>CM024523.1:31104885-33699885 GCA_014182375.1 Eucalyptus virginea | reverse complement strand
AGTCCGCTCTACCTTTGGCTCTAGATATGGTTTATCAATCAGAAGGTATCCGTGGTTATGCATGAGGGGTTTTGAGATTTCCCGCTATCTGAACCTAAACCCTGAGTTTGAGGAAACTGACTTCTCCTTTTCAGTCCTTGGATTTCTCGAACCAGTATCATCCGTATTTGGATTTTTCTTCCTACCAATGGTTCTACCAGTCTTTGTAGCAGTCTCCGCTTAATATGTAGTCCATGAAGTAGTTTACTATGGATAAGCAATAGAAGCCCCTGTCTAGTGTCCACTCCCTTATAAGAGAATTTCGTCCCTGTCCTTATGTCTTCCCCTTCATTCCTAAGGAGCTAACGAACAAGCGGCGGAATATACAGAAAGCGCAAGGATCTTAGAGAAGACAGTGAGTGTGATCAAGACAGTTCAAGAAAGTGCTTTTCTCATAGGATATAGCCAGCCGTGCCCTTTTAGTCTCTGTGCCCTTTACCAGGGGTTTAGTTGTCTAGTGCCAGTGCCCTTAGATCAAGTTACATTCCAGCGATTGGACCCTCTCTTATATCTTATATCCCGTGGGAATTGGTGCCTTTCAGCGAGCAGCTAGTACAATCTTGGGATCAAGCCTTTTTATTTGAAGTAAGCTCCTTGGCCAGCTTTCGTAGCAGTAGGGTAATTCCCCCTCCAGACAGTAGCTCTTCCACCCCCTATTCTCCATGGGAGTTTTTTTACAGTTCCCAGCTATAGTTGGCACTCAAGGTTGAGTTCTAAAAAATGCCAGATTAAGGACAGGGCAATGAACTATGAGACTCTAGCCAGAGGATTCAAACATGAAGGAATATACATCTTCGAGGGAAAGTCTATGGAGGCTCAGGCAAATCAAATAGGTACGGAGCCTAATTATGGTATTACAGATTTGTTTGGGACATCTTAACTTCAACAGCTTAGTGAAGTTAAGTAAGAAGACTTGGTTAGGGGTCTACCTCATTTATCACCACACTCCTCAACGTGCGAAGGGCTTTAGCGGCTAGGCAAGCAACACCGTAGCCCTCTGAATCCAAGTGACGAGCCCCTTTTTTCTTATATGGCAATTAATGAAATGTCAGTTATACCAGATACCGTTGAATCTTTTTTGCTTAGTTCGAGTGTAATTACTCCTTTCCTTTTCTCAGATTGATAATATTCTTATTATGTTTTACCAACAATCTGATTTCATTTTTTTATCAAAGCCCATCAAATATTGGGATCAGCTTGACTCAGAAAATTCGATCTAAACTAGAATATTTTGTTGCCTGGACATCTTTTATGACTAGAATGTAAGAGACTAAGACAGGGGTTCTTCACGTTCAGTCTAATCCTCTTCTCCTGCCAAATCATCGTCTACGAAAAGATTGAGAAGAAATAGTTGAAGATCTTGAGACGGGACGGGGTGAAGAAAGGGGGTTCCATACCTTGAATACGAGCCTAGCCTAATTTCGAAAGAGAATTGAGCAGCTGAACAGAGACCATGTAGTCGCTTGTGCTACTCATTACTCGATGCTCGCCCCACTCGATGCTCACCACTCGCTCTGCTTGCCTATCTTCGTTGACCTTGTTCGTAGCCCAACCCATTAGGTTAGTTCAGTCCTTGGTCACCTTTTTCCGGAAGTGCAAAAAATGAAACAAAAAAATTAACAGTTGATCCTAGGTTGTTCGATCCTCGATCCCAGGCTCAATAAGGTTGATCCTTGGTCCCAAAAATTAAGGACCAACACTATGCGTGTTGATCCTAAGGTTAGGAGGTGAACTGGCCCAACTTAGACCATGCTCACCCCTAGTTGTGTGTGTGAAAAGAGAAGAAGAGAACTATGAAGAAGAAATTGTTGTTTTGAACAGTTGTAACAAATAACTATGATTTGGTTCTATTTATAGACAACCGATCAATACATCTCTTGGCAGTAAGTACTTTATCCCCACTGTCACCATTTTTCATGATAAACTATCACCACTTTTCATGTTAAAAATTACCTCTTTTCATATTAAGAGTCACTTTTTTCATCACTCGAGTCACTCTTTCATGATGAAAAGTTAAATTTTTTCATGATAACAAACTATTTTAATAAATGGGAAATTTTTCCAAAAAGTCATAACTTATCAAACTTTTGTCAACTCAGTCTTAAATCTTTTAATTGAGTCATTTGAGTTTTAAACACTTTCACGTTTTTTCAATTGATTTGGTCAATTTTGATTGAAAATCGCCGACGTATATTTTTTCAATTTTTTTATTAATTATTTTTTTTTTCTTTTCCTTCTTTACTTTTTTTTTTTTTATTGCAGCGGGCGAGGGTCCAAAAAAGAAGGAAAAGAAAAGAAAAAAAAAAAAAAAAAAAAAAGAAAAAAGAAAAATCGAAATAAATATTAAAGAATTAAAATTGTCCATCTCAATGCTAGCTGTGTTATGTAAGATAGTTAGTGTCCATGTCAGTGATTTCTGATCGAAATTGGCTACATGGACTCATTTATCCAAACGGGAAAATTATTTATGACTTAATTGAGAGAGAGAGAGAGAGAGAGCTTGATCTGTCTCGTTATCGAACAACTAGTGCTGCCCCTGTAGAGAGGTCATCATCAAGGGGGTAAATGCCCAACAGGAGATTTTGTCACTTAATCAAAGAAAATGACTTATAATATCTTGGCAAACTTGGAATTAATAGAAGGAAGCCAACTCAGATATATCAGTGTTTTTATGATTATATGGCAGTTGAAATTAGACATAGCCTAAAGGTCTTTCTTCTTTACTGAATCTCACTAGTTTTTATAACATAATTAACTCATGCATCAAATATGATATATGTAATCCCCCATCTGAATCACTTGAGTCAAGTCTTTAAATGAAGTGTTCATGCCTGATCATGTAAAGTAGTAAGCATGTTTAGGTAATTCTTATGAATCAATTTCAAATGCCTCTCACATCCAACGTGGTACTTGAGAGAGTCACAAACTGCTCAGCATAAAGTAGTGATGAATGTGAGCGTAACGGCCGGTGTGGTGATGGTTGTCGGACAAGTGTTTTTTTAGGGTGACGCCCCAAGGCAATAGCAAATAACAATGAGCGTTCGCTTTATGTCTTGAGATTCTTGTCTACAAGTGAAGTTCTCTTTTGGTGTTTTCCTGTGAAGAGGTCGAAGTTTAATGTATCAGAAGAAGAGAGTTTGATGTTCAGGGATGATCCTGTGAAGAGGTCGAAGTTCTGGGAAAAGGAAGGAGGCAGATGTTCGGGCGAGGATAGGTGAAGTGGCCGTGGGTGGTGAATTGTCGGCTTAAAAGAATTTAGGTTCGATTCGGCTTTGATAGAGTTGGGCTCATCTAGGCTTACTGGACTTTGTACGATTTTTTTAAGATGGGCTGGCCGAAATTTGGGTTTAAGCTTGGCATAGTACTTAGGCTTAAGTTTATAATGGGCTTTGAGCTGGGCTTCTTTCTTTTATACCCTTTAGTTTTTCTTTTTTGGGGCATTGCGGGACTGGGCTCAGTTGATGAGCCCAGTCCAGTCGTGGACCCGGTCGGTCCTGACCCGAGTCAGATGTAGAGATCCGACCTGGGTCCGATTTATATTATATTATTTTAATATTAACAAAATTATTTTATAAGATATTAAAAATTCAAAAATTCGGCAAAAAATTTATATTTTTAGAAATTAAGAAAAGCTTTAAAATTTTATTTTTGAGTAATTTTCTTTAAAATGTGCAAAAATTTGTGATAAAAAATTGTACTCAAAATTAAACAAGCTCTTAGGGCTTTACCATAGGGTTTGAATGTTCTTAAAGACAAATACTAGTCATTATGTGCACACATCTATTTGGATTATCATTTGATTGCACATTTTTGATATGTTGATTGTGGTTTACCTTTAACGTAGTTAGGAGTGACATTTTTATTATCTCTTATAGCATTAGATTCTCGCTTTGCTTTGCAATTCATATAGTGCTTTCATTGGTTATTGATTGTTATTTTAATGATTTTGCCATGCATAATCGCTTCACATGTTAATGGATAAATTTAAAATCAATACAAACTATTTGACAAATATTTTTTTAAATGAATAAGATTTAAGTATCGAAAGGATACTAGTTGACTATATATAATTAAATCCCCAATCCTAGATTCTCTAGTTGCATCGGAAGTAAGGTATACTCTTATGTTTCACTTAATTTCTAATTTATCCTAATAGGCAAGTGGCAACTCATTAATAGAAAATCCTAGCATCAATTTAAAACTAAATTTGAATATCTCAACGTTGTGTGAGATATGGACTTGATATAGCCCGTGTCTAAAATGAGAGTCATAGGCCTACCTTTTAGGCAATATATCTAGACCTATGTATTTTTCTTTTTAGAGGGAAAAAGTAGGTTGCAACAATGTCCTTGTTACTATTGGCTCATATCGAGTGGCATTATTCTCACAATTGGACGTATGATTTGGTTTATTTCTCCCACTTTGTCATTCTATCATCTTGTTAGGTTAGAGCCCAGTCTGATGTTGAAACACAAATTTGCTGAAGGAGGTCTTGTTTTGATATCGTTTGTAAAAATTTGATTTGATTCCATCCACTGAGGCCAAGCACTCGAATATGGCCACATAAAGGTAACAGACCTTTTGGGATGAATCACTTTTGGATATTTCCACAAAGCCTCTCTGCGGACCGAGGCTTTCATTGCAATGGCACATGACTGGCAGATTCCTCGAGATTTTCCATTTTTTAATCCTAGCATAGAGAAATGGGCGGATTTAATCGATATAAGTTGTTAATAAAGGATGCGAGTGTCATTCATGGACATGTTAATCCTCTTTATCACCACATTGCTTGTGACGATATCTTTTCATTGATAAACAAGAAGCAATTGTAACTTCATACGTCAACATATATATTGTCTTACTGTCATTTCATTCGTTAACTTGGAATCTTGTCATGGTTTCTATATGTTTTGAATGATTGTATTCTTGTCATTGTATTTTGTATATAAAAATGAATTGTGTGAACAACAAAATGCAGATTTTGTAATATCATGTCAAGCTTTTATTTTTTGTTAATTAATGGTTCTTTTTTTTGGAGTTTTTCCAATGAACTTCGTGTTTTGTTTCATTCTCATATTTTATTTAATAGTTGCCTAATCCCTATTTAATGCAAACTAAACTAAATTTTTGTAGAAAACAAATTGGAGTTGAACAGTAAAGTGGCGATGTCTCAATTTGAGGATTTGCTTGGGTATAAAAATCAACAAATTTTCATTGCTTTGCACTTAAATAACTTGCTAATTTAAATGTAGAAACAAAATAAATTTTGGTAAGTGACTCAAATAAGAAGGGGTAAAACAAAACTAGCTGGTAATTTAATCGGCAAAAATTAAATGTAAATCAGTAAAATAAAAAAGTTTGTAAATTCTTGTAAGAGTTGATGAATCTAAGATCATTAGGAGAAAGACAAATAAAAGTTGATAAAAGATGAAAAAAGCTGGTAGTTGTTTAATAGTGTTGATAAGTTAACAAGTTATTGAGACATCAGGAAATTGCTAATTATTTTTTATCTAGCAGTTTTTTAATGTTTACTAATGTTTTCTTAAATTTACCAACACAAAAAAGAAAACTCCATTTTGATGCGTGACCACACATCACATTTATTTGGGGAGTGGAACAGTAAAAGCATCTAGGTAACGCCAATAGTCATTGTAGTACGGTTGATTAGAGTATATGGCCTTTTCATTTCATGACTGTAATATCTCTTCTTTGGGTTGTATTTGTGTAATGTACACCATCAATCTAAAACATTCTATACAGAAGCAGTCATAAATTTAAAAACGGTATATGTGTCGGTGCATAAACATTGCTTGTGTAATTATTTTATTACACTCCCGCTGCAACGTATAAGATTCTTTTACATAATATCAAAAAAGGAAAAGGAAGAGAGAAAACTCGTACTCACCAAGAGATGGCGACTTCCGCAGCAATATTCGAATTGCGTCATTTTCGTATGGAAGAGGCTGCGACTGTCCTCTGTCAATTTTCATGGAGACCAAGTCATCGATTTTAAGACGTCTCGGTACGAATCAAAGTGGGTGAATTGCCCAGAAAGAGATGAGAAGGAAAAACAGAGGATGAAATTCCACACGCATGACCATGAAGACAAGAAAAGCCTCCGGGTATCCATATCTTTACACGAAGATGAATTTAAAACGCACCGACTCGAGTTTAGTAGTACTAGGAGTTTCCATAGTTTTGCAACGAGAGTGGATTAATCCTGACGGAACTTAACTACTTTGCCATGGCTCCAGCAGGCGGATCAAGTTCTGATGAGGTCGTTCCGAGTTGTTCATTTGGTTTTCCTTCCTCCCACTTTGTCTCGGAGGCCGATTCTCTTGTCAAAGATCCCTGCAGTTCCGTCAACACCTCACTTATGTCCGGCCTTTCAGCAGATCTTTCTCTGGCACATGACCCCGCAATATTTACCACTTTCCTAGCTGAGTCGATGTTGAATTTTCGTTCCAGATGTGGATCCATAAGTCCCAGTATATTTCCATTTTTGATGAACGGAGTCACATACTCAAGTATGTGCACTATTTTTTTCCCATGCCTTTTCATTATTGCCGGATGTCCCGTGATCAGCTCAAAGAGCACAATTCCGAAACTGTAAACATCACTTTTCTTGTTTAAGCTGTAAGAGCGTTGCTGATACCTGCAGAAGACATAAGAGCATGGACGATAAGGCTTCTCTTTGAATTCTCGAATCATGTATCCATGCTGAACATTTTTCAGTGGAATCCTCATCATAGCCACTAAGAAAGTAGGGGTAACCTCTGAAGTATAAACACTGCATGTGTAACCTAGTACCAAGTAGGGGATACTGATAAATGCGAAGCAAAAGATGAAATCATTGGGAATGTCAGAGATTATAAGGAGATTGAGTTTCAGACATTACTCAGGGTCGAGGTAGCCCTCAGTGCCTAAAGGAGACGATGACTTGTAACCACCACTTTTGGTTGTGGAAGCTCTTGACAGGCCAAAGTCAGATATTTTGGCTACCTTTTCTTCACTCAACAAGATGTTTGAGGCCTTCAAGTCTCTGTGGATGATGGCTGGATTGCAACCATTATGCAGATAATCCAGACCTGTAATTTGGCAAAGCACTTCCTTTAACCAAGCCGAAGCCATGAAGAGAAAAATGCAGTGGTGGATATGATTCACATACCGTGTGCTACATCAAAAGCAATTTGCAGTCTCTCGCTCCAAGTCAAGACATTTTGCTTCTTTCCTTTTAAATTAACATGTCTTTGCATCATATCTTTGCAGAATTATTATAGAGAAATTAAAATATACAGGATAATGATGAAGTACCTGATAAGTGTTCTTCCAGATTTCCATTGGCCATGAATTCATATACTAACGCCATTTTTTTGCAGTGATCACAATATCCAAGTAAGGAAACCAAATTTCCATGGTGAACCCTCGATGAGAGTCTTAACTGCAAATTCAAGACAGTGCTTTTTACGTTGGCAGTATCACAACGTGAGAGCAAGCTCCTAAATAAGCATCTGATTGGTCATTTCTATCTAACCTCAGCCAGGAATTCCTTGCGGCCTTGCCATGATGATTTAGAGAGCACCTTGACAGCTACGCTGGTGCCATCATCTAGAGTACCGAGATGTACTTCTCCAAATGCTCCTTCGCCAATTTTTGTCGCTTTATTGTTTTTTTTCAAAACCTTGCTGCCGTTTTTGCCAGTTTTAGATGCGTTATTGATGATCCTCGAAATCTCGACCCTGTTGTAAGATTTTAATTTCTCCAGTCCTTCATTATATTACAAAATTATTACGAATCAGTTTACATTACATCAGTACTAACATACTAATGCAAGTAGAGATAGAAAACAATACAAATATTTAGATAAATATATAAGTAGATAATGCTTAGTATGATGATATTTTGAATTTTTTTATAATATTGATGCCTGCAACTAGGCTTTAGTGATCCCAGTATGTATATATTCTCTTAGTTTGTTAGGATCACTCCGTGGCTTTGCCAGAATTTGCTTTCATTCAAGGAAAATTTGCCTTAAGCCTGAGTGCAATGTGTGTGAGATTTTAAAACGACGTGCTCTAGTGACGGTGAAAACATAGAAGTCGGCTATTTATCTCTCAACTAAATTATCCTAGAAATGTTGTAAAAACTCGTGCATTAGACTGATCAGGGGCAAATGTATTCTTAAGTTGTAACAATTTTACTGCATGCGTGTCGTGTGGTAGGCTTAATAATACTATTTTCATACTTGATTCTTGTTTCCTTCCTTGGAGACTTGTCTTTGAACCTCAAAAAATGTTGAAAATACACTAGTGACTAGTGCAGCTGTATGAAGCGAATCATTAAAGCCCAATAAGCAAGGGGTTCACTTGGATGTGGCATAGACAAGTTGACATGCAATAAAGTGGATGAGTTCAGCTGAATGTGTGAAAGATGATGCAGGAAGTAGTATCCACTACAAGAGACAACAGATAAAAGTTCATCCCGAAAATGTCATCATTAGGGCATAAGAAATAGGGAACAGAACATATGATACTACACATCTATAATGCTTTTCCTCTACAAATCACTATCTAAATGACACTTCTGCTGTAAAATCTGTCAAAAATCATAATGCTGATGAAACTAACTCTGATTTTTTGCCTGTCTAGTCTATCTTCAATCTCTTAGGATTGCTTTGTGAAATGAAATTATTTAGAAAGAACTTCTAATTCAAGAAAAACATCTATTAGGCCTGATCGCAATGTAGATTTTATTGTAAAAGAGTGGTCTTATAAAGGTAAGAACAGGGATCAAGTTGCCACTGATATTTTCTCAACTAAATAAACCAAAAAATGTTGTTTAATTTCATGTAAATATGCTGTGGAAGAGAAGTAAAAGAATAAGTTACCTATTGTCTGTTTCCTTCTGATCAACACAATAGTCAACACACAGATAACTATGAATACGACTGAAACAAATGCAACCACTGGGACCAAGATGGAGTTTTTAGCCTCCCTCTTTGGGCAAGAACTTGCCCAGCAAAGATCGGGGTTCTTTTCAAGCCTGCAACAAAAGTAAGTAGGTAAAGTTATATTTATTGAATTGCTTTGCCTACAAGTTGATCACAACCGGCCTTAATATTTGCTTTGAATCACAATAATACATGTTATATAGAATTCTTTCTAGAGAGAGAGAGAGAGAGAGAGAGAGAAACAAGCCTCAAGTCCAATGTCTTGTTTTCATGCCTCCTTTTAAGAGCCTTAGGAACTGAACCATTAAGCTTGTTTCCGCTTAGATTCCTGCAAAGCATAACCATGTATAAAGACCTATGCTCTGTCAATTTTTTAGGGGGCCACTAGGGCACATTAACTTACAGAATTCTCAACTTTGGCAAATTTGCCAAAGTTTCCGATATTGCTCCTGTAAGTTCATTGTTGGACAGATCTCTGAAACAAAGCGAGTCTGTGTAGTTAGCAATTTAATAGATCTCATCCAAAATTTTGAGATTATGAATAAGAAAAACAACAAACATTTTAAGCCAAAGAGGCCAAAAATATCGTTGCACTGCTTTAAAATCGATGCTACTCATAAACTTCCTCCGGTAAAGGCTACCTCTTGAAGCCTCCAAAGCAACTTTTTCTTCAGAACAAGTAAGAACGAGCTCCATAGCAAGAACTAGGATGTCCCAACACATTCAAACAAAAATTATAAAATCCGCGCCCTTAAAACACTACCTAAATCCTCCCAACAAAAGTTGACCCCATGGAAATGTAAAGTTGAAAACACTACCTAAATCACCATGGTTATACTTTTTTCCAAGTTTGTCCTGAGCAGAAATTTGAACGCAAGATCGATACAACGAAGGTCTAAAGGGCACTCAATCCTAAAACACCATCAACTCAATAAGGGCCTCACCGGGCTAATACTTACAGGGACTCCAATTCATATAGATTTGATAGTGAAGAATGGATGTTGCCCCTCAAATTGTTGGAGCTCAGGTTCCTGCCCATAATCAATCACATGAGAGGAAGCTGTGTCATTGCCATGTTCACAAAGGTGGTAATGTTAGTTTGATACACAAAAGTTTATGCACTCAACTATAAAGAACACAATGTAACCTAAGATTAAAATTGAGAAGCACACAACTAATGACGGAGTTTTTATAGATTAATGTAGTCATATAGAGGAACGGACTTCCAATTTTTCAAGAAGAATGAGGAAAAGCCTTCAATTCTTCTAGAAGAAAAGAGAATTCTTTTAAAGTTTCACTAGTGGCACCAGCATCATCGTACAAGAAATAGTGCAAGGAGACTTATAGCAAAATAAATAACCCCCGGACCTACTTATAGGCTTTGGAAATGTAGGCTTCTTATGCAAAGACAATGTGGTCGTGCAGGGGAGCAAACTTTCAACTTTTCAAGAAGAATGAGAACAAAACTTCACTTATTCATATATATATGTAGAGAGAGAGAGAGAGAGAGAGAGAGAGAGAGTTCTTTTAGAGTTTCACCACTGTATGATACTTCAAGAAATAGTTCAAAGGCACTCACAGTGAAATAATCCTCGGAAGTTTTCCATAACTACAATTCAAACCATCCCATGTACAGTTGCTAGGGACGCACGGATCACCTTGCCAGCTCTCTTTATTCACTCCATACGTTGCCTTGGTATCATTGATAGCTTTCACTGTAGTTTATACCACAACAATATTATTTCTTTTTAAAAATTGTAATGTTGTGAAAATTGAGAAAACGCTATATGTTCAATTTGAAGTGATTACCAGCAATGAAGTATGCCAAGAAAAATGTAGCCTTTTACTTTCAGAATAAACTAGTTTAAGAGTAGCCTATTAACCATTAAAATTGCATCTTCTAGAGCTCAATTAAAAAAACACCACCGCCTGCGGTGGCCTAGTTGGATAAGGCTCCCATGACCCTTTGCGAAGAAGGGAGGAGTTCGAATCCCGCTGGCCGCACGGTATCTTAAGCGTGACGTCAGGGTGGTGGGTCCTCCGCTAGCGTCACCCCGGGTTTACCTCGCCGGCTGCCGGCTGTACGGGGGTTCCCGGATTACAAAAAAAAAAAAAAAAAAAAAAACTCTTACCTTATTCTTCTTAGATTTTTCAAATTAAGTTTCTTGAAGCTTAATTTCACCTTACATTTTTTTAACTTAGCTTATAACCTTTCCATCGCCACAATCTTTACCTACCAACCCTCACCACCAATAATTACTTAACCAATCCAACATCAATTCTCTTCTAATGGAGCAATCAAGGCAAGTGAATCTAAATTATTGCCTTGTAAGAGCTAATGAGGTTTCTAAGGAGGAGTAAGCATTAAGATCTCCTAGATTACTGAGAGAGTACTTTTAATACAATGGAGTCATCAATTTGATCAACAAATCCTTATTCTTTTATCATGTTTTACTTTCATCAACCGAGTGGAACGAAACTAGTCAAGTTAGATTATGCAAGAAGCATCTCCTAAAATTGAGTTAGATGAACAGAAATCAATGCAATAGTTAATCGCTAAAATCGTCTAGCATTTGTGTCGACCCCTTAAGAATATGAGAACACACGGAGTGGAGGTTGACCAATTTATGTGGCGGTACTTTTTACTGAATTCAACCTGTATGATCAAATGTGTAATGAGTCGCTTTTTAACCAATTTATTGTTCATGTCCACTTTAGAAGACTTCCGGTAGCACAACATTCGAATTGGCACTAGAATAACATGTCGAAGTAGGGGAAATACCATCATCTTCGGCTGTTTGTACATTGGGGAGTCCAACAATGTTATAGACCTCGATGGCATTGAGGATTGGCGGATATGTAGATTCGTTTGATGTGGGACTGATCAAGATGTTGATCTGGGAACCAAGAATGGAGTGGAGACTACAGTCACGGCTTTAAGTACTCGAGCGTCACACTCTTCGTGAATTGATTACCATTGATGGAAACCGTGAACTCCCTTTGTTGGCCCCTCCGCAAAATTTGGGTTTCGGCAAAATGGAAGTACAAGATCCAGTTACTACCTGGAGGAACGTATGGATTCCACGGTGTCCAACTGTAACTCAAGGAGGAATTACTCACGGTTGCAGCGGTCATAAGGACTTTTTCTGGAACCTTGTATACATCGTTGTTGTTGGACAAGGACGTGGCAGATGCTCCGGTGCTGGGCAAAGGCCAGTAAGAAGCATTGTAGCCCCACCAGATGCGATCATAAGCATCCCATGGGTATCTGGTTGAGGCATTTTCACAAACAAGTGATACGCTCAGCCATTGAGAAATCAATATACTTGCAAAATTTCAAAGTGTCTAAATCTTTGATTACTGTACTCCTATGATCAGTCAGATTCTTTTACCTGATAAAAATGGGACATCATGTGCATGATTCAAGGTGGCGGGCGCTTGTCTAGAATCATTAATTGGACCACGTATTGAAATATTAAGTGGATTTCTTTATTTAGTTACTTTTCCTTGAATTTACTCGTGTTTTTTATAATCAATATTTTAAAATTGAATTAGTACCTCATATTAGATGGATCTTTAATTAGCAACTCCTGGTTCAATCCACTCGTGTTTGCTGTAATCAATATTTTGAAAATAGAGTTATTAATTCGTATTTAGCATGTTCAACAAGCGTCGGAAGATATAAACAATGGTTATTTGAACGACATGTTACCTATAATGAAAATAGTGATTGTCAACAAAGAGAGTTGTTTGGTTTGATAAAATGTTACATAAGAAATTATCACACCCTATATCTGAAACTCATGTACGAATTAACTAAATTATTAGATGCAAACATTTTCAATCTTGAATGAGTATATTCTTAAGAGATTCTCATAGAAAATTATGTCTTTTAGTCATAAAATTGTCATGCACCAAAAATTAAATTATTAGTGAATTCTTAATCATCATAATTAGTACATAGTGCGTAGCAATAAACCAAGCAAAGAAAAAAACACATAGGGAAGAGTGAAATAGTAAGAAACAAAAAGGAAAAATAAAAGAAAAGGAAAGGAAAAAAAGAAGAAAAATTCAAAATTATAATACACGTGTTAGAAAAAGTCATCCACATTAGCACTGTTATGTCATATAGAACGGTTGGTGTTCATATTAGTAATTTCTAGTCAAAATTGGCATAAATGATTACATTGGCAAATTGTGAAAATGTTTAAAACTAAATTAGTCAAATTGAACACTTTAAAATCGAATTGGCTGCTATAAAATAGGTTTAGTATATTTTGAACAAGTGTCCTATCTGAAAGGAATTGCTCTCGTGAAAGCTAACTTGTGTTCTCCAAAACGACTCACCTTGTAAATGATTCAAAGCTTGTTCCCATGTCGTGCAGCCAAATTTTCCTCAAGAACCCAGATCCAGTTTCATAGATGCTATTGTTCAAAACTCTTAATTCCAGAGCTGAAATGAAAGGTATTCCACTTCCCCGATTCACAACACACACCTGTATATAATCTGCTTGGGGGACATACATAATCTCCTCGTTTATAATCTCCTCGTTTATAATATCAGTGTCACCGATGGTGGTCCAATAATTAACGTCGATATATAGGTCAAACCTGGGTACTTCGTTTTTTCCATCATAGTTGCCATACCAAAAGGTGGCCCTGATCAAGTAAAGGCTGTTCTTGCCTCGATCAGGCTTTAGCGTGTAGCAGTTCCTCATTCCATGCGGGAAGCTCCTTAAATTTTTGCCGCATTGCGTATAATATTTGTAGATGTGTTCTGTGGCAATCTGCTTGTCTTCTCCAGAATCTGTAAATCCTTTGTCTGTCTCATAATATATCTTGGTATGGCCATCGAGATATGGATTAGGTGCCCCACAATCGATGCTTATGAAACCTTAAAATTGAGATAAATTAGAACCAAATAGTCGATATATTCTCATACTTTCCCATATAGCTAGTTCAAGAATTCGGAAGCGGTCGTCTCTTATCGGACCTCAACCGCTATAGTAAATTAGGTGTGATTGATCTTGACATAAATATAATATATACATTGTGAACAAACGACGCATGAACATTTTTCATATCCATGCCTATGATCATCATTTTAATCTTATCCTTTCCGCTGCTTCTTCTCTTTCTTTTATCTATTGCATGTTCTGTCATTGGGTAAACAAACCTACTATTCACCATTGCGTGACCTTGCGATCAACTTTCGAAGAAAAAAACAAAAGAAATTAAGCTCCGACATGGGCTAGTTCACGTATCAATGCGATCGACAGATCAAACCTTGCAAATTATAACTTTTTCATGCTTATCATTTTGCTTCTCTCTCTTTTGTTTTTATCTGATGTAAAATTTCATGTTTGCAGATGCCGGGATGTTCTACAGGTAACTAATTATCCTCAATGAGAGAGAGAGAGAGAGAGAGAGACCTGGATTTTGTTGGGCTAGAGCCAGCAGCTTCAATCCCGGAGCCAATAAAGAAGCGATGGAAGCACACCAGAGGAGGAGCAGCATTGATCTTCCCATTTTCGGTGTGTCCAGAAGAAAGAGAAAGGTCTCTTGCCAATGTACATAAGTGAAGATATTACAGGCAACCCATATTAATAAAAGCTCTGAGGTGGTGGGAATAGGAAAAATCCACATTGGACATACAATAATACATCGAGGTTGACTCTTCAGTATAAATGACAGATTTAGACTTTAGGCCACCTCTTGTTGTTCCACTAGCTTCATGTATATTGTGGCTCCTGTTACGACGTTTAAATATTAAACGATGTCCTACGACAACAGTTGAAAGTTTTATAACAGTTATTGTCGATTCCACAAACTATCTATATGCAATATTCCTATGTTATTGTAATCAAATCAAATCACCTATTGATTTATAGTTATTCACCCAAGATGTAATTTACTCAAGTTTTGAGTGAAACCAAGTCTAATTAATTAGGTGAGACGAGTACTTATTTTGAAATTCAGGGTATGATGTATTTTGGAGTGAACTTTAAAGCTCGTACGTTCACATCATAAATGATCCCTAGTAAGAGTGATTCATTCAGTATCCATTGCTAGCACCAAGTATGGGAAACTTATATTGTATAGGATTCTAACAAAATGTAGAAAGAAGAGATTAAATTCTATTTCATTTACGCACAATTACAAATATTTCTTTCTACGCATTTTTCATATTCCCTTTTCATCAGCATAACAAATAATGGTCAAATTCTCATATGGATGAAGTTCAATCATCGGGAAAAAGAACATCTTCGATAATTACTCTATTAGATATGCACACGCGATATAAACCCCATTGATGATGTCTTTCCATGGGGGGCAAATTGCTCATGATTCATGATCACGATGCACAACTTTTCACAGTATGATTAGAGCAATAGCGAATTGATTTGACTATTTTAAAGCGAAAATCACTTTTTTTGTTTTCTCGAATTTATGTGCATGGGACACAATCTCTTTCATTATGGAACCAAAGAACTTTCCACGCGATTCACGTATGATTTTATTTTTTCTTTTGGGGGGCCCAAAAACAATTCCATAGTGCTTTTATTTATAGCTTGATCAAGAAAATCATTGCACTAGTTACACAATGCACCATCAAGAACAATAAAAAAAAGACTTTTGCTTCAATAATGCACATTAAAGAAATTAAAAAGCGAAGACTTTTGCTTTAGGAAAAGTGAGTTTTGTTTTCACATCGATAGATTGAAATGATGCCAAAAACCCATTTCATTCGTCGAGAAAAAGAATGTTGGTTGTCATAGTTTGAATGCTTTTTCCATTCAAAAATAGATTTTTGTCGTAGAAATTTTTCTTTAGAAAAAAAAAGAATGAGAGTGAAGTCATCCAAATTTAAATTTTTTTGAATAAAAGGGTGTAACACGGTTGTTTTCTTTAAAAAAAAAAACTTACAATAAATATTATCTCGGGTTTGAAATGATAATTAAATCTCAAATAAAGACACTAGCTAGCCAAATCCTGTCACGACCTACCCTCAGGGGGGAGGGAACAAGTTTAGAGATATTGCCTAAAGGATGGACTTAAGGCCCATGATTAGGCGCGAGCTCTTCCAAGCCCATACCTCGCGTGACACCTTGGGGTATTTTGAGAATTTTATAATAAGAAATCGCCACTAGCCTATTGGGGTCGACTAGAAACTAAGTGAGACATGAGAGTATACCTCACTTTCTACGCAACCAGAGAATCTAAGTTCGGGGACTTGATTACACTAATTGATCAATTAGTATCATTTCAGTACCTAATCTCGTTCATTTTAGAGGAAAATATTTTTGTCAAACAGTTTTGATTGATTTTATACCTATCCACTAACATGTGAAATGATCATATGGGTGCACAATCATTAGAATAAGAATGAGCAACTATGGAAAAGCAATTAAATAAATTGCACGAAAGAAAAAAAAAAAAAATTTAACATCAAAGAAAAGATAAATGCTAATCCTAACTAGACTAAAGGGAAGCCAAATTCAATATACCAAAATTGCATAATCAAGGGTATTCGTATTTAAGAACAATTGAAACCCTAAGGTGAAGCCCTAAAATCTTACTTAATTTTTTAGCATAGCTCTAGAGTTAAGAAACTTCCACTTTTGAGAAAATAGCTAATAAAAATCTTTTTGCAAAATTTTTCAAAAGAAATTTTGAATTTCCTGATATTTTTCAATTTAGATATATTTTTATTTTTTTATTTTAGCAAAAAAACTCGAATTTTTAATATTTTCTGAAATTCTCTTTTGAATTTTTTTAATGTTCTCTGAAAGTTGTTGAATTTTCGGAAAAGTTTTTGAATTTTTATTATTTTTCGAAATTTTTGAATTTTTTTTGAAAATTTTTGAATTTTTAATATATTTTTAATATTTAATATTATTATTATATTCAGGAAAACGGGTTCGGACCTGGTAAACCCAATCCGGCCCGCTGATCCGATCCGAGCTCAGGTCCGACCCACGTCGGATAAAAAAAGAATTCTTTTTTTTTTCTTCAGTTTAGTTTTTTTAAAAATATATATATTTTTCCTTTTTTTTTTTTTGTCTTATCCCTATTTTGTCTTTTCTGCTGCTCCATCTTCTGCTATACGACTTCTTCACCGAAGGTTTCAATCCACTGTCCTTTCTTTCTTTCTGTCTTTTCATTTCCTTTCATCAACTCTTTTTTATTTCTTTTTCTTTTCTTTTGCTTTTACTTTTTCTCTTCTCTCTTGGACTTCTTTTTCCTCGCGCATTCTCCACCGGCCCGAAGCCATTCTTGTTTGCTATTTCTCCATTTTTCACTTTTTCTAATTTTTCTTTTTCTTTTGTTTTTGTTTTTTGTTTTTTCTATTATTCTTCCTCCCCTTTGGTCTTCTTCCTTCTTCCTCGACGACTCCCCTCTCCTCACCGAACACTCACCCGCAGCTCTCTTGCCTGAACCGGCGCCACCGCTACGACGAGCCCCTCACCGGCCTTTGAGGCACCGGAGCCACTGTCCGGCGACGGTCGTTCGGTCCGACCGACACCGGTCGCCGCTGACCACTAGCTGGCTAGCGGTTTCGAGTATTGCCAAAATAAGAACACAAAGCAAAAATGTGCACCGGAGCCCTGGGCGCACGACATACAATGGCTATGGAAACAAAATATAAAAGCGACGAGGGCCGGAGCACGTGTGAGCCGAACGGCCACGAGCCCCGGCCCAGCAAGCCCGAAACAAACCCGAGGAGAGCCGAGCTTACTTGTTCAGCTTGAGGACGTCGCTGGGAAGGTTGTCGAATGGGTCCCCGCGTGGCTGAGGCGTTGGCTGAGGCTCCCACTCTCTCTGTCTCTCAGTCGCTTGGATCTGTCGCTCCCTGCTTCCCCGATCTCTAGCTCCAGGAACTCCTCCTGCGCCACGGAGAACTCCTGGTCGTAGCCCTCCAGCTTCTTCTCGTCGCTCCCGAACGGCCGCGTCTTTGGGCAGCTCCCCCCGTCAGTCCAGTCCCCGTGCTAGAAGTGTGCTGGCGAGAACGTCCTCAGGAACGTGGTGCCGCCGCCGTTGCTGCCGCGTCCGCCGAAGGCGCCAAAGGGAGCAGCGGCGCTCGGAACCTCGCAAGAGCCAGAGCGAGGCTGGGGCTGTGGATGTGGTCGGCGTAGAGTGGTAGATTGTGGCTGAGTCGCTAGATAAGGCTCTCTTGTTCTCGGCCCTCTAAACTCTCTCTACTTCCCGATCTCTCCTCCTGCTAGCTCTCCATCCTCGGTCTCTCTCTGGATTCTCTCTCGACCAAGGCAAAAACCGAGCCTCCTTCACTCCCTCGAGCTCACACTCTCTCGAGCTCGCTTTCCTCCTAGGCCCGCTCCTTCTCTGGCTTGCTAGACTCTCCCTGCTTTTCTCTCTATCTCTCTCTCCTTCTCGGTTTCTCTCTTCTGCTTTCTTTCTTCTCCCTCCCCGGTGCCGTGTGCTTTCTGCTCTGCTCCTTTTCTGGCATGCTGCTGCTGTCCTGCTGTTGTCTCCCCTCCTCAGCAGGTCTGCGCGCGAAGACAGGACAAGGAAGACAGCTGGGGCGCGGGCGGGCTGAAAGGAAAAGAGATTGGGCCGCGCAGGGGAGAGGGAGGCGGGCGGCGGGCCGGGCCAAGGCTGGATCCGGCCCGACCCGATTCCCTAAGCGTTTTTCTGTTTTTTTTTTTTCTTTTTGTATTTTTTTTTAGCGACTAATTCTTAATTTTGTATGCAATTGAGTCATAAATAAAATGGCGAAATTTAGGTGTCAACAAATCCTCGCTAGGAAAGGAGCATGTGCATCTCACATACTACTTTCCAAGCCATGGTCGGGGCATGGCTATCAGAAAGACGCGAATCTAGATTGAAGTATAGAGTAATGAAAAAGCCGTTAAGATATTACAACTATCAAAAAGAGGGACACATTGCAAGTGAATTGTCCATAGCAAAAGAAAGTAGAGAGATTGGAGAGCGAGACAAATGTTGCTAGGGCCAAAGGGGAGGAGTTAAGTGCGACTACCAGTTCGACCGGAGAGAAGTGGATCATGAATTCTAAATTCACATATCACATGACATGACATAAGGACTAATTTTCAGAATATTAATCTATTGGGGATGTCAATTTATTTTAGACCCTCAAACTTTGAAGCTTTTCATAGGTGTGCTAATGGTCATGTAGGGGAAGCAGGAAAGCAATCTCCACTACTTTTAGGGACTGACAATTATAGGCTCAGCTCCTACAATTCCATCCACATGTCTGAGAGAGGAACGAACATTTTCAGCGAGCAGGGTCTTCTGTATGGGCATGAAATTTGGAAGATGGACTTTTGCAAACATTACGTGCTTGACAAGCAGCATGGATTACAGCTTAGCATAGTAGTTCACAAGACCAAGGTACAATAAATTACATTTATTGAAACTTGTAGAGCCCTTCAATTAAAAGGAGGTACCTCGACTATGTACTAACCTTCATTTACGAGGTTGACTAAACTTGTCAATTAGTGATGATACTTATAAAAAAATCGGTTTTCCTTTTTTTTTTTTTTGTTAACTTGAAGAAATATGAATCTATGGACTTTCTTTTCAAATTAACAAAATCTCATATTCATCAATTAATAGGAATGGACAAGAATGTTATCCTAGATATGAAAAATGTTTTGCAATGGAGGTGGAATCTACAGTTATTGACAAAGTGTACGATCCCACGTGAACAAAGCAATCCATTTATCAAGATTTTTTTAAGTTTAAATAATGGCGGAGACTTCACTTACATGTGAATCACATTGTAGACCCCACGGTGAATCACCTTGTTGATGAGAACAGGAACTTTGTTGGCCCATCATATTAATGTTTTCCAACCAAAAAATGATTTCAATGGGGCCCTTGAGAGTAGGGTAAAATCAGACTCAAGTTAACGTTTTACTATTTGTTTTGAATAATCTTCGAACTAAGTCCAACGTGACGTGAATTCATAATAATAGATTTCCTTTCCTACACTAAAAAGTAAGTTCGAAATTCTCCATTTCTCTACTTTATGATGAATAATGAAGGAAGTTTTTTCTATTGCTCTTAGCTTAGTGGTGCTCATCACTTTCGACTTTTCAAAGTGAAAGATTCTCAAGAACAAAAACCCTAGGTCATTGTCCTCGTAATTGGTGTAACTGCTTTGGATAGTGATAAGACGAAAGTAGGAGTATTATATGAGGGCGGTCAAGTCATCAACGACTTGTCTATTTGCGATAATCATTTCTTTTCAAATTGTTGGTGTTTCACGCCAAACCCAAATGATGGATTTACACAGGACAATGGGGTGCATATTGATCTTGAGGTGACTAGAGAAAAAATTGACTTCTACTACCATGCCACAAATCAAGTGTCCATAATTTCTCATGCTTCATATTAGACAAAAGTCACAAAAAAAAATTCAAATTAAAATACATGGCATTTATGTCAAAATGAAAATAGTTTAGGTTTTTGGTGGCTTTATCCCTTCTTTTTATGCTAAAAGAGTTTTCCAATATTTTTTTTTTTCATGTCTGAAAAATATGGATTTTTCCGTGACAATAAATTTCAATAGTTATTGGTGAGTGTCGGAAAATGTTGATTAAAAAATTATCAGTAATTTTTTTTTCTAGGTAACTTGTTGGTAATTTACCAACACTTTGATGAAATAATGATTATTTATATAATATGCAAATTAGGAATATCTATACTAATCGGCCAACTTTTTATCTACATAACTCATGAACGTTTCAAGTGTATTAACTTTTATGCAAAATTATCGACCTAAATTATCAATTAATTTTGGATTATCAACTCTCATTTAAGTTATTGTCCAATGTTTTATAGTTTCCGTTTGAATTTACCAACTTTTTTTATTGATTTATCAGCTTTTATATGCCTTGGTTAGAGGGCCTTTTACTAACTCTATAACCAGCTTAATTACCGTGACTCACTAAATTTTGTTCCATTAAATTACAACTTAATATTTGGCTTTCAAAATAAGTTACCATAATTTAGTTGGAAAATTTAAGCCATCGATGATAAAGATAAATAAAAGTTAGTAAATGATATAGGGAATTTTTTTTTGTTAGAGACAAAAATTTGTAATTTAAGAAAAGACAAAATAACATTGGTAATTGACTTAGAATAATGAAAGTTGGTAATCACTTTAATTGAGATTGGTAATATCTTAAAAGAGTTGATATGTCTAAAACGTTAGTGAGACAAAAGAAAGTGAGAACTCTATAAATAAGTTGGTAAATAAATACAAACTAAATGTGAGTAAAGCAACTCAAATGAAAGTTGGTAAACCAAAATTAATTGATAACTTAAAAAAAAAAAAAAAGTTGTGTTAAGTTGTGGTTCATACTCCTCGTCAACATGAAGGCATGGTGTCTTGCCTCCTAGTGAGTGGGCCAGGGTCAATGTTTAATGCATGGTTTTCTTCGTATAGTTCAATTTATTTGTTCCATTGGAAAGGAGGAAGTTGACTGTGGGTGTCACAAGCACAAAATGCTTTGTTTTTCCTTTCATTCATCTAGGTACTAAACCTATTCATCGTTCTAATAACAGTAAAAACGCAGATTACTTGTTATAATTACAGTCAATCAGAAATTGCTTGGACCGATTGCGAATTCACACGTCAACTTCTACCTATCTATTCACATTTTTCGAGTGCACTTGGTTGATTTCATGATTTAGCTTCACGGCTTAAGCTAGTATAGACAATATTCCCATGGTACATAGAATTTCTCATTCCACGGTTGTCTTTCTTGGGGACATTTCGTAAATTTTGTATTAGAAAATGAACTTCTTTTTTTTTTTTTCCGTTCGAGGTAAACATGTAATTTGGGCCGCAAGATTCTGAATCACCGTTGTAAATTCATGTAACCGGTAACCTGTTGATTACTAACTGTAATTTAGGAAAAACATGAACGATTCACAACCATCAATCAAGTTGACTATGTTGAAAGATAGTGCTCACTCAATATCTATAATAACACAGACGAGAGTAGCCTCTGGGTATTCCGATCTTTTACACAGACACAAATTCAAAATATAGGAAGACTTGATTTTAGTCCTGGGAGTTGCCAAAGTTTCACAATCGACGTGACGAATGCTAATGGATCGAATGAACTACCCTTACCGGGGTGCATTATCTAATTCAACTTCCAAGGAGGCCGCTTCTATATGCTCCTCTTGATTTCCGTCCACATACTTGTGCTTGAATGCCGTTCAATCGCCCTCTTCAAATCTATCAAACACGATTTATGTCCGGCCTTGCATCTGGTTTTTCTTGTGTACAAGACTCCGCAACCTTTGCTGCTATCTCAGCCGAGTCGATGTGGAATTTTTCTTCCACCTTTGGTCGATAAGTCCACGCATATACCCACTTTTGAACTTCGGAATCGCCCATTCACGTATGGGCATGCTTTTTCCATCTCCACTTGTATTGATTGCTGGATGTCCTGAAATTAGCTCAAGAAGCACAATCCCAAAACTGCAGACGTCACTTTTCTTGTTTAATTCATAAGCAAATGGTTTATACTTGCACAACATACAATAAGAACATGGATTGTCGGATTTTCTACGAGAATAGAGATTGAGAACCATCTTAACAATATTAAGTGTAAGCCGTTACTCGGGGGGAGGTAGGCAGGAGTGCCCCAAGGACTAGTTGACATGTAAGAACCATTTGCAGCTGCCAAAGGTCTCGACAGACCGAAGTTGGATATTTTGGCTTGCATGTTTTCATTTAACAAGATTATTGATACTTAAATTTTGGCAACCCGTTTAGTTATTTATCGCATTAAAAATTAGGGGATAATTTTATCCTTGAAAAAAATATTAATTACATAACATATAAATTTAGGTGTATTTGTTTTTAATTTGTATTTTGTGCATTTATTTATTGGACCGGTCGCAAATGAGTTGAAATTAGTGGTTTTGCATGTAGAATGCTTCTTTCCAATTCAAGTTGGGGGAGAGTGATCGTGTCACAAATATTCTTACTGTTTATAGTTGTCGTGGTCGACGTCATTTTATGGTCGTCCAAAGATGCAGTACATTGCTTTATCGTTCTCTTTTTTGGGCCATTCAGAAAAAAAGTAACGAGTAAACTTTTGAAAATCTGGCCATCCTTTTGATAGTGCCCTTTCCTTGACTTGAGTTGACTTGAACATCTCTCTCGGTAAGTCTCTTTAATGCATAGCAAGTGGAACGATATTGATAAATTCCGTCAGATGATTTTAAATCAACCTAAATTATTAGAGAAAAATTAGTCAAGAATTATAAACCTATTACATTTTTATCATTTCAATTGTAGACTTTTTAATTTTGTTAATTGAGTCATAAATATTTTTCTTGTTTTACTAATTGAGTCAAAAACATTTTCACATTTTATTAATTGAGTTTATTTGGCCAATTTTAACTAAAAATTACTAATATAGACGTTGACTATCTTACATGATACGACTAGTGTTGATGTTAACAATTTTTATGATATATGAATTTTTTACTTTTTATTTTCCTTTTTTTCCAGGCTTGGCAAGGGTCGAAAAAAGGAAAAGAAATAAAGAAAAAGAAAAAAAATGAAGAGAAAATTTTAAAAAATAATAGTGTCCGATTGTCCAGGCGCATTTTGCTTGGACACTCGACCCAACAATGTGGTTTTCAATCCAAACATGTTTTAATCCCTATTTTGAAGTCCTTATAAGTCACAACTTGCGACAACCCTAGGGATCTGAGTATGTCCTTATATTGCTCTCATCCTCTTTAGGGTTTATGCTCGGCGGAGGATGGGGAGCCTTCATTCCTAGGTGCGAAGCAAAATAAACTTGGGAAATTGGGCTAGGGGGAGAGGGAGGCGCACCCTCATTAATAAGGGCGCACATGACAATATTTTTGAACAAAAATCAATTTATGGGCAAAAATTGATTTCTCTATTTCTATTCCCTAGACGAGTTTTTAAGTGAAGAAACACGTTTGATAACGACCCAAAATTTATATTTCTGAAGTAGAAATTTGTTTGATAACATAATAAAATTTTTATTTCTTGAGGGGGAGAGGGGCTGGCATCCAATGCCCCTCTGCCGGCATCCGGCGGCTAGTGGCTAGCGTCCAGCATGCCACGGACGGCGAGTAGATGGCAAGTGGTGACGAGAGTGAACGATAAGAAGAGTTTTCATTTCTCACTTTTGTTCCAGAAATAGAAAAGTTTTAACTTTTGATTTCTGCTCCAAATATATTTATGGAATAGAAATCTATTCTAAAAATAGAAAAATGAAATTTACGAGCACAACCAATAATGGTCAAATTCTTCTATGTATGAAGTTAAACCAGCAGGAAAAAAATTCCAAATAATAAGTCTGATTGGATATGCATGCACGATGCCCCATTGACAAAGCTGTTCCTTGTGGGGAAGAGTACTCCTGATCACAATGCACTCACGGCAAGATCCAGAGCATTGTCAAATTAATTAGACCATTTTAAAGCAAAAATCACTTTTATTTTCTTCAATCCAAGTATATGGGATGCAATCTTTTCCATTACGGAAGTCAAGAACTTGCCACGGCATTCGTGGATAATTTTTACTTCTCTTTTGGGGGCCAAAAGAGAAGTGCTTTGGCTTGAGCAAGAAAAGGCAGTGGACGGATTCCCCGATGGAGAACAATAAGAAAATGACTTCTACTTCAATAATGCACACCGCTCTCCCATTAAAGACATCAATGAGCAAAAAGTTTTGCTTTGTAAAAGTGAGTTTTGCTTTCACATTTCCCAATTGAAAAGATGGCAAAACCATTTCATGCGTCAAGAAAAACAATTAAAAAATAAAAAAGAGATTGTCATGCAAAATTTTTGTCATGAAAAATTTTTACTCCTCCTTTGGGGGCCAAAAGAGAAGTGCTTTGGCTTGAGCAAGAAAAGGCAGTGGACGGATTCCCCGATGGAGAACAATAAAAAAATGACTTCTGCTTCAATAATGCACACCGCTCTCCCATTAAAGACATTAATGAGCAAAAAGTTTTGCTTTAGTAAAAGTGAGTTTTGCTTTCACATTTCCCGATTGAAAAGATGGCAAAACCATTTCATGCATCAAGAAAAACAATTAAAAAAAACAAAGAGATTGTCATGCAAAATTTTTGTCATGGAAACTTTTTACTCCTCTTTTGGGGGCCAAAAGAGAAGTGCTTTGGCTTGAGCAAGAAAAGGCAGTGGACGGGAGAACAATAAGAAAATGACTTCCGCTTCAATAATGCACACCGCACTCCCATCAAAGACATTAATGAGTAAAAAGTTTTGCTTTAGTAAAAGTGAGTTTTGCTTTCACATTTCCCGATTGAAAAGATGGCAAAGCCATTTCATGCGTCAAGAAAAACAATTAAAAAAAAAGAGATTATCATGCAAAATTTTTGTCATGGAAAATTTTCTTTTCAAAAAGTATAAAAAAGAATATGAGAGTGGAGTCATCCAAAGTTAAAAAAATGTTTAAATAAAAGCATGAAGCACAATTATTTTCTCAAAAGAAAACTCTGAATGAATGTTATATTGGGGGCTGAAATGACTATTGACTAATTCAATCTCAAATAAAAGCACTAGCTGGCCAAATCCTCGCCAGGCAACAAGTATGTGCATCTCACGTGCCATTTTCCAAGCCACGGTTGGGGGCATTGGAGCATTTGTTTTTTCTTTCTTCTTTTTACTTTTCCTTGTTGCGACTTTCCCAGCCGTAAACCGTTAGAGAAAGCTAATGAATTACTAAGCTTACACTTAGTGCGGACTCTCCCAAGCCCATACTAATTGTAACTTTGAGGGGTTTTAATCTAATCATCTAATAATGCAAATGCAATTCAATTTGGAGTAGTCACTAATCCATAATGGGTCAATTAGAAACTCAAGCAATTTATGAACTAGATATTCATGTAAACGAGGACTTGGTTATGTTAAGTAAATATAACGCTACTTCGATATCTTTTCTTTTTATTCGAAAATATTTTGCAAGTAATTTGAGTCAATTTTAAGTCTAACCACTAACAACATGTGAGAGATGATCATGTGGGCCCACAAACAAGAATTTAACACTCAACAATTTGAGCAATTATTACTTGAGGAGATAGAGAAACCTTGATGTGCTAAGCAAAGCTTCCAATGAATGCTTTACAAAATATTAATTGATGACCAAGGAATGATTTGATGTATGCATGGCTTAGACATGATTTCTAGATATGAACAAGAGATGCCAATTTACTCTTTTTGCATTTTTCCTGTTTAACAATAACATAATTAAACTTAAATGCTATGACTATGTGAATTCTAATTTAGCATGTATTGATGAACTAACATGAAATCCTGAATGAAATGTATGCTACATTGGAAAATCTGCATAAATTATCTAGAAAGACTTACATTGGAATTTCACATAGAGTTTTATGACTCGATTATAAAGATTGAATTGGTTTCTGTACGACAGGTTCAGAATTAATTTAGTAAAATTTTCCCTTCTCTGTTGATGGCAATGGGACTTGTGCAATGTACGACATACAAGAACCAACAAGAAAAATGTATGCGTGGAGATTGCCAAGATGTTTCGCTTGTAAATAATGGAGGGGACTTATCTTGCGCTTGGATAAATGAAACAAAAGGCAGAACAACGACCAACTCAGTGGATACAAACTGGCCTCACTTTTTTTAAAGCTGCTTTTCCCCCCTTATTAGGTTGTCGTATGATAAAATAAAGTATGTCGGAGAATACTTTCGTCACGGAAAAACAGATGTTTTGATGTGGAATATGAGAGTGTGGGTCATCAAGAGTCATTTCATGTTGGCAATGTGATGATGACTTGATCTTTGCTTTTCATATTCCACCAACTCCTGCACAATTGAGTTCTCAAATTATTCAAAATGCTTAATCGGATAAAAACATCATATGATTTTATGCCAAGATATTTCGTTTGAATAGATGAATCAAGAAATATTTAATCACTTTTTCTATATTATGTATCTTTAAACTTCACTCTTTAGATGTATTCTAGTCCACACAAATTGGTGGATTGTCACATATACAAGTCTTCAACAAATGATGCGAGTGTAATTTCATCTCGTGGTTTTTTCTTCCTTTTTTTGGTTGTAATTTCAATGAACTTTGTGTTTTGCTTCACTCTCATATTTTATTACTTGTTGCCTAACTCGGAATTCCTATTTTTTTTTTTTTTACTAAAGTAAAGTACGTAATAAATGTGGAACATAAGTCATTCCAATCAACGTTTGGCGAGAACAACAAAGTCATTTTAGCCTTTTTCTAAAGAGATTTAACTATATATATATTTGTTTGGATGCAGAAAGCTTTCTTTCAATAAAAAATCTTAAGTAGGTGAAAAAACTTTTTGAAGGTATCACCACATAATTTTTTATGATACGCTGTTCTTGTACTTCATAATACAACGATATATTTATGATGCAGTATATCAATTACAACGTATTATGATATTTTTGTTTTTAGTTACGACGACTAGTTATCTTATCATATGTCATAACAAATGCATGGTAGAAGTTTTTGTGGGCTCATACCGGTTATTAGCCTTACCCAAGTTCACACGTTTGATAAAATGTTCTATCATAGAGTAATAAAATATTTTAAGACAACTTTTTCATCTTGTTTAGTGACTTGTAAAGTCATTTTCTGCATACATATATATTAGATTCGCGAAATAGTAGGAAGACCAATTAATTACCTTGATGGTACTAATTCTTCAGACTTATTTTTAATTCACAATATCTTGATTTATAATGATAAATGAAAATTTAGGGGCCAAACAAATTACAATTCTTCTTATTAAATGGCTCTTATGTAAATAAGTCACAGGCAACATGGTACGGCACAGCAAGAGTATTATAGAAGTTGCCGTGCGCTTGTATATATTTTTTATTAGCTTTTTTTTTTCTTAACCAACTGTTTATTAGCCTTCATTCCCACACATTTCACATGCTAAATAGAAATTATTTATCAAAGACATTCATTATTTTTCTACGACTCCGTTCGTTTCATGAAAAATAATTTCAGGAAAACGTTTTCAGATTTTCCAACGTTTGTTTCACAGAAAATGAATTCATTGGGAAAATATTTTCCATGAAAGGAAAAAAAGTCTCTTAAATTAGAGGAAAATGTTTTTCACTTTTGAAAAGTGGAAAACATTTTCCTCACTTGATCTTTCTTATCTCACACATCTACAAATCTTCACTTCCTCCTCTCTTTTTTTTTTTCTTATTTTCTTTTTTTATTCAAACACCATAAAATATTGTTTTCCGAAAATTACTTATTTTCCGCCAAAGGAACGGACCCTAAAAGTTATTTTATCTCGCTTGGCACTATTAGTGTTCTTTTTCTGTGTATACATATATATTAGATTCCCAAAGGAGTTGAAGAAACAAAATTTGCACAACTATCACGATTTAGCTTCATGGCTTAAGCTAGTATAGACGATATTACCATATTACACATAATTTCTCATTCCACAGTCGTCTTTCTTAGGGGCATTTCTAAAATCGGTCTTGGAAAATGGACTTATATTTCGTTTGTGGTAAACATGTAATTATGAATCACGGTTGTAAATTCATGTAATTGGTAACTAGCTGATCAAGTTAATAGCTGTAATTTAGGAATGACTTAAACTATTTACGACCATCAATAAAGTTGATGAAATTGAAAGATAATGCTCCTGTAACACTTACAATGAAACAGACAGGAATAGCCTCTAGGCATTCCAAACTTATGTACAGACACAAATTTGAAATATAGGAAGACTTGATTTTAGTAGTGGGAGTTGCCAAAGTTTGACAACTGACGTTGACGCATACTAATGGATAAAATGAACTACCTTGCCGCGAGTGCACTATCCGATTCAACTTCCAAGGAGGTCGCTCCTATGTGCTCCTCCATCCGCATAGTTGGGCTTGGATGCCGGTTCAATCGCCCCCTTCAATTTTGTCAAAACATGATATATGTCCAGCCTTGCACCTGGTTCTATTTGAGCACAAGACTCTGCAACCTTTGTTGCTATCTCGGCCGAGTTGATGTCGAATTTTTCTTCCAACTTTGGATCGACAAGTCCACGTGTATATCCACTTTTGAACTTTGGAATCGCCCATTCACGTATAGGCACGCTATTTCCATCTCCACTTTTATTGATTGCGGGATGTCCTGAAATTAGCTCAAGGAGCATGATCCCGAAACTGTATACGTCACTTTTCTTGTTTAATTCATAAGCGGATGGTCCGTACCTACTCAACATACAATAAGAGCCCGGACTGTCGGATTTTCTATGCATACAGAGATTGAGAACCATATCAACAATATCGTGTTTAAGCCATTACTTCGGGGGAGGTAGCCAGGAGTGTCCGAAGGATTAGTTGACTTATAAGTGTCATTTTCAGCTGCCAAAGCTCTTGAAAGACCAAAGTTGGATAGTTTGGCTTGCATGTTTTCATTCAACAAGATATTTGAAGCCATGATGTCTCTATGGATGATGGGCGGAACATAACCATTATGGAGATATTCCAAACCTGCAATTCTTTGAAAATTTCCTTTAAGCATGGCAAATGCGAAGCGGGGAAAAATTCACTGTTCTGCACATCTCATTTATATACCTTAAGCTACGTCTACCGAAAATCGTAGTCTCCTATCCCAAGTCAGGACACTTGGCTTGGCCCCTGTTAAACCGACATCCTTGCATTGCGTTTCGAAAAAAAGGAATGCTTTGTAGGATTATTCTAGAGAAAACAGGAACATATAAGAATATGATAAAGTACCTAATAAGTGTTGTTGTAGATTTCCGTTAGCCATGAATTCATATACTAATGCTTTATTTTTGGAGTCCTTACAATATCCAATAAGGGAAACCGAGTTTCTGTGGTAGACAGTCCTTTAGAATTGTGCCTGCGATATCATGAATGTGCATTTCATATCTGACATTGCCGTAACATGGGATCGAATTGTCAAAGAAGCATATGATGGAATCATTCTATCTAACCTCAGCTCGAAATTGCTTGCTTTCCTGCCATGATGATTTAGAGAGCACCTTCACGGCATATTGGTGATAGTTAAATTTTGACGAACTCATTTAATTATTCATTAATTGCATAGAAATTAATGATTAATTTTTAATTTTTAAAAAAATAATTTTCACGAAATTGTATAGCATATAAACATTAGAAGCACTGGCATTAATAGTAATATAATTTATATAAAAAAAAGGATAAAAAATTTTTAACTAAAAAATTGTTATTAATTTTAAAAAAAGAAGTCGTGGCCAGGGCTGGGCCTGCCCGGCCCCTTCTTCCTTTTTCCCTTCCTTTTCTATTCTCTCCAACTTAGTACAAATTCATTGTAAGCTCTTTTTATTATTTATTTATTTTTCAAATTTGAATCAAATTAATTAAAAATAAAAATATTCATTTAATATATAACGTGTCCTAACGTGTTGGAATTTTTCATTTTTGAGAAATGACGTGTCGGCGTATCATGTCGCATATCCGTGTCACGTGTCCGCGTTACTTAGTATATAACAGTGCTAAATCTAGGGGATAATGTTTTGGTTGAAGAGATAAAATTGACAAGTGTAGATGCAATTTGGGCAAAACTTGAAGTGTTGTACATATTAAAATCTCTCTTGAAGAAACTTTTCTTGATTCAACGGTTATTCACTCCAAGATGATACAGGAATGTCAATCTAGGATCACCTAAATGAGTTAAATAAAGTCATCAATATTCTGAGCAATGTGAATGAGAAGATATCTAACTAATGGCAAACTATGATATTGCTTTATTCTTTATCTAATTCTTATGAGTAATTTTGTGGTTATCTAATGAGAGGAAGTGAATTTTGCACTATTTTCCAAAAGAATGATAGAAGAAATTGTAGGGCAACGAACGTAGAAGTGGCACTGATGGCTTGCGGGTCAAAGGCAAAAACTTAAAAAGATGGGTTCTTATTAAAAACACCAATCTAGATTGAAGTTTAAAGCAATGAAAAAGTCGTTAAGATGTTACGACTATTGGAAAGAGGGGCACATTGCATGTGGATTGTCCATAGCTAAAGAAAGTAGAGAGATTGGAGAGCGACATGAATGTTGCCTGGGCCAAAGGGGAGGAGTCGTACGTTTTGAGTGGGACTATCAGTTCGACCGGAGAGAAGTGGATTATGAATTCTAAATTCACATATCACATGACATCACATAAGGATTGACTTTCATAATATTAATCTATTGGGGATGTCAATTTATTTCAGACTCTCAGGGCGTGCATGACAACCATTCTGTTTCAGAAATAGTTTTTGGAACAGAAATATATTTTTATATTTCTATTTCTAGAAGAGTTTCTAAGCAAAAATAACCGTTTGATAACGATACAAAAATTCTACTTTAAAAATAGAAATTCATTTGATAACGAAACAAAATTTCTTCCTTTCGGACGGTGGCGGATAGCGATGACGGACGGCGGTGGCGGGGCGGCCGGTGGCCCAGTGGCCCATCGGGGGGCGCCGGGGCGAGCGGCCCATGATAGACGGTGATCGGCGGCAACGGATGAAGGACCGATTGACGAATTATGAGAAAAAGTTTTATTTCTCATTTACTGTTCCCGAGAAATAGAGAAGTAGAAAATTTTTACTTTTGATTTCTATTCCAAACCTATTTTTAGAATATAAATCTCTTCTAGAAATAGAAAAATGAAATAAGAATTTCTATTCTAGAAATAGATTTAGAATAAATTTTTTTTTGTTTAGAATAAAAAATAAAAAAAATTATTTTTAAAATAGAAATTCTGATTTGTTGTGCGCCCCTCAAACTTTGAAGGTATTCATAGGTGTGCTGATGGTCATGTAGGGGAAGCAGGAAAGCAGTCTCTACTCCTTTTCAGGACTGACAATTATAGGCTCAGCTCCTACAGTTTCTTCCACATGTTTTAGAGAGGTACGAACATTTTGAGCGAGCAGAGCCTTTGGCGTGGGCATGAAATTTGGAAGATGGACCCTTACAAATTTTGTGCGTTTGACAAGTAGCACGGATTACAGCTCAGCACAGCAGTTCACAGGACTAAGGTACAATAAATTACATTTATTCAAAGTTGTGGGGCCCCCAGTTAAAAGAAGATACCCTGAGTATGTGCTAACCTTCATTCATGAGGTCGACTGAACTTGTCAATTACTAATGATATTAATAAAAAATGTTGCCCATTTTTTTTTTTTTTTTTTGGTTAACTTGAAGAAATATGAATGTATGGAGTTTGTTTTCAAATTAACAAAATCTGATATTCCACAATTAAGAGAAATAGACGAGAATGTTACCTAGACATGAAAAACCTTTGCAATGGAGATAAAATCTATATTTACTGACAGAATGTACGATCCCACGTGAAGAAAGCAATCATTTGTCCAGATTTTTTAAGCTTTAATAATGGAAAAGACTTGTGTTGTCCCATCACATTATTAAAGTCGATGGAAGAACACAGAATGCAAACCCCACGTGAATCACCTTTGTTGATGCAGACAGGATTTGTGTTGTCCCATCACATTATTAAAGTTGTTTGGACGTGTTTTCCAAGTAAAGAGATGATTTCGGCGGGGCACTCGAGACAGACTTAATGTTTCACTGTTTGTTCTGAATAATCTTCGCACTAAGTCCAATACGATTTGAATTCATAAGAATAAATTTCATTTCCTGCCATCTCCTGAGACTTTTCATCGGGGATTTACCAGCCTAGTATGCTAGGACTAGGAGAAGGCAGTGACCTCCCTCCAGGTGGGTTCCCAGTGCTAAAAATACTGTGGCCGGAGAGCCTGTGAGACCCTTATCCCGTGTTTCTCCCCCTCACTTGCCTATAAATAGCTTGTGGAGGGAAGACACCCTGGGATGGTCGTTTCAGGGTGGAGCCGTTTAAGGACTTGCTTAGGTCCTAAGTCCAATATGATGTGAATTCATAAGACTAAATTTCATTTCCTACGCTAAAAAATATGTTCGAAATTCTCCATTTTTCTACTTTATTTGGAATAATGAAGAAAGTGCTGCTCTTAGCTTGGTGGTGCTTATGACTTCCGACTTTTTAAAGTGAAAGATTCTCAAGAACAGAAACCCTAGGTCATCATCCTTGTAGCTAAAGTTCTTTGGATAGTGAAAAGACGAAAGTAGAAATATAATATAAGGGTGGTCAAGACATCAACGACTTATCCCTTTGTGATAATGATTTCTTTTCAAATTGTTAGTGTTTTGTGCCAACCTCAAATGATGAATTTACGCATGACTATGGGGTACGTACTGATCTTGAGATAACTCGAGAAAGGATTGACTTCTACTACCATGCTACAAATCAAGCGTACATAATTTCTCATGCCTTGTATTAAGAAAAAAAGTCTCAAAAACTTTTAAATTAAGTTTATTATGACACATTTATCTTAAACTTCGTTTTTGATATAAAAAATCTCAAACTATACCTACTATAACTATCGCGACTTACCCCTCGATAGGGAGGAAGATAGATTTAGAAGTATTGCCTAACCCTAGTTTTAAACACATGCACTCCCAAGCCTATACCCCGTGTGAGGATATTCGATTTTGATTCAATTAATCCCATGCTGATTTCCACGTAAGGAGTCATCACTAACATATTAGGATTGACTATAAATCAAGTGAGATATGTGATTGTATCTTACTTCCTACAAAATTAAAGAATTTAAGGTCAGAGACTTAGTTATACCAATTGATCAACCAGTGCAATTTCGGTACCTAATCTTGTTTATTTCTCAGACAATCTGGATTGATTTTAAACCTATCCAATAACATGTAAAGCGATAATGCGGATGCACAATCAATAAAATAATAATCAATAATTAAGAAAGCATTAAACAAGAGAAAACAAGAATCTAACACTACGAAATAAGGAACATGCCATTCCTAATTAGGCTAAAGGATGCCGCCGCCACCCCGGGTAGCCCGCTCACAGTGGGGGGCTACCCGGGCCTCTTCATTTCCCTGAACCCAGCCTAGTATGCTAGGAGAAGGGCTTCACGGGGATCCGAGGTGGGCTCCCCTTCCTTTTGGAGGGGTTGGCGGGGAAGCCCAATGGGGACATTATCCCGTAATCCCAGTTAAACCCCTGTAAATGGGGCTAACTGGGCACCCTGGGATGCCCGATTCAGGGTGAAGCAATTTAAAGACTTGCTCAGGTCTAAAAGGACAACCTTAATCAACATACTAAAAATGTGGAATCAAGAGCATTGGTCTCAAAAAGGAATATTAAAACCCTATTGTAATGCCTTAAGAATTTGTTCAATTTTAAGCACAATTTTTATAGGATTTTTGTCCATTTTAAGAGAAAACTAATCAAAAGCTAATTTTTAAGATTTTTCATGAATTTTCGAAAAAATAAAAATTTTCAGAATTTTGCTAATTTTTTAATATACTTTTTAAATAAATATTTTTATTAGTTTTAATTGATAATCCGAAAATAGGGACCGGGTCAGAACGTGGGCTATACGAGAACATGCTTTAAATGGGCTTACTACTTACGCCTATTTTAATTGAAACTTCAAAAGCCCACTCTCCCTAAAGCAACACAAAGCCCATTACTCAAGCCCTTTTTCCTTTCACGACTATTTCAGCCCAAAATTCATTAAGCCTAAATGAACCTAAAGTCCACTATGCCTAGCTAAGCCCACAACACTCACTTCTCTTGACCACCCCTTCTCTGTTCTAATTCAACATAACGTAAGAAGAGTGGCCACACCCAAGTGTCACGGTCCGTGAATCCTCCCGTACTTCGTGACACTTGTGAGTGGCGCTTGGGGTTATCTCGGTGAAGAGTGTGAGGCGAAGGGTAGAACACAACCTGGCCCGTCGTGGGAGTGGCGTCGGGACGGTTGGTCTTTGGGAGTTCTGGATAGAAGGATTATATCACTTAGGAGCTCAAGACGGGGTAGGCCTCCCGTGCACAAACCAGGTCGGGAGCGATGCCGCTCTCCGACGAGGCCATGGCGAGGCCGAAACCGGTTGTTGTGCCTAAAGAGAACTATTTGTCTTACTCGATGGACCGGGCCCGAGCGAAGGCTGGGCGTGGTAGGATCTCGCACGAAGAATCATTCACCGTATCGTTTGGGGATCAGCTAAAGAAAGGGCTGGCCTGGCGAATTCCGCTCGCTAGGCGCCCGCGGGTCGTCTCCGAGGCCAAGGGAACTCTCGGCCCGTGACACAAGTATGACTGAACGCCAAGCTTCGCAGTGAATAAATTAATATGCGCCCATCACCGGAATTCAATCACCAGACCGATTTACCATCAATTTTCACTTCTAACACCAGATGATTAACACCCATACACCCATAGCAAGTCAGCCACTAACGTCCATGGTCCTAGTCGGCCTCCACCTCGACTCACCATCGAAAAAGCAAATCTACTTCGTCGCTCTGGCCAGCCATTACATTAGACGGAAAAGACACAATACGCACAAAGAAACAGCACATCAAGCACCGGATCAAAGAAAACTACAAATCCGCGTCTAAGGACCAATGAACACCCAGAATCAACCCAAAATCAGAGGAGTTCTAAGCGGAATCCAGTTCGAGCATTTCATCGAACAGGTGAGGTACATTGGCTAAAAGAAGGAAAAAAAAAACGAATGTACTAAACCCAAACTCGCGCCGAGATTCATGCCATCAACAAGCAATGACCCAAAAAAAGGAAAGAAAACACATCACACATACGGATGGGGGCCGGAACTCTCGCGAACCGGACAAAGGACACCCCGGTCCGGCGAGCCCGAAACAGGGCAAGACGAGGCGTAAGAAGTTAAAACAGGAGCGTGCGGTAGTACTCTCTACCCGGCTCGGTGGCGGCGGGCGGTGGGCGAGCTCGGTAGATCGCGCTACGTCGGTTCGCCTCGCGCCTCTCCGAGGCGGGATCCTCGGGAAATCGACCCGACCCGAGGAAAATCAAGGAAAGAACGAGATCCCGGATCTACCGTGGGCTCGACGCGGGAAGCGGGGCAACGTCGGTGGGATGTCGTCCGGGGTTCAATCGTATCCGTCGCCGGAGGAACCCTCTCGCTCCCAGCCCCGCTCACTGCTCTCTCTCGCTCTCCTGGATCTCTCTCTCCGAACCCCCTCGTCCGAATCTCCTCCATTGCTCGCTCTCCTCTCTCCCTTTTAAGTTACTCAGCGCGCATGGCCTCCCGCGACGCCACCTGTTGCTGCCGGTCTGCCCCCGACCACCAACTCAGGTGCGACGCTCGCGCCTGTCTCCTCTGCCTCTGTCCCTGGGTCCTCTCTCTCCTTTTTTGCAGAACGCAGTGAGAGGAGGAAGGAGAGGCCGGCTTGGGCTGAAAATAAAGAACAAAAATGGGTTGGGCTAGGCCCAGGCGGGTGAGAAGGCAGGCCCGGTCTCGCTTTCCCCCCCACTCTATAAAAGTTATTATTATATAATATTTTTAATTATTATTATTTAGATATTTTTTCTTAAAATTTTAATACTAGTAATGAAAATGCTTCTAATGTTTATATGATTTAATGAGAATTTTTGCTATGGTTCAAAAACTAATCCCTAATTTTTTATGCAATCAATAAATGATTGAACATGTTGCTAAAATTTAGGTGTCAACAATGACACATTTACCTAAAAATTTTATTGTGATATAAAAAAAAACCTCAAACTTGTATCTATATAATACATTTACCCTCCATCAAGATTTCCTTAGATAATTTATCTATCAAAATAAGTCATCAATTTAGAAATTTTTTAATGTGTCACATAAATGCAACTTTTAGATTTTTAGTGTCATAGAAAAATATAGGGCATTCGTGTCAAAGTGAAGCTATTAGGGTTTTTGATGGCTTTCGCCCTTCTTTTTATGTTAAAATATTTTTCCAATATTGCTTTTGTGACAATGAATTTCAACAGGTATTGGTGAGTGTTGAAAAATGTTGCTTAAAAAATTATTGGTTTTTTTTTTCTAGGTAACTTGTTGGTAATTTACTAATACTTTGATGAAATAATGATTATTTATATAATATTTAAATTACCAATTTCTATACTAACCTACCAACTCTTTATCTACATAACTCACGAACATTTCAAGTTTATAAACTTTTATGCAAAATCATCAACCTAAATTACCAACTAATTTTGGGTTATCACTTTCATTTGAGTTATTGTCCAACGTTAATAGTTTCCGTTTAAATTTACCAACTTTTTTTTATTGATTATCAGCTTTTATATGCCTTGGTTAGAGGCCCTACATTTACTAACTCTATAACCAACTTAATTACCACGACTCACTAAATTTTGCTCCATTAAATTACAACTTAATATTGGGTTTTCAAAATGAGTTACCATAAATTAGTTGGAAAATTTAAGCGATCAATAATAAAGATAAATAAAAGTTAGTAAATGATATAAGGAATTTTTTTTTGTTAAAGAAAAAAATTTGTAATTTAAGAAATGACAAAATTACACTGGTAACTAACTTACAAAAGGAAAGTTGGTAATCACTTTAATTGAGATCGGTAATATCTTTAAAAGTTGATATATCTAAAAAGTTGGTAAGTAAGACAAAAGAAAGTGAGAACCCTATAAACAAGTTGGTAAATAAATAAAAACTAAGTATTGGTAAAGCAACTCAAATGAGAGTTGGTAACAAAAATCAATTGATAACTTAGAAAAAAGTTGTATTGGGTTGTGATTCATACTTCTCGTCAACATGAGGGCATGGGGTCCCGCTCAGTGGGCTGGGGTCAATGTTTAATGTATGTTTTTCTTTGTATAGTTAGTTTATTTGTTCCATTGGAAAGGAGGAAGTTTATTGTGCTTGTTGCAAGCATAAAATGCTTTGTTTTTCCTTTCATTCATCTAGGTATTAAAGCTGTTCATTGTTCTAATAACAGTAAAAAGTCAGGTTGCTTGTTATAATTACAGTCAATGAGAAAATGTTTACAGTGATTATGAATTCACACGTCAACTTCTACCTATCTATTCACATTATCGAGTGCACTTGGTTGATTTCATGATTTAGCTTCATGGCTTAAGTTAGTATAGACAATATTCCCATATCACACAAAATTTCTCATTCCACGATTGCCTTTCTTGGGGACATGTCTAAAATTCTGTATTAGAAAATATATATATTTTTTTAATTTTTCGTTTGTGATAAACAAGTAATGTTGGTCGCAAAATTCTGAATCACCATTGTAAATTCATGTAATTGGTAACCTGCTGATCAAGTTACTAACTATAATTTAGAAACGACGTGAACGATTTACAATCATCAATGAAGTTGATGAAATCAAAAGATAATGTTCACTCAACACTTATAATGACATGGTCGAGAATAGTCTTCGGGCATTCATACTTATATAGAGACACAAATTCAAAATATATGAAGACTTGATTTTAGTACTGGGAGTTGCCAAAATTTCACAACCAAAGTCGACGAATACTAATGGATCGAATGAACTGCCCTCACTAGGGGTGCACTATCTCTGATTCAACTTCCAAGGAGGTCGCTCCTATATGCTCCTCTTGATTTCCGTCCGCATACTTGTGCTTGGATGCCAATTCACTCGCCCTCTTCAATTCTATCAAAACACGATTTATGTCCCACCTTGCACCTGGTTCGATTTGTGTACAAGACTCGCAACCTTTGCTACTATCTCAGCTGAGTTGATGTCAAAATTTTGTCCCACCTTTGGATCAATTAGTCCGCGTATATATTCTTTTGGGAACTTTGGAATTGCCCAGTCATGTATGGGCACGCTTTTTCCATCTTCACTTGTATTGATTGCTGGATGTCCTGAAATTAGCTCAAGGAGCACGATCCCGAAACTGTAGACATCACTTTTATTGGTTAAGTCATGAGTGGATGGTCGATACCTGCAAAACATATAATAAGAACACGGACTGCCGGATTTTCTATTCATATAGAGATGGAGAACCATCTCAACAAGATCAAGTCTAAGCCGTTACTCGGGGGCGGTGGCGGGAGTGCCCCAAGGATTGCTTGACTTGTAAGAACTATTTGGAGTTTCCAAAGCTCTCGACAGACCGAAGTCAGATATTTTGGCTCGCATGTTTTCATTCAACAAGATATTTGTAGTCTTGATGTCTCTGTGGATGATGGACGGGTTGCAATCGTTATGGAGATAATTTAGACCTGCAATTTTTGTGAAATTTGCTTAAACTATACCAATCGAAGTGGGGCCAAAATTCACAATTATGCACATCTCATTTATGTGCCTTGTGCCACGTCTACAGCAATCCGTAGTCTCCTATCCCAAGTCAAGACATTTGGCTTGGCCCCTGTTACCCCGACATTCTCCCCTAATGTTTGAGAAAGAAACGGTTGTTTGTGGGATTCATTCTAGAGAATATAGAAACATACAAAACATGATGAAGTACCTGATAAGTGTTGTTTTAAATTTCCGTTAGCCATGAATTCATATATTAATGCCTTATTTTTAGAGTCATCACAATATCCTTTAAGGGAAACCAAGTTTCCATGGTGGACCTTTGTTAAGAGCTGTGCCTGCAATATCATGAATGTGATTTTCATATTGACATTCTCGAAGCATGGGATCGAGTTGTCAAATAAGCATATGATGGAATCTTTCTCGCTAACCTCAGCTAGAAATGGCTTGTCTGGCTGCCCTGAGGATTCAGCCCCGGATGATTTAGAGAGCACCTTCACAGCAACTTTTGTGCCTTTTAATTCACCAACATACACTCTTCCAGATGCTCCTTCACCAATAAATGTTTTAAAATTCTCGGTTATCCTCGAAATATCGCCATACTTGAAGGACATTGATCTTCTTATTTTGGATTCTGCATACAATTGATATGGCTAGTACAAGTACCTAGAGGGGGGGTGAATAGGTATAAAGAATAATTTCTCACAATAATCGCACGATCTTTGGACAATCGATAGAAATGAGACAATTTATCTTTGTTAATAAGCACGCAACGATAAAGATAAGACTTAGAGTAGGGAGGAGAAAATTGAACGCAAGGTTTATAGTGGTTCGGCTTGTTTCAAGCCTACGTCCACTCTTACCGCACCGATCCACTAGCTGGATTCCACTATGAACAAAGAGATGTTACAAAGACTTTGTTCTTCCTTGATTTCTCGGTGTAGAAGATCTACCACACTTTCTCAAGGTATCACTTAGTATAGACTCTCTTTGTGTATACAGTTTCGCTCAATATGAATTGACTAACAATCAAGGAGCTTCGGACTGGAATTTTTCTATCGAGCACCCACCGAACAGCTTGGAACATCTTCCTTTTATACTCCTTTATGCCATCATACCCGTTGGCACTTACCAAAGGAATTCTTCCAATCTACCCGTTGGACAGAATCAATTAAGAAGATTATTCGAGCTATTAAAGGAACATGTCGATAGCCCATCAATCTGTTCGCCCATACAATCGGGATCTTGGTTTCCAAGAATAGAATCTTCCAAGAATATTTCGTCAATCATCGGATCTTCAAACGATCTTGAATTCGAATAAATAATCCGTTATATCAAATCCAACCAAGTGATCTTCTCCGTCGATAAGACCAAATCCTCAACCAAACACTTTAGTTCTGGATCGCCTTCGTCGCCGGATTAGAGATCATCAATGAGAATAGTCTTGAGTCTTGAGTCTTGCGAGCTGAGTGCAGTGATCTGAAAGTCTTCGGACTCACGGTACAAGGGTCTCGCACAGCTTCTAGACTAGATGATGTAAACGTTTTGTCGGCTTCAAAATACTTTAGAAAGATTTCTCCAACAATCTCCCCCTTTTTGATGGTGACAAAACTTTCCCCGTAGATTTGAACAACTTTGACCTGCAAAACATTTACTCAAGCAATATGGATATCTCATAAAGATTAAACATTCAACTAAACTCTGCGTCCACGTAAAAGATAGGTTAGTCTTTCATGAGTAAAGCCATAAAATAACACTTGATTGTAAATGCAACGGTCAATTTCAAATCCACACCCAAGTCGATCAATTTCACCAAGTCCACCACACTCAAGTCATACTCAAAACACACAAACTAAAGTTAAAACACAAATAAAGTCAAAGTTGAGTTCAGTTCAATTCAAAGCTGGCAATTCTCCCCCTTTTTGTCATCATTAAAAAGGTGAGAAAGAGTCAAGTCTGCTTGGGAACGCGCACGAGCTGGAAATCTCCCATCGACTGTACGGTGCCTTCTAGCCTTTTCAAGTCTTCCCGTAGATGTGTCACCTCTTCTCCTTTGGCATTTGCTTGAATTTGAAGAGTGAGGTCTTGCATTTGATTCGACAGGGTAACAGAAGATGCTTGTCCAGCATTCTTCAGGACTTGAAGTTCACATTCCAAAGCGTATATTTGACCCTGCATTTCCAGAAGAAGATCAAGGATGCGACGAAAATCTGCTGTATTGTCTGTCTGCGTGCTGGCATTTGCTCTATCGGATGGTGCAAAGGCAGACGATGGAACTTCGGTGTAATCGTGCAGATTTGGCGTTGAGGTGTCATGTCCTTCCTCAGGCATTTGAGAAGCCTGAATATCTTCTGGATTTGCTTGCGACTGACTCATACCTTCACTGTGGACAGGTGTAGTCCTTCCTTTCTCGCCATCTCCCCCTGTTTCTAAGGCCTCATTTGAGTGATGGTCATGCTCGGCAGAGTCTTGATTGCCTTCCTTTCCAGCTTTATCTACAGACTTTTCTTTGTCTGCTTCTTCTTCTACTTCAACTTCCTTCTCCTTTTCCTCTACTTCTCTCTGTTCTTCTCCCTTTGTTTCTTTTCCTTTTCCCTGTTGCTCCGTTGATTCGGATACAGAACGACTGACTCTTTTTAATGCCAAGGCAGAGATAGTGAATTCATCTTCTTCATCTTCATCCTCTAAGATAAGAGTTCTTTTCTTTTGGATGGAGCACCCATGGGCTCCTTCCCTTTCCTTTTGATGCGAAGATACTTTGGAGTTTTCACTTTGAACTTCTCCATTGCCTTATCAAGCTCTTTCGTACGCATTTTTGTCGGCATTTTCAAACCCACCACCATTTTGTCGCATGGTCGAACACAAAGAGTCTGGGGAGGTTCAATGTTCAAGTGTCCAAGATCTTGGTCACAAGACTGCATAAGGCAAGCGGCCTCTGTCCTTCACCATCGCTCCGTACATGTGAAAGAGAATGGTGTGAGGAAGAGAGAACTTCTTTCCCGAATTGATTGTGTACATCAATTTCGCCTCGAAATTAGACACGTCTGTCTTGGATGTTGATTTTGGCCGGAGACAGTTGATCACGATTTTGTGCAGCAAGATGTTGATGGCATGCATTCTTGTGTAGGTAATTCGCTTTTACGTATTCTGTCTTTGACAAGTTCCAGTGTGGTACGAGTAATGGAAACTTTGACCGGTTGATATCGTCCTCGTTCAACTCCAATTATGTCTGCCAACATGTCCACATCCACCACATAATCTTGGTCTCGAACACTGAAGGATATTCTATTCGCATCTAAAAAGCTAAGATTCGAATAGAAGTATGCTGTCAATTATGCATAACCGTCTATGGTGTCAGAGCAAAATTGCTCTAGTTGAAGCAATTTGAACTTCTCCCTTAAGTTCACATTGATAGCATCCAGAAAATCAAAATCGACGCTCATGGGGTTTATCACCCCACGTTTCAACAATTTGAAGAACAGATCCTCCTGTTCCTTTGATTTGAACAACTCCGTTCTTTTTCCCTTCACCTTCGCAGCAACACCCATCCCGGGTTGGAATTCACTAAACATTTTGTCATCGTCATTCCCGTCAATCGGATTTAATCCACTTACACGAGGGTCACTTGGAATGTTCGCAAGTGCTTGCTCAGCCTTTCCTTTGGGAGCAATTCCCAAATCCTCCATCCGTTTCAAAAAGATATACTCATTTCCATACCCTTTGTCTTTAAGGAAATCATCTACATAGTTCAGGGGTGTACCAGTGCTTTTCAAAGCACGATAGAGCTTGTAAATAAAAGAGGGTTTTTGTGTTCTTACAGGATCTGCTTCCTCGATTATTTCTTCCTCCGGTTGATGACCCACACCCTGTGGGGTGGATGGTGGAGAGTGACGTGGTTGAGAGTGAATTGGGCTCTGTCGCTGTCTCGGTAACTCTTCCTCCTTGGTGAGATCGAAGTGGGTAGGACCCTCCTTCATTTTCGGTGGTCCCCTACTCGCGATTCTTGACGACTTTCTTGAAGAAGACATCGTTTCTTGTCGATGAAAGATGCTTTTACTCGCTTTCCCAAGAAAAGATGACAACTTTCTCGAGGATGAACACGAAGTCGAGACAGGATTGGGAGGAGAATGCCTTTTTAGGGTTTTGTAGTTTAAGCAAGAAGACAACTGACTATATATAACCCAGTTTTAAAAAGAAAAAAAAAACCATTCAATATAAAGGAAAGTGAACAGTCGTCTCTTTTTAAAAACGATAACTGCCATTTTAAATAGAAGTTATCTTTTTGAAAAGGCAAGTTTCAGATTTTTACGGAAATTAAAGATAATATAAATTATTTATAATCGAACGAATGATCGTACCTTTTCGAAATTGAATATAAAAACAACTTACGTCTATAGCCATGAATGTCTCGAGTCCGAGGGTCTCGAGAGTCTCTAGACTTTAACTTCTTCAAGCTTCAAAATGTTGAGTCTGGAACGGATAATATCGAATTGATTCTTCTCCAAAGGCTTTGTAAATATATCCGCTAGTTGGCTTTTTGAATCAACAAATTGAATCGAGATTTCTCCATTTTGAACATGATCTCTAATAAAGTGATGTCGAATCTCTATATGCTTTGCCCTTGAGTGAAGAATTGGATTTTTGTAAGATTGATTGCGCTGGTGTTGTCACATCTAATCTCCGTGCATGAGTCTTCAATTCCAAAGTCTTGTAGTTGTTGTTTTATCCATAGAATTTGCGAACAACAGCTTCCAAGAGCTACATACTCGCTTCGTTGTAGAGAGAGCCACGGTATTTTGTTTCCTTGAAAACCAAGACACCGTCCCGTTCCCAAGCAATTGGCAAGTTCCCGAGGTACTCTTTCTATCAACTCTGCAACCAGCTAAATCTGCGTCTGAATATCCAAGAAGATTGAAGTCTCCCTTCTTAGGATACCAAAGACCGATGCTTGAAGATGAAGCAACGTATTTAATAATACGTTTCGCAGCACTGAGATGAGATTCTCTAGGGTCTGATTGAAACCTAGCACAGATGCAAACACTCAACAAAATGTCAGGTCTAGAGGCAGTAAGATAAAGAAGGAACCGATGATACTCCTGTACAGCTTTTGATCAACTTTCTTCCCTTCTTCATCTTTGTCTATCTTTAAAGAACTTGACATCGGTATGTCGGTCTTTTTGCACTTTTCCAGTCAAACTTCTTGACAAGATCAATAGCATATTTTTCTTGATGAATGAATGTTCCTTCCTTCAATTGCTTTACTTGAAGTCCAAGAAAGAAGGTTAATTCTCCCATCATACTCATTTCAAACTCATCCCGCATAGACTTAGAGAATTTCTTGCACTGAGACTTTCATTAGAGGATCCAAAAATAATATCATCCACATATATTTGAACAAGTAAAAAGCTTTTGTTTTCTTTTTTGATAAATAGAGTAGTATCTACTTTACCTTTGACAAAACCATTCTGAATTAAAAACTTACTTAGTCTGTCGTACCAAGCTCGAGGTGCTTGCTTTAAACCGTACAAGGCCTTTTTCAGTCTGAAGACTGAGTCTGGCTTCTTTGGGTCTTCAAACCCTGGTGGTTGTTCCACATAAACTTCCTCATGGATAAATCCATTTAAGAAGGCACTTTTGACGTCCATTTGGAATAACCTGAAATTTTTATAACAAGCAAAAGCAAGCAACAATCGAATAGCTTCTAACCTTGCTACGGTGCGTAAGTCTCATCATAGTCTATCCCTTCTTCTTGCGTGTATCCCTTGGCCACGAGTCTTGCTTTGTTTCTTACGACTTTTCCTTTCTCATTCATCTTGTTCCCGAACACCCATTTAGCTCCAATAACGGTTTTACCTTTTGGTTTGGATGTCAATTCCCGGACATCATTAATGTTAAACTGCTCGAGCTCTTCTTGCATAGCTTCAATCCAGCTTTCATCGATAAAGCTTCTTCTATGCTTTTTGGTTCAATTTCGGAGATGAGAGCCACAAAACTAGACTCTTCGTGCCTTTTGGATCTGTGCGAATTCCTTCATTAATTTCGCCGATAATGAGATCTTTGGGATGACTGGACTTATGCTTCCGATTCTTGGTTGATTTGTCTGGTTGATGATCTCTTTCTTTACTTGAATTTTCACGAACAATTTGATGCTGGTCTTCCAGTCTCGAGATGCTTCTTGAGTTGTAAGCTTTGGAGAGTTCGAAGATTCGGACTCTTCATGTTGAGTCTCGATTGGATTCATTTTGCACTTTGAGTCTTGAAATTTGACATTCATTGATTCCTCCACCGAATGACTCTTTTTGTTATAGACTCTGTAAGCTTTGCTTGATGTAGAATATCCAAGGAAGATGCCTTCATCTGATCTTTCTTCAAATTTACCAACTCGTTCTTTTGCATTTTTCAATATAAAGCATTTGCAACCAAATACGTGAAAGTACGAAACAATAGGCTTCTTACCTTTGAATAACTCATAAGGGGTTTTCTCTAGAATAGGTCTTAAAAAGACTCTATTGATGATATAGCACGCCGTTGAAACTTGACCTCGGCCCAAAATCGTGAAGAAATCTTACTTTCAATTAAAAGAGTTCTAGCTATTTCTTGAAGAGATCTATTCTTTCTTTCCACAACTCCATTTTGCTGAGGAGTGTATGGAGAGGAGAACACATGCTTAAAGCTAGATTCATCACAAAATTTTGTAAAATCTTGATTTTCAAATTCACCTCCATGGTCTGTTTTTATACTTGAAATAACACATCCTTTTTCATTTTGAATTTTTCTAGCAAATTTTTCAAAATACGAGAAGGTTTCGAGACTTACTTGCAAGAAAATATACCCAAATAAATCGGGAGTAATCATCCACGATTACTAGGCAATATTTCTTACCTCCAATGCTCGGGTTACGGTTGGTCCGAAGAGATCCATATGCAGCAGCTGCAGACATGATTAGTAGAGACATGATTTATTGGCTTAAATGAATTTCTTACCTGCTTTCCCAATATACATGGAGTGCATAGATCGACTTTTGGTATGATAAATTGGGTAGACCACGAACAAGCTGCTTTGATGAGATTTTGGCTAATTGTTTCATGTTGATGTGACCAAGCTTTCGTGCCACAAGCTTGCTTCGTCTTGGATTGAAATTAAGCATTGCGATTCATCCGGTTTCACATCCAAAAGATAGATATTTCCATGCCTTCGACCCATGAAAGACGAGTAGAGTCTTTACTTGGTTCCCAGAACATATTCCTTCTTGAAAGAAGATCTTAAAGCCGTATCACACAATTGGCGATCTTTGAGAAGATTGTAATTGAGTCCTTCTACTAAGGAAACATTACTTATTGTGAGATTTCCAATTTTCAAAGTTCCAAATCTCACAATTCTTCCTTTGCTGTTTCCTCCAAATGATACTTTTCCACCGTTTACTTGAACGAGCTTTGTAAAGCAATTTGAGTCTCCTGTCATATGTCTTGAACATCCGCTGTCCAGATACCACTTTACCTTTCTCTTGATGGAGACCTGCAATCAAATGAGAGTCTCAAGCTTTCTTTGGTACCCATATTTTCTTGGGTCCATTGTTGTTAGTGAGATAAACGAGTATTAGCCCAAGTTTTCTTAACGGGTTTCCAAACCATAGGACACTCTTTTCAAAGTGATCCGAGCTATTGCACTTTGAACACTTGAGGGCATTACGACCTACAGACTTTACAAAAACCTTCTTGAAATGATTTTTGTAAGCCTCTCTTGAGGGTCTTTGCTTAATTCTTTCTTTTACTTTAGGAAAATCAATCAATGGAATAATTTCTGTTGTCATACCTAAACCAGATTTATTGAAATACGGTCTTTGAGCTGAAAGAATTTTTTCAAGTTTTTCGGACCCTATTGAAAATTTCTTTGAAATATTTGATGAGTCAATTTTTAAAAGAGCATTTTCTTTCAAAAGATTTTCTTCACTTTCTTTAAGTGTAGAAACATTTATGTCTAAACATTTGACTCTTTCTTTCAAAACATTTTCCTGTTGTTTTAAAGTAGAGTTTTCCTTTTTAAGTTCGGAAATCCTTTTAAGAGAAGTCTTAAGACTAAAACACAGCTCATCAATATACTTCGAAACCTTGACAGGAATTTTAAAATTACTTACCTCAAATTCACCGTCCGAGTCGATCCGAGTTTGAGTCTCGAGTCGATTGCGCCATCGGACACAAGTTGGCATACTCATCTTCACTTTCTTCACACTCGTATCACTCCGTGTTTCGGCTTTGAGAGCCTTTCGAGACTTTCCAGCTTTTCCTCTCTTCTTCTTTAGAAGAGGACAGTTAGGTCTGATGTTTCCCTTTTTCTTACATTCGAAGCAAACTACATCGTTGTTTGATTCATCATCATCACAGACTTGGTCTCGTTGTTTTTGAAAGCTTTGTTTCTTTGAGTTGAATCTTCTTCCTTTTCTATTCAGCTTTCTGAATCTTCTTATCATGAGAGCAAGCTCCTCATCATCCATATCATCTTCAGAATCTGTAACATCAGAATCATCATTTGATTTTAATGCAATGGACTTCTTACCTTTTGGATCTTCATCTTCGTTAATTCGTTCCACTTCGTAAGATTGAAGAGTTCCAACCAGCTCGTCGACGAGATAGTGGCATGATTCTTTGCGTCTCTCTTATTGAAGTCTTTATGTGATTCCAATCCTTGGAGAGTCCACGCAGTAGCTTGTTTACCTTCATGGGATCAGAAATTGGTTGTCCTTGATTTTCAAGACCATTTACAATTTCTGTAAAACGGCTAAACATGTCAGTTATAGATTCTCCAGGTTTCATTTTGAAGGCTTCGTATTGATTGAGGAGAATGTTGATTCTAGTCTCCTTCACTCGATCTGTTCCTTCATAAGTGATATGTAATCTATCCCGGACTTCTTTTTCTGTATCACAAGAAGATATTCTGTTATATTCGTAGGTGACAAAGCACAATATAAAGAATAAATTGCTTTTGCATCGAGTGCTTGTCTCTTGGTTATCTCTTCCCGAGTCATTTCTCTTGACTCAACGGTTTCTTTTCCTCTTTAAGAGGCAGATGCAGCTTTAGGAGTAATTCCTTTTTCTACAACGTCCCATTCCGGAGGATCCTTCGATCGTAGGAACGCTTTCATCTTGTTTTTCCGATGTTGTAATCCTTTCCATCAAAGTATGGTGGTCTGGTATTACTTTGCCCTTCCACCAGCTCGGAGCTAGCATACTAGCCATGGATCTTTTACTCAAGTAAAACACTTCAAATAAAGTGAGTACACGAGCTCGATACCAATTGATATGGCTAGTACAAGTACCTAGAGGGGGTGAATAGGTATAAAGAATAATTTCTCACAATAATCGCACGATACTGGACAATCGATAGAAATGAGACAATTTATCTTTGTTAATAAGCACGCAACGATAAAGATAAGACTTAGAGTAGGGAAGAGAAAATTGAACGCAAGGTTTATAGTGGTTCGGCTTGTTTCAAGCCTACGTCTACTCTTCTGCACTGACAGCCCACTGGCTGGATTCCACTATGAACAAAGAGATGTTACAGCACTGTTCTTCCTTGATTTCTCGGTGTAGAAGATCTACCACACTTTCTCAAGGTATCACTTAGTATAGACTCTCTTTGTGTATACAGTTTCGCTCAATATGAATTGACTAACAATCAAGGAGCTTCGGACTGGGAATTTTTCTATCGAGCACCCACTTGGAACAGCTTGGAACATCTTCCTTTTATACTCCTTTATGCCATCATACCCGTTGGCACTTACCAAAGGAATTCTTCCAATCTACCCGTTGGACGAATCAATTAAGAAGATTATTCGAGCTATTAAAGGAACATGTCGATAGCCCATCAATCTGTTCGCCCATACAATCGGGATCTTGGTTTCCAAGAATAGAATCTTCCAAGAATATTTCGTCAATCATCGGATCTTCAAACGATCTTGAATTCGAATAAATAATCCGTTATATCAAATCCAACCAAGTGATCTTCTCCGTCGATAAGACCAAATCCTCAACCAAACACTTTAGTTCGGATCGCCTTCGTCGCCGGATTAGAGACTCAATGAGAATAGTCTTGAGTCTTGAGTCTTGCGGCCGAGTCAGTGATCCGAAAGTCTTCAGACTCACAGTACAAGGGTCTGCACAGCTTCCAGACTAGACTGATGGAAACGTTTTGTCAGCTTCAAAATACTTTAGAAAGATTTCTCCAACAACAATCTCACAATGAGTAATCTATGACTTTTAAAGATTGTCAAGTAGACTCTCAAGGAAAATCATCCTAGGACAACTCCAATTCTGTGATCAAGGGAGAAAATAAAGTGACTGATAGGGGTAGGACGAAAAGTGAAAGATCCGAGCAACGGTTGCGGTTCGGAATGCAGATATGTCCTGGATTGCACAATCAAATTCTTTCCCAAGGGACCTTTACGCTAAACAGAGGAAAATGGGACCTTTACGCTAAACGAGAGGAAAATGAACTCTCCAGTTGACACAGTTTTAACACTTGCTTGTTGTCTAGTTGAGTTTGTTAGGACATCAGTTTCAAATGCTTTAGGCCAATGACTCAATTGGAAGAACATGCTAACATCGTCTGTTCTTGATTCTTATTTTCTTCATTCATGACTTGCTCTTAGACACTTAATATGGGAAACTTATGAAGCAAACCATCCCGAAATTACGAAGTTCAGAAAAGCCATAGCGGTGACTTAATTTGGAAGGATTCATAATAAAATGTTCCTTTTTACCGGAATATGCTAGCATGACAAGAGAAATTCAAAACGACCAAAGGGGGTCAGTTCAGCAGAATGTGTTGGAGTCACTTCTGATTATATAAGAAATATAATCCATCAGAAGAGACGACAAATATAACATGACAACGTTGGTAGGTTTATTGTCATCTCCTACTGATAAATAAGAGTGAAAATTATGAAATTTCTCTGATCCATTTGTAGCTATAATACAAACAAAATACTTTCAAGACAAGGAAGATTTCCTTAAACCCGTTTGGGATGTGGATGAGATTGTAAAACAGCACTCTTATGGGGTCAATACACAGAGCAAATTGCCGAGTTATATCTCTCTAAACTGAATTATCCTATAAATGTTGTCAATTGTCGGGTAAATAGTGTGGACTGAAGTGGACCAAATAAAAGTTACCTGCGGTCTGTTTCCTTTTGGTCAACCAAATATTCGCCGAAGCACATAAGAGAACTACAAAAAAGACTGAAACTGATGCAGCAACCGGGACAACAATGGATTTTTTATTCTTCTCCTTTGGGCAAGAACTTCCCAGGCAAAGATCTGGGTTCCCGTCCAAGCTGCAACAGAAAACAAGCAGCTAGACTAAATGTCCACTAAAAAATTTTGCGCAGCCAACAAGTTGACCGTAAGGGCTTTATATTTAACTTGAATCACAATAAAACATGTTATTAGTCTTTCTACTCTAAATAAAGCTATTAGCTAGAAAGAGGAAGAACAAGCCTCAAATTAAATGTCTTGTCTGCTGCAACCCTCTTCTGAAGATCCTCAGGAACTGCACCAGTAAGGTTGTTTCCACTAAGATTTCTGCAAAATTCATGAGTTAAGACTTCTACACTTTTAACTATTTTAGATGCCAGTAAGACACATTAACTTACAGAATTCTCAACTTTGGTAGATTTGCCAAAGTCTCCGGTATTCGTCCTGTAAGTTGATTGTTGGACAAATCTCTAAAATAAAGCAATTGTAGATAGTTAGCACTTCATAGATCTCACACAAAATTTAGAGAATGATAACTAGATGCCAGATATTTTATTTGATGATCTAGATGTCGAATGAATTATTTGGGTGTGTTAATCAAGAGATTAATGTAAAGTAGAAAGCGCTAATAATTCAATATGGTTATGTTTTGCTCTCATCAAGGACAATATACATACACAAGATTAATCCAAGAAGATGAAGAACATCGGATATAGATTGCACTCAAACCAAATCCGCAGTCACTACCAAAAGAGCCTCACTGTAGCGATACTTACAAGACCTCCAACGCTTCCAGATTTGATAGTGAGGGAGCTATCGTGCCCGTTAAATTGCTCGAGCTCAGTTTCCTGGCCATTAATAAATCAAAACAGAGGAAGCTGTCATTGCCGCGCTCGCAACCAATTATACAGAATGCATTAGTCGTAGAATTAGGAAAATATGGCAAGTGATGGAAAAAGATATGAACGTTAAATAAGGGAAGAGACTTCCAAAGTTTGGAGAAGAATGAGAATAAGCCTTCAATTTTTCAAGAAGGAAAGTGATTTTTTTTCTTATAAAGTTTCACCTACGGTGCGGGTGTTGCACAATAAGAACAGTAAAGGGAACTTACAGTGAAACAATCCTCGGAGCATTAGTATAACTACAAGTTAGACCGTCCCATGCAAATTCTCTGGGGATGCATGGATCACCTTGCCAGCTCTTTCTATTCACATGAAGAGTGGCCTTGGTGTCATTCATCGCTTTGACTGGAGTTTCATATCACAACATGATTAATTTTTTTCTCAAGAATCATAACATTGTAGAAAAAGTGAAATAATTATACTAGTTTGCCTCCACAAAATAAATTGCGAATCACGGACAAAATTATCAATGAAGGACTTCAACCTTATTCAAAAAGAAATCCTTGATCATTCATAATGTTTTCCGTGAAATCAAAGTCAACCAATCATGTGCCACAAACGTTTACGTTGAATTAGCTGTTGCTGATGCCGTCCTCACATAATTTATGGTAGAAGTATGAAAGGATTACCATCATCTTGGGTTGTCGGTACATTTGGATGGTCGGCAACAATGTAAATCTCTAAGGCATTGAGGATCGCCGCAACTCCAGATTGACTCCATGTCGGCCTGATTGAGAAGTTGACACCAGACCCGGAAACCTGATCGGAAACCACAGTCTGTGGCATTAAGTATATAAGACTGACCTTACGCGTGAACTGATTATTGTTTGTGGAAATTGTCAACTCCCTCTGTCCGCCGCTCGGCAGTCCCTCGATGATATCTGCGAAGTGGAAGTACACAATCCATTTGGATAAACTATCCGACGAATTGAACCACATATTTAAGAATCTTCCGCCGTTTACAGCGGTGCTAAGCACTTCCGCCGGAACCTTATACTCATCACTGTTCTCGGACAAATTCTGGGTGTACATGGTCGACAGTAAAGTCGTATTAGGGTATATTGTAGCATCCCAGATGCGATCATAGACATCCGCTGGGTACCTGCGCAAGGCATCTTCAGATACAGTTCATATGCTAAGTGATGGAGATAATCGATGGAGAGATATTTCACAAAAAATTCAAATGCCAGTGCATACGCATGGCACGTGCATGTGACTTATAATAGGTCAACACAAAATCAAGGCGATTTCCCCGTGGAGAATGGAATTTTGTCAAGAGTAGTCCGAGTGCTTAGAATGGCAGCGGTGGCCGTGACGGTGGTGGCGGTGAGCGCCGGTGACGTCTGGCTTCCTCAACTTGGTGGCGCACTGAAGCGAAGGCGGAGGAAGAGGTTGGCAGTAATTTGGCAATAGTCTTAATGAACAGGTAAATCTAAGTACATATATCTATCTATAAAATTCGAAGGGAATCATTAGTCAAAACTTAAAGTGACCTTTTTGTCCCAAATTAGATCTACCCTATAATCTTTACCTAATTTTAGATTTTCACCGCCATATCATTCACGAAAATTACCTACATTTAGTAATACGCTCTTACCTTTGTCTTCTGAGAATACGGAACAACTATTAATTAATCACGCAGTCTTTTATAATTAGTTTAATTTAAGAAGTTGCATGCATTCAACAAATAAGGGTATATTTTTCTCGCGTAATATTTTTTTATGAAACAAAATATTTTTCGTGAAAATCATTTCCAGGAAAAATGGCTGGTTTTAAGTTATCTAACAGAGTATTTGATAGTGAAACTCAAAAAACTTTCCGATTTACTTTAAAAAATCATTCCCTCCATTATAATTATATTAAATACAAAGATGATATTGGAATGTTTGTCTAAGATATTAGTAATATATGAAGCACAATTTTTAAGCTTTTTATTATAAAAAATTAAAGCAACCTAAAAAATGACTTTGAAAAAAATAAAAAAGAATGCAAATAATTAACTAACTTAGAGAGTACATAGATTGAAGCCATATGTGAACGAGTGTGTGGAAAGAAGCTTGGGAAATCGATATCCTCTTTATAGGATGGAGAAAGCAATTCACTCAATTTTAATTACTTTTCTTGATCGTAAAGTATTTTATGTTGATTACTTCCTTTAAGCAAAGTAAACGCATGAAAGTTTGAAAAATCATTGAAAATCTTTTTCATGAGATCCTAAGTTTTAAACGTAAGCTACAAAAGTTAAACAAAAGAAATCCATTTCATTTAATTAAGAGTAAATTGAAAAATCCACAAAGCCATCAACTCCGATGCCTTGTTGAAGGGACAGATCGGCAAAAGAACAAAGAACAATATCACCACCCTTCAAATCAACTCACCTGATGCTAGAACCTGAGCTTCCCAAATTTAGCCTCCACCCGAGCTTTTGGAATCCCGACCCTTCCCGATAGATCGCATCGTTAAGAGCCCTAAGCTCCAATGCCGAAATGAAGGGCACTCCTTTGCCAATATTCACGACGCAAACCTGTACAACATCTCTTTGGGCCACATACACTATTTCTCTCTTCTCGTAACCGTAAGAGTTCATGGTGGACCATTTATTAACGTCGATGTATAAGTCGAACGTCGGAGTTTGGTTCAAACCATCATAGTTTCCATAGCAGAATGATGCCCTGATCAAGTAGGGCTTATTCTCGCCTTGTTCCGGCTTCAACGAGTAACAGTTCCTCATCCCATCGGGGAAGCTCCTCAGGGTCTCCAAAAATCGTGGCCCACCAGCCAGGGATACATTCATGCTCCTCCCTGACTCTGTGAATTCTTGGTCCGTCTCGTAGTATATTTTGGTCGTGTTGTCGGTGTATGGATCACTCGCCCCGCAGTCGATGCTTATGAAACCTTCTAATAATTCAGAGGGGAATGAATGAAAAACGATGAGCAGCAATCGTCAATAGAGTCCTGATTTTTTACTTTTCTCATTTTTTTTTCTGAGCCTCTTGTTACTTAAACACAGATACAAAAATGAAAAATATCATGAGTGCTCTTATCAGCAGCCAAACAGGAGTCCCATTTAATGCATGCAACTTCCCGGAGAGACGGGGGCAGAGAGAGAGAGAGAGAGAGAGAGAGAGAACCTGGATTTATCTGGGCTTGAACCAGCAACATGATTGCTGGAGCTAAAGAAGCAATCGACGCACACAAGAATAGCGCAATTGATCTTTCCATTCTCGTTGGAGAGAGGGAGAGAGAGATCCTCCAATAATGGCAATATATAGAGTGGAAGCTACTGCAAGCAGCCACATACAATATAAGCCATGCTATTGCCCGTCACTGAGGTTTTAAGAAGAAAAGAGGGCTCCTTTTTTTATTTAAACTATTCAGTCAAATTTTGCCTGGTTTAGTACAAATGATGGATTTAGACTTTGCACTATCTCTGGGGCTGCAGTGGCTTCATATATATTGAGTTTTTTGTTCGTCGGTAAGATAGTTATGCCACCAACCTTTTAATTGATTAGTAAAACCCGCAACTAGGAGGTTTGCTAGTGCTTGATCAGAAATATCTTGTTGTGTTTTATAGCCATCAACTAACATAATCGTGTGATTTAATATGTTAATGACATTATTTTTGGCAACACTGTCTATGTTCCATTTGTCAGTTAAAATCCACTTAAAGCTTGACATATGTCTAGAATTAAATAGAAAAGTAAGGTGGAATCCAAAGCAATTGGCGTGGAATTCAAAGAAATTATGTCCTTAGGGTGCACAGTTGATCTAAATGGGGGGGCAGCTTGCCCATAGATTTGGCGATGGCGGCTCAAGTGGTTGACCATGGACGGAACATGCGTCGTCCCGATCCACGTTTGGCCAAAAAAGAGGAGTCATTTTGGCCCTTCTCTTAATAGATTTAACTTGGTTTTATATGGATGTGGATTGCTTCTTTTCAATGGGGGACGGGAAAACGAGGAAAGGAGAACAGTAAGCAGGGATAGAAATTCTAAGATTTTATGAAAAATCTCAAATAAAAAACCCCAAACGGATAAACTTTTGATAAATTTATCCTCCATTAATTTGGATTAATATCACAAAAAACCATAAAACTAAAAACATTAGGTAAAACTGCAAATTGATATAACTGTCAACTGTCATGTGTTATCCGACTTAGCAATTTAATGGTAAAATTTAATAGAAACTAAGGGAGAATAGTGTACCAGTTTAAGATGATTAGTTTTCAGTAAATCTATTTGTGTACCTATTTGGAGTTTTTCGTGGTATTATTCCTAATTCTAAAAGTATTACTGCACCATTCTCTTGTCCTAAGGCCACATTTGTAAATATTTTTTTAGGTTGTTGTTTGTATGATAGAATAAAGCGGGACGGACAATATGCCATGGAAGAAACCAAATTTTCTGATATGAAACATCAGAGCAAGGGTCATCAAGAATCTTTTCATTTTGTGAATGTGAATATGATCATATTTCTCCAAGTCCAGCACAATTGAGGTCCCAAGACAATCATTATGATTCAATCAATCCTAAGCATGATTAAAAATATTTCCTATGCTGTAATATGTGCGCATCGAGAAAAGGGGTCCACGTCGATCATTCAAAATGCACTTGGCTTAAAGCATTTTGCCTTGAAGCTTGATTTGGTTTGATATCCTGGAAAGTGAATTGTGAATTGCCTTTTTTTGGTCGAAATTTGTGAATTGCTTGACTAGCCCGAAAATTGTTCTTTTCTTTCACGGTAAGGAAATTGATAAAATAGAGCTTCCTTGATCGGACGAGAACGTTATATAAATATGCCAAGATTTTTGTTTAAATAGATGGATCAAGAATTTTTATTTACTATTTCTATATATCACTAAATTTCACTTTGTAGATGTGTTCTAGTGTAGACAAATTGGTGGACTTTCACGGATCTTTATCACTGAATTGCTCGTGATGATATCTTTTCATTAAAAAGAAAAGAAGAAAAGAATAAAGTGTTTTCCAATTTAATTGTAATTTCATAAGTCAACATTTGTGATCTCTGACTATAATATCATTCTTGAACATGGTTTTCTGTCATGATTTTCTATTTTTCACGGTAATTTTCAAATTAAAATGAATTGTGTGTGACTAATAAAATGCTGATTTTGTAATTCCATGTCCGTGGTTTTTTCTTTTCTTTTATTTTTGTTGATTAATTGTGTTCATGGTGTTTTCCCGATGAACTTTATATTTTGTTTCAGTCAAGTTTGGTCTGGCTGAGTATAAATGATAGATTTAGACTTTGGGCTACCTCTTGTTGTTACACTAGCTTCATATACTGTGATTCCTGTTCCAATATTTAAAAAAGATGTTCTTCATGCAACAATTGAAGGTTTTTAAATAGTTAACATTAATTCCACAAACTTACCATGTGCAATAGTCTCACATTATTAGAATCAAAATTTAACGGGAAAAACATCCTTAACATATTGCAGTCGTGCTAATTTAATCCTTAACAATCTAATTTAACCAATTTAGTCATAAATTTTTTGATAATTTACCAATCGAGTCCTTCCATCCAAATTTGACCCATAATTGCCGATGTTGATACGATTAATGCTAACGTAAACAATTTTGTATTTTTTTTAATTATGAATTATCTTCTTTTTGTTGCTTTTTTTTTTCTTTTTTCTTTTTTGTGTTGCTTTGTGGTGAGCAAGGGTTGTGATGACCCATGCTGGCCACTGGGTCATGAAGGCCTCACCCATGACTAGCGAGACCCTAATGGCCTTGGGTAAGGCCACTGTAGCCTTGTTGGCCACAAGTGACCCTTGCCGGGCATAAAGAAAATAATAAAATAAAAATTTAATTTTTTAAAAATATTATTAAAATTGTCCATGTTAACATTGATCTTACCATGTAGGTCGACCAAAGTTGACTTCAAAAATTTTGACCAAAATTGGTTAGAATGACTCAATTGGCAAATTATCAAAAAAGTTTAAAATTAAATTAGTCAAATTGAAATATTTAGAACTAATTAACACAAATGCAGTGTTTAGGATTTTTTGGTAATTTTCCCAAAATTTAATCGCCTATCGATATATACTCATTTACCCAAGATACCGTTAAATTAGGTTGTCAACCAAAATTGAGTCTAATTTATTAGGTGAAATGAGTATTTATTTTGAAATTAAGGAATGAAGTACTTTGGAGTGACTCAACCGTGGGTAGTTGTGTTGGTTGAGAGTCTCTCATTCATCGTCGAGGTCAAGAGTTCAAAACTCGCAATTGCTAGAGTTGTAAGTGGGGGGCCATGGTGTTGGGGTCCTATGCTAGTCTCCCCCGAGATATAGGGGCCTGGCCCTTCGGTGCTGTTCGGGCACGGAGGGCCCGTGGTGGAGTCCTCGGTTAAAAAAAAAAAAAAAAAAAAAAAAAGAGTACTTTGGAGTGCATTTGAAAGTTTGTACGCTCATATTATTATTTCTAAATGATCCCCAATAAGAATAATTCATTCGCTCTCTTCCTCGCACAAAGTACGAAATTTAAATCATATTTGATTCTAACAAAATGTAAAGATAGAATTTACAGCTTCGCTTGTTTTATTGAAAAAAATTTCTAGAAAAAAAGAATTGTTTAGGGTGCACATGATAACTATTTTATTTCTACTCCAAAACCATTTTTCTGCTTTAGACTTGTTTCTGGAATAAAAGTCTATTTGGTAAAATTGTTTTATTTCTCTATTTATGGAATAGATTTTTACTCCTTATAGAAATCATAAGTAAAATTTTTTTCTTCTCTATTTCTGGAACAGAAATGAAAAATAAAAACTATTTTCATCGTTCATCCTCGCTTTTAGCTGTTTGCCCATCCACGTCCATTGTCCATCATTGCCACTTCTTAGTCGTTGCTTGATGTTTGTTGTTGACGATTACTGGTGGCCGCCATTCGCTATCGCCATCACCTGTTGTTGTTCACCGGCCGCCGGTTGCCAGTGACCGCTAGTAGTAGCGGCTGGTGACCGACGGAATTTTGTGTCGTTATCAAATGAATTTTTTCTAAGAGTAGAAATTTTGTGTCTTTATCAAATGAGTATTTTTTCTTTAAACTTATCCAAGAATATAAATAGAAAAATCTATTTCTCTTCTAGAAATCAATTTATGGTCAGAATGGTTATCATTCACGTCCTTAGCATTTGGTCCACAAGAAATCAAATAGTCAATGAAAACATTTTCTGTAAATAGAAAAAGCACCTTCAAAAGTGCAAAAAATGATTTTCACTTCTCCTTTTTCTTTCACTCAAACAAAGCACATTCTCCTCCATGCATTACTATTAATTATTATGTGTTTTTTTTCATTTCTCTTATCAAAAAATCAATTTTAATTATCTTTTTTTTTTCTTTTTTCTTTTGGCCGGTCTCCAACCACAACAAAGTGGGTGATCGGCCACAGGTTAGCTCAAGCTCACCGATCAACCTCTAGCGAAGTGGAGCCTTGGCCAAGGCTACAAGGCTCGAACTAACTTGTGGCTGGTCGCCGACTGTTGCCATGGCCAACGATCGATCGAAAGAGATAGGAATGAAAAGAAAAGGAAAAATAAAAATAATAAAAATTCAATTTTTAAGAAAAAAATTAAAAAATTATTAAAAGAAGTGTAAGGAGGAAATTATGTCCCTTACCAAATGACAAAAATTAGTTTTCAATACTTTTTCAGGTTTTAGTTAAATACCAGAAAATATTGTTATTTTCTTGAAGTCTTTCCAAAAAACATTTTTCAAAAATGTCACATTTTTCGAAAATTAAAAGGAGCCTACATTCTATTTTGTTTAGTCACACAATTATACATATTTCTTTCTCCGCATTTTACATATCTCATATTCTTTAGTTATAGCCAATATTGATCAAATTTTCCTACGTAAGAATTTCAAACTGTGAAAAAAAATCCCCAATAAATGTTGATTAGACGTGCACACACGATAAGCCATCGATAATGTCCTTCCTTGCTGGAAAAAATACTCGTGATTTCAATGCGCAACTTTTCAAAGTATGATCCAGAGCATAAGCAAATTAATTATCCACTTTTGTTCCAGTTTTTTTTACCGATAACATTTTTTTTACTTTAAAAATTTATTATTCAAGAAAAATAGTTTTTATAGCATAAATATAATAAATCATATTCACATTTATCCCATTTCCTCCATTGGATATATGTATCTAGGCTCTATCCCCTCATATCCAACTTTATCTTATTTTGAGCATGAACCAAATAAAGGATATGAAATATTTTATCCTATCTCAATTTTTATCCTGACTACCAAACATAATCATAATTATCTTAAATTTAGAGGTGTCAAAATGGATCATAGACCCATTTTTGGACTCATATTTTATTTACATGGGTCATATATGGGTCAAAGGCTTTTAAAAACCCAACTAAAAATGGATCCAAAAAGTGAGTCTGATTTAAATGAGTCGAAAATGGGTCACAAGTGGGTTAGAACCTTAGAATTGATTTCTAAATTTTGAACCCAAGCCTCACTCAATCTTTCCTTGTTTACCTTTATAAAAATGTTTTTAATTATTTTTCATATTTCAATTTTCTTTTCTTTTCTTTTCTTTTTCTTTTTCCTCCTTTCTTAGCCGGTGGCTAGCACGGCGATGGCTGGCAATGTCCAGCGACGAGGCAAAGCCAGGCAAGGCTCAAGCCTCGCAGAATCTGGCGAGACTCGAGCTTGTCGGCATTAAGCGGGGCCTTGACCTCGCCAGATCAATGAGATTGAGCCTTGCCAGTCGTTGGCGCCCCACCGACGTCAAGCAAGACTCGATCTCACCGATCTAGCAAGTATGAGGCCCCGCCGGCGTTGAGCAAGGCTTGAGCGGCAAGCTTAAGCTCACACGGCGTTGGGCGAGCTCAAGCTCGCCCGTGGTCGGTCGCCGGCCGTCATCGTGGCCAGCGACCGGCCAAAGAAGAAGAAAAAAAGAAAAGAAAAAAAAAAAATAATAATTAAAAATAATAATTTAAAAATAAAAATAACAAAAAATATTTATTTTTAAAAATAAAAATAAAAATTATATTTTATAAAAATAAAAATAATTAAAAATTATATTTTGTAAAAAGTAAAAATAATTAATTATTCTTTTAAAAAATATTTTAAATAGAATTATAAAAAATTTCCATTAAATTTGTATTACATAAAAGTGTTTCAACAATATTTTTTTTTATAAAAATATAAAAATGAGCTTTCTTAAATTTAGTTAAAGATTTTTCATGTTACAGTTTTTAGTCAATAGTATGTTCACTTTAAATAAGAGAAGCATGTGCATGGTCTAATTCTTTATAAATATTTCAATATATCGGTTTTTTTTTAAAAAATAGTTTATTTCCTATTTTAATTTAATTTTAAGTTTTAATCCAATTTGCATATAGTAGGTGTTGGTTTTCCTAGAATATTAATAGGTTTTATCAATACGAGTCGAGTCGGGTGTGGGTCACTAAATTTACACTACATGAATATGAGTCAAAACGGGTTAAATGGGTCAAATATGGGTCGACCCATTTTCGACCCGACACAAACCCAACCCGACCCATCCATTTGACGGGTCAACTTAGAAATCCAAGGGCATGGGACACAATCTCTTTCAATCCACGTGATTCACGTACATTTTTTAACCTTTTATGTGGGCTCAAATGTCCCAAGTGCTTTTGTCAATGGCTTGAGCAAGAAAAGCATTTGGCTACTTACACGATGTACCACGTCGAGAACAATAAAAATGATTTTTGCTTCAATAATGCACATTGTACTACGATTAAAGAAATTAAAAAGAAAATACTTCGCTTCAATAAAAAGTGAGTTTTGCTTTCACATTTCTAGGTTGATAAGATGCCAAAACCCACTTCATTCGTGAATAATAAAAAAAATCTTGGTTGTTGTCATATACATTTGTCGGATGATTTTTCCATTCAAAAAGAGATTCTTGTTGTAGAAAATGTTTTTCCTTTTCAAAAAGCAGAAGAAAAAACTAGGAAGATGAGAGGGTCATCAAAAGTTGGTTGATTTGTGTAATGATTTGATTGTGTGTTAGAAAGTCTAACTCGAGAACTTATGAACCATCTAGACAAGCGGTGTGAGATAAACTCCATCTCTTATTAAACCCAATCTAATCATTAATGGATTAAGACTACTAAAAATCGTGTGCTTCTACATATGCTTAAACAAAGGTTTCATAATTTTTGAGGAGGTCATCCGGAGAAGAAGGTTCATTGTTATTTTAAGTCCCTTTTGATGTATTCTTCTTGTGCTAACACATGATGTTTTCTTACTGAGAAAGAAAAAAAAATGGCTATGAAATCGACCGAATCTTTGGTCCATCATTTATTATGAGACAAACAACGTTGTCATTGCTAAGTTTTGCTTTAATTGGTTGAACCGAGACATTTTCATTCTGATGGATTCCTTTCATCTAGTGACCATATGTCTTCTTCTCTTCGAGGTTTATATCAAACCGCATTTCTTTCAATATTATATACTGCAGTTGCTCTCGACGATGTCTTAGCTAGAGCAATGATGGCTGTGTGATTATCATTGTAATATTGGCTTTGATTACTTGACTCTCCCCTTGTCTTTTGAATTAACAGAGATCGGTAGTGCTTTGGTCAATTCTCATGGTAGATCAACAAAGTCGCGAGAGAGGGAGAGGGAAAGGGAACTTGAATTGTGATTTCGTAATTTCATGTCGTAGTTTCTCTTTGAAGTTTTATTATCTTAATTGATCGTGTTGTGGTGACTTATTCAAAAAACATTATGTTTTGTCGCACTTTCATATTTTTATTACTTGTTGCCTAGTGTTATAATATTAAAATAATAAACCACGCATTTATCTAATGGCGTAAATTTTTAAAACAATTGATAGTGATCCATCAAAATCTCAAATAGCATTAGATTTGGAGATTCTAAGTTCGAATTTTTTCGGGCCTCATTTTCCTCTCCAATTGAATATTTTCACACTTAGTACTAGACAAAAAGACCAAACTCAACCTATTTATCTAATAGCTTAACCTTTTAAAACAATTGACCCACCAAAATCTCACACCTAGCATCAAATTCCTTTTTGGATGTCCTAAACTAAATTTTATGTAGAAGACAATTTGGAATTGAACAGTAAAGTGGTGATTTCGCGAATTGAGGATTTTCAAATAATTTTTTAAAATTTTTGTTAATTTTACACTTTATTTGTACTAACATAGAATCACCATATGGATACATATTAGAAAATATGGTGTATAATACATGGATTTGAGTAGTAAATTAACGTTATTTTTGCAAAGGAAAAGAGGTATTTCGGCATAGCGTGTGATTTTCAATTTTAGTTTATTTTTATTTTTATTTTTTGGTTTATTCTCATACTTGCTTAGTTATGTTCTTGCTTTTACCGGTGGAAAGTTTCTATTTAAAGAAAAATTCAAGGAAATAATCGCATATCAAACAGTATGTTTTGAACAGTAGAGGCCATCTTGAATAATTTTTTTGTCCTTTTCAAACCTCACACATGTGCCTGACCAAAAAAAAAAAAAAACCTCACAGATATGCTTTTGGTTAATTGGCCTATTCATGAGTTGGATAATTATTTGAAATTATTTCTCTGTTTCAACCAACTTTTACAATAAAATAAGATAATTTACTTTAACCTCTCATATTTCCCTCTTTTACGCTAAATGCTCTCTAATTGACCTTAAGAAATTTAGTTCATCTCTCAACTACACATTTCTTTTCATGTAGGTATATGTTAATCACGATTAACATAACAAATAACAAAGTTTGAGTCATATTTTTGTGTTCTCTTTTGTTGGAACCTAAAAGTGCAATGTGTATGATTCTAAAATTAGATCGTTATACTAGAGAATGCGCAGTGCAAAGGAAAAAAAGGGTTCGCATTGTGTTTGTTTAATTTTCTTGATTTCGTTTTTTACCTAGTGGAAATTATGTATTTTCTTTAATTTTCTTGATTTCGTTTTTTACCTAGTGGAAATTATGTATTTTCTTTAATTTTCTTTATTTCGTTTTTTACCTAGTGGAAATTATGTATTCTCGTAGGACAGTGAGATTAAATAAAATAAGTTATATGCCATCATTATGAAATGGAAGAAGTAACAATAAATGATGGAAGGACGTGATTGAACAAAATAAAATAAGTTAGAAGGCTTGCTTGCACATAAAAAAGTTGGAGGAAGTTATTGAAAATGGTTCTCCATCGACACATTCAATCACAAAGACAAGAACAACTTATCGTTATGCAAATCTACATCCAAGCATAAATTCAAAAAATAAGTTGGCTTGAGTTCAGTAGTAGCTGCTGAGGAATTCTGCAACAAAAGCGAAAAGTCTACTGGTGGGCCAAACTACCTTGCCATAGGTCCATTGTGAGGATGCAGTTGCTTTTGAAAGACTCACATGATCGGGTACTTTTGGTGACAATCCTCTAGGCTTTTTGCAGATGCCAATATAATTGCCAGTGATTCCTTCAATACTTCCGATACATGATTTATGTCCGGCCTTTGAACGCCAGTTGGTAGTGTACAAGACTTGGCAATCTCTACCGCTTTCCAATCCGAGTTAGTGTTGAATTTCCCTTCTAGCTGTGTATCCAAGATCCTCTGTATATCTTGACTCTCAATGATAGGAATCACTGGGTATGTTCACGCATCCTTCCTGCTTTATCATCATTGCCGGATGGCCTGTAGTTCGCTTAAAGAGGACGATTTCAAAACAACAAATATCACTTCTTGCTCAACCCAACTGATTGATTCCTGCAATAGAAACATCAGAACGTGGATGAGAAGACAATTTCCAGGTCATCGATAAGGAACCTCCTCGAGTTCTTGAGCCCTTTATCAATGTTATAATTAACCTATATTCCGTCAAGTCCTTAGAGAAGCATAAACCATTCCGAACCTGCAATTCTTGCAAAATCTTCTTTAATAATGCCAATCCAAAGGAGCAAAAGTGGTAATAATGATATGTCATTTATCTACATTGTGCTACATTATAGCAATTTGCAGTCTCTTACTCCACGTCAACATATTTGGCATTGCCCTGGTATAGATCAGCATATCTTTGCATCATACACGAGAAAGAAACAGATATTTGAGAAATTATTTTAGAAGAAATTAAAACATGCAAAAATTCAATGAAGTACCTGATAAGTGTTGTTGTAGGTTTCCATTAGACATAAGTTCATATATTAACGGCATCCTTTTGGTGTCATCATAATACCCAATCAAAGAAACCAAGTTTCCATGGTAAACAATTGTTAAGAGTTGTGCCAGAAATATCATGGATGTGGCTTTACTAGGCGTAAGGGCAAATTCCTAGATAAGCAAATGGTTGCAGCATTATATCTCACCCCTGCTTGAAAATGCTTGCATCCTTGCCACAATGATTCAAAAAGTACCTTCACAGCAAGTAGTATAGAAGGGAAAATTGTCCAAAAAGTTCTAAACCTATTGCATGTTTGTCAATTCAATTCAAAACCTTTCAACTTTACCAATTGAGCCATAAACCTTTTTACTTTTGTCAATTCAGTCCTAAACCTTTTCACTTTTTGCTAATCAGTTCTAAATCCTTTCACTTCTTGCTAATTGAGTCAATTCAGCCATTTTTGACTAAAATTGCGATATGCATGGCCGACGCTATTGTGGCACTTTTTTAATAATATTTGAATTTTTTATGATTTTTTTACTTTTTTTCTTTAGGTTTTTGGACCTAAGGCCGACGAGGGTTGCTGACCCTAGATCCAAAACCCCCCCAAAAAAAAGTAAAAAAAAGAAAATTCAAAATATTATTTAAAAATGCCACATCAAAGATCGACTATCTATGTTAGTAATTTTCTGGCCAAAATTGGTAGATGGACTCAATTGACAAAAAGTGAAAATGTTTAGGACTAAATTAGCAAAATTGAAAAGTTTATGATTGAATTGGCAAAAGTATAATAAGTTTAAGATTTTTTGGACAATTTTCCCTAGTGTAGTTCGTAGTTCATCATGACAATTCACATGACCAAGGTACAGTGGGCTACATTCATTCAGATTTGCATGGGCCTTCTTAGGTGTAGTTGAAAGGAGGTGCTAGGTATATACTAATCTTCATTGACGAGATCAACTGAACTTGCCACTTATTGATGATAATAAAAAAGTTGATCATTTTTTTGTGTCAACACAAATAACTATGAATTTCTCAACTTTGTTTTCAAATTAACCAAATCTAACATTTTACGCTTAATAGGAATTGATGAGAATGTTATCTTAGATATAAAAAGATCTCCACAATGGAGATGGAATCTACATTTACCCACAAAACGTACAATCCCACACAAAGAGAGCAATCTATTTGCTAAGATTTGTTTTAGCTTAATAATGGAGGAGACTTGACTTGCGCTTGAATCAATGGAAGAACACAATGTAGACCCCATGGTCAATAATACTTATTATTCACCTTATTGATGAGATGAGAAGAGAATCTTGTATTGTCCTATCACATTATTAAAGTTGTTTGGGATATATTTTCCAACCAAAAAGATGATTTTGTGTGGAACATGTGTTTTGACTAATCTTCGCACTAAGTCCAGCATAATGTGAATTCACAAGAATTAATTTACTTTCCTGAGCTAAAAAGTAAGTGAGAAATTCTTTGTTTCTCTCCCTTACTTTTTTTTTTTTTTTTTTGAACAGATTTCTCTCCCTTACTTGGAATAATGAAAGAAGTTTTGTCTGCTGCTCTTAGCTTGGTGCTTATCCCTTTCAACTTTCTAAAGTGAAAGTTGCCCAAGAACAAAAACCGAGGTCGTCGTCCTCGTATCTAATATAAAGTTACTTAGATGGTAAGTAGAAAGTAAGAATGTAACATGAGGGTTTAAAGTCATCGGCGACTTGTCCATTTGTGATTATGATTTCCATGGCAATTGTTCACGTTTCACACCAATCCTGCACTGTGGAATTTGCAGTTTCGTCTGCTGCTCTTAGCTTGGTGCTTATCCCTTTCAACTTTCTAAAGTGAAAGTTGCCCAAGAACAGAAACCGAGGTCGTCATCCTCGTATCTAATATAAAGTTACTTAGATGGTAAGTAGAAAGTAAGAATGTAACATGAGGGTTTAAAGTCATCGGCGACTTGTCCATTTGCGATTATGATTTCCATGTCAATTGTTCACGTTTCACACCAATCCTGCACCGTGGAATTTATGTACAGCAATGGAATATGGATTGATCATGACGTGACATCTACTTCTATGTCACTAATCAACTGTCCATAATTTCTCATGCTTCTGTTTACACTAAGAGAGTTTTCCAATATCATTTTTTCATGTCTAGGAAATACGGATTTTTTTTCCATGATAATAATTTAAATAGGTATTGGTAAGTATCAAAAAATGTCGCTTAAAAAATTATTGGGTACTATTTTTTTCTAAATAACTTGTTGGTAATTTACCATCACTTTGATGAAATAACAGTTATTTTATGTAGTTTGCAAATTAAGAATTTCTATACTAATTGACCAACTTTTATTTACATCACTCACGAATGTTTCAAGTTTATTAACTTTTATGCAAAATTGTCAACCTAAATCACCAACTAATTTTAAGGTACCAACTCTCATACGAGTTATTTTTTGATGTTTAATAGCTTTCGCTTAGTGGTCCCTTACATTTACTAACTATTACCAACTCAAATTACCGTGACTCACTAAATTTTGTTCCATTAAACTACAACTTAATATTGGTTATCAAAGTGAGTTACTTACCATAAATTAGTTGGAAAATTTAAGCTACTGATGAGAAAGATAAATAAAAGTTACTAAACAATAAAAGGAATTTTTTTTTTTTTGTTAGAGATAGAAATTAGTAATTTAAGAAAAGACAAATAAACATTGGTAACTAACTTAGAAAAAGAAAAGTTGGTAATCACTCTAATTGAGATTGGTAATATCTTAAAAGAGTTTATATATTTAAAATTTTGGTGACTAACACAAATGAAAGTAATAACTCTATAAACAAGTTGGTAAGTAAAAGCAAAAAAAAAAAAAAAAAAAAAAAAACTAAATGTTGGTAAAGCAACTCAAATGAGAGTTGGTAATTCAAAATTGATTGATAACTTAATCAAGAAAACATTAGTGAGTCACTCATATAAAAATGGGTAATTTCATCTAATCATTTATAAATTTAAGGCATCGATAAAAATGGTCAATAAAAGTATATACTATATAAGAGAGGTTTTCTTCTTTTTTGTAAGAGATAGAAAAAATTGTTAATTTGAAATAAATAAATAAATAAATGTCAGTAACTAAATCAAATAAGAGTTAGTAATACAAAACTAGTTGGTAACTTTATTAGGGAAAATTGATATCACTATAATTAAGGTTGGTAATATCTGAAAAAAAAAAAAGTCTATAAATTTAATGGATTGGAAGTAATGAATATAAAAGTTGGTAACTCAATAGATATATTGTTAAATTAAAGAGAAAAACAACCATTGTTGGTAAGCAACTTAGTTAGTAAAAGAAAACTAGCTAGTAACTTAATGAAAAAAAAATCTAGTAAGTTACACAAATGCAGGTTTATATGTAGATGGGTTAATTTCACAAAGAAGCCAAACTTTTATACTTATGACAAATTTACTCAATATAACTTTTTGATAATAAAATATCCCAAACTAGTATATCTATAATAAATTTACTAAAAACTAATTTTTTGACCACAAAAAATCCAAAATTTGTATATTTGTGACAAATTTACCTTCCGTTAGTTTCTATTAAATTGAATTACTACAATGAAAAATCACAAATTGATATGCCCATGACAAACAAAGGTAAAATTTAAAACTAGTACACCCATACATTGTTACGTGTTATCCAACTTAGTAATTTAATAGTAGAATTTAATGAAAATTAATGGAGGGTAAATTTATCATAGATGTACTAGTTTGAAGTTTTTTATAGTAAAAAAAAAATTAATTTGCTGTAAATTCGTCATTGGGTACCCATTTTGTATGTGTATAAGAGAGAATTTACATTCTATTTCATTTATACACAATTACATATATTTCTTTCTACACTTTTTTTTTTTTTTTCATATTTCCTCTTTATGAGCACAACCAATAATGGTCAAATTCTTCTATGTATGAAGTTAAACCAACGGGAAAAAAATCCCAAATAATAAGTCTGATCAGATATGCACACACGATGGCCCATTGATAATGCCGTTCCTTGTGGGGAAGAGTACTCCTGGTCACAACGCATTCACAGCAAGATCCAGGACATTGTCAAATTAATTAGACCATTTTAAAGCGAAAATCACTTTTAGTTTTCTTCAATCCAAGTACATGGGATGCAATATTTTCCATTATGGAAGCCAAGAACTTGTCACAAGATTCGCGGATAATTTTACTTCTCTTGTGGGGGCCAAAAGAAAAGTCCTTTGGCTTAAGCAAGAAAAGGCAGTGGACGGATTCCCCAATGGAGAACAATAAAAAAAAAAAAAAGATTGCTGCTTCAATAATGCAAATTGTACTCTGATTAAAGTCATTAATGAGTAAAAAGTTTTGCTTTAGTAAAAGTGAGCTTTGCTTTCACATTTCCTAATTGAAAAGGTGCCAAAACCATTTCACTCGTCAAGAAAAACAATCTTAGTCTTCGTAATATAGGTTTGTCGGATGACATTTCCATTTAAAAAGAAATTGTTGTTGTGAAAAGAATCATGCCTGTTTGCCATGGGATGCCCTTGTGGTTTGTGTTGATATTCAATCTCTTCTTAACAGATCGAGCATCCATTATACATGTTTGATACACAAAAATGTAACTCATTTACACCAAATTCAGAATATAACGAACTTACAAGATCAAAATGAGTTATATAATACTTCAACATAACTATATTCATAGTAGAATTACCCATTTCATCAATAGTATTAAAACAAGTATCAATAATCTAGTCTACTAATCAATCTTATCAAATCACACGTAAATGTTCATTCCATTGACCAATATCATGCTCAAATATCTAACCATGATCATGCTTAATGTCTCGTGAGCAAGGCGACCAAGATTACTTATTGGCTAGGTCTCCATCTATATTGCCGGTGGCCAACCACAAAGATAATCCTAAAGCTAGTATGCTTATCAACAAACCATTTAATAGGCTCATAGAGATACTACGCATTAACACAAAACACAGCAGCATCCTAAAAAATCTACAAATCCAATCCAAAATCTATATCAGGAATGATGATGACAATGCACAACTTTTCATAGCATGATTAGAGCATTAGCGAATTGATTAGACTATTTTAAAGCGAAAATCACTTCTTTTTTTTTTCTTTTTTCTTTTTTGTTTTCTCGAATGCATGGGCATGGGTGTTGACACCTAAATTTTTGCCCAAAAATATTTCATGTTAAATTCTTGTAAATAGATTATTTAGGCATTTAATAAAGTGTTTTAAATGAAAGATGTTTTTACTTTAAAAAAAAATTGAAAATATAAAAAACATTAAAAAAAAAAAGAAAATAAATAAAAGTTGGGGCCAATGATCTAAATGTGACTAGCCAAGCCCAGGAGGTCAGATTGGAATTCAAATGACAAGTTGGGGCCAAAATGCAATTTTCAAAAGTTGAGGGACCAATTCGCAAATTTTGCAAAATTTGCGCCTGAGCCCGTAAATCATCATCTTGGTCACCAATTAAGTTGAAATTGAATTTGGGCCAACTCGAATCAATCAAATCGAGCCAAAAAGATCAAATTTGCCTTGAATTGGGTATTTTCGGATAAGAAAATGGCTAAGTTTGAGGGACTCTCTTGCAAAATTGGGTGGGTACAATTGCAAAATCTGGTTGTGATCTTAAACTACTATACATTTACTTGCTAATTGATCAAAAACCGCAGCCAAATTAATGGATTAAAGCACTCAAACTAGTTACCAAAACCCAGCCCACGATTAGGTCTTAATTCGGAGCTGCTAAGTAGGCATATTGGTGGCCCCACCATATCCTCCTCACATGCCCAACCAGCCCGATCTCTGCACGTGATGGAAGACCATCATTGGTACTGCAAGTGGACAAACATTGGTCAGAGATAAGCTGCTGCAGGCACGGGAAAATCGCACCAAATCCGGACACTCAACAGCTGCGAAATTTGAAAATTTTGGCAAGTCAGAAAGTGGGTGAGGTGGGTCAGTTGACAGGCTTGGCAGGTGGACAAAAGCCGACCAAGAGATTGATGAATTCGGTGGATAAGATCTATGAAGCATGATATTTTGAGGGATGAGAGAGAGGAGACGAGAGGGAGAGGAGAGAGTTCGCGGTCGTCCCCCAAAGAGGCTCTCAGACGCAACTCCAGAAAAGAAGCCCAGAAATTCCAGACCGACCTGGAGAGAGAAAAGTGAGATTTTCACATACCTGGGTCCAAAATTAGCCAAAACCTTCAACTAGAGAGTGAAACTTCACTCAAAGATCTTTCCAACCATAGGTCGCAGGTCCCAAATGGAGATTGGGAAGGCCTCCTAAAGCCCCCCGAAACAGTGCCCTCCTGGCGGGCCAAGAAAGTCCGAAAATTTTTCTGTCGAGACTGGTTGGTCACGAGTGAGGAAAGACAGTGTTTTTGAGAAAGTTGAGAGACAAATGAGGAAAATATTGACTTTTAACCCAAACTATAATAAATATAGTTTGGCGTGTTGTCAAGTTTTCCAACAAAATACGTCTTGAAGTCTAATGTTAGAGGTCAACAAAAACCTTCGTTGTCAGTTCTTTTTTTTGCAGATCTCATTTCCAGTTGAAGAAGCCAACTTCCACAGGCCCCTGAGGATAATTTGTCGGTTTCATCGGCCAAGAACCACTTGAAAAGGAAACTAGGAAGCAAGGTAAGCATCCTAGATGTATTTATTTTCGATTTTGAGCATGTTTTGATCATGAAAATCAAGAGGAAAACCAGCCCGGAAAACTGATTTCTGAGGCTGAAATTTTTCTAAGTGTTTGGAATCTCTTCAAGAGTTTTGCATGTGTGCTTCTTGGAGTTGTCGTTTTGATGTTGTTCGGTGGGTCATTCTCTATGATGTTTCTTGCATTTGGAAGCTCATGTTATGTACTTTCACTCGGATCAAGTAGCGTTTCCCTTAGATCTCGTATGTGATGAGTGTCGGGGCTTGAATATGGGCATTCAACCTGTTTGCTTGACTTAGGTTCAAACCCAGATTTGCAAAATCAGATCAAACCTGCATATTTGATGACGATTCCAGCTTGGTTTTCGTGTGTTTTAAGCTGTGATTTCTATCTAATCTTACTCCTTGCATGTGGTAGTTTAACCTTGATGTTTTATTTCCACATAATATTGCTCATGCGTTGAGATTGAAGGCTGCAAACGTGGCCTGAGGAAGCTGGTTTGGGATGATTTGATGCACGCCAAGTGTTTGATGAAATGCGCAAACTAAGCTTCGATCTTGAAACGGTCAATTTGAGCTTGATTATTGTGATATTCATGTGCTGTGTTACTCCGTATTAGCATAGATCGGTTTAAGGAATTATTATTAATTTTTTTAAAAAAATTAATTAAAAAAAAGAGAAAAATATGAAAATTTCAAAAATATCAAAAAATGTTAGATAGCATCAAATTAGGATAGAAATGACATATATGAAATTTTCCTAATTTTAAAAGGTCATTTTCCTAATTTAATGCTATTTTGGTATTTTATAACCATTTTTGTAAATAATCTATTTTGTGTAGATTAAAATTATTTAGAGTAATTTCATGCATATTTATATTTCCATTTCGCTCACGGGGGTCCTGTCCCGGGGCGTGATAACAAGGCCATGTAATATTATTTGCCCGACTTGTATCGGGTCTTTCTTTTCCACATTACTTTCAAGTCATTTCAATTTCTTATATATTACTTGCGCACCGCTTTTCATTAATTTGAGTGTAAATTTCTCTTCTAAATTATGTTAGGATTAGTTTAGACATTAAGGAAAACAAACCTACAAAAACATTTGCATGGACGCTTAGCGGTTTTATAAAGATTATAATTGGTAATCAAGATTGTGTGGCCATTTAGATGAACAACCTTTCGAGTTAGTGGTACCGCAAGGGCGCTAATAGAAACATTAGCGTAAATAAGTTCCCGTTCCTAGAAATCTCTGGTTGCGTAGGAATCGAGACAACACTCCCGTGTCTCGATTGGTTTCTAGCCGACCCCAATAGGCTAGTGGCGACTCCTAAAAATATTTAGGTTGTTAAGAACTAAAAAACAAAATCCAACGTTGCGCGAGGTATGGGCTTGGGAGAGCCTGTGCCTAATCTTGGGCCATTGGTCCGCCTCTTTAGGCAAATACCCCTAAACCTTTCTTCTTTTTCCTCGGACGGAAAAAAAGAGGTCGTGACAATGGGACACAATTACTTTCATTGTGGAAGCGCAGAACTTATAACATGATTCACGTATGATTTTACTTTTCTCTTTTAGGGGGGCCCAAAAACAATTCCCTAGTGCTTTTATTTATAGGTTGAGCAAGAAAAGCATTGGACTAATTGCAGGATGCACCATCAAGTACAATAAAAAATGACTTTTGCTTCAATAATGCAAGTTTAAGAAATTAAAAAGTGACGACTTTTGCTTTAGGAAAAATGAGTTTTGCTTTCACATTTATAGATTGAAAAGAAGCCAAAACCCATTTCATTCGTCGAGAAAAAAAATTTCGGTGGTCGTAGTATGTATGCTTTTTCCATTTAGAAAGAGATTTTTGTTGTTGAAAATTTTATTTTAAAAAAAAATAAAAAAAATGAATATGAGAGTGGAGTCATAGAAAGTAAAAAAATGTTTAAATAAAAGCATGAAGCATGGTTGTTTTCTCAAAAGAAAACTTAGAATGAATGTTATCTTAGGTGTGAAATGACTAATTTAGTCTCAAATAAAGACACTAGCTGGCTAAATTCTTGCCAGGCAACAAGCACGTGCATCTCACATGCTATTTCCCAAGCCATGTTGGGGCATTGGAGCATTTCTTTTTTTCTTTCTTCCTTTTATTTTTCCCTATTATAACTTTTCTAAAGGTAAACCTCTAAGGAAAGCTAATGGAATACTAAACTTACACTTAGCGCAAACTCTCTCAAGCTCATATCAATTGCAACTTTGGAGGGGTTTTAATTTAATCATCTAATCATGCAAATCAATTCAATTTGGAGTAGTCACTAATCCATTATGGGTCAATGAGAAAGTCAAGCAATTTATGAACCAGATATTCATGAATATGAGGACTTGGTTACGTTAGGAAAATATAACGCCTTTTCGGTACCTTTTCTCTTTATTCAAAAATATTTTGCAAGTAATTTGAGTCAGTTTTAAGCCTAACCACTAACATGTAAGAGATGATCATGTGGGCCCACAAATAAGAATTTTACACTCAATAATTTGCGCAATTATTAAATTACTCAAGGAGATGGAAAAGCCTTGATGTGATGAGCAAAGCTTCCAATGAATGTTTTGCAAAATATTAATTGAAGACCAAGAACCATTTGATGTATGCATGACTTAGACATGATTTCTAGATATGAACAAGCGATGCCAATCTACTCTTTTTGCATTTTTCTTGTTTAACATGAACATAATTAAACTTAAATGCTATGACTATGTGAATTCTAATTTAGCATGTATTGATGAACTAACATGAAATCCTGAATGACATGTATGCTGCATTAGAAAATCTGTACAAATTATTCGGAAACACTTACATTAGAATTTCACAGAGTTATATGACTCAATTGCTAAAATTGAAAAATGTATGACTAAATTGATGTCTGTACAATAGGTTCATAATTAATTTGGTAAATTTTTCCCTTCTCTGCTGATGGCAATGGGACTTGTGCAATGTATGACGTACAACAACCAAGAAGAAAAATGTATGCATGGAGACTTGCCAAGATGTTTCGCTCGTAAATAATGGAGGGGACTTGAGTTGCACTTGGATAAATGAAACAAAAGGCAAAACAACGACCAACTTAGTGGATACAAATCAGCCTCACTTTTTTTAAAGCCGCGTCTTCCCTCTTTTTAGGTTGTCGCATGATAAAATAAAGTGTGTCGGAGAATACTTTCTCCATGAAAAAATAGATCTTTTTGATGTGGAATATGAGAGCGTAGGTCATCAAGAGTCATTTCATGTTGGCAATGTGATGACGATTGATTTTTGCTTTTCATGTTCCACCAACTCCAGCACAATTGAGTTCTCATATCATTCAAAATGCTTAATTGAATAAAAACGTTATATGATTTTACGCCAAGATATTTTGTTTGAATAGACAAATCAAGAAATTTTAATCACTTTTTCTATATTATGTATCTTTAAACTTCACTCTTTAGATGTATTCTAGTCTACACAAATTGGTGAATTATCACGGATACAAGTTGTCAACAAACGATGCGATCTTGTGTAATTTCATCTTGTGGTTTTTTTATTACTTCTTTTTTTTTTCAAGGTTGTAATTTCCATGATATTTATGTTTCTCTCTCTCTCTCTCTCTCTCTCTCTCTCCAAATCTGAAGGTGTCACCACATAGTTTTTTATGTTACACTATTGTTGTACTTCGTAATACAACAACATATTTATGATGCTATATATCAATTTTACAACATGTTATGATATATTTGTTTTTACTTATGACAACTAGTTGTCTTATCATATGGCATAACAAATGTATGATTAAGTTTTTGTGGGCTTATACCATTTATTTTGTGGGCTCATGCCATCAATTAGCCTAACCCAAGCAATTCACATGTTTGATAAAATTGTTTTATCTTGTTTAGTTACTTGCAAAGTTATTTTCTGCATACATATATATTAGATTCGCAAAACAGTAGGAAGACCAATTAATTACCTTGATGATACTAATTCTTCAAAAGCCTCTTTAATTCATAATATCTTGACTTATAATAATAAATGAAAATATAGGGGCCAAACAAATTACAGTTCTCATTATTAAATGGCTCTCATGTAAATAAGTCAGTGGTAATATGGTACGGCACAGCAAGAGTATTATAGAAGTTGTTATGCGCTTGTATATATTTTTTATTAGCTTTTTTTAACCAACTATTTATTAGCCTTCATGGCCACGCATTTCACATGCTTGATATAAATACTTTATCGAAGACATTCTTTATTTTTCTAAAAGTTATTTTATCTCGCTTAGCACTATTAGTGTTTTTTTTTCCTGTGTATACATATATATTAGATCCGCAAAGGAGTTGAAGAAACAAAATTTGCACAACTATCACGACTCAGCTCCATGGCTTAAGCTAGTATAGACGATATCCCCATATTACACAGAATTTCTCATTCCACAGCCACCTTTCTTAGGGGCATTTCTAGAACTGGTCTTGGAAAATGGACTTATATTTTGCTCATGGTAAAAATGTAATATTGGTCGTAAGATTATGAATCATGGTTGTAAATTCGTATAACTGGTAACTAGCTGATCAAGTTACTAGCTGTAATTTAGGAATAACATGAACGATTTATGACTATCAATAAAGTTGACGAAATTGAAAGATAGTGCTTGCGCGACACTTACAATGAAACAAAGAAGAATAGCCTCTGGGCATTCCAAACTTATATATAGACACAAATTCGAAATATTGGAAGGCTTGATTTTAGTACTGGGAGTTGCCAAAGTTTGACAACCGACATTGATGCATACTAATGGGTAAAATGCACTACCCTACCGGGGTGCACCATCTGATTCAACTTCCAAGGAGGTCGCTGCTATATTCTCCTCCGTCCGTGTACTACTGGGCTTGGATGCCAGTTCAATCGGCCCCTTCAATTCTGTCGAAACATGATGTTCGGCCTTGCGCCTGGTTCTTTTTGTGCACAAGACTCCGTAGCCTTTGCTGCTATTTCAAATGAGTCGATATCGAATTTTTCTTCCACCTTTGGATCGACAAGTCTGCGTATATATCCACTTTTGAACTTCGGAATCGCCCATTCACGTATGGGCACGCTATTTCCATCTCCACTTTTATTGATTGCTGGATGTCCTGAAATTAGCTCAAGGAGCATGATCCCGAAGTTGTCGACATCACTTTTATTGTTTAATTCATAACCTTACCTGCTCAACATACAATAAGAACATGGACTGTCGGATTTTCCATGCATACAGAGATTGAGAACCATTGCAACAATATCGAGTTTAAGCCATTACTTGGGAGGGGGCGGAGCCAGGAGTGCCCAAAAGAGTGGTTGACTTGTAAGTGCCATTTTAAGCTGCCAAAGCTCTTGAAAGAACGAAGTCGGATAGTTTGGCTTGCATGTTTTCATTCAACAAGATGTTTGAAGCCTTAGATGTCTCTATTAGGGGTAAGCATAGTCTGAGTAGGCAGTTTCCATCTTGGAACTGAGAACCACCTACTAATGACTAGTTCCGAAAAATTGAAACCGACATCCATCTGTTGGCTCCATGGATCCACCCAAGAATCAACCGCTACTCTGGTCCAATTCTTGGGTGAGTCCATGGAACCGGTCTCCAATCCCTACAAAATTGCATTCATTGACAAATATGACAATGAACTTATTTTCTATTTAGAGCATCAAAGCTTGTTCGGTCTTATATTTGGGTAGAATTGTGTGCCATTGATTTTGATTAAGGATTGAAAATTATAGGGTGAAGCGAATAAACAATACTTGTTAGCTAAAAACTTAATTTTTTCTAAGGTCACGGTGTAGCCCTCTTATGGTTTCCTGCACTAGAAAAATGTGGAGAATTAGACTCTTAAAACATTAATCGCTTGGTTCATCTTTTTTCAACATCAACCTTATTTAATCATGGGAATGGCTAATGGGAGACCTAATTATACTTTTAAAACAAGCCGTTGGCTCTTAATTTCATATCATGACGACAAAGTGACACAATATTTATGGACATCTCCAATCGATTTTTTCCTTCCTCTACATTTGTTTATTTTGTTTTTATAGAGAAAGCAAGTAAATGGATTATTAGAATAAAAAAAAAGTAGGGAAGTTAATCCTATTACACACCTAAGGACAAAATTAGTCAATAATATCCAATAACTACACACACACACACACACACACACACACACACACACACACACACACACACACACACACACACACACACACACACACACACACACACACACACACACACATACACATATTTGGTCAACAAAACTACAAAATAATTAAATAAGTGGGTGGGCGGGCAGTTCCACGCTAGAATTGGGAACCGGCCTGATCCCCATGGGAACCGCTGATTTCGGTCTGATTCCTAGTGGTCCGGGCGGTTCCCAATTTTTTTGCACACCCCTAGCCTCTACGGATGATGGGCAGGATGGTGATAATCCAAACTTGCAATTCTTTCAAAATTTATTGTAAAAATGGGAAATGCGAAGCAGGGAAAAATTCACAATTATGCACATCTCATTTATATACCTTGTGCTACGTCTATAGCAAATCGTAGTCTCCCATCCCAAGTCAAGACATTTGGCTTGGCCCCCGTTAAACCTGACATCCTCTCATTGCATTAAAAAAAAAAAAAAGGAATGTTTTGTAAGATTATTATGAAGAAAACAGAAACATAAAAGAATATTATCTTATAAGTGTTGTTGTAGATTTCCGTTAGCCATTAACTCATACACTATTGCCTAATTTTTGGAGCCATCGCAATATCCAATTAGGAAAACCAAGTTTCCATGGTAGATAATCATTAAGAGTTGTACCTGTGATACCATGAATGTGCATTTTATATTACATTGCTGTAGCATGGGATCGACTGTCAAAAAGCATATGATCGAATCATCCTATCTAACCTCAGCTCGAAATTGCTTGCTCTCCTGCCTTGATAATTCAGATAACACCTTCACAGCATATTGTTGATGCTTAAATTTTGGTAGATCCATTTAATCATTCATTAATTGTATATAAAATTATGGATTAATTTTTAATTCCTAATCAAAAATGGTTTTCACTAAATTGCATAGCATATAAACATTAGAAGCATTAGCATTAATAGTAATATAATTTATAGAAATATCAAACAAATTTAATTAAAAAAAGTAGTGGCCAGGGCTGGGCCTGGCTGACCCCTTCTTCCTTTTTCCCTTCCTTTTTCTCTTTTCTCCACCTGAGCCGGCCCACTTCCCTTTTGTTTCCTGGCCCGGCCCCCATCTCCCTTTCTTTCCCCGTTGCCCTTGACGCCCCTGCAGAGAACAGAGAACGGAAGAGGACGACGAGGACCAAGGACAGAGACAGGGAAGACAGGGCGAGCGTCGCACCGGAGTTGGTGGTCGGGAGCAGACCGGCAGCAACAGCTAGCGTAGCAGGAAGCCATGCGCGCTGGCTAGAGAGCTTAGAAGGGAGAGAAGGAAAGCAAGACGTGGGTGGGGGATCGGAGAGAGAGTTCCGAAAGAGAGAATGCCGCGAGTAACAGAGTTCGAGCGAGAGCAGCCGAGAGAGCGAGAGGGCCGAAATTTAGCCCCCGCTGAGCGTCGTCCAACCGTCCTCGACGCAAACTGGCGTCCCAGCCGGCGCCACCGACGTTGGTGAGTTGAGTTTTTGTTTCGATTCGCCAAGCCAGGTCGCGGCCCGCGATTGAGTGCTCTCGCTACGTTCCGCTTGATTTTAAAGAGCTAAGCAAGCTCGATTTCCTTAGGCCTCACCCGCGTCGGACCCGAATGAGTCGATTTTTCTTAAGTTTGAACGTTGCTCGCTGATTTCTTGAGTTTGGGTGTGCATTCGAGCTCCAAAGAAGTCTATATTGGCTCTCCAACTCGCTGCCCACTACGTGTTCGAAGAAATGCCCGAACAAAGTCCGTCCAGTTTAATCTCAGATTCTGACCTGTTTTAAGGGGGCATTCGAATTTGTTCTGTGCAGTGCACGATTGTTCTTGATTATTGAGTGCATTCTCAGTCAAAAATTTCCTTCCCATCGAGTCCGAATCTCTTAAAACTTTGGTTGCCTTTGCTTGGTGCTTTGATATTGTCCTCGTGAATATTCTTGGGGTTGTTATCGTAACGTTTGGAGGCGTTGGTCTGTGCGTACTTAGCTATTAAATCGCACTATATATGCGATATGGTGATGATAAAGTAATCTGTATCATACTGCCTGTAGGAGACATATTTTTATTTTGCAGATCCACTTAGTGTATCGTACCAAAACAAAAGTAGCATGTCTCATACGGAAACCTCATATTTAGGCTAGATTAGTAAGACTCGACAAGCCATTATAAAGGAAGAGAAACCTCGCGTTTGAGAGAGAGAGAGAGAGAGAGAGAGAGAGAGATTTGTAAGGGAAGAATGAAGGGAGACCTTTTCTCCTAGTGTCCGCCTTTGAAATGTCGAGCTAGTCTGACCTGCCAGATTAAGATTTATCTAACACCAAAAACCGTTGAAGGGACAAGTTGGTCTCTTGCACTGGTATGGGAAGCCCTGATATGATCACTGTTCAAGTGAAGCAGTTATTTTCGGCTTTCTCTTCATCTATCGATTTGCTTGGATTCCTACACATTACTGCTGGAGATTTGTGATCCGAGTCATCAGAGAGTTCTGCAAGTGTCCAAGTGAGTGACATGAGTCGTTTGAGTGAGAAATTCGTAAGTGCTGTCTTCATTTGCGGTCGAATGCATTGTTTCTCTACGCAAACTGGTATGTTCAAGTTCATGAAATAATGTTTTTCTTACTGCGCCCACCAATCTCTACACTCAAGATGGGATATCACATCTTTCTCATCCCGACATTTGATATCAAAACCATGTCACCATACCCAGCAAGTGGTACAGAGCCACGCTTCCCTATTCTACACTATCAAGTCGTGAAGTTCTAATATTGTGCCCTTTCTGACTAAATTGCATGCAAGCCACATCTATATCTCCATGTGCAGTTTGAAAAACGAAAATATAGATACCATATAACTAAAGTACTTTTTGTTCCCGACATCTATGGGATTGGAATAAAAAGCTATAGGAAGAGAATTATTTTTCCTTTGTGTAAATATGGAATGGTAGAAATAGAGTTGATGAAAGAGAAAAGAAGGGAAAAGAAAAATGTACTTTTATTGAGGCAGAAGGACACTAGAAGTGCCAAAAATTGTGTACGGTGCTAATTTTAATACAAAAAATTTCCTCTAGATCTGTTAAGTACCAAATCGGAGAAAAAATAATTATTGAGTGCTAATTGGCCAAAAATAATAAGTGGCTTTTATAATTAGAAATTTTATATAACTTGACATATTATTTAAAAAATCTAATGCACATGGCATTTCCGTGTGATGTATTTGGCACTAGAAGTGATCACTTTTTAATAATGACTGGCACTAAAGTGATCACTTTAAACAAAATTTGATTGTTAAATGATTACTGTTTACAATTTTTAGACAGCATCATTCATGGTTTATATGCTGATTAGGCACTTCAATGAGTTACATAGGGCTAAAAAATTAATAAAATTTAGTCATTCGGATTTCTGGCGACTCAAATTGAAGTTGACACTTAAGTGGTCTTTTTTTTTTTTTTTTTTTTTTTTTTTTAAATAGCACCTAAGTGATAAAAAAAAAATTGGCATTAAAATGAGCATTGTATAAAACTTGTGGCACTTCTAGTGTCCTTCTCCTCTTTTATTGATATGGTTCTTCATACATCTTTTGCATTTAACACCTGATTGTAGTTAAAGCCACTTAATTTTTCATGTGACTGCAACCCTACAGAGAGAAACAATTTAGGGGCGACAAAACTAGTGTTAGGTTTGAATAGATAAAACTTATTTTGCACTTTGATTAACTCTAAAGTTAGAAGCCGAGATAATTATCTATGGGATGCAGAGGATACAAAAGTACGCAAGCTCATAGGAATTACTCAGATGAAAGAATTTAGTATTCTTTACAGTCACAGATCCAGAGAAAGCACTTTTGGAGCATATTACAACTGGACACCCTCACTAGACTTCCACAACAGTACCATCCAAATACAAATTAATAACAAGAAGCGGGTCATCAGGATAAAAACTTATATGTTTTTTCATTTATTTGGATGACGAAAAAAGCCACCTTAGGTAAGTAAACCCTGGATCGGTGGATAATCCGACTTCACCATCATGGATCCGGTAAGTAGTGAGCCAAAACCGAAACAGGTTAATTCTGCGACCTACCTGGCTCGCGGTGCTAGATCGATCTCCGAGGAGGTCAACTCAAAGGACCCAGAAGCATTGGCTTCAAGAGATAAGCATTCTTTGAGCTCAGACAAGACATGGTTTATGTCAGGCCTGCCCATCGAAGTTAGACTCACGCAGGACATTGCTGTCTCCACAGCTTTCCACGCCGATGCAGTGTTGAACAGGCCTTGGAGCCTCTGGTCCACAATGCTGTATAGATCCCCTTGTTCTATGAGAGGAGTCATCCATTGGATGATGTGGGTGCTGCTCTTCAGGCTCCTTATGATGGCCAGTCGGCAGGTAATGAGCTCGAGCAGTATGATCCCAAAGTTGTACACGTCGCTCTTCCAACTAAGATTGCCAGGCAATTGAAATCTGAAAGTCGGAAAGTGAGATTTGTTCAACACAACCATGGAGAGCCGGAGGCATGAGAGATGCTAACAAATTGTGGGCTAAAGCTTTTCTTAAGTATTGCTAAAATGTTGGAATCGGGCCTAATCCCAATTGCCTAACTGAGACAGGTGCCCAGCAATCGGTCGGGCTGAAGATCGAGCTTTAGCCGATGCCCAAGTCATCTTATTTGTTTAAATATCGCAGAAATTCATCTAACAATCTGAGGCTCCGCAAGAGGGAGAAGAGATTGCTCAAGCCTGCTTCAACTAAATTACCTTATTCTTAGGGTAGTGCCTTGTGGAGCCTAATAGGCACAAGTTTAGCCCAAGCTGTGATAATCATATACTGATAAAATCACGGTACTAACGATAAGGTCTAGTTTCAAGGTTAATAGTCTTGAGATCACTCACTCGGGATCGAGGTAACCTGGCGTGCCAGCTGGGCTAGTCGAAACGTAACAGTCCTGATCAGTTGCGAAAGCTTTGGATAGCCCGAAATCTGCTATCTTCGCTTGCATGTGCTCGTTCAATAAGATATTCGATGTTTTAAGATCTCTATGGATAATAGGCGATTTGCAACCATTATGCAGATACTCTAAACTTGCATCAAGTAGGAAAATACCGGATTGCCATGCACTTTCACATGTTTTGTCTAATGAAAGCAAATCGCTCGTTATTGCTTCGTCCAATTTTTACCTTGAGCAGCATCGATTGCAATGTTCAATCTTTGTGACCAGCTCAAGAGATTCACAATATCTTCTGTAGACATAAAGAAATAAGCACAAGAAAGTCACCTCAATGAATGCTTTTCGAACCTAATCGTATTGCAAACATTGAGGAGACAAGTTACACTTCTACTAGTACTCCATATAGTTGCCTTGCTAGTTATGAACGTCCCTTATAACTGTTATATATAGTTCATTGAGCAACCAATTTGGAAACACGATATTGCTATAGTACCACGTACCTGATAAAAGTTGCCTGAGGTTTCCATAATACATGAATTCGTATATTAGTGCCATGCCACGAGCATGATCACAATACCCAATTAGAGAAACCAAGTTCCTATGGTAAACAATCATAAGAAGTCATGCGGGAGAATTACCAAAAAAGTTCTAAACTTATTGCAATTATGCCAATTTAGTCTTAAATCTTTTATAATTGTGTCAATTCAGTCCATCCGGCCAAAATTGATTGGCCGGCGCTAACGTGACGCCGGCGGGGACAGCTGGCCAGCAAGGCAATTTTTTAAAATTTTTTTTGAATTTTTTAAAATTTTAAATATTTTAATTCTTTTTCTTTTTTTTTTTTTCACCATCTTCTTTCATTGGCCGGTGAGGTCAGCCTCACCGACCACCGGCGAGGGCGAGGCCCCGCCGATTCGGCGAGTCGACCCTCGTCAAGGCCGGGCAAGGCCGAGCCTCGCCATATCCGGCAAGCTTGGCCCTCGCCAAGGCTAGGCGAGGCTGCCGTCGCCAAGGGTTGCGATGGAGGCGGGGAGGGAGAGGATGAGGAGGAGGAGGTGGCGGAGCGGTTGCGGAGAGGCGAAGAGGGGCATTGCGGTTGCGGCAGCGGCGGCGGGAGAGCGAGGTTGGGGTGGGGATCTGTGTATGAGTGCGGGGACAATGGCGATGGCGACGACAACGATGGGGATGTCGGGTTTCTCTGGCGCTGGAGCAACACCCCCATCTCTACAGCCGCTCCTCCTCCTCCTCCTCCTCCTTGCCCAGCCTTGGTAAGGGCCGAGCTCATCGGATCTGACGAGGGCAGCCTCGCCCAGCCTTGGTGAGGGCCGAGCTCATTGGATCTAATGAGGCTCAGCCTCGCCCAGCCTTGGCGAGGGCTGACTTACCGAATCTGGCGGGGCCTCGCCCTCGCCAGTGGCCGGCGAGGCTGACCTTGCCAAATCTGGCGAGGCCTCGCCCTCGCCGGCCCTCGCCTCCGGCCGGCAAGGCTGACCTCGCCGACCCTCACCTTTGGCTAACCGTCGGCCGGCCAGTAAGAAGAAGGTGAAAAAAAAAAAAAAAGAAAAAGAATTAAAATATTTTAAAATATTAAAAAATATATATTAAAAAATTCGAAAAAAAATTAAAAAATTGCCTCGCCGGCCGACTGTCCCCCGCCAGCGTCCACGTCAGCGCCGACCAGCCAATTTTGGCCGGATGGACTAAATTGGCACAATTATAAAAGGTTTATAACTAAATTGGCCAAAAAAAAAATAATTTAGGACTGAATTGATACAATTGCAATATGTTTATGACTTTTTTGGTAATTCTCCCGTAGTCATGCCTACACTCATCATAGAAAAAAAGAAGAAGAATCGTAAACTCGTTAAGAGTAAATAGAACGGTGGGCACAACAAAAAAGGAAAAAAAAATCAATTTTCTTGATGGCGTTATCCATTCATAGAAAATCAATTCAATTTCATGTTTTGACATCGGCGAAATTCCTTGTGACCTTGCCGTGAAGACTGGCAGAGCATTTTAACCTCAACTTTGGAGCCATCATCAAAAGTTCCGAGATAGAATTTCCCAAATCCTCCTCCTCCGATTACTACCTTAAAATTCTTAGTGAGGCATAGGACTTCGAGTGTGTTTGGTTCAGCATTCCCAATGGGCTTTTAGCCTCTAAAGCCCCTTAGGGAAATGCTAGACCATTTGATAACAATTTTGAAGTAGCTTTTCAAATGAAAGTCAAGATTGGAAAGGCTGAAAACCCAATGCTAGTAAGACTAAACTTTGAGCTTTCAACATTTGGCCAAATGCTGAAACTTTTTTTTTTTCCAAAACTATCATCACTCATTCTTCAAATATCTTATTTTGCTCTCATTATTTTTTTTTAAATTCCAAAATAATGCTAAATAAATCAAATTTATATAAATGCTAAAAAATTAAATATATTTTGGTCCTTTTAAAAAGAAATTATTTATATATTTGATTTTTTTTAGCATTATTGTCAAAATTTATATTTAAAAAGTTGTATACATTATATTTTCAATTTTAAACAAATAAAAATTAAAAAATTCCGACGAAGGGTTTGGTCTTTTAAAAAAAAAAATTATATATGTGTATTTGATTTTTTAGCATTATTTTAAATTTATATTAAAAAGTTACACAAATTATTTTTTCAATTTTAAGCAAATAAAAATTAAAAAATTTCGACGAAGGATTTTGTTGTTTTTAAAAAAATTATATATATATATATATATATATATATGTATTTTATTTTTAGCATTATTGTCAAAATTTATATTTAAAAAGTTGCATACATTATTTTTTTCAATTTTAAACAAATAAAAATTAAAAAATTTTAATGAAGGGTTTGGTCTTTTTTAATATATATATATATATATTTGATTTTTTTAGCATTATTTTCAAATTTATATTTAAAAAGTTGCATACATTATTTTTTCAATTTTAAACAAATAAAAATTAAAAAAAAATCAACAAAGGATTTGGTCTTTTTAAATATATATATATATATATATATATATGTATATGTTTTTTTAGTATTATTGTCAAAATTTATATTTAAAAAGTTACATATATTGTTATTTTTTTCAATTTTAAGCAAATAAAAATTAAAAATTCTGATGAAGGGTTTGCTCTTTCAAAAAAAAAAAATTATATATGTATTTGATTTTTTTAGTATTATTGTCAAAATTTGTATTTAAAAGTTGCATACATTGTTTTTTAAAATTTTAAACATATGAAATTAAAAAAAACTAATATTAATCACCCAAAGGACTTTTCAAATGTGTTTTCTATCAAACGACATTTCTCTCAAAGTTACTTCTCAAAGCATAGTTTACCAAATGGCATTTGCATGGCTAAACTACTTTGCATTTTTCTAATGGGCTTTCAAAATGCTAAACCAAACGCACCATTCATTGTATCGAAATGGTCGTTTCTTTATCACTTTGAATGCACCCTCATTTGGCTTTCTTGCGTTAACTAGACAAATGAAAACTAATTGATTACCATAAGTGATCATCGGGTAGAGTAATAATTAAAAACAGAAATATAAGTCACCTCGTCTTCTCCTTGTGGTTCTCCAAATTATGATGACGAGAGAGCACACGAAAATTAGGGAAAAAATGGATGAACCAGATACAATAACCGGCACAATCCATTTTTTCTTGTTCTCTGTTTGGCCCTTTGCGCCAGGACTGGGATCTGGCTCGGACACATATACTTGAGACATATATGGATTTCCTTCTACATTGTAAAATCGAACGAGTTCTCTATAAAAAAGATTAAGATAACCGGGAAGAAATCTTGACCGTGGTGGAGGTAATCGATGTGAAAGCATCATACTCTTGGGCATCCCAAATGCGATCATAGTGATCTTGCGGGTGCCTATTTGAAAGACAAAGTGACTAGCTAATTAGTGAGAAGGCGACTCCACGTATAAATTCACTCTCTGAGTTTCCTTTTTGGAAATTTGACATGTGCAATTCAAGTCAATTTGTTATAGAATATTTATATTAAGAAAATGAAGTTTTGGATATTTTTATTGGAATAAGAAAACAAAAGATCATCTATATGTGACGGTGGATCCAATATTCTCTCACCATTTGGTCGCTAGAGCACCCGAATCAATATGGTAAGTTGTGCTGTCCAAAAGTCGCAACTCTATGGCTGAAATGAAAGGTTTTCCCGTACCCTTATTCATTAGGCATACTTGTATGTAATCTCTTGGGGCAACATAAATGATTTTGCTCCACGTGTAGTTTGGTGAGTCCACCGTGGCCCAATAGTTTGTGTCCACGTGCAAATTGAACACTAGGGCCATTCCTTTACTACTGTAATTCCCATAGAAAAAGGTTCCCCTAATCAAGTATCTTTCATTCTTGCCTTGCTCTGGTTGAAGAGTATAGCAATTCCTAGTACCATTCGGAAAGCTTCTCAAGTTCTCCAATTGTTGCATGTTGTTGTAGATGAGATTATTGGAGACTTGCAACACTTGTCTAGAGTCTACAAATTCGGTATTTGCCTCGTAGAATATGTTGAGAACGTTATTGCGGTAATCATTCGGTGTGCCACAATCAATGTTTATGAAGCAGGTTGTTAAAAATTGATGGTTTTATTAGCGATGGGCTTAAGGCCCGTCCGCCCAAGTTGGGCCCAAAAAGCCCGGCCCACGGGAATAGGGCCCGTGGATGGGGGAAGGTATAAAAGGGAGGAGAGAGAGAGAGAACGTACCTGTTGGAAAAATAAAACGTACGTACGCATCCCTCCTTTTCTCTCTCTCTCTCTCGCTTTCTCTCCCAAAAAGGAAAACAGTGAAGTGCGAAGGCGAATTTGCTTCACCGGATCGAACAGGACCAAGTTTCTCTTCTTCTATCGACGTCGGTGTTTAATCTGTGGCTAAAAAGGTACACTCGAATCCGTGGTGTGCTTTAGGATCGGTGATACGTGTTGTTTTCCCGGGCTCGTCTTCCGCATTGATTTAGGGGTTCGATTTAGTGTCGAATCCGCTTTTCGGGGATCCGTTATTCCCAACATTGGTATCAGAGCCCTAGTTCATGTTTTCCCGACCCTTTTTCGTGTTTTCTGATTGTTTTTTCGCGAAGAAATTCGGCCGGCACGAATCGGGGCAAGAAATCCCGACACCCGAGCACTGTTCGTCCATTTTTTCGAGTTTTCGTAAGTCGAAATCGATTTCTGAAGGCATAAGGAGAAAGGGCTCGTCGAGACGAGTCCGGCGACATGTCGTGCGTCGCTGGCGCGCCGCACGCGCCCACACGCGCGCCGTGGCCGCTGCGCGTGGGCGTCACGCGCCGGTCGGCGAACCGGCACGTGCGTGACGCCGGCGGCGAACCGGCACGCACCGGTCGGCGGACCGACGCGTGCCGCGTCGGCATGACGTCACCCAACGGTCGGTAACCGCTGGGATGACGTCATTGATGACGTCAGCATCGACGACGATTGGCCGGGCGATCACCGGCCGGCAACCCAACCGGCGAGCCGACCCGACCCGAACCGCGGACGCTTGGCACGTGCCGGCTGACGTCTGCGTGACGTCAGCCCGCGCACACGCGCAGCACGTGCGGTCGGTTCGCCCGACCGGTCCGTCCGGTCCGACCGGTTCGACGATCGGCGACCCGTTGACGACCGTTGACCGTTGACCGTTGACGACCGTTGACCGTTGACCAAAAAAAAAAAAGGGAAAAGAATTTGCTTCTTTTTCAATTAAGTCTATGTGGATTATATGTGATCCCTTATTTATTCTGCATTTGTTGCGAGAACAGTTCCGCATTTGTTGCGAGAACGATGCCTCCCCTGAGGTTGCGCACACCTATTCGCGCAATTACCGATGAACAAAAGGAAATGATGTCTAAGTTGATAGCTGAGCTGACTGATCATCGATGGGAGAGTGGTGACTTAATTGATCACGTCCTTGAGGTCAATGGGAAGATTCAAAAGGTCATATGGAATGGTCGCCCTATGCCACAGTCAGAAATGGTGCGATTCTTCATGACCACTCTTCCACCCGAATGGCAAGATGTGTTGAATCGCATATGGGATGTCAACGGAGCTGCTTCATATAAGAAAATTGTGATGGATTTTGTAAATGAATATTACTGGATTATTACAAGGGAAAAGATCAAGAAATTGAACAAAAGAGGATCTTTCCCAGTTCGTGTGCTGACTTGGTGTTAGTTGTATTGGCTGATTTTTGTTAAGTATGCTTTGTGGACATATTATGTAATGTTTACTACCTGATTATTGTTGATGTAGCAACCGATATCTTGATTGTATTAGTTGAAATCATTATTGTTTTATTGAATGTCAATTATCTGTTGCTTTCTGTTATTGCTGGTTGCTGTGGGTAGTTTAGAAGTTTTTGTAGCTTCATAGAATTGATTTTGCATATGACAATTATATTAATGATAGTTTTAAGTTAGGATTTTTGGAGGATGATTGGAAACATAGTGACCTTTTGATTCTGAAACCTTACTTGAAATTATTTATTAATATGATGGGTCTATGCAAATAGGGATGCATAAATGATAGGCATTAATAATTCGTGCATATATGTCGATGTGTTCGTATCAATGGCTTCAGCCACAAAGAGCATAGTTGCCGAGCTGAACAAAGGTGAAAAGCTCAATGGTGACAACTATGAGATATGGCACATGAAAATCTAATATGTCTTTGGAAGAGCAATAGGCACTTGAAGCTCTTAACCCGACCATGATAGAACTCCGAAGATGGCAATACGCACAAAGACAAAAGAGATAAGGAAGCTTTTGTTGCATGGAAACGAAAGAACTCTCTTGCTCGCATCACGTTGCTGAGCAGCATGGAAAATGACGTCATGCGAGAGTTTAGGCGTTTTGACAATACCAAGGAAATGTGGGAGGCATTGGCAGCTAGATTTGGTCATACTTCGGTGACCAGACTGAGACAGCTCACCATTAGGTTTGACTCCTATAAGAAGCCTCATGGTCAGACCATGAAGCAACATCTTAGAAAGATGTCAAACATGATAAATGAGCTGAAAGATGCTGGCCATGTCCTCACGTATGAGCAGCAGTGCAAGTAGTGATTCGTTCCTTGCCTCGAGTTGGGAGCATATGAAGGTGCACTCGACCCATAATGAAAATATCAAAACTTTTGAGGATGCAAAGGCGCCATCTTGAGCTGGAAGAGGACCGCCTCTTGGCGGCTAAGCCGATGCTGAACTCTATCATGCTAGTTCTAGCTCAAATGGAGCTTCGAGCTCCAAGCGCAAACGTCCTAACTGGCTTGATAAAGGGAAAGGCAAGGAAGAAGGTCCTTCAGGGAAGAAACCCAAATTTAACCAACATGGAAGAGGAAAGTGTCCTCGCATGAAAAAGCTTGTAAGGGTGAAATGCTACAACTGTGACAAGAAGGATCACTATGCTCGCGACTGTCGTGAGCCAAAGAAGGTATGCACCCCTTGTACTTTTCAGAACTTTGCTTTTGTATCGAGTTCTGTATTTTTTAACTAAGTCTAATCCTTTGTGGACTGTAGATTCAAGAGCGACAGACCATGTAGCGAAGGATAGAGGATCCTTCGTGGAATTCCGACGAGTACCAACTGGAACTAAGTGGATCTATGTGGGAAACAACTCCAGAGCTGAAGTGAAAGGAATTGGCACATGCCAACTGAATATGCGTGGTGGACGCACTTTGTTCCTACATGATGTGTTGTATGCTCCGGAGATTCGTCGGAATTTAGTGTCTGTTTTAGTGTTGGTTAAATTAGGTTTTAATATGAACTTCTATGATAGAGGTGTGAATTTGTTTTTGGATACAAATTACTATGGTTGTAGTTATTTTCTGGATGGTTTCATTGTATTAGATATTGATTATGTTAATACAAATATTTGTTATTCCCTTATCACGTCTCCTAATTCATATGATAATGATGTGAATGTGTGGCATGCTAGACTTGGTCACATTGGCCAACAACGTATGAATAGACTAGCCAAAGAGGGCTTGTTGGGCAACATTGAAAAAGTCGATTTGCCCATATGTAAGCATTGCCTAGAAGGGAAAACGACAAGGAAACCATTTGGAAAAGGTAAAAGAGCTGAATTTCCTCTGCATTTAATCCATTCTCGATGTCTCGTGATCCAATGAATGTGAGAGGAAGGCATGGGGCTGTTTATTTCATCACTTTTATAGATGATTATACTCGATTCGGATATGTCTATTTGATTTCTCATAAATCTGAAGCAATAAGTTGTTTCAAAAGGTTTATGAACCTGGTAGAGAATTAATTAGACAAGAAAATAAAAGCATTGAGATCCGATCGAGGTCGAGAATATTTATCTGATGAGTTCAGAAAATTATGTGATGAAAAAGGAATAGAAAGATAGTTGTCTATTCCATATACTCCTCAACAAAATGGTGTTGCAGAGAGAAGAAACAGAACCCTACTGGAAATGGTTAGGTCCATGATGGCGCATGCTAACTTACCTATTACCTTTTGGAGTGATGCGTTGTTAATCAAGGTTTGCCTATATACTTAACCGGGTGCCTTCCAAATCAGTTACTTCCACTCCATATGAGTTATGGACATGTAGAAAACCGGACTTAAGTTTTCTTAAGCCATGGGGTTATGCTGCCTATACACATGAGTCCTCTCACAAGTTTGGGAAATTGGGTCCCAGAGGAAAGAAGAGTATTTTCACAAGATACTCGGAACACTCAAAAGGGTATGTGTTCATAGGTGAGCAGGAAAGTGAGAGTATAACTGAATTTGAATCACGAGATGTCACATTCTTAGAGGATGAATTTCCTAAAAATGGCGAAATAGGGGAAGATTATTCCCTATTTGAAACCTTGGATCAAGATAATGATATTAGTGGAGTTCGTCCAAGTGGGAGTAATATGAGAAGTGATGAATTGAATTCAACTCATTCTCAATTACACCCACATGATGAGATGACATCATCATTATCTAATCCAAGTGGGAGCATAATGAGGAATGATGTGCAAAGTGCACAATCTCCCATACGGCGAACAAGTCGCCAAAGTATTCCCCGTCGACGTTTTGACATTGAAGGGGAAACTTTTATGGTTGCTCCACAAGATGAGGATGAGCCAAGAAATATTAATGAGGCTCGAATTGCCCTAGTAAGGAAAAATGTATTCATGCAATGGAAGAGGAAATGGAGTCAATGAAATCAAACCAAGTCTCGGGAACCGGTTGATCTTCCAAAAGGACGCAGGCTATTGGAAACAAGTGGGTTCTCAAAATAAAGCGAAAGGCTGATGGCTCGATAGAAAGGCATAAGGCTCGCCTTGTGGCGAAGGGGTATAATCAACAGGAAGGAATTGATTATGAAGATACATTTTCTCCTGTAGTGAGATTTACCTCGATTCACATTATTCTGGCAATAGTAGTTAGTATGGATCTTGAGTTAATCAAATGGATGTAAAGACTACTTTCCTCAATAAAGAATTAGAGGAAGAAATATATGGAACAACATGCTGGTTTCATAATGAAAGGCCAAGAAGAAAAGGTATGTCGACTTTTGAGATCGATATATGGCCTCAAGCAGTCATCAAGACAATGGTATATACGTTTTCATAATGCCATAATGGCATATGATTTTACAATGATTGATGAGGATCATTGTGTATATATCAAAAGATCCAAGGATCAATTTGTGATCATATCATTATATGTTGATGATATACTGATTGCCGGAAGCAATATGAAGTTTGTTAATACTGTCAAGAGTTGGTTGTCTTCCAACTTTGAGATGAAGGACATGGGTGAAGCTGCATACATTCTTGGAGTTAAGATTTCAAGAGATCGTTTGAAGAGATCGTTGTCTCTTTCACAAGAAACATATATAAATAAGGTTCTTGAACGAGTTCGTATGTAAAATTGTAAACCCATAGACACTCCTATTGCAAAAGGTGAATGATTGAGCCATAGACTGTGTCCAAGGACTCCAAAAGAGAAGGAACAAATGAAATATGTTCCTTATGCTAGTGCTGTTGGGAGCTTGATGTATGCTATGATGTGTACAAGACCTGGCATATGTTTTGCAATTGGAATGGTGAGTAGATACCAATCAAATCCAGGTCCAGCACAATGGAAAACCGTTAAGAGAATATTGAGGTATCTAAAGGGGACTGCTGATTATACGCTGAGTTATTATGGAAAGGATCTGCGACTCTAAAGGCTATTCTGATGCTGATTGTGGAGGAGATTTAGATGAAAGGAAATCTACCTCTGGCTTTGTTTTCTTACCGAATAATGGCACCATATGTTGGAGCAATAAGAAACAAACGTGTATAGCCTTGTCCACGATAGAAGTTGAGTTCGTGGCATTATCAGCAGCAGTATAAGAAGGTGTTTGGCTTAAGAGATTTTTTGGATCATTTAGGTGTTATTGGAAGTGCTGCAGATCCGTTTTTGGTTAATTGTGATAGCCAAGCAGCGAAAGAGTACACCAAAGATCCAAAATATCATGGCAAGACCAAACATATAGATACCAAGTATAATTTTGTCAAGGATATGGTTGCACGAAAAGATGTGAACTTAGAGTACATACTACGCATAGATTGGTAGCAGATCCTATGACAAAGCCAATACCTAGAGATGTGTTTTGTGGCTATATGAAATCTCTAGGACTGCGTAGAGGCTAATGTACTGAATATTGTAATTTTCCCTAAGTGTTCACATATGATGAATTTGTGTTTTTTCATCATTAATGCCTATGAATCTTTGTGTGATCTTTATGCATCTTAATGCTCAGTGCATTATTTTAAGTTGAGGAAGTATGTCGGACAGATAAAAGATTAGCCCACTCACACGGGTAATCGCCTCTATTTATTGTGTGATAAATAGAGATGAGACTGTTTTTAAGCTTATTATCTAGGTGATAATCGAGAGCTCAAGCTTAAAATACGCATGTCGCCTTAACTAAGTGTTAAGATGAGGGCATAATACTTATGATGTACGAAAGTAAAATACCCCACATATTTTACTTTATCTATCTAAGATGCCATATGTGAGTTCTAATGAATTTGGTGAATGAGTAGGTACGTGAACTCAAGTTAGACATTAGGTATTTCTGTACTATCATCTGTACGGTATTGAAAGATGTAGACATACGCTCCATGGGAAAGGAGTTAATACCGTAATACGTATTTCATACTACGTATGCATGAGACGACCAATAAGAGTGGCAAAAAGTTTGATCTCAACTTTTATGACGTGTGAGACTCTTGAGGAAAAGAGTTCCTCAATTTTAGTGCCCTCATGACTTTTACTTATTCTCAAGATTTCTATTTAGTGTTTGCTATCTTAGGATGTTGCCAATGGTCATGAGGTTGATTCGATCTAATGGGACATTTCTAGAAAAGCAAGCTAAACTGAAATTGAGAGTTTGAAGGAAAGAGAAAGATCGATTTTGGAGAATCACATTGTACTTTTGTATTCACTGGTCGACCAATTATGACTGTCTTTGTGATAATTATAATTGTGAATACAATATAAATATCATTGTTTAAAAGAGATCAAGAGAGATATAAATGTGATCAATTGATCTAGGGTACTGCATACTAAATCTACTCAAAGCGTGACGCCCATTATGAGCTGCTATATATTCCTAACAGATGTATAGCGACGAGCTCTCAAAGTATGCTGGTCGCACGGATTATTCACTGGTATGAATGTTGAAGAGAGGTAAAGAGAATCCTGTTCGGCCCACCATGTGCGAGTGGGAGATGATGGTTTTATTAGCGATGGGCTTAAGGCCCGTCCGCCCAAGTTGGGCCCAAAAAGCCCGGCCCACGGGAATAGGGCCCGTGGATGGGGGAAGGTATAAAAGGGAGGAGAGAGAGAGAGAACGTACCTGTTGGAAAAATAAAACGTACGTACGCATCCCTCATTTTCTCTCTCTCTCTCGCTTTCTCTCCCAAAAAGGAAAACAGTGAAGTGCGAAGGCGAATTTGCTTCACCGGATCGAACAGGACCAAGTTTCTCTTCCTCTATTGGCGTCGGTGTTTAATCTGTGGCTAAAAATGTATGCTCGAATTCGTGGTGTGCTTTAGGATCGGTGATACGTGTTGTTTTCCCGGGCTCATCTTCCGCATTGATTTAGGGGTTCGATTTAGTGTCGAATCCGCTTTTCGGTGATCCGTTATTCCCAACAAAAATAACCCAAAAGAAGAAGAAGAAGAAGAAATAGTTGAGGAGTTTTTCTCGAGAACAATGTTCTTTGAAACTAATTTTATTTATAGATAAACCTCTCAAGAGATTTTGCAATAAGTGTGAAACGTTATAAAACTGTGAATTGCTCTCTTTATAAAACTTTATAAAACTTTATAGTTGAGGTGGGGGACCATAAGTTGAATGAGAAGCAAGAAGGCCGCTTTACATGTGACATGTCTAATTTATTTGGTATGAAATAATTAATTGAAATTTTCAAGGTTAAAAACTTATAATATCAGCCTTTGTTTAGTTTAATGACCTTATCTTGAATGGTTAATTGACAAATAGAATAAAAACACCAGAGAGAAAATATTGATATTATTTAGAATTGTGTGTGAAAAGAAAATGGACACGATATGTTCCGTGCATATTAGATATAAATTGCTTATTGGAAAAACTGATGATACGAAATATACAATTGCTTCCCGTACAAGATTTGGTTGAGGCAAGCCACTCTAGTTTACATTAGTTTCTTGAAACCAAATGATATACATGAGAGAGAGAGAGAGAGAGAGAGAGAGAGAGAGAGCTGGGGTTGTCTTGTCCTTGAACATAAAGTCCGAGAGCAAGACAAAGAAATGACACAGATCGAGTCTTCATTGTTCTTGCACAAGTACGATTTTGCCAGCTTTGTCTTCCTCTGTGTGAGAGAGAGAGAGAGAGAGAGATTTCTAAGTACATTGCGACATGAAGCCTAGGTAAAGCCTTTGATATAGAGAATTAACAAAGAGACTCGGTTCGCAATCTTGCACATCCATTGACTTATACACGCGCTTGACCTTGTAAAGATTATGTCACATTACTTAGGTATCCTTGCGGATGCTGATAGGAGCACGAATGTTTCTAAGCTTATTTTATACAGCACTAAAAGATTGCCAATATTCATGAATATCTCAAGAATACAAAGCTATAGGGTTTTTGAGAAAAATTAAAAGAATGTGAGGATGAAACATGAAAAGGACATTTAAGATTGTGTCAATTTTGTTTGGGTCAACTGATGAAGGAGAGAATACACACACAGATATATATAAAGTTGTTTTTGTTAGAATAGGCCATGTGTGTGCGTAAGGAGTGACATATATCAATAACATAATATTTCATTCAACCAACTTGCGAAAGCAGCATGTATGGAGCTTATTCTCTTCTCTTGACCAAAGGGTCTACTATTAAGAAGTTCAGGTTCAGTTGGTACTATATTTTAATTAATTTGACTAATTTTTATGTCTTTTTTGGTACACCGAAAAACTAAATATTACTTTAGTATTGTATTAAATGCAAACTCAAACTTTTCGGAGGTGTTAATATTTTATCCATGGTAATTAGGAACAATAAATAACTTTACCTAGCTTTTTTTCTAAGAACTAATTGGACAAAAGAGTAATTCAATAGGTTTTTGGTTAACTTGAATCGAAAAGGGGCTAATGTCCTAAAAAAAACATGTAGAGCGCTTTGTCCAAATATTTGGTGCAAAATTGAGACCGCCTATGAAATGAATTCCAGGAGGTTTGAAATGGCTATTATAAAGTTAAGTTATCATATTTACAAATTACGTCCAATGAGAATTGTTTGAAATTTATGCTGATAAAAATTATCTTATGTTGATCGATCCAATTCACTAATTATAAATTGAATATTTAATATAAACTCGTGCTGATCAAAATTAACATGGTTAGATGTCATCTTCAAAGAAGAAAGTTTCACATCAATTAGATCAAATCGTCCATGCTTCAAACGTCCGGAGGGTACAATGTAATCCAACACTAAGACGTTGGCTCATCCTTAAGCACCTTCATTTTCCAAAATTATATGTAGCTTATATTTTTCTTCAGAGAAATGTATTGCATGGGTGATAATTGACACTTAAATGTATATAGAGGCATATGATCACATAATTAGTAAGGCAATAGACCATGCCTTAGAATTGATCGATTCAGCCACATCGCCAATGTTTCTAAGCTTCCATTATTTGACCAACGCTGATAATAAACTTTCATATGTCAGATTCATTTTGTTTTTAAACAGAAAAGTCCATCGTATGTAAGCAAATTTCGGCATCATGAGATATCTCAATTATGTTTACCATCGTTCCTAAGATACGAATTGAGCCCAAACACAGAAAGATGCCCTTGATAGTATATGAGATTGAGTATAACTCGTGTTGTGTGATTAATCCACACACCAATATTTATGAATTAGAATGAATTCTAGCTTTGTGGGTTTGATTTGGGGGTCTTTAATATACGTAGAAGAGGGGAAAATTGTCCAGAAAGTTGTAAACCTATTGTATGGCAATTAATTTAGTCATAAATCTTTCAATCATATCAATTCAATCATAAATCTTTTAACGATTCACCAATTTAGTCCTAAACTTTTCAATTGCACCATTTTAATCCATAACAATTCTGATTTGTTAATTTAGTCATACACATTTTAATAATTTGTCAATTTAGTCATTCTAGCCAATTATCCAAATAATCAGTTTATGACTAAACTGACAAATTTAAAAAAGGTTTAGGACCAAATTGAGACAATCAAAAGGTTTAAGACTAAATTGGCAAATCGTTGAAATTAGCATAATGAAAAGGTTTAGGATTAAATGGGCTGATGAACAATATGTTTAAGACTTTTTGGATAATTAACCACATAGAATAGTACGTGTCCCTATAATTTATAGATGTATCAGTCCAAAACTTATGGATTATATACTAAAATTATGTGATATCGTAAACAAAAACCGTTTACTCAATATATACTATTGGGGTTGACATCATCAATATTCACGTTTATAAATTCTAATGTCTTGGTCAAATTTTTTTTCCCTGTTTTTTTTTATGATAATGGCAAACACTTAAATACAAGTGTGATCATTGTTATTATTACTTGTGCTAATATTGACCAGCAAAATATGGCGCAATTTGCATTAGTTGATATTGGTCAATTTGAGTCCTCGTCAGATTGATTGCAACTTTTTTGTGAAGATAACGCTTATGGCAAGTAATTGTCATGACCTTGACTCAGACATGTCCCATGAAATAGAACTGCAAAGTTTCTTCAATTATTCTACAAGTTTAAAGCCTGTGCACCATAAATGGCAAGTCGCTGCCGATAGATTGATTTCTGACTTAATCAGCTAAAGGAACAGATTGTTGGTTTAAGTCGACACTCGCGTACTTAGTTGCTAGCAACTGATGTCGACAGACATCTTGCTGAAATTTCTTAGCACCGAGCAGTTTTCAAGAATCGATTTACAACTCTCAAGATTGACAAAAGACGAAACATGAAGCTTAAAGGATCGAGTTGTTTCTATGGATGTTCGAGCGAAACCCAGAACTTAGGTGGTTGTGGTTCTCAAAGATCGTCAAACGATGACTTCGGTCTGTAATACAAATAGTTTGACAATGAAAGAAATACATAGTTCCTTTCTTTCATTATACAAGGGTTCACATGGATGATTGAGCAAGGCTGCCTTTCAACATCTGAATAACCGCACGGTTTGTAAGCTTATAAAGATGGGCAAAGTGAATTGAACTCGACATTCATTCATTATAATTCTAAGGTAGAAAAGCAACAACCCCAACATACAACAATATGACAATTTAAAGTCGCAAGCTCAGACTTTATACAGAAGTTTTCAATCTATACGACCCGATAATCAACAACTTACACAAGAACGCTGAACGTGATAACCTTACATACCAAGTGCAGTTAACGAGCATTTGGTGCAATATCAAGCTCAATTGAGGTCATCTCAAAAGACTCACTTCTTCTCTTACTATTTCCCATTCTTTGGCTTCTCCCTGACCCAATCTCTACCGTCAAGCATTATTTTAGTTCTGATTGAACACTGTTCATGTCCGGCCTTTGAACAGCTGTCGTCGGCACACATGACATGGCTATTTCAACCGCTTTCCATGCAGAACCGATGTTGAATTGGCCATTTAACCTCAGGTCGACAATGCTTTGGATGTCCCCTCTTTCTATGAGTGGAGTTACCCAGCGAAGTATGTGCATGCTGTCCTCTGGACTTCATATAATGGCGGGGTGGCCAATGATTAACTCGAATAAAACTATGCCAAAACTGTATACATCGCTCTTCTTGCTCAAGTTTCCGGATGTATGAAACCTAAGGATTCAAAAGGAATTGTTTCTTTGATTAGTACAATAATAGCCGAAACTGCCTTTTAAAAAGTACCTACATGTGTATCCAACATAAACATGCATGAATAAAAATGTTATTTTGAGTCACTTACTCCGGATCAAGATAACCAGGCGTTCCTGCTGGGCGTGTTGAAATATGAGAATCATGCTCTGTTACAAATGCCTTTGATAATCCAAAATCAGCAATCTTCGCTTGCATGTTTTTGTTTAGTAAAATATTGGGCGTCTTTAAATCTCTATGGACAACGGGAGGTTTACAGCCATTATGCAGGTACTCTAACCCTGCACCACCAACAAAAAAGAAAACTTAATGAATTGTATTGAGTAGCTTAACTTGTGGAAATGTGAACAAAGATTTCATCAATCTACTTTATGTACCTTGAGCTGCATCGATTGCGATTTTTAGTCTCTCGCTCCAACTCAAAACATTAGGGCTGTGTGCTGCTTGAAAGTAGAGAAATAAGGAGTATTCCAATCATGAAATGTGTAAAAGCTTGTTCACTGTTGTCCTCATTCACTGAGAAAGTTAATTTCATTTGCATAATGCTATTAATAAATTTGTAACATGACCGATTAATGCAAAAACCTAAACTATCAAAGAACAGTGTTGAGAAAAAATATATTTGGACAGACGTCCTTGCTGTCACATTGGGAGAGTCTAACAGATATTTTATCTGTTTAGAATTTGTAAATGGAAATATCAGACAAACCTGACAAATGTTGCCGAACATTTCCATTGGACATGAATTTGTAAATCAGTGCCATGTTTTCAAATTCTTCGCAGTATCCGATAAGTGAAACTAGATTTCTGTGGTGAACGACCATCAAGAGTTGTGCCTGCACATCAAGGTATCGGAGCTTGCTATTAGTTGAACATCCAAAAAACCATAAACAAGCAACATCGATTCTAGTTACACTAATGTCTCAAACCTCTGCGTGAAATTCCTTGTAGCCTTGCTTTGATGATTTTGTTTTTTTTTTTTTTTGGGTCGGTCCTACTCTAATCCTACTCTAACACTCACTCTCAGACTTTTGCCCTGCCTCATTGCAGGGCGTGAGAGTCGAAACCCACTCCTGAAATGAAATCTGCCCCACCTTAATCCCCCCGGAGAAGGTGGGGATTTGAACCCCCCACCTCCCCCTTCCAAGTTGGAAGGATGACCACTGGGGCGAACCCCCATGAACTCTGCCAAAGTAGACTTTCCCAAATCCTCCCTTTCCAATTACTGTTCTAAAGTTACCAGTAATTCTTGTAACCTCGGTGGATGTAAAAGGTCGATTTTTTGACAACTTTAATGTCCCAGTATATCCTTCGCTAGAGTTGGTAGTTGTAGTAATAGTAGTAACGTCTGGAGAAATGAAAAGGAAATTATATAATCTCAACAGCAGCGGATCATGATTTTTAGTTTGACATCACATGCCTTCACTACAAAAAGAACCTTTTTGAAAAAGTATGTAATGACTTATTATAAGGAGAGACCCAGTCATGAAAAATGAAATTTGAAAGAGCGAAGCTAGTTACCTCAACCAAAGGAAGTATTCACGCTTTTATCTATCCGAGATGTAGATACGCATTGATCCAATTATGTTACTATTAATAGAGAAGGTGTGCACAGTTTTTTAACATTGAACAGTGGTGCATAGAAGCATGATTATCGTGTTCACTTTTTCTGGGCCCAATTGTTGCCATGAGCAATTGGACCGGTGAACCAGTTTGGGGTTCAAAACATGACCCGGACTGACAAAATCCCATGTAAGAACTTTGGATTTTTCTTGTACATGCGATACGCAAGAGAGTTACCTTGGATTTGTCTTCTTTTGATTATCCACAACACTGCAAGAGCTCCCAATGAAACAGAGACCAGAATGGCTGCAACTGATGCAATGATTGGGGCAACAGAGATGGCCTTTTTCTTTGGCTGCACATTGCTGGTCTGACAATTGTCTGATTGGCAAAGATTTGGATTTCCATCTAAGCTGTCGAAAAACGTCAGCAGTACTTGTGAATGCCGAAAGATTAGCGCATGAAGTCATGGATATCCCGCCCTCTATATGTATTACATGCATAAGTTGATCAAACAGAAAATGAAAAACCGACTCCACTTTCATCTTTTGCATTCTTCAAAGTGAGAACAAACGTAGAAAGAAGAAGCAGATCGTATAGATAATAATAAGTGATTAAATGCGGAGTTACGATAGTGTGGCAATGAGCGAACCTTAATAGCAACGATCCATCTGCCTTCTTCTTCAACAGAGTTTGAGGAACAGAGCCATTCATGTTGTTTCCACTTAAATTCCTGCAAGTATTCATGATTAGAAGTTGATGGCCATTTACTCAAGCTAGATAACCACACATAATAGTTCCATCAAAAGCTCAGTGACTCACAGAACTTTCAAGCTCGGCATTTGAGCTAAAAAGTCTGGCACGGACCCAGTTAATGAATTGTTGGATAAATCCCTGAAATTAAGCCAAAAAACTACTAAGAAACTTCATATGCATATACTTGTTGAAATGCATAAAATGGGATATTGTAGATAATGAACAACATGCTAGTGGCAAAGAAGTCAGTCGCTTTTTTTTGGGCTTAGTGTTCTCCATTCTCTCTCTGCAAATTAAGTAAACAATATGAAGAAAAACTGCTGATGCATACAGGGATACAACTGCTGTCAAATTGGAGAATGATGTAGCTATCGGTCCTTCAGTCCTCGGTCCTTCAGTCCACTGGAGCTCAGGTTCCTGCACATTCTCAGCTAACTTTATAAGAATAAAATCCCACCGGTTGATGTCACGCCCCAATCCTTGGGCACGCACCCATCCCTTACCTTTGGTTGATTTTAAAGTGCGATATCCCAGGATTAAGTATCGCCGACCCTTTCTTTTTATTATGCATGTGGAAGCAGTTATAAATCCCCAGACAATAAAATAATTGGATAGAAAAGTAGACTATATTTTTCATATTGAAATTCACAACCACACTTTTATTAACAGCACAACTCATAGTATATTTACAATACTATTTACAGCAAACAAGTCTCACACCTATCTACACTAAGACAGGGTTCACAAAAGGGATAGGATCTCAATCCACATCCGGGTTGTACTCTGGATCATATTCTTCTTCTTCAAAAATCTTTCTCCTCCTCAGGTTCCTCTTCCTTGGCTCCTCCTCAGGGTCCTGAAATGGTTATTCAATAACCAATGAGACCACGTCTCAGCGAGTTCTATCCCCTAAGACCCGATTAGTAAACTAATACGCCAAACGATTGCCTAAGCACAACACAAATCAGATGACTTACCTTGGCCTCATTTCCAACCTGCAATTCAAGGTTAAGCACAGATATTCAAACAATTCACCACATCCGATCAAGCATTGGTTAATCGACTTAGTCGATTACATGTCATTCGGACTCCTCTAGGTCATTCCCACTCATACCATAATTTCCTAATGGTATACCCTTCACCAAATCACACGTGTTTCTCGGGCGTCATTTTCACCAATGACATACCGATCACCGACACCGTGCGTTCTTTAAGGCGCCGTTTTCACCAGTGATATCCTCGATCACGAACCACGTGTCCTTTCTAGGGCGCTGTTTTCGCCAAGGTGACATCGGCAATAGACAACATTGTGAGTTCTTTAAGGCGTCGTTTTCACTAGCGATATTTCCTTAATCACTGAACCACGTTTGTCTATAAGTCATTCACGTGCGTTCTTTAAGGCATCGTTTTCGCCGATACTTTCAATCACCGAACCACGTATGTCCAATAATATCGTACCGATTGGTCTCACCAATAACATTCTCGCTTAGCTCTCACCATTCTCTCTACTATATAGCCCATCAACGTAACTGGCGCTATATACCCATACTCAGCCATCTACCAATCAAATATTCAATTACAAACAATTTAGAACAAATCCTCAAATTTCACAATTTAAATCAATTTCATATAAATTGAAGCTCAATTAAATAAACGAGCTGCACCACGACAATCAGCACGAAATTCCGGTCACCGGCCATCCCGGTTGAATTTTCAGAAAAATAATTAATTAAATAGTAATATTCGAAAAATAAATAAATAAATAATAAAAATCCAATTTAGGCCCGTATTGCCTGATTGGAGCCCGAAACGGGTCGGGAAAAATCCCGAGATGCATTCAATAAATATTTGAAGCTTTCTATTAGCTAATGACTAAGTCTAACCACCTAACATGCCTCATTAAGTTACTAATTTAATTGTTCTAAACTAATCTAACCACATAATTGTACTTAATTAAATCTAACCAACCCCTAGGCATAATTAGCAAACTAAGAAAGTATTAGTGAGTAAAACTCACTTGGTAAAAGCGGAGACCGAATCACCGGGACGGCGACGCGACGGTGGCCGAAATTGGACTTTCGATGACACTGGCGGGCTTAGGCCGGGCCTTTAACTTGGGCCCAACAAATCTCAGCCCAAATGAAATTTGTTCTTGCACTGGAATGGGCTTGCTCTTGGGCTTTGGCTTGACTGCAAATGGGCTTTCTTCGCGGGCCGATCTTCAATTGATTTACTGAAATTGGGCCTCAAAATTTCGTTGGGCTTGAAGGCTGCAAATGGGCCGAAAACTGCTGACCTTGCTGGGCTTTGGAGCTAAATTTGCTAGGCCTAACTTGCGGCCCAAAAGAAATTCAATGGGATGGAATTTGTGTGGACTTCAAGTAGTCCAGCTGCTGGGCTGAACAAGGGAATCCGCAAGAGACGCTGGGCTGATGGGCCGCTCGAAGGCTGCTGGGCTGCTGGAGTCGAAGCTTGAAGACGCTGCTTGTTGTTGCTGCTGGGCGGAACACGAAGTCACGCTGGTGGAGGCCACGCGTTGAGAAGAAGCGGACGAGGGCAGCTTCTTCGGTGGCTTCGTTCGGCGGGCTTGCTGCTTGCAATTCGGCAAAGGGGATGAAGGATCGTGGGCGTGCGGGCGTGTGCTGGCAGAAGGCTGAAGAATCGAGGCTTCGGTCAACAAATTGCAAGAAGCAGCCTCGGTTGACTGCTTGGACGCGTGGATGGGAGGCAACGATCGCAGGGGCTGCACGCGGGGAAAGGCTTCGCTGGCTTCGTTCGGCTCTGATTCGGTCGACACCCGGGACTTTCAAAGGCTGAAGGTTGCTGGCCACGTGGATGCTTGGGTCAACACCGGTTGCTTGGTGCTGCTGAGTGTTGACCGAAGGGCTAAGTTTGAAAGCGTGAAGAAGCGAACGGTAGTGGAGCAGCTGCAGGGATTTTTAGTGGTTTGCTCGGTCTTCTTCATCTGTGTTGGAGGCGTCGCACTTTGAGAAGAAGACAGAAGCGGTGATGATGAAGACAGCAACGGAGGGACCCAAAATCAACAAACCTAAGCCATTCCCTTAATTGCTTGTCCCCCTCCTTTTCTTTGTCCTTATCTTGGTTGGTCTCTAATACTTTCTTGTAATAATCTGTATAAACCAATCAAATTTGAAGCCTAAAATTGCTGCCACTTTCCAATCCGAATTTCACATTTTGATCTTTAACTTCATCACTCAATTTCGGTGAAGAAAAAATCCCGAACAATCCTCTGCAAGTCTCTGACACTTAAAGGCTCGGCCTGGAAGTCCAAATTTCCTTTAATTTGGTCTATTCGAATTTCTGTTGATTTTTCGCGGTGTCCGCAATGATTTTCTGTAAAAGTCTTGGAATCTTTGAAAAATTTTCTGAGACTGAATCGACACTCCTAAAATTAATTGTGACATGACCGAAATTTCAATTTCTGAAATCGGACTCGAATTGGTGGTTAATTTCTATTCGACGCGTTTTTAGCGTGACCTAGGCTACTGGGTAACTTTCAGATATTTTTAGTGCAATTGACCCGTGGTCAATTTTCTTCGAGCCACTATGAACCCACTCGACTCATTGGCAACTCTCGATTGTCGTGAAAATCCCGAGGATCCAAATACGAACACAGGGTACCAAAACAATAAGAAAATCAGTCTAGTGCCGGTCGACATGAATTTTCTAATTTAGTGATGTCACCCACGATTAGCCACACATCGCTGTCGATCTAGTTTATCTCTGATTTCAAATCGATTTTTAACTGTGCCGTGATGGCCTCTAAAGATGGACACGGTCGAGAAGCCGATTTCTGATCGAATTCTCAAGTCTAATTGCCTTAAAATTCCTAATAATTTCCCCAGATAGTCTAGTTATCTCAAGAATGATCAGTTATGAGAATAGCCCTATAGACATGTCAATAAAATGCCCGATTTATTCAGTAGAAGACAGGGTTGAAAAATCTAAATATCACAGTTGACATTTTCTATAAGGAAGGCGTTCATATGGTGACTTGATATTGAAATCATTTCCTCAGTCGCATGACATATTACCAACCTGTACTATAGTTGTTGTTGAGAAAACTTATCTTTTGTGACTTGTGGTTAGTATGCAGCATGTTTCCAGAGAAATTATGTAGTCGTGGACTTACGATGAGATGATTCTTGGAGAACTATCATAGCTACAATTCAGTCCACTCCATGTGTACTGCGTAGGAATGCATGGATCACCCTACCAGCTAGCTCTGATCACTCCATATGTTTTCTTGACGTCATACATGGCATTAACTAAACCACCACATAAATAGCTACAATTATAAGGAAATCAAAGATTATCGAAACAAAAAAATTAAGTGGGCGCATAGATATAAATATACAGTCATCAAGAAAAGTCTGTGAATTTGGGAGCTGTGCCACAGTGAAAAACTCCACGACATTGAGGAGCGGTGGCAAACTAGAGCGGGCCGTCGCACTAATAGTCAAGTTCAAATTATGTCTCTTATGGGCAATGAGGCTACAGTCACTGGCTTTAGGTTCTCAAGCATGATAGTTTCCACAAATTCGTCTTGTACATATACGGTGAGTTCTGTTGGAGAAATCTTTTTTGAAGCTGACAAAACGTTTCCATCAGTCTAGTCTGAAGATTTACAGACTCTACTATTTAAAGTCTGAAGACCTCCGGACTGCCAGACTCAAGACTCAAAGTCTATTCTCATTGACAGTTTCTAATCCATTGAAGAAAGGCTATCTAGAACTGGATGCTTCATTAAGGATTTAGCCTTATCGGCTGGAGAAGATCTCTTGGCTGGATATGACGTAACATATTCCTTTATTCGAATCAAAATTGATTAAGGATCCGATGATTGGCGAAGTATACTTGGAAGGTTCTACTTATGGAAACCAAGATCCTAATTGTATGGGCGAGCAGGAATGATGGGCTATCGACATGTTCCTTTAATAGCTCGAATGATCTTCCTAATTGATTCCGTCCAACGGGTAGATTTGAGGAATTCCTTTGGTAAGTGCCAACGGGTATGATGGCATAAAGGAGTATAAAAGGAAGACGTTCCAGTTGTTCGAGATGTGCACGATAGAAGAATTATAAAGTCTGAAGCTCCTTGATTCTTAGTCAATTCATTTACTGAGCGAAATCTTGTACGCAAAAGAGAGTTTATATTTTGAGATACCTTGAGGAAGTGTGGTAGAGTATCTACACCGTGGAATCAAGGGAAAGCATTGCTGTAACATCTCTTTTGTTCATAGTGAAATCCAGCCGGTGGGTCACAAGCGAAGAGTGGACGTAGACTTGGAATAAGCCGAACCACTATAAACCTTGTGTTTAATTTTCTCTTCCCTACTCTCTGCTTTACTTTGATCATAATTCGTTTTGATAACTAAAGGAGAACTTCCTTTCTATTATCTGCCTAGTATTGCTTTCGTATCTCGAGAAATTGTTTTTACACATATTCACCCCCTTTAGGTGCTTATACTAGCTATATCAATTGGTATCAGAGCTTGTGTACTCACTTTGTTTGAAGTGTTTTACTTGAGTTAAAGATCCATGGCTAGTATGCTAGCTCCGTGGCTGGTGAAGGGCAAAGCAATACCGCACCACCTTACTTTGATGGAAAGGATTACAACATCTGGAAAACAAGATGAAAGCGTTCCAAAGATCAAAGGATCCTCTGGAATGGGACGTTGTAGAAAAAGGAATCACTCCTAAAGTTGCATCTGTCTCAGAGAGAGGAAAAGAAGCTGTTGAGTCTAGTCAAATGACTCAGGAAGAGATAATCAAGAGACAAGCTCTTGATGCAAAAGCAATTTATTCTTTATATTGTGCTTTGTCACCTACTGAATATAACAGAATATCTTCTTGTGTTACAGTGAAAGAAGTCTGGGATAGATTACATATTACTTATGAAGGAACAGATCGAGTGAAAGAGATAAGAATCAACATTCTCCTTGGTCAATACGAAGCCTTCAAAATGAAATCAGGAGAATCTATAACTGACATGTTTAGTCGTTTTACAGATATCGTAAATGGTCTTGAAAATCAAGGTCAACCAATTTATGATCCCATGAAGGTAAACAAGTTACTGCGAGGACTCTCCAAGGATTGGAATCACATAAAGACCTCAATAAGAGAGACACAAAGGATCATGCCACTATCTCGTCGATGAGTTGGTTGGAACTCTTCGCCTTATGAAGTGGAACGAATCAATGAAGACGAAGATCCTAAAGGTAAGAAATCCATTGCATTAAAATCCAATGATGATTCCGATGTTACGATTTTGAAGACGATATGGATGATGATGAGCTTGCCCTCATGATAAGAAGATTCAGAAAGCTGAAATGTAAAAGGAAGAAGATTCAATCCAAAGAAACAAAAGTTTTCAAAAGCAATAGACTAAGTCTCAAGTTGAGGATGATGAATCAAACAAAGATGTAGTTTGCTTTGAATGTAAGAAAAAGGGACACATCAGACCTAACTGTCCGCTTCTGAGGAAGAAGAAAGGAAAAGCTGAAAAGTATCGAAAGGCTCTCAAAGCAGAGACTTGGAGTGATACAGAGTGTGAAGAAAGTGATGATGATTATGCCAACATATGTCTGATGGCACAATCGGATTCAGATTCAAACTCTGAAACAGACTCGATTCAGGCAAAGAATTCGAGGTAAGTAACTTCAAAATCCCTGTTAAAGTTTCTAAATACATTGATGAGTTATGTTTTAGTCTTAAGACTTCTCTTAAAAGGATTTCTGAACTCAAAAGGATAATTCTCGCATTGAAACAACAGGAAAATGCTTTGAAAGAAAAGATTAAATGTTTAGACACAAATGTCTCTTCTCTTAGAGAAAGTGAAGATAATCTTCTAAAAGAAAATGAATTTCTAAAAAGGACATATCAAATATTTCAAAAAGATTTTCAATAGGATCTCGAGAAACTTGAGAAAATTCTTTCAAAGACAAAGACCTTATTTCAATAAATTTGGTTTAGGAATGACAAAGCGAAAACCATTCCTTTAATTGATTTTCCTAAAGTGAAGGAAAGAATTAAGCAAAGACCCACAAGAAATGCTTACAAGGATCATTTCAAAAAGGTTTTTGTAAGATCCGTAGGACAAAATGCTCTCAGATGTTCAAAGTGCAATAGTGCAGATCATTTTGAAAAAGGATGTCCTATGGTTTGGAAACCTGTTAAGAGAGTATGGGTTAAAACCGCATATCATACTAACACAAATGGACCCACAAAAATATGGGTACCAAAGAAAGCTTGAGACTCTTTTTTAAATGCAGGTCGCTATCAAGAAAAAGGTAAGATGGTATTTGGATAGTGGATGCTCTAGACATATGACAGGAGATTCAAATTGCTTCATAAAGCCTGTTCAAGAAAATGGTGGAAAAGTCTCATTTGGAGGAAACAAAGAAAGGAAAAATTGTGGGATTTGGAATCAGAAAGATTGGAAACCTCACAATAAGCAATGTTTCCCTAGTGGAAGGACTTAATTACAATCGCTCGCATCGCTTAGCCGTGTGATACCGGTTTCAAAATCAACTTTCAAGAGGGAATATGTTCAGAATCAAAAGATTCTACTCGCCATTCATGGGCCGAAGACATGGAAATATCTACCTCTTAGATGTGAAACCAGATGAATCTCAATGTCTAATCTCAATTCAAGACGAAGCGAGCTTATGGCACGAAAGCTTGGGCACATCAATATGAAGCAAATAGCCAAAATTTCAGCAAAGAAGCTTGTTCGTGGTCTACCCAATTTATCATACCAAAAGTCCGATCTATGTACACCATGCGTATTGGGAAAGAAGGTAAGAAATTCCTTTAAACCAATAAATCAAGTTTCCACTAATCGTGTACTGTAGCTTCTACATATGGATCTCTTTGGACCAACCGTAACTCGAGCATTGGAGGTAAGAAATATTGCCTAGTAATTGTGGATGACTACTCACGATTTACTTGGGTATATTTCCTGGCAAGTAAGTCTGAAACCTTTTCTTACTTTGAAAAGTTTGCTAAAAAGGTTCAAAATGAAAAATGGTATGTTATCTCAAGTATAAGAACAGACCATGGAGGTAAATTTGAAAATCAAGATTTTACAAAATTCCGTGATGAATCTGGTTTTCAGCATGTGTTCTCCTCTCCATATACTCCAGAGCAAAATGGAGTCGTTGAAAGAAAGAATAGGTCGCTTCAAGAAATGGCTAGAACTCTATTAATTGAAAGTAATATATCTTCACGTTTTGGGCCGGCAGCTTCAACCGCATGTTATATTATCAACAGAGTTTTTCTAAGGCCTATTCTCGAAAAGACCCCTATGAACTATTCAAAGAAAAGAAACCTATTGTTTCATATTTTCATGTGTTTGGATGTAAATGCTTTATATTGAAAAATGCGAATAATCGAGTTGGCAAGTTTGAAGAAAAGTCAGATGAAGGCATCTTCCTTGGATATTCAACCTCAAGCAAAGCCTACATAGTCTATAACAAGAAGAGTCAGTCTGTGGAGGAATCAATGAATGTCAAATTCCAGGACTCTATGCAAAATGAATCTATTCATACTCTTCTTGAAGAATCCGAACTCGCTCCGAGACTCTACAAAGTCTAAATCTCAAGAAGAAGCTCGACTCGAAAGACCAGAACAAGTGGTTAATGAAGATTCAAATGAAGGAAGTGATCATCAACTCCGACAAATCAACCAGCAATCGGAAACATAAGTCTAGTCATCCCAAATATCTCATTATTGGCAACTTTAATGAAGGAATTCGCACAAGATCCAAAAGGCGCGAAGAGTCTAGTGCTGTGGCTCTTATTTCTGAAATAGAACCCAAAAGCATAGAAGAAGCTTTATCTGATGAAAGCTGGATTGAAGCTATGCAAGAAGAACTCAGACAATTCAGCATTAATGATGTTTGGGAGCTGACTCCTAAACCGAAAGGTAAGTCTGTTATTGGAGCTAAATGGGTTTTCAGGAACAAGATGAACGAGAAAGGAAAAGTCGTAAGAAACAAAGCAAGACTCGTGGCCAAGGGATATACGCAAGAAGAAGGGATAGACTATGACGAGACTTACGCACCAAGAGCAAGGTTAGAAGCAATTCTATTATTACTTGCTTTTACTTGTTATAAGAATTTCAGGTTATTCCAAATGGACGTCAAAAGTGCTTTCCTAAATGGATTTATCCATGAGGAAGTCTATGTGGAACAGCCACCCGGGTTTGAAGACCCAAGGAAGCCGACTCGCCTTTTAGACCGAAAAGGCCTTGTATGGTTTAAAGCAAGCACCCGAGCTTGGTACGACAGGCTGAGTAAGTTTTTAATACAAAACGGCTTTGTCAAAGGTAAAGTAGACACTACTTTATTTATCAAAAGAGAAAATAAAAGTTTTATTCTTGTTCAAATATATGTAGATGATATTATTTTTGGATCCTCTAATGAAAGTTTGTGCAAGAAATTCTCTAAGACTATGCAGGATGAATTTGAGATGAGCATGATGGGTGAGCTAACCTTCTTTCTCGAGCTTCAAGTTAAACAGTTGAAGGAATGAACTTTTGTTTATCAAGAAAAATATGCTAATGATCTTCTCAAAAAGTTTGGACTGGAAAATTGCAAAAAGACTAACATACCAATATCAAGTTCTTTGAAGATAGACAAAGATGAAGGAGGAAAGAAAGTTGATCAGAAGTTATACAGGAGTATCATTGATTCACTTCTTTATCTTACTGCTTCTAGACCTGACATTTTGTTTAGTGTTTGCATTTGTGCTAGATTTCAAGCAGACCCAAAAGAATCTCATCTAAGTGCTGCAAAGCGTATTATCAAATACATTGCTTCACCTTCAAGTCTCGGTCTTTGGTATCCAAAAAGGGAGACTTTACTCTTCTTGGATACTCGCACGCGTACCTAGCCGGTTGCGAGTTGATAGAAAGAGCACCTCGGGTACCGTCGCTTACTTGGAAGCAGATGTTGTCTTGGTTTTCAAGAAAGCAAAATACAAGTAGCTCTTTTTATAGCGAAGCGAGTATGTAGCTCTTGGAAGTTGTTGTTCACAAATTCTCGTGGATAAAACAACAGCTAAGAGACTTTGGAATTGAAGATTCATGCACGAAGATTAAGTGTGACAACACCAAAGACAATCAATCTCGACCAAAAATCCAATTCTTCACTCAAGAGCAAAGCATATAGAGATTCGACATCACTTCATCGAGATCATGTTCAAAATGGAGAAGTTTCGATTCAGTTTGTTGACTCAAAGAACCAATTGGCGGATATATTTACAAAGCCTTTGGAGAAAAATCAATTTGAAATCATCCGTTCCGACTCAACATCCCGAAGCTTGAAGAAGTTAAAGTCTAGAGACTCTCGACTCGGTCAATAATGGTTCCTAACTGTAAGTTATTTTATTTTCTCTTATATTAAATCTCGGAAAGGTATGATCATCTATCTATAATTGATTTCTGCTATCTTCAAAATCCGTGAAAAGTGCAATTTTTTCCTTTTCAAAAAGAGTTAATTTTTCATAGCAGTTATCTATTTTTTTTTTAAAAAGGCAGTCATTTTTTTAAAAGAAGCATCTTTTCACTTTCCTTTACGACGTTTAGTAGTCCCCCTTTTGACCGAGCTATATACGTCGGTTCCTCTTCGCTTAACTCCAAAACCCCAAAAAGCATCGATCTTCCACTTGTGTCTTCTTCTCTTGTTTAATCTTCAAAAAAAGTTGTCATCTTTCTTGGGAAAAACAAGTTTGGAATCTTCCGAAGACTGTGAAAGATGTCGTCTTCAAGAAAGTTTTCGAGGATCGCAAGCAAGGGACCACGGCGAATGAGTGAGGGGCCTACTCACTTTGATCTCACCGAAGAAGAGGAGTTACCAAATCAGCAGCATAGCCCACAACATTCTCAGCAGCGTCATTCTCCACCATCTAGTCCACAGGGTGTTGGTCATCAACAAGAGGAAGAAATCGTTGAGGACGCAGATCCTGTAAGAATTCAAAGGCCCTCTTTTATTTATAAGCTTTACCGTGCTTTAAAGAGGATTGCTACTCCATTGAACTACATCGTTGGGTTTCTTAAAGACAAGAGATATGGGAATGAATATATCTTTTTGCGAAAAATGGAGGATTTGGGAATTGCTCCTAAGGGTTCGGCAGAAGAAACCCTTGCAAATATCCCAAGTGATCCACGTGTTGGATGACTGAATCCAATCGATGGGAATGATGATGACAAATTGTACAGCCAATTTCAACCGAGAATGGGTGTTGCGGCTAAAATTTGAGGAAAAATGACAGAGTTGTTTAGATCAAAGGAACAAAAGGATCTATACTCCAAATTGTTGAAGCGTGGGGTGATAAACCCTAGGAGTGTGGATTTTGACTTCCTTAATGCTGTAAATGTAAATTTGAGGGAAAAGTTCAGTTTTCTTCAACTTGAACAGTTCTGTTCTGACACCACAAAAGCCTATGCTCAACTAACTGCATATTTCTATTCAAATCTTAGCTTCTTGGATGCGAATAGAATCTCTTTTAGTGTCTGAGATAAGGACTTTGTGGTTGATGTGGATATGTTGGCGGATGTGATTGGGGTTGAGAGAGGGAGATATCAACCCATTAGTGTTTCTATAACTCGTGCCACATTGGAACTTGTTAAAGACAGAATGACAGAGGGAAGGATTACATACTCAAAGATGCGTGCGTTCAACATTCTGCTTCACAAGATTGTGATTAATTGCCTCAGGCCAAAGTCTACTTCAAAAACTGATGTTTCCAATTCAGAGGCAAAGCTGATGTACGCCATCAATGCAAGGAAAAAATTTTCTCTTCCTCATACTATTCTATTCCATATGTATAGAGCAGTGGTGAAGGATAGGGGTCAACTTCCTTATCCAGGTCTTATGTCAAAGTTATTCAGACATTTGAATATTCAGCCTCCACAAATTTTCTGTGTTCGACCGTGTGACAAATTGGTGGTAGGACTGAAAATGGTGTCCAAAATGCGTCTCGAAAGAACTCGACAAGGCGTTGGAGAAATTGAATGAGACAACCCCGCCAAGCCTCATCAAGTCTCTTCTACAAAGAAAAGAAAAGGGAAGGAGCCCATGGTTGCTCCATCCAAAAAGAGAAGAGCTCTCATCATTGAGGATGAAGATGATGAGGATGACCTAACCATTTCTGCTATGGCATTGAAGAAGCTGAGTCGTTCTGTTCCAGAATCAATGGAACGACAGGAGAAAGAAGCAGAGGAGAGAGAAGGATAGGAGAAAGAAGAAGAAGAGATAGAAGCAGAGGAGCAAGAAGCAGAGGAGAAGGAAGAAGAGGAGAGAGAAGCTGAAGAAAGAGAAGCAGAGAGGAGGAAAGGTTTGAAGAAGAAGAAGAAGAAAGAGAAAATCAAGAGGAAGGAGAGCATGAGGAACACTCTTCTCCACCCGAAGCCATGGAAACAGGGGGAGATGGTGAAAAAGAGGAATGTCCTCATATCCTCGTTACCGAAGAAGGAGTCGCCGCTCCCAAGAGATCCAGAGGACATCCATGCCTCTCAATTTCCCCGAAGAGGGACATGATGTTTCATCGCCAAATCTGCGTGACTATGCCGATATACCATCGTCCGCCTTTACTCCATCGATCGAGCCGAAGCGCACGTTGCATCGATAATTCAGCGAGATTTCCGCAGAATCCTTGATGTTCTCTTGGAAATGAAGGGTCGATATATGCTTTGGAGTGCGAAGTTCGAACTTGAAGAATGTAGGACAAGCTTCTTCCGTTTCCTTGTCTCGATCGTATTCAAGCCCTTGCTCTTCGAATCAAGCAAATGCTAAGAGTGAAGAGGTGGCTCAACCGAAGGAAGATTTGAAAAAGCCGGAAGGCATCGTACAATAATGGGAGATTTCCAGCTTGTTCGCGTTCCCAAGCAATCTTGACTCCATTCTATTCCCATCTCAACCTTTTTTTATGATGACAAAAAGGGGGAGAGATGCGAGATTTGAAAACTTTGAACTTAAACTTGTTGATCGTTTAGTTTGTTTTGATGTTTGACTTGGCTTGTGTCTGGATGTCGACTGAACTTTGATTTGGATTTGACTGCTGCTTATATTAAGTACTACTGATATCTTATGAATGGCTTTACTCTCATGCAAAACTAACCTATTTTCTGTGGTTGTAGATTCTAGTGTTATCATTAAGCCATTAATCTTTATGAGATATCCATATTTGCTTGAGTAATGTTTTGCAGGTCAAAGTTATTCAAATCTGCAGGAAAGTTTTGTCACCATCAAAAAGGGGGAGATTGTTGGAAAAATCTTTCTCGGAATATTTTGAAGCCGACAAAACGTTTCCATCGACTAGTCCAAGATTTGCGTACTCTACTATTTAAAATCAAGACCTCCTGACCGCGACTCAAGACTCAAAGTCTATTCTCATTGACAGCTTTCTAATCCGTTGAAGAAAGGCTATCCGTAACCGGATGCTTCATTAAGGATTTAGCCTTATCGGCTGGAGAAGATCTCTTGGCTGGATATGACGTAACGGATTCCTTTATTCGAATCAAAATTGATTAAGGATCCGATGATTGGCGAAGTATACTTGGAAGGTTCTACTTATGGAAACTAAGATCCTGATTGTATGGGCGAGCAGGATTGATGGGCTATCGACATGTTCCTTTAATAGCTCGAATGATCTTCCTAATTGATTCCGTCCAACGGGTAGATTGGAGGAATTCTTTTGGTAAGTGCCAACGGGTATGATGGCATAAATGAGTATAAAAGGAAGACGTTCCAGTTGTTCAAGATGTGCACGATAGAAGAATTCTAAAGTCTGAAGCTCCTTGATTCTTAGTCAATTCATTTACTGAGCGAAATCTTGTACGCAAAAGAGAGTTTATATTTTGAGATACCTTGAGGAAGTGTGGTAGAGTATCTACACTGTGGAATCAAGGGAAAGCATTGCTGTAACATCTCTTTTGTTCATAGTGAAATCCAGCCGGTGGGCTGTTAGTACAGAAGAGTGGACGTAGGCTTGAAATAAGCCGAACCACTATAAACCTTGTGTTCAATTTTCTCTTCCCTACTCTCGCTTACTTTGATCATAATTCGTTTTGATAACTAAATGAGAACTTCCTTTCTATTGTCTGCCTAGTATTGCTTTCGTATCTCGAGAAATTGTTTTTACACCTATTCACCCCCCTCTAGGTGCTTATACTAGCTATATCAAGTTCTCTGAATTGACCTTTTGCAATTGCAATTCCACAAAGTGGAAGTATATATACCAGACAGTGGTGGAGTTCTCTGAGGTCCAAAACAGACTCAGAGGATCAGTGACATTTTGTATTTGTGTGGCGGTCATCAAAACTTCAGGCGGAACTTTATAGGCATCATTGCTTGTACTTGTCACGATGGCCGTTGTGTTGCTAACTGACGACCAACCTCCACTATAAGTCTTATTGTTCCAGATGCGATCATGTACATCTTGCGGATGCCTATTAATGCCGAAGCCAGTCAAATAATCATAGTAGTAAGTGCAAGATGATGAACAAGCCAACAAAAATTAGTTTGTAATTGACAGCATGTTTTCTATTGTCCATGCAGTTGCACTATGTAAAAATGCATGATTCGTAAGATGTAAATACGTTAACTTGTCATTTACTGACCGATGAATGTGGTCAATGACCAAAGTTGAAGGGCAATAACAAAGAAAATCACCTGTATGTGCTTAGGCTCCCCAAATTATATTTCCAATTGGTTACAAGTGCACTGGAATTGATTTGGTAAGTCGAGTTATCCAGCAACCGCAACTCCAGAGCTGATATAAATGGAACTCCCGAGCCAATATTCACCAAGCAAAGTTGTATGTAATCTCTCGGAGGAGTGTAAATAATCTCTTCGTATATCCAAGACGAAGAGTTCACCGTGATCCAATAGTTAACATCAATATGGAGGTCAAATGCTGGGGTTGATTCTTGCCATCATAATTACCATACCAAAATGAAGCCCTTACCAAATATGTGTTGCCCTTTCCTTCATCTGGCATTAATGTATAACAATTCCTTTTTCCACTAGGGAAGATCCGGAGATTCTTTGATTGTTGTTGGTTGTTTTGGTAGATGACCTGGGTAGACACCTGCACGTTTGTTCCGGAATCTACATATCCCGCATCAGCCTTGTAGTATATGTTGAGCTGGTCATCATGGTAATCGTTAGGTGCTCCGCAATCGATGCTTATGAAACCTAAATCGAGAGGAAACCAGAGATTGTCGCTTGCTTTTTAGCACGTATCACGAATTCAAAATTTAAACAGTATTATAAATTTCTTGATGCTTTGCGATGTCCCTTAAACTTTTTTTATTTGACTTCTTTAGAACAGTATCAACTAGATACAAATTTCAGCAATGAAAATTACATGTGCAAGATTTGGCTTGATTATTCCGATGATAAAGGCGTCCGTGATAAGTTTGAAAACAGAGACGTCATCTGCAAAAATAACGTAAGCTAGAGGATGATGCATTGCTAACTCTCCAATAATTAGGAGAATCTGGAAATGTTTCCTGGAGACTCTTGAACGGGCTTAACTTATAGAGTCCAAGATACTACCTACTTACCCAGTGCTCGATTTTTATATCAAATTTTAGTGTCACTGTTTTTTCGACTTACGCTTGAAAGGTTGATCACTAACGAGAAGAAAGATATTGAATCATCACTGTGCCTATTTCTAGAATCCCATTTTCTGATGCCTCGACTCTTCACGATTCAATCATCAGGGAGAGAGAGAGGGGGGGAACCTGGATTTTGTTGGCCGCGAGCAATGACTGCTAGAGCTAGACAACCAATCAAGACATGCAGCATCTTCAAGATCTTCATGGTTCATCAAACCTCTCTTCACATTGGTTTCTTCACTCTAGTGAGGAAAGGAGGGCTCTACCATCTCAAGGCGAAGAAGAAGAAAATCAACGTCTTCAAGCTTCATAACAATATATTAGTACTTGAATGAGGGCACGTTCATGGACCAGACGTGCACTTGTAAATTAGTAGTGGGGGAGTGATTTCTCCACCAATGGTCAACTCAGTTATAGAGAATAGAAGTTAGGAACTAACAAATAAAGAATCAGGAATTTCATTCGACAAAGTAGATTAATTGATTATCACCTTTTGGACAGGCAAGAAACTCGCAGCTGGAGCCGATGCCTACCAACTAATTGAGCGATTAGAGTACAAAGTCAACTCGGGTAATGCATATTAAACGACAGCAACCGCATAATTCTGAAGAATCCCTCATTCTACGAAGAATGTCCCAGCTGTGTCATGACAAGGACATGCCTTATGTTCCTAACAAGCTCTAGAAGGCGCCGAATTCAGACAAATTAGAACAAGGAAATTCGCAGACAAGATTATAATAATTGAGATGTCCTTAACCCAACATGTGTAGATCAATTAGAAGAGATATTACTTCTATTGCCTTTTTGAGTGTCTCAAGTACTCTTTAGGATTTAGCCGAGGGCTAACATCGATCCAGGCTTAGTTTGACTTGATCCATTCCATCAAATATTGTGAAAAGATTTGAGGCTGCCACGGAGGGAAGAAAAAAGTTGATGTAATTCCCATTATTATCATAGACAAAAGCCACAAAAAATCCCAAATTATGCCCATTGTGACGTATTTACCTTAATTATTTTTGTGACATGAAAAATCATAAACTTATACTCGTATGACACATTTACCGTACGTTAAGGTTCTGTCAATCAACATGGTTAAAACTCTGTCTACATAGATGCTGGAAAGTATGTCGCTCACGTGACTTAAGGAAATAAATACGACATTATTTTAGATAAAAAATCATGTTATAGACTCTTAATAAATGGTAAATGTGCTACATAAATATAAATTTGGAGTTTTTTATGTCATGCGAAAAATTTTAGGATAAATGTGTCACGGTAAGAATATCACAAAAAAAAAAGTTTAAGATAAATGTGTCGAAATGGACATAATTTAGAGTTTGTTGTGGCTTTTTTTCTATCATCACTGACTTCTATATATTGGCACATAAATTTTGACTAAGTTTATGATTAAATTTCATAGAAAATTAGGGATTAATTCAACCCTAGCGAAAAAGGATCTTCACATCATATGGGCAATAATATTATTTTCATCAACTAAGTTTTATTTTTATTTTAATTTCCCTTATTTTTACTGCATTTTGGATAAATAAAAATATTTAAAAAAAAACATTATTTATTTTTTTTAAAAGAGAGGGCCCGCGAGGGCTGAAGGGCTGGGTCTTTGCTCCAGCCCCTTTTCCCCTCCTTTCGCCATTCGGGCCCAGGCCCAATCTCGCCCAGCTTGCCCGGCCCGGCCTGGCCTTCTCTCCCCTCTCTTCTCCTCTCCCTCGCGCCACCGAGTACGCTGCGGCAGCAGCAGAGCAGGAGCAGAGGAGATCGAAGGTTCGGCCAAGGGGGGCCGGTCGGCGAGCCAAGGACCGGCGGCCGAAGCGCCTCCCCCGACCGGCCTTTTCAGCCTATAAATGGGAGTCTTCGGTGGGAGAGAATGGGTGGGGGGCAGACAGAGGAGATCGAAGGGGTGAGCGGTGAGAGAAAGCCGAGCGAGAAATTGAGGGTGAGCGAGCGAGCGAGCGTCCTCCGGCGACGAGTACGGCCAGGGGCTCGCCGGCGTTCGCCCTCCCCCTTTCCGAACCAACCTACGGTGGGTGGTGCGTCGTCTCCTATCGTTCTTTGGTTGACCCGGCTCGGAGGCACGTCCGACGCCGCGAGCCGGGTAGGGACTCTGGGCCGACCGCCCCGGTTTTTGTGCCCATGCCCTGTTTCGGGCTCGCCGGGACCGGGCTTCCGTAGCTCGGTTCGTACGAGTTTCTAGCTTTATTTGCGGGCGTACTCGGGTCTCGGGGCCTAGCGTATTGATCGCTGCGGATCTCCACTTCAAAGGTGGAGTCTATTCTCTCCATGTCTGATAACGGGCAGAGGGGGAGAAGAGACGAGAGAGATAAAAAAAAAAAAAAGGGAATAAAAAGAAAATGAGAGAGGACAAAAGGCGGCCCCCCTTCTCTGGCCATTCGGAGGCGCGAACCCGGGTCCATCCGAATCGGGCCGACGCGCGGGTCTAACCGACCCGAGTCAATTTATATTATATTATTAATTTTTTAAAATTTTATAAAAATAAAAGAATTAGAAAAATCCCAATCTTTTTTAATTTTTCCAAAAATTTCAGAAAAGGCTTAAAAAAATAATCTTTGAGTGGTTTTTCCTTAAGATATGTGAAAATCCTAAAAAATAAACCAAAAAAAAAAGATAAGAGAAATTGTGCTCAAGTATGCGAAAGCATATGGATTGGTGTTTTCAAATTTCCTTTATCTCAATTACGCCATTAGATACCGAAATGGCATCGGTCGATTAACAAGTGTAATCAGTCATGCATAACTATAATATTTCTCCAAATATTTTTACTTAGATTGCTAATTGACCCATCACAAATCGATTAATAACGACTCCTAAATAAAATTTAATTGCAGGTTAAAATACTCGAACTATAAGTTGCAAATTAATGGGTTTGAGAGAGCCCGAGCTAAGCCTAGACTTAGCGAGCCATTAGCCTAGTGCCTACGGAAGGGTTCGAAGAGGTCGCGCCACTCTGATGGCCTTCTAAATAAGAGTGTATTTACGATGGGAAGAGGGAGAAAGTCCTTTTGAGCTATTTCACCTCTCATCTCTAAAATGATCCATGATAATACATTTGTCATAAAAGCAATAACAACAAACGAGACTCTAGTTTATAGTGACAAATCCAAATCCAAATCCAACATAGATGAGTCTCCTCAAGTACATAGTTTCTCCCATGAATGACAAAAGCTATGAATACTCATGTTTCTATCAAGAAAGACCTATTCATAGACATAATAGAATAATTAGAGACAAGAACAACTTTTGAATATCCAAATTGACACATAAATATAAGTTTGAAATATGAACCACACTAAGGTTCCATTTTGATGGCTGCAGAAATTTAGCAACAGAAATTCACACGCACTAAATACCCAACACCCTTCCAAGGGAAGTACTGGCTGAATGAACTCTTGATGAGGTCCTTTTGAAAGAACTACTAGATTTTCTCATTTTGCTTCCCATCTTCTGGACTTTTTTCGGGTTCCAGTGCTGTTTTCAAACAATCCTTCAATTCTGCCAATACATGATCTATGTCAGGCCTTTGATCTCCAGTTGGTTTTGTACAAGACTCTGCAACCTCTATTGCTTTCCAAGCTGATTTGCTGTCGAATTCTCCTTTTAACTTTGGATCCATGATCTTTTGCAAATTTTTACTTTCAATAAGGGAAATCGCCCAATTAAGTATGTGCACATTTCCTTCTGGCTTCATCATCATTGCCGGATGTCCTGTGATTAGCTCAAGGAGTATGATTCCGAGACTGAAAACATCACTCTTCTTGGTTAATCTTCCAGTCAAATGGTGCCTGTAGGACATATGAGAACACGATTGAGGATAAATCTTCAGGTCTTAATATATTGCTTTTTGGACTCTAGAGTCATTTATCAATGCTGAACTTTTCTTCAGTAAAGTTGTATACGTTGTGTACAAGTACATGAGTCTACGATGCAATTTCAGGGAGAGCCAGATTTTCCATCCATACAAAGACTACATCGCATATTAACGAGACTAAGTTTAAGCCCATACTCAGGGTCGAGGTAGCCATGAGTGCCAACAGCACGAGTTGACTGATGAGCATCAGTCTCAGCTGTAAATGTTCTCGAGAGACCAAAGTCAGATATTTTTGCTTGCATTTTTTCATTCAGCAGGATGTTTGTCGCCTTTAAGTCTCTATGGATAATGGGCGGGTCGCATCCATTATGGAGATACTCCAAACCTGCAATTCTTGCAAAAGATCCATCTAATCATGCAAAAGAGGAGGGGAACAAACTACAATGGGGATATCCTTTAAGTACCTTTTGCTACATCTACAATGAAGTGAAGTCTTTGTTTCCAAGTTAATACTGGCTTGTCCCCTGTCAAATTAGCGTATCTTCTTATTATATATGAGAAAAAAACATATATTTGCCGGTGTATTCTAGAGAAAAAAAAATTATACAAGAGGACATGATAAAGTACCATGTCAGTGCTGTTGCAAGTTTCCATTAGCCATGTATTCATAAACTAATGCATTGTTTTCAGAGTGATCACAATATCCGTGTAGAGAAACCAAGTTTCCATGGTGAACGATCATTAAGTGTTTCTCCTGCAATGTCATAAGTGTCATTTACCACAATTTTTATCGACAATCGTTTGGAAACAAGTCTACAAATGAGCATCTTATTGCATTGTACCTCAGCTTGAAATTTCCTGTCCCCTTGCCATGATTTTTTTAAGAGCATCTTCACCGCAACTTTGGTTCCATTCTCTAGAGTGCCAAGATATACTTTCCCAAATCCTCCTTCACCAATCTCTGTTTGAAAGTTTCCAGTGATCCTTGTGATCTCGCCATAATTGAAAGATCTTAATTTCACCATTCCTTCAATAAATAACCAATAAATTGCCAATGAGTAATAGACTCAACCTTTCGAAGATTTCCAAGTGGACTTCAAAGGAAAATCTCCCCAAGATAACTCCACTTGGGTCCTAAAAAAGTCAACCTATGGGAAGTGAAAATCCAGGCGAGGTTTGAAGTTTTGGCACCTAGCTCTCCATATGCTAAGATACAATCACTTTGGTGGATCGGTCATCAATCCTTGAGGAGCATTAGACTAGGAAGAGACCGAGTAAAAAAAAAAAAAATGAAATTTGAAAGAGCGAAGCGAGTTACCTCAACCAAAGGAAGTATTCATGCCTCTATCTATACGAGATGTAGATACGCATAGATGGAATTATGATATTATTCAAGGAGAAGATGACATATAGGTAAAAAAAGCGGCAGGGATTGAAGTTCTGGCACCTTATGGAGCATCAGACTAATCAGGGAAAATAGAATTCTCAAGTTGTCACTTGTTTGCATGCTTGTCATGGATAAAATTCTGGCTAATTAAGCGTCCAGTTAAATATGACCAACACGACTCTCTACAACTATCTGGCACATCATGACCATCCTCTCTCTGGGACACCCTTCTTGTTTTTTAGGGTTCATTCTTTTCCAAAATCATGTTGCCTGTCACGTTTACGTGATGTTTGCTGGAAGAATTCAGCAAGTATTATTCAGAAAACGCAACCAACTTACAGAACCTACAAATAGGCCAGAGAAGCTTTTGGAAAGGTGGGCACAAGCACAAATGAGGGAAATGTGAGTAGGAGTGTACTTTAGTGTCGTGGCGGAAACGTTAAGATGCGAGAAGTACCAGCGACGCGAGAAGTTCCAGTGATGGCGAGCCGGCTGACTAAACCTCTGAGGCAGCCGTCATAGTTACGTGGCTGACAGGTTGGTAATGCCGCTTCTGATGTTGAAAATGATGAAGATCGAGAGGAATCAGGGGTGACAAAATTGAAGACCATTTCCTTCCTTTCGCTCTGCTCTTGAAAGCCAAACGTTGTGCTCTGTCACCACCTGAAACAAATGCCTATGCACAGGATCTATTCCCTCCTCTAAGAGGAAGAGGATGTGATGATCACGAGAAAATACAAGGTTTCCGAGTTGTCAATATCTGCTTCTTGCGGGAAAGAGACTTACGATCATCAAATAGAGTCCCGGTCCAGTGGCGTGCCAGTGCCCACACGGGAATGCCACTTTCCGAGAAGGAAGGCACGTTTCCCCGTTCACAATGTAATTTCCCTCGAGGCCGGCTGTAAAAACTAGGGGTTTGCAACGGAAACCGCCCGAACCGGGAACCGCCCAAACCGGACCGAACTAGTCAGTTTTGGGTGGTTCCCACGGTCGGTGGTCCGGAACTGGTCAGTTTTGGGTGGTTCCCACGGTCGGTGGTCTGGTTCCCAGTTCCTAATTTTGGAACCAGTGGCCGGTGGCTGGTCGGTCCTGTTCCAAGGTGGGAACCGGACCAAACCGAACCAACCAAACCAAATCAATTTTTTTTTCTATAATTTATATACATAGAATATATAAACATACAAACATTATAATTTATTGCGACCAAAATTGCAATTGAGATAACAACTTCTATGTGGCCAAGAGACCACTAAAACTATTTTGGTTATTCTTTTATTTATAGAGAAAATCTACTTGTTAGTTTCATTTTCTACTCGATGTGGGACTAAGGCTCCAAGAAACCCACAAGGCACTTCAAGCCTCCAAGAGTCCCACGTTGACTAAACATTCAAAAAGCAGAAGAGATATTGTTTATAAAACCTAAGCCAAGCACATTGTTTAGCCAAATTATTCATGGCCTTTATGATTAAGGTTAAGTGTGAGAGACACGAAGTGTAATTGATATTCACACAAACGAAGTTTGAATATATTCCATGTAAAAACATGTGTGATTAGTTTTATTGAATCGTGTCCGGTTCCTGATCCTAGGACCAAATGGTCCGGTCCACGGCGGTGCTCCCAGTCCGGTTCCCGGTTCCGGTCCACGGCGGTGCTCCCGGTCCGGTTCCCGGTTCCAAGGTGGAGCCGACCAGGAAGGCACTCAAATTTCATGTGGGGATATTTTTGTCCCACTCCTATGTTTGATTGGAAACATAGGTACCGTCGAAGAAAAGGATGCCAGATTACTTTTTTGGTTCCCCCACAAAAAGAAAAAGAAAGACACACACACAATACGTGTGCACTGTACGGCATCCAATGTGATCTTGGCTTTTGGACTGGGTCAAAAGAAAAGGCGCCCAAAAAAAGGGAGAAAGTTTTTGGTTTTTCGGGTAAGGAAAAAGGAAATTTCCCATGGTCAAAAAGTGGATGAACCAATAGAATCTAGTAGAAGGTGAAAAAAAGAAGAGACACGGACAGAAAGAGAAGAAAGAGAAAATAAAAGGAAAAAGTGGGGAAAGAAGAAAGGGACAAGAAAAGGGGAAGGAGTGCACCCTTGAAGACGGATTAACTCCGTTTTGTAGCACCGTTAAGGAGTTGTTAAGCTGTCAGTGACTCCGTTTTTTACAAGTTATTAAGCCTTGAAATTATACGGAGGTGATAATTAAGGGAGTTGTGTAATCACGGGATTTAATCCAAGTTACGGTTTGATCAGATCGAGCGTTTTATTAGCACATTATAGTCGATGAAGAAGCTAAGTTTAAGTTTAATCGAGTTAATATAGCATTTTACTTGATTTTGATATTGTTTCTTGCTCATTTGATAGCATTGCAAGTTCGTGGGCTTGAGTAATCTTTGTTGTTTAGTTTAAGGCTTTTCTCAAGCAAGTACTGCTTATTTCCTTTTGAATTTGTAAATTCATGTCTTGAAAGTGATAGAAATTAAATATAATATGAGTTATGAAATAACATTTTTAATTACATGAAATTCAGATCAAGCATTTACTACTTTTTAAGTTATTCAGACTATGATATTGCCTTACTCTTTGTAGGGCAACGGACACAAAAGTGGTGCTGAGGGCTTGCTGGTCAAAGGCAAAGACTCAAAGATGGGTTCTTATGAAAGAAGCGAATCTAGATTGAAGTTTAGAGTAAGTGCGAATGCTTGGTGCGCGGGGAGGAGAGATAGCGGTGCATCTGCATCTCGATCCTTGGATGTGCGGAGGAAGGGGACGCGTTTTTTGTCCCACATTGCCTAGAGGGGGAGAGAGAGGTCGGCTGAGAGTCTTTAAGGGGGAGAGGGGAAATAATTTGGCTTTTAAGACACACCTCTTGCATGAAAAATGAGTGGCCCTAGAACTAATCATTCACAATTACTTGCTTTTAAGGTTGTGTGTGTGATTCTTATACAAGAATCATTGAGGGCAAAATGGGGATTCGGCGGTTATGTCGGCCATGAGTTATTAGGGCACAATTGTGTCCTATCTTGTCCAAATTTAAATGTACATAGTCCCACAAAATATACACTTTAGGATGTAATTGGCCACATTATTTTAATTGGCCATTATATTTCTATTTAACATAAGAATATAGTCAAATACTATATTTTGAAATTGTCCAATGAATTTCCAATATTCTTGGACCCAAATATGTTAGATGAAATTCTGAAGGTGCCCCGAGAAATTCATATTTCTATTTTGGCCATCACCAATCTTTATTTATTTATTTACTGAAATATCACTGAATAGGTGGACTAGATTTAGAATGTCACAACTCTCCCTCTTTAAAAAAAAATTCATCCTCAAAAAAAGCTGTTAAGATGTTACAACTATCGGAGAGAGGGGCACATTGCTGGTGGATTGTCCATAGCCAAAGAAAGAAGAGAGATTGGAGAGCGACACGAATGTTGCAGGAGCCAAAGGGGAGGAGTCTTATGTTTTGAGTGGGACTACCAGTTCGACCGGATAGGAGTGTATTATGAATTCTAGATTCACACATCACATTACATCGCATAGAGATTAGTTTTTAGATTAATAGTCCATTGAGGATGTCGATTTATTAAAAAGTCTAAGACTTTGAAGGTTATCATCCACGTTTTTGAGAGAGGTATGAACATTTTGAGTGAGCAGGGTCTAATGTAGGGGCATGAAATTTGGAAGATGGACTTTTGCAAAGATGTGTGTTCGACAACCAGAGTGTAGCTTAGCACAACAGTTCACAAGACCAAGGTAGAATATATTGCACCCATTAAAACTTGTGGGCATCCTTCTCAGGTGCAGTTGAAAGGAGGTACCCAAGTATATACTAACCTTCGTTGATGAGGTCAAGTGAACTTGCCACTAATCGATATTAATAATAAAAGTTGGCCAATTTTTTGTGTCTAACACGAAGAAATACGAATTTGTGGACTTCGTTTTATTAAATTAATAAAATCTAACATTCGATAATTAACAGGAATGGAAGATAATGTTATCCTCGATATGAAAAATCTCTGCAATGGAGATGGAATCTACATTTACCGACAAAACGGACGATCCCACAGGAAGAGGGCATATATTTTGCCCACATTTCTTTAGCTTAAATAATGGAGGGGACTTGACTTGCACTTGAATCGATGGAAGTACACGGAATGCAGACCCCATGGTGAATCACTTCATTGATGAGAACAGAATCTTGCTTTGTCCCATCACATTATTAAAGTTGTTTGGACATATTTTCTGACCAAAAAGATGATCTCAGTGGGAGCCCGAGAGCGGGGCAAATCAGAATTAAGTTAATTTTTTTTATTATGATAATGATTTGATTCTTTGTTTTGAATAATATTCGCACTAAGTCCAACATGATGTGAATTCACAAGAATGTATTTGCTTTCCTGAGCCAAAAAGAAAGTCAGAAATTCTTAATTTCTCTTCTTTCTTTGGAGGGATGAAAGAAGTTTCGCCTGCTGCTCATAGCTTGGTGGTGCTTATCGCTTTCGATTTTCTAAAGTGAAAGCTGGCCAAGAACAGATTCTTGTTCCCACGGATATGATATAAAGTTCTTTGGATAGTGACAAGACGAAAGTAGGAATATAATACAAGGGCAGTCAAGTCATCAACGACTTGTGCATTTGTGACAATGATTTGCTTTTCAAATTGTTCATGTTTCATGCCAACCCCAAATGATGGATTTACGTGCCACAATGGAATATGGATTGATCTTAGGGCGAATAGAGAAAGGATTGATTTCTGCTACCATGCCGCTCATCAAGTGTCCATAATTTCTCATGCTTATTTTTAGAGAAAAAAATCACAAAAATCTTAAATTATACTCAATGTGATACATTTATTCTTAACTTTTTTTTTATATATATATTCAAACCTCAAACTATACTCACTATGACAAATTTACAATAAATTTTTTTCTTATGATATAAAAAACCAAAAACTTGTATTTATGGGACACATTTACCCTCCATCAGGATTTCATTAGATGATTTTTCAATTAAAATATCATCATTTTTATTTTACTTAAGCTATGTTAGTGCTATGTCAACAATCTTTGCTTTTCGACATCAATGTGTGCAAATTTTTAACGGTTTTTATTAATAGAATTTTGACGAAATGTCATATCGGTACAAGTTTGGGTTTTTTGTGTCACAAAAAAAAAGTTTAATATAAATATATCACCGTTGGCATAATTTAGAGTTTTTAGTAGCTTTTACCTTTCTTTTTATGCTAAGAGAGTTTTCCAACATTTTTTTTTTCATGTCCAAAAATACGGAGTTTTTTCCATGACAATAAATTTTAATAGGTATTGGTAAGCATAAAAAAATTTGCTTAAAAATGATAGGTAACTTTTTTTTTTTCTATGTAATTTGTTGGAAATTTATCATCACTTCGAGGAATAATGTTTGTTTTATATAGTTTGCAGATTATGGATTTATATACTAACCGACCAACTTATAGCTACATAAATCACGAACATTTCAAGTTTATTAACTTTTTTGTCAACTTAAGTTACCAACTAATTTGGATTACCAATTCTTACTTGAGTTATTTTCGAATGTTTAAAAGTTTTCGTTATATTTATTGACTTTTTTTTTATTGAGTTATCAGCTTTTATATGCCGAGTGGCCCTTTACATTTACTAACTCTTTTACCAACTTTAATTACTGAAATTCACTAAATTTTGGACCATTAAGTAACAACTTAATATTGGGTTATCAAAATGAGTTACTTACCATGAATTAATTGGAAAATTTAAGCTATCGATAAGAAAGATAAATAAAAATTAGTAAATATTTAAAAATTATTTTCTTTTATTTGGAGATAGATATTTGTAATTTAAGAAAAGACAAAATAAACATTGGTAACTAACTTAGAAAAAAGTTGTTAATCACTCTAATTGAGATTTGTAATATCTTAAAGAGTTGATATATTTAAAAAGCTAGTAAGTAAGACAAATGAAAGTGAGAACTCTATAAACAATTTGGTAAATATTAAAAAAAAAAAACAAACAAATGTTGGTAAAGCAATTCATATGAGAATTGGTAATCCAAAATGAACTGATAACTTAATCAAAAGAAGTTAGTAAAACACTCAAATAAAATGGGTAATTTCATCTAATCATTTATGAATTTAAGGTGTTAATAAGAAATGTCAATACAAGTATATATGATATAACATAATTTTTTTTAAGAGAAAAGAAAATGATAATTTGAAAAATTCAAACAAAGTTGGCAACTAAATCAAATATGAGTCAAGAATACAAAACTAGTTGGTAACTTAATTAGAAAAAATTGATAATCACTCTAATTAAGTTTGGTAATATCTTAAAAAGTATATAAATTTAACGGATTGGAAGTAATGATAATAAAAGTTGGTAATTCAATAGAAATATTGGTAAATTAAAAAAAAAAAAAAAAAAACCAACAATTGTAGGTAAGAAACTCAGTTATTAAAACAAACCTACCCAAAGAACCTAATGGAAACATTCTAGTAACTTACACAAATAAAGGTTTATATATTGATATAAGAATTGAAACTTTAAGGTGTTTGTAAGAAAGACAAATAAAAGTTTATAAATGATAACATAAACCGATAAATTAGAAAAAAATCAAATAAATGTTGGTAAGCAACTTAGGGAGGGTTGATAAAATTAGTAGTTAATTTAGTTGGAAAAAGTTGGTAAATTACTCAAAAATTGGTAAATTCATACAAGGGGTGTTAAGTAGAAAGCGTTGGCAAAGAAAGAAAATAAAAATTGATAATCTGTAAATTGTCGAAGATAGGATTAGTTGGAAAAAAGTTGGTAAATTACTCAAAAATTGGTAAATTCATACAAGGAGTGGTAAGTAGAAAGCGTTTGCAAAGAAAGAAAATAAAAATTGATAATCTGTAAATTGTCGAAGAGAGGATAATTTCATAAAAATGTTGATGAGATACTAATAAATAGGCAAATTGGATGACTATTTTTTTATTTAATAATTTTTCACCACTTACCCTTTCTTTTAGAAATCTATCAACAGGAAAAATAAAATAAAATTTCAATGCAATAGTAGAACCATTCCTTTTCCAAGAGGTGAAAAATGGATATTGATGATCGTTTTATCCAAAAAGAAAGGAGGGGTCATTGTTTAATGAGGCCAATACCATAAAAAAAATCCCATTCGTATATTTGTGACGAATATATTCCAAACAAATTTTTTAATCACCAAAAACCCCAGATTGATACACCGATAATAAATTTGCCCCAAATTAATATATATTTTCATGTGGACTTACCATGTTTATTGAATTATTGTCATGTATCATATCACTCAATAACTTTACTATAAAATTTGATGGAAGCTAACAAATGGTAAATATATTACGAGTGTACTAGTTTGGGGTTTTTGGTGACCCAAAAATTACTTTGAATAAATTTATTATAGATATAACAATTTAAGATTTTTTGTGATATTAACCCTTGTTTAATGTATGTTTTTCTTCGTGGAATTCGATTTATTTGTTACATTGGAAAGGAGAAAGTTGGTTGTGTGTGTTGCAAGCACAAAATGCTGTGTTTTTTCCTTTCATTCATCTAGTTACTAAACCTGTTCATCATTTTGATAACAATAAAAACTCAGATATCTCATTATAATTATGTAGTCAATGAGAAAAAAAGCATATTATAAGACTCCGACTTCACACGTCAACTTCTACCTATCTATTCACATTATTAAGTGCACTTGGTTGATTTCACGATATACCTTCGCGGCTTAAGCTAGTATAGACCATATGGCCATATTACACAGAATTTCTCATCCCATAGCTGCCCATATTAGGGACATTTCTAAAATTCCATCTTGAAGAATGGAATTATTTTTCGTTCATGGTAAACATGTCATATTGGTTGCAAAATTCTACATCACAGTTATAAATTAGTATAACTGGTAACGTGCTGATCAAGTTACTAGTTGTAACTTGTAATTTAGGAACAATGTGAACAATTTATTACCATCAATGAAGTTGACTATATTGAAAGATGGTGCTCACTCAATACTTATAATGACATAGACAAGAATAGTCTCCAAGCATTCCAATCTTTTACACAGACACAAATTCAAAATATAGGAAGACTTGATTTTAGTAATGGGAGGTGCCAAAGTTTCACAACCAACGTCGACGAATACTAATGGATCGAATGAACTACCCTTATCAGGGGTGCACTATCCGAGTCAAATTCTAAGGAGGTCACTCCTTTGTGCTCCTCTTGATTTTCATCCGCATACTTGTGCTCGGATGCCAGTTCAATCGCCCTCTTCAATTCTGTCAAAAAATGATTTATGTCCGGCCTTGCATCTGGTTTTGTTTGTGCACAAGACTCCGCAACCTTTGCTGGTATCTTGGCCGAGTCAATGTTGAATTTTTCTTCCACCTCTGGATCGATAATTCCGCGTATTTCCACTTTTGAACTTTGGGATCACACATTCACGTACGAGCACGCTATTTCCATCTCCACTTGTATTAATTGCTGGATGTCCTGAAATTAGCTCAAGGAGCACAATCCCGAAACTGTAGACGTCAGTTTTGTTGTTTAAGTCATAAGTGGATGGTCCATGCCTACACAACATATAATAGAACATGGACTGCCGAATTTTCTATGCATACAGAGATTGAGAACCATCTCAACAAGATCAAGTCTAAGCCGTTACTCGGGGGAGGCAGGGAGGGGTGCCCAAAGAACTCGTTGACTTGTGAGTACTATTTGCAGCTGCCAAAGCTCTTGATAGACCGTAGTTGGATATTTTGGCTTGCATGTTTTCATTCAACAAGATGTTTGTATTCTTGATGTCTCTATGGATGATGGACGGGTAGCAACCGTTATGGAGATAATTCAAATTTGCAATTCTTGCGAAATTTCCTTAGACCATGCCAATGCAAAGTGGGGCAAAATTCACAATTATGCACATCTCATTTATGTACCTTGTGCCACATCTATGGCAATTCGTAGTCTCCTATCCCAAGTCAAGACATTTGGCTTGGCCCCTGTTACACCGACATCCTCGCCTTATGTTTGAGAAAGAAATGGATGTTTGTGGGAATTATTCTAGAGAATATAGAAACATACAAAAACATGATGAAGTTCCTGAAAGTGTGAATGTAAATTTCCGTTAGCCATGAATTCATATATTAACGCCTTATTTTTGGAGTTATTACAATATCCTTTTAAGGGAAACCAAGTTTCCATTGTGGACCGTTGTTAAGAGTTCTACCTGCAATATCATGAATGTGATTTTCATATTGACATTCTCGAAGCAGGGGATCGAGCTGTTAAATAAGCATCTGATGGAATCTTTCTCGCTAACCTTGGCTAGAAAAGACTTGTCTGGTTTCTCTGAGGATTCAGCCCCTGATGATTTAGAGAGCACCTTCACGGCAACTTTTGTGTCTTCTAATTCACCGAGATACACTTTCCCAGATGCTTCTTGACCAATAACTGTTTCAAAATTCTTGGTAATCCTCTTAATATCGTCATACTTAAGGGTTCTTGATCTTCCTATTTTGGATTCTGCACACAATCTTACAGGGAGTAATCTGTGGTGACTTTTAATGGTTGCTAAGTAGATTTTCTAGGTAAATCATCCTAGGATAACTCCAGTTGTGTGATCAAAGGGGAGAAAATAGCTGATAGGAGTAGCACGAAAAGTGAAAGATCTAGGCAGCGGTTGGAGTTCAGAATGCAAATATGTTTGGGATTGCACAACCAAATTCTTTCCCAAGAGACCATTAGACTAAACAGAGGAAATTTAACTCTCCAGTTGACACAGTTTTACCACTTCCTGTCGTCTAGTTGAGTTTGTGGGAACATCAGATTCATATGCTTTAGGCGAATTACTTAATTTGGAAGAACATGCCAATGTTGTCCGTTCTTGATTCTTCTTTTCTTCATTCATGACTTGCTCTCTTAGACACTTCATTATTAACTAGTGAAGCAAACCATTCCGAAACTATGAAGTCAGGACAACCAAAGTGGTGATTTGCCTTGAAAGTGACCTAGAATCAACCATGCCCTTTTCCCCGAATATCAGAGCATGACAAGAGAAGTTCGCAACAAGCAAAGTGCGGGAGCAACAGTGAAAAAGCTGTGGATGATAAGCAGAAGAAAAAGTTACCTCTGACTTTTCCCTTTCGATCAAACAAATTGTAGCCAAAGCAAACAAAAGAACCACAAAGAAGGCCGAAACTGATGCGGCGACTGGGACAGAGATGGATTTTTCATTATTCTTCTGCGGGCATGGATCTGCCTGGCAAGGGCTTGGGTTGCCATCCAAGCCACCAAAAAAGAAAAAGAAAAAGGAAACTAACTAGAGTTAAATGTTCTGGTAGCCTTTTGCCAACATGTTTCCTTTTGATTAACCAATAGTAGCCAAGGTAACTTTTAGATATGCACTGGAAAGCTCGTACGCTCACATTGTAAATGATCCCTGATAAGAATGATTCATTTAGTATCCACTCCTTGCATCAAGTACGGGCAACTGATATTATATTGGATTCTAACAAAATGTAAAAAGAAGAGATATCAAATTCTTTTTCATTCACACACAATCATAAATATTTCTTTCTACGCATTTTTCTTATTCCATATTCATCAGCTAACCAATAATGATCAAATTCTCCTATGGATGAAGTTCAATCATTGGGAAAAAAGAAATCTCAGATAATTACTCTATTTGATCTGCACATGCGATGACCCCCATGGACAATGTCTTTCGATGTGGGGAAGACTACTTATCAATCATGATGACAATGCACAGCTTTTCACAGCATGATTAGAGCATTAGCGACTTGATTAGACTATTTTAAAGTGAAAATAACTTTTTTTTTTCTCGAATTCATGTGCATGGGACACTATCTCTTTCATTGTGGAAGTGCGGAACTTATAACATGATTCATGTATGATTTTACTTCTCTTTTTGGGGGCCCAAAAACAATTCCCTAGTGCTTTTATTTATAGGTTGAGCAAGAAAAGCAAAAGACTAACTACAGGATGCGCCATCAAGAACAATAAAAATGACTTTTGCTTCAATAATGCAGATTAAAGAAATTAAAAAGTGACGACCTTTGCTTTAGAAAAAGCGAGTTTTGCTTTCACACTTATAGGTTGAAAAGAAGCCAAAACCCATTTCATTTATCGAGAAAAAAAAAATGTTGGTTGTCATGGTATGCATGCCTTTTCCATTCAAAAGAGATTTTTCTCATGGAAAATTTTTCTTTTAAAAAAAAACGAAAAAAAGAAAAAAAGAAAATGAGAGTGAAGTCATCCAAAGTTCAAAAACGTAAGTAAAAGCATGAAGCACGGAAGTTTTCTCAAATGAAAACTCATAATGAATGTTATCTTGGGCTTGAAATTGTTAAATTATGTCTCGATTTTGATTTTGGATAAATTGAATTTATCGATAAAGATTTCCCAAGCCAAGAAGAAATTACCTACGTTTGTTGGTCACGGTGGGGTCCACGCCATGGGCTTTCTTCATTTAGCCGAAGCCTACAAGAGAAAGGAGTCCCCGCGGTTTCGAATTCCTTTGAAAAAGGAAATCTGGCCGTAAAGTTGAAGACATGCACGTGAAACCGAAAAGGGAAGTGTGGGGCCCAAGGTCAAACCTTTGACCTTGGGCACACATCCACACCCACGCGTATAAAAGGGAAAGGTCTTCTCTTCGTGTGTTTGGCCTGCCAAAAGAAAACCTACGAAGCCGCCGAAGGTTCCAAAAGAAGTCGCACGCCAGCGAGAGAGAAGCTGCACTAGGAAGCTGAAGATTCTTTCTATTTTATTGGCGTACGATTTGAAAGCGCGGTAATTTTGTGCCGTGAGTTTATACCCAAGCAAGTTGTTATTTATATACTTAGGGTTTGGGGTTAAATCTAGGTGCGGGAAACACTTGAGCGATTGAGCGATTGAGCGATTGTAAACTCTGATTCTCCGATTTTAGTGGATTATTTGCTGCTGGCTCTCCCCGTGGACGTAGGTACCGATACTCGGACCGAACCACGTAAATTTCTGGTGTCCTTGATTTTCTTGTTTAATTTCTCTGGTGATTTCGCGTTGACGTAAATTGCAAGATCCTGTCGTTTCCGCGTATTATATCCCAACAGAAATGACTAATTCAATCTCAAATAAAGGCACTAGTTGGCCAAATCCTAGCTAGGCGACAAGCACGTGCATCTCACATGCTATTTTCCAAGCCATGGTTGGGGCATTGGAGCTTTTTTTTTCTTTCTTCTTTTTATTTTTTCCTATTGCGATTTTCCTAGAGGTAAACCGTTAGGGAAACCTAATGGATTACTAAGAAAGCTAATGGATTACTAAGCTTACACTTACATACCAATTGCAAGTTTGGGGGGTTCAATCTAATCATCTAACCATGCAAATTAATTCAATTTGGAGTAGTCGCTAATCTATTATGAGTCAATTAGAAACTCAAGCAATTTATGAATCAGATATTCATGTATACAAGGACTTGGTTACGCTAGGTAAATAAAATGCCATTTCGGTACATTTTCTCTTTCTTCAAAAATATTTTGCAAGTAATTTGAGTAAATTTTAAGCCCAACCACTAACATGTGAGAGATGATCATGTGGACTCACAAATAAGAATTTAAAACTCAATAATTTGAGCAATTATTAAATTACTCGAGGAGATGTTAAAACCTTGATGTGTAAGCAAAGCTTCCAATGAACGTTTTGCAAAATATTAATTGAAGACCAAGGAACCATTTGATCTATGCAAGACTTAGACATGATTTCTAGATATGAACAAGAGATGCCAATTTACTCTTTTTGCATTTTTCTTGTTTAACATGAACATAATTAAACTTAAATACTATGACTATGTGAATTCTAATTTGGCATGTATTGATGAACTAACATGAAATCCCGAATGACATGTATGCTACATTGGAAAATCTGCACAAATTATCCGTAAAGATTTACATTGGAATTTCGCATGGAATTTAATGACTCAATTGATAAAGTTGAAAAATTTATGATTGAATTGGCATTTGTACAATATGTTCAGAATTAATTTGGTAAATTTTTTCCTTCTCTATTTTTTTTTTTGGTAAAAATCCATCACCGATCAAATTTTGTTCCCTTCTCTATTGATAACCAAGAAGAACAATGTGAAGATGTTTCGCTTGTAAATAATGGAGGAGACTTGACTTGCATTTGGACAAATGAAAGAAAAGACAGAACAACGACCAACTTAGTGGAGACAAACCGGCCTCACTTTTTGTAAAGCTGCTTTTTTCCCCTTTATTAGGTTGTCGTACGATAAAATAAAGTGAGTCGGAGAATACTTTCTCTATGGAAAAATAGAATTTTGATGTGGAATATGAGAGCGTGGGTCATCAATAGTCATATCATGTTGGCAATGTGATGACAATCTGATTTTTGCTTTTCATATTCCACCAACTCCTTCACAATTGAGTTCTTAAATCATTCAAAATCCTTAATCAGATAAAGACGTTATATAATTTTATGCCAAGATATTTTGTTTGAATAGACGAATGAAGAAATTTTTAATTACTTTTTCTATATTATGTATTTTATAACTTCACTCTTTAGATGTATTCTAGTCTACACAAATTGGTGGATTGTCACGAATATAAGTTGTCAACAAATGATGCGAGTGTAATTTCATCTCGTGGTTTTTTGTTCCTTTTTTGGTTGTAATTTCAATGAACTTTATGGTTTGCTTCACTCTCATATTTTATTACTTGTTGCCTAACCCGGAATTCCTGTTTTTCAAAAGTAAAGTGGGTAATAAATGTGGAACATGAGTCATTCCAATCAACATTTGGTGAGAACAGCAGTCATTTTGGCCATTTTCTAAAGAGAATTATCCCTATTTTTTTTTTCCCTTTGGATGCAGAGAGCTTCTTTCCAATAGAAAACAGTAAGTAGGTGAAAAAAAAAATTCTAAAGGTATCAACACCTAATTTTTTTATGTTGCTCTGTTGTTCTTCATAATACAACAGTATATTTATGATGCTATATATCAATTTTACATATATTCATTTATAGTTATAACAAATAGTTGTCTTATCATATGGCATAACAAATATATGATAGAAGTTTTTATGGGCTCATACCATTTATTAGCCTTACCCAAGCAATTCACATGTTCTATAAAAATGTTTTATCATAGAATAATAAAATATTTTAAGACATTTTTTTTTATCTTGTTTAGTTACTTGTAAAGTTATTTTCTGCATACATGTATGTTAGATTCGCGAAATAGTAGGAAGACCAATTATTACCTTGATGATACGAATTCTTCAAATGCATTTTTAATTCATAATATCTTGATTTATAAGGATAAATGAAAATTTAGGGGCCAAACAAATTAAAATTCTCATTATTAAATGGTCTCATATAAATAAGTCAGTGGTAAATGGTAATATGGTACGGCACTGCAAGGGTATTATAGAAGTTGCTGTGCAAACTTGTCTATGTTTTTTATTAGCTTTCTTAACCAACTGTTTATTAGCCTTCATACCCTCACATTTCACATGCTTAATAACTTTATCAAAGACATTCATTATTTTTCTAAAAGTTATTTAATCTCGCTTAGCACTATTAGTGTTTTTTTTTTCTTTTTCTGTGTATTCATATTTATTAGATTCGCAAAGGAGTTGAAGAAACAAAATTTGCACAACTTTCACGATTTAGCTTCATGGCTTAAGCTAGTATAGACGGTATTCCCACATTACACAGAATTTCTCATTCCACGATCGCCTTTCTCTGGGGCATTTCTAAAGTTCTGTCTTGGGAAATGGACTTATTTTTGGTTCATGGTAAAAATGTAATGTTGGTAGCAAAATTCTGAAGTACCATTGTAAATTCATGTAATAGGTAACCTGCTGATTAAGTTACTAACTATAATTTAGGAAGGACGTGAACGATTTATGATCATCAATGAAGTTGACTAAATTTAAAGATAGTGCTCACTCAACACTTATAATGACACAAACAAGAATAGTCTCAGGGCATTTCAAACTTATATACAGACACAAATTCGAAATCTAGGAAAACTTGATTTTAGTACTGGGAGTTGCCAAAGTTTCACAACCCCAACACTCATGAATTATAATAGATCAAATGAACTACCCCGCCACGGGTGCACTATCCGATTTAACTTCCAAGGCGGTCGCTACTATATGCTCTTCTTGATTTCCGTCTGCATACTTGTGCTTGGATGCCAGTTCAATCGCCCCCTTCAAATCTATAACATGATTTCTGTCCGGCCTTGCACCTGGTTCTGTTTGTGTACAAGACTCCACAAGCTTTGCTGCTATCTCGGCCGAGTCAATGTTGAATTTTTCTTCCACCTTTGGGTCGATAAGTCCGCGTATATATCTACTTTTGAACTTTGGAATCGCCCATTCACATATGGGCACTCTTTTTCCATCTCCACTTGTATTGATTGCTGGTGTGAGTAGGTCACTCCCAATTGGAGAGGCCAATGCAATTTTGTATATTTGTAGTAGTATGGTAGTGAGTGTGTAAAAGTAAAAAGAAAAAAAAAAAGGAGAAAAAGAAAAGAAAATATCAAAAGAGATTGGGAGATAAATCAACGTGATCTTCCACCTCTAGAAAATCAAGGGAGATTAGGAAAGAAATCAAAGTGATATTCTCATATATACAAAATCACGAGAGATTAGGAGATAAATTTACGTGATTTTGTATCGTACAATTCCAAATTGGGATTGCATTTGCTCCTATGAATAGGAGTTCTCCTCAACGGAGAAGAAGATACAACAGCAAGAATATCAGAGCAGCGTAGCGGAAGAAACTGTTTTTGTTCTTCCAAGAAAGAGAGTTATCTTTGAGTGAGTTATCCAGTTTGTGAGAGGCTCGGATCCACAAATTGAAGACAGAGAGAGATCCACCTTTGGGTGAAGTTGTATCCCATTATTTATCATAGTGGAAGTTTGAAGTGGACTACAGTCTCGTGGTTTTTCCCTTCGCCTTGGAGGGTTTTCCACGTTAAAATTCTGGTGTTATTTATTATTCATCTTTACTGCTTTCAGTTAGTATTTTATCCTATTTAATTTTCACAAAAATAGTAGCAGGAAAAATTTTCAGAGCGTTCTTCATAAATATATTTCCCAACAAGTGGTATCAGAGCAAGGTTGATGTATTTATTATTTTTCTGTGCAGAATTAAATGGAGGAAAATTTTGGCAACACGATAAAATTGACTGCATTCAATTATGCAATCTAGAAACCAAAGATGGAGGATCTGTTATACATTAAAGATCTTTGGAGGCCAATTGTGATACCGACGGAGGTACCAGTACCAACGTCCAAGGAGTCTGATCTTGTAGCGGAAGTCAAATTGGCATCATCTTCTGGTGGCAAACCAACGACAATGTCCGAAAGCGAATGGATGGTGCTCAATCGGAAGTGTGCCGCTCAAATCCGACAATGGATTGATAAGAGCATTTTTCAGAATTTTGCTAATGAACATGATGCTGATGTTCTTTGGCAAAAATTAGAGAAAATGTACGCAAGAACAACGCGCAAAATAAAGCAAATCACATGCGGCGGCTCGTGAATCTGAAATACAAAGACGGAGCAATGTCTCGGAACACATGAGCGAGTTCCAAGGTATAGTAGACTAACTCAATTCTATGAAGATGACATTAGATGATGAATTGCAGGCATTACGCGCTTAGCTCTTTGCCAAATAGCCGGGACACACTTGATGTGTCGCTTAGCAACTCGGCTCCCGACGGCAAGCTTACCATGGACGTGGTAAAAGATAGAATGTTGAATGAAGAATCCCGGCGAAAAGAGAGTGGAGTCAACCCCGAGTCCGAAGCTCTTGTCATTAATCGACAAGAAAATCAAGAACGGAGAGGGAGGAGCAAAAGCCGTAACTTTTAGAATTAGCAATGAGGAAGGTCCCAATCCAACTTCAGACGAGACAAGAAGTGCCATCATTGTGGTAAATTGGGACACTTCATCCGAGAATGCAGAAAGCTAAAGGCGGAAAAATCAAAAGGTCATAACGTCAACAAAGCTAATGAGAACTGGACGAATGACACCGCAAATATTGCAGATGAGGTGATCATTATTCAAAGTGATGATTCCATTAATCTTGCATCCCAAGATTCGACATGGGTAGTTGATTCTGGCGCATCCTACTATGTCACGGCTCGTCAAGATCTTTTCACATCTTACACCACTGGTGATTTTGGACTCGTAAAGATGGGAAACGCCAAAATTATTGGTATGGGTAATATTTATTTGGAGACTAATGTTGGATGTAGGCTACTACTCAAAGATGTGAGACATGTTCTGGACATACGCCACAATCTTATATCTGCCGACAAGTTTGATGACGAAGGCTACATCAATTTCTTTAGTGATGGAAAATGGAAGCTCACCAAAGGTAATTTGGTGATAGCCAAAGGAGAAAAGACTAACTCTCTCTATATCACACAATTCAAGCCGTGTAGAGGAGAGGTGAATGTAACCGGAAAAGGAGTCACCACCGAGTTAGGCACAAGCGACTCGGACACATGAGTGAGAAAGGACTTAAGATTCTCACTAGAAAGCAACTTCTACTCGAAATAAAAGGTACACCGTTGAATACTTGTGTCGACTGCATTATGGGAAAACAACATAGAGTAGCATTTCACAATTCCCCACCATCTAGAAAAGCTGAAATTTTAGATCTGATACATACTGATGTATGCACAATGCAAACTAGGACACTTGGAGGTGCACTTTATTTTGTAACATTTATTAATGACCACTCTAGAAAAGTGTGGGCATTTGCTTTGAAAACTAAAGATCAAGTGCAGGAAATCTTCAAGCAATTTCATATGAAGGTTGAAAGAGAAACAGGTAGGCGATTGAAGTGTGTACGCTCAGATAATGGTGGCGAATACCGAGGACCTTTTGAAGATTATTGCAAAAACCTTGGGATCAAACTAGAAAGATCCGTACCAAAAACACCTCAACACAACAGTGTCACGGAGTGGATAAATAGAACCATATGTGAAAAAATCAAATCTATGCTCTCTAATGCAAAGCTGCCAAACCACTTTTGGGGTGAGGCAATGAGGACGGCAGTTGATTTAATCAACTTATCACCTTCAGCTCCACTTAACGGTGATGTACCTCAAAGTGTATGGACTGGTAAAAATGTTTCTTATGGCCACTTGAAGGTGTTCGGCTGTAAAGCATTCGTTCACATTCCAAGGGATGAGAGATCAAAGCTTGATGGGAAATCAAAGCAATGTATGTTTTTGGGGTACGCACATGAAGAATTCGGTTACAAACTCTGGGATCCTATTAACCGGAAAATAGTCAGAAGCAGGGACGTGGTATTTCTTGAAGATCAGACAATTGAGGACTTCGAGAAGCATGAGAAATCTCCATCAACAGACGAATACTCGGTTGATCTTGGCCCAGTCGCTCCTCCTATCAACAAGCAAGCTGAATCTAGGATTGAAGGTATGACTACTTCAACTGAACTTGAACCAATTGTTGAACAGGTCTCATCAGAACCTCAATTGAGGAGATCAACTCGTGAACGACAATCTAGTCGTAGATATTCTCCCAATGAGTACGTGATGCTCACTGACGGGGGAGAACCAGAGAACTACCAAGAAGCTGTATACCACGAGCATAAAGAGGACTGGTTAAAAGCTATGCAGGAGGAGATGAAATCCTTAGACGAAAATCATACTTATGATTTAGTCAAGTTGCCACAGGGAAGAAAAGCTCCCAAAAACAAATGGGTGTTCAGATTAAAGATTGAAGAAGGTGACTCACAGCCACGATACAAAGCAAGGTTGGTTGTGAAGGGATTCGCTCAGAAGAAAGATATCGACTTCGATGAGGTATTTTCTCCTGTAGTTAAAATGTCCTCCATCCGAGTTGTCCTTGGCTTGGCAACAAGCTTGAACCTAGAGGTCGAGCAACTTGACGTGAAGACCACGTTTTTACATGGAGATCTAAATGAGGACATCTACATGGATCAGCCAGAAGGTTTCAAAATCAAAGGCAAAGAAAACATTGTGTGTAGATTGAGGAAGAGTCTTTACGGGCTCAAGCAGGCACCAAGACAGTGGTACAGAAAATTCGATTCCTTCATGGAAGAAAATGATTTCAACAAAACCACCGTTAATCACTGCGTTTTCATCAAGAAATTTACTGATGGTAATTTCCTCATTCTTTTGCTTTACGTTGATGACATGCTAATTGTTGACCAGGATAAAAGCAAGATCAGCAACTTAAAGAAGGAATTAAGCAAGTGCTTTGCGATGAAGGATTTAGGACCCGCAAAACAAATTCTTGGGATGGAAATTTTGCGAGACAGGAAAAATCGTAAACTCTGGTTATCTCAAGAACGGTATGTTAATAAAGTTCTTGAAAGATTTAATATGAATAAATCCAAAGCAGTTTGTTCTCCACTTGCAAATCATTTCAAACTCAGCTTAGAGCAGTGCCCAAAAAGTGAGATAGAAAAGAAGGAAATGGAAAAAGTCCCTTATGCATCGGTGGTTGGCAGTCTAATGTACGCGATGGTATGTACGAGGCCTGATATCGCGTATGCGCTTGGTGTGGTAAGTAGATTTCTATCCAATCCCGGTAAGGAACATTGGGCAGCGATCAAATGGATATTCAGGTATCTTCGTGGTACATCTAATAATTGCATATGTTTTGGTGATGGTAAAACTGTGTTAGAAGGTTTTTTGGATTCAGACATGGCAGGGGACGTGGACTCAAGAAAGTCTACATCGGGATACCTAATGACTTTTGCAGGGGGAGCAGTTTCATGGCAATCTCGACTACAAAAATGTGTTGCCCTATCTAGTGCTGAAGCAGAGTATATTGCAATAACGGAAGCATGTAAAGAACTCTTGTGGATGAAGAAGTTTCTACAAGAAGTGGGCCACAACCAAGAGGAGTATATCTTATATTCAGATAGTCAAAGCACAATACACCTTAGCAAAAATGCAACTTTCCACTCCAGATCCAAACACATTGACATCAAATATCATTGGATACGTGATGTGTTGGAAGAAAAAGCCCTACAACTAAAGAAGATACACACTGACAACAACGGCTCAGATATGATGACAAAATCTCTATCTACAGTGAAGATGCAAGCCTGTCGAACTTTTGCAGGTTTGACGCCTTCTCCAAATTGCTCGTGAGGGGGAGATTTGTTGAGTAGGTCACTCCCAATTGGAGAGGCCAATGCAATTTTGTATATTTGTAGTAGTATGGTAGTGAGTGTGTAAAAGTAAAAAGAAAAAAAAAGGAGAAAAAGAAAAAGAAAATATCAAAAGAGATTGGGAGATAAATCAACGTGATCTTCCACATCTAGAAAATCAAGGGAGATTAGGAAAGAAATCAAAGTGATATTCTCATATATATAAAATCACGAGAGATTATGAGATAAATCTACTTGATTTTGTATCGTACAATTCCAAATTGGGATTGCATTTGCTCCTATGAATATGAGTCCTCCTCAACGGAGAAGAAGATACAACAACAAGAATATTAGAGCAGCATAGCGGAAGAAACAGTTTTTGTTCTTCTAAGAAAGAGAGTTATCTTTGAGTGAGTTATCCAGTTTGTGAGAGGCTCAGACACAAATTGAAGACAGAGAGAGATCTACTTTTGGGTGAAGTTGTATCCCATTATTTATCATAGTGAAAGTTTGAAGTGGACTACGGTCCCATGGTTTTTCCCTTCGCCTTGGAGGGTTTTCCATGCTAAAATTCTGGTGTTATTTATTATTCATCTTTACTTTCAGTAGTATTTTATCCTATTTAATTTTCACAGAAATAGTAGTGGGAAAAATTTTCTGGGTGTTCTCCATAAATATATTTCCCAACAGCTGGATGTCCTGAAATTTGCTCAAGGAGCACAATCTCGAAGCTGTAGCCGTCACTTTTATTGGTTAAGTCATAAGTGGATGGTCCATACCTGCACAACATATAATAAGAACATGGACTGCCGGATTTTCTATACATACAGAGATTGAAAACCATCTTAACGAGATCAAGTCTAAGTCGTTACTCGGGGGAGCTAAGGCAAAAGTGTCCAAAGAACTGGTTGACATGTAAGAACTATTTGCAGTTGCCAAAGGTCTTGACAGATGGAAGTCAGGATATTTTGGCTTGCATGTTCTCATTCAACAAGATATTTGTAGTCTTGATGTCTCTATGGATGATGCGCGGGTTGCAACTGTTATGAAGATAATCCAAACTTGCAACGCTTGTGAAATTTCCTTAAACCATGCCAATGCGAAGTGGGGCAAAATTCACAGTTATGCACGTCTCATTTACGTACCTTGTGCCACGTCTACAAAAATTCGTAGTCTCTTGTCCCAAGTCAAGACATTCGGATTTTCTATGCATACAGAGGTAGTTAGGTGTGCCTAAAGGACTGGTTGACTTGTAAGGGTCATTTTCAGCTGTCAAAGCTCTTGAAAGACCGAAGTTTGATAGTTAGGCTTGCATGTTTTCATTCAACAAGAAATTTGAAGCCTTCATGTCTCTATGGATGATGGGCGGGCCACAACTGTCATGGAGATAATCCAAACCTGCAATTCTTTCAAAATTTCCTTTAAGCATGGCAAAAATGACTATTAATTTAAAAATAAAAAAGAGGAGTGGTCAGGGCTGGGCCTCCCCGGCCCCTTCTTCCTTTTTCCCTTCCTTTTTCTCTTTCCTCCACCTGAGCCGGCCCACTCCCCTTTTGTTTCCTGGCCCGGCCCCCATCTCCCTTTCTTTCCCCGTTGCCCTTAACGCCCCTGCAGAGAACACAGAACGGAAGAGGACAACGAGGACCAAGGACAGAGACAGGGAACACAGGGCGAGCGTCCGCACCGGAGTTGGTGGTCGGGGGCAGATCGGCAGCAACAGCTGGCGTAGCAGGAAGCCATGCGCGCTGGCTAGAGAGCTTAAAAGGGAGAGAAGGAAAGCAAGACGTGGGCGGGGGAGTCGGAGAGAGAGTTCCGCGAGTAACAGAGCTCAAGCAAGAGCAGCCGAGAGAGCGAGAGGGCCGAAATTTAGCCCCGGCTGAGCGTCGTCCAGCCGTCCTCGACGCAAATCGACGTCCCCAGCCGGCGCCACCGACGTTGGTGAGTTGAGTTTTGGTTTCGATTCGCCAAGCCAGGTCGGGGCCCGCGATTGAGTGCTCGTTCCTTCTTTTTTTTTCGCTGCGTCCCGCTTGATTTTAAAGAGCTAAGCAAGCTCGATTTCCTTAGGCCTCACTCGCGTCGGACCCGAATGAGTCGATTTTTCTTAAGTTTGAACGTTGCTCGCTGATTTCTCGAGTTTGGGTGTGCATTCGAGCTCCGAAGAACTCTACATTCGCTCTCCAACTCGCTGCCCACTACGTGTTCGAAGAAATGCCCGAACAAAGTCCGTCCAGTTTAATCTCAGATTCTGACCTGTTTAAGGGGGGCATTCGAATTTGTTCTGTGCAGTGCACGATTGTTCTTGATTATTGTGTGCATTCTCAGTCAAAAATTTCCTTCCCATCGAGTCCGAATCTCTTAAAACTTTGGTTGCCTTTGCTTAGTGCTTTGATATTGTCCTCGTGAATATTCTTGGGGTTGTTATCGTAACGTTTGGAGGCGTTGGTCTGTGCGTACTTAGCTATTAAATCGCACTATATATGCGATATCGTGATGATAAAGTAATCTGTATCATACTGCCCGTAGGAGACATTTTTATTTTGCAGATCCACTTAGTGTATCGTACCAAAACAAAAGTAGTATGTCTCATACGGAAACCTCATATTTAGGCTAGATTAGTAGGACAAGCCATTATAAAGGAAGAGAAACCTCGCTTTTGAGAGAGAGAGAGAGAGATTTGCCAGGGAAGAATGGAGGGATACCTTTTATCCTAGTGTCCACCTTCGAAATTCCGAGCTAGTCTGACCTGCCAGATTAAGATTTATCTAACACCAAAAACCGTTGAAGGGACAAGTTGGCCTCTTGGGCTGGTATGGGAAGCACTGATATGATGAATGTTCAAGTGAAGCAGTTATTTTCGGCTTTCTCTTCGTCTATCGATTTGCTTGGATTCCTAGACATTACTGCTGGAGATTTGTGATCCGAGTCATCAGAGAGTTCTGCAAGTGTCCAAGTGAGTGACATGAGTCGTTTGAGTGAGAAATTCGTAAGTGCTGTCTTCATTTGCGGTCGAATGCATTGTTTCTCTACGCAAACTGGTATGTTCAAGTTCATGAAATAAATGTTTTTCTTACTGCGCCCACCAATCACTACACTCAAGATGGGATATCACATCTTTCTCATCCCGACATTTGATATCAAAACCATGTCACCATACCCAGCAAGTGGTACAGAGCCACGCTTCCCTATTCTACACTATCGAGTCGTGAAGTTCTAATATTGTGCCCTTTCTTACTAAATTGCATGCAAGCCACATCTATATCTTCATGTGCAGTTTGAAAAACGAAAATATAGATACCATATAACTAAAGTACTTTTTGTTCCCAACATCTATGGGATTGCAATAAAAGGCTATAGGTAGATAATTATTTTTCCTTTGTGTAAATATGGAATGGTAGAAATAGAGTTGATGAAAGAGAAAAGAAGGGAAAAGAAAAGCGTACTTTTATTGAGGCAAAAGGACACTAGAAGTGCTAAAAATTGTGTATAGGGCTAATTTTAATACAAAAATTTCCTCTAGATCTGTTAAGTACCAAATTGGAGAAAAAATAATTATTGAGTGCTAATTGGCCAAAAATAATAGGTGGTTTTTATAATTAGAAATTTTATATAACTTGACATATTATTTAAAAAATCTAATGCACATGGCAATTCCATGTGATGTATTTGGCACTAGAAGTGATCACTTTTTAATAATGACTGGCACTAAAGTGATCACTTTAAACAAAATTTGATTGTTAAATGATTACTGTTTACAATTTTTAGACAGCATCACTCATGGTTTATATGCTGATTAGGCACGTCGGTGAGTTACATAGGGCTAAAAAATTAATAAAATATAGTCATTCGGATTTCCGGCGACTCAAATTGAAGTTGACACTTAAGTGGTCTTTTTTTTTTTTTTTAAATAGCACCTAAGTGATAAAAAAAAATTTGGCATTAAAATGAGCATTGTATAAAACTTGTGGCACTTCTAGTGTCCTTCTCCTCTTTTATTGATATGGCTCTTCATACATCTTTTGCATTTAACACCTGATTGTAGTTAAAGCCACTTAATTTTTCATGTGACCGCAACCCTACAGAAAGAAACAATTTAGGGGCGACAAAACTAGTGTTAGGCTCAAATAGATCAAACTTATTTTGCACTTTGATTAACTCTAAAGTTAGAAGCCGAGATAATTATCTATGGGATGCAGAGGATACAAAAGTACGCAAGCTCATAGGAATTACTCAGATGAAAGAATTTAGTATTCTTTACAGTCACAGATCCAGAGAAAGCACTTTTGGAGCATATTACAACTGGACACCCTCACTACACTTCGACAACAGTACCATCCAAATACAAATTAATAACAAGAAGCGGGTCATCAGGATAAAAACTTATATGTTTTTTCATTTATTTGGATGACGAAAAAAGCCACCTTAGGTAAGTAAACCCTGGACCGGTGGATAATCCGACTTCACCATCATGGATCCGGTAAGTAGTGAGCCAAAACCGAAACAGGTTAATTCTGCGACCTACCTGGCTCGCGGTGCTAGATCGATCTCCGAGGAGGTCAACTCAAAGGACCCAGAAGCATTGGCTTCAAGAGATAAGCATTCTTTGAGCTCAGACAAGACATGGTTTATGTCAGGCCTGCCCATCGAAGTTAGACTCACGCAGGACATTGCTGTCTCCCCAGCTTTCCACGCCGATGCAGTGTTGAACAGGCCTTGGAGCCTCTGATCCACAATACTGTCGCCCCTTGTTCTATGAGAGGAGTCATCCATTGGATGATGCGGGTGCTGCTCTTCAGGCTCCTTATGATGGCCAGTCGGCAGGTAATGAGCTCGAGCAGTATGATCCCAGAGTTGTACACGTCGCTCTTCCAACTAAGATTGCCAGACAATTGAAATCTGAAAGTCGGAAAGTGAGATTTGTTCAACACAACCATGGAGAGCCGGAGGCATGAGAGATGATAACAAATTGTGGGCTAAAGCTTTTCTTAAGTATTGCTAAAATGTTGGAATCGGGCCCAATCCCAATTGCCTAACTGAGACAGGTGCCCAGCAATTGGTCGGGCTGAAGATCGAGCTTTAGCCGATGACCAAGTCATCTTATTTGTTTAAATATCGCAGAAATTCATCTAACAATCTGAGGCTCCGCAAGAGGGAGAAGAGATTGCTCAAGCCTGCTTCAACTAAATTACCTTATTCTTAGGGTAGTGCCTTGTGGAGCCTAATAGGCACAAGTTTAGCCCAAGCTGTGATAATCATATACTGTTAAAATCACGGTACTAACGATAAGGTCTAGTTTCAAGGTTAATAGTCTTGAGATCACTCACTCGGGATTGAGGTAACCTGGCGTGCCAGCTGGGCTAGTCGAAACGTAACAGTCCTGATCAGTTGCGAAAGCTTTGGATAGCCCGAAATCTGCTATCTTCGCTTGCATGTGCTCGTTCAATAAGATATTCGATGTTTTAAGATCTCTATGGATAATAGGCGATTTGCAACCATTATGCAGATACTCTAAACCTGCATCAAGTAGGAAAATACCGGATTGCCATGCACTTTCACGTGTTTTGTCTAATGAAAGCAAATCACTCATTATTGCTACGTCCAATTTTTACCTTGAGCAGCATCGATTGCAATGTTCAATCTTTGTGACCAGCTCAAGAGATTCACAATATCTTCTGTAGACATAAAGAAATAAGCGCAAGAAAGTCACCTCAATGAATGCTTTTCGAACCTAATCGTATTGCAAACATTAAGGAGACAAGTTACGCTTCTACTAGTACTCCATATAGTTGCCTTGCTAGTTATGAACGTCCCTTATAACTGTTATATATAGTTCATTGAGCAACCAATTTGGAAACACGATATTGCTATAGTACCACGCACCTGATAAAAGTTGCCTGAGGTTTCCATAATACATGAATTCATATATTAGTGCCATGCCACAAGCATGATCGCAATACCCAATTAGAGAAACTAAGTTCCTATGGTAAACAATCATAAGAAGTCATGCGGGAGAATTACCAAAAAAATTCTAAACCTATTGCAATTGTGCCAATTTAGTCCTAAACTTTTTTTTTTTTGGCCAATTTAGTCCTAAACATTTTATAATTGTGTCAATTTAGTCCATCCAGCCAAAATTGGTCGGACGGCGCTAACGTGGACGTCGGCAGGGGACAGCCAGCCAGCAAGGCAATTTTTTAATATTTTTTTTCGAGTTTTTTTAATTTTTTTAAATATTTTAATTTTTTTTTTTCTTTTTCTTTTTTTTTCACCTTCTTCTTCCGTTGGCAGGTGAGGTCAGCCCCACCGGCCACCGGCGAGGGCGACGCCCCCACCAAATTCGGCGAGTCGATCCTCGCCAAGGTCGGGCGAGGCCGAGCCTCGCCATATCCGGCGAGCTCGGCCTCGCCAAGGCTAGGCGAGGCTGCCAACGCCAAGGGCTGCGGCGGAGGCGAGGAGGGAGAGGATGAGGAGGAGGATGTGGTGGAGCGGCTACGGAGAGGCGAAGAGGGGTGCTGCGGCTGCGGCGGCGGCGATGGCGAGGGAGAGCGAGGTGGGGGGAGATCTGTGTACGACCGTGAGGACGATGGCGATGGCGATGACAATGACAGGGGATGTCGGGTTTCGCCGGCGCCCGGAGCAACACCCCCATCTCTGCAGCCACTCCATCTTCTCCTCCTCCTCCTCCTCCTCCTTCTCATCCTCTCCCTCCCCGCCTCCGCCGTAGCCCTTGGCGAAGGCAGCCTCCCCGGCCTTGGTGAGGGTCGAGCTTGCTGGATCCGACGAGGCTCGGCCTTGCCTAGCCTTAGTGAGGGCCGATTTTGCGATCTGGCGAGGGTGGCCAACGAGGCCGACCTTGCCAAATATGGCGGGACCTCGCCCTCGCCGGCCCTCGCCTTTGGCTGGCGCGCAGCCGCCCAGTAAGAAGAAGGTGAAAAAAAAAAAAAAAAAAAAAAAGAAAAAAAGAATTAAAAATTTTAAATATTAAAAATATATATTAAAAAATTCGAAAAAAATATTAAAAAATTGCTTCGCTGGCTGGGCAGTGCTCGCCGGCATTCATGTCGCCCCGCCAGCCAATTTTGGCCGGATGAACAAAATTGGCACAATTATAAAATGTTTATAACTAAATTGGCCAAAAAAAAAAGTTTAGGACTGAATTAGTACAATTGCAATAGGTTTAAAACTTTTTTGGTAATTCTCCCGAAGTCATGCCTGCACTCATCATAGAAAAAAAGAAGAAGAATCGTAAACTCGTTAAGAGTAAATAGAATGGTGGGCACAACAAAAAAGGAAAAAAAATCAATTTTCTTGATGGCATTATCCATTCATAGAAAATCAATTCGATTTCAAGTTCTGACATTGGCGAAATTCCTTGTGACCTTGCCGTGAAGACTGGCGAGCATTTTAACCTCAACTTTGGAGCCATCGTCAAGAGTTCTGAGATAGAATTTCCTAAATCCTCCTCCTCCAATCACTACCTTAAAATTCTTAGTGAGGTGTAGGACTTCAGGTGTGTTTGGTTCAGCATTCTCAATGAGCTTTTAGCCTCCAAAGCCCCCTGGGGAAATGCTAGACCGTTTGTCAATAATTTTGAAATAGTTTTCAAATGAAAGTCAGCATTGGGAAGGGTGAAAGCCCAATGCTAGTAAGACTAAACTTTGAGTTTTCAACATGTCGCGACCCAATTTTTCGGGTTCACCACCTAAAACTAGGTTAATGGATTACTAAGTCTTTAAAAAACTTAGCTCGGGCTCCCCAAGCCCATACCAATTCGCGACTTAGGTTTGAATTCTTAACATGCAATTGATTTTTAATCGGAGTCGCCACTAATCTATTTTTTGGTGGGTCGATTAGAAACCCAAGTAAAGTGATGGGAGTTTCACTTTACTCCTACGAACTGCAGACTGGAGTGCGGGACTTGGTTACACTAGAATTTTCTAATGCCATTTCGGTACCATTTCTTTTATTTTCAAAAGTGTTTTTGCAGGCAGCTTGAATTTATTTTAACCTAAGTTACTATCATGCAATAAGTGACCATACGAATGCTTAAACATTCAATCAATAAATTGCATCATACAAAGCAAACAATTTTTTGGGTTTTCTTAGATTTTTTTATAAAATGCATTTCTAACTACATGACCTAAACTATATGACATGAAGAAATGCAATCTAAATGACCTAATTCTAATGACATGTGATGCAATGACATGACATACAAAATTATTTCAACTAAAATGACATTCAACATGCAATTTAATATGCGAGCTATATGTCACGCGACATTTATTAAATGACCTAATCTAATGACGGGCAATTTCTATTTTCTTAACAAAACATGCAATTTATCTAAGAGAGATTATCTACCTATAATTGATAAACATGCAATCCTAACATGCAATGACGTGCAAAGAATGCCCTAATTCAATATGATATATGCATGATGATTTTTTTGTGTTTTTATATTAATTTCGAAATTAAAATTTAACAACCTAAATGAATGCATTTTTTGTTTTTTTTTTTTTTTTTTTCTAAATTCGGAATAAAATCCCTATTCTAGATATGCATGATAACAAGAAATATTTCAAAACAAACTGAATCCTAATTCAAATATTTCTTGGATTTTTAGTGGTTTTAAAAAACAAGCAATTATCAACTAAACATTAAATCTAAACAATCAAGATATTCAATCAAATAAAGGATTGAAATAATCGAAAAAATAACCACTTGTTGTCTCACAGTCAAATTAACGATTATCCTAACCCTAATTATCACGACAAAGAGATCAAAATAACTAAAAATCTGATCCGAATTCTTACGGATCAAATTAATAGTTATATTGAATCAATATACTATCAACAAACCCCAATAATTAATATAATTAAAAAATGACCCGACATCTTACGGGTCAAATTAATAATTACAATAATTTTAGGGATAACTCTTGTCGATAATGCCTAGAATATCCATAAAAGTTACCTCACAATATTCAAACTTAAACAATAATAATAAAACTAACTAAAAGTAAAGTAAAATAATATAAAATAAGAAAAATAAACAACCTAAGGAAAATGGAGAGGCAGCCAATTCGTCGACACCGGGCAGGGGGTTTGGGTCGCCGGCGTTCGGGGTTCCGGCGAGGTGAGTCGCCGGTGCTGCTGGACGGTGACGGCTCAACTCGGCTCGGGCAGGGGCGGAGCAAGGCGGACAGGCGGTTGCTGTGGCATGCGTCGCTCGGAGCGTGAGATGCGCTGCTCGGGCTGCCGAGGAGGCGAGAGCAGCGACGGTGTGGGCTCCGGCGGCGTCGGGACGCGGTAGGGACGGCGGCACGGCGTCGGCTGGGCGTCAGGCGGAAGCGAGCAGGGACACTGGGACTTCTGGTGCTGCAGATCGGCGACGGTAAGGCGAAGCAAAGGCGTTTGGGTCGCGGCTGCTGCGAGGGTCTCAAATCCGTCGGCGTCGGGCTTCACGGACGGCGAGCGAAGGCGAGATCTGCTGGGCGATCACGGGCGAGTGGCAGAGCAGGGCAGGAACGGCGTCGGCAGGGGGAGTCGCGGACGACTGGGCTGGCGTCGATGGTTGCTCTCGAAGGAGGCGCGGCGAGGCTCGGCGTCGTGGTGGCGCAGGTTGTCGGGGCTCGTGGACGGAGACCGGCGGCTACGTCAGCGCGGGGAAGGCGGCTCGGCTGTAGCACGGCTCGGGCCTGCTCGCGGAGGGTGGACCGTCAGGGCTTCGGGCGGTCACCGATCTGCTGGTGACGGACTGCGGTGGTACTTCAGAGACGGCGAGCAGGCGGTCGAAGGCGTGGTAGTCGCTCGGGTCGTCAAGTGGAGAAGCGATGCGGCGTCTGGAGGGGTAGTCGCAGCAACGGGAGGCACAATGATCAGCAGCGGAGTCGGCGGGGACCTCTCGGAGAAGAAGCACAGTGACTTTTTTTACTTTCTCTATCCTCAAGTCTCTCTCACGTCCTCTCACCTTTCTCTTTCCCTACGAACTCTCTGCCCCTTCTCTGTCTTCTGTCTTCTGCTTTTTCAGAAAAGAACTTTGTTGACTTCTCTCTCACAAAACTTCATTCCCTCTTTGCGAATATTTCGAAAACTCAGTCCAAAACCCCCTTGATTGATCTCCGTACGCATCCTTTTATAGGCGAAACATGATCTTTTTTGTTAATATTTTCATCTCACGAATATTGCTTGTAACCTCTTGATCACAAAAATCATTATCTCAAAAATATTCTCCCCCGATTTCCTCATCTATTGATAAAGATAAGATTACAATGCGATTTTTTAATTTCCAAAAATCATTATAATATCGCATCAAATCTTAATTTTTCACAAGATAATTAATTAAACAACAATGGGCTTGGGTTAATTTTCTCCTTTCGTGGGCCTAGCCCAACCTCGCTAATTTAAAACCCAAAACAACTAATTCGACCAATCCGCCACCAGTCCAAAATAAATGTAAAAAAAAATGTAAATTAAAAACAAATGCACCTAAATCTATATGTTATGCAATTACTATTTTTTTAGGGGTTAAAATTAATCCCTAATTTCTTAATGTGACAAATGACTAAACGGGTAGTCAAAATTTAGGTGTCAACACAACATTTGGCCAAATGCTGAAACTTTTTTTTTTTTTCCAAAACTATCATCACTCATTCTTCAAATATCTTATTTTGCTCTCGTTATTATTTTTTTAAATGCCAAAATAATGCTAAATAAATCAATTTTATATAAATGCTAAAAATTAAATATATTTTGGTCTTTTTAAAAATAAATTATTTATATATTTGATTTTTTTAGCATTATTGTCAAAATTTATATTTAAAAGTTGTATACATTATTTTTTTCAATTTTAAACAAATAATAATTAAAAAATTCCGACGAAGGGTTTAGTCTTTTTTAAAAAAAAAAATTATATATATGCATTTGATTTTTTTAGAATTATTTTAAATTTATATTTAAAAAGTTACACACATTATTTTTTCAATTTTAAGCAAATAAAATTAAAAAATTTTGACAATGGATTTTGTTGTTTTTAAAAAAATTATATATATATATATATATATATATATATATATATATATATATTATTTTATTTTTTAGCATTATTGTCAAAATTTTTATTTAAAAAAGTTGCATACATTTTTTTTTTCAATTTTAAACAAATAAAAATTAAAAATTTTAATGAAGGGTTTGGTCTTTTTTTAATATATATATATATATATATATATATATATATGTATGTATTTGATTTTTGTATGTAGCATTATTTTCAAATTTATATTTAAAAATTTGCATACATTATTTTTCAATTTTAAACAAATAAAAATTAAAAAAAAAATCAACAAAGGATTTAGTCTTTTTAAAAAAATTATATATATATATATATATATATATATATATATGTATGTATATGTTTTTTTAGTATTATTGTCAAAATTTATATTTAAAAAGTTACATATATTATTATTTTTTTTTCAATTTTAAGCAAATAAAAATTAAAAATTTCGATGAAGGGTTTGCTCTTTCAAAAAAAAATTATATATATATATATTATTTGATTTTTTTAGTATTATTTTCAAAATTTATATTTAAAAGTTGCATACATTATTTTTAAAATTTTAAACATATGAAATTAAAAAAAAAAAACTAATATTAATCACCCAAAGGGCTTTTCAAATGTGTTTTTTATCAAACGACATTGACATTTCTCTCAAAGTTACTTCTCAAAGCATAGTTTACCATAGTTTACCAAATGACCTTTGCATGACTAAATTACTTTGTATTTTTCTAATGGGTTTTCAAAATGCTAAACCAAACGCACCATTCATCGTATCGAAATGGTCATTTCTTTATCACTTTGAATGCACCCTCATTTGGCTCTCTTGCGTTAACTAGACAAATGAAGACTAATTGATTACCATAAGTGATCATCGGGTAGAGGTAATAATTAAAAACAGAAATAAAAGTCACCTCGTCTTCTCCTTGTGGTTCTCCAAATTATGATGACGAGAGAGCACACGAAAATTAGGGAAAAAATGGATGAACCAGATACAATAACCGGTACAATCCATTTTTTCTTGTTCTCTGTTTGGCCCTTTGCGCCAGGACTGGGATCTGGCTCGGACACATATACTTGAGACATATATGGATTTCCTTCTACATTGTAAAATCGAACAAGTTCTCTATAAAAAAGATTAAGATAACCGGGAAGAAATCTTGACCGTGGTGGAGGTAATCGATGTGAAAGCGTCATACTCTTGGGCATCCCAAATGCGATCATAGTCATCTTGTGGGTGCCTATTTGAAAGACAAAGTGACTGACTAATTAGTGAGAAGGCGACTTCATGTATAAATTCACTCTCTGAGTTTCCTTTTTGGAAATTCGACATGTGCAATTCAAGTCAATTCATTATAGAATATATATTAAGAAAATGAAGTTTTAGATATTTTTATTGGAATAAGAAAACAAAAGATCATCTATATGTGACGGTGGATCCAATATTCTCTTGCCATTTGGTCGCTAGAGCACCCGAATCAATATGGTATGTTGTGCTGTCCAAAAGTTGCAACTCTATGGTTGAAATGAAAGGTTTTCCCGTACCCTTATTCACTAGGCATACTTGTATGTAATCTCTTGGGGCAACATAAATGATTTTGCTCCACGGGTAGTTTGGTGAGTCCACCATGGCCCAATAGTTTGTGTCCACGTGCAAATCGAACACTAGGGCCATTCCTTTACTACTGTAATTCCCATAGAAAAAGGTTCCCCTAATCAAGTATTTTTCGTTCTTGTCTTGCTCTGGTTGAAGAGTATAGCAATTCCTAGTACCATTAGGAAAGCTTCCCAAGTTCGCCAATTGTTGCATGTTGTTGTAGATGAGATTATTGGAGACTTGCAACACTTGTCTGGAGTCTACAAATTCGGTATCTGCCTCGTAGAATATGTTGAGAACATTATTGTGGTAATCATTCGGTGTGCCACAATCGATGTTTATGAAGCAGGTTGTTAAAAATAACCCAAAAAAAGAAGAAGAAGAAATAGTTGAGGAGTTTTTCTCGAGAACAATGTTCTTTGAAACTAATTTTATTTATAGATAAACCTCTCAAGAGATTTTGCAATAAGTGTGAAACTTTATAAAACGGTGAATTACTCTCTTTATACTAAGTGGGGAACTATAAGTTAAATGAGAAGCAAGAAGGCTGCTTTACATGTGACATGTCTGATTTATTTGGTATGAAATAATTAATTGAATTTTTCAAGGTAAAAAACTTATAATATCAGCCTATGTTTAGTTTAATGACCTTATCTTGAATGGTTAATTGACAAATAGAATAAAAACACTAGATAGAAAATATCATATTATTTAGAATCGTGTGTGAAAGGAAAATTGACTTGATATGTTCCGTGCATTTTAGATAAAATTGTATTGCTTATTGGAAAAACTGATGATACGAATATACAATTGCTTCCCGTACAAGATTTGGTTGAGGCAAGCCACTCTAGTTTGCATTAATTTCTTGAAACCAAATTATATACATGATAGAGAGAGAGAGAGAGAGAGAGAGAGAGAGAGAGAGAGAGAGAGCTGGGGTTGTCTTGTCCTTGAACATAAAGTCCGAGAGCTAGACAAAGAAATGACACACATCGAGTCTTCATTGTTCTTTCACAAGTACGATTTTGCCAGCTTTGTCTTCCTCTGAGAGAGAGAGAGAGAGAGAGAGATTTCTAAGTACATTGCGACATGAAGCCTAGGTAAAGCCATTGATATAGAGAGTTAACAAAGAGACTCGGTTCGCTATCTTGCACATCCATTGACTTATACATGCGCTTGACCTTGTAAAGATTATGTCACATTACTTAGGTATCCTTGCGGATGCTGATAGGAGCACGAATGTTTCTAAGCTTATTTTATACAGCACTAAAAGATTGCCAATATTCATAAATATCTCAAGAATATAAAGCTACAGGGTTTTTGAGAAAAATTAAAAGAATGTGAGGATGAAACATGAAAAGGACATTTAAGATCGTGTCAATTTTGTTCGGGTCAATTGATGAAGGTATATATATATTGTTAGAATAGGCCATGCGTGTGTGCAAGGAGTAACATATATCAATAACATAATATTTCATTCAACCAACTTGTGATAGCAGCATGTATGGAACTTATCCTCTTCTCTTGACCAAAGGGTCTACTATTAAAAAGTTCAGGTTCAGTTGGTACTATTTTTCAATTAATTTGACTAATTTTCATGTCTTTTTTGGTACACCCAAAAACTAAATATTACTTTAGTATTGCATTAAATGCAAGCTCAAACTTATTGGAGGTGTTAATATTTTATCCATGGTAATTAGGAACAATAAATAACTTTACCTAGCTTTTTTTCTAAGAACTAATTGGACGAAAGAGTAATTCAATAGGTTTTTGGTTAGCTTGAATCGAAAAGGGGTTAATGTCCTTTCAAAAAAAAAAAAAAAAAAAACATGTAGAGCGCTTTGTCCAAATATTTGGTGCAAAATTGAGACCGCCTATAAAATGAATTCCGGGAGGTTTGAAAATGGCTATTATAAAGTTAAGTTATCGTATTTGCAAATTACGTCCAATGAGAATTGTTTGAAATTTACGCTGATAAAAATTATCTTATGTTGATCGATCAAATTCACTAATTATAAATTGAATATTTAATATAAACTCATGTCGATCAAACATCTAATTAACATGGTTAGATGTCATCTTCAAAGAAGAAAGTTTCACATCAATTAGATCAAATCGTCCATGCTTCAAACGTCCGGAGGGTACAATATAATCCAACACTAAGACGTTGGCTCATCCTTAAGCACCTTCATTTTCCAAAATTATACGTAGCTTATATTTTCTTCAGAGAAATGTATTGCATGGGTGATAATTGACACTTAAATGTATATAGAGGCATATGATCACATAATTAGTAAGGCAATAGACCATGCCTTAGAATTGATCGATTCAGCCACATCGCCAATGTTTCTAAGCTTCCATTATTTGACCAACGCTGATAATACACTTTCATACGTCAGATTCATTTTGTTTTTAAACAGAAAAGTCCATCGTACGTAAGCAAATTTCGGCATCATGAGATATCTCAATTATGTTTACCATCGTTCCTAAGATACGAATTGAGCCCAAATACAGAAAGATGCCCTTGATAGTATATGAGATTGAGCATAACTCGTGTCGTGTGATTAATCCACACACCAATATTTATGAATTAGAATGAATTCTAGCTTTGTGGGTTCAATTTGGGGGTCTTTAATATACGTAGAATAGGGGAAAATTGTCCAGAAAGTTGTAAACCTATTGTACAATAATTAATTCAGTCATAAGCCTTTCAATTATATCAATTTAGTCATAAATCTTTTGATGATTTGCCAATTTAGTCCTAAACTTTATAATTGCACCATTTTAATCCTTTACAATTTTATGATTTGTTAATTTAGTCCTAAATCTTTTAATAATTTGTCAATTTAGTCATTCTAGCCAATTATCCAAATAATCAGTTTATGACTAAACTGACAAATTTAAAAAAGATTTAGGACCAAATTGAGACAATCGAAAGTTTTAACACTAAATTGGCAAATCGTTGAAATTAGCATAATTGAAAGGGTTAGGATTAAATGGGCCGATGAATAATAGGTTTAAGACTTTTTGGACAATTAACCCCATAGAATAGTATGTGTCCCTATAATTTATAGATGTATCAGTCCAAAACTTATGGATTATATACCAAAATTATGTGATATCGTAAACAAAAACCGTTTACTCAATATATATTATTGGGGTTGACATCATCAATATTCACGTTTATAAATCCTAATGTCTTGGTCAATTTTTTTCCCCTGTTTTTCTTATGATAATGGCAAACACTTAAATACAAGTGTGATCATTGTTATTATTACTTAGTGCTAATATTGACCAGCAAAATATGGTGCAATTTGCATTAGTCGATATTGGTCAATTTGAGTCCTCGTCAGATTGATTGCAACTTTTTTGTGAAGGTAACGCTTATGGCAAGTAATTGTCATGACCTTGACTCAGACATGTCCCATGAAAGAGAACTGCAAAGTTTCTTCAATTATTCTACAAGTTTAAAGCCTGTGCACCATAAATGGCAAGTCGCTGCCGATAGATTGATTTCTGACTTAATCAGCTAAAGGAACAGATTGTTGGTTTAAGTCGACACCCGCGTACTTAGTTGCTAGCAACTGATGTCGACAGACATCTTGCTGAAATTTCTTAGCACCGGGTAGTTTTCAAGAATCGATTTAAGACTCTCAAGATTGACAGAAGATGAAACATGAAGCTTAAAGGATCGAGCTGTTTCTATGGATGTTCGAGCAAACCCAGAACTTAGGTGGTTGTGGTTCTCAAAGATCGTCAAACGATGACTTCGGTCTGTAATACAAATAGTTTGACAATGAAAGAAATACATAGTTCCTTTCTTTCATTGTACAGGGGTTCACATGGATAACTGAGCAAGGCTGCCTTTCAACATCTGAATAACTGCACGGTTTGTAAGCTTATAAAGATGGGCAAAGTGAATTGAACTCGACATTCATTCATTATAATTCTAAGGTAGAAAAGCAACAACCCCAACATACAACAATATGACAATTTAAAGTCACAAGCTCAGACTTTGTACAGAAGTTTTCAATCTATACGACCCAATAATCAACAACTTACACAAGAACGCTGGACGTGATAACCTTACATACCAAGTACAGTTAACGAGCATTTGGTGCAATATCAAGCTCAATTGAGGTCATCTCAAAAGACTCACTTCTTCTCTTACTATTTCCCATTCTTTGGCTTCTCCCTGACCCAATCTCTACCGTCAAGCATTCTTTTAGTTCCGACAGAACACGGTTCATGTCCGGCCTTTGAACAGCTGTCATTGGCACAAACGACATGGCTATTTCAACCGCTTTCCATGCAGAACCGATGTTGAATTGGCCATTTAACCTCGGGTCGACAACGCTTTGGATGTCCCCTCTTTCTATGAGTGGAGTTACCCAGCGAAGTATGTGCATGCTGCCCTCTGGACTTCTTATAATGGCGGGGTGGCCAGTGAGTAACTCGAATAAAACTATGCCAAAACTGTATACATCGATCTTCTTGCTCAAGTTTCCGGATGTATGAAACCTAAGAATTCAAAAGGAATTGTTTCTTTGATTAGTACAATGATAGCCGAAACTGCCTTTTAGAAAGTACCTACACGTATGTATCCAACATAAACATGCATGAATAAAATGTTATTTTGAGTCACTTACTCCGGATCAAGATAACCAGGCGTTCCTGCTGGGCGAGTCGAAATATGAGAATCTTGCTCTGTTACAAATGCCTTCGATAATCCAAAATCAGCAATCTTCGCTTGCATGTTTTCGTTTAGTAAAATATTGGGCGTCTTTAAATCTCTATGGACAACGGGAGGTTTACAGCCATTATGCAGGTACTCTAACCCTGCACCACCAACAAAAAGGAAAACTTAATGAATTGTATTGTGTAGCTTAACTTGTGGAAATGTGAACAAAGATTTCATCAATCTACTTTATGTACCTTGAGCTGCATCGATTGCGATTTTTAGTCTCTCGCTCCAACTCAAAACATTAGGGTTGTGTGCTGCTTGAAAGTAGAGAAATAAGGAGTATTCCAATCATGAAATATGTAAAAGCTTGTTCACTGTTGTCCTCATTCGCTGAGAAAGTTAATTTCATCTCCATAATGCTATTAATAAATTTGTAACATGACCGATTAATGCAAAAGCCTAAACTATCAAAGAACAGTGTTGAGATAAAATATATTTGGACACACGTCTTTGCTGTCACATTGGGAGAGTCTAACAGATGTTTTATCTGTTTAGAATTTGTAAATGGAAATATCAGACAAACCTGACAAATGTTGCCGAACATTTCCATTGGACATGAATTCGTAAATCAATGCCATGTTTTCAAATTCTTCGCAATATCCAATAAGCGAAACTAGATTTCTGTGGTGAACGACCATCAAGAGTTGTGCCTGCACATCAAGGTATCAGAGCTTGCTATTAGTTGAACATCCAAAAAACCAAAAACATGCAACATCGATTCTAGTTACACTAATGTCTCAAACCTCTGCGTGAAATTCCTTGTAGCCTTGCTTTGATGATCGAGATAACATTTTTACCGCGACTTGAATGCCATCATCAAGTCTGCCAAAGTAGACTTTCCCAAATCCTCCCTCTCCAATTACTGTTCTAAAGTTATCAGTAATTCTTGTAACCTCAGTGGATGTAAAAGGTCGATTTTTTGACAACTTTAATGTCCCAGTATATCCTTCGCTAGAGTTGGTAGTTGTAGTAATAGTAGTAACGTCTGGAGAAATTAAAAGGAAATTATATAATCTCAACAGCAGCGGATCATGATTTTCAGTTTGACATCACATGCCTTCACTACAAAAAGAACCTTTTTGAAAAAGTATGTAATGACTTATTATAAGGAGAGACCGAGTCATGAAAAATGAAATTTGAAAGAGCGAAGCTAGTTACCTCAACGAAAGGAAGTATTCACGCCTTTATCTATCCGAGATGTAGATACGCATTGATGCAATTATGATATTATTAACAGAGAACGTGTGCACAGTTTTTTAACATTGAACAGTGGAGCATAGAAGCATGATTATCATGTTCACTTTTTCTGGGCCCAATTGTTGCCATGAGCAATTGGACCGGTTAACCAGTTTGGGATTCGAAACATGACCCGGACTGACAAAATCCCATGTAAGAACTTTGGATTTTTCTTGCACATGCAATACGCAAGAGAGTTACCTTGGATTTGTCTTCTTTTGATTATCCACAACACTGCAAGAGCTCCCAATGAAACCAAGACCAGAATGGCTGCAACTGATGCAATGATTGGGGCAACAGAGATGCCCTTTTTCTTTGGCTGCACATTGCTGGTCTGACAATTGTCTGATTGGCAAAGATTTGGATTTCCATCTAAGCTGTCGAAAAACGTCAGCAGTACTTGTCAATGCCGAAAGATTAGCGCATGAATTCATGGATATCCCGCCCTCTATATGTATTACATGCATAAGTTGATCAAACAGAAAATGAAAAACCGAGTACCACTTTCATCTTTTGCATTCTTCAAGTGAGAACAAACGTAGAAAGAAGAAGCAGATCGTATAGATAATAATAAGTGATTAAATGCGGAGTTACAATAGTGTGGCAATGAGCGAACCTTAATAGCAACGATCCATCTGCCTTCTTCTTCAACAGAGTTTGAGGAACAGAGCCATTCATGTTGTTTCCACTTAAATTCCTGCAAGTATTCATGATTAGAAGTTGATGGCCATTTACTCAAGCTAGATAACCACACATAATAGTTCCATCAAAAGCTCAGTGACTCACAGAACTTTCAAGCTCGGCATTTGAGCTAAAAAGTCTGGCACGGACCCAGTTAATGAATTGTTGGATAAATCCCTGAAATTAAGCCAAAAAACTACTAAGAAACTTCATATGCATATACTTGTTGAAATGCATAAAATGGGATATTGTAGATAATGAACAACATGCTAGTGGCAAAGAAGTCAGTCGCTTTTTTTGGGCTTAGTGTTCTCCATTCTCTCTCTGCAAATTAAGTAAACAATATGAAGAAAAACTGCTAATGCATACAGGGATACAACTGCTGTCAAATTGGAGATTGATGTAGCTATCGGTCCTTTCAGTCCACTGGAGCTCAGGTTCCTGCACATTCTCAGCTAACTTTATAAGAATAAAATCCCACCGGTTTACATTTTCTATAAGGAAGGCGTTCATATGGTGACTTGATATTGAAATCATTTCCTCAGTCGCATGACATATTACCAACCTGTACTATAGTTGTTGAGAAAACTTATCTTTTGTGACTTGTGGTTCGTATGCAGCATGTTTTCAGAGAAAATATGTACTCGTGGACTTACAATGAGATGATTCTTGGAGAACTATCATAGCTACAATTCAGTCCGCTCCATGTGTACTGCGTAGGAATGCATGGATCACCCTGCCAGCTAGCTCTGATCACTCCATATGTTTTCTTGACGTCATACATGGCATTAACTAAACCACCACATAAATAACTACAATCATAAGGAAATCAAAGATTATCGAAACAAAAAAAAAAAAATTAAGTGGGAGCATAGATATAAATATACAGTCATCAAGAAAAGTCGGTGAATTTGGGAGCTGTGCCACAGTGAAAAACTTGACGGCATTGAGGAGCGGTGGCAGACTAGAGCGGGCTGTCGCACTAATAGTCAAGTTCAAATTATGTCCACTTATGGGCAATGAGGCTACAGTCACTGGCTTTAGGTTCTCGAGCATGATAGTTTCCACGAATTCGTCTTGTACATATACGGTGAGTTCTCTGAATTGACCCTTTTGCAATTGCAATTCCACAAAGTGGAAGTATATATACCAGACAGTGGTGGAGTTCTCTGAGGTCCAAAACAGACTCAGAGGATCAGTGACATTTTGTACTTGTGTGGCGGTCATCAAAACTTCGGGCGGAACTTTATAGGCATCATTGCTTGTACTTGTCACGATGGCCGTCGTGTTGCTAACTGACGACCAACCTCCACTATAAGTCTTATTGTTCCAGATGCGATCATATACATCTTGTGGATGCCTATTAATGCCGAAGCCAGTCAAATAATCATAGCAGTAAGTGCAAGATGATGAACAAGCCGACACAAATCAGTTTGTAATTGACAGCATGTTTTCTATTGTCCATGCAGTTGCACAATGTAAAAATGCATGATTCGTAAATTGTAAATACGTTAACTTGTCATTTACCGACTGATGAATGTGGTCAATGTCCAAAATTGAAGGACAATAACAAAGAAAATCACCTGTATGTGCTTAGGCACCCCAAATTATATTTCCAGTTGGTTACAAGTGCACCGGAATTGATCTGGTAAGTTGAGTTATCCACAAACGCAACTCCAGAGCTGATATACATGGAACTCCCGAGCCGATATTCACCAAGCAAATTTGTATGTAATCTCTCGGAGGAGTGTAAATAATCTCTTTGTATATCCAAGACGAAGAGTTCACCGTGATCCAATAGTTAACATCAATATGGAGGTCAAATGCTGGGGTTTGATCTTTGCCATCATAATTACCATACCAAAATGAAGCCCTGACCAAATATGTGTTGCCCTTTCCTTCATCTGGCATTAATGTATAACAATTCCTTTTTCCACTAGGGAAGATCCGGAGATTCTTTGATTGTTGTTGGTTGTTTTGGTAGATGACCTAGGTAGACACCTGCACATTTGTTCCGGAATCTACATATCCTGCATCAGCCTTGTAGTATATGTTGAGCTGGTCATCATGGTAATCATTAGGTGCTCCGCAATCGATGCTTATGAAACCTAAATCAAGGGGAAACCAGAGATTGTCACTTGCTTTTTACCACACATCACGAATTTGAAATTTAAACAGTATTATAAATTTCTTGATGCTTTGCGATGTCCCTTAAACTTTTTTTATTTGACTTCTTTAGAACAGTATCAACTAGATACAAATTTCAGCAATGAAAATTACATGTGCAAGATTTGGCTTGATAATTGTTACTTAAGAAGAAGTTTTGATGGTTATTCCGATGATAAAGGCGTCGATGAAAAGCTTGAAAACAGAGATGTCATCTGCAAAAATAACGTAAGCTAGAGGATGATGCATTGCTAACTCTTCAATAATTAGGAGAATCTGGAAATTTCCTGGAGACTCTTGAACGGGCTTAACTTTGCTAAATTCCTAAGTTCGAGTACAAGATACTGCCTAATTACCCAGTGCTCGATTTTTATATCAAATTTTAGTGTCGCTGTTTTTTCGACTTACGCTTGAAAGGTTAATCACTAACGGGAAGAAAGGTTGATATTGAATCGTCATTGTGCCTATTTCTAGAATCCCATTTTCTGATGCCTCGACTCTTCGCGATTCAATCATCACCATGCGTGCGAGCGTGAGAGGGAGAGAGAGAAAGGGAGGGAACCTGAATTTTGTTGGCCGCGAGCAATGACTGCTAGAGCTAGACAACCAATCAAGACATGCAGCATCTTCAAGATCTTCATGGTACATCAAACCTCTCTTCACATTGGTTTCTCCACTCTAGTGAGGAAAGGAGGGCTCTACCATCTCAAGGCGAAGAAGAAGAAAATCAACGTCTTCAAGATTCATAAGAATATATTCGTACTTCAGTGAGGGCACGTTCATGGACCAGACGTGCGCTTGTAAACTAGTAGTGGGGGAGTGATTTCTCCACTAATGGTCAACTCAGTTATAGAGAATAGAAGTTAGGAACTAGCAAATAAAGAATCAGGAATTTCATTAGACAAAGTAGATTAATAGATTATCACCTTCTGGACAGGCAAGAGGCTTGCAGCTGGACCTGATGCCTACCAACTAATTGAGCGATTACAGTACAAAGTCAACACGGATAATGCATATTAAACGACGGCAACTGCATAATTCTGAAGAATCCCTCATTCTACTAAGAATGTCCCAGCTGTGTCATGACAAGGACATGCCTTATGTTCCTAACAAGCTCTAGAAGGCGCCGAATTCAGACAAATCAGAATAAGGAAATTCGCAGACGATTATAATAATTGAGATGTCCTTAACCTAACATGTATAGATCAATTAGAAGAGACATTACTTCTATTGCCTTTTCGAGCGTTTCAAGTACTCAGGATTTAGCCGAGGGCAAACATCGATCCAGGCTTAGTTTGACTTGATCCATTCCATCAAAGATTGTGAAAAGATTTGAGGTCGCCGCGGAGGGGTGAAAAAAATTGATGTAATTCCCATTATTATCATGGACAAAAGCCACAAAAAATCCCAAATTATGCCAATTGTGACATATTTACCTTAATTTTTTTTTTTTGTGACATGAAAAATCATAAACTTATACCCATATGACACATTTACCATTCGTTAAGGTTTTGTCAATTAACATAGTTAAAACTCTGTCTACGTAGATGCTGGAAAGCATGTCGCTCACGTGACTTAAGTGAAATAAATACAACATTATTTTAGCTAAAAAATCATGTTATAGACTCTTAATAAATGGTAAATGTGTTACATAAGTATAAGTTTGGGGTTTTTTATGTCACACAAAATTTTTTAGGATAAATGTGTCATAATGAGTATATCACAAAAAAAAAAAAAGTTTACGATAAATGTGTTGAAATGGACATAATTTAGAGTTTGTTGTGGCTTTTTTCTCTATTATCATTGACTTTTATATGTTGAAACATAAATTTTGATTAAATATTTATGATTAAATTTCATAGAAAATTAGGGATTAATTCGACCCTAACGAAAAAGGATCTTCACATCATATGGGCACTAATATTATTTTCATCAACTAAGTTTTATTTTTATTTTAATTTCCCTTATTTTTACTGCATTTTGGATAAATAAAAATATTTTTAAAAAAACATTATTTTAATTTTTTTTTAAAAGAGAGAGCCCGCGAGGGCTGAAGGGCTGGGCCTTTGCCCCAGCCCCCTTTCCCCTCCTTTCGCCATTCGGGCCGAGGCCCAATCTCGCCCAGCTACCCTGGCCCGGCCTGGCCTTCTCTGCCCTCTCTTCTCCTCTCCTTCCTTCAGCCACCGAGTACGCTGCGTCAGCAGAGCAGAGCAGGAGCAGGCGGCGATGGAGGCGACGGGTGATGTGACGCCGGTCGGCGCGCCAAGGACCAGAGGCCAAAGCGCCTCCCCGACCGGCCTTTTCGGCCTGAAATGGGAGTCTTCGGTGGGAGAGAATGGGTGGGGGGGAGACAGAGGAGATCGAAGGGGTGAGCGGTGAGAGAAAGCCGAGTGAGAAATTGAGAGTGAGCGAGCGTCCTCCGGCGACGAGTTGCGGCCAGGGCTGACCGGCGTTCGCCCTCCCCTCTTTCCGAACCAACCTACGGTGGGTGGTGCTTCGTCTCCCATCGTTCTTTGATTGCCCCGACTCGGGGTGGGTTTCCCAAGGATCTCGGCGGAGGCCGCGAGGCGGCCTGACGTAGCCCGGTCTTCGAGCTCGTCCGCCGTCCGACCCGCGAGCCGGGTAGGGACTCTGGCCGACCGCCCCTGTTTTTGTGCCCACGCCCTGTTTCCGGGCTCGCTCGGACCGGTTTCTAGCTTTATTTGCCGTACTCGGGTCTCGGGGCCTGGCGTTTGATCGCTGCGGATCTCCACTTCAAAGGTGGAGTCTAATCTCTCCATGTCTGATAACGGGCAGAGGGGGAGAGAGAATAAAAAATAAAAAAAAAATGGAATAAAAAGAAAATGAGAGAGGACGAAAGGCGGCCCTCTCCTCTTCTCTGGCCATTCGGAGGCGCGAACCCGGGTCGGGCCGAATCAGGCCGGCGCGCGGGTCTCATCGACCCGAGTCAATTTATATTATATCATTATTTTAAAAAAATTATAAAAAATAAAAGAATCAGAAAAATCCCAAAATTCTTTTATTTAAAAAAAAAAGGCAAAAGCTTAAAAATAATCTTTGAGTGGTTTTTCTTAAGATGTGTGAAAATCCTCAAAAGTAAACCCAAAAAAAGAAGAGAAATTGTGCTTAAGTATGTGAAAGCAGATGGATTGCTGTTTGCAAATTTCCTTTTATCTCAATTATGCCATTATGATGCATGGATTGGAATCCCAGGAGAGATTAGATATTGAAATGGCATCGGTTGATTAACAAGTGTAATCGGTCGCGTAGAAGTATAATATTTCTTTTAATATTTTACTTGAATTTTTAATTGACCCATCACAAATTGATAAGTGAAGACTCCTAAATGAAATTAAATTGCAAATTAAAATATTTAGGACTATAAGTTGCGAATTGATGGGCTTGAGAGAGCCTGGACTAAGCCTAGACTTAGCGAGCCATTAGCCTGGCGCTTGTGGAAGGGTTCAAGAGGTTGAGACACCTTGATGGCCTTCTAAATAAGAGTGTATTTAGGGTGGGGAGAGGGAGAAAGTCCTTTTTGAGTTGTTTCACCTCTCATCTCGTGAAATGATCCATGAGAATATATCCGCCATAAAGCAATAACAACAAGCGCAGACTCTAGTCTAGAGTGACCAAATCCAAATCCAACATAGATGAGTCTCCTCAAGTACATAGTTTCTCCCATGAATGACAAAAGCTGCAAATACTCATGTTTCTATCAAGAAAGGACCTATTCATAGACATAATAGAATAACTAGAGACAAGAACAACTTCTGAATATCCAAATTGACACATAAATATAAGTTTGAAATATGAACCACACTTGAGTTCAATTTTGATGGCTGTAGAAATTTAGCAACAGAAATTCACACGCACTAAATACCCAACACCCTTCCAAGGGAAGTACTGGCTGAATGAACTCTTGAGGAGGTCCTTTCGAAAGAACTACTTGATTTTCTCATTTTGCTTCCCATCTTCTGGACTTTTTCGGGTTCCAGTGCTGTTTTCAAACAATCCTTCAATTCTGCCAATACATGATCTAAGTCAGGCCTTTGATCTCCAGTTGGTTTTGTACAAGACTTTGCAACCCGTATTGCTTTCCAAGCCAATTTGCTGTCGAATTCTCCTTTTAACTTTGGATCCATGATCTTCTGCAAATTTTTACTTTCAATAAGGGAATTCGCCCAATTAAGTATGTGCACATTTCCTTCTGGCTTCATCATCATTGCTGGATGTCCTGTGATTAGCTCAAGGAGTATGATTCCGAGACTGAAAACATCACTCTTCTTGTTTAAGCTTGCAGTTGAATGGTACCTGTAGGACATATGAGAACACGACTGAGGATAAATCTTCCAGGTCCCAATATATTGCTTTTTGGACTCTAGAGTCATTTATCAATGCTGAACTTTTTCTTCAGTAAAGTTGTATACGCTGTGTACAAGTACATGAGTCTACGATGCAATCTTAGGGAGAGCCAAATTTTCTATCCATACAAAGACTACATAGCATATTAACGAGACTAAGTTTAAGCTCATACTCAGGGTCAAGGTAACCAGGAGTGCCAACAGCACGAGTTGACACATGAGCATCAGTCTCAGCTGTGAATGTTCTTGAGAGACCAAAGTCGGATATTTTCGCTTGCATTTTTTCATTCAGTAGGATGTTTGTCGCTTTTAAGTCTCTATGGATAATGGGCGGGTCGCATCCATTATGGAGATACTCCAAACCTGCAATTCTTGCAAAAGATCCATCTAATCATTCAAAAGAGGAGGGGAACAAACTACAATGGGGATATCCTTTAAGTACCTTTTGCTACATCTACAATGATGTGGAGTCTCTGTTTCCAAGGTAAGGCATTTGGCTTGTCCTCTGTCAAATTAGAGTATCTTTATATATGAGAAAGAAACATATATTCGTGGGTGCAATCTAGAGAAAATATATATATATATATACAAGAGGACATGATAAAGTACCGTGTAAGCGCTGTTGCAAGTTTCCATTAGCCATGAGTTCATAAACTAATGCCTTCTTATTAGAGTGATCACAATATCCATGTAGAAAAACCAAGTTTCCATGGTGAGCGTTCATTAAGTGTTTCTTCTGCAACGTCGTAAGTGTCCTTTACCACAATTTTATCGATAAATGGAAGCAAGTCTATAAATGAGCATCTTATTGCATTGTACCTCAGCTTGAAATTCCTTGTCCTCTTGCCATGATTTTTCAGAGAGAATCTTCACTGCAACTTTGGTTTCATCATCTAGAGTGCCAAGATATACTTTCCCAAATCCTCCTTCACCAATCTCTTTTCCAAAGTTTCCAGTGATCCTTGTGATCTCCCCATAATTGAAAGATCTTAATCTCCCCATTCCTTCAATAGATAACCAAAATATTACCAATGAGTAATAGACTCAACCTTTGGGAAAACATCAAAGGAAAATCTCCCTAAGATAACTCCAATTGGATCCTAAAAGAGTCAACCTATGGGAAGTGAAAATCCAGGCAAGGATTGAAGTTTTGGCACCTAGCTCTCCATATGCTAAGAAACAATCACTTTGATGGTCATCAATCCTTGGGGAGCATTAGACTAATCAGAGACAATTGTACTTTCATCTTACTATGCTGTGAACAAGAAGTAAAAGAATAAGTTACCTTTTGTCTGTTTCCTTCTGATCAACGCAATAGTCAACACACAGATAACTACGAATAATACTGAAACCGATGCAACAACTGGGACCGAGATGGAGTTTTGAGGCTCCTCCTTTGAACAAGGACTTGCCCAGCAAAGATTGGGATTGTTGTCAAACCTGCGACAAAAAGTAAGTAGGTAAAGTTATGTTTCTCAAACTGCTTTGCCCACATGTTGATCACAAGTGGCCTTGTTAATATAAAAAAGTTTCTATCCTCTGAAGAGAGGAGGGAGTTAATATAAAACATGTGTTTTTCTATTCTCTGAGAGAGGGGAGGGAGGGAGGGAGGGAGGGAGGGAGAGAGAGAGAGAGACCTTTGCAATCCAATTTGTTATCCTTAACCTTTCTTTTAAGAGCCTCTCTGGAACTCAAGTCCAACCAACCTTTAGCCTCGCTTGAACCATTTAGCTTGTTTCCGCTTACATTCCTGCAAAGCATAACCATGTATAAAGACTTATGCTCTGTCAATTCTTCAGGGTGCCACCAAGGCACATTTACTTACAGAATTCTCAACTTCGGCAAATTTGCCAAAGTTTCTGGTATGGCTCCTGTAAGTTCATTGTTGGACAGATCTCTAAAACAAAGCGAGTCTGGGTAGTTAACAATTCAATAGATCTCATCCAAAATTTTGAGAATATGAATAAGAAAAACAACAAACATTTTGAGCCAAAGAAGCCAAAAATATCATGGCACTCCTTTAAAATCGATGCTCCACATAAACTTCCACCAGTAAAGGCTCCCTCTTGAAGCCTCCGAAGTAACATTTTCTTCATAATAAGTAAAAACTAGCTCCATAGCAAAAACTAGGATGTCCCAACACATTCAAACTAAAATTATAAAATCTGCGCCCTTAAAACACTACCTAAATTACAAAAAATGTTGATGGAAATGTAAAGTTGAAAATGTAAATCACTTGTTAGTGATACTCTTTTTTTTTTTTTTTAATAAATTTTCAAGGGGTGACATTTAAATCCTAGCTTGATACAACAAGGACTAAATGTATTCAATCCCAAAATTACTATCACAATAAGAACGGAAAGGCCTCATGATTTGATAGTGAAGAATGGATGTTGCCCCTCAAATTGCTAGAGCTCGGTTCCCGATAATCAATCACATGAGGAAGCTCATTGTAACGCCGACAGAAAAGTTTGCACTCAACGAGAGAACATAATGTTCACCTAAGATTAAAATGGAGAAGCACACATTCCTGGCCATGATCAACCAAAAGAATGCCTTATTGGTAAGAAAAAAGAAACTTTATTTCACCGGTGCATGTGGCCAAGAAATAGTGCAAGTTTTAGGCAATCCTCGGACTACTTATAGACTTTGGAAATGTGGTTTCTTATGCAGAGATGTAGGGGAGTTCTTTTAGAGTTTCACCGCTGTATGATACTCCAAGAAATAGGTCACCCATGTATAGTTGGGAGTTTCCCATAACTACAATTCAGACCATCCCATGTATAGTTGATTGGGATGCATGGATCACCTTGCCAGCTCTCTTTATTCACTTGATACATTGCCTTGGTATCATTGATAGCTTTCACTGTAGTTTATACCACAATAATATCATTTCTTTTTCAAGAATTGTGATGTTGTCAAAATTGAGAAAACACTATATGTTCAATTTGAAGTGATTTCCAGCAATGAAGTATTCCAAGCAAAATGTAGCCTTTTACTTTCAGGATAAACCTAGTTTAAGAGCAGCCTATTAACCATTAAAATTGCATCTTCTAGAGCTCATTGAAGAAAACTCTTATCTTATTCTTCTTAGATTTTCACAACAAGCTTCTTGAAGCTCAATTTAACTGGACATTTTTGTAAACTTAGCTTATAACCTTTCCGTGGCCACAATCCTTACCTATCAAACCTCACCACCAATAATTACTCAGCCAATCCAACATCAATTCTCTTCTGATGAGCAACCAAGGCAAGTGAATCTAAATTATTGCCTTGTAAGAGCTAATGAGGTATCTTAGGAGGAGTAAGCATTAAGATCTCCTAGATTACTGAGAGTACTCTTTATCCAATGAAGACATCAATCTGATTAACAAATCCTTATTCTTTTATCATCTTTTACTTTCATTAGCCGTGCGGAACGAAACTAGTCAAGTTAGATTATGCAAGAAGCATCTCCTAAAATTCAGTTAGATGAACAGAAATCAATGCAACAGTTAAATCGCTAAAACCGTCTAGCATCTCATGTGTCCACCCGTTTAAGAATATGAGACCACACGGAGTGGAGGTTGACCAGTTTATGTGGCAATATTCTTTACTGAATTCAACCTATATGATCAGATGTGTAATAAGTCGCTTTTTAACCATTTTGTTGTTCATGTCCACTTTAGAAGACTTCTGGTAGCACAACATTCGAATTTGCACTAGAAAAACATGTGGAAGTAGGGGAAATACCATCATCTTCAGCTGTTTGTACATTGGGGAGTCCAACAATGTTGAAGACCTCGATGGCATTGAGGATTGGCAGATATGGAGATTCATTTGATGTGGGACTGATCGAGATGTTGATCTGGGACCCAGTAACCGGAGTGGAGACTATAGTCACTGGCTTTAAGTACTCGAGCGTCACAATCTTTGTGAATTGATTACCATTGATGGAAACTGTGAACTCCCTTTGTTGGCCACTCGGCAAACTCTGGGTTTCGGCAAAATGGAAGTACAAGATCCAGTTACCTGGAGGAACGTATGGCTTCGGTGGTGTCCAACTATATCTCAAGGATGAATTACCGTCGCTCATGGTTGCAGCGGTCATAAGAACTTCCCTGGAACCTTGTACGCATCGTTGTTGTTGGACAAGGACGTAGCAGATGCTCCGGTGCTGGGCGAAAGCCGGTAGTAATCACCATAGCCCCACCAGATGCGATCATAAACATCCAATGGGTACCTGGTTGAGGCATTTTCACAAATAGTTGATACGCTCAGCCAATGAGAAATCAATAAACTTGCAAAATTTCAAGTGTCTAAGTCTTTGATTATTGTACTCCTACTATCAGTCAGATTCTTGTACCTGATAAAAATAGGACATCATGGCACTTCAAGTTGGCTTGTCTAGAATCGTTAATTGATTGCGGATTGAAATATTAGGTGGATTTTTTTATTTAGTAACTTTTCCTTGAGTTCACTCGTTTTTTTTTTCCTGATAATCAATATATTAAAATTGAATTAGTACCTCATATTAAAAGGATCTTTAATTAGCAACTCCTGTTTTAATCTACTTGCGTTTTTTTGTAATCAATAATTTGAAAATTGAGTTATCACTTCGTATTGAGCATGTTTAACAAGTGTTGGAAGATAGAAAAAGTAGTTATTTGAATGACATATTACCTATAATGAAAATAATGATTGTTAACGAAGAGAGTTATTTGGTCTGATAAAATGTTAATAAGAAATTATCACACCCAATATTTGTAACTCATGTATGAACTAATTAAATTATTAGATGCAAACATTTTCAATCATGAATGACTATATCCTTATAAGATTCTCATAGAAAATTAAGTGTTTTAGTCATACAATTGTTATCCACCAAAAATTAAATTATTCGTGAATTCTTTATCATCTTCTTTAGTACATAGTGCATAGCAACAAACCAAGCCAAAAAAGAAAAAGAAAAAAAGAAAAGCATTGCAATTAATGGTACCATTAGTAAATTTTTTGGACGAATACTATAAGTAGAGTTCATGTAATTATTGTGAACTAAATTACATTGCAACTGTAATGCTTCAATGATGTGTACGGTAAAAACAATTTCTTCGGGATGACTTATAAAACAATAGGGATACATTAATTGTTACTAGTTGAAATAAATGTTCGTTTTCATTGTTTATTTGTGTAGACCTCTAATATTCTAAACCCATCGAAGAGAAGATCTATATAATTTTTTTTTTCAAATATAGCTTTGAATGTTCAAGAGAAATATAACAAATGTTTCAAAGAGGGAAAATTGTCTAAAAAGTCATAAAATTATTGTATGACGGTCAATTTAAATTGAAACTTTCAATTTGGCCAAGCTTAAATCTTTGGATGATTTCTCAAAGTATCCCTCAAGTTAATTTTGGCTAAAAATCGCTAACATTATGATTTAGTCAGCATAAACCGTCTTGCGTGGTGTAAACCATCTAATGTGGCACGATCGACGTTAGTTTGGACGATTTTTGTAATTTTTAAAAAATTTCCAGAATTTTTTTTTGTGCTTTTTGTTTTTTCTTTTCTTTCATTTCCTCTTTCTCTTTTCTTTCCCTATTTTCCTTCTTTATTGGTCATCGGGGCCTCAGCGAGAGTGTTGCGGCCTTTGCTTGTGGCCGACAACCTCCACTAGCCATCGCTGAGGTCCCAAATGAGCAGAGAGAAATAGGAAAGAATGAATAAAAAAAAAAAGGAAAGGAAAAAAAAAAGAAGAAAAAATTCAAAATCTTAAAAAAAAATGAAAAGATTGTCCACGTTAGCGATTTATGGTTAAAATTGGCCCAAAAGATTACATTGGCAAATCGTGAAAATGTTTATGACTAATTTGATCAAATTGAAATGTTTAAAACTGAATTGGCTGCTGTATAATAGATTTAATACTTTTTGAATGATTATCCTGTCTCAAAAGAATTGCTCTTATGGAAGCTAACTTGTGTTCTCCAAAACGACTCACCTTGTAAACGATTGAGAGCTTGTTCCCATGTTGGCCCGCCAAATTCGCCTCAAGAACTCAGATCCAATTTGATAGATGCTATTGTTCAAAACTCTTAATTCCAGAGCTGAAATGAAAGGTATTCCACTTCTTATATTCACAACACACACCTGTATATAATCTGCTTGGGGGACATACATAATCTCCGCGACCACACTATCAGGGCTGCTGATAGTAGTCCAATAATTGACGTCGATATAAAGGTCAAACGTGGGTGTTTCGTTTTTTCCATCATAGTTGCCATACCAAAAGATGGTCCTGATCAAGTAAAGGCTGTTCTTGCCATGATCCGGTTTTAGTGTGTAACAGTTCCTCATTCCATTCGGAAAGCTCCTTAAAGTTTTGGACCTTTGATTATAATCTTTGTAGATGTTGTCTATGGAAACCTGCTTGTTTTCTCCAGAATCTGTATATCCGTTGTCCCTCTCATAATATAACTTGAAATTGTCATCAGGATACGAATTAGGTGCCCCACAGTCGATGCTTATGAAACCTTACAATGAAAAAGATTAGAATCAAATGGTCAATTTATTCTCAAACATTCCCATAGCAGTTCAAGAATTCGGAAGCGGTCATCTCTTATCGGACCTTGACCATTGTAATTAATTAGGTTTGATATATATATATATAAACGACGCATGAACGTATTTCATTTCAATGCTTGTGATCACCCTTTTAATCTTGTCCTTTCCTTCGCTTCTTCTCTTTCTTTCTTTTATCTATTGCATGTTCTGTCATTGGGTAAATAAACCTACTTTTCACCATTCCGTGGCCTTGCGATCAACTTTCAAAGTAGAAAAGGGAAGAAATTAAGCTACTAGAGGGCTAGTTCAAATATCATTGCGATATACAGATAAAACCTATTAGCTAGAAGGGCCAGTTCAATGGGCGTGGGATTTTCTCACAGCGGCTCGGCCTTGCTCGGCCAGGCCTCCCTATGGCAGGCGAGGCCAGCCCGCCTGGTTGCTTGTCACGCCATGGTTGGTGGCCAGCCATACCGGCCATTGGCAGAAGGAAGAAGAAAAAAAAAAAAACGAAATTTAAAAAAATTGAAAAAATATTAAAATATTTTTAAATATTGTCCTTGTTAGTACTGCCCATCTTATGTGGCACCACTGACGTCTATGTTAGCAAATTCCGGCCAAAATTAGCCGGATAGACTAAATTGACAATATGTGAAAATATTTAGGACATAATTGACAAAATTAAAAGGTTTAAAATTGAATTGGTAAAAGTACAATAGGTTTAGGACTTTGTTGACAATTTTCCCATAAGCCTGTTATTTCTTGGATCTATAATGGCTTGGCCCCTTTTATGGTAGATGTTGGTGCACAGACTGAGTCGTGTCTTTTGTTTGTTGTAGTTGAACGTCAGACAATATATTCTAGATCTCTGAACAGCTCAACCGTATGAAGGTCTTGAACCTGTCACAAGGGTTCATGAATTCGGTGTCTATTGATCATTTTTGCTTCTTTTCAAGTTTGTCTTCTCTCAACGTAAACTTGCTGTAAACTTGCTCGAAAGATATAATGTTGCTATACAGCTTACCCGAAGCAGCGCGAACAAAGTCATAATTATTATCATGGTTATATTTCTAAGAGGTAAGACGGGAGAAACTTCAAATTCTGGTATACTGATTGCTGTCTCAGTTAGCTTTATATATATATAGAGAGAGAGAGAGAGAGAGAGAGAGAGAGAGAGAGAGAGAGAGAGAAAGAGAGAGAGAGAGAGAGAGAGACCTGGCTGGGCTTGAACCCGCAGTATTATTCCCGGAACTAGAGAAGCAAACCACGCACAGAAAATCAGTAGCACAACTGATCTCTCCATTTTCGATCGATCGATCGAGAGAGAGAGAGAGAGAGAGAGAGAGAGAGAGAGAGAGAGAGAGACCTGGCTGGGCTTGAACCCGCAGTATTATTCCCGGAACTAGAGAAGCAAACCACGCACAGAAAATCAGTAGCACAACTGATCTCTCCATTTTCGATCGATCGAGAGAGAGAGAGAGAGAGAGAGAGAGAGAGAGAGATCGCAATAATGGCGTTGCAGTGTAGAAGATGATGCATGCGGCAAAATTTATACGAGGTTAACCGGTACTGGGGACTCAGGAACTCAGGTGTGAACAGAAAAAGGAAACAGTCCATCAGTGATAATTAAATTTAGTTGAAACCCTCCTTTATTCTAACTCATTTATGTTAAAGATATGCATTTTAATATGTATCTTTTACAAGTAATGATACGGTAAGATAGTGCTGTATTTATGCTTAAATTTTCCGTACAACTCAGGTGTCGTAAATCCACATCTATAGGTTGGAATTTCTGATTGAGATTATTGGTGCAGTATAACACTTCAGAATTTGGGTTGATTGATAGTCTCAAACTTCAGTATATAAATTATTAAATATGTATCAGACTGCTCATTGAGGTGCTTGAGTTAGATATTCTTTATTTTAAAAAAGATTTGGTTTTAGTTATGAAAGAAGACCGAAGACTTCCACAGTTAGGCCTTTGTCATTAGTGATGAAAATTTTACTTTCTCCTTACATACGCGTGAATATCTATATATAAATAATTCAAATGTGAGTTGCGTTCAAGATGTCTCAAAATATTGACTTAGTTTGGACAATGAGGCATGCCCTACATTTTACAGAACTCGAGATTTTGAGTCGTCGAGGGGGTGTGTGTATGGAAACTAGCTAAGCATGAACCTGAGTTTCAATAAGAGATTATAGGAGATTATTTTTTTGCATGGAGCGTGCTTTTTTCCAATCAAAGTTACGGGAGACTAATCATGTCACAAACACTCCTACTATTTATAGTCGTCGCGGTTGACATCATTTTACAGTAGTCGTGGTTGTCGTTATTATACTATATTATTATTCACATTTTAACTTTAATTTTTTTACATGTGGAAAGCTTCTTTCGAATAAAGTTGAGGGTTGGTGGGGGTGGGGGGAGTAACCATGTCACAAACCCTTATATGGGGTGGTGGGGGTGGGGGAAGTAACCATGTCACAAACCCTCATGCTACATATAGTAATCCTTGTCATTATATTGTCATTATTATTATTATGCACTTGGTAATCAATTTACATCATATCCCACAGATTCAATCACGAGGCTCCTCAATCATCGTGGAAGACGATCCCAAAGATGGAGTGCGCCGCTTTATGGGCCATTCAAGAAAAAAAGAACGTAATGACTTAAGTTACTCGCACATATCTCTCGGTACGTCTCTTCAACGCATGACAAGTGGAACAATACTGATAAATTCGGTCCGGTGATTTTACATCAACCAAAGTTTCATCGGAAAATTATCTAAAAAATCATAAATTTATTACATTTTTGTTAATCCAGTCAAATATCTTTTAATTTTATGAATTAAATCATAAACACTTTTACGTTTTTCCAATTGAGTCCATTCACTTAATTTTCTCTAGAAATCACTATGTGGATATTGACCATCCTATATAATATGATCGGCGCTAATGTTGACAATTTTTATAATTATTTTTCAAATTTCCTAATTTTTAAAATTTTTTCTTTTCCTTTTTCCTTTATCTTCCAAGCCCAACAAGGGTCATCAGCCAACCCTCGCCGATCACGGGTGAGGGCTAGTCAAACCTCATCCACCACTGGGTGAGGGCTGCGATGCATTAGGGATGGGCCACAAAGCCCTCCCAGGCGTGGGCAAGGGTTGTAGCCCACGCCTAGAGTCGGCGAGGGCTTGGGAAGGGCCATAAAGCCCTGACTCGTGGTCGGAGAGGGCTTCGTGGCCCTCGCCTATTGGCTGACGAAGGTTGCCTAGCCTTGCTTGTGGTTGGTGAAGGTTGGCTAGCCCTCGCTTATGAGCAGTGAGGGTCGGCTGGGCCTCAATTGGGTTAGCAAGCAAGTGATCCTCATTGGAGTTGGTAGAAAAAAAGGAAAAGAAAGAAAGAAAATTTAAAAATTCAATTTTTTTTTGTCTACGTTAGCGCTGACTGTCTTACATGGCTACTGGCATTCACATAAGTGATTTACGATAAAAATTGGTCAGATGTACTCAATTGATAAACACGTGATAAAGTTTTTGATTTGATTGGTACAATTGAAATATTTAAGATTGAATTGGCAAAAGTGCAATAGATTTATGACTTTTTAGACAATTTTCCCTAAAGAAATAATTGGATGATAATCTTAAATATACTGTGAGGATAACAGTTTACTCTAGACCACAAATAATCAAATAACAAATAATTATAAATTATTATGGGGTCCTTTAAGAATCTATGGCTTACAACGAGCTGTTATTCTCACAGTTGCCAAAAAACTATTATACTAATAAAGCCCATTTCCCTATTTCATAGGCATTTCTCCTTCACCTCAACCAAATTTAAACTAATTTTTCTAACAAAAACTCTTTCCTTTCTAGAGCAATGAGAAGCATTTCCTTCAGTCTGAAGTCCCCAAATTTTAGTTTTCACGTTTTTGCTCTAGCAGGAATGGGGAAAAGTACCAAAATAGTCTTAAACATTTTGCATTGGTACCAATTCAGTCATAAACTTTTTAATTGGACCAATTTAGTCCTAAACCTTTTCACATTGGTACCAATTCAGTTCATCCGGCTAATTTAAGCCGGAAATTGCTTACATGGCCGCCGGCGGTCATATGGCGCCACATGGACAAACTTTATAATTTTTTATATTTTTTCAGATTTTTTAAATTATTCTTTTCTCTTTGTTTTTCCTTTTTTTCTTTTTTTTTTTTTTTTTTTTTCTTTTCTCCTTACCCTTGGCCGGCAATGGTTGGCCGGTTGGCGACCTTGCCGGCCAAGGGTAAGGAGAAAAGAAAAAAAAAAAAAGAGAATAAAAAGAATAAATAAATAAAAAATCTGAAAAATTATAAAAATTATAAAATTTGTCCACGTGGTACCACATATGATCGCCGGTGGCCACGTCAGCAATTTCCGGCTTAAATTAGCCGGATGGACTGAATTGATACCGATGTGAAAATGTTTAAGACTAAATTGGTCCAATTAAAAAGTTTAGGACTGAATTGGTACCAATGCAAAATGTTTATGACTATTTTGGTACTTTTCCCCAAGGGAATGCATTCCAATCAAACTCGAAAATTAGTCTTGAGAAAATGGCATATGTTGGTTATGGCTTGAAATTAATCAATTCATATTAATTTGAAATTGACATGAGGTCCACGTCGAGACACTTAGACATGGCTTGAAATTAATCAATCCATATTAATTGCTGAGAAACTACATGACGGACACAGACGATCGGGCGACGCGAGAAGATGGCCTATCTAGCACTTAGACATGTCCAACCGCTAGGTGAGCACCCAACCAAGTGGCCGGGGTGCTGCCCATGGTCGAGTGGCCGGTCAAGGCTGGCTGGACACTCAACAGATCTCAAAAGCCTAAAGGCAGTTTCCAGCACAGTGTCCGGTTGTCCGGGCCCATTTTGCTTGGACACCTGACCCAAAAATGCATTCTCGATTCAAACATGTTTTAATCCCTATTTTGAAGTCCTTATAAATCACAACTTGTGACAACCCTAAAAAGGATGACGTACTTTGGAGTGCATTTAAAAGTTTGTACACTGATATTGTTATTTCTAGATGATCCGTGCATAAGAGTGAGTTATTAAATATTTGTTCCTTGCACCAGATAACCGCAACTTATATCATATTGGATTCTAATCGAATGTAAAGAGAGAATTTACTTTCTATTTCATTTACACAATTACACATATTTCTTTCTAGGCATTTTTCATGAGCACAACAAATAATGATAAAATTCTCCTATGTATGAAGTTAAACCAGCGGCAAAACATCCCATATAATAGCTTGATTACATATGCACACACGATAACCCCACTGATAATGTTCTTCCTTGTGGGGAAGACTTCTCCTGATCACAATGCACAACTTTTCACAGCATGATCCAGAGCATTGGCGAATTTGTTAGGCTATTTTAAGGCAAAAATCACTTTAGGTTTCTCCAATCCAAGTGCACGAGACACAATGTATTTCACTATGGAAGCAAAGAACTTGCCTCATGATTCACGGACAATTTTTACTTTTCTTTTGGGCGGGCCAAAAAATTCCCGAGTGCTTTTATTGATGGCTTAAGCAAGAAAAGCATTGGACTAATTACACGATGCACTATCGAGAACAATATTAAATGATTTTTGCTTCGATAATGCACTTTAAAGAAATTCAATAGAAAAGACTTTGTTTTAGGAAAAGGGAGTTTGTTTTAGGAAAAGTGAGTTTTGCTTTCACATTTCTGGATTGAAAGGATGCCAAACCCATTTCATTTGTTGAGAAAAAGTTGTTTCTCTTTGTAAAAATACTTTTCCGTTCAAAAAGGGATTCTTGTCGTGAATGATTTAAAAAAAAAAAAAAAACACATCACCTGCCACTTTCCAAGCCATGGTCGGGGCATTGGAGCTATTTCTTCTTCTTCTTCTTCTTCTTCTTTATTACTTCCTATCGCAACCTTCCCAGAGGTCAACCATCAAGGGAAAGCTAATGGGTTACTAAGTTTATACTTAGCGTGGACTCTCCCAAACCTATACCAATTGCAACTTTGTGATTTTTAATTTAATCATTTAAACATGCAAAACAATTCAATTTGGAGTCACCACTAATCTAAATATGAATATACAATGTCAATTAGTTCTTTTTGGATTTTTCTTGTTTAACATGAACATGATTTAGTTTAAATACTTTGGCTATGTGAATTCTAATATAGCACACATTGACGAAGTAACATGAAATCCTAAATGACATGTATGCTATATTGGAAAATTGGCACAAATTATTCGAATAGACTATAGCGGAATTTCATGCAAATGTTTATGATTCGATTTTGCAAAATTGAAAAATTTATGACTGAATTGATATCCACAAATATGTTTAGAAATGATTGGTAATATTCCTCTTCTCTACGTATGGCAATGGGACTTTGCACAACGTACGACGGACAAAAACCAATGCATGAAAAATTGCCAAGATGTTTCGCTTATACAAAATGGTGGAGACTTTGACTTGCGCTTGGATTGATGAAAAAAAAAAGGAAGCAGAACATGGACCTCCTTAGTGCATACAAAAATGCACTCACTTTTTCTAAAGCCGCTTTTCCCCCTTATTAGGTTGTCACAAAATTGTAGGATGATATATTCGCCTTGGAAAAACAGATTTTTTGACGTGGAATATGAGAGTGAGAGGGTCATCAAGAGTCGTTTCATGTTGGGAATGATGTAATTGGTGGCGTGGGCGGAAGTGGAATGTAACTTTGCATCGGAAGCTATAGAAATTGATAGAGAAATAAAACGAGGAACAAAAAAAAAAAAGATATGAGAAATTTACGTGGTTTAGCCTAAATGTCGAAACCTATACCTACAGGGAGAGTCAGTAAATAATCCACTACTGAATTGGAGAATTACAGAATTGCAATAGTTGGACTCGACTTTAGAAAAAGTTGGGGGATAATGTTTTGGTTGAGAGAAGCCGAGAGCTCTAGAGACAAAGAAAGGTGAGAGCTCAATGAGATTTGTGTCGAGTCCATCGAGTTGATATTTGAAAAAGGCCAGGTGTATAATACTGCTGAATCTGGGGGATAATGTTTTGGTCGAAGAGGTAAATGAGACGAGTGTAGATGCAGTTTGGGCGAACCTCGGAGAGTTGTACATATTGAAATCTCTCTTGAAGGAGCTTTTCTTGATTCAATGGTTCTTCACTCCAAGATGATAGAGGAATGTCAGTTCAGGATCACCTAAATGAGTTTAATGAAGTCATTAATAATCTGAACAATAAGGATGAGAAGGTATCTGCTTAATCGTAGACTACGATATTGTCCTTTGTCCAGTTCTTACGAGTACTTTCGTGGTTATCTAACGAGAGGAAGTGAATTATGCACTTTCCAAAATAATGATAGAAGAAATTGGAGGGGAACGAACACAGAAGAGGCGCTGAGGGCTTGCTGGTCGAAGGCAAAAACTAAAAGACTGCCTGTTCGACAAGCAGCACAAAGTGCAGCTTGGCACAGCAGTTCACAGGACCAACGTACGATAGATACATCCATTTTAAAAGGAGGTGCCCGAGTATACACCAACCTTCATTGATGAGGTTGAGTGAACTTGCCACTCATCGATAAAAAAAAAAAAAAAAAAAAAGATGGCCAATTATTTGTATCGATGCGAAGAAATATGAATTTATAGACTTATTTTTCAAATTAACAAAATTTGAAATATGACAAATTAACAGGAATGGATGAGAATGCTATCCTTGAAATTAAAAATCTCTGCAATGGAGATGGAATCTACATTTACCGACAAAATGTACGATCAGCACGAAGAAAGCAATCTACTTGCCAAGATATTTTTTACTTAAATAATGGAGGAGACTTGACTTGTAGTTAAATCGATGGAAGAACATGGAATGTAGACCCCATGGTGAATCACCTTATTGATCTATCACATTAAAAAGTTGTTTGGACATATTTTTTCCAACCAAAAAGATGATTTCGGTGTGAACCATGAGAGTAGGGTAAAATCAGACTTATATTAAATAATCTCTACACTAAGTCCAGCATGATGTGAAATTCATAACAATGGATTTACTTTCCTGAGCCGAAAAGGATTTCTCTGCTTTATTTGGAATAATGAATGAAGTTTCGTCAGAGATAGCTGGGAGATGCTTATCGCATTCAACTTTTTAAAGTGAAAGATTCCCAAGAACAAAAACCCTAGGTCGCAGTCCTCGTAACTTGTGTAAAGATCTTTGGATAGTGATAAGACAAAAGTAGGAATATAATATGAGGGCGGTCAAGTCATCAACGACTTGTCTATTTGTGATAAGGATTTCTTTTCAAATTGCTGGTGTTTCACCCCAACCCCAAATGATGAATTTACGAATTAATCTCCAGGTGACTAGAGAAAGGATTGACTTCCACTACCATGCCGCAAATCAAGTGTCCATAATTTCTCGTGCTTCCTATTAGGAAAAAAGCCACAAAAAAACTCAAATTAAGTTCATTGTGACATGCTTATTCTAAACTTCTTTTTTGACATCAAAAACCTCAAACTCTCTACTCACTATGACACATTTCTAAATTTTTCTTGTAGCATAAAAAATCTTAAACTTATACCTATGTGATACATTTATCCTCCATTAAGGTTTCATTAAATGATTTTTTCGTCAAAATAACATTGTTTTAATTTCACTTGAGTCATATGAGCAGTATGTCAACAACATTTGCTTTCCAGCATCAATGTAGATAAATTTTAATGTGCCACACATGTTCAAGTTTTAGATTTTTTGTGTCATAGAAAAATAAAAGCTAAATGTGTTAAAGTGAATATAATTTAGGGTTTTTGGCAGCTTTCACCCTTCTTTTTATTCTAAAAGAGTTTTCCAATATTGTCTTTTTTCATGTCTAGAAAATATGGATTTTTTTCCGTGACAATAAATTGCAATAGGTATTGGTAAGTGCCAAAAAATGTTGCCTAAAAAATTATCGGTAACCTTTTTTTTTCCAAGTAACTTGTTGGTAATTTACCAACACTTTGATGAAATAATGATTATTTATATAATTTACAAATTAGGAATTTCTACACCAACCGGCCAACTTTAATCTGCATAACTCACGGATGTTTCAAGTTTATTGACTTTTTCGCAAAATTATCAACCTAAATTATCAACTAATTTTGGGTTACCAACTCTCATTTAAATTATTTCCCAACGTTTAATAGTTTCCATTTAAATTTACTAACTTTTTTTATTGAGTTATAAACTTTATGTGCCTTGGTTGGAAGGATTTTTTTTTTTTTTCTGTTAGAGACAAAAAATTGTAATTTAAGAAAAGACAAAATAACATTGGTAACTAACTTAGAAAAAGAAAAGTTGGTAATCACTTTAATTGAGATTGATAATATCTTAAAAGAGTTAATATACCTAAAAAGTTGGTAAGTAAGACAAGCGAAAGTGAGAACTATATAAACAAGTTCGTAAGTAAATAAAAGCTAAATGTCGGTAAAGCAACTAGAACAAGGGTTGGTAAACCAAAATTCATTGATGACTTAATTGGGAAAAAAAAATAAAGTTGTGTTGGGTTATAGTTTATACTCTCCATCAACATCAAGGCATGGGGGTCCAGCTCCTCGGTGAGCGGGCAGGGTTCGGGAGGCCGCCTCGGCAAGGGTTGAGGGGCAACGCCCTTGCGATGCCAAAAGGATTTTATAATTTAAGTTCATATTTTATTGATAGTTTGGGCTTGAGTCCTGAATTGCTACTGTGTTGCTTATATATAATCTCTCTCGCTTGTAATTGAGAGTGATATAACGAGAGGTGTGAGGTGCTAATTATAGTGGAATCTCCTGCTGGACGTAGCCCTAATTTAAGGTTGAACCATGATAAAAACCTTGTGTTTCGATTTCTTTTTCTTATTTTTATTCTATTTCCGTGTGATTATGTATCGAATTCTAACAAGTTAAGAGCATTGGTAAGGAAAGAAAATAAAAATTGATAATCTATAAATTGTTGAAGAGAGTTGTAATTACATAAAAATATTGATAAGATACCAATAAATAGGGAAATTATATGACAAGTTATTTTTTTATTAATGATTTTTTTTATCACTTATCGATTCTTTCATATATCAACACAAAAAAAAAAAACCATTTTTTTTAAAATGCAATAGTAGAATCATTCCTTTTCTAGAGGTGAAAAATGGAAATCGATGATCATTTTATCCCCCCCCCCCCAAAAAAGAGGGGCCATTGTTTAATGTATGTTTTTCTTCGTATAGTTCAGTTTATTTGTTCCATTGGAAAGGAGGAAGTTGATTGTGTGTGTTGCAAGCACAAAATGCTTTGCTTTTCCTTTCATTCATCTGGGCACTAAACCTATTCATCGTTCTAATGATAGTAAAAACAAAGATTGCTCGTTATAATTACAGTTAATGAGAAAACACTTAGACTGATTGCAACTTCACACGTCAACTTCTACCTATTTATTCACATTATCGAGTGCACTTGGTTGACTTCATGATTTAGATTCCTGGCTTAAGCAAGTATAGACGATATCCTCATGTTACACGGAATTTCTCGTTCCACAGTTGCCTATCTCAGGGACATTTCTAAGATTCTGTCTTGAAAAATGGGATTATTTATCATTCGTGGTAAACATGTAATATTGGTCACAAAATTCTAAATCGCGGTTATATATTTGTATAACTGGTAACCTACCAATCAAGTTACTAGTTGTAATCGTGGAGACAACGTGAATGAATTATGACTATCAATGAAGTTGACAAAATTGAAAGATAGTGCCCATTCAACAGTTATAATGACACAGACAGGAATAGTTTCTGGGCATTCCAAACTTATATACGGACACAAATTTGAAATATAGGAAGAGACTTGATTTTAGTACTGGGAGTTGCCAAAGTTTCACAACCAACGTCCACGAATACTAATGGATCAAATGAACTACCCTGCCATAGGTGCACTTTCCGATTCAACTTCCAAGGAGGTCGCTCCTATATGCTCCTCTTGATTTCCGCCTACATACCTGGGCTTGGATACCAGTTCAATCCCTAAGCATTGGACTACTTACATAATATACCACATCAAGAACAATAAAAAATGATTTTTGCTTCAATAATGCACATCGCACTACGATTAAAGAAATTAAAAAGAAAATACTTTGCTTCAATAAAAAGTGAGTTTTGGTTTCACATTTCTAACTTGAGAAGATGCCAAAACCCACTTCATTCGTGAAACAAAAAAAATTCTTGGTTGTTGTCATATACATTAGTCGGATGATTTTTCCATTCGAAAAGAGATTCTTGTCGTGGAAAATGGTTTTCTTTTTCAAAAAGGAGAAGAAAATACTAGGAAGATGAGAGGGGTGATCAAAAGTTGGTTGACTTGTGTTAATGATTTGATTTTTGTGCGTGTTAGAAAGTCAACACAAGAACCTATAAACCATCTAGACAAGCGATGTGAGATAAACATCATCTCTCATTAAACATGATCTGATCATTAAATGGATTGAGTCTATTAAAATTCGTGTGCTTCTTTATATGCTTAAACAAAGGTTTTATAGTTTTTGTGGAGGTCATCCGGAGAAGAAGGGTGATTGTTATTTTAAGTCCCTTTTGATGTATTCTTCTTGTGCTAACACATGACGTTTTCTTACTAAGAAAGAAAATAAAATGGCTATGGAGTCGACCGAAATCTTTGGTCCATAATTTATTATGAGAAAAACAACATTGTCATTGCTAAGTTTCGCTTTAATTTGAAGAACCAAGACATTTTTGTTCTTATGGATTCGGGATAAGTACACTAACAGTGCCAAAAGTTGTGTATGGCGCTCACTTTGGTGCCAAAAGTTTCCGTCGGATCACTTAAGTGCCAAAAAATTTAAAAAATGATCATTTTAGTGCTAGCTCTGATCAGATTGACCGGAAATCCGACGTGGCATTTTTTTATTAATTTTTTAGGCTGACGTAGCTCGCCGGAGAGCACAATCAGCATCTAAACCACAAAAACGATGTCTTTTGGCTTCTTTCCCCCAAATTGAAACCCTAAATCCCCAAATTGAAAGAGAGAGAGAGAGAGAGAGAGGGGAGAGAGGAGGCACGTCGTCTTCTTCCCTAAAGAACGACACTAGCAGCGAACAGCACCAGCAGCAACACCAGCAACGCACCAGTAGTAGCACCAACAATGGCACCGGCGGCGGCGGCGACGCACCAGTAGTGGCACCTTCGACCCCTCTTCTTCCTCCTCCTCCTCCGCCCTCGCCTCCTATTCTTTTTGCCACTTCTTGCTTGAGCAACAATCTCATTCTCTCCTCGCTCACCTGGTCGAGCATCTATAAGGGTGGCCGAGCGACGGTGGCCGAGCGTTGGCGGGCGAACAACGGTGGCCGAGCAGTGAGGAAGAAACCCTAACCCTAATTTCAATCCACGTACGAGCCAAATGGCGTCGTTTTTGCGAGGGTGTCCACATATAAGGGCAAAACGACGTCATTTCTTGAAGAGGATGGAAAATGACGTCGTTTAAAAGCCGAGCAACTTTTTTTTTTAAAATATAAATGCCACGTAATCATTTTGGCCGGAATTTCTTGCCGGTGGCACCAAAGTGATCGTTTTTTCTCCGATTTGGCACTTAAGTGATCCGGCGGAAACTTTTGACACTAAAGTGAGCGCCGTACACAACTTATGGCACCAATAGTGTACTTATCCTGATGGATTCCTTTCATCTAGTGACCATATATCTTCTTCTTATATCAAACCATATCTCTTTCAGTATTTAATTACTGCAGTTACTCTTGAAAATGTCCTAGCTGGAGCGATGATGGTTATGTGATTATCATTGTAATCTTGGCTTTGATTACTCGACTCTTCCCTTGTCTTTTGAATTAACAGAGGTCGGTAGTGCTTTTGTCAATTCTCATGGTAACTCAAGAGGAAGCTTGAATTCTCTGATTTTGTAATTTCATTCCGCAGTTTTCTGTTTAAAGGTTTATTGTCTTGAGTGATCGTGTTTGTTGCCAGTTGGTGATTTTTTCAATGAACTTCATGTTTTGTTTCACTCTCATATTTTTATTACTTGTTGCCTAGCATTAGAATATATAAATAATAAATTACGCATTCATTTTATAGTTTAAGCTTTTAGAATAGTTAACAGTGGTGCCATCAAAATCTCAGATGATATCAAAGATGAAATTCCTGAATTTAAATATTTCCAGACCACATTTGTCTTCCCAATTAAATATTTACACGCTTAGTATTAGGCGAAAAGACCATACTATGCCTATTCATATGATAGCTTAAGATTTTAGAAAAGTTGACGGTGATCCTGCCAAAATCTCACACCTAGTATCGAATTCCTATTTGGATATGTCCTAAACTAAATTTTATATAGAAGACGGTTTGGAATTGAACAGTAAAGTGGTAATGTCTCGAATTGAGGATTTTCAACTTTTTTTTCTTAATCTTACACTTTATTCGTACTAACTAACATAGAATCACTATATGGATATATTATTAGAAAAAATATTTTATATAATACATAATGGATTTGAACAGTAAACTGACGTTATTTTTACAAAAAAAAAAAAAAAAGAAGTATTTCCTTGCAGCGCATGATTCTCAAATTTAGTTTATTTTTACCTTTTTTTGGTTTATTCTCATACTTGCTTAATTACGTTCTTGCTTTTACCAGCGAAATGTTTCTATTTAACGAAAAATTCAAGGAAATAATCGTATATCAAACAGTGTGTTTTGAACAGTAGAGGCCATCTTGAATAATTTTTTTTTCTTTTCAGACCTCACGGATATGCTTTTGGTTAAGTGGCCCATTCATGAATTGGATATTTATCAATTTTTGTCTCTGTTTCATCCATTTTTGAAAATAAATTAAGACAATTTACCTTAATCTCTCATATTTCCCTCTTTTACACTAAATGTTCTCTAATTGACCTTAAAAAAATTATTTCATCTCTCAACTACATATTTCTTTTTCATGTAGGAATATGTTAATCATGATTAACATAACAAATAACAAAGTTTAAAAGGCACAAATATCTCGGTTTAAGTCATTTTTTTCTTTTCTCTTTTGTTGGAACCTAAAAGTACAATGCGTATGATTCTAAATTAGATCATTATACTAGAGAATGTGCAGTGCAAAAAAAGAAAAGTGTTCACATTATTTTTTGTTTAATTTTCTTGATTTCGTTTTTTACCAAATGAAAATTAAGTATTCTTGTAGGACAGTGAGATTAAATAAAATAAGTTATATGCCACGTTTTGTTATGAAATGAAGGAAGTAACAATAAATGATGGAAAGACATGATACTTTTAAGGCTTCCTTGCATTTAAAAAGTCAAGAGGAAGAAATAGAAAATGGTTCTTCATCGACACATTAAATCACAGAGACAAGAACAACTTATCGGTATCCAAATCTGCATTCAGGGATAGATTCGAAATATAAGTTGGCTTGAGTTCAGTACTAGCTGCTGAGGAATTCTGCAACAAAGGTGAAGAGTTTACTGGCGGACCAAACTACCTTGCCATAGGTGCATTGTGAGAATGCAGTTGCTTTTGAAAGATTTACACGATCGGCTCCTTTTGGTCACCATCCTCTAGGCTTTTGCCAGATGCCAATTCAATTGCCAATGATTCCTTCGGTACTGCCAATACATGATTTATGTCCAGCCCTTGAACGCCAGTTGGTAGTGTACAAGACTTGGCAATCTCTACCGCTTTCCAAGCCGAGTTAGTGTTGAATTTCCCTCGTAGCCGTGGATCCATGATCCCATGCATATCTCCACTCTCAATTTTAGGTATCAACTAGTGAAGCATGTGCACGCTTCCTTCTTGCTTAATCATCATTGCCGGATGGCTTGTATTAGCTCAAAGAGAACGATTCCAAAACAACAAAAATAACTTTTCTCGTTCAACCCAACTGATTGATTCCTGCAGTAGAAACATCAGAATGTGAATGAGAAGACAATTTCCAGGTCATAGATAAGGAATCTCCTCGAGTTCTCGAGCCCCTTTATTAGTGTCATAATTAACCTTTCTTCCGTCAAGTCCTTAGAGAAGTGAAGTATAAACCATAATTATGCAGATAATCCAAACCTGCAATTCTTGCAAAATCTTCTTTAATAATGCCAATCCGAGGTAATAATGGATATGTTATTTGTAAACCTTGTGCTACATCTATAGCAATTTGCAATCTCTTACTCCACGCCAAGACATTTGGCATGGCCCCTATTATAGATCAGCATAACTTTGCATCATACACGAGAAAGAAATAGATATTTGTGAAATTATTTTAGAGGAAATAAAAATATTCAAGAATAAAATGAAGTACCTGGTAATTGTTGTTGTAGGTTTCCGTACATAAGCTCATATATTAACGCCATCATTTTGAAGTCATCAAAATACCCAATTAGAGAAATCAAGGGTTTGCATGGTAACGTTTCCATTTCTCTCGATTTCTGTTCTTTTGTTCCCCAGAATTAAAAAAGAATAGAAATCCGTTTGGTAACGTCAACTAATTTTTTTATTCTTCGGATTACAAAAGTGGCTGGATGTGGCACCCCTCGAACGGCCCCCGATCCGCTAGGGTCGCCACAGTTCGCTTACCTTTTTTTTTCTTTCCCAAATAACATGTTACTCTGATACCATTTTTAGTTGCAGCGGGTCCATACAACCATAGGGGTTTACATCTTTTATTAACGGTCCCTTGTGCAATTTACATAACGGAAGCATATCCAACAATTCCCTTCCCTACATTCAGAAATCGATGCACACCAACTAAACATTTATAGGTAAAAGCCGTACACTTTTGTTCACTTAAACCATATGGACATCATTCATCGGTACATCAAAATGCCATAGTTTTCTATACTAGGCTATACTTCAAAAGATGACCGACATCTCCTCTCCCAATCGTATGCTTAAGGTCCATCGACTAGTGTCGGCATCCAAAAGTTCCCTCCTTTGCCATCCTTCTCCTCGCGGTCATATCCAACCGCTCAATTCATCTACTAATCTGAAATGTTGGTCCCCAAAAGGGGTGAGTACAACCACTCAGCAGGTAAAGGAATCCAATAACCACTCAATGCATCATACAAGTCATACATGCATTGCAGGCATTACTTACCTTGAAGCCATGCATATACTATCATGCATCATCACCACAATCATAACACATACATGTGTATCATCATGTCATACTCATATCATCGTCATCATGACATTATTATATCACACACATGTCATCATCATCATATACATGACGCCATCATACCATACACATGTCATCATCATCATGACATCATCATATCACACATGTCATCATCATCATGACATCATCATATCACACATGTCATCATCATCATGACATCATCATATCACACATGTCATCATCATCATATTATACATGTCATCATCATCATGACATCATCATATCACAACATATATGCATGTCATCATGTCATATCATATATCATCATCATATCATGCATATCATCATGCCATGGATGATCATCATCATATCACATCATACATCATCATCATCATGCATATCATCATGCCATGGGTGATCATCATCATATCACATCATACATCATCATCATCATGCATATCATCATGCCATGGGTGATCATCATCATGTCATATCATATCATGCATGGTTCAATTTCCACTTTTAACTTTCAATTTGATCACCACATCACCCTTCCTCGGATCATCAATTTTATCTCATATATTACACTCGCATCCCATGCGAGAAAACCTCCGGCATTCAGCCATTCCGCCACCGGCATCCGGCCCCCACATTCCGGGCATCTCGCATCCCAACTGGCATCATGAGGCATTCCCTTCGAGCAGAAACCTCCGACAGGGCTTCCGGCATTTACACTCCCTGGCCGGGCATCCCGCACCCCAATCTTGGCATCGCGAGGTATTCCCTTCGGGCAGAAACCTCCGACAGGGCTTCCGGAATTATGTACCGACATACCACCAGGCCTCCCTTGGAATTACGTACCGTATACCACCGGGCATCCCGACACTCCCGGGGCATTATCATCCGCCACATCAATCTCCTCATTTAACATTATTCATGTTCACCAATTTCGGTCTCAATTTAGCATGGCATATGATGCAATGGCAACCAAAAATCATGATCAATATTGAATTCACATATGCATCTCAATGCATACATCAAGACCCCATCACACATACTTCATGGTGAAATTATTTATAAATTATAATTCATGGAATTTATGCCAATTAAAATAATCCATTTATCATGCCCTTTTTCATTTATTTAAATTCCAGCTTATGTCATTTTCAAAAATATTAAATTTAATTATTTATAAAATCTCAAAAATCATAAAATTAAGGCAAGTAATAAATAAGACAATAGGATAATGATTTCATGCAAAATACACGGCCAATGAGAATTCCACACAAATCCATAATTCACACAAAACAGCACATAATTTTCGGATGAAACCAGAATGCACAGTCTCCGAAGAAATTCGATTAAAATATCCATACGACCTCCTAAAATTACGAATTTTACCGAGTTATAGCCAAGACATTTTCGTACATCTTTCATGAGGACTTCCAAGCCAGATTCTTTCTAGATTATTTACTACAGTCTCACGAAGCTTCTGGATCCATCACCGAATCGTCCAGTACATGCTTCTCCGAAATACTGAGTTTTCACCTACCTATTCTCTTTCGTTTTCTCTGAAATTTGGATATGTTCTACATCAAGATGTCCTCTACAAGTTTCATGAAGAGATATAAGTCAAATAACCAGAGTATAGTCGTCATTTATGTCCATGATATCTCGGATGTCCTGTAATACATCTCCAGAATTACCGTCTTCAAGATCTAGTCGATTTACTAGGTTATACTTGTTCATTTCACTTCAAATTTGAGTATGTTGTAGTTTAATATGTACCCTACAACTTTCATGAAGAGATCGAAGAAATATTCTTAGCACAAATCAACATGCAACCACAAATCCAACAAAAGGTCAGGGAAATCGTTCCAGATCTGAGGTCTCCGTAGGATGAGAGTTTAACCCCTCAAATCTCCATCATTTTCCACGAAATTTTATTATGTTGTAGTTTAAGATGTTAGCTACAACTTCCATGAAGAGATCGAAGCCAAAATCGGACTCCAAACATGCATGAAAGCTCACACAACATTCTGACTCAAACCGTTCGAGCGAAAACAGCCACACCACTTCAAGATCAAGCTATCCATACTTCGGTTTTCCTCTTCCAATCACCCAAATTCGACACTTTATCAACCATACATACAACAAACACACATGCAAGAGCAGCAAAGAACCCCCAACTTGCCTCTAGACCTCACGAACGGCGGCACACCGGCGACGGACGAACGGCGTGCGGCGGCGACGGCTCCTTCTCCTCCTCTCTCGGCCTCCCTTCTCTCTCTCCACTCCCTCTCTCTCACAACCTCCTCTCTCTCCCTTTGGCCGAATCCTCCACCAGCCACTCTCTCTCTCTCCCTCTCTCTCTCTCTCTCCTTTTGGATGCTTATATATTTGCATGCACCCCCTCTTTGCATGGGGAACAAGTGTAATTGTGGAGGAAGACAAGTGTCCACCATGCTTCACCTCCTTCATGCCACTTGTCCGGTTACATGCAAGGCTGATGGGCCTTCTTCTTGGGCCAATCTTGGGCCAGCTTGGTCGACCACTTCATGGCTCTATGGGCCGGGCCTCTTGGCCCACTTTAGGCCAACACACTTGGGCCTAAAGTCCAAGCTTAAATGGCCCAAAATTTTCTTAAATAAGTCCATTTTTACTTTTAATAATTTACCTTAAATCCCAACTTATATAAATACTAAATTACAATTTCATATGGCCATAAAACTTGAAATCATAACTCCATAAATTCCAATTTATAAAACACATGGCCAATGATAGGATTTTCTTTCCTATCAAATAATTATCCATTAAAAGCTTGGCCATGAATCTTATTGCAAATTATGGACTAAATGGCTACAATACATCTTGATGGTACTCCCATCACCTATTCATAGACCTTAATGTAACTAGAGGTTGCCATGAATTTTGGGATGCCACAATTCTCCCCTCCTTAGAGAATTTCATCCTCGAAATTAGACATTTCCTATGTCTCTTGAAATAAGTGAGGGTACCTTTCCCTCATCTCATTTTCACTCTCCCATGTGGCTTCCTCCACATCACGATATCGCCATAATACCTTAACCAATGGAATTCTCTTGGTCCTAAGAATTTGTTCCTTCCGATCCAATATCAGCACAGGCTCTTCGATATACCTCACTTTCTCATCCATTTTGATGGCTTCATGATCGAGTATGTGTCCTAGATCGGGCTGATACTTCCTCTTAAGTTAAGGATGCAAGCTCTTAACATATCTTAATTTATCTCAACATCATAAACAGTTTTAAAACAACAACCACATCTGAAATTTCTTTTGAACGCTTGAAAATCTTCCTTCATGAAATCAAACAATACAAACCGAGGTTTTCAAAAGCATTGAACGACAACAGCAAGCTTTGAAATCATATGTCATTTCCATGTCAAAACGTTTTCAAATCACCAATGTGGAAAATCCTTTGAGTTCTTGAAAATCCCACTTCATGATATCAAATAATGCAAAATAGGAATTTCAAAGACACAACGGTATAACAATGATAGTATTTGAGAATAGGTAAATCTCATATTGTTGAAACCAATTCACAAAATCAAAGCATGATACCAAATCCATAAAATCCATGTTCACGTTTAAATTTCAAATGTTTTTCGGAATCCACATGTAAAACCTCGAGTCGCACTTGGATGGCGGCGTGAAATAAAATACTTTATCAAAACCCTTAGTAAATTTAAATCGATACGTTGGCAAAATTCCAATCTCAATCCCAACTCCAATGGGTTGGAATGTTTTCTATAAAAAGTTCAGAATTCTTTGAAATAGGAAACATTTCTTAAAACATTTGGGCACGGTGTCACAGTACTCATAAATTTTGATGAAATTCAAGAGATTTTCTAAAACAGTTCACAATCAAAATCTTTTAATAATTCCATCCACCTCCTCTGTCTCATATTCGATTCCTTTTGTGAAAACATCTATTTCAAGCTCTATCCTAAGTGCAACTATCAATGAGATTCAAATTTAAAGAATTCCACCTTCTCGACTCAATCGAACGCACCATTTAGCCAAATTATTCCTATACCTTTGTCACCACCAATTCAAGCCTAGAACCATCAAAATCGATACCACCAATAACTCATTTGGTTCAGTCCAGCAAAGACATTCACTATGCATTCACCGCAACATAGATTCAAGCCTAAAATATAGCATCATTCCTTCGATTCAAATATCTATAGTCCACCAAGACTTATTTAATTCAAAGATCGACAATCCACCAAAATAAAACTTGTCTAGTTTCCACCGAGTATATCTCATGTCTCATCCTAAAGGATCATCACTTAGACTAACCATTCATCAAATCCACAACATGAACTTTCACATTTTCACCTTAGAAAGACTATAACCACAATTGATTATCCACTAATTCCACCGAATCCTTTCAAACTGAGATCATCACCTAAAATTACAGTTGACCAGTACCGATTAAACCTATTATTCTGACATATAAACCACAAATAATTTCATATCTCATATGACTACTCAAACTCATGACTTCCAAGATCAATCTATACATACTAAATGCCTCCATGTAATGCATCAAGACTTCCAATGAGATCCTCTAATAGAAAGTCACTACTTAGCTCAAATGATCATAACTTAATCCTCAAATTCATAACTCGCTCTTCATAATTCACTTCTTAAGCCTTGCTTGCAACACTACGCTTAGATGCTACGCATGTTCTTCAGGTCCTTTAGAATATATTAGGATATCATCAAATGAAGACAATCACAATTTGATCCAAATAAGGCTTAAGTATCCTACTCATTAAATCCATGAATGCAGCTAAGGCATTCGTCAATCCAAATAGCATAACTAGGAACTCATAGTGTCCATAGTGAGCTCTAGATGCGGTCTTAGGAATGTCTTCTTTCTTTATTCTTAACTGGTATCCTGATCTCAAATCAACTTTTAGAAAAGACCGAACTTCCTTACAGTTGGTCAAATAGGTCATCAATTTTAGGTAATGAGTACTTACTCTTAACAATCGCATGATTCAATTGCCTATTATCAATGCACAAACGCATCGACCCATCCTTCTTTTTTTTCACAAACAAGAGTTCTACAAGCTTAATCATGCTTCCGCTGAGCCACTATGATAAAATTATCCCAGAAACACTGCCCTCCTAGTTCAATTCATAGTTCGGTTCATTCTTGTCCCCTTTTGCCATTCTAGAAGCCTGCCAGGAGCCGCTCCTTGTTCAGGTCCTCTGACCTCGGCGTCCACTCCTCGCCCTCATCAAACCGGGACGTTACAGGTACACCAGATTTCGCCTGGTTCGAACCCGAACTACACATCTACTAAAGGGTCTCGTTTCAATAGGGACTAACTTACAGAGTTATTATCCGTTTTGGCCTATCCCATACTAGGCCTCATGGTTTCATCCTTGACGCATGGGTAAGCACTATCTCAGATAGCTCTTCGTTTGAACAGAGTCTCTTACCTTATCGCGTATCACTCAATGTCACTTGTCTCCTTGATTCCATTCATTCTCTTAACATTTCTTGCTCTCCAAGCTGGGCCCTTTCATAAACTTCATTATAATCCCTTACGTTCAGGAGCACTAGTTGTCTCCTACTGTCTGTCCTCAGGCCCTTAAGGAATTTCTTAACCTTTTCCTCCCAATCCTCTATCAATCTAGGGGCATACCTAGACAGCTTAGAAAGTTTCGCTTCAGGAACAATTTGCGACTCAGTGTCACTAATTAGCTAAGAAGGAGAAGTAATGTTCATACGTTACTAAAGTCATATAAGTAACATAAAATGTTACTGGCACACAAAAGCAATATCACACCAGTTACCAGGGATCTACGAGTGAATACTCATCACCCGTTATTCAATTATTCCGTTTTATATCCTATGGTGTGCATCTTTCTATCCTCATTTCCATCTGAGGCACCTTATCACTTTAAATAAACCATAGCTCTGATACCAATAAAGGAATGTGGCACCCCTCGAACGGCCCCCGATCCGCTAGGGTCACCACAGTTCGCTTACCTTTTTTTTTTCTTTCCCAAATAACATGTCACTCTGATACCATTTTTAGTTGCAACCACAAATCCAACAAAAGGTCAGGGAAATCGTTCCAGATCTGAGGTCTCCGTAGGATGAGAGTTTAACCCCTCAAATCTCCATCATTTTCCACGAAATTTTAGTATGTTGTAGTTTAAGATGTTAGCTACAACTTCCATGAAGAGATTGAAGCCAAAATCGGACTCCAAACATGCATGCAAGCTCACACAACATTCTGACTCAAACCGTTCGAGCGAAAACAGCCACACCACTTCAAGATCAAGCTATCCATACTTCGGTTTTCCTCTTCCAATCACCCAAATTCGACACTATATCAACCATACATACAACAAACACACATGCAAGAGCAGCAAAGGACCCCCAACTTGCCTCTAGACCTCACGAACGGCGGCACACCGGCGACGGACGAACGGCGTGCGGTGGCGACGGCTCCTTCTCCTCCTCTCTCGGCCTCCCTTCTCTCTCTCCACTCCCTCTCTCTCGCAACCTCCTCTCTCTCCCTTTGACCGAATCCTCCACCAGCCACTCTCTCTCTCTCCCTCTCTCTCTCTCTCCTTTTGGATGCTTATATATTGGCATGCACCCCCTCTTTGCATGGGGAACAAGTGTAATTGTGGAGGAAGACAAGTGTCCACCATGCTTCACCTCCTTCATGCCACTTGTCCGGTTACATGCAAGGCTGATGGGCCTTCTTCTTGGGCCAATCTTGGGCCAGCTTGGTTGACCACTTCATGGCTCTATGGGCCGGGCCTCTTGGCCCACTTTAGGCCAACACACTTGGGCCTAAAGTCCAAGCTTAAATGGCCCAAAATTTTCTTAAATAAGTCCATTTTTACTTTTAATAATTTACCTTAAATCCCAACTTATATAAATACTAAATTACAATTTCATATGGCCATAAAACTTGAAATCATAATTCCATAAATTCCAATTTATAAAACACATGGCCAATGATAGGATTTTCTTTCCTATCAAATAATTATCCATTAAAAGCTTGGCCATGAATCTTATTGCAAATTATGGACTAAATGGCTACAATACATCTTGATGGTACTCCCATCACCAATTCATAGACCTTAATGTAACTAGAGGTTGCCATGAATTTTGGGATGCCACACTGGAGAATAAATTTGAAATAGAAATAAGAAGTAAAAAAAAAAAAAAAACCTTCTTGTTCCTAGGAACAATTTCTAGAAATAAGCCATTTTTTTTCTTTTTCTAGTTTTCTTCTTTTCTTCTTCCTTGCTGTGACCATCACCCTTGGATTCACCATTGACCGCCGGCCGCTCGATCGTCGCCGGTTGCCACTGGTCGATCGCCATCCTCTGCCAGCATCGGCCAACCGCTCACCGCCCGATTGTTGCCGGCCGTTGGACGCCACCTACCGCTGGCCAACCATAGCCCACCTCTAGCTGACTGTTGCTGATTGCCCAATTGTCACCAGCTGTCGTCGACCACCTCCCACCACCGGCCGACTGCCACCCTTTGTCAGCGTTGGTCGTTTGCCGTCACCCGTCGCATTCCACCGAAGCTGCTTGACTGTTACTGACCGTTGCCCGCCTGACGCCATTTGCTACCGACCAATTGCCTCTCATCAATAGTCGACATCGAACCACTACCCATTGGCCGTTGCCCATCTCCCACTGCCACCCGACCGCCGAAGGGGGACGATAGTTCGGCATTGGCTGTCGGTGGCTGCAAGCTATGGTCAAGTGGCTACTAGTAGCCTACGACGGTTGGGGGGAGGCATTCAGCAGTCAGTGAACAAGAAGAAAAAATGATAAAATACAAAAATTTATAGGTCATACCAAATACATTCTTATTGTTTTTCTATCCCGATAATCTAAATTTTTTATAGTTACCAACATGTTATTTTACTCAAAAATTGTTCCAAAGAATAGAAATAGAAAAGAATTATTTCTCAAAAAAATTATTCCCCATAACAGAAATGTTACCATTCGCACCCCAAGTTTCCATGGTAAACAATTGCTAAAAGTTGTGCTTGAAATATCATGCATATGGCTTTACCACGTGTAAGGGAAAATTCCTAAATAAGCAAATGGTTACAACATTATATCCCACCCCTACTTGAAAATGCTTGCACCCTTGCCACGACGACAAGTAGCATAGAGTGCAATTTAGCTTGACAATGTTAGACATAAAAATCATATACGAAAAAAATAGGATCAAATATGAACAGACCTCCAGCCATTGTTCGAATTTGTGTTCGTCGGAAATTCATGGAGATTCCATAAAATTATGGGCACACTATACTAATCTAATCCCCTTGCGTACTAATGGTGTATTTCCAAATGAGAATGTTTGCGTTAAACCTTATGATTACCCTTTTGAAATGAACGATCGTTCCTTTTATAAATCATCTTCCATCAGAGTAGTTACCAAATGGGCGATTGTCATGAAGAGGTATGAAGCGTGAAAAAATCACATGTGGAATAATCGTTACTTAAAAATAGAAAATGTGGGTCCTAAAATGTGGGATCATATTATATATATAACATTCTCGCACTTGATTCCAACATTTTCATTATATGGATTATCTAACCAAAGCCACGAGAACTTTATGCTTAAAGAAAAGAAACAAAATGCATGAATTATGGAGACATGTCCTTTAAGAGTGAGCAATATCTTTTATGTATCACAATACATCTTATTTTTTCAATGTCAGCCTATATGTGACAACGCATCTTAATAATAAACCTATGTTTATTCCAGAACCAAGGATAGATATTCTCATAAACAAAATGTTTACACCAAAATTGAGAATAACATTATAATTGAATAAGAGTTTCATACAATAAAAATCATCCATATGACAACAAATCACATGATGGGACCTATTCTCATATTAATTACATGATCTTTATACTTCATTGATGGCATGCCTTTAGCTAAAGGATCAGTTATCACCAATTTAGTACTAATGTATTCTATGACCAATTTATTCTCCTTAACATGTTTCCTTATGACTAAATACTTGATATTGATATGCTTACTTTAACTACCACTTTTAGCATTTTTAACCATAAAGACCATAGTTGAATTTTCACAATATATTCTTAATGGCTTAGAAATAGAATCAATAATTCTAAGCGCAGAAATGGAATTCTTCAACCAAACACCATACAGGTAACCTCAAAACAAGAAACGAACTCAGCATCCATAGCAAAATAGCAGTCAAAGTTTGTTTCACACTTCTCCATGATACGTCTTTGCTAGCTAAGATAAAAATGTATCCGGATGTTGGTTTTTAAGAATCAATGCAACCCACGAAGTCCACATTCAAAAAACCAACTACTTCTTGGTTGTCAGTCTAACCAACATAAACATGTAGCCTTTCGTATCTTGAAGGTATCTCATCACTTTCTTTACAGCTTTCCAATGGTTCATACCTAGATTATTATGATATCTTCCCAACATTCGCACAACAAAAGTGATATTAAGTCGAGTGTAAACTTGGGCATACATATCACATCCTGATCCTCCAAGCTCGTGCCCATCTCTACTCGATCAACATAATAGCGATGTCTCAGGACGTATCGCCGACCCATTCATTTTAATACGCATGCGGAAACAGATATAATTTCCCAGACAATAAAACAATGGGATAAGAAAGTAAGAACAAACTTTTTCAAACCATAACAATCATACTCATATATATATATATATAGCAAACCATGTCATATATCATACAAGCTGGTCCAAGAATATTAATATATACATAAAGGTTGGTTCTCAAACAAGGGGGTCTAGCAATCACGGCTACTCATCATCACCCTCTTCAAACTCCTCTTGCTCCACATCCTCATCCTCATTGGAGTCTTCTGCTAAGTACACCGGAGACTCTGACTCTTCAAGCTTTGGGTCATTCGTGTCCTCCACCGAACCATCCTTAGGGTCTGCCGAACCCTCTCCAAAAGCAACCTCCAAAATCTGCAGAGGTACCTCACTTTCCGGTACAGGGCCCACCCTCTGGCCATTATGATAATGGCGATACCATGATCGGTATCGATGAGGCACCTTATGGGGTAAGTCCGCATCGACCGAGATGATGGACTTCACTAGCACATACTCAAGGCCCTTAAGGTGTCCATGTATCGGAACGTGGTAACTCGTTTCAGTGAATTTCTTAGGTTGTCCAAAATGATCCGGTGGGGCTGCCATCTATGGGCCTAAAATATTATCACACAACGGGGTGAGACGACATCTCAGCAAGTTCTATCTCTTAAGACTCGATTAGAAAGAAAATATACCCTAAGGACTACCTAAGCACAACCAGGCATCAAAGGACTTACCTTGGCCTTAGTTCCTTCCTACAAGTCAGTTTCAAATAATAAATACTGACAATCATAACACTCAATCAAATTAGATCAAAACATCGACCTAGTTGATTACATGTCATCACAACCATCTCTTGGTCGCCCCATTCAATACTATCTATAAGTCCAACTATATTAGGACTGCTCGCTCTAAGCTGATAAATAGATAGTATAGCTCTCTCTAAGCTGATAAATAGTGTACTGCTCTCAATCTAAGCTGATATATCAAACCATTGAGTTGATATAGCACACTAATAATGCTCTCTCTAAGCTGATCATATTGCTCTCACTAAGCTAATTAAGTATACTGCTCGCAATCTAAGCTAACATATCACAGCCCGTAGGATGATATAGTATACTGTTAATGCTCTCTCTAAGCTAATAAGGTATACTGCTTGCAATCTAAGCTGACATATTAGAACCCGTAGAATAATACAGTATACCGGTATACTGCTCTAAATCTAAATTGACATATCACCCGTAGGTTGATATAATATACCATCCCGAATCATACAATTCTATTTACCATTTTTATCATATTCGATAAAAATACACGTGCGTGGATACACGACCGACCTTAACCAAAATACAAGGTTTTCGCTTTTGAACCTTCCACTATTTTCAGCAGTTCCAAAATAGATTTTTGGCGTTGTAGACCGACGTCCAGTAATTTTCCAATTAATTACCAAAATTATCTATTTTTGGAAATAAATACCAACCAACACCAACACCAACTACAATCAATTTGCATAATCAAGTGATCAATTAAATAAACAAAGAGTACCACTACAATCAGCACGAAATTCTGGTTACCGGCCATCTTGGTTTAATTTTCAGAAAATAAATAATTAATTAAATAATTACAAAAAATAATAAATAAATGCAATAAATAGCATAAATGTAAACTTAGGCCTGATAAAGCCTAATTGGAAGCCGAGATGAGTCCGGAAAATTTTCGAACCCCTCTAGTTAAATACTAGAGCTTGTTTAGGCTCTAATTATACTAAACTATCCACATAACATGCATTGACAATTAATTAAATTACTAATCTAATCTAACCTAATCACCTAATTCATCTTAGCCTAAACTAATCAATCTCTAAGTATAATTAACCTATTAAGCGAGGATTAGTGAGTTAAACTCACTTGTTTTACGATCTGATCGGTTTAAATCGATAGGAACGCCGTGAGGGACGGAAAACTTCAAAGTAGGCCTAGTTTTTGGGGCCGGGAATATCCTCAAAACTAACCTCAAAGGCTGCTGGAAACCCACTGATCTTGCTTCTGTTTTGGGTTGCAAAAGAAAGGATACGGGGCTGATCGAGGCAAACAAGATCGGTGACGGGTAGGCGGAGCTTCGGTGGGGTTTCACAGCGACAGACAGGTGGCTCCGGCGACCTCCACACAACCCTGGCAGCACCCTAGATGGCGGAACAAACGGTTGGAAGCAGTAGGGGATGTTGGGGTCGCGCGGCGTGCTGACGGGGGCGGAAACAGCGAAAGGCGGAGGGCGGTGGCATTGCGGGCGGTCCGGTAGTTTGCTGGCTGCTCCGGTGGCTCCTCTGCAAGCTTGCTGAGGTTTTGAAGTCTTCTAAGCACACCAAGGAAGGCGGAGGGAAAGTCGAACAGCAGGGGGAGAGAGAGGGAAGAGCTAAGGGGATCAAGGGAGACCACTTGGCCCTATTTTCTCTCAAATTGTCCTATTGACCATTCCTGCACCACCAGCTAACCCCTTGGCCTTAAATCAGCCACTAAGGCTTCACTTTATAACATTTGAAATGGTCCAAAAGCCATAAGCAAGGGGGAACTACGAATTTCACTAATTTCTCCCTCAATTGGACTTAATTTCGTTCTTAATTCCATCCAATTTAGCCCTAAAAAATTCGACCAACACCTCATTGATCAAATTGGTATTTTTTCTCACCAATTGATCCCACTTGCTTTTAAATTGTGTAATAAAAAGTGGTCCTTGACTTTTTCTGGACAAAAACGGCCTTAGGACGACTTTTTTCCAAAAAGTCTCGGTTTGCAGAAAAATCTTCGGAGGCTAAGTTGACGTTCCTAAAATGACCTGTGACATGAGAAAACTTTCAATTTCTGAAATCGGATTCAAATTCGCGGTTAATTTCAATCCGACGCGATTTTAGCATGACCTAGACTATTAGGTAGCTTTCAGAATTTTTGGTGCAAATGACCCGTGGTCGATTTTTTTTTAGCCGCAATGAATCTCTTCAATACATTGGCAACTCTCGGTGGTCGTGAAAATCTCGAGGATTCAATTATGGACACAGGGTACCAAAACAATAGAAAAATCAAACTAGTATCGATTGATGATAATTTTGCAATTTAGTGTAATCACCCACATTTAACCACACATCTCAGTCGAACCGACTTATCTATGATCTCTAATCGATTTATATCGGTGCAGTAATGATCTCAGCAGATGAGCACGGTTGAGAAATCGATTCATGGTTGAATTCTCAAGTCTATTCACCTTAAAATTTCTTAATAACTTCCCTAGATAGTCTAGTTATCTCATGAGTGATCAGCTCTGAGAATAGCACTATAGGCGCGTCGATGAAAGGCCCGATTTAATTTAATAGAAAACAGCATTGAAAATCCAGGATGTCACAATACATCAAGCTTCCAATAGCAAAAGCATATGGAATGTTACTCATTTGTTCCTTTTCTAAATATTTTTTCTAGCACTGGTTCAAATTAAACATGTTACCTTTCACAATAGGTGATATACTTGATGAATAATCTTTCATCTGAAATCTTTCTAAAACCTTATTGATATAAGTTTCTTGAGATAGTTCTAAAATTCCTCGAGGTCTATCTCTATGAATCTTAATGCCAATGACATAAGATGCATCACCCATATCTTTCATATCAAAATTCTTAGAGAGAAATTATTTTATCTCATATAATAACCCCTTATCATTTTTTGTAAGTAGAGTATCATCTACATATAATACAAGGAAACAAATTTTGCTCTAACTAACTTTCTGGTATATACATTGATTCATGAAATTCTCTACAAAATCGAAAGAATAGATGACATTATGAAATCTTAAGGATCATTGGCGGGATGCTTGTTTCAAGCCTTATATAGATATCTTAAACTTGCACACCAAATGCTCACATTTATGAAAGGAGAATCCTTCAGCTTGTTTCATGTAAACCTCTTCCTTTAGTTCCTATTGAGGAATGTCATTTTCACATTCGTTTGATATAATTTCATCTCAAAATGAACAACAAATGTCATTCTTAGATACAAGAGAAAAGGTTTCCGTGTAATTGATTCCTTCTTTTTGAGTGAATCTTTTGGCAACGAGTCTAACTTTATATCTCTCAATGTTGCCCAATAAAGTATTCTTAGTTTTGAAGACACTTTTACAACTATGGCCTTCGTACCATCAAGTAACTCAACCAAATCCCAAACTTCGTTAGATACCATATGACTCATATCTTCCTTCATAGCATTGTACTATAAATTGGATTTATCAATATTTATGACTTGTGAAAATGTTTCAAGATCAATCTCAGCTCCAATATTATAGTTAGATTATTGTAAATACACAATATAATCACTAAGAATTGTTGATTTCCTCATTTTAGTATATCTTCTTAATATTGTATCAACATTTTCTTGATGAGCGTGTTGTTCAACTGGTTGTTCAACAGATTCAGGTAATTGCTGAACAATTGGATCTACTATATCAAATCAGCAGGTTGTTTAGTAGTTGATTGAACTAAAGGGGTGTTATGAATAACAACGAACCTTATATTTGAGGTGGAAGGTTGAGTGTTCGAATGATCTTTCTCAATAACAAGGTCATTCGATTGATCGCTCCTACGAATCAAGTCATTTTCAAGAAACTTAGTGTTTCTTGATTCTAATCCTAGTGGTGTGAGATAGATAATAAAACTTGCATCCCTTGGATCTTTCAGAATATTTAATAAAATACCCACTTATAGTCCTTGGGTCCAACTTCTTTTCTTGTAGATTGTAAACTCTCACTTTAGATGTGCATATCCAAACACATACATGTTGTAAACTCGGTTTCCAACCTTTCAACAACTCAAAATGTGTCTTTGGGATAGCTTTGGTCAAAACTCGGTTTAACATATACATTGCTATCTTAAGTGTTTCAATTCACAAGGACTTAGGAAGTTTGGAGCAACTAAGCATACTCTGTACTACGTCTAATAAAGTTTGGATTCTTTTTTCTGTTATACCGTTTTGGTTCAGAGAACCATAATAGTATATTGGGCAACTATCTCATGCTTGTAAAGAAACTTAAAAAATAGACCAGGTGCTTATCCATCTTTAATGTATCTACTATGAAATTCTCCATCTCTATATGATCTTACGATTTTAATTTGCTTACTGCATTATTTTTCTATTTCTGCCTTAAATATCTTAAAGGCATCTAACGCTTCATGCTTATTATAAAGCGAGTGAGGATACATATAACGTGAATAATCATCTATAAAAGAGATCAAGTATTTCTAACCATACGAGTCCATATCTAGACTACAAATATTCATGTGTATGATTTTTAATATTTGTGTACTCCTCTTGGCACATTTCTTTTTTTTTTTTTTTTTGTTGGTTTACTTTCCCTTTATGCAATCAACATAACTATCACAATCAATAAAATCTAAAATACCGAATATTTCATCTTTTACCAATTGCTTAATTTTATTTATAGAGACATGTTACAATATCCAGTACCACGACATAGAGGAATCTTCATTCACAACACACTATTTTATATGCATCGCATTATAATAAGCATTATCTTGTAAATTCGAAAAAGGCCATTAGACAAAGTAGTACTCCTAACAATTTCAGATTTAAATAATAAATAGAAGTTTGAATTTGAAAAGTTAAAAGAATAACCCAAAGATACAAGTCTTGAAATTGAAATTAAGTTTCTAAGGAAACTAAGGACATAAAAGGTCTTTTCCAAATTCAAAATAAAACCACTATTGATAACTAATCTACGTGTGACACTTAAATATTAAACAATGTATTCATATAATAGTTAAAAGTTTTAGTACAATTAGTATTGATTCCACAAACTTATTATTTGCAAAAGTTCCACATTATTAGAATCAAAATTAAATCGTTTGTCGATATATACTTATTTACCCAAGACATTATTAACTCAAGTCTTTGAGCGAAATTGAGTTGAATTAATTAGGTGAAACGAGTACTTACTTTCAAATTAAAGAATAACGTACTTTGGAGTGCATTTGAAAGTTTGTAATCTTATATTATTATTTCTATATTATCCGTGTATAAGAGTGATTTATTAAATATCTATTCCTTGCACCGAACAAGCACAACTTATATCATATTGGATTCTAATAGGATGTAAAGAGAGAATTTACATTCTATTTCATCTACATAATTACACATATTTCTTTCAAAGCATTTTTCATATTTCCTACTCACGAGCACAACAAATTATGTGTAAAATTCTCCTATTTATGAAGTTTTTCTTTTTTTTTGGTCGGTTCCTATTTATGAAGTTAAACCAGCGGAAAAAATCCCATATAATAACTTGATTAGATATACACACGACAACCCCATTGGTAATGTCCTTCTTTGTGGTAAAGACTACTTCTGATCACAATGCACAACTTCTCCCAGCGTGATCTAGAGCATTGGCAAATTTATTAGACTATTTTAAAGCGAAAATCACTTTTAGCATTCTTCAATTCAAGTGCATGGGACCCAACCGTTGTTGTTACCCAATCGCCACATGATTGGCAAATTTATTAGACTATTTTAAAGTGAAAATCACTTTTAGTGTTCTTCAATTCAAGTGCATGGACCCAACCGCTGTCGTTACCCAATCGATTCACGTACAATTTTTACTTTTCTTTTGGGGGGGCAAAAAGTCCGAAGTGCTTTTATTGATGACTTGAGCAAGAAAAGCATTGGATTAATTACATTATGCGTCATCCAAGAAAAAAAAGATTTTTGCCTCAATAATGCACTTTAAAGTAATTAAAAAGAAAAGACTTTTACTTTAGAAAAAGTGAATTTTGCTTTTACATTTCCAGACTAAAGAGATGTGAAAACCCAATTCATTCATCGAGGATAAAAAAACATTGTTTGTTGCTGTGTAAATCCTTTTCCGTTCACAAAGAGATTCTTGCCGTGGAAAATTATTTAAAAAAGAAAAGAAAAGAAAGAACATGTGAGTTAAGTCATCAAAAGTTGGGAATTTTTTTAGTAGAAGTGTAAAGCACGGCTGTTTTCTCAAAAAGAGATCTTAAAAAGAATTTTATCGGGTTTGAAATCACGAATTGAGTCTCAAATAAAGGCACCGGCTATCCTCACCATGCGACCAGCATGTGCATCTCGCGTCATTTTCCAAGCAATGGTCGAGGCATTGGAGCAGTTTCTTTTTCTTTCTTTCTTTCTTTCTTCCTCTTTATTTTTTCTTGTTGCAACCTTTTCAAAGGTAAACCATCAAGGGAAAGCTAATGAATTACTAAGCCTATATTTAGTGCAGATTCTTCCAAACACATGCCAATCACAAATTTGAGGTTTTTAATTTAATAATCTAAACATGCAAAACAATTCAATTTGAAGGCACCACTACAATGCCAATCAATTCTTTTTGGATTTTTTTTGTTTAACATGAACATGATTTAATTTAAATGCTATGGCTATGTGAATTCTAATATAGCATGCATTGACAAACTAACATGAAATCCTAAATGACATGTATGTTACGTTGAAAATCGTTACACATTATTTGAAATGACTATATTGGAATTTTACCCAAAAGTTTATAACTCGATTGACAAAGTTAAAAAAATTATAATTGAATTGATATCTATATAATAGGTTTAGAAATGATTAGATAATTTTTCTCTCTACTTATGGTAACGGGACTTTGCACAATGACGTACAAAAGCCAATACAAGAAGATTTGCCAAGATGTTTCGCTTAACAAAGTGGAGGAGACTTGGTTCAAAAAAAAAAAAGTGGAGGAGACTCTGACTTGCGCTTGGATGGATGAAACAAAAAGCAGAAGAACAACCACCTTAGTGCATACAAACTGGACTCACTTTTTCTAAAGCCGCTTTTTCCCCTTTATTAGGTTGTCGTAGAATATGATAGTGAGAGTCATCGAGACTTGTCTCATATTAGAAATGTAGTAATTGGTGGTGCGGCCGAAGTGAGTTGTAACTTTGTAATTAAATCTGGAGCTATAAAAATTGACAGAGAAATAAAATGAGGAACAATTAAAAAAGAAAGGACACGAGAAATTTATATGATTCAGTATAAATTTTAAAATATACCTACACAGGGAGAGCCAGTAAATAATCCATTAATAAATCGGAGAATTATAGGATTATAATTGGTCATGCACTTGAATATTTTTCAATCCTAGTAAATACGTAATACTCACGATGTTTAACAACTCAACTTGATGGGCTGGACTCTGCACAAATCTCATTGAGCTCTCACCTTTCTTCATCTCTAGACCTCTAGGCTTCTCTCTTGCTCTCTCTACGTTCTCTGCGGTCCTCCTTTCATGGGAGAATGGATATTGAAACAAGATAAATGGTGCCCATCGTCAGAAGCCATGTGCGTTCATGTAATTAAAGATGACATGTGTGAATGATCATCATTAACACATGCACCGACACAACAAAAATGAGCATAAACTTCTACTTCCCTCTTTCCTCCATTTATTAACAAAAAACAAACTTAGCCCACAAAATATGACAAAAGGGGAGAGGATATTTGGCGCCTGTCTCTAAAGCAGCGAGGGCGCCCATCAATATCTATGGGCATGCATGCATTAAATGGGGAGGAAACTGGACGTCCAATTTCATGGGCATCTATTAATGAAGGAGAGAAAAGTCAAGACTTGTATGCTTCATCATTTAATGTTTGCCTGCTCAACACCATGCATTTTGCGTGTGACTTTGAGTGATAAATGCCCCAACATGTGTCGGGTCTTGTATACCACCTCAAACTCGCGATGTAATTTAATATCATAACTTACAATTTGTGACAACCTAGAAAGTTATTAATAGTCATCATTCAAGAGAGCTGAGAACATTAAAAAAAAAAAACTCATTTCTTATGATTGTTTCCTATGGATTGGATTTCTAGAATCAAGAAACACTTAATAGTTGAGCCTTCAAGTGATTGTAGTCTTCTTTTTGCTTATCATTATCAACCATCTCAATCCAATGTGGTTAAGTTTTATTTTTGCAATTTATTTCTCGCTTAGATCGTTTGTTCACACTTTCTCATTAGTTGTGAGGGTTTATTATTGATCGATTATTCTTGAAATTTTACCTATATGCAATTATCGTTATGGACTTTATTAAATTGGAGTTGGAGAAATTTACTAGAAGGAACGATTTTAATATATGGTGCATTAAGATTTGCGATGTTAGAGCCATAGTGTTTGGATTTAGCATTGAAGGGAGATCATAAACTTCCTCAAACTACGAAAGCAGAAGAAAAAGTTGATATTTTGAAAAAGGCTAGGTGTATAATACTATTGAATTTGGGGATAATGTTTTAGCTAAAGAGATAAATGAGACGAGTACAAATGTAGCTCGGACGAAACTTGAAGTGTTATACATATCGAATTCTCTCTTGAAGAAACTTTTCTTGATTCAACAGTTCTTCACTCCAAGATGATTGAGGAATGTCAATCCAGGACCATCTAAGTGAGTTCAATCAAGTCTTTAATATCTAAACAATGTGGGTGAGAAGGTATCTTATTAATGGCACACTAATTGCTTTATTCTTGGTCCTGTTCTTATGAATACTTTCGTGGTTACCTTATGAGAGGAAGTGTATTATGCACTGTTTTCCAAAAGAATGATAGAGGAAATTGGAGGGTAATGAGCACGGAAGTGGGGTGCTAAGGGCTTGCCGGTGAAAGGCAAAAACTCAAAGATTGCGTGTTCAACAAGCAGCACAAAGTGCAGCTCAACATGAGAAAATATTGGGGAGGAGTGGGCGTCCAGAGTTTCTAAATCCCACCCATTCACCGGGCGACACGTGTCGCCCAGATCCCTCTCTGTCCCTTTGTCTCTCCAATCTTGCACTGTTCTCTTCTTCACCTTTTCTTCCTTTTTTCCTTTTTCTTATCTTTCTTTTCTTTGACTTGTGGCCGATATTTGACCATGGCCGGCAACTGACCACAGGCGAGGGCTAGCGAGGGTGTCGGGCCCTCGTCGCCCACAGGCGAGGGTCGCTTTCGTCGGATTCAGCGAGGGATCAACCCTTGCGGCCAGGGCGAGGGTTGCTCTCGCCGGATCTGGAGATGGCTTGCCCCTCGCCAGATCTGGAAGCTAGGTTAGGAGGCAATAGCTTTGTAGCTGCAAGGGACCTCGAGGATGCAGGGGACAATGGAGGGCTCAGGGTCACGGACGATGGGGGGACTTAGGCTTGCTCTTGGACTGGGGAGTAGGGGTGTGCAACCGGACCGAGTTTACCCGGTTCCCAGATCAGCCCACTCGGAAAACAGGATCGGGAACCGGTTCTCGTTGAAACCGGTCTGGGAACCGATGAAACCGGTCCGAGAACCGGTTCCCGAAATTCAGAACCGGTTTGAACCGGTCCGAGAATCGATTTTGAGGGATTACCCACCCGGGAACCGAATCGATCGGACCGGTTCCGGAACCGATTTGAGAACTGGTTTGTAAGCCCAAGTGCCCAACCCAAAAGTCCAAAACCAAAACCCTAATTTGAGAACCGGTTTCTTTCTTTACCTCTCTCTTGCAGAGTCGCACCCGCATACTTGTTTTCCTTCATCGTTCATCTGCTTCGAGTAAAAGACCTCTTCTTCGAGCTCGCCTTGGATTGGGGAGGACTAGGCAAGGTCTGAAATCGGCGTTTTCCTTCATCGTTCGTTTGTCTTCCTTGCTCGCTTCCATCTATCATCGGCTGGCTCACAGTTGCACCATCGCCAGCTCCCCGTCGCTCTATTTCATCCATCGCCGGCTTCCTCATTTGTAAGCTCAAGTCCAAGTCCACCATTGGCGTCGAGTTCACCACCCGCACTCTCACTGTAGACGTCAAGGTTGTCAAGGCTTAGATTTGGGACACCGCTGGAGAAGAAAGGTCTCCCCTTTTTCTCCAACTTTCGATTCTTCTTTTTCTTTTTTGAATTCTTGTTGTTTTGTCTCGGATTTGGTTCTGCTGCAAAACCAAAATGTCAACAGCATTGCAATTTTGGATGGTTTTGGCCAATTTACCGAACCCTAGGAGCGTGAATTTTGTTAGGGATTTTGTAATTGTCGGTTCCTCTCTAATCATACATGATGAAAGGAAAGACGATTTTCAATGCCTGTGTATGTTGCTTATTGCATTCAAACCATCAGTCAGTACTTATGTTCGCTAGGATTGAAATGAAAGAATTAGATCATGTATTAAATCGGAGAAAAATCTTGGGATCAAGTTTTAACCGTCTATCTGCTCATAGGGGATTTCCAGAACAGAAGATCCCTCAACTTGATTGAGAAAACAATTTATTTAGTGCCAGGATGTTTCTCTATTATGTTCAATGAAGTGTATTGGTCAATTGATCTGTCTTTCTTCTCTATGCAGGGGAAGCACGAATCATATGCAGGTAGTCACTTATCGATTTTTTGTGGTTGAAGTGTTATCAGTTTTCATCAACTGATTGGATACCTCAAGATTCTGTTAACAAGCAGTCCCTGCATTATTTTGTGTGAAAGGCCACTAGGGGTGCCTGATGAGAAAGGTTGCATCCTCGATAAGCATGATGGAAACGTTTACTTGGAGGTTTAGAGTTTTGTATCTATACCTATTGGATTAATTGACTCTGGAGAGGTATCTATTTAATTATTTGAATGTCATTTTACTTATTTATGTCGTATAATGTCCAAAATCACAATTCTTTGTGGTCTCTACTCAATCTTGAGCTTCCAAACCTAGTTAGTAGCTGTTGGGAAATCCGAGTGGGAGTGCCAGTTGGAGAAGCAACGCTTGAAAGCTCCATCTTCGATTGACTTGCTAGATGCCAACCGATGTGAAGAGTTAGGAATTCATGAGGTACATGTCTAATTGGGGTTTTGTAAATCGATATTCAATTCACAAGTGACTGTAGAAAGTATTTCTTGAAGCATCCTATATAACCTTGTTCGAGTATTTTATAGCATTTAGGTGAAATCTATCGGTCTGAAAGGTTTAAGAGCTAAGGAGATTTTCTGCATGATGTTACATATTGTGTTCCTTCTCCTTAGAATAACCACTGACTTGAGAATACTATTGATTTATCTATCCTCAGTCTATATTACTAGCCTATTCATATTTTCTTTTTTGTCATTTTGTTTTCAGGCATTACTAGTTCATGCGCCCATTGCTGTTGGACGAGACCCTCCAAAGGAAATTGTAGCTGTTGTCTGGCCAGCAAATTTCAGTTACTCCACTGCTCCGAAGAACTTGGATCAGAAGTACATTGTCAAAAATAAAATGGAAATGTCAATTGAAGTCAAATTCAGTGACGATTCTGATAATGGTCGAGAAAGTCATCTTTATTCATCTTGCGTGACACCATCTTGTTATAGAGGATTTCATGGTCTATACATCTTTTCCTTGGAGCACAAGTCTCATGAACTATTTCAGAAATCCGGTGTATATAAATTTCTATTTCATATGGTAAATAAGCATCTTTAACTGTTTGCTACAACGGTGGATGTGCTTATGCTGATCAAGATTGTAAACGCTTTATCTTACATATGAGTGATGTACAACAATTTTTATGCAAAACAGGTTCTAATATAAACAGGGTTAACCCTGTTCCTAGACCAAAAAAACAGGGTGGGTCGGGAACAGGTTCCAAAAAAAGAGAACCGGTTATAACAAGGTCGGGTACAAGGTCCAAGTCTAGATCCTACCCACCCTGGACCTGATCACCCCTACTGGGGAGGGGGGTTGCAAAAGACCTATGGAAGGAGGCGACGACATTGGAGTCGCAAGGGATCTCGAGGATGAAGGGGCTAAGGGAGGGCTCAGGTCATAGGTGATGACGACGAGGGACCTGAGCTTGTTATTGGGCTCGGGGGCGGTGGATGACCTCAATGGTGGAGCAGTCATCGGAGGGGGATTGACAGACGAGGCAATGGCGGATGACAGAGAGCAGAGATAGGTCGCCGAGGGAAAGAGAGAGAGAGAGAGAGAGAGAGAGAGAGCAGCGCCTAAGATTACAGTAGAGGGAGAGAGACCGTGAATAAGAGAAACAGTGCAAGACGAGAGAGAAAGGGAGAAAGGGATCTGACAGTGCTCGGTTGTTTCTCGCATAGCACAGCAGTTCATAGGACCAAGTTACAATAGATTGTGTCCATTCAAACTTGTGAGGTCCTTCTTTGGTGCAATTAAAAGGAGGTGCCCGAGGATATACTAACTTCCATTGATGTAATTGACTGAACTTGCCACTTATGGATAATAATAAAGAAAAATTGGCCAATTATTTGCGTCGACACGAAGAAATATGAGTTTCTAGACTTATATTTTCAAATTAACAAAATCTGACATATGACAAATTAATAAAAATGGATGAGAATGTTATCCTAGATATGAAAAATTTCTGCAATGGAGATGGAATCCACATTTACCAACAAACGTATGATGGAGGAACACATAAATGCATACGCCATGATGAATCACCTTATTGATGAGAATAGAATCTTACGTTGTCCCGTCACATTATCGTTGCTTGGACATATTTTACAACCAAAAAGATGATTTCAGTGGGGCAAGATGAAAGTAAAGTAAAATCAGAGTTATGTTAAATTTTTACTACGATAATGATTTGATTCTTTGTTTTCAATAATCTTCACACTGAGTCCAGCATGATGTGAATTCACAACAATAGATTTACATTCCTGAGCCAAAAAGGAAGTTAGAAATTCTCCATTTCTCTCCTTTATTTGGAATAATGAAAGAAGTTTAGTCTGCTGCTCTTAGCTTGATGGTGCTTATCACTTTCAACTTTTTCAAGGGAAATATTCTCAAGAACAGAAACCCTAGGTGGTCGTCCTCGTGACTGGTGTAAAGTTCTTTGGATAGTGATAAGACGAAAGTAGCAATATAATATGAGGGCGGTCAGGTCATCAACGACTTGTCTGCTTGTGATAATGATTTCTGTCCAAATTGTTGGTCTTTCATGCCAACCCCAAATGATGGATTTACGCACGAAAATGGGGTACATATAGATCTTGAGATGAACAGAGAAATGATTGATTTCTGCTGCCATGCCGCAAATCAAGTGTCCATAATTTCTCATGCTCCATATTAGGAAAAAAGGTGCAAAAAATCTCAAATTAAGTTTATTGCGACATATTTATCCTAAATTTTTTTATTGACATCAAAAACTTCAAATTAAATCCACTATGACACATTTATCTAAACTTTTTTTGTGACATAAAAAATCTCAAACTTGTACCTATGTGACACTTTTTCCCTCAATCAAGGTTTCATTAAATGATTTTTCTATCAAAACAACATCGCATTTATTTCACTTAAGCCATACGAGCACTATGTCAACAAGGTTTGCTTTTCAGCATCAATGTGGACGAATTTTAATGTGTCACCCATATGCAAGTTTTAGATGTTTGGTGTCACAAAAAAATATAGGCCAAATGTGTTAAAGTGAACATAGTTTAGGATTTTTGGCATCTTTCGCCCTTTTTTTTTCCAAGTAACTTGTTGGTAATTTACCAACACCTTGATGAAATAATGATTATTTATATAATTTGCAAATTATGAATTTCTATACTGATTGGCCAACTTTAATCTACATAACTCACAAATGTTTCAAGTTTATTAAATTTTATGCAAAATTATCTACCTAAATTACCAACTAATTTTGGGTTATTAACTCTCATTTAAGTTATTTTCCAATGTTTAATAGTTTCCATTTAAATTTACTAACTTTTTTATTGAGTTATTAGCTTTTATGCGCCTTGGTTAGAGGCTCTCTACATTTACTAACTATAGCCAACTTAATTACCGTGACTCACTAAATTTTGTTCCATTAAATCACAAGTAAATATTGGGTTATCGAAATGAGTTACTATAAATTAGTTGGAAAATTTAAGCAATTGATAATAAAGATAAATAAAAGTTAGTAAACAATATAAGGAATTGTTTTGTTAGAGACAAAAATTCGTAATTTAAGAAAAGACAAAGTAACGTTGGTAACTAACTTAGAAAAAGAAAAGTTGGTAGTCACTTTAATTGGGATTGATAATATCTTAAAAGAGTTGATATATCTAAAAAGTTGCTAAGTAAGACAAATGAAAGTGAGAACTCTATAAACAAGTTGGTAAATAAATAAAAATTAAGTGTTGGTAAAGCAACTGGAACAAGAGTTGGTAAAATAGAATTAACTGACAACTTATTTGGAAAAAAAAAAAAATTGTGTTGGGTTGTGATTCATACTCTCAATCAACATGAAGGCATCGGGTCTTGCCCTTGTGAGCTAGCGGGGGTTCAGGGGGTCACCTTGGCAAGGGTTGAGGGGCAACGCCCTTGCGATGCCAAAAAGATTTTATATTTTGAGTTCATCATCTTCTTTTCTTTTCTTTTTTGATAGTTTGGGCTTGAATCTTGAATTGCTATTGTGTTGCCCATATATAATATCTCTTGTTTGTAATTGAGAGTAATATAACAGAGAGGTGTGGAGTGTTAATTATAGTGGAGTCTCCTGCAAGACGTAGCCTTAGTTTAAGGTTGAACCATGATAAAAACCTTGTGTTTCGATTTCTTTTTCTCATTTTTATTCTATTTCCTTATTATTGTGTATCGAATCTAACAAGTTAAGAGCATTGGTAAGGAAAGAAAATTAAAATTGATAATCTATAAATTGTCGAAGAGAGTTGATAATTTCATGAAAATATTGATAGGATACCAACAAATAGGGAAATCATATGACAAGTTATTTTTTTATTAATGATTTTTTATCACTTACCAATTTTTTCAGAAATCTATCAACACAAAAAAAAAAAAAGGCATTTTTTCAAAATGCAATAGTAGAATCATTCCTTTTCTAGACGCAAAAAATGGAAATTGATGATCATTTTATCCCAAAAAAGGAGGGGGTCATCATTTAATGTATGTTTTTCTTCGTATAGTTTAGTTTATTTGTTCCATTGGAAAGGAGGAAGTTGACTGTGTGTGTTGCAAGCACAAAATGCTTTGTTTTCCTTTCGTTCATCTAGGTACTAAACATATTCATCGTTCAAATGATAGTAGAAACTCAGATTGCTCGTTATAATTACAGTTAATGAGAAAACACTTAGACTGATTGCGACTTCACACGTCAACTTCTACCTATCTATTCACATTATCGAGTGCACTTGATTTCATGGTTTAGATTCCTGGCTTAAGCTAGTATAGACGATATCCCCATGTTACACGAAATTTCTCATTCCACAATTGCCTATCTTAGGGACATTTCTAAGATTCCGTCTTGAAAAATGGAATTATGTATTGTTCATGTTAAATATCTAATATTGGTCACAAAATTCTAAATCGCAGATATATATTTGTATAACTGGTAACCTACCGATCAAGTTACTAGTTGTAATCATAGAAATGACGTGAATGTGTTACGATCATCAATGAAGGTGACGAAATTAAAAGATAGTGCTTATTCAACACTTCTAATGACACAGACAAGAATAATCTCTGGGCATTCCAAACTTAAATACGGACATAAATTCGAAATATACGAAGACTTGATTTTAGTACTGAGAGTTGCCAAAGTTTCACAACCAACGTCCACGAATACTAATGGATCAAATGAACTACCCTGCCACAGGTGCACTCTCTGATTCGACTTCCAAGGAGGTCGCTCCTATATGCTCCTCTTGATTTCTGTCCGCATACTTGGGCTTGGATGCTAGTTCAATCGCTAAGCATTGGACTACTTACACGATGTACCACATCAAGAACAATAAAAAATGATTTTTGCTTCAATAATGCACATTGCACTACGATTAAAGAAATTAAAAAAAAAAAAAGACTTTGCTTCAATAAAAAGTGAGTTTTGGTTTCACATTTCTAAGTTGAGAAGATGCCAAAACCCACTTCATTCGTGAAACAAAAAAATTCTTGTCATATACATTAATCGGATGATTTTTCCATTCGAAAGAGATTCTTGTCGTGGAAAATGGTTTTCCTTTTCAAAAAGGAGAAGAAAATACTAGGAAGATGATAGGGGTGATCAAAAGTTTGTTGACTTGTGTTAATAATTTGATTTTTGTGTGTGTTAGAAAGTCTAACACAAGAACCTATAAACCATCTAGACAAACGATGTGAGAAAAACACCATCTCTCATTAAACCGGATATAATAATTAAATGGATTAAGTCTACTAAAATTCGTGTGCTTCTTTATATGCTTAAACAAAGGTTTTATAGTTTCTGTGGAGCTCATCCGGGGAAGAAGGGTGATTGTTATTTTAAGTCCCTTTTGATGTATTCTTCTTGTGCTAACACATGATGTTTTCTTACTAAGGAAGAAAATAAAATGGCTATGGAATTGATCGAATCTTTGGTCCATCATTTATCATGAGAAAAACAACATTATCATTGCTAAGTTTCGCTATGGAAGATGTCGTGACCCTACCCTGATGTTGCAGCACGTCTTGATCAATGGTTTTAAGGTCGAAAGGGAACTAGACGTAAATGTGGGTTTAAGGGTATTTTTACGATCATGATAGCCCTCTCAAAATGTACATCCACCAAAGATGACATCACTTCATCTTTACCAACTTCAACATCTTGAGTATGCTAGATCACAATCATGAACTTTTTCCGAAAATCCATACCCCTCACGACGGGTTTATTAAACGATCTAGTTATTTAAGACAACCTAAATATAATAAGGGAGTCGCCACTATTCTCATTTTTGGGAGCTGGCTAGATAGCCCAACCAAGGGTCAGGAGTGGTCTCTCGATTCCTGCGCAACTAGATTTCTAGGTTCGGGGATTTTGGTTATGCCAATATTTTTATTAGTGCCATTCTAGTACTTAATAGTGTGTCGTGTTACCTAAGGTGTCCATGCATTTATTTTTACTTTTTCGAGATTGTTTGTCCTAAGCTAGGCGACCGTGCGTGGGTAATCATTTTCATGTCCATTCTATTTCTAAGAAAAATAAAAGAAAACAATCAGTTGAATTGAAAGTACGAAACATTTAGTAAACAACCAAGGAAAGTTGTAAATCTAATTTGCAATCCTACAAAAAAAAATAAAAAATGAAAGAATAGGAATAAAAGGAACCTGCAACTTGTTTTATATAGATAAGGAAAACCTAAGACATATGTCGATGATGAATAATACAAAAGTATGGTTAGAATAGACATCGACCTTCCACCGTCTTTGTGTCCCCCCCCATCAAACAATCCAATGAAACAAGGTTTAAAATCGACCAATTTGAGCCTTAGGGTTGGCCTTTGTAATTCATGCATAGGTCCCCTACCCAATTCATTTTTTTATGACTTACAACTATTATTGATCATTTGTGTTCTTGCATGATGAATAATGCTTATAAGTCACTAACAAGGCGTTCTATGTGATACCCAAGATTTTTCCACGATATCATGCATCACCCCTAACATTTATCTAAAATTCACATGCATGGGAATGAATTAAACACATAGATAGGCCTTTTGAACTTTATTTCCCAACCAATCAACCAATTGAATTAACCGTTAGCGGGTCACTTATTACCAAGACATGCGCCAATCACAAAAGCAATCATTTCTAATGACGTGTATATGCATGAGAGGGTACATGTGACGTTGCAAAAATGGATTTTGAAATCATTGATGAGGTTTTTTTTTATAGATAAAGTGATGTCTAAGTTATGAAACACATTCACTTACCAAGGCTAGTCCAAGGCTGGCATAAATGCACTCACAAGGGCCATAGGTACTTTGAATATGATCCAAACTATGACTTTCATAATGTCAAAATCAAGTATTTAAAAAGGTTTGGAAGAGAATTCGAAGACATTTTGGACTAAAGAATATCTAGGCTATAGAATGCATTTAACTGTTAAGGCTAGCCCAGCACTGGAAAAAATGCACTCATAGCATCATGACATTTTAAATACAGTCCAAATCATGATTTTTTAAAATCAAATCAAGTATTGAAAAAGAATTTCCAAAGATTTGCTTTCGGAAACATCACACGTACCAAAGCGATTTCAAAGTGCAATTTGGAAAGTCGATTCATTGAAAAAGCCATTTGACAATGAAGATTAAAGGATTTAAAACAACTTTTATGAAGATGGCATGACCTTATTTCATATACAAACTAGCCTAAAAAAGTTTAGCTAAACAATCACAACAAAAGGCTTTTAACAAGAATTTTCATACCAAGCACAACAAATCAGCAAAATTGGGTAGTACCCATTGATGATCTAACTATGGAAAAATTCCTTAACATGCATGACATGATATGAAACAACTTTCGTGAAGAAAGTTTCCCTAAAAGAGCTAACGTGATTTTATAAAAAATCAAAAAATGAACAACAATGCAATAGAAATTGCCAAATCAGCAGGACACCAAGTCATTACAGCCAAGGTTTATCCTATCAAATGAAGTTTAAAAATTATGAAATTTTACCACAACAGAGATAAAAGACCAATAAACAAACTTTATTAAGGGTCCAACTCAAGAATCCCTACTAAAAAATTGGTACAAAAATGACAAAGGTCTGTCTGAACATGAGTAAAAACAGGGTTTTGAATTTAATCATAGGTCAGAATTCTAGTCTAAGTTAGGAAAATTGGAAAATGAACCTAACGATAAGTAAAATTACATGAAATTAACGGCATTTGAAAGGTCTAGGTGCGCTTTGCAACTTTCTAGAAGGGCTTAGGTCTAATCAAGACCAACTTAGTGCTCTAAGGTCAAGGTTTGTGAAAGTGTGCATGTCAGCCATTAAAAACCAGAGCAATAAATATGCATTATTAAGTCTTAAAATCATTCATGCAATGCAAAAAAAGCATGAAAATCACACACGAACTAGAATTAAATGTGACCTGTGATTAGGATAATCATCTAATCCTAAGTCAGCATGCAAAGATATCATACGATTCAATGTCAATGCAAAATGACTTAAGACTTATAATGACATGTTTGAAAACTTCTAAGTGTAACTAGCATGATTGTGATATGATTTTCATATACGAAATGACATTCAATCACGTTAAATCATATATGCATAGGAAGCTTAAAATGCACATTTTAATAGTCAAGAAAGTATCAACATGAGATTTGGTCTCTAAGGGACCCAAAACATGCATGATAAAGTATATACATGATAAGGTCCTAATCCAACCTTAACATCGTAGTGCAAACATGATTTCGGTCATCTAAGGACACGTGAAAATCTAACGAAGAAATCACATATAGAACACCTACTGATGAACATTTCTCATTAAGAACTTGAAGCCTAATTAAGATCACACAAATCATGATGAAAATAGAAAAACTGATATGTGTTGCTAAACATCCTAATTGCAGCAGGACCTACATGTGTTTACACATGCAATCGACATACCAAATGGCGATGAAATTGTACGAATCATATATCATTGTAACACACACGACATACACTTAAAGTTAACGAAGATCCTAAGACTAAATGGATTCATCTATATGCCTATTTTTATCAAAATGCAGTTCCGGATAGTGTAGGGTAGATTGACTTAAGCTCAGATCTAGGCAGTTTTGACCTACTAAAACTTATTTGAAAAATCCAAAAAACAAAAGTCTATTGTACATGAGATGATTTGGAACAAATCTCACGAAGAAAATGTTCTCAAAATCAATCACATAAATCAGTACAAATATAGAAAAGTGCTGAGACGAACAAAGAACAAAACCTAAAATATATCTTTTTTAAAATGTAGAATTAAGCGGATTGGGAGGTGTTTTTCGGGAGTCAAACGTTGGCTGTTCGAGCTAAATAACATCAAATCAAAGGTCTCAGAATATACTTTCTAAGTTTGGAAGATCTCAAATTCAAATAATATCATCTAAGGCCTCGTTTTAGGCCAAATAGTAGACACATCACATAACACGAAAATCGTAGATTTGCATCCAAAATCATTCAATCAATCAAGAACTTACATTTAATCAACCTTCAACATCAGTAAATCAATGATCAAACCTATCCACAATAGATCTAAGCATTTATATAGTTCTTAAGTACGAATCCTAACCTTGATTAGCTATTCTAACCTCGCTTGATCGGATTTGAGTCCGAGATCGTTACCTGTTATATGATTTCACCGATTTTGGCATAATTGAATGAAAACTCACCATCGGAGTATGAATGGACCTCCAAAATCAAGGTCGGAACAACTATGGACCGCCTATAGGGGCGGTCGGACCACCGGTTCACCTCCAAGACAGAACCGGTATGAGTTTAGATCGACCTTCAAGAACCGGAGAGGATCAAGGTCACTAGAGTTGTTCCGGTGACCTTTTTACTAGGCTCCAACCATGATCTAGTCGTGAACAGCCTCGGGGATGAATCAAACTTAGTTCGGCAGTGGTTGAATCGCTTCTGGCCATTGGTTCGAGTGGCCGAATGAATTGGTCCTAGTCGAACTATTTTCGAAACACTGGAGAGAAATAGATGCTGGAGTTTTTTTTTTTTTTGTCAGGAATGATAGATACTTTCATTCATGAAATGCGGTACTTACAAGAAGATAATAGGTAAGATTCCGAACATAAAATCTCTAAAGAGCTAGAGGAGGAAAGGACTTCCAATTTTGAGGTAGTGTGTTAGTTCGGTGCAATTTCGCAAGCAAATCAGCTGCTTTGTTGGCGTCCCGTGAGCATTTAGTGAGCATTTACCAGCGTCGTCGATGTTGGTCGAGATAGCAAACTTGTGCATTGCTCGATAATGGGCTTCACCTGCCAAGGAGTCTCAGCCTGGCCCAGAATACTTTGGTGTGCAGTGAAGCAATCAGTTTCGCACTCCACTTCTGTTTGTTGTACTTTACCGAGTTCTGTTCCTCCCTCGTGCAGAACTTCTCTGAATTGCAGAAACTCCAGCCCTTGCAGAATCATTAGGGTTTCAACTTGAACAGGGGAGGAAGCTTAGACCTGCCACACAAAGCCATCAAACCTGCAACACGAAGCCAACAATCACTTGCCCAGCGTGATCCCGCAAGATGCTGACAATTGATCTGGCCTGTTCGCCTTGTTTCCATGAGCCGTCAACATTTAACTTCAACTGTCCTTCCTTTGGCGGTCTCTAGCAGTTCGGTGAGTGCAGATCTGAATTCTCCGTAGCTTCTTTTTGCTGCCATCTGCTAAAATTTCGAAGATGTGCTTACGCCAGGTCAACAATAGTATTTGGTTATGGTTTTTGAGCTCTGAAAGTCGAGTTGTTGCAGGCTTTCCAGACAAACCAGAGGATCGTCACCAACAGCTCCTTCTCGAGTAGGTTCCTTTTTTCTTCAAACCTGTCCATGAGCCACTTATCAAAGCGGGATATGCTATTAGGTTCACACTTGAGGCTGACCCATGGATCTGTCCATATTTTCTTCGTCCATTTGCAGAGAAGAAACAGGTGCTCGGTAGTCTCCAAATGGTTGTTACATAGCATGCAAATGGGATGAGGTAATACCTTTCATTTATAAAGGTTCTCTCTTGTTGGGATTGCATTATGACAAACACTCCATATAAAGATGTGCATCTTTGGGGGAATAGATAAATTCCAGATCTTTGTCCATAAGGTTCGGGGGGGCTGAAATGAGGTTGATGCTCTGTGCTGGTCTGTTGTTGAGTTGTATGCACATATTTTGTTGTAGCCGCTTTTCACTGTGTACTTTCCTGACTTGTTGCCTTGCCATACTAGAGTATCTTCCTTCAGGTTTGGATTTAGCGGGATAGAGAGGATTTCATTTGCTATTCTATTTTCAAAGAGGTGTTGGACCTCTGCTTCTTTCCATTCCCTGTTTGTTTCATTTATTAGTTCAGCAACTATTGTGGGTTCGTCTTTGTTAGCTGGGCCCCATATCACACTAGATTCCAGCCATTTGTCCTCACATATTCTGATTTTCTTGCCATCACTTACTCGCCATTGGACCTCCTTTTGAATAGTTCTCTTCCCACCAGAATGCTTTGCCAACCCCATAATGTACGCTGCCCTTTTCCTGCCTTCCACATATCTTCATTTGGAAAATAAACCCCTTTAAGGATTTTGCTCCATAAGGCTGTGGGAGATTGAGATAACCTCCAGGATTGTTTTCCTAGCATTGCTTTGCTGAAGTTTATTAAATCTCTGAATCCAAGCTCTCCTTCATCCTTTCTCATCTTCAAATCTTCCCACTTCTTCCAATGCAATCCACTGCTGGTTTCATTTTGCTTCCACCAAAAGGATGCAATTCTCCTTTCAATCGATTTACATATTGAGATGGGAATTTTAAATATCGACATAACATATTGAGGAAGTGCTTGGACTACACTTTTTATCAGCGTTTCTTTTCCTACTTTGGACAGAAGTTTCTCTTTCCAACCCTCCATCTTCATATTTACTCTGGCTAGGATCCAGGTGAACATCTCTTTTTTTAACCGGCCCCAATCCGTCGGGATGCCAAGATAGTTCCCTATCTTGTCTATGATCGGGACTCTGAGTTCTTGAGCCAAATTCCTCTGAAGATTTAAAGGACAACCTCTGCTAAAGCTTACTCCTGATTTGTTGAGGTGATTTGGCAAGGGATTGGCCAAACTTTGACTATCCAAAGATCAGAGGCGGCTTGAAGAATGGATCAGCGATAGTCATTGGCTCGAAGAATGGCCGATGATTGCCGATTCAACTGATTCAAAGGAATCAGTCAGGATCCAACCGATTCTAGACTACTGTGGTCACACGAGCCACCAGAGATTATTCGATGGCTATTTAATTAGTGAACAACCTGTAGATGGTCGAAGACTCATCTAGGATTGGATCGGAAGTGGCCGAGGGCATTAGGGATGCCCATTGATCTTCGATCAAGCAAAAAATCCATCGTCAATTCAACAGCAGTTTAACCACCAATCAGTGCGAAAGCTTGGGTGGTCGGATTTGGTTCTCGCTAGAGGAAGTGTTGATTTCGACTAGCTCTTGCAACAAACGAAGAAGGCTGAGAGGTTGAGTTGTGGCATTGAGATCGCTAGTGAAGGGGGCCAACACCGCCAACGATGGGCACTATGAGAGAAGGAGAAAGAGGGAGGAAAAATGGGCGGGAAAAGAAAGAAGAGAGATTTTTTGTCTAGAGAGAGTGAATTCTGCAACAAATGAGCCCCTTCATTTTGGAGGGAAAAATTCTATTTATACTATCCCCAAATCGGTTGATCTCAATCTTCAATTCGATCCAACAGTTGAAAAATCAATCCAATGGCCAAATCAAGATTTTCAAGGTTTAATCATCATTATGAGGTGTCGGGCAACCAATCGGATGGGTTAGATTTACAAAAATCCGAGCTTAAAACGAGAATTGTGCTTAAGGGCCTAATTAGGGGTCAAATTGCAAATTCATGAAATCCAATGGTCAATTTATAAAATCATAGCAAATTGAGGGCATATGAGTGAAATTGACATGGCGAGGGTTCCGGAACCCACCACTAGAGGTCCAGAACTAATCGGCAAGGGGTCAAATCGACCTGCCTCGCTTGTGACTGGTCAGATCAGTCAAATCGGTCCATGCCGGTTTGACCGGTTCTAATTGGTTTTGGCTGATTCATGCATTTGTGGCTCTTGTGTATTCAAAATTTATGCAATTTTGTCCTATTGAAGAGAAAACTTGTACGATTTTACGAGAAATTGTTCGACTTTAATTCAATTAAGTCAATTAAACTTCATAAACATAATCTATAGGTTCTCTATTGACTTAATTGAGCAATTATTGCGAAAAACAACGGACTAAAACCATGGGTACTTGAGATCAAGCCTTAAGGGCTAAAATAAGCAATTTTGCAATTCCTCGCCTAAATTGCAAATTAATTGAAATTAGATTAAAATTAGTATTGCAATAGTCCTATTAGACCAATCACCCATGTATAGAATCAACTAATGAATTTAAATTGATCTTGAATTGAAGTACTAAAACTTAGGCCAAAAATGAATTGGGGTTTAATATTAAAATTGAACCTAAATTCATGCAATTGAACCCTAATCTTGAATGGGTCAACTCAAATTTCTTCGATTGAAGTTTGATGATTCAGTTTTCTTACCTTCAAGAGAGTGAAATCCCTCAAATCAAGAAGTTCTAATATGAATTTCTCAAAATCAACCCTGGATTTGGACTTATCTTAAGAAAATGAATGGAAAACAAATGTCCATTCAAAAATTATGAAGAACCAATTTTGACCCCTTAATTAGGGCTTAAAATGGTAACTTATCTTTCGACATGGCAATTTGTGAAATTGAATGCACGAGGGGATTTAGAATAGACCCTCGTCTAAACATTGTAAAAGAAACTACACCTAATTATGACAAAAATAAAAGGAATTTTATTTTTGGGTCGACTTAGAACTTAAAACCGAAAAATTGGGAGAACAAGGTTCTTAATTGAATTTTGTAAAATTTTCAATACATGAATCAAATTGACAATAAAAAGAAGTATTTTATGGATTTTTTTCTCATTTTTAGTCAAATTTTTGACTAAAAGTGAACCTTAAGAGGTTGATTTTTGAGCCAAATCTTTGGATTTTTGAAAATTTGACTTGGGAAAAGTGAAATTAAAACTAAATAGTTTTTGACCCGAGGTTAACTTTTTTAGTCAACTCGAAAATCAACTATTTGGTTTTTTGGGTTTTTCTTGAAAATGAATAGAAAAATATTAAAAAGCAACACTGCAAAAAGAAGAAACGAAAACGACACTTTTTGGTCGAGAAATAAGTTCCGTCATGATTGGAAATCCAAATCTCGATTTTTACTATTTTTTATGGATCGATTAAAAATAAGGTGTTAATATGGTAGTCAAATAATTAGTTCGGGATAAATTTGTCATATATATACCAATTTATGTACTTCTAGGAGAAAATTTACATTCTATTTCATTTACACGTGATTACACATATTTATTTTTATGCATTTTTTTATATTTCCTATCTATGAGCACAACCAATAATAGTCAAATTCTTCTAGAGGAAAAAAAAATCTTAAATAATAACTCTGATTTATAATGTACTTCCTTGTGGGGAAGAGAACTCCTGATTACAACGCGTTCACAGCAAGATCCAGAGCATTGTCAAATTAACTGGACAATTTTAAAGGCCAAAATCACTTTTAGTTTTCTTAAATCCAAGTACATGGGACGCAATCTCTTCCATAATGGAAGCCAAGAACTTGCCACCTGATTCACGAACACTTTTTACTTCTCTTTTGGGGCCAAAAGAATTCCCAAGTGCTTTGGCTTGAGCAAGAAAAGGCAGTAGACGGATTCCATGATGGTATCACATCGAGAACAATAAAAAATGATTTTTGCTTCAATAATGCACATCGCACTTTGATTAAAGAAATTAATGAGACTAAAACTGAATTTTGCTTTCACATTTACAGATTGAAAAGATGCCAAAGCCGTTTCATACGTCAAGAAAAACAATCTTAGTTGTCGTAATATAAATTTGTCGGATGACATTTCCATTCAAAAGAAATTCTTGTGGTGAAGCGGGGTTATCCATAGTTAGTTCATTGGTGACAATGCCTTGTTTTGATTTTGTGTTCACATTGACAGAGTAATAATATTAAACTATCATTAGACGAATTAAGATCATCAAAATTCTGGTGTTTCTTTTTATGAACAAATGTTTTATGCTCTTTCTGGGGGTCATCCAGACAAGAAGGGTCATTATCAATTGTTAGTCGTAGGGGAAATTTTGGCTATGAACTTACTTAGTTGTATATTTCTACTATCTATGATTGAGATGAGTTTATTGGATTTAGTGGTTAGGTGGGGATGTACATATTCTTTTCAATTGATTATAAAAACTTTAATGTTATAACTAACCTACCATCGAAATATATATCTCCATCCATATATATTATATATATGTATGCACAGATTGTTTTGAAATATTAGAATTTCTATAATCCAAGAAAAAGACTGTACATTTCCAATTAATAACTAAACCTAGTAAACTCATCTCGGTCATATACAACTTAGAAATATATAACTAAGTTTAAAACAAAAAATCCCCCTATCAAAATGCCCTGGTGATAACACAAATGCTCTCGTTCTATTTACTGTAACCGAGGAACCTGAAAACATTTAAGACCAATGAAATAAGTAACCATAGTCCAATGAATAGTATATCTCTTATAAGCAAATCGAGCATTTACTATACACTTTTAAGACAAAAAAACTTGACTCATTTACACTAAATCCATAATATAATGAACTTACAAGATCAAAATGAGTTATGTAATACTTCAACAAAACTATATTCATAGCAGAAATACTCATTTCATCAACAGTATTAAAACAATTATCAATAATCCAATCTACTCATCAATCTTATCAAATCACATATCAATGGTCCATTCCATTTATCAATCTCATGCTCAAATATCTAAATGTGATCACTCTTAATGCCCCGTGACCAAGGCAACCAATATTCTCTCTTGGCTAGGTCTCCGTCTATATTGCTAGCGGTCGACCCGCAAGGATAATCCTAAAACTAGTATGCCTATCAACAAACCCTTCAATATGCTCATAGAGATACTAAGCATCAACACAAAAGACAATAGCATGCTCAAAAATCTACAAAGCCAATCTGAAATCTACATCGCAAATTAGTTTCACAAGTCAAAACGTATAATCTTTCGCAACTTAGTTCATTAGCTAGAAATACTTTTAGTAGAATATTTCTCAAATCATTTCAGAATTCATTTCACAAATCATATTCTCAAAGCAGCACATATACATATACATATACATATATTTAGTGACCAAGAAATTGTTAGTCTGATGTATTTAGTGACCATATATCTTCTTATTTCCGATGTCTATGTCAAAACTATATCTCTTTTTCAGTAATTAATTACTCCAGTTGCTCTTCACAATGTCTTAGCTGGAGCAATACTATCAAAAGTTCCGAAATTTTATGTCACTACTTCCGTGAAGTATTTCCTTGACGTATGTTTATTATTTCCATTCAATATCACAACAACTACATATATTTATAATGGATAAATGGATAATAGACAAATGATTACATAAACCCCATGGACAATATCTATAATCATGGAACGCTTAGGAGTCAGATGACCTCATGGAAAGAAATCATCTCTCCGAGTCAATAGGGTCATTCATCTGGGAAAATCTAGTGGGATTGCTGGGAAAAATAACATGGGGCTCGTACCTTGTTTGTCTAGAAGCGAAAGAAAAACAATATAATAAGCGTAGACTTGGAAAGTTCCCTCGACCTAAAAAACGAGAGACTTGGAAATTTCCCTCGACCTTAAAAAGAGAGACTTGGAAAGTTCCCTTCAAGGTTTACCCGTTAGTAAACGAAAACAAAGGTTGTTGCGAAAATAATGTTGGAAATTGGAGAAAAGATTGCCAAAGTTCTTTTGCCACTCGCAAAGAGACAAGAAGAGTCCACTAAAGCCACCACCTTTCCGTTATTATACTGAAGAATACTATCCGACAAATGTAAATAATATTGAGGTGAGAAGCTTTTTTTGTTTTCTTGCATGATTGACCCCGTTGACGTGAGACAAAAAAGGTTATGTAAGTGTCAGTGTAATCTCGACTTTGATTACTCGACTCTCCCTTTATCTTTTGGAAAAACAGAGATCATTAAAGCTTTTGTCAATTCTCGTGGTAGACCGACAAAGTGGGGAGAGAGAGAGTGCTTGATTTGTCTCGTCCTCGAACAACCAGTGCTGCTCCTGGAGTTAAAGAGGTCATCATCAAGGGGGTAAATGGCCAACAGGAGAACTTTCACTTAATCAAAGACGCCGAGTTGAAATATCTTGGCAAACTTGGAATTAATATAAGGAAGCAAACTCAGATCGATCAATGTTTTTATAATTATATAGTAGTAGAAATTAGACATAGCATAAAGGTCTTCCTTCTTTGTTGAATCTCACTAGTTTGTATAACATAATTAACTCATGCATCAAACATGATATATGTTATCTCCCGTCTGAATCACTTGAGTCAAGTCTTTAAATGAAGTGTTTATGCGTGACCATGTAAAGTAGTAAGCATGTGGGGTGATTTTTATGAATCAATTCGGAATACCTCTCACATTTGATGTGGAATTTGAGAGTCACAAACTACTCAACATAAAGTAGTGATGTCTTTGAGCGTGATGGCTAGTTTGGCGATGGTCATCGAACGAGTGTTCATTTTGGGCAACGCCACAAGGTGGTAGTAAATAACAATGAGCGTTTGCTTTATGTCTTGAGATTCTTGTCCGCAAGTGTAAGTTCTGTTTTGGTGTTGTCCTGTGAAGAGGTCGAAATTTAATGTATGGGAAGAAAAGAGTTTAATGTTCGGGAACGATCCTAAGAAGAGGTCGAAGTTCTGGGAAAAGAGAGGAGGCAGACGTTTGGGAGAGGATGGGTCGGCGTTGAAGTTACCGTGGGTGGTGAGTTATCGGCTTAAATGAATTTAGGTTCGATTCGGCTTTAGAGTTGGGCTCATCTAGGCTTACTGGAATTTGTGTGATTTTTTTGTTAAGATGGGGTGGCCGAAATTTGGGTTTAAGCTTGACATAGTACTTAGGCTTAATTTTATAATGGGCTTTGGGCTGGGCTTCTTTCTTCTTTTTACCCTTTTTTTGGGAGGGGGCGCCGTTGCGGGAGTCGCAGACCCGGTCGGTCCTGAACCGGGTTAGATGTGGAGATCCGATCCGGGTCCGTTTTATATTATATTATTCTAATATTAACAAAATTATTTTATAAAAAAATTAAAATTCAAAAATTCAAAAATTTATTTTTTTAGAAATTAAGAAAAAGCTTAAAAATTTATTTTTGAGTAGTCTTTTCTTAAAATGTGCGAAAATCTTTGATAAAAAATTGTACTCAAAATTAAACAAGCTCTTAAAACTTTACCCTAGGGTCTAAATGTTCTTAAAGACGAACGTTAGTTGTTATTTGCACATGTCTACTTCGATTATCATTTTGATTGTGCACTTTTGATATATTGATTGTGGTTTCCCTTTAGCCTAGTTAGGAATGGCATTTTTATTATCTCTTAGCATTTAGATTCTCGCTTTGCTTTGCAATTCATTTAATGCTTTCCTTGGTCATTGATTATTATTTTAATAATTATGCACTCGTATGATCACCTCATCTGTCAATGGATAGATTTAAAATCGATCCAAATGCCTAACAAACATCTTTTTGAAATGGACAATAATAGATACTAAAAGGGCACTATTTAACCAATTTGTGTAACCAAATCTTGACCCTAGATTCTCTAGTTGCATCGGAAGTGAAGCATATTTCCATACTTCACTAGATTTTAGCCGATCTCAACAAGCTAGTAGTGACTCATCATGTCACGCCCCGATCCTCGGGCACGCACACATCCTTTTCAATTGGTCGATTTTATAATGCGATATCCCAGGACTATGTATCGCCGACCCTTTCTTTTATTAAGCACATGCGGAAGCAGTTAAAATCCCCAGATAATAAAACAATGGGATAGAAAAGCAGGGCTATATTTTTCATATTGAAACTTATAACCAAACTTTTATACAAAACACAAACTAGAATACTTCACAACTTTTTACTCTATCTCTATTCACATCAAAATGCAGATCTCAAAAGAAGATAGAATTTCAGTCCATCCAGGTCGTATTCAAGACCCCTCTCGGTATTATCTTCTTCTTCCAAAAATCCTTCTCCTCAGATTTCATCTCTGAGTTCTCCTTCTCAGACTTCTCCTCCTCAACTCCTCATCGGGAAACTGAAATGTTTTCCTCAAACTGGGATGAGACTACGTCTCAGTGAGTTCTACCCCACTAAGGCCCAATTAGTAAACCATTATACTATAGGCTGCCTAAACACGCACAGGGCAGAGGACTTATCTTGGCCTCAGATCCCACCTGCAAGTCAGTACAATTCACAACAGGCACCCATTTACTCCAAACAAATCGAACCAGTCGATTACATGTCACACAAATCATTCTCCACTGAGGAGTATCTAAAAGCTAGGCCACGTGCATTCTCTAGGACGACATCCCAAGTCTCCGAGCCACGTGCCTTGAACCTTGGGCCCCCGTGCATTCTCTAAGGCGACCTCTTCGCCAAAGTGGTACATCAAGTCACCGAGCCACATGCCCTTTTAAATGCTATTTCCGAATACTGGACCTACGTGCATTCTCTAAGGCACTCAATCGCCAAGGTGACGCATCAGATCACCGAGCCACGTGTCCTTTTTACGATGCCCGGGCTCACGTGCCTTCTCTTAGGTGCTAACTCACCAAAGTGATGCATCAATTCACCGAGCCACGTGCCCTTTTAGATGCCAAACTCTGTCACCAAGCCACATGCATTCTCTAGGAAGACCTACCGAGTCTCCGAGCCATGTGCATTCTCTTAGGCGACCTCTTCGCCAAGATGACATATTCAATCACTGAATTCACGTGCATTTTCCAAGTAATATTCCAATTCACCGAGCCCACATGTTTTCTTTCAGGTGATAACCAATACCCAACGATTTCTCAATCCAATAATTAACAATCAACTCAATATGAATAACTCCTAAAAATTCATAATTAAATCAATTCCATACAAATTGCAGCTCAATTAAATAAAGGAATTGCGCCACGACGATCAGCACGAGATTTCGGTCGTCGGCCATCTAAATCTTAATTTTCGAAAAATAAATAAATAATTAATTAATTTCGAAAATTAATTAATAAATATTAAAAATTTCATTTAGCTCAAAATAAAGCCCAATTAAATAAACGTACTTCACCACGATCACCAGCATAAAATTCCGGTCCCGGGCCATCCCAGTTGAATTTTTGAAAAATAAATAATTATTTAATTTAATTCCGAAAATTAATATTTAAATACCAAAAAATTCACTTAGACCCGAAAAGCCTAATTGAAGCCCGATTAGGGTCGGGAAAAATCCCGGGCTACCCTTAATAAATAGTAGACCATGTCTACTTGCTAAATACACATTCAAATTATCTAATTCGCATCACAATTGACTAATAAACACTAATCCATACTAATATAACCACATAAACCTAATTAATTAAAACTAAACCACCCTCAAGCATAATTAGCTAACTAATCAGGGATTAGTGAGATTACTCACCGGAATCGCGCGCAAATCGGATCAATCCGATGAGGGCGACGCAAGGAACAACAAACTCCAAAGCGAGCCTCGGGTTCGGGGCCCGGAAACGGCCCAAAATGGCCCACGAACCGGCTGGAAACCCACTCGCGGGTTTACTGGTTCGGCTGTAAAACAGAGAGAAAGAGAGAGGGTTGGGGGCGGCAAGGGGTCGGGAGAGTGGGCGGAGCTCCGGTGAGGCCGGACGGTGGCCGGAGGGGGTCGGGCCACGGCCTGAGCTGGTCGAACAAGGCTGGGCAGAGGCGGAAGTCGCGCGGGGGAGGGATGGCAGCGAGCGGCGAGCGCGTTGGCGTGCGCAGACAGCGGAACGACGGCGACGGTGGCTGGCTGCTATCTTCGTGCGCCTACAACTTCCGCTCGTGCTTCTGTTTTCTACCTTCTGTCTCCGTTCGCTAGGTGTTGAGCGAACATGGGAAGGAGAGAGAGAGAGAGAGAGAGGGAGAGAGAGAAGATAAGGAATGACCGGTCAAAAAAAAGAAGAGAGAGAGAAGAGAAAAGTGAGTCGGTGGGGGAGCTGTCCGCACGAAGGGGGAAGGGAGAGGAGAGAGAAAAGAGAGAGAAAAAGAGAGAAAAGGGAGAGAGAAAGAAAAAGGGAAAAGAAAATAATATTTTAAATAAAAAAACATAATTTTCTTATTACTTCTATTATTTTCCTTTTTTCATTCCCTTTTAAATTTTTTTGTCTTCATTTTTCCTCCGATAATTTCTTTCTTGAAATTTTGACTTATCAATAATTTGACGGACGATGAGACAGGATCTTAAAAATGACCGTGACACGCCGAATATTCGATTCCCGAAACCAAATTAAATTTCATGGTTAGAATCAATCTAACGCGATTTTAGTCCAATCCAACCAATTGAGTAGCTTTTAGGGATTTTACTGCAGATACATCTCTTAACGGCTTCACCCAATAGGTTAGTTAACTCGTAAGTGATCAACTCAGAGAAAAAGGACCATAAGCATGTCGACGAAATGCCCATTTCACTTTATCGAAAATAGGGTCGAATTTTACGATGTCACACATCATTAAAATGTCTTAGCGTCAATTTGAAGCTATATTTGAATATCCCAATGTTGCATGAAGTATAAGCTTCATAGAACTTGCGTCCAAAATGAGAGTTATAGGTTTGCCTTTTAAGCAACACCATTAAACCTATGTCTTTTCCTATCCAGATGGAAAAAATAGGTTGCGACAATGTCCTTGTTACTATTGGCCCATATCAAGCGTCACTACTTGATTTGGTGTATTTCTCCCACTTTGTCATTTTATTATCTTGTTAGATTGATTCAGTTATAAACCTTTCAATTATATCAATTTAGTCATAAACCTTTTGATGATTCGCCAATTTAGTTCTAAAATTTTCAATTGTACCATTTTAATTCCTAACATTTTTATGATTTGTCAATTTGGTCCCAAAACCTTTTAATTATTTGTCAATTTAGCCATTCTAGCTAATTATCCAAATAATCAGTTTATGACTAAATTGACAAATTTAAAAATGGTTTAGAACCAAACTGAGACAATTGTAAGGTTTAAGACTAAATTGCCAAATCGTCGAAATTAGCACAATTGAAAGGTTTATGATTGAATGGGCCAATGAACAATAGGTTTATGACCTTTTGGACAATTGACCCCATAGAATAATATGTGTCCCTATAATTTATAGATATATTAGTCCAAAACTTTTAGATTATATACTAAAATTATGTGATATCATAAACAAAAATTGAGTACTCAATATATATTATTGGGGTTGACATCATCAATATTCATGTTTATAAATTCTAATGTCTTGGTCAATTCTTTTTCCCTGTTTTTCTAATGATAATGGCAAACACTTAAATACAAGTGTGATCATTGTTATTATTACTTGTGCTAATATTGACCCGCAAAATATGGCGCAATTTGCATTAGTCGATATTGGTCAATTTGAGTCCTCGTCAGATTTTTTTTCTTTTCTTTTATTGCAACTTTTTTGTGAAGATAACGCTTATGGCAAGTAATTATCATGACCTTGACTCAAACATGTCCCATGAAAGAGATTCTACAAGTTTAAAGCATGTGCACCATAAATGGCAAGTCGCTGCCGATAGATTGATTTCTGACTTAATCAGCTAAAGGAACAGATTGTTGGTTTAAGTCGACACCCGCGTACTTAATTGCTAGCAACCAATGTCAACAGACATCTTGCTGAAATTTCTTAGCATCGAGAAGTTTTCAAGAATCGATTTAAGACTCCCAAGATTGACAGAAGATGAAACATAAAGCTTAAATGATCGAGCTGTTTCTGTGGATGTTCGAGCGAAACCCAGAACTTAGGTGGTTGTGGTTTCAAAGATCGTCAAACGATGACTTCGGTCTGTAATAAAAATAGTTTGGCAATGAAAGAAATACATCGTTCCTTTCTTTCATTATACAGGGGTTTCACATGGATAACTGAGCAAGGCTGCCTTTCAACATCTGAATAACTGCACGGTTTGTAAGCTTATAAAGATGGGCAAAGTGAATTGAACTCGACATTCATTCATTATAATTCTAAGGTAGAAAAGCAACAACCCCAACATACAACAATATGACAATTTAAAGTCACAAGCTCAGACTTTGTACAGAAGTTTTCAATCTATACGACCCAATAATCAACAACTTACGCAAGAAGGCTGAACGTGATAACCTTACATACCAAGTGCAATTAACGAGCATTTGGTGCAATATCAAGCTCAATTGAGGTCATCTCAAAAGACTCACTTCTTCTCTTACTATTTCCCATTCTTTGGCTTCTCCCTGACCCAATCTCTACCGTCAAGCATTCTTTTAGTTATGACAAAACACGGTTCATGTCCGGCCTTTGAACAGCTGTCGTCGGCACACATGACATGGCTATTTCAACCGCTTTCCATGCAGAACCGATGTTGAATTGGCCATTTAACCTTGGGTCGACAATGCTTTGGATGTCCCCTCTTTCTATGAGTGGAGTTACCCAGCGAAGTATGTGCATGCTGCCCTCTGGACTTCTTATAATGGCGGGGTGGCCAGTGATTAACTCGAATAAAACTATGCCAAAACTGTATACATCACTCTTCTTGCTCAAATTTCCGGATGTATGAAAACTAAGAATTCAAAAGGAATTGTTTCTTTGATTAGTACAATAATAGCGAAACTGCCTTTTAGAAAGTACCTACACATATGTATCCAACATAAACATGCACGAATAAAATGTTATTTTGAGTCACTTACTCCGGATCAAGATAACCAGGTGTTCCTGCTGGGCGAGTCGAATATGAGAATCTTGCTCTGTTACAAATGCCTTCGATAATTCAAAATCAGCAATCTTTGCTTGCATGTTTTCGTTTAGTAAAATATTGGGCGTCTTTAAATCTCTATGGACAACGGGAGGTTTACAGCCATTATGCAGGTACTCTAACCCTGCACCACCAACAAAAAGGAAAACTTAATGAATTTTGTGTAGCTTAACTTGTGGAAATGTGAACAAAGATTTCATCAATCTACTTTATGTACCTTGAGCTGTATCGATTGCGATTTTTAGTCTCTCGCTCCAACTCAAAACATTAGGGTTGTGTGCTGCTTGAAAGTAGAGAAATAAGGAATATTCCAATCATGAAATATGTAAAAGCTTGTTCACTGTTGTCCTCATTCGCTGAGAAAGTTAATTTCATCTCCATAATGCTATTAATAAATTTGTAACATGACCGATTAATGCAAAAACCTAAACTATCAAAGAACAGCGTTGAGATAAAATATATTTAGACACACGTCTTTGCTGTCACATTGGGAGAGTCTAACATATGTTTTATCTGTTTAGAATTTGTAAATGGAAATATCAGACAAACCTGACAAACGTTGTCGAACATTTCCATTGGACATGAATTCGTAAATCAATGCCATGTTTTCAAATTCTTCGCAATATCCAATAAGCGAAACTAGATTTCTGTGGTGAACGACCATCAAGAGTTGTGCCTGCACATCAAGGTATCAGAGCTTGCTACTAGTTGAACATCCAAAAAACCAAAAATATGCAACATCGATTCTAGTTGCACTAATGTCTCAAACCTCAGCGTGAAATTCCTTGTAGCCTTGCTTTGATGATCGAGATAACATTTTTACCGCGACTTGAATGCCATCATCAAGTCTGCCAAAGTAGACTTTCCCAAATCCTCCCTCTCCAATTACTGTTCTAAAGTTATCAGTAATTCTTGTAACTTCAGTGGATGTAAAAGGTCGATTTTTTGACAACTTTAATGTCCCAGTATATCCTTCGCTAGAGTTGGTAGTTGTAGTAATAGTAGTAACGTCTGGAGAAATTAAAAGGAAATTATATAATCTCAACAGCAGCAGATCATGATTTTCAGTTTGACATCACATGCCTTCACTACGAAAAAGAACCTTTTTGAAAAAGTATGTAATGACTTATCATAAGGAGAGACCGAATCATGAAAATTGAAATTTGAAAGAGCGAAGCTAGTTATCTCAACCAAAGGAAGTATTCACGCCTTTATCTATCCGAGATGTAGATACGCATTGATGCAATTATGATACTATTAACAGAGAACGTGTGCACAGTTTTTTAACATTGAACAGTGGTGCATAGAAACATGATTATCATGTTCACTTTTTCTGGGCCCAATTGTTGCCATGAGCAATTGGACCGGTTAACCAGTTTGGGGTTCAAAACATGGCCCGCACTGACAAAATCCCATGTAAGAACTTTGGATTTTTCTTGCACATGCAATACGCAAGAGAGTTACCTTGGATTTGTCTTCTTTTGATTATCCACAACACTGCAAGAGCTCCCAATGAAACCAAGACCAGAATGGCTGCAACTGATGCAATGATTGGGGCAACAGAGATGCCCTTTTTCTTTGGCTGCACATTGCTGGTCTGACAATTATCTGATTGGCAAAGATTTGGATTTCCATCTAAGCTGTCGAAAAACGTCAGCAGTACTGTCAATGCCGAAAGATTAGCGCATGAATTCATGGATATCCCGCCCTCTATATATGTAATACATGCATAAGTTGATCAAACATAAAATGAAAAACCGAGTACCACTTTCATCTTTTGCATTCTTCAAAGTGAGAACAAACGTAGAAAGAAGAAGCAGATCGTGTAGATAATAATAAGTGATTAAATGCGGAGTTACGATAGTGTGGCAATGAGCGAACCTTAGTAGCAACGATCCATCTGCCTTCTTCTTCAACAGAGTTTGAGGAACAGAGCCATTCATGTTGTTTCCACTTAAATTCCTGCAAGTATTCATGATTAGAAGTTGATGGCCATTACACATAATAGTTCCATCAAAAGCTCAGCGACTCACAGAACTTTCAAGCTCGGCATTTGAGCTAAAAAGTCTGGCATGGACCCAGTTAATGAATTGTTGGATAAATCCCTGAAATTAAGCCAAAAAACTACTAAGAAACTTCATATGCATATACTTGTTGAAATGCATAAAATGGGATATTGTAGGTAATGAACAACATGCTAGTGGCAAAGAAGTCAGTCGCTTTTTTCGGGCTTAGTGTTGTCCATTCTCTCTCTGCAAATTAAGTAAACAATATGAAGAAAAACTGCTAATGCATACAGGGATACAACTGCTGTCAAATTGGAGATTGATGTAGCTATCGGTCCTTTCAGTCCACTGGAGCTCAGGTTCCTGCACATTCTCAGCTAACTGTATAAGAATAAAATCCCACCGGTTTACATCTTCTATAAGGAAGGCGTTCATATGGTGACTTGATATTGAAATAATTTCCTCAGTCGCATGACATATTACCAACCTGTACTATAGTTGTTGTTGAGAAAACTTATCTTTTGTGAATTTGTGGTTCGTATGCAGCATGTTTTCAGAGAAAATATGTAGTCGTGGACTTACAATGAGATGATTCTTGGAGAACTATCATAGCTACAATTCAGTCCGCTCCATGTGTACTGTGTAGGAATGCATGGATCACCTTGCCAGCTAGCTCTGATCACCCCATATGTTTTCTTGACGTCATACATGGCATTAACTAAACCACCACATAAATAGCTACAATCAGAAGGAAATCAAAGATTATCGAAACAAAAAAATTAAGTGGGAGCATAGATATAAATATACAGTCATCAAGAAAAGTCGGTGAATTTGGGAGCTGTGCCATAGTGAAAAACTCGACCGCATTGAGGAGCGGTGGCAGACTAGAGCGGGCCGTTGCACTAATAGTCAAGTTCAAATTATGTCCACTTATGGGCAATGAGGCTACAGTCACTGGCTTTAGGTTCTCGAGCATGACAGTTTCCACGAATTTGTCTTGTACATATACGGTGAGTTCTCTGAATTGACCCTTTTGCAGTTGCAATTCCACAAAGTGGAAGTATATATACCAGACAGTGGTGGAGTTCTCTGAGGTCCAAAACAGACTCAAAGGATCAGTGACATTTTGTACTTGTGTGGCGGTCATCAAAACTTCGGGTGGAACTTTATAGGCATCATTGCTTGTACTTGTCACGATGGCCGTTGTGTTGTTAACTGATGACCAACCTCCACTATAAGTCTTATTGTTCCACATGCGATCATATACATCTTGCGGATGCCTATTAATGCCGAAGCCAGTCAAATAATCATAGCAGTAAGTGCAAGATGATGAACAAGCCGACAAAAATCAGTTTGTAATTGACAGCATGTTTTCTATAGTCCATGCAGTTGCACAATGTAAAAATGCATGATTCGTAACATGTAAATACGTTAACTTGTCATTTACTGACTGATGAATGTGGTCAATGACCAAAATTGAAGGGCAATGACAAAGAAAATCACCTGTATGTGCTTAGGCTCCCCAAATTATATTTCCAGTTGCTTACAAGTGTACCGGAATTGATCTGGTAAGTCGAGTTATCCAGCAACCGCAACTCCAGAGCTGATATAAAAGGAACTCCCAAGCCGATATTCACCAAGCAAATTTGTATGTAATCTCTCGGAGGAGTGTAAATAATCTCTTCGTATATCCAAGACGAAGAGTTCACCGTGATCCAATAGTTAACATCAATATGGAGGTCAAATGCTCGGGTTTGATCTTTGCCATCATAATTACCATACCAAAATGAAGCCCTGACCAAATATGTGCTGCCCTTTCCTTCATCTGGCATTAATGTATAACAATTCCTTTCTCCACTAGGGAAGATCCGGAGATTCTTTGATTGTTGTTGGTTGTTTTGGTAGATGACCTGGGTAGACACCTGCACGTTTGTTCCGGAATCTACATATCCCGCATCGGCCTTGTAGTATATGTTGAGCTGGTCATCATGGTAATCATTAGGTGCTCCGCAATCGATGCTTATGAAACCTAAATCGAGGGGAAACCAGAGATTGTCACTTGCTTTTCACTACCCATCACAAATTCGAAATTTAAACAGTATTATAAATTTCTTGATGCTTTGCGATTTCCCTTAAACTTTTTTTATTTGCCTTTGTTGGGAATTGTTGGATTCCCAAAAACCGGATTCGACACTAAATCGAACCCCTAAAACGAATGCGGAAGATAAGCCCGCGAAATACATGTATCACCGATCGTAAAGCACACCACGGAATCGAGCGTACCTTGTTAGCCACAGATTAAACACCAACGCCGATAAGAGGAAGAGAAAAACCGATCCTGTTCAATCCGATGACGTCGATTGGCCTTGAAGGGAAGATGGCGTCGCCTTAAGCGCTTGTTTTTCTTTTGGAGGGAGAGGGAGAGGAAACGTATGCACAAAAATGCCAAAAGGTCTCTTCGTCTCTCTCTTTCATCCCTTGTATACGTTCCCTCAAAAGTAGAAACGTACCCCTTCATCCATGGGCCCTAATATTGTGGGCCGGGCTTTCAGGCCTAACATGGGCGGACGGGCCTTAAGCCCATCACATAAAACCATCATCTCCCACTCGCACATGGTGGGCCGAACAGGATTCTCTTTACCTCTCTTCAACATTCATACCGGTGAATAATCCGTGCGACCAGCATACTTTGAGAGCTCGTTGCCATACATCTGTTAGGAATATATAGCAGCTCATAATGGGCATCACATCCTGAGTAAATTTAGTATGCAGTTCCCTAGATCAATCGATCACATTTATATCTCTCTTGATCTCTTTAAAACAATGATATATATATTGTATTCACATTTATGATTATCCCAAAGACAGTCATAATTGGTTAACCGGTGAATACAAAACTACAATGTGATTCTCCAAATTCGATCTTCCTCTTTCCTTCAAACTCTCAATTTCAGTTCAGCTTGCTTTTCTAGAAATGTCCCATTAGATCGAATCAACTCATGACCATTGGCAACATCCTAAGATAGCAAACACTAAATAGAAATCTTGAGAATAAGTAAGAGTCATGAGGGGACTAAAGAATTGAGGAACTCTTTTCCTCAAGAGTCTCACACGACATAAAAGTTGAGATCAAACTTTTGTCACTCTTATTGGTCTTCTCATGCATATGTAGTATGAAATACGTATTACGGTATTAACTCATTTCCCATGGAGCGTATGTCTGCACCTTTCAATACCGTACAGATGATAGTTCAGACATACCCAATGTCTAACTTGAGTTCACGTATCTACTCATTCACAAAATTCATCAGAACTCACATCTGACATCATAGATAGATAAAGTAAAATATGTGGGTTATTTTACTTTCGGACACAGTAAATATTATATCCTCATCTTAACACCCAGTTAAGGCGACATACGTATTTTAAGCTTGAGCTCTCGATTATCACCTAGATAATAAGCTTAAAAACAGTCTCATCTCTATTTATCACACAGTAAATAGAGACGATTACCCGTGTGAGTGGGCTAATCTTATATCTGTCTGACATACTTTCTTAACTTAAAGCAATGCACTGAGCATTAAGATGCATAAAGATCAAACAAAGATTCATAGGCATTAATGATGAAAAACACAAATTCATCATATGTGAACACTTCAGGGAAATTACAATCCAGTACATCAGACTCTACGCAATCCTAGAGATTTCACATGGCCACAAAAACACATCTCTAGGTACTGGCTTTATCATAGGATCTGCTATCATTCTATGCATTGATATGTACTGTAAGTTCACATCCTTTCGTGCAACCATATCTTTGACAAAGTTATACTTGGTATCTATATGCTTGGTCTTGCCATGATATTTTGGATCTTTGGTGTACGCTTTTACTGCTTGGCTATCACAGTTAATCAACAATGAATCTGCAGCATTTCCAATAACACCTAAATAATCCAAAAATCTCTTAAGCCAAACACCTTCTTAGACTGCTGCTGATAATGCCACGAACTCAGTTTTCATCGTGGACAAGGCTATACACTTTTATTTCTTACTGCTCCAACATATTGTGCCATTATTTGGTAAGAAAACAAATCCAGAGGTAGATTTTCTTTCATCTAAATCTCCTCCCCAATCAGCATCATAATAGCCTTAGAGTCGTAGATCCTTTCCTTAATAACTCAACGTATAATCAGCAGTGCCCTTTAGATACCTCAATATTCTCTTAACGGCTTTTCAATGTGCTTGACCTGGATTGGATTGGTATCTACTCATCATTCCAACTGCAAAACATATGTCAAGTCTTGTACATATCATAGCGTACATCAAGCTCCCAACAGCACTAGCATAAGGAACATGTTTCATTTGTTCCTTCTCTTGTGGAGTCCTTGGACACAGTCTATGGCTCAATCCTTCACTTTTTGCAATAGGAGTGTCTATGGGTTTACAATCTTGCATACGAAATCGTTCAAGAACCTTATTTATATATGTTTCTTGCGAAAGAGATAACGATCTCTTCGAACGATCTCTTGAAATCTTAACTCCAAGAATGTATGCAGCCTCACCCATATCCTTCATCTCAAAGTTGGAAGACAACCAACTCTTGACAAGATTAACAAACTCCATATTGCTTCCGGCAATTAGTATATCATCAACATATAATGATATGATCACAAATTGATCCTTGGATCTTTTGATATATACACAATGATCCTCATCAATCATTGTAAAATCATATGCCATTATGGCATTATGAAAGCGTATATACCATTATCTTGACGACTGCTTGAGGCCATATATCGATCTCAAAAGTCGACATATCTTTCTTTCTTGGCCTTCTTTAATGAAACCAGCAGGTTGTTCCATATATATTTCTTCCTCTAATTCTCCATTGAGGAAAGCAGTCTTTACATCCATTTGATGTAACTCAAGATCCATACTAGCCACTATAGCCAGAATAATGCGAATCGAGGTAAATCTCACTACAGGAGAAAATGTTTCTTCATAATCAATTCCTTCCTGTTGATTATACCCCTTCGCCACAATGCGAGCCTTATGCCTTTCTATCGAGCCATCAGCCTTTCGCTTTATTTTGAGAACCCACTTGTTCCCAATAGCTTTGCGTCCTTTTGGAAAATCAACCAGTTCCCAAACTTGGTTTGATTTCATTGACTCCATTTCCTCTTCCATTACATGAATCCATTTTTTCTTACTAGGGCAATTCAGAGCCTCATTAATATTTCTTGGCTCATTCTCATCTTGTGGAGTAACCATAAAAGTTTCCCCTTCAATGTCAAAACGTCGACGGGGAATACTTTGGCGACTTGTTCGCGGTATGGGAGATTGTACACTTTGCATATCATTCCCCATCATGCTCCCACTCGGATTAGATAATGACGATATCATCTCATCATGTGGTTGTAATTGATAATGAGTTGAATTCAATTCATCACATCTCATATTACTCCCACTTGGACGAACTCCACTAATATCATTATCTTGATCCAAGGTTTCAAATAGGGAGTAATCTTCCCCTATTTCGCCCTTCTTAGGAAATTCATCCTCTAAGAATGTGACATCCCGTGATTCAAATTCAGTTATACTCCCACTTTCCTGCTCACCTATGAACACATACCATTTCGAGTGTTCAGAGTATCTCATTAAAATACTCTTTTTTTCCTTTGGGACCCAATTTCCCAAACTTGTGAGAGGACTATTGAATATAGGCAGCACAACCCCATGGCTTAAGAAAATTTAAGTCCGGTTTTCTACATGTCCATAACTCATATGGAGTGGAAGTAACTGATTTGGAAGGCACACGGTTAAGTATATAGGCAGTAATTAACAACGCATCACTCCAAAAAGTGATAGGTAAGTTAGCATGCACCATCATGGACTTAACTATTTCCAGTAGAGTTCTGTTTCTTCTCTCCGCAACACCATTTTGTTGAGGAGTATATGGAATAGACAATTGTCTTTCTATTCCTTTTTCATCACATAATTTTCTGAACTCATCAAATAAATATTCTCGACCTCGATCGGATCTTAATACTTTTATTTTCTTGTCTAATTGATTTTCTACCAAGTTCATAAACCTTTTGAAACAACTCAATGCTTCAGATTTATGAGAAATCAAATAGACATATCCGAATCGAGTATTATCATCTATAAAAAGTGATGAAATAAACAGCCCCATGCCTTCCTCTCACATTCATTAGACCACAGACATCAGAATGGATTAAATGCAGAGGAAATTAAGCTTTTTTATCTTTTCTAAATGGTTTCCTTGTCGTTTTCTCTACTAGGCAATGCTCACATATGGGCAAATCGACTTTTTCAATGTTGCCCATCAAGCCCTCTTTGGCTAGTCTATTCATACGTTGTTGGCCAATATGACCAAGTCTAGCATGCCAACTATTCACATCATTATCATATGAAGTGGAAGACGTGAAACAAAGGAATAACAAATATTGACATTACCACAATCAACATTTAGTACAATAAAACCATCCAGAAAGTGACCACAATCATAATAGTTTGTATCCAAATACAAATCTACATCGCTATTACGGAAGTTCACACTAAAACCAAGCTTAACCAACACCAAAACAAACACTTAAATTTCGACGAATCTCCGGAGCATATAGAACATCATGTAGGAACAAAGTGCGTCCACCATGCATGTTCAATTGGTAGATGCCAATCCCTTTAACTTCAGTTCTGGAGTTATTTCCTACATAGATCCACTTAGTTCCAGTTGGTATTCGTCGGAATTCCACGAAGGATTCTCTATCCTTCGCTATATGGTCTGTCGCTTTTGAATCTATAGTCCACAAAGGATTGGATTCAGCCAATAATACAGAACTTGACACATAAGCAAAGTTCTCAAATGTACATGAGGTGTATACCTTCTTTGGCTCACGATAGTCGCGAGCATAGTGACCTTTCTTGTCACAATTGTAACACCTCACCCTTGACATTTTCTTCACTTGAGGACGTTTTCCTCTCTTGTGTTGGTTAACTCTTGATTTCTTGCAATAAGGACTTGATCCTTTGCATTCCCACATATTGAACGAATCAATACGCTTGCGCTTAGAGCTCAAAGCCCTTTTTAAGCTAGAACCAGCATTGCAAATATCTATTTTTGGCTCAAATACCGTTAAGCGGTCCTCTACCAGCTCAAGGTGGCGCACAGCATCCTCAAGATCTTTCATAACATGGTCAAGAGCTTCTAGTGCTTCTTGCTTTTCCAGCACATATTGAATCTTCATATTCAATATTTCACAATTGTTGCCGTTCATATCAGCAATTACATTCTTAGTTGTTGAAACCATCGATCTGAACACATCAAATATACATGCACGAATAATTAATGCCTATCATTTATGCATCCACTTTGCACAGACCCATCATATCAATGAACAATTTCAAGTAAGGTTTCAGAATCAAAAGGTCACTATGTTTCCAATCATCCTCCAAAAATCCTAACTCAAAATTATTATTAATATAATTGTCTTATGCAAAATAAATTCTATGAAGTTACAAAAACTTCTATGAACTACCCACAGCAGTCAACAATAATAGAAAGCAAATAATATCTAACATCCAATAGAATAACAATGCTTTCACATAATACAACTATCCATTACACTAAGCAATATATACAAAGAAAATTATCAACATAGAAAGAGATATTCACACCCAAAAACATCTCAAACTAATCTAAGAAATAAATAGGGAATGTCCCTTCTAATCTATCAGTCAAAATATCTGAGAAATTTGAAGGCACATTTGCCAACCATGGAAAAACTTTTGGAGAGCTTTCATGTCGCCTCCAAGGCGCATTCACTCTGCGCCATGTGGCGCTCAATCTAAGGGTTGAAGTTTTGGTTAACTCAATCCTATAGTACTCTCTAACAAAAGCTACCACTAGCCTCCTATAACCCGGGACCACGTTGACCTCCCATAACCGATCTAACACTACTTGCCATTCAGGTGGAAGAGTGTTCATCAAAGCCGGCACCTTCTCAAAATCCGGCATAGGATAACCATTCCAGATGATTTCCTGTATCATCTGATTGACCCTGACCACATGTGATACTAAATCACCGTCATGCCACCGATAATTAGCTAACTCTGTCATCAGCCTTTTAAGTCTTGCACTTCCCTCGTCCGTTCTCGGGATTGCAGGTATTCGTGCATAACGTATCATAGTTTCTGCAACAAATGCAGAACTAAAAATGGATTACTTATAATCCATAATTTACATAAGGGAAAATACATAATTTTCCATGATTAATGCAACAAATGCAGAATAAACAATGGATTACTTACAACCTACATAGGCATAATTGAAAAAGAAACATATTCTTTTTTTTTTTTTTTTGGGTCAACGGTCAACGGTCAACGGTCAACGGTCGTCGGTTGTCGGTCAACGGGTCAACGGGCGGAGGGTCGGGCCGGTCGGACCGGTGGAACCGGCCGGGCCGGGTCGGACGAACCGACCGGCACGTGCCGCGCGCGTCGCGGGCCGACGTCATGCGGGCGTCGGCCCGGCACGTGCGCGGCACGCGCCCGAGCTTTCGCGCATGTCGGGTCGGGTCGGGTCGCCGGTCGGGTCGGTTCGCCGGCCGGCCAACGGTTGTCGGCGATGCCACGTCATTGATGACGTCATCCCGGCGGTTACCGTGACGTCACGGTGACGTCAGGCGTGGTTCGCCGACCGGCGCATGCCGGTTCGCCGACCGGCGCATGCCGGTTCGCCGACCGGCGCGTGGAGCCCATGCGTAGCGGCCTCTGGCCGCGCGTGTGGGCGCGTCCGGCGTCGCCCGGCGGCGCACGACATGTCGACGGATTCGTCTCGACAAGCTCTTTCACCCTATGCCTTCAGAAATTGATTTCGACTTACAGACACTCGAAAAAATGGATAAACAGTGCTCGAGTGTCGGGATTTTTCGCCCCGATCCGTGTCGGCCGATTATTTTCGTGAAAATTCAATCAAAAAACATGAAAGGGGTCGGGAAAACATGAACTAGGGCTCTGATACCAATGTTGGGATTATCGGATTCCAAAAAACCGGATTCGACACTAAATCGAACCCCTAAAACGAATGCGGAAGATAAGCCCGGGAAATACATGTATCACCGATCGTAAAGCACACTACGGAATCGAGCGTACCTTGTTAGCCACAAATTAAACACCAACGCCGATAAGAGGAAGAGAAAACCGATCCTGTTCGATTCGATGACGTCGATTGGCCTTGAAGGGAAGATGGCGTCGCCTTAAGCGCTTGTTTTTCTTTTGGAGGGAGAGGGAGAGGAAACGTACGCACAAAAATGCCAAAAGGTCTCTTCGTCTCTCTCTTTCATCCCTTATATACGTTCCCTCAAAAATAGAAACGTACCCCTTCATCCATGGGCCCTAATATTGTGGGCCGGGCTTTCAAGCCCAACATGGGCGGACGGGCCTTAAGCCCATCACATAAAACCATCAGCCTTCTTGAGAACAGTATCGACTAGATACAAATTTCAGCAATGAAAATTACATGTGCAAGATTTGGCTTGATAATTGTTACTTAAGAAGAAGTTTTGATGGTTATTCTGATGATAAAGTCGTCCTTGAAAAGCTTGAAAACAGAGACGTCATCTGCAAAAATAACGTAAGCTAGATGATGATGCATTGCTAACTCTGCAATAATTAGGAGAATCTGGAAATGTTTTCTGGAGACTCTTGAACAGGCTTAACTTTGCTAAATTCCTAAGTCGGAGTACAAATACTACCTAATTACCCAGTGCTCGATTTTTATATCAAATTTTAGTGTCACTGTTTTTTTGACTTACGCTCGAAAGGTTGATCACTAACGAGAAGAAAGATAGATATTGAATCATCACTGTGCCTATTTCTAGAATCCCATTTTCTGATGCCTCGACTCTTCACGATTCAATAATCAGGGAGAGAGAGAGGGAGGGAACCTGGATTTTGTTGGCCGCGAGCAATGATTGCTAGAGCTAGACAACCAATCAAGACATGCAGCATCTTCAAGATCTTCATGGTATATCAAACCTCTCTTCACATTGGTTTCTCCACTCTAGTGAGGAAAGGAGGGCTCTACCATCTCAAGGCGAAGAAGAAGAAAATCAACGTCTTCAAGCTTCATAAGAATATATTAGTACTTCAATGAGGGCACGTTCATGGACCAGACGTGCACTTGTAAATTAGTAGTGGGGGAGTGATTTCTCCACCAATGGTCAACTCAGTTATAGAGAATAGAAGTTAGGAACTAACAAATAAAGAATCAGGAATTTCATTCGACAAAGTAGATTAATTGATTATCACCTTTTGGACAGGCAAGAAACTCGCAGCTGGAGCCGATGCCTACCAACTAATTGAGCGATTAGAGTACAAAGTCAACTCGGGTAATGCATATTAAACGACGGCAACTGCATAATTCTGAAGAATCCCTCATTCTACTAAGAATGTCCCAGCTGTGTCATGACAAGGACATGCCTTATGTTCCTAACAAGCTCTAGAAGGCGCCGAATTCAGACAAATCAGAACAAGGAAATTCGCAGACAAGATTATAATAATTGAGATGTCCTTAACCTAACATGTGTACATCAATTGGAAGAGATATTACTTCTATTGCCTTTTCGAGTGCCTCAAGTACTCCTTAGGATTTAGCCGAGGGCTAACATCGATCCAGGCTTAGTTTGACTTGATCCATTCCATCAAAAAATTGTGAAAAGATTTGAGGCCTCCACGGAGGGGTGGAAAAAGTTGATGTAATTCCCATTATTACCATGGACAAAAGCCACAAAAATTCCCAAATTATGCCAATTGTGATATATTTATCTTAATTTTTTTTTTGACATGAAAAATTATAAACTTATACCTATATGACACATTTACCGTCCGTTAAGGTTCCGTCAATTAACATAGTTAAAACTCTGTCTACATGGATGCCGAAAGGCATGTTGCTCACGTGACTTAAGTGAAATAAATACGACATTATTTTGGCTAAAAAATCATGTTATAGACTCTTAATAAATGGTAAATGCTTTACATAAGTATAAGTTCGTGGATTTTTATGTCGCGAAAAATTTTAGGATAAATGTGTCGCAATGGACATAATTTAGAGTTTGTTGTGGCTTTTTCTCTATTATCATTGACTTCTATATATTGATATATAAATTTTGACTAAATATTTATGATTAAATTTCATAGAAAATTAGGGATTAATTCAACCCTAACGAAAAAGGATCTTCACATCATATGGGCACTAATATTATTTTGATCAACCAAGTTTTATTTTTATTTTTACTGCATTTTGGATAAATAAAAAAATATTTTTAAAAATGTTATTTTAATCTTTTAAAAAAGAGAGAGCCCGTGAGGGCCCCAGCCCCCTTTTCCCCTCCTTTCGCCATTCGGGCCCAGACCCAATCTCGGCCAGCTTGCCTGGCCCGGCCTGGGCTTCTCTCCCCTCTCTTCTCCTCTCCTTCGCGCCACCGAGTACGCTGCGGCAGTAGCAGAGCACGAGCAGGAGCAGAGGAGATCGAAGGTTCGGCCAAGGGGGGCCGGTCGGCGCGCCAAGGACCGGCGAGCGAAGCGCCTCCCCCGACCGGCCTTCTCAGCCTATAAATGGGAGTCTTCGGTGGGAGAGAAATTGAGAGTGAGCGAACGTCCTATGGCGACGAGTACGGTCAGGGGCTCGCCGGCATTCGCCCTCCCCCTTTCCGAACCAACCTATGGCGAGTGGTGCTTCGTCTCCCATCTTTCTTTGATTGCGCCCGACTCAGGGCTGGTTTCCCAAGGATCTCGGCTCGGAGGTGCGCGGACGTAGCTCGATCTTCGAGCTCTTCCGCCTTCCGATGCCGCGAGCCGGGTAGGGACTCTCGGCCGACCGCTCCTGCTTTTGTGCCCATGCCCCGTTTCGGGCTCGCCGGACCGGGCTGCCGTGGCTCGCTTCGTGCGAGTTTGGAGCTTTATTTGCATGCGTACTGCAGTCCCGCGGCCTAGCGTGTTGATCGCTGCGGATCCCCACTTGAAAGGAGGAGTCTATTCTCTCCAAGTCTGATTACGTGCAGGGGGGTGTTGACACCTAATTTTTTTGCCCAAATTATTGCATATAGATTAATTAAAAAAAAAAGATAAAAGATAAAAAAAAAGTTAAAAAAAAAAAAAAAAAGAGAAAAGTTGTGGCCAATGATCTAAATGTGACTAGCCAAGCCCAGGAGGTCAGATTGGAATTAAAATGGCAAATTGGGGCAAAAATGTAATTTCCAAAAGTTGAGGGACCAATTCGCAAATTTTGCAAAATTTCACCCAAGCCCTTAAATCATCATCTTAGCCCCCAATTAAGTTGAAATTGAATTTGGGCCAAGTCGAATCAATGAAATTGAGCCAAAAAGACCACATTTGTATTGAATTAGGTATTTTCGGATAAGAAAATGGCCAACTTTGAGGGACTTTTTTGCAAAATTGGGTGGGCACAATTGCGAAATTTGATCAAGATCGTAAACTACTATACATGAACTTGCTAATTGATCAAAAACCACAGCCAAAGTGATGGATTAAAGCACCCAAACCAGCTGCCAAATCTCAGTCCACGATTAAGTCTTAATTCGGAGCTGCTAAGTAGCCATATTGGTGGCCCCACCATATCCCACTCAGCCGCCCATTTAGCTCGATCTTTGCACGTGATGGAAGACCGTATATAGTAGTACAAGTGGACGAAAATTGGCCAGGGATAAGCTTCTGACAGCACCGGAAAATCGCAGCAAAACCTGCACACTCAACAGCTGCAGAAGTTTAAAAAATTGGCTAAGTCAGAGAGTGGGTGGAGTAGCCCGGTTGACAGGCCTGGTAGGTGGACAAAAGGCTGACCAAAAATTCCTTAATTCGGGGGAGAAGATCACTGAAGCAAGGTCTTTCAAGAGGAGAGAGAGAGGAGACGAGGGAGAGAGGAGAGAGCTCGGAATCGATCCCCAAAGAAGCCCTCAGAAGCAACTCCAGAGAAAAGCAAACCCAGAAATTCCAGATCAACCTCCAGAGAGAAAAGGGAAATTTTCGCAATCTTGCAGCCAAATTTAGCCAAAACCTTAAACTAGAGAGTGAAACTTCACTCAGAGATATTTCCATCCATAGGTCGCACGCCCAAAATGGAGATCGGGAAGGCCTCCTAAAGCCCCCCGAAACAGTGCCCTCCTGGCGGGCCAAAGAAAGTCTGAATTTTTCCAAGTGTTGAGCCCGGTTGGTCACGAGTGAGAGAAATCGAGTTTTTTTTTGAGAAAGTTGAGAGATAAATGAGGAAAACCATGAGTTCAAACCCAAACTATAATACATATCGTTTGGATTGGTGTCAATTTTTTCAACAAAAGACGTCTTGAAGTCTACTTTTGGAGATGAGCTAAAACCTTCGTTGTCAGTTCTTTTTTTGTGCAGATCTCATTTCCAGTTGAAGAAGCCAACTTCCACGTGCTTCCAGAGGACAATTTCTCGGTTTCCTTGGCCAAGAACCACTTGAAAAAGATACTATGAAGCAAGGTAAGTATCCTAGATGTATTTTTGTTCGAGTTTGAACATGTTTTAATAGTGAAAAATTAAGAGGAAAACTAGTCCAATGAACTGATTTTGAGGCTGGAATTTTTCTAAGTGTTGAGATCTCTTCAAGAGTTTTGCATGTGTGCTTTTTGAAGAGTTGTTTTGATGTGTTCGGTTGGTCATTTTCTATGATGTTTGTTGCATTTGAAAGCTCATGTTACCTACTTTCATTCGGATCAAGTAATGTTTCCCTTAGATCTCGTATGTGATGGGTGTCGGGGCTTGAATATGAGCATGCAACCTGTTTGCTTGACTTGGGTTCAAACCCAGATTTGCAAAATCAGTTCAAACCCGTGCATTTGAGGACGATTTTAGCTTGGTTCTAGTGTGTTGTAAGCTGTGATTTCTATCTAATCTTACTCCTTGCATGTGGTAGTTTAACTTTGATGTTTTAGTTCCACATAATATTGCTCATGCGTTGAGATTGAAGGCCGCAAACATGGCCCGATGAAGCTGATTTGAGATGATTTGATGCACGCCAAGTGTTCGACAAAATGCGCAAACCAAGTTTCGATCTCGAAACGGTTGATTTGAGCTCGGTTATTGTGATATTCATGTGCTGTGTTGCTCCATATTAGCATAGATCGGTTTAAGGAATTATTATTAATTTTTTTTTAAAAATAATTAAAAAAAGAGAGAAAAATATGAAAATTTCAAAAATATCAAAAAATGTTAGATAGCATCAAATTAGGATAGAAATGACATCTAGGAAATTTTCCTAATTTTAAAAGGTCATTTTCTTAATTTAATGATATTTTGGTATTTTATAACCATTTTTGTAAATAATCTATTTTGCGTAGATTAAAATTAATTAGAGTAATTTCATGCATATTTAACTTCTCATTTTGCTCATGGGGTCCTGTCCCGGGCGTGATAACAAGGCCATGTAATATTATTTGCCCGACTTGTATCGGGTTTACCTTTTCCGCGTTTATTTTCAAGTCATTTCAATTTCTTGGATGTTTATTTACGCGCCGCTTTTCAATAATTTGAGTGTAAATTTCTTTTTCTAGATTATGTTAGGATTAGTCTAGATATTTAAAAAAAAACTACAAAAACATTTGCATGGACACTTAGTGGTTTCATAAAGATTATAATTGGTAATCAAGATTGTGTGGCCATTTAGATAAACAACCTTCCAAGTTAGTGGTACCGCAAGGGCGCTAATAAAAACATTGGCGTAAACAAGTCCCCGTTCCTAGAAATCTCTGGTTGCGTAGGAATCGAGACACCACTCCCGTGTCTCGATTGGTTTCTAGCCGACCCCAATAGGCTAGTGGCGACTCCTAGAAACATTTAGGTTGTTAAGAATTGAAATATGAAATCCAACGTCGCGCGAGGTATGGGCTTGGGAGAGCCCGCGCCTAATCTAGGACCATTGGTCCGCCTCTTTAGGCAAATACCCCTAAACCTTTCTTTCTTTTCCCCGGACGGAAAAAAAGAGGTCGTGACAGGGGGAGAAGAGACGAGAGAGAGAGAGAGAGAGAAGGGGGGCGGGGGGAGGGAGGGAAAGAGAAAAAAAAAAAGGGAATAAAAAGAAAATGAGAAAGGACAAAAGGCGGCCCCCTTCTCTGGCCATTCGGAGGCGCGAACCCGGGTCCATCCGAATCGGGCCAGCACGCGGGTCTAACAGACCCGAGTCGGTTTATATTATAATATTATATTTTATAAATTTTATAAAAATAAACGAATTAGAAAAATCCAAAAAATAAATTTCCAAAAAATTCAGAAAAAGCTTAAAAAATAATCTTTGAGTGGTTTTTTTCTTAAGATATGTGAGAATACTCAAAAATAAACCCAAAAAAAAAAATTGTTCTCAATTAATCGAAAGAGGATAAGTACACTATCGGTGCTAAAACTTGTGTATGGCACTTACTTTTGTGCCAAAAGTTTCCGTCAGATCACTTAAGTGCCAAATCGGAAGGAAAAACAATCACTTTGGTGCTACCGGTGAAAGATTCCGGCCAAAATGATTACGTGGCTTTTTTTTATTAAAAAAAAATCGACAGGGCCTTTAAACGACGTCGTTTTCGGTCCTCCTTAAGAAAACAACGTCGTTTTGCCGTCCTACATGGATGGCCTCACGGAAACGACGCCGTTTAGCTCACATGGGGATTGAAATTAGGGTTTCCACCACTCGGCCACCGTCGTTCGCTCGCCGTCGCTCGGCCATCGTCACTCAGCCACCATTGTAGTTGCTCAACCAGGTGAGCGAGGAGAGACTGAGATTGTTGCTCAAGCAATAAATGGCAGGAAAAATCGGAGGCGAGGGCAAAGGAGGAGGAGGAGGAAGAAGATGGGTCAAAGGTGCTGCTGGTGTCTTTGCTGCTTTTTGGTGCGTTCTTTGGTGTCGCTCTTGCGGTGCACCGCCGGTCTTCTTCTTTGGTGCCATGCCGGTGCCGTTGCTGGTGTGGGTCTTCGAGGAAGAAGAAGATGAAGACGAGCCTTCCCTCTCTCTTAATTTGGGGATTAGGGTTTCTAAGTTGGGGGAAGATGCCAAACGGCATCGTTTTGGTGTTTGGATGCTGACTCAACTCTCCGACGAGCCACGTCGGCTTCAAAAATTAATAAAAAAAAAGGCCATGTCAGATTTCCGACCAATTTCATCGGTGTTGGCACTGAAATGATCGTTTTTAAAAATTTTGACACTTAAGTGATCCGACAGAAACTTTTGGCACCAAAGTGAGCGCCGTACACAACTTTTGGCATTGATAATGGGCAGAGTCCCTTGAAGTAAAGTGTGCTTTGAAAAATCTCTTATGGCTTTCTAAATCCCTCTTCTTCTCCAGCCTGGTAGGATCCTCCAAGAAATGCAGCTTGGGTAGGTTAGAAACGTTTCCATCCTGGTATTTCTAGATGCCTCTAGGCTCTGAACTAAAGGGCTGAGTGGTTTTCTGCTAAAAGGCTGTCCCTGAAGGACTTGAACGGGAGTTGTTCGCCCACTGTGGGAAGGCATACCTGCAGAAAATTTTCTTGGTCCTCCCTAGTTCTAAGTCTAGGTTCATTTCATGGTATCAAAGCCATGGTTTCGTTTTTAAGGTTATCCATTCTATGTGCTTGCTAGGTGAATCCAGTGCTGAGAAGATCTCTACATATCATGTCTACAGAACCAGAAATTCTCGAAGCACCTGTTTCTCTTACTTCATCTCCTTCATCTTCAACCCCCCCAGAATTTCGTGTTTCCAATGCTTCTAAGATAGATTATCTCTATGAAGTCTCTCTTAGTGATGAAACCAAGATCTCTGAGACCTAACTTCCCCTCATGAACCCTTACTCTGCTTTTGCCAAACCACACACATCTTTCTCACCCATCCGCTCCATTCCCCAGCTTATTCACCAAACCCCAAAGCAAGTAAAGGAGTACATCTAGTCCTCTAAATTCGACTAGCACCCCAATCCTGCTACTGAAAAGGAGTACTTTGTTACTCTTCAGATCCGTCCGGAATTTCCCAGACAATGGGCCCAGCAAGGATATACTTATGTCCATTATGGTGCTGTTCGTCTTGCTCTTACCTTTCATGGTCGTAAAGGTTTGCCAGTCGTGGCACGCATTGCTTTGTTGGATACCAGGTTTTTACAATACCAGCATGCTTGCATCGGTACTGTCCAAACTACTTTGAATGCCGGAACAGTCTTTGTGACTTTGTATCCAAACTTCAACATTGCTCTTTTAGATCCCCAGCTACTTTCTTTTCTAAAAGTCCAAGTACAGCTGACTGGAGCCCCTCAAACTGCTGACTTTGTAGCTGCAACCCTACATTACCAGATGGTTTATCGAGTGCAGAATCATGCTCTTGATCTCAATTTCAACAATGGTAATGAAGATGCCTTGTTCATCTCCATGCAGAATGATCAGGCATCATGTATCCATGTTCCTAGACAGATCCCAAAGGATACCTTGGCCAAGCTCCTTCCAGAGACTTGGATTACCAACTATGAAAAGCTACACCAGCATAACAAGCCTTTCCAGTCTACGGACTCAGAGTTCGTTCGAAAAAAAGATGGAACTATTTCTATCAAATTTGGCAAGGAAAAGGAAGAAAGCCCTTCTATCTTCCAGACCCTCTTCATGATTGAACCATGCGTTCCCCAATCAATTTCCGAGTCAGATCCAAAAAAGCTTGTTCGACATTTTGACGGTGATGGACATCCTGTCCATTACTACAAAGACAACTATGGTCATTGTTTTTGGGATCCTTTTTGCCAATGTTCCCATTGTACAAACTCCCCTGACGAGGTAGATCCTCTTGCAAGATCTCCACCTCGACGAAAAAAGTCAAAAGATAAGATGTACCAATGGTACTTAAACGGAGATCCCTCCGTTGATACTCTTGGTGAATGTGATAAATACCAGTTCATGGTTTCCTATGCTCCACCTCCATCACCAGAGTCCAGTACTACATCCCAAGTTTTACCAGACCCACCAAAATCACCTCCACCATCTCCTCCCCAGAAAAAACAAGCTCTCTCCCCGTTTTACAAGCCAATCCTAAAATGGTCTAAGAAGCATTCTTACCCACTTGAGATTCCAGCAGCAACACCACCCACTTCTTCCATTGCTATGTTCCATGACACAGATTTTCCTCCTCTTGTTAAAGAAAGTTCAAAACTTTCGTTTCCTACTCCAGAGGAATTCATTGATCCACAAAACAGATATCGTCATATCCCAAAGATAGCAACCCTCACTGATGTGGATGAACATGGTAGACAGAGAAAGACTCCTGCTGCTGAAGCTGTTCTAAATTGGCAATCAGAGACTCTGTTGGCACAAAACAATGCTTTCAAGGCAATTGATTTCAAGATTGGAAATGTGCAACAAGATTTCCGAAGGTATGGTGAAACCACCAAAAAGATACTTTCTGAGTTCCAGAAAAGGCTTCATGCCTTGGAATCAGGACAACATCTTGGGTATCATTATCTTGAAAGCCCAAAGCCAGAGATAGAAAAGCTCAAGAGGCAAATCCAACTTCTCGAAGAAGGAAGGTTTAGACCTTTCGATCCACTAGCACCCTCTGTCAGAACTGGGTATTTGCCTCCACCACCACAGACATCTATTTTTGCTGCCATTCCAGAAGATCCCTTCAGAAAAGAACCAGATATGGCAGAAATACGAAATCACCTCAAAAACCTGCAGAAGGACAAAGGGAAAGAAAAAATGCCACCTACAGAATCAAGTTCGATTGTTATAAGAGAAAGGGCAGATCAGATGATGTTATCCAATCCATTAGAATCTTTTCTAAAAGACTTGGGTACTCAGGAACCTGATCTTACTATTCAACAGCCTGATCCAGTCATACCAGAAAAACAGATTCTGCTCCCAGTCGAGCAAACTTCTTCTAATACTGAATCAGATTCAGTATCTCTTTCCTCCTCTTCATCCTTCTCAATTCCTACAGTTGATTCTCTTCCTATTGCGCCAGTAACCTCATCAATATTCATGGCTGATCCCCCAGATGATGAGATGGAATCAAACTATTCTAAGCCAGAAAATGTTCAGACAAGCAATTCTACACAGCATATATCCATAGCATCAAAACAATTTTTCACCATCGATGATATTCCTTATCATAAATGGCCAGAAAGACTTGAGGAATTCCATACTTGGTTGAATACTCAGTCCATCACCAACTATGATATGAATGATGTCCTTTACAACTTCGTCACGAGGTTCACAGGCAGCCTCAAACTCTGGTGGAAATCAATTTCAGAACAAGAGCAGATTCATTTTCTAATGTCACCTAATTGCGGCCATGCCATCACTTTCTTATATCATGTTTTTGTGAGAAAACCCACAGATCTCATAGAGATAAAAAGAAGAGAATTTTTCGACAGAAGATGCTGCTCCCTCCAGAAGAAGCATCTTGATAAGCATTATCGAGTGATGCTTCAGCTTTTTTATCAGGTTGGCGCAGATCCAAATCTGAAGCATGTTTTCCTTACTTCCATCCCTAAAGAACTATCCCAGATGGTTGAAAGATCTTTCTTCAGAAAACAAAGGAGAATACAATATATTCCCCTGGGAGAAATACATCAAGAAGTCCATCTATGCCTTGAAGAATTATGCTTAAAACGCCAAATGGTCCGTACCTACATCACAGATGACAAGCGCCTTGAATCAGCTTGTTCTCGACAGAAGTTAAAAATGAAATGTTCAAAGCAAGATTGTGATGGTACTTGTGGCAAGTTTTCCCGGAAAAAGAAACATTACAAGAAGATCTGGATAAAGAACTCCAGACACGGCTCCAAGCATTTCCAGAAAAAGAAAAAATGGCGATACCTACGCAAAAGGAAAGATCGCACGGGCCACAAGAAGTCAAATCGATGCTTCATATGCAATCGAAAGGACATTTTGCAAAAATTGTCCTCAAGCAAGAAAAGGTCGAATCATCTAATTCATCACATTGAGAATGAAACAGGTATTTCTCTTGAAAATAATGATATTGAATCTTTATTCTCTGCTGATGAAGAACCATATGAACAAACTCTTTGTGTCATCCCCTTTTACCAAACTCCCAGTGAGACTGAGTCAGATTCAGAATATGAAGATACTTTTCACATATCCCCCACATCTCCAGAACCAAGCCTTGACATATTTTCAAGCCAAACTCACTGTCCCCATTTCCCAGTGAAAATCCTCACCTCGAAATTTGCCAAACCAATCACTGTTATTGCTCTCATTGATACTGGAGCAAGTTGTTCCATTCTAGACACTAAAGTCCTGCTTGAAGAATATTGGACTCCCTCTGTCAGATATTTCAATTCTGCTTCTGGAGATACTTTCTCCACAAATGTCAGGACCACTCCGATGAATCGTCCGTTTTTCCTCAGTGTTCCATAACTACAAAGATCTTTGGATCAAGTCTCCCCAATAAAGATCTGATAATTGGGTGGGATATCATGACTCAAATCTCTCAACTTCGCATCATCCCTGGAAAAGGTCTTAGATATAAAGATCAATTCTCTGAGTTCGTCAATATTCAGAGACTCTTTTCCATTCAAATGAGTCTACTAGATCCAATCATGCAAAAGTTGTTAGAATCTTGTTCAGAATCCCATTCGGAATTCGCTCAAAAGTGTTCCCATCCTTTATGGGAAAATCCAGAATTCTTTGTTCACCTTCCTTTAAAAAAGAATGAAGATATAAATCCAACCAAGGCAAGTCATATGGGAATGAAGCTAGAACATCTGGCTTTAGCTCAAAGGGAATGCTCAGAATTACTGCAACAAGGTCTTATTGAAATCTCCAATTCTCAATGGGCTTGCGAAGCCTTTTATGTCAATAAGCGTGCAGAGCAAAATAGGGGAAAAATGAGATTGGTAATCAATTATCAACCTCTCAATCTTTTTCTCCAAGATGACAAATTCCCTCTACCATCCAGAGATTCTCTCTTTACTGGTCTAACCAGAGCCCATATCTACTCCAAGTTCGACCTCAAAGTCGGATTTTGGCAACTGGGCATCTACCCTGAAGACAGATCCAAAACAGGATTCTGTATCCCGAACCAGCACTTCCAGTGGGAAGTTCTCCCTTTTGGCCTAAAGGTAGCACCATCCCTTTTCCAAAAGGCCATGTGTCGTATTTTCCAACCAATCTTGTCAAGTGCAGCCGTATACATTGACGACATTCTGCTCCACAGTCCTGATGAGCAGTCACACTGTCAACTCCTTGAGCAATTTGCAGAAATCGTGAAGAAACAAGGTATCATGCTTTCTCAAAGAAAGATGAATATCGCCTAGACAGAAATCGAATTTCTCGGTATGCACCTTAACAAAGGTACATATTACCCAGGGCCACATATCGCTCAAGAATTACTGAAGTTTCCTGAAGATAACTTCACAACAAAACAAGTTTAGCAATTTCTTGGGATAATCAATTATCTCAGGGATTTTGTCCCAAACATTGCAAAACTCTTGATTCCTTTGCAATCCATGCTGAAGAAGAATCCCCCACCTTGGGGAAAACCCCAGACTAAAGCAGTCGCTAAGCTTAAGGAGATTATGCAGAATCTCCCACCATTGCAAATACCATCAATAGGAAAAAGAATTCTTCAAACTGACGCCAGTGATGAATACTGGACAGCCATCCTCTTTGAAGAAATTGATGGTAAGAGACACCTCTGTGCTCACAAAAGTGGAAAGTTTTCTCAAGCTGAAATGCATTACCACTCCACTTTTAAAGAAATATTGGCAGTAAAAAATGTAATAAAAAAGTTCGAGTTTCATCTCATCGGCCATCACTTCCTGGTAGAATTAGACATGGCATCTTTCCCTTAGATGACCAAGTTTAAACAGAAGCAGATTCCAAATTCTCAACTGCTTCGATGGGCTGAATGGTTTTCAAAATGCTTTTTTGAAACCAAACATATTCTTGGAAAAAAGAATGTGCTTACTGACTTCTTATCAAGACCAAAAGCACCAGTTGAAATCAACATGTACATCAAGAGACCTACTTTCCATATGCTCAATTATGGCATGAAATACAAGATTGAGAAGATCAAAGATTTGTCAAGCTGGAAATGTCCCCAGGAGATTATTCAATACATCCAGAATGACAATCTTGCTGAAAACTTGGGAGACCTTATGTGGTAATGCCACACAGATCTGTTCAGATTCAATGGAAGTTCGATTCTTTATCCTTTTGGATTAAATTCAGCTTATCCATTCATTCATCCTCTTATCTGGAAGGAAGATGATTTCCCTGATCAGCTCAAGACGTTATTATGGTACTTAACCAATAAGTACTTAATAGCCATTGAAATTCCAACAAGAAGATTCATTGCCAACCTTACCAGGATATTCCTACTCAGAAGAAATGTTGAAAGAGAAAGTGATCAAAATCTTTTAGACTTTCTCAATTGGTTCTATCCTCCTACTCATTGGAAATACATCATGGAAAAAGAACTGAGAACCACAACACCAAATCCTGAAGTTCATACCATCTTGTTCTTCCAACGACCATGGTATTTTTTCACAAATAATGGCCACATCATTAATGCCCCTCAGGAAATAGGAACCACATCCTACAAGCCCCACCTGGATAGCAGAGAAGCTCGGATTCACAAATCTTATCCAAGATCTGTCAGATCCTGTGAACACCAATACCGAGAACTCCAGAGAATTTTGTGCCAAGAAAACAAAACTATTCCTGAAGAAGCATGGAATTACAATGAACCCACTACATGGGATCATTATGACCTAGCACCAGAAGCTAAGGAAGCACTCAGGCAAAACAGACAAGCTGCGTCATCCCAAGATAATGAAATGACAGATACATATGACATTGTCTAATCCACTCAGGACCCCTATGCACAATGGGGAGGTGCTCTTTCCCAAGACTCCTATGATCTAGGACCTTCGAACATGGACACATCTTTCTATCAGAGTAATAAAAAAGTTCGAGTTTCATCTCATCGGCCATCACTTCCTGGTAGAATTAGACATGACATCTTTTCCTCAGATGACCAAGTTTAAACAAAAAAAAAATCCCAAATTCTCAACTGCTTCGATGGGCTGAATGGTTCTCAAAATACTCTTTTGAAACCAAACATATTCCTGGAAAGAAGAATGTGCTTGCTGACTTCCTGTCAAGACCAAAGGCACCAGCCGAAATCAACATGTACATCAAGAGGCCTGCCTTCCACATGCTCAATCATGGCGTAAAATACAAGATTGAGAAGATCAAAGATTTGCAAAGTTGGAAATACCCTTTGGAGATTATTCAATAAATCCATAACGACAGTCTTGCTAAGAACCTGGAAGACCTGATGTGGCAATACCACACGGACCTGTTCAGATTCAACGAAGGTTTGATTCTTTATCCTTTTGGATTAAATTCAGATTACCCATTCATTCATCCTCTTATCTGGAAGGAAGATGATTTCCCTAATCAACTCCAAACGTTATTATGGTACTTAACCAATAAGTACTTAATAGCCATTGAAATTCCAACCAGAAGATTCATTGCCAACCTCACCAGAATATTCCTACTTGGGAGAAATGTCGAAAAAGAAAGTGATCAAAATCTTTTAGATTTTCTCAACTGGTTCTATTCTCCCACTTATTAGAAACAGCTCTTGGAGAGAGAATTAAGAACCATGACACCAAATCCTGAAGTCCATACCATCTTGTTTTTCAGACGTCCATGGTATTTTTTCAGAAATAATGGAAGCATCATTAATGCTCCTCAAGAAATAGGAACCACATCCTATAAACCTCATTTGGACAGCCGGGAAGCTCGAATTCACAAATCTTATCCAGGATTTGTTAGATTTTGTGAACACGAGTATCGAGAACTTCAGAGAATATTATGCCAAGAAAATAAAACCATTCCTGAAAATGTTTGGAATAATGTACCCACTACTTAGGATCATTATGACCTAGCTCCATAAGCTAAGGAAGCACTCAGGCAATACAGACAAGCTGCATCGTCTCAAGATCATGAAATGACAGGAACATATGATATTGTCCAATCCACTCAAGACCCCTATGCACGCTTTGGAGGTCCTCTGTCCCAGGATCCCTACGAACAAGGACATTCGTCCTTATTCCAAAGCATGGACACATTATTTTATGCACAACCATCCAACTGGCCTCAGCCAAACATCCCTGCCGACACTCAAGAAGATGACAACACAAACTGTGCTGAAGAAGAAGCATCCCATTGGGCTCATGAAGAAGCATCATCATCAAGAAGGCTGAACCAAATCCTCTCACCTGAAGACCTTGAAGCCCTTGAAAAAAAATATGAGGCACATCTCCTAGAAGACAGCTCAGATGACTCAGTCTGTAGCTACAATGCTCATGACGGACGAGATCGCTCAGTCCGTACAATTTCACTGTAGCAATCCACTGTTCACTTTTTACTATAGCACTAAGCTAGGGGAAGGTACTGTTCATAGTACAATTAATGTTCATAGTGTGCAAATAATTCCCTCCCAGAAGTTTCCGGTGCCTCTGTTTGTATCTAGACCCGTGAGCTTGGTCTTTGTGTGTCTTTGTGACCTCTTATCGTCTATAAAAGGCGAGGAAGGTGTATTGTGTTGGGCATATGGATTGGTGTTTGCAAATTTCCTCAATTACACTTAGGGGTGAGCATCGGTCCAGGGCCAACCCTAGGCCCAACCCTATCGGTTCTAGTTCGGTTCCCAGAGAGATTGGGTCGATCCTTGGTCCTAAAATTCCTGGACCAGCACTGTGCGGGTTGGTTCTCGGTCTTGAGAGTTCCAGGTCGGTCCAACCCGGACTAACCCTGACTATATATATATATTACTTATAATTTTTTTATATATAAAAAACTTTAAAATAAACGGCGTCAATAATATTAAAAAGCTCTTTAGTGAGGAGTTCAAGTAATTTTACATTGTTCTTTAATAACTTAGATTTTTAATGTCTTTTATGGCGTCAATAGTCATAATTTACGAATGAGGAAAATGTTTAAGGAGTCCTCACGGCGTCCAAAAAGGCATAAACAGCTCTTTATGGCATCATCCTCTAGTAGTTGTTATCTTCTGTTTTATTTGTTCTCTTAGTCTTCAATTTGCCAAAATCGAAAGAAACAACTTCTCCGCTCACCACTTAACACTCACCTCGCTCGCTTTGGGTCACTCGTGCCGCTCGCTGCTCGATGCTCACTTGGCTTGTTGCTTCCCGCTCGACATTCGATGCTCATTCTATTCGATGCTCATCTCACTTAACCCTCACTGCTTGCCTTTCTTATATGACCTCACTTATCATCGAACCCATTGGGTTGGTATAGTCCTCAGTTGCTCTTTTAAGGAGTAAAAAAAATGAAATAAAAAATTATTGGTTGGTTTTGGATTGACCCTGAACTCGGACCGAATCCATTGGGTTAGTTCGATCCTCAATCGCTTTTTTAAGGAGTACAAAAAATGAAATAAAAATTATTGATTGATCTTGGGTTGATCCTAAAATCGGACCAAACCCATTAGGTCAGTTTGATCCTTAATCACTTTTTTAAGGAGTACAAAAAATGAAATAAAAAATTATCAATTGGTCCCGGGTTGACCCTGGAACCGGACCGAACCCATTGGGTCATTCTGGTTCTCGGTCCCAAGCTCAATAGGGTCGGTCCTCAGTCCTAAAAATTGAGGACTAGCACTGTGCGGGTTGGTCCTAGGGTTAAGGGGTGGACCGGCCTAATCCGAACCATGCACACCCCTAATTACACCATTAGATACCAAAATGGGATCGGTCGATTAACAAGTGTAATAAGTCATGCAAAAGTATAATATTTCTCCCAATATGTTTAGTTGGATTGCTAATTGACTCATCACAATTTGATTAGTGGCGACTCCTAATTAAATTACAGGTTAAAATACTCGAACTATAAGTTGCAAATTAATGGGCTTGAGAGAGCCTGGGCTAAGCCTAGACTTAGCGAGCCATTAGCTCAGCACTTGCGGAAGGGTTCGAAGAGATTGCGACACTCTGATGGCCTTCTAAATAAGAGTGTATTTAGGGTGGGAAGAGGGAGAAAGTCCTTTTGAGTTGTTTTACCTCTCATCTCTGAAATGATCCATGAGAATACATCCGCCATAAAAGCAATAACAACAAGCAAGACTCTAGTCTAGAGTGACCAAATCCAAATCCAACATAGATGAGTCTCCTCAAGTGCATAGTTTCTCCCATGGCAAAAGCTACGAATACTCATGTTTCTATCAAGAAAGGACTTATTCATGGACATAATAGAATAACTAGAGACAAGAACAACTTCTGAATATCCAAATTGACACGTAAATATAAGTTTGAAATATAACCACACTTGAGTTCAATTTTGACGGCTGCAGAAATTTAGCAACAGAAATTCACATGCACTTAATACCCAACACCCTTCCAAGGGAAGTACTGGCTGAATGAACTCTTGAGGAGGTCCTTTCGAAGGAACTACTTGATTTTCTCATTTTGTTTCCCATCTTCTGGACTTTTTTCGGGTTCCAATGCAGTTTTCAAACAATCCTTCAATTCTGCCAATACATGATCTAAGTCAGGCCTTTGATCTCCAGTTGGTTTTGTACAAGACTCTGCAACCCGTATCGCTTTCCAAGTCGATTTGCTGTCGAATTCTCCTTTTAACTTTGGATCCATGATCTTCTGCAAATTTTTACTCTCAATGAGGGAATTTGCCCAATTAAGTATGTGCACATTTCCTTCTGGCTTCATCATCATTGCCGGATGTCCAGTGATTAGCTCAAGGAGTATGATTCCGAGACTGAAAACATCACTCTTCTTGTTTAAGCTTATAGTTGAATGGTACCTGTAGGAAATATGAGAACACAGCTGAGGATAAATCTTCCAAGTCCCAATACATTGCTTTTTGGACTCTAGAGTCATTTGTCAATGCTGAACTTTTCTTCGGTAAAGTTGTATACACTGTGTACAAGTACATGAGTCTACGATGCAATCTTAGGGAGAGCCAGATTTTCTATCCATACAAAGACTATATAGCATATTAATGAGATTAAGTTTAAGCCCATACTCAGGGTCAAGATAACCAGGAGTGCCAACAGCACGAGTTGACACATGAGCATCAGTCTCAGTTGTGATTGTTCTTGAGAGACCAAAGTCAGATATTTTCGCTTGCATTTTTTCATTCAGCAGGATGTTTGTCGCTTTTAAGTCTCTATGGATAATGGGCGGGTCGCATCCATTATGGAGATACTCCAAACCTGCAATTCTTGCAAAAGATCCATTTAATCATTCAAAAAAGGAGGGGAACAAACTACACTGGGCAATATCCTTTAAGTACCTTTTGCTACATCTACAATGATGTGAAGTCTCTGTTTCCAAGTTAAGACTGGCTTGTCCCCTGTCAAATTAGCGTATCTTCTTATTATATATGAGAAAGAAACAAATATTTGCCGGTGTATTCTAAAGAAAAAAAAAATTATACAAGAGGACATGATAAAGTACCATGTAAGTGTTGTTGCAAGTTTCCATTAGCCATGTATTCATAAACTAATGCCTTGTTTTCAGAGTGATCGCAATATCCGTGTAGAGAAACCAAGTTTCCATGGTGAACAATCATTAAGTGTTTCTCCTGCAATGTCATAAGTGTCCTTTACCACAATTTTTATCGACAATCGTTTGCAAACAAGTCTACAAATGAGCATCTTATTGCATTGTACCTCAGCTTGAAATTCCCTGTCCCCTTGCCATGATTTTTTCGAGAGCATCTTCACTGCAACTTTGGTTCCATTCTCTAGAGTGCCAAGATATACTTTCCCATATCCTCCTTCACCAATCTCTGTTCCAAAGTTTTCAGTGATCCTTGTGATCTCACCATAATTGAAAGATCTTAATTTCACCATTCCTTCAATAAATAACCAATATATTACCAATGAGTAATAGACTCAACCTTTCGAAGATTTTCAAGTAGACTTCAAAGGAAAATCTCCCGAAGATAACTCCACTTGGGTCCTAAAAAAGTCAACCTATGGGAAGTGAAAATCCAGGCGAGGTTTGAAGTTTTGGCACCTAGCTCTCCATATGCTAAGATACAATCACTTTGGTGGTCATCAATCCTTGGGGAGCATTAGACTAATAAGAGACAATTGTATTTTCATGTAACTATGCTATGGACAAGAAGTCGAAGAATAAGTTACCTCTTATCTGTTTCCTTCTAATCAACCAAATAGCGACCAAACAGATAATTACGACCACGCCTGAAACCGATGCAACAACTGGGACCAAGATGGAGTTTTTAGTTTTAGCCTCCTTCTTTGGGCAAGGACTTGCCGAGCAAAGATCGGGATTGTTGTCAAACCTGTGACAAAAGGTAAGTAGGTAAAGTTACGTTTCTCGAACTGCTTTGCCACATGTTGATCACGAGCGGCCTTCTTACTTGCTTTGAATCACAATAAAGCATGTTAATATGAAAGTCTTTTTATACTCTAAGAGAGGAGAGAGAGAGAGAGAGAGAGAGAGACCTCAGGTCCAATCCGTTGTCCTTAACCATTCTTTTAAGAGCCTCAGGAACTGAACCATTTAGCTTGTTTCCGCTTAAATTCCTGCAAAGCATAACCATGAATAAAGACTCATGCCCTGTCAATTCTTTGGGGCGCCACTAAGGCACATTTACTTACAGAATTCTCAACTTCGGCAAATTTGCCAAAGTTTCTGGTATGGCTCCTGTAAGTTCATTGTTGGACAAATCTCTGATACAAAGCAAGTCTGGGTAGTTAACAATTCAATAGATCTCATCCGAAATTTCAAGAATATGAATAAGAAAAACGACAAACATTTTGTGCCAAAGAGGCCAAAAATATCGTTGCACTACTTTAAAATTGATGCTCCACATAAACTTCCTCCAGTAAAGTCTCGCTCTTGAACCCTCCGAAATAACTTTTTCTTCAGAATAAGTAAAAACGAGTTCTAAAGCAAGAACTAGAATGTCCCAACACATTCAAACAGAAATTATAAAATTTGCGCCCTTCATGCATCCCAACAAAAGTTGACCCCCATGGAAATGTAAAGTTGAGAACACTATTTAAATCACCACGGTGATACTTCTTTTCAATTTTTCCTGGGTAGACATTTAAAGGCAAGATTGATACAACTAAGATTTAAAGTGCACTCAATCCTAATACACCATCACCTCTATAAGGGCCTCACTAGGCTAATACTTACAAGGACTCCAATTCAGATAGATTTGATAGTGAAGAATGGATGTTGCCCCTCAAATTGCTGGAGCTCAGGTTCCTGCCCATAATCAATTAGATGAGAGGAAGATGTGTCATTACCGTGTTCACAAAGGCGGTAATGTTGGTTCGATACACAAAAGTTTATGCACTCAACTGTGGAGAACTCAATGTAACCTAAGATTAAAATGGAGAAGCTCACGACCGATGAAGGAGTTTTTATAGATTAATGGAGTCATATAGAGGAACGGACTTCCAATTTCTCGAGAAGAATGAGAAAAAGCCTTCAATTCTTCAAGAAGAAAAGAGAATTCTTTTAAAGTTTCACAGGCCGTACCGGCATCATCCAACAAGAAATAGGGCAAGAAGACTCACAGCGAAATAACCCTCGGAGGATCTCCATCGTTACAATTCAGATCCTTCCATGCAAATTTGCTTGGTACACATGGATCACCTTGCCAGCTATCTTTTTTCACGTCATACTCTGCCTTGGTGGCAGTGAGAGCTTCGACTGTAGTTTAGAATGCAACAATATCAGTTTGCTTCAAGAGAAGGATGATAGATGGGGATTTCGAGCAGACAGAAGTCATGCATTGAATTTCATCTTTCACTCTCTAAAGAATGGTAACATTAAGGAATTGGTGAAAACAACTTCCATGTGCAATTTGAAGTGATTTTACAGTAAAAATCTATACTGAGCAAGGAATAGCCTGTTAATCAGCGACTACAATAATTCAAAGCTCACTTGAAGAGGATTCTTTTGCTATCTCCAGGTTGTTTTAGTCCACAACCATCTATAAACTAAATTTTCACCGCAGATTTCTACCGTGTACTTTGAATGACCTCAAAACACTTGGCTTATCCTTACCACGAAACTGCAGTTTTATAACATCATGTCCAACAATCCTCATGCATCTCCTGTAAATTGGCAAGCCCCTTTCATTGGAGCAACCAAGGCAAGTGAGTATAAAAAATTAGCTTCCTAGAGTTTGCATGTAAAGAGTCCTGGGAGATATGAACTTTTAAGAGTGTCCTAGAGAAGTGTGAGCGTACTCTTCTAGTCTCTAAAGTGTCGCATGGGATATATACCTATTAAACAAATGATTACTTCCAAAACGGGGTTTCTCTTCCTTTCAATTCAGCAACCTAATACGAAAGCCAAGTAAGCCAAAACTGTCTATATGTTGTTCATGCCAAGGCTGTACTTCACAATATCTATGGTAGCACTAGCACAAGCAAAAGTAGAAGCGCGAAAGATTACCATCATCTTGGGCTGTTGGTACATTCAGAAGTTCTTGAATTTGAAAGATCTCCATGGCATTGATGATCGGCGGCGGATATCCAGACTGCCCCGTTGTTGCGTCGAATGAGAAGATGATCTTGGACCCGGAGAGTGGAGGGGAAACTACGGTCACTGACTCCAAGTACTCGAGCCTCACCGTCGGCATGAATTGCCCATCTCCTGTGGAAACCGTGAAACTCCTCTGCGGGCCACTCGACAAGATTTGGGTTTCGGCGAAATGGAAGTACCCAATCCATTTAGCCGTCTCGTTGTCTGGAACTAGATAATAGGTTATAGGAGTTTGAGCGGTCTGGAGGACGTCCCCTGGAACCTTATAGGAGTTGTTGTTGGATAAATCTGAGGCGGACGCCCCCTGGTCGAGCTTACCCCATTCAGGAAAGGTCTGATTTACCCAGATGCGATCATAAACATCGTCCGGGTACCTGGGTGGGACATTTTCACAAAATTCCCGTGATGCCAATGTAATGTCCGCAGAGTATGTTCCATATGCCAATTATCAAATGAAATTTTCAAATGCACTTGCCGCCAATCCGATTTCGAGGCCATTGTCTCTAAATTAAACTCCGATTGGGTGATTATTCGTTCAATTATTACTCCCCGTAACTTTTAGTAACAAAAAATGAAGTCTCTAGTATTTAATCATTCACACCCAAAAAGCTGACACAAAGGGACTCTTACGGTCCCTGTGCACCAATCCACGGGTTGTAACTTGTCGTAATCCTTACCTATTTTTCATAAAACGTAATGCACAAAAACATACGGCTAGGCTATACGACAGGCGAGACTTACTCTTTTCTCCATCCAATGGTCATTAAGGGGTTGAGATCATTCCATAGGATCCTTAAAAACACCTATTAGTTTGACTCAGCGGCCTCCCTCTATAGAGAAAGTCTTTTAATTTTAAGTATATATTTTAAGTTAGAGCACCCCCAATATAAGAGCCGAACCGAAAACAGTTAAGACTCGGCTCATCCTTATTCTCTCTCTCTCTCTCTCTCTCTCTCTCTCTCTCCTGACCGTAACCCCGACTCTCTCTAACCATCCCCGTCTCTCCCTCTCTCTTTCTTCCTTTACCCACCCTTTGCAACCATCCTCTTTTCTCTCTGCTTTACAGGACATTGGAGACTTCTGAGGACTGGATGAAGATTAATGGATTTTGATTGCAAGAATATCAATGCAGCCACCCGCAGTATTCATCAAGCTTGATTATCAGCACTCGGAGATTCAATCCATTCATTCTCTATATTTTGTCTTCCTCGAGTAGAAGCTACAGGATTATAGCCTATCTTCACCTATCCAAACATTTTTGTTAAATCCCTTGAATTCTCCGAGATGCATGCCTCAAAGCTTTCACCACATATAAGAGAAACCAGGCTATTTCCTCTCTTGGTCATCTTTGACTTTGCCTCCATTTGAGCACTAACCTCACCCGATCAACGCAGAACCAAACCCAAATCAAAGGAAATCTGAGGAATCATCCAAAAGACCGAAGAAACCTTCCACTTGGGAGGAGGAAGTCTCAAGCAAGACGAGCACAAGGTCGAGCACAGGAAGGCCTCATCAACAAAATCAAGGACCAGCTTCACGGCGACGATGTAGTGCGCGGGCTGGAGGAGTGGCGGCAAGACAGAGGGAGACCAAGATTTTGATCGAGGTGCACATGAAGAGGATGGAGTCGAGAGCCTGCTCTGGGAGATCCAGGTGCAGACCACAAGGGGAAGAAGACTCTGCTAGAGGGCTTTGCTTTCTCTGGGAGCAAGGGAGCATTTGGTTTAATGTTTTTCAGTTCGGTTTGGGTCCGAACTGAAGATGTTACTCTAAAGGTTTTTTATTTTTATTTTTTTAACCTATTACCCGAATCGGAAGATGAGGTTCGGTCCGATTCGGATATGTTTGATAATAATACGGCACTCTTGAGAATTTGACAAACGAAGAAGGCTTTTCAATGCATCAAGTACATAGATACGAAAATATTTTCGATCTCTAGCTTTTACTATTCTGGGTACAAAATAATTATTCAGAACTAATATACATAACCACAATACTTTTTAAAAAAAAAAAAATCTTAACACTTTTCAAAGTTAAATTCAAATCTTTCTCGACATATTTAGATTGTGCAAGAAAGTTACATTTGTTCCTTTTTTTTTTTAACAAAAAAAAATGAAATATAAAAAGAGAACTCACCTGATGTTCCCGCTTAAGCCTCCGATGTCCAATCTACGCTCAAGCCTCAAAAATCCTGATTCATTCCAATAGGGAGAATTGATTAAAGGTCTAAGTTCCAATGCTGAAATGAAGGGCACTCCTTGGCCAATATTTATGAGGCACACTTGTATATAATCCCTTTGGGGCACATAGACAACTTCTGTGAACGTATAATTGGAAGCATTGATCGTCATCCAATAATTAACATCGATGTAGAGGTCGAATATAGGAATCCGGTTCCTCTTATCATAGTTCCCATACCAAAATGTTGCCCTAATCAAGTATGTGTTGCTCTTGCCATTGTCTGGTCTTAGGGTGTAGCAGTTTCTTGTTCCGTTAGGAAAGCTCCTCAAAGTCTTGGTTATAGCATCGTATTGCTGGTAGATGAGGTCTGCGCATATCATGTTCTCTCCAGAGTCTACATAATCTTTGTCCACCTCAAAATTTATCCCGTACTTCTTGTCGAGGTATGGTTTTTGTTCTCCACAATCGATACTTATGAAACCTTGAAACTCAAAAAATGAAATAGAATAATTAGTCGTTAGAATTATGACTCCTCCAAATAATAGTTCGAATGTTTTCATTTTGAATTGAGATCACGTCCAACGAGATCCATCCATATTTTAATTATATATCTTTTAAAATAGATAAGACCGTGTTTTTTATTAGTCAAAGTTGAGGACTCTCTTCGTACTGTAATATAGGAGCAATGAAGCATTTCTTTCAAATGAAAGTTCACATCAGAAGTAATCACAAGTAATGGATCGTGTTGTGATTGATATGATAAATAGAAGGATGAAGTTTCGGAAATATAGATAGAATGGATTCGAAGTAGTACTTTGATCTCATTGTTTTTTTTTTTTTTGGTAAAAGGCAAGAAATAATTGAGGAAATGCCAAATGTAACAAAAGATCTCGTCACCAGAAACTTATACTCCAAATGTAGGAACATAATGAGTGGAAGGGTGACGAGATGTAAAAGCCGCAAATTGCGGCACACACACTACAACACCAAGACCAAAAAGAAGCACGGCATGGTCAATTGGCTACCAAACACGCCACAGGCGAGGAAGAGATCACCGTCGGAACGGTCTTTGATCTCATTATTTGCTTCTAATAAAAGAAATGGGGATATTAAATCATAGAGTAATAACTTACTTGTTGGGTTATGAGAAAAATATTGTGATAATAAAATGGAACCATGATTACAATGGATTTAATCTAGAATCTATAATACATGCTTGTTATATTTAAAAGTAATATTCTAAAATACCGGAACACGATTATGGTTTAACAATTATAAAATTTAACGGACTTTATTCAAAAATTAGAATTAATGAATTTAAATCATACTAACTAGAAATAACCTCAATTATTTTGTTAATATCTATTTTATTGTATATCAGAGTATACTGTCATATTGGGGGAAATGTCTGTTTTTCTCTTGATTTGTGAGCTTGAAATGGAATAAATGAACATTCCCTCGCTTGGCACATGGGATGACAGTTCCAGTAGAACTGAGGCAATTATGCTTTCTTCCTTTATAAACTTATCGCGATTCAAATATCCTAACTTGAAAACACATCTCTCTTTATCTCTCTTCATCTATGGAGTCAGATCTGGCCCCGCCTTGACCCGTCTCTAAGCATACGCGCAGAGAGAGAGAGAGAGAGAGAGAGAGAGAGAGGTGATAAGGTTGAGGATGTGCTATGGCTCACCGGCCGCAACCAGGCTCCAGCTTCAACGAAGAAAGAGAAGGGAGAGAGGAAAAGAGAGATGGAAGAAAGGAATTGATGTAAGTTCTTATGTTGATTTGTAGGTGCAGTGCCTCCCGTTGTTATTCCTTTTGAATTGATTCTTCTGTACCAAATGTAACAAATTACCACCTTTCGAGCTCGTATGAAAGATTCAAAAGACACTATCCCGATATGAAAAGGACTAGATCGATGGGTGATGGCTAATCCTATAGACAAAATCAATCATGTCATAAAAACTTGTATTATTTATTTTTACATGCGATCTACGTGAAATTTATTATTTCTCGATTTTTCCCACATGCAAACCTATTATTTCTTGAATGTTGAGTCGTGTCTTTCGTTTGTTGTGGTCGAACGGCATATGATATATTCTAGATCTCTTAACGGCTCTACCATATGAAGGTCATGAAACCTGTTACAGGGGTTCATAAATTTGGTATATGTTTACTTAAATCAACGCGAACAAAGTCATAATTAAGCTCTGTTCATTTTACAAAAAATATAGTGTTTTCAAAAATTGTTTTCTTGGAAACCATTTTTAGGAAAATTATCATATTTTCTGATATTCAACAGAAATTTGAAAAAGAATTAGAAAAATTTTCCACCGTTCGATAAGAAAAATCTTTTCCTGCTTGCACTTATTTTCAATAAATTTTATTATCGATTTTTTAATTTTAAATTTTTTTCCTTTCATATTCTTTTTTCCTTTTCTTTCTATATTTCTTCTTATTCCTTGGCCTTGGCCGGTCGTCGGCTATGGCGACGACTGACGAGGCTGGAGCTCTCTAGATTCCGGCAAGGTTGGAGCCTTGCCGGCCTTTGCCTCGTTGGATTAGGCGAGGCTTGAACTCACCCGAGGTTGACGAGCTCGGGCCTAGCTAAATCTGGTGAGTGGGCGGGGCTCGAGCCTCACTAGAGGTCGGCGAGGCTTTGGCGACCTTGGGCAAGGCCTAAGCCTAGCCTAGCTTGTCGGCTCTGCCTCGTCAGCTTGAGGCAAGACTGAAGCTCACCGATGGCTGATCGCCAAACACCACTATGACTAGCAACCGAAAAAGAAAAGGAAAGAAAAAAAGAAAAAAATTGAAAATTCGATTTTTTTGAAAATAAAATATAAGAAATAAAAGGAAAATGTGTTTGAAGAAAATAAGGTGAAAGAAGTTATGGAAAATATTTTCTACCTTCTGAAAAGTGAAAAATATTTTTCCCCACTTTTAAAAGTATTTTTTTCAATAGCAGAAAATGTTTTTCTTAATTAGTTTATTTTTTGTGAAATGAATGCCGAAAATCCAAAAAACGTTTTTCGGAAAAAAAATTTCTATGAATCAAACAAAGTCTTGATATCATAGTCATTTTCCCAGGAGGTAAGACGGGAGATGGTTTACTGATTGGTGTCTCAGTTAGCTTATAAGGTTTTGAGAGAGAGAGAGAGAGAGAGAGAGAGAGAGAGAGAGACCTGGCTGGGCTTGAACCTGCAGCATTACTCCCGGAACCAGCGAAGCAATCCACGCACACAAAATCAGTAGCACAGCTGACCTCTCCATTTGAGAGAGAGAGAGAGAGAGAGAGAGAGAGAGAGCTATAATGGTGCGCAATGTGGAAGATGATGCATGCGACAACATTTATACGAGGTTCACTGGTGCTAGGAACTAGGGTGTGCACAGAAAAAGAGAACAGTCCCTCAGGGATAATTAAATATATGTGAAACGCTCATTTATCATAACTCATTTTCGTTAAAAAAAATGTCTTTTGATATTTATCTTTTACAACTAATCATACGGTAAGACAATGCTGTATTTGTGCTTAATTTTTTCATGCTCCATTTAATTATGTTTTGCATGATAATCCGCACAAGAAGCGAGTTAATATCTAGTTATGAGATATTAGACTTTCATTTTCATCTCCAACAAAATGAACCAAAGCTGATAATTTTGATATTTCGAATTCTCATGTACATCATTATCATGATCTCTTAATCTGGGAAGAATCATCAGCGCATTGAGATAAAATGTGAAGTTAGTTTGTGATTATGTGGTGTCATAAATCCACATCTATAGGTTGGAATTTCTGATTGAGATTATTGGTGCAGTATAAGACTTGGAATTTGGGTTGATGGATAGTCTCAAACTTCAGTATATAAATTATTAAATATGTATCAGAATGTTCGTTGAGGTGTGCGAGTTAGATATCCTTATTTTTTTTTTTTTAAAGGCTTGGTTTTAGTCATGAAAGGAGACGAAGATCCCCACGGCTAGGTCGGCCGACCTTTGGATGAGCACCATCATTTCCTTGAACCTGCCCTAGAATTGGTTACCTGGGAATTGGCTTCACGAGGATCAGGCATGCTGGCCGTGTCCCTTAAAGGGATTGTGGCCGGTCCAGCAATGGGGTTGGGAATCTTTTTCAAGGCCCCAACCTTGTCTTTACAGGAAACAGCATAGGGGACTCTCACCCCAAGGCGGTTCTCCCGCCTGTTTCTCCTTTTGAGCAGTTTAAGGACCTGCTTAGGTCTAGGTCTTTGTTATTAGTGATGAAAATTTTACTTTTTCCGTCACACGTGAAAAAAAAATGAAATTTACATATGTATGAAGATCTGAATATATATATATATATATATATATATATATATATGCATGCATGAATTTGAGATTTAAATATGGATATTGACTCTATATGTGCAATTAGATCTAACATCACATGGTGTTGAGATTCAAATGTAAGTTGTGTTCGATATGTCTCAACATATCGACACTTAAAAAGAGGAGGTATGCCCTACTTGTATAGATCCTCCTGAAATTTTGAATCACGATGTGTGTGTGGGGAAACTAGCTGAGTTCTAATAAGAGAATTTTACTTTTATATTTTAGATTAATATTATAAAAAATCTTAAACCGGTACACTTATGATAAATTTATCCAAAATTAATTTTTTCATAATAGAGAACTCTAAATTGATAATCAATTTGTTGATTTTAGTGGTATTAGCCCTTATTTTTTAATGCTTCTTTCCAATTAAAGTTAGGGGACTGACCAAAAAACTTGAAGTTAAGGGAGACTAATCATGTTGTAAACATTCTTACTATATATAGTCGTCGCAGTCAATGTCGTTTTATAGTCGTCATGGTTGTTGCCATTATACTATTATTATTCACATTTTAACTTTTAACTTTTTTGCATGTGGAAAGCTTCTTTCAAATCAAAGTTGGAGAAGAGTAATCATTCACCAATCCTTTCACTATCTATAGTCGTCCTTGTCATTATATTTTTGTCATTTTATTATTATGCACTTTAGCAATCAATTTCCATCATGTTTCACAGATTCAATCCCGAGGCTCATCATGGACTAAGGTCCCAAAGATGCACTACCCTTTTTTTTTGTAATTTTTTAAATTTCAGTACGCTACTTTTGTCATCCTCTTTTTGGACCATTTAGAAAAATAAAAAGTAATCAGTAAACTTTTGAAATCTGGCCATCCTTTTGATAGTGCCCTTTCCTTGACCTGAGTTATTTGCCCATCTCTCCCGGTAAGTCTCTTTGACGCATAATAGGTGGAACAATACTGATAAATTCCGTTGGATGAGTTTACATTAACCTAAGTTTCATACAATTTTCCACGGGCACCTTCGGCTCAATTAACTTTAAACTAATTTTTTTGACAAAAACTCCTTCCTTTCTAGAGTGGTGAGAAGCATTTCTTTCAATTCAACGTCCCTGATTTAGCTTTCACGTTTTTGCTCAAGCAAGAAAACTCCTTTCTTATGATTTTTCCTTGTGGATTGGATATCTTGGTTTGGAAACTCTTGAGAGTTTGAGCATTCAAGCGATTATAATATTTTTTTTTTTTTGCTAATTATTGTGGTACAATCTTGATCCAATGTGGTTAGGTTTTATTTCTACAATTTATTTCTTGTTTGAATCATTTGTTTGTTCACACTTTTCACATTAGTCGTAAGGATTTATTATTGATCAATTATTCTAGATATTTTGTCTATATGTAATTATCGTTATGGATTTTATTAAATTTGATCCGGAGAAATTTACCATCAGGAATTATTTTAATCCTTAGTGCATAAAAATGTGTGTGATGTCAAAGCCGAAGTGTTTGGATTTAGCATTCGGGGAGATGATACATTTCCTCAAACCATGAAAGCAGAAGAAAAAGTTGATATTTTGAAAAAAGGCTAGGTGTATAACACTGCTGAATCTAGGGGATAATGTTTTGGTTGAAGAGATAAAATTGACAAGTGTAGATGCAGTTCGAGCAAAACTTGAAGTGTTGTACATATCAAAATCACTCTTGAAGAAACTTTGCTTGATTCAGCGATTATTCACCCCAAGATGATAAAGGAATGTCAATCTAGGATCACCTAAATGAGTTAAATAAAGTCATTAATATTCTAAGCAATGCGGATGAGAAGATATCTAACTAATGGCAGACTATGATATTGCTTTATTCTTTATCCAATTCTTATGAGTAATTTTGTGTTTAGCTAACGAGAGGAAGTGAATTTTGTACTATTTTCCAAAAGAATGATAGAAGAAATTGTAGGGCAACGAACACAGAAGTGGCACTGATGGCTTGCGGGTCAAAGGCAAAAACTCAAAGATGGGTTCTTATAAAAGATGCGAGTCTAGATTGAAGTTTAGAGTAATGAAAAAGCCATTAAGATGTTACAACTATCAGAAAGGGGCACATTGCAAGTGGATTGTCCATAGCTAAAGAAAGTAGAGAGATTGGAGAGCGACACGAATGTTGCCTGGGCCAAAGGGGAGGAGTTATACGTTTTGAGTGGGACTACCAGTTCAACCGGAAAGAAGTGGATCATGAATTCTATATTCACATGTCACATGACATCACATAGGGATTGATTTTCAGAATATTAATCTATTGGGGATGTCAATTTATTTCAAACTCTCAAACTTTGAAGGTTTTCATAGGTGTGCTGATGGTCATGTAGGGGAAGCAAGAAAGCAATCTCTACTACTTTTACGGACCGACAATTATAGGCTCGGCTCCTATAGTTCCATCCACATGTCTGAGAGAGGAACGAACATTTTCAGCGAGCAGGGTCTTCTGTATGGGCTTGAAATTTGGAAGATGGACTTTTGCAAACATTGCGTGTTTGACAAGCAACACGGATTACAGCTCAGCACAGCAGTTCACATGACCAAGGTACAATAAATTACATTTATTCAAACTTGTAGGGCCTTCAGTTAAAAGGAGGTACCCCGGCTATGTACTAACCTTCATTTATGAGGTCGATTGAACTTGTCAATTACTGATGATACCAATAAAAAATGTCGGTTGCCCTTCTTTTCTTTTCTTTTTTTGTTAACTTGAAGAAATATGAATCTATGGACTTTCTTTTCAAATTAACAAAATCTCATATTCATCGATTGATAGGGATGGACAAGAATGTCATCCTAGATATGAAAAATCTTTGCAATGGAGGTAGAATCTACATTTACTGACAAAGCGTACGATCCCACGTGAACAAAGCAATCAATTTGTCAAGATTTTTTTAAGTTTAAATAATGGAGGAGACTTGACTTACACGTGAATCACGTTGTAGACCCCATGGTGAATCACCTTGTTGATGAGAATAGGAACTTTGTTGGCCCATCACATTATTAAAGTTGTTTGGACATATATTTTCCAACCAAAAAATGATTTCAATGGGGCCCTCAAGAGCAGAGTTAAATCAGACTCAAGTTAATGTTTTACTATTTGTTTTGAATAATCTTCAAACTAAATCCAGCATGATGTGAATTCATAATAATAGATTTCCTTTTCCACGCTAAAAAGTAAGTTCAAAATTCTCCATTTCTCTACTTTATGTGGAATAATGAAGGAAATTTTGTCCGTTGCTCTTAACTTAGTGGTGCTCACCACTTTCGACTTTTCAAAGTGAAAGATTCTCAAGAACAGAAACCTTAGGTCATTGTCCTCGTAACTAGTGTAAACTACTTTGGACTGTGATAAGACGAAAGTAGGAGTATTATATGAGGGCGGTCAAGTCATCAACGACTTGTCTATTTGTGATAATGATTTCTTCTCAAATTGGTGGTGTTTCACGCCAACCCCAAATGATGGTTTTACACAGGACAATGAGGTGCATATTGATCTTGAGGTGACTAAAGAAAGGATTGACTTCTACTACCATGCCACAAATCAAGAGTCCATAATTTCTCATGCTTCATATTAGACAAAAAGGTCACAAAAAAAAAAAATCACATTAAGTTCATTGTGACACATTTACCCTAAATTTCTTTTTTGACATCAAAAACCTCAAGCTATAGTTTTCACATTAAATTCACATTATGACTATTGCGACCTATCCATCGGTAGGGAGGAAGATAGATTTAGAGGTATTGCCTAAAGAATAATCCTGCAGCTTTAGTTTTTGACGCGGGCTCTTTCAAACCCATATCCTAACATGACATTAGACATTCGATTTTGATTCAATTAATCCCATATGAATTTCTACATAAGGAGTCGTTATCAGTATATTGGGATTGGTTAGAAACCAACTGAGGTATGAGAGTATACCTTACTTCTTACGAAACTAGAGAACTAGTGCCCTTCTGATACTTAATCTTGTTCAATTATTTTTATTTCTGATTAAATTGGTCGAGTAAAATCAATTTGTAAAATGTGAGAAATTTGGGACTTAATTGGTATAATTAAAAGATTTCATATTGAATTAACAAAAATATAATAGGTTTAAAACTTTTTGGACAAATTTCCTTATGCATTTCTCCTTCGGCTCAACCAAATTTAAACTACTTTTTGACAAGAGCTCTTTCCTTTCTAGAGCTATGAGAAGCATTTCTCCAGTCTAAAGTCCCCAAATTTTAGTTTTCACGTTTTTCCTCTAGCAAGGTAATGCATTCAAATTGAACTCAAACATTAGCCTCAAGCAAATGGCATATGTTGGTTATGGCTCGAAATTAGTTATGATTAATTTGAAATTGACATGAGTTCGATGTTTATTGGAACACTTACGGCGTTTGCTGACCAACTCCAAGACGGACACGGATGATCAAGGGATGCGAGAAGATGGCTCACCTAGTGCATAAACATGTCCGACCACCGGTGGGCACCCAGCCAATAAGTGGTCGGGGTGCCACCCTGGTTGGGTGGCCCACCTAGACTGGCTGGACTCTCGACAGATCTCAAAATCCTTAACGCAGTTTCCAGCATTAAATTAAAAAATAATAATAACAATTCTTTTGTATGATTGTTCCTTATGGATTGGATTTTTAGTTTTAGGAAACACTTGATAGTTGAGCTTTCAAGCGATTGTAATCTTCTTTTTTGCTGATTATTGTGAAAACATCTCGATCCAATGTAGTTAAGTTTTATATCTACAATTTGTTTCTCTCTAATCATTTAGTTCACACTTTCACGTTAGTTGTAAGGGTTTATTATTGATCAATTATTCTGGAAATTTTGTCCGTATGCAATTATCGTTATGGATTTTATAAAATTTGAGTTGGAGAAATTTACTGGCAGTAATGATTTTAATCTGTGGTGCATAAGATGTGCGCAATGTTAGAGCCATAGTGATTGGATTTAGCGTTGGAGGGAGATGATAAATTTCCTCAAACTATGAGAGTTGAAGAAAAAGTTGATATTTTGAAGGCTAAGTGTATAAGACTGCCGAATATGGGGGATGATGTTTTGGTTGAAGAGATAAATGAGACATAGCGTAGATGCAATTCGGGTGAAAGTTGTGGTGTTGTACATATCGAAATCTCTTTTGAAGAAACTTTTCTTGATTCAACAGTTCTTCACTCCAAGACGAAAGAGGAATGTCTATTTAGGATCACCTAAATGAGTTGAATAAAGTCATTAATATTTTGAACAATGTGGATGAGAAGGTATCTGATTAATGATAGACTATGATATTGCTTTATTCTTTGTCAAGTAAATTCTGCATTGTTTACCAAAAGAATGATAGAAGAAATTGTAGGGCAACGAACGCAGAAGTGGCGCTGATGGCTTGCTGGTTAAAGGCAAAAACTCAAAGATGGGTTCTTATAAAAGACATGAGTCTAGATTGAAGTTTAGAGCAAGGAAAAAGTCATTAAGATGTTACGACTGTCGGAAAGAGGGGCACATTGCAAGTGGATTGTCCATAGCTAAAGAAAGTAGAGAGGTTGGAGAGCGACGTGAATATCGCTTGAGCAAAAGAGGAGGAGTCATATGTTTTGAGTGGGACTACCAACCTGACCGGAGAGGAGCGGGTCATGAATTCTAGATTCACATATCACATGACATCACATAAGGATTAATTTTCAGATTATTAATCTATTGAGGATGTCGATTTATTTCAAAGTCTCAAACTATGAAGGTTTTCACAGGTGAGCTTATAGTCATGTAGGGGAAACAGGCAATCTCTACTACCTTTAGGGACCGACAATTATAAGCTCAACTCCTACACTTTGATCCACATGTCTGAGAGAGGTAAGAACATTTTGAGCTAGGAGGGTCTTTTGTATGGGCATGAAATTTGGAAGATGGACTTTTGCAAACATTGCGTGTTTGACAAGCAGCACAAATTACAACTCAGCATGGCCGTTCACAGGACCAAGGTACAATAAATTACATTTATTCAAACTTGTGGGTCCCTTCCGCTAAAAGAGGTACCCCGAGTATGTACTAACCTTCATTTATGAGGTCGACTGAACTTGTCACTTACCGATGATTACTAATAAAAAAACGTTACCCTTTTTTTTTTAATGTTAACGTGAAGAAATATGAATCTATGGACTTTGATTTCAAAATAACAAAATTTGATATTCCACAATTAATAGGAATGGACAAGGATGTTACCTTAGATATGAAAAATCTTTGCAATGGAGATGGAATCTACATTTATTGAGAAAATGTACGATCCCACATGAATAAAGCAATTCATTGCCGATATTTTTTAAGCTTAAATAATGGAGGAGACTACTTGCACTTGAATCGATGGAAGAACACGGAATGTAGACCCCATGGTGACTCGCCTTATTAATGAGGACAGCAGTTGTGTTGTCCCATCACAATATTAAAGTTGTTTGGACATATTTTCCAATCAAAAAATGATTTTGGTGGGGAACTCGAGAGAAGGGTAAAATCAAAATTAAGTTAATGTTTTACTGTTTGTTTTGAATGATCTTCGCACTAAGTCCAGCATGACGTGAATTCATAAGAATAGATTTCCTTTCCAACGCTAAAAAGTAAGTTTAAAAGTCTCCATTTCTCTACTTTATTTGGAATCATGAAGGAAGTTTCGTTTGCTGCTCATAGGGCCCATTTAATTCAACTTTGGGGAAATGACTTTGCATTTCCCCAAGTATATTTGAATGAATGGGTATTTTGTGAAGGCAAGTGTGTTTGGAAACTTATTTTTGTGTATAGTTTGCAAAGCAACTTTAAGGTGAAAAGAAAAATGAAAAAAAGAAAAGAAAAGAAAATGGAGGAGGAGATGCAGCTGCTCGATAGTGGTGCTGGTGGTGGTGGGCAGGCGGGCGATGGTGGTGGGGAGGCGGCTGGTGGTGGTGGCGGTGGGGGGAGGTAGCTCGCCTGAGGTTGGCGACCTCAGGCAACGCTTGGGTCGCGCAACCCAGCCGCCTGGGTCACGCCGACCTTCGGGACACCTTAGGTCGCGCGACCCGGGTGATGCCCGAGGTCACGCGACCTCAAGAGACGCCGCCTGAGGTCGAGCGACCCAAGCGATGCCCAAGGTCGCCCGACCTCAGGCCACCTTGCCTGAGGTCGCCCAACCTCAGGCGAGGCTTCCTGATGACCAGATCTGGCCGCTCACGGCTGAGCGCCGCCAACCGGCCGATCTTCACAGTGGAGCAGCAAATCCAAGACAGAAGGAAGAAGATGATGAACAATATTTTTCGAGGGCAAAAAAGGAAAACATGATTATCAGTAAGGGCAATATTGGAAAGAACAAAATTCATTAAATCTTAGACTAGCATTCCAAATGCTGGCATTTGGCAAATGAAGACTAAAAAATGTGTAACAAACTCAAAATATTTTCCCCAATGGGCTTTGGGCGTTATTTTCCTCAAGGGGCTTTGAGGGATCAAAGCCCCTTATTAAAGCCGAACCAAATGGGGCCATGGTGCTTATCGCTTCTGACTTTTTCAAGTGAAAGATTCTCAAGAACAAGAACCCTAGGTTGTCGTCCTCGTAATTGGTGTAAAATTCATTAGATAGTGATAAGACGAAAGGAGGATTATAATATGAGGGTGGTCAAGTCATCAACGACTTGTCCATTTGTGATAATGATTTCTTTTCAAAATATTGGTGTTTCACGCCAATCCCAAATAATGGATTTACACAGGACAATGGGGTGCATATTGATCTTGAGGTGACTAGAGAAAGGATTGACTTCTACTACCATGCCGCAAATATCAAGAGTCATTAGTCCATAATTTCTCATGCTTCATATTAGACAAAAAAAGTCACAAAAAAAATAAAATTCAAATTAAGTTCATCGTGACACATTTACCCTAAATTTCTTTTTTGACATTAAAAACCTCAAGCTATAGCCATTATGACTATTGCGACCTAACCATCGGTAGGGAGGAAGATAGATTTAGAGGTATTGCCAAAAAAATAAGCTTGCAGCCTTAGTTTTTGACGCAGGCTCTTTCAAACCCATATCCTAACATGACATTAGACATTCGATTTCGATTCAATTAATCCCATATGAATTTCTACATAATGAGTCATCACTAGTATATTGAGATTTGTTAGAAACCAACTGAGATATGAGAGTATAGCTTACTTCTTCTAAAATTAGAGAATCTAGGGTTGGTGATTTAATTATATTAATTAATCAACCAGTGTCCTTATGATACTTAATCTTGTTCATTTTTAAAAGATGTTTGTCAAACAGTTTGGATTGATTTTAAACCTATCCAGTAACATGTGAAGCGATAATGCGGGTACACAATCATTAAAATAACAATCAACAACCAATTGAGTATTAAATATGTTACAAGAGAAAACAAGAATCTAATGCTACAAAATAAGGAACGTGTCATTCCTAATTAGGCTGAAGAAAATCTTAATCAACATATTAAAAATGTGGAATCAAGAGAATTGGTCTAAAGAAGGAACATTCAAACCCTATTATAAAGCTTAAAGAAGTTGTTCAATTTTAAGCGCAATTTTTTTAAAGGATTTTCGTACATTTTAAAAGAAAACTACCCAAAAGCTAATTTTTAAGCTTTTTCATGATTTTTAGAAAAAATTAAATAAATATTTTTATTATTTCTTAATTGATAATCCGAAAGTAGGGACCGGCTCAGAACATGGGTTATACGGGAACATGCTTCAAATGGGCTTACTACTTTGGCCTATTTTAATTGAAACTTCAAAAGCCCACTCTCCCTACAGCAACACAAAGCCCATTACTCAAGCCCTTTTTCCTTTCATGACTATTTCAGCCCAAGATTCATTAAGCCTAAATGAACCTAAAGTCCACTATGCCTAGCTAAGCCCACAACACTCGCTCCTCTTGACCACCCCTTCTCTGTTCTATTTCAACATAAACGTGAGAATAGTGACCACGCCCAAAAGCATGACCGAACGCCAAGCTCCGCAGTGAATGAATTAATATGCGCCCATCACCGGACTTCAATCGCCAGACCGATTTACCATCAATTTTCACTTCTAACACCAGATGATTAACACCCATACACCCATAGCAAGTCAGCAACTAACGTCCATCGTCCCGGTCGGTCTCCACCTCGACTCATCGTCAAAAAAGCAAATCTACTTTGTCACTCCGGCGAGCCATCGCATTCGAAGGAGAAGACATAATACGCACAAAGAAAAAACACATCAAGCAACGGATCAAAGAAAAACGACAGAGCCGTGTCCAATGACCAATGAACACCCAGAAACAACCCAAAATCAGGGGAGTTCTAAGCGGAATCCAGTTCGAGCATTTCATCGAACAGGTGAGGTACATTGGCTAAAAGAGAAAAAAATAAATAAAACGAATGGACTAAACCCAAACTCGCGCCGAGATTCATGCCATCAACAAGCAATGACCCAAAAAAAAGAAAAAAAAAAACACATCACATATACGGATGGGGGCCGGACCTCGCGCGAACAGGACAAAGGCCACCACGGTCCGACGAGCCCGAAACAGGGCAAGACGAGGCGTAAGAAGTTAAAACAGGAGCGTGCGGTAGTACTCCCTACCCGGCTCGGTGGCGGCGGGCGGTGGGCGAGCTCGGTAGATCGCGCTACGTCGGTTCACCTCGCGCGTCTCCGAGGCGGGATCCTCGGGAAATCGACCCGACCCGAGGAAAATCAAGGAAAGAACGAGAACCCGGATCTACCGTGGGCTCGACGCGGGAAGTGGGGCAACGTCGGTGGGATGTCGGCCGGGGTTCAAGCGTATCCGTGGCCGGAGGAACCCTCTCGCTCTCAGCCATCTCTCTCTCCGAACCCCCTCGTCCGAATCTCCTCCCTTGCTCGCTCTCCTCTCTCCCTTTTAAGTCACCCAGCGCGCATGGCCTCCTGCAACGCCAGCTGTTGCTGCCTGTCTGCTTCCGACCACCGACTCCGGTGCGACGCTCGCGCCTGTCTCCTCTGCCTCTGTCCTTGGGTTCTCTCTCTCCTTTTTGCGGAACGCGTGAGAGGGTGAGGGAAAGGAGGAAGGAGAGGCCGGCTTGGGCTGAAAAGGAAGAACAAAAATGGGCTGGGCAAGGCCCAGGCGAGAGAGAAAAGAAAAGAAAAAAGAGGCGGGGCGGCCTGCCCCCGGCCCGGTCTCGCTTTTCCCCTTCTCTCTCTCTCTCTCTTTAATAAAAAAATTATTATTATATAATTATTTTTAATAATTATTTTTTAAAAATATTTTTCTTAAATTTTTAATACTAGTAATGCAAATGCTCCTAATGTCTATATGATTTAGTGAGAATTTTTTCTAGGGTTTAAAATTTAATCCCTAACTTTTTATGTAATTAATTAATGATTAAACGGGTTGCCAAAAATTTAGGTATCAAGATTTCGTTAGATGATTTTTCTGTCAAAACAATGTAATCAAAGTAGACAAATTTTAATATGTCACACAAGTGCAAGTTTTAAATTTTTAGTGCCACAAAAAAAAAGTACATGGTATTTATGTCAAAATGAAAATAGTTTAGGTTTTTGATGGATTTCACCCTTCGTTTTATGCTAAAAGAGTTTTCTAATATTGCTTTTTTCATGTCTGAAAGATATGGATTTTTTCCGTGACAATAAATTTCAATAGTTATTGGTGAGTGTCAGAAAATGTTGATTAAAAGATTATCGGTAACTTTTTTTCTAGGTAACTTGTTGGTAATTTACCAACACTTTGATGAAATAATGATTATTCATATAATATGAAAATTAGGAATACCTATACTAATCGGCCAACTTTTTATCTACATAACTCATGAACATTTCAAGTTTATTAACTTTTATGCAAAATTATCGACCTAAATTATCTCTAATTTTGGGTTACCAACTCTCATTTAAGTTGTTGTCCAATGTTTTTATAGTTTCCGTTTGAATTTACCAACTTTTTTTTTATTGATTTATCAGCTTTTATATGCCTTGGTTAGAGGGCCGTTTACTAACTCTATAACCAACTTAATTACCGCGAATCACTAAATTTTGTTCCATTAAATTACAACTTAAAATTGGGCTTTCAAAATGAATTACCATAATTTAGTTAGAAAATTTAAGCCATCGATGATAAAGATAAATAAAAGTTAGTAAATGATATAGGTAATTTTTTTTTTTTTGTTAGAGACAAAAATTTGTAATTTAAGAAAAGACAAAATAACATTGGCAACTAACTTAGAATAAGGAAAGTTGGTAATCACTCTAATTGAGATTGGTAATATCTTAAAAGAGTTGATATGTCTAAAAAGTTAGTAAGTAAGACAAAAGAAAGTGAGAACTCTATAAATAAGTTGGTAAATAAATAAAAAACTAAATGTTAGTAAAGCAACTAAAATGAGAGTTGGTAAATCAAAATTAATTGATAACTTAATCAGAAAAAAGTTGTGTTGAGTTATGGTTTATACTTCTCGTCAACATGAAGGCATGGTGTCGTGCTGCTGGGGTCAATGTTTAATGCATGTTTTTCTTCGTATAGTTCAGTTTATTTATTTCATCGGAAAGGAGGAACTTGACTGTGGGTGTCACAAGCACAAAATGCTTTGTTTTCCCTTTCATTCATCTAGGTACTAAATCTATTCATCGTTCTAACAACAGTACAAACTCAGATTACTTGTTATAATTACAGTCAATCAGAAAATGCTTCAACCGATTGCGAATTCACACGTCAACTTCTACCTATCTATTCACATTACCGACTGCACTTAGTTGATTTCATGATTTAGCTTCACGGCTTAAGCTAGTATAGACAATATTCCCATGGTACACAGAATTTCTCATTCCACAATTGTCTTTCTTGGGGACATTTCTTAAATTGTGTATTAGAAAATGAACTTTTATTTATTTATTTATTTATTTCCAGTTAGAGGTAAACATGTAATTTTGGTCGCAAGATTCTGAAGCACTATTGTAAATTCATGTAATTGTAACCTGCTGATTACTAACTATAATTTAGGAATGACATGAACGATTTACAACCATCAATGAAGTTGACTATGTTGAAAGATAGTGCTCACTCAATATCTATAATGCCACAGACAAGAATAGCCTTCGGGTATTCCGATCTTTTACACAAAAAACAATTTCGAAATATAGGAAGACTTGATTTTAGTCCTAATTTCCAAGAACAGAACAAACTTACAGAGGAATCCGCCACTCTAACTGATTCAACCCCCTCTTCACATCCGTCAACAGCAGCGGCCGCACCTCTCTCGCCCGCCGCGGCAGCCACGTCCTCACCGCATTCTCCGACACCTCGAAGCCCCTCACTTTCTCGCTCCCGCCGCCGTTCTCCTCCACCGTGAACTGCTTCATCGTCCCGGCGCTACGGCACGAACTGCACGAACCCCACCACTGTCCATCCGTGTACCCACATTCCGAACAAACCCAACAACTCCTCTTCTTCCCCTTCTTACCGCTCCCACCATACGAGCTCCTACCACCTCCAAAATACTTCCTTTCTTCGGGGATTTCCCCATTCCCGCTCCTTGCTTTGCTCTCGGGACTTGACCCAGCTTCCCCGCCGCTGCTTCTGACCCAGCGGGCAGCAGGGTCGTAGACGTTGCCGACAGCGGGGGCGGCGTCGCTGGCCTCCGACTCGGAGCCCGAGGGCAGGGGCGCGAGGCCGGGGTCTCGAGAGAGGAGGCGGCGATTCGTGGAGTGGATGCTGCGGTAGAGACGGGGGTTCTGGAGGGGCTTGAAGGAGGCGAGGGATGTGGGGTTGGAAGTGGGATGGAGGAGGTGCTTGTGGGCTCAGAGCGTTCTCAAAGCTCTCATTTCCGATGCTTGCATGACATGGAAAGAGGGAGGGGGCGAGAGAATCTCGAAAGATGGAATCTTTAGGGCTTACTTGCGAGTTCGGAGCGAGGGGAGGACGAAGAAGTCAAAAGTCAAGGCGCAAAACCCCGCGAAGTTCAAAAGTCAAGGGCCTTCTTGGACGGGGAAGGATACCTCCCCTTCCATGAGAGGATCGCCCCGCCTTCTTGCAGGCATGGGAGTCGAAAGGAGCTCAAGCTTGTTTGGCAGAAAAAATTTTCGCCTTTAAATTGTTTAGGAAGCTGATTTATTAACGAATATTTCTTTATTTAAAGAAAAATATTTTTTATCTGAACTTAAATTTAACAATATATATATATATATATATATATATTTTTTTTTTTTTAAATCAAAGATTATTTTTTCAAAATTTAAGTAGATAGACAACAAAACATATCCTAACACTTTTTCTTAGATCCTTGATAGCGGGGCAGGGTCCTATACTTGAGCCCAAGTCCATCTACGTTGTGCCTTGGTCCTTAGTGACCTTGTAAGAGTCCATCAAGGTTGGGTCTATTGTGCCTTGCATCGTGTCCATGGACCGTGTGCATCAATCCCAGACATTCAAGGATCATTCTCGTGGTCGTGTCGATTGATTTGGCCAAGTGTTTGGATCGATCTTGGCCAAGGGTCGTGGCCGAGTGTATCAGCTTCATGCACCATGTGGATGGGCCCTTGACCCAAATGCCTAAGCTCGGGTCCTTGGCTTTTGAGCCTAGGTTCATTGAGGCGGGCTTAGGACTCCAGTGCACAAGCCTAAGTCCCTTGAGCTTGTGCCATGGTCCATTAATGTCGGGGATGGGTTTGGGTGTTGGGGACCGAGGCCTAGCCTCGATAGACTTGGGTATTGGCGCTAAGGTCCTAGGCCCAACCTTAATAGACCCGGGTCTAGGTGCAGGGGATCGGAATTTGGGCATGGGATTCAAGGCCTAGCCTTGATGGACTAGGAAGCAGGCACTGGTATTGAAGTCCCAGGGCCAAGCCTCGATGGACATTGGCTCGGGGTCCCCATGCCGGGCACTAAGGTTTGAGGCTTGGCTTCGAGGGCCCAGGCCTAGGTGTCAAGGACTTGGCCTAGCCTTTGTAGACCCTGGTCAAGGTGTGAGGTAGTTGGGCACAGGCATTGAGTTTTCGGCTTTGGTTTTGACGACCCAAGATTACTACCCATGCTCGTGCTTGGGAGTCTGTATCTGAGCTTAAGACCTTTGTACCCATTCTAGGTTCCTTATGTACCCAAACACAAATCATTAGTGCCCGGATAGCATATGTCTACTTAGAAAAATCAAATAAGATTTTCCTCCAAACAATGGAAAATATTTTACACTTTATTTTCAAGTCTCAATCACCGAAAAATATTGTCTTTTTTTGAAAAATACATTTCCAAAAAATATTTTCCATAAATAGCACATTTTTACCTCATTGTGAAATATAGAGGAGTCAACATAATACTAAAAAATTGTTAATTGTAAATAAAATAATTAAATTATTGTGCCATGTCGTGTCATCTGCAATTTCTAGTTTGTAAGGTAAAGTGTTTTTCTCGATGCATTTCTTGAGTTTTTAATTGACCCACTGTAAATTGATTAGTGAAGACTCAAAATGAAATTGATTTGCGTACTAATAACTTGAATCTAAGTTACAAATTGGTATAAGCTTGGGAAAGCCTAAAATAAGTTTATGCTTAATAATCCATTAGTTAAACTTTAGGTGAATCATTGTTCGAGGGTAGGTTGTGACAAACATGACTTAAGCATGTAAACAGAAACAAAAGTTTCAGTAATGCTTATTTGTGAAGATTGTGAATAGTTGATGCAACCACTATCTCCATCTCCGTGAAAACTAATAATACCTCAGGATTATTAGGAAAACTTGAATGTCGATGAAGACAGAGCAATAATTTATAGATCTTTGATGCTTCGATGTGTGATGACGATTATGGGTCTTTTAGGCAATATTTACCCCTCACTATTATTCTTGCTTGGCTTAAAACAAATGTACCTTCAAGATATACATCAAAGCGGTAGAGAAACAAGTTCAGCAATTCCTCAATTTTTCTCTTGAAATTTTTACCTTGAATGTGTTATCAAAGTTGTCCATATAAAAAGAGAAGGAGAGAGTTACGCGAAAAATTGTTATTTTGAACAATTGTAATGAACATTAATGCTTTGTTTTTTTTGTTTTTTTTGTTTTTTTATAGACAACCAATTAATACATTTCTTGGCAATAAGTACTTTGGCCCCGTTTGGTTCAACTTTTACAATAAGTGTTGGGCCTCCAAAACCCCTTGGAGAAAATGTAAAGCATTTTGGCAAGTGTTTTTAAGATTTCCTTAGCTAAATGCTAGCATTCAGAATGCTGAAAACCCAATACAGGTCTGAAAGCTCAATGTAGGTAGGGATCTGCTTTGTGCTTTCAGCATTTTGGAAATGCAAACTCTACTATTCATCAGTCACTATTCATTCATTACTATTCATCTTCTTCCTCATTCATCCACAACCATTCGGCTTCTTTGATCTGCCGTCGAAGATCAAGCTTCTTTGGCAATTGCCACCGCCGCTTGGGGGTCATGCCTTCTCATCACCCACCCCCTAGGGTGGCATGACCCGAGACTTGGGCAGCATCACTTGAGGATGCTTGAGGTCGCTAGATTTGGCCGACCTAGGGGACGCTTGATCTGGCCACCGGCGGTTGGCCTGCGGCAGTTGACCGGTAGTGCCCTCTGCCGAATTTAATTTTCAAACTTAAAAAAAAAAAAAATAGCAAAAGTCCTTTATAAATGTGGATTTTACTTACACCAAAACTATTTTCCAATGCTATTTAAAGTTACAATTTACCAAATGGTATAGCATTTTGGAAAACCCCTTCATCCCAAAGTTATTTGTATTTTCCTCAACCAATTTCCCTAAAGCCAAGCCAAACAACCCTTTATCCACACTATCACCATTTTTCATGATAAACTATGACCACTTTTCTTGTTTACAATTACCTTTTTTTTTTATAGCTAAGAGTCATATTTTTCATCACCAGGCGTCACTCTTTTCATGACCAAGAGTTACATTTTTTTTATGATAACAAACTATTTTAACAATTGGAAAAATTATCCAAAAAGTTATAATTTATTGCACTTTTGTCAATTTAGTCCTAAATCTTTTAATTAGGGTAATTGAGTTGTAAACTTTTCATGATTTTCCAATTGATTCAGCTTGGTCATAAATCACTAACATATATTTTTTTCAATTTTTGTTATTAATTTTATTTTATTTTATTTTCCCTCTTTACTTTTTTTTTATTTTTTATTGTGGCGGGTGAGGGTCGTAAAAACAGAAAAGAAGGAAAAGATAAGGGAAGAAAAGAAAAAATAAAAATGAACAAGAAAAGAATAAAAAACAAAAAAAATATTAAAAAATGAAAATTGTCCCGTCATGTCATGTAAGACAATTGATTTCTGACAAAAATTGGTCCGATTGGACTTAATTGACAAAACGTAAAAAGTTTTATGATTTAATTGACACAATTAAAAGGTTTAGAACTAAATTAATAAAAATACAATAAGTTTATGACTTTTTAGGCAATTTTCCTTATGAAGAATCTGGACATGATAATCTAAACAAAATAAAAATAAAGTTTGGACATGATAAACTTAAGTATGAAGTATAGTTAACGCGTGTACGGAGGACAATCAAGCTCCATTGTGGTTGTATCAAACTCACTTCTTCTCTCACTATTTCCCATTCTTTGGCTTCTTCCTGAACTGATCTCTACCGTCAAGCACTCTTTTAGTTCCGATAGAACACGATTCATGTCTGCTCTTTCAACCGCGTTCGTTGGTACACATGCCATGGCTATTTCCACCGCTTTCCGTACAAAACTGATGTTGAATTGGTCATTTAACCTCGGATCGACAATGCTTTGGATGTCTCCTCTTTCTACGAATGGAGTTACCCAGTGAAGTATGTGCATGTTGCCCTCCGGACTTCTTATAATGGCGGGGTGGCCCGTGATTAACTCGAATAAAACTATGCCAAAGCTGTATATGTCGCTCTTCTGGCTCGAGTGTCCAAGTATATGAAACCTGAGGATTCAAAAGGAATTGCCGCTTTGATTAGTACAACAATTGCCCAAGCTGCCTTCACAAAAATGAACTTACGTACGTCTATCCAACATAAACATGTATGAATAGATGTATGGGCCTCTCGTGCTGGTCAAAATTAGTACAGTTATTCTGCATCATAGGTGGAATGGAAAAGTCTTTGTATTCAGAAATTTTGAGTCACTTACTCCGGATCGAGATAACCAGGCGTCCCCGCTGGACAAGTCGAAATATAAGAATCCTACTCTCTTACAAATGCTCTCGATAATCCAAAATCACAAATCTTTGCTTGCATGTTCTCGTTTAGTAAAATATTGGGCGTCTTTAGATCTCTATGGATAATAGGAGGTTTGCAGCCGTTATGCAGTACTCCAACCCCGCACACCAGCAGGAAAAATTGACGAAATGTATCGGGTAGCTTAACTTGTGGAAATGTGAACAAAGATGTCATCGATCTACTTTATGTACCTTGAGCCGCATCGACTGCGATTTGTAGTCTCTGGCTCCAACTCAAAACATTTGGGTTGTGTGCTGTTTGAAAGTAGAGAATTAAGGGGTATTCATGAAAGATGTAAAGCTTGTTAGCTAGTATTTGTTCGCTGAGAAAGTCAATTTCATTTCCATGGTGCTATTCTGAATATCTAAATTGACCAATTAATCCATAAGTATGAACTATCAAATAATGGTATTGAGATAAAATTAGCTCGACATATGTCGTGCTATTGGAAAAGGGAATATCAGACAAACCTGACAAATGTTGCCGCACATTTCCGTTGGACATGAATTCGTAAATCAGCGCCATGTTTTCAAATTCTTCGCAATATCCGATAAGTGAAACCAGATTTCTATGGTGAACGACCATCAGGAGTTGGGCCTGCACATCAAGGTATCAGAGCTTGCTATGAGTAGAACTCCCAAAAAATTGAAAACATGACACATCGATTCTAGCTGGAGTAATGTTTCGAACCTCTGTGTGAAACTCCTTGTAGCCTTGCTTTGATGATCGAGATAACATTTTTACTGCGACTTGGGTGCCATTGTCAAGTCTGCCAAAGTAGACTTTCCCAAATCCTCCCTCTCCAATTACCGTTCTAAAGTTATCAGTAATTCTTGCAACCTCAGTGGATGAAAACTGTCGATTTTTTGACAACTTTAATGTCCCGGTATATCCTCCAAAAGTGGCGGTAGTAGTAATAGCAGCAACATCTGGAGAAAAAAGTTATTGGCTCATGATCTTCACTTTGATATCATATGTCTTCACTGCAAACAAAGCCTTTTTGAAGAAATATGTAATGACTTATTCTTGTGATCTCGCCATAATTGAAAGATCTTAATCTCACCATTCCTTCAATAAATAACCAATATATTACCAATGAGTAATAGACTCAATTTTTCGAAGATTTCCAAGTAGACTTCAAAGGAAAATCTCCCTAAGATAACTCCAATTGGTACGAAAAAAGTCAACCTATGAGAAGTGAAAATCCAGGCAAGGATTGAAATTTTGGCACCTAGCTCTCCATATGCTAAGATACAATCACTTTGATGGTCATCAATCCTTGGGGAGCATTAGACTAATAAGAGACAATTGTATTTTCATGTAACTATGCTGTGGACGAGAAGTCGAAAAATAAGTTACCTCTTATTTGTTTCCTTCTGATCAACCAAATTGTGACCAAACAGATAACTACGACTACGCCTAAAACCGATGCAACAACTGGGACCAAGATGGAGCTTTTATTCTTTGGGCAAGGACTTGCCCAACGAAGATCGGGATTGTTGTTAAAACTGCAACAAAAGGTAAGTAGGTAAAGTTACATTTCTCGAACTGCTTTGCCCACATGTTGATCACAAGCGGCCTTCTTACTTGCTTTGAATCACAATAAAACATGTTAAAATGCTCAGAGAGAGAGAGAGAGAGAGAGAGAGAGAGAGATACCTCAAGTCCAATTTCTTGTCCGTAACCCTCCTTTTAAGAGCCTCAGGAACTGAACCATTTAGCTTGTTTCCGCTTAGATTCCTGCAAAGCATAACCATGTATAGACTCATGCTTTGTCAATTCTTCAGGGCGCCACTAAGGTACATTTACTTACAGAATTCTCAACTTCGGCAAATTTGCCAATGTTTCCGGTATGGCTCCGGTAAGTTCATTGTTGGACAAATCTTTGAAACAAAAGCAAGTTTGGGTAGTTAACAATTCAATAGATCTCATCTGAAATTTTGAAATTATGAATAAGAAAAACAACAAACGTTTTGAGCCAAAGAGGCCAAAAATATCGTTGCACTGCTTTAAAATCGATGCTCCACATAAACTTCCTCCAGCAAAGGCTCTCTCTTGAAGCCTTTGAAGTGACTTTTTCTTCATAATAAGTAAAAATGAGCTCTCTAGCAAAAACTAGGATGACCCAACACATTCAAATAGAAATTATAAAATCTACGCCATTAAGACACTACCTAAATCCTCCCAACAAAAGTTGACCACCATGGAAATTTAAAGTTGAAAACACTACTTAAATCACCATTGTGATACCTTTTTTTTTTTTTTTTTTTCCAATTTTGTCCTAGGCAGACATTTAAACGCAAGATTGATACAACGAAGGTCTAAAGTCACTAAATCCTAAAACACCATCACCTCAATAAGGGCCTCACTGGGCTAATACTTACAAGGCCTTCAATTCCGATAGATTTGATAGTGAAGAATGGATGTTGCCCCTCAAATTGCTAGAGCTCAGGTTCCTGCTCATAATCAATCACATGAGAGGAAGCTGTGTCATTGCTGTGTTCACAAAGGCGGTAATGTTGGTTCAATACATAAATGTTTGTGCACTCAACTGTAGAGAACACAATGTTACCTAATAGTAAAATTGAGAAGCACACAACTGATGAAAAAGTTTTTATAGATTAATGTAGTCATATAGAGGAACGAACTTCCAATTTTTCAAGAAGAATGAGGAAAAGCCTTCAATTCTTTGATTCCGTTCATTTCACGGAAAATGTGGCGTTTGTAGAAAATATTTTCCAGGAAGTCATTTTCTAGGGAAATGTAGTTATTTTCAAATATTCTGATGAAACCTAAAAATGAAGTGGAAAATCGGTAAGGAAAATATTTTCCTTCATATACTCTTTTTCATTTAATTATTTTTATTTTTTAAAATCAATTATTCAATTATTTTTTCATTTTTATTTTCTTTGTTTTCCATCTTCTTCTTTCTTGGCCATTGCTTCTTTCTTGGCACGATGATGACCACAACCGGTCATAGGTGAGCCTCGAGCTCGTCGATGAGCACAAGGCTTGTCGATCTAGCGACGCCCGAGTCCAACGAGGCCGAGGCTCACCAGATCGGTGAGCGCAAGCTTGTGGCCGATGAGCGGCAAGCCTAAGCTTGCCAAAGATAGGCGAGCCTCGTGCTTGCCGACGAGCTCAAGGCTCGCCTGTGGCCAGTTGCAAGCCGTTGCTGTGGTCGGCGACTGGCCAAGAAAGAAAAAGCTGGGAAACAAAGAAAAGAAAAATAAAGAAAAAAGAAATAGAAAAGAAAGGAAAATCAAAAAATAATTTGAATTAAAAAAAGAAAAAGAAAAAGAAAAATAATTTGATTAAAAAAAAGAAAAGAAGAAGAAGAAGGGGGAGGAGGAAGTGAGGATTTGTAGAGGTGTGAGATAAGAGAGATCGAGTGAGGAAAATGTTTTCCACTTTTCAAAAGTGGAAAACATTTTCTGTGAAATGAACGCCGGAAAATCTGAAAAATGTTTTCTTAAAAATTATTTTCCGCGAAACAAAATGAGCCTTCAAGAAGAAAAGAGAATTCTTTTAAAGTTTCACCGGCTGCACCAGCATCATCCTACAAGAAATTGTGCAAGGATACTTGCAATCAAATAACCCTCGGATCTACTTATAGACTTTGGAAGTATAGGCTCTTATGCAAAGACAATGTGGTCGTGCAGGGGAGCAAACTTTCAACTTTTCAGGGAGAATGAGAACAAAGCTTCACTTTGAGAGAGAGAGAGAGAGAGAGAGAGAGAGAGAGTTCTTTTAGAATTTCACTGCTGGATGATACTTCAAGAAATAGTTCAAAGGCACTCACAGTGAGATAATCCATGGAAGTTTTCCATAACTACAATTCAAACCATCCCATGTATAGTTGCTAGGGACGCACGGATCACCTTGCCAACTCTCTTTATTCACTTCATACGTTGCCTTGGTATCATTGATAGCTTTCACTGTAGTGTATACCACAACAATATCATTTCTTTTTAAAGAATTGTAACGTTGTGAAAATTGAGAAATGAAGTATGCCAAGCAAAATGTAGCCTTTTACTTTCAGGATAAACCTAGTTTAAGAGTAACCTATTAACCATTAAAATTGCATCTTCTAGAGATAAATTAAGAAAACTCTTATCTTATGCTTAAATTAAGAAAACTCTTATCTTATGCTTCTTAGATTTTTCGAATTAAGCTTCTTGAAGCTCAATTTCACCTTACATTTTTGTAAACTTAGCTTACAACCTTTGCGTCACCACAATCTTTACCTACCAAACCTCACCACCAATAATTACTTAACCAATCCAACATCAATTCTCTTCTGATGGAGCAACCAAGGCAAGTGAATCTAAATTATTGCCTTGTAAGAGCAAATGAGGTTTCTAAGGAAGAGTAAGCATTAAAATCTCCTAGGTTACTGAAAGAGTACTCTTTATCCAATAGTCATCAATTTGATCAACAAATCCTTATTTTTTTAATCACATTTTACTTTCATTAGCCATGCAAAACGAAACTAGTCAAGTTAGATTATGCAAGAAGCATTTCCTAAAATTGAGTTAGATGAACATAAATCAATGCAACAGTTAATCACTAAAACCGTCTAGCATTTGTGTCGACCCTTTAAGAATATGAGAACACACGGAGTGGAGGTTGACCAGTTTATGTGGCAGTACTTTTTACTGAATTCAACCAATATGATCAGATGTGTAATGAGTCGCTTTTTAACCAATTTATTGTTCATGTCCACTTTAGAAGACTTCTGGTAGCACAACATTTGAATTGGCACTAGAAAAACATGTGGAAGTAGGGGAAATACCATCATCTTCGGCTGTTTGTACATTGGGGAGTCCAACAATGTTATAGACCTCGATGGCATTGAGGATTGGCGGATATGTAGATTCGTTTGATGTGGGACTGATCGAGATGTTGATCTGGGAACCGGTAACAGGCGTGGAGACTACAGTCACTGGCTTTAAGTACTCGAGCGTCACACTCTTCGTGAATTGATTACCATTGATGGAAACCGTGAACTCCCTTTGTTGGCCACTCCGCAAAATTTGGGTTTCGGCAAAATGGAAGTACAAGATCCAGTTACCTGGAGGAACGTATGGCTTCCGCGGTGTCCAACTGTAACTCAAGGAGGAATTACTCACGGTTGCAGCGGTCATAAGGACTTTTTCTGGAACCTTGTATGCATCGTTGTTGTTGGACAAGGACGTGGCAGATGCTCCGGTGCTGGGCAAAGGCCAGTAATTATCATCGTAGCCCCACCAGATGCGATCATAAGCATCCAATGGGTATCTGGTTGAGGCATTTTCACAAACAAGTGATACGCTCAGCCATTGAGAAATCAATATACTTGCAAAATTTCAAAGTGTCTAAATCATTGATTATTGTACTCCTACGATCAGTCAGATTCTTTTACCTGATAAAAATGGGACATCATGTGCATGATTCAAGGTGGCAGGCGCTTGTCTAGAATCATTAATTGGACCGCGTATTGAAATATTAAGTGGATTTCTTTATTTAGTAACTTTTCCTCAAATTCACTCGTGTTTTTTATAATCAATATTTTAAAATTGAATTAGTACCTCATATTAGGTGGATCTTTAATTAGCAACTCTTGGTTCAATCCACTCGTGTTTGCTGTAATCAATATTTTGAAAATGGAGTTATTAATTCGTATTTAGCATATTCAACAAGTGTCGGAAGATATAAACAATGGTTATTTGAATGACATGTTACCTATAATGAAAATAGTGATTGTCAACAAAGAGAGTTGTTTGGTTTGATAAAATGTTACATAAGAAATTATCACACCCTATATCTGAAACTTATGTACGAATTAACTAAATTATTAGATGCAAACATTTTCAATCTTGAATGAGTATATTCTTAAAAGATTCTCATAGAAAATTATGTGTTTTAGTCATTAAATTGCCATGCACCAAAAATTAAAATATTAGTGAATCCTTAATCATCTTAATTAGTACATAGTGCATAGCAATAAACCAAGCAAAGAAAAATAAAGCATAGGGTAGAGTGAAATAGTAAGAAACAAAAAAGGAAAAAATGAAAGAAAAGGAAAGGAAAAAAAAACTCGTTGTTGTATGACAGTCGATTCAGAAAAAATTCAAAATTATAATACACATGTTAGAGAAAGTCATCCACGTTAGCACTGTTATTATTGTCATCATATGAAATGAAAAAACGATTGGTGTTTATATTAGTAATTTCTAGTTAAAATTGGCCTAAACGATTACATTGGCAAATTGTAAAAATGTTTAAAACTAAATTAGTCAAATTGAAAACTTTAAAATCGAATTGGCCGCTATAAAATAGGTTTTGTATATTTTGAACAAGTGTCCTATCTGAAAGGAATTGCTCTCGTGAAAGCTAACTTGTGTTCTCCAAAATGACTCACCTTGTAAATGATTTAGAGCTTGTTCCCATGTCGCACCGCAAAATTGTCCTCAAGAACCCAGATCCAGTTTCATAGATGCTATTGTTCAAAACTCTTAATTCCAGAGCTGAAATGAAAGGTATTCCACTTCCCCTATTCACGACACACACCTGTATATAATCTGCTTGGGAGACATACATAATCTCCTCAGCCATATTATCAGTGTGGCCGATGGTGGTCCAATAATTAACGTCGATATATAGGTCGAACATGGGTACTTCGTCTTTTCCATCATAGCTGCCATACCAAAAGGTGGCCCTGATCAAGTAAAGGCTGTTTTTGCCTCTATCAGGTTTTAGCTTGTAGCAGTTTCTCGTTCCATGCGGAAAGCTCCTTAAAGTTTTGGATAATTGCAGAAAATTTGTGGAGCTAAATTTTGTGGCAATCTGCTTGTTTTCTCCAGAATCTGTAAATCCGTTGTCTGTTTCATAATATATCGTGGTATTGTCTTCGCGATACGGATTAGGTGCCCCACAGTCAATGCTTATGAAACCTTGAAATTGAGATAAATTAGAACAAAATAGTTGATATATTCTCAAACTTTCCAATAGCTTGTTCAAGAATTCAGAAGCGGTCATCTCTTATCTACCTCGACTGCTATAATAAACTAGGTGTGATTGATCTTGACATATATATGATATATATTGTGAATGAACGACGCATAAACATATTTCATATCCATGCCTATGATCATCCTTTTAATCTTATCCTTCCGTTCGCTTCTTCTCTTTCTTTTATCTATTGCATGTTCTGTTATTGGGTAAACAAACCTACTATTCACCATTGCGTGACCTTGCGATCAACTTTCAAAGAAGAAAAACAAAAGAAATTAACCTGCGAGATGGGTAAGTTCACATATCAATGCGATCGACAGATCAAACCTTGCAAATTTTAACTTTTTCATGTTTATCATTTTGCTTCTCTCTCTTTTGTTTTTATCTGTTGGCTCTCTCCACGTAAAATTTCAGTTTGCATATTCCGGGATGTTCTACAAGTAACTAAATATTCTCAATGAGAGAGAGGGAGAGACCTGGATTTTGTTGGGCTAGAGCCAGCGGCTTCAGTGCCGGAGCCAATAAAGAAGCGATGAAAGCACACCAGAGGAGGAGCAGAATTGATCTTCCCATTTTTGGTGTCCAGAAGACAGAGAAAGGTCTCTTGCTAATGTCCATAAGTACATGCAACCCATATTAATAAAAGAGCAATGCTTAGCTAACCGTACTGTTAGCTTGGAAAACGGAGGGTCAATCCTCAGCCGCACATTTTGAACGAGAGAGAGGGAGACTTGTGTCTTGCTTGGAAACTTCCTAGTGCTTGTGTTTGAGGAAGGAAATTGTTGTGTACGTTCTTTGACTATCACACCGTGAGACGCGGTGATGTTAGCACCACTCTTAATAAAAGCTCTGAGGTGGTGGGAATAGGAAAAATCCACATTGGACATACAATAATACATCAAAGTTGACTCTTCAGTATAAATGATAGGTTTAGACTTTGGGCCACCTCTTGTTGTTCCACTAGCTTCATGTATGTCGTGGCTCCTGTTACAACAGTTAAATATTAAACAATGTCCTACAGCAACAGTTGAAAGTTTTAGAGCAATTATCGTCGATTCCACAAACTTTCTATATGCAATATTCCTATATTATTGTAATGAAATCAAATCGCCTATTGATTTATATTTATTCACCCAAGATGTAATTTACTCATCTTTGAGCGAAACCAAGTCTAATTAATTAGGTGAGAGAGTACTCATTTTGAAATATGGGGAATGATGTATTTTGGAGTGCACTTGAAAGCTTGTACACTCACATTATAAATGATCCCTAATAAGAGTGATTCATACAGTATCCATTCCTAGCACCGAGTATGTGCAACTTATATTGTATTGGATTCCAACACAATATAAAAAGAAGAGATATTAAATTCTATTTCATTTACTCACAATTACAAATATTTCTTTCTCTGCATTTATCATTTTCCCTTTTCATCAGCATAACCAATAATGGCCAAATTCTCCTATGGATGAAGTTCAATCATCGGGAAAAAGAACATTTCAGGTAATTACTCTACTAGATATGCACACACGATGTAACCCCCATTGATAATGTCTTTCCATGTGGGGAAGACTACTCGTGATTCATGTCACTATGCTCAACCTTTCACCGCATGACTAGAGCAACAGCGAACTGATTAGACTATTTTAAAACGAAAATCACTTTTTTTGTCTTCCCGAATTCATGTGCATGGGACGCGATCTCTTTCATTATGGAAGCAAAGGACTTTCCACATGATTTACGTATGACTGTATTTTTTCTTTTGGGGGGGCCAAAAACAATTCCATGGTGCTTTTATTTATAGCTTGAGCAAGAAAAAGCATTGCACTAATTACACGATGCACCATCAAGAACAATAAAAAAAGACTTTTGCTTCAATAATGCACATTAAAGATATTAAAAAGCGAAGACTTTTGCTTCAGGAAAAAGTGAGTTTTAATTTCACATGTATAGATTGATATGATGCCAAAACCCATTTCATTGGTCGAGAAACAGAATGTTGGTTGTTGTAGTATGAATGCTTTTTCCATTCAAAAAGAGATTTTTTTCATGGAAAATTTTTCTTTAAAAAAAAGAAAAAAAAAAAAAATATGAGAGTGGAGTCATCCAAATTTTTATTTATTTTTAAATAAAAAGCTTAAAGCATGGTTGTTTTCTCAAAAGAAAACTTAGAATGGAGATTATCTCGGGTTTGAAATAACTAATTGAAGTTCAAACAAAGGCACTAGCTAGCCAAATCCTTGCCAGGCAAGGAGCACGTGGATCTTGTGTGCTACTTTCCAAGCCATGGTTGGGGTATTGGAGCATTTTTTTTCTTTTCTTCTTTTTATTTTCTCTTGTTGTGACTTTCCTAGAGGTGGCTGTTAGGAAAAGTTAATGGATTACTAAGTTTACGCTTAGTGCGGACTCTCCCAAGTCCATATCAATTGCAACTTCGGTTTTTTTTTTTTTTTAATTTTAATCATCTAACCATGCAAATCAATTCAATTTGGAGTAGTCATTAATTTATTATGGGTAAATTAGAAACTCAATCAATTTGTAGACTAGATATGCATACAAGGACTTGGTTACTCTAAGTAAATATAACACCATTGTTGTACCTTTTCTCTTTATTCAAGAATATTTTGCAAGCAATTTGAGTCAATTTTAAGCCTAATCACTAACATATGAGATATGATCATGTGAGCCCACAAACAAGAATGTAACACTTGATAATTTAAGTAACAATTAAATTACTTGAGGAGATGGAAAAACCTTGATGTGCTAAGCAAAGCTTTCAATGAATGTTTTGCAAAATATTAACTGAGGACCAAGCAACCATTTGATGTATGCATGAATTAGACATGATTTCTAGATATAAAGCGATGCCAATTTACTCTTTGCATTTTCTTGTTTAACGTGAACATATTTAAACTTAAATGCTATGACTACGTGAATTCTAATTTTGCATGTATTGATGAACTAACATAAAATACCAAATGACATGTATGCTACATTGGAAAATCTGCACAAATTATCTCAAAAGATTTACATTGGAATTTCACATAGAAGTTTATTGCTCAATTGATAAAGTTGTAAAATTTATAACTAAATTGGCATCCGTACAATAAATTTAGAATTAATTTGGTAAATTGTTCCCTTCTTGGTTAATGACAATGGGACTTGCACAACGTACGGTGTTCAACAATCAAGAAGAGCAACGTAGGCATTGAGACTTGCCAAGATGTTTCTCTCATAAATAATGGAGGAGACTTGACTTGCACTTGGATAAATGAAACAAAAAGTAGAACAATGACCAACTCAATGGATACACACTGGCCTCACTTTTTCTAAAGTCATTTTTTCCCTCCTTATTAGGTTGTCGTACGATAAAAAAAAAGTGTCATAGAATACTTTCGTCGTGGAAAAACAGATTTTTTGATATGGAATATGAGAGCATGGGTCATCAAGAGTCGTTTCGTGTTGGCAATGCTATGATGACTTGATTCTTGCTTTTCATATTCCACCAACTCCGGCAAATTGATTTCTCAAATCATTCAAAAAGCTTAATCGGACAAAAACATTATTAGATTTTATGCCAAGATATTTTGTTTGAATAGACGAATCAAGAAAAAATTATTATTATTATTTTATATTATGTATCTTTGAACTTCACTCTATAAACGTGTTCTAGTCTACAAAAATTGGTGGGTTGTCACGGGTACATGGGTCTTCGTCTGCAAGCGCATCAAAGTTTTAGTACCACAAAAACGTGTCCATGGATAGCTTTTCTTACGCGTAACACCGTGAAATTAACTTCTTTTTCCCGCAAGAGGCATCTTCCATGAAAATTATACATTAAATTATGAGATGAATTGTTTGCTAATAATAACGTACTGATTTTGTAATTTTATCTCGTGGTTTTTTCATTCTCATATTTTTTAACTTGTTGCCTAACTTGTAATTCCTAGTCGGATATATACTAAACTAAATTCTATATAGAAAATAAATCGGATTTGAACAGTAAAGTAGGGGAAATTGAGGAAAAGTGTCGGGAAAAAATAAGGAATTCCCAGCTTTGCTCAATTGGACGTAAAAGGAAGATTTCTTCATCGTGAAAATGGGGACAAAATGTCGAACGAGGGTCATCCCAATCCACGTTTGGCGAGAAAAGAATAGTCATTTTGGCCCTTTTTTGAAGGGATTCAACTGTTTTTTTCTTTTTGCCATACACAAAACGTGTGCACAATTGTTAGTACTATCGATGTGTATATTATTAAGATATCCTCATTCAATGTCATTTCCACAGCATTATTTCCTACCAACCAAACACAAAAATCCCTATTCCAGGTCCAGCCTAAGGACCTTAAACAAAGGCCGTGGTTATCGGAGCCCCCGTTCCATGTAAATAAAACGGAAGGGTTAACTGCGGGGGGAATTTGTAACCAAAAATTTGGAAACACCCCCCGGCCTGATCCTAGCTCTGCTGCACTGGCCTCTCGACGACTGCCAATCTAGTATCTTGGAAATGATGGCAGCTGGTTACAAAAATCCCTATTCCATTTCATTTCCACATTTTACCAAACAAAAATATTGGAATCGTCATGCCATGCCGTTCTGATTCCTTTCCACTCCGCTAAATCAAACACAATATTACATACAACGGTACATTAGTAAAGTACTTTTGATGCTGACGATTTTCCCAAAGGATGACTTCCGAAATGTCGTGATTGAATTTTCATGGAATATCTCAATCATTGGAAGAAAATGAATATCAAGTTTAAATTTGGGGAACAAATCATCAATCCTATTGAGATTGTCATTTATTAGTAGGGAAAAAGTCACAAAAAAATTCCAAACTATGTTATCTGTGACACATTTACCTTCAATTTTTTTCCTATAATAAAAAATCCAAAACCTATACCTATATGATATATTTACCCTCCGTCCAGATTTCATTAGATAATTTTTTAACTAAAGCAACATCATTTTTTTTTTTTCTTAAGTTATGCGAGCGCCATGCTGACGTTGTTTGCTTTCTGACCCTTATGTGGGAATTTCTAACATTCTCATTGATAGAACTTTGATGAAAGATAGATGTGTCACATAAGTATGAGTTTTAGATTTTTTGTATCATAGAAAAAAGTATATAGTAAATGTGTCATATGGATATAATTTAAATTTTTTGGCAATTTTTTCCCTTATTAATAAGTAGTGATTATTCAGGAGTTTCAAATATTGATCAAGGAGATTGCAGTGAATGTTGATTCCCACACTTCTCGAGCACGATGATGGCCGTTTCTACTCCGTTTCCCCGAAAGCTCTCAGCTTTCAAGGCAGCTTCTTTTGGCCAAAAAGCCTAAAGGCATCGTGCCAAATTTGAAGGCATTAGAATAATTAGCAATAATTTCACAAATTTTATATATGCAAAGTCCCACGTTATCATAATCAAAGTTAAATCGTTTATTGTTGTATAGTCATTTACCCTAGATATCATTAACTTGGGCCTTCGGCAAAATCGAGAGGAAAATTATTTAAAAAGTCATAACCTATTGCATTTTTATCAATTTAGTAAAAAATATTGAAATCTTAAATATTTTCTTGTTTTGCTAATTGAGCCCATCCGGCCAATTTTGGCCAGAAATTGCTGACTTGAATGCCGATTGTCTTATGTGGCATAGCCACCAACCGATAATAACGTGGATAATTTTATATAATATTTAATTTTTTAATATCTTATTAATACTTTTAATATTTTCCCTTTTTTTCTTATTTTTCTTTTATTTATTCCTTTTTTCCCTCTTCTACTTATTTTTCTTTTTCTTTTTCCTTTTCTTTTTTCTTTTCCCTTGTTCCTTTCGCCAGCCAGCACTGAGCCTTGTCAATGTCCGGTGGTAGTCACCAGCCTCATGCGAGGGGTGCCCTTGCTTGGGCAACCTCCGATGGCGAGATATTTAGTGGCCGGCAACAGTGGGCGAGCAAAGACCACTAGCGGGGTCTCTCCGGTGAAGGGTGCTTGCGGCAACGGGGCTTATGGTATTGGAACGCCACCGATTTTGGTGTGAGCCCGACCATGCAAGAGGAATTGATCGGATTCTGCAGGAGGTCGCAGCAGGAGGTCACCGGCTCTGTAGGGTTCGCTTCGCTTGGTGGACCGGGCTGGAACTCTCCATAAATTCGTTGGACACCTGGGAACCCTTCGATATGGCTTAACTACAGCCGCATGGCAGTCCTTCGAAATTGCTGGCTTCGATGGGAATGCTGCTGCAAGGTGCCGGGAAAACCTGCATGGACAACAAAAAAGCAGTCGCTGTTAAAGGGCTCGCCGGACGAGGGATTTGATTTTAAGGCACTACAACGAGGTGGCAAAGCTGGAGGTCGCACGGGAGCAGGGCTACATCGCTGCAAGTAAGCCGCAGCTTGTCATGGTGACCTGCAGAGAATGTCGAGGCCAGCGTGGGCGACCTTGCTCAAGGTCGGTGAGGGCGGCCCACTCCTGCGGCGGGCAACTTCCGCCGGAAAAAAGAACCAAAAAAAGAGAAAAAAAAAAGGAAAGGAAAAAAAAAAAAAAAAAAAAAGAGAAGGAAAAGAATTAAAAAAAAAAAAAATTAAAAAAAAAATTAAAAAAAAAATTAAAAAAAAATTAAAAAAAATTAAAAAAAAAAAATTAAAAAAATTAAAAAAATTAAAAAAATTAAAAAAATTAAATATTGTCCACATCAACGTCGATCATATTGTCTAGGATGGCCAACATCCACTTTAGTGCTTTCTGATTAAAATTGGCCAGATGAGCTCAATTGACAAAACGTGGAAATGTTTAATACTTAGACAAAATTGAAATTTTTTATCAATTGATAAAAGTGCAATAGATTTAAGACTTTTTGGACAATTTTCCCTTTTATAATACTATACAAGAATTTTATGACATGTTATAACATTTTTTTTTTATAGTTAATTATGACGAGATGCCGTAATATTGTACAGCACAGCAAGTGTACCATGGAGTTATCGTTAATTATGATCAATTATTGTAGCAAGAAGTGATATACATTCATAATTTGTCAAAAAACTAACCAGATCAATCAAGTTAGGTGAACATGATGAGCATACCAGTCTATGTAAACTAATAATTATTATTTGGGGTGTGTAGAAATAATCGAATAGGATGCGAGAAACATCACGCTACTTATTATGGTTACTCTGATTGTTTGATGGATTCTATAGGTCCAATTACCATGGGAAGAAAAAATAAATACATAAATAAACAATGCTTGTTTGCAGTCTTAAATCTATCATACTAAATTGACATCCTCACAATAAGTTTAGAATAATTAGGTAATTTTTTCCTCTTCTGCAGATGAATATGGGACTTACACAACGTAAAAAAGAGCAACGAATGCATGGGGATTTGCCAGGATGTTTCCACTAGTAAACTGTGGAGGGGACTTTGACTTGCCCTTGGATGGATGAAATAAAAAGTAGATGCCTGCTCATCTTTTTCTTACAAAGTTGTTGCACGAGAGAATAAAGCAAAAGCAAAGCGTGTTGGCCCATATTTTTGGCAATGGAAAAATAGATGATTCGATGTGTGAAACACGAGATCAAGAGGGTCATCAAGAGTCAGTTCATGCTGGGACCGAGATGATGATCTAATCCTTGCTTTTCCACATTCCACCAACTTTGGCATTGGTTTAAAGTGTTTTCCCTTGAAGTTGGATTTGATTTGGCATCTTGGAAAGTAAATTGTGAAATGCTTGACCAGCTCCGAACATTGCTCTTTTCTTTTATGCTAATGAAATCGACCAAGAAAAGAAAAGGAAAAGAAAATAGAAGAGCTTGCTTAATCGGACAAAAACATTATCTGATTTTATGCCAAGATCTTTTTTATTTCTTTCGTTCACAATAGATACGAATCAACAAAGTTTTATTCACTATTTCTGTATATCTCTAAATTTCACTCTATAGATGGACTGTCATCAACAAACAATGCCAAAGTAATTTCATGTCATGGTTTTTCTTCTTTTGTTTGTTTGTTGTAATCTCAATGAACTTCACGTTTTGTTCCACTCTCATATTTTATTACTTCATGCCTAACCCGTAATTTCTATTTGGATATACACAATGGCCTAGATTCTGTATAGAAAACAAATTGGACTACAAATATGAAGTAGGGAAAAAATGGCGACCGTGAGTCGTCCCAATTGACGTTTGGCGAGAAAAGAAAAGAGTCATTTTGGCCGTTTTCTAAAGAGATTTAACTCTCTTCTCTTTTGTTGGATGCAAATTGCTTCTTTACAATAGAATAGTAAGTACGTAAAACAAATTCTAAAGGTGTTACCACATAATTTTCTATTCTTGCATTTCATCACAACAATAAACTTATAACGCTATATATCAATTATGACGCTACAATTGTTTGGCACGGCAGCTGTACCATATAAGCGTAATTAAAAACAAATACACCTATAATTGTATGGCACGGCATGTGTACAATAGAAATTTTTGTGGGCTCATACTTTTAATGTTATTTTCTGCATGCATGCATACATACATACATACATACATACATACATACATACAAGATTGCAAAGGAGTTGGAAGAACAATTAATTACCTGGATGACACTAATTTTTCAAACTCAAAAATTTTGGGGCCGAACAAATTAAAATTCTCATTTTTAAATGACTGCCATGTAAATAAGTCAGCCGTAATATGGTATGGCATAACAAGAAGAAAAGTATCCAAAAAAGTTCTAAAGCTATTGCATTACTAATTCAGTCATAAACCTTTCAATTAGATCAATTTAATCCTAAATTTTTTTACATTGATACCAATTGAGTCCTTTCAACCAAATTAGCTCGGAAATTATTGACATGAACATTGGTTGCCTTATGTGGCATGACTGGTAGTGACGTGGACAATTCTTAAAATTTTTAAATATACTTTCAATTTTTTTAATTAAAATTTTCCTTTCTTCTCCTTTTTTTCCTTTTCTTTTCCCTTGGCCCGTGGTTGGTACTTGACCATGGCCGGCGATTGGTCACATGCAAGGACTAGCGAGGGTGTCATGGTCTTCGCCAGAGGCGAGGGCTCGATTCAAGCTAAGGCCACCCACTTCGGATTTGGCGAGGTCCCTCGCCTAGGTCGTGAGGGTCAAGCCCTTGCCAAATTTGGAGAGAGCCTCAACGCCCTCATTGGCCCTCACCTATGACCTTTTGTAGGGCATAATTGATTACCGACAACAAGCTAAAGGGAAAAAAAATAAAAATAAAAATAAAAATAAAAATAAAGGAAAAACGGAAGACAAACGAAATGAAAAAATTAATAAAACATTAAAAATTTATGAATAAAATAAAATTTGTTGAAATTTTTTTTAAAATTCCATGTTAGCACCAGCCGTGCCACATAGGGAGCCAATCTTCACATCTGCAATTTTCGATCTAAATTGGTTGGATGGACTCTATCCAACGTGAAAATGTTTAAGACTAATTGGTCAAATTAAAAGGTTTAGAACTAAATTGGTATTGATGCAATACGTTTATAACTTCTTTGATACTTTTCTTGCACAACAAGTGTACCATAGAAGTTCCTGTGCACTTGTATATACTTTTAATATTTTTTTTTAACCAATTGTTTATTAGCCTTTATAATCACGCATTTTACATGCTCAATAAAGATTATTTATCAAGACATTTAGTATTTTTCTAAGAAAATGTTACCTTTTGTTTTAAAGAAATAAAATTTGAAGGGAAAATTCCAAACAAGGGCATCAAGTGCCTCGTTTTCTCTAATAAGAGCCAGAAATGAACATTGTCTAAAATAAAAGTTTGAAGTGCCCTCGTTTTTCCAAATGAGGGCTTGAAGTAAGTATCAAAAAAAGGGCTTGACCTCATCAGTTGATTGAGGGCATTTTTGGAAGAAGAAGAAGAAGAAGAAGAAGAAGAAGAAAGGGCTTGACCTCATTAGTTGATTGAGGGCATTTTTGGAAGAAGAAGAAGAAGAAGAAGTAGCAGCAGCGGCAAGAGGAGGAGGAGAAGGAGAGGGTTGTGGCCCTCTCCCAATTCTAGCTAGGGTTTGGTGGCCCTTACCTTTGGTCAACAAGGGTCGCCGGCCCTCGTTGAGGTGCCCGTGATCCCATCGGCCATGACCGATGCCCCAACGTCGTCAAGGTGTGGCCCTCTCCCAATTCTAGCTAGGGCTTGGTGGCCCTTGCCTTTGGTCAATAGAAAAAGGAAAAAAGACATAAAAAAAAAGGAAGGAAAATAAAAAGGTAAATGATGGAAATACCCTTGATCAGCTTGTGAGGTTAGGCCCTATTTTGAGACTAACATGGCAATTCATGCTCCTATTTGAAATAAGATCTACTTCAAACCTTTATTTGAGAAAATAATAACACTTCAAGCTCTTATTTGAAAAAAAAAATGTTCACTTCAGGTTTTATTTGAGAAAATAATAGTACGTCAGGCTCTTATCGGGAATTTTCCCAAATTTGAACTATTATCACTAGAGGCTAACTTAATGGGTCTAATTGATGATATTTGGTTTATTATGATGTGCCAGCCAAATTAAGATTATCATTAAATGGATGTCATATAAAAATTTAGTTGAATTAATAAAGAGTTAATGAACGCAAATTACATGGTTTGACTGTGGAGCAATCACAACTATAATATAATGCATGCGCTTGGATATTAACGATTTTAGAAAGATTTCCGTTGCCTATGTAATCCATTCAAGTGTTAAATACAAGTCTATGATGAACTTGGTTAAAAAAAGATGGATATATGACACTAATAGCTTCTAAATTTTGGTTCAATGTGTGAAGTAATCCTTAAACTTTTAATTTGCCCAATATAGTCACTAAACTGTTCCTAGATGTTCAATTTAATCTCTAAACTTTCAATTTGTTCACCCTCGACCCATAACTTTCCATAACGAAGTCAAAATTGGTCCTTTGGTATTATTCACAAGTTTTCATAATTATAATATTGCCCATATTTTAAAATATCTTATCATTTCAATTGTAAATGAGGTTGTACTTTTCCTAATATAGAGATCATAAGCTAAAATATACTTAAATGGAACTATTGTACTTTCTATAAACACCAAATGGTAATAAAAACATTATTTTATTTTCTGTTGATTAAGAAATTAGTTAATGATCAATGATTGCAGTGGAAACTTAAATACATTAGTAATTTGTCGACAAACTTTACTGAATTAATTAAGCTAGGTAACTTAATGGCCATTCCCATTTTTCAGGTCCAGAAGAGAGAGAAAGGTCTCTTGCCAATTTAGGATTAAAGATATTAGATGCAAGTAATTAGACTATTTTAAAGCGTTTTCTTCAATCCAAGTGCATGGGGCGCAATCTCTTTCGTTACGGCAGCAAAGAACTTGCCACATGATTCACGTACATTCCTTACTCTCGTTTTTGGGGGCCAAAAAAATTCCCGAGTGCTTGAATTGAACAAGAAAAGCACTGACCTAATTACACGGTGTACCGCACTCGAGAACAATATAAATGAGTTTTACTGGCACATCGCACTAAGATTAAAGAAATTAAAAAGGAAAAGTCCTTTTGCTGTAGTAAAAAGTGAGTTTTGCTTTCACATTTTTAGCTTGAAAAGATGCCAAAGCCCATTTTAAAATCAATGATAAATCTATTATTCAAATGTCAGTTTTAAACTTTTCAATTTTATCAATATAATCTTAAACTTTTAAACGAAAATTTCAACGTAATCTTTTAGAAAATTACTGCAAATAAAATTATTGATGTAGTGTCTAGTCATCACCTACCGTTCTATGTGGCATTCTAACGTGAACAACTTTATTCGAAATGACGTTTTAAATGGATGACCACGTCAACGCTTTAGTTAGGCCTACATTATAATTTCGTGCGAAGGTTTAGAAGTACATTAGCAAAATTGAAAAATTTAAGATTGAGTTGGCATCCGCAAAGTAGATTTAGAACTTTGGTGATTTTCATTGTGTTTTTAACATTCAAAAAGAGAATATTGTTGTGGAACACGGTTCTCATTTCAAAAAGGAGAAAAAGTTGAATATGAAAGCGGGGTCGTCCATGATTCATTTGTGATAATTCAATGTTTTGATTTTTGTGTTCATATTGACAGAGTAATAATTACTACAGTTATAACGAATTAAGATTATTAAAATCTAGTGCTTCTTTTAATGATTAAACAAAGGTCATATTCTTTTTCTGGGGGTGATCCCGAGAAGAAGGGTCATTATTAATTGTTAGTCATATCTGATCTGCTGTATTCTTCTTATGCTAACACAAGATGTTCTCTTATTAAGAAAGAAATTAAAATGGCAATGGAGTTGACCGGATCTTTGGTCTATCATCTATTATTAAACAACAATATGATCTTTTCTAATGTCTTCTTTAAATTTCCGAACCAATGTATTGGCAGTCTGATGTATTCCTTTCATCTGTTGACCGTATATCTTCTTCGATGTTTATATCAAACCATATCTCTATTTCAATATTTAATTAGTCCTCTAGGTCTTCTCGATGTCTTAGCTGGAGCGATACTATTAAAAATCTTGTAATTTTACGTAACTCTTATGTTAAGTATTTCCTTGGAATATCTTTATTATTTCCTTTCAATATCGCAATAATGGTGTTAATTACATATAGTTATGATGGACAAATGGATGATAGACAAATGGATCGCATGAACCCCATGGACAATACCTATAACCACGGAAAGCTTAGGACGTGAATTGGGGCTCGTACCTTGCTTGTCTAGAAGCGAAAGAAAATTATTATAATAACCATAGACTTGGAAAGTTCTCCACAAGGTTTACCTGTTTTAGCAGACAAAAGCAAAGGTTTTTGCGAAAATAATGTTGGAGACTGAAAAAGAAAAGAGTGCCAAAGCTCTTTCCCACTCGCAAATAGACAAGAAGAGCCCACTAAAGCCACCACCTTTGCATTATTGGACCGAAGAATTGTATGCGATATATGTAAATAATATTGACGTGAGAAGCTGCTTCTGGTTTTTTGCAGGATTTAACCCCTTGACGTGAGACAAGAAAGTTTATGTAATTGCCAATTTAATCTCGGCTTTGATTACTCGACTCTCCCCTTATCATTTGAATAAACAGAGATCATTAAAGCTTTTGTCAATTCTCATGGTAGACCGACAAAGTCACGAGAGAGAGAGAGAGAAAGTGCTTGATTTGTCTCGTCCTCAAACAACCAGTACTACTCCTGGAGAACTTTCACTTAATAAAAGAAGCCGAGTTAAAATATCTTGGCAAACTTGGAATTAATAGAAGGAAGCAAACTCAGATCGATCAGTGTTTCTGTGTTAGGCTTGAAATCAGACATAGCATAAAGGTCTTCCTTCTTTGTTGAATCCTACTGGTTTTTATAAAATAATTAAATCATGCATCAAACATGGTACAAGTAATGCCATAACTTGAGTCAAGTCTTTAAATGAAGTGTTCATGTGTGACCGTGTAAAATAGTAAGCATACTGGATGAGGTTTCACCTAGTAGATTAATTGATTATGACCTTTTGGACAGGCAACAAACTCGCAGTTGGATATGAAGCCTACCGACAAGTTGCGATTATAATATGAAGTCAACTTAGACAATGCATGTCACGTGTCCGAAATCACATAATCTTGAAAAGTCCATTCCACTTTGGAATGTCCAAGCTGTTTCGTGACAAGGACATACGATCTTACTGTAGATTCCTTGCAGACTCTCCTTGGCGCCAATTGAGACGAGTCAGCGTAAGAAAACATGCATACGAGATTATAATAATTGAGATGCCCCAAAACTAACGTGCATATATCAAGTAGAAGAGATACTACATCTATTGCTTTTTTGAGTGTCTCGAGCACTCCTTCAGATCCATTTAGCCGAGAGCTAACATCGATCTAGGCTTAGTTTGACTTGATCCGTTCGTCGCAGACTAAGAAAAGATTTAAGACCTACCTTCAAAGAGTATTGTTGGGTTCTCAAGATTTGCTAGTATAACGACTATTTAACTACTTTGAGAGTAACAGCTTGTTATGAGCTACAAATTTTTAAAGGAGTAGACCCCATACTGATGTGGACGTTGGCCGCCCTCGCCCATAGTCGACGAGAGCCACAGCCTGTAGTCTCTCCTCCAGTGGACATTCACTAGTGACAATGGAAAAGCAAGCGAAAATAAAAAAATATATTACGATTAAATTTTAAAAAAATTGTAAAAATTGTTCACGTCAATAGCGGTCATATCATATATGATGATTGATGTTAACATCAATGATTTTTCTACCAAAATTGGCTAAAAATACTATATTAGCCAATCGATAAAAAGATTTACGATTAAATTGGTCAAATTCAAAGGTTTACATCTAAATTAGCATCCGTTAATATGTTTAGGACATCTTGGATAATTAACTTGTAGGACTTGTTTGACGATTGAGCAAGCAAGAAATTCACGTTGAAGAATTCCTAATCTGAGTCAACTAAAAGGCTTTTTTTTAATTATTATTTTGAATCCTAATATTAATTATATGGCTTTTGCCCATTAGTGAGCAGAGGAATTTTTGGTCGTAACAATCAATTGTGCAGCGATTTTGTGCATTACATCATGAAGAGTATGCAAGTGTTTTAATGCCAATATATTTTGTGATAACACATATGAATCCCTTTGCGAGATTAATAGAGTATTTTGCAAGAAATCGTGAGGGTTAAATACCGAGTCAACACCTAATATGAAAGAAGCCGCGAGCATGAAGAAAGCAAAGAAAGAATTCTCCACTACATAGGTGAGAATTCTGGAAAAGTCTGAAGAAGGGCTCACAATTTTGTAATATTTTATTTGTGAGTTGTTGCAAGGAATTCTCTCCCTTCTGGAGAGCAAATTGGTGGCCGAAAGAAAAGTCAACATTGGTGTGGAACTCATGTCCATATTCAACAAATCGCGGGAAGAAAGAAAGCTTGAACTTTGGCTTGCGAAGAAAAAGTTGCGGCTGTTCTCCCTTCACACTAAAGTCCGCAGGAGAAGAGAAGTCCAAGTCGGTCTTCTCATGTGAACGCAAGTGAAGCAATGATTATAGCCATCTGTTAACAATTGAAGTCGGCAAAGAAAGAGAAGAAAAGTTGCGGCTGGATGAGTTCACATTGAAGGCGGTTGGACTTCAAGAGGCGGTGGAACTCCTATAAATATGCCAGCACGTGAAGTATTTGAAGTTGGGCCTAATAGGCTCAAGGCAGGAGTGCCTCAAGGCCAGAGAGAGGCATGCAGCCTCAGGCCGAAAAGGCCGGAAGGCCTCAAAGAGAGGCTTAACAGCCTCAAGCCACCGTAGGCAGAGTAGAGAGACTTAGGGAAAGAGCATCAGCCCAGGGAGAGGGCCTCATGCCACACGCAGACAGAGAGCCTCAAGCCAGAGAGGAAGCCACCGGGTGTAAAGGTGAGCTTCAAGGAAAGCCACATGCATGTGAGCTTCAGGGAAAGCCTCAACCAGTGAGAGCTTCAGAATAGGAGGTCACCAAGTGCAAAGGTGAGCTTCAAGTGAAAGGCAACGCAGCCTCGGTAGTTGTCCCTTCGTGATCAAGAAGGGAAAATAGAATACTTGAGTGTATGCATGTATCAGTTAATTTTATTTTATTTTTTTAACATGTATCAGTTAATTTGAGTGTGAGTATTTTATATGTGGTGTGAGAGTGTTTATTTTGAGTACTATATTTGTATCACAGTTTAGTGTAACAAGTGTGTCTTTTAGTCGTCTATTACAATTATCTCGTGTAACCACCACAATGCTTCTGCATACCCTACAAGGGGCATTAGAGAAAAGCCACATACTCTACAATTGGTATTAGAGCAAAGGGTCACATACGCTATATAATTGGGGATTGGAAAACATTAAAAGTGTTTAAGGGACTCGATTATGGCTACAATCTCTATTGTATTACCTTGATCCATAATGAAATCCCGTATTGCTTTCCACATGGAATAGATCACATTTATTGAACTATATAAATCCAGTGTTCGATTTATTTTCTTGTTTTATTTACTATTTGTTGGGTCGCTTATTTTTTGCAACAATTACATAGGTCTATTTAGTATGTGCATGCGTTGGAAAAAATCACGAGTAAAGTGTAGCCACTGATGCGTTGATATCGCATGATATCAAAGCTATAAAATGCAATATTGTACGTTCAAGTGATCAATGAATAGGATACTTACGACATAAATAGGAACGAAAAAAATCTACCATGTACTATATATGCTCCATCGTATCCACGCGTGCAAACTTCTTGCCTTACCTCTTTACTATCTAAATGCTATCAAATTTCACCGCACACATGCACTATCCTCTTTCCTATGTACATTAAAAAAAAGCATTATTGATTTAAATTATTATATAACAAAGTCGAGTAATTCAGACATTAATTGCACGTACTGCTGGATCCATAGGTCCGAAGACCATAAGGGACTAGCAGTGGTAGTCCAGAAACTTGGCGTCCTGCCTGCACGCTCTATTGTTTGAAGAGGTTAAGCTTCCTCCCCTTACCCCCAATTCCAGCTAGTTTTTTTTTTCTTGACTAATTGTGTCAATTTCCTAAGCTTTTTCCCCCCTAGAAAGGAAAGAAATATTCTAATTTCTAGATCCTTGGCGATCAAACTCGGTCTGTTGAGGCCGGTTCCCACAAGGCCCGGTGCGCCCGGCCCGTTTGCAACCCGTCTTCTTCCCAAAAGCAACGGAGCTTAGTTTCTTCCAAGCCACCACCACACCCTTCCGACATAGCCCCACCATCTCCGGCCGACATCCCTCGTCGTCAAGCCCCTCGCCCCAATGATGAAGCCCCATTCAATATGTCTTCCTATAATTTCTTTGTCGCTCCGTGTGAGAGAGGCATTCCCAAATGAAAACCCACGCAGGCCCAAATTCCAAGTCAGAACAGCATGGACCAAAGAGCCGGTTCCGGGTCCGCCGAGGCCCATTTCGAATTTTGGGCTCAAGAGATACTTTGGGGCCCATCTCGTAACTTCAAGAGCAAACCATTTGACGGCCCTAGCTGGTAGCTAGTAGCTATTACTAATACTTTCCCCTCGCTTCGAGGGACGAGCGTCCTTTTTCACTGCTTGGGATTTGCCGATCATGGAGTCTCCTCCGTCGCTGGTCATCGATACAGGTATTTGATCCTAATTTGAATTGATTTCCTCTTCTTTTCCCTCTTCTGACCTAAAAGAGATATGTATTGAAAATGCCTGAAAGTTTTGGTTCGAGTCAGTATGCCCCTTTTTGACAGCCCTGGTTTTGGAGAGTTTCGTTGCTATGTTGTTTCCAAACTTGTCTCATCATATCACACATGTGATGATATCGGATAGTTCCTCGGAAATGCTTTGGCACCCTATTAATTGCATAGATAATCATTAGATTATCACAAAGATATGTTGATTTAACGCCTTATTTCTCTTTTAATCTATCCGACCATATAAATTGAATAATTGATCGAGATATATTGTTCGAGAAGGGGTTTGATCACGAAAGTATATCAGATTTAACGCTTAATTGTATTTCCCTTTTAGTCTATAATCGGGAGTATGCTTGTTATCACATCTTCTTTGTTGTGAAAGCTGTGGCGATTTTTCATGGACAGATGACCCTGCTGAATGTTCCCTTACTCAATTCATAGACGCAAGGGTGCTTTCAAGATCCATGCATTAGAAAAATTCATCAGTGACGTGAGATTGGAGGAAACAGGCATTTCATACGTCGTCATTTCTATATTTGGGGCTTAGAGCAGCGGTGAGTTCCCATCTCTCTATCGAATAGCTTGGCTACTCAATTTGTTTAGAAACCCAATTACTACTTTTGCTCGGTGGATACTTTTGCTTCTTAATTGGATTTCTCATGTTTAACTAGAAATAACTTACCATTCTTTCGGGATATATTGCTTGCGATAATGTTCAGTGACTTTTGAGATATATTGCCTGTGATAATTTTCAGTGAAGTCATATTAACACCTAAATTTCGCCATTTTACTTAAGACTTAATAGCATTAAAAGTAAGGAATTAGTCGCAAAAAAAAAAAAATCATTGTGTATTCAGTATTGCACTGCACATTGATTGGTCTTTTCTTAATTTCTTCCAAAAATTCGTCATAAAAAATTAAAAATTAAAAATTTATCAAAAGAAATTAATTACAAAAAAAAAAAAGAAAAGAAGAAAAGAAGAAGAAAAGAAAAAAAAGAAAAAGAGGGGCAATCGAGCCGGGTTCGGACAAGCCTTGGGCTGGCCCCTTCCTCTCTTTCCTTTATTCTTTCCCTCGCGCCGGGCCCGGCCCGGCCCTTTTCCCTCTTCACCTAGCCCGCGCTCGAGCTGGTCGTCTCCCTCCCGCCATCCTTCACGCGCGCCTGCAAAAAAAGGAAGAAAAGCAGCAACGGCGAGAGGGGAGCGGGGGAACAGCGAGAATCGGGGACGATCGGCTGGAGTTGGTGGTCGCGGATCGAGCCCGGCAAGGGCGGGGCACGGCACGGCGAGGCCGGGCGCCCGCGTAGAGAAGAAAAGGAACGGAGAAGGACTCACGAAGAGGGAGGGGGAGGATTTTGGCCGAGAGAGGGGGAGAGACCTTTGGCGAGAGAGCTTGAAGGAAGGAGAGGGGTAGAAATGAAGAGTGACCGGGAAGAAGGAGGCCCGGAATCCATCTCTGCCGAGCATCGCTCAACCACCGCCACCCCCTTCTGACATAGCCCCACCATCTCCGGCCGACATCCCTTGTCGTCAAGCTCCTCGCCCCAATGATGAAGTCCCATTCCCAATATGTCTTCCCATAATTTCTCGTACCCTCGAGAGCAAACCATTTGACGGCCCTAGATAGTAGCTAGTAGCTATTACTTATACTTTCCCCTTGCACCGAAGAAGTCCCTTCTCCTTCCGTCCGGAGACTCCCCTTCCTCCACCGCAGTCCGCCTTATCCCTCCCGCGCCCTCTGGTTGCCGCCGAGAGCTTCTTCTTCGTCGTCGTCGTCTTCCGATTCCGGGAACTTCTTCGGCGACGACTCCTTCGGTTTCTTCCCCTAGGCCAACGGCGATTCCGGTAGGCTTCGAGAGTCTTCTTGATTATCGTTGATTGCCCCATTGTTTTGAGGCGAATTTCGCGGGGCAATCCGTTGGATATTGGAAGTTGGTCGGTGATCTGTAGAGTTTCGGTTTCTGTTGAACGGGTGCTCTGTGATTGAGGGACGAGCGCTCGGGATTCGCCGATCATGGAGTCTCCTCTGTCGCCGGTCGTTGATACAGGTACCTATTAATTGCATAGATAATCATCAGATTATCACAAAGATATGTTCATTTAACGCCTTATTTCTCTTTTAATCTATCTGACCATATAAATTGAATAAGTCATCGAGATATACTGTTCGGGAAGGGGTTCGATCACGAAAGTATGTCAGATTTAACGCTTAATTGTATTTACCTTTTAGTCTATAATCGAGAGTATGTTTGTTACCACATCTTCTTTGTTATGAAAGCTGTGGCGATTTTTCATGGACAGATGACCACCTATTGAATGTTCCCTTACTCAATTCATAGACGCAAGGGGTGCTTTCAAGATTCATGCATTAGAAAAATTCATCAGTGACGTGAGATTGGAGGAAACAAGCGTTTCATATGTTGTCGTTTCTATATTCGGGACTCGCAGTGGTGAGTTCCTATCTCGCTATCGAATAGCTTGGCTACTCACTTTGTTTAGAAACCTAGTCACTACTTTTCGGTGGTTAGTTTTGCTTCTTAATTGGATTTCTTATGTTTAACTAGAAATAACTTACCATTCTTTCGGGATATATTGCCTGTGATAATGTTCAGTGACTTTCGGGATATATTGCCTGTGATAATTTTCAGTGAAAGTCATATATAGGCGGTATTTCTTGGACGAAATGTTTTTTCTTTTCAATGTTTTACGACGAAAGTTTCTATTGGTTCTGACAGGTGAGAGCACGCTGTTGAATGCACTGTTTGGCACAAAGTTCAGGAAAATGGATCCTTCAAGAGGGAGGTATGTTTTTGAACTGTCCTTTAGGTCACTCTAGTGATTTGGATTAGGAAAAATGTCCAAAGCCAGGTTTTTATTTTTTCAGGTCCCAAACCACCGAATGAATATGGATCGCGAAAGCTGCTGGGATTGAACCGTGTACTCTAGTTATGGACTTGGAGGGGACAGATGGAAAAGTAAGACAGGTGTATTTACTAGATGATTTTGCATGGATATATAATAGCTTAATTTGTCCATGTTCAACTACTTATTTTTGTCCGGATGTAATTGCGAATTCTAATTTTTGTACATGTTGAAACGTTAATTTGTTCATTGGTTAGCTGCTGTAGCTTTTCCACTTTTGTATGGCTTTTCTCATCTTACCAACCCAGAAGGTTGATTTACGTGTAGCTGAGGCTCATTGAAATTCACCTGATTTACACTTGGTTTGAGTAGGCAGCAATTAGCATTCTTGCAGCTGCTTAACCGGTGTCATTTTTATACAGGACGATGCTTCCTTCGAAAAGCAGAGCGCTCTTTTTGCTTTGCTGTCTCCAATGTAGTGCTCATAAACATGTGAGGCTTTTGCTTTGCTTTAGTGAGATACTGTTTCTATTTCTGCAGCGTTATCTACGAGGTTGTTGTTTTTGTATTTTCCTAGTGCCCTTTCTAAGCATCTTTTTCATAGATGGTGTTGTTGGGTCGGCCTTGAGCAAGCTAGGAGCAGGTTTCTGCTCAAAACGTATTCAGGTATTTCTTGTCTTCTTTTCAGCATCTTTTTCATAGGTGGGGTCATTATATTGGCCGTGCACAAGATGCCAGCAAGCCTTTTCTGAAACCTGTATTCCAGGTGTTTCTTCTCCTCTTGCCTCAAGATAAGCTAAATGTTTAGTTCTAAGAGTTAATGATAAAGTTGCTACTCTTCTTGAAGGCCATGATGCGATTGTTTTGTCCAAGGAAAACAACTCTCGTTTTGGTTGCATTTTTTGTATTGATTTTTTTTTTTTATATGCTCTTTGGGATAAAACAAGGAGGGTTCATTTCCTTTGTACCTATACTTAATCATGTTTCCATTTATATGAGCGGATTGTGATGGTTTTTTGATTTGCTCGTTTTGGTATTATCAAGCATATGTCCAAAGTATATTACGGATAAGTTTTGCCCATCAAGACTCAAAGAGTTGATTTTTTTTTTATATGCTCTTTGGTTTTTCTTTTTATCCGTTCGAGACTCCTTTCGAATGTCTAGAAATCGTAACTCAAGCCTTGAGAGAAGAAGTTGATTGATTCATTCTAATTGATTGACAATTGGAGGTGAGGGTTGTTGCATTTCCTTTGGAAAATCGACTTTGTAAAGTTTGGAAGTGGAGGAGTATTTAAGGAGATCATGGACCGTTGCTGGTTTCATTTAGTATTTTCGTGAGAGAAATACCAAAAGAGTGACTTAGTGAGATATGGGACAATATTCCTAAGTTAGAGTGTTCTTATTCTCTTCCTAACTCCTTTATTTTGTTCATACTAGCACAAGGAAACTCTTTATAAAAGTGTTTTTACTTTTGAGCTCTTTTTTTTTTGGCAATGTAGGTGCTCAAAATGAAAGCATTCCTAAGATGCTTATATGAGCTCCTTTCAAATAAGAATAGCAAAGACAAAAGAAATAAAACCCCCGCTCCTATGTCTCGGACGGAGATGTCCAAAAGAGAAGCTTTTGATGCGAAAGCAATTTATTCTTTATATTGTTGTCTCATGCTGAATATAATAGAATCTCTTCATGTGAAACAGCAAAAGAAGTTTGGGATAGACTTCATGTTACATATGAAGGGACCATGTAAAAGAGACAAAAGTAAACTTCTTGCTTGGCCAATATGAATCATTCAAGATGAAGCAAGGAGAGTCAATTGGAGATATGTTCAGCCGTTTTACAGAAATTGTAAATGGTTTAGCATATCAAGGTCAGCAAATTTCTACCCCGATGAAGGTCAACAAACTCTTGCGAGGTCTCTCAAAAGATTGGAACCATGTCAAGACCTCAATCCGGGAGACTCGAGGATTATGCCACTCTTCGTTGATGAATTGATTGGCACTCTTCAATCCTATGAAGTGGAACAACTCAATGATGAAGATCCCGAAGGTAAGAAGTCCATCGCTTTAATATCTAATGCTGTTTTTGATGAAACAGATTCATAAAATGACATGGACGACGAAGAACTTGCCTTTACGGTCAAGAAATTCAAAAGCTGAGTAGAAAAGGAAGGAACTTCGATGGAAGAAGTCAATACAAGCATAATGGCCATAAAAAGAATCATGAAAGAAGATGATGATCAAGAAAATATATGCTTGATGGCACATTCAAAATCTGAGTCTCGATTCGGACACGGACTCGGAATCAAAGTCGATTCGAACACACTCGGGAATCGAGTCGACTCGGGCACGAGACTCAGAATCCGATGAGGAAATTGAGGTAAGCAATTCAAAAATTCCTCTCAAAGTTTCAAAGTATATAAATGAGCTTTGTTCAAATCTCAAATCTTCTCTTAAAAGGATTTTCGAACTAAAAAGGAGAATTCTCGACTTAGGCAACAAGATCTTTCTCAAGTCCGGAGACCTATTAAGAAAAATTGGATAAAAGCAACATATTCTGCTAACTCTCATGGACCCAAGAAAAAAATGGGTACCAAAGAAAAGATAAGTTATTTTTGCAGGATATAAAGAAGAAAGAAGAAAGAGGATTTGGTAAGGAATTTTTATTCTCAATTTGATTTGGGGAATAATTCTCATTATGCTTGATATTCGATATATCCTTGGTTGATTGAGATTTTATAATGATCATATTTTGCTTTATGGAAGAAAGAATCGTATGATTTATTTTTGTGATTTGTGAGTTAAGATTTGATTTATTACGTGTGATTATTTGAGATAATTCAGATTATTTGATTTAATTTTATGCTCTCAAATTGTCATATTTTGCAAAGTAAAAATCCGATTCTACGTTATACTAATTTTGCAAGATATTTTTTCTGAGATATCCAAGGATTTCATTCTCCCTGATTTTATTGTACTATGACTAAGTGAGAATTTATTTTTCAAAATATCATTGTGCATAATATTCTTTCTTTGAATACTTTGTTACGATGAATTAAGAAAGAATATTTGATTATGGAGATTTTCTATTTTGCTCTAACGTCAAGGAAGGATCCAAATTGATGGATACCAAAAAGGGAAATAAGTTGATTGCAGGAAATTCTTTAAGGGAAGGATGATTGCAAATCTACGCAGATTTTGGTGCAATCAGAAAATATCTCTTGCGACAATTGGGGGAGAAAGCAAATCCAAAAAAGGAAAGAATCGTGATCATCTCAAAAGGCAACAAATTGAGGGGGAGCTTTGATCAATTATGGAAAAATCTTTTTTTGGATTGATCGTGATCTTATTATGGATGGAAGGAAAGGTAAATGTGTCAGAATTTGTTCTAAAAATCCGGTTAGTGCATCTTTTATTACCTTTTGTCATTAATAAATCTTGTATTGATATTATCATTTTATTATGACAAAAATGGTACGTGCAAGTTATGATGCATCCGTGATTTTCATTGGATATTTCCTGATATATATGATCGAAGTGAGCTATATTGCATATCTTTAATATTCGACTTGTTTTATAAAAAGGCTGATTTTTGGAGATTGTGATTCATGCAAGATATTGATTATCATTCTCTACATGAATCTATTGTTATCGCTTTTTGATTATGACAAAAAGGGGGAGAAGATATGAATATGCATATGTGCTGATTGGTTTGATATTATTGCATAATATTGAGCTGCGATTATTTTTCTATATATTCTTATGCTCAATCTATTTGTTATCTTCTGATATCCTTTGATTTAAATTAGTAAAAGCATGTTTACAAATCTGCATATTCAGAGATTGTTTTGTCATCATCAAAAATGGGGAGATTGTTAGGAAATCCCTTATGATGTTTTGAAGATGACAAAATAAATCAAAGGCTACTAACATGTTTGATGGTTGAGTAATATACCATGCAAATGATAGAACATGTAAAGGATATTATCAAGGCCGTAAGACCGAACGGAACATATGTCCAAAGTATATTCTGAAGATTTCAGACTTACGTGTCAAAGTCAAGACTACCGGACTCAAAGTAAGTTTTAGTGTCAAAGTCTGTTCTACATCGAGTCCGACTCGACTAATTCCAGGCGAACGTGAATGATGAACCAGGAAGACAGGAAGCTGAACCAAGAAGATAGACTCTATGCTGAGTAAGACCTTAAAGCTAAATCTGTCGAAGCGTATATGTTCAGATTGTAAAGTCTGACTTCCAGTTGTAAAGTCTAAAGACTCTCGGACTTTACATCCGAGTTCGATGAATCGTAACTCAAGCCCAATCATACAACGGCTAGTGATCTGGTTTGGATTCCACATCAAGATTGACTTGATTGATTCATTCTAATTGATTGACAATTGGATCTTGAAGACATTTCTATACGAAGAAGCTTTACTTATGGAAACCAAGATTCCGTTTGTATGGGCGATCGGAATCAATTTGGGATTTTACCTTTGTCACTCAACGGCTACCAAATCTTCTAAATACTGCTGTCCAATGGGTATATTGGAAGACGATTCTCCGGGATGCTGTCCAACGGGTAGTTTGGAAGTGGAGGAGTATTTAAGGAGATCATGGACCGATGAGCAAGTAAGAAGATAGAGCGTAGAATTTATAATTCCAAAGTCTGAGCGATCTTTGTTCATACACTTGTCTTTGGAGAGCTTAAACGTTTGTAATCGTGAGAGAAATACCAAAAGAGTGACTTAGTGAGATAGTGTGATCTACTACTAAGTGTTTGCACTCGAAGTTGTAATCTCTTGTTGATTGCATAGTGGAATCCAGCCAAGGAGGCTGTTAGCGTGGGAGAGTGGACGTAGGCTTGGATTAAGCCGAACCACTATAAATCTTGTGTTCTTATTCTCTTCCCTAACTCCTTTATTTTGTTCATACTAGCACTATCAATTGGTATCGAGCCAAGTGCTCGATTTATAAAAGTGTTTTTACTTTTGAGCTAAAGATTCTTTATGGCTAGTATGTTGGCACCGGGACTTATGGAAGGGCAAAGCAACACAAGGCCACCATATTTTGATGGAAAGGAATACGACATATGGAAGAACAAAATGAAAGCATTCCTAAGATCCAGAGATCTCTTACAATGGGATGTTGTGGAAAGAGGAATCAACCCCATTGCTGCGTCTACATCAAATAAGAATAGCAAAGACAAAGAAATAAAACCCCCGCTCCTATGTCTCGGACGGAGATGTCCAAAAGAGAAGCTTTTGATGCGAAAGCAATTTATTCTTTATATTGCGCTTTGTCTCATGCTGAATATAATAGAATCTCTTCATGTGAAACAGCAAAAGAAGTTTGGGATAGACTTCATGTTACATATGAAGGGACCGATCGTGTAAAAGAGACAAAAGTAAACTTCTTGCTTGGCCAATATGAATCATTCAAGATGAAGCAAGGAGAGTCAATTGGAGATATGTTCAGCCGTTTTACAGAAATTGTAAATGGTTTAACATATCAAGGTCAGCCAATTTCTTCCCCAATGAAGGTCAACAAACTTTTGCGAGGTCTCTCAAAAGATTGGAACCATATTAAGACCTCAATCCGAGAGACTCGGAGGATTATGTCACTCTTCGTTGATGAATTGATTGGCACTCTTCAATCCTATGAAGTGGAACAACTTAACGACGAAGATCCCGAAGGTAAGAAGTCCATCGCTTTAATATCTAATGCTGTTTTTGATGAAACAGATTCATAAAATGACATGGACGACGAAGAACTTGCCTTTACGGTCAAGAAATTCAAAAAGCTGAGTAGAAAAGGAAGGAACTTCGATGGAAGAAGTCAATACAAGCATAATGGCCATAAAAGAATCATGAAAGAAGATGATGATCAAGAAAATATATGCTTGATGGCACATTCAAAATCTGAGTCTGATTCGAGACACGGACTCGAGAATCAAAGTCCGATTCGAGACACGGACTCGAGAATCGAGTCGACTCGAGCACTGGACTCGAAATCCGATGAGGAAATTGAGGTAAGCAATTCAAAAATTCCTCTCAAAGTTTCAAAGTATATAAATGAGCTTTGTTCAAATCTCAAATCTTCTCTTAAAAGGATTTTCGAACTAAAAAGGAGAATTCTCGACTTAGGCAACAAGATCTTTCTCAAGTCTGGAGACCTATTAAGAAAAATTGGATAAAAGCAACATATTCTGCTAACTCTCATGGACCCAAGAAAAAAATGGGTACCAAAGAAAAGATAAGTTATTTTTGCAGGATATAAAGAAGAAAGAAGAAAGAGGATTTGGTAAGGAATTTTTATTCTCAATTTGATTTGGGGAATAATTCTCATTATGCTTGATATTCGATATATCCTTGGTTGATTGAGATTTTATAATGATCATATTTTGCTTTATGGAAGAAAGAATCGTATGATTTATTTTTGTGATTTGTGAGTTAAGATTTGATTTATTACGTGTGATTATTTGAGATAATTCAGATTATTTGATTTAATTTTATGCTCTCAAATTGTCATATTTTGCAAAGTAAAAATCCGATTCTACGTTATACTAATTTTGCAAGATATTTTTTTCTGAGATATCCAAGGATTTCATTCTCCCTGATTTTATTGTACTATGACTAAGTGAGAATTTATTTTTCAAAATATCATTGTGCATAATATTCTTTCTTTGAATACTTTGTTACGATGAATTAAGAAAGAATATTTGATTATGGAGATTTTCTATTTTGCTCTAACGTCAAGGAAGGATCCAAATTGATGGATACCAAAAAGGGAAATAAGTTGATTGCAGGAAATTCTTTAAGGGAAGGATGATTGCAAATCTACGCAGATTTTGGTGCAATCAGAAAATATCTCTTGCGACAATTGGGGGAGAAAGCAAATCAAAAGAAAAGGAAAAGAATCGTGATCATCTCAAAAAGGCAACAAATTGAGGGGGAGCTTTGATCAATTATGGAAAAATCTTTTGGATTGATCGTGATCTTATTATGGATGGAAGGAAAGGTAAATGTGTCAGAATTTGTTCTAAAAAAATCCGGTTAGTGCATCTTTTATTACCTTTTGTCATTAATAAATCTTGTATTGATATTATCATTTTATTATGACAAAAATGGTACGTGCAAGTTATGATGCATCCGTGATTTTCATTGGATATTTCCTGATATATATGATCGAAGTGAGCTATATTGCATATCTTTAATATTCGACTTGTTTTATAAAAAGGCTGATTTTTGGAGATTGTGATTCATGCAAGATATTGATTATCATTCTCTACATGAATCTATTGTTATCGCTTTTGATTATGACAAAAAGGGGGAGAAGATATGAATATGCATATGTGCTGATTGGTTTGATATTATTGCATAATATTGAGCTGCGATTATTTTTCTATATATTCTTATGCTCAATCTATTTGTTATCTTCTGATATCCTTTGATTTAAATTAGTAAAAGCATGTTTACAAATCTGCATATTCAGAGATTGTTTTGTCATCATCAAAAATGGGGAGATTGTTAGGGAAATCCCTTATGATGTTTTGAAGATGACAAAATAAATCAAAGGCTACTAACATGTTTGATGGTTGAGTAATATACCATGCAAATGATAGAACATGTAAAGGATATTATCAAGGCCAGAAGACTGAACGGAACATATGTCCAAAGTATATTCGAAGATTTCCGGACTTCGTGTCAAAGTCTCGAAGACTACCGAGACTCAAGACTCAAAGTCCGAAGACTGCCGACTTTAGTGTCAAAGTCTGTTCTACATCGAAGTCTGCTCACTCGACTAATTCCAGGGCGAACGTGAATGATGAACCGAAGACAGACTCTATGCTGAAGCTGAACCGAAGATAGACTCTATGCTTTGAAGCCGAACCAGGTACGACCTTAAAGCTAAATCTGTTCGAAGCGGATATGTTCGGACCCGCATTGTAAAGTCTACAGACTCAGATTGTAAAGTCTAAAGACTCTCAGACTTTACATCCAGGATTCGATGAATCGTAACTCAAGCCCAATCATACAACGGCTAGTGATCTGGTTTGGATTCCACATCAAGATTGACTTGATTGATTCATTCTAATTGATTGACAATTGGATCTTGAAGACATTTCTATACGAAGAAGCTTTACTTATGGAAACCAAGATTCCGTTTGTATGGGCGATCGGAATCAATTTGGGATTTACCTTTGTCACTCAACGGCTACCAAATCTTCTAAATACGAGCTGTCCAATGGGTATATTGGAAGACGATTCTCCGGGATGCTGTCCAACGGGTAGTTTGGAAGTGGAGGAGTATTTAAGGAGATCATGGACCGATGAGCAAGTAAGAGATAGAGCGTAGAATTTATAATTCCAAAGTCTCGAGCGATCTTTGTTCATACACTTGTCTTTGGAGAGCTTAAACGTTTGTAATCGTGAGAGAAATACCAAAAGAGTGACTTAGTGAGATAGTGTGATCTACTACTAAGTGTTTGCACTCGAAGTTGTAATCTCTTGTTGATTGCATAGTGGAATCCAGCCAAGGAGGCTGTTAGCGTGGGAGAGTGGACGTAGGCTTGGATTAAGCCGAACCACTATAAATCTTGTGTTCTTATTCTCTTCCCTAACTCCTTTATTTTGTTCATACTAGCACTATCACTTTCGATGATTTGCTTTTGCCTCTAATCGTTGAAATGAAGTTCTACCTAATGACTCTCTTCTGCTTTCCAGGTTGAGTTCGTTGCTCTTTCTAATTATGAAGAAGAGGAAGAGTGATTTAAAGATGAGGTATACCTACCTTGCATCCCATAGAAGCACGTTTGGACCTTGAGTACGATTGCCCACATTTTATGTCAGCTTTTTCTTTCCTTTCTAGTAAAGGTAATAATTATAACATAATGGGGAAGGAAAAAACTATACAACCCTCGGCTTCAAAAACTTACACTCCCAATGAACATGCTCATAAAGAGTGGAAGGAAGCCGATAAAAAAAGCCAAGCGACAAGCAAAAGGACCAATGCCAACACAAGAGGTGCTGGCACACCCAAAAAACACCAAGGGCCTACCTAGCCAGTGTGCAAACAGCAGAGGAGAAGATGGAAGGATCCAACTCCCAGAACCATTGTAATCTTCTATTTCTAGTGGAGCCGTCCACGTTTCTATAGGTGAGAGCCTTATCTTGAACGACTTTGAGAAGGTGCTTCTTCATGGTCGAGGTAGAAACGGGCTCACCCCTGAAAAGAATATCATTCCTATTCTTCTAGATGATGTGACAAAGCGCATCAAAGGAAAAACGGACAATACATTTATGGAACTACTTGCCTGCAAGGAAGGTAGTGGCCCAAGTTAGCGTTTCCTCCCAAGGCTTGTTACTATAAGAGAGTCTGCATTTGGTCGCCCAAAAGAAGGCAATACGCGACGTAATGCGACATCCAAAAAATAAATGATCAATTGAATCAAGTTCCTTTTCATAGAAAGGGCAGAATGTATCATCGATCCTACCATGAGTCGTGAGAAGGGATTGAGTAAGCAGCCTTCGCTTGGTAATGAGCCAAAGTTAAACTGATGTCGAGGTAGGATGTCATTGTTCCAAATGAAACCATTCCAACTAACTCAATCCTTCTTTCGCCTTATAAGCTCCTAAGCCGAGGCTATCGAGAACACTTATAAGCTCCCAAGCCGAGGCCATCGAGAACACTCCCAAGGAATTCTCCCTCCAACAAAACCGATCCTTAGCATCAGTTAGAAAAGGGAGTGACGAACCCCAAGTTGCAATCACTGACCGTATAGCATGGCCGTCCTCAGAAAAAAGGTTAGCCACCGAAACCTGTCTTGAAAGTCCAGATCTATAGATAAGCGAATATGTGAATATTAAGTTCAAAGGACACTGGGTGCCAATTGTCAAACCAAAGCGAAGTGTCAAGACCATCGCCTATCCTCCAGTGGAAGCGGAGTTGGAATTTTGTCATGTATTGTAGAATTTTCTTCCAAGCCCAATAGCACAAAGTCGGCTTCTTTCCCACCCAGAAAAAAGAAGTAATGAGGAGTTTATGCCGGCTTTGTTGTTGTGTCTCGACAAGATTTTCAAATGCCGCAATGGGCGCCTTTTCTTTTGCATAAATCCTGTGCTTGAGTACTGTTTAGGACAAAGCTTCAGTCCTCGTATGCATGAGTTTCGGAATATCGTGGAAATGCCACTCATCATCGACTGCTATTTCTAATTTCTTTGGGGCTTATCATTGGTCAGTCATCCCTTATTGAGATTGGTGATTTTCACTACTCTTCTGTTCACATTCTTAATCAATTGTAGTTTGAGACGTGTTATGTTTCCATCTCATCTTCTTGTGCTCTATATTATGGAATTTGGAGCAAATTTGATAAATACTGATAACTCTCGGATGGAGTTTGTCAAATGGATTTTACCCTTTCTCTGCACTAATCTTTTGCCATATGGTTGAATTTCCTTGGACGAACAGGTGGACGCTCTTAGAGGGCGGTTCTTGGACAGTACCGCTCCTGGTGGGCTGGCAGGAGATCGAAGGGAGCAGTTCCTGGTTCAGGATTTTGTTTTAGTGCTCAACATATTTGGATGGTCATTAAGGAGAATAGGGACTTGGACTTGCCTGCGCACAGGGTGAGTGTTAATTGAAGGGGAACTGGATATATTGCTAATAATGAGAATGCTAATGGACGCATCATGCTATCCGTGTTAAGGTCATGGTTGCTCACATATGATGTGAAGAAATTGCCGACGAACAATATTCCAATCTTACTGAAAATGAGGTATCGATCTGGTTCTTGCTGGACATGAAACTTGCTTGTCTGTTTCGCTAATTTGAAATGCAAACATATGCAATTTATCTTACACATATTAAGATCAAGCGAACTCTTCTTAACATGTTAGGACTGGCTTTCGATGAAGGAGGCTGTGCAGTTGGGAGCAATTCTCGGTTTTGGAAAGAAACTGTTCCATTCTTGACACGTGTTTATCTGGATAAGATGAGTAATATTATTATTTGATGAGTTACAGATGGTGGTGCGGCAACTAGATTTTATGTTCATTAAATAATGCAAGTACATAAAGGTTATCCAACACAATCGGCTCCATGTTCTTACTGTTAAGATGTTGTTTATGAGTTTTTCCTGGCTTACGTGAAGTGGGAGCAGTAGGAGCATTTTCTTTTCTTGGAACAAGTGCATTTTTTTAAAGAGCAAACACAAAGGAAGCCTCAGCTTTTTTGAATTTTATATTGTTTGATTTTAGGTTGTACAAGTTTGCCTCTGATATATCTACTATCTAATTGTTGAGTTCTAGCCTGAGTAGATGAGATATAGCTGTTGAGGTCTAGCCTGTGTATAGATGAGATATAGCTATTCTGTTCAAGTGATCATTCTAGCTTGAAATGGCCCCCCTTCATTCGCAATCTGAGTATTATTTCAACTGGCTGAATGGTTGCTTTTGAGCAATCATCTTCTTGTTTGATTGATCAGTTTTCTTGATGGTAGGAGAGTAATGGCTAGTCACAGTGTAGCAGTTGATATGGCTAGTACAAGTACCTAGAGGGGGGTGAATAGGTATAAAGAATAATTTCTCACAATAATCGCACGATACCGGACAATCGATAGAAATGAGACAATTTATCTTTGTTAATAAGCACGCAACGATAAAGATAAGACTCGAGAGTAGGGAAGAGAAAATTGAACGCAAGGTTTATAGTGGTTCGGCTTGTTTCAAGCCTACGTCCACTCTTTCGCACCGATGACCCACCGGGCTGGATTCCACTATGAACAAAGAGATGTTACAGACTGATCTTCCTTGATTTCTCGGTGTAGAAGATCTACCACACTTTCTCAAGGTATCACTAAGTATAGACTCTCTTTGTGTATACGGTTTCGCTCAATATGAATTGACTAACAATCAAGGAGCTTCGGACTGGAATTTTTCTATCGAGCACACACTGGAACAGCTTGGAACATCTTCCTTTTATACTCCTTTATGCCATCATACCCGTTGGCACTTACCAAAGGAATTCTTCCAATCTACCCGTTGGACAGAATCAATTAAGAAGATTATTCGAGCTATTAAAGGAACATGTCGATAGCCCATCAATCTGTTCGCCCATACAATCGGGATCTTGGTTTCCAATAATAGAACCTTCCAAGAATATTTCGTCAATCATCGGATCTTCAAACGATCTTGAATTCGAATAAATAATCCGTTATATCAAATCCAACCAAGTGATCTTCTCCGAGTCGATAAGATCAAATCCTCAACCAAACACTTTAGTTACGGATCGCCTTCGTCGCCGGATAAGGGACTCATCATGAGAATAGTCTTGAGTCTTGAGTCTTGAGTCTTGTGAGCTGAGTCTCGGTGATCGAAAGTCTTCGGACTCACAAGGTACAAGGGTGCCGCACAGCTTCCGGACTAGACGATGGAAACGTTTTGTCGCTTCAAAATACTTTAGAAAGATTTCTCCAACAATCTCCCCCTTTTTGATGGTGACAAAACTTTCCCGTAGATTTGAACAACTTTGACCTGCAAAACATTTACTCAAGCAATATGGATATCTCATAAAGATTAAACATTCAACTAAACTCTGCGTCCACAGAAAGATAGGTTAGTCTTTCATGAGTAAAGCCATAAAATAACACTTGATTGTAAATGCAACAGTCAATTTCAAATCCACACCCAAGTCAATCAATTTCACCAAGTCCACCACACTCAAGTCATACTCAAAACACACAAACTAAAGTTAAAACACAAATAAAGTCAAAGTTGAGTTCAGTTTAATTCAAAGCTGGCAATTCTCCCCCTTTTTGTCATCATTAAAAAGGAGAGAAAGAGTCAAGTTTGCTTGGGAACGCACACGAGCTGGAAATCTCCCATCGACTGTACGGTGCCTTCCAACCTTTTCAAGTCTTCCCGTAGATGTGTCACCTCTTCTCCTTTGGCATTTGCTTGAATTTGAAGAGTGAGGTCTTGCATTTGATTCAACAGGGTAACAGAAGATGCTTGTCCAGCATTCTTCAAGACTTGAAGTTCACATTCCAAAGCGTATATTTGACCCCGCATTTCCGAAGAAGATCAAGGATGCGACGAAAATCTGCTGTATTGTCTGCAACGCGTGCTGGCATTTGCTCTATCGGATGGTGCAAAGGCGGACGATGGAACTTCGTGCGGATTTGGCGTTGAGGTGTCATGTCCTTCCTCGGGCATTTGAGAAGCCTGAATATCTTCCTGGATTTGCTTGCGCGATCGACTCATACCTTCACTGTGGACAGGTGTAGTCCTTCCTTTCTCGCCATCTCCCCCTGTTTCTAAGGCCTCATTTGGGGAAGAGTGATGGTCATGCTCGGCAAAGTCTTGATTGCCTTCCTTTCCAGCTTTATCTACAGACTTTTCTTTGTCTGCTTCTTCTTCTACTTCAACTTCCTTTTCATTTTCCTCTACTTCTCTCTGTTCTTCTCCCTCTGCTTCTTTTCCTTTCCCCTGTTGCTCCGTTGATTCGGATACAGAATGACTGACCCTTTTTAATGCCAAGGCAGAGATAGTGATTTCATCCTCTTCATCTTCATCCTCTAAGATAAGAGTTCTTTTCTTTTGGATGGAGCACCCATGGGCTCCTTCCCTTTCCTTTTGATGCGAGAAGATACTTGGAGTTTTCACTTTGAACTTCTCCATTGCCTTATCAAGCTCTTTCGAGACACATTTTTGTCGGCATTTTCAAACCCACCACCATTTTGTCGCATGGTCGAACACAAAGAGTCTGGGAGGTTCAATGTTCAAGTGTCTCAAGATCTTGGTCACAAGACCCGCATAAGGCAATCGGCCCCGTCCTTCACCATCGCTCCGTACATGTGAAAGAGAATGGTGTGAGGAAGAGAGAACTTCTTTCCCGAATTGATTGTGTACATCAATTTCGCCTCGAAATTAGACACGTCTGTCTTGGATGTTGATTTTGGCCCGAGACAGGTTGATCACGATTTTGTGCAGCAAGATGTTGATGGCATGCATTCTTGTGTAGGTAATTCGCTTTTCTGTATTCCTGTCTTTGACAAGTTCCAGTGTGGTACGAGTAATGGAAACTTTGACCGGTTGATATCGTCCTCGTTCAACTCCAATTATGTCTGCCAACATGTCCACATCCACCACATAATCTTGATCTCGAACACTGAAGGATATTCTATTCGCATCTAAAAGCTAAGATTCGAATAGAAGTATGCTGTCAATTGTGCATAACCGTCGTGGTGTCGAGCAAAATTGCTCTAGTTGAAGCAGGTTTGAACTTCTCCCTTAAGTTCACATTGATAGCATCCGAGAAAATCAAAATCGACGCTCCCGGGGTTTATCACCCCACATTTCAACAATTTGAAGAACAGATCCTCCTGTTCCTTTGATTTGAACAACTCCGTTCTTTTTCCCTTCACCTTCGCAGCAACACCCATCCCGGGTTGGAATTCACTAAACATTTTGTCATTGTCATTCCCGTCAATCGATTTAATCCACTTACACGAGGGTCACTTGGAATGTTCGCAAGTGCTTGCTCAGCCTTTCCTTTGGGAGCAATTCCCAAATCCTCCATCCGTTTCAAAAAGATATACTCATTTCCATACCCTTTGTCTTTAAGGAAATCATCTACATAGTTCAGGGGTGTACCAGTGCTTTTCAAAGCACGATAGAGCTTGTAAATAAAAGAGGGTTTTTGTGTTCTTACAGGATCTGCTTCCTCGATTATTTCTTCCTCCGATTGATGACCCACACCCTGTGGGGTAGATGATGGAGAGTGACGTGGTTGAGAGTGAATTGGGCTCTGTCGCTGTCTCGGTAACTCTTCCTCCTCGGTGAGATCGAAGTGGGTAGGACCCTCCTTCATTTTCGGTGGTCCCCTACTCACGATTCTTGACGACTTTCTTGAAGAAGACATCGTTTCTTGTCGATGAAAGATGCTTTTACTCGCTTTCCCAAGAAAAGATGACAACTTTCTCGAGGATGAATACGAAGTCGAGACAGGATTGGGAGGAGAATGCCTTTTTAGGGTTTTGTAGTTTAAGCAAGAAGACAACTAACTATATATAACCCAGTTTTAAAAAAGAAAAAACCAATTAATATAAAGGAAAGTGAACAGTCGTCTCTTTTTAAAAACGATAACTGCCATTTTAAATAGAAGTTATCTTTTTGAAAAGGCAAGTTTCCAGATTTTCACGGAAATTAAAGATAATATAAATTATTTATAACTGAACGAATGATCGTACCTTTTCGAGATTGAATACAAAAACAACTTACAGTCTATAGCCATGAATGTCTGAGTCTGAGGGTCTGAGAGTCTCTAGATTTTAACTTCTTCAAGCTTCAAAATGTTGAGTCTGGAGCGGATAGTATCGAATTGATTCTTCTCCAAAGGCTTTGTAAATATAGCCGCTAGTTGGCTTTTTGAATCAACAAATTGAATCGAGATTTCTCCATTTTGAACATGATCTCTAATAAAGTGATGTCGAATCTCTATATGCTTTGCCCTTGAGTGAAGAATTGGATTTTTTGTAAGATTGATTGCGCTGGTGTTGTCACATCTAATCTCCGTGCATGTGTCTTCAATTCCAAAGTCTTGTAGTTGTTGTTTTATCCATAGAATTTGCGAACAACAGCTTCCAAGAGCTACATACTCCTTGTTGTAGAGAGAGCCACAGTATTTTGTTTCCTTGAAAACCAAGACACTGTCCTGTTCCCAAGCAATTGGCAAGTTCCCGAGGTACTCTTTCTATCAACTCTGCAACCAGCTAGATCTGCGTCTGAATATCCAAGAAGATTGAAGTCTCCCTTCTTAGGATACCAAAGACCGATGCTTGATGATGAAGCAACGTATTTAATAATACGTTTCGCAGCACTGAGATGTGATTCTCTAGGGTCTGATTGAAACCTAGCACAGATGCAAACACTCAACAAAATGTTAGGTCTAGAGGCAGTAAGATAAAGAAGTAAACCGATGATACTCCTGTACAGCTTTTGATCAACTTTCTTCCCTTCTTCATCTTTGTCTATCTTTAAAGAACTTGACATCGGTATGTCGGTCTTTTTGCACTTTTCCAGTCCAAACTTCTTGACAAGATCAATAGCATATTTTTCTTGATGAATGAATGTTCCTTCCTTCAATTGCTTTACTTGAAGTCCAAGAAAGAAGGTTAATTCTCCCATCATACTCATTTCAAACTCATCCTGCATAGACTTAGAGAATTTCTTGCATAGACTTTCATTAGAGGATCCAAAAATAATATCATCCACATATATTTAAACAAGTAAAAAGCTTTTGTTTTCTTTTTTGATAAATAGAGTAGTATCTACTTTACCTTTGACAAAACCATTCTGAATTAAAAACTTACTTAGTCTGTCGTACCAAGCTCGAGGTGCTTGCTTTAAACTGTACAATGCCTTTTTCAGTCTGAAGACTGAGTCTGGCTTCTTTGGGTCTTCAAACCCTGGTGGTTGTTCCACATAAACTTCCTCATGGATAAATCCATTTAGGAAGGCACTTTTGACGTCCATTTGGAATAACCTGAAATTTTTATAACAAGCAAAAGCAAGCAACAATCGAATAGCTTCTAACCTTGCTACTGGTGCGTAAGTCTCATCATAGTCTATCCCTTCTTCTTGTGTGTATCCCTTGGCCACGAGTCTTGCTTTGTTTCTTACTACTTTTCCTTTCTCATTCATCTTGTTCCTGAACACCCATTTAGCTCCAATAACAGTTTTACCTTTTGGTTTGGATGTCAATTCCCAGACATCATTAATGTTAAACTGTCTGAGCTCTTCTTGCATAGCTTCAATCCAGCTTTCATCGATAAAGCTTCTTCTATGCTTTTTGGTTCAATTTCAGAGATGAGAGCCACGGCACTAGACTCTTCGCGCCTTTTGGATCTGTGCGAATTCCTTCATTAATTTCGCCGATAATGAGATCTTTGGGATGACTGGACTTATGCTTCCAGTTACTGGTTGATTTGTCTGGTTGATGATCTCTTTCTTTACTTGAATCTTCACGAACAATTTGATGCTGATCTTCCAGAGTCTGAGATGCTTCTTGAGTTGAAAGCTTTGGAGAGTCTGAAGCAGATTCAGACTCTTCATGTTGAGTCTGATTGGATTCATTTTGCACCGAGTCTTGAAATTTGACATTCATTGATTCCTCCACCGATTGACTCTTCTTGTTATAGACTCGTAAGCTTTGCTTGATGTAGAATATCCAAGGAAGATGCCTTCATCCGATCTTTCTTCAAATTTACCAACTCGATCTTTTGCATTTTTCAATATAAAGCATTTGCAACCAAATACATGAAAGTACGAAACAATAGGCTTCTTACCTTTGAATAACTCATAAGGGGTTTTCTCTAGAATAGGTCTTAAAAAGACTCTATTGATGATATAGCACGCTGTTGAAACACCTCGCCCAAAATCGTGAAGAAATCTTACTTTCAATTAAAAGAGTTCTAGCTATTTCTTGAAGAGATCTATTCTTTCTTTCCACAACTCCATTTTGTTGAGGAGTGTATGGAGAGGAGAACACATGCTTAAAGCCAAATTCATCACAAAATTTTGTAAAATCTTGATTTTCAAATTCACCTCCATGGTCTGTTCTTATACTTGAAATAACACATCCTTTTTCATTTTGAACTTTTCTAGCAAATTTTTTAAAATACGAGAAGGTTTCAGACTTACTTGCAAGAAAATATACCCAAGTAAATCGGGAGTAATCATCCACGATTACTAGGCAATATTTCTTACCTCCAATGCTCTGGGTTCTGGTTGGTCCGAAGAGATCCATATGCAGCAGCTGCAGTACATGATTAGTAGAGACATGATTTATTGGCTTAAATGAATTTCTTACCTGCTTTCCCAATATACATGGAGTGCATAGATCAGACTTTTGGTATGTTAAATTGGGTAGACCACGAACAAGCTGCTTTGATGAGATTTTGGCCAATTGTTTCATGTTGATGTGACCAAGTTTTCTGTGCCACAAGCTTGCTTCGTCATGGATTGAAATTAAGCATTGCGATTCATCCGGTTTCACATCCAAAAGATAGATATTTCCATGCCTTCGACCCATGAAAGACTGAGTAGAGTCTTTACTTGGTTCCGAACATATTCCTTCTTGAAAGAAGATCTTAAAGCCGATATCACACAATTGGCTGATCTTTGAGAAGATTGTAATTGAGTCCTTCTACTAAGGAAACATTACTTATTGTGAGATTTCCAATTTTCACAGTTCCAAATCCCACAATTCTTCCTTTGATGTTTCCTCCAAGTGATACTTTTCCACCATTTACTTGAACAAGCTTTGTAAAGCAATTTGAGTCTCCCGTCATATGTCTTGAACATCCGCCGTCCGGATACCGGTTTACCTTTCTCTTGATGGAGACCTGCAATCAAATGAGAATCTCAAGCTTTCTTTGGTACCCATATTTTCTTGGGTCCATTGTTGTTAGTGAGATAAACAAGATTAGCCCAAGTTTTCTTAACAGGTTTCCAAACCATAGGACACTCTTTTTCAAAGTGATCCGGGCTATTGCACTTTGAACACTTGAGGGCATTACGACCCACGACTTTACAAAAACCTTCTTGAAATGATTTTTGTAAGCCTCTCTTGAGGGTCTTTGCTTAATTCTTTCTTTTACTTTAGGAAAATCAATCAATGGAATAGTTTCGTTGTCATACCTAAACCAGATTTATTGAAATACGGTCTTTGAGCCGAAAGAATTTTTTCAAGTTTTTCGGACCCTATTGAAAATTTCTTTGAAATATTTGATGAGTCAATTTTTAAAAGAGCATTTTCTTTCAAAAGATTTTCTTCACTTTCTTTAAGTGTAGAAACATTTATGTCTAAACATTTGACTCTTTCTTTCAAAACATTTTCCCGTTGTTTTAAAGCGAGTTTTCCTTTTTAAGTTCGGAAATCCTTTTAAGAGAAGTCTTAAGACTAAAACACAGCTCATCAATATACTTCAAACCTTGACAGGAATTTTAAAATTACTTACCTCAAATTCACTGTCCGAGTCCGATCCAGTCCGAGTCCGAGTCCGATTGCGCCATCGACACAAATTGGCATACTCATCTTCACTTTCTTCACACTCGTATCACTCCGTGTTTCGGCTTTGAGAGCCTTTCGAGACTTTCCAGCTTTTCCTCTCTTCTTCTTTAGAAGAGGACAGTTAGGTCTGATATGTCCCTTTTTCTTACATTCGAAACAAACTACATCGTTGTTTGATTCATCATCATCAACAGACTTGGTCTGTTGTTTTTGAAAGCTTTGTTTCTTTGAGTTGAATCTTCTTCCTTTTCTATTCAGCTTTCAATCTTCTTATCATGAGAGCAAGCTCCTCATCATCCATATCATCTTCGAATCTGTAACATCGAATCATCATTTGATTTTAATGCAATGGACTTCTTACCTTTTGGATCTTCATCTTCGTTAATTCGTTCCACTTCGTAAGACCAAGAGTTCCAACCAGCTCGTCGACGATAGTGGCATGATTCTTTGCGTCTCTCTTATTGAAGTCTTTATGTGATTACAATCCTTGGAGAGTCCACGCAAAGAGCTTGTTTACCTTCATGGGATCGAAATTGGTTGTCCTTGATTTTCAAGACCATTTACAATTTCGTAAAACGGCTAAACATGTCGGTTATAGATTCTCCGGGTTTCATTTTGAAGGCTTCGTATTGACCGAGGAGAATGTTGATTCTAGTCTCCTTCACTCGATCTGTTCCTTCATAAGTGATATGTAATCTATCCCAGACTTCTTTTGCTGTATCACAAGAAGATATTCTGTTATATTCAGTAGGTGACAAAGCACAATATAAAGAATAAATTGCTTTTGCATCGAGTGCTTGTCTCTTGGTTATCTCTTCCTAAGTCATTTCTCTTGACTCAACAGTTTCTTTTCCTCTTTCTGAGACAGATGCAGCTTTAGGAGTAATTCCTTTTTCTACAACGTCCCATTCCAGAGGATCCTTCGATCGTAGGAACGCTTTCATCTTGTTTTTCCAGATGTTGTAATCCTTTCCATCAAAGTATGGTGGTCTGGTATTACTTTGCCCTTCCACCAGCCCTGGAGCTAGCATACTAGCCATGGATCTTTTACTCAGAAGTAAAACACTTCAAATAAAGTGAATACACAAGCTCGATACCAATTGATATGGCTAGTACAAGTACCTAGAGGGGGGGTGAATAGGTATAAAGAATAATTTCTCACAATAATCGCACGATACCGGACAATCGATAGAAATGAGACAATTTATCTTTGTTAATAAGCACGCAACGATAAAGATAAGACTGAGAGTAGGGAAGAGAAAATTGAACGCAAGGTTTATAGTGGTTCGGCTTGTTTCAAGCCTACGTCCACTCTTTTCGCACCGACAGCCCCACCGGCTGGATTCCACTATGAACAAAGAGATGTTATAGCACCGATCTTCCTTGATTTCTCGGTGTAGAAGATCTACCACACTTTCTCAAGGTATCACTAAGTATAGACTCTCTTTGTGTATACAGTTTCGCTCAATATGAATTGACTAACAATTAAAGAGCTTCAGACTCTGGAATTTTTCTATCGAGCACACACTGGAACAGCTTGGAACATCTTCCTTTTATACTCATTTATGCCATCATACCCGTTGGCACTTACCAAAGGAATTCTTCCAATCTACCCGTTGGACAAAATCAATTAAGAAGATTATTCGAGCTATTAAAGGAACATGTCGATAGCCCATCAATCCTGTTCGCCCATACAATCAGGATCTTGGTTTCCAATAATAGAACCTTCCAAGAATATTTCGTCAATCATCGGATCTTCAAACGATCTTGAATTCGAATAAATAATCCGTTATATCAAATCCAACCAAGTGATCTTCTCCAGTCGATAAGATCAAATCCTCAACCAAACACTTTAGTTCTGGATCGCCTTCGTCGCTGGATTAGGGACTGTCAATGAGAATAGTCTTGAGTCTTGAGTCTTGAGTCTTGTGAGCTGAGTCTGGTGATCTGAAAGTCTTCAGACTCACAGTACAAGGGTCTGCATAGCTTCCAGACTAGACTGATGGAAACGTTTTGTCAGCTTCAAAATACTTTAGAAAGATTTCTCCAACAGCAGTTGCCTAGCTGACGGCTTAGCTTAATTTGGCCTTCTGTTTGCGATGTTTCCTGGTTTTATTTTTGGCTGAAGATTATGTTATGTCAGGATTAGAAATTTATTTATCACTATAAGTACGTTTCATCTATAAAATTTTATGTGGCCCTTATTAGGTATGAATCATAGACTATGCATTTCGATGGGAATGTCAGATCTAAGAGGCGGAAGCAGCTTGAAAAATGGTCACTTCGAGTAAGAAGTTATGGGGGTGGTTTTCCTTGCTTAAAATGCTTCATTTTTTGGGTTCTATTGTACGACTACCACTTCAAGCTGCCTGGAACGTGGAAATATTTTTCCTTTTTGACACATTTTTCTTTCAATCAGGATGTTTTCATTTGAAGTAAGCTTACACAGAGAGACTATCCGTTGAGGACATCTTATCATATGTTGCTTATTGTTTTTTGTTGTTTCATCAGTTGGAATGACTAGCTTTCCAAGCAATCCTTGGACATATTCTGTATGGATGTCTAGGTGAGTTCAAGGAAATATTTGTTTTTCTTAGTTCTTTGACTCTTGTTGTGCTTACGTTTGCACAATGACAAACCTTCGTTTGTGGCCTACTTTTTCAGAGCATTGACTTTACAAACATCAGGTTACAAGTTGCCATACCTGCGCATTTTTCGTCAAATAGGGCCATATAAGACCGAGTACAGTCACGAGCAGCCACTGAAAACTCTTCCCCTCCTTCCAAAGGCTTGCCAAATCTTTCCTTGAACTCACCTAGACATCCATACAGAATATGTCCAAGGAGGGGAAGAGTTTTCAGTGGCTGCTCGTGACTGTACTCGGTCTTATATGGCCCTATTTGACGAATGATGCGCAGGTACGGCAACTTGTAACCTGATGTTTGTAAAGTCAATGCTCTGAAAAAGTAGGCCACGAGCGAAGGTTTGTCATTGTGCTTTGTCCTATAACTAAGTTCTTTCTTGGTTCTTTGACTCTTGTTGTGCTTGCATTTGCACTCCTTTGGTGGCCTATTAGTTGTTTTACTTGCATCAGTCAGAAATGAAGGTTTGTGTCTGAGACCAGAGGCTGATGTGAAAATATGGTCTTGTTGGTACACACTGGGCATTTAGGAAACTATTTGTATGTTCATGCCATGCTCACTTTTGACTTGTTATTAGGGGAATTTTACCACCGAATGCATGGATAAGTTTCATATCATACTTTGAACAGATGTCGTAATTGAACAAGCCAAATGGGATACGTCTAGGTACGGGAGATGCTGCGGAGTCACATTGATACCCATGTTGGTTCGGTCCGTGATACCAAGGTCTCTGAGCTTACGAAAGCACATAAGGTAGCATAATGAGTAGAGAGATTTCTTCTTCTCTTGAGCTTCTCTCTTTACAGGTGGAGGGTTTTTCCCCCTTTTTACTTAATGGTGGTTGATGGGATCTGCACGAATTATATCATGTTTTTACAGGCAAGACCGAAGGAAGCATTGTTTGGACTAGTGGAAGCTCTTTTGAAGGGAGCTACTATTGAATCTAACCGACGAGTAAATCACAAACTTAAAGGTGCCTACCACTCCTTCATTAGCTCAACGACCATACTTTATTTGCTCTTTTTCGTATGACGGACTTTCCATAATGTTTCATAACATCCAGCCTTGAAGATCTTGGCTGAATAGTGAATGAAGATCTCGACAGACCTTGCAGATTCCTTCATTAGGCAGCTAATGAAGGAATCTGTAATTAAACAGTTAATGTGAGTTCTCTCAGCAAATTGAAGATCTGCATTAATTGGAACCAGCACGATAAAAGCAAAACTCACATCTTCCCACGTGCTTAAAGCCAAGCGATCTATGCTCCCGTAGTGGCATGAGGTTTGTTGTCCAACAATCGAACCAACAAAAGTTGTTCGAGATTATCCTTCTCACCATCCAAACGAATTGCCACCATCGCAGACAACAACCTTAATGACCGCTAGCGTCATTCAATCGTTTCAGTAAAAGATCCACAAGCAAGCAATGGGAGAAACATGAAAAATATTTGCCGCATGTAAATTTTGCATATTGCCAAACGAGCTTGTCGTGCAATATCTCGAACATCCTCCCTACTCCTCCAGACTCTATTCACATAGTTAACATCATGGCTGAATAGTGTAGCAAAACGGGATAGAAAATGAAGCACATAAGGATTTCAAGTACTATTGAATCTAACCGACGAGTAAATCGCAAACTTAAAGATGCCTACCACTCCTTCATTAGCTCAACGACTCTTCGAGATACTTTATTTGCTCTTTTTTGTACAACATACCTTCTATTTCATAACATCTAGCCTTCCTTCCTTTATTTATTGATCCATCTCATAAGAAGATAGGGCACTAGAGAACTGACTTATGGCCAACATAGTCTCGTGCCTCTCTTTATAGATGGAGGGCTTTTCCCCCTTTTACTTAATGGTGGTTGATGGGATCAATCATTGTTTGGACTAGTGGAAGCTCTTTTGAAGGGAGCTACTAGTGAAACCTGGTCGGCCATCGGGACACTTCTTTCGCGAGACTACGTTGGCCATAAGTCGGTTCTCTAGTGCCCTCTCTTCTTATGAGATGGATCAATAGATGAAGGAAGGAAGACTGGATATTATGAAAGATTATGGAAGGTCTGTCGTACGAAAAAGAGCAAATAAAGTATCTCGAATGGTCGTTGAGCTAATGAAGGAGTGATGGGCATCTTTAAGTTTGTGATTTACTTGTCGGTTAGATTCAATAGTACTTGAAATCTGTGCTTCATTTTCTATCCAGTTTTGCTACACTGTTTAGCCATGATGTTGACTATGTGGATAGAGTCTGGAGGAGTAGGGAGGATGTTCGAGATATCGCGTGACAAGCTTGTTTGATAGTATGCAAAATTTATATGCGGCAAATATTTTTCATGTTTCTCCCGTTGCTTGCTTGTGGATCTTTTACTAAAACGATTCAATGACGCTTGTAGTCATTAAGGTTGCTGTCTGCGATGGCGGCAATTCGTTTGGATGGTGGGAAGGATAATCTCGAACAACTTTTGTTGGTTCGATTGTTGGACAACAAACCTCACGCCACTACGGGACCATAGATTGCTTGACTTTAAGCACGTGGGAAGATGTGAGTTTTGCTTTTATCGTGCTGGTTCCAATTAATGCAGATTTTCAATTTGCTGAGAGCACTTGCATTCACTGTTTAATTGCAGATTCCTTTGTCTGAAACACTGATCACGCCCGGGAGTGCAAAACACTCTGGATGCAATTTATTGCAGAGACGCAACACACCATTGATCAAGCAGTGAAGGAAGCAATTACTGCTCAGGCACGTTTTATTGTCATTAAAATGCATGTCATCATCCCCCACCCCCAACGCACACACTAACACAAGAAAAATGAAAAGAAAAAGAAAGAGGCTCTATTTAATCCAGTGCACTAGAGCGCTGAGAAATATTTTCAATTCCACGAACATTTGCTGGTTATTTGATTATTTGCTCTCTTCTTTTTGGAATTATCAGGAAGAGGAGAGCCGCAATGGGTGGTCGAAAGGGTGGCCAGTTTTGGGGTTAGTACTTTTAGGGCTCTGCGGATGGAGAAAATGTCTTTTAGGCATATTAAACTGTTGTAGGGGAAACGCGGACATAGGATGCCGACCCCATATGCATGTGAACAAACACGTGAAAGCTATTACCCAAAGATGAAGATGAAAGTCGTTACACTTTTTTTTTTTCTTTTGGTCATAGGTCCTTAGCTTCATTTGCCAACAATTTATGCGATTTTTCCTCCCCGTAATCAATAGCTCGTGTGGGACCCAAATTAAAAAAAAAAAAAAAAAAAAAAAAAAAAAAAAAAAAAAAAAAAAGAGACATGGCCGCGAATCGTTTTCGACAGATTCCCGGAAAATTCAGGTGTCTGATGCAAGACACTGCCCCGGTCGCGACAGCGTTCGCTCGATTGTTTGCGGCTAAGGTGTTCTCTTTTATTATCATCACGTGGAAGGAGCGCATGTTCGTAAGAAAAGGAACAATGTCAATCGATGCAGAGAGAACAAGGTTGGAACAAGACAAAATCGTTAGAAAAGGATTCGCTTGTGGTTTCCTAGGAATTGCATATCGAACTTCAATTTTCAAGCGGTTAGGGCGGAAGCTTTAATGAAAGAATTTCATCAATTTCTTCTCCTTCAACCTTTCTTCTTTCTTTATGGAAATCGGACTTTTATTTGACGTTTAGCGTGCTTCCGATCTTTTTGATTTTTTTCCTCTTTTGGATTGAGATAATGATTTCTCCTTTTAGCAGAAATTCAAAATGGGCTTTCTAAATCGAAAGAAGTTCATCGATTTCTTCTCCTTCTTCCTTTCCCTTTTACCCTTCGACTTCTTTCTTTCTCGAGATCGGACTTTTATTTGACATATAGGATGCTTCGAATCTTTTTTCTTTTGCATTGAGATAATGATCTCTTCCGTTGGCAGAAATACGAAATGGGCTTTCTTAATCGGCTTAAGAAGCATAATTAAGCTACGCTGCCGTCACTCCTCACGGAGTCAATCATGAATCAGAAGCGTCGTCATGCTTTACTAGGAAAGTTTCAAGTCTCGAAAAGCAACTAATTACACACATCAATAAGTAAGAAAAAAAAAAATTAGTACTCTGAAAATACAGAATTTTCCGCATTTCATTGTTGACGTCGCTTATTCACAAATTCTTTGGTAAATATCCCAAATCAATTTATGAAGAGTAACAACAATCTCGTAAACTTCCCATTTGATTATCATAGAAATATGGAAAAATTCTTTGCGCGACGAAGAGAAAGAAAATGTTGCATGGGTATATTCGACGCGAAAAGGTGAGTTTCTAGAATAAAAGGTGACGAGAAAATTCTACTCATTGGGAAAAAAAAAACAGAACAAGAAAAAAACGGGGACTTGGAGGGCACCAAGAACTTTTCGAAAGTAGCAAGGAGATAATAAATAAATAAAAAAACGAGAGACCAGCGTGAGTAAAAAGAGCTAGGGACCACCAGGAATTCAGCAGATTTGCTTCCTTGTAAAAGAGATCGTGGTTGGAAAAAAGTTCGACCCGGAGAACAATTCCAAATGAATTGGGAACGAGATCTGAACCACGAAAGGCGAAATATTCAATAGAGAAAGTTAAATCCGACACTATTGCCTTTGTCTACTTGAAAAATATGGAAAAGCAAGTGATAAGCAAAGTTGATATGTCAAATTGATCTTGAATCTCGTAAATGTTGTGCTCTTCCAATGAACCACCGGAGATATTCGATTGAGACATAATTCGATGTCGAAGGGTCTGAACCCATTCCCGATGACCAATTTGGCGCAGAACTTGGACAATTGAGATTAAAATCCATGTCGCAGTGGGAAATGTAATTTGTCCAGAACGACCACTTGTACGGGCATGCCAGCTCACACCGCCACCAGCAACGCTCTCCTTTTCACAGTGCAGTGCCGGCCTCCTCCAGAGCCGCGATGGTGAGGAACCGCAGTTCGTTGCTCCTGAATTGTGTAGTTCCTTTTCCCGAATGCGATCGCGGCTTAGTCGCCATCGTGCTTGATCTGCTTGTGCCGCCGTCATTGGATTCGATCGGTTCGAGCTGCCTCCGATGGAATTCGATTGCTTTGAGCTGACTTGAATTTGTTCGCGTTTTGTTAGCTTCGCATGTTCGACGCTTGGCGCGCGATCGACTGTCTGGAATGACTTAAAACTGTCCGTTCTAGTCGCTTTGCTGTGTCTAGGCAATGGCCGACTTTAAATGCTGCTGATCAGTGTGTCAGCTGCAGTAATTTACTTGTCATCGGACCGTAATGTAGCTGTTCGTTCTAATTCATCGATGCTAGCGTACGTTGATAGTTTCTGCTTTCAAGTGTTGTGTTTAACTTCGTTTAAGAGGACTTTCGCTTATCGGAGCTGCCTTAAGCTGCAAGTTCCTGCTGCTTTGTGTCCACCTTTCTAGATTATGTTCACCGATTGAAAAAGCGGTTTTGCAATGTGATTGTAGTTTAGTTTTTGGTTTATTCTGCTCGTTCACAGTGAGCATCTCACTTTCGTCAACACTACCTGCCTTTGATTGTAAATCCCTATCGTTGCATGGTTGAATTTCAGTTGGGTTGCTTCTGTACCTGAGTCTAATTGCAATTTACTTTAATCAGTCCAGTAGTTGGAAATTTGAGATCGACAGTGACAAGTTCTGGAAAGATGGCTATCCCTTTCAGATAATCGGTGGAGATGTTCATTATTTCCGGGTGCTCCCGGACGTATTTTCGTTTCTTTCCTTTAGTCGTTCTTCTTACTCATGTGATTAGATTACAATGGGTTTTTGTGACAATTGTTATATATGCTTTTTTCCAAATGCTACTCACAAATAGTTCTCCTTTCTATGTGGAGACGCACTTTTTTAAGAAGAGAAGCTGTGTTATATTGGCCATATCTGAAGCAGTATTACTGCATGTGGTAATGCATCTAATTTAGGCTAGAAGGGCAACTTTGAAATTGAGATTGTTTTAGAAGATGACTTTCTGCTCCATCAGGAAGCAATAAAATCTAGAGCTCCATGACAAATTCAGGGAGCCCCTCACTGAAGGACTTGTTCACGTCTTAATATAATTCAGCATCTTCTTTCAATGCTGACTAGAAGGATTCTTTGCTTGAAGCAACCTTTGCCCACTTCCATTTAACGAATCAATTACACTTGGGCATTTATTGTGCATGCAGTATTGGGAAGACAGATTGCTGAGAGCAAAAGCCCTATGTTTGAACACTATCCAGACATATGTTCCTCGGAATCTGCATGAACCGAAACCGGGGGAGACATTCTTTGAGGGAATTGCACATATAATATCTTTTCTCAACTTGTGCAAGAAGCTTGATCTCCTGGTTATGCTTCGAGTAGGCCCTTATATATGTGCAGGTGAGGGCCAGAATCTTCTTATTGGTGCTTTAAAACTTGTTAATCTACGTTGAAGTGTTTGCTGCCCTTGTCTTGACTCTGAAGTGGACATTGGATTGACATGGCCTTATTAAGCCATGGCCTGCTTTCAGCATATTTAACCCATAACTGTCATTCCATTTTGGACCTTGGCGATGGGTGTCTCTTCCATTACAAGAGGGTCATCAGTCACGCGTATTTGATTTCGTGCACAAGTAAGTGGAGGTAGCATTTTAGCAAAAACAAAAAAATCGTGGAAGTAGGACACTTTTTCTTATTTTCTCTTCTTGTTTCTGTGGAGCTGTGAAGAGTATGAATTGCTGACCTTAGACAGTTTATTTGGACATAACAGGATTTTGTCTGTTCTAAGTCCAATAAGATATAAAACGTGACATCTCTAATTGATGGTCAACTTGAAGACCTTCGTTGTTCATTCGATTTTCAAAATACATCATTCGGGACTGTCTCGACTGGTGAATTCTCAGTTGTTTTCTTTTATAGATGAGATGAAGTTTATGCCTCCATGTAGGACTGACTTGCATCTGTGTCTTCTACTTTGTCGCAGCCAAAAAATATGTGGTGCATATTTCCTCGAATAATTTATCTACCTAATCTGTTCCACTATTTAGGACTCTTAAGGATTAAACATCATTTGCGTGATTGAGTCTGTGAGTGCATATATGCAAATAGCAGATCTAGTTATTCCTTTGGGTTTGTGCTATTCCTTTATTTCTATGTTATATACAGTCATTGAATAGCTTGCGTCTCATGTTTTCCACTAAATTAGAGCAATACTCTCAGTTGCTGTCTTCATACTCTCAAAGAAGAGATACTTGACTTTTAGCACTTAATTAAGCATGCCATGAAAATTTAATATTTGATTTATTTTCTTGTTTCATTTACTATTTGTTTGATCACTTATTTTTTGCAACAATCACATAGGCCTATTTAGTATGTGCATATGTTGGAAAACATCATAAGTAAATGGAGCCATGAATGCGCCGATATTGCACAATATCAAAGCTATAAAATGCAATATTGTACGTTCAAGTGATCAATGAATAGGATACTTACGACATATAGGACCAAAAAAAATCTACCATGTACTATATATGCTCCATCGTATCCACGCGTGCAAACTTCTGGCCTTACTTCTTTACTGTCTAAATGCTATTAAATTTCACCGCACACATGCACTATCCTCTTCCTATGTAGATTAAAGAAAAAGCATTATTGATTTAAATTATTATATAACAAAGTCGAGTAATTCAGACATTAATTGCACGTAGTGCTGGATCCATAGGTCCGAAGACCATAAGGAACTAGCAGTGGTAGTCCGGAAACTTGGCGTCCTGCCTGCACGAGGTTGAGCTTCCTCCCCTTACCCCCAATTCCAGCTAGTTTTTTTTTTTTTTGACTGGGCAGGAATACCAACGATTTTACAGTAAAGAGAGGCTGAACATCGACAACCTTTCACTTCAAGTCATCCCCATGCCAGTTTCTCCATGGAGGGTTATTTAATGTGTACTATCCTCTTCCTTATGTTGATTAAAAGAATCTGCATTCTTGATTTAAATTATTAAATAACAAAGCCGAGTAATTCAAACATTAATTGCATTTATAATATTAGTCTGGAAAAAATTTTAGTTAATGTGGGACCTTATTTCCACTTCTATTAAAAATTCTTCTATCGTTTTGTCAGCCTTGTATGGATAAGTCATCAAAGGGACTTAGGACGATTTTACGGACGGATGATGTATGGAAAGAGTGTTAAAAAAGTCCTAAACATTTTTACTTTAGTGCCGATTCAGTCATTTCCAATCAATTTTGGCTGGATTTTGCTGACTGGACGCTGGTCGGCTGACGTGGCTTGATCGGTGTTAACGTAAACAACTTTTACTAATATTTTAATATTTTATTTTTATTATTAATTTTATTTTTTTTTTATTTTTCCTTCCCCTCCTCCAGCCAGTTGCCGGACCTTGCCGGCCACCTCGCTAGTGGCCGCGAGGGCGGCCTTGTGCTAGCCGGTGAGGGTTGAGCCTCACCCATGGCCGACGAGGGCAAGCCTCGCTAGTGCCGCCCAGGCCGTGAGGGCGACCTAGCGTCGGGTTGGCGAGGCTCGCCCTCGCCGCCGAGCACAAGGCCGCCCTCGCGGCCACTAGCGAGGTGGCTAGCGAGGTCCGGCAACTGGCTAGAGGAGGGGAAGGAAAAAGGAAAAAATAAAAATAAAATAAAAATATTAAAATATTATTAAAAATTGTCCACATCATCACTAATCAGGCCACGTCATCCAATCAGTAAAATCCAGCCAAAATTAGCTGGAAAGGACTGAATTGGCTCTAAGTAAAAATGTTTAGGAGTAATTGGCACCAAAAAAAGATTTAGGACTAAATTGGCATAAATACAAAAAATTTAGGACTTTTTTAACACTTTTCCCGATGATGTATAATTGAATCATAACGCGTCATAATCGAGTAAATTTTTTCATAGCTTCTATATAAAATCTCGTAATACAAGAAGTGAAATTCACTCTTTTTTTTTTTTTCATAACGCCAGCGGTCGCCAAGACTCCTTAGGACATGCCCTTCAATTCTACTTCGATTCTATTAATTCGTGCGCAATCACAGAATAGCAAAGACCGATTTTAACTTTCATTGCAGTCCTGCCGAATCTATAGACCGCCTCTTGCGTTTCAAACTAAGTTGCGCTTGCTCAGTCCACTTAAAGACAGATCATTCGGGTCGAGATTTGGGGATTCCCGAGACACTAGAAAAGGTAGAGACCACGATATGACCTGTACCAAACATGAAGTCGAAATTGAAAATGTGATCCCAAATGCCAGTTTTGTACACAAGAATGTGCAGTAAAAGACTCCAGGAAATTACGTATTACATTGCAAAACAGGCGTTTTGACAAAGTCCGTGATCTTTTTACACGACCTGAGTTGATGCAAAAACTATACCGGCAAAGACTTTGAAGCTCAGTCAAAAGAGATGCACAGTTTTAACTTCACAACCTAACTTCTTTTATCTTCTGATACTAAGGAGTGCAACCTCCATATCAGACATACCCTTTCAAGCTCTTAACAGACATAACCTTTTCGACCATGCGAGCGTTGAGACATCAATGTGATCTGTGATTGTCACATCCTTCTTGAATATGGAATGATTGATCGCAAACCTCACCTCATAGATGGGGTAAGTACGGCGTTTATGACTTCCTTCAAGTTCCGACACCCTATGATGACCATGCCATCAAAGGCTGAATTCGCGAGAACCTTCTCAGCTGACCTCGCGACGATACACATCTTATATCCAAGCTTTGCCACAGTGTGCACCCTCTCCTTCATTCTAGGAACCTAGAAATTACGGTATCAAACTTAATGACATGGCAAAATCGAATCGCAAAGGGGGGAAAATTGCAGTTCCCTTATTGAAATGAGAGATGTGTCTACTAAAACATTTGGAAGCTCGATCTTACCACGTGAAGCTCGCCACCGAGGCCAATCTCTCCAATAAAAGCAACGCCATAGGGAATGGGAAGCTCAAGAAAGCTAACGTAAGCGCATGAAAAGGAAAAGGAAAAGAAAGAAAAGATTTTAAGTAAATATTTTTAGCTGCATTGCACTTTTCTTTCATGCGAATAACAGATATTAAGAAAATGAAGAGAAGCACCTGCTGCAGATTGCTGCTGCTATGGCAAGATCACCAGCTGTCTCTGTTAGTTTCACTCCACTCAGCACATTTAAAAAGATGGCCTAGGGAGGAAATATCAATTACAATTATAAAAGATTGTCAGAATCCTCATTTTTGTAGTTTCGCATTTTTTAGAAGCCATTATTGAATGACATAATAAGCCAGATGCTAAAGTCCGGTAATATGTACAAGACGGAGACAGCATTTAATTAGTGAAGGCATAAACAACTAGGAAAGATTAATTTATCTTACAGTTCTCTGAAGCTTTAAACCGGCTTGCTGCAGTAAAGCCTACAAAGAGCGCACACACAATAGTTAGCTTTTACTTTCAGATTTCTCCATGCAGGGGAAATTAGGCCAAATGGCCAATCACCACACTTCCATGCTTGATTCTCCAGCCGTTCACCAAGTTGCAAAAAGGACACCTTTAGAATTCATGTGCATACAGCACATACAATTTTATAGCCTCAGTTCCTGGCCTCCAATAATAAATAAACATGTTTGGTTTATGATGCATCTTCTTATGTAGAGGGGTTGTTCCTGGAGATATATCATTCTCATACCCAAAAAAGAAAAAAATAAAATAAAGAAAAACAGAGTATCACTAACCACAATAATCATTTCTGTTCTGCTTCCTTGGATGCCATTGACGTGCCAAAAAATTTTCCAGCTAGGTAAACATAAAGCCTACAGCAAAGTTACAATAGTCAAAACGAAAAAGACAAGAAATAACACCACATGGCAGAGTCAACAGCAAGGACGATGCTAGAACAGGTATTAGCATCGTGGCTGAAGAAAATATGTATGTAAACTTCACCAATGTTTCCAAAAGGTTCAAATTTCCTCAAAGGAGAGCTGCTAACATAAAGTCCATTTGGAAAGGAGAAATTATGAAATCATCGGGATGAGAAGCTTCGTGTGTGAATGATGGCTGTAGTAGGACAACGAAAACTGATTATGGAAATTCTACCTGAATTTTGAGAAGCAAGGTTTGACATCCATCCATCACTACAGCAACAGCTAGGGCAGCCATGACTTCTGATTCATAATGCTCTTCACTTAATAATATCTCACTGGGATTCAAGACAGCTTCCAGTCCCGATTTTGACATTTCAAATACCCCAACCTACATTATGGAGAAAAAGAAGTGTCAATACCTGGAGAGTTCTTCTCTGCTCTAGAAATAGGGATACTCTAACACGCCAAAAATCTTTTAGCATTGCACACGCTTGAAATTAGCACGCAGTGTATATGAGAGAGAGGGAGTATACTTGCATCTAGATGAAAAAGGAGTGCATCAGTTCAATGAACCATACAAAATGAAGCTCCAAAATGGACGAACAGTCACCCAGAGCAAACACTGTAAAGCACATATATGTTCCTTCTATCCATAATTGTATCGAGATGACTTGATAAAGTTTTAAAGATCAACTTTGGTAATCATGATCTAGATGTGTGCCAAAGCAAACAAATAAAGCAAAGATTTAATGTTAAATATATCTCAGTAAAACAGCATCCTGAACAAAAGAAAAAGTCCGAGAAACACACAACTGCATAAACAAAGAAAAGCAAAGACCATGAATTCTAGTCCATGTGCTAACATAAAAAGTTAACAGAATGCGTACCTCATCTGTGGACCCAAAGCGATTTTTCACGGATCGCAGCAAACGATGGCTGGAGTACTTCCCTCCCTAAGAAATCAAGAGAGGGGTTTTACTAAGATAGTGGAAAGCACTAACTTGTCAAGAAGCCCATATATGTAGCATACCTAAACCAAGTATGATTCGTCAAAGAGAAAACTTCTGCAGTTATCATTGAATGAAATATAATGAGACCATAGCAAACAGGCATGTGGCCCTGCTAGTAAAGAGTTTGGGGGTGGGGCCGAAGAGTATCAAGTGCGGAGTTTGACCCCCATAAGTACGGTACACACATGTACATAGGAGAGAGGAGTGAGACCCAAAAAAGAAAAAAAAAATGCATGAGATCATAATTATGATTCATAGCACGAAACTTATTTTGTTGAAATGAACAGTTGCAATCCCCAATCCTAAATTTAGATTGTTGCCACCTAAATTTAAGCAATCCTATTTAGTCATTTATTGCATAATAAAATTAGGAGTTGATCCCAATCCTAAACAAAAATATTAGTAATTTGCATTTGCATATAAAAAATATTTTAATTGTAATAAGCCAGCATAAATTGCATTTTAATTAGTCTAGCATTGAATAAGTTTAAGTTAGGAGTTTCTGAGCTTAATTGAATTTTCAGAGCTAAGCCGGCAGGCCTCATTAAATTCGGTCGAGTCTTAATCCTCTCTTTGGCCAAAATTGGCATGTGCCTTGCACATGGATGACGTAAACTAGGAGAGAATTTTTGATCAAATTTGGGAATCAGGAGAGCATATCCCTTGAAATTATTAGTCTTGAGGGAAGAATAAGAGATATCCTAATTTCCTATCTTGAATATATCACATAATCTCTTTGGTGCAATTTAGGAAAATTTTATCTTAGAAAAGCCCATCTATGCATAACTTCTTTGTAGAATCTTTGTCCTCTTTGTTGCATTTGAGATAACGCAATTTTCAGCAAATCAAGATTTTTTTCATCTTCTCAAGAAATTTATTTCTTCTTGCTTTGATTATTGAGTGTTACATTCTTGTTTGCCCACCACATGATCACCCATCGCATATGGGTGATTTAAGATCAAAATTGACTAAGACTACTTTCAAAACATCTTTAAAATAAAGACAGAAGGTATCGACATAACATTAGATTTATCTAATGTAATCAAATACTTGTGTCTATGGATTTCTTGTTCGTAAAAGTAAAATGTTCTCCCATATTTACTAGATCTTTAATCGATCCAAATAAGTTAGTAACAATTTCTAAATATATTGAATTGCCTGTTTGAGAATGATCAAATTGAATACCAAAGTTGCGATTGGTATGTGCTTGAAAAAGTCCACGCTAAACCATAGCAATATATCATTGATGAGTAATTGTTTGTGTTCGCCAAAATAAACCATTAGCTTTCCCTTGGTGATTCATCTCTAGGATGGTTGCCACATAGATCGCCTAACTAATTGACCCATCTTATGTGAAGGGAACTTGAAGTGCTAAGATGGGATCAAATAAATTCAACGACAGTGAAAGAATGCATTAAGATACATAAAATGAGATGCTACAATTATGCAACAGCTTCAGTAAATTCACTATCAATACATTAAACGACATGTTGAAAAAAGGTACCAACTTTCAGTAACAAAATGACATCCACAATGTACTTCAAAACTCCGGGACCAGCTATTTCTTCAGATTTTGTCCTATGTCCAGTCTGAAACATACAATAAACAAGGGTGAACTCACATAAGCAAAACTCTCTAGAAAGATTGATCGTTACACCAACTTGATTATAACCAAGAAACTAAAGATGTATGGCTGACGGAATTGTTATATTACTCCAAATTTGTAGGTGATTTATAGAAAACAAACAATGAGACTAACAGATTTTGGATACCATTATAACAGGAATGTTTGTCTTCTTTGCAAAACGACCCAATGCTAACGTACATTCTTTCACCTGCCACACATCAATGTCAAGATCCATCACAAATTTGTCCTGGGTGATTGAATAGGGAGAGTCTAAATCAAGTCATCAATATCAGTACCGTCAAAATCGGACAAGGTAATTGGTTAACCGATAGAATCATCCAGAAAAGCACACTTGAATATGTGATGACGATGGGCAAAGGAACTATTAGCAACATATCACTTAACATATTTCAGTGCCCTATACTGAAATCGCTATTATGCTGAACTTAGTCCATTTTTGCCTCTTTGCAAGGGGGAAGATTGCAAAGATGTTACCAGTGAGAGAACTCCAGCACTTCCCACCACTCCTTTTAGATAAACTGTCTGAATTGAATCAACAATCAAAGCTCGAGGTGAAAGCACTTGAATTTGTTCTAGTATGTCCTGAAGAACAAAACGCATGTCAGGCTTCACACAAAGCAAATGCTTAATCAGCACCTTTCAATTTGCAATAGATGTGGACTTTTAATATCCTACAGAGAGACAATTTTTGCATGTACACAACCCATAAAAAGGTTCCTTTAACAAGCACATGTTTCAACTGCTTTCTAAGGAATCATGATCTCCATTGAACTTTGGGTCTAGCAGTTTACTAGTGACAGCTCACGAATCCAATCCAATTTTAAACATGAAAAATCAGGACAGATTGTGAAAGCAATTTGAGAGGTATATATAACTGCTCAGCAAAGGTCCGACTTAGCACCCACCTCAATATCAGTGTTTGAGGACAAATACAGTTCTTCAGTTCTAATGCTCAGACGGTCAGCTCTGCTTCCTATTTGCTCCACATTCTACCACAAAATAAAAAAGAGTCCTCAGAAATATACAGGTTGGCCAAAAAGGATTAAAGAGAAGCCACACATACAGCAGATACGTATCAGAGTAAAATTTATTAGTCATTATAAAATGTAGCTTTCTGTCAAGCCCCCTCAAGTAATATTGTCACATGGCTAAATGATATGGTGCAAGCCAGTTAGAGGATAGAAAGCCTAAGCCAGATAATGTGGAAGAGCCTATATTTACAAACAAGAAAAACCATCTGAGAAGCAACATATTTGATCTGGTGAAAAGAATGAATATGCATGACAGCAAAGACCATCAGCAGGCTAACATGAAAACTCCATTTACCTCTTCCCCAGAGACATATACTACTGGAGCCGATCTACCAAGATCACGCCCTTCAGCAATCATTGCAGCCATCTTCCAGTTGAAAAACATTAATATACAAGATGGACAAGGTAGGGCACAATGGTTAGGCAGAGAAGTAGATATATAGAGAACTGAACATATTTTATGAATATTTAATGTATCCTCTGAGTACATTACCTACCTGCAGCAACAGGGTACTCTTGCCAACACCAGGATCACCTCCCACCAAAATTAAGGAACCTTTAGAGGCACAATGCAGCAGATTCAATAGCTTTGATAAAATTAAATTCTTAAAAACTTTCGCATATTTCAAGTCGAAGTTCTAGTACAGCAGCAGATTCATTCGGACCATACAGAAGTAGGTCAAACCTGGCACAAGACCACCACCTAGCACTCTCGAAACCTCCTCACCGAAGGGTCCATACCTAAGCATCAAGCACCCCAAGAGATCATTTACTCTGTGGAATTTGGGCGACACGTGTTTCTTCCAAAATTAATTAATATAAGTACTAATGTGTTAAAATAACCAGCATGAATCGTTTCATCAAGGTGGGCAACAGATTGTCATCAGCACCAAAAATCATATCTTCACTCTCATATTACTAAATTATACGATCATTCTGGCAAATTTCATCAGAAAATTTCAAAATCACCACATAACGCTCTATTATCCAACTCCCGGAAAGATGTTACGAAATAAATCATATCAATAAGAGAATAAAATTAACTAAACAACAACTTTCTTCAACCATTTATCTTTCTATAGCACCTGCATATAGGGTCCAAAGCTAACCAGTTATTAATCTCCGAGAACAGAACAAACTTACAGAGGAATCCGCCGCTCTAACTGATTCAAACCCCTATTCACATCCGTCAACCGCAGTGGCTGCACCTCGCCATCTCGCTGCCGCAGCCACGCCCTCCCCACATTCTCCGACACCTTGAAACCGCTCACTTTCTCACTCCCGCCGCCATTTTCCTCCCCCGTGAACTTCTTCATTGTCCCGGAGCTACGGCATGACCTGCAAGAACGCCGCCGTTGTCCATCCGTGTACCCGCAATTAGAACAAACCCAACCACCTCTCTTCTTCCCCTTCTTACCACTACTAACAGAATAGCAACTCCTTCCACCTCCAAAATACCTCCTTTCTTCAGAAATTTTGCCGTTCCCACTTCTTGCTTCGCTGTCAGGACCCAACCCTGATTCTCTGTCACTGCTTCTGACCCAGCGGTTAGCATGGTCATAGAGACTGGGTTTTCGCGAGAGGAAGCGGTGATTCGTGGAGTGAGCACCGGGATAGAAATGGGGGCTCTGGAGGGGCTTGAAGAACGCGAGGGATGTGGGTTTAGTGGTGGGATCGAGGAAGTGCTTGTGGGTGCAGAGTGTTCTCAAAGCTCTCATTGTAGATGCTGGTGTGACATGAAAAGGGAAGCGAGAGAATCTCAGAAAGATGGAATCTTTAGGGCTGATTAGCAGAGCTTAGGCCATGATGAGGACGAAGCAGTCAGCACAAAACCCCGCGAAGTTCAAAAGACGAGGGAGCTTCGGACAGGTAATATATAGTAGAGAGAATCTCAGAAAGATGGATTTTTTTTTTCCTTTTTGAAAATATCCTTCATTATTTCTATTTTAAATATCATATTCATGAACGATGCGTAAGTCAATAGTTCCATTTTATCTCTAATGAATTTTAATTTTAAAAAACTGAATCTTTTCCATTGCACTTTGCAAATTCTTGCGATATCTTTCTTTTTCCTTATATCCTTCATTATTTTTCTTTTAAAAATCTGTTCCATTATTGGACTGCAGAATTTTATGCAACTAATGTAAATAATATTGAGGTGAGAAGCTTGTTTTTGTTTTCTTGCAGGATCGACACCGTTGACGTGAGGCAAAAAAAGGTTATGTAATTGTCAGTGTAATCTCCTCATTTTATTAAAAAAGGATCGACACCGTTTTCTACTTCTAATTTCTGGAAGAGAAATCAGAAATAATTTTTCTCACTAAATCCTAATTTTGGTGAGTCCTCCCTCATCTCCTCTACGTCTTTGCCTCCTCCTCTTCCTTCGCCTCTTCTCATTTTATTAAAAATAAAATAAAAATATTTTATTCATTTATTCATTTAAAAATAAAAATAAATTTATTAAAATAAATAAATTATTTTTATTTATCATTTTATTTTTAGTTTATTAAAAATAAATTTATTAAATTTATTAAAAATAATTTATTTATGATAAATAAAAATAATTTATTTATGATAAATAAAAATAAATTTATTAAAAATAAATTTAATAAATTTATTTTATTTGCCTTGAGTGTTTTGCCAAATAAAATTATTTTTATTTTTTATTTTCATTCATTTTAAAATAAATTTATTCGTAAAATAAAATAAAATAGAATAAATAAAATAAATTTATTTTTATATTTTAATTTTAAAATAAAATGATATTTTATTTTTATTTTTTTATAATTTATTTTATTTTATTCATTATTTTTTTTGTTACTAAATCATTTTTTTTATTTTCTATATTAAAGGTCGTCGATCGTCGCCACCGTCGTCCGAAAGGAAGAAATTTTGTGTCGTTATCAAACGAATTTCTATTTTTAGAGTAGAAATTTTGTGTCGTTATCAAACTTGTTATTTTTTTTCTTAAAAACTCTTATAGAAATAGAAATAGAAAAATCTATTTACGTTCCGAAATTATTTCTGAACGAGAATGGTTGTCATCGCACCCTTAAACTTCGATTTCTCTTCCAAACCTATTTTGGAATAGAAATCTATTCCGAAAATAGAAAAAGCGAATAGGTTTATCAAACGGATTTCTCTTCCAAAGCAGTGCCCTAATGTAAAACTATTTCTGAACAGAAATTTTGGGTTGTCATGCACCCCCTTGGCTTTGATTACTCGACTCTTCCCTTATCTTTCAGAAAAATAGAGACTATTGGCTCTGTTCATTTCCCAAAAAATACAGCATTTTTTGAAAAAAAAAAAAAAATTTCAAGAAGTCATTTTTCACGAAAATATCATTATTTTTCGGTATTTATCTAAAACCTAAAAATAAAATTGAAAGTATTTTTCAATATTCAATAAGGGAAATCTTTTTTCTGTTACACTTTTTTTCAAAAATTTATTATTATTTTATTTTTAAAATCAAATTTTAAATTATTTTTCCTTTTTTTTTTGTCTTTTTATCTTCTTCTTCTTTGGCTAGTCACAAGCCATCACCGGCCATGGTGATGGCTTGTGACTAGCCAAAGACTAGCTTCTACTAGCTTGTTGATTTGGCAAGCAATGAGCTCGAGTTCGTCGACCTCTGGCCTCGCCAAAGGTTGGCGCTGGCTGTCGGCTCACCAATTTCGCAGGCGGCGAGGAGAGTGCCTCGAGCTCGCCACTCGCCAAAGATCGGTGAGTTGCGAGGGCCTAAGCATAAGGGCGAGCCTTGATCTTGCTAAATTCTGGCCTTACTAGATTGGTGAGCTAGAGGCTTGCACTCGTCTCTAGTTTGCTGATTTGGCGAGTAGCATGTGGCAAGCTTGAGCTCATTAGGGTGAGCCTTGAGCTCGCTCGTGGTTGGCTACTGGCCATAGTCATGTCGACGATCGGCCAAAGAAGAAGGTGGAAAAAAATAAAAGGGAAAAGAAAAGAAAAAGAAAAATAATTTAAAATTCAAATTATTAAAAAGAAAACCATAAAGAATGGGGCTCGTAGGGTATGAGACAAGAGAGAGTGAGTAAGGAAAATGATTTCCTAAATTTGAAAAGTGGAAAACATTTTTCCCTCTTTTAGAAGACTTTTTTTCTTGGTGAAAAATGTTTTTCATGATTAGTTCATTTTCTGTGAAATGAACACCGAAAAGTTTGAAAAATATATTATTGAAAGTTATTTTCCGCGAAACGAATGAAATCTAAAGTTTTTGTCAATTCTCGTGGTAGACTGACAAAGTGGAGAGAGAGAGAGAGAGAGAGCTTGATTTGTCTCGTTATCGAACAACCGGTGCTACTCCTGGAGTTAGAGAGGTCATCATCAAGGGGGTAAATGGCCAACATGAGATTTTGTCACTAAATCAAAGAAAATGAGTTATAATATCTTGGCAAACTTGGAATTAATAGAAGGAAGCCAACTCAAATTGATCAGTGTTTTTATGATTATATGGTAGTTGAAATTAGACATAGCCTAAAGGTCTTTCTTCTTTGCTGAATCTCACTAGTTTTTGTAACATAATTAACTCATGCATCAAACATGATATATGTAATCCCCCCATCTGAATCACTTGAGTCAAGTCTTTAAATGAAGTGTTCATGCGTGATCATGTAAAGTAGTAAGCATGTGGGGTGATTCTTATGAATCAATTTGGAATGCCTCTCACATCCAACGTGGTACTTGAGAGAGTCACAAACTACTCAGCATAAAGTAGTGATGTATGTGAGCGTCATGGCTGGTGTGGTGATGGTCGTCGGACAAGTGTTTTTTTTTGGGTGACGCCCCAAGGCAATAGTAAATAACAATGAGCGTTTGCTTTATGTCTTGAGATTCTTGTCTACAAGTGAAGTTCTCTTTTGGTGTTTTCCTGTGAAGAGGTCGAAGTTTAATGTATCGGAAGAAGAGAGTTTGATGTTCGGGGATGATCCTGTGAAGAGGTCGAAGTTCTGGGAAAAGGAAGGAGGCAGATATTCGGGCGAGGATAGGTGAAGTGGCCGTGGGTGGTGAATCGTCGGCTTAAATGAATTTAGGTTCGATTCGGCTTTGATAGAGTTGGGCTCATCTAGGCTTACTGGACTTTGTGCGATTTTTTTTTAAAGATGGGCTGGCCGAAATTTGGGTTTAAGCTTGGCATAGTACTTAGGCTTAAGTTTATAATGGGCTTTAAAAAGCTGGGCTTCTTTCTTTTATACCCGATCGGTCCTGACCCGAGTCAGATGTAGAGATCCGACCCGGGTCCGTTTTATATTGTATTATTTTAATATTAACAAAATTATTTTTATAAGAAATTAAAAATTCAAAAATTCGGCAAAAAATTTATATTTTAGAAATTAAGAAAAAGCTTTAAATTTTAGTTTTTGAGTAATTTTCTCTTAAAATGTGCAAAAATCTGTGACAATTTTTTAACTCAAAATTAAACAAGCTTTTAGGGCTTTACCATAGGGTTCGAATGTTCTTAAAGACAAATACTAGTCGTTATGTGCACACATCTATTTGGATTATCATTTGATTGCACATTTTTGATATGTTGATGGTGGTTTACCTTTAACGTAGTTAGGAGTGACATTTTTATTATCTCTTATATCATAAGATTCTCGCTTTGCTTTGCAATTCATTTAGTGCTTTCATTGGGTATTGATTGTTATTTTAATGATTTTGCCCCGCATAATCGCTTCACATGTTAATGGATAGATTTAAAACCAATACAGACTATTTGACAAATATTTTTTTGAAATGAATAAGATTAGATATCGAAAGGATACTATTTGACTAATTTATATAATTAAATCCCCGATCATAAATTCTCTAATTGCATCGGAAGCAAGATATACTCTCATGCTTCACTTGATTTTTAACTTACTCCAATAGGCTAGTGGCGACTCATTAATAGAAAATCCCAACGTCAATTTGAAACTAAATTTAAATATTTCAACGTTGTGTGAGATATGAGTTTGATAGAGCCCGCGTCTAAAACGTGAGTCATAGGCCTGCCTTTTAGGCAATATCTCTAGACCTATGTATTTTCCTTTTCGGAGGGAAAAAGTAGGTTGCAACAATGTCCTTGTTACTATTGGCCCATATCGAGCAACATTATTCTCACTGTTGGATGTATGATTTGATTTATTTTTCCCACTTTGTCATTCTATCATCTTGTCAGGCTAGAGCCCAGTATGACGTTGAAACACAAATTTGTTGAAGGAGGTCTTGTTTTGATATCGTTTGTAAAAATTTGATTTGATTCCATCCACTGAGGTCAAGCACTCGAAAAGAGCACTCAAATATGGCCACATAAGGTAACAAATCTTTTGGGATGAATCACTTTTGGATATTTCCGCAAAGCCTCTTAGGCGGACCCGACACTTTCATTGCAATGGCACATGACGGCAGATTCCTCGTGATTTTCCATTTTTTAATCCTAGTATAGAGAAATGGGCGGATTTTAATCGATATAAGTTGTTAATAAAGGATGCAAGTGTCATTCATGGACGTGCTAATCCTCTTTATCACCACATTGCTTGTGATGATATCTTTTCATTGATAAACAAGAAGCAATTGTAATTTCATATGTCAACATATATATTGTCTTACTGTCATTTCATTCGTTAACTTGGAATCTTGTCGTGGTTTCTATATGTTTTGAATGATTGTATTCTTGTCATTGTATTTTGCATATAAAAATGAATTGTGTGAACAACAAAATGCAGATTTTGTAATATCATGTCAAGCTTTTATTTTTTGTTAATTAATTTTTATTTTTTGGAGTTTTTCCAATGAATTTCATGTTTTGTTTCTTCATGTTTTGTTTCATTCTCATTTTTTATTAAATAGTTGCCTAACCCAGAATCCCTATTTGAATGCAAACTAAACTATTTTTTTTTTTGTAGAAAACAAATTGGATTTGAACAGTAAATTGGTGACGTCTCAATTTGAGGATTTGCTTGGGGTATAAAAATCAACGAATTTTCATTGCTTTGCACTTAAAGAACTTGATAATTCAAATGTAGAAACAAAATAAATTTTGGTAAGTGACTCAAATAAGAAGGGGCAATACAAAACTAGCCGGTAATTTAATCGGCAAAAATTAAATGTACATCAGTAAAAAAAAAGTTTGTAAATTCTTGTAAGAGTTGATAAACCTAAGATCATTAGATTAATAAAAGATGAAAAAAGCTGGTAGTTGCTTAATAGTGTTGGTAAGTTATAAGAAGTTATTGAGACATCAGAAAATTGATAATTATTTTTTAGCTAGCAGTTTTTTAATGTTCACTAATTTTTTCTTAAATTTACCAACACAAAAAGAAAGCTCCATTTTGATGCGTGACCACACTTCACATTTATTTGGGGAGTGGAACAGTAAAAGCATCTACGTAACGCCAATAGTCATTGTAGTACGGTTGAGTAGAGTATATGGCCTTTTCATTTCGTGACCGTATTATCTCTTCTTTGGATTGTATTTGCGTAATGTACACCATCGATCTAAAACATTCTATACAGAAGCAGTCATAAATTTAAAAACGGCATACGTGTTGGCGCATAAACATTGCTTGTGTAATTATTTTATTACACTCCCCGTGCAACGTATAAGATTCTTTTACATAATATCGAAAAAGGAAAAGAAAGAGAGAAAACTCGTACCAAGAAATGGCGACTTCCGCAGCAATATTCGAATTGCGTCATTTTTGTAAGTAAGAGGCCGCGATTGTCCTCTGTCAATTTTCATGGAGACCAAGTCATACGATTTTAAGACATCTCGGTACGAATCAAAGTGGGTGAATTGCCCAGAAAGAGATGAGAAGGAAAAACAGAGGATGAAATTCCACACGCATGACCATGAAGACAAGAAAAGCCTCCCGGTATCCATATCTATACACGAACATGAATTTAAAACACACCGACTCGAGTTTAGTAGTACTAGGAGTTTCCATAGTTTTGCAACAAGAGTGGACTAATCCTGACGGAACTTAACTACTTTGCCATGGCTCCAGCAGGCGCATCAAGTTCTGATGAGGTCGTTCCGAGTTGCTCATTTGGTTTTCCTTCCTCCCACTTTGTCTCGGATGCCTGTTCTCTTGTCAAAGATCCCTGCAGTTGCGTCAATACCTCACTTATGTCCGGCCTTTCAGCCGATCTTTCTCTGGTACATGACTCCGCAATTTTTACCACTTTCTCAGCTGAGTCCTTTTCGAATCTTCCTTCCAGACGTGGATCCATAAGTCCCAGCATATTATTTTTATTGTTGATGAACGGAGTCACATACTCAAGTATGGGCACGATTCTTCTCCCAGGACTATTCTTTATTGCCGGATGTCCTGTGATCAGCTCAAAGAGCACAATTCCGAAACTGTAAACATCACTTTTCTTGTTTAAGCTGTGAGAGCGTTGCTGATACCTGCAGAAGACATAAGAGCATGGACGATAAGGCTTCTCTTTGAATTCTCGAATCATGTATCCATGCTGAACATTTTTCAGTGGAATCCTCATCATAGCCACTAAGAAAGTCGAAAAAGATGTAACCTCTGAAGTATAAACACTGCATGTGTAACCTAGTACCAAGTAGGGGATACTGATAAATGCGAAGCAAAAGATGAAATCATTGGGAATGTCAGAGATTATAAGGAGATTGAGTTTCAGACATTACTCAGGGTCGAGGTAGCCCTCAGTGCCTAAAGGAGTAGATGACATATAACCACCACTTTTGGTTGTGGAAGCTCTTGACAGGCCAAAGTCAGATATTTTGGCTACCTTTTCTTCACTCAACAAGATGTTTGAGGCCTTCAAGTCTCTGTGGATGATGGGTGGATTGCAACCATTATGCAGATAATTTAGACCTGTAATTTGGCAAAACACTTCCTTTGACCAAGCCGAAGCCATGAAGAGAAAAATGCAGTGGTGGATATGATTCACATACCTTGTGCTACATCCAAAGCAATTTGCAGTCTCTCACTCCAAGTCAAGACATTTGGCTTCTTTCCTTTTAAATTAACATGTCTTTGCATCATATCTTTGCAGAGTTATTATAGAGAAATTAAAAAAATACGGGATAATGATGAAGTACCTGATAAGTGTTCTTCCAGATTTCCATTAGCCATGAATTCATATACTAAGGCCATTTTTTTGCAGTGATCACAATATCCAAGTAAGGAAACCAAATTTCCATGGTGAGCCCTCGATGAGAGTTGTAACTGCAAATTCAAGACAGTGCTTTTTACGTTGGCAGTACTGCAGCGTAGGAGCAAACTCCTAAATATGCATCTGATTGGTCATTTCTATCTAACCTCAGCCAGGAATTCCTTGCGCCCTTGCCATGATGATTTAGAGAGCACCTTGACAGCTACAGTGGTGTGGTCATCTAGAGAACAACGATATACTTCTCCAAATGCTCCTTCGCCAATTTTAGGCGCTTTATTGATGATACTTGAAATCTCGCCTCTGTTGTAAGGTTTTAATCTCTTTATCCCTTCATTATATTACCAAATTATTACGAATCAGTCTACATTACATCAGTACTACTAAACTAGTGTAACAAGAGATAGAAAACAATACAGATATATGGATAAATATATAGGTAGATAATAATTAGTACGATGATGTTTTACAATTTTTTATAATATGGATGCCGGCAACTAGGCTTTAGTGATCCCAGTATGTATATATTCTCTTAGTTTGTTAGGATCACTCTGTGGCTTTGCAAGAATTTGCTTTCATTCAAGGAAAATTTGCCTTAAGCCTGATTGCAATGTGTGTGAGATTTTAAAACGATGTGCTCTTGTGACGGTGAAAACATAGAAGTCACCTATTTATCTCTCAACTAAATTATCCTAGAAATGTTGGAAAAACTCGTGCATTAGACTGATCAGGGGCAACTGTATTCTTAAGTTGTGATGGTTTTACTGCACGCGTTGTGTAGTAGGCTTAATAATACTATTTTCATACTTGATTCTTGTTTCCTTCCCTGGAGACTTGTCTTTGAACCTCACAAAATGTTGAAAATACACTAGTGCAGCTGTATGAAGCGAATCATTAGAGCCCAATAAGCAAGGGGTTTACTTGGATGTGGCATAGACAAGTTGACATGCAATAAAGTGGATGAGTTCAGCTGAATGTGTGAAAAATGATGCAGGAAGTAGTATCCACTACAAGAGACAACAGATAAAAGTTCATCCCGAAAATATGTCATAATTAGGGCATAAGAAATAGGGAATAGAACATATGATACTACACATCTATAATGCTTTTCCTCTACAAATCACTGTCTAAATGACACTTCTGCTATAAAATCTGTCAAAAATCATAATGCTGATGAAACAAACTCTGATTTTTTGTCTGTCTAGTCTATCTTCAATCTCTTAGGATTGCTTTGTGAGATGAAATTCTTCAGAAAGAACTTCTAATTCAAGAAAATCATCTGTTAGGCCTGATCGCAATGTAGATTTTATTGTAAAAGAGTGCTCTTATAAAGGAAAGAACAGGGATCGAGTTGCCACTGATATTTTCTCAACTAGATAAACCAAGAAATGTTGTTTAATTTCATGTAAATATGTTGTGGAAGAGAAGTAAAAGAATAAGTTACCTTTTGTCTGATTCCTTCTGATCAACACAATAGTCAACACACAGATAACTGTGAATACGACTAAAACCGATGCAACCAATGGGATCAAGATGGAGTTTTTAGCCTCCCTCTTTGGGCAAGAACTTGGCCAGCAAAGATCGGGGTTGTTGTCAAGCCTGCAACAAAAGTAAGTAGGTAAAGTTATATTTATTGAATTGCTTTGCCTACAAGTTGATCACAACCGGCTTTCATATTTGCTTTGAATCACAATAATACATGTTATATAGAATTCTTTCTAGAGAGAGAGAGAGAGAGAGAGAGAGAGAGAGAGAGAGAGAGGGAGGGAGAGAGGGAGAAACAAGCCTCAAGTCCAATGTCTCGTCTTCAAGCCTCCTTTTAAGAGCCTTAGGAACTGAACCATTAAGCTTGTTTCCGCTTAGATTCCTGCAAAGCATAACTATGCATAAAGATCTATTCTCTGTCAATTTTTCAGGGCGCCACTAAGGCACATTAACTTACAGAATTCTCAACTTTGGCAAATTTGCCAAAGTTTCCGGTATGGTTCCTGTAAGTTCATTGTTGGATAGATCTCTGAAACAAAGCGAGTTGGTGTAGTTAACAATTCAATAGATCTCATCGAAAATTTTGAGATTATGAATAAAAAAAACAACAAACATTTTAAGCCAAAGAGGCCAAAAATATTGCTGCACTACTTTAAAATCGATGCTCCACATAAACTTCCTCTGGTAAACGCTGCCTCTTGAAGCCTCCAAAGCAACTTTTTGTTCAAAACAAGTAAGAATGAGCTCCACAGCAAGAACTAGGATGCCCCAACACATTCAAACAGAAATTATAAAATCTGCGCCCTTAAAACACTACCTAAATCCACCCAACAAAAGTTGACCCCCATGGAAATGTAAAGTTGAAAACACTACCTAAATCACCATGGTTATACTTTTTTCCAATATTGTCCTAAGCAGACATTTGAACGCAAGATCGATACAACGAAGGTCTAAAGGGCACTCAATCCTAAAACACCATCAACTCAATAAGGGCCTCACCGGGCTAATACTTACAAGGACTCCAATTCAAATAGATTTGATAGTGAAGAATGGATGTTGCCCCTCAAATTGCTGGAGCTCAGGTTCCTGCCCATAATCAATCACATGAGAGGAAACTGTGTCATTGCCGTGTTCACAAAAGCGGTAATGTTGGTTCGATACACAAAAGTTTATGCACTCAACTGTGGAGAACATAGTGTAACCTAAGATTAAAATGGAGAAGCTCACGACTGATGAAGGAGTTTTTATAGATTGATGGAGTCATATAGAGGAACGAACTTCCAATTTCTCAAGAAGAATGAGGAAAAGCCTTCAATTCTTCAAGACGAAAAGAGAATTCTTTTAAAGTTTCACCAGCCGTACCGGCATCATCCAATGGGAAATAGGGCAAGGAGACTCACAGCATAATAACCCTCGGAGGATCTCCATAGGTACAATTCAGATCCTTCCGTGTAAAATTGCTTGGTACACATGGATCACCTTGCCAACTATCTTTTTTCACGTCATACTCTGCCTTGGTGTCGGTGAGAGCTTTGACTGTAGTTTAGAATGCAACAAGATTAGTTTGCTTCAAGAGAAGGATTGTAGATGGGGATTTCGAGCAGCCAGAAGTCATGCATTGAATTTCATCTTTCACTCTCTAAAGAATGATAACATTAAGGAATTGGTGAAAACAACTTCCATGTGCAATTTGAAGTGATTTTACAGTAAAAATCTATGCTGAGCAAGGAATAGCCTGTTAATCAGCAACTACAATAATTCAAAGTTCACTTGAAGAGGATTCTTTTGCTATCTCCAGGTTGTTTTAGTCCACAACCATCTATAAACTGAATGACCACAAAACACTTGGCTTATCCTTAACACGAAACTGCAGTTTTATAACATCATGTCCAACAATCCTCTTGCATCTCCTGTAAATTCGCGAGCCCCTTTAATTGGAGCAACCAAGGCAAGTGAGTATAAAAAATTAGCTTCCTAGAGTTTGCATGTAAAGAGTCCTGGGAGATCTGAACTTTAAAGAGTGTCCTAGAGAAGTGTGAGTGTACTCTTCTAGTCTCTAGAGTGTCGAATGGGATATATACCTATTAAAAAAATGATTACTTCCAAAACAGGGTTTCTCTTTCTTTCAATTCAGCAACCTAAAACAAAAGCCAAGTAAGCCAAAACTGTCTATATGTTATTCATGCCAAGGCTGTACTTCACAATATCTATGGTAGCACTAGCACAAGCAAAAGTAGAAGCGCGAAAGATTACCATCATCTTGGGCTGTTGGTACATTCGGAAGTTCTTGAATTTCAAAGATCTCCATGGCATTGATGATCGGCGGCGGATATCCAGACTGCCCCGTTATTGCGTTGAATGAGAAGTTGATCTTGGACCCGGAGAGTGGAGGGGAAACTACGGTCACTGACTTCAAGTACTCGAGCCTCACCGTCTGCATGAATTGCGCATCTTCCGTGGAAACCGTGAAACTCCTCTGCTGGCCACTCGGCAAGATTTGGGTTTCGGCGAAATGGAAGTACACAATCCATTTAGTCGTCACGTTGTGTGGAAATAGACAATAGAAGAAATTGTCACCATCCCACGCCCTTTGAGCGGTCTGGAGGACGTCCCCTGGAACCTTATAAGAAGTGTAGTTGTTGGATAAATCTGAGGCGGACGCCCCCTGGTCGAGCATACTCCAGTTAGAAAAGGTCCGATTTTCCCAGATGCGATCATAAACATCGTCCGGGTACCTGGGTTGGACATTTTCACAAAATTCCTGTGATACCAATGTAATGTCCGCAGAGTATGTTCCATATGCCAATTATCAAATGAAATTTTCAAATGCACTTGCCGCCAATCCGATTTCGAGGCCATTGTCTCTAAATTAAACTCCGATTGGGTGATTATTCGTTCAATTATCACTCCCCGTAACTTTTACTAACAAAAAATGAAGTCTTTAGTATTTAATCATTCACACCAAAAAAGCTGACACAAAGGAACTCTTACGGTCCCTGTGCATTTATCCACGGGTTGTAACTTGTTGTAATCCTTACCTATTTTTCATAAAACGTAATGCACAAAAACATACGGCTAGGCTATACGACAGGCGAGACTTACTCTTTTCTCCATCCAATGGTCATTAAGGGGTTGAGATCATTCCATAGGATCCTTAAAAACACCTATTAGTTTGACTCAGCGGCCTCCCTCTATAGAGAAAGTCTTTTAATTTTAAGTAAATATTTTAAATTAGAGCACCCCCAATATACGAGCCGAACCGAAAACAGTTAGACTCGGCTCATCCTTATTCTCTCTCTCTCTCTCCTGACCGTAACCCCGTGTCGCGACCTCTTTTTTTCTCGGCGCCCACCATCGGGTACGAGCGCCTAAGGAGGCTAATGGCTCGGCTGAATTTATTATGCCCCGGACTCTCCCAAGTCCACCAATTCACGACTTTAATAATCTGAGTTTTTAACCTGTAAATCAATTTTTAAAATGGAGTCGCCACTAATCGATTTGGGGGACACCCGGCCCGGCCCGACAACCCGGCCCGATAGCCCGCTCCGCGACCCGACTCCCCACGAAACCCTACCCGGATCCGACCCGACTTCGCAATCCGACCTCCGCCGCCCCCCGGGATTTACAGGAATCCCTACCCGGTTCCCGATCCGGGTCCGACCCGACGATCGGGGATCGCGACCCGGAAAATCGGGAACCCTAGGGTTTCCGAATTGGGGGCGCCGAAGAGGTGCAGCGGCGACGATGGCGAAGACGGCGGCGATGGCGGCGACAACTGGACTTACGGAGAGGGAGATGGCGACGGCGATGGCGACGGCGACATCACGATACCTGCTCGCGGCAACGGCGCGACGGGGGCGGCGACGACGGCGAGACCCACGCGAACCTCCTCTGGTTTCTCTCTCTCTCTCTCGGGCTCGCCCTTCAAGCTCCCCGAAGTCTCTCGGGGACCCCTCCGAGCTCACCACACCACGGCTCGCCTGCGCTCGAGCTCCCCGAAGTCTCTCAGGGGACCCCAAGCCTCGGCTGGCCTCTCTCTTTCTCCTTCCTCCGCTCTGTGTGTGTTTTCCGACGAGGGTGGGGGGGCCTATTTATAGGCGAGAGGGCGAGCGGTCGACGGAGCTTCGACCACCGATCTTCACAAGCCGAACGGCCTTCGCCGGCCGAACCGGCGTCCCATCCGCCACCTGTCCACCAGTTGCCTCCCACGTGCGTCGCCGTCCGTCTGTCCATCCGGCGTCGCGCCCTCTGCGCGTGCGCTGCAGAGGCAGACGGAGGAAGAAGATGACCGAAGAGGGCCGGGCTGGAGGAGGAAAATGGGCCGTAGGGGCCCATGCAGAGGGGGAAGAGATGGAGAAAAATGGGCTGCTTTTTGTTTTATTTTTATTTTTGTTTTGTTATTTGTTTATTTATTATTCAAAAAAGATAAAATAAAATAAAGTAAAACCTAATTAATTAAAAGGAAAATTTAGGCGTCAACACCCCGACTCTCTCTAACCATCCCCGTTTCTCTCTCTCTCTTTCTTCCTTTACCCACCCTTTGCAACCATCCTCTTTTCTCTCTGCTTTACAGGACATTGGAGACTTCTGAGGACTGGATGAAGATTAATGGATTTTGATTGCAAGAAAATCAATGCAGCCACCCGCAGTATTCATCAAGCTTGATTATATATTTTGTCTTCCTCGAGTAGAAGCTACAGGATTATAGCCTATCTTCACCTATCCAAACATTTTTGTTAAATCCCTTGAATTCTCCGAGATGCATGTGTCACGGGCCGAAAGATGGACGACCCGAGAGGTTTCCCAGAGTCGACCCCAACTCGCCCGTGGACCTTCTGCTCTCACTTGATTCCCACCAAGCCTTCTCCCCGAATTGCAAGGGCGGGCGAAGATGTCATTTAGCTAGATTACGGGAGTCTGTTCCCTTTATTTATGTCGGTAGATGGTAGACGGTACTTATGTCGGTAGTTGAGGCGGTGCGATCTCGTCCGCCGATAGACTTCTAAATCAATGGATGTAATCCGAGGCCCTCAACTATAAAAGGGGTGTCCTCCCTCAGTTGTAATCAATCCACTACTTCCGCAATACAAAGCAAGTCTTCTTTCCGTAGCTCCTCTCTCTAGAATCTTTATCTCTCTACGATCCGGGTAAGGCGAGCGAGTGAGCGTTTCGGCCGAGTAAGGCTTGGCTTAGGTGCTTCAGCGATCCATTCCGATCCTAAGTGCCCGAGTAGCCGCGCGGTCACGATCCCAATCGATCGGCCCGTGACAAGTGGTATCAGAGCTAAAGAGAGATCGTTTCCAAGAGATTGAGGAGCGCCAACTGTTCGAGAGAATGTCAAGCCATGATGCGGCTATAGTTGGAGAGTCTGCGCCAGGCATAGACACGCGCAGCAAAACAAAGAAAAGAGATCACTCGGTGGATGCTTTGCGGCTTCGTTCGATGAGAAGATCGGCAAGGTCCGGAGTGCCGTGCTCGAACTCATGGAAGGTCTTGACGACGTGCGAGACCGGATCATGGAGGTTGAGGGCTCGCTCCGCGAAGACTTTACGACCGGCATCAACCAAGCCACGGCTCCACTATTCGACAAGGACGAAGCTCTCGAAGCATCGATCGATGGTTTGAACGAGCGCGTCCAAATAATCGAAGAGGTAAGCCCGTGTAGGGAAGAGGTTGAAGCCATGAAGGTGGAAATCCAAGAGCTCAAGACCGAGCTCGCCCTATGCAAACTCAGCATCACGAACGGTGCGTGTCTACCCAAGCGGTGCCCAAGATTGAGGTGCCAAAGCCAAAAGAGTTTAAAGGCAACCGGTCCGCGCAAGACGTGGACAACTTCGTGTGGAGCATGGAGCAATACTTTGGCGCCGTCAATATCCGAGACGAGTCGACCAAGGTACGAACCGCTTCCATGTTCCTGTCTGACACGGCAATGCTGTGGTGGCGTAATAGGTGCCACGAGACTCAACGCGGCGCTGATCCTGTGAACACATGGGACGACTTCGTGCGAGAGTTCCGGGACTACTTTTTCCCCGAGTTCGCTCGAAGAGGCCCGTAGCAAGCTCCATCGCCTCGAGCAAAGAGGCGCGATCCGAGAGTACGTGAGGGAGTTCACGGAGCTCAAACTCCAGATTCGCAACCTAAGCGAAGAGGAGGCTTTCGGAGCATTCATGGATGGATCAAGCCATGGGCACGGCTCGAGTTGAAGCGGCGGGACGTGAGTGGTCTTGCGCGTGCGCTGAGCGTGGCCGAGTCGCTCGTCGACCTTACCAGAACCGAACCAAGGAGTCGACCAAGGGATTGGAGGTCGGATCGACCTTGCGAGGATGAAGCACGAAGCACTCCCCGAGGCGCGCCCGATCAAGGCGGCCGAGCCAAAGCGTGGGGGGAAGGAACTTCCAAGCCATCCTTCCAAAGGGGTCGTCCACCGACGGACTACGCAAGTAGGTTTGATCAACCCCCACCTTCTCCTTGTTTCATTTGCCAAGGTCCGCACTGGACCCAAAAGTGCCCGAAGAAGGGACGAATCAATGCCCTCCTTGCCATTGAGGAAGAAAAGGAGGAGATCAAAGAAGACAAACGGCAGATCCGGATCGGAGCTGTGAAGATGATCAACTCGGTCCAAGCTCGATCGCCGACCAAAGGAGAAGGAATCACTCCAAACACCGACATGTTCTTCGTGGAGGTCGAAGTGGGCGGCCTAACGCTTTATGCTTTGGTCGACACCGGCGCATCCAACATGTTCATGTCGACCGAGGTTGCGAAGACCTTGGGACTTCATGTAGAGCCATCCGAGAAGTCGTACAAGCCGATCAATTCGGGCGACTTCCATGGCGTAGGATCAACACCCGACGTGGACGTCAAGATTGGTGGATGGAAGGGCCGAATGGCGTTCGAGGTAATCCCACTTGACGACTATGATCTCATCCTTGGAATGCAGTTTTTTCCATAGTGTGGGAGCCATGATCGACATGAGGACCAAGTGTTTGATGATCCTCGATAAAAAATGCCCGTCGATGATCCCCATGATCAAAGGGGTGGTCGACACCAAGACCATCGCGTCGATCCGACGCTTGGACAAGAGCTTGAAGGCCGTCATGCGCATCAACAAGCTGTCCGAGGTGAAGCCGAAGGTTGAGTTGGATCCTACTCCAACACACGCCATGCCCATCCAAGCACTCTTCCCCGAGGTTGAGTGTGCACCGCGTGCTCCGTCCAAGCCGACGCCTGAGCCGCGTGCCAAGTCCGACTTCATCATAGAAGGTTGTGGTCCTTCGTTCATGAGCGTCCGAGCGAAGCGCAACAAAAACAACAAAACTCGTGCCAAAGCTCGTGCTCGTGCGAAGAAAGCCGACCGCCAAGCTAAGAGCGACGAGGACGTCGCTCGATTGAGTGGGGGAGAATGTCACGGGCCGAAAGATGGACGACCCGAGAGGTTTCCCAGAGTCAACCCCAACTCGCCCGTGGACCTTCTACTCTCACTTGGATTCCCACCAAGCCTTCTCCCCGAATTGTAAGGGCGGGCGAAGATGTCATTTAGCTAGATTACGGGAGTCTGTTCCCTTTATTTATGTCGGTAGATGGTAGACGGTACTTATGTCGGTAGTTGAGGCGGTGCGATCTCGTCCGCCGATAGACTTCTAAATCAATGGATGTAATCCGAGGCCCTCAACTATAAAAGGGGTGTCCTCCCTCGCCTGTAATCAATCCACTACTTCCGCAATACAAAGCAAGTCTTCTTTCCAGAGCTCCTCTCTCTAGAATCTTTATCTCTCTACGATCCGGGTAAGGCGAGCGAGTGAGCGTTTCGACCGAGTAAGGCTTGGCTTAGGTGCTTCAGCGATCCATTCCGATCCTAAGTGCCCGAGTCGCCGCGCGGTCACGATCCCAATCGATCGGCCCGTGACACATGCCTCAGAGCTTTCACCACATATGAGAAAAACCAGGCTATTTCCTCTCTTGGTAATCTTTGACTTTGCCTCCATTTGAGCACTCACCTCACCCGATCAACGCAGAACCAAACCCAAATCATAGGAAATCTGAGGAATCATCCAAAAGACGGAAGAAGCCTTCCACTTGGGAGGACGAAGTCTCAAGCAAGACGAGCACAAGGTCGAGCACAGGAAGGCCTCATCAACAAAATCAAGGACCAGCTTCATGGTGACGATGTAGGGCGCGGGCTGGAGGAGCGGTGGCAAGACAGAGGGAGACCAAGATTTTGATCGAGGTACACATGAAGAGGATGGAGTCGAGAGCCTGCTCTTGGCGGTCCAGGTGCAGACCACAAGGGGAAGAAGACTGTGCTAGAGGGCTTTGCTTTCTCTGGGAGCAAGAGAGCATTTGGTTTAATGTTTTTCAGTTCGGTTTGGGTCCGAACTGAAGATGTTACCCTAAAGGTTTTTTTTTTTTTAACCTATTACCCGAATCGGAAGATGAGGTTCGGTCCGATTCGGATATGTTTGATAAACAGCACTCTTGAGAATTTGACAAACGAAGAAGGCTTTTCAATGCATCTAAAGTACATAGATACGACAATATTTTCGATCTCTAGCTTTTACTCAAGTATTCTGGGTACAAAATAATTATTCAGAACTAATATACATAACCACAATAGTTTTTTTTAAAAATCTCTTAACACTTTTTAAAGTTAAATTCAAATCTTTCTCGACATATTTAGATGATGCAAGAAAGATAACATATGCTTACATTTGTTCATTTTTTTTAACCAAAAAAAAAAAAAAAAAAAAAAAAAAAGAAAGATAAAAAGAGAACTCACCTGATGTTCCCGCTTAAGCCTCCGATGTCTAATCTATCTGCAACCCTCAAAAATCCTGATTCATTCCAATAGAGAGAATTGTCCAAAGGTCTAAGTTCCAATGCCGAAATGAAGGGCACTCCTTTACCAATATTTACGAGGCACACTTGTATATAATCCCTTTGAGGCACATAGACAACTTCTGTTAACATATAATTGGAAGTATTCACCGTCATCCAATAATTAACATCGATGTATAGGTCGAATATAGGAATCTGGTTCTTCTTATCATAGTTCCCATACCAAAATGTTGCCCTAATCAAGTATGTGTTGCTCTTGCCATTGTCTGGTCTTAGGGTGTAGCAGTTTCTTGTTCCGTTAGGAAAGCTCCTCAAAGTCTTAGCTATAGGATCGTATAGCTTGTAGTTGAGGCCTTCGCATATCATGTTCTCTCCAGAGTCTACATAATCTTTGTCCACCTCAAAATTTATCTTTAACTCGTCGTCGTCGTATCCTTTTTGTTCTCCACAATCGATACTTATGAAACCTTGAAACTCAAAAAATGAAAATAGAATAATTAGTCGTTAGAATTATGACACCTCCAAATAATAGTTCGAATGTTTTCATTTTGAATTGAGATCACGTCCAACGAGGTCCATCCATATTTTAATTATATATCTTCTAAAATAGATAAGACCGTGTTTTTTATTAGTCAAAGTTGAGGACTCTCTTCGTACTGCAATATAGGAGCAATGAAGCATTTCTTTCAAATGAAAGTTCACATCACAAGTAATCACAAGTAATGGATCGTGTTGTGATTGATATGATAAATAGAAGGATGAAGTTTCGGAAATATAGATAGAATGGATTGGAAGTAGGAGTTTGATCTCATTATTTTATTTTTTATTTTTGGTAAAAGGCAAGAAATATATTGAGAAAATGCCAAATGTACAAAAGATCTCGTCACCAGAAACTTATTCTCCAAATGCAGGAACAAAAGGAGTGGAAGAGTGACAAGATGTAAAAGCCGCAAATCGCGGCACACACACTACAACACCAAGACCAAAAAGAAGCACGGCATGGTCGATAAGCTACCAAACACGCCACAGGCGAGGAAGAGGTCACCGTCGGAACAGTCTTTGATCTCATTATTTGCTTCTAATAAAAGAAATGGGGATATTAAATCATAGAGTAATAACTTACTTGTTGGGTTATGAGAAAAATATTGTGATAATAAAATGGAACGAGAATTACAATGGATTTAATCTAGAATCTATAATACATGCTTGTTATATTTAAAAGTAATATTCTAAAATACTGGAACACGATTATGGTTTAACAATTATAAAATTTAACGGACATTATTCTAAAATTAGAATTAATGAATTTAAATCATACTAACTAGAAATAACCTCAATTATTTTGTTAATATCTATTTTATTGTATATGAAAGTATACTGTCATATTGGGGGAAATGTCTGTGTTTTTCTCTTGATTTGTGAGCTTGAAATGGAATAAATGAACATTCCCTCGCTTGGCACATGGGATGACAGTTCCAGCAGAACTGAGGCAATTATGCTTTCTTCCTTTATAAACTTATTGCGATTCAAATATCCTAACTTTAAAACACATCTCTCTCTATCTCTCTTCATCTATGGAGTCAGATCTGGCCCCGCCTAGACCCGTCGCTAAGCATACGCGCAGAGAGAGAGAGAGAGAGAGAGAGAGAGAGGTGATAAGGTTGAGGATGTGCTAAGGCTCACCGGCCGCAACCAGGCGCCAGTTTCAACGAAGAAAGAGAAGGGAGAGAGGAAAAGAGAGATGAAAGAAAGGAATTAATGTAAGTTCTTATGTTGATTTGTAGGTGCAGTGCCTCCCGTTGTTGTTCCTTTCGAATTGATTCTTCTGTACCAAATGTAACAAATTACCACCTTTCGAGCTCGTATGAAAGATTCAAAAGACACTATCCCGATATGAAAAGGACTAGATCGATGGGTGATGGCTAATCCTATGGGAAAATTGTCCAAAAAGTCCTAAATCTATTGTACTTTTGCCAATTTAGTCCTAAACTTTTTTTTCTTGTCAATTGAGTCATAAACCTTTTACAATTGTGCCAATTCAGTCCATTTAGCCGGCCGGAGCTGGCGTGGACGCCGGCCGGAGACAAAACTGCCGGCGAATAATTTTTTAATATTTTTTTCGAAATTTTTTATTTTTTTTGAATTTTTTCGAATTTTTTTTTTTTTTTTTTCTACTTTCTTCTTCCTCGGCCGGTGTCGGCGCCGGCCGGCCAGAGGCGGGCCGGCGAGTCAGCCTCGCCGGCCACTGCGAGGTCAGCCTCGCCGCCACCGGCGAGATCGCCCTCGCCGCCACCACTAGCGGAGCGAGGCTCGGGCGAGCGACGGCGGCCTCGCCACGGGCTGGGCGAGGCCGAGCCTCGCCTCGGCGGGCGGCGACGGCCCTCGCCGTCGGCTGGGCGAGGCCGAGCCTCGCCTCGGGCGGGCGACGGCGAGCCTCGCCGTCGCCGGGCGAGGTTCGTCCCCGCCGGCCCGGCGAAGGCGAGCCTCGCCCGGCGACGGCGAGGCCGCCGTCGCCCGATCCGGCGAGGCTCGACCTCGCCACGGCTGGGCGAGGCCGAGCCTCGCCTCGGCTAGGCGACGGCGGCCTCACCGTTCTTTGGCGAGGCCTCCGTCGCCAGATCTAGCGAGGCTCGACCTCGCCACGGCCGGGCGAGGCCTCGCCTCGCCTCGGGCCGGGCGAGGCCGCCGTCGCCGGATCTGGGCGAGGCTCGCCCTCGCCACGGCCGGGCGAGGCCGAGCCTCGCCTCGACTAGGCGACGGCGGCCTCGCCGTCGGCGGGCGAGGCTCACCTTCGCCCGTGGCCGGGGGGCGAGCCTCGCCGGTGGCCGGTGAGGCCGACCTCGCCGCCCTCGCCTCTGGCCGGCCGGCCGCGCGGCGCCGCCGCAGAAGAAGAAAGTGGAAAAAAAAAAAAAAAATTCGAAAAAAATTAAAAAAAATTTAAAAATATTAAAAAATTATTCGCCGGCCAGCTTGTCTCCCCCCGCGTCCACGTCGCTCCGACTGGCCAAATGGACTGAATTGGCACAATTGTAAAAGGTTTAGGACTCAATTGGCAAGAAAAAAAGGTTTAGGACTGAATTGGCAAAAGTGCAAAAGGTTTAGGACTTTTTGAACAATTTTCCCCTAATCCTATAGACAAAATCAATCATGTCATAAAAAATTGTATTATTTATTTTTACATGCGATCTACGTGAAATTTATTATTTCTCGATTTTTCCCACATGCAAACCTATTATTTCTTGAATGTTGAGTCATGTCTTTCGTTTGTTGTAGTCGAACGGCATATGATATATTCTAGATCTCTTAACGGTTCTCCCATATGAAGGTCATGAAACCTATTACAGGGGTTCATAAATTTGGTATATGTTTACTTAAATCAACGCGAACAAAGTCATAATTAAGCTTTGTTCATTTTACGAAAAATATAGTGTTTTCAAAAATTGTTTTCTTAGAAACCATTTTTAGGAAAATTATCATATTTTCTGATATTCAGCAGAAATTTGAAAAAGAATTTGAAAAATTTTTCCACCGTTCGATAAGAAAAATCTTTTCCTGCATGCACTTATTTTCAATAAATTTTATTATCGATTTTTTAATTTTAAATTTTTTCCTTTCATATTCTTTTTCCTTTCTTTCTATATTTCTTCTTATTCCTTGGCCTTGGTCGGTCGTCGGCTATGGTGACGACTGACGAGGCTAGAGCTCTCTAGATTCTGGCAAGGTTGGAGCCTTGCCGGCTTGTGCCTCGTTGGATCAGGCAAGGCTCGAACTCACCCGAGGTTGACGAGCTCAGGCCTAGCTAAATCTGGTGAGCTGGGTGGGGCTCGAGCCTCACTAGAGGTCGGCGAGGCTTTGGCGACCTTGGGCAAGGCCTAAGCCTAGCCTAGCTTGTCGGATTTGCCTCATCAGCTTGAGGCAAGACTGAAGCTCACTGATGGCTGATCGCCAACCACCGCTATGATCAGCAACCGAAAAAGAAAAGGAAAGAAAAAAAGAAAAAAAATTGAAAATTCGATTTTTTTGAAAATAAAAATAAAAGGAAAATGTGTTTGAAGAAAATAAGGTGAAAGAAGTTATGGAAAATATTTTCTACTTTCTGAAAAGTGAAAAATATTTTCCCCACTTTTAAAAGTATTTTTTTCAATAGCAGAAAATGTTTTTTTTTAACTAGTTTATTTTTCATGAAATGAACGCCGAAAATCCAAAAAACGTTTTTCAGAAAAAAAATTTCTATGAATCAAACAAAGGCTTGATATCATAGTCATTTTCCCAGGAGGTAAGACGGGAGATGGTTTACTGATTGGTGTCTCAGTTAGCTTATAAGGTTTTGAGAGAGAGAGAGAGAGAGAGACCTGGCTGGGCTTGAACCTGCAGCATTACTCCCGGAACCAGCGAAGCAATCCACGCACACAAAATCAGTAGCACAGCTGACCTCTCCATTTGAGAGAGAGAGAGAGAGAGAGAGAGAGAGAGAGAGAGCTATAATGGTGCGCAATGTGGAAGATGATACATGCGACAACATTTATACGAGGTTCACTGGTGCTAGGAACTAGGGTGTGCACAGAAAAAGAGAACAGTCCCTCAGGGATAATTAAATATAAGTGAAACGCTCATTTATCATAACTCATTTTCGTTAAAAAAATGTCTTTTGATATTTATCTTTTACAACTAATCATACGGTAAGACAATGCTGTATTTGTGCTTAATTTTTTCATGCTCCATTTAATTATGTTTTGCATGATAATCCGCACAATACCCGAGTTAATATCTAGTTAGGAGATATTAGAATTCCATTTTGATCTCCAACGAAATGAACCAAAGCTGATAATTTTGATATTTCGAATTCTCATGTACATCAATATCATGATCTCTTAATCTGGGAAGAATCATCAGCGCATTGAGATAATTTGTGATTATGTGGTGCCATAAATCCACATCTATAGGTTGGAATTTCTGATTGAGATTATTGGTGCAGTATAAGACTTGGAATTTGGGTTGATGGATAGTCTCAAACTTCAGTATATAAATTATTAAATATGTATCAGAATGCTCATTGAGGTGTGCGAGTTAGATATCCTTATTTTTTTTTTAAAGGCTTGGTTTTAGTCATGAAAGGAGACGAAGATCCTCACGGCTAGGTCTTTGTTATTAGTGATGAAAATTTAACTTTTTCCGTGTGAAAAAAAAAATGAAATTTACATATGTATGAAGATCTGAATATATATATATGCATGCATGAATTTGAGATTTAAATATGGATATCGACTCTATATGTGCAATTAGATCTAACATCACATGGTGTTGAGATTCAAATGTAAGTTGTGTTTGATATGTCTCAACATATCGACACTTAAAAAGAGGAGGTATGCCCTACTTGTATAGATCCTCTTGAAATTTTGAATCACAGTGCGTGTGTGGGTAAACTAGCTGAGTTCTAATAAGAGAATTTTACTTTTATTTTTTAGATTAATATTATTAAAAATCTTAAATCGGTACACATATGATAAATTTATCCAAAATTAATTTTTTCATAATAGAGAACTCTAAATTGATAATCAATTTGTCGATTTTAGTGGTATTAGCCCTTATTTTTTTAATGCTTCTTTCCAATTAAAGTTAGGGGACTGACCAAAAAACTTGAAGTTAAGGGAGACTAATCATGTTGTAAACATTCTTACTATATATAGTCGTCGCAGTCAATGTCGTTTTATAGTCGTCATGGTTGTCGCCATTATACTATTATTATTCACATTTTGACTTTTAACCTTTTTGCATGTGGAAAGCCTCTTTCAAATCAAAGTTGGAGAAGAGTAATCATTCACCAATCCTTTCACTATCTATAGTCGTCCTGTTAATTATATTATTGTCATTTTATTATTATGCACTTTAGCAATCAATTTCCATCATGTTTCACAGATTCAATCTCGAGGCTCATCATGGACTACGGTCCCAAAGATGCAGTACCCTTTTTTTTATTTTTTTATTTTTTTCAGTACGCTACTTTATCATCCTCTTTTTGGACCATTCAGAATAAAAAAGTAATCAGTAAACTTTTGAAATCTGGCCATCCTTTTGATAGCGCCCTTTCCTTGACCTGAGTTACATGCCCATCTCTCTCGGTAAGTCTCTTTAATGCATTATAGGTGGAACAATACTGATAAATTACATTGGATGAGTTTACATTAACCTAAGTTTCATACAATTTTCCACGGGCATTTCTCCTTCGGCTCAATTAACTGTAAACTAATTTTTTTGACAAAACTTCTTCCTTTCTAGAGCTATGAGGAGCATTTCTTTCAGTTCAACGTCCCTTAATTTAGCTTTCACGTTTTTTCTCTAGCAAGAGAACTCCTTTTTTATGATTTTTCCTTGTGGATTGGATATCTTGGATTGGAAATTCTAGAGAGTTTGAGCATTCAAGTGACTGTAATATTTTTTTTGCTAATTATTGTGGAACAATCTTGATCCAATGTGGTTAGGTTTTATTTCTACAATTTATTTCTTGTTTGAATCATTTGTTTGTTCACACTTTTCACATTAGTTGTAAGGATTTATTATTGATCAATTATTCTAGATATTTTGTCTATATGTGATTATTGTTATGGATTTTATTAAATGTGAGTTGGAGAAATTTGCTGTCAAGAATTATTTTAATCCTTAGTGCATAAAAATATGTGTGATATTAAAGCCGTAGTGTTTGGATTTAGCATTGGGGAAGATGATACATTTCCTCAAACCATGAAAGCAAAAGAAAAAGTTGATATTTTGAAAAAAGGCTAGGTGTATAACCTATGAAGCACAGAGACGCGCTCCGAGCTTCTGTGTCGTGTCTGACATGCTCAGACACGTTGGGACATGCTGATGGACTTTTGCAAACGTTGCGTGCTTGACAAGCACCATGGATTACAGCTGAGCACAGTTGTTCACGGGACTAAGGTACAATAAATTACATTTATTCAAACTTGTAGGGCCCTTCAATTAAAAGGAGGTACCGTGACTATGTACTAACCTTCATTTATGAGGTCGACTAAACTTGTCAATTACTGATGATACTAATAAAAAACGTCGGTTGCCCTTTTTTTTTTTTGTTAACTTGAAGAAATATGAATCTATGGACTTTCTTTACAAATTAACAAAATCTCATATTCATCAATTAATAGGAATGGACAAGAATGTTATCCTAGATATGAAAAATCTTTGCAATGGAGGTGGAATCTACATTTACTGACAAAGTGTACGATCCCATGTGAACAAAGCAATCCATTTATCAAGATTTTTTTAAGTTTAAAAAATGGAGGAGACTTGACTTACATGTGAATCACATCGTAGACCCCATGGTGAGTCACCTTGTTAATGAGAACAGGAACTTTGTTGGCCTATCACATTAATGTTTTCCAACCAAAAAATGATTTCAATGGGGCCCTTGAGAGCAAGGTAAAATCAGACTCAAGTTAATGTTTTACTATTTGTTTTGAATAATCTTTGAACTAAGTCCAACATGACGTGAATTCATAATAATAGATTTCATTTCCTACGCTAAAAAGTAAGTTCGAAATTCTCCATTTTCCTAACGCTTAAAAAGTCCTAAACCTTTTATATATATATCATACTCTATGTTTGATTGGAAACATAGGTACTGTCGAAGAAAAAGGATGCCATATTACTTTTTTGGTCCCCCCACCATCGTAACGTAATTTCTGGCCAAAAACAAAAAGAAAGCAAACACACAATACGTGTGCACGGTACGGCATCCAATGGGATATTGGCTTTTGGACTGGTCAAAAGGAGAGGCGCCCAAAAAAAAGGGGGCAAGTTTTTGGTCTTTTGGGTAAAGAAAAAGGAAATTTCACATGGTCAAAAAGTGGATGATATTGGCTTTTGGACTGGGTCAAAAGAAGAGGCGCCCAAAAAAAAAGGGGAAAAGTTTTTGGGTAAAGAAAAAGGAAATTTCACATGGTCAAAAAGTGGATGAACCAATGGAATTTAGAACGAAAAAAAGAAGAAACACGGATAGAAAGAGAAGAAAGAGAAAATTAAAAGGAAAAGAAAAGGGAAAGAAGAAAGGGACTAGGAAAAGCGAAGGAGTGCACCCTTGAAGACGGATTAACTCGGTTTTGTAGCACCCGGTAAGGAGTTGTTAAGCTGTCAGTGACTCCGCTTTTTAAATGTTATTAAGCCGTGAAATTACATGGAAGTAATAATTAAGGGAGTTATGTGATCGTGGGGTTTATTAAAAATGGATTCTAAGTTATGGTTTGATCAAAATGAGCATTTTATTAGCATGTAATAGTCGGTGAAGAAACAAAGCTTAGTGAAGTCGAGATAGCGTTCTACTTGATTTTGATATTGTTTCTTGCTTATTTAATGGTATTGCAAGTTCGTGGGCTCAAATAATCTTTGTTATTGAGTATAAGACTTTTCTCAAGCAAGTGGTGCTTTTCTCTTTTTTAAATTTGTAAATTCATGTCTAGTGATAGAAATTAAATATTGTATGAATTATGACATAATTTTTTTTTATTGTATGAAATTTAGATTGAGCATTTACTATTTTTTAAGTTATTTGTGAATGGATTGAGAAAGTTTTATGAAAGATACTGAGAAAAGGATTGTAAAATGTTATATTTACTGCTTTACTGCTTTGTGAATTTGGTTTATTCTATAAATTCTGAAATTATTTGATGAGTAATTTACGGTAGGTATTCTGGCTCATGAGCTGTGTTGCAGAAGGGGTATATGTTTTGGTTTGGGAAATATATTCTGATTTATAATATGGATTTTGAATTTGATTTATGAGATATTGGAGAATCATGGATTGATGCTATTTATGGTTGCGAACCCATTTATGGGTTTTTGAGTGTGAAACCGGTTAGGAATTCGTGTACTTCGAGGACTTCGCTCACGTGATGTTTAGTTTGCCTTATTTTCTTGTGCTTATTTCCCCTGTTAAATGATGTTGGAAATGAAACTCGGGCGGGGGGCAAGGGCTGAGACATTTTCAAGGAAGAGATAAACGGCCGGGATTGTTTTGTGATGGAGGATTTGTAATTTTGATCTCTCTCTGCCGTACAAACCCGAGTGACTGGATGGAATCAACCTGAAATCTGTTTTCGCTCTGTGTGGGGTCCGGTCCATCTGTTACGTTCTGCGAATTTTCTGGAGATTTTTTTAATCATTGCAATTTCCAGTAATTTCTCGAATATTACGAATTTCTGGCAAACAATAAAAAGATGGATACTTGAAATTTTGTTGTTCTCAGTGGATGAAAAACGACGTGCTTATGTCATTTTTCGTATTATAATATTGGGGCAAATTTCGGAATTTTAAAGTATTTTTAAACAAATATGGTAGTGTATATGGAAAATTTTCGAAATTAAATCAATTTTTACATGTCTAAAAATGTCTCCACTGATTCGAATGCTAAATTAGTCCATGATTACAATAAAAATTGCTGGAAGGTGAGTTTCGGAGGTTCTGGTATTAGTGTGGAAATAAATTCAAACTCAAAGGATTTGCAAAATTCAATTTTTGGACCACTTCATGAGATTTTTTTTTTTTTTATTTATATGTTCTTGAAAACTATATGGTATCTTACTAACTTGTGTAAACATTTTTGAGCTATTTGGTCATGAGACAAAAGCGTCCGTTCTGCTGATGATCTGCAAAACCAGTATGGGTTTCAAAACACGACCTGGACTGACAAAATCCCATGTAAGAACTTTTGATTTTTCTTGCACATGCAATACGCAAGAAAGTCACCTTGGATTTGTCTTCTTTTGATTATCCACAATACTTCAAAAGCTCCCAATGAAATCAAGACCAGAATGGCCGCAACTGATGCAATGATTGGGGCAATAGAGATGCCCTTTTTCTTTGGCTGCACATTGCGGCCGAAGGAGATCGAAGGGGTGAGCGGCGAGAGAAAGCCGAGGAGAAATTGAGCGTCCTCCTGCGATGAGTACGACCAGGGGCTGACCGGCGTTTGCCCTCCCCCTTTCCGAACCAACCAATGGCGGGTGGTGCTTCGTCTCCTATTGTTCTTTGATTGCCATGACTTGGGGTCGGTTTCCCAAGGATCTCGGGTCGGAGGCGCACGAGGTGGCCGGACATAGCTCGGTCTTCGAGCTCGTCCGCCGTCCGACGTCGCGAGCCGAGTAGGGACTCTCGGCCGACCGCCGCTGTTTTTGTGCCCACGCCCTGTTTCGGGCTCGCCGGACTGGGCCGCCGTAGCTTGGTTCGTGCGGTGAGGGAGAAGAGACGAGAGAGAGAGAGGGAGAGAGAGAGGGAGCGAGGGAGGGAGATTAAAAAAATAAAAAATAAAAAGAAAATGAGAGAGGACAAAAGGTGGTCCTCTTCCCTGGCCATTCGAAGGCGCGAACCCGGGTCGGGCCGAATAAGGCCGGCGCGCGGGTTTAACTGACCCGTGCCAGTTTATATTATATTATTGTTTTTAAATTTTTTTTATAAAAATAAAAGAATCAGAAAAATCCCAAACAAAAAATTATTTAAAAAATACCAGAAAAAGCTTTAAAATTATCTTTGAGTGGTTTTTTCTTAAGATGTGTGAAAATCCTCAAAAGAAAACCCAAAAAAAGAAGAGAGATTGTGCTTAAGTATGCGAAAGCAGATGGATTCTTGTTTGCTAATTTCCTTTATCTCAATTATGCCATTATGATGCATGGATTGAAATGCTAGGAGAGATTAGATATTGAAATGGCATCAATTGATTAACAAGTGTAATTAGTGGGGCAAAAGTACAATATTTTTTCCAATATTTTACTTGAATATCTAATTAACCCACCATAAATCAATTAGTGATGATTCATAAATGAAATTAAATGGAAGGTTAAAATACTTGGACTATAAGGTTAAAATACTTGGACAATCTTGATCCAATGTGGTTAGGTTTTATTTCTACAATTTATTTCTTGTTTGAATCATTTGTTTGTTCACACTTTTCACATTAGTCGTAAGGATTTATTATTGATCAATTATTCTAGCTATTTTGTCTATATCTAATTATCGTTATGGATTTTATTAAATTTGATTTTGAGAAATTTACTGTTAGGAATGATTTTAATCCTTAGTGCATAAAAATGTGTGTGATGTCAAAGCCGTAGTGTTTGGATTTAGCATTGGGGGAGATGATACATTTCCTCAAACCATGAAATCAGAAGAAAAAGTTGATATTTTGAAAAAAGGCTAGGTGTATAACACTGCTGAATCTAGGGGATAATGTTTTGGTTGAAGAGATAAAATTGACAAGTGTTTATGCAGTTCGAGCAAAACTTGAAGTGTTGTACATATCAAAATCTTTTTTGAAGAAACTTTTCTTGATTCAACAATTATTCACTCTAAGATGATAAAGGAATGTCAACCTAGGATCACCTAAATGAGTTAAATAAAGTCATTACTATTCTGAGCAATGTGGATGAGAAGATATCTAACTAATGGCAGACTATGATATTGCTTTATTCTCTATCCAATTCTTATGAGTAATTTTGTGGTCATCTAACAAGAGGAAGTGAATTTTGCACTATTTTCCAAAAGAATTATAGAAGAAATTGTAGGGCAACGAATGCAGAAGTGGCACCGATGGCTTGCGGGTCAAAGGCAAAAACTCAAAGATGGGTTCTTATAAAAGATGCGAGTCTAGATTGAAGTTTAGAGTAATGAAAAAGCCGTTAAGATGTTACGACTATCATAAAGGGGCACATTGCAAGTGGATTGTTCATAGCTAAAGAAAGTAGAGAGATTGGAGAGTGACACGAATGTTGCCTGAGCCAAAGGGGAGGAGTCATACGTTTTGAGTGGGACTACCAGTTCAACCGGAAAGAAGTGGATCATGAATTCTATATTCACATGTCACATGACATCACATAGGGATTGATTTTCAGAATATTAATCTATTGAGGATGTCAATTTATTTCAAACTCTCAAACTTTGAAGGTTTTCATAGGTGTGCTGATGGTCATGTAGGGGAAGCAAGAAAGCAATCTCTACTACTTTTACAGATCGACAATTATAGGCTCGGCTCCTATAGTTCCATCCACATGTCTAAGAGAGGAACGAACATTTTCAGCGAGCAGGATCTTCTGTATGGGCTTGAAATTTGGAAGATGGACTTTTGCAAACATTGCGTGTTTGACAAGCAACACGGATTACAGCTCAGCACAGCAGTTCACATGACCAAGGTACAATAAATTACATTTATTCAAACTTGTAGGGCCTTCAGTTAAAAGGAGGTACCCCGGCTATGTACTAACCTTCATTTATGAGGTCGATTGAACTTTTCAATTACTGATGATACCAATAAAAAACGTCGGTTGCCCTTCTTCTTCTTCTTCTTCTTTTTTTTTGTTAACTTGAAGAAATATGAATCTATGGACTTTCTTTTCAAATTAACAAAATCTCGTATTCATCGATTGATAGGAATGGACAAGAATGTCATCCTAGATATGAAAAATCTTTGCAATGGAGGTAGAATCTACATTTACTGACAAAGCGTACGATCTCACGTGAACAAAGCAATCAATTTGTCAAGATTTTTTTAAGTTTAAATAATGGAGGAGACTTGACTTACACGTGAATCATTATGTAGACCCCATGGTGAATCACCTTGTTGATGAGAATAGGAACTTTGTTGGCCCATCACATTATTAAAGTTGTTTGGACATATATTTTACAACCAAAAAATGATTTCAATGGGGCCCTCAAGAGCAGAGTTAAATCAGACTCAAGTTAATGTTTTACTATTTGTTTTGAATAATCTTCAAACTAAATCCAGCATGATGTGAATTCATAATAATAGATTTCCTTTTCCACGCTAAAAAGTAAGTTCAAAATTCTCCATTTCTCTACTTTATGTGGAATAATGAAGGAAATTTTGTCCGTTGCTCTTAACTTAGTGGTGCTCACCACTTCCGACTTTTCAAAGTGAAAGATTCTCAAGAACAGAAACCTTAGGTCATTGTCCTCGTAACTAGTGTAAACTACTTTGGACTGTGATAAGACGAAAGTAGGAGTTTATATGAGGGTGGTCAAGTCATCAACGACTTGTCTATTTGTGATAATGATTTCTTTTCAAATTGGTGGTGTTTCATGCCAACCCCAAATGATGGTTTTACACGGGACAATGGGGTGCATATTGATCTTGAGGTGACTAGAAAGGATTGACTTCTACTACCATGCCACAAATCAAGAGTCCATAATTTCTCATGCTTCATATTAGACAAAAAGGTCACAAAAAAAAAAAAAAATTCACATTAAGTTCATTGTGACACATTTACCCTAAATTTCTTTTTTGACATCAAAAACCTCAAGCTATAGTTTTCACATTAAATTCACATTATGACTATTGCGACCTATCCATCGGTAGGGAGGAAGATAGATTTAGAGGTATTGCCTAAAGAATAATCTTGCAGCTTTAGTTTTTGACGCGGGCTCTTTCAAACCCATATCCTAACATGACATTAGACATTCGATTTTGATTCAATTAATCCCATATGACTTTCTACATAAGAAGTTGTTACCAGTATATTGGGATTGGTTATAAACCAACTGAGGTATGAGAGTATACCTTACTTCTTACGAAACTAGAGAACTAGTGCCCTTCTAATACTTAATCTTGTTCAATTATTTTTATTTCTGATTAAATTGGTCGAGTAAAATCAATTTGTAAAATGTGAGAAATTTGGGACTTAATTGGTATAATTAAAAGATTTCATATTGAATTAACAAAAATACAATAGGTTTAAAACTTTTTGGACAAATTTCCTTATGCATTTCTCCTTCAGCTTAACCAAATTTAAACTACTTTTTGACAAGAGCTCTTTCCTTTCTAGAGCTATGAGAAGCATTTCTTCAGTCTAAAGTCTCCAAATTTTAGTTTCACGTTTTTCCTCTAGCAAGGTAATGCATTCAAATTGAACTCAAACATTAGCCTCGAGCAAATGGCATATGTTGGTTATGGCTCGAAATTAGTTATGATTAATTTGAAATTGACATGAGTTCGATGTTTATTGGAACACTTACGGCGTTTGCTGACCAACTCCAAGACGGACACGGATGATCAGGGGATGCGAGAAGATGGCTCACCTAGTGCATAAACATGTCCGACCACCAGGTGGGCACCCGGCCAATAAGTGGTCGGGGGTGCCACCCTTGGTTGGGTGGCCCACCTAGACTGGCTGGACTCTCGACAGATCTCAAAAGCCTTAACGCAGTTTCCAGCATAAAATTAAAAAATAATAATAATAATTCTATTGTATGATTGTTCCTTATGGATTGGATTTCTAGTTTTAGGAAACACTTGATAGTTGAGCTTTCAAGCGATTGTAATCTTCTTTTTTGCTGATTATTGTGGAAACATCTCGATCCAATGTAGTTAATTTTTATATCTACAATTTGTTTCTCTCTAATCATTTAGTTCACGCTTTCACGTTAGTTGTAAGGGTTTATTATTGATCAATTATTCTGGAAATTTTGTCCGTATGCAATTATCATTATGGATTTTATTAAATTTGAGTTGGAGAAATTTACTAGCAGTAATGATTTTAATCTGTGGTGCATAAGATGTGCGCAATGTTAGAGCCATAGTGATTGGATTTAGCATTGGAGGGAGATGATAAATTTCCTCAAACTATGAGAGTTGAAGAAAAAGTTGATATTTTGAAGGCTAAGTGTATAAGACTGCCGAATCTGGGGGATGATGTTTTGGTTGAAGAGATAAATGAGACATAGCATAGATGCAATTCGGGTGAAAGTTGTGGTGTTGTACATATCGAAATCTCTTTTGAAGAAACTTTTCTTGATTCAACAGTTCTTCACTCCAAGAAGAAAGATGAATGTCTATTTAGGATCACCTAAATGAGTTGAATAAAGTCATTAATATTTTGAACAATGTGGATGAGAAGGTATCTGATTAATGATAGACTATGATATTGCTTTATTCTTTGTCCAGTTCTTATGAGTAATTTCGTGGTTATCTAAGGAGGGGAAGTGAATTATGCATTGTTTACCAAAAGAATGATAGAAGAAATTGTAGGGCAACGAACGCAGAAGTGGCGCTGATGGCTTGCTGGTTAAAGGCAAAAACTCAAAGATGGGTTCTTATAAAAAACATGAGTCTAGATTGAAGTTTAGAGCAAGGAAAAAGTTATTAAGATGTTACGACTATCGGAAAGAGGGGCACATTCAAGTGAATTGTCCATAGCTAAAGAAAGTAGAGAGGTTGGAGAGCGACGTGAATATCGCCTGAGCAAAAGAGGAGAAGTCCTATGTTTTGAGTGGGACTACCAGCTTGACCGGAGAGGAGCGGGTCATGAATTCTAGATTCACATATCACATGACATCACATAAGGATTAATTTTCAGATTATTAATCTATTGAGGATGTCAATTTATTTCAAAGTCTCAAACTATGAAGGTTTTCACAGGTGAGCTTATAGTCATGTAGGGGAAACGGGCAATCTCTACTACCTTTAGGCACCGACAATTATAAGCTCAACTCCTACACTTTGATCCACATGTCTGAGAGAGGTACGAACATTTTGAGCTAGGAGGATCTTTTGTATGCGCATGAAATTTGGAAGATGGACTTTTGCAAACATTGTGTGTTTGACAAGCAGCACAAATTACAGCTCAGCATGGCCGTTCACAGGACCAAGGTACAATAAATTACATTTATTCAAACTTGTGGGTCCCTTCCGCTAAAAGAGGTACCCCGAGTATGTACTAACCTTCATTTATGAGGTCGACTGAACTTGTCACTTACCGATGATTACTAATAAAAAAACGTTACCCTTTTTTTTAATGTTAACGTGAAGAAATATGAATCTATGGACTTTGATTTCAAAATAACAAAATTTGATATTCCACAATTAATAGGAATGGACAAGGATGTTACCTTAGATATGAAAAATCTTTGCAATGGAGATGGAATCTACATTTATTGACAAAATGTACGATCCCACATGACTAAAGCAATCCATTTGCCGATATTTTTTAAGCTTAAATAATGGAAGAGACTTGACTTGCACTTGAATCGATGGAAGAACACGGAATGTAGACCCCATGGTGACTCACCTTATTAATGAGGACAGCAGTTGTGTTGTCCCATCACAATATTAAAGTTGTTTGTACATATTTTCCAATCAAAAAATGATTTTGGTGGGGAACTCGAGAGAAGGGTAAAATCAAAATTAAGTTAATGTTTTACTGTTTGTTTTGAATGATCTTCGCACTAAATCCAGCATGACGTGAATTCATAAGAATAGATTTCCTTTCCAGTGCTAAAAAGTAAGTTTAAAAGTCTCCATTTCTCTACTTTATTTGGAATCATGAAGGAAGTTTTGTTTGTTGCTCATAGGGCCCGTTTAATTCAACTTTGGGGAAATGACTTTGCATTTCCCCAAGTATATTTGAATGAATGGGTATTTTGTGAAGGCAAGTGTGTTTGGAAACTCATTTTTGTGTATAGTTTGCAAAGCAACTTTAAGGTGAAAAGAAAAATGAAAAAAAGAAAAGAAAAGAAAATGGAGGAGGAGATGCAGCTGCTTGACAGTGGTGCTGGTGGTGGTGGGCAGGCGGGCTGATGGTGGTGGGGAGGCAGCTGGTGGCGGTGGCGGTGGGGAAGCAGCTCACCCGAGGTTGGCGACCTCGGGCGACGCTTGGGTCGCGCAACCCAGCCACTTGGGTCACGCCGACCTTCGGCGACACCTTAGGTCGCGCGACCTAGGTGATGCCTGAGGTCACGCGACCTTAGGCGACGCCGCCTGAGGTCGAGCAACCCAAGCGACGCCCAAGGTCGCCCGACCTCAAGCCACCTTGATCTGGCCGCTCATGGCTGAGCGCCGCCCACCGGCTGACCTTCACAGTGGAGCAGCAAATCCAAGACAGAAGGAACAAGATGATGAACAATATTTTTCAAGGGCAAAAAAGGAAAACATGATTATCAGTAAGGGCAATATTGGAAAGAACAAAATTCATTAAACCTTAGACTAGTATTCCAAAATGCTAGCATTTGGCAAATGGAGACTCAAAAATGTGAAACAAACTAAAAATATTTTTCCCAATGGGCTTTGGGCATTATTTTCCTCAAGGGGCTTTGAGGGCCCAAAGCCCTTATTAAAGCCGAACCAAACGGGGCCATGGTGTTTATCGCTTCTGACTTTTTCAAGTGAAAGATTCTCAAGAACAAGAACCCTAGGTTGTCGTCCTCGTAATTGGTGTAAAATTCATTGGATAGTGATAAGACGAAAGGAGGATTATAATATGAGGGCGGTCAAGTCATCAACGACTTGTCCATTTGTGATAATGATTTCTTTTCAAATTATTGGTGTTTCACGCCAATCCCAAATAATGGATTTACACAAGACAATTGGGTGCATCTTGATCTTGAGGTGACTAGAGAAAGGATTGACTTCTACTACCATGCCGCAAATCAAGAGTCCATAATTTCTCATGCTTCATATTAGACAAAAAAAGTCACAAAAAATAAAATTCAAATTAAGTTCATCGTGACACATTTACCCTAAGTTTCTTTTTTGACATCAAAAACCTCAAGCTATAGCCATTATGACTATTGTGACCTAACCATCGGTAGGGAGGAAGATAGATTTAGAGGTATTGCCAAAAAAATAAGCTGCAGCCTTAGTTTTTGATGCAGGCTCTTTCAAACCCATATCCTAACATGACATTAGACATTCGATTTTGATTCAATTAATCCCATATGAATTTCTACATAATGAGTCATCACTAGTATATTGAGATTTGGAAACCAACTGAGATATGAGAGTATAGCTTACTTCTTCCAGAACTAGAGAATCTAGGGTGGGTGATTTAATTATATTAATTAATCAACCGGTGTCCTTATGATACTTAATCTTGTTCATTTTAAAAAGATGTTTGTCAAACAGTTTTAATTGATTTTAAACCTATTCAGTAACATGTGAAGCGATAATATGAGTACACAACCATTAAAATAATAATCAACAACCAATGGAGTATTAAATATGTTACAAGAGAAAACAAGAGTCTAATGCTACCAAATAAGGAACATGTCACTCCTAATTAGGTTGAAGGAAAACCTTAATCAGCATACTAAAAATGCGGAATCAAGAGAATTGGTCTAAAGAAGGAACATTCAAACCCTATTATAAAGCTCAAAGAAGTTGTTCAATTTTAAGCGCAATTTTTTTAAAGGATTTTCGTACATTTTAAAAGAAAACTACCCAAAAGCTAATTTTTAAGCTTTTTCATGATTTTTAGAAAAAAATTAAATAAATATTTTTATTATTTCTTAATTGATAATCCGAAAGTAGGGACCGGCTCAGAACATGGGTTATACGGGAACATGCTTCAAATGGGCTTACTACTTCGGCCTATTTTAATTGAAACTTCAAAAGCCCACTCTCCCTACAGCAACACATAGCCCATTACTCAAGCCCTTTTTCCTTTCATGACTATTTCAGCCCAAGATTCATTAAGCCTAAATGAACCTAAAGTCCACTATGCCTAGCTAAGCCCAGAACACTCGCTCCTCTTGACCACCCCTTCTCTGTTCTATTTCAACATAAACGTGAGAATAGTGACCACGCCCAAAAGCATGGCCGAACGCCAAGCTCCGCAGTGAATGAATTAATATGCGCCCATCACCGGACTTCAATCGCCAGACCGATTTACCATCAATTTTCACTTCTAACACCAGATGATTAACACCCATACACCCATAGCAAGTCAGCAACTAACGTCCCTCGTCCCGGTCGGTCTCCACCTCGACTCATCGTCAAAAAAGCAAATCTACTTCGTCACTCCGGCGAGCCATCGCATTCGAAGGAGAAGACACAATACGCACAAAGAAACAACACATCAAGCAACAACGGATCAAAGAAAAACTACAGAGCCGCGTCTAATGACCAATGAACACCCAGAAACAACCCAAAATCAGAGGAGTTCTAAGGGGAATCCAGTTCGAGCATTTCATCAAACAGGCGAGGTGCATTGGCTAAAAGAGAAAGAAATAAAAAAATAAAAAACACATCACACATACAGATGGGGGCCGGAACTCACGCGAACCGGACAAAGGCCACCCCGGTCCAGCGAGCCCGAAAGAGGGCAAGACGAGGCGTAAGAAGGTAAAAACAGGGGCGTGCGATAGTACTCCCCACCCGGCTCGGCGGCGGCGGGCGGTGGGCGAGCTCGGTAGATCGCGCTACGTCCGTTCGCCTCGCGCGTCTCCGAGGCCGGATCCTCGGGAAAATCGACCCGACCCGAGGAAAATCAAGAAAAGAACGAGAACCCGGATCTACCGTGGGCTCGACGCGGGAAGTGGGGCAACGTCGGTGGGATGTCGGCCGGGGATCAAGCGTAACCGTCGCCGGAGGAACCCTCTCGCTCTCAGCTCCCCTCTCTGCTCTCTCTCGCTCTCCTGGATATCTCTCTCCAAACCCCCTAGTCCGAGTCTCCTCCATTGCTCGCTCTCCTCTCTCCCTTTTAAGTTACCCAGCGCACATGGCCTCCCGCGACGCCACCTGTTGCTGCCGGTCTGCCCCCGACCGCCAACTCCGGTGCGACGCTCTCGCCTGTCTCCTCTGCCTCTGTCCTTGGGTCCTCTCTCTCCTTTTTTGCGGAACGCGTGAGGGAGGGGAGGAAGGAGAGACCGGCTTGGGCTGAAAAGAAAGAACAAAAATGGGAGAGAAAAAGAAAAGAAAAAAAGAGGCCGGGGCGGCCTGCCCCTGGCCCGCTCTCGCTCTTCCCCTTCTCTCTCTTTTTTAATAATAAAATTATTATTATATAATAATTTTTAATAATTAATTTTTAAATATTTTTCTTAAATTTTTAACACTAGTAATGCAAATGCTTCTAATGTCTATATGATTTAGTGAGAATTTTTGCTAGAGTTTAAAATTTAATCCCTACTATTTTATGTAATTAATTGATAATTAAACGGGTTGCCAAAAATTTAAGTATCAAGATTTCGTTAGATGATTTTTCTGTTAAAACAACGTAATCAATGTAGAGAAATTTTAATATGTCACGCAAGTGCAAGTTTTAAATTTTTAGTGCCACAAAAAAAGAGAGTAAATGGTATTTATGTCAAAATGAAAATAGTTTAGGTTTTTGATGGCTTTTGCCCTTCTTTTTATGCTAAAAGAGTTTTCTAATATTTTTTTCATATTTTTTTTTTTGTCGGCTTACTTCTATTCCTATTCTACACTCGGACTTTTGTCCCGCCTCTTGCGGGGCGTGAGAGTCGAAACCCACTCCCGAAACTTACGCGTCCCTACCCCATTCCTCCCTGAGAAGGTCGGGATTTGAACCCCTTACCTCTCCCTTTCATGTTGGAAGGGTGGCCACCTGGCGAATCCCCAGTGATTTTTTTTTTTTTTTCATGTTTGAAAAATATGGATTTTTTCCATAACAATAAATTTCAATAGTTATTGGTGAGTGTTGGAAAATGTTGATTAAAAAATTATCGATAACTCTTTTTTCTAGGTAACTTGTTGGTAATATACCAACACTTTGATGAGATAATGATTATTTATATAATATGTAAATTAGGAATATCTATACTAATCGGCCAACTTTTTATCTACATAACTCATGAACATTTCAAGTTTATTAACTTTTATGCAAAATTATTGACCTAAATTATCTCTAATTTTGGGTTATCAACTCTCATTTAAGTTGTTGTCGAATGTTTTTATAGTTTCCGTTTGAATTTACCAACTTTTTTTTTATATTGATTTATCAGCTTTTATATGCCTTGGTTAGAGGGCCGTTTACTAACTCTTTAACCAACTTAATTACCGCGACTCACTAAATTTTGTTCATTAAATTACAACTTAATATTAGGCTTTCAAAATGAATTACCATAATTTAGTTAGAAAATTTAAGCCATCGATGATAAAGATAAATAAAAGTTAGTAAATGATATAGGATTTTTTTTTTTTTTTTTTTTTGGTTAGAGGCAAAAATTGTAATTTAAGAAAAGACAAAATAACATTGGCAACTGACTTAGAATAAGGAAAGTTGGTAATCACTCTAATTGAGATTGGTAATATCTTAAAAGAGTTGATATGTCTAAAAAGTTAGTAAGTAAGACAAAAGAAAGTGAGAACTCTATAAATAAGTTGGTAAATAAATAAAAACTAAATGTTAGTAAAGCAACTAAAATGAGAGTTGGTAAATCAAAATTAATTGATAACTTAATCAGAAAAAAGTTGTGTTGAGTTATGGTTCATACTCATCGTCAACATGAAGGCATGGTGTCCTGCCACCTAGTGAGTGGGCTGGGGTCAATTGTTTAATGCATGTTTTTCTTCGTATAGTTCAGTTTATTTGATCCATTGGAAAGGAGGAAGTTGACTATGAGTGTCACAAGCACAAAATGCTTTGTTTTTCCTTTCATTCATCTAGGTACTAAACCTATCATGTCAAATGTAGATAAGACACTTGGCCCAAAAAAAAAAATGTAGATAAGACAATAAAATCAACTCGACAACAACTTTCTAGTTTCTACCACTATTTATCCTTCTGTAGCAGCTGCATATAGGGTCCAAAGCTGACCAGTTACTAATTTCCAAGAACAGAACAAACTTAGAGGAATCCGCCACTCTTAACTGATTCAGCCCCCTATTCACATCCGTCAACCGCAGCGGCCGCTCCTCGCCTGCCCGCCGCGGCAACCACGTCCTCACTGCATTCTCCGACACCTCGAAGCCCCTCACTTTCTCACTCCCGCCGCCGTTCTCCTCCACCGTGAACTGCTTCATCGTCCCGGCGCTACGGCACGACCTGCACGAACCCCACCACTTTGTCCATCCGTGTACCCACATTCCGAACAAACCCAACAACTCCTCTTCTTCCCCTTCTTACCGCTCCCACCATACGAGCTCCTACCACCTCCAAAATACTTCCTTTCTTCGGGAATTTCGCCATTCCTGCTCCTTGCTTCGCTCTCGGGACCCGACGCAGCTTCCCCGCCGCTGCTTCTGACCCAGCGGGCGGAAGGATCGTAGACGTTGCGGACAGCGGGGGCGGCGTCGCTGGCCTCCGACTCGTAGCCCGAGGGCAAGGGCACGAGGCCGGGGTCTCGAGAGAGGAGGCGGCGATTCGTGGAGTGGATGCCGCGGTAGAGACGGGGGTTCTGGAGGGGCTTGAAGGAGGCGAGGGATGTGGGTTTGGAGGTGGGATGGAGGAGGTGATTGTGGGTGCGAGCGTTCTCAAGGCTCTCATTTCCGATGCTTGCTGTTAGAATTTTGTTTGTTAAAACAAAATGAATGCCTTTTACTCTGTCCCACATAGAAAATGTGGGAGCAAGTGGGTCAGTTTAAAAGTGTAGAATTTCCTTTTGTTGTTAAAGGAATGATTGGGTGGGGATAGACCCCACCATACTCGCGTGCGGGTGCGCGAATAATTGCGCGATTATTTGGCGCACTTAGCACTTTAGAACTTAGCACTTAGCACTTAGCGGTTTAATTAGCATTAATCCCTCGCTATTTATTTATTTTTATTTTTTATTTTTATTTTTCAAAGGTTGCTTTTTAATTTGAGAATTTTCAGAAATGAAAATATAAATGAAAATTCGAAATTCTATTTAAAAAAAAAAAAAATTCAAATTTCGTTTGTATCTTTTCAAGACAACCTTTGGAAAATTACTTATTCGGTTTTATTTTCCCGAAGGGTTGCGATTGTTCATTTTCGACTTCTTCCGAAGAGTCGCGTTGTTTATCCGAACAATTTTTTCTAAAGGACGTGTTTGTTCATTCTTTTCACGAAGAGTTGCGAGACTATTTCGTATATATATATACTCGTCATTTTTCGGAAAAGTGGGTGTGTTCATTTTTTCCGAGTCTTCTTTCAAAAACTGCAGCCAATTTTCGATTGTTTCTTAGAGAGACCACGGAGAAATACTTGGATTGCTATCAAGTATTCTCACCCGAGACTTTGTTGTATCTGGGAGGATTTTTGCCGGTGACCATTAGCAACGTTGTGGGGCAAATAAATCCTTAAAGAAAGTGATATCACGCCTCAAAGTCCGAGTTGTTTTACTCGATCCGATTTCATTGTTCTACCCAATTTCGAAGTCATATTTCCAACAATTTTAAGGATTTATTTAGCTACAATGGAGTCGGAGACAATCAAGGTTATGAATCAAGATATGGTCAAACTGGACCGGTTCGATGGGAACAATTTTGCTCGCTGGAGGGACAAGATGATGTTCTTACTCACCTTGGCGCCTATAGAAGATCCTGAGCCTACAGTCGAGGGAGGACAGCCAAGCGCGGAAGTCATTGAGAGGGTCAATAAGGAAAAGAAGAAACGTGCGGAGGATGAACTACTTTGTCGAGGACACATTCTGAACACACTCTCCGATCGTCTGTACGACTTATTCACTGAAATGAAGTCGGCCAGAGAAATTTGGAATGCACTGGAATTCAAGTACAAAGCGGAGGAGCAAGGTACCAACAAATATCTAATCGCAAAGTATTTTGATTTCAAGTTTATTGATACTAAACCCTTGCTGGAACAAGTCCATGAATTGCAAGTGATTGTGAATAAGATTCGTGCCCTCAAGATTGATATTCCAGAAGCTTTTCAAGTTGGAGCAATTATTGCGAAATTGCCTTCAAGTTGGAAAGATTATGGAAAAAGGCTGATTCACAAGTCGGGGGGACTTTACTTTGGAGCAAATACAGAAACATCTTCGCATTGAGGAAGAGTCACGTTTACGTGATAATTCTGTTTTGTACAATTCCAAGGTGAATGTTGTGGACAAGAAACGGAAACTCGGCCAGAACTTCAAAGTAAAAAGTGGGGGGCATAAATTCAAGAGAACACAAAAGAAGCAAAAGGGTTGCTGTTTTGTTTGTGGCAAACAGGGACACTACGCCAAGGATTGCATTCATCGCAAGAGCATTTCAAAGGACAAGAACATTCCTGTGGTGAAAGCAGATGCAAATCTGGTTGAAGAAAATTATGTAGCCATGATTTCAAACATGTTTTCGAATATGGAAATTTCTGAAATCAATCATGCGATGGCTATGGTTTCTGAAATTAATTCTACCACTGTCCAATCCGGTTGGTGGATAGATTCTGGAGCAACAGTTCATGTGTGCAAGGACAAATACATGTTCAAGCAATTTGAAGAGGTTGTTGACTCAAATGTTCAAGAGGTCCTGATGGCGAATAATACTCTTGCAAAGGTTGCTGGGAAAGGCACGGTGGAGATAGACTTCACTTCTGGAAAGAAGATAACTCTTCTTAATGTGTTATTTATACCCGAAATTAGGAAGAACCTAGTTTCTATTGATTTACTTTGTAAGAGGGGGTTTCGGGTTTTGTTTGAATCCGACAAGGTTATCCTGTCGAAAAATGGGCTGTTTGTTGGGAAGGGTTATGCCAATGATGGCATGTATCAACTGAGTATCAATAATAATATTTCTAGTTCTGCTTATATTATCGAGTCTTCAATTTTATGGCATAGTAGGTTGGCACATATAAATATTCGTTATTTGAAGAATATGAGAAAATTAGACTTGATAAATTTTAATGGCGAGTTTGATAAATGTAAAATATGTGCTAAGTCAAAAGTTACTAAGAAGCCATTTCCTAGTGTTAAAAGAAATTCGAATTTATTAGATTTGGTTCATAGTGATATATGTGAATTTAATGGTATGTTAACACGTGGAGGTAAAAGGTATTTTATTACTTTTGTGGATGATTGTAGTAGGTTTTTATATGTTTATCTCATGAGATCGAAAGATGAAGCATTTACCATGTTTAAGAAATATAAGGCTGAAGTAGAGAATCAATTAGAAAAGAAAATTAAAGTTCTACGATCGATAGAGGTGGAGAATATTTCTTAAATGAATTCTCCTCATTTTGTGAAGAACATGGTATTATTCATCAAGCTTCAGCACCATATACTCCACAACAAAATGGTTTAGTTGAAAGGAAAAATCGATCTCTTGGAGAAATGGTTAATTGTATGCTTTCAAATTCAAAGCTACTAATTAATCTTTGGGGAGAAGCATTACTTACTGCATGTTATATTCATAACAGAATACCTTCCAAGAAAAATGACATAACCCCTTATGAAATATAGAAAGGTAGAAAGCCAAATTTGTTATATCTTAAAGTGTGGGGGTGCTTGGCATACTACCGAGCTCCAGATCCTAAGAGAACAAAGCTCGGTCCTAGAGCCATCAAAAGTGTTTTCGTTGGGTATGCTGAAAATAGTAAAACTTATAGGCTTCTTGATTTAGAGTCCAATGTCATAGTAGAATCGAGAGACGTTGAATTCTTTGAAAATAAATGTTTTACAAGTTCTGAAATTATTGAAAATAATTCAAGTTCTATGGAAACTCAAAGTGATTCTCAAGAGAAAGAAACGAATGATTCTAAAGACATGATTGAACCAAGGAGAAGTACTAGAGCTAGGAAAATAAAACACTTAGGTCCTGATTTTATTACTCATGTTTTTCTTGTTGAAGGAGATGGAGATAATAATGTGGTAAATAAATACCCTTTAGTGTTAAATTTAGAAGATGATCCTGGAAGCTTTGTTGATGCTATGTCTTCTAGAGATGCTTCATTTTGGAAAGAAGCTGTGAATGATGAAATGGACTCAATTATGTCCAATAATACTTGGGTATTAGTAGATTTACCGAAAGGATCAAAACCTATTGGATGCAAATGGGTCTTTAGAAGAAAATATCATTCTGATGGTTCTATTCAAGCTTTTAAAGCTAGGCTTGTAGTTAAGGGGTATAGGCAAAAAGAAGGAATAGATTATTTTGATACATATGCTCCTGTTGCACGTATAACTTCTATTCGAGTTCTTTTTGCTCTAGCTTCCATTTATGATCTTTGTGTTCATCAAATGGATGTTAAAACTGCTTTCTTAAATGGAGACTTAAATGAGGAGATTTACATGGAACAACCGGAGGGTTTTGTTCTTCCTGGAAATGAAAGAAAAGTATGTAAATTAATTAAGTCTCTTTATGGACTTAAGCAAGCTCCTAAGCAGTGGCATGAAAAGTTTAATTCGGTCATATTGTCAAATGGTTTCATCAATAATAGTGCCGATAGGTGTATATACTCTAAATTCACTAAAGACTATGGTGTCTTAGTGTGCTTGTATGTTGATGATATGCTTATCTTTGGAACCAATATGACTAGAGTTAATGAGACTAAGAAGTATCTAACTTCCATGTTTAAAATGAAGGATTTGGGTGAAGTAGATACTATCTTAGGTATTAAAGTTAAGAAAAATAGTGGGGGTTATTCTTTAAGCCAATGTAGTTATATTGAGAAATTATTAAATAAATTTCAACATCTTGGTTTTAAAGAAATAAGTACTCCATTTGATTCCAGTATTAAATTAAATTATAATACTGGTAGAGCGGTGGCACAACTAGAATATGCAAGTGCAACAGGGTCTTTAATGTATGCGATGCATTGTACTAGACCCGACATTGCTTATTTTGTATGCAAGTTGAGTAGGTATACTAGTAATCCAAGTACAGAACATTGGAGAGCTATTACTAGAATTTTTGGTTATTTTAAGAGAACTAAAAATTTAGGATTGTTCTACAATAATTATCCGGCTGTATTAGAAGGATACACCGATGCTAGTTGGATTACAAGTGTGGGAGATGAGCGTTCCACTTCGGATGGATCTTCACACTAGCTGGAGGTACAGTATCTTGGGCGAGCAAGAAACAGGACATGTATAACTCACTCAACAATGGAATCTGAATTTATTGCTTTGGCGGCAGCTGTGAAAGAGGCTGAATGGATTAGAAATTTGTTGTTGGATATCAAATTATGGCCTAGTCCTATGCCTTCTATTTCTATCCACTTGTGATAGTCGTGCCACTTTGGCAAGAGCCTATAGTAGCACCTATAATGGTAAGTCTAGACACATTAGTCTAAGACATGAATATGTGAGACAATTGATTAAAGATGGTACCATAACAATAGTCTATGTGAGGTCAAGTAAAAATCTTGTCGATCCTTTGACAAAGGCTTTACCAAGACATATGGTAATAACGACCTCACAAGAAATGGGGCTGAAACCCTTTAATTGAAATCACCAATAATGGTAACCCGACCTTTTTCCAGAACATCACTAATTACAAGGTTTAATGGGTAAGAACAAGTTATTGAATGTGATTGTTTGATACTGACGTAGCCCTGATATGAGAAGTCAGTATCATCTGTTACGTTTTGTAGGCTGAATTGAATTCTTAATGAAGTATGATACAAGTTTGTAGTGTGTTGATAGTAACAGAAACACATGATAGATACTTCACCTATATGAGCTTAGAAGTGGTGCCGCTTCTTACGAAAGTTAGGGTTGCTTTCTAGAGAGCTCATGAAACAGGATCAAGCACAAGGCCATAATAGTGCAGAGTAATATAGAACTTCTCGCTGAAACAAGAGGTTAGTGTATGTGTGGTATGTTTGGTTCTATTACATAAAAGTACAAGTTTAAAGCCGAGCTACTTGTCACTTTGATAGAGCTTTGATATACTTGCACTAAGTAAAGGTTTAACTCGAAAGAGACCTTTATGTATGTATATTAATCTTACTGAAACTTTGGATGTATGATTCTTAAAATTTTATTTTGAAATCTTTGTTTTACAAACAAAGTGGGGGATTGTTAGAATTTTGTTTGTTAAAACAAAATGAATGCCTTTTACTCTGTCCCACATAGAAAAGGTGGGAGCAAGTGAGTCAGTTTAAAAGTGTAGAATTTCCTTTTGTTGTTAAAGAAATGATTGGGTGCGGATAGACCCCACCATACCCGCGTGCGGGTGCGCGAATAATTGCGCGATTTTGGCGCACTTAGCACTTAGCACTTAGCACTTAGCACTTAGCACTTAGCACTTAGCACTTAGCACGCCTGCGCGCCCGCGGTTTAATTAGCATTAATCCCTCGCTATTTATTTATTTTTATTTTTTATTTTTTATTTTTATTTTTCAAAGGTTGCTTTTTAATTTGAGAATTTTCAAAAATGAAAATATAAATGAAAATTCGAAATTCTATTTAAAAAAAAAAAAAAATTCGAATTTCGTTTGTATCTTTTCAAGACAACTTTTGGAAAATTACTTATTCGGTTTTATTTTCCCGAAGGGTTGCGATTGTTCATTTTCGACTTCTTCCGAAGAGTCGTGTTGTTTATCCGAACAATTTTTTTCTAAAGGACGTGTTTGTTCATTCTTTTCACGAAGAGTTGCGAGACTATTTCGTATATATATATACTCGTCATTTTTCGGAAAAGTGTGTGTGTTCATTTTTTCCGAGTCTTCTTTTAGAAAACTGCAGCCAATTTTCGATTGTTTCTTAGAGAGACCCTGGAGAAATACTTGGATTGCTATCAAGTATTCTCACCCGAGACTTTGTTGTATCCTGGAGGATTTTTGCCGGTGACCATTAGCAACGTTGTGGGGCAAATAAATCCTTAAAGAAAGTGATATCACGCCTCAAAGTCCGAGTTGTTTTACTCGATCCGATTTCATTGTTCTACCCAATTTCGAAGTCATATTTCCAACACTTGCATGACATGAAAAGAGGGAGGGGGCGAGAGAATCTAAGAAAGATGGAATCTTTAGGGCTTACTTGCAGAGTTTAGTGCGAGGGGAGGACGACGAAGTCAGCGCAAAACCCCGCGAAGTTCAAAAGTCAAGGGCCCTTCGGACGGGGAAGGATACAGAGGATCACAGGTTAAGGAGCTCAAGCTTATTTGGCAGAAAAAATTTTCGCCTTTAAATTGTTTAGGAAGCTGATTTATTAACGAATATTTCTTTATTTAAAGAAAAATATTTTTTTATCTGAACTTAAATTTAGAAAAATCGATTTTTTTTTAAATCAAAGATTATTTTTTCAAAATTTATGTAGATAGACAAAAAAAATATATCCTTAACGCTTTTTCTTAGATCCTTGATAGCGGGGCAGCTCCCCGACTCGAGCCCAAGTCCAGGCTTAGCCAAACCAAGTCCATCTAGTCTGTGCCTCGGTCCTCAGTGCCCTTGTAAGAGTCCATCAAGGTTGGGTGTATCGTGCCTTGCATCGTGTCCATGGACCGTGTTCATCGATCCTAGACATTCGAGGATCATTCTTGTGGTCGAGTCAATCGATCTAGCTGAGTGTTTGGACCAATCCTGGCGGAGGTTTGTGGTTGAGTGCATCGAGTTCATGGACCATGTGGATGGGCCCTTGATCGCGATGCCTGGTCGAGTCAATCGATCTAGCTGAGTGTTTGGACCAATCCTGGCGGAGGTTTGTGGTTGAGTGCATCGAGTTCATGGACCATGTGGATGGGCCCTTGATCGCGATGCCCAAGCCCAAGTCCTTGGCTTTTGAGCCCAAGTTCATTGAGGCTAGCCCTGGACTCCTATGCACAAGCCTAAGTCCCCCGAGCCTATGCCACGGTCCATTGATGTCGAGGTTGGGTTTGGGTGTTAGGGACCAGGGCCTAGCCTCGATTGACTCAGGTATGGGTGCTAAGGTCTCGGGCCCAACCTTAATAGACCTGAGTCTAGGTGTAGGGAACCGGATTTTTGGCGTGGGGTTTGAGGCCTAACCTTGATGGACCAAGAAGCATGCACTGGTATGAAAGTCCTAGGGCTAGCCTCGATTGACCTTAGCTTGGGGTCCCCATCCAGTGCTAAGGTATGGGGCTTGGCTTCGATGGCCCAAGCCTAGGTGTCGGGGACTTGGCCTAGCCTTTGTAGACCTGGGTTAGGGCATGAGGGAGTTGGGCAAAAGCATCGAGTTCTCGGTTTGATTTTGATGACCCAAGACTAGTGCCCATGCTCGTGCCTAGGAGTTGGTATCCGGGCTTGAGACTCCTATACTCGTGCTGGGTTCCTTATGTACCCACAGCAAATCATTAGTACCCGAATAGCATATGTTTACTTAGAAAAATCAAATAAGATTTTCCTCCAAACAAGGGAAAATATTTTCTATTTTATTTTCAAGTCTCAACCACCGGAAAATATTGTCGTTTTTTTTTTTGAAAAATGATTTCCAAAAAAAATATTTTCTACAAATAGCACATTTCGGGCTCAGAGCAGTGGTGAGTTCCTATCTCACTATTGAATAGCTTGGCTACTCAATTTGTTTAGAAACCTAGTCACTACTTTTGCTCGGTGGATATTTTTCTTCTTAATTGGATTTCTTATGTTTAACTAGAAATAACTTACCATTCTTTTGGGATATATTGCCTGTGATAATATTCAATGACTTTCGGGATATATTGCCGGTGATAACTTTCAGTGAAGTCATATATAGGCGGTATTTCTTGGACGAAATTTTTTTTTTCTTTTTTCAATGTTTTACGACAGAAGTTTCTATTTGTTTTGACAGGCAAGAGCACGCTGTTGAATGCACTATTTGGCACAAAGTTCAGGGAAATGGATCCTTCAAGAGGGAGGTATGTTTTTGAACCGTCCTTTAGGTCACTCTAGTGATTTGGATTAGGAAAAATGTCCAAAGCCAGGTTGTTATTTTTTCAGGTCCCAAACCACCGAAGGAATATGGATCGCGAAAGCTGCTGGGATTGAACCGTGCACTCTAGTTATGGACTTGGAGGGGACGGATGGAAAAGTAAGACAGGTGTATTTACTAGATGATTTTGCATGGATATATAATAGCTTAATTTGTCCATGTTCAACTACTTATTTTTGTCCATATGTAATTGCGAATTCTAATTTTTTGTACATGTTGAAACGTTAATTTGTTCATCGGGTAGCTGCTGTAGCTTTTCCACTTTTGTATGGCTTTTCTCATCTTACCAACCCAGAAGGTTGATTTACGTGTAGCTGACGCTCATTGAAACTCACCTGATTTACACTTGGTTTGAGTAGGCAGCAATTAGCATTCTTGCAGCTTGCTTAACCGGTGTCATTTTTATACTTGGACGATACTTCCTTCGAAAAGCGAGCGCTCTTTTTGCTTTGGCTGTCTCCGATATAGTGCTCACAAACATGTGAGGCTTTTGCTTTGCTCTAGTGAGATACTGTTTCTATTTCTGCAGCGTTATCTATGAGGTTGTTGTTTTTGTATTTTCCTAGTGTCCTTTCTAAGCATCTTTTTCATAGATGGTGTCGTTAGGTCGGCCTTGAGCAAGCTGGGAGCAGGTTTCTGCTCAAAACTGTATTCCAGGTATTTTGTCTTCTTTTCAGCATCTTTTTCATAGGTGGGGTCATTATGTTGGCCGTGCACAAGCTGCCAGCAAGCCTTTTTTGAAACCTGTATTCCAGGTGTTTCTTGTCCTCTTGCCTTAAGATAAGCTAAATGTTTAGTTTTAAGAGTTATGATAAAGTTGCGATTCTTCTTGAAGGCCATGATGCGATTGTTTTGTCCAAGGAAAACAACTATCATATTTGTATTGCGGGATAAAACAAGGAGGGTTGGTACCTATACTTAATCATGTTTCCATTTCGGATTGTGATGGTTTTTATTTGCTCGTTTTGGTTGCATCTGGTAAGTTTTGCCCATCTGAGTTGATTTTTTTTTTTTTAATATGCTCTCTGGTTTTTCTTTTTATCCAGACTCCTTTTGAATGTCTAGAAGCTGCCTTGAGAGAAGAAGTGCGGGAGGTGAGGGTTGTTGCATTTCCTTTGCAAAATTGACTTTGTAAAGCCGTTGCTGGTTTCATTTAGTATTTTCCTGCAGATATGGGACAGTATTCCTAAGTCAGAGCAGGACAAGGGAACTCCTGTCAGTCATTTTTTTAATGTAGTTGCTTCGATGCTTGTATGAGTTCCTCTCGATGATTTGCTTTTGTCTTTAATCGTCGAAATGAAGTTCAACCTAATGACTTCTCTTCTGCTTTCCAGGTTGAGGTCGTTGCTCTTTCTGATTATGAAGAAGAGGAAGAGCGATTTAGAGATGAGGTATACCTACCTTGCATCCCATAGAAGCACGTTTGGACCTTGAATACGATTGCCCAATTTTTATGTCGGCTTTGTTGTTGTGTCTCAACAAGATTTTCAAATGCCGCAGTGGGTGCCCTTTCTTTCGCATAAATCCTGTGCTTGAGTATTGTTTAGGACAAAGCTTCGGTCCTCGTATGCATGAGTTTCGGAATATCTGTGGAAATGCCACTCATCATCGACTGCTATTTCTGATTTCTCTGGGGCTTATCATTGGTCAGTCATCCCTTATTGAGTTTGGTGATTTTCATTACTCTTCTGTTCACATTCTTAATCAATTGTAGTTTGAGGCGTGTTATGTTTCCATCTCATCTTCTTGTGCTCTGTATTATGGAATTTGGAGCATTGATTGCCAAATGGATTTTACCCTTTCTCTGCACTAATCTTTTGCCATATGGTTGAATTTCCTTGGACTAACAGGTGGACGCCCTTAGAGGGTGGTTCTTGGATAGTACCGCACCTGGTGGGCTGGCAGGAGATCGAAGGGGGCAGTTCCTGGTTCAGGATTTTGTTTTAGTGCTCAGTGTATTTGGATGGTCATTAAGGAGAATAAGGACTTGGACTTGCCTGCGCATAGGGTGAGTGTTAATTGAAGGGCAACTGGATAAATTGCTGATAATGAGAATGATAATGGACGCATCATGCTATCCGTGTTAAGGTCATGGTTGCTTACATACGATGTGAAGAAATTGCCAACGAACAATATTCCAATCTTACTGAAAAGGAGGTATCAATCTGATTCTTGCTGGACATGAAACTTACGTTTCTTTATTTTGAAATGCAAGCATATGCAATTTATCTTACACATATTAAGATCAGGCGAACTCTTCTTAACATGTTAGGACTGGCTTTCGATGAAGGAGGCTGCGTAGTTGGGAGCAATTCCCGGTTTTGGAAAGAAACTGAGTTCCATTCTTGACACGTGTTTATTTGGGTAAGATGAGTAATATTATTATTTGATGAGTTACAGATGGTGGTGCGGCAACTGGATTTTATGTTCATCAAATAATGCAAGTACATTAAGGTTATCCAACACAATCGGCTCCATGTTTCTGAGTTTTTCTGGCTTACGTGAAGTTTGAGCAGAAGGAGCATTTTCTTTTCTTGGAACAAGTGCATTTTTTTAAAGAGCAAACACAAAGGAAGCCTCAGCTTTTTTGAATTTTATATTGATTGATTTTAGGTTGTACGAGTTTGCCTCTGATATATCTACTATCTAATTGTTGAGTTCTAGCCTGAGTAGATGAGATATAATTGTAGAGGTCTAGCTTGTGTAGATGAGATATAGCTATTTTGTTCAAGTAATCATTCCAGCTTGAAATGGCCCCCTTCCTTCGCAATCTGAGTATTATTTCAATTGGTTGAATGGTTGCTTTTGAGCAATCAGCTTCTTGTTTGATTGATCAGTTTACTTGATGGTAGGAGATTAATGGCTAGTGACAGTGTAGCAGTTGCCTAGCTAACGGCTTAGCTTAATTTGGCCTTCTATTTGCAATGTTTTCTGGTTTTATTTTTGGGTGAAGATTATGTTCTGTCAGGATTAGAAATTTATTTATCACTACAAGTACATTTCATCTATATAATTTTTTGTGGGCCTTATTAGGTACGAATCACAGACTATGCATTTCAATGGGAATGTCAGATCTAAGAGGCGGAAGTAGCTTGAAAAATGGTCACTTCGAGTAAGAAGTTATGGGGGTGGTTTTCCTTGCTTAAAGTGCTTCACTTTTTTGGGTTCTATTGTATGACTACCACTTCAAGCTGCTTGGAACGTGGAAATATTTTTCCTTTTTGACACATTTTTCTTTCAATCAGGATGTTTTCATTTGAAGTAAGCTTACACAGAGAGACTGTCTATTGAGGACATCTTATCATATGTTGCTTATTGTGTTTTGTTGCTTCGTCAGCTGGTACGACCAGCTTTCCAAGCAGTCCTTGGTCATATTTTGTATGGATGTCTAGGTGAGTTCAAGGAAAGATTTGGCAAGGCTTGGAAATAGGGGAAGAGTTTTCAGTGGCTGCTCATGACTGTACTCGGTCTTATATGGCCCTATTTGACAAATGATGCGCAGGTATGGCAACTTGTAACCTGATGTTTGTAAAGTTAATGCTCTGAAAAATTTGGCCACGAACGAAGGTTTGTCATTGTGCTTTGTCCTGTAACTAAGCTCTTTCTTGGTTCTTTTGACTCTTATTGTGCTTGCATTTGCACTCCTTTGGTGGCCTATTAGTTGTTTTACTTGCATTAGTCAGAAATGAAGGTTTGTGTTTGAGACTAGAGGCTATGTGAAAATATGGTCTTGTTGGTAAATAACACTTTTGGCATTTAGGAAACTATTTGTATGTGTTCATGCCATGCTCACTTTTGACTTGTTATTAGGGGAATTTTACCACCGAATACATGGATAAGTTTCGTATCATACTTTGAACAAATGTTGTAATTGAACAAGCCAAATGGGATACGTCTAGCGTATGGGAGAGGTTGCGGAGTCACATTGATGCCCATGTTGGTTCGGTCCGTGATACTAGGTCTCTGAGCTTACGAAAGCATATAAGGTAGCATAATGAGCATAGAGATTTCTTCTTCTCTCGAGCTTCTCTCTTTACAGATGGAGGGCTTTTCCCCCTTATATCATGTTTTTACAGGCAAGACTGAAGGAATCATTGTCTGGGCCAATGGAAAGCTCTTTTGAAGGGAGCTACTATTGAATCTAACCAATGAGTAAATCGCAAACTTAAAAATGCCTACCACTCTATTAGCTCAATGATCCTTTGAGATACTTTATTTGCTCTTTTTCATACGACAGACCTTCCATAATCTTTCATAACATCCAGCTTTCATTCCTTCATCTGTTGATCCATCTCATAAGAAGAAAGGGCACTAGAGTATCGACTTATGACCAACAAAGTCTCGCACCTCTCTTTACTTTTCCCTTTTTTACTTATGGTGGTTGATGGGATTTGCACGAATTATATCATATTTTTACAAGCAAGACTAAAGGAAGTATTGTTTGGACCGGTGGAAGCTCTTTTGAAGGGAGCTACTAGTGAAACCCGGTCGGCCATCAAGACACTTCTTTCGCGCGAGACTATGTTGGCCATAAGTTGGTTCTCTAGTGCCCTCTCTTTTTATGAGAGGATCAACAGATGAAGGAAGGAAGGCTAATGTTATGAAAGATTTAAAGGTCAAAAAAAATAAGCAAATAAAGTATCTCGAAGAGTTGTTGTCATGTTAATGAAGGAGAGGTAGGCATCTTTAAGTTTACGATTTAGATTCAAAACTTGAAATCGTTATGTGCTTCATTTTCTATCTAGTTTTGCTACTATGTTGACTATGTGGATAGAGTCCGGAGGAGTAGGAAGGATGTTTGAGATATCGCGTGACAAGCTCATTTGGCAGTATGCAAAATTTATATGCGGCAAATATTTTTCATGTTTCTCCCGTTGCTTGCTTGTGGATCTTTCACAAGAAACGATTCAATGATGCTTGCAGTCATTAAGGTTGCTGTCTATGATGGCGGCAATTCATTTGGATGGTGAGAAGGATAATATCGAACAACTTTTGTTGGTTCGATTGTTGGACAACAAACCTCATGCCATTGACGGGAGCATAGATCGCTTGGCTTTAAGCACGTGGGAAGATGTGAGTTTTGCTTTTATCGTGCTGGTTCCAATTAATGCAGATTTTCAATTTGCTGAGAGCACTTAGTTTTCCTTCATTCGAAACACCGATCACACCCAAGAGTGCAAAACACTCTGGATGCAATTTATTGTAGAGACGCAGCACACCATTGATTGAGTGAAGGAAGCAATTACCGTCACACCCCAAAATCAACAAGAATGGGGGATGACACGGCCGTCATTCCACTCAAAGGATGCAACCTCAAAGCTTCCAAAATCCAACTCTTAAAAGCCCCCACATCCATATCGCTCTCGGATCTACTCATCGTTAGTCAATGAACTTGAAAAAGATTGGAAAATAGAGGGGTGAGCAACCACGGCTCAGTGAGTAGTGCATCTCTTCTAAGCAGATCGAGCACCCACTATCCATATTTACAAAACCAAATTACAACTATTTTAATTCAAATTTAAGATATAACAAACATACAGTAAAAAGAATAAGTTACATACGCTAATTCACTGATCAATCTCATTAATTCACACACCAATGGGTCATTCCATTTGTTAATTTTATACCACATCAAGCTAAAAAATTTAACAAACTTTCAGGGCCAAAATATAACATTTCTTACTTTAACACAATATGTTCAAAGCAAAAATATTCAAGATAATAATAAGTAAATACCAATGGTCTAACCTATTGGTCAATCTCATAAAACATGTATCAATGGTCTATTACATTGATTAATCTCATGAAATCACACATCGATAATTTAATTGAAATTACACGTCGATGGTCCATTCTAATGACTAATTTCAAATTACACGTCGATGGTTCATTCCAACGATTAATCTCAAATTACATGTCGATGGTCCATTCTATCGACTCAACTCATGTCACATGTTAATGGTCCACTCCATTGACCAATCTGTTGCTCAATATCAAACTATAATCACGATACAACGCCTGATGACAAGGCGATCAAGATTCCACCATTGGCAAAGTCTCCATTTATTATTAATTGGTGGCTCAGCTCACAAGAATATCCTAGAATAGTATGCGCATACCCACAAGCCTCTCGCTGGGCTCACAGCGATATTGAACATCCACAACAATTCAGAACCACACCATCCATAATTCTCAAACAAAATTCATAAAACATTTCATATATCACGAAAAAATTTCGCAACTCAACTTATCCGCCAAAAATACTTTCCATAAAACATTCTTAAATAATTTTAAGACCCATCTCATAAATCAATTTCAAATCAAATACATTTCAAAAAGTTTATCACAAATCAATATCTATATAACCTTCCATAAATCATCTCAAAGTTGAGCTTTTCGTGAAATGATTTCACAAACTCAAAACATGTAATTTTTCTCAACTTCGTTCAATCAAATAGAATATATTTTCATAAAAATTCTCACTATTTTTCAAATATCAAAACTTAGTAAATGCCCAATCCAACTTTTATGCAATAAACATGCTTATTTATAACTCTTAAAATATCAAATCTTTATCATTTTGAAGACATGAGCTTATAAATTCTTAGAAAAGATAGCACCACTCGGCTGGGAAAGTTAAAAATCAACCTATGTGGTTACTTGAGCCAACGCATTCGTATTCCTATTAATAAATCAAAAACGATATTAAAATCAGGTAATATGCCACTCTCCAACTAAATTATGTTAAATTATCGATAAAACGACACTTACGCGCTAATAAATCACTAAACCAAAACAATTACTTAAAGCTGTCCTTAGCGCGAAATGAGAGCACGAAGCCATAATTTTCTCAACCGAACTCCGTTAAAAGTGCAGTTATAATCAATGAAAAACTCATCCAACATACAACAAGAACCCCAATTTAGCCAACCCGAAATCAAGCCGAAAATCAACAAAATTTAGCTTTGAAAGTCTGGTCGTGCACTGTTCATCACGCGCGATAAACTTCAAAATTTTATTTCGAGCAAACCGTGAGCTCAAATTACGAACCATAAAATCCCACAGCTCCACAATATCCCCAGTTATCATTTCTACAAAAATATGCAGCTCAATGACTCAAAAATCATACTTCGTTGCTCGATTTTTCCAAAATTTCGAATTTCAAGCTCTAAGTCCAAAATTACTCCGATTGAACGAAGGGGGAGCACGAGTGCTTACTGAGCGTTGCATTACGTAATTAATGTGGCTTGGCGAGGCTCCCATGACGAGAAGGCGTGAAACCCCTCTTTTTCTTTTATCTTCTTCTTCTTCTTTCTCTTTCTTCTTCTCTTGTGTTCTCTCTGCGTCCCTCTTCTCCCATTCTTTCCTTCTCTCTTTCCTTTTATCTCCTTCTTTTTCTTTTTTTTTTTTTTTCTTTCTTTTCTTTTTCTTTTTTTTTACTTTTCCCTTTCTCGTTCTTTTTTATCTTCCTTTTTCCTTTTTTTTTTCTCTCTCTCTCCGTTTTTTCCCTCTCCCGAAAACTCTAGATTCCTCTCTCTCTCTCTCTCTCTTGAAGCTTCTACCTTTTTCCTTTTTTATTTTTGACCGGGTCAAAACTCATATTTTACAGCTACTGCTCAGGCACCTTTTATTATCATTAAAATGCATGTCATCATCCCCCACCCCCAACGCACACACATGAAAAGAAAAAGAAAGAGGCTCTATTTAATCTAGTGCACTAGAGCACTGAGAAATATTTTCAATTCCACGAACATTGGCTGATTATTTGATTATTTGCTCTCTTCTTTTTGGAATTATCAGGAAGAGAAGAGCCGCAATGAGTGGTCGAAAGGGTGGCCAGTTTTGGGGTTAGTACTTTTAGGGCTCTTCAGATGGAGAAAATGTCATTAGGCTTTAGGCATATTAAACTTGTTACAGGAGAAACGCGGATATAGGATGCTCCCATATGCATGTGAACAAACACGTGAAAGCTACCCTTAACACTTTTTTTTTTTTTGGTCATAGGTCCTTAGGCTTCATTTGCCAATAATTTATGGGATTTTTCTCCCCGTAATCAATAGCTCGTGTGGGACCCAAATTAAAAAAAAAAAAAAAGGCATGACTGCGAATCGTTTTCGACAGAATCCCGGAAAATTCAGGTGTCCAATGCGAGACACTGCCCCGGTCGCGACAGCGTCGTTCACATGGAACCTTCGCTCGATTGTTTGCGGCTAAAGGTTTTCTCTTTTATTATCATCACGTGGAAGGAGCGCATGTTCGTAAGGGAAGAAACAGTGTCAATCGATGCAGCACGTGGAGAGAACAAGGTCGGAACAAGACAAAATCGTTAGAAAAAGATTCGCTTGTGGTTTCCTTGGAATTGCATATCGAACTTCAATTTTCAAGCGGTTAGGGCGGAAGCTTCAATGAAAGAATTTCATCAATTTCTTCTCCTTCTACCTTTCTTCCTTCTTTCTTTATGGAAATCGGACTTTTATTTGACATTTAGCTTGCTTCCGATCTTTTTAATTTTTTGTCTTCTTTTGGATTGAGATAATGATTTCTCCTTTAAGCAGAAATTCAAAATGGGCTTCCTTAATTGAAAGAATTTCATCAATTTCTTTTCCTTCTTCCTTTCCCTTTTACCTTCGACTTCTTTCTTTCTCGAAATCGGACTTTTATTTGACATTTAGGATGCTTCGAATCTTTTTTTCTTTTGCATTGAGATCATGATCTCTTCCGTTGGCAGAAATACGAAATGGGCTTTCTTAATTGGTTTAAGAATCATAATTAAGCTACGCTGCCCCTGCTCCCCACGAAGTCAATCATGAATCAGATGCGTTGTCATGCCTTACTAGGAAAGTTTCAAGTCTCGAAAAGCAAACTAATTACACACATCAATAAGAAAAAAAAATTAGTACTCTGAAAATACAGAATTTTCCGCATTTCATTGTTGACGTCGCTTATTCACAAATTCTTTGGTAAATATCCCAAATTAATTTATGAAGAGTAACAACAATCTCGTAAACTTCCCATTTGATTATCATAGAAATATGGAAAAATTCTTTGCGCGACGAAGAGAAAGAAAATGTTGCATGGATATATTCGACGCGAAAAGGTGAGTTTCTAGAATAAAAGGTGACGAGAAAATTCTACACGTTGGGAAAAAAAAAAGAAGAACAAGGAAAAAACAGGGACTTGGAGGGCACCAAGAACTTTTCGAAAGTAGCAAGGAGATAATAAAAAAATAAAAAATAAAAACGAAAAACGAAAAACAAAACGAGAGACTAATGTGAGTAAAAGCTAGGGACCACCAGGAATTCAGCAGATTTGCTCGTGGTTGGGAAAAAGTTGGGTTGGAGAAAAAATTCCATGTGCAAATTTCAGCCATGTGAAAAATGACTTGGGAATGAGATCTTAACCACGAAAGGCCAAATATTCGATAGAGAAAGTTAAATCAGACACTATTGCCTTTGTCTTCTTGAAAAATATGGAAAAACAAGTGATAAGCAAAGTTGATATGTCAAATTGATCTTGAACCTCGTAAATTTTGTGCTCTTCCAATGAACCACTGAAGATATTTGATCGAGAAATGATTCGATGCCAAAAGAAGGAATTCAAAGGGTCCGAACCCATTCCCGATGACCAATTTGGCGCAGACCTTGGATAATCTCGAGCGGGCTTGAAATGCCTTGATCTTCGATCGGACATGCTTGCTCAGGAGAAGAGGAAAAAATTAACAAACACCACGATGACGTGGATAATTGAGATTAAAATCCATGTCGCAGTGGGAAATGTAATTGTCCAGAACGACCACTTGTACGGCCATGCCAGCTCACACCGCCACCAGCAACGCGTTTTGTTAGCGTCGCGTGTTCGACGCTTGGCGTGCGATCGACCGTCTGGAATGACTTAAAACTGTCCGTTCTAGTCGCTTTGCTGTGTCTAGGCAATGGCCGACTTTAAATGCTGCTGATCAGTGAGTCAGCTGCAGTAATTTACTTGTTATCGGACCGTAATGTAGCTGTTCGTTCCAATTCATCGATGCTAGCGTACGTTGATAGTTTCTCCTTTCAAGTGTTGTGTTTAACTTCGTTTAAGAGGACTTTCGCTTATCGGAGCTGCCTTAAGCTGCAAGTTCTTGCTGCTTTGTGTCCACCTTTCTAGATTATGTTCACCGATTGAAAAAGCGGTTTTGCAATGTGATTGTAGTTTAGTTTTTGGTTTATTCTGCTCGTTCACAGTGTGCATCTCACTTTCGTCGACACTACCTGCCTTTGATTGTAAATCCCTATCGTTGCGTGGTTGAATTTCAGTTGGGTTGCTTCTGTACCTGAGTCTAATTGCAATTTACTTTAATCAGTCCAGTAGTTGGAAATTTGAGATCGACAGTGACAAGTTCTGGAAAGATGGCTATCCCTTTCAGATAATTGGTGGAGATGTTCATTATTTCCGGGTGCTCCCGGACGTATTTTCGTTTCTTTCCTTTAGTCGTTCTTCTTACTCATGTGATTAGATTACAATGGGTTTTTGTGACAATTGTTATATATGCTTTTTTCCAAATGCTACTCACAAATAGTTCTCCTTTCTATGTGGAGATGCACTTTTTGAAGAAGAGAAGCTGTGTTATATTGGCCATATCTGAAGCAGTATTACTGCATGTGGTAATGCATCTAATTTAGGCTAGAAGGGCAACTTTGAACTTGAGATTGTTTTAGAAGATGACTTTCTGCTCCATCAGGAAGCAATAAAATCTAGAGCTCCATGACAAATTCAGGGAGCCCCTCACTGAAGGACTTGTTCACGTCTTAATATAATTCAGCATCTTCTTTCAATGCTGACTAGAAGGATTCTTTGCTTGAAGCAACCTTTGCCCACTTCCATTTAACAAATCAATTACACTTGGGCATTTATTGTGCATGCAGTATTGGGAAGACAGTTTGTTGAGAGCAAAAGCCCTATGTTTGAACACTATCCAGACATATGTTCCTTGGAATCTGCATGAACCGAAACCGGGGGAGACAGTCTTTGAGGGAATTGCACATATAATATCTTTTCTCAACTTGTGCAAGAAGCTTGATCTCCTGGTTATGCTTCGAGTAGGCCCTTATATATGTGCAGGTGAGGGCCAGAATCTTCTTATTGGTGCTTTAAAACTTGTTAATCTACGTTGAAGTGTTTGCTGCCCTTGTCTTGACTCTGAAGTGGACATTGGATTGACATGGCCTTATTAAGCCATGGCATGCTTTCAGCATATTTAACCCATAACTGTCATTCCATTTTGGACCTTGGCGATGGGTGTCTCTTCCATTACAAGAGGGTCATCAGTCATGCGTATTTGATTTCGTGCACAAGTAAGTGGAGGTAGCATTTTAGCAAAAAAAAAAAATCATGGAAGTAGGACACTTTTTCTTATTTTCTCTTCTTGTTTCTGTGGAGCTGTGAAGAGTATGAATTGCTGACCTTAGACAGTTTATTTGGACATAACAGGATTTTGTCTGTTCTAAGTCCAGTAAGATATAAAACGTGACATCTCTAATTGATGGTCAACTTGAAGACCTTCGCTGTTCATTCGATTTTCAAAATACATCATTCGGGACTGTCCCGACTGGTGAATTCTCAATTGTTTCCTTTTATAGATGAGATGAAGTTTATGCCTCCACGTAGGACTGACTTGCATCTGTGTCTTCTACTTTGTTGCAGCCAAAAAAAATATGTGGTGCATATTTCCTCGAATAATTTATCTACCTAATCTGTTCCACTATTTAGGACTCTTAAGGATTAAACATCATTTGCGTGATTGAGTCTGTGAGTGCGTATATGCAAATAGCAGATCTAGTTATTCCTTTGGGTATGTGCTATTCCTTTATTTCTTTGTTATATACAGTCATTGAATAGCTTGTGTCTAATGTTTTCCACTAAATTAGAGCAATACTCTCAGTTGCTGTCCTCATACTCTCAAAGAAGAGATACTTGACTTTTAGCACTTAATTAAGCATGCCATGTAAATTCAATATTTGATTTATTTTCTTGTTTCATTTACTATTTGTTTGATCACTTATTTTTTGCAACAATCACATAGGCCTATTTAGTATGTGCATATGTTGGAAAACATCACGAGTAAACGGAGCCACGAATGCGCCAATATTGCACGATATCGAAGCTATAAAATGCAATATTGTACGTCCAAGTGATCAATGAATAGGATACTTATGATATAAATAGGACCGAAAAAAATCTACCATGTACTATATATGCTCCATCGTATCCACGCGTGCAAACTTCTGGCCTTACCTCTTTACTGTCTAAATGCTATCAAATTTCACCGCACACGTGCACTATCCTCTTCCTTATGTAGATTAAAAAAAATCTGCATTATTGATTTAAATTATTATATAACAAAGTCGAGTAATTCAGACATTAATTGCACGTAGTGCTGGATCCATAGGTCCGAAGACGATAAGGGACTAGCAGTGGTAGTCCGGAAACTTGGCATCCTGCCTACACGCTCTATCGTTTAAAGAGGTTGAGCTTCCTCCCTTTACCCCCAATTCCAGCTTTTTTTTTTGACTGGATAGGAATACCAACAATTTTACGCTAAAAAGAGGCTGAACATCGACAACCTTTCACTTCAAGTTATCCCCATGCCAGTTTCTCCATGGAGGGTTATTTAATTTGTACTATCCTCTTCCTTATGTTGATTAAAAGAATCTGCATTCTTGATTTAAATTATTAAATAACAAAGCCGAGTAATTCAGATATTAATTGCATTTATAATATTAGTCTGGAAAATTTTTTAGTTAATGTGGGACCTTATTTCCACTTCTATTAAAAATTCTTCTATTTGTTTTGTCAGCCTTGTATGGATAAGTCATCAAAGGGACTTAGGACGATTTTACGGACGGATGATGTATGGAAAGAGTGTTAAAAAAGTCCTAAACATTTTTACTTTAGTGCCGATTCAGTCATTTCCAATCAATTTTGGCTGGATTTTGCTGAGTGGACGCCGGTCGGCTGACATGGCTTGATCGGTGTTGACGTAGACAACTTTTACTAATATTTTAATATTTTATTTTTATTATTAATTTTTTTATTTTTCCTTCCCCTCCTCCAACCGGTTGCCGGACCTCGCCGGCCACCTCGCTAGTGGCCGCGAGGGCGGCCTTGTGCTAGCTGGTGACGGTTGAGCCTCACCCATGGCCAACGAGGGCAAGCCTCACCATCGCCGCCCAGGCCGTGAGGGCGACCTAGCGTCGGGTTGGCGAGGCTCACCCTCGCCGCCGAGCGCGAGGCCGCCCTCGTGGCCACTAGCGAGATGGCTAGCGAGGTCCGGCAACTGGCTAGAGGAGGGGAAGGAAAATGAAAAATAAAAATAAAAATAATAATAAAAATAAAAATATTAAAATATTATTAAAAATTATCCACGTATCCGGTCAGTCCAATCCAACCAAAATTAGTTGGAAAGGGCTGAATTGGCTCTAAGTAAAAATGTTAGGAGTAATTGACACCAAAAAAAGATTTACGACTAAATTGACATAAATACAAAAGATTTAGGACTTTTTTTAACACTTTTCCCAATGATGTATAATTGAATCATAACGCGTCATAATTGAGTAAATTTTTTCATAGCTTCTATATAAAATCTCGTAATACAAGAAGTGAAATTCACTCTCTTTTTTCATAACGCCAGCGGTCGCCAAGACTCCTTAGGACATGCCCTTCAATTCTACTTCGATTCTATTAATTCGTGCGCAATCACAGAATAGCAAAGACCGATTTTAACTTTCATTGCAGTCCTGCCGAATCTATAGACCGCCTCTTGCGTTTCAAACTAAGTTGCGCTTGCTTAGTCCACTTAAAGACAGATCATTCGGGTCGAGATTTGGGGATTCCCGAGACACTAGAAAAGGTAGAGACCACGATATGACCTGTACCAAACATGAAGTCGAAATTGAAAATGTGATCCCAAATGCCAGTTTTGTACGCATGAATGTGCAGTAAAAGACTCCAGGAAATTACGTATTACATTGCAAAACAGGCATTTTGACAAAGTCCGTGATCTTTTTACACGACCTGAGTTGATGCAAAAACTATACCGGCAAAAAAAGACTTTGAAGCTCAGTCAAAAGAGATGCACAGTTTTTAACTTCACAACCAAAGTTCTTTTATCTTCTGATACTAAGGAGTGCAACCGCCATATCAGACGCACCCTTTCAAGCTCTTAACAGACATAACCTTTCCGACCATGCGAGAGTTGTGATCTGTGATTGTCACATCCTTCTTGAATATGGAATGATTGATCGCAAACCAATCTCACCTCATAGATGGGGTAAACACGGCGTTTATGACTTCCTTCAAGTTCCGACACCCTACGATGACCATGCCATCAAAGGCTGAATTCGCGAAAACCTTCTCAGCTGACCTCGTGACGATACACATCTTATATCCAAGCTTTGCCACAGTGTGCACCCTCTCCTTCATTCTAGGAACCTAGAAATTACGGCATCAAACTTAATGACATGGCAAAATCGAATCGCAAAGGGGGGAAAATTGCAGTTCCCTTATTGAAATGAGAGATGTGTCTACTAAAACATTTGGAAGCTCGATCTTACCACGTGAAGCTCGCCACCGAGGCCAATCTCTCCAATAAAAGCAACGCCATAGGGAATGGGAAGCTCAAGAAAGCTAACGTAAGCGCATGAAAAGGAAAAGGAAAAGGAAAAGGAAAGGAAGGAAAAGATTTTCAGTTAATATTTCTAGCTGCATTGCACTTTTCTTTCATGTGAATAACAGATATTAAGAAAATGAAGAGAAGTACCTGCTGCAGATTGCTGCTGCTATGGCAAGATCACCAGCTGTCTCTGTTAGTTTCACTCCACTCAGCACATTTAAAAAGATGGCCTAGGGGAGGAAATATCAATTACAATTATAGAAGATTGTCAGAATCCTCATTTTTGTAGTTTCGCATTTTTTAGAAGCCATTATTGAATGACATTAGAAGCCAGATGCTAAAGTCCGGTAATATGTACAAGACGGAGACAGCATTTAATTAGTGAAGGCAGAAACAACTAGGAAAGATTAATTTATCTTACAGTTCTCTGAAGCTTTAAACCGGCTTGCTGCAGTAAAGCCTACAAAGAGCGCACACACAATAGCTAGCTTTTACTTTCAGATTTCTCCATGCAGGGGATAGAAACTTTCAGCTCATTTCAATAAATTAGGCCAAATGGCCAATCACCACACTTCCATGCTTTATTCTCCAGCCGTTCAGCAAGTTGCAAAAAGGACACCTTTAGAATTCATGTGCATACAGCACATACAATTTTATAGCCTCAGTTCCTGGCCTCCAGTAATAAATAAACATATTTGGTTTATGATGCATCTTCTTATGTAGAGGGGTTGTTCCTGGAGATATATCATTCTCATACCCAAAAAGGAAAAAAAATAAAATAAACAAAAACAGAGTATCACTAACCACAATAATCATTTCTGTTCTGCTTCTTTGGATGCCATTGACGCACCAAAATTTTTTCCAGCTAGGTAAACATAAAGCCTACAGCGAAGTCACAATAGTCAAAACGAAGAAGACAAGAAATAACACCACGTGGCAGAGTCAACAGCAAGGACGATGCTAGAACAGGCATTAGCATCGTGGCTGAAGAAAATATGTATGTGAACTTCGCCAATGTTTCCGAAAGGTTCAAATTTCCTCAAAGTAGAGCTGCTAACATAAAGTCCATTTGGAAAGGAGAAATTATGGAATCATCAGGATGAGAAGCTTCGTGTGTGAATGATGGCTGTAGTAGGACAACGAAAACTGATTATGGAAATTCTACCTGAATTTTGAGAAGCAAGGTTTGATATCCATCCATCACTACAGCAACAGCTAGGGCAGCCATGACTTCTGATTCATAATGCTCTTCACTTAATAATATCTCACTGGGATTCAAGACAGCTTCCAGTCCCGATTGTGACATTTCAAATACCCCAACCTACATTATGGAGAAAAAGAAGTGTCAATACCTGGAGAGTTCTTCTCTGCTCTAGAAATAGGGATACTCTAACACGCCAAAATCTTTTAGCATTGCACACGCTTGAAATTAGCACGCATTGTATATGAGAGAGAGGGAGTATACTTGCATCTAGATGAAAAAGGAGTGCATCGGTTTAATGAACCATACAAAATGAAGCTCCAAAATGGACGAACAGTCACCCGGAGCAAACAGTGTAAAGCACATATATGTTCCTTCTGTCCATAATTGTATCAAGATGACTTCATAAAGTTTTAAAGATCAACTTTGCTAATCATGATCTAGATGTGTGCCAAAGCAAACAAATAAAGCAAAGATTTAATGTTAACTATATCTCAATAAAACGGCATCCTGAACAAAAGAAAAAGTCCGAGAAACACACAACTGCATAAACAAAGAAAAGCAAAGACCATGAATTCTAGTCCATGAGCTAACGTAAAAAATTTAACAGGATGCGTACCTCATCTGTGGACCCAAAGCGATTTTTCACGGATCGCAGCAGACGACGGCTGGAGTACTTCCCTCCCTAAGAAATCAAGAGAGGGATTTTACTAAGATAGTGGAAAGCACTAACTTGTCAAGAAGCCCATACATGTGGCATACCTAAACCAAGTATGATTTGTCAAAGAGAAAACTTCTGCAGTTATCATTGAATGAAATATATGAGATCATAGCAAACGGGCATGTGGCCCTGCTAGTAAAGAGTTTGGGGGTGGGGCCGAAGAGTATCAAGTGCGGAGTTTGACCCCCATAAGTACGGTACACACATGTACATAGGAGAGAGGAGTGAGACCCAAAAAAGAAAAAAAAAATGTATGAGATCATAATTATGATTTATAGCACGAAACTTATTTTGTTGAAATGAACAGTTTCAATCCCCAAGACAACAAATCATTCGAGTAGCTGCTGGATAATTTCTTTAGATTGTTGCCACCTAAATTTAAGCAATCCTATTTAGTCATTTATTGCATAATAAAATTAGGAGTTGATCCCAATCCTATACAAAAATATTAGTAATTTGCATTTGCATATAAAAAATATTTTAATAGTAATAAGCCAGCATAAATTGCATTTTAATTAGTCTAGCATTGAATAAGTTTAAGTAAGGTTGTCTAGCATTGAATAAGTTTATGTTAGGAGTTTCTGAGCTTAATTGAATTTTCAGAGCTAAGCCGGCAGGCCTGATTAAATTCGGTCGAGTCTTAATCCTCTCTTTGGTCAAAATTGGCATGTGCCTTGCACATGGATGACGTAAACTAAGAGAGAATTTTTGATCAAATTTGGGAATCAGGAGAGCATATCCCTTGAAATTATTAGTCGTGAGGGAAGAATAAGAGATATCCTAATTTCCTATCTTGAATATATCACATAATCTCTTTGGTGCAATTTAGGAAAATTTTATCTTAGAAAAGCCCATATATGCATAACTTCTTTGTTGAATCTTTGTCATATTTGTTGCATTTGACGATAACGCAACTTTGATCTTGATTTGCTCAGAATCAAGATTTTTTCATCTTTCTCAAGAAATTTAGTTTTTCTTGCTTTGATTATTGAGTATTACATTCTCGCTTGCCCACCACATGATCACCCATCGTATACTAGTGATTTAAGATCAAAATTGACTAAGACTGCTTTCAAAACATCTTTAAAATAAAGAGAGAAGGTACCAACATATCATTAGATTTATCTAGTGTTATAATATACTTGTATCTATGGATTTCTAGTTCGTAAAAGTAAAATGTTCTCCCGTATTTACTAGATCTTTAATCAATCCAAATAAGTTAGTAACAATTTCTAAATATATTGAATTGCCTGTTTGAGAATGATTAAATTGAATACCAAAGTTGCGATTGGTATGTGCTTGAAAAAGTCCACGCTAAACCATAGCAATATATCATTGATGAGTAATTGTTTGTGTTCGCCAAAATAAACCATTAGCTTTCCCTTGGTGATTCATCTCTAGGATGGTTGCCACATGGATCACCTAACTAATTGACCCATCTTATGTGAAGGGAACTTGAAGTGCTAAGATGGGATCAAATAAATTCAACGACAGTGAAAGAATGCATTAAGATACATAACATGAGATGCTACAATTATGCAACAGCTTCAGTAAATTCACTATCAATACATTAAACGACATGTCGAAAAAGGTACCAACTTTCAGTAACAAAATGACATCCACAATGTACTTCAAAACTCCGGGACCAGCTATTTCTTCAGATTTTGTCCTATGTCCAGTCTGAAACATACAATAAACAAGGGTGAACTCACATAAGCAAAACTTTCTAGAAAGATTGATCGTTACAGCAACTTGATTATAACCAAGAAACTAAAGATGTATGGGCTGACGGAATTGTTATAATGTTGGATAGCACTCCAAATTTGTAGGTGATTTATAGAAAACAAACAATGAGACTTAACAGATTTTGGATACCATTATAACAGGAATGTTTGTCTTCTTTGCAAAACGACTCAATGCTAACGTACATTCTTTCACCTGCCACACATCAATGTCAAGATCCATCACAAATTTGTCCTGGGTGATTGAATAGGGAGAGTCTAAATCAAGTCATCAATATCAGTACTGTCAAAATCGGACAAGGTAATTGGTTAACCGATAGAATCATCCAGAAAAGCACACTTGAATATGTGATGACGATGGGCAAAGGAACTATTAGCAACATATCACTAAACATATTTCAGTGCCCTATACTGAAATCGCTAATATGCTGAACTTAGGTCCATTTTTGCCTCTTTGCAAGGGGGAAGATTGCAAAGATGTTACCTGTGAGAGAGCTCCAGCACTTCCCGCCACTCTTTTTAGATAAACTGTCTGAATTGAATCAACAATCAAAGCTCGAGGTGAAAGAACTTGAATTTGTTCTAGTATGTCCTGAAGAACAAAACGCATGTCAGGCTTCACACAAAGCAAATGCTTAATCAGCACCTTTCAATTTGCAAGAGATCTGGAATTTTCATATCCTACAGAGAGACAATTTTTGCATGTACACAACCCATAAAAAGTTTCCTTTAACAAGCACATGTTTCAACTGCTTTCTAAGGAATCATGATCTCCATTGAACTTTGGGTCTAGCAGTTTGCTAGTGACAGCTCACGAATCCAATCCAATTTTAAACATGAAAAATCAGGACAGATTGTGAAAGCAATTCGAGAGGTATATATAACTGCTCAGCAAAGGTCCGACTTAGCACCCACCTCAATATCAGTGTTTGAGGACAAATACAGTTCTTCAGTTCTAATGCTCAGACGGTCAGCTCTGCTTCCTATTTGCTCCACATTCTACCACAAAATAAAAAAGAGTCCTCAGAAATATACAGGTTGGCCAAAAAGGATTAAAGAGAAGCCACACATACAGCAGATATGTATCAGAGTAAAATTTATTAGTCATTATAAAATATAGCTTTCTATCAAGCCCCCTCAAGTAATATTGTCACATGGCTAAATGATATGGTGCAAGCCAGTTAGAGGATAGAAAGCCTAAGCCAGATAATGTGGAAGAGCCTATATTTACAAACAAGAAAAACCATCTGAGAAGCAACATATTTGATCTGGTGAAAAGAATGAATATGCATGACAACAAAGACCATCAGCAGGCTAACATGAAAACTCCATTTACCTCTTCCCCAGAGACATATACTACTGGAGCCGATCTACCAAGATCACGCCCTTCAGCAATCATTGCAGCCATCTTCCAGTTGAAAAACATTAATATACAAGATGGACAAGGTAGGGCACAATGGTTAGGCAGAGAAGTAGATATATAGAGAACTGAACATATTTTATGAATATTTAATGTATCCTCTGAGTACATTACCTGCAGCAACAGGGTACTCTTGCCAACACCAGGATCACCTCCCACCAAAATTAAGGAACCTTTAGAGCCACAATGCAGCAGATTCAATAGCTTTGATAAAATTAAATTCTTAAAAACTTTCGCATATCTCAAGTGGAAGTTCTAGTACAGCAGCTGATTCATGCGGACCATACAGAAGTAGGTCAAACCTGGCACAAGATCACCACCTAGCACTCTCGAAACCTCCTCACCGAAGGGTCCATACCTAAGCATCAAGCACCCCAAGAGATCATTTACTCTGTGGAATTTGGGCGACACGTGTTTCTTCCAAAATTAATTAATTTAAGTACTAATGTGTTAAAATAACCAGCATGAATCGTTTCATCAAGGTGGGCAACAGATTGTCATCAGCACCATAAGTCACATCTTCACTCTCATATTACTAAATTATACGATCATTTTGGCAAATTTCATCAGAAAATTCAAAATCACCACATAACGCTCAATGATCGAACTCCCGGAAAGATGTTACGAAATAAATCATGTCTAATGTAGATAAGAGAATAAAATTAACTAAACAACAACTTTTTCAATTGTTTATCTTTCTATAGCACCTGCATATAGGGTCCAAAGCTAACCAGTTATTAATCTCCAAGAACAGAACAAACTTACAGAGGAATCCGCCGCTCTAGCTGATTCAAAACCCTATTCACATCCGTCAACCGCAGTGGCTGCACCTCGCCATCCCGCTGCGGCTGCCACGTCCTCCCCACATGCTCCGACACCTTGAAACCGCTCACTTTCTCACTTCCGCCGCCATTTTCCTCCCCCGTGAACTTCTTCATTGTCCCGGAGCTACGGCATGACCCGCAAGAACCTCGCCGTTGTCCATCCGTGTACCCGCAATTCGAACAAACCCCACAACCTCTCTTCTTCCCGTTCTTACTACTACCACCAGAATAGGAACTCCTTCCACCTCCAAAATACCTCCTTTCTTCAGAAATTTCGCCGTTCCCACTTCTTGCTTCGCTGTCAGGACCCGACCCTGCTTCTCTGTCACTGGTTCTGGCCCAGCGGTTAGCATGGTCATAGAAGCTGGGTTTTCGCGAGAGGAAGCGGTGATTGGTGGAGTGAACACCGGGATAGAAATGGGGGCTCTGGAGGGGCTTGAAGAACGCGAGGGATGTGGGTTTAGTGGTGGGATCGAGGAAGTGCTTGTGGGTGCAGAGTGTTCTCAAAGCTCTCATTGCAGATGCTGGTGTGACATGAAAAGGGAAGCGAGAAGATTTCAGAAAGATGGAATCTTTAGGGCTGATTAGCAGAGCTTAGGCCATGATGAGGACGAAGAAGTCAGCACAAAACCCCGCGAAGTTCAAAAGACACGGAGCTTCAGACCGGTGATACAGGATAGGACCACCACCCCCACCTCCCATTTAAGGCCCCAATCAACCGTGAGAAATTCAAATTTTATAAAGGGAGAGAGCTCAAATCATACGTATAATAACATTTTTATTTAAAAATTATTTAAAAATTATTTTTTGTTCCGAATAATTATTATTTAATAGAAAAGCACAAAATTTATATTTTTGAAATAAAAAAAAACATAAACACATCTAGTAAACTACTATCACCTTGGTGACCGCAATAGTTTGGGCTCTCTCTCCCTCACGAAGGGGAGGAGTTCGAATCCTCTCACGGTCGCTTGAGCTTAAATGGAATGTCGGGGTGGTGAGTCCTCCCGCTTACGTTTCCCAAGATTTACTCACCGACTGCCAGTTGTACGGGATTCCTAGGTCACAAAAAGAATCCCAGGTTTATTCGCCGACTTCTGGCGGTACGGGATTCCCGAGTCAAAAAAAAAAAAAAAAAACATTTAGTAAACTTGTATAATTTTTTTACTTCTTTTAATTTTTTTATTTATTTTTTTTTTCCTTTTTTTTTTGACGAGGGTCGGTGGCCTCACCCGGCCACGGCGAGGCTCGGCCTCGCCAGATCTGAGCAAGCTCGACGCTCAACCTCGCCAAGGGCCGGTGATGCTCCGGCGAGATCATCGGCCATGGCCGAGGCTGGTGATTGGCTAAAGAAAAAGAAGAATAAAAGAAGAAGAAAAGAAAGAGGAAAAAATATGAGAGAAAAAAATTATTTCTCGGAACTTGTTTCTTGTTTTTATTCCAAATTTATTCTTCCGGAACAAAAAAAAAAAAAATTGAACAAAAACGTAAACAAACACTTTTATGTTCTTTTTTTTTTTTCCCAGAAAAAAAAAAAAAAATTATGTTCATGACTAGAAAGAAAGAATACAAACAAACAGCCTTATAGTAAAAAGAATCTCAAAAAGGTAGATTTTTTTTTGGGAAAATCTCAAATAAGAATATGAAGTTGAGCCATTTTCTCAAAAAATGACCTAAAGTGGATACTGTCTCAAATAATGACCTAGAGTGGCTAACTTACTCTCAATTAAGGACCTGAACTTCTAATTTTATTCACAGCTAGGGGTACTTTTGTCCAATAATATTGTTGTTTATCTTTTTCTCTATCTTTCTTCTTTTTTTTCTTTCTTCATCTTTCTCACTCTCTACATCACCTCCATTATCAACCCCTCCATTGCTCCGTGTCATCTCATTGTATGACCAAGATTGGGTTTTCTTTAACACAAGCCATTACAATGTAGTCTAACTTGTTGAAATTTTTAAATTTCACTCCTCAAAATGGTTTGTAGACAATTCCACGAAGCCGAAATGAACCTTCAAAAATAACTTCTTTTTATTCCAACATTCATCGCAAATTCTGATCTCAAAGCCACAATATGAATATGATTTTGCTGAGACTCAATTTCTTGTCCAACTCCCAAGCTATGCAACTAATCCCTTCGGCGATGTATTTCTCTCACCTCGAGAGTGCAGCAAACTCCACTTATTACGAGCCTTCCGCTAACATAGCAACTACAATTTTTTGTGTTGTTTTTGGTCTTGCTTGCCAACAACAAAGTAGTAATATCCAAGCATTGCCAGATTGTCTTGTTTGACTAACTTATGCCTCTATTCAATTAACACTTGGTGATCAACAATTTCATGCCAAAGAACAATTTTGTTGCAACTGGCGACTATTTCAACGTCGGTGAGAGTTTGCCACATCAATTTCAAATTTGGGTTTGCCTCTCTTGCGTATATTCAATCTTTCAAAGATCCCCCTTCCCCTTTGCAATGCCAATGGCTCCTTTCAATAATCCCTAGTCTGGAGACACCCACTCACACTCTTGCCATTCTCATCGACGCAGCTATTCTCCTTAATCAATACCCCATCTTGAGATTGATCATTAGTTGTATTTGACATCATTAACTGTAGAAATTGTTGTACTTTGTTGCCCCATTGCCGCCATTGACAAGTCCTATTCGAGCTCTCAACCTCATTGACCGCTAGCCCTGATAGAAAATCCAACATCATCGGAGTCAGATGGAGGTCAATTCAAGCTTTAGGCTGAGCACAAGCGAGCCGAGATTTGATGCATCTTGAAGAATTGAGGATTTTATCATCTGAGAAGGTGGCCAGTAGCAAATAACTCCAATCCGACTTCTTGTCACGAGGACCAACTACGTGATGACATGAAGCTCACGAGATCGCTAGTAGGGGCCTGATTATGGTGTTGAAGAATGAGGCAATGTAGATCGAAGGAGGAGGTGTGAGGAAGATGAAGAAAGAAAAAAAAATTAAAGAAAAAATGTTCTTGGACAAAACTACCCAAGCTATAAATAAGATTGAAAGTTTGGGTCCTTATTTGAGACAAAATTAGCCACTTTGGGTCCTTATTTGATATAGTGCCTACTTTGGGTCATTTTTTGAGAAAATGAACCCACTTCATGCCCTTATTTGAAATTTTCTCTTTTTTTTTCCTTTGTGAAAATATCCTCCATCATTTCTATTTTAAATATCATATCCATGAACAAATGTGTAAGTCAATAGTTCCATTTTGTCTCTAATGAATTTTAATTTAAAAAAAAAAAAAAACTGAATCTTTTCCATTGCACTTTGCAAATTCTTGCGATATTTTATGCGACTAATGTAAATAATATTGAGGTGAGAAGCTTGTTTTTGTTTTCTTATAGGATCGACCCTGTTGACGTGAGACCAAAAAGGTTATGTAATTATCAGTGTAATCTTGGCTTTGATTATTCGACTCTCCCCTTATCTTTCGGAAAAATAGAGACCATTGGCTCTATTCGTTTCCCAAAAATGCGGCATTTTTTAAAATATTTTTCAAGAAGTCATTTTCCACAAAAATGTCATTTATCTTTCAGTGTTTATCTAAAACCTAAAAATGAAATGGAAAGTATTTTTCAATATTTAGTAAGGGAAATCTTTTTCTCTTTACACTTTTTTTCAATAATTTTGTTATTACTTTATTTTTAAATCAAAGTTTAATTTTTTTTTCCTTTTCTTTTCTTTTTATCTACTTCTCCTTTGGCTAATCACTAGCCACGGGCCCACGGCAATGGCTTGTGACTAGCCGAAGACTAGCTTCGCTAGCTTGTTGATTTGGCAAGTAGCAAGCTCAAGCTCGCCAACCTCTGGCCTTGCCAGAGGTTGGTGCTTGTCGCTGGCTCACCAATTTCGCTAGTGGCGAGGAGCGTGCCTTGAGCTTGCCACTCGCCAAAGATCGGCGAGTGTGAGAGCCTAAGCACAAGGGCAAGCCTCAAGTTTACTGACCTTTAGTCTCACTAGATTGGTGAGCCAAAGGCTTGCACTCTTCCATCAATTCGGTGATTTGGCAAGCGGCATGTAGCAAGCTTGAGCTCATCGGGTGAACCTCAAGCTCGCTCATGGCTAGCTATCAACCGTAGTCGTGTCGATGATCGGTCAAAGAAGGTGGAAAAAACTAAAAGGAAAAATAAAAGAAAAAGAGAAAAATGAAAAAAAAAAAAAAATTTAAAATTCAAATTATTAAAAAAGAAAACTAGAAAGAATGGGGCTAGTAGGGTATGAGACAAGAGAGAGTGAGTAAGGAAAATGATTTCCTCAATTTGAAAAGTGGAAAATATTTTCTCCCCTTTTAGAAGACTTTTTTTTTTTTTTTGTGGAAAATGTTTTTCATGACTAGTTCATTTTCTGTGAAATGAACACCGAAAAGTTTGGAAAATATATTCTTGGAAGTTATTTTCCGCGAAATAAATGGAGTCTAAAGTTTTAGTCAATTCTTTGCGAAACGAATGGAGCCTAAAGTTTTTGTCAATTCTCATGGTAGATTGACAAAGTGGAGAGAGAGAGAGATTGATTTGTCTCGCCCTCGAACAACCAGTGCTGCTCCTGGAGTTAGAGAGGTCATCATCAAGGGGGTAAATGGCCAACATGAGATTTTGTCACTTAGTCAAAGAAAATGAGTTATAATATCTTGGCAAACTTGGAATTAATAGAAGGAAGCCAACTCAAATCGATTAGTGTTTTATGATTATATGGTAGTTGAAATTAGACATAGCCTAAAGGTCTTTCTTCTTTGCTAAATCTCACTAGTTTTTGTAACATAATTAACTCATGCATCAAACATGATTTATGTAATCCCCCATCTAAATCACTTGAGTCAGGTCTTTAAATGAAGTGTTCATGCGTGATCATGGAAAGTAGTAAGCATGTGGGGGTGATTCTTATGAATCAATTTGGAATGCCTCTCACATCCAACGTGGTACTTGAGAGAGTCACAAACTACTCAGCATAAAGTAGTGATGTATGTGAGCGTCATGGCCGGTGCGGTGATGGTCGTCGGACAAGTGTTTTTCTTTTTTTTTGGGTGATGCCCCAAGGCAGTAGTAAATAACAATGAGCGTTCGCTTTATGTCTTGAGATTCTTGTCTACAAGTGAAGTTTTCTTTTGGTGTTTTCCTGTGAAGAGGTCGAAGTTTAATGTATGGGAAGAAGAGAGTTTGATGTTTGGGGATGATCCTGTGAAGAGGTCGAAGTTCTGCGAAAAGGAGGGAGGCAGATGTTCGGGCGAGGATAGGTGAAGTGGCCGTGGGTGGTGAATTGTCGGCTTAAATGAATTTAGGTTCGATTCGGCTTTGATAGAGTTGGGCTCATCTAGGCTTATTGGACTTTGAGCGCCTTTTTTTAAGATGGGCTGACCGAAATTTGGGTTTAAGATGGGCTTAGTACTTAGGCTTAAGTTTATAATGGGCTTTGAGTTGGGCTTCTTTCTTTTATACACCTTTAATTTTTCTTTTTTGGGGCGTTGCGGGACTGGGCTCAGTTGATGAGCCCAGTCCAGTCATGGACCCGGTCGGTCCTGACCCGAGTCAGATGTAGAGATCCGACCCGGGTCCGTTTTATATTATATTATTTTAATATTAACAAAATTATTTTATAAGATATTAAAAATTCAAAAATTCGGCAAAAAATTTATATTTTTAGAAATTAAGAAAAAGCTTTAAAATTTTATTTTTTGAGTAATTTTCTCTTAAAATGTACAAAAATTTGTGATAAAAAAATTGTACTCAAAATTAAACAAGCTCTTAGGGCTTTACCGTAGGGTTTGAATGTTCTTAAAGACAAATACTAGTCGTTATGTGCACACATCTATTTGGATTATCATTTGATTGCACATTTTTGATATGTTGATTGTGGTTTACCTTTAACGTAGTTAGGAGTGACATTTTTATTATCTCTTATATCATAAGATTCTCGCTTTGCTTTGCAATTAATTTAGTGCTTTCATTGGGTATTGATTGTTATTTTAATGATTTTGCCCCACATAATCGCTTCACATGTTAATGGATAGATTAAAAATCAATACAGACTATTTGACAAATATTTTTTTGAAATGAATAAGATTAGATATCGAAAGGATACTATTTGACCAATTTATATAATTAAGTCCCCGATCCTAAATTCTCTAATTGCATCGGAAGCAATGTATACTCTCATGCTTCACTTGATTTTTAACTTACCCTAATAGGCTAGTGGTGACTCATTAATAGAAAATCCCAGCATCAATTTGAAACTAAATTTGAATATTTCAACATTACGCGAGATATGAGTTTGATAGAGCTCGCGTCTAAAACGAGAGTCATAGGCCTGCCTTTTAGGCAATATCTCTAGACCTATGTATTTTCCTTTTCGGAGGAAAAAAGTAGGTTGCAACAATGTCCTTGTTACTATTGGCCCATATCGAGCGGCATTCTTCTCACATTTGGATGTATGATTTGGTTTATTTCTCCCACTTTGTCATTCTATCATCTTGTCAGGCTAGAGCCCAGTCTGACGTTGAAACACAAATTTGCTGAAGGAGGTCTTGTTTTGATATCGTTTGTAAAAATTTGATTTGATTCCATCCATTGAGGCCAAGCACTCGAAAAGACCACTCAAATATGGCCACATAAGGTAACAAACCTTTTGGGATGAATCACTTTTGGATATTTCCGCAAAGCCTCTCAGGCGGACCCGATACTTTCATTGCAATGGCACATGACGGTAGATTCCTCGTGATTTTCCATTTTTTAATCCTAGTATAGAGAAATGGGCGGGTTTTAATCGATATAAGTTATTAATAAAGGATGCGAGTGTCATTCATGGATGTGCTAATCCTCTTTATCACCACATTGCTTGTGATGATATCTTTTCATTGATAAACAAGAAGCAATTGTAATTTCATATGTCAACATATATATTGTCTTACTGTCATTTCATTCGTTCACTTCGAATCTTGTCATGGTTTCTATATGTTTTGAATGATTGTATTCTTGTCATTGTATTTTGTATATAAAAATGAATTGTGTGAACAACAAAATGCAGATTTTGTAATATCATGTCAAGCTTTTATTTTTTGTTCATTAATTGTTTCATTTTTTGGATTTTTCCAATGAACTTCATGTTTTGTTTCATTCTCATATTTTATTAAATAGTTGCCTAACCCAGAATCCCTATTTGAATGCAAATTAAACTAAATTTTTTTGTAGAAAAAAAATTGGATTTGAATAGTAAAGTGGTGATGTCCCAATTTGAGGATTTGCTTAGGTATAAAAATCAACGAATGTTCATTGCTTTGCACTTAAATAACTTGATAATTCAAATGTAGAAACAAAATAAATTTTGGTAAGTGACTCAAATAAGAAGGGGTAATACAAAACTAGTTGGTAAATTAATCGGCAAAAATTAAATGTACATCAGTGAAAAAAAAAAGTTTGTAAATTCTTGTAAGAGTTGATAAATCTAAGATCATTAGGAGAAAAAAAAAAGTTGATAAAAGATGAAAAAAGCTGGTAGTTGCTTAATAGTGTTGGTAAGTTATAACAAGTTATCGAGACATCAGGAAATTGCTAATTATTTTTTACCTAGCAGTTTTTTAATGTTTACTAATTTTTTCTTAAATTTACCAACACAAAAAAGAAAGCTCCATTTTGATGCGTGACCACACATCACATTTATTTGGGGAGTGGAACAGTAAAAGCATCTAGGTAACGCCAATAGTCATTGTAGTATGGCCGATTAGAGTATATGGCCTTTTCATTTCGTGACTGTATTATCTCTTCTTTGGATTGTATTTGTGTAATGTACACCATCAATCTAAAAAATTCTATACAGAAGCAGTCATAAATTTAAAAAACGGTACACGTGTCGGCGCATAAACATTGCTTGTGTAATTTTTTATTACACTCCCGCTGCAACGTATAAGATTCTTTTACATAATATCAAAAAAAGGAAAAGGAAGAGAGAAAACTCGTACTCACCAAGAGATGGCGACTTCCGCAGCAATATTCGAATTGCGTCATTTTTGTAAGTAAGAGGCTGCGACTGTCCTCTGTCAATTTTCATGGAGACCAAGTCATACGATTTTAAGACATCTTGGTACGAATCAAAGTGGGTGAATTGCCCAGAAAGAGACGAGAAGGAAAAACAGAGGATGAAATTCCACACGCATGACCATGAAGACAAGAAAAGCCTCCGGGTATCCATATCTATACACGAACATGAATTTAAACCACACCAACTGAAATTCCACACGCATGACCATGAAGACAAGAAAAGCCTCCGGGTATCCATATCTATACACGAACATGAATTTAAAACACACCAACTCGAGTTTAGTAGTACTAGGAGTTTCCATAGTTTTGCAACGAGAGTGGACTAATCCTGACGGAACTTAACTACTTTGCCATGGCTCCAGCAGGCGGATCAAGTTCTGATGAGGTCGTTCCGCGTTGCTCATTTGGTTTTCCTTCCTCCCACTTTGTCTCGGATGCCAATTCTCTTGTCAAAGATCCCTGCAGTTCCGTCAATACATCACTTATGTCCGGCCTTTCAGCCGATCTTTCTCTGGTACATGACTCCGCAATTTTTACCACATTCCTAGCTGAGTCGATGTTGAATTTTCGTTCCAGATGTGGATCCATAAGTCCCAGTATATTTCCATTTTCGATGAACGGAGTCACATACTCAAGTATGCGCACGATTTTTCTCCCAGGCCTATCCATTATCGCCGGATGTCCTGTGATCAGCTCAAAGAGCACAATTCCGAAACTGTAAACATCACTTTTCTTGTTTAAGCTGTAAGAGCGTGGCTGATACCTGCAGAAGACATAAGAGCATGGACGATAAGGCTTCTCTTTGAATTCTCGAGTCATGTATCCATGCTGAACTTTTTTCAGTGGAATCCTCATCATAGCCACTAAGAAAGTCGAAAAAGATGTAACCTCTGAAGTATAAACACTGTATCTGTAACCTAGTACCAAGTAGGGGATACTGATAAATGTGAAGCAAAAAATGAAATCATTGGGAATGTCAGAGATTATAAAGAGATTGAGTTTCAGACATTACTCAGGGTCGAGGTAACCCTCAGTGCCTAAAGGAGTAGATGACTTATGACCACCGCTTTTGGTTGTGGAAGCCCTTGACAGGCCAAAGTCAGATATTTTGGCCACCTTTTCTTCACTCAACAAGATGTTTGAGGCCTTCAAGTCTCTGTGGATGATGGCTGGAGTGCAATGATTATGCAGATAATCCAGACCTGTAATTTTGGCAAAGCACTTCCTTTAACCAAGCTGAAGCCATGAAGAGAAAAATGCAGTGGTGGATATGATTCACATACCGTGTGCTACATTCAAAGCAATTTGCAGTCTCTCACTCCAAGTCAAGACATTTGACTTCTTTCCTTCTAAATTAACATGTCTTTGCATCATATCTTTGCAGAATTATAATAGAGAAATTAAAACATACAGGATAATGATGAAGTACCTGATAAGTGTTCTTCCAGATTTCCACTGGCCATGAATTCATATACTAAGGCCATTTTTTTGCAGTGATCACAATATCCAAGTAAGGAAACCAAATTTCCATGGTGAACCCTCGATGAGAGTCTTAACTGCAAATTCAAGACAGTGCCTTTTACGTTGGCAGTATCACAACGTGAGAGCAAGCTCCTAAATAAGCATTTGATTGGTCATTTCTATCTAACCTCAGCCAGGAATTCCTTGCGCCCTTGCCATGATGATTTAGAGAGCACCTTGACAGCTACGCTGGTGCCATCATCTAGAGTACCGAGATATACTTCTCCAAATGCTCCTTCGCCAATTTTCGTCGCTTTATTGTTTTTTTTCAAAACCTCGCTGCCGTTTTTGCCAGTTTTAGATGCGTTATTGATGATCCTTGAAATCTCGACCCTGTTGTAAGATTTTAATTTCTCCAGTCCTTCATTATATTACAAAATTATTACGAATCAGTTTACATTACATCAATACTAACATACTAATACAAGTAGAGATAGAAAACAATACAAATATTTAGATAAATATATAGGTAGATAATGCTAAGTATGATGATATTTTAATTTTTTTATAATATTGATGCCTGCAACTAGGCTTTAGTGATCCCAGTATGTATATATTCTCTAGTTTGTTAGGATCACTCTGTGGCTTTGCAAGAATTTGCTTTCATTCAAGGAAAATTTGCCTTAAGCCTGATTGCAATGTGTGTGAGATTTTAAAACGACGTGCTCTTGTGACGGTGAAAACATAGAAGTCGCCTATTTATCTCTCAACTAAATTATCCTAGAAATGTTGTAAAAACTCGTGCATTAGACTGATCAGGGGCAACTGTATTCTTAAGTTGTAACGATTTGACTGCATGCGTGTTGTGTAGTAGGCTTAATAATACTATTTTCATACTTGATTCTTGTTTCCTTCCTTGGAGACTTGTCTTTGAACCTCACAAAATGTTGAAAATACAGTAGTGCAGCTGTATGAAGCGAATCATTAAAGCCCAATAAGCCAGGGGTTCACTTGGATGTGGCGTAGACAAGTTGACATGCAATAAAGTGATGAGTTCAGGTGAATGTGTGAAAAATGATGCAGGAAGTAGTATCCACTACAAGAGACAACAGATAGAAGTTCATGCCGAAAATATGTCATCAATAGGGCATAAGAAATAGGGAACAGAACATATGATACTACACATCTATAATGCTTTTCCTCTACAAATCACTATCTAAATGACACTTCTGCTGTAAAATCTGTCAAAAATCATAATGCTGATGAAACTAACTCTGATTTTTTGTCTGTATAGTCTATCTTCAATCTCTTAGGATTGCTTTGTGAAATGAAATTCTTTAGAAAGAACTTCTAATTCAAGAAATCATCTGTTAGGCCTGATCGCAATGTAGAATTTATTTTAAAAGAGTGCTCTTATAAAGGTAAGAACAGGGATCAAGTTGCCATTGATATTTTCTCAACTAGATAAACCAAGAAATGTTGTTTAATTTCATGTAAATATGCTGTGGAAGAGAAGTAAAAGAATAAGTTACCTATTGTCCGTTTCATTCTGATCAACACGATAGTCAACACACAGATAACTATGAAGAAGCTTGAAACTGATGCAACCATTGGGACCAAGATGGAGTTTTTAGCCTCCCTCTTTGGGCAAGAACTTGCCCAGCAAAGATCGGGGTTGTTGTCAAGCCTGCAACAAAAGTAAGTAGGTAAAGTTATATTTATTGAATTGCTTTGCCTACAAGTTGATCACAACCGGCCTTCATATTTGCTTTGAATCACAATAATACATGTTATATAGAATCCTTTCTAGAGAGAAAGAGAGAGAGGGAGAGAGAGAGAGAGGGAGGGAGGGAGAAACAAGCCTCAAGTCTAATGTCTCGTCTTCAAGCCTCCCTTTAAGAGCCTTAGGAATTGAACCATTAAGCTTGTTTCTGCTTAGATTCCTGCAAAGCATAACCATGTATAAAGACCTATGCTCTGTCAATTTTTCAAGGCGCCACTAAGGCACATTAACTTACAAAATTCTCAACTTTGGCAAATTTGCCAAAGTTTCCGGTATGGCTCCTGTAAGTTCATTGTTGGATAGATCTCTGAAACAAAGCGAGTCTGTGTAGTTAACAATTCAATAGATCTCATTGAAAATTTTGAGATTATGAATAAAAAAAACAACAAACATTTTAAGCCAAAGAGGCCAAAAATATCGTTGCACTGCTTTAAAATCGATGCTCCACATGAACTTCCTCTGGTAAATGCCGCCTCTTGAAGCCTCAAAAGCAACTTTTTCTTCGGAACAAGTAAGAACGAGCTCCATAGCAAGAACTAGGATGTCCCAATCCATTCAAACAGAAATTATAAAATATGTGCCCTTAAAACACTACCTAAATCCTCCCAACAAAAGTTGACCCCCATGGAAATGTAAAGTTGAAAACACTATGTAAATCACTATTGTGATACCTTTTTTATAAAATTTTCCTGGGCAGACATTTAAACGCAAGGTTGATACAACGAAGGTCTAAAGTTCACTCAATCCCAAAACACTATCACCTCAATAAGGACCTCATTGGACTAATACTTACAAGGCCTCCAATTCCAATAGATTTGATAGTGAAGAATGGATGTTGCCCCTCAAATTGCTAGAGCTCAGGTTCCTGCCCATAATCAATCACATGAGAAGAAGCTGTGGTAATGTTGGTTCGATACACAAAAGTTTATACACTCAACTATAGAGAACATAATGTCACCTAAGATTAAAATTGAGAAGCACACAACTGATGAAGGAGTTTTTACAAATTAATGTAGTCATACAAAGGAACGACCTTCCAATTTTTCAAGAAGAATGAGGAAAAGCTTCAATTGTTCAAGAAGAAAAGAGAATTCTTTTAAAGTTTCACTGGCGGCACTAGCATCATCCTACAAGAAATAGTGCAAGGAAACTTATAGCAAAATAACCCTCGGACCTACTTATAGACTTTGGAAATGTAGGTTTCTTATGCAAAGACAATGTGGTCATGCAAGGGAGCAAACTTTCAACTTTTCAAGAAGAATGAGAACAAAACTTCACTTCTTCATATATATATATATATATATATATAGAGAGAGAGAGAGAGAGAGAGAGAGTTCTTTTAGAGTTTCACCACTATATGGTACTTCAAGAAATAGTTCAAAGGCACTTACAGTGAAATAATCTTTGGAAGTTTTCCATAACTACAATTCAGACTTTCCCACATATAGTAGCTTGGGACACACGGATCGCCCTGCCAGCTCTCTTTATTCAGTCCATAGGTTGCCTTGGTATCATTGATAGCTTTCACTGTAGTTTATACCACAACAATATTATTTCTTTTTAAAAAATTGTAATGTTGTGAAAATTGAGAAAATGCTATATGTTCAATTTGAAGTGATTACCAGCAATGAAGTATGCCAAGCACAACGTAGCCTTTTACTTTCAGAATAAACCTAGTTCAAGAGTAGCCTATTAACCATTATAATTGCATCTTCTAGAGCTCAATTAAGAAAACCGTTACCTTATTCTTCCTAGATTTTTCAAATTAAGCTTCTTGAAGCTTAATTTCACCTTACATTTTTGTAAACTTAGCTTATAACCTTTCTGTCGCCACAATCTTTACCTACCAAACCTCACCACCAATAATTACTTAACCAATCCAACATCAATTCTCTTCTGATGGAGCAACCAGGGCAAGTAAATCTAAATTATTGCCTTGTAAGAGCTAATGAGGTTTCTAAGGAGGAGTAAGCATTAAGATCTCCTAGATTTACCAAGAGAGTACTCTTCATCCAATGGAGTCATCAATTTGATCAACAAATCCTTATTATTATTATTATTTTATCACCTTTTACTTTCATTAGCCATGCAAAATGAAACTAATCAAGTTAGATTATGCAAGAAGCATCTCCTAAAATTGAGTTAGATGAACAGAAATCAATGCAACAGTTAATTGCTAAAATCGTCTAGCATATGTGTCGACACCTTTAAGAATCTGAGACCACACGGAGTGGAGGTTGACCAGTTTATGTGGCAGTACTTTTTACTGAATTCAACCTATGTGATCAGATGTGTAATGAGTCGCTTTTTAACCAATTCGTTGTTCATATCCACTTTAGAAGACTTCTGGTAGCACAACATTCGAATTGGCTCTAGAAAAACACGTGGAAGTAGGGGAAATACCATCATCTTCGGCTGTTTGTACATTGGGGAGTCCACCAATGAAATAGACCTCGATGGCATTGAGGATTGGCAGAGATGGAGATTCCTCCGATGTGGGACTGATCGAGATGTTGATCTGGGAAGCAGTAACCGGAGTGGAGACTACAGTCACTGGCTTTAAGTACTCGAGCGTCACATTCTTCGTGAATTGATTACCATTGATGGAAACCGTGAACTCCCTTTGTTGGCCACTCCGCAAAATTTCAATTTCGGCAAAATGGAAGTACAAGATCCAGTTACCTGGAGGAACGTATGGCTCCGGTGTTGTCCAACTATAACTCAAGGAGGAATAACTGCTGGTTGCAGCGGTCATAAGAACATTTTCTGGAACCTTGTACGCATCGTTGTTGTTGGACAAGGACGTGGTGCTGGTCAAATGCACGTAGTAATCATCACAGCCCCACCAGAGGCGATCAAAAGCATCCACTGGGTATCTGGTTGAGGCATTTTCACAAACAGTTGATACACTCGGCCATTGAGAAATCAATAAACTTGCAAATTTTCAAAAATGTAAGTCTTTGATTACTCTACTCCTACTATCAATCAGACTCTTGTACCTGATAAAAATGGGACATCATGTGCATGATTTTTAGTTGGCGGGCGCTTGTCTAAAATCATTAATTGGACCGCATATTGAAATATTAAGTGGATTTCCTTATTTGGTAACTTTTCCTTGAATTCACTCGTGTTTTTTATAATCAATATTTTAAAATTGAACTAATACTTCATATTAGGTGGATCTTTAATTAGCAACTCCTGGTTCAGTCCACTCGTGTTTTTTTGTAATCAATATTTTAAAAATTCAGTTATTAATTTGTATTGCGCATGTTTAACAAGCGTCAAAAGATATAAAAAGTGATTATTTAAATGACATATCACCTAGAATGAAAATGGTAATTGTCAACGAAGAGTCGTTTGTTTGTTAGAATTTTAAATAAGAAATTATCACACCCTATATTTGAAACTCATGTATGAATTAACTAAATTATTAGATGCAAACATTTTCTATCATGAATGAGTATATTCCTATGAGATTCTTATAGAAAATTAAGTGTTTTAGTCATAAAATAGTTATGCACCAAAAATTAAATTATTAGTGAATTCTTAACCATCTTCATTAGTACATAGTGCATAGCAATAAACCAAGCCAAAAAAAAAAAAAAATCATAGCAATTAATGGTACCATTAGTAATTTCTTTTTGGGACGAATACCGTAAGTAGAGTTTATGAAATTATTGTGAACTCAATTATATTGCAACTATAATGTTTCAATGATCTATATGATAATTAGAATTTCTTCGGGGTGACTTATAAAACAATAGGGATACATTAATTGTTACTAGTTGAAATAAATGTTCATTTTCATTGTTTATCTGTGTAGTAGACCTCTAATTTTATTAAATCGAAGAGTATACCCATATATATATATATATATAGTGGTCAATTTAATTCTAAACTTTTTAATTCGATCAGTCCTAACTCTCTTGATGATTTCTCAAAGAATTCATTTGGTTAGTTTTAGTTGAAAATCGTTAAGTCAATGTAAATCATTTTATGCGGCACGGTTGGGTTGACGTTGACTTGGATGATATTTGTAATTTTTTTCCTTAAAATTTCCTGAAAATTTTATTTTCTTCTTGTCCTTTTCGTTTCTTTCATTTCCCATTTTTTTTTCCCTATTTTCCCTTATCGGTTGCCAGGGCCTCAGCGAGGCTGTTGTGGCCCTTGCCTATGGCCGACAACCTTTGTCAGCCATTGCTGAGGCTCCAAATGGGTAGAGTCAAATAGGAAAAAAAATAAAAATAAAAATGAAAGAAAAGGAAAGGTAAAATAGAAGAAAAAAATTCAAAAGAATTGCTATCATGAAAGTTTAATTTCTGTTCTCCAAAACGACTCACCTTGTATATGTTTTTGAGCCTATTCCCATGTCGGACCGCGAAACAAGCATCAAGAACCCAGATCCAATTCCATAGATGCTATTGTTCAAAACTCTTAATTCCAGAGCTGAAATGAAAGGTATTCCCCTTCCCATATTCACAACACACACCTGTATATAATCTGCTTGGGAGACATACATAATCTCCCTGGAAGCAATATTACCGTCGCTGATGGTGGTCCAATAATTAACATCAATATATACGTCGAACAAGGGTGGTTCGTTTTTTCCATCATAGTTGCCATACCAAAAGGAGGCCCTGATCATGTAAAGGCTGTTCTTGCCTTGATTAGGTTTGAGCGTGTAGCAGTTCCTCGTTCCATCCGGAAAGCTCCTCAAATTTTTGGTAGTTTGTATATAACTTTTGTCGAAGTATTCTGTGGAAATCTGCTTGTTTTCCCCGGAATCTGTAAATCCTTCGTCCGTCTCATACTATATCTTGATATTGCTATCGAGATACGAATTAGGTGCTCCACAATCGATGCTTATAAAATCTTGAAATTGAGATGAATTAGAACCAAATAGTCAATATATTCTCAAACTTTTCATAGCTAGTTCAAGAATTCGGAAGTGGTCATCTCTTATCGGACCTCCTCCACTATAATTAATTAGGTCTGATTGATCTTGACATATATGCAATATACATTGTGAATGAACGACGCATCAACATATTTCATATCAGTGCCTGGGATCACCCTGTTAATCTTATCCTTTCCTTTGCTTCTTCTCTTTCTTTCATCTATTGCGTGTTCTGTCATTGGGTAAACAAACCTACTATTCACCATTGCGTGACCTTGCGATCAACTTTAAAAGAAGAAAACAAAAGAAATTAAGCTGCTAGATGGGCTAGTTCACATGTCAATGCGATCGACAGATCAAACCTTGCAAATTATAACATTTTCAGTTTATCATTTTGCTTCTCAATCTTTGGTTTATATCTGATGGCTTTCTCCCCATAAAATTTCAGTTTGCATATTCCTGGATGTTCTACAGGTAACTATATATTCTCAATGTGAGAGAGAGAGAGAGAGAGAGAGAGAGAGAGAGAGAGAGAGAGAGAGAGACCTGGATTTCGTTGGGCTAGAGCCAGCAGCTTCAATCCCGGAGCCAATAAAGAAGCGACGGAAGCACACCAGAGGAGGAGCAGCATTGATCTTCCCATTTTCGGTGTCCAGAAGAAAGAGAAAGGTCTCTTGCCAATGTACATAAGTGAAGATATTACAGGCAACCCATATTAATAAAAGCTCTGAGGTGGTGGGAATAGGAAAATCCACATTGGACATACAATAATACATCAAGGTTGACTCTTCCGTATAAATGACAGATTTAGACTTTGGGCCACCTCTTGTTGTTCCACTAGCTTCATGTATATTGTGGCTCCTGTTACAACGTTTAAATATCAAACGATGTCCTACGACAACAGTTGAAAGTTTTAGAACACTCATTGTTGATTCCACAAACTTTCTATATGCAATATTCCTATGTTATCGTAACCAAATCAAATCACCTATTGATTTATATTTATTCACCCAAGATGTAATTTACTCAAGTCTTTGAGCGAAACCAAGTCTAAATAATTAGGTGAGACGAGTACTTATTTTGAAATTCAGCGAATGGTGTATTTTGGAGTGCACTTTAAAGCTCGTACGCTCACATTATAAATGATCCCTAATAAGAGTGATTCATTCGGTATCCATTCCTAGCACCGAGTATGGGCAACTTATATTGTATAGGATTCTAACAAAATGTAGAAAGAAGAGATTAAATTCTATTTCATTTATGCACAATTACAAATATTTCTTTCTACGCATTTTTCATATTCCCTTTTCATCAGCATAACCAATAATGGTCAAATTCTCCTATGGATGAAGTTCAATCATCGGGAAAAAGAACATCTTAGATAATTACTCTATTAGATATGCACACGCAATATAAATCCCATTGATAATGTCTTTCCATAGGGGGAGACTACTCATGATTCACGATCACAATGCACAACTTTTCACAGTATGATTAGAGCAATAGCGAATTGATTTGACTACTTTAAAGCGAAAATCACTTTTTTTTTGTTTTCTTGAATTCATGTGCATGGGACACAATCTCTTTCATTATGGAAGCAAAGAACTTTCCACATGATTCAATTATGATTTTACTTTTTCTTTTGGGGGGCCCAAAAACAATTCCATCGTGTTTTTATTTATAGCTTGAGCAAAAAAAGCATTGCACTAATTACACGATGCACCATCTATGTTTGTGTCCCACTCTATGTTTGATTGGAAACATATGGGCTGTTTGTTTGTGTTCTTTCTTTCTATTGATGAACACAATTTGTGTTTTTTTCTTCTTCTTTTTTTTTGTTCTGAAAACAAAAAAAAAAAAAAAAAACGCGTTTGTTTGCATTTTTATTCCAAATCTATTTTTTTCTCAATAACAAATTTGGAATAGAAACAAGAAACAAGAAAAACTTCTTCTCTTTTTTCTTTGGCCAGCCATACAAGAAACAATCTTTCTCTCTCCTTTTTTTTCTTCTCTTTCTTTTCTTCTTCTTTTCTTTTTCTTTTTTCTTTGACCGGCCATCCGGCGACCGGCCGTTGAGGGCCGGCGACCTCGCCGGAGCATCGCCATGGCTGGGCAAAGCTCGGCCTCACCCAGCCACCGGCGAGGTTGCCAGCCCTTGTTGGCCAATTGCCGGCCATGGCCGAGGTCGGCGACCGGCTAAAAGGAAGAAGAAAAAAAAAGAAAAAAAGGAAAAACAAAAATGAAAAAATGAAAAATAAAATAAAAATATTAAAAATTAAAAGAAACAAAAAAATTATACATGTTTATCAAACGTGTTTTTTTCTTTTTTTTATTCCAGGAATAAATTTACTAAACGCTTTTTTTGTTAAAAAATTATTTAGTAGTTTTTCTATTTTTGTTTTCTGAAATAATTTTTGAATAGAAACGTTACTAAACGCACTAGAAACTGTCCAAGAAAAAGGATGCTAGATTACTTTTTTGGTTCCCCCACCATCGTCGCGTAATTTCTGGCCAAAAACAAAAAGAAAGATAGACACAATACGTGTGCACTGTACGGCATCCAATGTGATATTGGCTTTTGGAAAAAGAGGCGCCAAAAAAGGGGGCAAGTTTTTGGTCTTTTGTGTAAAGAAAAGGAAATTTCACATGGTCAAAAAGTGGATGATATTGGCTTTTGCATCCAATGTGATAGAGACGTTGGCTTTTGGACCCGATTCTCGGCCTTCCCTCCCGAAATACAAGGGTGTGGTACAGGAAAATGATGGGTCTCCCCTCGGAAGAGGGAGGGAGGCTCCCAAAAAAGGGGGGAAAGTTTTTGGTTTTTTGGGTAAAGAAAAAGGAAATTTCACATGGTCAAAAAGTGGATGAACCAATGGAATCTAGAAGGAAAAAAAGAAGAAACACGGACAGAAAGAGCAAAGATAAAACTAAAAGGGAAGAAAAGGGGAAAGAAGAAAGGGACGAGAAACGGGGAAGGAGTGCACCCTTGAAGACGGATCAACTCGGTTTTGTAGCAACCGGTAAGGAGTTGTTAAGCTGTCAGTGACTCCGCTTTTTTAAAAATTATTAGGCCGTGAAATTATATGGAAGTAATAATCAAGAGAATTGTGGAATTGTGGGGTTTATTAAAAATGGATTCCAAGTTACAGTTTGATCAGAATGGTTATTTTATTAGCATGTATGTAATAGTAAGTGAAGAAGCAAAGTTTAATCGATCGAGATAGCGTTCGCTTTGATTTTGATATTGTTTCTTGCTTATTTGATAGCATTGCGAGTTCATGGACTCGAGTAATCTTTGTTAACTAGTATAAGATTTTTCTCAAGCAAGTGGTGCTTATCTCTTTTTTAAATTTGTAAATTCATGTATTGAAAGTGACAGAAATTAAATATCGTATGAGTTATGAAATAATATTTTTTGTTGCGTGAAATCTAGATTGAGTATTTACTATTTTTTAAGTTATTTGTGAATGGGTGGAGAAAGTTTTATGAAAAATATTGAGAAAAGGATTTTAAAATGATATATTTACTGCTTTATTGGTTGGTGAATCTGGTTTATTCTATAAATTCTGAAATTATTTGATGAGTGATTTACGATAGGTATTCTGGCTCATGAGCTGTGTTGCAGAAGGGGTATATGTTTTGGTTTGCGAAATATATTTTCATTTATGATATGGATTTTGAATTTAATTTATGAGATATTGGAGAATCATGGATTGGTGCTATTTATGGTTGCGAACCCATTTATGGGTTTTTGAGTGTGAAACCGGTTAGGAATTCGTGCACTTCGAGGACTTCGCTCACGTGATGTTTAGTTTGCCTTATTTTTTTGTGCTTATCTCCCCTATTAAATGATGTTGGAAATGAAACTCGAGCGGGGGCAAGGGCTGAGACATTTCAAGGAAGAGATAAACGGCCGGGATTGTTTTGTGATGGAGGATTTGTAATTTTGATCTCTCTCTGCCGTACAAACCCGAGTGACTGGAATCAACCTGAAATCTGTTTCCTCTCTGTGTGGGGTCCGGTCCGTCTATTACGTTCTGCGAATTTTCTGGAGATTTTTTTGAATCATCGCAATTTCTGGTAAACAATAAAAAGAAGGATACTTGAAATTTTGTTGCTCTCAGTGGATGAAAAACGACGTGCTTATGTCATTTTTCGAATTATAATATTGGGGCAAATTTTGGAATTTTAAAGTATTTTTAAACAAATATAGTAGTGTATATGGAAAATTTTCGAAATTAAATTAAGTCTTACGTGTGTAAAAATGTCTCCACTGATTCGAATGCTAAATTAGCCCATGATTACGATAAAAATTGCTGGAAAGTGAGTTTCGGAGGTTCTGGTATTAGTGTGGAAATAAATTCAAACTCTAAGGATTTGCAAAATTCAATTTTTTGGACCACTTCATGAGATTTTTTTTTATTAATTTTTATATGTTCTTGAAAACTATATGGTATCTTACTAACTTGTAAACATTTTTGAGCTATTTGGTCATGAGACAAAAGCGTTCGTTCTGCTGATGATCTGCAAAACCAGTACGGGGTTCAAAACATGACTTGGACTGACAAAATCCCATGTAAGAACTTTTGATTTTTCTTGCACAGGCAGAAAGTCACCTTGGATTTGTCTTCTTTTGATTATCCACAATACTTCAAGAGCTCCCGATGAAATCGTGACCAGAATGGCCGCAACTGATGCAATGATTGGGGCAATAGAGATGCCCTTTTTCTTTGGCTGCACATTGCGGCCGAAGCCTTCTCGGCCTATATAAATAGGAATCTCGGCGAGAAAGAATGGGTGGGGGGAGACAGAGGAGATCGAAGGGGTGAAAGGCGAGAGAAAGCCGAGGAGAAATTGGGCGTCCTCCGGCGACGAGTACGGTCAGGGGCTCACCAGCGTTCGCCCTCCCCCTTTCCGAATCAACCTACGGAGGGTGGTGCTTCCTCTCCCATCGTTCTTTGATTGCCAGGACTCGAGGTCGGTTGCCCAAGGATCTCGGCTCGGAGGCGCGCGAGGTGGCCGGACGTAGCCCGGTCTTCGAGCTCGTCCGCCGTCCGACGCCGCCAGCCGGGTAGGGACTCTCGGCCGACCGCCCCTGTTTTTGTGCCCACGCCCTGTTTCGGGCTCGCCGGACCGGGCTGCCGTAGCTTGGTTCCTGCAGAAAGGGAGAAGAGACGAGGGAGAGAGAGAGAGGGAGGGACGGAGGGAGATAAAAAAAAAAAAAAAAAAAAAAAAAAGGAATAAAAAGAAAATGAGAGAGGACAAAAGACGGCCCTCTTCTCTGGCCAGGTCCGAATCGGGCCGGCGCGTGGGTCTAATCGACCCGAGTCAGTTTATATTATATTATTATTTTACGTACAAAATGAGCGATCCCATAAAGATGGTGAAGGAGACTTGACTTGTACCTGGATCCAGTGAAGAACACAGACTGCAGACCACCTGGTGAAGTGTATTATATTGAACTTACGTTGCCCCACCACATTGTAAAGTTCAGCATCGTGTGACTTCACAAGAATAGGTTAAGGGCGCGTTGGTAACACTCCTGTTTTGAAAAATAATTTTTGAACATAAATAATTTTTTTTTTTTCATTCCCATAACAATTTTAAATATAAAGAACGTCTTTGGTAATCGCACAAAATTTTATTTTCAAAAAAATACTTTTAATAAAATTGTTTAAATTTTGTTGTTTCTTTTAGTTTTTTTTTTTTCAAAAATATTTTTACTATATTTTCCTTTTTTTCTTCTTTCTTTTTTTTCTTTCTCTCTCTTCTTCCTCTTAGTGGCCAGTGAACGGCTGAGTGAGGTCCAACAAGCTCGTCGAGCCTCACTAGGCTAGGAGGGCAAGGGCCTTAGTGAGGCTCACCGGCGAGGCTCGACCTTGCTAGATCTAGGCAAGGCCAATCTTGCCCAGCCACGGCGAGGCTCTTCACCCGAGCCTCGCCATGGTGCGGCGTCTCTGGGGGTCGGCCCCTCGTTTGGCCGATCGCGGGCGCTAGCCATGGTCAAGGCCGACGACCAGCCAAAGGAAAAAAAGAAGAAGAAGAAAAGAGAAGAGAGAAAAATTGTTTCTAAAAATTATTTCCAAAAAGAAGTTATTTTTTCTACTTCTTTTTCTTTTTGTGACCGAGGAACCCCGTACAAAAGAAAACCTAGGGGGACACGTAAGCGGGAGGACCCACCACCCCCGGTATCCCACTTAAGACCCTAAGTGACTGTGAGAGGATTTGAACTCCTCCCCTTCATGAGGGGGAGAGAGCCCAAACCATTGTGGTTTTTTTTTCTACTTCTTATTTCTGTCTTAAATCTATTTCTGGAAAAAAAAAAAACAGATTTTTTTTCCCCGAATAAAAGTTCTACCAAACACTTTTCTGTTTTTTTTTTTTTTTTTTTGTTCCTTGGAACAAAAGAACAAAAAATTTTGTTCCAAGGAATAGGAAAACTTTTTAACAAAGAGGGCCTAACTTTCTTGAGCCAAAAAAGAAAAGTAACATAAACTTTGTTTCCCCAATTTTCCCCTACTTTACTGTTCAAATCCTATCGATTTTCTATAGTAGTAAAATATGAGAGTGAAACAAAACATATAGTTCATGGAAAAACACCAAGAACACAATCAATCAACACAAAAAAAAAAAAAAAAAAAAAAAAAAAAAAAAAAAAAATCAAAAAACTGCGACAGTAAATTACAAAATCAGCATTTTTTTTTTATTCACACCCAATTCATCTTAACATACACAGTACCATGACGAGAACACAATCATTCAAAAAGTAAAAGACAAGAAACCATGACAAAAATTGTGTTAACGGATGAAATTGCAGTCAGACATTACATATGTCGACATATGAAGTTACAATCAATTTGTAATATGCTTCTCTTTTCTTAATGGAAAGGAAAAAAAAGGTCGATAATAACTCTGATTAGATAGATACACACGATATTCCATTGGTAATGTCCTTTCTTGAGGAGAAGAATACTTGTGATGACAATCCACAACCTTTTGTGACTGAACATTCTTTGGCTAAAAATATTAAACTAGACCCTTTTCTTCCCATAAATTTGGCTATCTAGTCTTTCTATCTCCCTTATAGTTTAGTTTATTATATTAAATTTTACGAAAAATATTAATTAAAAAATAAAACAATGCCAAGAGTTCATAATAATTTTCGTAGCACTGGCGAATTGATTGGACTATTTTAAAGCAAAAATCACTTTTAATTTTTCTCAATCCAAATGCATGAGACGCATTGTCCTTCATTATGAAAGCAAAGAACTTTTCACATGATTCACGTACAATTTTACTTTTTCGTTAGGGGGCCCAAAAAAAATTGTCTAGGGCTTTTATTGATGGCTCTAGCAAGAAAAGCATCGGACCTAATTACGTGATGCACCATCGAGAACAATAAAAAACGATTTTTTCTTCAATAATGCACTTTAAAGAAATTAAACAGAAAAGGCTTTTTGCTATAGCAAAAGTGAGTTTTGCTTCGCCTATCTTTTCAATCTTGAAAAGATGCCAAAACCCATTTAATTGCTCCAAAAAAAGATTCTTGTTTGCCGTCGTACATATTGACTGGATGATTTTGCTTTTGGAAAGGAGATTCTAGTGGAAAAGGGTTTCCTTCTTAGAAAAAAGGAGGAAAAAAAGTAAGAAAATGAGAGCATGGTGATCAAAAGTCATTTGTTTTGCAATGCTGATTTGATTTTTGTGTTCATCTTGATAGAGCAACTATTTTGAAACTATCATTAAATGGATTAAGATTATTAAGATTCTCGCGTTTTTGTTATAATTTTTTTCAGTCAAATTTTTTAATCGATAATAACGGTTTTATTCTTTTTCTGAAGGTTATCGGGAGAAGAAGGGTCGTTGTAAATCGTTAATCATATTTGATGGCTTCTTCTTGGGCTAACACGAGATGTTTTCTTACTGGAAAAAGAAAGTAAAATGGCAATGGAATGGACCAGATCATTGGTCCATCATCTATCATGAGACCACAACATTATCATTGCTAAGATTTACGTTATATTGATGGGATGTATTCCTTTCATCTGGTGATCATATGTCATCTTCTTTTCCATGTTAATGCCAAACTCCTCTCTATAGCAGTATTTAATTACTGCAGTTGGTCTTGACAATGTCTTAGCTGGAGCGACGATGGTTATGTAATTATCACTGCAATCTGATCTTTGATTACTTGACTCTCCCCTCGTGTTTTGAATACACGGAGACTGGCGGTGCTTTTGTCAATTCTCAAACAACCACCAGTGCTATTGCTGGAGATAAACAGGCCATCATCAAGAGGGTAAACGGCCAACAGGGGAACTTTCAATTACTCCAAGAAACTTAGTTAAAATATTTTGGAAATTAATTAATTGTCTGATTTTTTAATTTCATGTCGTGGTTTTCTCTTTAAAGTTTTATTACTTGATTGATTGTGTTCTTGGTGTTTTTTTTTTTTTTTTTTTTCAATGAACTTTATGCTTTTTTTTTTCACTCACATTTTTATTACTGGTTGCCTAGCCTGGAATTCCTATTTGGATATGTCCCAAACTAAACTTTATGTAGAAGACAGATTTGAATTGAATAGTAAAGTGGTAATGTCAAAATTTGAGGATTTTCAAATAATTTTTTTTTATTTTTCTTAATCTCACACTTTATACTGTATTAACTAACATAAAATCGCTATCTGGATACATATTTGAATAAATATAGTGTATAATACATAATAAATGTGAATAGTAACTTGACTATATTTTTATAAAGAAAAAGAGGTATTTTGGCCCAGTGCCTGATTTTCAAAATTTTTTACCTTTTGATTTGTTTATCCTCCAGCAAAAAATTTCCATGTATAGAAACATTCAAGCAAATAATCGTATATTGAACAGTGTGTTTTGAACAGTAAAGGCGATTTGGAAGCTTTTTTTTTTCTCCAAATCTCACAGATATGCTAATTTTTTTCTTCTCAAATCCTTTTTGTTTTTTTTTCCCTCACTCCTCCCTATTATGTATATGCGTGAGCGGCGCACACAAGTATCAAAACCCAGACATGGTATTCTCCAGCACCAACCCCACAATCCCTTTGCCCGTAAGGCCGCATCCATACTGGCTTCTTCTCAAATCTCACGGACGCTTTTGATTACGTGGCCTATTCATGAGTTGGATATTTATTTTATTTTTTTCTATGTTGCTCCCAACTTTGAAAATTAAATAAGACAATTCACTTAAACCACTCATATAATCCCCCTTTTGCAGTAAATGCTTTCTAGTTGACTTTTAACAAATTTAGCTCATCTCTCAACTACATATTTCTTTTTCATATAGGTATATGTTAATCATGATTAACATAACAAAATAACAAAGTTTAAAAGACATGAATCTCTTAGTCTAAGAACCTTTAGAAGGTTGATGCTTTAAGTCATATTTCTGTTTTCTCTTTTGTGAGAATGGGAGACTGCAATACCTATGATTTTAAAAATAGATCGTTCAATTGATTTTGTTTTTACCAAATGAAAATTGTGTGTCCTATTACTAGTACTCAGGGTCTGAGGTGGTAGGAAATGTAGAAGTTCACATTGGATATAATAACAATTCAATCGAGTTGACTATTCAGTTAAAATTTGGTCTAATCTGGTCCGGTCAAATATAAATGATAGATTTAGATTTGGACTTATATTATAAAATGACGGGAGGCAGAACCCGACTTAATACCATGTTAGAATGTCCAATCTAAAAGATTAAACTTATAGGTAGAAAGAGATTATATGTCCATAAAGAGAATATAAACCTCCCGTAAATAAATGAGGTGAGTTATTTTAACACGACTTTTTAATATTGAACAATGTTTTCATCCCACTGTCAAAGATTTTAAAACAATTAGCATTGATTCCACAAGCTTTCCATACACAGTAATCCCACATTATTAGAATCAAAATTAAATCGTCTATTGATAAATATGCATTTCCCGGAGATATCGTTAACTCAGGTTTTTGAGCAAAATTGAATCTAATTAATTAGGTGAAATTGGCACATACTTGGAAATTATGGAATGACGTGCTTTGGAATGAATTGAAAAGTTCATGCGCTCATATTATTTTATTCCTAAATGATCCCTAACAAGAGTGATTCATTCCGTTCTTTTATTGATGGCTTGAGGAAGAAAGCATTGGATTCGAGAACAATAAACAGTTTATTTTGCATCAATAATGCACATCGCACTGCGATTAAAGAAATTAAAAAGTAAAGACTTTGCTGTAGTAAAAGTGAGATATGCTTTATACTTATTTCATTCGACCAGGAAAAAGAATCTCGGTTGATGATTTTTCCTTCCAAAGAGAGATAAATTTTGTGGAAAATGCTTTTCTTTTTCTTTTTTTTTTAAAAGAGAAAAAAATTATGAATATGAGAGCAGAGCAGGGTCATAAAAAGTTGGTTTCATTTGTGATTATGATATGATTTTTGTGTTTATATTGACAGAGTAAAAACAAATGTTAGAATATCATTAAATAAGATTATAGCAAATCTTGTGCATCTTTATATGCTTGAACAAAGGCTTTATACTTTTCTCTGGAAGTCATAGGGAGAAGAAGGGTCATTGTTTATTGACCGTATCTTTGGTCCATCAGTTACTATGAGACAACAGCAATATCATTGCTAAGTTTTGCTTTAAGATTTCCTTTCATTTAGTGACCATGTATCTTCTTCTTTTCCATGTTTATATTAAACCATATCTCTATATCTTTATTTAATAACTCCAGTTGCTCTTGACAGTGTCTTGGCTGGAGTGATGATGGTTATCTAATTATTCAGAATCATGTCTCTTTGATTTAGGTTCTCTTTATTTAGCTAGAGGCGGAAGTCGATAACTTAGCAGACAATCTATTTGTGTAAAATGGATGTCGCTATTCAAACTCTAGTCTCCTTGTCTTCTCTCTTTTTTACAGTCTCAATTATTCTGTCACAAGTGATGAATCTATAGTCATCAAAAGTGACTTGACTGTCAATTCTCACGGAAGACCACTTAAGTCACTAGAGAATCGAGGATAAGGCACTCGAGTTAAGGACACACTTTCTATATAACAAGTGTTTTGACTCTGTGGTTCTATTGGTGCATCTACTGCTTGATCAAAGTTCCCCATACTCAGAAGGGACATCACATATTTATGTCATGGTATGCACAAATTCCTGCTGGTCTAAGATCATTAACAAGTTCATTTTTTGGGTTTGCTTGCTAAGGATGAGCCCTCATTTTTTATGAATCCCGCCATTGATTGCCATAGATCGGACTATTCTATGGCGCGTCGGTGGGTCCTTTTTTGACGAATCAGGCAATGGCAATGTCATACCGGTGGTGCTCATCTTCTCTGGCCAAGTAGCTCTCTTCTGGTCAATGATACTGGTTGTTGCATTGGAACCCCCAAGACAGCAGGCCTATCCCAAATTCTAAGAATTAGATGAGATAGGGATTGCCTTCTATCTAGATATGTTACAAATGAATGCATTATCAAAAGTCAAGCTCAAGTCTGGCGTCCATGATTTTTTAACAATGCTTGTGTGTACATCCCAAGTTACTTGTGAGAAGTACTACATTAGGACCACCAAGTTCCATATATGTCCCTCATCTTTAAATTTGCTCAATCTACCCCCTCAAAATTGTGAAATTGCTGCTACTTAATCAATGGTGTGGGTTCCAGCTGAAATCTCAGCTGAACCCCAAGAACGTGCTACGAGGGCCTGCAAACGCCAATTACCCCATCCATGGATAACCCCAACCTCAAAATCTCCTCCCCCCAAACTCAACATGGAATTCCCAATTTCGCAGTGTTAGGAATGCCATAAACTGACGTCGTGAATGGAGAAAGGAGCGAAAAAGGACGAAAGGCTATCACTGTTATAAAGCAAGTTTAGAAGATTCAATCACAGAAAAGAAAAGGGGAATGGTTTACGCAATACAAAAAATAGTACAAATTTGTGGACAAAAGTCAATTTTTACCTAAGAAGACGATAGTCTTTCTGGATTGAAGAAGTTCAGCTACCTAGCCATAGGGATAGTATCAGAAGTGAGCTCCAAGGAGGTCATTTCAAAAGAACCACTTGATTTGCTCACCGAAGACTCCTTCAACTCTGTCAATAAGTGATTTATGTCCGAACTTTGAATTGCCATTGGTCGTGTACAAGACATAGCAATCTCCACTAGTTTCCAAGCCGAGTTGATGTCAAATTGGCCCTGTAACCTTTGATCCATAATGCTATGTATGTCACCACTTTCAACGAAAGGAATCAACCATTCAAGTATGTGCACGCTGGTGCTGCCATCCCGGCTTCTCATTATTGCAGGTCGGCCCGTGATTAACTCAAAGAGTATGATTCCAAAACTATAAACATCACTCTTCTTGTTTAAGTTTTCAGAAGATTGAAACCTGGGTGGAGAAAAAAAAAACAAATATCGGATCTCTAAATCAAAAATGAAATCCTAAGCAATGTCAATATTTCTATGCAAATAGTGATCCTGAATTGAACTTGACCAATAGTATTGAGTTTTAGCCATTACTCAGGGTCGAGGTAGCCGGGAGTGCCCGCGGGACAAGTTGACATATGAGAGTCATTTTCAGTTGCAAAAGCTCTTGAAAGGCCAAAATCAGCTATTTTGGCTTGGAAGTCTTTATTCAACAAGACGTTTGTAGTCTTCAAGTCTCTATGGATGATGGGTGACTTACAACCATTATGCAAATAATCCAAACTTGAAATCCTCGCAAAAACTATGTAAACAATTCCAAAGCAATGATGGGAGAAAACCTATGACTGAGGATGTCTCATTTGGGTACCTTGTGCTACATCCACAATTATATGTACATCCACAACTATATGTAGTCTCTTACTCCATGTCTTTGATTTTTGTACTCCCACCATTAGTTAGATTCTTGTACCCAATAAAAATGAGACATGATGAGCATGATTCAAGTTGGCCGGCGCTTGTCTAGAATCATTAATAGGACCGCATATTGAAATATTAAGTGGATTTTTTTTTAGTAACTTTTCCTTGAATTCACTCGTGTTTTTTATAATCAATATTTTAAAAGTGAATTAGTGGGTCATATTAGGTGGGTCGTTAATTAGCAAGTCCTGGTTCAATCCACTCGTGTTTTTTGGAATCAATATTTTGAAAATTGAGTTATTACTTCATATTGAGCATATTTAACAAGTGTCGGAAGATATAAAAAGTAATAATTTGAATGGCATATTACCTATATAGAAATTTCCAAAATAATCTTAAATATATTGCAATTTTTCCAATTCAGTCATAAACTTTTTTTTGTGTGTGTGTGTTAATTTAGTCATCTTTAGAAATTGTGCTAATTCAGTTCATCTGGCTAAATTTGGCCAGTCGACCAGTGCTAACGTGTCAAATTTTTTAACATTATATATATAATCTTTTTTTTCCCTCTCTCTCCTCCTTCCTTCTTCCTCAGCCGGTCGCCGGACCTCAACGACCGGCCAAAGGCATTGGCCTGCCAGGCTCGACCTTGCCGGCCAATGATGAGGCTCGCCCTTGCTGGCCACTAGCCGAGCCTCGCCAAATCGATGGCGAGGTCTCTTGCCAATGTTCATAACTATTCTTAACTTTCAACTGTTATTGTGAAACAAAGAAAGTTCTCTTGCCAATGTACATAAGTGGAAATATTACAGGCAACCCATATTAATAAAAGATCCGAGATGGTGGGAATAGGAAAAATCCACATTGGACATACAATAATACATCAAAGTTGACTCTTCAGTATAAATGACAGGTTTAGACTTCGGGCCATCTCTTGTTGTTCCACTAGCTTCATATATAGCGTGACTCCTGATACAACATTTAGATATTAAACAATATCTTACAATAACAGTTGAAAGTTTTAGAACAGTTAGCATTGATTCTACAAACTATCTATATGCAATATTCGTATGTTATCCTAATCAAATCACTTGTCGATTTATACTTATTAACCCAATATATAATTAACTCAAGTCTATGAGTGAAACCAAGTCTAACTAATTAGGCGAGACAAGTATTTTTTTTGAAATTTAGGGAATGATGTATTTTATAGTGCACTTGAAAGCTCGTATACCCACATTATAAATGATCCCTGATCAAAGTGATTCATTCAGTATCCATTCCTAGAGCCACGCACAGGCAATTTATCTTATATTGGATTCTAACAAAATGTAAAAAGAAGAGATATTAAATTCTATTTCATTTACACACAAATACAAATATTTCTTTCTACGCATTTTTCATATTCCCTATTCATCAGCATAACCAGTAATGGTCAAATTCTCCTATGGATGAAGTTCAATCATCGGGAAAAAGAACATCTCAGATAATTAATCTCAGATAATTACTCTATTAGATATGCACATGCGATAGCCACCATTAATAATGTCTTTCCATGTGGGGAAGATTACTCATGAAGCATGATCACAATGCACAACTTTTCATAGCATGATTAGAGTATTAGCGAATTAATTGAACTATTTTAAAGCGAAAATCACCTTTTTTATTTTATTTTATTGAATTCATGTGCATGGGACGCAATCTCTTTAATTGTGGAAGCACAAAACTTATAACATGATTCACGTATGATTTTACTTTTTCTTTTGGGGGCCCAAAAACAAATCCCTAGTGCTTTTATTTATAGCTTGAGCAAGAAAAGCATTGGACTCATTACAGGATGCACCATCAAGAACAATAAAAAATGACCTTTGCTTCAATAATGCAGATTTAAAAAAATTAAAAAGTGAAGACTTTTTCTTTTATTCATAGTATGAATGCTTTTTCTGTTCAAAAAGAGATTTTGTCGTGGAAAAATTATTTATTTTCAAAAGAAAAAAAAGAAAAAAAATGAGAGTGGAGTCCAAAGTTAAAAAATGTTTAAATAAAAAGCGTGAAGCGTGGTTGTTTTCTCAAAAGAAAGCTTAGAATAAATATTATCTTGAGCATGAAATGACTAATTGTGTCTCAAATAAAGGCACTAGCTGGCCCAAATCCTTGCCAGGCGACAAGCACACATCAAACATGCTATTTTCCAAGCCTTGGTTGGGGCATTGGATTTTTTTTTTCTTTCTTCTTATTTTTTCCCGTTGTGACTTTCCTAGAGGTAAACCATTAGGGAAAGTTAATGGATTATTACACTTAATACAGACCCTCCCAAGCCCATACAAATTGCAACTTGGGGGCTTTAATTTAATCATTTAACCATACAAATTAATTCAAATTTGAAGTAGTCACTAATCTATTATAGATCATTTAGAAACTCAAGCAATTTGTGAATTGGATATTCATGCATACAAGGACTTGATTACACTAGGCAAATATAACATCATTTCGGTACATTTCCTCTTTAATCAAAAATATTTTGCGAGCAATTTGAGTCAAATTTAAGCCTAAAAACTAACATGTAAGAGAAGATCATATGGGCCCACAAACAAGAATTTAATACTCAATAATTTAGGCAATACTAAAATTACCTAAGGAGATGGAAAAACCTTGATGTGCTAAGCAAAGCTTCCAATGAATGTTTTCCAAAATAGTAATTGAAGGCCAAGCAACCATTGAATGTATGCATGACTTAGATATGATTATTAGATATGATAACGAGATGAAAATTTACTCTTTTTGCATTTTCTTGTTTAACTGGAACATAATTAAACTCAAATGCTACGACTACGTGAAATAATTTAGCATGTGTTGATGAACTAACATGAAATCTCGGATGACATATATGCTACATTGGAAAATCTGCACAAATTATTAGGAAAGACTTATATTAGAATTTCGCATAGAGGTTTATGACTCGATTGATAAAATTGAAATATTTGTGAATGAATTGGCGTCTATACAATAGGTTTAGAATTAATTTGGTAATTTTTCCCCTTCCCTGCTGATGGCAATGGGACTTGGACAATGTACAACGCACAACAACCAAGAAGAACAATGTATGCATGGACACTTGCCGAGATGTTTAGCTTGTTAATAATGGAGGAGACTTGACTTGCACTTGGATAAATAAAAGAAAAGCAGAACAACAACCAACTCAATGGATACAAACTGGCCTCACTTTTTCTAAAGCCGCTTTTTCCCTCCTTATTAAATTGTCGTATGATAAAATAAAGTGTGTCGAAGAATAATTTGGCCATGAAAAAATAGATTTTTTGATTTGAAATATAACAGCGTGGGTCATCAAGAGACGTTTCATGTTGGCAATGCTATCACGACTTGATTCTTGCTTTTCATATTTCACCAACTCCTGCACAATTGAGTTATGAAATCATTCAAAATGCGTAATCGGACAAAAACGTTATCACGACTTGATTCTTGCTTTTCATATTTCACCAACTCCTGCACAATTGAGTTATGAAATCATTCAAAATGCTTAATCGGACAAAAACGTTATTTGATTTTATGCCAAGATATTTTGTTTGAATAAATAAAATGGTTAGGTGGGCTTAAGTGGGATTTAGTAAGTTTGGGCTTAATTAGGATTAGTAAATTTGGGTCTTAGTTGATTCAGCAAGCCTGGGCTCGTTTCTTCTTGAGGGTTTGGGTTTTGACCTAGTATTTAGAAGTGAGTTTGGTGAGTATTCTAATTGAGGTGGGCTTGTTCAAGACAAGCCCCAAGCTTATCCTTGAGCCCAAATTCACGGGACCAGATCGCAGCCCATTTTGGGATTAAAATGTATTTTTTTTTTAAATTATTTAAAAAATTTAAAAATAAAAAGATTCCGAAAATTCAAAAAAATGGGAAAAAGATTAGAAATTAAGTTTGAACTATTTTTTTCCATGTTAATTTTGGTTTAGAGCTAGGTTAGCATAAAAAAAATGAAAACCGTTTAATCTAAAAATTTGTGCTCAAAATTGAACAGGCCATTAAAGATTCACCATAGGATTTTAGTGTTCTTAGAGACAAATGCTAGGTCTTCGTTTGCACATTTACATTTTAACTATTATGCGATTGCGCACTTTTGATATGTTAGTTGTGGCTTCCCTTGGGCCTAAGTAAAAATGGTATTATTTCTTATTTCTTAGCATTAGATTCTTGCTCTACCTTGCAATTTATTTAATGTTTTCCTTTGTTGCTTATTGTTATTTTAAGTCAAGCACTTGCATAATCCCACCGCATGTTAGTGGATATGTTTAAAATCAATCCGGTCTACCTAACAAACATCTTTCTTTCGCTTATCTCTCCACGCTCGGAGCTTTCTCTCTACCGAAGGTGTAGCAATGGCAACCCCCACTTTCACAAACCCTAATCATCCACCCTAACCTTGCTTCCGATCAATGTCTCACCCATTTCCACGAACCCTCACCCTTAAAACCTAATCACCCATTATATCCTTGCTTCCTATTACTGTTTCATCCAGACTCGTGAATCCAGGACCAAGTTCTTCGGCACCAGCGGAGCTTCCGCTATTGTACCCATATCCACTCACCGTAGAAGGGAAAACCTATCTGCACGTAGGGCTTCAGGTGCGGATCCCTTTTGAGAGCTGAGGAATCGATTGACCAGATTGGGGAAACTCAACTCCTTCATACCGTGGCTAATCCCTAGCAGTGATGGAAGGGGAAGGAGAAGCTGTGAGCCGTCTTGCCCATCTCTGCAATAAATTAGGTAAGATGATGTATGAGAACGATATGAATATTCTTGATGAGGATTTATCGGCTGAAAAACTTCAAGAGTGCCGATTCTCTCTAGTTGGGCAACTCTACAATAACCCTAATGTCAACTTTCAAGCGCTTACAACAGCTATGAAAAAGGCGTGGAAAAATGAGAGTGTAGAGGTGAAACCATTAGAAGATGGGAAAATCAGTTTTGCATTCAGGAATGAAGGGGAAAAAAACCGAGTATTAGAGGGAGGTCCTTGGTCGTTTTCAAATCATTTACTGTTGCTTAAAGCATGGGAACCAGACACTCCTCTCCACTGTTATGAATTTCAAACATGTGCATTTTGGGTAAGAATTTATGGGCTCCCTTTGGAATGGAATTCTGAAAGCATGATAAAGAAGATTGCTAGTTCCATGGGGAGAGTTTTGGAGGTGAAAACAGATGCTAGAGGCCCTGCTTTTCAGAAAATAGGGAAAGCGAGAGTGGAGCTAGATATGGAGGCTGAATTGAGAGTAGGACAATTGATGCGACATGGGAATAAAAAAGTGTGGCTGGATTTCAAATATGAGAGACTACCATTTTTCTGCTTCTCTTGTGGCAAGATAGGCCATTATGCGACTTATTGTAAAGACATACCTTATGAGGAGGAGAAATTCACAACCGAACTGGGAGGATGCTTTGGAGGCTGGTTGAAAGCGAAAACCTCGGACCACAGTCCATTCTGGAAAGTATTCTACCATGAAGCTTCACCAACACAAAATGAAGAAGAGGTCATCCCTGAAACCCCTGCACAACCAGGACAAACTAAAGTTAGGGAAGAACACCAGCACCTTCCACTTCTGAACAACCAGAATCTTCAGCAGGGAAGTATAGACCAGATGCTAATGGACCATTACTCTCACACCACACATGAGATAATGCTGCAAAACACAGGGAAAAGAACGCTTCTACTCACTGGTCCAGAGTGCACCAGCAATCCTAATCCCCAGACATATACTTCAAATAGCCTCAAAAAGAAAAACACTATGCAACCAAAAACCCCCTCTTTCAAGAAACAAAGGAAAATCCATGTGCAAGCAACACTAACCCCAGCACAGGGTTGGTTGGATGAGACTCAGCTCCTTGAAACACCCATACAGATGACTAAAGAAGTTGAAGCACGGGCTGTGGTGGCTAGCCCTAATAAGCCACCAAATGATCCATGAATATACTGAGCTGGAACTGTCAAGGGTTGGGCACACCCTTGACAGTCCGAGAGTTAAGAGCCTTAACGGCTCATTATAGGCCCTGTTTGGTTTTTATTATGGAAACAAAGAATAAGGCTGAGTTTGTGCAAAGAATCAAGAGAAGACTCCAATTCCAGAGGTGTGTAGTAGTGGATCCAGTGGGCAAGGCGGGAGGATTGGCCCTTATGTGGGATGATCGGATTTCAGTGGACATTGACACAATGACAGAAAACTTTGTGAACTTAAAGTGTGAAGAATGGATTTCGGGTAGAGCAATGCGCATCACCTTTGTCCATGCGCCATATACCTATTCAAGCAGGCTGCAACTTTGGGAGAAATTAAAACAAATTAGCTCCTCAAACACTTTGCCTTGGGTGTGCTTGGGGGACTTTAATGAAGTGCGGTTCCATTGGGAAAAAGTGGGAAAGAGGCTGGCTGAAAACTTCAGAATGAGTGCTTTTCGGGATTGCTTGGATGCATGCTCCTTCATGGATATAGACAGTAACGGCTGTGCTTTTACCTGGGCTAATAACAGAGATGGGGAAGAATATGTGAAAGAACGATTAGATAGGGTATTGTGCACAATCGAATGGAGATTAATGTACCCTGAAGCTGAGGCTTTTGCCCTCCCTGCAGTAGGGTCAGATCATAGTCCTCTTATATTGTCTCTTCAATCAACTCAAGTGAGAAGAAAACGCAGCTTTAAATTTGAGGCATTTTGGCTTGAGAAAGCTGAGTGTAGGGAAGTGGTGCTGGAATCGTGGCAAATGATGAATCAAAACCAAACAAACCTTGCTGGAAAACTTTCTGCTGTTCAGAATGCTCTATCTAAATGGAGTAAAGAGACATTTGTGAATGGGAAGAAGAGACTTAAAATGCTGAAGAAGGAGCTTGAGTGCATCACAAATAATACTTCACGTTATTTTAACAAGGCACAATTTCAAAAGATACAGGGAGAAATTGAAGAACTTGGGAGGCAAGAAGAGATGTATTGGGGGTTACGATCTAGAATTGAGTGGTTGAGATGGGGCGATCGGAATACAAAATACTTTCATGCGACAACTATCCAACGAAGACAGAGAAACAGAATCTCTATGCTGCAAAATGAAGAAAATACATGGCTGATTGAGCCAAGTCAGTTAAAAGAACATACCGTACAATTTTTCAGGAAGCTATACCAGTCCTATGGTCCTCGGAACTTTGGCCCAGTGATAGATCAAATATCTGCAACAGTGACAGAAGACATGAATAGAAGGTTACTTGCTGAAGTTACTGTAGAAGAAGTTACTGAAGCAGCATTTCAGCTAGGCGCAAATAAAGCTCCAGGGCCAGATGGTCTTAGTGGATTGTTTTACCAGCATCATTGGGAAGACATCAAAGGGGACATATTCAAGGAGGTCAAGCACTTTATGACCACTGGTTCCCTCTCAATAGCACTCAACCAAACATTCATCTCCCTCATTCCGAAGATCCCGAACCCAGAAAGACTGGATCAATATCGCCCCATTAGTTTATGCAATTTCGCATACAAAATTATCTCAAAAGTGCTAGTAAACAGACTCAAACCCATAATATCGAAATTATAGCACCCGTAACAAAGCGCATTTGTTGGCGGGAGGCAAATCCAGGATAACATATTTATTGTTCAGGAAGTACTTCATCAAATTCGAATCAGGAGCAGGAAAAAGAAATTCCAGGCTGTTCTTAAATTAGATATGAAGAAGGCCTATGACCGTGTGGAATGGGATTTTTTAGAGGCATGCCTTTTAAAGACTGGCTTTGATAGGAAATGGGTGGGATGGATAATGAAGTGTGTTACTACAGTCACATTTAGTGTTCAATTCAATGGAGAACCCCTGCAATTCTTTCAACCCTCAAGAGGACTCAGGCAAGGAGATCCCTTATCTCCTTATCTCTTTATCATTGTGGCTAATGTATTATCCTTATTAATGAAGCAAGCTGTGGAAAATGGGAGTGTTAAAGGAATCAGGCTAAACCGAAGCTGTCCTACTCTATCTCACCTGTTATTTGCTGATGATTCAATTTTCTTCTTAAATGGCACTACTCTAGAATGTCAAAATCTAGCCATGATCCTCAATCAATATTGTTTTGCAGCTGGACAGGAGATTAATTTGAATAAGTCGGGGATCTTTTTTAGCAAGGGATGTCCTCAAACATTAAAAGATAATATGGCAAGAACATTGAGAGTCCCGATTATTGATAAAACAGGGAAATATTTGGGTATCCCTTCTGATTGGGGAGCATCCAAAAAACAGATGTTTGCATGGGTTCTTGGGAGAATTAGTGCCAAACTAGAAAGCTGGAAGGAAAAATTGCTATCCAAGGCTGGAAAAGAAGTGCTGCTGAAAACGGTTGTACAAGCCCTGCCACAGTATGCAATGTCGGTGTTTAAAATCCCGGTCTCTATATGTAAGGCTATTGAACAGAAAATTGCTGCCTTTTGGTGGAAGAGTAATGAAAAGAAAGGAGGCATACATTGGAGGAAATGGGATCTACTGAAAACTAGAAAAGATAGAGGTGGAATGGGGTTTAGAGATCTTATCTCCTTCAATAAGGCAATGTTAGGGAAGCAGGCTTGGAGGTTAGGACAGCAGCCCCCTTCTCTCTGGAGTTCATTGTTTAAGGGGCTCTACTATCCCCATACAGATTTTTGGCATGCAGCGAAGGGTCTTCGACCTTCGTGGGGATGGCGTAGCTTACTTCTAGGAAGGGACTCAATTGCATCTCAAGTAATGTGGCAGGTAGGAGATGGATCTAGAATTAAAATCCGGGAAGACAAATGGTTGCAACGAGGAGTTATTGAGGGACCAGTAAATGCAAATGAACCATTCTTGGTTTCAGAACTCATCGATAAAGAACAAGGCATATGGAATGAAAAGACAATAGCAGCACACTTTGAGGACAGCCTAGTTGAAGAAATTCTAACCATTCCAATCAAGCCTCAAACAGAAACAGATAAGATGGTATGGACGGGAACTCAGGCAGGCAAGTATACAGTCAAGAGTGGGTATAATCACATCAAGGAGAATACAGAACAATGTCAAACAACTCAAGCCACAACGTCGTTTCAGCCTCCCCCCACACTCTGGAAAGACATTTGGAAGCTACACACTCCATCTAAGGTTAAAACCTTTATGTGGTGCTTATGTCAAAATGCTTTACCGACGAAAGACAATTTGTTTAGAAGGAACATACTACCTGATCCAATGTGTCCTCTATGTAATCTTGAAAGAGAGACAGTTGAACATCTCTTCTTATTGTGTCCATGGACAAGACAGATATGGAGCGATCCTGTGATGAACATTAAAATCTCAAGTCAGGGATTGACACGAATTGAAGATTGGTTTTGTAGACTCAAAGAAAAGGCGACTCACCCTAACCTGCACTTGGTAGCTGTTGTGTTGTGGTCTATATGGAAAGCACGAAATCAGGCTATTTTTCAGGGTAGAGAACCCGAGGGATCAACCATCATAGATTCTGCAAAAGCGACAATGAAAAGTTATCAAAGATGGAATCCAGGGATGGTGGTCATCAAGAAGGAGTAAGTGGTGAATCTCAAAACAGAACAGCCCAAACAGAGCAAAACGAGCATCTAAGTGAGCTGCAACAGAGGCATAGAGAGTCGGGTAGAGCGCAACAAGCTGTCAATAATGAGCTGGGACTCAGCATAGCGTATGAACAGGAGAGCAGAGATGATGAAATGAGAACAGACCTGCGATTTCAACTCAGCGGCGTAAGGAGGGCGCGAAATAAACAGCCTGGTGCAGAGAATGGACGTTATGGCAGAACAGAACTCGGTGCAGGGCCCTCTTCGTTGAGAACCTCAAATGCGCGGTATGATAAGGGAGTTGAGGACAGAACAGAGAGGTCTATACCCTGGAGATTAACTGCTGTGCCGAGGCCTTCAACCCGAGAGAAAGGCATAAGCGAGGAGGATAGATTGGAGAACCAACCAGCAGAGTCGAATCTTAGAACGAGAGGCGAGCAGGGACAGAAGCTCCACGAGAGGGACACCGGTGAAGGAGGAAGTGCGGAATCCAGATCTCGGCGCAATGAACGGAACGCTTGCTGCGGTGATGGTTGGAGGACCCATGAAAATACCAGATCTGAAACCCACGAATTCGGAACATCTGATGTAGAAGAGGCTGCTGGATGTTACAGCAGAACAGAAAATGGTGCAGGGTCCTCTGTGTTGCGAACCTCCACGGCACGGTATAAAGAGGGAGACGAGGAAAGAACAGGAAGATCTGTACCCTGGAGATCAACTGCTGTGCCGAGACCTTCAACCCGAGAGGAAGGCGCAAACGCGGAAGACAGATCGGAGAACCCATCACCTGAGCTGCGCCTTCGTACGAGAGGCGAGCTGGGACAGGAGCTCCGCGAGAGGGACGCCGGCCAAGGAGGAAGTGTGGATTCCAGATCACGGCGCCATGAACGGAACGCTCGCTGTGGTGATGGTTGGAGGACCCATGAAAACACCAGATCTGAAACTCACGAATTCAGAACACCTCAGCTATGGATCCCACCACACAAAGGAGCCTTGAAGATCAATCTAGATGGAACGTACGATCCTGGGAAGTTGGGGAACTCCATTGCTTGTGTGTGCAGAGACTCGGGAGGGAGGCTAGTGGAAGGAGTCGCAAAAAAAATCAGAGCTTCCTCTCCACTTATGGCTGAAACCCTAGCTTTATGGGAAGCCATTGACTTTTTCTACCCTAAAAGACACGAAGCACTTATCTTTGAGTCGATGGTTCACGCTCGTCCAAGCCATGAACAGATCGAGACCCGGTTCGGTTGGGAAATTCACAATATTATCGCAAATGCAAGGAAAAGCTACGGGCCTTCACAAATTTTCATATAGCCCATTGCTATAGAGAGGCCAACATGGTTGCAGATTGGGTGGCTAAAGCCCATAACAAAAATCACTTACCTTGGAATTGGGTCTCATCCCCTCCTCAAACTTTAGTCGACTTATTATGTATTGATGCCCATTTACCGGGCCTCTCTTATTTACGCACTTAATGAAATAGTCGTATTTCAGACCAAAAAAAAAAAAAAAAAAAAAAAAACAAACATCTGCTTTTGAAAACTTAACAAGATTAGGTATCAAAAGGGTATTAGTCGACTAATTGGTGTAACCAAGTCCCCTACCCTAGATTCTCTAATTGTGAGGTATACTCTCGTGTCTTACTTAGTTTCTAATCAACCCCAATAGGCTAGTGGCGGCTCCTCAATAGAAGATCCTTTAAGTGTCAATTTGAATTGACATTAAATATTCTAATGTCGCATGAGATATGGGTTTGGAAGAGTTCGCGCCTGATCGCCGCCTTTTAGGCAATACCCCTAAATCTTTGTCTTTTTCCCTCCGGACATAAAAGCTAGGTTGCGACAATTACCACATAATTTTTTTGTTACACTATTCTGGTACTTCAAAATACAACAATATATCTACATATCAATTTTACAACGTGTTATGATATAGTCTTTTTAAGTTACAACAACTAGTTGTCTTATCGTATGGCACAACAAATGTACGATAGAAGTTTCTGTGGGCTCATACCATTCATTAGCCTTTATATCCAAGCAATTCACATGTTTGATAAAAATGTTTTATCATAGAATAATATAATATTTAAAGAAACTTTTACATCTTCTTAAGTAACTTGTAAAGTTATTTTCTGCATACATATATATTAGATTTGCGAAAGAGTAGGAAGACCAAGTAATTACCTTGATGATACTAATTCTTTGAATGCATTTTTGAATTATAATATCTTGATTTATAATGATAAATGAAATTTTTGGGGCCAAACAAACTACAGTTCTCATTATTAAATGGCTTTCATGTAAATAAGTCAGTGTTAATATGATATGGCACAACAAGTGTGTATTACAGAAGTTCTTGCGCTTGTATATATTTTTTATTAGTTTTTTTTTTTTTTAACCAACTCTTTATTAGCCTTCATACCCACGCATTCCACACGCTAAATAAAAATACTTTATCAAAGACATTCATTATTTTTCTAAAAAATTATTTTATCTCGCTTAGCCACTATTTGTGTTTTTTTTTTTTTTTCTGTGTAGACATAGTAGATTCGCAAAGGAGTTGAAGAAACAAAATTTGAACAATTATCACTACAGGATAATTTTTTGGGTTCTAATGATATTTGGTTTATTATGATGTGCCAACCAAATTAAAATTTTCATTAAATGAATCTTAAATAAATAAGTTAGTTGAATTAATAAAAGAGTTAATGAATGTGAATTATGTGCTTTGACTCTGGAGCAATCACTACTACATATTAACAATTGTAGAAAGATTTCCGTTGCCTATATGTTCAATTTTCAGGGTTAAACCTAAGTCTATGGTGAACTTGGTTGAAAGAAATGGGAAAAATGATATTAATAGTTTCTAAATTTGACTCAATGTACAAATAAATTTTGAACTTTTGATTCGTTCAATATAATCCTCTAACTATAATTAGATAGTCAATTTAGTCCTTAAACTTTGAGTTTATTTTATCTGACCACTTAACTTTATCGGTCTTTTGTTACTATTCACAATTGTTCATGATATCTTTTCATTTCAATCAATTTCCTAAGTCAACAAAAAATATGATATCTTTTTCTTACCTTTTGACTTTTTTGGTCTTTATAATTAGTACGATAGTTTCGTTTAAGTATTTTTCGCTTATGAACTCTATAATAGTGAAAGAAAAGAACTTCATTTCAAGTTGTACTGAGTTGATGTTCATTTTTTTTTTTTTTTAAGAGTAAGTGTTTTCATAAGGTTATCTAAGAACGATTTAAATTGATCTTTGGATACTTATACTTATATTAATCTAAATCTCGTTCCCAATTTTTAAATTTTATGTGTTTTGTGTTTTCTTAATATATAAATTAAGAAATTAAGATGGCATATATATATATATATATATGTATATATATCCACCCGAAACAATTGTAAATGAGGTTATACTTTTACTAATATAGAGATTATAAGCTAAATTATACTTAAATAGAGGTATTGTAATATCTAGAAAGACCCAAATGTTAAATGGGAAAAGTAGTCTTTTTGTTGATTTAAGACCCAAATTTATTGACGATCATTGATTGCAGCGGATAGTTAAATACATTAGTAATTTGTCGACAAGCTTTACTGAATTTATTAGGCTAGGTGACTTAATGACCATTCCTATTTTTCAGGTCCAGAAGAGAGAGAAACGTCTCTTGCCAATTTAGGATTAAATATATTAGATGCAAGTAATTAGACCATTTTAAAGCGAAAATCATTTTTAGTTTTCTTCAATCCAAGTGCATGGGACGCAATCTCTTTCGTTATGGCAGCAAAAAACTTGCCACATGGTTCACGTACGTTTCTTACTCTCGTTTTTGGGTGGCCGTAAGAAGCATTGGATTAATTACACAATGTACCACCACACTCGAGAACAATAAAAATGATTTTTACGTTAATAATGCTCATCGCAGCATGATTAAAAAAAGTGTAAATACTATGAAAAGCCCCAAATTAATATACTTGTGACAAATTTATCCCACATTAAATTTTGAGTCATCAACAATCCTATATTGGTATACTTGTGACAAATTTATCTTAATTATAAAAAAAAAAAAAAATAACCCAAATATATTTATTCTTTGTTAGTATCTGATATGTTTTATCATGAGATTGCTGAGTAAATGGCATATGTCCACGTGGAAAGTATATCAGTTTACGGTTTTTGGTGATAAAAAAAAATAATTTGGAGCAAATTTATTACAACTAATAAATTAAATAGAAAGGACTGCTCTTGAAATAAAAGTGAGTTTTGCTTTCATTCATCAAGAAAAAAAATTGTGGGATAATTTTTCCATTTAAGAAGAGATTCGTACCGTGGAAAATGGTTTTCTTTTTCAAAAGAGTAATAAAAAAAATGGAAAATGACAGCGGATCATCAAAAGTTAGTTCAATTTGTGATAATGATTTGATTCTTGTGTTCATATTGATCAACGTAAAAATTATTGAACTATTACTAAACGGGTTTAAATTATTAAAATGCTTGTGCTTCTCTTTATGCTTAAACAAAGGTTTCATCCTTTTTCTGGAGGTCATCCGGAGAAGTGTCATTGTCAAGTTTTGGTCATATCTGATGTGTTCTACTTTGAACTCGAGTTCAGGACGCACTTTTTATATCCTAAGCATTTCGACTCTGGGATTCTGTTGGAGCATGTGTTGCTTGATCAAAGTCCCCTGTGCCCGGAAGGGTCATCACGTACTTTATGTCCCGGTTTGCGAAAATTCCTGTTGGTCTAAGATCATTAACAGGTTGTTTTTCCTGGTTTGCTTACTAAGATAAACCCTCGTTTTTTTTTTTTTGAATCCCTCGATCGCTGCACACGGGGCTACTCTGTGGCATGTCGGTGGATCCTTCTTTGACGACTTAGGCCATGTTATACCGGAGGTACGCATCTTCTCCAGCCACGTAGCTCTCGTCTAGACAATGGTACTAGTTGTTGCATTGGAACCCCAGGACAGGAAGCCTATTCCGCATTCTAAGAATTAGAGAGATCAAGATTGCCTTTTATCTGGATATAAACATGTTGCAAATGTATGCATTATTATAAGTCAAGCTCAACTCTTTGTCCATAATTTGTTAAAGATTCGCGCATGCACGGATCCCAAGTTTCTATATTTGGAGCTTACCCCAGAAAGAAGAAAGATGATTAGTCCCCCTCCCCCAAAATTGCGAAGTAGTTGCTAATTACCCAATGGTGTTAACTCAAACTGAAGTCTCAGCTGAACTCCAAGAACGTGTCGTGAGGGCCTGCTCATGCCAACGATACCCCATCCATGGACCCCAACCAGCTCCCCAAAACTCGCAGTATTAGGAATCCCATGAATTGACACAATAAATGGAGAAAGAAGCGACAGAGGATGAAACGATATCATCGCGAGACAGCGAGTTTGAAAGATTCAATGACAGAAAGGGAAATGGGTGATGCAATTAAAGTACAAATTTAATCTCTTACCTAAAAAGAAGGGAGCCATTCTGGATTGGAAAAGTTCTACTACCTTGCAACAGGCCCCAACCAACTCCCCCAAAACTCAACATGAAGTTCTTAATTTCGCAGTATTAGGAATGCCATGAATTGACACAATAAATGGAGAAAGAAGCGACAGAGGATGAAACGATATCATCGCGAGACAGCGAGTTTGGAAGATTCAATGACAAAAAGGGAAATGGGTGATGCAATTAAAGCACAAATTTAATCTCTAACCTAAAAAGAAAGGAGCCATTCTGGATTGGAAAAGTTCTGCTACCTTGCAACAGGGGCATTGTCAAATGGGAGAACCAAGGAGGTCATTTCAAAGGAACCACTTGATTTGCTTACTAAAGATTCCAACTCTGCCAATACTTGATGTATATCTGGCCTTTGAATTGCCGTTGGTCGTGTACAAGACACGGCAATCTCCACTACTTGCCAAGCAGAGTTGATGTCAAATTGTCCCTGTAACCTTGGATCCATAATCCCTTGTATTTCGCCACTTTCAACAATAGGAATCAACCGTTGAAGTATGTGTATGCTGGCATTGCCATTCCGACTTCTCACTGATGCAAGTTGGCCCGTGATCAACTCAAAGAGTATGATTCCGAAACTGTAAACATCACTCTTCTTGGTAAATTGTCCAGAAGATTGAAACCTGGAAGGAGGAAAAACAAAATATGGATTTTTATATCAAAGATGAAATCCTATGTAATGTCAATATATCTGTGAATATAGATCCTGAACTAAACAAGATAAAAGAATATTGAGTTTTAGCCATTACTCGGGGTCGAGATAGCCAGGAGTGCCTGCAGGACAAGTTGACACATGAGAGTCATTTTCAGATGCAAAAGTTCTTGAAAGGCCAAAATCAGCTATTTTGGCGTGGAAGTCTTTGTTCAACAAGATGTTAGTAGTCTTCAAGTCCCTGTGGATGATGGGTGGCTTACAACCGTTATGCAAATAATCCAAACCTGAAATCCTCACATAATACGTGTTAACAATGCCAAAGCAATGATGGGAAAAAACGCACAACCGAGGATATTGATATAGCTAGTGCTAGTACCTAGGGGGGGTGAATAGGTATATAAACGATTTTTCGCACAATACTTAGACAGTTAGAAGAATTAGCGACAAATGACGATCAACGTAAGACTCAGTAAATGAAAGAGAGAATTGGACACGCGGTTTATAGTGGTTCGGCTTGATTCAAGCCTACGTCCACTCTTCTGCACTGACAGCCAATTGGCTGGATTCCACTATGAACAAAGAGATGTTACAGCGTTGATCTTCCTTGATTTCTAAGTGTAGATGATCTACCACACTCACTCAAGATATCACCAAGTATGAACACTCTCTGTGTAATACAATTTCGCTCAGACTGTATCGACTAATAATCGAGGTGCTTCAGACTCTGGAATTTCTCTATCGATCACTCTCTTGAACAACTAGAACGTCTTCCTTTTATACTCCTTTATGCCATCATACCCGTTGGCACTTACCAAAGGAATTCCTCCAATCTACCCGTTGGACGAATCAATCAAGAAGATCATTCGAGCTATTCAAGGAATCTGACGATAGCCCATCAATCCTGTTCGCCCATACAATCAGGATCTTGGTTTCCATGAATAGAACCTTCCAAGAATACTTCGTCGATTATCGGATCTTCAATCGATCTAGATACGAATCAAAGAATCCGTTATATTTATCCAGCTAAAAGATCTTCTCCGAGAGAATAAGATTAAATCCTTAACCATTTACTTCGGTTTTGATTTTCCTTCGTCACTTTGGATCGATAGACTGTCAATGAGAATAATCTTGAGTCTTAAGTCTTGAGTCTTGAGAATTGAGTCTTCGCCCGAGTCCGTGATCATAAAGTCTTCGGACCTTAAACGTACAATCCGCAAATATCCGTACTAGACCGATAGAAACGTTTTGTCAGCTTCAAAATCTTCTAGAAAGATTTCTCCAACAATCTCCCCCTTTTTGATGATGACAAAACTTTCTTGTAGATTTGAACAACCTTGACCTGCAAAAACATTTCTCAAGCAATATGGCTATCTCATAAAGATTAATAAAACAACCGGACTCGCATCCACGAAATATGGTTAGACTTTCATGAGTAATACCATATAACAACACTTGATATAAATGCCAACAAATCAAGCATAAAGAAATCCACAACCAAATTCAGTCCACACAAGTCATACTCAAAAACATACTTAAAAACTCACACCACAAAAACAAATTCAAAATTAAAGTTTAAAAGATAGTTGGTTCAAATTTCTTGTCCCCCTTTTTGTCATCGGTAAAAAAGGTGAGAAAAGAGTCGAATGCGCTTGGGAATGCGAACGATCCGGAAATCTCCCATGGACTGTACTATGCCTTCTAGCCTCTTCAGGTCTTCCCTTAATTTAGCTACCTCCTCTCCTTTGGCATTTGCTTGAAGTTGCAGAGCGAGGTCTTTCATTCTGTCCTCCAGGGTAACTGAAGATGCTTGTCCAGCATTCTTGATGGTTTGTATCTCATAGTCCAGAGCATAGATTTGGCCCCGCATTTCCAGAAGAATGTCAAGAATACGATGAAAATCTGCCGAATTATCCGTCTGTGTACTGGCATTTGCTTTCTCAGGTGGAGTGAATGCAGACGATGGCGCTTCTGTATAAGCTTGCAGATTTGATGATGTATCGTGTTCTTCTTCAGGAGCTGCTGGTGATTGTCTTAGACCTTCACCGAGGGCAGCATGAGGTGAGAACCTTTCTTGCTCGCCAACTCCCCGTCTCTAAGACATCCGAGTCTTGCTCGCCAACTCCCCCGTCTCTAAGACTTCAAGATGGGAGGAGTGATGATCATGCTCTTCTATTTCCTTCTCTCCGTTCAGCAGCGACTTTTCTTTCCCTTCTTCTCCTTCTTCTTCATCTTCTTTCTCTTTCTCTCTCTCTCGCTCTTCTTCTTCTTCAACCTCTATCTCCTTCTCTTGTCGTTCTTCTTCTTCTCCTTGCTTCGACTGAAGTTCCGTTGATCGAGATACAGAACGTCTAGTCCTTACCAGTGCAGTGATAGTAGGATCTTCCTCTTCTTCTTCATTTTCATCCTGCAAGATGAGAGATCTTCTCTTTTTGGATGGAGCACCGATGGGCTCCTTCCCTTTTCTCTTTGATGCAGAAGAGAGTGGAGTCTTCACTTTGAACTTCGCCATTTCCTTGCTAAGTTCTTTCGGACGCATCTTCGTCAACATCTTCGACCTACCACCATTTTATCGCACGATCGAACACGAGAGTATGTGGCGGTTCAATATTCATGTGTCTCAAGATTTTGGTCACTGAGACTTAGGTAAGGCGGTTGTCCCTTGTTCTTCGACATTGCTCGGTACATATGGAAGAGAATAGTATGAGGGAGAGAGAACTTCTTCCCTGAGTTGATGGCATACATCAATTTTGCCTCTGAATTAGATACATCAGTCTTTGATGTAGACTTTGGCCTGATGCAATTGATCACAATTTTGTGCAGCACAATATTGATGGCACTCATCTTCGAGTAGGTAATTCTCGCCTCTGTATCTCTGTTTTTGACAAGTTCCAGAGTAGCACGAGCAGTCGAGACTTTGATTGGTTGATAACGTCCTCGTTCCACACCAATTATGTCTGCTAACATATCCGCATCTATCACATAGTCCTGATCTCGAACACTAAATGATATTCTATTCGCATCTAAAAAGCTGAGATTCGAATAGAAATATGCAGTCAAGTGTGCATAACCATCTGTTGTATCGGTGCAAAACTGCTCAAGTTGAAGCAGTTTGAACTTTTCCCTTAAGTTCACATTAACAGCATCCAGGAAATCGAAATCAACACTCCTAGGGTTTATCACCCCTCGTTTTAACAGTCTGAAGAACAGATTCTCCTGTTCCTTTGATTTAAACAGCTCCATTTTCTTTCCCTTCACTTTTGCAGCAATTCCCAATTTCGGTTGAAAATCACTGAACATTTTATCATCATCGTTCCCTTCAAAGGTGAGATTCGATCGCAACACGAGGATCACTTGGAATATTCGCAAGTGCCTCTTCAGCCTTTCCTTTGGGAGCAATTCCCAATTCCTCCATTCGCTTCAAAAATTTGTACTCATTCCCATAATTCTTATCTTTGAGAAAACCATCTATATAACTCAGAGGAGAACCAGTAGCTTTCAACGCACGATAAAGCTTATAAATAAAAGAGGGTTTTGAGCTCTCACCGGTTCCACGTCCTCTAGTATCTCTTCCTCCCGTTGATGACCCGCATCTTGTGGGGTAGATGGTGAGTGATGAGGTGGAGAAGGAAAAGGACTCTCGTTGCTGTCCCGACACATCATCTTCCTCGGTGAGATCGAAGTGCGTAGGTCCCTCCTTCATTCTCTCGTGGTCCCCCGCTTGCGATCCTTGAAGACTTTCTCGAAGAAGACATTTTTCTTGTCGTTGAAAGATTCCTTCACTCGCTTTCCCAAGAAAAATGACAACTTTCTCGAGTATGAACACGAAGTAGAAAACAGGATTGAGAGGAGAATGCCTTTTAGGGTTTTGAGAATCGAGCGAAAAAAGAGAACTGTGTATATATAACTCAGTTTTGAAAAGGAAAGATCAATCGGTACGAAGGAAAGTGAACAGTCGTCTTTCTTTAAAAAAAATAGTAACTGCCATTTTAAAAAGAATTATCCATTTTTGAAAAGGCATGTTTCCAATTTTTTACGGAAATTAAAGATGGTATCAATCAATTATAACTGTATGAATAATCGTACCTTTTCGAGATAAAAATAACTTACAATTTATACAATGAAGATCAGAGTCTGAAGTACGATGAAGGTCTGAGTCTGAAACTTCAGAGTCTGAAGGTTAGAGTCGATTGATAGGAAATGGAGATTCTTCGGACTTTAACCTCTTCAAGCTTCGAATGTTGAGTCTCAGTACGGATAAAATCGAATTGATTTTTCTCCAAAGGCTTTGTGAATATATCCGCTAGTTGACTTTTCGAATCAACAAATTGAATTGAGATTTCTCCATTTTGAATATGATCTCTAATGAAATGATGTCGAATCTCTATATGCTTTGCTCTTGAATGAAGTATTGGATTTTTGGTGAGATTGATTGCGCCGGTGTTGTCACATCTGATTTACGTGCATGAGTCTTCAATCCCAAAGTCTTGAAGCTGTTGTTTTATCCATAGAATTTGCGAACAGCAGCTTCCAAGAGCTACATACTCGCTTCGTTGTAGAGAGCTACGGTGCTCTGTTTCCTTGAAAACCAAGACGCTGTCCTGCTTCCAAGCAACTGGCAAGTTCCTGAAGTACTCTTTCTATCGATTCTGCAACCAGCCAGATCTGCGTCTGAATATCCCAGAAGATTAAAGTCTCCCTTCTTAGGATACCATAGACCGATGCTTGAAGACGAGGCAACGTATTTAATAACACGTTTTGCAGCCTTGAGATGAGATTCTCTAGGGTCTGATTGAAACCTAGCACAAATGCAAACACTCAATAGTATGTCAGGTCTAGAAGCAGTAAGATAAAGAAGTGAACCGATGATGCTTCTGTACAGCTTTTGATCAACTTTCTTCCCTTCTTCATCTTTATCTATCTTCAACGAACTTGACATTGGTATATCAGTCTTTTTGCAATTTTCCAAACCAAACCTTTTGACAAGATCATTAGCATATTTTTCTTGGCAAATGAAAGTTCCTTCCTTCAGTTGTTTTACTTGAAGACCAAGGAAAAATGTTAATTCTCCCATCATACTCATTTCAAACTCATCCTGCATAGACTTTGAAAATTTCTTACACAGACTTTCATTAGTAGATCCAAATATGATATCATCCACATATATTTGAACGAGTAAAAAGCTATTGTTTTCCTTTTTGATAAATAAAGTAGTATCAACTTTACCTTTGACAAAACCATTCTTTAATAAGAACTTACTTAGTCCGTACCAAGCTCGAGGTGCCTGTTTTAAACCATACAGAGCCTTTTTCGGTCCAAGACGAGTCGGCTTCTTTGGGTCTTCAAACCCCCGGAGGTTGTTCCACGTAAACTTCCTCATGGATAAATCCATTTAGAAAAGCGCTTTTGACGTCCATTTGGAATAACCTGAAATTTTTGTAACAAGCAAACGCAAGTAACAGGACGAATAGCTTCTAACCTTGCCACGGAGCGTAAGTCTCATCATAGTCTATTCCTTCTTCTTGCGTGTATCCTTTGGCCACGAGTCTTGCTTTGTTTCGTACGACTTTTCCTTTTTCATTCATCTTGTTTCGAACACCCATTTGGTTCCAATAACGTTTTACCTTTTGGTTTAGATGTCGATCCCAGGACGTCGTTAATGTTGAACTGCTCGAGCTCTTCTTGCATCGCTTCAATCCAGCTTTCATCGATAAAGCTTCTTCTATACTTTTGGTTCGATCTCGAAATAAGAGCTACAGCACTAGATTCTTCACGCCTTTTGGATCTGGTGCGAATTCCTTCATTAATTTCTCCGATAATGAGATCTTCAGGATGACTGGATTTATGCTTCCAGTTACTGGTTGATCTGATTGGTTTATGATCTCTTTCTTTATCTGAGTCTTCACTAGTAGCTTGATGCTGATCCTCCAGAGTCTGAGAAGCTTCTTGACTTGTAAGCTTTTGAGGGTCTGGAGCGAGTTCGACTCTTCATGCCGAGTCCGACTGGATTCATCTTGCGTAGAGTCTTGGAACTTGACATTCATTGACTCCTCCACAGATCGGCTCTTCTTATTATAGACTCGTAGGCTTTGCTTGATGTAGAATATCCAAGGAAGATGCCTTCATCTGATCTTTCTTCAAACTTACCAACTTGATCTTTTGCATGTTTCAATATAAAACATTTGCATCCGAATACATGAAAGTATGAAACGATAGGCTTCTTACCTTTGAACAATTCATATGGGGTTTTCTCAAGAATAGGTCTTAGGAAGACTCTATTTATTATATAGCATGCTGTTGAAACAGCTTCGGCCCAAAATCGTGAAGAAATTTTACTTTCAATTAACAAAGTTCTTGCCATTTCTTGAAGAGATCGATTCTTTCTTTCCACAACTCCATTTTGTTGAGGAGTATATGGAGAGGAGAATACATGTTTAAATCCAGAATCATCACAAAATTTTGTAAAATTTTGATTTTCAAATTCACCTCCATGATCTCGTTCTTATACTTGATATAACACATCCAATTTCATTTTGAATCTTTTAGCAAATTTTTCAAAATACGAGAATGTTTCTGACTTACTTGCAAGAAAATATACCCAAGTAAAACGGGAGTAATCATCTACAATTACTAGGCAATATTTCTTACCTCCAATACTCTGGGTTCTGGTTGGTCCGAAGAGATCCATATGCAGCAAGAATCATGTACATGATTAGTAGAGACATGATTTATTGGCTTGAATGAATTTCTTACCTGTTTTCCCAGAATACATGGTGTGCATAGATTGGTCTTTTGATATGGTAATTTGGGTAGTCCTCGAACAAGCTGTTTTGATGAGATTTTTGCCAATTGCTTCATGTTGACGTGACCGAGCTTTCTATGCCATAAGCTTGCTTCGTCTTGAATTGAGATTAAGCAATGCGATTGATTTGGTTTTACGTCTAGGAGGTAGATATTTCCATATCTTCGACCTTTGAAAGATCGAGTAGAGTCTTTACCGATTCCGAACATGTTCCTTCTTGGAAGAAAATCTTGAATCCAAATTATCACATAATTGACTAATGCTGAGAAGATTGTAATTGAGTCCTTCTACTAGTGAAACATTGTTTATTGTGAGATTTCCAATTTTGACAGTTCCAAATCCCACAATATTTCCTTTGCTGTTTCCTCCAAATGAAACTTTTCCTCCATTCACTTGAATAAGCTTTATGAAGCAATTTGAGTCTCCTGTCATGTGTCTTGAACATCCGCTATCAAGATACCACTTTACCTTTTTCTTGACGGAGACCTGCAATCAAAAGAGAGTCTCAAACCTTCTTTGGTACCCAAATTTTCTTGGGTCCTTTGGCGTTAGTAGGATAAACATTATAAGGCCATGCTTTCTTAACAGGCTTCCAAATCATAGGACACTCTTTTTCAAAGTGATCCTTACTATTGCACTTTGAACATTTTAGAGCATTTCGACCTACAGATTTTACAAAAACTTTCTTGAAATGATTTTTGTAGGCCTCTTTCGACAATTTTTTCTTAATTCTTTCTTTTACTTTGGGAAAATCAATCAAGGGAATTGTTTCTGCTGTCATACCTAGACCAGACTTATTGAAGTAGGGTCTTTGAACTGAAAGAACTTTTTCAAGTTTTTCAGATCCTATAGAAAATTTCCTTGAAATATTTGATAAGTCAGTTTTCAGAAAAGCATTTTCTTGTAAGAGATTATTTTCTTTTTCTTTAAGAGTGGAAACATTCAAGTCTAAACTTTTAACTCTTTCTTCTAAAATGTTTTCTTTTTGTTTTAAAGCTAAGTTTTCCCTTTTAAGTTCGGAAATTCTTTTGAGAGAGGTCTTAAGACTAAAACACAGTTCATCAATGTATTTAGAGACTTTGACAGGAATTTTAAAATCACTTACCTCAAATTCACTCTCTGAGTCTGATCCAGAATCTGAGTCTGAGTCTGATTGTGCCATCAGACACAGATTGGCATATTCATCATCACTTTCTTCGCACTCAGTATCACTCCAAGTTTCAGCTTTGAGTGCTTTTCGAAACTTTTCAGCTTTTCCTTTCTTCTTCTTCAGAAGAGGACAATTGGGTCTTATGTGTCCCTTTTTCTTACATTCGAAACAAACTACATCCTTGTTCGGTTCCTCATCATCAACAGACTTGGTCTGCTGCCTTTGAAAACTTTGTTTCTTAGAGTTGAATCTTCTTCCTTTTCTGTTTAGTTTTATGAATCTTCTTATCATAAGAGCAAGCTCTTCGTCGTCTAGATCATCTTCAGAATCTGCATCATCAGAATCATCATTTGATTTTAATGCAATGGATTTCTTACCTCTTGGATCTTCGTCTTCATTAATTCGTTCCACTTCATAAGACTGAAGAGTTCCAATCGCCCATCGACGTATAGTGGCATAATTCTTTGCGTCTCCCTTATTGAAGTCTTTATATGATTCCAATCCTTAGAGAGTCCACGCAGGTAGCTTGTTCACCTTCATGGGATCAGAAATTTTTGTCCTTGGTTCTCAAGACCATTGACAATATCGTAAAACGACTAAACATGTCGGTTATAGATTCTCCCTGGTTTCATTTTGAAGGATTCATATTGACCAAGGAGAATGTTGATTCCGGTCTCCTTCACTCGATCTGTTCCTTCATAGGTGATATGTAATCAGTCCCATACTTCTTTTGCTGTAACACAAGAAGATATTCTGTTATATTCGAGTTGGTGACAAAGCACAATATAAAGAGTAAATTGCTTTTGCATCGAGTGCTTGTCTCTTGTTTATTTCTTCCCGAGTCATTCCACTTGGTCTCAATTGTTTCTTTCCCTCTTTCGTAGACTCGATGCAACAAGAGGAGTGATCCCTCTTTCCACAACGTCCCATTCCGAGGATCCTTTGATCGTAGAAAGGCTTTCATCTTGTTCTTCCGGATGTTGTAATCCTTTCCATCAAAGTAGGGTGGTGCAGTATTGCGTTGCCCTTCCACCAGCCACAGTGCCGCATACTAGCCATGGATCTTTTACTCAAGTAAAACACTTCAAATAAAGTAAGAACACGGGCTCTGATACCAATTGATATAGCTAGTGCTAGTACCTAGAGGGGGGTGAATAGGTATATAAACGATTTTTCGCACAATACTTAGACAGTTAGAAGAATTAGCGACAAATGACGATCAACGTAAGACTCAGTAAATGAAAGAGAGAATTGGACACGCGGTTTATAGTGGTTCGGCTTGATTCAAGCCTACGTCCACTCTTACGCCGCACCAATTGGCTGGATTCCACTATGAACAAATAGATGTTACAGCGTTGATCTTCCTTGATTTCTAAGTGTAGATGATCTACCACACTCACTCAAGGTATCACCAAGTATGAACACTCTCTGTGTAATACAATTTCGCTCAGACTGTATCGACTAATAATCGAGGTGCTTCAGACTCTGGAATTTCTCTATCGATCACTCTCTTGAACAACTAGAACGTCTTCCTTTTATACTCCTTTATGCCATCATACCCGTTGGCACTTACCAAAGGAATTCCTCCAATCTACCCGTTGGACAGAATCAATCAAGAAGATCATTCGAGCTATTCAAGGAATCGACGATAGCCCATCAATCTGTTCGCCCATACAATCGGGATCTTGGTTTCCATGAATAGAACCTTCCAAGAATACTTCGTCGATTATCGGATCTTCAATCGATCTAGATACGAATCAAAGAATCCGTTATATTTATCCAGCTAAAAGATCTTCTCCAGAGAATAAGATTAAATCCTTAACCATTTACTTCGGTTTTGATTTTCCTTCGTCACTGGATCAGATAGACTGTCAATGAGAATAATCTTGAGTCTTAAGTCTTGAGTCTTGAGAATTGAGTCTTGAGTTCTGAGTCTGGTGATCATAAAGTCTTCAGACCTTAAACAGACAATCTGCAAATATCCAGACTAGACTGATAGAAACGTTTTGTCAGCTTCAAAATCTTTTAGAAAGATTTCTCCAACAGATATCTCTTTAGTATACCTTTCGCTGCATCCACAGCTATTTGTAGTCTATTACTCCATGTCAAGACCTTCGGTTGGTCCCCTATTGGATGGATTTTAACTTTACCTGTGAGCAAGAAATAGAGTGTTACATGATCATTTTAGAGAAGAAACAATACAACAAGACATAAAAATGCACCTGATAAATGTTGCCTCAAATTTCCATTAGCCATATATTCATATATTAATGCCATGTGCTTGGACTCATTGCAATATCCAAACAAAGAAACCAAGTTTCCGTGGTAAACAATCATTAAGAGTTGCGCCTACAAGATAAAGAGTGTGCATTATTATAAAGAATACTGAGAATAGTTTAAGAGGAAGTTTCTAAACAAACTTATGTGCATGTGTTAGCATAAGATGATTTTAAAAGGAAATGCGATTGCATCATTGGATCTAACCTCGGCATGAAATTCTTTGTACCCTTGCTTTGATGATTCAGAGAGCATCTTCACAGCAACTACGGTGCCGTTATCTAATGTACCAAGATACACCTTTCCAAATCCACCTTCTCCAATCACCTGTCCAAAGTTCCCAGTGATTTTTGAAACCTCCCCATACTTAAAAGGTCGATTCTTTAACCTCAGCATCCTTTCACTAGATTCTGTACCAAATAGCTTGCTATGAGTATTGTGACTACCTCTTTGGATAGTAGGCATTCAAGGAAAATAACTCCAATTGCATTTCAACAATTAAAAGACGTACGGAAGGTTTTTCAGATCTTGTTTTAACAGCTAAATTAGTGGAGAAGAGGACAAAAATCAAAGACCTGGGCAGGAAATCTGTCACCTGCCGTCAATATGCTAACAAACAGATAATTTTTCTGTAAGTTTGAAATTCACAATCAAACTTTCTTTTAGGACCACCATAATATGAAGGACAAAGTTGAACTCTCAAGTAATTATAAGCTCTCGTGCATAGCATGGTTACATTTGAAGAAAAAAATCAGAAACTTTATTGTCAATAAGTTAAGCACACATTCGCTTTGTGATGCTGGTGCGACCATGCTGTGGTGATCCCTGTTTCTCTCTTCTTTCATTTTCTTGTGATCACTATGAACTCATATTACAAGCATCAGAATTTTGATTAAAGCCAACTTTCGTTCATTCCTGATTGCAATGTCGATGGGATTGTAAAATGACACTCCTACGGTGGATGAGAAGAGAAAGAAAGTTGCTGAGTTGTATATTCTCAACTAAATTATGCTTGAAAAGCATTGTTGCAGATAGAATCATACCATAGGAATGTGAAAATCAAGATAGTTGTCAAATGTAGTTTACATTGAGTGAACAGGACAAGTAAGAAAACTTACCTGCTATTTGTTTCCGTTTAATTAACCAAATAATAACCAAAGCACCAAAGAGAACTACAAAGAAGCCTGAAACTGATGTAACAACTGGGACGAGGATGGTTTTTTGTTTCTTCTTCTGTGGGCAAGGATCAGCTAGGCACGGATTCGCATTTTCTGTCAAACTGCCACAAAGAATGAAGGAGCTGAACTCAAATTCCTATCTACAAATGTCCAGATTGATTTGTCAAATGCCGTCAAAAGTTGGCCTTCTTATTTTTCTAATCACAATAAACAAAACATGTTAATAGTCTTTCCACGTATAAATGTTGCGCTCACTAGAGAGAGAGAGAGAGAGAGAGAACCTCATGTTTAAAGTATTGTCCACAACCCTTTTCTTAAGAGCTTCTGGAACTGATTTAATCAGGTCATTTCCACTTAAATCTCTGCAAATATAGCCATGATCAGGGATTTGTCCACTTTAAATCCTTGGTTGCTTCACTAGATACATTAACTTACAAAAATCTAAGATTTGGTAATTCTGCCAGAGTTTCTGGTATTGCTCCTGTAAGCTGATTGTTGGACAAATCTCTGGAAAAGAGCAAGTTTAGAACACCTAATATCAACTTAACCAGCTCGATAGCCAAAAGCAGGATGTTTCCACACGTTAGGGCAATATTTCAATAGCCTATGTCTCCTAAAGCACAACTTTAGCAATTCAATCATGAGTTGACTCCCTGGGGGTGCTTAATCATGAGTGAAGTGCAGACACATCTAATTCAACCACTGTGATACTTACAAGTATTCCAATCTTGATAGCTGTGAAACTGATGAGACTATCTCGCCCATCAAATTGCTTGAGCTCAATTTCCTGACCATAATAGATCAAAGAAGAGGATCCTGTCATTGCCATCTTCAAAAGGCAGCATTTTTTGGTACAACAAAGAAAAGTTTGTGCAATCAGTTATTCAGAACGATAATAGTTTTAGTTTTCTTGGTGTACAATCTTTCAAGTACTAGAAGACCATTCACAATCGTCAATCTCATTCATTGCATGGGTCTCCCTACCTCCTTGTTCTATATTTTATGGTTATTATTGGTCCTAGAGTATGTAAAATGTTATTTTCTGAGGGCCCAATACTTGCTCATAGATGATGCATTTTGGAACGCTTATGTCTAAAATTGGAAAAGTAGGAACATAACTATACATCAGAGAAGGAGGGAGCATGTATTGCCTATCGATGAGTATATAACTTGTCATGACCCATCCCTTTCATATGGAGCAACCCCCCAAAAAGATAATCAAGATGGTGAATTTTTGCGGTGGATGTCAACTTAGGGATTAGTTTGAGCTCTCTCCAATACCATGTGAGGCTTAGGGTGTCAAAAGCTCGCTCTTTTACAGCACTGAAGTTCCTATCATGCTTCCTAGAACTTGACAAAAGCATGACAAAGTTCTCAGTTTATCTGAGAATTCACCCTGGACCGTTGTATTTATCCTAAATGTTCTTTTTCATGGATAAAAAATCTTTTGATTTTCGTGATGAACGAGAATTCTTGTTAAACTTCACCAAAAAAAACTAGTATTATATGAGAAATAGAGCCAAGGGACTCACAGTGATATAATCCTTGGAGGATTTCCATAGTTACAATTTAGACCATCCCATATGTAATTGCTTGGGATGCATGGATCACCTTGCCAACTTTCTCTCTTAATGTGGTACGTCACTTTGATGTCATTAATCGCTTTCACTGTGGTTTAAATTACAAAAAAGATCTATTATCTTCAGAGAAGGATAGAAATAAGATAAGTGGTTGCGATGACATATGAGTTATACAGACTTTCAGTTTTTCAAAGGACTTGTAACATTTCAAGGCTTCAATTGGAAGACTTTCCTGCAATTACCAAGCGAAAAGTTGCCAAAGCAGGGAAATAAGCCGACGGCAGAGTAATACTCATCCACAACCGTTGATTCCAATGAAGCTACTATAGATCAGATGTTCACAAATAACATAAGGCCCACAGTGGAGGCTAGTATATTTAGCATAGGATTCCCTAAATCTTTTTTATTGACAGAATATCTGTGTAATTATTATAGATGTTAATTGTAGCACAACTGGACAGTGTATATAGACAATAAAACATATAGAAGAATGAAAGCATACCATCATCTTGTGCTGTGGGTACATTTGAAAGCTCACCAACGGTATAGAACTCCACGGCATTGAGGATCGGTGGATATCGAGATTTATTTGTCGAATTAATGGAGAAGGTGATGAGCGACCCGTTAACTGGAGTGGAAACTACAACCACTGGCTTTAAGTAGTCAAGGCTCACCGTCTCTGTGAATTGATTGTCATTCATGGAAATTGTGAACTCCCTCTGCAGGCCACTTGTCAGTCTCTCAATCTCGACGAAATGAAAGTAAATAATCCATTTCTGTGCGGAGCTTGAAGGTGTGCAGTGTATTTCGAAGGAAGAACTAGCACTCATTGTTCTTTGAGCGGTCCGTAGAACTTCCCCAGGAACCTTATACTTGTACGCATTGTTATTGTCTGATATATCAATGGCAGATGTGGTGTTAAGTATGAATTCGTCTTCATAGTTTCGAATTGTCCATATCCGATCGTAAAAATCAACAGGGTGCCTGTGTGAGGCATTTCCACAAACAATTTAAAAGCGAACAATTAAGCAATTGACTAAGTGGCCAATTCATATGGATATGCAATAGAAATATTAAAGCTACTATATTCAACACCTTATTAGCGAAAAACCGATGCCCTCGTTGGGTTATTATTAACAAGTATCGACGTAGCACTTCATGAGTAGAGGTTGAGTTCTTTTATATACTAAATGTAGTATGTTCTTTACGCAAATTCTCATACATATGTATAATAAAAACGTATATAAACATTTAAGCATGAAGAAAGTATCCACTAACGTATTAATAATAAGAGATTCCAATGTTAACAAAGCATCAATCATTTTGAGCAACTTATTTAATGAAACAGTCATGTCTCAAGTGCACATAAATTATGCACATAAATTATTTAGTAAACATACTTGTATACTAATATAAAATTTTATTGTCACTATTAAAAGAGGAAACTTCTTTGACACAAAAGAGGTACAGTTAGAATAAAGAAATAAAGAAGAAAGGGTAAGGAGATGGACAAGAGTAATAAAATAGGTCGCAGAATAAGTGGAGAGTACGAGAAAAATAATCCAAACATGATTAATCTCCTGCAAATCAGAATCTTACGTGTCAACCTTTCAGGGAAGACCCTGTTATCACATGTTTACTGGCAAAAGTGCACATCCGTATGCGAAAAATTTTCATTTCTAAGATTTTGCAAAATCATCTTATATGAAATATTAGAATTATTAATGAATGATAGAAAAAAAAATTATTGACACCATTTAAAGGAATTGAACACATACATATGGAAACAGAAATGTATAGATTATTTATAAAATAGAAAAGATTTAGATTTCACATTCAAAATACATGGGAGATATAATAAAATTATTAATTTACAAATTCATCTATTTAGAGAATATTTACAAAATCATGGAAAAAAATGTCTTCTTTTATTTTATACAATAGTATAAACATAGATAATATGAAATTAAAAAACATATTTAGATATATAAATACATTGTAAGTCCTAAAACTTATCATAAAAATGTAATTGAATCATAATTTTTTTTAAAAATGCAATTAAATTCTAAAATAAAAGTGGAATTGAGTCTTAAAACTTTCTAAAGTGCAATCAAGTTTTAAAAATTATCAAGTTTTTTTTTTTTTTTTTTTTTTTTTTTTTTTTTTTTTTTTTTTTTTTTTTTTTTATCAAGTCCCTTTGTTAACTCATTTTTTGAAAATTTTAGGATGTGATTGCATTTTCAAGACAAATTCTAGAACTTGATTGCACTTTTAAAAATTTTTATGGCTGGATAGTATTTTCATGATAGGTTTTGGAATTTTATTATACTTTTTGAAGATTTTAAGACTCAATTACATTTTCATAATGAGTTTTAGGACTTTTAGTACACTTATCCTATCTATTTATCTTATCTTTGATTGAGATAAGCAAAACGATACAAAAACTAATAGCTGGAAGACCCCATGCTATGAAAATTCTTCACAGGAACAAAATTTCTTTTGAACTTAGTAGATAATTCATGGAGGACGATTAACCTAAAAAAAAAAAAGTAACATTAAGCAATTATCGCTTTATTATATTAGTACGTGACCAAGTAAGAAAATTTAAATCACGCATGCCTAATAGTACGCAGGAAGGAAATATAATTACATTTGCTGGCATGACAATCTACCAATAATAAGTATTTTTCCTCACATAACAAGAATTTCAATTTCATTATATTAGTAAAGTTTTGGATTAAAATTGATCTATCAGTGTTACCTTTAAAAATGGTTCTTCGACAACATCATCTGACGGTGAGTTCTATATAAAATCTATATCCAACTTAAAATCACTACACCGCCTTATATCTATTCGATATCAGTAACTTCAATATACAAATAAACTTTCTTTTTATAGTAAAAGTGTTAGATAGAAAATAATTTGCAATATTATTATTGATACCCATTCCAAATTTTAAATTTAGGATATATTTATTAATTTAATTAAAATTATATTGATAAACTAATTACAATTATATACCAATATTTTTTCACATTTATTTATTTATTTTTTCCAAAAATTCGGAGTTCTCTTTTTGGTAACTTAGGTGTTTTTGATACATACGTAAAATTCTAAGTTTGATTTCAAATCATTTATTTTATTTTTTGCTTGGACATAATGGCTTTTCTGTTCCTCCAATAGTTTTTCTTTTTATCATTGATTTCTAAAATTGTTTTAAAATTTGCAAAATGTTTAAAATCGCTAGAAAAAATTGAGTCTTTCTCTTTACTATTATTACTGTACATTTGTATTTAAAAAATTAATTGATCACCTGACATCGAACTCCAAGCTTCGTCCAACATCGCGGCGCCGATTGAGCTGCAAGAATCCAGATCCTGATCGATAGATATCATCATCAAGACTTCTTAGTTCCAACGCCGAAATGAAGGGCACTCCATTGCCGGTGTTCACAAGACACACTTGTATATCGTCTGCTTGGGACACATACATAATTTCTTCATAACTGTAAATTGGGTAGTTCACCTTGGCCCAATAATTGACATCAATATATAGGTTGAATGAAGGAACCTGATTCTTCCCATCATAGCTCCCATACCAAAATACTGCCCTAATCAAGTAGGTTCTGTTCTTGCCTTGGTTGGGTTTTAAAGTGTAACAATTCCTAGTTCCATTGGGAAATATCCTTACATTCTTCAACAACTGTCGATTATTTTGGTATCTGAGTGCCTCAGATGTCTGCATGATCTCTCCATAGTCTATCAATCCTTCATCCGGTTCATATGTTATTCCAATTCCCTCCTCTGTGTATGCAACAGTTGCCCCACAATCGATGCAAATAAAACCTAATGATGCAAGAGAAAAAAAAAAGGTCAATGAAATTAAATCACGGTTTTTCTTTGAATGAATCTTGACCATTCACACAATTCCAAATACAGTATCTTGTTTCATTAAAAGGTCAGAACTCATGGATTGTTATAGGCAATACATTGTATGAAGCGCTGGCGAGAGAGAGAGAGAGAGAGAGGATTTTGTTGGGCTTGAATCACAAGGACTAGTACTAAAGCTAAAAGCAAGCAACATAAATGAGAAGGCTGCAATTGATCTTTAAAATATAATAGCGCAGCGGAGGCTGTCGAAGAGAGAAGTGCAGGAAGATATGCATGTAGGCCTTACATTTTTTTTTTAATTTTTAATTTTTGTGCATATTTACGCCTTATATTTATATCATGACCAACCAACGTCATCTTAATGGCCATCGCCCTGTAAATTTCATTGTTTGTATCGTAACGCAAAAGTCAATAGACAGCTTTTGATTCGACATATCGTCCATTGGTAAGTCCATGGCAATACACCATGCTATGCGCTAATTTTTTTACATGTATCATTATTACAATAAACCATGAAACTAACTATTTTTTTACCACTAAAGATATCCGCCATGAAAAATCATATGGTAAATTATGGGAAGGAAGAGTATCTAATCGGAGTTCCCCACTGAATTTTCTTCGGTTTTTATTGACCGAGGCATGGCTACAATTAAAAAATACCAAGACTTGCAGCTGGCTCTTCGTCAACGAATGTACCAAAGTCTAGGTACCAAAGTAAACGTCAATAGACTGCTTTTGACTGACAACATATCGACCAATGGCGTGCTCCTAATTATTTTACGTGTATCATTATTACAATAGACCTTAGAGTCAACTTTTCTTTTTCCCACTACAGGCACCATCATTAAAAATCATAGGGCAAATTATGAGAAGGAAGATTAATTATATATACGATGCAAATAAGGTGAACTTATTACCTATTTTTACAACTACGCATTCTAGGTTTGATATCCAATATATCTAGTGAGTCGATTCATTTTGCCAGTATTCAATCTTGTAACGTTCTTATCACACATAAAATACATTCCACAATATTTTGAGGCAATAACAAGCACAAAGCTTTACTATGAGGTAATTTAAGCCCTATTTTAAAATTTTTAAAAAAAATTTCTTTCTTTTCCCCGGGGAAAAAAAATTTATGTGTGTTTGCTAAAACTTTTGTTATCGGGAAAAAAAATGAAACAGAAACAAGAAGTAGAAAAAAAATTGCTTTTTATTCCCAGGAATAATTCCGATAAACAATTTTTCTCTTTGCTCTTTTTTTTTCTCTTTCTTTTTTTTTCTTCTTCCTTTTGCCAGTCACTAGCCTTGGCCATGGCTGGCACCGACGACCGCACTAGGCGAGGGCTGGCGACCTCGCCGGAGCGTCATCGATCCTTGAAGATGCCGAGCCATGGCAAGGCTCGGCCTCGCCTAGGCTGGGCGAGGTTGACCTCGCCCAAATTTGGCGATCACCTAGATATGGCAAGGCCAACCTCGCACCTTTGCCTAGGCGAGGTTCTCAACCTCAATGGTGGCCCTAGGTGGCTCGACGGCCATCGACCTCAACCTCGCCCCTGGCCTCATTAGTCTCACCGATGGCCTCATGAGGCTCGCCCGAGGCCCCTAGGCCACCGGAGGGCTCCGGTGAGCTCATTGAAGCTCGCTTAGCCAATCGTCGGTCGTCGGCCACCAACAGGCGACCGGCCACAAAGAGAAAGAAGGAAAAAAAAAAAAAAAAGAAGAAGGAAGAAAAAAATATAAAAATAAAAAAAATTGAAAAATTAAAAGAAACAACAAAATTTTACAAGTTTACTAAATGCATTTTTATTTCTGGAGTAAAATTTTTTTCAAGTATCAAGCGTATTTTTATACTTAGAAATTGTTCATAGGAATAAAAAAAAAAAAAACTATTTCTATTGAAAAATTGTTCACCGGAATAAAACATTATCAAACATGCCCTTAGCATCTCATGAAAACTTCGAAATTTTGGTGAGAGAGAGGGAGAGAGACCTGGATTTTGTTGGGCTTGAACCAAGAGGACTATCGCTGAAGTAAACGAAGCAAGCAACGCAAACCAGAAAGCTGTAATTGATCTTTCCATTATCATCGAGGAGGGGAGATTGTCCCAGAGAGGAGGGTGAGGAAGACACGCATGCCCACCTTATATTTATATCGTGAGCTCTCGATGCCCACGACCCCACGCGGTGCTTGTAATTGGCCGAGACATGGCCATAGCACAAGAAGACCGAGACTTACAACTGGGTCTTCGTCTGCAACTGTATCAAAGTTTTAGAACCACAAAAACGTGTCCATAGACAGCTTTTCTTACACGTAACACCGTGAAATTAACTTCTTTTTCCCGCAAGAGACATCTTCCATGAAAATTATACTGTAAATTATGAGATAAATTGTCTGCTAATAATAAAATACTGATTTTGTAATTTCATCCCGTGGTTTTTTCATTCTCATATTTTTTTAACTTGTTGCCTAACTTGTAATTCCTAGTCAGATATACTAAACTAAATTCTATATAGAAAACAAATCGGATTTGAACAGTAAAGTAGGGGAAATTGAGGAAAAGTGTCGGGAAAAAATAAGGAATTCCCAGCTTTGTTCAATTGGACCTAAAAGGAAGATTTCTTCATAATGAAAATGGGGAAAAAATGTCGAACAAGGGTCATCCCGATCCACGTTTGGCGAGAAAAGAATGGCCATTTTGGCCCTTTTTTGAAGGGATTCAACTGTTTATTTTCTTTTTGCCATACACAAAACGCGTGCACATTTGTTAGTACTATCGATGTGTACATTTTAAAATATCCTCATTCAATGTCATTTCCACAGCATTATTTCCTACAACCAAACACAAAAATCCCTATTCCACTTCATTCCCACATTTTACCAAACAAAAATATTGGAATCGTCATGCCATGCCCTTCCGATTCCTTTCCACTCCACCAAATCAAACACAATATTACATACAACGGTACATTAGTAAAGTACTTTCGATGCTGACGATTTTCCCAAAGGACGACTCCCGAAATGTCGTGATTGAATTTTTCATGGAATATCTCAATCATTGGAAGAAAATGAATATCAAGTTTAAATTTGGGGAACAAGTCATCAATCCTATTGAGATTGTCATTTATCAATAGGGAAAAAGTCACAAAAAAATTCCAAACTATATTTTCTGTGACACATTTACCTTAAATTTTTTCCTATAATAAAAAATCTAAAACCTATACCTATATGATATATTTACCCTCCGTCAAAATTTCATTAGATACTTTTTTTTAGCTAAAACAACGTCATTTTTACTTTTCTTAAGTTATGTGAGCGCCATGCTGACGTTGTTTGCTTTCTAACCTTTATGTGAGCAAATTTCTAACATTCTCGTCGATAGAACTTTGATGAAAGATAGATGTGTCACATAAGCATAAGTTTTAGATTTTTTGTATCATAGAAAAAAGTATATGGTAAATGTGTCATAGTGGATATAATTTTAATTTTTTGGTGATTTTTTCCCTTATTAATGAGTAGTGATTATTCAGGAGTGTCAAATAATCCGACGTGGACTTCGATGGCATTTATTGGAAGTTTTTTTGTCCCAAAAGGCAAGATACACATAAAAGAAATCCAAATTATTTCGTCCATCAAGGAGATTGCAGCGAATGTTGATCCCCACACTTCTCGAGCACGATGATGGCCGTTTCCACTCCGTTTCCCCGAAAGCTCTCAGCTTTCAAGGCAGCTTCTTTTGGCCAAAAAGCCTAAAGGCATCGTGCCAAATGTGAAGGCATTAGAATAATTAGCAATAATTTCACAAATTTTCTATATGCAAAGTCCCACGTTATCATAATCAAAATTAAATTGTTTATTGATGTATTATCATTTACCCAAGATATCATTAACTTGGGCGTTCGGCAAAATCGAGAGGAAAATTATCTAAAAAGTCATAATCTATTGCACTTTTATCAATTTAGTCAAAAATATTGAAATCTTAAACATTTTCACGTTTTGCTAATTGAGTCAATCCAATCAATTTTGGCCAGAAATTGTTGACTTAGATGCCAATTGTCTTATGTGGCATAGCCACCAGCCGATGATAACGTGGACAATTTCAAATAATATTTTAACTTTTTTTCAAATATATTATTAATGCTTTTAATATTTTCCCTTTTTTTCTTATTTTTCTTTTCTTTGTTCCTTTTTTCCCTCTTCTATTTCTATTTCTTTTTCTTTTTTCTTTTTTCCTTTCGCCAGCCAGCACCGAGCCTTGTCGATGTCCGGTGGTAGTCACCAGCCTCATGGGAGGGGCGCCCTTGCTTGGGCAACCTCCGATGGCGAGATATTTAGGGCCTGCATGACAACGTTTCTGTTTCTCATGGTTTTGTTCTTTTGTTCCCCGGAACAAAAAAAGAAAAAACCTGTTTGGTAAAACATTTGTTCCCTGAACAATTTCTCAATTTTTGTTCCGTTTTGTTCCCGGGAACAGTTTTGAGAAGCAAAAAAGTTGCTTCTTGTTCCCGGAACAATTTCTAGAAGTAAGCTGATTTTCTTTTTAATTTTATTTTCTTGCCGTGACCACCGTCAACCGCTCGGAGCCACCGCCCACCGGCACCGCTGCCGGTCGCCGGTCGCCGGCCGCCGCCCCGCCGCCGGTCGCCGGTCGCCGGTCGCGCGGTCGCCGGCCGCCGCCCCGCGCCGCCGCCGGCCGCGCGGTCGCCGGCGCAGCCGCCGGGTCGCGCGTGTCGCCGCGCCGCGCGCTGCGGGACTGTGGCCGCGACGACTCCACCGCGACCGCCGCCGGAGGCGGCCGGGCGGCCGCGAGGGGCGGCCGATGGGCTTCCGGCGGCGGTCGGCGGTGACGGCGTCGGCCGGCCGGTCCTCGCAGCGGCGGCGGCGGCGATCCGTCGGCAAAAATAAAAAATGAATAAATACAAAAGAAATTATTGCGTTATCAAACGCATTTCTATTCTTTTTCTATTCCAGGAGTAGAAATTTTGTGTCGTTATCAAACGGGGTTCTTTACTCAGAAATTGTTCCCCGGAGCAGAAATAGAAAAGAACTATTTCTGAAAAAAAACTCTTCCCGGGAGCAGAAGCGTTGTCATGCAGACCCTTAGTGGCCAGCAACAGTGGGCGTGCGAAGACCACTAGCGAGGTCTCTCCGGTGAAGGGTGCTTGCGGCAACGGGGCTTATGATATTGGAACGCCACCGATTTTGGTGTGAGCCCGACCATGCAAGAGGAATTGATCGGATTCTGCAGGAGGTCGCAGCAGGAGGTCACCGGCTCTGTAGGGTTCGCTTCGCTTGGTGGGTCGGGCTGGAACTCTCCATAAATTCGTCGGACACCTAAGAACCCTTCGATATGGCTTAACTACAGCCGGATGGCAATCCTTCAAAATTGCTGGCTTCGATGGGGATGCTGCTGCAAGGTGCCGGGAGAACCTGCATGGACAACAAAAATCATTGTACTTCGCTGTAGATGCTAGCAGTCGCTGTTAAAGGGCTCGCCAGACGAGGGATTTGATTTTACGGCACTACAACGAGGTGGCAAAGCTGGAGGTTGCACGGGAACAGGGCTACATCGCTGAGTAAGCCGCAGCTTGTCATGGTGGCCTGCAGAGAATGCCGAGGCCAGCGTGGCTGACCTTGCTCGTGAGGGCGGCCCTCTCCTACGGGAGGTAAGGACACCTGGAGTGCCATAACTTGGCACGCCGGGACACTTAAGTGCCATAACTTTAAAATGGTACACTTAAGTGCCATCATCGAGTAAAATGGGACACTTAAGTGCCACTCCGCGAAAATCCGGCCAAATAGCTGACGTGGCAATTTTCCGGCGACTTTAGTCCAAAACGGCGTCGTTTTGCACGCCGACGTGGCGGAGAAAACGCGAAACGACGCCGTTTCATGTCTACGTGTAAATAATAATATAAAAATTAATTAAATTATAAAGTATTCAAAAAATTAAAAAAAAAAAGAAAAATTTAAAAAATTTAAAAATTAAGAAAAATTTAAAAATTAAGAAAAATTTAAAAGTTTTAAAAATTAAGAAAATTAAGAAAATTAAAAAAAAAAAAAAGGGGGAGGTCGAACGGGCGGCCGAGGGCTCGGCCCTCGGCCCGCTCGACCTCCCCCTTTTTTTTTTTTTTTAATTTTTAATTTTTAATTTTTTTAAATTAATTTTTTAAAATTTTCTTATTTTTTAAAATTTTATAATTTTTAAAATTAAAATTTTTAAATTTTTTTAAAATTTTAAAATTTTTCTTTTTTAAATTTTTTTTTTAAATTTTATGCTGATTTGGAGCTCCGGCGAGCCACGTAGGCAAAAAATAATAATAAACTATTGCCACGTAGGATTTCCGGCAAGGGTCGCCGGAGGTGGCACTTAAGTGTCCCACTCGAAAAAAAGTGGCACTTAAGTGTACCGTTTGGAAGTTATGGCACTTAAGTGTCCCGGCTTATGGCACTTGTGTCTTGCTTTCTTCCGCCCTCCTACGGCGGGCAACTTTCGCCAGAAAAAAAAAAAAAAAAAAAAAAAAAAAAAAAAAAAAAAGAAAAAAAGGAAAAGAGAAGGAAATTTTTTTAAAAATTAAAAAATTATTAAATATTATCTACATCAATGCCAATCATATTGTCTAGGATGGCTGACATCTACTTTAGCGCTTTCTTATTAAAATTGGCAAGATAGGCTCAATTGACAAAACGTGAAAAAGTTTAATATTAAGACAAAATTAAAAGTTTTAAAGTATAGTAGATTTAAAACTTTTTGGACAATTTTCCAAATAATGCTATACACGAATTTTATGACATGTTACAACATTTTTTTATAGTTAATTATAATGAGATGCCGTAATATTGTACAGCACGGCAAGTGTACCAATGGAGTTATCATTAATTATGATGAATTATTGTAGCAAGAAGTAATATACACTCGTAATTTGTCAAAAAAACTAACCAGATCAATCAAGTTAGGTGAATATGATGAGCATACCAGTCTATGTAAACTTATAATTATTATTTGGTGTGTGTAGAAATAATAGAATAGGATGCGAGGAACATCATGCTTCTTGCGAATTATGGTTACTCTGATTGTTTGATGGATTCCATAGGTCCAATTACCGTGGCAAGAAAAAATAAATACATAAATAAACAATGCTTGTTTGCAGTCTTAAATATATCGTACTGAATTCACATCCGCACAATAAGTTTATTATTAATTAGGTAATGTTTTCCTCTTCTAGATGTACATGGGACTTACACAACGTAAAAAAGAGCAACGAATGCATGGGGACTTGCCAGGATGTTTCCACTAGTAAACCGTGGAGGGGACTTTGACTTGCGCTCGGATGGATGAAATAAAAAGTAGATGCCTGCTCACTTTTTTCTTACAAAGTTGTTGCACAAGAGAATAAAGCAAAAGCAAAGCGTGTTGGCCCATATTTTGACAATGGAAAAATAGATGATCCGATGTGAAACACGAGATCGAGAGGGTCATCAAGAGTCAGTTCATGCTGGGACCGAGATGATGATCTAATCCTTGCTTTTCCATATTCCACCAACTTTGGCATTGGTTTAAAGTATTTTCCCTTGAAGTTGAATTTGGTTTGGCATCTTGGAAAGTAAATTGTGAATTGCTTGACCATCTCCGAAGATTGCTCTTTTCTTTTATGCTAATGAAATCGACCAAGAAAAAGAAAAGAAAAGAAAATAGAAGAGCGTGCTTAATCGGACAAAAACATTATCTGATTTTGTGCCAAGATCTTTTTCTTTTTTTTGTTCACAATAGATATGAATCAACAAAGTTTTATTCACTATTTCTGTATATCTCTAAATTTACTCTATAGATGTATTCTAGTTTACACAAATTGATGGACTGTCGCGGATATAGGTCGTCAACAAACGAGGCCAGAGCAATTTCATGTCATGGTTTTTTCTTCTTTTGTTTGTTTGTTGTAATCTCAATGAACTTCACGTTTTGTTACACTCTCATATTTTATTACTTCATGCCTAACCCGGAATTTCTATTTGGATATACACAATGGCCTAGATTTTGTATAAAAAACAAATTGGACTACAAAAATGAAGTACGGAAAAAATGTCGACCATGAGTCGTCCCAATTGACGTTTGGCGAGAAAAGAAAGAGTCATTTTGGCCGTTTTCTAAAGAGATTTAACTCTCTTTTCTTTTGTCGGATGCAGATTGCTTCTTTACAATAGAAAATAGTAAGTAGGTAAAAAAATTCTAAAGGTGTTACCACATAATTTTCTATTCTTGCATTTCATCACACCAAAAAACTTATAACGCTATATATCAATTGTGACGCTACAATGTTTGGCACGGCAGCTGTACCATAAAAGCGTAATTAAAAACAACTATACCTATAATTGTATGGCACGGCATGTGTACCATAGAAATTTTTGTGGGCTCATACTTTTAATGTTATTTTCTGCATACATACATACATACATATAAGATTCGCAAAGGATTTGGAACAACAATTATTTACCTGGATGACACTAATTTTTTAAACTCAAAAATTTTGGGGCCGAACAAATTAAAATTCTCATTTTTAAATGACTGCCATGTAAATAAGTCAGCCGTAATATGGTATGGCATAACAAGAAGAAAAGTACCGAAAAAAGTTCTAAAGTTATTGCATTACTAATTCAGTTATAAACCTTTTAATTAGACCAATTTAATCATTTTTTTTTTTAACATTGACACCAATTGAGTCCTTTCAACCAATTTAGGTTGAAAATTGCTGATATGAACATTGGCTGCCTTACGTGGCATGACTGGTAGTGACGTGGACAATTTTTTTAATTTTTAAATATACTTTCGATTTTTTTGATTAAAAATTTCCTTTGTTCTCCTTCTTTCCTTTTCTTTTTCCCTTGGCTTGTGGTTGGTACTCAACCATGGCCGGCGATTGGTCACATGCAAGGACCAATGAGGGTGTTGCAATCTTCGCCAACAACGAGGGCTCGATTCAAGCTAGGGCCACCCACGTCGAATTTGGCAAGGTCCCTCGCCTAGGTCGTGAGGATCAAACCCTTGCCAAATTTGGAGAGAGCCTCAACGCCCTCATTGGCCCTCACCTATGACCTTTTGTAGGGCATAATTGATTACCGGCAACAAGCTAAAGGGACAAAAAATAAAAATAAAAATAAAAAAAGAAAGGAAAAACGAAAGATAAATGAACTGAAAAAATTAATAAAACATTAAAAATTTATGAATAAAATAAAATTTGTTGAAAATTTAAAAAAATTTCCATGTCAGTACCAGCCGTGCTACATAGAGAGCCAGTATTCACGCTTGCAATTTTCGATCTAAATTGGCTAGATGGACTCCATCCAATGTGAAAATGTTTAAGACTAATTGGTTAAATTAAAATGTTTAGAACTAAACTGGCACCGATGCAATAAGTTTATAACTTTTTTGATACTTTTCTTGCACAACAAGTGTACCATAGAAGTTCCTGTGCGCTTGTATATTCTTTTAATATTTTTTTAACCAATTGTTTATTAGCCTTTATAATCATGCATTTTACATGCTCAAAAAAAATTATTTATCAAAGACATTCAGTATTTTTCTAAGAAAATGTTACCTCTTGTTTTAAAGAAATAAAATTTGAAGGGAAAATTCCAAATAAGGGCATCAAGTGCCTTGTTTTCTCCAGTAAGAGTCAGAAGTGAACCTTGTTTAAAATAAAAGCTTGAAGTGCTCTCATTTTTCCAAATGAGGGCTTGAAGTAAGTATCAAAAAAGGGCTTGACCTCATCAATTGATTGAGGGCATTTTTGTTAGTTACTTTTTTTTTTTTTTCTTTCCTTTTTTTCTTTTTCTTTTTTTTCCTCTTTCTATTTTTTTTTTTTCATAAATAAACTCAAAAAAAAAAGAGTTTAAAATTTTTAAAAAAGAAAATGAAAAGAAGAAGAAGAAGAAGAATAAAGGCAAAAGAGGGTTGTGGCCCTCTCCTAATGCTAGCCAGGGCTTGCTGGCCTTCACCTCTGGTCAACAAGGGTTGCCAGCCTTTGTCGAGGTGCCCGCGATCCCATTGGCCACGACCAACGCCCCAAAGTCAATAGGAGGGTTGCCAACCCTCCACTTGTATATTTTTTGTTTTAAATGTTAACCTTTTTTCTATTAGTCTTTTTTGGAAAAAAAAAGAAAAAAGGAAAAAGAAATAAAAAAATGAAGGAAAATAAAAAAGTAAATGATGAAAATACCCTTGATCAGCTTGTGAGGTCAGGCCCTATTTTGAGATTAATATGGCAATTCATGCTCTTATTTGAAATAAGATCTACTTCAAACCCTTATTTGAGAAAATAATAACACTTCAAGCTTTTATTTGAAAAAAATGTTTACTTCAAGTTTTATTTTAGAAAATGATAGTACATGAGGCTCTTATTGGGAAATTTCCCGAATTTGAACTATTATCACTAGAGGCTAACTTAATGGGTCTAATTGATGATATTTGGTTTGTTACGATGTGCCAGCCAAGCTAAGATTATCATTAAATGGATGTCATACAAAAAGTTAGTTGAATTAATAAAGAGTTAATGAACGCAAATTACATGGTTTGACTGTGGAGCAATCACAACTATAATATAATGCATGCGCTTGGTTATTAACAATTTTAGAAAGATTTCCGTTGCTATGTATTCCATTTAAGTGTTAAATACAAGTCTATGATGAACTTGGTTAAAAAAAGATGGGAATATGACACTAATAGCTTCTAAATTTTGGCTCAATATGTGAAGTAATCCTTAAACTTTTAATTCATCCAATACAGTCATTAAACCGTTCCTAGATGTTCAATTTAATCTCTAAACTTTCAATTTGTTCACCCTAGACCCATAACTTTCCATAGCGAAGTCAAAATTGGTCCTTTGGTATTATTCACAAGTTTTCATAATTATAATATTGCCCAAATTTTAAAATATCTTATCATTTCAATTGTAAATGAGGTTGTACTTATCCTAATGTGGAGATCATAAGCTAAAATATACTTAAATGGAACTATTATACTATCTATAAACACCAAATGCTAATAAAAACAGTAGTTTATTTTCTGTTGATTAAGAAATTAGTCGATGATCAATGATTGCAGCGGAAAGTTAAATACATTAGTAATTTGTCGACAAACTTTATTGAATTAATTAAACTAGGTAACTTAATGGCCATTCCCATTTTTCAGGTCCAGAAGAGAGAGAAAGGTCTCTTGCCAATTTAGGATTAAAGATATTAGATGCAAGTAATTAGACTATTTTAAAACGAAAATCACTTTTAGTTTTCTTCTTTCCGAGTGCATGGGACGCAATCTCTTTCGTTATGGCAGCAAAGAACTTGCCACATGGTTCACGTACATTCCTTACTCCCGTCTTCGGGGGGTCCAAAAAAATTCCCAAGTGCTTGACTTGAACAAGAAAAGCACTGACCTAATTACACGGTGTACCGCACTCGAGAACAATACAAATGAGTTTTGCTGGCACATCGCACTAAGAGTAACGAAATTAAAAGGAAAAGTCCTTTTGCTGTAGTAAAAAGTGAGTTTTGCTTTCATATTTCTAGCTTGAAAAGATGCCAAAGCCCATTTTAAAATTAATGATAAATTTATTATTCAGATGTCAGTTTTAAACTTTTTAATTTTATTACGATAGAAACAGAGGTTTTGTTTATACACCCCCCCTTTTTTTCTGTCGATTGAATACAATATTCAATAAAATTCAAAAAAATCAAGTGGAATCGGATGGATTCTTATGCAATGAAAAAATATTCATACATAATCTTAAACTTTTAAACAAAAATTTCAACGTAATCTTTTAGCCAATTACCGCAAATAAAATTATTGATGTGGTGTCAAATCATTGCATACCGTCCTATGTGGCATTCTAATGTGAACAACTTTATTTGAAATGACGTTCTAAATGGATGGCCACATAAGCGTTGTAGCAATAGTTAGGCTTGCATTATAATTTCATGCAACGGTTTAGAAGTACATTAGCAAAATTGAAAAATTTAAGACTAAGTTGGCATCTGCAAAGTAGATTTAGAACTTTTGTGATTTTCATTGTGTTTTCAACATTCAAAAAGAGAATATTGTTGTGGAACACGGTTTTCATTTCAAAAAGGAGAAAAAGTTGGAATATGAAAGCGGGGTCGTCCATGATTCATTTGTGATAATTCAATGTTTTGATTTTTGTGTTCATATTGACAGAGTAATAATTACTACAGTTACAACGAATTAAGATTATTAAAATCTGGTGCTTCTTTTAATGATTAAACAAAGGTCATATTCTTTTTCTCGGGGTGATCCCGAGAAGAAGGATCATTATTAATTGTTAGTCATATCATATTCTTCTTATGCTAACACAAGATGTTCTCTTATTAAGAAAGAAATTAAAATGGCAATGGAGTTGACCGGATCTTTGGTCTATCATCTATTATGAGACAACAACATGATCTTTTCTAATGTCTTCTTTAAATTTCCGAACCAATATATTGTCAGTCTGATGTATTCCTTTCATCTGTTGACCGTATATCTTGTTCGATGTCTATATCAAACCATATCTCTATTTCAATATTTAATTAGTCCTCTAGGTCTTCACGATGTCTTAGCTGGAGCGATACTATTAAAAATCTTGTAATTTTACGTAACTCTTATGTTAAGTATTTCCTTGGAATATCTTTATTATTTCCTTTCAATATCACAATAATGGTGTTAATTACATATAGTTATGATGGACAAATGGATGATAGACAAATGGATCGCATGAACCCCATGGACAATACCTATAACCACGGAAAGCTTAGGACGTGAATTGGGGCTCGTACCTTGCTTGTCTAGAAGCGAAAGAAAATTATTATAATAACCATAGACTTGGAAAGTTCTCCACAAGGTTTACCTGTTTTAGCAGACAAAAGCAAAGGTTTTTGCGAAAATAATGTTGGAGACTGAAAAAGAAAAGAGTGCCAAAGCTCTTTCCCACTCGCAAATAGACAAGAAGAGCCCACTAAAGCCACCACCTTTGCATTATTGGACCGAAGAATTGTATGCGATATATGTAAATAATATTGACGTGAGAAGCTGCTTCTGGTTTTTTGCAGGATTTAACCCCTTGACGTGAGACAAGAAAGTTTATGTAATTGCCAATTTAATCTCGGCTTTGATTACTCGACTCTCCCCTTATCATTTGAATAAACAGAGATCATTAAAGCTTTTGTCAATTCTCATGGTAGACCGACAAAGTCACGAGAGAGAGAGAGAGAGAGAAGTGCTTGATTTGTCTCGTCCTCAAACAACCAGTACTACTCCTGGAGAACTTTCACTTAATCAAAGAAGCCGAGTTAAAATATCTTGGCAAACTTGGAATTAATAGAAGGAAGCAAACTCAGATCGATCAGTGTTTCTGTGTTAGACTTGAAATCAGACATAGCATAAAGGTCTTCCTTCTTTGTTGAATCCCACTGGTTTTTATAAAATAATTAAATCATGCATCAAACATGGTACAAGTAATGCCATAACTTGAGTCAAGTCTTTAAATGAAGTGTTCATGTGTGACCGTGTAAAATAGTAAGCATATTGGATGAGGTTTCACCTAGTAGATTAATTGATTATGACCTTTTGGACAGGCAACAAACTCGCAGTTGGATATGAAGCCTACCGACAAGTTGCGATTATAATATGAAGTCAACTTAGACAATGCATGTCACGTGTCCGAAATCACATAATCTTGAAAAGTCCATTCCACTTTGGAATGTCCAAGCTGTTTCGTGACAAGGACATACGATCTTACTGTAGATTCCTTGCAGACTCTCGTTGGCGCCAATTGAGACGAGTCAGCGTAAGAAAACATGCATACGAGATTATAATAATTGAGATGCCCCAAAACTAACGTGCATATATCAAGTAGAAGAGATACTACATCTATTGCTTTTTTGAGTGTCTCGAGCACTCCTTCAGATCCATTTAGCCGAGAGCTAACATCGATCTAGGCTTAGTTTGACTTGATCCGTTCGTCGCAGACCAAGAAAAGATTTAAGACCTACCTTCAAAGAGTATTGTTGGGTTCTCAAGATTTGCTAGTATAACGACTATTTAACTACTTTGAGAATAACAGCTTGTTATGAGCTACAAATTTTTAAAGGAGTAGACCCCATACTGATGTGGACGTTGGCCACCCTCGCCCATAGTCAACGAGAGCCACAGCCTGTAGTCTCTCCTCCAGTGGACATTCACTAGTGACAATGGAAAAGCAAGCGAAAAAAAAAAAATATTACGATTAAATTTTAAAAAAATTTTAAAAAAATTGTAAAAATTGTTCACGTCAATAGCGGTCATATCATATATGATGATTGATGTTAACATCAATGATTTTTCTACCAAAATTGGCTAGAAATACTATATTAGCCAATCGATAAAAATGTTTTCGATTAAATTGGTCAAATTCAAAGGTTTACATCTAAATTAGCATCCGTTAATATGTTTAGGACATCTTGGATAATTATCTTATAGGACTTGTTTGATGATTGAGCAAGCAAGAAATTCACGTTGAAGAATTCCTAATCTGAGTCAACTAAAAGGCTTTTTTTTTAAATTATTATTTTGAATCCTAATATTAATTATATGTTTTTGCCCATTAGTGAGCAGAGGAATTTTTGGTCGTAACAATCAATTGTGCAGCGATTTTGTGCATTACATCATGAAGAGTATGCAAGTGTTTTAATGCCAATATATTTTGTGATAACACATATGAATCCCTTTGCGAGATTAATAGAGTATTTTGCAAGAAATCGTGAGGGTTAAATACCGAGTCAACACCTAATATGAAAGAAGCCGCGAGCATGAAGAAAGCAAAGAAAGAATTCTCCACTACATAGGTGAGAATTCTGGAAAAAGTCTGAAGAAGGGCTCACAATTTTGTAATATTTTATTTGTGAGTTGTTGCAAGGAATTCTCTCCCTTCTGGAGAGCAAATTGGTGGCCGAAAGAAAAGTCAACATTGGTGTGGAACTCATGTCCATATTCAACAAATCGCGGGAAGAAAGAAAGCTTGAACTTTGGCTTGCGAAGAAAAAGTTGCGGCTGTTCTCCCTTCACACTAAAGTCCGCAGGAGAAGAGAAGTCCAAGTCGGTCTTCTCATGTGAACGCAAGTGAAGCAATGATTATAGCCATCTGTTAACAATTGAAGTCGGCAAAGAAAGAGAAGAAAAGTTGCGGCTGGATGAGTTCACATTGAAGGCGGTTGGACTTCAAGAGGCGGTGGAACTCCTGTAAATATGGCAGCACGTGAAGTATTTGAAGTTGGGCCTAATAGGCTCAAGGCAGGAGTGCCTCAAGGCCAGAGAGAGGCATGCAGCCTCAGGCCGAAAAGGCTGGAAGGCCTCAAAGAGAGGCTTAATAGCCTCAAGCCACCGTAGGCAGAGTAGAGAGACTTAGGGAAAGAGCATCAGCCCAGGGAGAGGGCGTCACGCCACACGCAGACAGAGAGCCTCAGGCCACAGAGGAAGCCACCGGGTGTAAAGGTGAGCTTCAAGGAAAGCCACATGCATGTGAGCTTCAGGGAAAGCCTCAACCAGTGAGAGCTTCAAAATAGGAGGTCACCAAGTGCAAAGGTGAGCTTCAAGTGAAAGGCAACGCAGCCTCGGTAGTTGTCCCTTCGTGATCAAGAAGGGAAAATAGAATACTTGAGTGTATGCATGTATCAGTTAATTTGAGTGTGAGTATTTTATATGTGGTGTGAGAGTGTTTATTTTGAGTACTATATTTGTATCACAGTTTAGTGTAACAAGTGTGTCTTTTAGTCGTCTATTACAATTCTCTCGTGTAACCACCACAATGCTTCTGCATACCCTACAAGGGGCATTAGAGAAATGCCACATACTCTACAATTGGTATTAGAGCAAAGGGTCACATACGCTATATAATTGGGGATTGGAAAACATTAAAAGTGTTTAAGGGACTCGATTATGGCTACAATCTCTATTGTATTACCTTGATCCATAATGAAATCCTGTATTGCTTTCCACATGGAATAGATCACATTTATTGAACTATATAAATCCAGTGTTCGATTTATTTTCTTGTTTCATTTATTATTTGTTGGGTCGCTTATTTTTTGCAACAATTACATAGGTCTATTTAGTATGTGCATGCGTTGGAAAAAATCACGAGTAAAGTGTAGCCACGAATGCGCTGATATCGCACGATATCGAAGCTATAAAATGCAATATTGTACGTTCAAGTGATCAATGAATAGGATACTTACGACATAAATAGGAACGAAAAAAATCTACCATGTACTATATATGGTCCATCGTATCCACGCGTGCAAACTTCTTGCCTTACCTCTTTACTGTCTAAATGCTATCAAATTTCACCGCACACATGCACTATCCTCTTTCCTATGTAGATTAAAAAAAAAGCATTATTGATTTAAATTATTATATAACAAAGTTGAGTAATTCAGACATTAATTGCACGTAGTGCTGGATCCATAGGTCCGAAGACCATAAGGGACTAGCCGTGGTAGTCCGGAAACTTGGCGTCCTGCCTGCACGCTCTATTGTTTGAAGAGGTTGAGCTTCCTCCCCTTACCCCAATTCCAGCTAGTTTTTTTTTTCTTGACTAATTGTGTCAATTTCCTAAGCTTTTTTCCCCCCTAGAAAGGAAAGAAATATTCTAATTTCTAGATCCTTGGCGATCAAACTCGGTCTGTTGAGGCCAGTTCCCACAAGGCTCGGTGCGCCCGGCCCATTTGCAACCCGTCTTCTTCCCAAAAGCAACGAAGTTTAGTTTCTTCCAAGCCACCACCACACCCTTCCGACATAGGCCCACCATCTCCGGCCGACATCCCTCGTCGTCAAGCTCTCGCCCCAATGATGAAGCCCATTCAATATGTCTTTCCATAATTTCTTTGTCGCTCCGTGTGAGAGAGGCATTCCCAAATGAAAACCCACGCAGGCCCAAATTCCAGGTCAGCACAGCATGGACCGAAGAGCCGGTTCCGGGTCCGCCAGGGCCCATTTCGAATTTTGGGCTCAGGAGATACTTTGGGGCCAATCTCGTAACTTCAAGAGCAAACCATTTGACGGCCCTAGCTAGTAGCTAGTAGCTATTACTAATACTTTCCCCTTGCTTCGAGGGACGAGCGTCCTTTTTCACTGCTCGAGATTCGCCGATCATGGAGTCTCCTCCGTCACTGGTCATCGATACAGGTATTTGATCCTAATTCGAATTGATTTCCTCTTCTTTTCCCTCTTCTGACCTAAAAGAGATCTGTATTGAAAATGCCTGAAAGTTTTGGTTCAGTTAGTATGCCCCTTTTTGACAGCCTTGTTTTGGAGAGTTTCGTTGCTATGTTGTTTCCAAACTCGTCTCATCATATCACACATGTGATGATATCGGATAGTTCCTCAGAAATGCTTTGGCACCTAGTTATGTTGATTTAACGCCTTATTTCTCTTTTAATCTATCCGACCATATAAATTGAATAAATGATCGAGATATACTGTTCGAGAAGGGGTTTGATCACGAAAGTATGTCAGATTTAACGCTTAATTGTATTTCCCTTTTAGTCTATAATCGGGAGTATGCTTGTTATCACATCTTCTTTGTTGTGAAAGCTGTGGCGATTTTTCATGGACAGATGACCCTGCTAAATGTTCCCTTACTCAATTCATAGACGCAAGGGGTGCTTTCAAGATCCATGCATTAGAAAAATTCATCAGTGACGTGAGATTGGAGGAAACAGGTATTTCATACGTCGTCATTTCTATATTCGGGGCTCAGAGCAGCGGTGAGTTCCCATCTCTCTATCGAATAGCTTGGCTACTCAATTTGTTTAGAAACCCAGTTACTACTTTTGCTTCTTAATTGGATTTCTCATGTTTAACTAGAAATAACTTACCATTCTTTCGGGATATATCGCTTGCGATAATGTTCAGTGACTTTCGGGAAATATTGCCTGTGATAATTTTCAATGAAGTCATATTGATACCTAAATTTCGCCATTTTACTTAAGACTTAATAGCATTAAAAGTAAGGAATTAGTCGCAAAAAAAAAAAAAAAAAACATTGTGTATTCAGTATTGCACTGCACATTGATTGGTCCTTTCTTAATTTCTTCCAAAAATTCGTCATAAAAAATAAAAATTAAAAATTTATCAAAAGAAATTAATTACAAAAAAAGAAAAGAAGAAAAGAAGAAGAAAAGAGAAAAAAAGAAAAAAGAGGGGCAATCGGGCTGGGTTCGGACAAGCCTTGGGCTGGCCCCTTCCTCTCTTTCCTTTATTCTTTCCCTCGCGCTGGGCCCGGCCCAGCCCTTTTTCCTCTTCAGCCCAGCCCGCGCTCGAGCTGGTCGTCTCCCTCCTGCCATCCTTCACGCGCGCCTGCAAAAAAGGAAGAAAAGCAGCGACAGCAGAGGGGAGCAGGGGGAACAGCCGAATCAGGGGACGATCGGCTGGAGTTGGTGGTCACGGATCAGGCCAGCAAGGGCAGCTGGCATGGCAGAAGGCCGGGCGCCCGCGTAGAGAAGAAAAGGAACGGAGAAGGACTCTGAAAGAGGGAGGGGGAGGATTTTTGGCCGAGAGAGAGGGGAGAGGCCTTTGGCGAGAGAGCTTGAAGGAATGAGACGGGTAGAAATGAAGAGTGACCGGGAAGGAGGAGGCCCGGAATCCATCTCTGCTGATCATCGCTCAACCACCGCCACCCCCTTCCGACATAGCCCCACCATCTCCGGCCGACATCCCTTGTCGTCAAGCCCCTCGCCCCAATGATGAAGCCCCATTCCCAATATGTCTTCCCAATATGTCTTCCCATAATTTCTCGTACCCTCGAGAGCAAACCATTTGACGGCCATAGCTAGTAGCTAGTAGCTATTACTTATACTTTCCCCTCGCACCGAAGAAGTCCCTTCTCCTTCCGTCCGGAGACTCCCCTTCCTCCACCGCAGTCCGCCTTATGCCTCCCGCGCCCTCCGGTTGCTGCCGAGAGCTTCTTCATCGTCGTCGTCATCGTCTTCCGATTCCGGGAACTTCTTCGGCGACGACTCCTTCGGTTTCTTCCCTTGGGCCGACGGCGATTCCGGTAGGCTTCGAGGCTTCGAGAATCTTCTTGATTATCGTTGATTGCCCCATTGTTTTGAGGCGAATTTTGCGGGGCAGTCCGTTGGATATTGGAGGTTGGTCGGTGATCTGTAGAGTTTCGGTTTCTATTGAACAGGTGCTCTGTGATTGAGGGACAAGAGCTCGGGATTCGCCGATCATGGAGTCTCCTCCGTCACCGGTCGTCGATACAGGTACCTATTAATTGCATAGATAATCATTAGATTATCACAAAGATATGTTCATTTAACGCCTTATTTCTCTTTTAATCTATCCGACCATATAAATTGAATAAGTCATTGAGATATACTGTTCGGGAAGGGGTTCGATCATGAAAGTATGTCAGATTTAATGCTTAATTGTATTTACCTTTTAGTCTATAATCGAGAGTATGTTTGTTACCACATCTTCTTTGTTATGAAAGCTGTGGCGATTTTTCATGGACAGATGACCACCCTACTGAATGTTCCCTTACTCAATTCATAGACGCAAGGGGTGCTTTCAAGATTCATGCATTAGAAAAATTCATCAGTGACGTGAGATTAGAGGAAACAGGCGTTTCATATGTTGTCGTTTCTATATTCGGGACTCAGAGCAGTGGTGAGTTCCTATCTCGCTATCGAATAGCTTGGCTACTCACTTTGTTTAGAAACCTAGTCACTACTTTTCGGTGGTTAGTTTTGCTTCTTAATTGAATTTCTTATGTTTAACTAGAAATAACTTACCATTCTTTTGGGATATATTGCCTGTGATAATGTTCAGTGACTTTCGGGATATATTGCGTGTGATAATTTTCAGTGAAGTCATATATAGGTGGTATTTCTTGGACGAAATGTTTTTATTTTTCAATGTTTTACGACGAAAGTTTCTATTGGTTCTGACAGGCGAGAGCACGCTGTTGAATGCACTGTTTGGCACAAAGTTCAGGAAAATGGATCCTTCAAGAGGGAGGTATGTTTTTGAACTGTCTTTTAGGTCACTCTAGTGATTTGGATTAGGAAAAATGTCCAAAGCCTGGTTTTATTTTTTCAGGTCCCAAACCACCGAATGAATATGGATCGTGAAAGCTGCTAGGATTGAACCGTGTACTCTAGTTATGGACTTGGAGGGGACAGATGGAAAAGTAAGACAGGTGTATTTACTAGATGATTTTGCATGGATATATAATAGCTTAATTTGTCCATGTTCAACTACTTATTTTTGTCCAGATGTAATTGCGAATTCTAATTTTTTGTACATGTTGAAACGTTAATTTGTTCATTGGTTAGCTGCTGTAGCTTTTCCACTTTTGTATGGCTTTTCTCATCTTACCAACCCAGAAGGTTGATTTACGTGTAGCTGAGGCTCATTGAAATTCACCTGATTTACACTTGGTTTGAGTAGGCAGCAATTAGCATTCTTGCAGCTGCTTAACCGGTGTCATTTTTATACAGGACGATGCTTCCTTCGAAAAGCAGAGCGCTCTTTTTGCTTTGCTGTCTCCAATATAGTGCTCATAAACATGTGAGGCTTTTGCTTTGCTTTAGTGAGATACTGTTTCTATTTCTGCAGCGTTATCTACGAGGTTGTTGTTTTTGTATTTTCCTAGTGCCCTTTCTAAGCATCTTTTTCATAGATGGTGTTGTTGGGTCGGCCTTGAGCAAGCTGGGAGCAGGTTTCTGCTCAAAACTGTATTCCAGGTATTTCTTGTCTTCTTTTCAGCATCTTTTTCATAGGTGGGGTCATTATATTGGCCGTGCACAAGATGCCAGCAAGCCTTTTCTGAAACCTGTATTCCAGGTGTTTCTTCTCCTCTTGCCTCAAGATAAGCTAAATGTTTAGTTCTAAGAGTTAATGATAAAGTTGCTACTCTTCTTGAAGGCCATGATGCGATTGTTTTGTCCAAGGAAAACAACTCTCGTATTTGTATTACGGGATAAAACAAGGAGGGTTCGTACCTATACTTAATCATGTTTCCATTTCGGATTGTGATGGTTTTTATTTGCTCGTTTTGGTTGCATCTGGTAAGTTTTGCCCATCTGAGTTGATTTTTTTTTTTTTTATATGCTCTTTGGTTTTTCTTTTTATCCAGACTCCTTTCGAATGTCTAGAAGCTGCCTTGAGAGAAGAAGTGCAGGAGGTGAGGGTTGTTGCATTTCCTTTGGAAAATCGACTTTGTAAAGCCGTTGCTGGTTTCATTTAGTATTTTCCTGCAGATATGGGACAATATTCCTAAGTTAGAGCAGCACAAGGAAACTCTTGTCAGTCATTTTTTTAATGTAGGTGCTCCGATGCTTATATGAGTTCCTTTTGATGATTTGCTTTTGCCTCTAATCGTTGAAATGAAGTTCTACCTAATGACTCTCTTCTGCTTTCCAGGTTGAGTTCGTTGCTCTTTCTAATTATGAAGAAGAGGAAGAGTGATTTAAAGATGAGGTATACCTACCTTGCATCCCATAGAAGCACGTTTGGACCTTGAATACGATTGCCCACATTTTATGTCAGCTTTTTTTTTCCTTTCTAGTAAAGGTAATAATTATAACATAATGGGGAAGGAAAAAACTATACAACCCTCGGCTTCAAAAACTTACACTCCCAATGAACATGCTCATAAAGAGTGGAAGGAAGCCGATAAAAAAAGCCAAGCGGCAAGCAAAAGGACCAATGCCAACACAAGAGGTGCTGGCACACCCAAAAAACACCAAGGGCCTACCTAGCCAGTGTGCAAACAGTAGAGGAGAAGATGGAAGGATCCAACTCCTAGAACCGTTGTAATCTTCTATTTCTAGTGGAGCCGTCCACGTTTCTATAGGTGAGAGCCTTATCTTGAACGACTTTGAGAATGTGCTTCTTCATGGTCGAGGTAGAAATGGGCTCACCCCCGAAAAGAATATCATTTCTATTCTTCCAGATGATGTGACAAAGCGCATCAAAGGAAAAACAGACAATACATTTATGGAACTACTTGCCTACAAGGAAGGTAGTGGCCCAAGTTAGCATTTCCTTCCAAGGGTTGTTACTCTAAGAGAGTCTGCATTTGGTCGCCCAAAAGAAGGCAATACGCGATGTAATGCGACATCCAAAAAATAAATGATCAATTGAATCAAGTTCCTTTTCATAGAAAGGGCAGAATGTATCATCGATCCTACCATGAGTCGTGAGAAGGGATTGAGTAAGCAGCCTTCACTTGGTAATGAGCCAAAGTTAAACTGATGTCGAGGTAGGATGTCATTGTTCCAAATGAAACCATTCCAACTAACTCAATCCTTCTTTCGCCTTATAAGCTCCCAAGCTGAGGCTATCGAGAACACTTATAAGCTCCCAAGCCGAGGCCATCGAGAACACTCCCAAGGAATTCTCCCTCCAACAAAACTGATCCTTAGCATCAGTTAGAGAAGGGAGTGAGGAACCCCAAGTTGCAATCACTGACCGTATAGCATGGCCGTCCTCAGAAAAAAGGTTAGCCACCGAAACCTGTCTTGAAAGTCCAGATCTATAGATAAGCGAATATGTGAATATTAAGTTCAAAGGACACTGGGTGCCAATTGTCAAACCAAAGCGAAGTGTCAAGACCATCGCCTATCCTCCAGTGGAAGCGGAGTTGGAATTTTGTCATGTATTGTAGAATTTTCTTCCAAGCCCAATAGCACAAAGTCGGCTTCTTTCCCACCCAGAAAAAAAGAAGTAATGAGGAGTTTATGCCGGCTTTGTTGTTGTGTCTCGACAAGATTTTCAAATGCCGCAATGGGCGCCTTTTCTTTTGCATAAATCCTGTGCTTGAGTACTGTTTAGGACAAAGCTTCGGTCCTCGTATGCATGAGTTTCGGAATATCTGTGGAAATGCCACTCATCATCGACTGCTATTTCTAATTTCTTTGGGGCTTATCATTGGTCAGTCATCCCTTATTGAGATTGGTGATTTTCACTACTCTTCTGTTCACATTCTTAATCAATTGTAGTTTGAGATGTGTTATGTTTCCATCTCATCTTCTTGTGCTCTGTATTATGGAATTTGGAGCAAATTTGATAAATACTGATAACTCTCGGATGGAGTTTGCCAAATGGATTTTACCCTTTCTCTGCACTAATCTTTTGCCATATGGTTGAATTTCCTTGGATGAATAGGTGGACGCTCGTAGAGGGCGGTTCTTGGATAGTACCGCACCTGGTGGGCTGGCAGGAGATCGAAGGGAGCAGTTCCTGGTTCAGGATTTTGTTTTAGTGCTCAACATATTTGGATGGTCATTAATAAGGACTTGGACTTGCCTGCGCACAGGGTGAGTGTTAATTGAAGGGCAACTGGATATATTGCTAATAATGAGAATGCTAATGGACGCATCATGCTATCCGTGTTAAGGTCATGGTTGCTCACATATGATGTGAAGAAATTGCCGACGAACAATATTCAAGTCTTACTGAAAATGAGGTATCGATCTGGTTCTTGCTGGACATGAAACTTGCTTGTCTGTTTCGCTATTTTGAAATGCAAACATATGCAATTTATCTTACACATATTAAGATCAGGCGAACTCTTCTTAACATGTTAGGACTGGCTTTCGATGAAGGAGGCTGCGGTTGGGAGCAATTCTCGGTTTTGGAAAGAAACTGTTCCATTCTTGACACGTGTTTATCTGGGTAAGATGAGTAATATTATTATTTGATGAGTTACAGATGGTGGTGCGGCAACTAGATTTTATGTTCATTAAATAATGCAAGTACATTAAGGTTATCCAACACAATCGGCTCCATGTTCTTACTGTTAAGAATGTTGTTTATGAGTTTTTCCTGGCTTACGTGAAGTGGGAGCAGTAGGAGCATTTTCTTTTCTTGGAACAAGTGCATTTTTTTAAAGAGCAAACACAAAGGAAGCCTCAGCTTTTTTGAATTTTATATTGTTTGATTTTAGGTTGTACAAGTTTGCCTCTGATATATCTACTATCTAATTGTTGAGTTCTAGCCTGAGTAGATGAGATATAGCTGTTGAGGTCTAGTCTGTGTATAGATGAGATATAGCTATTCTGTTCAAGTGATCATTCTAGCTTGAAATGGCCCCCCTTCATTCGCAATCTGAGTATTATTTCAACTGGTTGAATGGTTGCTTTTGAGCAATCATCTTCTTGTTTGATTGCTCAGTTTTCTTGATGGTAGGAGAGTAATGGCTAGTCACAGTGTAGCAGTTGCCTAGCTGATGGCTTAGCTTAATTTGGCCTTCTGTTTGCGATGTTTCCTGGTTTTATTTTTGGGTGAAGATTATGTTCTGTCAGGATTAGAAATTTATTTATCACTATAAGTACGTTTCATCTATAAAATTTTATGTGGCCCTAATATGAATCACAAACTATGCATTTCGATAGGAATGTCAGATCTAAGAGGTGGAAGCAGCTTGAAAAATGGTCACTTCGAATAAGAAGTTATGGGGGTGGTTTTCCTTGTTTAAAATGCTTCATTTTTTGGGTTCCATTGTACGACTACCACTTGTTGACACCTAAATTTCTGTGAGTTGTTTAAGTGTTTATTAATTGCATTGAAAAATTGGGGACTGATTTTCTAATCCCTTCACAAAAAAAAAAAAAAAAAATTCGCTTTTTTTAAACTTTAATTAAAAGTATTTTAAAAATTATTTAATTTTTTAAAAATTAAATTAAATTAAAAATTTCGAAAATCCAAAAATGATAGGGTGTGGTTAGGAATTGCTATGTATTGCCGCTTCAGTGTGATTAAGCCTTTATTTTCTTATATGTTGTTCTTATCAGATGTTTAATTTGCGTGTTTTATGTTTAATTTGCACGTGTTTAATTTTAGGGCAAACAGGATCTTGGTAGGTATAATTATTACTTTATTGATTGTGCACCTGCATGCTCACCTCCTATGTTAGTGGATAGGTATGAAATCGATCTAAACTGCCTGATGAAAATCATTTTGTTAAAATGAACAAAGATTAGTTACCGAAAGGGCACTAGTTAGTCAATTAGTGTAATCAAGTCCCCGATCCTAGACTCTCTGGTTGCGTAGGAAGTGAGGCACGCTCCCATGTCTCACTTGGCTTCTAGCCGACCCCAATAGGCTAGTGGCGACTCCATTTATGCAAAATTCATAAAAATACTCCAATGTCACGCGGGGTATGGGCTTGGGAGAGCCTGCGCCTAATCATGGGCCTTAGGCCCGTCCTTTAGGCAATACCCCTAAACCTGCTCCCCCCCCCCCTGAGGGTAGGTCGCAACAGCTTGGCGACTCCGCTGGGGACCTGGTTTTAAACCTTAGAGGACTTAGGCCAAAATTAATCTTGTTCAAAAATATTTTTGTTCGGCAGCGAAGATATCATGTACATCCATAACGTGTTGAATGTTGAATGCTTATGGGAGTTTTAAGGGGCGATGATTTCTAACCTTTGTTTTGTAGGGGTATAAGAGTGAATAGTCTATGTTTGAAGTGCTGATTGTTTTTTAAATTGTCATGCATGATTCTTTTGCATTGCACTTCACCATAGCACACACAACCTGCCGCCGGACCTGGGCCGCATAGGATCACCTAGGATGGTGTTGAGGTGGATACCACTCCGACTACAACCGGGTAGTACGAGTCACCCACCTTAACTCCGAAATTTCTTTCTTCACGTTGAAGATACCTACCCCGGTCTGCAACCGCGCGACACGGGTCGGTTCTTTGATGAAGCCGGAGTCATGGGTAACCCGACCTAGCCGCGACCTTGCTGGTTCAGTCCGGTGATCCCATGGCTCCATTTTGAGCCATTTAGAGTAGAAATTGAACCACCGTCCATGCATATGTCTATGTCATTGGCTTTGCTACTCAATGAGTATGGTAAGATTTTCGAATTCTCTCATTCGTAATTTACTTATTCGCTTTCCTTTTTTGGTCGGTTCATGGCAAATTAGGTTGATCGTAACTGTGAGTAGTATACGATGGGAATACCCGAGCTTCACATCATTGCTACCCCGAAAGCCGAGCTTCACACATGGTGGGATAGACTAGACCCGACTGGCCATGATTGGGTTCGATCCTACGTCGGGCGATTACTTCCCCTTTTAGAAATAGAAACTCATTATGGTGTTGTACGAGCGTTGGCGCATGTCTGGTGTCCCGAGACTTGCACATTCATGTTCGGTGACCACGAGCTCACTCCAACCCTGGAAGAATACAGTGTTGCCATGGGAAAGCCTTTGGTGTCAGAGTTAATTGGCCCACCTGTAGGGACTGAGCATGCATTGACCTTATCTGATTTCCTTAGAGTTAAGGAGGATGACGTTAGGAAAGTTTTGAAAGCTAATCGCAAGACCTGCCCATTTTCATTCCTAAATGAGCTTTTTCAAAATGCTCCATCTTTTCAAAAGAATAGGATCTTCCTGCTAGCCTTTTTCGTGTTTGTGTTATTCCCACATTGTAGGAACGCTATTAACCCTTCCGTGGCATGGGTAGTTCGTGAGGCATGTATGGGAAAGGGTTTTGTTAACGCCATCCTGACTGAAACTTTTCTTTCCCTTACTTGTTTCAAAGAAAACAAAAACAAAATTTTCCATGCTCCTCCTGAACTCTTGCAAATTTGGTTTTTCTCTCACGTTAAAGGGTTTGGTAGCTTAATGATTGTGAACGACATCTCTGACTCTAGCCACCCTATATTGAAGTTTAAAGATAGGAAGGCGTTTGCCCCCGATTATCATTATTTTGAGTGGTTAGCTTTCATGACCAACCCTGGACCCGAAGATTTCCAATGGCACGCTAAATGGCTCCGAGTTCAAGAAGCGCGGTTCGTGTGTGGGCTTACTGGACCTGTTCCTTTGTTGGGAATTACCGGAGTCACTGAGTATTACCCAACCCGAGTTGCTCGCCAATTCCAAGAAGTTCAACAACTTCCACCGACGATTCAAGAAGACCCGCTCAGGATAGACTTCCCTGACGGATGCCAAGATCACGAAGACTCCGTTGCGTTAGTCAAGTCGATGTGGGATATGTGCCATCCCCGGAAGCTGATATGGCCCGAAGAGGAGTTGGAAGGACAAGAGAAGACTTACTGTGCCTCGACGGAATACATCCTTAGGCATAAAATCCCAGAGAGCCTACGCCCGAAGATTCCTGACGTGCCATTAAAGACCACCCATCGAGCCGAGATCAAGCGCCTCAAAAGGAAGCTCGAAGAAGCCGAAGAGCGTGCCTCGAAGTTGACTCGAGTTAGTGGGGCCGCCGCAAGCGGAAGCTGTCCTCGTTAGTTAGATTGAGTCAAGCGCGATATGTAGTGGGCCCATGCCCACATATGTACTACAATGCTAAAGAGTTTGTCTCATGTTGCAATATCGGGGGATATGACTCATGATTAGCTTCGCTGTTTAGGGGTTCTCCCTTATGTCTTTTCTTGCGTTATGTAGCAACCTTACTTTCAATGAAATGAACAAATTGGGGCGATTAGATCTTTGTCATGGACCGACCGCCTAACTATTACTTAATGCTTATATATGCTTATCTATCATTGTCCAGGTACTAACAGGTTGTCTACTTTCATCCAACTGTCAACACGGCTAAGAGGACATCTCCAATTCGTACTTCGCAAAAGCCAGGATGGAGAATGAGGATGTCAGCATACGTGTGGCCAACATGGAGAACCAGCTGGCTCAACTCACTGCTTTGATGGCTGAGATAAGCCGAAAATTAGTGAACCTCCGGCCCGCCATAGCGGAACCTCTACTCCCGTTTGTCGGGACCCACTCCACCCTCAACCGGGAGCCACATGTCACCGCTCCACCCTCACTGAGAAACCACATGTCACCGATCTTGCTGAAAAAGGTGCTTCTGAGGAAGCCCCTTCTGTTACGCCTGTAATCGTCAATCTGGATCCCCCTCCAAAGGAGGGATCCGCCATTCGCTTCGACGAAGAAAATGCAAGACGTTTGGCAAAGATGGAGGAGCGACTTTGTGTCCTCCAAGGATATGAGATGAAGGGAGTGGACAAGCTAACCCCATATGCTAAAGTGAAAGTACCGAGAATTTCAAGGAGCCGGAATTCACAAGAAAATATGATGGCACCGGCTGTCCTATAACTCACCTCAAATACTATTTAAGGAGGATGGCTCGCTACTCGACAATGTCCCGCTCCTCATACATACATTTCAAGATAGCTTAGACGGTCCTGCCTTGTCGTGGTTTATTGCATTGGATATTGAAGAGCTCACTGGATGGGACGACCTCGCTGACGAGTTTTTACAGCAATATAAATTCAACTCCGAGATTGTCCCTACAAGAGAGGAGCTAGTTCGGATGGAAAAAAAAGAGGAACGAATCATTTAAAGCGTTCGCCCGGTGGTGGAGAACGATGGCATCAAGTGAAGCCTCCACCGAGTGAGAAAGAAATGAGGCAGCTATTCTTGAAGACTTTGCCGTCGATTATTTCCGAGGATTAGTGTACTGGGTGCCAAACATTTTCACAATCTGGTGGAGGTTGGTGAAGGGGTTGAATGGGCGATAATTGATGGAAGAATATCCACGGGGAATAGCAGAAAGTTCTCAACAAAGAAGGATAAAGAGTCGGCAGTCGAAGTGGCATTTATCCAAGAGCCATCTGCACCTAAATCAGTGTCGACGCCTTCACAAAAGCCTAAAGCCATGCAAGGAAACATGTCACGGGGATCTGACGGAAGCAAAAAGTTCCCTCGAAGGGAATTCACGCCTCTACCCCGACCTCTATCAAAATTGTTACCTATCCTCCTCGAAAAGAGATTGGTAGCCAAGGAGGTGCCTAGAGACAATCCCCCAAGATTCCCAGGGTTTGATGTGACCAAGGCATGTGAATACCACATGGGGGAAAGAGGGCATGACGTCGATAACTGCTACACACTGAAATGGAGAGTTCAACACCTATTGGATAAAGGAAAGTTGACATTCAAAGAGGCTACGCCCAATGTGAAACAAAACCCTTTGCCCGATCATGCTGAAGAAGTGAATATGATTCTTGGGGAAATGCAAGCGAATGAACGACCCTTTGCAGTGGACGTCCCTAAACTGTATGAGGCCCTCGAGCTAGCTGGGCACTATGAAAGAGGGGAGGACATAACCATGGAGGAAAAACTAGAACGTATTTGCAAAATGATAGGCATGGGGGTAATCCGAAGTGTCAATGGAGAACAAAGACCACTACCTATGATGACACCATCCATGATTAGTGCGTCATCTCACGATGCTACTTGCGACCGTGAAGTGGAGAAAGCTAAGCTTCCTTTTCCAGAAGAAGATGAACAAGTGGCAATAGACAACGCACCGAGAACGGATTTTGATGAAACCTTTCAGAGCCAGGATCTCCTAAGGAAGATATGTGATAAGGGTGAAGTGTTCGACACATTGGGTCAACCAAGCGGAAAATATGACTACTTCATGAAATATTCGCCTGCCTCGAGTTTCTTTAACGATCCTAAGGACATTATCCCTGACGGATGGGGAGGTATGGATGATCCAATGCCACAAGAGAAGAGGATGGTCACTATGATTACTTCGGTGGTGATAGAATTGCCTGATGAGGATCGCACTAGTGATGTCGAGACGGAAACCATTGAGCCAATGACGATTGACCTTATGGTCGAAGAATTATCAGCGATCGAAATCTTGGAGGAAAGCCTGACGCCGGTCGTGATCGAACTGCCACCTCAAGGAAAGGACGAGGTGATAATGCTAGAACCCCCCTTGGAATTCAACACCAAAGCGGTACCTTGAGATTACGGGACAAAAGAAGTAGATCTTGTCACTCGATCGGAGTCGTTGCTATGCGCCCGCCAGGAACCGAAAGAAAGCCGTGACAGGAGGACGCGAGGGAATTCTTAGCCGTGGTGAAAACGAGCGAATTTAACATAGTGAATCAACTACGAAAAATGCCAGCCCAAATCTCCATCTTGGAGCTAATTCAATCCTCTGAAAAGCACAGAAACGCTTTGTTGAAGGTCCTTAACGAGATACATGTCCCGGAAACAATTGATGACACCCAACTACAGGAGTTCATGGGGACCATCCTTCTAAAAGATCAGATCGCCTTCACTGATGAAGACCTCCCTGCTGATGGAGGTGATCACACAAGAGCGCTGCACATTTCAGCGAAACACAATAGCACCGTTGTCTCTAGAGTGCTGATTGACAATGGCTCTGCGTTGAACATATGTCCATTAGCTACACTCCACCGCTTAGGTGTTGAGATGGAAAGGATACGTCCAACTAAGTCCACTGTGCGTGCATTTGATGGGATCAAGAAAGAGGTGCTAGGAGAAATTGAGTTGGAACTACTTATCGGTCCTGTGCTTTTCTTGGTACCATTCCAAGTCCTAGATATACCGACCCTTCAACTTTCTGTTGGGAGACCATGGATTCACACAGCGGTCTTTGTGCCTCCGGCCTTCATCGAAAGTACGATTTGTGGTGGACAATAGACTCATCACCGTGCACGGGAAACAGAGACTTTAAAGTGTACCGAGAAACGGCCATCCCATACATGGAACCTGAGTGCAAAGAAGAGTCAAGCTTTCAGACTTTCGAGCTAGTGTCTATGGTCCACGTTCCTGTGGGCTCTTGCGTGGGCATTCCTGAATTATCAAAGCCGGCCCTGACGGTAGGGAAGATTATGCTAGCGAATGGGTACAATCCTGGAGGTGGTCTAGGGTTGCATGGACAAGGGATTCAAAAGCCTATCGAGGCTCGAAGAATTCTAAGGAGAAAAGGCTTAGGGTTTGTCGAAGAGCGTGGAGGCCGCGGCAATAGAGGAGGCCGCAGCGAATGCGGAGGTCGAGGCACCTGAGGTGGTCAAGGCGAACATGGAGGTCGAGGTGACCACAGAGGTCGGATTATAAGAGATAGAAGTTGCCAGAGTGCTTTCCCTCCTCCACTGAAAGAAATATTCCCAGGACCCCCGAAAATGCTGATGGAAGAAGATGGAGCTATTGACGGTATAGCCGAGATGTTTGAAGAGAATATTGTATGCACCATCCTAGCTTATGAGGAGGCTGAATCTTCTGGGAGCATTGCCGACCCTTTAGAGGAGGACGGTTCTAGCTCAGCATAGCTTTTTACTCTATGTTTTCTTCCCCTGCGTGGGAACTCGTTGTTATTTCAATTTGCTTGTTTGAGTCATTTATGATGTAAACTCTGTTAAGCCCCTGACTTTGAGCCGTTGGTCTTGGGTAGAGTAGGTTGTAATACGGCCTTATCATTTCATTTTTAATGAAGATGCATGTTTTATTAAGGACGTGTGGAAGCATACCAAACTAGTTCTATGATGGTCACTGAGGGCTGGGCTTCTACATGCTTCCTAGTTTCATAATTTCGTAAGAGCAAGGAAATCTGAGGATATGAGGATGAGCTCTCGAAACAGTTTCCAAAAATTATTTGAAAAATCATTCACAAATGACATACATTTTGTTTGTTATTAATGCATACTAACTCATCTCATCGCATCTCAGGCATTACATTATGCATAATCATGACAAAGATTCATGTGACTCGGATCCACATGAAGGAGATCTTTTAGAATCGCGCCGATGAAGATCTGAAAGGGATCGAGCGTGATTGGAATCGACATGAGGGATCAAAACCGCTGATAGAAGAACAAATTTGGGCGATACCCAGAATGTCAAGGAAATAAAGATCGGGGCATGTCTCTCGAAGTTAGAAGCGGAACGAATGATTAACCTCCTGAAAGAATACCAGGATATATTTGCCTGGACTTATGCCGACATGCCAGGGTTAGACCCTGATATTGTAGAGCATGCTCTTCCGATCGATCCTAATGTGCCACCTAAAAAATAGAGGCTTAGAAGAACAAAGCCAGAGTTGTCTAAGAAAATTGAAGAGGAAGTCATGAAGTTGTTAAAAGTCGATTTCATTGAAGTGTCACACTATTCAGATTGGATAGCGAACATTGTACCTGTCATGAAAAAGGATGGGCGGGTCAGGGTGTGCGTAGATTATCGTGACCTGAACCGAGCTAGTCCAAAAGACGATTTCCCACTCCCGCATATTGATGTCTTAGTTGACAGTACAGCGGGATTTGAGTTATTCTCCTTCATGGACGGTTTTTCTGGATACAACCAAATTCGTATGAAGGAAGAAGATAGGAGCAAAACATCGTTCATGGGGAACTTTCTGTTACAAAGTGATGCCTTTCGGTTTGAAGAACGCTGGGGCAACGTATCAAAGAGCCATGGTCACGTTGTTTCATGACATGATGCACAAAGAGATTGAAGTATATGTGGATGATATGATCGCGAAATCAAGACAAGACGAAGACCATGTTGAGGTCTTGCAAAAACTGTTTGAACGTCTTCGGAAATTCAAGCTACGCCTCAACCCTGCAAAATGAGTTTTTGGAGCGAAATCTGGGAAACTGTTAGGGTTCATGGTCAGTAGTAAGGGCATAGAGATTGACCCGTCAAAGGTAAAGGCTATCTGTGATTTACAACCCCCGACTACTGCCAGGGAAGTCCGCAGTCTGATGGGACGACTCAATTATGTAGCGAGGTTCATCTGTCAGTTGTCTGAAACAGCGAAGCCATTCTTCAAGCTCTTGAAAAAGAACGCAAAGATTGAGTGAGATGCTGAGTGCCAAAACGCCTTCGAGAAGATAAAACACTATCTCACTCATGCACTAGTCTTAGTGCCCCCTCTCCCTAAAATTCCCCTGATTCTGTACTTAATCATACATGACGAATCATTGGGAGCCATGTTAGCACAAAAAAGACCAAATGACAAGAGAGAATGCGCGATATACTACTTGAGTAAGAAGTTCACCATTTCGGAAATGAACTACACAGAAGTTGAGAGAACTTGCGTGGCTTTAATTTGGGTTTTGCACAGGCTGCGGCAATACACGCTTCATCATCGAATTTTCTTTGGTGACCGAAAACGATCCCATCAGGTATCTCTTAGAGAAGCCGGCATTAGTGGGCAAGTTGGCTAAATGGCAAATCTTAATTTCCGAGTTCAACGTTCAGAGCCTAGGACAAAAGTCTGTTAAAGGTCGAGCCATAGCAGACATGTTAGCAGAAAGTTCCAAGGGGTCCGGAGCATCTGATGAAGACAATGATGCGGAGGAGCGAATTCTACTTGTATCCAGTGACACATGGACGATGTACTTCGATGGTGCAGTTAACTTAGCTGGGTCTGGTACTGGGGCGGTCCTTATTTCCCCAGATGGGCAACACTACCCTGTTGCCGCTAAATTGACATTTCCTTGTACAAATAACATCGCTGAATATGAAGCATGCATTCTCGGTCTCCAAGTCGCCGTTGATATGAAGATTCGGAAGCTGCAAGTTTATGGTGATTCAACCCTTATCATCTTACTGCATCGAAGGCAAATGGCGAACACAGATTCTAAATTGATTCCATACCATGAGTTCCTTGGGAAGTTGACGGAAGAATTCCAAGAAATATCATTCGAATACTTACCAAGGTCTCAAAATCAGTTCGCTGATGCCCTAGCTACCTTATCTTCGATGTTGCAAGTAGCTGGGGGCTTGGACATTGAACCGTTGAGAATTGAAATCCTTCGACGCCCGGCTTATTGTATGACGGTTGAAGAGGAACCAGATGGACAACCTTGGTATCACGACATCTTGAAGTATCTACAGAAGGGTGAATTCCCCGAAGGAAGTGAAGCAGCAGACAGAAAGCATTTGATAAAGTTAGCATCAAAATTCTTCACCAGTGGAGATGTCCTCTACAAAAGGTCCTTCGATTCGACATTGCTAAGGTGCGTCGATGCCAAAGAAGCCAATCGTTTGATGAAGGAAATACATGAAGGGGAGTGTGGCCCCCACATGAATGGTCACCTCTTGGCGAGAAAGATCATGCGACTCGGCTACTACTGGTTGACAATGGAATCTGATTGCATACAACATGTGCGATGTTGTCACCAATGTCAAATTTATGGGGATAAGATAAACGCTCCACCAAATGAGCTTCACCAAATGTCCCAATCTTGGCCCTTCTCTATGTGGGGAATTGACGTGATCGGGCCCATCAATCCCAAGGCGTCAAATGGACATCGATTTATTTTGGTGGCAATCGACTACTTTACGAAGTGGATTGAAGCCAACTCATACGCCAATGTCACTGCCAAGAATGTAGCCAAATTCATTCGTCGCGATATTATTGCCCGTTATGGGGTACCGGAGGCGATCATCACCGATAATGGGTCCAACTTAAACAACAAAGTTGTAAATGACTTGCTTGATGAGTTTCGAGTTCGCCATTTGAACTCATCACCATATCGTCCTCAAATGAATGGGGCAGTTGAAGCAGCAAATAAGAACATAAAGAAGATCTTGGCGAAGACAGCTGAAAATTATCGTGATTGGCACGAAAGGCTTCCTTACGCACTGATGGCATACCGAACATCTATTCGCACCTCCACAAGGGCAACTCCTTTTTCGTTAGTATATGGAATGGAGGCTGTCCTGCCTATAGAAGTCGAGATTCCCTCGTTGAGGGTCCTTTCTCGCCGAAGCTTGATGAAGCCGAATGGATACAACAGAGGCATGACCAACTAAACATGATTGACGGAAGAGGCTGAAAGCAATATGTCATGGTCAATGCTATCAGAAGCGGGTCGCAAAGGCCTTCAATCGGAAGATTCGTCCTAGGCACTTTGAGGTCAATGACTTGGTGCTAAGGAAAGTGCTGCCAATCATCCCCGATCCTCGTGGCAAGTTCGCCCCGAACTATGAGGGACCTTATGTCATTAAGAAGATCCTCCCGGGTGGTGCTATGGTTTTAGTTGAAATGGACGGCCGTGAGCTGTCTAAGCCTGTAAATGCCAATGCTGTAAAGAAATATTTCCCATGAATGAGATCAAGGCCGTAGAGCCATTTTGCGCATAATCCGAGTCACATGGCATCACGCATGTCATGCATACATCACATACATGCATATTTATTTGTATTTCAGGTATCCAACCAACTCGATGAAGTTACAACGGAATGAAGAAGTTGATCGTTGCCCCCGAAAGGTTGATTCGAATGGCTACCCAACCTTTGCAAAAGTAGTCGGGTATTCTTGTCCTTTTTTTTTTTATATATATAAAAAAAAAAATCGAAAAGGATGAAAGAGATGAATGAATGAAAAGCAAAGCGCTTGGGATCTTGCATGTCGTCAATTTAGTTGTTGTTAATTGCGTCTTCATGAGGGGAACTTCATATGAGTGATTCTGACAGAACTAAAAAGGAATGTTAATCATGCCAAATAAGAAATGCTTATAATGAAGAAAGGTAAGCCATTTCCAAACACGTCCTTCAAACACTTTTGAGAGTTGAGTATTATTCAAACACTTTTGAGAGTTGAGTGAAAAGAGACCTTCTCTTAGGACGAATGATTCATTCGCATTGAGCACAAAGATTGAAATGATAAAGGCGTTTCCTTCATCAATCCCAAGCATTGCACTGATCTCTTGTTACCCCTTTGGGCTGAAAAAAAAGATGATCCTTCAAAGTACCCTTACCGAGAACGACCCTACATTGGGGCAACATAGGAGGTTACAGCCGTGTTGTAAAACGAAAGGTTGAGAAAGATTCTATTATTTTCACTTATATCAATCTTCTTGTGGTAGCTTCAAAGGAATTCTCATCGGAGCTTGACTCATCCCAAGGTGAAGAAGAGTATTTCCTTCTCTACCCAAACACTGATACCCATTGTTATAACCAATTTGGGCCTGATTATTCATTTCTGAACCCCGAGCGGTGGTCATCTCCCTTCACTGGGGCAAGGCATAAGAACTGACCAAACACAATTGACAATCACGAGAAAATGTGAAAAGCATCTCGAAAGTCATAAGCTACCAAAGTTCAAAGAGCAAAAAGCTCGACAAACTAGGGGGCATGAAAAACAAGTGCCGGGGAAAAGCAAGGCCAATGCCCGTCAAGAAAAAGAGCCAAAAGGCCGCATCTTCTGTGAAAGAAAAATTATCAAAATCCAAGTGCCTGCAAAAAAAATAAATAAATAATCGCAAAGGACAAAGGAAATTAGAGAAAAGAGCAAAGCTCTCATGTAGAAACGATCAGTGAATGAACTCTCGAGATGTGCTGTGTTTCAAAAACCAAATGCTTTCGAAAGGTCAAGTGACCCGGTCACGATGCCATGATGATCACTGACTCTTAAAGACCCTTTTGAAAATTTTAAGCCTTTCAAGCCGTTCCCGAGCCAACATTATAACCCTTTTCCAAAGCCTCTTCTAATTGGGATGATTTGAGTGAAAATGAGAATACTACAAAGAAGCTATTGCTTGAAGGAGTGGAAATAATTCTATCTTGTCTTATCTTCCAAGTTCTCGACTCGTAAGCCCAATGAAGATAGTGACAAGTGTTCCTTTATTGGCCTCAAAGCAATCATTCATTTGTGTAAGCCCTAATCAAGCCTATATTACGGTCCTTTCAAAAGACCTTTTTGATCGATCAGATTGTGCTCATTGCGAATGTTTCTGAAAGCCTTCGACATAGGCTATGTGAGATACCTTCAGCAATCGCTTTTCCCACGTGAATGGATGGGATCAAGTAGCCATTTTATCGAGAGTGTGTGAGAAACCCTTTCGACTAAGAAACTCTAGTTTGGCATGCTTAATGAGCCTTTTTCACGAGTCGTAACCGTTTTAATAAGAACTTGACTCCCGGAGAATTTGATGATTAATGATATATCCCCGAGTAAGATAACAGTTTTGCGCCACATAATGCTGATTGACATCGTATGTTTTTCTAAACAGTCGGACTTAGCTTGATTAACGTGTTCAATTAATGCTGTAATATTGCCAATACGTCTCTTGATGATGTCTCTAACGACATTTGCTCAAGTTGAGTTTGATAGGATTCCTCAGTGAAGCCATGCAGTTTTCATGGGATTAGCAGTTGCTTCCCTAAAAACCAAAGGTTCATGGTAAGCCTTAAATCATGCCATCTCAAAGGGTTCATGGTCAACCTTAAACCATGCCGTCTCCAAAGGTTCATGGACAGCCTTAAACCATGTCATTTACAAGGTTGGTGGGTTTTCCTAAACCACGCTGGTCGAAACCCGTTTGTACACAGTGAGACCTTTCTTCAGTCGAAACCCGTTTTTACACGGTGAGACTATCACTTCCGGTCAAAACCCGTTTGTACACGGTGAGACCTTTCTCCAGTCGAAACCCGTTTTTACACGGTGAGACTATCACATCCGGTCAAAACCCGTTTGTAAACGGTGAGACCTTTCTCCAGTCGAAACCCGTTTTTACACGGTGAGACTATCACATCCGGTCAAAACCCGTTTGTATACGGTGAGACCTTTCTCCAGTCGAAACCCGTTTTTACACGGTGAGACTATCACATCTGGTCGAAACCCGTTTGTACACGGTGAGACCTTTCTTCTAGTCGAAACCCGTTTTTACACGGTGAGACTATCGCACCTGGTCAAGACCCATTTCTACACGGTGAGACATTTCTCCTAGTGGAAACTAGTTACCACATAATAAGACTTTTCCATCTCGGTCGAAGGCTATTTTCTTAGAAAGTGAGGTCATCCCTTTACCTCCTTTCTCATCGGCAGCCCCTTTTCGTCATCCTCCATGGGAAAAATTTAGGTGTCTCTCGTCTTTGAAAGGAATCTCTTCGAGCCCCCATTCAAAGAGGGGCAGCTGTTGACACCTAAATTTCTGTGAGTTGTTTAAGTGTTTATTAATTGCATTGAAAAATTGGGGACTGATTTTCTAATCCCTTCGCAAAAAAAAAAAAAAAAAAATTCGCTTTTTTTAACTTTAATTAAAAGTATTTTAAAAATTATTTAATTTTTTTTAAATTAAATTAAATTAAAAATTTCGAAAATCCAAAAATGATAGGGTGTGGTTAGGAATTGCTATGTATTGCCGCTTCAAAGTGATTAAGCCTTTATTTTCTTATATGTTGTTCTTATCGATGTTTAATTTGCGTGTTTTATGTTTAATTTGCACGTGTTTAATTTTAGGGCAAACAGGATCTTGGTAGGTATAATTATTACTTTATTGATTGTGCAACTGCATGCTCACCTCCTATGTTAGTGGATAGGTATGAAATCGATCTAAACTGCCTGATGAAAATCATTTTGTTAAAATGAACAAAGATTAGGTACCGAAAGGGCACTAGTTAGTCAATTAGTGTAATCAAGTCCCCGATCCTAGACTCTCTGGTTGCGTATGAAGTGAGGCACGCTCCCATGTCTCACTTGGTTTCTAGCCGACCCCAATAGGCTAGTGGCGACTCCATTTGTGCAAAATTCATAAAAATACTCCAATGTCACGCGGGGTATGGGCTTGGGAGAGCCTGCGCCTAATCATGGGCCTTAGGCCCGTCCTTTAGGCAATACCCCTAAACCTGCTCCCCCCCCCCCCGAGGGTAGGTCGCAACACCACTTCAAGCTGCCTAGAACATGGAAATATATTTCCTTTTTGACACATTTTTCTTTCAATCATGATGTTTTCATTTGAAGTAAGCTTACACAGAGAGACTGTCCGTTGAGGACATCTTATCATATGTTGCTTATTGTGTTTTGTTGTTTCGTCAGTTGGAATGACTAGCTTTCCAAGCAGTCCTTGGACATATTCTGTATGGATGTCTAGGTGAGTTCAAGGAAAGATTTGCTTTTTCTTAGTTCTTTGACTCTTGTTGTGCTTACGTTTGCACAATGACAAACCTTCGTTTGTGGCCTACTTTTTTAGAGCATTGACTTTACAAACATCAGGTTACAAGTTGCCGTACCTGCGCATTGTTCGTCAAATAGGGCCATATAAGACCGAGTACGATCACGAGCAGCCACCGAAAACTCTTCCCCTCCTTCCAAAGGCTTGCCAAATCTTTCCTTGAACTCACCTAGACATCCAAACAGAATATGTCCAAGGAGGGGAAGAGTTTTCAGTGGCTGCTCGTGACTGTACTCGGTCTTATATGGCCCTATTTGACGAATGATGCGCAGGTACGACAACTTGTAACCTGATGTTTGTAAAGTCAATGCTCTGAAAAAGTAGGCCACAAGCGAAGGTTTGTCATTGTGCTTTGTCCTGTAACTAAGTTCTTTCTTGGTTCTTTGACTCTTGTTGTGCTTGCATTTGCACTCCTTTGGTGGCCTATTAGTTGTTTTACTTGCATCGATCGAAATGAAGGTTTGTGTCCGAGACCGGAGGCTGATGTGAAAATATGGTCTTGTTGGTAAATAACACTCTGGGCATTTAGGAAACTATTTGTATGTTCATGCCATGCTCACTTTTGACTTGTTATTAGGGGAATTTTACCACCGAATGCATGGATAAGTTTCGTACCATACTTTGAACAGATGTCATAATTGAACAAGCCAAATGGGATACGTCTAGCGTACGGGAGATGCTACGGAGTCACATTGATACCCATGTTGGTTCGGTCCGTGATACCAAGGTCTCTGAGCTTACGAAAGCACATAAGGTAGCATAATGAGTAGAGAGATTTCTTCTTCTCTCGAGCTTCTCTCTTTACAGGTGGAGGGTTTTTCCCCCCCTTTTTACTTAATGGTGGTTGATGGGATCCAGCACGAATTATATCATGTTTTTACAGGCAAGACTGAAGGAAGCATTGTTTGGACTAGTGGAAGCTCTTAAAGGGAGCTATTATTGAATCTAACCGACGAGTAAATCACAAACTTAAAGGTGCCTACCACTCCTTCATTAGCTCAACGATCATACTTTATTTGCTCTTTTTCATACGACGGACTTTCCATAATGTTTCATAACATCCAGCCTTGAAGATCTTGGCTGAACAGTGAATGAAGATCTCGATAGACCTTGCAGATTCCTTCATTAGGCAGCTAATGAAGGAATCTGTAATTAAACAGTTAATGTAAGTGCTCTCAGCAAATTGAAGATCTGCATTAATTGGAACCAGCACGATAAAAGCAAAACTCACATCTTCCCACGTGCTTAAAGCCAAGCGATCTATGCTCTCGTAGTGGCGTGAGGTTTGTTGTCCAACAATCGAACCAACAAAAGTTGTTTGAGATTATCCTTCTCACCATCCAAACGAATTGCCGCCATCGCAAATAGCAACCTTAATGACCGCTAGCGTCATTCAATCGTTTCAGTAAAAGATCCACAAGCAAGCAACGGGAGAAACACGAAAAATATTTGCCGCATGTAAATTTTGCATATTGCCAAACGAGCTTGTCGTGCAATATTTCGAACATCCTCCCTACTCCTCCAGACTCTATTCACATAGTCAACATCATGGCTGAATAGTGTAGCAAAACGGGATAGAAAATGAAGCACATAAGCATTTCAAGTACTATTGAATCTAACCGATGAGTAAATCGCAAACTTAAAGATGCTTACCACTCCTTCATTAGCTCAACGACCCTTCGAAATACTTTATTTGCTCTTTTTTGTACGACAGACTTTCTATTTCATAACATCTAGCCTTTCTTCCTTTATTTATTGATCAATCTCATAAGAAGATAGGGCACTAGAGAACCGACTTATGGCCAACATAGTCTCGTGCCTCTCTTTACAGATGGAGGGCTTTTCCCCTTTTTACTTAATGGTGGTTGATGGGATCAATCATTGTTTGGACCAGTGGAAGCTCTTTTGAAGGGAGCTACTAGTGAAACCTGGTTGGCCATCGAGACACTTCTTTTGCGCAAGACTATGTTGGCCATAAGTCGGTTCTCTAGTGTCCTCTCTTCTTATGAGATGGACCAATAGATGAAGGAAGGAAGACTGGATATTATGAAAGATTATGGAAGGTCTGTTGTACGAAAAAGAGCAAATAAAGTATCTCGAATGGTCGTTGAGTTAATGAATGAGTGATGGGCATCTTTAAGTTTGCGATTTATTTGTCGGTTATATTCAATAGTACTTGAAATCCTTATGTGCTTCATTTTTTATCCAGTTTTGCTACACTATTTAGCCATGATGTTGACTATGTGGATAGAGTCTGGAGGAGTAGGGAGGATGTTCGAGATATCGCGTGACAAGCTTGTTTGACAGTATGCAAAATTTATATGCGGCAAATATTTTTCATGTTTCTCCCGATGCTTGCTTGTGGATCTTTTACTGAAACGATTCAATGACGCTTCTGTCTGCGATGGCGGCAATTCGTTTGGATGATGAGAAGGATAATCTCGAACAACTTTTGTTGGTTCGATTGTTGGACAACAAACCTCACGCCACTACGGGACCATAGATTGCTTGGCTTTAAGCACGTGGGAAGATGTGAGTTTTGCTTTTATCGTGCTGGTTCCAATTAATGCAGATTTTCAATTTGCTGAGAGCACTTACATTCACTGTTTAATTGCATATTCCTTCGTCCGAAACACTGATCACGCCCAGGAGTGCAAAACACTCTGGATGCAATTTATTGCAGAGACGCAGCACACCATTGATCAAGCAGTGAAGGAAGCAATTACTGCTCAGGCGCGTTTTATTGTCATTAAAATGCATGTCATCATCCCCTACCCCCAAACCACACACTAACACAAGAAAAATGAAAAGAAAAAGAAAGAGGCTCTATTTAATCCAGTGCACTAGAGCGCTGAGAAATATTTTCAATTCCACGAACATTTGCTGGTTATTTGATTATTTGCTCTCTTCTTTTGGAATTATCAGGAAGAGGAGAGCCGCAATGGGTGGTCGAAAGGGTGGCCAGTTTTGGGGCTAGTACTTTTAGGGCTCTTCGGATGGAGAAAATGTCTTTTTTAGGCATATTAAACTGTTACAGGGGAAACACGGACATAGGATGCCGACCCCATATGCATGTGAACAAACACGTGAAAGCTATTACCCGAAGATGAAGATGAAAGTCGTTACACTTTTTTTTTCTTTTCTTTTGGTCATAGGTCCTTAGGCTTCATTTGCCAACAATTTATGGGATTTTTCCTCCCCATAATCAATAGCTCGTGTGGCTCAAAAAAAAAAAAAAAAAATAGACCCAAAAAAAAAAAGAAAAAAAAAGGCATGACTGAATCGTTTTCGACAGATTCCCGGAAAATTCAGGTGTCTGATGCGAGACACTGCCCCGGTCGCGACAGCGTTTCGCCTTCGCTCGATTGTTTGTGGCTAAGGTTTCTCTTTTATTATCATCACGTGGAAGGAGCGCATGTTCGTAAGAAAGGAACAATGTCAATCGATGCAGCAGTGGAGAGAACAAGGTTGGAACAAGACAAAATCGTTAGAAAAGGATTCGCTTGTGGTTTCCTTGGAATTGCATATCGAACTTCAATTTTCAAGTGGTTAGGGCGGAAGCTTTAATGAAAGAATTTCATCAATTTCTTCTCCTTCAACCTTTCTTCTTTTTTATGGAAATCGGACTTTTATTTGACGTTTAGCGTGCTTCCGATCTTTTTAATTTTTTTCTTCTTTTGGATTGAGATAATGATTTCTCCTTTTAGCAGAAATTCAAAATGGGCTTTCTTGAATCGAAAGAATTTCATCGATTTCTTCTCCTTCTTCCTTTCCCTTTTACCCTTCGACTTTTTCTTTCTCGAAATCGGACTTTTATTTGACATTTAGCATGCTTCGCAAGATAATGATCTCTTCCGTTGGCAGAAATACGAAATGGGCTTTCTTAATCGGCTTAAGAAGCATAATTAAGCTACGCTGCCCTCACTCCCCACGGAGTCAATCATGAATCAGATGCATCGTCATGCCTTACTAGGAAAGTTTCAAGTCTTGAAAAGCAACTAATTACACACATCAATAAGAAAAAAAAAAAAAAAAAAATTAGTACTCTGAAAATACAGAATTTTCCGCATTTCATTGTTGACGTCGCTTATTCACAAATTCTTTGGTAAATATCCCAAATCAATTTATGAAGAGTAACAACAATCTCGTAAACTTCCCATTTGATTATCATAGAAATATGGAAAAATTCTTTGCGCGACGAAGAGAAAGAAAATGTTGCATGGGTATATTCGACGCGAAAAGGTGAGTTTCTAGAATAAAAGGTGACGAGAAAATTCTACTCGTTGGGAAAAAAAAAGAAGAACAAGAAAAAAACAGGGACTTGGAGGGCACCAAGAACTTTTCGAAAGTAGCAAGGAGATAAAAAAAAAAAAAAAAAAAAAAAAAAAAAAAAAAAACGAGAGACCAGCGTGAGTAAAAGAGCTAGGGACCACCAGGAATTCAGCAGATTTGCTTCCTTGTAAAAGAGATCGTGGTTGGAAAAAGTTGGACCCGGAGAACAATTCCAAAAAAAATGAATTGGGAACAAGATCTGAACCACGAAAGGCCAAATATTCGATAGAAAAAGTTAAATCCGACACTAATGCCTTTGTCTCCTTGAAAAATATGGAAAAACAAGTGATAAGCAAAGTTGATATGTCAAATTGATCTTGAACCTCGTAAATTTTGTGCTCTTCCAATGAACCACCGAAGATATTCGATTGAGACATATTCATGCCGAAAGAAGGAATCGAAGGGTCCGAACCCATTCCCAATGACCAATTTGGCGCAGAACTTGGATAATCTGAGATTAAAATCCATGTCTTCAGATGGGAAATGCTTTGTCCAGAACGACCACTTGTACGGCATGCCAGCTAACAAACGCCACCAGCAACGCTCTCCCTTTTCACAGTGAGATTAAAATCCTCCAGAGCCGCCGCGATGGTGAGGAACCGCATTCGTTGCTCCTGAAACGTGTAGTTCCTTTTCCCGAATGCCAGCTCACAACGCCACCAGCAACGCGTTTTGGATTCGATCGGTTCGAGTGCCTCGCGATGGAATTCGAGCTGACTTGAATTTGTTCGCATGTTCGATGCGATCGACTGTCTGGAATGACTTAAAACTGTCCGTTCTAGTCGCTTTGCTGTGTCTAGGCAATGGCCGACTTTAAATGCTGCTGATCAGTGTGTCAGCTGCAGTAATTTACTTGTCATCGGACCGTAATGTAGCTGTTCGTTCTAATTCATCGATGCTAGATAGTTTCTGCTTTCAAGTGTTGTGTTTAACTTCGTTTAAGAGGACTTTCGCTTATCGGAGCTGCCTTAAGCTGCAAGTTCCTGCTGCTTTGTGTCCACCTTTCTAGATTATGTTCACCGATTGAAAAAGCGGTTTTGCAATGTGATTATAGTTTAGTTTTTGGTTTATTCTGCTCGTTCACAGTGTGCATCTCACTTTCGTCGACACTACCTGCCTTTGATTGTAAATCCCTATCGTTGCGTGGTTGAATTTCTGTTGGGTTGCTTCTGTACCTGAGTCTAATTGCAATTTACTTTAATCAGTCCAGTAGTTGGAAATTTGAGATCGACAGTGATAAGTTCTGGAAAGATGGCTATCCCTTTCAGATAATCGGTGGAGATGTTCACTATTTCCGGGTGCTCCCGGAGTATTTTCGTTTCTTTCCTTTAGTTGTTCTTTTTACTCATGTGATTAGATTACAATGGGTTTTTGTGACAATTGTTATAAATGCTTTTTTCCAAATGCTACTCACAAATAGTTCTCCTTTCTATGTGGAGATGCACTTTTTTAAGAAGAGAAGCTGTGTTATATTGGCCATATCTGAAGCAGTATTACTGCATGTGGTAATGCATCTAATTTAGGCTAGAAGGGCAACTTTGAACTTGAGATTGTTTTAGAAGATTACTTTCTGCTCCATCAGGAAGCAATAAAATCTAGAGCTCCATGACAAATTCAGGGAGCCCCTCACTGAAGGACCTGTTCACGTCTTAATATAATTCAGCATCTTCTTTCAATGCTGACTAGAAGGATTCTTTGCTTGAAACAACCTTTGCCCACTTCCATTTAACGAATCAATTACACTTGGGCATTTATTGTGCATGCAGTATTGGGAAGACAGATCGCTGAGAGCAAAAGCCCTATGTTTGAACACTATCCAGACATATGTTCCTTGGAATCTGCATGAACCGAAACCGGGGGAGACAGTCTTTGAGGGAATTGCACATATAATATCTTTTCTCAACTTGTGCAAGAAGCTTGATCTCCTGGTTATGCTTCGAGAAGGCCCTTATATATGTGCAGGTGAGGGCCAGAATCTTCTTATTAGTGCTTTAAAACTTGTTAATCTACGTTGAAGTGTTTGCTGCTCTCTCTTGACTCTGAAGTGGACATTGGATTGACATGGCCTTATTAAGCCATGGCATGCTTTCAGCATATTTAACCCATAACTGTCATTCCATTTTGGACCTTGGCGATGGGTGTCTCTTCCATTACAAGAGGGTCATCAGTCACGCGTATTTGATTTCGTGCACAAGTAAGTGGAGGTAGCATTTTAGCAAAAATAAAAAAATCAAGGAAGTAGGACACTTTTTCTCATTTTCTCTTCTTGTTTCTGTGGAGCTGTGAAGAGTATAAATTGCTGACCTTAGACAGTTTATTTGGACATAACAGGATTTTGTCTGTTCTAAGTCCGGTAAGATACAAAACGTGACATCTCTAATTGATGGTCAACTTGAAGACCTTCGTTGTTCATTCGATTTTCAAAGTACATCATTCGGGACTGTCCCGACTGGTGAATTTTCAGTTGTTTCCTTTTATAGATGAGATGAAGTTTATGCCTCCACGTAGGACTGACTTGCATCTGTGTCTTCTACTTTGTTGCAGCCAAAAAATATGTGGTGCATAGATGAGATGTTTTTTAGGATTATCCTGGAGAAAACAGAAACATAGAAGAAAGTGATAACGTACCTAATAAGTGTTGTCGTAGATTTCCATTAGCCAAAAATTCATATCCTAACGCCTTATTTTTGGAGTCATCACAATATCCAATTAGGGAAATCAAGTTTTCATGTTGGACAGTCGTTGAGAGTTGTGCCTGCAATATCATGAATGTGCATTTCATATTGACATTACTGTAGCGTGGGATTGAGCTGTCAAATAAGCATCTGATGGAATCATTCTGTCTAACCTCAGCTAGAAATTGCTTCCTCCCCTGCCATGATGATTCGGAGAGCACCTTCACGGCAACTTTTGTGTCTTCTTTTAGTTTACCAAGGTATACTTTTCCAAATGCTCCTTCTCCTATCTCTGTTCCAAATTTCTTGGTGATCTTCAAAATCTCGCCATACTTGAAAATTGTTAATCTCCTTATTTGCCCTTTGGATTCTGCATACAATCTCACGATGAGTACTCTATGACAACTTTTGAATATTGGCAAGTAGACTTTCAAGGTAAATCATCCCAAGATAACTCCGATTGTGTGATCAAAGGGGAAAAAAAGTAACTGGTAGCAGTAAACGACTACACATTTCGGAGATTTCCAAGTAGACATTGAAGGAAAATCTCCCCAAGATAACTCCAATTGGGTCCTAAAAAAGTTAACCCATGGGAAGTAAATCCAGGCAAGGATTGAAGTTTTGGCACCTAGCTCTCCATATGCTAAGAGACAATTACTTTGTTGGTCATCAATTCTTGAGGAGCATTATACTAAGAAGAGACCTAAGTCATGAAAAATGAATTTGAAAGGGCAAAGCTATTAGTTATATGCCCTAAAGCAACCGTGTAATAGTTACATATTAAGGATTTTTGTTGTATTGTCAAATTAATGGCAAATACTTATTTATTCATTTGTCCAATTATCTATATGAATGATTTCATAATCAGTTGTGATTGGACTTATTTTTGAGGCGTTAAGAATATGCGTGACAAGTTAACAATTAGTCTAAATCTTTGAACCATTCCTAGTCAATGGATCATTGAGTGGATGTTAATAATCCTGTTGAGATCGGTGTGTTCTTAGCTTTACCGTTAAGTATTGGATGCTTAAGGTAATAACAAGTCACGAGTCATTGAATATTATGATGCCCGAATTAGAACACAGGTGCTTGTAGCAAACAAATTCACTGAACGTGACACACATAGAACAATTGGCAACATGGAAGCTTTTAGCAGGGTCAATGACTAATCGTTCATGCTCTAGTCTTGTGTAAATAATTCTTAAACCTGAGGCACAATGTTGACTTGTATATTGGATGGCTATGGTTCACAGATACGCATATTGGCAGCTCATTGATCTGTCTCTAAACTTGATGGTCATAACTCGTTCACATACGAAGTTACACATGTGCGCAACATGGAATCTGTCTCTTTGTTACATGCAAGATACAATAATGATGTCCTATGCGATCTAATTGTGACACTGCTTTGAAATCTTTGGTTGGGGTTGTAACCGAGAATAAATTATTTATGTCTCGTATAAAATGCAAGTCAATTAGGTTTGTGCATATGATTGAATTGGTGATCTGACAAATATTCCATGGTCTTTATTCAATTGGGACATAGTAACACAGAAGGATTGAATTACACTATAACCAAAACTGACAGGTTCATTATGTTCTTAAAGCATTCACATTATCTGGGTAGCCATGACATATTACTAGATGTCAATCATGGTTTGTAGGACCTGAAGATTGATCGAGACAATCAATTCTCTTGAGAGTACTAATGTGTTAGTACGGGTCTTACTGCTAGCTCAGTAATGAACTTAGGGATATCACACACCATAACCAATTTACTCGATTGGACATAACCCACCCACAAGAGTTGTTCTCTTACTCACCCAACTTCTGAAGGAAGTAGTCAGTAACTTATTTGAGAAGTTAAATACTAACATATGGAGGAAGTGGTCAGTAACTTATTTGAGAAGTTAAAGACCAGCTTTTGGAAGAAATGGTTTATGGAAAAAGTGGTCAATAACTTCTTTAAGAGGTTAAAGACTAACTTCTAAAGGAAGTTGAATGTTAACTTCACCAGGACATTATATATATAGGGTAAAGAAGGTGAGTGAGTTAAGTTAAGAAAAAGAGAAAAAGAGAAACTACATGGTTAGCAAATGGTTGCTAACCACGTGTAGAAGATTGTCTCCATGAGATTACTAGCACAATTATAGTGGCGATTACCTGCAAGCTCTTTTTCATTCAAGGTGTGTTGGTGGTGTGTCCCAACTAGAGGCCCAATGTTTGTGGGGCTCGAAATGAATAACATGTTAATCAAGTTGTTTAAAGCGCGCTTCGAGATATAATTCGTATAACCTCCTTTGATATTCTGATTTTTTATTAAAATGCACGAACAACACCTTTGGAGATATATGTATAATAGAATTTATCTTTGCTTCCATTGCTTTTATGTTTATTTAGCCTATACATGTTCCGTAAAACCCAACATTGGTATTAGAGCCAATCCTTATCGTTTTCGTGTGCTTAATTGACTTTGATTCATATTTATTTTTGCGTTCTAATGACCAATTTACTTTTGTTAAGAGAATCGCTTACTCTTACATGGCCAATAGAAGTTGATTAATTTATGTGATAAATTTAATCAATTGAGCAAAAATTGGAACTAAATTAATTTTGAATAAAAAATTTGTAATTTGCTATATTATGTGTTTATCTTTTGCAAAATGATTTTCAAATGTGAATCTAGAGGCGACAACGCGATTATCGCTTGGAATCACACTTGTGAAATTTGTTTCACTGGTTTTGATCTCTTGATGTGGCTTGCATTGTTTGTCCATGAATTTGATTCAATGCAGAATTTTATTTGTGCCTTTCCAGAGCTTTAAATTATAAATTTATGGCTTGTAAGGAATGGTGGTGATCATAAAAAAATCCTTAATTAATATGATTGATGTATAGATGAATGTATGATGATTACGGGTGTTGACACCTAAATTTTGGCGATCCGTTCATTTATTTATTGCATAGAAAATTACAGGTTAATTTTATCCCCGAAAAAATAATTAATTGCATAGTATATAATTTTAGGTGTATTTATTTTTAATTTACATTTTTGCATATATTGGACTGGTGACGGATGGGTTTGAATTAATGATTATGAGCTTTAATTTGGTAGGCCGGACTAAACCCACGAAGCGAGCAAATTGGCCCAAGCCTATTTTGTTTTAATGATCGGAAAATATCTTATGGGAAATTAGAAATTAGAAATTTTCAGAGATATGATGAATTTTTTTGGATAGGGTAGAGGTGACAAAATATTGTGATTTATCTTTGTAAGATTTGGATTTAGAGAAAAATTCTATCATAATCTTGAGTTTTTATCAATATGGGATAAAATTGGTGAAGAAATATTGCGGATGTGGATTCGAATAAGAAATTGAAATGCTAGTCCTTTCACCTATAGAAGGGGTGTGCGTATGTTTTAGACGGGGGTTCTTTTCTCGATTGACAAATATAGGAAGACTTGATTTTAGTCCTAATTTCCAGAATAGAACAAACTTCAGAGGAATCCGCCGCTCTTAACTGATTCAACCCCCTATTCACAATTTCACATCCGTCAACCGCAGCGGCCGCACCTCGCCTGCCCGCTGCGGCAGCCACGTCCTCACCGCATTCTCCGACACCTCGAAGCCCCTCACTTTCTCGCCCCCACCGCCGTTCTCCTCCACCGTGAACTGCTTCATCATCCCGGCGATATGGCACGACCTGAACGAACCCCACCACTGTCCATCCGTGTACCCACATTCCGAACAAACCCAACAACTCCTCTTCTTCCCCTTCTTACCGCTCCCGCCATACGAGCTCCTACCACCTCCAAAATACTTCCTTTCTTCGGAGATTTCGCCATTCCTGCTCCTTGCTTCGCTCTCGGGACCCGACACAGCGGACAGAAGGGTTGTAGACGTTGCCGACAGCGGGGGCGGCGTCGCTGGCCTCCGACTCGGAGCCCAAGGGCAAGGGTGCGAGGCCGGGGTCTCGAGAGAGGAGGCGGCGATTCGTGGAGTGGATATCGCGGTAGAGACGGGGGTTCTGGAGGGGCTTGAAGGAGGCGACGGATGTGGGTTTGGAGGTGGGATGGAGGAGGTGATTGTGGGTGCGGAGCGTTCTCAAGGCTCTCATTTCCGATGCTTGCATGACATGGAAAGAGGGAGGGGGCGAGAGAATCTCGAAAGATGGAATCTTTAGGGCTTACTTGCGAGTTCGGAGCGAGGGGAGGACGAAGAAGTCAGCGCAAAACCCCGCGAAGTTCAAAAGTCAAGGGCCCTTCGGACGGGGAAGGATACAGAGGATCGCAGCTCAAGGCATAAGCTTGTTTCGTGATTTTTTTTTTTTTTTTTTTTTTTTTGGTGTTTGGATTGATTAGGCAAATGATTTATTAAAAAAATATTTCTTTAATTAAAGAAGAAGATTTTTTATTTATCAAAACCTAAATTTAGAAAAATGAATTTTTTTAAAATGCTTGTCTCAAATTCTCGACATAGTGGAGCGAGGTCCCTTGTGCTTGAACCCAAACCAAGCCAGGCTAGGTCCATCTAGGCCATGCCCTGATCCTCGGCGCCCCCACAAAGGTCCATCAAGGCCGAGCTGTGGAACCTGATGCCGATGCTTAGGTCCTCAACTTTTGAGCTCGAGTTCATTAAGTATGGCCCAAGACTCCTATGCGCAAGCCTAAGTCCCCTATGCCAGCACCATGGTCCATTGATGTTAGGGTTGGCCCAAGCTAGCCTCAATGGACTTAGGTATAGGCACTAAGGTCCCCAACCCAACCTCAACAGACCTAGATCTGAGCATAGAGGACCAGATCGTGGGCACTAGGTTTGGGGCCTAGCTTGACGGACTAAGGCGCAGGCACCAATATAGAATTCTCGGGCCCAACTTCGATTGACCTAGGCTTAGGCGTCGAGGTCCCCATCCTAGGCGCTGGGGTTTGAGGCTTGGCTTTGATGGCCTAGGCCTAGGTGTGGGGAACCTAGCCTAGACCTTGTAGACCTTGGTCGAGGTGTGAGGGAGTTAGGCATGGACACCGAGTTCTCAAGTTTGGTTTTGGTGACCCAAGATTAGTGCCGTGCCCATGCCTGAGAGTCGATATCTAGGCTTAAGACTCTCATACTCATGTCGGGTTCCTTATCTATCCACGTGCAAACCATTGACGCTCGAATAATGTATGTCTACATGGAAAAATCAAATAAGATTTTCCTCCCAACAATGGAAATATTTTCCATTTTATTTTTTTAGGTATTAGTCATCGAAAATTATTATAATTATTCTAAATAATGATTTCTTGAAAAATATTTTCCGAAAAAATCACATTTTTACTTCCCTATGAAATATATAGGAGTCGATGTTATACTAAAAGATTGTTAACTATAAATAAATAAATAAAAATAGATCAACGTTTCATGTCATGTCATCCACAATCTCTAATATGTATGAGTAAAGTGTTTTTCCTTTACTTGGATTTTTCATTGACTCACCATAAACTGATTAGTGAAGACTTCAAATGAAAATGATTTGCAAGCTAGCTCAAAACTAAGTTGTGAATTGGCATGAGCTTGTGAGAGCCTGAATTAAGTTTATGCTTAATAATCTATTTGTTGAACCTTAGGTAAATCACTATCAAAGGTAGGTTGTGACAAAGATGGCTCATGCATATAAATAGAAACAAAAGTCTCGATAATGCTTATCTGTGAAGATTGTGAGCAATTGATGCAACCATTGTCCTCATCTCCATAAAAAAATAATAATCCCTTAAGATTACTTGGAAAATTTGAATGTTGATTAAAATAGAGCAATAATTTATAGATATTTGATGATTATTTTCCTTAATATATTATTTGCCCCTCACTATCATTGTAGTTGGGTTTAGAACAATTATACCTTCAATATATACACCAAAGCAGTAGGGAAAAATTACTCAATTTTTTTTTTTGAAATTTCACCTTGAATGTGTTTTCAAAGTTGTGTGTGTGAAAAGAGAAAAAGAGAGTTATGAAGAAGAAATTGTTGTTTTAAAGAGTTGTAATGAATAACTATGTTTTGGTTTGACTTATATACAACCAATCAATACATCTCTTGGTAATAATTACTTTATCCCCACCATCATCATTTTTCATGATAAACTATCACCATTTTTTGTGTTAACAATTAACTCTTTTCATAATTAAGAGTCATATTCTTTTCATTACCGAGAGTCACTCCTTTCATGATCAAAAGTTAAATTTTTTCATGATAACAAACTATTTTAACAATTGAGAAATTTGTCCAAAAAGTTATAACTTATTGCACTTTTGTCAATTTGGTCTAAATTTTTTAATTGTGTCAATTAAGTCATAAACCTTTTCGTGTTTTTCCAATTGATTTGGCCAATTTTGATCGAAAATCGCTGACATATATATATATATATATATATATATATATATATATATATATTTTTTTTTTTTCTTTTCCTTCTTTACATTTATCTTTATGCAGTAGGTGAGGGTCCCAAAAAAAAGAAGGAAAAGAGAAGAAAAGAAAAAAATAAAAAAATTGAAACAAATATTGAAGAATTAAACTTGTCCATCTCAATGCCGACTATGCAACATAAGAAGGCCGGTGTCCACATTAGCAATTTCCAGCCAAAATCGATCGAATGGACTCAATTATCAAAACGTGAAAATGGTTTATGACTTAATTGGTACAATTAAAAAGTTTAAGATTGAATTAACATAAATATAATAAGTTTAAGGCTGTTTAGATAATTTTCCCTACAAAGAATCTGGCAAGATAACCTCATGTAAAAAGTATAGTTAACGCGCAGATGGAGGACTATCCAGCTCTATTGGGGTTGCATCAAACTCACTACTTCTCTTACTATTTCTCATTCTTTGGCTTCTTCCTGAACTGATCTCTATTGTCAAGCATTCTTTTAGTTCCGACAGAACATGGTTTATGTCTGCCCTTTGGACCACTTTCGTTGGTACACACGACATGGCTATTTCCACCGCTTTTACGCAGAACTGATGTTGAATTGGTCATTTAACCTCGGATCGACAATGCTTTGGATGTCCCCTCTTTCTATGAGTGGAGTTACCCACTGAAGTATGTGCATGCTGCTCTCCAGACTTCTTATAATGGCGGGGTGGCCCGTGATTAACTCGAATAAAACTATGCCGAAGCTATATATGTCCCTCTTCTGGCTCGAGTGTCCAAGTATATGAAACCTGAGGATTCAAAAGGAATTGCTGCTTTGATTAGTACAACAATTGCTCAAGCTGCCTTCACAAAAAATGAACTTACGTAAGTCTATCCAACATAAACATGTATGAATAGATGTATGGGCCTCTCGTGCTGGTCAAAATTAGTACAGTTATTCTGCATCATAGGTGGAATGGAAAAGTCTTTGTATCCAGAAATTTTGAGTCACTTACTCCGGATCGAGATAACCAGGCGTCCCCACTGGACAAGTCGAAATATAAGAATCCTACTCTCTTACAAATGCTCTCGATAATCCAAAATCACAAATCTTTGCTTGCATGTTCTCGTTTAGTAAAATATTGGGCGTCTTTAGATCTCTATGGATAATAGGAGGTTTGCAGCCGTTATGCAGGTACTCCAACCCTGCACACCAGCAGGAAAATTTGACGAAATGTATTGGGTGGCTTAACTTGTGGAAATGTGAACAAAGATGTCATCGATCTACTTTATGTACCTTGAGCTGCATCGACTGCGATTTGTAGTCTTTGTCTCCAACTCAAAACATTTGGGTTGTGTGCTGCTTGAGAGTAGAGAGAATTAAGGAGTATTCATGAAAGATGTAAAGCTTGTTAGCTAGTATTCGTTCGCTGAGAAAGTCAATTTCATTTCCATGGTGCTATTCTGAATATCTAAATTGACCAATTAATCCAGAAGTCTGAACTATCAAATAACGATATTGAGATAAAATTAGCTCGACATATGTCGTGCTATTGGAAAAGGGAATATCAAACAAACCTGACAAATGTTGCTGCACATTTCCGTTGGACATGAATTCGTAAATCAGCGCCATGTTTTCAAAATCTTCGCAATATCCGATAAGTGAAACCAGATTTCTATGGTGAACGACCATCAGGAGTTGGGCCTACACGTCAAGGTATCAGAGCTTGCTATGAGTAGAACTCCCAAAAAATTGAAAACATGACACATCGATTCTAGTTGGAGTAATGTTTCGAACCTCTGTGTGAAACTCCTTGTAGCCTTGCTTTGATGATCGAGATAACATTTTTACTGCGACTTGAGTGCCATTGTCAAGTTTGCCAAAGTAAACTTTCCCAAATCCTCCCTCTCCAATTACCGTTCTAAAGTTATCGGTAATTCTTGCAACCTCAATGGATGTAAAATGTCGATTTTTTGACAACTTTAATGTCCCGGTATATCCTCCAAAAGTGGCGGTAGTAGTAATAGCAGCAACATCTGGAGAAAAAAGTTATCGGGTCATGATCTTCACTTTGATATCATATGTCTTCACTGCAAACAAAGCCTTTTTGAAGAAATATGTAATGACTTATTCTTGTGATCTCGCCATAATTGAAAGATCTTAATCTCACCATTCCTTCAATAAATAACCAATATATTACCAATGAGTAATAGACTCAACCTTTCGAAGATTTCCAAGTAGACTTCAAAGGAAAATCTCCCTAAGATAACTCCAATTGGTACGAAAAAAGTCAACCTATGGGAAGTGAAAATCCAGGCAAGGATTGAAATTTTGGCACCTAGCTCTCCATATGCTAAGATACAATCACTTTGATGGTCATCAATCCTTGGGGAGCATTAGACTAATCAGAGACAATTGTATTTTCATGTAATTATGCTGTGGACGAGAAGTCGAAAAATAAGTTACCTCTTATTTGTTTCCTTCTGATCAACCAAATAGTGACCAAACAGATAACTACGACTAAGCCTGAAACCGATGCAACAACTGCGACCAAGATGGAGCTTTTATTCTTTGGGCAAGGACTTGCCCAGCAAAGATCGGGATTGTCGTTAAAACTGCGACAAAAGGTAAGTATGTAAAGTTACATTTCTCGAACTGCTTTGCCCACATGTTGATCACAAGCGGCCTTCTTACTTGCTTTGAATCACAATAAAACATGTTAAAATGCTCGAGAGAGAGAGAGAGAGAGAGAGAGAGAGAGAGAGAGAGAGACCTGAAGTCCAATTTCTTGTCTGTAACCCTCCTTTTAAGAGCCTCAGGAATTGAACCATTTAGCTTGTTTCCGCTTAGATTCCTGCAAAACATAACCATGTATAAGGACTCATGCTCTGTCAATTCTTCAGGGCACCACTAAGGCACATTTACTTACAGAATTCTCAACTTCGGCAAATTTGCCAATGTATCCGGTATGGCTCCTGTAAGTTCATTGTTGGACAAATCTCTAAAACAAAAGCAAGTTTGGGTAGTTAACAATTCAATAGATCTCATCCGAAATTTTGAAATTATGAATAAGAAAAACAACAAACGTTTTGAGCCAAAGAGGCCAAAAATATCGTTGCACTGCTTTAAAATTGATGCTCCGCATAAACTTCCTCCAGCAAAGGCTCTCTCTTGAAGCCTTCAAAGTAACTTTTTCTTCAGAATAAGTAAAAACGAGCTCTCTAGCAAAAACTAGGATGACCCAACACATTCAAACAGAAATTATAAAATCTGCGCCATTAAGACACTACCTAAATCCTCCCAACAAAAGTTGACCACCATGGAAATTTAAAGTTGAAAACACTACTTAAATCACCATTGTGATACCTTTCTTTCAATTTTGTCCTAGGCAGACATTTAAACGCAAGATTGATACAACGAAGCTCTAAAGTCACTCAATCCTAAAACACCATCACCTCAATAAGGGCCTCACTAGGCTAATACTTACAAGGCCTTCAATTCCGATAGATTTGATAGTGAAGAATGGATGTTGCCCCTCAAATTGCTAGAGCTCAAGTTCCTGCCCATAATCAATCACATGAGAGGAAGCTATGTCATTGTTGTGTTCACAAAAGGCGGTAATGTTGGTTCGAAATGTTTGTGCACTCAACTGTAGAGAACACAATGTTACCTAATAGTAAAATTGAGAAGCACACAACTGATGAAAAAGTTTTTATAGATTAATGTAGTCATATAGATGAACGAACTTCCAATTTTTCAAGAAGAATGAGGAAAAGCCTTCAATTCTTCGACTCCGTTCATTTCGCGGAAAATGTGGCGTTTCTGGAAAATATTTTTCAGGAAGTCATTTTCCAATAAATTAGTTATTTTCAAATATTCTAATGAAAAAAAATGAAGTGGAAAATATTTTTTGCTGTTCGGTAAGGAAAATATTTTCCTACATATACTCTTTTTCATTTATTTATTTTATTTTTTAAATTGATTTTTCATATTTTAAAATCTATTTTTAATTATTTTTTATTTTTTAAAATCGATTATTCAATTATTATTATTATTGTTATTGCTTTTTCTTTTCTTTGTTTTCCATCTTCTTTTTTTGGCCAATTGCCTTTGCCATGAAGATGGCCAGCAACCAGCCACATGTGAGTCTCGAGCTTGTCGATGAGCACAAGGCTTGTCGATCTGGCGATGCCCGAGTCCAACGAGGTCGAGGCTCACCAGATCGGCGAGCGCGAGCTTGTAGCCGACGAGTGGCAAGCCTGAGCTCGCTAGAGATAGGCAAGCCTCGTGCTCGCCGACAAGCTCAAGGCTCGCCTGTGGCTAGTCGCAAGTCGTTGCCGTGGCCGGCGAGTGGCCAAGAAAGAAAAAGGTGGGAAAAAAGAAAATAAAAAAGAAATAGAAAAGAAAAGAAAATCAAAAAATAATTTGAATTAAAAAAGAAAAAGAAAATTAAAAATAATTCGAATAAAAAAAGAAAAGAAGAAGAAGAAGGGGAGAAGGAAGTGAGGATTTGTAAATATATGAGATAAGATAGATCACGTGAGGAAAATATTTTCCACTTTTGAAGATAGATCAAGTGAAGAAAATATTTTCCACTTTCAAAAGTGGAAAATATTTTTTGCTAAGTTAGAAGACTTTTTTCTTCTCATGGAAAATTTTTTCCCTAGGGAATTCATTTTCCATGAAACAAATGCCGGAAAATCTAGAAAATGTTTTCTTGAAAATTATTCTCCGCGAAACGAAATGAGCCTTCAATAAGAAAAGAGAATTCTTTTGAAGTTTCACCAGCTGCACCAGCATCATCCTACAAGAAATTGTGCAAGGAGACTTACAGTGAAATAACCCTCGGATCTACTTATAGACTTTGGAAGTGTAGGCTCTTATGCAAAGACAATGTGGTCATGCAGGGGAGCAAACTTTCAACTTTTTAGGGAGAATGAGAACAAAGCTTCACTTCATCATAGAGAGAGAGAGAGAGAGAGAGAGAGAGAGAGAGAGAGAGAGGGAGAGGGAGAGAGAGAGAGAGTCTTTTTTAGAATTTCACTGCTGGATGATACTTCAAGAAATAGTTCAAAGGCACTCACAGTGAGATAATCCTTGGAAGTTTTCCATAACTACAATTCAAACCATCCCATGTATAGTTGCTAGGGACGCACGGATCACCTTGCCAACTCTCTTTATTCACTCCATACGTTGCCTTGGTATCATTGATAGCTTTCACTGTAGTGTATACCACAACAATATCATTTCTTTTTAAAGAATTGTAACGTTGTGAAAATTGAAAAAATGCTATATGTTGAATTTGAAGTGATTTCCAGCAATGAAGTATGCCAAGCAAAATGTAGCCTTTTACTTTCAAGATAAGCCTAGTTTAAGAGTAGCCTATTAACCATTAAAATTGCATCTTCTAGAGATAAATTAAGAAAACTCTTATCTTATGCTTCTTAGATTTTTCAAATTAAGCTTCTTAAAGCTCAATTTCACCTTACATTTTTGTAAATTTTGCTTACAACCTTTCTGTCACCACAATCTTTACCTACCAAACCTCACCACCAATAATTACTTAACCAATCCAACATCAATTCTCTTCTTATGGAGCAACCAAGGCAAGTGAATCTAAATTATTGCCTTGTAAGAGCAAATGAGGTTTCTAAGGAAGAGTAAGCATTAAGATCTCCTAGGTTACTGAAAGAGTACTCTTTATCCAATAGAGTCATCAATTTGATCAACAAATCCTTATTTTTTTAATCTTGTTTTACTTTCATTAGCCATGCAAAACGAAACTAGTCAAGTTAGATTATGCAAGGAGCATCTCCTAAAATTGAGTTAGATGAACAGAAATCAATGCAACAGTTAATCGCTAAAACCGTCTAGCATTTGTGTCGACCCCTTAAGAATATGAGAACACACGGAGTGGAGGTTGACCAGTTTATGTGGCAGTACTTTTTACTGAATTCAACCTATATGATCAGATGTGCAATGAGTCACTTTTTAACCAATTTATTGTTCATGTCCACTTTAGAAGACTTCAAGTAGCACAACATTCAAATTGGCACTAGAAAAACATGTGGAAGGAGAGGAAATACCATCATCTTCGGCTGTTTGTACATTGCGGAGTCCAACAATGTTATAGACCTCGATGGCATTGAGGATTGGCGGATATGTAGATTCGTTTGATGTGGGACTGATCAAGATGTTGATCTGGGAACCAGTAACAGGAGTGGAGACTACAGTCATTGGCTTTAAGTACTCGAGCGTCACACTCTTCGTGAATTGATTACCATTGATGGAAACCGTGAACTCCCTTTGTTGGCCACTCCGCAAAATTTGGGTTTCGGCAAAATGGAAGTACAAGATCCAGTTACCTGGAGGAACGTATCGCTTCGGCGGTGTCCAACTGTAACTCAAGGAGGAATTACTCACGGTTGCAGCGGTCATAAGGACTTTTTCTGGAACCTTGTATGCATCGTTGTTGTTGGACAAGGACGTGGCAGATGCTCCGGTGCTGGGCAAAGTCCAGTAAGAATCATCGTAGCCCCACCAGATGCGATCATAAGCATCCAATGGGTATCTGGTTGAGGCATTTTCACAAACAAGTGATACGCTCAGCCATTGAGAAATCAATATACTTGCAAAATTTCAAAGTGTCTAAATCTTTGATTATTGTACTCCTACGATCAGTCAGATTCTTTTACCTGATAAAAATGGGACATCATGTGCATGATTCAAGGTGGCGGGCGCTTGTCTAGAATCATTAATTGGACCGCGTATTGAAATATTAAGTGGATTTCTTTATTTAGTAACTTTTCCTTGAATTCACTCGTGTTTTTTATAATCAATATTTTAAAATTGAATTAGTACCTCATATTAGGTGGATCTTTAATTAGCAACTGCTGGTTCAATCCACTCGTGTTTGCTGTAATCAATATTTTGAGAATTGAGTTATTAATTCGTATTTAGCATGTTCAACAAGCGTCGGAGATATAAACAATGGTTATTTGAATGACATGTTACCTATAATGAAAAAAGTGATTGTCAACAAAGAGAGTTGTTTGGTTTGATAAAATGTTACATAAGAAATTATCACACCCTATATCTGAAACTCATGTACGAATTAACTAAATTATTAGATGCAAACATTTTCAATCTTGAATGAGTATATTCTTAAGAGATTCTCATAGAAAATTTTGTGTTCTAGTCATAAAATTGTCATGCACCAAAAATTAAATTATTAGTGAATTCTTCATCATCTTAATTAGTACATAGTGCGTAGCAATAAACCAAGCAAAGAAAAAAGCATATGGTAGAGTGAAAAGAAACAAAAGGAAAAATGAAAGGAAAGGAAAAAAAGAAGAAAAATTCAAAATTATAATACACATGTTAGAAAAAATCATCCACGTTAGCGCTGTTATGTCATATAGAATAGTTGGTGTTCATATTAGCAATTTCCAGTCAAAATTGGCCTAAACGATTACATTGGCAAATTGTGAAAATGTTTAAAACTAAATTAGTCAAATTGAAAACTTTAAAATTGAATTGGCCACAATAAAATAGGTTTAGTATATTTTGAACAAGTGTCCTATCTAAAAGGAATTGCAATCGTGAGAGCTAACTTGTGTTCTCCAAAACGACTCACCTTGTAAATGATTTAGAGTTTGTTCCCATGTCGTGCCGCCCAAAATTCCTCAAGAACCCAGATCCAGTTTCATAGATGCTATTGTTCAAAACTCTTAATTCCAGAGCTGAAATGAAAGGTATTCCACTTCCCCTATTCACGACACACACCTGTATATAATCTGCTTGGGAGACATACATAATCTCCCTGGCCGTATTATCAGTGTCGCCGATGGTGGTCCAATAATTAACGTCGATATATAGGTCGAACATGGGTACTTCGTTTTTTCCATCATAGTTGCCATACCAAAAGGTGGCCCTGATCAAGTAAAGGCTGTTTTTGCCTCTATCAGGCTTTAGCGTGTAGCAGTTTCTCGTTCCATGCGGAAAGCTCCTTAAAGTTTTGCCATTTTGCAGATAATATTTGTAGATGTGTTCTGTGGCAATCTGCTTGTTTTCTCCAGAATCTGTAAATCCGTTGTCTGTTTCATAATATATCGTGGTATTGTCTTCGCGATACGGATGAGGTTCCCCACAGTCAATGCTTATGAAACCTTGAAATTGAGATAAATTAGAACAAAATAGTCGATATATTCTCAAACTTTCCAATAGCTTGTTCAAGAATTCGGAAGCGGTCATCTCTTATCTACCTCGACTGCTATAATAAACTAGGTGTGATTGATCTTGACATATATATAATATATATTGTGAATGAACGACGCATAAACATATTTCATATCCACGCCTATGATCATCCTTTTAATCTTATCCTTCCGTTCGCTTCTTCTCTTTCTTTTATCTATTGCATGTTCTGTTATTGGGTAAACAAACCTACTATTCACCATTGCGTGACCTTGCGACCAACTTTCAAAGAAGAAAAACAAAAGAAATTAACTTGGGTAAGTTCACATATCAAAGCGATCGACAGATCAAACCTTGCAAATTGTAACTTTTTCATGTTTATCATTTTGCTTCTCTCTCTTTTGTTTTTATCTGTTGGCTCTCTCCACATAAAATTTCAGTTTGCATATTCCGGGATGTTCTACAAGTAACTAAATATTCTCAATGAGAGAGAGGGAGAGACCTGGATTTTGTTGGGCTAGAGCCAGCGGCTTCAGTGCCGGAGCCAATAAAGAAGCGATGAAAGCACACCAGAGGAGGAGCAGAATTGATCTTCCCATTTTCGGTGTCCAGAAGACAGAGAAAGGTCTTGCCAATGTCCAATGCAACCCATAACAAAATGCTTAGATATTACAGGCAACCCATAACGAGAGAGAGAGGAGACTTGTGTCTTGCTTAAACTAAAAGCTTGTGTTTGAGGAAGGAAACTGAGGTGGTGGGAATAGGAAAAATCCACATTGGACATACAATAATACATCAAAGTTGACTCTTCAGTATAAATGATAGGTTTAGACTTTGGGCACCTCTTGTTGTTCCACTAGCTTCATGTATGTCGTGGCTCCTGTTACAACAGTTAAATATTAAACAATGTCCTAAAGCAACAGTTGAAAGTTTTAGAGCAATTATCGTCGATTCCACAAACTTTCTATATGCAATATTCCTATATTATTGTAATGAAATGCAATATTCTTATATTATTGTAATGAAATCAAATCGCCTATTGATTTATATTTATTCACCCAAGATGTAATTTACTCATATTTGAGCTAAATCAAGTCTAATTAATTAGGTGAGAGAGTACTCATTTTGAAATATGGGGAATGATGTATTTTGGAGTGCACTTGAAAGCTTTTACACTCACATTATAAATGATCCCTAATAAGAGTGAGTCATATAGTATCCATTCCTAGCACCGAGTATGGGCAACTTATATTGTATTGGATTCCAACAAAATATAAAAGAAGAGATATTAAATTCTATTTCATTTACTCACAGTTATAAATATTTCTTTCTCTGCATTTATCATTTTCCAAATTTTCATCAGGATGACCAATAATGGCCAAATTACCCTAGGATGAAGTTCAATCATCGGGAAAAAGAACATTTCAGGTAATTACTCTAAGATATGCAACCCCCCCCATTGATAATGTCTTTCCATGTGGGGAAGACTACTCGTGATTCATGATCACTATGCACAACTTTTCACCACCTGACTAGAGCAACAACGAACTGATTAGACTATTTTAAATGAAAATCACTTTTTTTGTCTTCTCGAATTCATGTGCATGGGACGCAATCTCTTTCATTATGGAAGCAAAGGACTTTCCACATGATTTACGTATGACTGTTTTTCTTTTGGGGGGCCCAAAAACAATTCCATAGTGCTTTTATTTATAGCTTGAGCAAGAAAAGCATTGCACTAATTACACGATGCACCATCAAGAACAATAAAAAAAGGCATTTGCTTCAATAATTCACATTAAAGATATTAAAAAGCAAAGACTTTTGCTTCGGGAAAAGTGAGTTTTAATTTCACATGTATAGATTGAAATGATGCCAAAACCCATTTCATTGGTCGAGAAACAGAACGTTGGTTGTTGTAGTATGAATGCTTTTTCCATTCAAAAAGAGATTTTTGTCATGGAAAATTTTTCTTTTCAAAAAAGAAAAAAAAAGAATATGAGAGTGGAGTCATCCAAATTTGAAATTTTTTTAAATAAAAAGCTTAAAGCGTGGTTGTTTTCTCAAAAGAAAACTTAGAATGAAGATTATCTCGGGTTTGAAATAACTAATTGAAGTTCAAATAAAAGCACTAGCTAGCCAAATCCTTGCTAGGCAAGGAGCACGTGAATCTCGTGTGCTACTTTCCACGCCATGGTTGGGGTATTGGAGCATTTTTTTTCTTTTCTTCTTTTTATTTTCTCTTGTTACGACTTTCCTAGAGGTGGCTGTTAGGAAAAGTTAATGGATTACTAAGTTTACACTTAGTGCGGACTCTCCCAAGCCCATATCAATTGCAACTTCAGTTTATTTATTTATTTTAATTTTAATCATCTAACCATACAAATCAATTCAATTTGGAGTAGTCATTAATTTATTATGGGTAAATTAGAAACTCAATTAATTTGAGGACTAGATATGCATACAAGGACTTGGTCACTCTAAGTAAATATAACACCATTATTGTACCTTTTCTCTTTATTCAAGAATATTTTGCAAGTAATTAGAGTCAATTTTAAGCCTAACCACTAACATGTGAGATATGATCATGTGAGCCCACAAACAAGAATGTAACACTTAATAATTTAAGTAACAATTAAATTACTTGAGGAGATGGAAAAACCTTGATGTGCTAAGCAAAGCTTCCAATGAATGTTTTGCAAAATATTAACTGAGGACCAAACAACCATTTGATGTATGCATGACTTAGACATGATTTCTAGATATGATAAAGCGATGCCAAATTACTCTTTGCATTTTCTTGTTTAACGTGAACATATTTAAACTTAAATGCTATGACTACGTGAATTCTAATTTCGCATGTATTGATGAACTAACATGAAATACCAAATGACATGTATGTGACATTGGAAAATCTGCACAAATTATCTAGAAAGACTTACATTGGAATTTCACATAGAGGTTTATGACTCAATTGATAAAGTTGAAAAATTTATAACTAAATTGACATATGTACAATAAATTTAGAATTAATTTGGTAAATTGTTCCCTTCTTCGTTAATGACAATGGGACTTGCACAACGTACGGCGTTCGACAATCACGAAGAGCAACGTATGCATTGAGACTTGCCAAGATGTTTCGCTCATAAATAATGGAGGAGACTTGACTTGCACTTGGATAAATGAAACAAAAAACAGAACAACGACCAACTCAATGGATACACACTGGTCTCACTTTTTCTAAAGCCACTTTTTCCCTCCTTATTAGGTTGTCGTACGATAAAATAAAATAGAAAAAGCGTGTTATAGAATACTTTCGTCGTGGAAAAACAGATTTTTTGATATGAAATATGAGAGCATGGGTCATCAAGAGTCGTTTCATGTTGGCAAATGCTATGATGACTTGATTCTTGCTTTTCATATTCCACCAACTCCGGCAAATTGAGTTCTCAAATCATTCAAAAAGCTTAATAGGACAAAAACATTATCAGATCTTATGCCAAGATATTTTGTTTGAATAGACGAATCAAGAAAATTTTTTTTTTTTTTTTATATTATGTATCTTTTCAACTTCACTCAAAAACCCTAAACTTTACCTGAGGTGACACATTTACCCCGAATTTTGTTTTGTGACGTGAAAAACCCCGAAGTTTGCTAACGTGACACATTTACCTCATTAAGGGTATTTTCGTCTTATTTTTTTTTTTTTTTTTTCTTCTTCTCTCTTCCCTCCGCCGGCCATGGCGGAGGGAAGCCGCGTCCGGCGAGGGCCCCCGCCGGCGTCGGGCGAGGGTCGCCCTCGCCCGGGCCGGCTAGGGCCGCCCGACGCCGGCGAGGTGCCCTCGCCGATCCGGCGAAGGGTGCCCTCGCCGGCGTCGGGCGAGGGTGCCCTCGCCGGATCCGGCGAGGGAGGCCCTTGCCCGACGCCGACGAGGGCCGCCCTCGCCCGCGTCGGGCGAGGGGTGCCCTCACCGGCGTCGGGCCGCCCTCGCCCGTGTCGTCGCAAAGGGTGCCCTCGCCGGATCCGGCGAGGAGGCCCTCGCCCGACGCCGACGAGGGTCGCCCGCCCGTCGGGCGAAGGGTGCCCTCGCCCGACGCCGGTGAGGGCCGGATGCCGGCGAGGGCGACCCTTGCCCGACGCCGGCGAGGGAAGTCCTCGCTGGACGCCGGGCTTCCCTCCGCCATGGCCGGCGGACGGAAGAAAGAAGAAGAAAAAAAAAAAAAAAAGTTTTAAAAGTAAAAAGACCAAAATGCCCTTATGATTTAAGGTAAATGTGTCACAAAAATGAAAGTTCAGGGTTTTTTATGTCACAAATAAAAGTTTGGGGTAAATGTGTCACGCTTAAGAAACTTCTGCGTCGTCACAAAACAAAGTTCGGGATAAATGTGTCACTCCAGGCAAAATTTGGAATTTTTTGTGGCTTTTTCCTCTCTTTAAACGTGTTCTAGTCTACAAAAATTGGTGGGCTGTCACGGCCCGTGACTCACGGGTACATGGGTCTTCGTCTGCAAGTGCATTAAAGTTTTAGTACCACAAAAACGTGTCCATGGATAGCTTTTCTTACACTTAACACCGTGAAATTAACTTCTTTTTCCCGCAAGAGGCATCTTCCATGAAAATTATACATTAAATTATGAGATGAATTGTCTACTAATAATAAAATACTGATTTTGTAATTTTATCTCGTGGTTTTTCCATTCTCATATTTTTTTTTTTTAACTTGTTGCCTAACTTGTAATTCCTAGTCGGATATATACTAAACTAAATTCTATATAGAAAATAAATCGGATTTGAACAGTAAAGTAGGGGAAATTGAGGAAAAGTGTCGGGAAAAAATAAGGAATTCCCAGCTTTGCTCAATTGGACGTAAAAGGAAGATTTCTTCATCGTGAAAATGGGGGACAAAATGTGGAAAACGAGGGTCATCCCAATCCACGTTTGGCGAGAAAAGAATAGTCATTTTGGCCCTTTTTTGAAAGGATTCAATTTTTTTTTTCTTTTGGCCATACACAAAACGTGTGCACATTTGTTAGTACTATCGATGTGTATATTATTAAAATATCCTCATTCAATGTCATTTCAACAGCATTATTTCCTACCAACCAAACACAAAAATCCCTATTCACCACCGGCCGTTGCAGCGTGGATGGTAGATCCCTTGTCCTCCCCCGCAGAGGCCAGGGTTCGAACCCCTGCGAAGCAGGGGGGCTGAAGCGCTGTGTGGTGTCTTAAGTGGGTTGCTGGGGGTGGTGGGTCCTCCCACTTACGCAGCCCCCCAGGTTTACCTCTCCGGCCGCCCGCCGCATGCGGGGTTCCTAGGATACCAAAAAAAAAAAAAAATCCCTATTCCATTTCATTTCCACATTTTACCAAACAAAAATATTGGAATCGTCATGCCATGCCGTTCTGATTGCTTTCCACTCCGCCAAATCAAACACAATATTACATACAACGGTACATTAGCAAAGTACTTTTGATGTTGACGATTTTCCCAAAGGATGACTTCTGAAATGTTGTGATTGAATTTTCATGGAATATCTCAATCATTGGAAGAAAATGAATATCAAGTTTAAATTTGGGGAACAAGTCACCAATCCTATTGAGATTGTCATTTATTAGTAGGGAAAAAGTCACAAAAAAATTCCAAACTATGTTCTCTGTGACACATTTACCTTCAATTTTTTCCTATAATAAAAAATCCAAAACCTGTACCTATATGATATATTTACCCTCCGTCCAGATTTCATTAGATAATTTTTTAACTAAAGCAACATCATTTTTTATTTTTCTTAAGTTATGTGAGCGCCATGCTGACGTTGTTTACTTTCTGACCCTTATGTGGGCAAATTTCTAACATTCTCATTGATAGAACTTTGATGAAAGATAGATGTGTCACATAAGCATGAGTTAGATTTTTTGTATCATAGAAAAAAGTATATGGTAAATGTGTCATATGGATATAATTTAAATTTTTTGGCAATTTTGTCCCTTATTAATAAGTAGTGATTATTCAGGAGTTTCAAATATTGATCAAGGTGATTGCAGTGAATGTTGATCCCCACACTTTTCGAGCGCGATGATGGCCGTTTCTACTCCGTTTCCCCGAAAGCTCTCAGCTTTTCAAGGCAGCTTCTTTGGCCCAAAAAGCCTAAGGGCATCGTGCCAAATTTGAAGGCATTAGAATAATTAGCAATAATTTCACAAATTTTCTATATGCAAAGTCCCACATTATCATAATCAAAATTAAATCGTTTATTGTTGTATAGTCATTTACCCAAGATATCATTAAGTTTGGCCTTCATCAAAATCGAGAGAAAAATTATTTAAAAAGTCATAACTTATTGCATTTTTATCAATTTAGTAAAAAATAATGAAATCCTAAATATTTTCTTGTTTTGCTAATTGAGCTCATCTAGCCAATTTTGGCTAGAAATTGCCGACTTGGACACCAATTGTCTTATGTGGCATAGCCACCAACCGATAATAACGTAGATAATTTTATATAATATTTAATTTTTAATATCTTATTAATACTTTTAATATTTTCCCTTTTTTTCTTATTTTTTTTTTTATTTATTCCTGTTTTCCCTCTTCTACTTCTTTTTCTTTTTCTTTTCCCTTGTTCCTTTCGCCAGCCAGCACTGAGCCTTGTCAATGTCCGGTGGTAGTCACCAGCCTCATGCGAGGGGTGCCCTTGCTTGGGCAACCTCCGATGGCGAGATATTTAGTGGCAACAGTGGGCGAGCAAAGACCACTAGCGGGGTCTCTCCGGAGAAGGGTGCTTGCGGCAACGGGGCTTATGGTATTGGAACGCCACCGCTTTTGGTGTGAGCCCGACCATGCAAGAGGAATTAATCGGATTCTGCAGGAGGTCGCAGCAGGAGGTCACCGGCTCTGTAGGGTTTGCTTCGCTTGGTGGGCCGGGCTGGAACTCTCCATATATTCGTCGGACACCTGGGAACCCTTCGATATGGCTTAACTACAGACGAAGGGCAGTCCTTCGAAATTGCTGGCTTCGATGGGGATGCCGCTGCAAGGTGCCTGGAAAACTTGCATGGACAACAAAAATCATTGTACTTCGCTGTAGATGCTAGAAGTCGCTGTTAAAGGGCTCGCCAGACGAGGGATTTGATTTTAAGGCACTACAACGAGGTGGCAAAGCTGGAGGTCGCACGGGAACAGGGCTACATCGCTGCAAGTAAGCCGCAGCTTGTCATGGTGGCCTGCAGAGAATGTCGAGGCCAGCGTGGGTGACCTTGCTCAAGGTCGGTGAGGGCGGCCCTCTCCTGCGGCGGGCAACTTCCACCGGAAAAAGAACCAAAAAAGAGAAAAAAAAAAAGGAAAAAAGGAAAAGAGAAGGAAAAAATGATTTTTTAAAAAATTAAATATTATTAAATATTATTTACATCAACGCCGATCATATTGTCTAGGATTGCTAACATCCACTTTAGCGCTTTCTTATTAAAATTGGCCGGATGAGCTTAATTGACAAAACATGAAAATGTTTAATACTCAGACAAAATTGAAAGTTTTTTATCAATTGATAAAAGTGCAGTAAATTTAAGACTTTTTGGATAATTTTTCAATTTATAATGCTATACACGAATTTTACGACATGTTACAACATTTTTTTATAGTTAATTATGATGAGATGCCGTAATATTGTATGGCACGGCAAGTGTACCGTGGAGTTATCATTAATTATGATGAATTATTGTAGCAAGAAGTAATAAACACTCGTAATTTGTCAAAAAAAAAACTAACCAGATCAATCAAGTTAGTTGAATATGATGAGCATACTGGTCTATGTAAACTAATAATTATTATTTGGTGTGTATAGAAATAATTGAATAGGATGCGAGGAACATCACACTTCTTGCGAATTATGGTTACTTTGATTGTTTGATGGATTTCACAGGTCCAATTACCGTAGGAAGAAAATATAAATACATAAATAAACAATGCTTGTTTGTAGTCTTAAATATGTCGTACTGAATTTACATCTGCACAATAAATTTATAACTAATTAGGTAATTTTTTCCTCTTCTAGATGTATATGGGACTTACACAACGTAAAAAAGAGCAACGAATGCATGGGGACTTGCCAGGATGTTTCCACTAGTAAACTGTGGAGGGGACTTTGACTTGCGATTGGATGGATGAAATAAAAAGTAGATGCCTGCTCACTTTTTTCTTACAAAGTTGTTGCACAAGAGAATAAAGCAAAAGCAAAGCGTGTTGACCCATATTTTGCCAATGGAAAAATAGATGATCCGATGTGAAACACGAGATCGAGAGGGTCATCCAGAGTCGGTTCATGCTGGGACCGAGATAATGATCTAATCCGAAGTTGAATTTGGTTTGGCATCTGATGTGAATTGTTGCGGAAAGATCATTCTACGAAAGTCCGGATCGTGCGAATTGCGAACCTCGACCTCCAATCAAACCGTGATTGGCAATCTCGGTATGAACGTGACCTTGATGACTTTGATTGTTTGATGGATTTCACAGGTCCAATTACCGTGGGAAGAAAATATAAATACGTAAATAAACAATGCTTATTTGCAGTCTTAAATATGTCGTACTGAATTTACATCTATACAATAAATTTATAACTAATTAGGTAATTTTTTCCTCTTCTAGATGTATATGGGACTTACACAGCTTATAAAGAGCAATGAATGCATGGGGACTTGCCAGGATGTTTCCACTAGTAAACTGTGGAGGGGACTTTGAACTTGCGATTGGATGGATGAAATAAAAAGTAGATGCCTGCTCACTTTTTTCTTACCAAGTTGTTGCACAAGAGAATAAAGCAAAAGCAAGGCGTGTTGACCCATATTTTGACAATGGAAAAATAGATGATCAGATGTGAAACACGAGATCGAGAGGGTCATCAAGAGTCAGTTCATGCTGGGACCGAGATAATGATCTAATCCAAAGTTAAATTTGGTTTGGCATCTGATATGAATTATTGTGAAAAGATCGTTCTACGAAAGTTCGGATAGTGCGAATTGCGAACCTCGACCTCCAATCAAACCCGTAATTGGCGGTCTCAATATGAATGTAACCTGTTAACGAACGCGTGTTAACCAACCAATGTTATAGACGCCACAAGCGAAAGAATTCGCTATCTCACTCAATAAGTCGAATCGACCGCCATAAGAGAATCTTGAAAGAATTCGCTATCTCACTCAATAAGTCGAATCGACCGCCATAAGAGAATCTTGATAAGATCAAGTCCTCAAAAGAACAATAGAAGAGAACCTCTCAATTCTTTTCTTCAAAAATAAAATGTCTCCCAAAGAAATTCGGCAAATTCTTAATATAGACTTTTTAGTTGCCATACAAACCCTAAACCAGCCCTAAAAATCTAAAACATCATATTCTAGAATATATCTAAACAAGAAGATAATTTTTTGACTTGGTCAAATATTTGATGACCAAATAATCAAATTGCGAAAAGATTTCCAAGATTCTTCAAGATTCGATCCAAGGTCATTTCCACATCAAAGATTATGCCAAGATTTTCATGATTCTTCAAGATTTGATCCAAGGCCATCTTCACGCCAAAGATCACGAACCATGACGCCAACAATTTGTTCGAATTGCTTGGCCCGCACTTGAGTGATCGAACCAATCAAAATAGACAACGGGTCCCTAGCACCTCCTCCTCAATATGGCTCGATGTCCACATCAACACCTTGGAATGTAAATTGTGAATTGCTTGACCATCTCTGAAGATTGCTCTTTTCTTTTATGCTAATGAAATCGACCAAGAAAAAGAAAAGAAAAGAAAATAGAAGAGCTTGCTTAATCGGACAAAAACATTATCTGATTTTGTGCCAAGATCTTCTTTTTTTTTTTTTTTGTTCACAATAGATATGAATCAACAAAGTTTTATTCACTATTTTTGTATATCTCTAAACTCCACTCTATAGATGTATTCTAGTTTACACAAATTGATGGACTATCGGGATATAGGTTGTCAACAAACGAGGCCAGAGTAATTTCATGTCATGGTTTTTTCTTCTTTTGTTTGTTTGTTGTAATCTCAATGAACTTCACGTTTTGTTCCACTCTCATATTTTATTACTTCATGCCTAACCCGGTATTTCTATTTGGATATACACAATGGCCTAGATTTTTTATAAAAAACAAATTGGACTACAAAAATGAAGTATGGAAAAAATGTCGACCATGAGTTGTCCCAATTGACGTTTGGCGAGAAAAGAAAGTCATTTTGGCCGTTTTCTAAAGAGATTTAACTCTCCTTTCTTTTGTCGGATGCAGATTGCTTCTTTACAATAGAAAATAGTAAGTAGGTAAAAAAAATTCTAAAGGTGTTACCACTCAATTTTCTATTCTTGCATTTCATCACACCAATAAACTTATAACGCTATATATCAATTGTGACGCTACAATGTTTGGCACGGCAGCTGTAACATATAAGCGTAATTAAAAACAACTATACCTATAATTGTATGGCATGGCATGTGTACCATAGAAATTTTTGTGGGCTCATACTTTTAATTTATTTTCTGCATGCATACATACATACATACATACATACATACATACATACAAGTAATTAGATGCAAGTAATTAGACTATTTTAAAGCGAAAATCACTTTTAGTTTTCTTCTTTCTAAGTGCATGGGACGCAATCTCTTTCGTTATGGCAGCAAAGAACTTGCCACATGATTCACGTACATTCCTTACTCCCGTTTTCGGGGGGGCCAAAAAAATTCCCAAGTGCTTGGAAGTAAGAGGCAGCGACCTCTGTCAGTTCCCAAGTGATTCACGTACATTCCTTACGCAATATTTTCTGTGGCGATATTCAAATTGCATCATTTTGGAAGTAAGAGGCAGCGACCTCTGTCAATTTTCATGTGGGCCAAGTCATACGATTTTAAGACATCTTTGTACAAATCAAAAAGGGTGAATTGCCAAGAAAGAGATGAAAAAGAAAAACAGAGGATGAAATTCCACACGCATAATCATGAAGACAAGAAAAGCCTCCGGTTATCCATATCTATAAACGAACATGAATTTCAAACGCACACTGACTTTGTTTAGTAGTACTAGGAGTTTCCATAGTTTCGCAACAAGAGTGGACTAATCCTGATGGAACTAAACTACTTTGCCATGGCTCCAGCAGCCGGATCAAATTCTGAGGAGGTCGTTCCGAGTTGCTCATTTGGTTTTCCTTCCTCCCATTGTATCTCGGATGACAATTCTCTTGGCAAAGATCCCTTCAGTTCCGTCAATACCTCACTTATGTCAGGCCTTTCAGACATTTTTTTTTTCTGGTACAAGACTCCACAATGGTTACCGCTTTCCTAGTTGAGTCGATGTCGAATTTTCCTTGCACACGTGGATCCATAAGGCCCAGCATGGTATTTCCATCTATGACGAACGAAGTCACACAATCAAGTATGCGCACGCTTTTTCTCCCAGGCCTTTCCATTATCGCCGGATGTCCTGTAATCAGCTCAAAGAGCACAATCCTGAAACTGTAAACATCACCTTTCTTGTTTCAGCTGTGAGAGTGCTGATACCTGCAGAAGACATAAGAACATGAACGATAATGCTTGCCTTTGAATTCTCGAGTCATGTATCAATGCTGGACTTTCTTCAGTGGAATCCTCATAATGGCCACTAACAAAGTTAAAAAAGATGCAACCTCTGAAGTATAAACACTGCGTGTGTTTCCAAGTACCAAATAGGGGATACTGATAAATGAGAAGCAAAAGATGAAATCTTTGGAAATATTATAGATTATAAGGAGATTGAGTTTCAGACATTACTCAGGGGCGAGGTAGCCAGGAGTGCCCGTGATGACTCAACACTGGAGCGCTAGAACACAAAAGCCAAGCTTCGCAGTGATTGAATTAACATGCGCCCATCACCGGACTTCAATCACCAGACCGATTTACCATCAATTTTCACTTCTAACACCAGATGATGAACACCCATACACCCATAGCAAGTCAGCAACTAACGTCCATCGTCCTGGTCGGCCTCCACCTCGACTCACCGTCGAAAAAGCAAATCTACTTCGTCACTCTGGCCAGCCATTGCATTAGACGGAAAAAGACACAATACGCACAAAGAAACAACACATCAAGCAACGGATCAAAGAAAAACTACAGAGCCGTGTCTAATGACCAATGAACACCCAGAAACATCCCAAAATCAGAGGAGTTCTAAGCGGAATCCAGTTCGAGCATTTCATCGAACAGTTGAGGTGCATTGGCTAAAAGAGAAGGAAAAAAAAACAACGAATGGACTGAACCCAAACTCGCGCCGAGACTCATGCCATCAACAAGCAATGACCCGGAAAAAAAAAAAAAAATTCACACGTACGGATGGGGGCCGGAACTCGCGCGAACCGGACAAAGGCCACCCCGGTCCGGCGAGCCCGAAACAGGGCAAGACGAGGCGTAAGAAGTTAAAACAGGAGCGTGCGGTAGTACTCCCTACCCGGCTCGGTGGCGGCGGGCGTGGGCGAGCTCGGTAGATCGCGCTACGTCGGTTCGCCTCGCGCGTCTCCGAGGCGGGATCCTCGGGAAATCGACCCGACCCGAGGAAAATCAAGGAAATAACGAGAAGCCGGATTTACCGTGGGCTCGACGCGGGAAGCGGGGCAACGTCGGTGGGATGTCGGCCGGGGTTCAAGCGTATCCGTCGCCGGAGGAACCCTCTCGCTCCCAGCCCCGCTCATCTCTCTCTCGCTCTCCTGGAATCCCCCGAACCCCCTCGTCCGAATCTCCTCCATTGCTCGCTCTCCTCTCTCCCTTTTAAGTTACCCAGCGCGCATGGCCTCCTGCGACGCCAGCTGTTGCTGCCGGTCTGCCCCCGACCACCAACTCCGGTGCGACGCTCGCGCCTGTCTCCTCTGCCTGTGTCCTTGGGTCCTCTCTCTCATTTTTGCAGAACGCGTGAGAGCGAGCGGGAGTGGAGGAAGGAGAGGCTGGCTTGGGCTGAAAGTAAAGAACAAAAATGGGCTGGGCCAGGCCCAGGCGGGTGAGAAGGCCGGCCCGGTCTCGCTTTTCCCCCCTTCTCTCTAAAAACTTATTATTATATAATAATTTTTAATTATTATTTTTAAATATTTTTCTTAAAATTTTAACACTAGTAATGAAAATGCTTCCAATGTTTATATAATTTAATGAGAATTTTTGCTATGGTTTAAAAACTAATCCCTAATTTTTATGCAATCAATAAATGATTGAACATGTTGCTAAAATTTAGGTGTCAACAATGACACATTTACCTAAAAATTTTATTGATATACAAAAAAAAAAAAACCTCAAACTTGTATTTATATAATACATTTACCCTCCATCAAGATTTCCTTAGATAATTTTTTTATCAAAATAAGTCATCAATTTAGAAATTTTTTAATATGTCACATAAATGCAACTTTTAGATTTTTAGTGTCATAGAAAAATATAGGGCATTTATTATCGGGTTTTTGGTGGCTTTTGCCATTCTTTTTATGTTAAAATATTTTTCCAATATTGCTTTTGTGACAATAAATTTCAATAGGTATTGGTGAGTGTCGAAAAATGTTGCTTAAAAAATTATCGTTTTTTTTTTTTCTAAGTAACTTGTTGGGAATTTACCAACACTTTAATGAAATAATGATTATTTATATAATATTTAAATTAGGAATTTCTATACTAACCAGCCAACTTTTTATCTACATAACTCACGAACATTTCAAGTTTGTTAACTTTTATGCAAAATTATCAACATAAATTACCAAATAATTTTGGGCTATCAATTTTCTTTTGAGTTATTGTCCAAGGTTTAATAGTTTCCATTTAAACTTACCAACTTTTTTATTGAGTTATCAACTTTTATATGCCTTGGTTAGAGGCCCCACATTTACTAACTCTATAACCAACTTAATTACCACAACTCACTAAATTTTGTTCCATTAAATTACAACTTAATATTAGTTTTTCAAAATGAGTTACCATAAATTAGTTGGAAAATTTAAGCGATCGATAATAAAGATAAATAAAGTTAGTAAATGATATAAAAGAATTTTTTTTTTTTTTTTTGGTTAGAGACAAAAATTTGTAATTTATGAAAAGACAAAATAACATTGGTAACTAACTTAGAATAAAGAAAGTTGGTAATCACTTTAATTGAGATCGTTAATATCTTAAAAGAGTTGATATATCTAAAAAGTTGGTAAGTAAGACAAAAGAAAGTGAGAACTCTATAAACAAGTCGGTAAACAAATAAAATCTAAGTGTTTGTAGAGCAAATCAAATGAGAGTTGGTAACAAAAATTAATTGATAACTTAATTAGAAAAAAAGTTGTGTTGAGTTGTGATTCATACTTCTTGTCAACATGAGGGCATGGGGTCCCGCTCCACGGTGAGTGGGCTGGGGTCAATGTTTAATGTATGTTTTTCTTCGTATAGTTCAGTTTATTTGTTCCATTGGAAAGGAGGAAGTTTATTGTGCTTGTTGCAAGCATAAAATGCTTTGTTTTTCCTTTCATTCATCTAGGTATTAAAGCTGTTCATTGTTCTAATAACAGTAAAAACTCAGATTGCTCACTATAATTACAGTCAATGAGAAAAAGCTTAGATTGATTATGAATTCACATGTCAACTTCTACCTATCTATTCACATTATCGAGTGCACTTGGTTGATTTCATGATTTAGCTTCATGGCTTAGGCTAGTATAGATTATATTCCCACATTACATAGAATTTCTCATTCCATGGTTGCCTTTCTTGGGGGCAATTCTAAAATTCTATATTAGAAAATGGACTTTTTTTTCATTTGTGATAAACAAGTAATGTTGGTCGCAAAATTCTGAATCACCATTGTAAATTCATGTAACTGGTAACCTGCTGATCAAGTTACTAACTATAATTTAGAAATGATGTGAACGATTTACGATTATCAATGAAGTTGATGAAATCAAAAGATAATGTTCACTCAACACTTATAATGACATAGTAGAGAATAGTCTTCAGGCTTTCATACTTATATAGAGACACAAATTCAAAATATATGAAGACTTGATTTTAGTACTGGGAGTTGCCAAAATTTCACAACCAAAGTCGACGAATACTAATGGATCGAATGAACTGCCCTTACTAGGGGTGCACTATCTTATTCAACTTCCAAGGAGGTCGCTCCTATATGCTCCCCTTGATTTCCGTCCGCATACTTGTGCTTGGATGCCAATTCACTCGCCCTCTTCAATTCTATCAAAACACGATTTATGTCCCACCTTGCACCTGGTTCGGTTTGTGTACAAGACTCTGCAACCTTTGCTACTATCTCAGCTGAGTTGATGTCAAAATTTTGTCCCACCTTTGGATCAATTAGTCCGCGTATATATTCTTTTGGGAACTTTGGAATTGCCCAGTCACGTATGGGCACGCTTTTTCCATCTTCACTTGTATTGATTGCTGGATGTCCTGAAATTAGCTCAAGGAGCACGATCCCGAAACTGTAGACATCACTTTTATTGGTTAAGTCATAAGTGGATGGTCCATACCTGCAAAACATATAATAAGAACATGGACTACCGGATTTTCTATTCATATAGAGATGGAGAACCATCTCAACAAGATCAAGTCTAAGCCGTTACTCAGGGGGGCAGTAGGCAGGAGTGCCCCAAGGATTGCTTGACTTGTAAGAACTATTTGGAGTTGCCAAAGCTCTCGACAAACCGAAGTCGGATATTTTGGCTTGCATGTTTTCATTCAACAAGATATTTGTAGTCTTGATGTCTCTGTGGATGATGGACTGGGTTGCAATCGTTATGGAGATAATTTAAACCTGCAATTTTTGCGAAATTTCCTTAAACCATACCAATGCAAAGTGGGGCAAAATTCACAATTATGCACATCTCATTTATGTACCTTGTGCCACGTCTACAGCAATTCGTAGTCTCCTATCCCAAGTCAAGACATCTGGCTTGGCCCCTGTTACCCCGACATCCTCACCTAATGTTTGAGAAAGAAATGGATGTTTGTGGGATTCATTTTAGAGAATATAGAAACATACAAAACATGATGAAGTACCTGATAAGTGTTGTTTTAAATTTCCGTTAGCCATGAATTCATATATTAACGCCTTATTTTTAGAGTCATCACAATATCCTTTAAGGGAAACCAAGTTTCCATGGTGGACCGTTGTTAAGAGCTTTGCCTGCAATATCATGAATGTGATTTTCATATTGACATTCTCGAAGCATAGGATCAAGCTGTCAAATAAGCATCTGATGGAATCTTTCTTGCTAACCTCAGCTAGAAATGGCTTGTCTGGCTGCCCTGAGGATTCAGCCTCGGATGATTTAGAGAGCACCTTCACAGCAACTTTTGTGTCTTCTAATTCACCAAGATATACTCTTCCAGATGCTCCTTCACCAATAACTGTTTCAAAATTCTTGGTTATCCTCGAAATATCGCCATACTTGAAGGACATTGATCTTCTTATTTTGGATTCTGCATACAATCTCACAATGAGTAATCTATGACTTTTAAAGATTGTCAAGTAGACTCTCAAGGAAAATCATCCTAGGACAACTCCAATTCTGTGATCAAGGGGAGAAAATAAAGTGACTGATAGGGGTAGGACGAAAAGTGAAAGATCCAGGCAACGGTTGCAGTTCAGAATGCAGATATGTCCGGGATTGCACAATCAAATTCTTTCCCAAGGGACCTTTACGCTAAACAGAGGAAAATGAACTCTCCAGTTGACACAGTTTTAACACTTGCTTGTTGTCTAGTTGAGTTTGTTAGGACATCAGTTTCATATGCTTTAGGCCAATGACTCAATTGGAAGAACATGCTAATGTTGTCTGTTCTTGATTCTTATTTTCTTCATTCATGACTTGCTCTTAGACACTTAATATGGGAAACTTATGAAGCAAACCATCCCGAAATTATGAAGTTCAGAAAAGCCATAGTGGTGACTTAATTTGGAAGGATTCATAATAAAATGTTCCTTTTTCCCGGAATATGCTACCATGACAAGAGAAATTCGAAACGACCAAAGTGGGTCAGTTCAGCTGAATGTGTTGGAGTCACTTCTGATTATATAAGAAATATAATCCATCAGAAGAGACAACAAATATAACATGACAACGTTGGTAGGTTTATTGACATCTCCTACTGATAAATAAGAGCAAAATTTATGAAATTTCTCTGATCCATTTGTGGCTTATTACACAAACAAAATACTTTCAAGACGAGGAAGATTTCCTTAAACCCGATTGGGATGTGGATGAGATTGTCAGCACTCTTATGGGGTCAATACAGAGAGCAAGTTGCCAAGTTATATCTTTCTCAACTGTATTATCCTATAAATGATGTCAATTGTCGGGTAAATAGCGTGGACTGAAGTGGACCAAATAAAAATTACCTGCCGTCTGTTTCCTTTTGATCAACCAAATACTTGCCGAAGCACACAAGAGAACTACAAAGAAGGCTGAAACCGATGCAGCAACCGGGACAACAATGGATTTTTTATTCTTCTCCTGTGGGCAAGAACTTCCCAGGCAAAGATCCGGGTTCCCGTCCAAGCTGCAACAGAAAACAGGCAGCTAGACTAAATGTCCACTAAAAAATTTTCTAGTTGCACAGCTAACAAGTTGACCATAAGGGCTTTATATTTGTCTTGAATCACAATAAAACATATTATTATTTCTACTCTAAATAAAGCTATGAGCTAGACAGAGGAAGAACAAACCTCAAATTTAATGTCTTGTCCGCAACCCTCTTCTGAAGATCCTCAGGAACTGCACCAGTAAGGTTGTTTCCACTAAGATTTCTGCAAAATATAGTCATCAGTTAAGACTTCTGCACTTTTAACTATTTTAGATACCGGTAAGACACATTAACTTACAGAATTCTCAACTTTGGTAGTTTTGCCAAAGTCTCTGGTATTCCTCCTGTAAGTTGATTGTTGGACAAATCTCTAAAATAAAGCAATTGTAGATAGTTAGCACTTCATAGATCTCACACAAAATTTAGAGAATGATAACTAGATGCCTGATATTTTATTTGATGATCTAGATGTCAAATGAATTATTGGGGTGTCTGTTAATCAAGAGATTAATGTAAAGGAGAAAGCGCTACTAAATCAATATGGTTATGTTTTTCTTTTATCAAGGACAGATATACATAAACAAGATTAATCCAAGAAGATGAAGAACATCGGTTATAGATTGCACTCAAATCAAATCTGCAGTCACTACCAAAAGAGCCTCACTGTAGCGATACTTACAAGACCTCCAATGCTTCCAGATTTGATAGTGAGGAAGCTATGCTGCCTGTTAAATTGCTTGAGCTCAGTTTCCTGGCCATAATAAATCAAAACAGGGGAAGCTGTCATTGCTGCGCTCAAAAAGGTTGTTTTGTCAGTACAATACAGAAATATTTTTGCAACCAATTATACAGATCGCATTAGTCGTAGAATTAGGAAAATATGGCAAGTGATGGAAAAAAGATATGAACGTTAAATAAGGGAACAGACTTCCAAAGTTTGGAGAAGAATGAGAATAAGCCTCCAATTTTTCAAGAAGTAAAGTGATTTTTTTCTTATAAAGTTTCACCACCAGTGCCAGTCTTGCACAATAAGAACAGTGAAGGGAACTCACAGTGAAACAATCCTCGGAGCATTAGTATAACTACAATTCAGACCGTCCCATGCAAATTCTCTGGGGACGCATGGATCACCTTGCCAGCTCTCTTTATTCACACGAAGAGTGACCTTGGCATCATTCATCACTTTGACTGTAGTTTCACATTGCAACATAATTAATTATTTTTTTTCAAGAATCGTAACATTGTAGAAGAAGTGAAATAATAATACTAGTTTGCCTCCACAAAATAAATTGCGAATCACGGACAAAATTATCAATGAAGGACTTCAACCTTATTCAAAAAGAAATCCTTGATCATTCATAATGTTTTCCGTGAAATCAAAGTCAACCAATCATGTGCCACAAACGTTTACGTGGAATTAGCTGTTGCTGATGCCGTCCTCACATAATTTATGGTAGAAGTATGAAAGGATTACCATCATCTTGGGTTGTCGGTACATTTGGATGGTCGGCAACAATGTAAATCTCTAAGGCATTGAGGATCGCCGCAACTCCAGATTGACTCCATGTCGGCCTGATTGAGAAGTTGACACCAGACCCGGAAACCTGATCGGAAACCACAGTCTGTGGCATCAAGTATTTAAGACTGACCTTACGCGTGAACTGATTATTGTTTGTGGAAATTGTCAACTCCCTTTGTAGGCCGCTCGGCAGTCCCTCGATGATATCTGCGAAGTGGAAGTACACAATCCATTTGGATAAACTATCCGACGAATTGAACCACATATTTAAGAATCTTCCGCCGTTTACAGCGGTGCTAAGCACTTCCGCCGGAACCTTATACTCATCACTGTTCTCGGACAAATTCTGGGTGTACATGGTCGACAGTAAAGTCGTATTAGGGTATATTGTAGCATCCCAGATGCGATCATAGACATCCGCTGGGTACCTGCGCAAGGCATCTTCAGATACAGTTCATATGCTAAGTGATGGAGATAATCGATGGAGAGATATTTCACAAAAATTCAAATGCCAGTGCATACGCATGGCACGTGCATGTGACTTATAATAGGTCAACACAAAATCAAGGCGATTTCCCCGTGGAGAATGGAATTTTGTCAAGAGTAGTCCGAGTGCTTAGAATGGCAGCGGTGGCCGTGACGGTGGTGGCGGTGAGCGCCGGTGACGTCAGGCTTCCTCAACTTGGTGGCGCACTGAAGCGAAGGCGGAGGAAGAGGTTGGCAGTAATTTGGCAATAGTCTTAATGAACAGGTAAATCTAAGTACATATATCTATCTATAAAATTCGAAGGGAATCGTTAGTCAAAACTTAAAGTGACCTTTTTGTCCCAAATTAGATCTACCCTATAATCTTTACCTAATTTTAGATTTTCACCGCCATATCATTCACGAAAATTACTTACATTTAGTAATACGCTCTTACCTTTGTCTTATGAGAATACGGAACAACTATTAATTAATCATGCAGTTTTTTATAATTAGTTTAATTTAAGAAGTTGCACACATTCAACAAATAAGGGTATATTTTTCTCGCGTAATATTTTTTTATGAAACAAGATATTTTTTGTGAAAATCATTTCCAGGAAAAATGGCTGGTTTTAAGTTATCTACAAAGTATTTGATAGTGAAACTCAAAAAGAATTCCGATTTATTTTAAAAAAAATCATTCCCTCCATTATAATTATATTAAATACAAAGATGATATTGGAATGTTTGTCTAAGATATTAGTAATATATGAAGCACAATTTTTAAGCTTTTTATTATAAAAAATTAAAGCAACCTAAAAAATGACTTTGAAAAAAATAAAAAAGAATGCAAATAATTAACTAACTTAGAGAGTACATAGATTGAAGCCATATGTGAACGAGTGTGTGGAAAGAAGCTTGGGAAATCGATATCCTCTTTATAGGATGGAGAAAGCAATTCCCTCAATTTTAATTACTTTTCTTGATCGTAAAGTCTTTTATGTTGATTACTTCCTTTAAGCAAAGTAAACGCATGAAAGTTTGAAAAATCATTGAAAATCTTTTTCATGAGATCCTAAGTTTTAAACGTAAGCTACAAAAGTTAAACAAAAGAAATCCATTTCATTTAATTAAGAGTAAACTGAAAAATCCACAAAGCCATCAACTCCGATGCCGAGTTGAAGGGACAGATCGGCAAAAGAACAAAGAACAATATCACCACCCTTCAAATCAACTCACCTGATGCTAGAACCTGAGCTTCCCAAATTTTGCCTCCACCAGAGCTTTTGGAATCCCGACCCTTCCCGATAGATCGCATCGTTAAGAGCCCTAAGCTCCAATGCCGAAATGAAGGGCACTCCTTTGCCAATATTCACGACGCAAACCTGTACAACATCTCTTTGGGCCACATACACTATTTCTCTCTTCTCGTAACCGTAAGAGTTCATGGTGGACCATTTATTAACGTCGATGTATAAGTCGAACGTCGGAGTTTGGTTCAAACCATCATAGTTTCCATAGCAGAATGATGCCCTGATCAAGTAGGGCTTATTCTCGCCTTGTTCCGGCTTCAACGAGTAACAGTTCCTCATCCCATCGGGGAAGCTCCTCAGGGTCTCCAAAAATCGTGGCCCACCAGCCAGGGATACATTCATGCTCCTCCCTGACTCTGTGAATTCTTGGTCCGTCTCGTAGTATATTTTGGTCGTGTCGTCGGTGTATGGATCACTCGCCCCGCAATCGATGCTTATGAAACCTTCTAATAATTCAGAGGGGAATGAATGAAAAACAATGAGCAGCAATCGTCAATAGAGTCCTGATTTTTACATTTCTCATTTTTTTTCTGAGCCTCTTGTTACTTAAACACAGATACAAAAATGAAAAGTATCATGAGTGCTCTTATCAGCAGCCAAATAGAAGTCCCATTCCCGGAGAGACAGGGGCAGAGAGAGAGAGAGAGAGAGAGAGAGAGAGAGAGAGAACCTGGATTTATCTGGGCTTGAACCAGCAACATGATTGCCGGAGCTAAAGAAGCAATCGACGCACACAAGAATAGCGCAATTGATCTTTCCATTCTCGTTGGAGAGAGGGAGAGAGAGATCCCCCAATAATGGCAATATATAGAGTGGAAGCTACTGCAAGCAGCCACATACAATATAAGCCGAGCTATTGCCCGTCACTGAGGTTTTAAGAAGAAAAGAGGGCTCCTTTTTCTTTTTTCTTTTTTTCTTTTTTTGGTAAGGAAAGAGGGCTCCTTTTTTTATTTAAACTATTCAGTCAAATTTTGCCTGGTTTAGTACAAATGATGGATTTAGACTTTGCACTATCCCTGGGGCTGCAGTGGCTTCATATATATATAGAGAGAGAGTTTTTTTGTTCATGGGTAAGATAGGTATCCCATTAACCTTTTAATTAATCAATAAAACCCGCGACTAAAAGGTTTGCTAGTGCTTGATCAGAAATATCTTGTTGTGATTTAATATGTTAATAACATTATTTTTGGCAACACTGTCTATGTTCCATTTGTCAGTTAAAATCCACTTAAAGCCTGACATATGTCCTAGAATTAAATAGAAAAGTTGAACTAAATTTGGAATTCAAAGGTTCGTCCTTAGGGGGTGTCTGGGGGGGGCGGTGGCTGGCTATGGACCGCAGCTTGCCCATAGATTTGGCGATGGCGGCTCAAGTGGTTGACCATGGACGGAACATGCGTCGTCCCGATCCACGTTTGGCCAAAAAAGAGGAGTCATTTTGGCCCTTCTCTTAATAGATTTAACTTGGTTTTATATGGATGTGGGTTGCTTCTTTTCAATGGAGGACGGCAAAACGGGGAAAGGATAACAGTAAGCAGGGATAGAAATTCTAAGATTAATATTACGAAAAATCTCAAATAAAAAACCCCAAACGGTTAAACTTTTGATAAATTTATCCTCCATTAATTTGGATTAATATCACAAAAAACCATAAAACTAAAAAACATTAGGTAAAGATAGCAAAACCCGCTAAAGGGGTACCATTAGATATATAAAATAAAACATAGAGAGTGAGGAGGGTTAGCAACTGTCATATATTATCCGATTTAGACAATTTAATGGTAAAATTTAATATAAACTAATGGAGAATAAATTTATCACAAGTGTACCGGTTTAAAATTATTAGTTTTCAGTAAATCTATTTCTGTACCTATTTGAAGTTTTTCGTGGTATTATTCCTAATTCTAAAAGTATTACTGCACCGTTCTCTTTTCCTAAGGCCACATTTGTAAATATTTTTTTAGGTTGTTGTTCGTACAATAGAATAAAGCGGGACGGACAATATGCCATGGAAGAAACCAAATTTTCTGATATGAAACATCAGAGCAAGGGTCATCAAGAATCTGTTCATTTTGTGAATGTGAACATGATCATATTTCTCCAAGTCCAGCACAATTGAGGTCCCAAGACAATTATTATGGATCAATCAATCCTAAGCATGATTAAAAATATTTCCTATGCTGTAATATGTGCGCATCGAGAAAAGGGGTCCACGTCGATCATTCAAAATGCATTTGGTTTAAAGCATTTTGCCTTGAAGCTTGATTTGGTTTGATATCTTGGAAAGTGAATTGTGAATTGCTTTTTTTTGGTCGAAATTTGTGAATTGCTTGACTAGCCCGAAAATTGTTCTTTTCTTTCACGGTAAGGAAATTGATAAAATAGAGCTTCCTTGATCGGACGAGAACGTTATATAAATATGCCAAGATTTTTTGTTTAAATAGATGGATCAAGAAATTTTTATTTACTATTTCTATATATCATTAAATTTCACTTTGCAGATGTGTTCTAGTGTAGACAAATTGGTGGACTTTCTCGGATCTTTATCACTGAATTGCTCGTGATGATATCTTTTCATTAAAAAAGAAAAGAAAAGAATAAAGTGTTTTCCAATTTAATTGTAATTTCATAAGTCAACATTTATGATCTCTGACTATAATATCATTCTTGAACCTGGTTTTCTGTCATGATTTTCTATTTTTCACGGTAATTTTCAAATTAAGATGAATTGTGTGTGACTAATAAAATGCTGATTTTGTAATTCCATGTCCGTGGTTTTTTCTTTTCTTTTATTTTTGTTGATTAATTGTGTTCATGGTGTTTTCCCGATGAACTTTATATTTTGTTTCAGTCAAGTTTGGTCTGGCTGAGTATAAATGATAGATTTAGACTTTGGGCTACCTCTTGTTGTTACACTAGCTTCATATACTGTGATTCCTGTTTCAATATCTAAAAAAAAAAAAAAAGATGTTCTTCGTGCAACAATTGAAGGTTTTTTAATAGTTAACATTAATTCCACAAACTTACCATGTGCAATAGTCTCACATTATTAGAATCGAAATTTAACAAGAAAAACATTCTTAACATATTCCAGTCGTGCTAATTTAATCCTTAACAATTTAATTTAACCAATTTAGTCATAAAACTTTTGATAATTTATCAATCGAGTCCTTCCATCCAAATTTGACCCGGAATTGCCAATGTTGACACTAGTCATCCTATATGACACGGTTAGTGCTAATGTAAACAATTTTGTATTTTTTTTTAAATTATGAATTATCTTATTTTATTATTGCCCTTTTTTTTTTTTTTTTTTATTATGCTTTTATTATTATTATTATTATTATTATTTTGTGGTCAGCAAGGGTTGCCGATGACCCATGCTGGCCACTGGGTCACGAAGGCCTCACCCATGACTAGTGAGACCCTCATGGCCTTGGGCAAGGCCACTGTAGCCTCGTTGGCCACAAGTGACCCTTGCCGGCATAAAGAAAAAAAGAAAATAAAAATTCAATTTTTTAAAAATATTATAAAAATTGTCCATGTTAACATTGATCTTACCATGTAGGACGACCAAAGTTGACTTCAAAAATTTTAACCAAAATTGGTTAGAATGACTCAATTGGCAAATTGTCAAAAAAGTTTAAAATTAAATTAGTCAAATTGAAATATTTAGAACTGAATTGACACAAATGCAGTGTTTAGGGATTTTTTGGTAATTTTCCCAAAATTTAATCGCCTATCGATATATACTCATTTACCCAAGATACCGTTAAATTAGGTTGTCAACCAAAATTGAGTCTAATTTATTAGGTGAAATGAGTATTTATTTTGAAATTAAGGAATGACAGTACTTTGGAGTGCATTTGAAAGTTTTACGCTCATATTATTATTTCTAAGTGATCCCCGATAAGAAAAAAAAAAAAAAAAAAAGAGTACTTTGGATGCATTTGAAAGTTTGTACGCTCATCTGATCCCCGATAAGAATGATTCATTCGCTATCTCTTCCTCACACAAATTACGAAATTTAAATCATATTTGATTCTAACAAAATGTAAAGATAGAATTTATAGCTTCGCTTGTTTTACCAAAAAAAAATTCTAGAAAAAAAAATTGTTAGGGTGCACATGATAACTATTTTATTTCTATTCCAAAACCATTTTTCTGCTTTAGACTTGTTTCTAGAATAAAAGTCTATTTGGTAAAACTGTTTTACTTTTCTATTTATGGAATAGATTTTTACTCCTTATAGAAATTAGAAGTAAAATTTTTTTTTACTTTCTATTTCTGAACAAAAATGGAAAATAAAAAATATTTTCATCGTTCATTCTCACTTTTAGCTGTCTGCCCATCCGCATCCATTGTCCATCACTGCCACTCCCTAGTCATTGCTTGTCGTTTGTCATTGACGATTGCTAGCATCCGCCAGTCGCTATCGCCATCGCCTGTTGTTGTTTACCAGCCACTGGCTGCTAGTGATTGCTAGTAGTAGCAGCTTGGTGATCGACGGAATTTTTTGTATCGTTATCAAATGAATTTTTCTAAGAATAGAAATTTTGTGTTTTATCAAACGATTATTTTTTCTTAAAAATTATCTAAGAATATAAATAGAAAAATATATTTTCTTCTAGAAATCAATTTATAATCGAATTATTATCATTCACGCCCTTAGCATTTGGTCCACAAGAAATCAAATAGTCAATGAAAACATTTTCCTTAAATAGAAAAAACATATTCAAAAGTGTAAAAAATGATTTTCACTTCTCTTTTTTCTTTCACTCAAACAAAGCACATTCTCCTCCATGCATTACTATTAATTATTATGTTTTTTTTTCATTTTTTATCAAAAAATCAAAATTTTAATTATCTTATCTTTTTTTTTTTTTCTTTTTCCTTTGGTCTCCAACCACAACAATGGTGGGTGATCGGCCACAGGTGAGCTCAAGCTCACCAATCAACCTCTGGCGAGGTGGAGCCTTGCCCAAGGTTACAATGGCTTGAACTAACCTATGGCATTCACCAACCCGTTGCCATGGCCAACGATCGATCGAAAGAGAAAGGAATGAAAAGAAAAGGAAAAATAAAAATAAAAAAAATTCAAATTTTAAGAAAAAAAAAATATAAAATTATTAAAAGAAGTGTAAGGAGGAAATTATGTTCCTTACCAAACAACAAAAATTAGTTTCCAATATTTTTTCAGGTTTTAGTCAAATACCAAAAAATATTGCTATTTTCTTGAAGTCTTCTCAAAAAGCATTTTTCAAAAATGTCACATTTTTTGAAAATTAAAAGGAGTTTAGTTACACAATTATACATATTTCTTTCATTTTACTATTTTTCTTGTTTAGTTATTGATCAAATTTTCCTACACAAACTTATACATATTTTTGAAAATTTCCACATACATTCTATTTTACATATCTCATATTCTTGAGTTATAGCCAATATTGGTCAAATTTTCCTATGTAAGAATTTCAACCTGTGAAAAAAAATCCCCAATAAATGTTGATTAGACGTGCACACATGATAACCCATCGATAATGTCCTTCCTTGCTGGGAAAACTACTCATGATTTCAATGCACAACTTTTCAAAGTATGATCCGGAGCATTAGCAAATTAATTATCCACTTTTGTTCCAGTTTTTTTTTACCGATAATATTTTTTTTTACTTTAAGAAATTTATTATTCAAGAAAAATAGTTTTTATAGCATAAATATAATAAATCATATTCACATTTATCCAATTTCCTCCATTGGATATTTGTATCTAGGCTCTATTCCCCTCATAACCAACTTTATCTTATTTTGAGCATGAACCAAATAAAGATATGAAATATTTTATCCTATCTCAATTTTTATCCTAACTACCAAACATAATCATAAATATCTTAAATTTAGGGGTGTCAAAATGGGTCATAAACCCATTTTTGGACTCATATTTTATTTACATGGGTCGTATATGGGTCAAAGGCTTTTAAAAACTCAACTAAAAATGGGTAAAAAAAGTGAATATGATTTAAATGGGTCAGAACTTGTGACCCATTTTCGACCCATTTAAAATATCAAGTGGGTTAGAACCTTAGAACTGATTTCTAAATTTTGAACCCAAGCCCCACACAATCTTTCCTATTTACCTTTACAATTTTTTAATTAAAAAAAAAAAAAATATAATTATTTTTCATATTTCAATTTTCTTTTTCTTTTTTTTTATTTTCCTCCTTCCTTAGCCGGTGGCCGGCATGGCGACGGCTGGCGATGGGCAGCGGGCCGGCGAGGCTCGAGCCTCGCAAAATCTGGAGAGACTCAAGCTCACCGGCATCGGGCGGGGGGCCTCGGCCTCGCCGGATCAATGAGATCAAGCCTCACCGGTCGTTGGTGCCCCGCCGACGTCAAGCAAGACTCAATCTCGTCGATCCGGCGAGGCCAAGGCCCCGTTGGTGTCGAGCAAGGCTCAAGCGGCAAGCTTAAGCTCACTAGGTGTTGGGCGAGCTCCGCTCACCTGTGGCGATCACCGGCCGTTATCGTGGCTAGAGACTAATTGAAGAAGAAAAAAAAAAAAAAAAAAAAAAAAAGAAAAAAATAATAATTAAAAATTATGTTTTAAAAATAAAAATAATAAAAAAATATTTTGTAAAAATAAATATATAAAAATTATATTTTTAAAAAATAAAATAATTAAAAATTATATTTTAAAAAATAAAAATAATTAAAAATTCGATTTTTCAAAAAAAATATTTTAACAAGAATTATAAAAATTTTCCATTAAATTTGCATTACATAAAAGTGTTTTAGCAATATTTTTTTATAAAAAATCATAAAAATGAGCTTTCTTAAGTTTAGTTAAAAAATTTCATGTTACGGTTTTGATTACTCGATAGTATGTTCACTTCAAACAAGAGAAGCATGTGCATGGTCTAATACTTTATAAATATTTCAATATATAGGTTATTTTAAACTTTTTTTATTTTATTTACTATTTTAATTTAATTTGAAGTTTTAATCCAATTTGCATATAGTAGGTGTAGGTTTTTGTAGCATCCCAAAATTCAAGACATCCTCTAGAGAAATTAAAGCCTATAATTAGGTAATGAAATTACCTATGGTCTATGTGTTAGCCATTAGTTTTCTTAAGGCTAGGCGTTATTGTGCTTGTGTTTATGAATTTTGAATTTAGGACTATAGGATAAATTAATAATCTATGCTTGGCCATGCACTTTATAAATTAAATTTCAATAAATGAAATGTCATAAGACTTTGGCCATGTGGAATTTAAAATTTAAAGTTTAAAATATTTAAAAGATCAATTTTTAGGTTGGGCCTTAGGCCCATTGGCCTAAGCTTTTAATGGGCCAAGTTGGCCGGCCCAATAGAGGCCCAAGAGGAGTGGTCGACCAGCCCATTTGCTGGCCCAAGATAGGCCCAAGAAGAAGGCCCATTAACCTTGCATGTCCTCCAACACTTGTCCTCTCCTTTTTGCCACTTGTTCTTCTCATGAGGACACTTGTCCCTCATGCAAAGAGGGGATACATGCAAGTATAAAAGCACCCAAAAGGAAGAGAGAGAGAGGGAGAGGGAGTGGCTGTCGGCCAAGAGAGAAAGGGAGAGAGAGAGATTGTGCGAGAGAGAGGGAGAATGGCCGAGGGAGGAGAAGCCAAGAGCAAGGAGTCGTGCGCCGTCCGCTCGCGCTGTTCGTGAGGTCTAGAGGCAAGTTGGGAATCCATTTTCTATTCTTGCACCAATGTTTTCGCATGAACTGTTTAGAGTCAGAAAATTTTTTGAGCTTGCATGTGTGTTTAGAGTCCGATTTTGGCTTCGACTTCTTCATGAAAGTTGTAGCTAACACCTTAAACTACAACATACTAAAATTTTATGGAAAATGATGGAGATTTTCTGGGTCAAACTCTCATCTTACGGAGGTGTCAGATCTGGAATGTTTTCGCATGAATCCGCTCGAGTCAGAATGTTGTGAGAGCTTCCATGCATGTTTAGAATTCGATTTTGGCTTCGATATCTTGATGAAATTTGTAGCTAACATCTTTAACTACAACATAATAAAATTTCGTGGAAAATTATGGAGATATGAGGGGTCAAAGTCCTATTCTACGGAGACCCCAGATCTGTGAAGTTTTCACTGACCTCTTGTTGGATTCTTGGTTGCATGTTGGTTTGTGATGAAAATCTGACTTCGGTGTCTTCATGAAAGTTTTAGGTAACATATTAAAATACAACATACTCAAATTTGAAGAGAAATGAACCAGTATAGCCTAATAAATCGGCTAGATCTTGGAGACGATGGTTCTGGTGATGTGTTCCGAGACACCCGAGACTTCATGGACTTAAATGGTGACCATACTTGGGTTATTTGACCTAGATATCTTCATGAAACTTGTAGAGGACACCTTGATACATAACATACTCAAATTTCAGAGTAACCAAAAGAGAATAGGTGGGTGAAACCTTAATATTTCGGAGATGTGTATTCTGGACGATGCGGTAATGGTTCCAGAAGCTTCGTGAGGGCGTGTAAAATAATCTAAAAAGAATCTGGCTTGGAGTTTATCATGAAAGTTATACGAAAATGTCTTGGCTATCACCCTGTAAAATTTCGTAATTTTTGGAGGCCGTATGAGTATTTTAATCGAATTTATTTGGAAACTGTGCATTCTGGTCATTATCCGAATATCATGTGCTATTTTGTGGAAATTGTGAAATTGTGTGAAATTCAATTTGGCCATGAATTTTATATGAAATTTTCATTCCATTGGTTGTTTAATGATTGTTGGAAAATTATGATTTTGGGAAAATCATAGATATTAAATTTAATATTTATTTATGAAAATAAATAAATATAATAAAATAATAAAAAAATAAAAATGGATTATTTTATTGGCCATGAATTCGATTGAATTTATTATGCATTGTTATATGACATTGGTGTATGTATGATCATGAATTGTGATGCATGTGTGAATCATATGCCATGTAATAATGAGATTAAAATGGATGACGAATGTGGAAAATGACATGTGAGGAAGTGGTTGTGGTGGAGGATGATGGCCGGAATGTATAGAGATACATTGCCGGATTTCCCGGAGTGTCGGGATGCCCGGTGGTATACGGTACGTAATTCCAGGGGGGGCCTGGTGGTATGTCGGTACATAATTCCGGAAGCCCTGTCGGAGGTCTTTGCCCGAAGGGAATGCCTCGCGATGCCAGGATTTGGGTGCGAGATGCCTGGCTAGAAGGGTAAAGGCCAGAAGTCCGGTTGTATCTTGGATACATGCCCGGAGGTTCCTTGTGATGCTAGTTGGGATGCGAGATGCCCGGAATGTGGGGGGCCGGATGCCCGGTTGTATCTTGGATACATGCCCGGAGGTTTTTCTCGCATGAGATGCGAGTGTAAAATATGAGATGAAATTGATGAATCGAGGAAAGGTGATGTGGTGATCAAATTTAAAGATAAAGATAAAAATTAACTCATGGCATGATATGCATGATGATATGCATGATGATGATGATGATATGCGATGTGATATGATGATCACCCATGGTATGATATGCATGATGATATGCATGATGATGGTGATGATATGTGATGTGATATGATGATCACCCATGGTATGATATGCATGATGATATGCATGATGATGATGATGGTATGATATGCATGATGATATGCATGATGATGGTGATGATATGTGATGTGATATGATGATCACCCATGGTATGATATGCATGATGATATGCATGATGATGATGATGATATGTGATGTGATATGACGATCACCCATGGTATGATATGCATGATGATATGCATGATGATGATGATAATATGTGATGTGATGATGTCATGATAAGGATGACATGTATGATATAATGATGCCATGATGATGATTATGATGATGACATATGATGATATGATATGCATGATGATAAGGCATGATGATGCATGATATTATGTGCATGGCTGCAAGGTAAGTTATGCCTGCAATGCATGTATGATATGCATGATGCATTGAGTTGTTATTGGATTCCTTTACCTGCTGAGTGGTTGTACTCACCCCTTTTGGGGACCAATATTTCAGATTAGTAGATGGATTGAGCAATTGGATATGACCGCGAGGGGGAGGATAGCAAAGGAGGGAACTTTTGGACGCCAACATTGATCGATGGACTTTAAGTATTCGACTGTTGGAGAAGATGTCAGTCATCCTTTGAAGTGTAGCCGAGTATAGAAGACTACGGCATTTTGATGTACCGACTAAAGATGTCCATCTGCTCTATGTAAATAAACGTATTCGGTTTTAACTTATATAAGATGTTTAGTAGGTGTGCATCGTTTTCTGAATATAGGGAAGGGAGTTGTTGGATGTGCTTCCGCATATAAATTGCGCAAGGGACCGATCGAAAAAAAAAAAAATGTAAACCCCCAAGTTGTATGGACCCGCTGCAATTGAAATGGTATCGGAGCGACATGTTATTAGGAAAAAGTGAATGGTAAGCGAACTGTGGCGACCCTAATCGGATCGGGGGCCGTCGAGGGGTGCCACAGTTTTCCTATAATATTAATAGGTTTTAGCAATACGGATCGGATTGGGTATGGGTCACTAGATTTACACTACGTGAATATGGGTTAAAACAGGTTAAATGGGTCAAATATGGGTCGACCCATTTTCGATCCGACCTAAACCCAATCCAACCCACCCATTTGACGGGTCTACTTAAATCCAAGGGCATGGGACACAATCTCTTTTAATCCACGTGATTCACGTACATTTTTTAACCTTTTATGTGGGCTGAGAAATGTCCCAAGTGCTTTTGTCAATGGCTTGAGCAAGAAAACCATTCGGCTACTTACACGATGTACCACATCGATAACAATAAAAATGATTTTTGCTTTAATAATGCACATTGTACTAGAATTAAAGAAATTAAAAAGAAAAGACTTCGCTTCAATAAAAAGTGAGTTTTGCTTTCACATTTCTAGGTTGATAAGATGCCAAAACCCACTTCATTCGTGAATAATAAAAAAAATCTTGGTTGTTGTTGTATACATTTGTCGGATGATCTTTCCATTCAAAAAGAGATTCTTGTTGTAGAAAATGTTTTTCCTTTTCAAAAAGCAGAAGAAAAAACTAGGAAGATGAGAGGGTCATCAAAAGTTGGTTGATTTGTGTAATGATTTGATTGTGTGTTAGAAAGTCTAACACGAAAACTTATAAACCATCTAGACAAGCGGTGTGAGATAAACACCATCTCTTATTAAACCCAATCTAATCATTAATGGATTAAGACTATTAAAAATCGTGTGCTTCTACATATGCTTAAACAAAGGTTCCAAAATTTTTGAGGAGGTCATCCGGAGAAGAAGGTTCATTGTTATTTCAAGTCCCTTTTGATGTATTCTTCTTGTGCTAACACATGATGTTTTCTTACTGAGAAAGAAAATAAAATGGCTATGGAATCGACCGAATCTTTGGTCCATCATTTATTATGAGACAAACAACGTTATCATTGCTAAGTTTTGCGTTAATTGGTTACCGAGACATTTTCATTCTGATGGATTCCTTTCATCTAGTGACCATATGTCTTCTTCTCTTCGAGGTTTATATCAAACCGCATCTCTTTCAATATTATTGCAGTTGCTCTCGACAATGTCTTAGCTAGAGCAATGATGGCTGTGTGATTATCATTGTAATATTGGCTTTGATTACTTGACTCTCCCCTTGTCTTTTGAATTAACAGAGATCGGTAATGCTTTGGTCAATTCTCATGGTAGATCAACAAAGTCGCGAGAGAGGGAGAGGGACAGAGAGCTTGAATTGTGATTTTGTAATTTCATGTCGTATATTCTCTTTGAAGTTTTATTATCTTAATTGATCGTGTTGTGGTGACATTTTCAAAAAACATTATGTTTTGTAGCACTTTCATATTTTTATTACTTGTTGCCTAGTGTTATAATATTAAAATTATAAACCACGCATTTATCTAATAGCGTAAACTTTTAGAACAATTAATAGTAATCCATCAAAATCTCAAATAGCATTAGATTTGGAGATTCTAAGTTCGAATTTTTTCAGGCCTCATTTTTCTCTCCAGTTGAATATTTTCACGCTTAGTACTTGATAAAAAGACCAGACTCAACCACCACCCGAGGTGGCTCAGTTGGATAAGGCTCTGCTGATTCTTTGCGAGGAGGTGAGAAGTTCGAATCCCGCTGGACACACGGATTTTAAGCGTGATGTCGGGGTGGTGGGTCCTCCGCTAGCGTCGCTCCAGGGTTTACCTGCCGGCTACTAGCTGTATAGGGTTCCCTGGGTAACCAAAAAAAAAAAAAAAAGACCAGACTCAACCTATTTATCTAATAGCTTAACCTTTTAAAACAATTGACCCACCAAAATCTCACACCTAGCATCAAATTCCTTTTTGGATGTCCTAAACGAAATTTTATGTAGAAGACAATTTGGAATTGAACAGTAAAGTGGTAATGTCTCGAATTGAGGATTTTCAAATAATTTTTTTAAATTTTTGTTAATTTTACACTTTATTTGTACTAACATAGAATTACCATATGGATACATATTAGAAAATATTGTGTATAATACATGGATTTGAGTAGTAAATTGACGTTATTTTTGCAAAGGAAAAGAGGTATTTCGGCATAGCGTGTGATTTTCAAATTTTAGTTTATTTTTATTTTTATTTTTTGGTTTATTCTCATACTTGCTTAGTTATGTTCTTGGTTTTACCGGTGGAAAGTTTCTATTTAATGAAAAATTCAAGGAAATAATCGTATATCAAAAAGTATGTTTTGAACAGTAGAGGCCATCTTGAATATTTTTTTTGTCCTTTTCAAACCTCACAGATGTGTCTGACCAAAAAAAAAAAAACCTCACAGATATGCTTTTGGTTAATTGGCCTATTCATGAGTTGGATATTTATTTGAAATTATTTCTCTATTTCAACCAACTTTTACAATAAAATAAGATAATTTACTTTAACCTCTCATATTTCTCTCTTTTACGCTAAATGCTCTCTAATTGACCTTAAAAAATTTAGTTCATCTCTCAACTACATATTTCTTTTCATATAGGTATATGTTAATCATGATTATCATAACAAATAACAAAGTTTGAAAGATACGAATCTCCCTCTCTCTCTGTGGCGTCCAAGAACCTTTAAAAGGTAGATGATTTAAGTCATATGTTTGTGTTCTCTTTTGTTGGAAACTAAATGTGCAATGCGTATGATTCTAAAATTAGATCGTTATACTAGAGAATGCGCAGTGCAAAGGAAAAAAAAAGGGTTCGCATTGTGTTTGTTTAATTTCTTGATTTCGTTTTTTACCTAGTGGAAATTATGTATTTTCTTTAATTTTCTTGATTTCATTTTTTACCTAGTGGAAATTATGTATTCTCGTAGGACAGTGAGATTAAATAAAATAAGTTATATGCCATCATTATGAAATGGAAGAAGTAACAATAAATGATTGAAGGACGTGATTGAACAAAATAAAATAAGTTATAAGGCTTGCTTGCACATAAAAAAGTTGGAGGAAGTTATTGAAAATGGTTCTCCATCGACACATTCAATCACAAAGACAAGAACAACTTATCGTTATGCAAATCTACATCCAGGCATGAATTCAAAAAATAAATTGGCTTGAGTTCAGTACTAGCTGCTGAGGAATTCTGCAACAAAAGCGAAAAGTCTACTGGTGGGCCAAACTACCTTGCCACAGGTCCATTGTGAGGATGCAGTTGCTTTTGAAAGACTCACATGATCGGGTACTTTTGGTGACAATCCTCTAGGCTTTTTGCAGATGCCAATATAATTGCCAGTGATTCCTTCAATACTGCCGATACATGATTTATGTCCGGCCCTTGTACGCCAGTTGATCGTGTACAAGACTTGGCAATCTCTACCGCTTTCCAATCCGAGTTAGTGTTGAATTTCCCTCCTAGCTGTGTATCCAAGATCCTCTGTATATCTTGACTCTCAATGATAGGAATCACCCGGTGAAGTATGTTCACGCTTCCTTCCCGCTTTATCATCGTTGCCGGATGGCCTGTAGTTCGCTTAAAGAGGACGGTTTCAAAACAACAAATATCACTCTTCTTTCTCAACCCAACTGATTGATTCCTGCAATAGAAATATCAGAACGTGGAAGAGAAGACAATTTCCAGGTCATTGATAAGGAATCTCCTCGAGTTCTTGAGCCCTTTATCAATGTTATAATTAACCTATATTCCGTCAAGTCCTTAGAGAAGCATAAACCATTCCAAACCTGCAATTCTTGCAAAATCTTCTTTAATAATGCCAATCCGAAGGAGCAAAAGTGGTAATAATGATATGTCATTTATCTACGTTGTGCTACATTATAGCAATTTGTAGTCTCTTACTCCACATCAACACATTTGGCATGGCCCTTATATAGATCAACATATCTTCACATCATACACGAGAAAGAAACAGATATTTGAGAAATTATTTTAGAAGAAATTAAAACATACAAAAATACGATGAAGTACTTGATAAGTGTTGTTGTAGGTTTCCGTTAGACATAAGTTCATATATTAACGGCATCCTTTTGGTGTCATCATAATACCCAATTAGAGAAACCAAGTTTCCATGGTAAACAATTGTTAAGAGTTGTGATTGAAATATCATGGATGTGGCTTTACTAGGCATAAGGGCAAATTCCTAGATAAGCAAATGGTTGCAGCATTATATCTCACCCCTGCTTGAAAATGCTTGCACCCTTGCCACAACGATTCAAAATGTACCATCCCAGCAAGTAGTATAGAAGGGAAAATTGTCCAGAAAATTCTAAATCTATTGCATTTTTGTCAATTCAATTCAAAATCTTTCAACTTTGTCAATTGAGTCATAAACATTTTTTACTTCTTGCCAATTCAATCCTAAACCTTTTCACTTTTTGCTAATTTAATTTGAAATCTTTTCACTTCTTGCTAATTGAGTCAATTCGACCAATTTTGACTAAAATTGCTAACATGGACGGCCGACGCTATTGTGGCACTTTTTTTTAATAATATTTTAATAATATTTTAACTTTTTAATGATTTTTTACTTTTTTGGGGTTTTTGGACCTAGGGCCAACGAGGGTTGCTGACCCTAGATCCAAACCCCCCTCCAAAAAGTAAAAAAAAAAAAAAAAAAAAATTCAAAATATTATTAAAAAGTGCAATGTTAGTGCCAACTGTTTATGTTAGTAATTTCCAGACAAAATTGGCTAGATGGATTCAATTGACAAAAATGAAAAATTTTAGGATTGAATTGGCAAAATTCAAAAGTTTATGATTGAATTGGCAAAAGTACAATAAGTTTAAGATTTTTTGGACAATTTTCCCTAGTGTAGTTCATAGTTCATAGTTCATCATGACAGTTCACATGACCAAGGTACAGTGGGCTACATTCATTCAGATTTGCGTGGGCCTTCTTAGGTTTAGTTGAAAGGAGGTGCTGGGTATATACTAATCTTCATTGACGAGATCAACTAAACTTGCCACTTATTGATGATAATAAAAAAGTTGATCATTTCTTTTTGTGTCAACACAAATAACTATGAATTTCTCAACTTTGTTTTCAAATTAACAAAATCTAACATTTTACAATTAATAGGAATTGATAGGAATGTTATCTTAGATATAAAAAGATCTCCACAATGGAGACGGAATCTACATTTACCCACAAAAATAACAATCCCACACAAAGAGAGCAATCTATTTGCTAAGATATTTTTTAGCTTAAATAATGGAGGAGACTTGACTTGCGCTTGAATCAATGGAAGAACACAATGTAGACCCCATGATGAATACTACTTATTATTCACCTTTTTTGATGAGATGAGAAGAGAATCTTGTATTGTCCTATCACATTATTAAAGTTGTTTGGGATATATTTTCCAACCAAAAAGATGATTTTGTGTGGAACACGTGTTTTGACTAATCTTCGCACTGAGTCCATCATAATGTGAATTCACAAGAATTAATTTACTTTCCTAAGCTAAAAAGTAAGTGAGAAATTCTTCATTTCTCTCTCTTACTTGGAATAAGGAAATAAGTTTCGTCTGTTGCTCTTAGCTTGGTGCTTATCCCTTTCGACTTTCAAAAGTGAAAGTTGCCCAAGAACAAAAATCGAGGTCGTCGTCCTCGTATCTAATATAAGGTTACTTAGATGGTAAGTAGAAAGTAAGAATGTAACATGAGGGTTTAAAGTCATCGGCGACTTGTCCATTTGTGATTATGATTTCCATGTCAATTGTTCACGTTTCACACCTATTCTGCATCATGGAATTTACGTACAACAGTGGAATATGGATTGATCATGTGGTGCCATCTACTTCTATGCCGCTAATCAAGTGTCCATAATTTGTCATGCTTCCTTTTACACTAAATAAGTTTTCCAATATCATTTTTTTCATGTCCACGAAATAAGGATTTCTTTCCATGACAATGAATTTCAATAAGTATTGGCAAGTATAAAAAAATGTCGCTTAAAAATAAAATTATCGGCAACAATTTTTTTCTAAATAACTTGTTCGTAATTTACCATCACTTTGATGAAATAATTTGTCAATTCAATTCAAAACCTTTCAACTTTGCCAATTAAGTCATAAACCTTTTTACTTCTTGCCAATTCAGTCCTAAACTTTTTCACTTTTTGCCAATTCACTTCTAAATCTTTTCACTTCTTGCTAATTGAGTCAATCCAGCCAATTTTGAGTAAAATTGCTAACATGGACGGCCGACGCTATTGTGGCACTTTTTTAATAATATTTAAATAATATTTTGAATTTTTTATGATTTTTTAACTTTTTTTTTTTTTGGGGTTTTTGGACCTAGGGTCGATGAGTGTTGCCAACCCTAGCCCCCCCCCCACCAAAAAGAAGTAAAAAAAAAGAAAATTCAAAATATTATGAGAAAAGTGCCATGTCGCGCCGACTTTGTTTATGTTAGTAATTTTCGGCCAAAATTGGCTAAATGAATTCAATTGACAAAAAGTGAAAATGTTTAAGATTGAATTGACAAAAGTACAATACTTTTAAGATTTTTGGACAATTTTCCTTAGTGTAGCTCGTAGTTCATCATGACAGTTCACATGACCAAGGTACCTTGGGCTACATTCATTTAGATTTGCGTGGGCCTTCTTAGGTGTAGTCGAAAGGAGGTGCGAGGTATATACTAATCTTCATTGACGAGATCAACTGAACTTGCCACTTATTGATGATAATAAAAAAGTTGATCATTTTTTTGTGTCAACACAAATAACTATGAAATTCTCAACTTTGTTTTCAAATTAACAAAATTTAACATTTTACAACTAATAGGAATTGATGAGAATGTTATCTTAGATATAAAAAGATCTCCACAATGGAGACGGAATTGACATTTACCCACAAAATGTACAATCCCACACAAAGAGAGCAATCTATTTGCTAAGATTTTTTTTAGCTTAAATAATGAAGGAGACTTGACTTGCGCTTGAATCAATGGAAGAACACAATGTAAACCCCATGGTCAATAATACTTATTATTCACCTTTTTGATGAGATGAGAAGAGAATCTTGTATTGTCCTATCACATTATTAAAGTTGTTTGGGATATATTTTCCAACCAAAAAGATGATTTTGTGTGGACCACGTGTTTTGACTAATCTTCGCACTGAGTCCAGCATAATGTGAATTCACAAGAATTAATTTACTTTCCTAAGCTAAAAAGTAAGTGAGAAATTCTTCATTTCTCTCTCTTACTTGGAATAATGAAAGAAGTTTCGTCTGTTGCTCTTAGCTTGGTGCTTATCCCTTTCGACTTTCTAAAGTGAAAGTTGCCCAAGAACAGAAACCGAGGTCGTCATCCTCATATGTAATATAAAGTTACTTAGATGGTAAGTATAAAATAAGAATGTAACATGAGGGTTTAAAGTCATCAGCCACTTGTCCATTTGTGATTATGATTTCCATGTCAATTGTTCACGTTTCACACCAATCCTGCACCGTGGAATTTATGTACAGGAATGGAATATGGATTGATCATGAGGTGACATCTACTTATATGCCGCTAATCAAGTGTCCATAGGTTCTCATGCTTCCTTTTACACTAAGAGGATTTTCCAATATTATTTTTTTCATGTCCACGAAATAAGGATTTTTTTTTTCCATGACAATGAATTTCAATAAGTATTGGCAAGTATCAAAAAAATGTCACTTAAAAAATGATCGACAACTATTTTTTTCTAAATAACTTGTTCGTAATTTACCATCACTTTGATGAAATAATTTGTTAATTTAATTCAAAATCTTTTAACTTTGCCAATTGAGACATAAACCTTCTTACTTCTTGCCAATTCAATCCTAAACTTTTTCACTTTTTGCAAATTCAGTTCTAAATCTTTTCACTTCTTTGCTAATTGAGTCAATCCAGCCAATTTTGACTAAAATTGCTGACATGAATGGCTGACACTATTGTGGCACTTTTTTAGTAATATTTTAATAATATTTTGAATTTTTTTATGATTTTTTACTTTCTTTTTTACTTTTTTTTGGGTTTTTGGACCTAGGGCCGACGAGGGTTGCTGACCCTAGAGCCAACCCTCCCCCCCACAAAGTAAAAAAAAGAAAATTCAAAAATTATTTAAAAAAGTGCCATGTCAACGCCGATCTGTTTATGTTAGTAATTTCCATCCAAAATTGGTTAGATGGATTCAATTAACAAAAAGTGAAAATGTTTAGGATTGAATTGGCAAAATTGAAAATTTATGATTGAATTGGCAAAAGTACAATAAGTTTAAGATTTTTGGACAATTTTTCCTAGTGTAGTTCGTAGTTCATCATAACAGTTCACATGACCAAGGTACAGTGGGCTACATTCATTCAGATTTGCGTGGGCCTTCTTAGATGTAGTTGAAAGGAGATGCTAGGTATATACTAATCTTCATTGACGAGATCAACTGAACTTGCCACTTATTGATGATGATAAAAAAGTTGATCATTTTTTTGTATCAACACAAATAAATATGAATTTCTCAACTTTGTTTTCAAATTAACAATTTCTAACATCTTACAATTAATAGGAATTGACGAAATGTTATCTTAGATATAAAAAGATCTCCCAATGGAGACGAAATCTACATTTACCCACAAAACGTACAATCCCACACAAAGAGAGCAATCTATTTCCTAAGATATTTTTTAGCTTAAATAATGGAGGAGACTTGACTTGCGCTTGAATCAATGGAAGAACACAATGTAGACCCCATGATCAATAATACTTATTATTCACCTTTTTGATGAGATGCGAAGAGAATCTTGTATTGTCCTATCACATTATTAAAGTTGTTTGGGATATATTTTCCAACCAAAAGATGATTTTGTGTGGAACACGTGTTTTGACTAATCTTCGCACTGAGTCCAGCATAATGTGAATTCACAAGAATTAATTTACTTTCCTGAGCTAAAAAGTAAGTGAGAAATTCTTCATTTCTCTCCCTTACTTGGGATAATGAAAGAAGTTCCGTCTACTGCTCTTAGCTTGGTGCTTATCCCTTTCGACTTTCTAAAGTGAAAGTTGCCCAAGAACAGAAACCAAGGTCGTCGTCCTCATATCTAATATAAAGTTACTTAGATGGTAAGTAGAAAGTAAGAATGTAACATGAGGGTTTAAAGTCATCGGCGACTTGTCCATTTGTGATTATGATTTCCATGTTAATTGTTCACGTTTCACACCAATCCTGCACCGTGGAATTTATGTACAGCAATGGAATATGGATTGATCATGAGGTGACATCTACCGCTAATCAAGTGTCCATAATTTCTCATGCTTCCTTTTACACTAAGAGAGTTTTCCAATATTATTTTTTTCGTGTCCACAAAATAAGGATTTTTTTTCCATGACAATGAATTTCAATAAGTAATGGCAAGTATCAAAAAAATGTCGCTTAAAAAAATTATCGGTAACTATTTTTTTCTAAATAACTTGTGGGTAATTTACCATCACTTTGATGAAATAACGATTATTTTATGTAGTTTGCAAATTAAGAATTTCTATACTAACTTACCAACTTTTATTTACATCACTCATGAATGTTTCAAGTTTATTAACTGTTATGCAAAATTGTCAACCTAAATCACCAACTAATTTTAAGGTACCAACTCTCATACGAGTTATTTTCTGATGTTTAATAGCTTTCGCTTAGTGGCCCCTTACATTTACTAACTATTACCAATTCAAATTACCGTGACTCACTAAATTTTGTTCCATTAAACTACAACTTAATATTGGTTATCAAAGTGAGTTACTTACCATAAATTAGTTGGAAAATTTAAGCTACTGATAAGAAAGATAAATAAAAGTTACTAAACAATAAAAGGAATTTTTTTTTTTTTGTTAGAGATAGAAACTAGTAATTTAAGAAAAGACAAAATAAACATTGGTAACTAACTTAGAAAAAGAAAAGTTGGTAATTACTCTAATTGAGATTGGTAATATCTTAAAAGAGTTTATATATTTAAAATGTTGGTGACTAACCCAAATGAAAGTAACAACTCTACAAACAAGTTGGTAAGTAAAAGCAAAAAAAAAAAAAATCTAAATGTTGGTAAAGCAACTCAAATGAGAGTTGGTAAGTCAAAATTGATTGATAACTTAATCAAGAAAAAATTAGTGAGTCACTCATATAAAAATGGGTAATTTCATCTAATCATTTATAAATTTAAGGCATCGATAAAAATGGTCAATAAAAGTATATAATATATAAGAGAGGTTTTCTTCTTTTTGTAAGAGATAGAAATAAATTGTTAATTTGAAAAAACAATGTCAGTAACTAAATCAAATACGAGTTAGTAATACAAAACTAGTTGGTAACTTTATTAGGGAAAATTGATATCACTATAATTAAGGTTGGTAATATCTGAAAAAAAAAAAGTCTATACATTTAACGGATTGGAAGTAATGAATATAAAAGTTGGTAACTCAATAGATATATTGTTAAATTAAAGAGAAAACAACCATTGTTGGGAAGCAACTTAGTAAAAGAAAACTAGCTAGTAACTTAATGAAAAAATCTAGTAAGTTACACAAATGCAGGTTTATATGTAGATGGGTTAATTTCACAAAAAAGCCAAACATTTATACTTATGACAAATTCACTCTAGCATAACTTTTTGATAATAAAAAATCTCAAACTAGTATATTTATGATAAATTTACTAAAAACTAATTTTTGACCACCAAAAATTCAAAATTTGTATATTTGTGATAAATTTACCTTCTGTTAGTTTCCATTAAATTGGATTACTATAATGAAAAATCACAAACTGATATGTCCATGACAAACAAAGGTAAAATTTAAAACTAGTACACCCATACATTGTTACGTGTTATCAAACTTAGTAATTTAATAGTAAAATTTAATGAAAATTAATGAAGGGTAAATTTATCATAGATGTACTAGTTTGAAGTTTTTATAGTAACAAAAATTAATTTGCCATAAATTCGTCATTGGGTACCCATTTTGTATGCGTCTAAGAGAGAATTTACATTCTATTTCATTTATACACAATTACATATATTTCTTTCTACGCATTTTTTTTTTTTCATATTTCCTCTTTATGAGCACAACCAATAATGGTCAAATTCTTCTATGTATGAAGTTAAACCAGCGGAAATAAAATCCCAAATAATAAGTCTGATTAGATATGCACACACGATGGCCCATTGATAATGTCGTTCCTTGTGGGGAAGAGTACTCCTGGTCACAACACATTCACAGCAAGATCCAGGACATTGTCAAATTAATTAGACCATTTTAAAGTGAAAATCACTTTTAGTTTTCTTCAATCCAAGTACATGGGATGCAATCTTTTTCCATTATGGAAGCCAAGAACTTGTCACAAGATTCGCGGATAATTTTTACTTCTCTTGTGGGGGCCAAAAGAAAAGTCCTTTGGCTTGAGCAAGAAAAGGCAGTGGACGGATTCCCCGATGGAGAACTAATAAAAAAATGATTGCCACTTCAATAATGCAAATTGTACTCCGATTAAAGTCATGAATGAGCAAAAAGTTTTGCTTTAGTAAAAGTGAGCTTTGCTTTCACATTTCCTAATTGAAAAGGTGCCAAAACCATTTCACGTGTCAAGAAAAACAATCTTAGTCGTCGTAATATAAGTTTGTTGGATGACATTTCCATTTAAAAAGAAATTGTTGTTGTGAAAAGAATCATGGCTGTTTGCCATAGGATGCCCTTGTGGTTTGTGTTGATATTCAGTCTCTTCTTAGTAGATCGAGCATTCATTATACATGTTTAATACACAAAAACGTAACTCATTTACACCAAATCCAGAATATAACGAACTTAAAGATCAAAATGAGTTATATTATACTTCAACATAATTATATTCATAGTGGAATTACCCATTTCATCAATAGTAAAACAAGTATCAATAATGTAGTCTACTGATCAATCTCATCAAATCACACGTAAATGTTCATTCCATTGACTAATATCGTGCTCAAATATCCAATCATGATCACGCGTGAGCAAGGCAACCAAGATTACTTATTGGCTAGGTCCCCATGTATATTGCCGGTGGCCAACCCACAAAGATAATCCTAAAACTAGTATGCTTATCAACAAACCATTTAATAGGCTCATAGAGATACTAAGCATTAACACAAAACAAAACAGCATCCTAAAAAATCTACAAATCCAATCCAAAATCTATATCACGAATCATGATGACAATGCACAACTTTTCATAGCATGATTAGAGCATTAGCGAATTGATTAGACTATTTCAAAGCGAAAATCACTTCTTCTTCTTTTTTGTTTTCTTGAATTCATTGGCATGGGACACAATCACTTTCATTGTGGAAGCAAACTTATAACATGATTCACGTATGATTTAACTTTTCTCTTTTGGGGGGGCCCAAAAACAATTCCCTAGTGCTTTTATTTATAGGTTGAGCAAGAAAAGCATTGGAGTAATTGCAGGATGCACCATCAAGTACAATAAAAAATGATTTTTGCTTCAATAATGCAGATTAAAGAAATTAAAAAGTGACGAATTTTGCTTTAGGAAAAATGAGTTTTGTTTTCACATTTATAGATTGAAAAGAAGCCAAAACCCATTTCATTTGTCGAGAAAAAAAAATGTCGGTTGTTGTAGTATGTATGCTTTTTCCATTCAAAAAGAGATTTTTGTTGTTGAAAATTTTTCTTTTTAATTTTTTTTTTAAAATGAATATGAGAGTGGAGTCATCGAAAGTAAAAAAATGTTTAAATAAAAGCATGAAGCATGGTTGTTTTCTCAAAAGAAATTAGAATGAATGTTATCTCAGGCGTGAAATGACTAATTTAGTCTCAAATAAAGACACTAACTAGCTAAATCCTTGCCAAGCAACAAGCACGTGCATCTCACATGCTATTTCCCAAGCCATGGTTGGGGCATTGGAGCATTTTTTCTTTCTTTCTTCCTTTTATTTTTCCCTATTACAACTTTCCTAGAGGTAAACCTCTAAGGAAAGCTAATGGAATACTAAGCTTACACTTAGCACAAACTCTTTCAAGCTCATATCAATTGCAACTTTGGGGGGTTTTAATCTAATCATCTAACCATGCAAATCAATTCAATTTGGAGTAGTCACTAATCCATTATGGGTCAATGAGAAAGTCAAGCAATTTATGAACCAGATATTCATGAATATGAGGACTTGGTTACGTTAGGTAAATATAACGCCATTTCGGTACCTTTTCTCTTTATTCAAAAATATTTTGCAAGTAATTTGAGTCGGTTTAAGCTGTGCGACATCCCGAAATTCGGTCCGTCTCGATAAAGTGAAATGGGCATTTCGTCGACGTGCCTATGGCCATTTTTCTCTGAGCTGATCACTCACGAGTTAACTAACCTATTGGGTGAAGCCGTTAAGGGATGTATCAGCTGTAAAATCCCTAAAAGCTACCTAATTGGTTGGATTTGGCCAAAATCACGTCTGATCGATTTTTAACCACGAAATCAACTCGATTTCGGGAATCGAATTTTAAGCCACAAGCGCGTCATAATTCTTATTTTAAGCATCCTGTCTCATCGCATCGTCAATTTATTGACGAGTTCAAAATTTCAAGAAAGAAATTATCGGAAGAAAATTTGAAGCCCGAAAAGAAATAGAAAGGGAAAGAGAAAGAAAAAGAAAAATTAAGGCCATTGTTTTATTCTTTTCTCTCTCTCTCCCTCTCTTTTCTTTTCTTTTCTTTCTTTTTCTCTCTTTCCTTTCTCTCTCCTCTCCTCCCTTTCGTGCGGACGCCCCACCCACCAACTCACTTTTCTCTCTCTCTTATCTCTTCTCTCCCTTATCTCTTCCCTCTCTCTCTTCTCTTTTCTCTCCTACTTTTTCCCCCACGTGACCGAAGGCTTCCCCTTCCCCTCATCTCTCGCTCGTGAAAACCAGAAGCGAGGAAGAAGAAGCCACACGGCTGTAGCTCGACGGAGCCGTCACCGCTCGCACCGCCGCCCGAACGCCCATCGCTCGCCGCCGTTCTGTCGTCCGCCGCCCCCGCTTCCGCCGTGTGCCGCCAGCTCGTTCCTCACGCAACCCACCGCCGTTCGCCTCTGTCCAGCCCTATTCCGCCCATCTCCGGCCGCCTTCGGCCACCGCCTAGCCCCGCCGGAGCTCCCCCGCGACCCCCTCGCCCTCCGCCGGCCTCCCCTCGCCTCCCTAGCCGCCGGAGCCGCCCCAATCAGCCGCGACCAGCAAGCCCACGGAGTGGGTTTCAGCGACTTCGGGCCCGCTTTTGGGCCGGTTCCGAGCCCCGAACCCGAGCGGTGCTTTGGAGTTTGTTGTTCCTCGCGTCGCCGCCGTCGGATTGATCCGACTTGCGCGCGATTTGGTGAGTAATCTCACTAATCCTGGATTAGTTGGCTAATTATGCTTAAGGTTGGTTTAGTTTTAATTAATTATGTTTAGGTTGTTAGATTAGAATAAATTAGCAATTATTAGTCAATTGTGATGCGATTTAGATAAATTGATTATGTAATTAACAAGTAGACGTGGTCTACTATTTATTGGAAGCATCTCGGGAATTTTCCGACCCCTAATCGGGCTTCAATTTGGCGATTCGGGCCTAAGTGAGATTTTTGGGCATTTGAATATTAATTTTCGGAATTAAATTAAATAATTATTTATTTTCCGAAAATTCAATTGGGATGGCCAGTGACCGGAAAATTATGCTGATGACCGTGGTGAAGTCCGTTTATTTAATCGGGCTTTAATTTGAGCTAAATCGAATTTTTAATATTAATTATTTAATTTTCGAAATTAATTAATTATTTATTTATTTTCCGAAAATTCAATTGAGATGGCTAATGACCGGAATATTATGCTGATGATCGTGGTGAAGTCCGTTTACTTAATTGGGCCTTATTTTGAGCTAAATGGAATTTTTAATATTTATTAATTAATTTTCGAAATTAATTAATTATTTATTTATTTTTCGAAAATTAAGATTGAGATGGCCGACGACGAAATCTCGTGCCGATTGTCATGGCGCAGTCCGTTTATTTATTTGAGCTTTGAATTGTGCCAAATTGAATTGAATGTGGAATTTAGGATATATATTCCTAAATGGTTGTGGTTAATTATTTCATTGAATCTTGAAATTGAAGGGTCGAGTGGGACCAGTAAAGCGGGTTGAATCTTGAAAGTGGTCGAGTGGGGCCAAGTAAGCGTTGAATCTTGAAAGGGTCGAGTGGGGCCAGTAAGCGAATTGAATGCTTGAAAGTGGTCGAGTGGGGCCACCGTAAAGCGGGTTGAATCTTGAAAGTGGTCGAGTGGGACCGTAAAAGCGGATTTCAATCTTGAAAGGGTCGAGTGGGATGTATAAAGCGGGTGAATGCGGAAAGTGGTCGAGTGGGGCCGTAAAGCGGGTGAGTATCGAAAGTGGTCGAGTGAGGCCAGTAAAGCCATGAGTATCGAAAGTGGTCGAGTGAGGCCGCAAAAGCGGGTTGAGTATCGAAAGTGGTCGAGTGAGGCCGTAAAACCATTAAATATTGAATGTTGTCGAGTGGTGGACTCATGTCTTCCACCTTTGCTTAAGATGTGATCTGAGGATCGTAGTTCGTAATTGATGATTGAGATGGAATAATCGAATTGACCTAGAATGGTCCGTCGACGTAATAATCGACTGGTCGATTGATCATTGTTTTGATCGATGTTGTGAATTGATTGATTTAATGTAACGACCGTGAGTGGTCTTGTTGGTATATAATCGACTAGGTCGATTTGATCGATCTTCGATCTGTGATATGATTACTTGGGTGCCTATTATGAATTGTACTGACTTGCAGGTGGGATCTGATGCTAAGGTACGTCTTCTGACCCATGCGTGTTTAGGCAGCCTTTAGTATAATGGTTTGCTAATCGGGCTTAGTGGGGTAGAACTCGCTGAGACATAGTCTCATCCCAGTTTGGGGAAAACATTTCAGGACCCCGCTGAGGAGCTGAGGAGGAGGAGTCTGACAAGGATTTTTGAAAGAAGAAGATAATCCCGAGAGGGGCCTTGAGTACGGCCTAGATGGACTGAGAGTTTATCTTCTTTTGTGAACTCCATTTTGATGTGAATAGAGTAAAGTAAAAAGTTGTGAAGAATTATGAAGTACTCTGTTTATGCCATGTATAAAGGTTTGGTTATGGATTTCAATATGAAAGATATGGCCTGCTTTTCTATCCCATCGTTTTATTGTTCTGGGATTTTAATCGCTTCCGCATGTGCTTAATAAATGAAAGGGTCGGCGATACATAGTCCTGGGATATCGCATTATAAAATCGACCAAGAGAGAAGGATGTGTGCGTGCCCGAGGATCGGGGCGTGACATCCAGTTTAAGTGGTATCAGAGCGAGGTTCAATATTGGAGTGATAAGGAGCGATGGTTAATGGGATAGTTAGTAGGAAAGGCCTTTAAATTCATGCTGATGCATGTCTATGTTAGCTGAATGCTAAGATTGTTTGTTGTTTGAATCGCTCTGTTTCTAATTCAGTGTTGAATTGGAAGCAGGTGTCGGTAGATTAAAGTGACACCATGAGCGATCAGGAGCCAAGAACTCCTAGGCAGAGGACTTTGTCCTCAGTGACTCGGACTAGGACACCGACAAGAGTTGGTGCCCGAGGTGGCCGAGGTAGAGCGCAAGCTGAGGCTAGCGCGAGTGGAGCAGCACCACATCCTGTTGGTGCCGGAGTAAGCACCCCGCTTGATCGGGAACAGCTTGGGATCACACAAGCGTTGGATGCTATGCGTGAGATGATGGGGCAACAGCCCGGATCAAACATTTGCATTTATCGCCGCCGTTGTCTTTGCTACTACTCGCCGCCGCCAATGCCGTTGCTTCATGCCCGCACTTTTGCGTCGTACCCGAAGTCCCGCCTATGAGGCCGATGCCTAGTTTGGTGGAGCAGTTTTTGAAATTGAAGCCACCGAAGTTTACTGGGGCAGGAGACCCCGAAGCTGCTGCTCTGTGGATCCAAGGATTAGAGAAAGCGTTTGCACTATTGATGTGCTCTGAGACTGAGAAAGTGGTCCTCGCAGTCTACCAATTAGAAGGAGTTGCGAGTACTTGGTGGAGAACCACTCAAGGAGTGATATTTCCCGAAGGCGTAGCCCCAGAATGGAACGCCTTTGTTGAGGCCTTCAACGGGAAATACTTTTCAGAAACTGCTAAAGAGATAAAGATGGTTGAGTTCCAACGCCTTCGCCAAGGCTCTATGACTTGTGGATCAATATGAGGCGAAGTTTGCCGAACCGTCGCAATATGCCCCCGAATTAGTTGAGAATCCAATAAACCGAGGGAGAAGATTCGAGATGGACTCAAGCCAGAGTTGAGAAGCCCATTGATTTTGCTGAATTTGAGAAATTATAATGACCTTTATGTGAGGGCTCAGATGATTGAAAGAGACCAGAACGATAGAGCCGCCTTATCTGGATCGAGGTTTAGCTCTCATAGAGATAACATCCGCCAAGGAAAGAGGTCGATGTTTGGAAATAGATTCCAAGGTCCGCCCAGCAAGAAGGGTGGATTTAATAGATCAAGACCCATTGGAACTGATGTGTGTCGCTTTTGTGGGAGAAGACACGGGACAACACCGTGCCTAGCTAGGACGATTGTGTGTTTTGAATGTGGCCAACGGGGTCACATCGCAAGGAATTGTCCAAGGAAGCAAAGAGGACAACCTCAGTTGCCGCCGCCGCCACCGCTAAGACAGATAGGAGGGTATGCCCCTCAGAATGCACCGCAAGAAGGACAGCAGAGACCTCCAGCTCAAGGTACTGTGTACGCAATTACCCAAGGTCAGGCAGAAGCTGCGCCTGGCGTGATCACAGGTACGGTCTCGCTCAACGACCAACCTGCTTATGCTTTGTTTGATTCGGGAGCAACCCATTCCTTCATTGCCGAGCAATATGTTAGGATGCTAGGATTGAGTCCTGTTTTGTTGGAGTCGGCAATTTGCATATCTACACCCTTGAAAAATAAAGTCATTGCTGCTTTGGGATGTTCGGGGTGCAAGTTAGAGATTGGTGAGCGAGTGGGGAAAATTGACTTGTTAGTCCTAGCCATGTATGATTTTGATTTGATAATTGATATGGACTGGCTCACCAATCAACGAGCTAAAATGGATCGCTATCGCAAGGCGATTCGTTTGACCCATTAGGGGGTAAGAGCTTCGAGTTTGTTGGGAATCGAGGAGGACCTTCGATTTCCTTAATCTCGTCGCTGGAAGCAACTCGTTTGTTAGACGAGGGTTGCCAAGGGTATTTAGCGACCGTCGTGGATACGACAGTTGAAGAGCTGAAAATGGAAGATATTGCAGTGGTACAGGAGTTTCCAGATGTCTTTCCGAAAGAATTGCTAGGGTTACCGCCAGAAAGAGAGATTGAATTTGTGATCGAGCTAGCACCAGGGACAGAACCGATTTCAAAGGCACCTTATCGAATGTCGTTATCTAAGTTGAAGGAACTGAAGGTGCAGATGCAAGAGTTACTGGATAAAGGATTTATTCGTCCTAGTGCATCACCTTGGGGAGCACCAGTTCTATTTGTTAAGAAGAAAGATGGATCGTTGCGCCTGTGCATCGACTACCGACACCAACCAAGTAACCATTAAGAACAAATATCCTCCCCAAGGATTGATGATCTGTTTGATCAGCTAAGGAGCGTCAATATTCTCGAAGATTGACTTGAGGACGGATATCATCACCGAGGATTAGGAAAGAGGATATTCCTAAGTCAGCATTCCGTACCCGGTATGGTCATTACGAGTTTACAGTGATGCCGTTTGGATTGACGAATGCTCCAGCTGCATTTATGGATTTGATGAACAGAGTGTTCAAGGAATATCTGGATCAGTTTGTGATCGTGTTCATAGATGATATCTTGGTCTATTCGAGAAGTAATGAAGAGCATGAGAATCATCTGAGAACAGTACTCCAGACCTTAAGAACTCATCAGCTGTATGCTAAGTTTAGCAAATGCGAGTTTTGGTTGACTCGTGTCGCGTTCTTAGGTCATGTGATTTCCGGAGAAGGAATCTCCGTCGACCCGAGCAAGATAGAAGCCGTGATCAAGTGGCCGAGACCGACATCAAGGATGTGAGATCGAAGTTTTCTGGGGTTAGCGGGTTATTACGTACGGTTTGTGGAAGGGTTTTCATCGATAGCGTCGCCTCTGACAAAGCTCACGAAGAAAAATGAGAAATTCGTATGGTCAGACAAGTGCGAGAGTAGTTTCCAAGAGCTGAAGGAAAAGCTAACTACCGCACCTGTGCTGACGATTCCATCTGGTCCTGGAGGATTCGAGATCTATAGTGATGCGTCATTTAGGGGATTGGGTTGCGTGCTGATGCAACATGGCAGAGTTGTTGCATACGCTTCCCGGCAGTTGAGACCTCATGAATTGAATTATCCAACGCATGACTTAGAATTCGTAGCCATCATATTTGCGTTGAAGATTTGGAGGCATTACTTGTGCGGAGAAAAGTTTCAGATTTTCACGGACCATCAAAGTCTTAAGTATCTGTTCTCTCAGAAAGAGTTGAACATGAGACAGCGCCGATGGATGGAATTGCTGAAAGACTACGACTGTGACATTTTATACCACCCAGGAAAGGCGAATAAGGTCGCTGATGCATTGAGTCGGAAGTCTTCAATAGCGCAAATTTTGGTTAAGGAGTGGAACTTAATCGAGAGAGCTCGAGATTCGGAATTCAAATTTGAGGTAGGCCACCTCTCAAGTTTTATGGCCACCCTCAGAATTGAACCGGATGTCCAGGTCAGAATCAAGCAACTTCAACCGACAGATCCAGACGTACAGAGAATTCTTCAAGAGAATATCGATAAAAGAAAGGCTGAGTTTCAAGTTTCTGATGATGGGGTATTGAGGTTTCAAGGACGTTTGGTGGTACCTGACGATGTCGAGCTTAGAGAAGAAATTTTATCTGAGGCACATCGTAGCACTTATAGCATTCATCCTGGAAGTACCAAGATGTATCAGAATCTGCGTCAACACTACTAGTGGGCAGGTATGAAGGCGGATATCGCCAAGCATGTGGCCAAGTGTTTGACTTGCCGCCAGTAAAAGCCCAAAGCATTGCAAGCGGGAGGATTTCTCCAACCTCTCGCGATCCCAGTGGAAATGGGAGCACATCACGATGGACTTCGTGATTGGACTACCAAGGAGTCGAGGGGGAATGATTCGATTTGGGTAGTAGTCGACAGGTGACAAAAAGTCGGCTCACTTCATTGCGCCTCGAAAGGACCCGAGTCTAGATAGACACGCAGACCTGTATGTGCGTCAGGTGGTTCGTATGCATGGAGTGCCAGTTACGATAACATCTGATAGAGACCCGAGATTTACTGCTGCTTTTTGGAAGAGCTTGCAAAGTGCTTTAGGTACAAAGCTTCAGTACAGTACGGCGTATCATCCTCAGACGGATGGCCAGTCTGAAAGGACAATTCATACTCTTGAAGACATGCTGAGAGCGTGTGTAATAGACTTCAAAGGAAGTTGGGAGGATCAACTTCATTTGGTGGAATTCGCCTACCACAACAGTTATCAGCAGAGTATCAAGATGGCTCCATTTGAAGCGTTGTATGGCAGAGCATGCAGAACTCCAGTGTGTTGGGATGAAGTCGGAGAAAGGAAGATAACAGCCCGAGTTGGTTCAAGAATCGGTAGATGTCGTGGCAGTGATCAGAGACAGATTGAAGACAGCGCAGAGCAGGCAGAAAAGTTATGCAGATAAGCATCAAAGGTCTTTGGAATTCCAAGTTGGTGATCACGTTTTTCTGAAAGTGTCACCAATGAGGGGAACTTCGCGCTTTGGTAAGAAAGGCAAGCTGAGTCCGAGGTACGTAGGTCCGTTTGAGATTCTTGAAAGAATCGGAAACCTAGCGTATCGTCTTGCGTTGCCGCCAAGATTGGCGCAAGTGCATGACGTCTTTCACGTGTCGATGTTAAGGAAGACGAGCTCGACCCGACCCACGTGCTCAATTTCGAGGAATTGGACGTGGATGACCGTGTGTCATACGTTGAAAGCCCGGTCAGATTGTTGATCGTAAAGAGCAAGTTCTGCGTACAAAGACCATTTCGTTGGTCAAAGTGGTCCAGCAACACCACGATCAAGGAGCGACTTGGGAGACATGAACAATCGATGAGAGAATTGTACCCCCGCCTTTTTGAGCGAAGTGTAATGGTTTAAATTTCGAGGACGAAATTTTTATAAGAGGGGAAGAGTTGTGACATCCTGAAATTCGGTCCCGTCTCGATAAAGTGAAATGGGCATTTCGTCGACGTGCCTATGGCCATTTTTCTCTGAGCTGATCACTCACGAGTTAACTAACCTATTGGGTGAAGCCGTTAAGGGATGTATCAGCGTAAAATCCCTAAAAGCTACCTAATTGGTTGGATTTGGCCAAAATCACGTCTGATCGATTTTTAACCACGAAATTGAACTCGATTTCGGGAATCGAATTTTAAGCGCGTCATAATTCTTATTTTAAGCATCCTGTCTCATCGCTCGTCAATTTATTGACGAGTCCAAAATTTCAAGAAAGAAATTATCGGAAGAAAATTTGAAGCCCGAAAAGAAATAGAAAGGGAAAGAGAAAAGAAAAAGAAAAATTAAGGCCATTGTTTTATTCTTTTCTCTCTCTCTCCCTCTCTTTTCTTTTCTTTTCTTTCTTTTTCTCTCTTTCCTTTCTCTCTCCTCTCCCCTCCCTTTCGTGCGGACGCCCCACCCACCAACTCACTTTTCTCTCTCTCTTATCTCTTCTCTCCCTTATCTCTTCCCTCTCTCTCTTCTCTTTTCTCTCCTACTTTTTCCCCCACGTGACCGAAGGCTTCCCCTTCCCCTCATCTCTCGCTCGTGAAAACCAGAAGCGAGGAAGAAGAAGCCACACGGCCGTAGCTCGACGGAGCCGTCACCGCCGCACCGCCGCTCGAACGCCCATCGCTCGCCGCCGTTACGTCCGCCGCCCCCCCCGCCGCCGTGTGCCGCCGCTCGTTCCTCACGCAACCCACCGCCGTTCGCCTCTCCCGGCCCTATTCCGCCCATCTCCGCCGCCTTCGGCCACCGCCTAGCCCCGCCGGAGCTCCCCCCGCGACCCCCTCGCCCTCCGCCGGCCTCCCCTCGCCGCCCTAGCCGCCGGAGCCGCCCCAATCAGCCGCGACCAGCAAGCCCACGGAGTGGGTTTCAGCGACCGGGCCCGCTTTTGGGCCGGTTCCGAGCCCCGAACCCGAGCGGTGCTTTGGAGTTTGTTGTTCCTCGCGTCGCCGCCGTCGGATTGATCCGACTTGCGCGCGATTTGGTGAGTAATCTCACTAATCCTGGATTAGTTGGCTAATTATGCTTAAGGTTGGTTTAGTTTTAATTAATTATGTTTAGGTTGTTAGATTAGAATAAATTAGCAATTATTAGTCAATTGTGATGCGATTTAGATAAATTGATTATGCAATTAACAAGTAGACGTGGTCTACTATTTATTGGAAGCATCTCGGGAATTTTCCGACCCCTAATCGGGCTTCAATTTGGCGATTCGGGCCTAAGTGAGATTTTTGGGCATTTGAATATTAATTTTCGGAATTAAATTAAATAATTATTTATTTTCCGAAAATTCAATTGGGATGGCCAGTGACCGGAAAATTATGCTGATGACCGTGGTGAAGTCCGTTTATTTAATCGGGCTTTAATTTGAGCTAAATCGAATTTTTAATATTAATTATTTAATTTTCGAAATTAATTAATTATTTATTTATTTTCCGAAAATTCAATTGAGATGGCTAATGACCGGAATATTATGCTGATGATCGTGGTGAAGTCCGTTTACTTAATTGGGCCTTATTTTGAGCTAAATGGAATTTTTAATATTTATTAATTAATTTTCGAAATTAATTAATTATTTATTTATTTTTCGAAAATTAAGATTGAGATGGCCGACGACTGAAATCTCGTGCCGATTGTCATGGCGCAGTCCGTTTATTTATTTGAGCTTTGAATTGTGCCAAATTGAATTGAATGTGGAATTTAGGATATATATTCCTAAATGGTTGTGGTTAATTATTTCATTGAATCTTGAAAGGGTCGAGTGGGACCGTAAAGCCATTGAATCTTGAAAGTGGTCGAGTGGGACCGTAAAGCCATTGAATCTTGAAAGGGTCGAGTGGGACCGTAAAGCCATTGAATCCATTAAATATTGAATGTTGTCGAGTGGTGGACTGTGTCTTCCACCTTTGCTTAAGATGTGATCTAAGGATCGTAGTTCGTAATTGATGATTGAGATGGAATAATCGAATTGACCTAGAATGGTCCGTCTGACATGTAATCGACTAGGTCGATTGATCATTGTTTTGATCTGATGTTGTGAATTGATTGATTTAATGTAACTGACCGTGAGTGGTCTTGTTGGTATATAATCGACTAGGTCGATTTGATCGATGCTTCGATCTGTGATATGATTACTTGGGTGCCTATTATGAATTGTACTGACTTGCAGGTGGGATCTGATGCTAAGGTACGTCTTCTGACCCATGCGTGTTTAGGCAGCCTTTAGTATAATGGTTTGCTAATCGGGCTTAGTGGGGTAGAACTCGCTGAGACATAGTCTCATCCTGGGCCAGGGAAAACATTTCGGGACCCCGCTGAGGAGCTGAGGAGGAGGAGTCTGACAAGGATTTTTGAAAGAAGAAGATAATCCCGAGAGGGGCCTTGAGTACGGCCTAGATGGACTGAGAGTTTATCTTCTTTTGTGAACTCCATTTTGATGTGAATAGAGTAAAGTAAAAAGTTGTGAAGAATTATGAAGTACTCTGTTTATGCCATGTATAAAGGTTTGGTTATGGATTTCAATATGAAAGATATGGCCTGCTTTTCTATCACATCGTTTTATTGTCTGGGGATTTTAACTGCTTCCGCATGTGCTTAATAAATGAAAGGGTCGGCGATACATAGTCCTGGGATATCGCATTATAAAATCGACCAAGAGAGAAGGATGTGTGCGTGCCCGAGGATCGGGGCGTGACACTAACCACTAACATGTAAGAGATGATCATGTGGGCCCACAAATAAGAATTTAACACTCAATAATTTGTGCAATTATTAAATTACCCAAGGAGATGGAAAAACCTTGATGTGATAAGCAAAGCTTCCAATGAATGTTTTGCAAAATATTAATTGAAGACCAAGAATCATTTGATGTATGCATGACTTAGACATGATTTCTAGATATGAACAAAGCGATGCCAATTTACTCTTTTTGCATTTTTCTTGTTTAACATGAACATAATTAAACTTAAATGCTATGACTATGTGAATTCTAATTTAGCATGTATTGATGAACTAACATGAAATCCTGAATGACATGTATGCTGCATTAGAAAATCTGCACAAATTATCCAGAAATACTTACATTGGAATTTCACGTAGAGTTATATGACTCGATTGATAAAATTGAAAAATGTATGACTGAATTGATGTCTATACAATAGGTTCATAATTAATTTGGTAAATTTTTCCCTTCTCTGCTGATGGCAATGGGACTTGCGCAATGTATGACATACAACAACCAAGAAGAAAAATGTATGCACGGAGACTTGCCAAGATGTTTCGCTCGTAAATAATGGAGGGGACTTGAGTTGCACTTGGATAAATGAAACAAAAGGCAAAACAACGACGAACTCAGTGGATACAAATCGGCCTCACTTTTTTTAAAGCCACATCTTCCCCTTTTAGGTTGTCGCACGATAAAATAAAGTGTGTCGGAGAATACTTTCTCCATGGAAAAATAGATTTTTTGATGTGGAATATGAGGGCGTAGGTCATCAAGAGTCATTTCATGTTGGCAATGTGATGACAATTGATTTTTGCTTTTCATGTTCCACCAACTCCAGCACAATTGAGTTCTCAAATCATTCAAAATGCTTAATCGAATAAAAACGTTATATGATTTTATGCCAAGATATTTTGTTTGAATAGACGAATCAAGAAAATTTTAATCACTTTTTCTATATTATGTATCTTTAAACTTCACTCTCTAGATGTATTCTAGTCTACACAAATTGGTGGATTATCACAAATACAAGTCGTCAACAAACAATGCGAGTGTAATTTACCAAAGAAAAAACAAACAATGCGAGTGTAATTTCATCTTGTGGCTTTTTCTTCTTTTTTTGGTTGTAATTTCTATGATATTTATGTTTTGCTTCAGTCTCATATTTTATTACTTGTTGCCTAACCCGGAATCCCTATTTTTTCAAGAGTAAGGTGGGTAATAAATGTGGAACATGAGCCATTCCAATTAACATTTGGCGAGAACAGCAGAGTGATTTTGGCCATTTTCTAAAGAGATTTAACTCTCTCTCTCTCTCTCTCTCTTTTGTGGATGCAGAAAGCTTCTTTCCAATAGAAAATAATAAGTAGGTGAAAAAAAATTCTGAAGGTGTCACCACATAGTTTTTTATTTTACACTATTGTTGTACTTCATAACACAACAACATATTTATGATGCTATATATCAATTTCACAACATGTTATGATATATTCGTTTTGCCTTATGACAACTAGTTGTCTTATCATATGGCATAACAAATGTATGATTGAAGTTTTTGTGGGCTTATACCATTTATTTTGTGGGCTCATACCATCAAGTAGCCTAACCCAAGCAATTCACATGTGTTGATAAAATTGTTTTATCATAGAATAATAAAATATTTTAAGACATTTTCTTTTAATCTTGTTTAGTTACTTGCAAAGTTATTTTCTGCATACATATATATTAGATTCGAAAAATAGTAGGAAGACCAATTAATTACCTTGATGATACTAATTCTTCAAAAGCCTTTTTAATTCATAATATCTTGACTTATAATAAAAAATGAAAATTTAGGGGCCAAACAAATTACGGTTCTCATTATTAAATGACTCTCATGTAAATAAGTCAGTGGTAATATGGTACGGCACAGCAAAAGTATTATAGAAGTTGTTGTGCGCTTGTATATATTTTTTATTGGCTTTTTTTAACCAACTATTTATTAGCCTTCATGGCCACGCATTTCACATGCTTGATATAAATACTTTATCGAAGACATTCATTATTTTTCTAAAAGTTATTTTATCTTGCTTAGCACTATTAGTGTTTTTTTTTTTTTCTGTGTATACATATATATTAGATCCGCAAAGGAGTCGAAGAAACAAAATTTGCATAACTATCACAACTCAGCTCCATGGCTTAAGCTAGTATAGACGATATCCCCATATTACACAGAATTTCTCATTCCACAGTCACCTTTCTTAGGGGCATTTCTAGAACCAGTCTTGGAAAATGGACTTATATTTCGCTCATGGTAAACATGTAATATTGGTCGTAAGATGATGAATCATGGTTGTAAATTTGTATAACTGGTAACTAGCTGATCAAGTTAATAGTGGTAATTTAGGAATAATGTGAACAATTTATGACTATCAATAAAGTTGACGATGTTAAAAGATAGTGCTCGCGCGACAGTTACAATGAAACAGACAGGAATAGCCTCTGGGCATTCCAAACTTAGATACAGACACAAATTCGAAATATTGGAAGACTTGATTTTAGTACTGGGAGTTGCCAAAGTTTGACAACCGACATTAATGCATACTAATGGGTAAAATGCACTACCCTGCCGCGGGTGCACCATCTGATTCAACTTCCAAGGAGGTCGCTGCTATATTCTCCTCCGTCCGTGTACTACTGGGCTTGGATGCCAGTTCAATTGGCCCCTTCAATTCTGTCGAAATATGATGTTCGGCCTTGCGCCTGGTTCTTTTTGTGCACAAGACTCCGTAGCCTTTGCTGCTATTTCAAAATGAGTCGATATCAAATTTTTCTTCCACCTTTGGATCGACATGTCCGCGTATGTATCCACTTTTGAACTTCGGAATCGCCCATTCACGTATGAGCACGCTATTTCCATCTCCACTTTTATTGATTGCTGGATGTCCTGAAATTAGCTCAAGCAGCATGATCCCGAAATTGTCGACATCACTTTTATTGTTTAATTCATAACCTTACCTGCTCAACATACCATAAGAACAAGGACTGTTGGATTTTCCATGCATACAGAGATTGAGAACCATTGCAACAATATCGAGTTTAAGCCGTTACTTGGGAGGGGGTGGAGCCAGGAGTGCCCAAAGGAGTGGTTGACTTGTAAGTGCCATTTTAAGCTGCCAAAGCTCTTGAAAGACCGAAGTCGGATAGTTTGGCTTGCATGTTTTCATTCAACAAGATCTTTGAAGCCTTGATGTCTCTATTAGGGGTAAGCATAGTCTGAGTGGGCAGTTCCCATCTTGGAATCGAGAACCACCCACTAAGGACTGATTCCGAAAATTGAAACCGAGACCCGTCTGTTAGCTCCATGGATCCACCTAAGAATCAACCGCTACTCTAGTACGGTTCTTAGGCGGGTCCATGGAACTGGTCTCCAATCTCTACAAAATTGCATTCATTGACAAATATGATGATGAACTTATTTTCTATTTAGAGCACCAAAGCTTGTTCAGTCTTATATTTGGGTAGAATTGTGGGCCATTAATTTTGATTAAGGATTGAAAACTATAGGGTGAAGCGACTAAACAATACTTGTTAGCTAAAAACTTAATTTCTTCTAAGGTCACGGCGTAGCCCTCTTATGGTTTCCCGCACTAGAAAAATGTTGAGAATTAGATTCTTAAAACATTAATCGATTAGTCCATCTTTTTTCAACATCAACCTAATTTAATCATGGAAATGGCTAATGGGAGACCTAATTATCTTTTAAAACGAGCCGTTGGCTCTTAATTTCACATCATGGTGACGAAGTGACACAATATTTATGGACATCTCCAATTGATTTTTTCCTTCCTCTACATTTGTTTATTTTGTTTTTATCTGAGAAAGCAAGTAAACGGATTATTAGAATTATAAAAAAAAAAAAAAAAAGTAGGGAAGTTAATCCTATTGCACACCTAAGGACAAAATTAGTCAATAATATCCAATAACTACAAATATACATATATATATATATATATATATATATATATATATATATATATATATAGTCGACAAACTACAAAATCATTAAATAATTGAGACTAAATTACTTTATGTATATACCAGTCTGGTTCAGGTGGGTGGGCGGGCAGTTCCATGCTAGAATTGGGAATCGGACCGACCCCCATAGGAACTGCCGGTTCCGATCTAATTCCTAGTGGTCCGGGCAGTTCCCAATTTTTTTGCACACCCCTAGCCTCTACGGATGATGGGCGGGACACAACCGTTATGGAGATAATCCAAACCTACAATTCTTTCAAAATTTACCGTAAAAATGGCAAATGCAAAGCGGGGAAAAATTCACAATTATGCACATCTCATTTATATACCTTGTGCTACGTCTATAGCAAATCGTAGTCTCCCATCCCAAGTCAAGACATTTGGCTTGGCCCCTATTAAACCTAACATCCTCGCATTGCATTTAAAAAAAAAAAAAGGAATGTTTTGTAGGATTATTATGGAGAAAACATAAACATAAAAGAATATGATAAAGTATCTTATAAGTGTTGTTGTAGATTTCCGTTAGCCATGAATTCATACACTAATGCCTCATTTTTGGAGCCATCACAATATCCAATTAGGAAAACCAAGTTTCCATGGTAGATAATCATTAAGAGTTGTACCTGTGATATCATGAATGTGCATTTCATATTGACATTGCTGTAGCATGGGATCGAGTTGTCAAAGAAGCATATGATCGAATCATCCTATTTAACCTCAGCTCGAAAATGCTTGCTCTACTGCCATGATAATTCAGATAAAGACCTTCACAAAGATATTGTTGATCTTAAATTTTAAATGAGTCCATTTAATCGTTCATTAATTATATATAAAATTATGAATTAATTTTTAATTCCTAATCAAAAATGATTTTCATTAAATTGCATAGCATATAACCATTAGAAGCATTAGCAATAATAGTAATATAATTTATAGAAATATCAAACAAATTTAATTAAAAAAGTAGTGGCCAGGGCTGGGCCTGGCAGGCCCCTTCTTCATTTTTCCCTTCCTTTTTCTCTTTTCTCCACCTGAGCCGGCCCACTTCCCTTTTGTTTCCTGGCCCAGCCCCCATCTCCCTTTCTTTCCCCGTTGCCCTTGACGCCCCTGCAGAGAACAGAGAACGGAAGAGGACGACGAGGACCAAGGACAGAGACAGGGAAGATAGGGCGAGCGTCCGCACCGGAGTTGGTGGTCGGGAGCAGACCGGCAGCAACAGCTAGCGTAGCAGGAAGCCATGCGCGCTGGCTAGAGAACTTAGAAGGGAGAGAAGGAAAGCAAGACGTGGGCGGGGGATCGGAGAGAGAGTTCCGAAAGAGAGAGTGCCGCGAGTAACAGAGTTCGAGCGAGAGCAGCCGAGAGAGCGAGAGGGCCGAAATTTAGCCCCCGCTGAGCGTCGTCCAGCCGTCCTCGACGCAAACCGGCGTTCCCAGCCGGCGCCACCGACGTTGGTGAGTTGAGTTTTGGTTTCGATTCGCCAAGCCAGGTGGGGGCCCGCGATTGAGTGCTCGTTCCTTCTTTTTTTACCTTTTTTTTTTTTTTTTTCTATTTTTCTGCGTCCTTTGATTTTAAAGAGCTAAGCAAGCTCGATTTCCTTAGGCCTCACCCGCGTCAGACCCGAATGAGTCGATTTTTCTTAAGTTTGAGCGTTGCTCGCTGATTTCTCGAGTTTGGGTGTGCATTCGAGCTCCAAAGAAGTCTATATTGGCTCTCCAACTCGCTGCCCACTACGTATTCGAAGAAATGCCCGAACAAAGTCCGTCCAGTTTAATCTCAGATTCTGACCTGTTTAAGGGGGGCATTCGAATTTGTTCTGTGCAGTGCACGATTGTTCTTGATTATTGAGTGCATTCTCAGTCAAAATTTCCTTCCCATCGAGTCCGAATCTCTTAAAACTTTGGTTGCCTTTGCTTGGTGCTTTGATATTGTCCTCGTGAATATTCTTGGGGTTGTTATCGTAACGTTTGGAGGCGTTGGTCTGTGCGTACTTAGCTATTAAATTGCACTATATATGCGATATCGTGATGATAAAGTAATCTGTATCATACTGCCTGTAGAGACATTTTAATTTTGCAGATCCACTTAGTGTATCGTACCAAAACAAAAGTAGTATGTCTCATACGGAAACCTCATATTTAGGCTAGATTAGTAAGACTCGACAAGCCATTATAAAGGAAGAGAAACCTCGCTTTTGAGAGAGAGAGAGAGAGAGATTTGTAAGGGAAGAATGAAGGGAGACCTTTTCTCCTAGTGTCCGCCTTTGAAATGTCAAGCTAGTCTGACTTGCCAGATTAAGATTTATCTAACACGAAAAACCGTTGAAGGGACAAGTTGGCCTCTTGCACTGGTATGGGAAGCCCTGATATGATCACTGTTCAAGTGAAGCGGTTATTTTCGGCGGCAGAAGTACAGCTTAAGTGCCATAACTTGGCACGGGGATACTTAAGTGCCATAATTTCAAAACGGTACACTTAAGTGTCACTTTTTTTTTTCTAGTGGGACACTTAAGTGCCACCTTTGGCGACTCTTGCCAAAAATCCTACATGGCAATATTTTATTATTATTTTTTGCCTACGTGGCTCACCGGAGAGCCGAGTCGGCTCTAACTCACTGAAACGACGTCGTCGCATAATAAAAGCCCCAAATCTTCCAAAACGACGTCGTCTCCCCAAATGCCCCAAATCTAAAACCCTAAATCGGCCAAAATCCCTATTGAAGTGCTCGAATTCAAGTCTCGAACCCTAATTTTCATTTGCCCAAAATTCCTTCGTCAAATCTTGGAAATGGAGAGCAGGACTCACAACAGCGCCTCAATTTCCTCTCACCGAAGCGATGGAGAAGGCTAGCGTTTCTGTTTTTGTGGGTTACCGAGTCCAAGAAGAACATCGTGGACTCAAATCAATTCTGGGAGAATATTTTATGGATGCGCCCGATATAAAGAAGCGTCGAAGTGCAAATACTTCAAATGGATTGATGCGAAGTTCTTTGACCGAGCCACAGAGGTGATATTGGATCTACTTCATAAAAGACAGAAATCTCCATCTGTGTTCGTGGACGACTTGGACGATGTTGACTCAATGCAAGCTCAAGCGTCTTCAGTTAAACTTTTCAAGAATGAAGTCTCAATGCACGCTCAAGCATCTTCAACTAAACCTTTCAAGAATGAAGTTTCAATGATGAAAATTGAACAAAAGTGTCACCAAGTGTGTATTATGGTGTTGTTTTGTTGTCTATTATACTTTATGATGAAATGTAAAGTACTTGAAAATGAGAAAAAGTTTCTCCGACTGCCATAGTTAAAAATGGGGTTGTTCTGGATTGAACGCAGGGGTCTTTTTTTTTTAAAGATGCGAAGAAGTTTGTGTTGTTCCACAAGATCATTGTGGCTTTGTTGTTGTTTGTGCTGTCGAATGGAGTTGCCATAAGTTTACCATCATCTTTTCTGTTTTGATGCAGACCAACATATACACAAGACAAATATGAGTGATTACCCGAGTGCCATAAGTTGTATTTAGTAATCACGTAAGTGCTTGTCGCGATGAAAAAAGGATCACTTAAGTGTCAAGTTATTATTAAAGTGATTGGTTAAGTGTCACTTGTAATTAAAAGTGAACAGTTAAGTGCCAAGTTTTTTAGAATATGATCAGTTAAGTGCCAATTTTTTTGTGTTTCTCTAAAAATTGCGTCAGCCACCAGCACCGGCTGCACCACCAACCATCACCACTAGCCACACTATACAATAGGCGCTCCAGCCACCACCATGCTGGTGTTGTTGCTGCACAAGGTACTAGTGCAGCCGAGCCTTGTACTAGTTTGCACCAGTACACATGGTGTAAGATGTGCAACCGTACACTTGTACTGTGTAGGTGCAGCCGCTTAAGCCTATAACCCCCACCACAAACCCATAATCACCGTGCATCGCCACCAGCCACACCAAAGACCCCACCACCACATTAGTACCCCAACAACAAACCGACTACCACCAAACATCACCATCCACCATCACCAGCTACACCAAAGCCTCCCGGCTATCACCACGAATACCAACAAAGAATAGAACAAGTAAAAGCAAATTGCATGATAAACAACAACATAAATTGACAAGCAGCGCAAGATCATTTCATTGATATTGAAATTAAGTCTGACAACATCAATAAATGACAAACTAAAGAAAAAAAAAGAAAAAAAGAAAAAGATAACCATCCATAGCAAGTCTGACAACATCAACGTTTACATAACTGTTTTGACTCCTAAGCTCCACAAATCCTATCACATCTCATCTCATCAATCAATATGCACGACACCCCCTGTTCGTGCTCCTTTCGATGGGCCTTCATTTGATTCATAATTATGGCACTCTTTCTAACTGGATGTGCAACTTCTTCTTCAACCTTCTCAGTATCCACTGACTCAGATGGAGCTGCAAATGTCCTAGGCCTAATTGAATCAAAAGGAGCTGGAGATGGAGCTGGAGTTGGAGCTGGGTTCTTTCTCTTCTTTTTGTTGGCACAGTTGATGTTTTCTTTTTTGTCGGTGCAGTCGTTGATTCTTGAGTTGGGCCTGAGATAAGAACCTCTGAACTTCTCCCAAGCTACAAAAAAAAAAAAAAAAAATTGTCAGCAAAAATCTACAGCATAAATTAAATTAAATGCAGCCAATAAAACTTACATTGAGAATAACTGTTCCAGTTCGCTCATCTGTATAAAGGCCATAGCCATATTGTCTTAACCTCTTCCCAAGTGCTCCTCTTGTTTGAATAAGGGCGTCACTTTCAGGAATTTGTGATTTGTTGCCCATTTTTCCTGCTTTCTTGGGCCCTTCAGCTATAGCCAGGGCTTTTTCGATCAATTCTTCAGCTGGGCGTCTTCTAGATGGCCTTTGTGTAGCTGCCCCTTCACCTGGCCTTGTTCTAGTTGTCCTTCTGTGTAGCCCTTCAACTTCAGTGACATCTCCTTCAGTTGGGGCTTCCGGTGGTACCGGTGGTGGTACTTGTGGTGCCCCTTGCGGTGATTCTTCCGGTGGCCACCGTGATGATCCTTGAGGTGGCTCTTGTGATGGCCCTTCGCCCGAGCTTGAGTTCCAACTTGCTTTCTTCAAACCTGAGAAAGAGGCCAAAAGATACCATAAATATAATATCGAGACATATAATAATATAAAGAAAATGAAAAACTGAATACAAACGGTTGAATTTACCACTGGGTATTTCTTTCGCTGCTGAAGAACAGTCGACTGCATTAGCCATGATGCTGCTTGGGCTAATCCTTCAGCTAGCCCTGATGCTGCTTGGGTCAATCCTTCAGCTGGCCGTGATGTTGCTTGGACCAATCCTTCACTTGGCTGTCTTCTACATTGTCTTCTTCGAACAGGCTGTTTAGTTTCATGACTTACTGAGGTTCTTCTTGTGACCTAACAAACATATTACATACAAGGCCAAATAGGATATTATGTACATTTTTATGATAAACGACAAAAGAAAACATAAATATAAAATAAATTTCATGACTTACCGGGGTTCTACTTGTTGACTGAAGAACAGTCGACTCATTTGGCCTTGCTGTGTGCATTTCTCCAACTGTCTCTTCACTAGGCCCTTCACCTTGCCTCAACGGTTGTTGTTGCTTCCTCAATTGATAACCTTTAATATCGTGGCCTGCTAGGCGACAATAAGAGCACGTTATCTTTGCACCCTACCTGCTCATTCTTTGCTGACCCAAGACCTCTCCCTCTGCCATTCTTCGTCTTCATTTTGTCCTTCCAATTTTCTTCTTCAGTGGCAAAGGTTGAGGTGCTTCATGATCCGTGGGCTCCCAAAACTTGCTACTTCTAATTGGCTGCATCATGAACGATAGGAAGCAAGATATTTTGATTTATGGTACCAATCATCAATGTAATCATCTCGTATTGTCGCCCTTCAACTGGATGGCACATATGGCATGTGCACATGGAATTCCACTTACTTGCCATGCTCTACATGAACACTTCCTACTTCCTAGATTGACAACATACTTATCTGCACCCTTCATTATCTCATATCCGTCATCTCCATTCCAAATGGGATGACAATGCCTACTTGCAGCCAAGTTCTCATCCAATTTCTTGGCAATCCTAGGACCATATTGTCTTGTCCACTTTGCAGCCTTATCTTTTTGTTTCTGTAGCCGAGTCATAACCGCAACTCGTATATCTTCAAGCATTGAGATGACTGGTTTGCATCTGGCATCTATTATCTTCGAATTAAATACTTCACAAATGTTGTTGTCGACATTATCGCACTTGAACTCCTCACTGAAGAATGCCCTGCACCAATGCTTCGGTTCTAGTTGAAATAGGGTAGCACAACCTTCCTTTGTCAACTGAAGTAGTCCTTCTTTGGCTATTCTAAAGTCAGTCATGTTTGCACTCTTTGCTAATTGCCAAAATTGTAATTGTAGCTTATCCCCTTTATAGGTCTTTGCCCAATTTTCCGTATATGTGCCGTGCACACATTCGATGTTCAGCATGGGGCAACAACTCGGCTACTGCCGGAACCAATCCCTGCAATAATTCAAAGTAAGAAATATTAGAGCAAATTACATGTTCATATTACAAAGTAAACTATTGACTAAATTTTTCAAAAAGCAAGCATTACCTTTTGTTGATCGCTCATGAATGTCCACCCTTCCCCGTTTGTTATCTTCAAGTCAGCCATCAGATTTTTCAAGAACCAGGACCAATTGTCATTGTTCTCAATCTTTACAATAACCCAAGCTAGTGAGAACATTTGGTTATTCGCATCTCTTCCAATCGCTGCCAACAATTCTCCCTTGCACAAGCCCTTCAAGAAACAACCGTCCAATCCTATAATCCATCTACAACCAGCTAAAAATCCTCGTCTACATGCATCAAAGCACACATAGAACTTATCGAACTTGGTCCCATGATCAGGAAGCGATCTCTCAATCACCTCTACATACACTCTACTTGTAGGGTTTTGCAGCCTACACTCCTAAGCATACTCCCACACCTGCCCATATTCTTTAGCATACTGACCAATAAGTATCTTTATCACCTTTTGCTTTGCTCTTTTGCACCGATTCCTAGATATATTGATGCCTACACGCTCCTTCACCAGCATCCTAAAGTTAGTAATTTTCATCTCGGGCATCACCTTGATCAGATCGAAGAAGTGCTTGGACAACCATGCACTTGTTACCCTTTTGTTTTGAAAATTAATGGAACAAGTGTGTTCCTCTTGGTAGGCTCTAATCTGGAAAGACCCACTCTTCTTAACAAACGCACCGTAAATCTTCCATGGACAGTTTTGCTGCGAACACCTAGCTCTTACAAATTTCTTGGTATTTCTAATGAAATCAATATTTCTTTGTGCAGCAATGGAGTTCTTCAGTATAGCTTCCGTAAATTGTATCGCATCATGGAATTGCATACCTACTGACAAAGTATGAGAGGCAATAGATGGATCATAGGAAGGAAACTTACTTTTCCTTCTACGCACAGCTCGTTGATCTTCTTCAACTTCGTCCTGGGAAGTTGCGGTGTCGATGCTTTCTTCATAATCTGTCTCCAGGACCTAGCCAGCAACACCAACTTCTGCAGGGCCTTCGTCTCTGTTTGGATGTTCATCAGCTACATGCAAAGTTGCAAATCTATCTCATCAGCTACATGCAAAGTTGCAAATCTATCTGACAAAAAGTTCCTTTGTTTTTTCCTTGACTGTGTAAGCTCCTCATCGTCGGCGTCACTTAAGATTAATAAATTTTCAGCTTCAGCAGCCAACCCTTCATCGTCATTGTCATCATCATCGTCACTGGATTCAGCTACATCCCAATCTAATTCAGTGATGGTGACATCACCCATGTCACAATCGCTCTGGTGAATAGCATTTGCACCCCTCTCCTCCCCATCCTGTCCATCATGCCCTACTTCATCCCTAACCTCAGTACTAGCTTGAATACCATCTCCTCCTTCTCCTACTTGGGTGTTATCTCTGTCATCATCTTCGTCCTCACTATCACTATTGTTTTCAACAAACACTTTTGCCTCTTCGCCATGAAGATAATGATATAAGACATCCCTAAAACCATTATCATCTTCCAAAACTCTTAAACCATCTCTCAAGCCTTTCCCGGAACACAAGATGAACTTTTGTACTCTACAAGGCAAAGATGTCACTATATCCCTAACAAATCCAATATAAAATGCCTTCTTTATATCTACAAAGATAGTACCCTCATTCCCCCCCTCATACTCCCACTCATCCTCCTCAATCACAAAATCTCCACCATAGTAAACGATGATAGCAACATAGTCTTTTTGCGCCATTTATGCAACAAAAGAGGACAAATATACAATTAACTTTTGGGACCATATTCACAAAGGACAGACAATTGCAAGTGGAGGTCCCTACACTCTTTATTAAAGAAAAGAAAAGAAGAAAGAGAGAGGGAAGATGCGGTCAGACGACAGCTGCAGCTTGAAAACAAGAGGCCTCAGGACAAGGACAAATAAAAATAAAGATGGGACCCAACAACTGCTTTGATTATGCCGTCGCATTCCTTTAAAATATGGAGAGGTTCCTCAGCATGGGTCCTCAACAATGCAATTTATTAAAAAAAATATCCAGAAGTCCCCATCCCCACAACCTTCGATTCGAACTTGTCCAAAGTCCAATACTCTGAACCCTAACAATCACCAATCACCATCGCACATTTCACATCCGACCACTACAAATTACTTTCGCACATCACAATTCAACACCCTGAATGAATCACACATCACAGTGGATGAGGCAACGTCGAGCCCTACACTGAGCCATAATTTTCCCCCCGCCGAGCCCTACACCGAGCCTACATTTCAAGACCGCTCCTAAACTGTCAATTCGAACCCCCCAATAGGATTGTAGCACCAAATCTGAGCCATAAATCTCACACCAATCCTGAGCTTTCCCAGCCGACCCCCAAATTTCAAGTCGGAGCCCTAATAAACGAGTCGGAGCCCTAATTTCACCACAAGGGAGAGGAAGAAGAGAAAAAACCTGAGCAAATCGACGACGGCGAGCGATGACGGCGAGCGACGACGGCGAGCGACAACGGCGAGTGATCACCTGCGAACGGCAAGCTGTGAACGGCGATGGATGGAGAGGACGTCAGACCTGGTGTGAACTGACGAAAGGTTAAAATTCAAATAAACCAAACGACGTCGTTTAGTTTGGCCAAAATGCACAGTGGATGGGGCGACGTCGTTTTCCTCCTCCACGTGTGCTTTTTTAAAAAAAAAAAAAAATTGCCACATCGGTTAAGCATGTCGCCGGAAAATGCCACGTCTGCATTTTGGCCGGTTTTTGGCCGGATTGGCACTTAAGTGTTCCATTTTACTCCGATAATAGCACTTAAGTGTATCATTTTAAAGTTATGGCACTTAAGTGTCCCTCCGTGCCAAGTTATGACACTCCAGGTGTCCCAACCTCGTTGCCTTTCTCTTCATCTATCGATTTGCTTGGATTCCTACACATTACTGCTGGAGATTTGTGATCCGAGTCATCAGAGAGTTCTGCAAGTGTCCAAGTGAGTGACATGAGTCGTTTGAGTGAGAAATTCGTAAGTGCTGTCTTCATTTGCGGTCGAATGCATTGTTTCTCTACGCAAACTGGTATGTTCAAGTTCATGAAATAATGTTTTTCTTACTGCAGCCACCAATCTCTACACTCAAGATGGGATATCACATCTTTCTCATCCCAACATTTGATATCAAAACCATGTCACCGTACCCAGCAAGTGGTACAGAGCCACGCTTCCCTATTCTACACTATCGAGTCGTGAAGTTCTAATATTGTGCCCTTTCTTACTAAATTGCATCAAGCCACATCTATATCTCCATGTGCAGTTTGAAAAACGAAAATATAGATACCATATAACTAAAGTACTTTTTGTTCCCAACATCTATGGGATTGCAATAAAAGGCTATAGGAAGAGAATTATTTTTCCTTTGTGTAAATATGGAATGGTAGAAATAGAGTTGATGAAAGAGAAAAGAAGGGAAAAGAAAAACGTATTTTTATTGAGGCGGAAGGACACTAGAAGTGCCAAAAATTGTGTACGGCGCTAATTTTAATACAAAAAATTTCCTCTAGATCTGTTAAGTACCAAATTGGAGAAAAAATAATTATTGAGTGCTAATTGGCCAAAAATAATAGGTGGCTTTTATAATTAGAAATTTTATATAACTTGACATATTATTTGAAAAATCTAATGCACATGGCATTTCCATGTGATGTATTTGGCACTAGAAGTGATCACTTTTTAATAGTGACTGGCACTAAAGTGATCACTTTAAACAAAATTTGATACTTAAATGATTACTGTTTACAGCATCATTTACGGTTTATATGCTGATTGGGCACGTCGGTGAGTCACATAGGGCTAAAAAATTAATAAAATATATTCATTCAGATTTCCGATGACTCAAATTGAAGTTGACACTTAAGTGATCTTTTTTTTTTTTTTAAAGTAGCACCTAAGTGAAAAAAAAATTGGCATTACAATGAGCATTGTATAAAACTTGTGCACTTCTAGTGTCCTTCTCCTCTTTTATTGATATGGCTCTTCATACATCTTTTGCATTTAACACCTGATTGTAGTTAAAGCTGCTTAATTTTTCATGTGACTGCAACCCTATAGAAAGAAACAATTTAGGGGCGACAAAATTAGTGTTAGGTTCGAATACATAAAATTGCTTATTTTGCACTTTGATTAACTCTAAAGTAAGAAGCCGAGATAATTATCTATGGGATGCAGAGGATTCAAAAGTACGCAAGCTCATAGGAATTACTCAGATGAAAGAATTTAGTATTCTTTACAGTCACAGATCCAGAGAAAGCACTTTTGGAGCATATTACAACAGGACACCCTCACTACACTTCCACATCAGTACCATCCAAATACAAATTAATAACAAGAAGCGGGTCATCAGGATAAAAACTTACATGTTTTTTCATTTATTTGGATGACGAAAAAAGCCACCTTAGGTAAGTAAACCCTGGACCGACGGATAATCCGACTTCACCATCATGGATCCGGTAAGTAGTGAGCCAAGACCAAAACAGGTCAATTCTGCGACCTCCCTGCCACGCGGTGCTAGATCGATCTCCAAGGAGGTCAACTCAAAGGACCCTGAAGCATTGGCTTCAAGAGATAAGCATTCTTTGAGCTCAGACAAGACATGGTTTATGTCAGGCCTGCCCATCGAAGTTAGACTCACGCAGGACATTGCTGTCTCCACGCCGATGCAGTGTTGAACAGGCCTTGGAGCCTCTGGTCCACAATGCTGTATAGATCCCCTTGTTCTATGAGAGGAGTCATCCATTGGATGATGTGGGTGCTGCTCTTCAGGCTCCTTATGATGGCCAGTCGGCAGGTAATGAGCTCGAGCAGTATGATCCCAAAGTTGTACACGTCGCTCTTCCAACTAAGATTGCCGGACAATTGAAATCTGAAAGTCGGAAGGTGAGATTTGTTCAGCACAACCATGGAGAGCCGGAGGCATGAGAGATACTAACAAATTGTGGGCTAAAGCTTTTCTTAAGTATTGCTAAAATGTTGGAATCAGGCCTAATCCCAATTGCCTAACTGAGACAGGTGCCCAGCAGTCGGTCGGGCCGAAGATCGAGCTTTGGCCGATGCCTAAGTCATCTTATTTGTTAAATATCACAGAAATTCATCTAACAATCTGAGGCTCCGCAAGAGGGAGAAGAGATTGCTCAAGCCTGGTTCAACTAAATTACCTTATTCTTAGGGTAGTGCCTTGTGGAGCCTAATAGGCACAAGTTTAGCCCAAGCTGTGATAATCATTAACTGTTAAAATCACTGTACTAATGATAAGGTCTAGTTTCAAGGTTAATAGTCTTGAGATCACTCACTCGGGATCGAGGGAACCTGGTGTGCCAGCTGGGCTAGTCGAAACGTAACAGTTCTGATCGGTTGCCAAAGCTTTGGATAGCCCGAAATCTGCTATCTTTGCTTGCATATGCTCGTTCAATAAGATATTCGATGTTTTAAGATCTCTATGGATAATAGGCGATTTGCAACCATTTTGCAGATACTCTAAACCTGCATCAAGTCGGAAAATACCAGATTGCCATGCACTTTCACATGTTTTGTCTAATGAAAGCAAATCGATCATTATTGCTTCGTCCAATTTTTACCTTGAGCAGCATCGATTGCAATGTTCAATCTTTGTGACCAGCTCAAGAGATTCACAATATCTTCTGTAGACATAAAGAAATAAGCGCAAGAAAGTCACCTCAATGAATGCTTTTCGAACCTAATCGTATTGCAAACATTAAGGAGACAAGTTACACTTCTACTAGTACTCTATAAAGTTGCCTTGCTAGTTATGAACGTCCCTTATAATTGTTATATATAGTTCGATGAGCAACCAATTTGGAAACACGATATTGCTATAGTACCACGTACCTGATAAAAGTTGCCTGAGGTTTCCATAATACATGAATTCGTAAATTAGTGCCATGCCACGAGAATGATCGCTATACCCAATTAGAGAAACCAAGTTCCTATGGTAAACAATCATCAGAAGTCATGCCTGCACTCAGCATAGAAAAAAAGAAGAATCGTAAACTCGTTAAGAGTAAATAGAACGGTGGGCGCAACAGAAAAGGAAAAAAAGTCAATTTTCTGGATGGCGATATCCATTCATAGAAAATCAATTCGATTTCATGTTCTGACATCGGCGAAATTCCTTGTGACCTTGCCGTGAAGACTGGCAGAGCATTTTAACCTCAACTTTGGAGCCATCATCAAGAGTTCCAAGATAGAATTTCCCAAATCCTCCTCCTCCGATCACTACCTTAAAGTTCTCAGTGAGGCGCAGGACTTCGTCGTATCGAAATAGTCGTTTCTTTATCATTTTGAATGCACCCTCATTTGGCTCGCTTGCGTTAACTAGACAAATGAAGACTAATTGATTACCATAAGTGATCATCGGGTAGAGGTTATAATTAAAAACAGAAATAAAAGTCACCTCGTCTTCTCCTTGTGGTTCTCCAAATTATGATGACGAGAGAGCACACGAAAATTAGGGAAAAAATGGATGAACCAGATACAATAACCGGCGCAATCCATTTTTCTTGTTCTCTGTTTGGCCCTTTGCGCCAGGGCTGGGGGATCTCGCTCGGACACATATACTTGAGACATATATGGATTTCCTTCTACATTGTAATATTGAACAAGTTCTCTACAAAAAAGATTAAGATAACCGGGAAGAAATCTTGACTTTTTTGGGTTTTTTTTTTTTTTCCTTTACTTTGGCCTTAAACTAGCTAATAATTGGGAAACACAAATAATTACAATTTTTATTGTCAGTTTGAAATAAGTTCAAGTCTTGGGTCATGTACCTCAACTTCAACGTTCCATCAGCCACCTCCTTCGTAAGGGCTTGAGGAATTGCACCGCTTACACTGTTTTCGCTTAAGGGTGTGTTTGTTTCACGGAAAACATAAGATTTTTGGAAAATATTTTCCGGGAAACCATTTTCCAGGAAAATGGTTAGTTTTCCTTTGTTTGGTGATACGTAATTGAAAGTATTTTCTGGTGTTTGGATCGCATTTGAAAAATGATATAACAATTGATAATAGTGTGCCTCTTATTTCCAAATTAATTTGTTGAGTCCATGTTACTTTATAAACAGATTTTTCTCGATCAGTTTAGTAAATCTAGAATTTGAACCTACAAAATGAAAAGGAAACTTGGATTCATACACGTATTTTTTTTTTTCTTGAAAATGGACATGATTTCCGATTACAAGAGCAAGTCAAAACGATATCATTAATCGCTTCAATGCATTTGGCTTTCTTTAGATGGATACGCCTCCCATGCGCTATATTAATTAATTTGATAAAAATTAATGAAAGATAAATTCATTATAAATGTATTAGTTTAGAGGTTCTTTGTGATAAAAATTTAATTTATAATAAATTTATAATAATTATATTGATTTGAGATCTTTTATATAACATTATATTAATTTGTATTTTTCGTGATGTTAAGTAGGAAGTAAAGGAAGCAAAAATAAAGAAAAAGAGAGAAATGAGGAAAACATCACCATCTGTCCATATAATCGGCACTAGCAAGCTAAAATCTCTTTCTTTCCTTTTTTTATTATAGATTTGAATGTTTCAAAAGGTTGTGCTTCTCTTTAAATAAGAGGCAAGAAATTTGGGAAAATAAATAAAAGAAATACATCTAAAAAGAAAAAAATCTTAAAAGAAACGGTCCTTTTCCAGCAAAATTGATCTCCCAAATTTGAACCCCCTAGCTCGCGCACAACCATCCAAAAATCAAATCCATTTTCTGCTCAAAATTACCAAAAAAGAAAAAACCCAAATTAAAAATTAAAAAAATGGGCTGTACACACACCGAACTCGAGTTAGCCGAACACCCTCTCTCTCTTTCTCTCTCTAGCCCAACGACACCGATGGCCGACCCGTCCTCATCGCCGCCCCCTCCTCCGATCCCTAGCCTCCTCCTCCCGCCATACTCACTGCCGCCTCCGCCCCCCGGCCCGGAGCAGCCGCCATCACCGCCGCAGCAGCCGCGGATCCTCTTCTCGTTCCCGAAGCGGCCGGCCCTCCGGGTCACCTCCGAGTACGACAGCGACAGCTTCGTCTTTCTCCAAAACGTCTCGTGCAAGCTCCTCGATGGCCTCGCCAAGCTCAAGCTCTCCTTCCGCAACGACCGGCAGGGCGAGGTAGCGGAGCCCCGGCTGGCCTTCATCTCCAAGCACCTCTCCCTCCACTACGACATCGAAAACGCGAAAGAACCTGGAATCGTGTTGAGCGTTGTTGAAGAAGAGCCAGACCTTCAATGATGAAGAAGAAGATCTGGACCTCCAATGGCGAAGGAGATGCGTGTTGTTGAAGAAGAGCCGAAGAAGAAAGATGAGGGAAAGAGCGAAGGGAGAGAGCGGCGTACCTCAGAAAAATTTGGAAAGGAAAAGTGAAAGGACAGAGAAAAATTGAAAAGGGAAAGTGTTTTCATCTCTTCACGTGGAGGAATTCATTTTTCTAAAATAACACATGATATTTGTATTGACCAGAAAGTCATTTCCGTTGACCAAATCTGTTTTATAGATCCAAACGGCTGAAAATCCGGAAAACACTTTCCGGTAAAACACTTTCAGTGAAATAAACACACCCTAAGTTTCTGCAAATGGAGAGAACAAAACGCATATTAACACTCTGATTTAGTTAATAATGACCTGTTCATGTTTACTGAGTTCTTGCATAACCAAACGAGAAGCAACATACTATACCAAGTCTTGGTAACTCAGAGGATTTGTAGGCTTGGTTTGGGCAAAAGATGTTGATATTGGACTGCTCAAACCGTTGTTTGATAAATCCCTAAATGAAAGAGATGGCATTCTGAACAAGCAGATGAGCGACAAGGTGATTTGATCTGGCTTTGCAGATGCAAATAATGTTTGTCAAATCTATAAGAGTTTTCCTAATGTGAACTACATTAATTGATATTGTAATTTACCGTTTTACGGAATTGGTCTAAGGTGAGATAAAAGATTTCTTAATTAGTCTAATGTGGGGCTGGCTAGTGTGGGCCGAGTTGAGTCTGGCCTGTAATGAGAGGGCATGGTTGGAAATTCTATAAATAGTGCTCAAGTCTCTCTTCTAACCATAATTCTCACAAGTATCCTCACAAAATGAGCGTTCACCTAGCGTTTAAGGGTGAGAGGCCGTCTCATTGAGCCAGTGATATAGAAGGCAATAGAGGAAAAGTACTTGCGAGTGGATCATTGCTTTTCCGCTTCCATATCAAGAATGATAGATTCCAAAATAGGTGCGTTAATCTTTCTACTCAATTATTTGTGTTATTGTTCTAGTTATGGAAATCATGGGATTGCAAGTTTTGTCTCTTATAGAATTGTCGAGGTAAGTACACTATCAGTGTCAAAAGTTATGTACGGTACTCACTTTGGTGCCAAAATTTTTCGTTGGATCATTTAAGTGCCAAATCGAAAAAAAAAAAAAAAAAACAATCACTTTGGTGCCACCAGCAAGAGATTCCAACCAGATTAATTACGTGGCTTTTATATTTTTCAAAAAAAAATTGCAGTGACTTTTAAACGACATCGTTTTCCATCCTCTTCAAGAAATGACATCGTTTTGCCATCATACGTGGACATCCTCGCAAAAACGACGCCGTATAGCTCATATGTGGATTGAAATTAGGATTTCTTTGTTTTCACCGCTCGGCCACCGTCGTTCGCCCGCCATCGCTCGGCCACTGTCGCTCGACCACCATTGTAGTTGCTCGACCAGGTGAGCGAGGAGAGATTAAGATTGTTGCTCAAGCAAGAAGTGGTAGGAAGAATAGGAGGCAAAGGCGGAGGAGGAGGAGGAAGAAGAGGGGTCGAAGGTGCCGCTGCTGGTGTGCTGTTATTGTTGCTACTAGTGCCGCTGCTGGTGCGGCTACTAGTGCCGTTCACTGCTGGTGTTGTTCTTCGGGGAAGAAGACGACATGCCCTCTCTCTCTCTCTCTCTCTCTCTCTCTCTCTCTCTCTCTCTCTCTCTCTCTCTCTCTCTCTCTCTCTCTCAATTTGGGGATTTAGGGTTCTAAGTTGGGGGAAAGACGCCAAATAGCGTCGTTTTGTTGTTTGTATGCTAACCCAACTTTCCGACAAGCCACATTAGCTTAAAAAATTAATAAAAAAGTGTCATGTCAGATTTTCGGCTAAATTGATCAACGTTGGCACTGAAATGATCGTTTTTCAAATTTTTTGACACTTAAGTGATCCAAAATAAACTTTTGGCACCAAAGTAAGTGCCGTACACAACTTTTGGCACTGATAGTATACTTACCCCTAGAATTGTCCCTCCTGAGAGGCTATTTGTGTAGGTGATCGTATGCAAATGGATATATATTCACTGAATTTTTATTATGTCCAATGTTAGCATAATTTTCGGTTCACACAGAGGTAGCTTTTACATATCAAATGTTCTTTTTCTTCTGCACGTGTATCTGTACTATTTTCTGTGTTCTCGAAAGTGTGTGTAGCTTGATTACTATATGATGAAAGATTAAAATCCTAATTTGCATATATTGGGAGATATATTAGGAGATATTCAAACTTACAAGATGGCCAAAGCCGTGAGATTGGAAAGGGAATCGGATACACCCCCTTTCAACAAGCTGGAGCTCAAATTCCTGTACAAATGCCACTTTCATTACCAAAAATTTGTCATTTGTTAAAAGAGATCTCAATCAATACGGCAACAAAGATTGACCAATTGCTTCAAGGTTCAAGTTTGGTCGAACTTAAATAGTTTCACCTACAATGAGGTGATCCTCAGAGGACTACCATAATTGCAACTCAATCCTTTCCACAAATAATCTTGACGAGCGCATGGATCGCCTTGCCAGCTATCTGGTACAATTGCAAATGTTTTCTTTATGTCGACAGTCGCGTTGACTGCTATTTGTCCTATCGGAACAATATTATTAACTAATATAGATGAATCATACAGATGGAAAAATGTATGTGTCGCATGAAAACTGGAACAAGGCATGCATAAAATTACCATCATTGAGTGCCGTCTGAGAGATCGGTAGATCATTAGTGTTGAAAATCTCGAGGGCGTTGATCATTGGCAGGAGGGTGGATTGGGACGTGGTGGAGAGAGTGAAGTTGATCTCGGTTTGACCAGTGATGGGCTGCGAAACAACAGTCGCCGGGGTCGAGTACTGTGGCCTGAGCATGACGGTCAAGTTCCCTTCCATGGACACAGTGAAATCCCTCACTTGGCCCGGTCGAAGAACTTCGACCTCGGCGAAGTGTAAAACGATGTACCACGTTTTGCCGGGATTGGACGACCAATAAATGTACATGAAAGACCGGACTTTGTTTTATTTTTGTGCGGACATTAGCACTTCGGCTGGAACAACATAAGCATCGTTGCAGCTCGTTAGGCTGATGACCGTGGTGGAGGTAATCAATGTGAAAGCATCATACTCTTGGGCACCCCAAATGCGATCATAGTCATCTTGCAGGTGCCTATCTGAAAGACAAAGTGACCGACTAATTAGTGAGAAGGCGACTCCATGTATAAATTCACTCTCTGAGTTTCCTTTTCGGAAATTCGACATGTGCAATTCAAGTCGATTCGTTATAGAATATATATATATATATATATATATATATATATATATATATTAAGAAAATTAAGTTTTGGATATTTTTATTGGAATAAGAAAACAAAATATCATCTATATATGTGACGGTGGATCCAATATTCTCTCGCCATTTGGTTGCTAGAGCACCCGAATCAATATGGTAAGTTGTGCTGTCCAAAAGTTGCAACTCTATGGCTGAAATGAAAGGTTTTCCCGTACCCTTATTCACTAGGCATACTTGTATGTAATCTCTTGGGGCAACATAAATGATTTTGCTCCACGTGTAGTTTGGGGAGTCCACCGTGGCCCAATAGTTTGTGTCCACGTGCAAATCAAACACTAGGGCCATTCCTTTACTACTGTAATTCCCATAGAAAAAGGTTCCCCTAATCAAGTATTTTCGTTCTTGCCTTGCTCTGGTTGAAGAGTATAGCAATTCCTAGTACCATTAGGAAAGCTTCTCAAGTTCGCCAATTGTTGCATGTTGTTGTAGATGAGATTATTGGAGACTTGCAACACCTGTCTGGAGTCTACAAATCCAATATCTGCCTCGTAGAATATGTTGAGAACATTATTGTGGTAATCATTCGGTGTGCCACAATCGATGTTTATGAAGCCTGTTGTTAAAAATAACCCAAAAGAAGAAGAAGAAGAAGAAGAAATAGTTGAGGAGTTTTTCTTGAGAACAATGTTCTTTGAAACTAATTTTATTGATAGAGAAACCTCTCAAGAGATTTTGCAATAAGTGTGAAACTTTATAAAACTGTGAATTACTCTGTTTATACTAGGTGGGGGACTATAAGTTAAATGAGAAGCAAGAAGGCCGCTTTACATGTGACATGTCTGATTTATTTGGTATGAAATAATTAATTGGATTTTTCAAGGTAAAAAACTTATAATGTCAGCCTTTGTTTAGTTTAATGACCTTATCTTGAATGGTTAATTGACAAATAGAATAAAAACACTGGAGAGAAAATATCAATATTATTTAGAATCATGTGTGAAAGGAAAATTGACACGTATGTTCCGTGCATATAAGATAAAATTGTATTGCTCAGTGGAAAAACTGATGATACGAATATACAATTGCTTCCTGTACAAGATTTGGTTGAGGCAAGCCACTCTAGTGTACATTAATTTCCTGAAACCAAATGATATACATGAGCATGAGAGAGAGAGAGAGAGCTGGGGTTGTCTTGTCCTTGAACATAAAGTCCGAGAGCAAGACAAAGAAATGACGCAGATCGAGTCTTCATTGTTCTTTCACTGGTACGATTTTGCCATCTGTCTTCCTCTGAGAGAGAGAGAGAGAGAGAGAGAGAGAGAGAGAGATTTCTATGTACATTGCGACATGAAGCCTAGGTAAAGCCATTGATATAGAGAGTTAACAAAGAGACTCCGTTCGCTATCTTGCACATCCGTTGACTTATACATGCGCTTGACCTTGTAAAGATTATGTCACATTACTTAGGTATCCTTGCGGATGCTAATAGGAGCACGAATGTTTCTAAGCTTATTTTATACAGCACTAAAACATTGCCAATATTCATAAATATCTCGAGAATATAAAGCTACAGGGTTTCTGAGAAAAATTAAAAGAATGTGAGGATGAAACATGAAAAGGACATTTAAGATTGTGTCAAATTTGTTTGGGTCAATTGATGAAGGAGAGAGTACATATATATATATTTGTTAGAATAGGCCGTGTGTGCGTAAGGAGTAACATATATCAATAACATAATATTTCATTCAACCAACTTGCGATGGCAGCATGTATGGAGCTTATCCTCTTCTCTTGACCAAAGGGTCTACTATTAAAAAGTTCAGGTTCAGTTGATACTATATTTTAATTAATTTGACTAATTTTCATGTCTTTTTTGGTACACCGAAAAACTAAATATTACTTTAGTATTGCATTAAATGCAAACTCAAACTTTTGGAGGTGTTAATATTTCATCCATGGTAATTTGGAACAATAAATAACTTTACCTAGCTTTTTTTCTAAGAACTAATTGGACGAAAGAGTAATTCAACAGGTTTTTAGTTAACTTGAATCGAAAAGGGGTTCATGTCCTTAAAAAACATGTAGAGCGCTTTGTCAAAATATTTGGTGCAAATTGAGACCGCCTAGAAAATGAATTCCGGGAGGTTTGAAATGGCTATTATAAAGTTAAGTTATCGTATTTGCAAATTACATCCAATTGTTTGAAATTTACCCTGATAAAAATTATCTTATGTTGATCGATCAAATTCACTAATTATAAATTGAATATTTAATATAAATCTGTGTCAATCAAACATCTAATTAACATGATTAGATGTCATCTTCAAAGAAGAAAGTTTCACATCAATTAGATCAAATCGTCCATGCTTCAAACGTCCGGAGGGTACAATGTAATCCAACACGAAGACGTTGGCTCATCCTTAAGCACCTTCATTTTCCAAAATTATACGTAGCTTATATTTTTCTTCAGAGAAATGTATTGCATGGGTGATAATTGACACTTAAATGTATATAGAGACATACGATCACATAATCAATAGACCATGCCTTAGAATTGATCGATTCAGCCACATTGCTAATGTTTCTAAGCTTCCATTATTTGACCAACGCTGATAATACACTTCACACGTCAGATTCATTTTGTTTTTAAACAGAAAAGTCCATCGTACGTAAGCAAATTTTGGCATCATGAGATATGTCAATTATGTTTACCATCGTTCCTAAGATACGAATTGAGCCCAAAATACAGAAAGATGCCCTTGATAGTATATGAGATTGAGCATAACTCGTGTCGTGTGATTAATCCACACACCAATATTTATGAATTAGAATGAATTCTAGCTTTGTGGGTTCGATTTGGGGGTCTTTACTATATGTAGAATAGGGGAAAATTGTCCATAAAGTTATAAACCTATTGTACGGCAATTAATTCAATCATAAGCCTTTCAATTATATCAATTTAATCATAATTTTTTTGACGATTCACCAATTTAGTCCTAAACTTTTCAAGTACATCATTTTAATCCTTAACAATTTTATGATTTGTTAATTTAGTCATAACCCTTTTAATAATTTGTCAATTTAGTCATTCTAGCCAATTATCCAAATAATCAGTTTATGACTAAACTGACAAATTTAAAAAGGTTTAGGACCAAATTGAGACAATCAAAAGGTTTAAGAATAAATTGGCAAATCGTCGAAATTAGCATAATTGAAAAGTTTAGGATTAAATGGGCCGATGGACAATAGGTTTAATACTTTTTGGACAATTAACCCCATAGAATAGTACGTGTCCCTATAATTTATAGATGTATCAATCCAAAACTTATGGATTATATACTAAAATTATGCGATATCATAAACAAAAGCCGTTTACTCAATATATATTATTGGGGTTGACATCATCAATATTCACGTTTATAAATTCTAATGTCTTGGTCAAATTTTTTTCCCTGTTTTTCTTATAATAATGGCAAACACTTAAATACAAGTGTGATCTAAATACAAGTGTGATCATTGTTATTATTACTTGTGCTAATATTGACCAGCAAAATATGGCGCAATTTGCATTAGTCAATATTGGTCAATTTGAGTCCTCGTCAGATTGATTGCAACTTTTTTGTGAAGATAACGCTTATGGCAAGTAATTGTCATGACCTTGACTCAGACATGTCCCATGAAAGAGAACAGCAAAGTTTCTTCAATTATTCTACAAGTTTAAAGCCTGTGCACCATAAATGGCAAGTCGCTGCCGATAGATTGATCTCTGACTTAATCAGCTAAAGGAACAGATTGTTGGTTTAAGTCGACACCCGCGTACTTAGTTGCTAGCAACTGATGTCGACAGACATCTTGCTGAAATTTCTTAGCACCGAGTAGTTTTCAAGAATCGATTTAAGACTCTCAAGATTGACAGTAGATGAAACATGAAGCTTAAAGGATCGAGCTGTTTCTATGGATGTTCGAGCGAAACCCAGAACTTAGGTGGTTGTGGTTCTCAAAGATCGTCAAACGATGACTTCGGTCTGTAATACAAATAGTTTGACAATGAAAGAAATACATAATTCCTTTCTTTTATTGTACAGGGGTTCACATGGATAACTGAGCAAGGCTGCCTTTCAACATCTGAATAACCGCATTCAACATCTGAATAACCGCACGGTTTGTAAGCTTATAAAGATGGGCAAAGTGAATTGAACTCGACATTCATTCATTATAATTCTAAGGTAGAAAAGCAACAACCCCAACATACAACAATATGACGATTTAAAGTCACAAGCTCAGACTTTGTACAGAAGTTTTCAATCTATACGACCCAATAATCAACAACTTACTCAAGAACGCTGGACGTGCTAACCTTACATACCAAGTACAGTTAACGAGCATTTGGTGCAATATCAAGCTCAATTGAGGTCATCTCAAAAGACTCACTTCTTCTCTTACTATTTCCCATTCTTTGGCTTCTTCCTGACCCAATCTCTACCGTCAAGCATTCTTTTAGTTCTGACATAACACGGTTCATGTCCGGCCTTTGAACAGCTGTCGTCGGCACACACGACATGGCTATTTCAACCGCTTTCCATGCCGAACCGATGTTGAATTGGCCATTTAACCTCGGGTCAATAATGCTTTGGATGTCCCCTCTTTCTATGAGTGGAGTTACCCAGCGAAGTATGTGCATGCTGCCCTCTGGACTTCTTATATTGGCGGGGTGGCCAGTGATTAACTCGAATAAAACTATGCCAAAACTGTATACATCGCTCTTCTTGCTCAAGTTTCCGGATGTATGAAACCCAAGAATTCAAAAGGAATTGTTTCTTTGATTAGTACAATAATAGCTGAAACTGCCTTTTAGAAAGTATCTACATATGTGTATCCCACATAAACATGTATGAATAAAATGTTATTTTGAGTCACTTACTACGGATCAAGATAGCCAGGCGTTCCTGCTGGGCGAGTCGAAATATGAGAATCGTGCTCTGTTACAAATGCCTTCGATAATCCAAAATCAGCAATCTTTGCTTGCATGTTTTCGTTCAGTAAAATATTGGGCGTCTTTAAATCTCTATGGACAATGGGAGGTTTACAGCCATTATGCAGGTACTCCAACCCTGCACCACCAACAAAAAAGAAAACTTAATGAATTGTATTGTGTAGCTTAACTTGTGGAAATGTGAACAAAGATTTCATCAATCTACTTTATGTACCTTGAGCTGCATCGATTGCGATTTTTAGTCTCTCGCTCCAACTCAAAACATTAGGGTCGTGTACTGCTTGAAAGTAGAGAAATAAGGAGTATTCCAATCATGAAATATGTAAAAGCTTGTTCACTGTTGTCCTCATTCGCTGAGAAAGTTAATTTCGTTTCCATAATGCTATTAATAAATTTGTAACATGACCGGTTAATGCAAAAGCCTAAACTATCAAAGAACAGTGTTGAGATAAAATATATTTGGACACACGTCTTTGCTGTCACATAGGGAGAGTCTAAGAGATGTTTTATCTGCTTAGAATTTGTAAATGGAAATATCAGACAAACTTGACAAATGTTGCCGAACATCTCCATTGGACATGAATTCGTAAATCAGTGCCATGTTTTCAAATTCTTCACAATATCCGATAAGTGAAACTAGATTTCTGTGGTGAACGACCATCAAGAGTTGTGCCTGCACATCAAGGTATCAGAGCTTACTATTAGTTGAACATCCAAAAAACCAAAAACATGCAACATCGATTCTAGTTACACCAATGTCTCAAACCTCTGCGTGAAATTCCTTGTAGCCTTGCTTTGATGATCGAGATAACATTTTTACCACGACTTGAATGCCATCATCAAGTCTGCCGAAGTAGACTTTTCCAAATCCTCCCTCTCCAATTACTGTTCTAAAGTTATCTGTAATTCTTGTAACCTCAGGGTATGTAAAATGTCGATTTTTTGACAACTTTAATGTCCCAGTAGATCCTTCGCTAGAATTGGTAGTTGTAGTAATAGTAGTAACATCTGGAGAAATGAAAAGGAAATTATATAATCTCAACAGCAGCGGATCACGATTTTCAGTTTGACATCACATGCCTTCACTACAAACAGAATCTTTTTGAAAAAGTATGTAATGACTTAATATAAGGAGAGACCGAGTCATGAAAAATGAAATTTGAAAGAGCGAAGCTAGTTACCTCAACCAAAGGAAGTATTCATGCCTTTATCTATCCGAGATGTAGATACGCATTGATGCAATTATGATATTATTAACAGAGAATGTGAGCATAGTTTTTTAATATTGTGCATAGAAGCATCATTATCATGTTCTTTTTTTGTGACATCCCGATTTTCCAATTCTGGTTTCAATTAATTAAGTCGGGCATTTCATCTTCGCGACTATAGCTTTCTTCTCTGAGTTGGCCATTCACGAGATAACTAGTCTATTAGGTGAAGCCGTTAAGGAATCTAAACGCAATAGACTTGAGAATTCGACCAGGAAACGACTGCTTGACCGTACTAATCTGCAAGGGTCATTATGGCACAGACCGATTAGAGACCGGAGATAGGTTGATTCAACAGAACCATGTAATTCAGTGTGGGTGATTCCACCTAATTGCACAATTCCCGTTGATCGGCACTAGACCGATTTCTCTATCGTTTTGGTACCCTGTGTCCGTATTTGAAACCTTGAAATTTCTACGACAACGAGAGTCGCCAATGTGTCGAAGATGCACTTTGTGGCTTGAAAATAATCAACCACTGGTCAATTGCACAGAAAATTCCTAAAAGCTACCCGATAGGTTAGGACGCGCTAAAGTCGCGCCAGATTGAATTTAACCGTGAAATTGAACCCGATTATAGAAATTGGAAGTTCTGTCAAGTCACAATTCATTTTAGGAACGTCTATTCATCCTCAGAAGATTTTTCTACAAACCGAGATTTTTGGCAGAAAAGCAAAGTAAGGCCGTTTTTGTTCGGAATTATCAGAGGGCCGTTTTTAATTGAATCTTCGGGATGCAAGTTGGATCATTTGACGGGGAAATGTCATGAGAAGGCCGAGGACACATGGGTTGATTTAATTGAGCTTCAATCGGATGGAATTGAGTGAGAATTGATTGAATTTGATGTACAAATGTATGAAATTCGTATACCATGGGGGGAGAGCTATTTTGCACCTATTGGTAAGGTTGTGGAGGAAGCTTGAGGAGAGAGAGTGGCTGAGGTCATGTGATGTCATGGTGGGGGCAAAGCCAATGAGAGAATGGCAAGTGTTGAGCTCTAAAGAGCCCAGGGAGACCCCCCTTGCTCAGCAGCCTTCTTCTCCCTTAATTTATGGCTTTCTCCATTGTTGTTGAAGGAGAGAAGCTCAGCAAAAACCAGAGAAACCGAGCAGCAACAGCCCTCCACCATCGCATGCCCATCGGACTCCATTTCTTCCTATGTTTTCTCCTCGTTCCAGTTTCTGCTCCAGTCGACCTTTTGTCAAATATTCGAGTAAAAAGTAGTATTCCCGGTCGAATCAGCCATCGCTCCACCCACCGTTGTAACAAGAACATCCAGCCCGTTCCGGAGCACCCAGCCTCTCGCCGGAACGATTCTCCGGCCATCCCGAAATCCTGAGAGAAGCTTCCGCTCGCCGGACCGTCTGGTTCCACCCTGCTCCGCCTGTTCCGCGTTTTCTTGCTGTTTCGCCCCTTTCCGACCCTTCCTTTGCCCATCCCAACCTCCTATAAGATCCCCAAGACCCCCGGGAGCAGCCAGTTGCCAACCACCTGCTTGCCGGAGCTCCGATCGGCCTGTTTTCGCCATTGAAGTTGCTGGTTTCTTCTCTGCAGTTCAGCCCAGATCAGAAGCAGAAAACCAGAAAGCCGTGAGGTCTTCAAGGCCCATTTTAGGTGTCTTCCCGGCCTTGGTTGGTGTCGCCGCCTTGAGGTTTATCGCCCGCTTTGGCGTCGCCTTCGCCGTGGACTCGCCGGAACGTTAATCCGGTGAGTTTATCCTCTAATTCTTGCTTAGTGAGTTAATGACGCTTAAGGGGTGTTTAGATTAGTTTAATTAGGTTTATGTGATTAAATTAGATTATTTTAATGTAAATTAGATTAGTTGTATGATTAGTTTAATGAATGTTTAATTATGGCTAATTGTATGATTAAATTAGCGTAATCTTGTTTAAGCCCTAATTAATTATTTTCAATTAATTAATTATTTCAAATTTATAAATATTATTTTATTAAATTATATTATTATAATATAATATTTAATTATTTAATTTTCGGAATTAAATTTAATTATTTAATAATTTCGAAAATTTTGCCTGGATGGCCTGGTCGTTAGAATTTCGCGCTGGTCGCGCGGTGCGGTCGGTTTGTGTTAATTGTAAGCTTAAATTGAGAAATTGAATTATTGATGATTATGGTTAATTATTCCAAAAGTGTGGAATTGAGTGATATTGATGAAGTTGTGGTATTTAACTTGAAAATACCCGGTGTTGGCTTTTAGCACCGTAATTGGTTTGTATGACTAGTTTGAATCGTTGGTTATTATTGGATTGAATATCCAGTTCTATGGTTTATTATTGAATGATCAGCTTTGGCGAGCATTGGTTTATATATATGTATCTGCTTAGGCGAGCAATTATGATATACTTATATATTACGGCAGCTTCTGGTGAGCTATAGTATACTATATATATTGCGGCAGCTTCTGGTGAGCTATGGTATACTATATATATTGCGGCAGCTTCTGGTGAGCTAAGATCGTTTTATCAGCTTGTGCGAGCACGATCTATCTATCAACTTGTGTGAGCTACCATCTATGTATATATCAGCTTGTGCGAGCTACCATCTATATCAGCTTGTGAGAGCATTGCATCCATTTCAGCTTGTGTGAGCCGTGAATGTATTGATGGATGAATAGATGGTATGAATTGATAGATATGTGGATCGTATGATATCAATTGGATTGATTGAATTGATAGACCGATGGGTGTGTCGGTAGTTTCAGCTTGTGCGAGCATTGTTTGAATATGAATTGTACTGACGTGCAGGAAAAGGACTAAGGCGAGGTAAGCCATCTATCCTATTTGTGTGGCTAGAGCGCCCTGAGGCGTATTTTCTTCCTAATTGAGTTTTAGAGGGTAGGACTCGCTGAGACGTAGTCTCATCCCGGTTGTGGGATAATATTTCAGGTCCCTAGATGACGGTCGTGGAGGACCGGAAGTCCTGGAGTTCGGAAGGTGGAGGCTGAAGAATCGGCGAACGTGTCTGACAAGTTGGTCATAGGACAGTTCCCTAGTTGTTGAGCCTGTCTATTTTGTAGACAATCCAGTGTTGTATATAAACCTATGTGTTTATAGAAAGCTTGTTTGGTTGTGATTGATTGCCTGCTTTTCTATTCCAAGTTAAATGTTGTCAGGGGATTTGTTTCGCTTCCGCATGTGCAATAAAAATGAATGGGTCGACGACGTGTCCTGGGAAGTCGCATTTGTATCGACCAGAGTGGGATGTTCGCGCGCTCGGAGGATCGGGGCGTGACATCTTTTCTGGGCCCAATTGTTGCCATGAGCAATTGGACCGGTTAACCAGTTTGGGGTTCAAAACATAACCCGAACTGACAAAATCCCATGTAAGAACTTTTGATTTTTCTTGCACATGCAATACGCAAGAGAGTTACCTTGGATTTGTCTTCTTTTGATCGTCCACAATACTGCAAGAGCTCCCAATGAAACCAAGACCAGAATGGCTGCAACTGATGCAATGATTGGGGCAACAGAGATGCCCTTTTTCTTTGACTGCACATTGCTGGTCTGACAATTGTCTGATTGGCAAAGATTTGGATTTCCATCTAAGCTGTCGAAAAACATCAGCAGTACTTGTCAACGCCGAAAGATTAGCGCATGAATTCATGGATATCCCGCCCTCTATATGTATTACACGCATAAGTTGATCAAACAGAAAATGAAAAACCGAGTACCACTTTCATCTTTTGCATTCTTCAGAGTGAGAACAAACGTAGAAAGAAGAAGCAGAACGTATAGATAATAATAAGTGATTAAATGCGGAGTTACGATAATGTGGCAATGAGCGAACCTTAATAGCAACGATCTATCTGCCTTCTTCTTCAACAGAGTTAGAGGAACAGAGCCATTCATGTTGTTTCCACTTAAATTCCTGCAAGTATTCATGATTAGAAGTTGATGGCCATTTACTCAAGTTAGATAACCACACATAATAGTTCCATCAAAAGCTCAGTGACTCACAGAACTTTCAAGCTCGGCATTTGAGCTAAAAAGTCTGGCACGGACCCAATTAATGAATCGTTAGATAAATCCCTGAAAATAAGCCAAAAAACTACTAAGAAACTTCATATGCATATACTTGTTGAAATGCATAAAATGGGATATTGTAGATAATGAACAACATGCTAGTGGCAAAGAAGTCAGTCGCTTTTTTTGGGCTTAGTGTTCTCCATTCTCTCTCTGCAAATTGAGTAAACAATATGAAGAAAAACTGCTAATGCATACAGGGATACAACTGCTGTCAAATTGGAGATTGATGTAGCTATCGGTCCTTTCAGTCCACTGGAGCTCAGGTTCCTGCACATTCTCAGCTAACTTTATAAGAATAAAATACCACCGGTTTACATTTTCTATAAGGCGTTCATATGGTGACTTGATATTGAAATCATTTCCTCAGTCGCATGACATATTACCAACCTGTACTATAGTTGTTGTTGAGAAAACTTATCTTTTTGTGACTTGTGGTTCGTATGCAGCATGTTTTCAGAGAAAATATGTACTCGTGGACTTACAATGAGATGATTCTTGGAGAACTATCATAGCTACAATTCAGTCTGCTCCATGTGTACTGCGTAGGAATGCATGGATCACCCTGCCAGCTAGCTCTGATCACCCCATATGTTTTCTTGACGTCATACATGGCATTAACTAAACCACCACATAAATAGCTACAATCATAAGGAAATCAAAGATTATCGAAACAAAAAAAAAAAAAAAAAAATTAAGTGGGAGCATAGATATAAATATACAGTCATCAAGAAAAGTCGGTGAATTTGGGAGCTGTGCCATAGTGAAAAACTCGACCGCATTGAGGAGTGGTGGCAGACTAGAGCGGGCCGTCGCACTAATAGTCAAGTTCAAATTATGTCCACTTATGGGCAATGAGGCTACAGTCACTGGCTTTAGGTTCTCGAGCATGACAGTTTCCACGAATTCGTCTTGTACATATACAGTGAGTTCTCTGAATTGACCTTTTTGCAATTGCAATTCCACAAAGTGGAAGTATATATACCAAACAGTGGTGGAGTTCTCTGAGGTCCAAAACAGACTCAGAGGATCAGTGACATTTTGTACTTGTGTGGCGGTCATCAAAACTTCAGGCGGAACTTTATAGGCATCATTGCTTGTACTTGTCACGATGGCCGTTGTGTTGCTAACTGATAACCAACCTCCACTATAAGTCTTATTGTTCCAGATGCGATCGTATACATCTTGCGGATGCCTATTAATACCGAAGCCAGTCAAATAATCATAGCAGTAAGTGCAAAATGATGAACAAGCCGACAAAAATCAGTTTGTAATTGACAGCATGTTTTCTATAGTCCATGGGGTTGCACAATGTAAAAATGCATGATTCGTAACATGTAAATACGTCAACTTGTCATTTACTGACCGATGAATGTGGTCAATGACCAAAATTGAAGGGCAATGACAAAGAAAATCACCTGTATGTGCTTAGGCTCCCCAAATTATATTTCCAGTTGGTTACAAGTGCACCGGAATTGATCTGGTAAGTCGAGTTATCCAACAACCGCAACTCCAGAGCTGATATAAATGGAACTCCCAAGCCGATATTCACCAAGCAAATTTGTATGTAATCTCTCGGAGGAGTGTAAATAATCTCTTTGTATATCCAAGACGAAGAGTTCACCGTGATCCAATAGTTAACATCAATATGGAGGTCAAATGCTGGGGTTTGATCTTTGCCATCATAATTACCATACCAAAATGAAGCCCTGACCAAATATGTGCTGCCCTTTCCTTCATCTGGCATTAATGTATAACAATTCCTTTCTCCACTAGGGAAGATCCGGAGATTCTTTGATTGTTGTTGGTTGTTTTGGTAGATGACCTGGGTAGACACCTGCACGTTTGTTCCGGAATCTACATATCCTGCATCAGCCTTGTAGTATATGTTGAGCTGGTCATCATGGTAATCATTAGGTGCTCCGCAATCGATGCTTATGAAACCTAAATCAAGGGGAAACTATAGATTGTCACTTGCTTTTTACCACACATCACGAATTCGAAATTTAAACAGTATTATAAATTTCTTGATGCTTTGCGATGTCCCTTAAACTTTTTTTATTTGACTTCTTTAGAACAGTATCAACTAGATACAAATTTCAGCAATGAAAATATCATGTGCAAGATTTGGCGTGATAATTGTTACTTAAGAAGAAGTTTTGATGGTTATTCCGATGATAAAGGCGTCCATGAAAAGCTTGAAAACAGAGACGTCATCTGCAAATATAACGTAAGCTAGAGGATGATGCATTGCTAACTCTCCAATAATTAGGAGAATCTGGAAATGTTTCCTGGAGACTCTTGAACAGGCTTAACTTTGCTAAATTCCTAAGTTGGAGTACAAGATACTACCTAATTACCCAGCGCTCGATTTTTATATCGAATTTTAGTGTCGCTGTTTTTTCGACTTACGCTTGAAAGGTTGATCACTAACGAGAAGAAAGATAGCTATTAAATCATCACTGTGCCTATTTCTAGAATCCCATTTTCCGATGCCTCGACTCTTCACGATTCAATCATCACTATGCGTGAGATCGTGAGAGGGAGAGAGAGAGGGAGAGAACCTGGATTTTGTTGGCCGCGGCAATGACTGCTAGAGCTAGGCAACCAATCAAGACATGCAGCATCTTCAAGATCTTCATGGTACATCAAACCTCTCTTCACATAGGTTTCTCCACTCTAGTGAGGAAAGTAGGGCTCTACCATCTCAAGGCGAAGAAGAAGAAAATCAACGTCTTCAAGATTCATAAGAATATGTTAGTACTTTAATGAGGGCGCGTTCATGGACCAGACGTGCACTTGTAAATTCGTAGTGGGGGAGTGATTTCTCCACCAATGGTCAACTCAGTTATAGAGAATAGAAGTTAGGAACTAACAAATAAAGAATCAAGAATTGATTATCACCTTTTGGACAGGTAAGAAGCTCGCAGCTGGACCTGATGCCTACCAACTAATTGAGCTATTACAATACAAAGTCAACACGGATAATGCATATTAAACGACGGCAACTGCATAATTCTGAAGAATCCCTCATTCTACTAAGAATGTCCCAGCTGTGTCATGACGAGGACATGCCTTATGTGCCTAACAAACTCTAGAAGGCGTCGAATTCAAACAAATCAGAACAAGGAAATTCGCAGACAAGATTATAATAATTGAGATGTCCTTAACCTAACGCATATAGATCAATTAGAAGAGATATCACTTCTATTGCCTTTTCGAGTGTCTCAAGTACTCGTTAGGATTTAGCTGAGGACTAACATCGATCCAGGCTTAGTTTGACTTGATCCATTCCATCAAAGATTGTGAAAAGATTTGAGGCCGCCACGAAGGGGTGAAAAAAGTTGATGTAATTCCCATTATTATCATGGACAAAAGCCACAAAAAATCTCAAATTATGCCATTGTGACATATTTACCTTCTTTTTTTTTGTGACATGAAAAATCATAAACTTATACCTGTATGACACATTTACCGTTCGTTAAGGTTCCGTCAATTAACATAATTAAAACTCTGTAAATGTGTTACATAAGTATAAATTTGGGGTTTTTTATGTCACACAAAATTCTTTAGGATAAATGTGTCACAGTGAGTATATCACCAAAAAAAAAAAAAAAGTTTAAAATGAATGTGTCATGATGGACATAGTTTGGAGTTTGTTGTGGCTTTTTTTCTATCATCATTGACTTCTATATATTGACACATAAATTTTGGCTAAGTTTATGACTAAATTTCATAAAAAATTAGGTATTAATTCGACCCTAACGAAAAAGGATCTTCACATCATATGGGCACTAATATTACTTTCATCAACTAAATTTTATTTTTATTTTAATTTCCATTATTTTTACTGCATTTTGGATAGATAAAAATATTTTTAAAAACATTATTTTATTTTTAAAAAAGAGAGAGCTGCGAGGGCTGAAGGGCGCCCACCCCCTTTCCCCTCCTTTCCCCATTCGGGCCGAGGCCCAATCTCGCCCATCTACCCCGGCCCGGCCTGGCCTTCTCTGCCCTCTCTTCTCTTCTCCTTCCTTCAGCCACCGGGTACGCTGCGTCGGCGAGCGGAGCAGAGCGGCGGCGATGGAGGCGATGGGTGATGTGACGCCGCCGGCGCTCCAAGGACTAGTGGCCAAAGCTAGGGGTGTGCATTGGACCCGGAATCGCCCGACCGCCCGGAACCGGGCCCGGAACCGCCGAACCGGCGGTTCTTGAGGGAACCGGTCCGGTTCCGGGTCCAATTGTTGAGAACCGGTGGGAACCGGTCCGGTTCCCGGTTACGTGGGCGGATCTGCCCGCCCGCCCACCCGGACTGCAGACCGGTACTATTTATAATTAAAAAAAAAAAAACAAAAGTCGCGAAGCCCCCCCTAATTCGTGAACCCTAATTCGCGTTTCTTCTTCTTCACCTTCGATTCTCTCTGTTCCTTTCCTTCTCTTCGTCTTCGATTCCACGGTTCCACCCCAAGTATCCACGCCGCCGCCGCTGCTCCTCCTCCGCCACTGTCCACCCCCTCGCGCCGGTCACCACTCGCCACAACCGCTACTCCTCCGCCTCTACAAGAACTCTCGGCCAGAGCCGGCGAGCCCCTTTTCCGTCACTCAAGGTACGAAGCCCTAATTCGTGTCTCATCTCTTGATTTTCTTCCGATTTCTTCCTCAGTCTTTGATTATCTCTCTATTTCTTCCTCAATCTCTTCTCCTCGTCTTCGATTCCTCACCAAGCATCCACGCCGCCGCCGTTGCTCCTCCTCCGCCACTGTCCGCCCCCTCGCGCCGGTCGCCACTCGCCACAACCGCTGCTCCTCCGCCTCTGCTGTCCGCCCCCCTCGCCGACGCTCAGTCCCTTCGTCTTTGATTCCTCCCTGAGCCTCGACGCCGCCGCTATTGCTCCTCTCGCCACTTTGTCCGCCCCTTCGCATTTGTGCGGGTGATTTAATTGTCTACGGCCTTGTATAGTAATGAAAGGCTTGCAATTGTAGTACCCTGTTGATTTGCTTCTCCCTCCAGCGGCTCTCTGGTGTGGAAAGAAGCTTTGCTTCAACGAAAACACCGCTTGGTTGGAGTTCCACAGCAACATTGGGAGGAAGTTAGGCGGAGGCACGCTTCACATCAAGGTCCGTTCTTTAGTTTTATCGCATCGCTTTGGCTTGGTCTCTGTTTGGTTTTGAGTTGCAACTCTAGAAGATTTTAGGGGGTTTTGAGGCTGTGGCCACTGATCACGAGAGGCTTTTTGGTCGACTCTTATGTTCGGTTTTGGAATGGAATGGAATCGAGAAATGACGGGGAAATGAATGGGCTGGAGTGATGATTCCAAGTCTTGGTTTTTTTCTTGGTGAATAGTGGGAAACGGAACGGAATAAAAATCTTTGTGTTTGAGTGTGATTCTGGATGATTTTGGGAGTTTTGAGCTTGTGGCGATTTGGTAATGTGGAGAGATGGTCGCTGTTCACGAGCTTTTGAGATTTTCTGGTCAATTGTCACTTGTCAGTGCTTAGTTCAATTTGCTACAATTTGATTTTGTGATAATTCTGGGAGATGTGAGGTTGTATCGGTTTGTTGATGGGGTCTTATTTTCGGTTTTGTGATAATCCTACAGCACTTCTTTAGTTCGTTTGCCAGCTTTTGGCAGTTTCCGAAAAAAACAGAGAGTACATTTTTGGTTCTGCATTTGAGAAATTGTGATTGTGCCTCCCGGTCCCGGTTATGTGGGATATGAAGAAGGTGGGCAGCTGACTGAAGTGGTTCGCCGAAGACCTTATTCAGTTGTGCTCTTTGATGAGATTGAGAAGGCACATCACGACGTGTTCAACATTTTGTTTCACTGTTGAAAACCAGAATTTTTGGCGTCAAAATCGGTTCCATGGATCCACCTGGGAACCGGACCGGACCGGTGGTCCAGTTCCCAGGTGGATCCATGCAATAAACGGGTGGATCCCGGTTCCGATTTTTCGGAACCGGTCCTTAGCGGGCGGTTCCCGGGTGGATCCATGCAATAAACGGGTGGATCCCAGTTCCGATTTTTTTTTTCGGAACCGGTCCTTAGCGGGCGGTTCCGGTTCTAGGTCGGGAACCGCCCGCCCGGACCATGCACACCCCTAGCCAAAGCGCCTCCCGACCGGTCTTCGGTGAGAGAGAATATTTTTGGGGGGTGTGAGCGGTGAGAGAAAGCCAAGTGAGAAATTGAGAGTGAGCGAGCGTCCTCCGGCGACAAATACGGCTAGGGGCTCACCGGCGTTCGCCCTCCCCTTTCCGAACCAACCTACGGTGGGCGGTGCTTCGTCTCCCATCTTTTTTCGTATTATAATATTGGGGCAAATTTCGGAATTTTAAAGTATTTTTAAACAAATATAGTAGTGTATATAGGAAATTTTCGAAATTAAATTAATTTTTACATGTCTAAAAATGTATCCACTGATTCGAATGCTAAATTGGTCCATGATTACGATAAAAATTGCTGGAAAGTGAGTTTCGGAGGTTCTGGTATTAGTGTGGAAATAAATTCAAACTCTAAGGATTTGCAAAATTCAATTTTTTGGACCACTTCATGAGAATTTTTTTTATATGTTCTTGAAAACTATATGGTATCTTACTAACTTGTAAACATTTTTGAGCTATTAGGTCATGAGACAAAAGCGTTCGTTCTGCTGATGATCTGCAAAACCAGTATGGGGTTCAAAACATGACCTGGACTGACAAAATCCCATGTAAGAACTTTCGATTTTTCTTGCACATGCAATACGCAAGAAAGTCACCATGGATTTGTCTTCTTTTGATTATCCACAATACTTCAAGAGCTCCCAATGAAATCAAGACCAGAACGGCCGCAACTGATGCAATGATTGGGGCAACAGAGATGCCCTTTTTCTTTGGCTGCACATTGCGGAGCCTTCTCGGCCTATAAATAGGAGCTTTCGGCGAGAGAGAATGGGAGGGGGGAGACGGAGGAGATCGAAGGGGTGAGCGGCGAGAGAAAGCCGAGTGAGAAATTGAGCGTCCTCCGGCGACGAGTACGGCCAGGGGCTGACCGGCGTTCGCCCTCCTCGTTTCCGAATCAACCTACGGAGGGTGGTGCTTCGTCTCCCATCGTTCTTTGATTGCCAGGACTCGAGGTCAGTTGCCCAAGGATCTCGGCTCAGAGGCGCGTGAGGCGGCTGGACGTAGTCCGGTCTTCGAGCTCGTCCGCCGTCCGACGCCGCGAGCCAGGTAGGGACTCTGGGCCGACCGCCCCTGTTTTTGTGCCCACGCCCTGTTTCGGGCTTGCCAGACCGGGCTGCCGTGGATTGGTTCGTGCAGAGAGAGAGATAAAAAAAATAAAAATAAAAAAAAAAAAAAGGGAATAAAAAGAAAATGAGAGAGGACAAAAGGCGGCCCTCTTCTCTCTGGCCATTCGGATTCGCGAACCCGGGTCGGGCCGAATCAGGCCGGCGTGCGGGTCTCATCGACCCGAGTCAGTTTATATTATATTATTATTTTAAAAAATTTATAAAAATAAAAGAATCAGAAAAATCCCAGAAACTTTTTATTTTTCCAAAAAAAAAATCAGAAAAAGCATAAAAATAATCTTTGAGTGGTTTTTTTCTTAAGATATGCGAAAATCCTCAAAAGTAAACCAAAAAAAAGAAGAGAAATTGTGCTTAAGTATGGGAAAGCAAATGGATTGATGTTTGCAAATTTCCTTTATCTCAATTATGCCATTATGAAGCATGGATTGGAATCCCAAAAGAGATTAGATACCAAAATGGTATCAGTTGATTCACAAGTGTAATTAGTCGTGCAAAAGTACAATATTTCTTCCGCTATTCTACTTGAATTTTTAATTGACCCATCACAAATCAATTAATGACGACTCCTGAATGAAATTAAATTACAAGTTAAAATATTCGGATTAAAATATTCGGACTATAAGTTGTGAATCGATGGGCTTGAGAGAGCATGGGCTAAGCTTAGACTTAGCAAGCCATTAGCCAAGCGCTTGCCGAAGGGTTCGAAGAGGTCGCAACACTCTTATGGCCTTCTAAATAATAGTGTATTTGGGGTGGGGAGAAGGAGAAAGTCCGTGTTGAGTTGTTTCACCTCTCATCTCGTGAAATGATCCCTGAGAATATATCCACCATAAAGCAATAACAATAAGCGAGACTCTAGTCTAGAGTGACCAAATCCAAATCCAACATAGATGAGTCTCCTCAAGTACATAGTTCCTCCCATGAATGACAAAAGCTGCGAATACTCATGTTTCTATCAAGGACCTATTCATAGAATAATAGAATCACTAGAGACAAGAACAACTTCTGAATATCCAAATTGACACATAAATATAAATTTGAAATATGAACCACGCTTGAGTTCAATTTTGACGGCTGCAGAAATCTGGCAACAAATTCACATGCATTAAATACCCAACACTCTTCCAAGGGAATTACTGGTTGAATGAACTCTTGAGGAGGTCCTTTCGAAAGAACTACTTGACTTTCTCATTTTGCTTCCCATCTTCTGGACTTTTTTCGGGTTCCGGTGCTGTTTTCAAACAATCCTTCAATTCTGCCAATACATGATCTATGTCAGGCCTTTGATCTCCAGTTGGTTTTGTACAAGACTCTGCGACCCGTATCGCTTTCCAAGCCGATGTGCTGTCGTATTCTCCTTTTAACTTTGGATCCATGATCTTCTGCAAATTTTTACTTTCAATAAGGGAATTCGCCCAATCAAGTATGTGCACATTTCCTTCTTGCTTCGTCATCATTGCCGGATGTCCCGTGATTAGCTCAAGGAGTATGATTCCAAGAGTGAAAACATCACTTTTCTTGTTTAAACTTTTAGTCGAATGGTACCTGCAGGACATATGAGAACACAACCGAGGATAAATTTGCCAGGTCTTAATATATTGCTTTTTGGACTCTAGAGTCATTTGTCAATGCTGAACTTTTCTTCAGTAAAGTTGTATACGCTACTTACAAGTACATGAGTCTTCAATGCAATCTCAGGGAGAGCCAGATTTTCTATCCATACAAAGACTATATAGCATATTAATGAGATTAAGTTTAAGCCCTTACTCAGGATCGAGGTAGCCAAGAGTGCCAACATCACGAGTTGATACATGAGTATCAGGGTCGAGGTAGCCAGGAGTGCCAGCACGAGTTGACACATGAGCATCAGTCTCAGCTGTAAATGTTCTTGAGAGACCAAAGTCAGATATTTTCGCTTGCATTTCTTCATTCAACAGGATGTTTGTCGCTTTTAAGTCTCTATGGATAATGGGCGGGTTGCATCCATTATGGAGATACTCCAAACCTGCAATTCTTGCAAAAGATCCATTTAATCATTCAAAAAAGGAGGGGAACAAACAACACTGGGGCATATCCTTGAAGTACCTTTTGCTACATCTACAATGATGCGAAGTCTCTGTTTCCAAGTTAAGACTGGCTTGTCCCCTATCAAATTAGCGTATTTTCTTATTATATATGAGAAAGAAACAGATATTTGCAGGTGTATTCTAGAGAAAAAAATTATACAAGAAAACATGATAAAGTACCGTGTAAGTGCTGTTGCAAGTTTCCATTAGCCATGTATTCATAAACTAATGCCTTGTTTTTAGAATGATCACAATATCCATGTAGAGAAACCAAGTTTCCATGGTGAACGATCATTAATTGTTTCTCCTGCAATGTCGTAAGTGTCCTTTACCACAATTTTTATTGACAATTGTTTGGAAGCAAGTCTATAAATAAGCATCTTATTGCATTGTACCTCAGCTTGAAATTCCCTATCCCCTTGCCATGATTTTTCCGAGAGCATCTTCACTGCAACTTTGGTTCCATTCTCTAGAGTGCCAAGATATACTTTCCCAAATCCTCCTACACCAATCTCTGTTCCAAAGTTTCCAGTGATCCTTGTGATCTCACCATAATTGAAAGATCTTAATCTCACCATTCCTTCAATAAATAACCAATATATTACCAATGAGTAATAGACTCAACCTTTCGAAGATTTCCAAGTAGACTTCAATGGAAAATCTCCCTAAGATAACTCCAATTGGTACTACAAAAGTCAACCTATGGGAAGTGAAAATCCAGGCAAGGATTGAAATTTTGGTACCTAGCTCTCCATATGGTAAGATACAATCACTTTGATGGTCATCAATCCTTAGGGAGCATTAGACTAATCAGAGACAATTGTATTTTCATGTGCTGTGGACGAGAAGTCGAAAAATAAGTTACCTCTTATCTGTTTCCTTCTGATCAACCAAATAGTGACCAAACAGATAACTACGACTACGCTTGAAATCGATGCAACAACCGGGACCAAGATGGAGCTTTTATTCTTTGGGCAAGGACTTGCCCAGCAAAGATCGGGATTGTCGTTAAAACTGCGACAAAAGGTAAGTAGGTAAAGTTACGTTTCTCGAACTGCTTTGCCCACATGTTGATCACAAGCGGCTTTCTTACTCGCTTTGAATCACAATAAAACATGTTAAAATGAGAGAGAGAGAGAGAGAGAGAGAGAGAGAGAGAGAGCTCAAGTCCAATTTGTTGTCCTTAACCTTTCTTTTAAGAGCCTCAAGAACTGAACCAGTTAGCTTGTTTCGGCTTAGATTCTTGCAAAGCATAACCATGTATAAAGACTCATGCTCTGTCAATTCTTCAGGGCGCCACTAAGGCACATTTACTTACAAAACTCTCAACTTCGGCAAATTTGCCAATGTTTCTGGTATGGCTCCTGTAAGTTCATTGTTGGACAAATCTCTGAAACAAAAGCAAGTCTAGGTAGTTAACAATTCAATAGATCTCATCCAAAATTTTGAAATTATGAATAAGAAAAACAACAAACATTTTGAGCCAAAGATGCCAAAAATATCGTTGCAATGTTTTAAAATTGATGCTCCACATAAACTTCCTCCAACAAAGGCTCTCTCTTGAAGCCTTCGAAGTAACTTTTTCTTCAGAATAAGTAAAAACGAGTTCTCTAGCAAAAACTAGGATGACCCAACACATCCAAACAGAAATTATAAAATCTGCGCCATTAAGACACTACCTAAATCCTACCAACAAAAGTTGACCACCATGGAAATTTAATGTTGAAAACACTACTTAAATCACCATTGTGATACCTTTTTTTCAATTTTGTCCTAGGCAGGCATTTAAACGCAAGATTGATACAACAAAGGTCTAAAGTCACTCAATCCTAAAACACCATCACCTCAATAAGGGCCTCACTGGGCTAATACTTACAAGGCCTTCAATTCCGATAGATTTGATAGTGAAGAATGGATGTTACCCCTCAAATTGCTAGAGCTCAAGTTCCTGCCCATAATCAATCACATGAGAGGAAGTTGTGTCATTGTTGTGTTCACAAAGGCGGTAATATTGGTTCGATACATAAATGTTTGTGCACTCAACTATAGAGAACACAGTGTTACCTAATAGTAAAATTGAGAAGCACACAACTGATGAAAAAGTTTTTATAGATTAATGTGGTCATACAGAGGAAAGAACTTCCAATTTTTCAAGAAGAATGAGGAAAAGTCTTCAATTCTTTGACTTCGTTCGTTTCGCGGAAAATGTGGCATTTTGGAAAATATTTTCTAGGAAGTCATTTTCCATGGAAATGTAGTTATTTTCCGATATTCCGATGAAATCTGAAAATGAAGTGGAAAATATTTTTCACTATTCGGTAAGGAAAATATTTTCCTCCATATACTTTTTTTTATTTTATTTTTTAAATGGATTTTTCATATTTTAAAATCAATTTTTAATTATTTTATTTTTTAAAATCGATTATTCAATTATTTTTCATTTTTATTTTATTTTTGCCTTTTCTTTTCTTTGTTTTCCATCTTCTTCTTTCTTGGTCGGTTGTTGGCCATGACGATGGCCGCGATCGGCCACGGGCAAGCTCGGAGCTCGTCGATGAGCACAAGGCTCGTTGATCTGCAACACCCGAGTCCAACAAGGTCGAGGCTCACCAAATCGGCGAGTGCGAGCTTGTGGTCGACAAGTGGCGAGCCTGAGCTCACTAGAGATAGGCGAGCCTCGTGCTTGGCTGGCAAGCTCAAGGCTTGCCCGTGGCCAATCGCAAGGCGTCGCCGTGGCCGACGACCGGCCAAGAAAGAAAAGCTGGGAAACAAAGAAAAGAAAATTTAAAAAAAAAAAGAAATAGAAAAAAAGAAAATCAAAATATAATTTGAATTTAAAAAGAAAAAGAAAATTAAAAATAATTCGAATAAAAAAAAAAAGAAGAAGAAAAAGGGGAGGAGGAAGTGAGGATTTGTAGAGATGTGAGATAAGAGAGATCAAGTGAGGAAAATGTTCTCAACTTTTCAAAAGTAGAAAACATTCTCCGCTAAGTTAGAAGACTTTTTTTCCTTTCATGGAAAATTTTTTCCTCAAGGAATTCATTTTATGTGAAACGAATGTCGGAAAATCTGGGAAATATTTTCTTGAAAATTATTTTCTGCGAAACGAAATGAGCTTTCAAGAAGAAAACAGAATTCTTTTGACGTTTCACCGGCTGCACCAAGTATCATCCTACAAGAAATTGTGCAAGGAGATTTATAGAGAGAGAGAGAGAGAGAGAGAGAGAGAGAGAGAGAGAGAGAGTTCTTTTAGAATTTCACTGCTGGATGATGCTTCAAGAAATAGTTCAAAGGCGAGTTCTTTTAGAATTTCACTGCTGGATGATACTTCAAGAAATAGTTCAAAGGCACTCACAGTGAGATAATCCTTGGAAGTTTTCCGTAACTACAATTCAGACCATCCCATGTATAGTTGCTAGGGACACATGGATCACCTTGCCAACTCTCTTTATTCACATCATATGTTGCCTTGGTATCATTGATAGCTTTCACTGTAGTGTATACCACAACAATATCATTTCTTTTTAAAGAATTGTAACGTTGTGAAAATTGAGAAAATGCTATATGTTGAATTTGAAGTGATTTCTAGCAATGCGGTATTTCAAGCAAAATGTAGCCTTTTACTTTCAGGATAAACCTAGTTTAAGAGTAGCCTATTAACCATTAAAATTGCATCTTCTAGAGATAAATTAAGAAAACTCTTATCTTATGCTTAGATTTTTCAAATTAAGCTTCTTGAAGCTCAATTTCACCTTACATTTTTGTAAACTTAGCTTACAACCTTTCCGTTGCCACGATCTTTACCTACCAAACCTCACCACCAATAATTACTTAACCAATCCAACATCAATTCTCTTCTGATGGAGCAACCAAGGCAAGTGAATCTAAATTATTGCCTTGCAAGAACAAATGAGGTTTCTAAGGAAGAGTAAGCATTAAGATCTCCTAGGTTACTGAAAGAGTAATCTTTATCCAATAGAGTCATCAATTTGATCAACAAATCCTTATTTTTTTAATCACGTTTTACTTTCATTAGCCATGCAAAACGAAACTATTCAAGTTAGATTATGCAAGAAACATCTCCTAAAATTGAGTTAGATGAACATAAATCAATGCAACAATTAATCGCTAAAACCGTCTAGCATTTGTGTCGACCCCTTAAGAATATGAGAACACACGGAGTGGAGGTTGACCAGTTTATGTGGCAGTACTTTTTAGTGAATACAACCTATATGATCAGATGTGTAATGAGTCGCTTTTTAAACAATTTATTGTTCATGTCCACTCTAGAAGACTTCTGGTAGCACAACATTCGAATTGGGACTAGAAAAACATGTGGATGTAGGGGAAATACCATCATCTTCCGCTGTTTGTACATTGGGGAGTCCAACAGTGTCATAGACCTCGATGGCATTGAGGATTGGCGGATATGTAGATTCGTTTGATGTGGGACTGATCAAGATGTTGATCTGGGAACCAGTAACAGGAGTGGAGACTACAGTCACTGGCTTTAAGTACTCGAGCGTCACATTCTTCGTGAATTGATTACCATTGATTGAAACCGCGAACTCCCTTTGTTGGCCACTCCGCAAAATTTGGGTTTCGGCAAAATGGAAGTACAAGATCCAGTTACCTAGAGGAACGTATGACTTCGAGGGCATCCAATTGTAATTCAAGGAGTTACCATTGCTCACGGTTGCTGCGGTCATAAGAACTTCCCCTGGAACCTTGTACGCATAGCTGTTGTCGGAGAAGGATGTAGTAGATGCTTCGGCGCTGGGAAAAAGACTGTAGTAATCATCATCACCCGACCAGATGCGATCATAAACATCATCTGGGTACCTGGTTGAGGCATTTTCACAAACAGTTGATACGCCCAGCCATTGAGAAATCAATAAACTTGCAAAATTTCAAGTGTGTAAGTCTTTGATTATTGTACTCCTACTATCAGTCAGATCCATGTAGCTGATAAAAGTGGGACATCATGTGCATGATTCAAGTTGGCGGGCGCTTGTCTAGAATCATTAATTGGACGGCGTACTGAAATATTAATTAGATTTTTTTTATTTAGTAACTTTTCCTTGAATTCACTCGTGTTTTCCATAATCAATAATTTAAAATTGAATCGATACTTCATGTTAGGTGGATCTTTAAGCAACCCTTGGTTCAATCCACTAGTGTTTTTTGTAATCAATATTTTGAAAAATTGAGTTATTACTTCGTATTGAGCATGTTTAACAAGCGTAGGAAGATATAAAAAATGATTATTTGAATGACATATTACCTATAATGAAAATAGTGATAGTCAACGAAGAGAGTCATTTGGTCCGATAAAATGTTACATAACAAATTATCACACCCAGAAACTCATGTATGAATTAACGAAATCATTAGATGCAAACGTTTTCAATCATGAAATGAGTATATTCTTATGAGATTCTCATAGAAAATTAAGTGTTTAGTCATAAAATTGTTATGCACCAAGCTGAAAAGAAAGAAAAAAAGCATAGCAATTAATGGTACCATTAGTAATTATTATTTTTTTGGACGAATGCTACAAATAGCGTTTATGAAATTCTTGTGAACTCAATTATATGGCAACTATAATGCTTCAATGATCTGTACGATAAATACGATTTCTTCGGGGTGACTTATAAAACAATGGGGATACATTAGTTGTTACTAGTTGAAATAAATGTTCGTTCTCATTGTTTATCTGTGTAGACCTCTAATATTCTAAACCCATCGAAGAGTATACCCACATAATTTTTCTTTTTTTTTTTTTAAATACAGCTTCGACCATTCAAGAGAAATATCACAAATGTCTCAAAAGGGGGGAAATTGTCTAAAAAAACATAAACCTATTGTATGACAGTCAATTTAATTCTAAAATGTTCAATTTGGTCAATCTTAAATCTCTCAACAATTTCTCAAAATATCACTCCGGTCAATTTTAATCGAAAATTACTAACATGGTGGTCTAATCAACATAAACCGTCTTATATGACACAATTGACATTGACTTCCATGATTTTTGTAATTTTTAAAAAGTTTTCTAAAAATTTTCTTATTTTTTCCTCTTCTTTTCTTTCATTTCCTTTTATCTTTTTTCCCTATTTGCCTCTACCAGTCGCAAGGGCCTCAATGAGGGCATTGTGGCCCTTGCGTATGGTGGACAACCTTCGCCAGCCATCGCCAGGTAGAGTGAAATAGGAAAAAAAAAAGAAAAATGAAAGAAAAGGAAATAAAACAAAGAAGAAAAAATTCAAAATTTTAAAACAAATTAAAAGATCGTCCACGTTAGCGCCGTTGCGCTACATAGGACGGTTGATGTTGATATCAGTGATTTTCAATCAAAATTAGCCCGAAGGATTATATTGACATATTATGAAAAGTTTAAAAACCAAATTGGTCCCTATATAATAGGTTTAGTATTATTTGAACGATTATTCTATCTCAAAAGATTTGCTCTCATGAAAGCTAACTTGTGTTCTCCAAAACGACTCACCTTATAAATGAACTAGAGTTTGTTCCCATGTCGCGCCGCCCCACAAGCCTCCAGAACTCAGATCCAATTTGATAGATGCTATTGTTCAAAACTCTTAACTCCAGAGCTGTAATGTAAGGTATTCCACTTCCCGTTTTCACAACACACACCTGTATATAATCTGCTTGGGGGACATACAGAATTTCCACGTACACATTGTCAGTGTTGCTGATAGTGTCCCAATAATTAACATCAATATATAGGTCGAACGTGGGTGCTTCGTTTTCTCCATCGTAGTTGCCATACCAAAAGTAGGCCCTGATCAAGTAAAGGCTCTTCTTGCCTCGATCAGGTTTGAGCGTATAGCAGTTCCTCGTTCCATTCGGAAAGCTCCTTAAATTTTTGGTAGTTTGCAGATAATCTTCGTTGAAGTATTCTGTGGAAACCTGCTTGTTTTTTCCTGAATCTGTAAATCCTTCATCTGCCTCATAATATATCTCGTTAGAACTATGGAGATACGAATCCGGTGCCCCACAATCAATACTTATAAAACCTGGAAATTGAAATAAATTAGAACTAAATAGTCGATATATTCTCAAAGTTTCCATAGCTAGTTCAAGAATTCGGAAGTGGTCATCTCTTATCGGACCACAACCGCCATAATTAATTAGGTGAGATTGATCATGATGTATATTGTAAATGAACGAAGCATCAACAAATTTCATGCCCATGCCTGTGATCACCCTTTTAATCTTATCCTTTCCTTCGCTTCTTCTCTTTCTTTTATCTATTGCATGTTCTGTCAGTGGGTCAAGAAACCTACTATTCACCATTGCGTAACCTTGCGATTAACTTTCAAAGAAGAAAACAAAAGAAATTAACCTGCTAGATGGGCTAGTTCACATATCAATGCGATCGACAGATCAAACCTTGCAAATTATAACTTTTTCATGTTTATCATTTTGCTTCTCTCTCTTTTGTTTTTAACTCTAATCTCATTAGTTGCTTTTATTAAAAGAAATGTGGATATGGAACCATAGAATAATAACTTAATTGTTGGTTATGAGAAGAGTATTGTGAAAATAAAATGAAAAGAGAATTACAATGAATTTAATCTAGAACTTATAATAAAAATATGTATTTATTTATAACTGCAATTCTACAATATTGGAACACGATTATGTTTAATAATTATAAAAGTTAACGGACATTATTCTAAAATTAGAATTAATGAATTTAAATCATACTAACTATAAATAACCTAAATTATGTTGTTAATATCTATTTTATTGTATATCAGAATATATAGTCATATTGGGAGAAATGTCTGTATTTTTCTCGTGATTTGTGAGCTTGAAATGGATAAATGAACATTTCCTCGCATGGCACATGGCACATGGCACATGGAATGACGGTTCCGGCAGAACTGAGGCAATTATGATTCCTTCCTTTATATTCACCGTTTCAAGGAAATGAAAAGAAATGGTTTTGTTGAAGAAATAACTGTACGGCAATATTTAATCTATTACGAAAATAATAGTCTATTTTGCACCATAAAAATTCAAGGAAAAATTCTAAAAATGTTCTGAAATACCCTTATTTTCTCAAATAATAGCCTAAAGTGAATATTATTTCAAATAATGATATGAAGTGCTATTTTTTCTCAAATAAGAGTCTAAAGTGGTTATAATTATTTCAAATAAGGGTCTAACATTGTCGGCCAGCAAAATATTCCGGCCGATCAGGATTATTTTCTTCTAAACAAATTTTTAATTTAAATTTAATTAAACTAGTTTAAAATTAAAAAATATTTTTTTTATTAAAAAAAAAATACAAGCGGCCACCCCATTGCTAGTGGGGCAACAGCCACAAGCGGGATGAAGCCTCCCTCCCATTTGTTTCTTTTTTTCTTTAAGTTTTAGTTTTTTTAATTTGTTTTTTTGGAAAAAAAAAACAAAAAAAGGAGAAAGAAGAAAAAGAAAGGAAAAAAATTTTAAAAAAATTAAGAGACGATATTGCCCACCACCAGATGATGAGTTCAAGTTCTTCCTTGAGACTGATATAATCATTTCAGTCTCTTATTTTAAATAATGTCTACTTCAGGCTCTTATTTGAGGAATGAGGGTACTTCGAGCTCTTATTTGAAATAATGATCACTCCATGCTTATTCGAGAAAATTAGAGACTTTAGGTCCTTATTTGGAATTTTCTCAAAAATCAAATAACAAATAATTATAAATTGTTGTAAGGTTTCTTCTTTCAAGAATTTATGGCCCAAAGACTATTATGCTAGCAAAGCCTGTTTTGCAGATACCCTGGAATTGAGAGACATGTGACTTGCATTCATTTATGGAGTTAGATCTATCTCCGCCATGACCTGTCTCTAAGCATATGCGCAGAGAGCGAGGAGAGAGGGAGAGGCGGGGGGAGAGGGGGATAATGACGTTGAGCATGTGCTAAGGCTCCAGCTTCAACGAAGAAAGAGAAGGGAGAGAGGAAAAAGGGAGATGAAAGAAAAGAATCGATGTAAGTTTTACGTTAATTGATTCTTCTGTACTAAATGTAACAAATTACCGTCTTTCGAGCTTGTACGAAAGATCTGAAAGACACTATCCCATATAAAAAGGACTAGATTGATGGCTAATTTTATTAGTAATACAACAGACAAAATCTATCATGTTAAAAAAATTTATATTATTTATTTTCACATGCGATTTTTTGTGAAATTTATTATTTCTTGATTTTTTCTACAAGTAAATCTATTTTTTCTTGAATGATTGAGTCGTGTCTTTTGTTTGTTGTAGTTGAATGGCAAACAATATATACTAGATCTCTCAACAGCTCAACCATATGAAGGTCATGAAACTTGTAACAAGGGTTCATAAATTTGGTATCTGTCTACCCGAATCAGCGCAAACAAAGTCGTAATTAATATCATGGTTATTTTTCCAGGAGGTAAGACGGGAGAAACTTCAAATTCTGGTATACTGATTGGTGTCTCAGTTAGCTTATAAGGCTTTCAGAGAGAGAGAGAGAGAGAGAGAGAGAGAGAGAGACCTGGTTGGGCTTGAACCTGCAGCATTACTCCCGGAAGTAGAGAAGCAATCCACGCACAAAAAATCAGTAGCACAGTTGATCTCTCCATTTGAGAGAGAGAGAGAGAGAGAGAGAGAGAGCAATAATAGCGTTGCAATGTGGAGGATGATGCACGCGGCAATATTTATAGGAGGTTCACTGGTGCTAGGAACTCAGGTGTGTACAGAAAACGAGAACACTCCTCAGGGATAATTAAATTTAAGCGAAACCCTCATTCATTATAACTCATTTTTGTTAAAAAATGTCTTTTAATATTTATCTTTTACAACTAAAAGACAATGCTGTATTTATGCTTAATTTTTTCATGCCCCATTTAATTATGTTTCGCATGATAATCCGCACAATGCGCGAGTTAATATCTAGTTATGAGATATTAGACTTCCATTTTGATCTCCAACAAAATCAACCAAAGCTGATAGTTTTGATATTTCGAATCCTCATGTACTTATGATTCTTCCTTGGGATTGGTATCTAAGATTGGAAACACCTGAGAATTGAGAGTTCGACCTACTGTAATCTTCTTTTTGCTAATTATTATGGAACCATCTCGATTTGATGCAGTTAGGTTTTATTTTTGCAATTTATTTCTCACTTTAATTTTTCACATTAGTTGTAAGGATCTATTATTGATTGATTATTTCAGAAATTTTGTTTGTATGCAATTATCGTTATGGATTTTCTTAAATTCGAGTTGGAGAAATTTACTGGCAGGAACAATTTCAATTTGTAGTGCATTAAGATGTGTGTGATGTTAAAGCCATAGTGTTTGGATTTAGCATTGGAGGGAGATGATAAATTTCCTCAGATTGTAGAAAAAGTTGATATTTTGAAAAAGACCATGTGTAGATGAGTGTTTTGAAAAAGTTGATACTGTTGAATCTAGGGATAATGTTTTGGTTGAAGAGATAAATTAGACGAGTGTAGATGCAGTTCGGGCAAAACTTGAAGCGTTGTACATATCAAAATCTCTTTTGAATAAACTTTTTTGATTCGACGGTTCTTCATTTCAAGATGGAAGAGGAATGTTAATCTAGGATTACATAAATGAGTTAAATAAAGTCATAATCTAAACAATGCGGATGAGAATGTATCTGAATAATGGCATACCATGATATTACTTTATTCTTTGTTCAATTCTTATGAGTAATTTCGTGGTTATCTAACAAGAGTAAGTGAATCCTGCACTGTCTTCCAAAAGAATGATATAAGAAATTGTAGGGCAACGAACGCAGAAGTGGCGTTATGGCTTGTTGGTTGAAGGCAAAAACCCAAAGATGGGTTCTTGTAAAAGACGTAAGTTTAGATTGAAGTTTAGAGTAAGGACAAAGCCATTAAGATGTTACGACTATCAAAAAAGAGGGGCACATTGCAGGTGGATTGTCCATAGCTAAAGAAAGTAGAGAAATCGGAGAGTGACGCAAATGTCACACGGGCTAGAGGGGAGGAGTCATACATTTTGAGTCGGACTACTAGTACGACTGTAGAGGAGTGGATCATGAATTCTATATTCACATATCACATGACATCACATGAGGATTGATTTTCAGATTATTAATCTATTGATGTTGATTTATTTCAGAGTCTCAAACTTTGAAGGTTATCATAGTTGCACTTATGGTCATGAAGGGGAAGCAGGCAAGCGGTCTCTACTACCTTCAGGGATAGACAATTATAGGCTCAACTCGTACAGTTTTATCCACATGTCCGAGAGAGGTATGAACATTTCAAGTGAGCAGAGTTTTTTGTATGGGCATGAAATCGGGAAGATGGACTTTTGCAAACATTGTGTGTTTGACAAGCAGCATAGAATACAGCTCAGCACAGGAGTTCCCAGGACCAAGGTACAATAAATTACATTTATTCAAACTTGTGGGACCCTTCAATTGAAAGGAGGTACCTCAAGTATGTACTAACATTCATTTATGAGGTCGACTGATCACTTATTGATACTAATAAAAACGTTGCCCATTTTATTTTTATTTTTGTTAATGTGAAGAAATATGAATCTATGGACTTTGTTTTCAAATTAATGAAATCTGATATTCCACAATTAATACGAATGGACAAGAATGTTACCTCAGATATGAAAAATCTTTGCAATGGAGATGGAATCTACCTTTACCGACAAAGTGTACGATCCCGCGTGAAGAAGGCAATCCATTTGTCAAGATTTTTGAAGCTTAAATTTTTTTTTTTTTTTTTTTTTTTTTTTTTTTTTTGGTCGGAAAGATATTTCATTGATTACTTCGAGGATTCCGAATTACAACTTAACTGAAAGTCCATACATAAAATAAGATAAAGCTCCAGCGGGGGATGGGAAACCCAATTACTTGGTAAGGAGCCGGTGTTGTGCGACTTCGCAAGCCAGTCTGCCGCCCGGTTGGTTTCCCGGGCTTCGTACCTCAATGTGACATTCAAAGATCCGGGCCGCAATTCTCTCAGTCCGGGACGAGATGGACGAGAAGCCCATGCAACTTCTGTTTGGCCCAAGATGGCTTCCACGGCATAAATGCAATCGCTGGAAATACACACGGGGGAAGAGAAGATGAGTTGAGTTCGTGCGGCAGTTCGAAGACCTGTCAGAGCTGTTCTTTGTCTACTCAACCAAAGTAAAGCTTGTTGGACAGCTAGGGTTTCTCCCTCTTGAGCCGATTGAGCACGAAATTTTTGCGCAAAGCCTCCGATGCACACGCCCGCTTCTCCTCTACATATACCAGCAATCGATCCCTCGATTTCTCGGCCAGCCAAGAGCAATCGACGTTGATCTTCAAGGAGCCCGTAGCGGAGGCCGCCCAGTGCGCGGATCTGATTTCTTAAATTTTTCCCGTGGGTTCCATTTTTCGTAGAGCTGGTGGGAGAGTAGGGCTTCACTAACGATTTGTTCCTGTGTTTTTCGCTTCCCGTTGAAGATCCAAGCGTTGCGGGCTTTCCAAATAAGCCAAAGGGTGGTCGCGAAGATAGCTTTTTGACTTTCTTGTGATTCCGGATCCGAGGTATTCAGTCACCCACCGGTCTGTTCTTGTTATAGAGGTTGGAGAAACATTCATGTCGGTATAATGATGCTTGCGGATCTTTCTTGTCCACGAGGCAAAGTCCGAAAAGGTGTTCGAGAGGTCTCCGGAAATTGGGAACATAGTGGGCATGTTGGTTCGGGTATAATCTTTCTCCGGTATAGGTTAGCTCTAGTGGGGAGGCCTTCATTGCATAAACTCCACATAAAGTGTCGATTAAGGGTGTAGTCCGTAGGTGCCAAATTTCTGTCCATAATTGTAGCGGCACCCGATATGAAGATGATGCCCGGCACTCGTTTTGCTTGTGTTGGCTTCTTGTAGTTTATGATACCCGTTTTTAGTTTTGTACTCCCCGAGTTATGCCCCCGTCCAAATTAGACGGTGCAGTCCGCAAATATGCTGAGTGTGGTTGCTTGAATTTCCTCTGAGGTTTGGCTGTCAAAAATCTCTGTGATCTTGTGATATTTCCATGTACGCGTAGTTGGATCAATAATTTCTGCCACTAGCTTAGGATCATCACGGTTCGCCGGTCCCCCAATACTTCCTGACATTAGCCAACGATCATCTCTCAAGTTGATAGATTTTCCATCCCCGACCTCCCATTTCAGATCGGTTTTAGGACATCGCGGCCTATTAAAAGGCTTTGCCAACCCCAAGACGGTCTGCTCCTCTTGTAGCAGTCCATAGATTACCGTTAGGGAAATAGAGGCCTTTAAAAATTCTGCTCCACAAGGCTTCGGGAGTTTTCTCTAATCTCCGAGGCTTGTTTTCCCAACATGGCTTTGTTAAATTCCACTAAATCTTTAAATCCCATTCCTCCTTGTGCTTTCCTCTTCTTCAACACTTCCCAACTCTTCCAATGAATACCTTTTTCTTGCGTTACTGTCTCCACCGAAGGCTGAGATTTTCCTTTCGATTGCCCGGCAAATAGATAGAGGAATCTTAAAGATATTCATGGCATATTGGGGTAGTGCCTCGAACAACCATTTTAATTAACACCTCTTTCCCTGCCTTCGATATTAATTGTTCTTTCCATCCCTCCAATTTTCTGTCCACCCGTGCAATGATCCAATCTAGCATCTGTTTTTAGTTTGGCCCCAATCGAGATGGTATCCCTAAATATTTCCCAGTTTTCTCTAGGATAGGAACCCTCGGTTCAGCTGCAATATTGTGTTTTAAAGCCTTGTGGACAGCTAGCCCCAAGAAAAACACCAGATTTGTTCAGGTTGATCGACGACCGAAGCAAAACAATAACAATTTAGGATATTAGACAGATTCTGAGCTTCCATGAGAGTACCATCCAAGAAGAAAATAGCGTCGTCTGCAAAGAATAGATGGGATAAGATAGGGCAGTGTGGGTTTAATTTGATACCCTTTAAGGTCCCATCCATAATAGCCTTAGTCACCATGTGGGAGAGGGCATTTGCCATAATGATGAATAAATAAGGTGAGAGAGGATCCCCTTGTCGAATACCTCGAGTTGGAGTGAAAGAATCCCCTGGTTGGCCATTAAGTAACACCCGGAAGTGAGCTGAAGATATACAAAATTTGACCATATTCACCCATTTCTCGTTAAATCCCATCTTCTTCATACAGTCACATAAAAAGTCCCACTCAACTCGTCATATGCTTTCTTCATGTCTAGCTTCAGACGGCTTGGAACTTTCGACGTCGCTTTCTAACCCGTAGTTGATGAAGGACTTCTTGAACAATAAAGATGTTGTCCTGTATTTGCCTACCCCCTACGAATGCGCTTTGTTCCGAGGATATAATAGATGGGAGCCAAGGTTTCAATCTATTTGCCATGACCTTTGCAATAACTTTGTAGCTAAAGTTGCACGAGACTTATAGGTCTGAATTCATTATGCTTTCGGGATTAGCAACCTTAGGGATAAGCGTAAGAAAGGTCTCATTAATGGCTGTATTGAATCTGCCTTCTTTGAAAAAGGAATCTACTAGATGAAATATATCTTCTTGAATAGTGGCCCACCGACTCGATAGAATAGACCGCTTAAACCGTCCGGTCCAGGGGGCTTTGGCTGCCCCCATTTGGAAAACCACTTGCTCCACCTCCTCCATAGTAACCCGGGCTATTAACTGCTCATTCATTTCTTCAAAACAGAAATTGGACAATGCTCTAGAACTGGTTGATAATGCCGAGGACCCACCGTTCTATACAACTCTTTGTAATAAGTGGTGATGTGGTGTTTAATGACATGAGGCTCTCGACACCACCTATCTTCTTCAATCTTCAACATCTTGATTTGATTTCTTTGTCTCCTTTGGATTGTGGTAGCATGAAAAAATTTTGAGTTCCTATCACCCCACTTTAACCAGTTAATTCTAGAACGAATACCCCAATACAATTCTTCTTGGCGCCACAAAGAGCTGATTTTTCCGTGATAGTATTATATTCCTCTACCCTTGCCGTCTCGATTTGCCCCTGTTTGTGATCTGAATGAGCTGATGGCTTAGTTGGTCAATCTGTTTTGAAGCATTTTTAAACGATGCCCCCGCTCCATTTTCGCAAATCTTCGCTTACCCTTGTTGTTTTCTCGCACCAGATCTCTTTGCTGCCAATTCTCGACTTCCAAGCGTTATCTACTATCTTTACACATTCGGGATGATCTAACCAGAAAGCCTCAAACCTGAATAATCGATGTTTTTTTCTGTTCCCCGCATTTAAACATAATAAGAGGGGACTATGATCAGATCCTATTGCTGGAAATGCATAGGCTTCAAGACAGGAAATAGGATTCTCCATTCGAGGTTGCAAAATACTCGATCAAGCCTTTTTTTGACTAAATCATCCCCTTCTCTCTTGTTAGTCCACGTGAATGCGCACCCCTTACTTTCAATATCTATCAAAGAACATGAGTCAACAAAGTGCCTAAACGCCGTCATTCGAAATCTTTGTGTTAGACGTCGGCCTATCTTCTCCCAATGATATAGCACCTCATTAAAGTCACCAATACAGAGCCAAGGTGCTGTTGTCACTCCATGTCTAGTGTGAAGTAGGTTCCAAAGAGATACTCTCTCATGGAAGTCGGTGGATGCATGTAAGAAGGAAATCTGCATTTTATATCCATTTCCGAGTCATTTTACATGAAAGATCAATGAACTCTTGGCAGCTGTGCTCAATAGTAAGTTGTACCAAGTCATCCCAAAGTAACACCAAGCCTCCCGCCGTGCCGGTAGGATTAACAACAAACATAGAAGAGAATTTTAGACTTCTTTTGATATGTTCCACCTTATGGTACTGATTTTTGGTTTCCATAAGGAAAACCAAATTAGGTCTCTCGCGAGCCACCGGGGCTCGTAGTTCTGGACCGTCAAGGGAGAACCTAAACCTTGACAGGTTCCGCTTAACACCTTCATGGCTTTCTTGGTGGCTTATTAGGGCTAGCCACCAAAGCCCGTGCTGTTTCACCTTCCCATAGTTGAATTGGTGTTTCCGGAAGTTTGTCCATATCCACCGGGGTTGTCATGTCTGCTCTTTCTCTCATACGGGGTGAATCGTTTTAACTTTTTTGATGTCTGTTTTTTTTTCCCGGTTTGGCTGCACCCGTGATCCCCATCACTTCATCATGCATTAGATGCTCTATCGGTAGTTCCACATTCTGCTGGATGCGTTTACCTTTTACGTGCTGCGAGTTCGTAGAGAGTGATAATTCTGGTGTTGTTTGTATTGTAGGATGATAAAGAACAATGGCTTGGCTGCCATCTATTGCCGATGTTTTGCTGTTCAAGTCTTCGAGAGGGGGATGACCGGAGTCTCGGGAATCACTTCCTCTTCGCTAATGTAAGATCTATCTCCCCATAAAAGGTAGTCCAACAGGGGCTGCATGTCTTCACCTCTGCTTTCAGCCAAGATCCAAAACGTCCCGGTTTGTCTTGAGGAAGACCAGATTCTTCATAGGGAAATGTAGGGCAATAGTTTGCATAATGACCAATGTAACCACAGAATAGCAATAGTGTGGTAGTCTTTCATATTTAAAGTCAATCCACCACTTTCTATCACCCACATGAATTATTGTTCCAGTTTTTAGGGGATTAAGCAGATTCAGCCTTACCCTTGCTTTTCCAATTCTTCTAGAGCTGTTATTTCGGGCATCAATTCTAACTTCCTCTACTTCTCCCATTTTTCCAGCAATCATTCTTATACACTCCTCCGTCATAGCAGCTCGTGGAAGCCCAATCAGATGCACCCAAAAGAAACAATGCTTGAACTCATAACAGTGTTCGGGAATGGTCGGGTCACCTTCTGTAGGACTAACGATGGCTTGAGAAACACCAAGGGCTTGTCTCGCATAATTCTTTTCTGTTCTTCCTCGGAGTTAAAGATAAAGACAAAGAAACCTGGTTCAATCACCTCGCATCTAACCTCTTCTACTTTCCAAACTTTTTCATTGTCTCCCCGGAAATGCTTTGGGAAATTGACATTGGGTTTCGAGAATAATTTTCCATATAATAGATACTCACCATTCTGTTTATGAACCTCGGTATGCGTCCATTCAGTTCGGTGATGTCATCAACAGCCCATAAATCACCCATTCGTTTGCAAAGAGCCATCATTCGGAGATGATTTTCCTGATTTCCCTCCATGGATAAGTGAGATGTAGCCCTAAATACAAGGATGCAGTATAGGGGATATGGGCGAGAAAGGTAGGTTTGGATGGGTTTTGTGATTGATTTGAAAATGAAGGGAGCTCGAGGTTATTGCTTTACTAGGAGAATGCTGGGAAGACGGGTTAGGGTTTCGGGCGATGTACAATATTTGAGATCGTAACAACGAAGAAGAGGAGCTAATCGGGAGGTGATGCTTTGGGTGCAGCCATGTCACGAGGGGTATGCGGGAAAGAGGAAAAACACCGAACGGGATTGGAGAAAGCTCATCTTCAGCGAGAGGGGGAGCTAATCGGGAGGAGATGCCATGGGCACAGCCTTTTTGAAGCTTAAATGGTGGAGACTTAACTTGCACGAGAATCGATGGAATAACACGGAGTGTAGACCCCATGTGAATCGCCTAATTGATGAGAACAGGAACTGTGTGGTCCCATAACATTATTAAAGTTGTCTGTAAATATATTTTCCAGTCAAAAAGATGATTTCGGTGGGCCCTCGACAGCAGGGTGAAATCAGACTCGAGTTGATGTTTCACTATTTATTTTGAATAATCTTCGCACTATTTGTTTTGAATAATCTTCGCACTAAGTCCTTCATAAGAATAGATTTCCTTTCCTCCGCTAAAAAGTAAGACCGAAATTCTCCATTTCTCTACTTTATTTGGAATAAGGAAGGAAGTCTTGTCTGCTGCTCTTAGCTTAGCGGTGCTCATTGCTTCCGACCTTTTAAAGTGAAACATTCTCAAGAACAAAACCCTAGGTTGTTGTCCTCGTAACTGGTGTAAAGTGTTTTGGATTGTGATAAGATGAAAGCAGGAGTATCATATGAGGGCGGTCAAGTCACGAAAAGAAAATCTCAAATTAACTTCTACTACCATGCCGCAAATCAAGGGGTGCATATTGATCTTGAGGTGGCTAGAGAAAGGATCGACTTCTACTACCATGCCGCATATCAAATGTCCATAATTTCTCATGCTTTGTATTAAAAAAAAAAAGTGAAAAAAACCTCAAGGTATACCCATTATGACCGTTGCGACCTACTCATTGGTAGGGGTATCAAATGGTTTGGTTCGGTTCGGTTTTTTTGAAAAATCGAACTGAACCGAACTGTTTAGAAAAACCTCTGAATTGAACCAAATGAGACTCAAACCGAACCGATTTGAACCGAAATTTTGGTCATATTCGGTTCGGTTCGATTCAGTTCGATTTTTTTGGTTTTCAAATTTAAGTTTTCGGTTTTTTCACTATATGATTTTCTCATGATTTCTTTTTCTCAACCAATTCTATAGCTTCTAACCTTCCTCTTTCTCATCTTCACCAGCACTTACCTCGGCCCCCGAAGAATTCTGACTAGTAAGACCACATCTACCAGCCAGCAACATACACAAGAACCGAAAACAGAAAAAGAACGCGCCCAAGAGAAAGAAAATTACACCTCTTAGATCGTCTATGTTGAGCATTAAACATGTATGCGCACAGCCACTTCCACCCTCTTGTTTTCCAACACCCACTTCACTCCCCACTGCATTCAAACCATCCATCCCCCCTCCTCTTTTTCTCCTTTCAATCACTCCTCATAAACTCCAACACACCATTCAAAGCTCAGACATTCGAGCGTAAATGCAGATGCATAGTGAATGACCCACTTAAGCGGAAGGAACAAGAATGATTTCAGGAGGATGAAAACAAAGACTAGCACTAGTTCTGGGCAAGTCCTGAACGAAAGGCTAGATTTTTAGGCATGCGCGAGCGAGCGAGCGTGAGAGAGAGAGAGAGAGAGAATTAATGCAATCTCGAAATGGAAGCAGGCCAAAAATTTACCCAAGCGAATAGCAGCACCAAGAAATAAGCTCTTACCCTGCGAGATGGCACCAAGAAATAAGCTCTTATCGGTTTGTTGGTTCGGTCACCAATAAAAAAATTTTAATTTTTAATGAGAACCAAATCGAAAAAATCAAATTTTAAGGTTTGATTTTCGATTCAGTTTTTGATACCCCTACTCATCGGTAGGGAGAAAGAGAGATTTGGAGGTATTGCCTAATTTTACATGACATTGGACATTCGATTTTAATTTGATTAATCCCATGTGAATTTTTACATAAGGAGTCGCCACTAGTATATTGAGATTTGTTAAAAACCAAGTGAGACGTGTAAGTGTACTTTACTTTCTACGCAATTAGAAAATCTAGGGTTAAGAGACTTGGAGGAAAAGTGTCAAAAAAAGTCCTAAACATTTTGTATTTGTGCCAATTTAGTCTTAAACCTTTTGATTTGGTGCTAATTTTTAGTCATAAACCTTTTAATGGTGTCGATTTAGTCCAAAATCTTTTGAACTAGTGCCGATTTAATCATAAACATTTTAGCTTTGTGCCAATTTAGTCTTTTAAGCTAATTTTAGTTAGATTCTCGCGACATGGACACCGGCCCACTAATGTGGATAATTTTTAATAATTTTTTTAATAATTTTTTTTTTTCCTTTTTACGTTTCTTTCCTTTTTTTTTTTTTTTTTCTCTATCTCCTCCCTTTCTTCTTCCTCTTGGTGGTGGCAAACCGATAGGCGATGGCCGGGCGGGTTGGCCTCACTGGCCAGGTGGCCGAGCCTTGCGAGGGCCGACCTTACCAAATTTGGCTTGGGAGAAGCCAACCCGAGCTTGGGCGAAGGTAGCCTCGGCGAGGGCTCCCTAGCCAAATCCGGCAAGGCTAGCCCTTGCCTAAGCTAGGTAGCCTCACCGGGTGACGCTCAGCTAAGGTGACGCTCAGGGCTAAGTGAGGGTTGGTCTCACCAAATTTGGTCTAGGTGAGGGTAGCCTCGACAAGAGCTCCTCTCACCAAATCTAGCAAAGCTGCCTTGGCCTCAAGGGCTGGGCTTGGTGAGGCTGCCTTCGCCCAAGCCAAATTCAGCAAAGCCAGCCCTCATTGGTGCTTGGCCTCACCCTGGCTAAGCAAGGCCAGCCCGCTCGGCCATGGGCAGTGGCCAACCATTGCTTGCCGGGGCCACCACCAAGAGGAAGGAGAAAGGGAGGACAAAGAAACAAGAAGGAAAGAAAAAATCAAAAAAAATAAAATAAAAAAATAAAAAATAAAAAATAAAAAATAATCGAAAAATTATTAAAAAATTATCAACGCCAAGGTGTCGGCGATACCATGTCGTGAGCTGGTGTTCACGCTAGTAAAATCCGACTAAAATAAGTCAGAAGGACTAAATTAGCACAAAACTAAAAGGTTTATTATTAAATTGGTACTAGTTCAATAGGTTTAAGACTAAATTGACACTATTAAAATGTTTATGATTAAATTGGCTTCAAGACTAAATTGGCACTATTAAAAAGTTTAGGACTAAATTATCACAAATACAAAAGGTTTAGGACTTTTCTATCACTTTTCCCGATACTTGGTTGTACTAATTAATCAACTAGTGCCATTTCCATACATAATCATGTTCATTAAAAAAAAAAAAAGATTTGTTAGATGGTTTGGATTAATTTTAAACCCATCTAGTAACATGTGAAGTGATGATGTGGGTACACAATTATTAAAGTAACAATCAGCAACCAAGGAAGTATTAAATATGTTACAAGAAAAAACAATAATCTAACACTACAAAATAAGGAACATGCCATTCCTAATTAGGCTAAAGGAAAACCTTAATCGACATACTAAAAATGCAGAATCAAGAGCGTTGGTCTCAAAAAGGAACATTCAAACCCTATTGTAAAGCCTTAAGAATTTGTTCAATTTTAAGCACAATTTTTTTATAGAGGATGTTTATACATTTGAATAGAAAACTACTCAAAAGCTAATTTTTAAGTTTTTTCTTGAGTTTTAGAAGAAAGAAAGAATTTTCGGAAATTTTTAATTTTTTAGTAACTTTTTTAAAATAAATATTTTCATGATTTTTTAATTGATAATACGAAAATAGGGACGCGATCAGAACATGAGCTGTTCGAGAACATGCTTTAAACGGGGTTACTACTTAGGCCAATTTTAATTGAAACTTCAAAAGCCCACTCTCCCTAAAGCAACACAAAGCCCATTACTCAAGCCCTTTTTCCTTTCATGACTATTTCAGCCCAAGATTCATTAAGCCTAAATGAACCTAAAGGTCACTATGCCTAGCTAAGCCCACAACACTCGCTCCTCTTGACCACCCCTTCTCCGTTCTATTTCAACATAAACGTAAGAAGAGTGACCACGCCCAAGCATGACCGAACGCCAAGCTTCGCAGTGAATGAATTAATATGTGCCCATCACCGGACTTCAACCGCCAGACCGATTTACCATCAGTTTTCACTTCTAACACCAGATGATTAACACCCATACACCCATAGCAAGTCAGCAACTAACGTCCATCGTCCTGGTCGGCCTCCACCTCGACTCACCGTCGAAAAAGCAAATCTACTTCCGTCACTCTGGCCAGCCATTGCATTAGACGGAAAAGACACAATACGCACAAAGAAACGACACATCAAGCAACGGATCAAAGAAAAACTACAAATCCGCGTCTAAGGACCAATGAACACCCAGAATCAACCCAAAATCAGAGGAGTTCTAAGCGAAATCCAGTTCGAGCATTTCATCGAACAGGTGAGGTGCATTGGCTAAAAGAGAAAAAAAAAAACGAATGGACTGAACCCAAACTCGTGCCGACTCATGCCATCAACAAGAAATGACCCCAAAAAAGAAAAAAAGAAAAAAACACATCACACGTACGGATGGGGACCGGAACTCGCGCTAACCGGACAAAGGCGACCCCGGTCCGGCGAGCCCGAAAGAGGGCAAGACGAGGCGTAAGAAGGTAAAAACAGGGGCGTGTGATAGTACTCTCCACCCGGCTCGGCGGCGACGGGCGGTGGGCGAGCTCGGTAGATCGCGCTACGTCCGTTCGTCTCGCGCGTCTCCGAGGCGGGATCCTCGGGAAATCGACCCGACCGGAGGAAAATCAAGAAAAGAATGAGAACCCGGATCTACCGTGGGCTCGACGCGGGAAGTGGGGCGACGTTGGTGGGATTTCGGCCGGGGTTCAAGCGTATCCGTCGCCGGAGGAACCCTCTCGCTCTCAGCCCCGCTCTCTGCTCTCTCTCTCGCTCTCCTGGATCTCTCTCTCCGAACCCCCGTCCGAATCTCCTCCCTTGCTCGCTCTCCTCTCTCCCTTTTAAGTCACCCAGCGCACATGACCTCCTGCAACCCCAGCTGTTGCTGCCGCTCTGCCCCGACCACCAACTCCGGTGCGACGCTCGCGCCTGTCTCCTCTGCCTCTGTCCTTGGGTCCTCTCTCTCCTTTTTTGCGGAATGCGTGAGAAGGTGAGGGAGAGGAGGAAGGAGAGGCCGGCTTGGGCTGAAAAGAAAGAACAAAAATGGGGGAGAGAAAAAGAAAAGATAAAAATTGGCCGGGGCGGCCTGCCCCGGCCCGGTCTCGCTTTTCCCCTTCTCTCTCTCTTTTTAATAAAAAAAGTTATTATCATATAATAATTTATAATAATAATTTTTTAAATATTTTTCTTAAATTTTTAATACTAGTAATGCAAATGCTCCTAATGTCTATATGATTTAGTGAGAATTTTTGCTAGGGTTTAAAATTTAATCCTAATTTTTATGTAATTGATTAATGATTAAACGGATTGCCAAAAATTTGGGTATCAAGATTTCGTTAGATGATTTTTCTGTCAAAAAAATGTAATCAATGTAGACAAATTTTAATATGTCACATAAGTGCAAGTTTTAAATTTTTAGTGCCACAAAAAATACATGGTATTTATGTCAAAATGAAAATAGTTTAGGTTTTTGGTGGCTTTATCCCTTCTTTTTATGCTAAAAGAGTTTTCCAATATTTTTTTTTTCATGTCTGAAAAATATGGATTTTTTCCATAACAATAAATTTCAATAGTTATTGGTGAGTGTTGGAAAATGTTGATTAAAAAATTATCAGTAACTTTTTTTTTCTAGGTAACTTGTTGGTAATTTACCAACACTTTGATAAAATAATAATTATTTATATAATATGTAAATTAGGAATATCTATACTAATCTGCCAACTTTTTATCTACATAACTCATGAACATTTCAAGTTTATTAACTTTTATGCAAAATTATCGATTTAAATTATCGACTAATTTTGGGTTACCAACTCTCATTTAAGTTGTTGTCCAATGTTTTTATAGTTTCCGTTTGAATTTACCAACTTTTTAATTGATTTATCAGCTTTTATATGCCTTGGTTAGAGGGCCGTTTACTAACTCTATAACCAACTTAATTACCGTGACTCACTAAATTTTGTTCCATTAAATTACAACTTAATATTGGGCTTTCAAAATGAGTTACCATAATTTAGTTAGAAAATTTAAGCCATCAATGATAAAGATAAATAAAAGTTAGTAAATGATATAGAGGAATTTTTTTTTGTTAGAGACAAAAATTTGTAATTTAAGAAAAGACAAAATAACATTGGCAACTGACTTAGAATAAGGAAAGTTGATAATCACTCTAATTGAGATTGGTAATATTTTAAAAGAGTTGTTATGTCTAAAAAGTTAGTAAGTAAGACAAAAGAAAGTGAGAACTCTATAAATAAGTTGGTAAATAAATAAAAACTAAATGTTAGTAACGCAACTCAAATGAGAGTTGGTAAACCAAAATTAATTGATAAATTAATAAAAAAAAGTTGTGTTGAGTTGTGGCTCATACTTCTCGTTAACATGAAGGCATGGTGGCCTGCCTCCCAGTGAGTGGGCCGGGGTCAATGTTTAATGCATGTTTTTCTTGGTATAGTTCAATTTATTTGTTCCATTGGAAAGGAGGAAGTTGACTGAGGGTGTCACAAGCACAAAATGCTTTGTTTTTCCTTTTATTCATCTAGGTACTAAACCTATTCATCGTTCTAATAACAGTAAATACTCAGATTACTTGTTATAATTACAGTCAATCAAAAAATGCTTGGACCGATTGCGAATTCACATGTCAACTTCTACCTATCTATTCACATTTCTCGAGTGCACTTGGTTGATTTCATGATTTAGCTTCACGGCTTAAGCTAGTATAGACAATATTCCCATGGTACACAGAATTTCTCATTCCACAGTTGTCTTTCTTGGGGACATTCCTTAAATTTTGTATTAGAAAATGAACTTTTTTTTTTTTTTGGTTCGAGGTAAACATGTAATTTTGGCCGCAAGATTCTGAATCACCGTTGTAAATTCATATAACTGGTAACCTGTTGATTACTAACTGTAATTTAGGAAAAACATGAACGATTCACAACCATCAATGAAGTTGACTATGTTGAAAGATAGTGCTCACTCAATATCTATAATAACACAGACGAGAATAGCCTCTGGGTATTCCGATCTTCTACACAGACACAAATTCAAAATATAGGAAGACTTGATTTTAGTCCTGGGAGTTGCCAAAGTTTCACAATCGACGGGACGAATGCTAATGGATCGAATGAACTACCCTTACCGGGGTGCATTATCTAATTCAACTTCCAAGGAGGCCGCTTCTATATGCTCCTCTTGATTTCCGTCCACATACTTGTGCTTGAATGCCAGTTCAATCGCCCTCTTCAAATCTATCAGAACACGATTTATGTCTGGCCTTGCATCTGGTTTTTGTTGTGTACAAGATTCCGCAACCTTCGCTGCTATCTCGGCTGAGTCGATGTCGAATTTTTCTTCCACCTTTGGATCGATAAGTCCGCGTATATTTCCATTTTTGAACTTCGGAATCGCCCATTCACATATGTGCACGCTTTTTCCATCTCCACTTGTATTGATTGCTGGATGTCCTGAAATTAGCTCAAGAAGCACAATCCCAAAACTGTAGACGTCACTTTTCTTGTTTAATTCATAAGCAAATGGTTTATACTTGCACAACATACAATAAGAACATGGATTGTCGGATTTTCTACGAGAATAGAGATTGAGAACCATCTTAACAATATTAAGTGTAAGCCGTTACTCAGGGGGGAGGTAGGCAGGAGTGCCCCAAGGACTAGTTGACATGTAAGAACCATTTGTAGCTGCCAAAGGTCTCGACAGACCGAAGTCGGATATTTTGGCTTGCATGTTTTCATTTAACAAGATTATTGATACTTAAATTTTGACAACCCGTTTAGTTATTTATCGCATTAAAAATTAGGGGATAATTTTATTCTTGAAAAAAATATTAATTACATAGCATATAAATTTAGGTGTATTTGTTTTTAATTTGTATTTTGTGCATTTATTTATTGGACCGGTCGCAAATGAGTTGAAATTAGTGGTTTTGCATGTAGAATGCTTCTTTCCAATTCAAGTTGGGGAAGAGTGATCGTGTCACAAATATTCTTACTGTTTATAGTTGTCGTGGTCGACGTCATTTTATGGTCGTCCAAAGATGCAGTACATTGCTTTATCGTTCTCTTTTTTGGGCCATTCAGAAAAAAAGTAACGAGTAAACTTTTGAAAATCTGGCCATCCTTTTGATAGTGCCCTTTCCTTGACTTGAGTTGACTTGAACATCTCTCTCGGTAAGTCTCTTTAATGCATAGCAAGTGGAACGATATTGATAAATTCCGTCAGATGATTTTAAATCAACCTAAATTATTAGAGAAAAATTAGTCAAGAATCATAAACCTATTACATTTTTATCATTTCAATTGTAGACTTTTTAATTTTGTTAATTGAGTCATAAATATTTTTCTTGTTTTACTAATTGAGTCAAAAACATTTTCACATTTTATTAATTGAGTTTATTTGGCCAATTTTAACTAAAAATTACTAATATAGACGTTGACTATCTTACATGATACGACCAGCGTTGATGTTAACAATTTTTATGATACATGAATTTTTTACTTTTTATTTTCCTTTTTTTCCAAGCTTGGCAAGGGTCGAAAAAAAGGAAAAGAAATAAAGAAAAAGAAAAAAAATGAAGAGAAAATTTTAAAAAATAATAGTGTCCGATTGTCCAGGCGCATTTTGCTTGGACACTCGACCCAACAATGTGGTTTTCAATCCAAACATGTTTTAATCCCTATTTTGAAGTCCTTATAAGTCACAACTTGCGACAACCCTAGGGATCTGAGTATGTCCTTCTATTGCTCTCATCCTCTTTAGGGTTTATGCTCGGCGGAGGATGGGGAGCCTTCATTCCTAGGTGCGAAGCAAAATAAACTTGGGAAATTGGGCTAGGGGGAGAGGGAGGCGCACCCTCATCAATAAGGGCGCACATGACAATATTTTTTGAACAAAAATCAATTTATGGGCAAAAATTGATTTCTCTATTTCTATTCCCTAGACGAGTTTTTAAGTGAAGAAACACGTTTGATAACGACTCAAAATTTATATTTCTGAAGTAGAAATTTGTTTGATAACATAATAAAATTTTTATTTCTTAAGGGGGAGAGGGGTTGGCATCCAATGCCCCTCTGCCGGCATCCGGCGGCTAGTGGCTAGCGTCCAGCATGCCACGGACGGCGAGTAGATGGCAAGTGGTGACGAGTGAACGATAAGAAGGGTTTTCATTTCTCACTTTTGTTCCAGAAATAGAAAAGTTTTAACTTTTGATTTCTGCTCCAAATATATTTATGGAATAGAAATCTATTCTAAAAATAGAAAAATGAAATTTACGAACACAACCAATAATGGTCAATTCTTCTATGTATGAAGTTAAACCAGCAGGAAAAAAATCCCAAATAATAAGTCGATTGGATATGCATGCACGATGCCCCATTGACAAAGCTGTTCCTTGTGGGGAAGAGTACTCCTGATCACAATGCACTCACGGCAAGATCCAGAGCATTATCAAATTAATTAGACCATTTTAAAGCAAAAATCACTTTTATTTTCTTCAATCCAAGTATATGGGATGCGATCTTTTCCATTACGGAAGTCAAGAACTTGCCACGGCATTCGTGGATAATTTTTACTTCTCTTTTGGGGGCCAAAAGAGAAGTGCTTTGGCTTGAGCAAGAAAGGGTAGTGGACGGATTCCCCGATGGAGAACAATAAGAAAATGACTTCTGCTTCAATAATGCACACCGCTCTCCCATTAAAGACATCAATGACCAAAAAGTTTTGCTTTAGTAAAAGTGAGTTTTGCTTTCACATTTCCCAATTGAAAAGATGGCAAAACCATTTCATGCGTCAAGAAAAACAATTAAAAAATAAAAAAGAGATTGTCATGCAAAAATTTTGTCATGGAAAATTTTTACTCCTCCTTTGGGGGCCAAAAGAGAAGTGCTTTGGCTTGAGCAAGAAAAGGCAGTGGACGGATTCCCCGATGGAGAACAATAAGAAAATGACTTCTACTTCAATAATGCACACCGCTCTCCCATTAAAGACATCAATGAGCAAAAAGTTTTGCTTTAGTAAAAGTGAGTTTTGCTTTCATATTTCCCAATTGAAAAGATGGCAAAACCATTTCATGCGTCAAGAAAAACAATTAAAAAATAAAAAAAGAGATTGTCATGCAAAATTTTTGTCATGGAAACTTTTTACTCCTCTTTTGGGGGCCAAAAGAGAAGTGCTTTGGCTTGAGCAAGAAAAGGCAGTGGACGGATTCCCCGATGGAGAACAATAAGAAAATGACTTCCGCTTCAATAATGCACACCGCACTCCCATCAAAGAAATTAATGAGCAAAAAGTTTTGCTTTAGTAAAAGTGAGTTTTGCTTTCACATTTCCCAATTGAAAAGATGGCAAAGCCATTTCATGCGTCAAGAAAAACAATTAAAAAGAAAAGAGATTATCATGCAAAATTTATCATGCAAAATTTTTGTCATGGAAAATTTTTCTTTTCAAAAAGTATAAAAAAAGAATATGAGAGTGGAGTCATCCAAAGTTAAAAAAATGTTTAAATAAAAGCATGAAGCACAATTATTTTCTCAAAAGAAAACTCTGAATGAATGTTATATTGGGGGCTGAAATGACTATTGACTAATTCAATCTTAAATAAAAGCACTAGCTGGCCAAATCCTCGCCAGGCAACAAGTATGTGCATCTCACGTGCCATTTTCCAAGCCACGGTTGGGGGCATTGGAGCATTTGTTTTTTTCTTTCTTCTTTTTACTTTTCCTTGTTGCGACTTTCCCAGCCGTAAACCATTAGAGAAAGCTAATGGATTACTAAGCTTACACTTAGTGCGGACTCTCCCAAGCCCATACTAATTGTAACTTTGAGGGGTTTTAATCTAATCATCTAATAATCAAATGCAATTCAATTTGGAGTAGTCACTAATCCATAATGGGTCAATTAGAAACTTAAGCAATTTATGAACCAGATATTCATGTAAACGAGGACTTGGTTATGTTAGGTTAAATATAACACCATTTCGATATTTTTTCTCTTTATTCAAAAATATTTTGCAAGTAATTTGAGTCAATTTTAAGCCTAACCACTAACAACATGTGAGAGATGATCATGTGGGCCTACAAACAAGAATTTAACACTCAACAATTTGAGCAATTATTAAATTACTTGAGGAGATAGAAAAACCTTGGTGTGCTAAGCAAAGCTTCCAATGAATGTTTTACAAAATATTAATTGATGACCAAGGAACGATTTGATGTATGCATGGCTTAGACATGATTTCTAGATATGAACAAGAGATGCCAATTCACTCTTTTTGCATTTTTCTTGTTTAACAATAACATAATTAAATTAAATGCTATGACTATGTGAATTCTAATTTAGCATGTATTGATGAACTAACATGAAATCCCGAATGATATGTATGCTACATTGGAAAATTTGCATAAATTATCCAAAAAGACTTACATTGGAATTTCGCATAGAGTTTTATGACTCAATTATAAAGATTGAATTGGTTTTTGTACAATAAGTTCATAGTTAATTTAGTAAAATTTTCCCTTCTCTGCTAATGGCAATGGGACTTGTGCAATGTATGACATACAACAACCAACAAGAAAAATGTATGCATGGAGATTGCCAAGATGTTTCGCTTGTAAATAATGGAGGGGACTTGTCTTGCACTTGGATAAGTGAAACAAAAGGCAGAACAACGACCAACTCAGTGGATACAAACTGGCCTCACTTTTTTTAAAGCTGCTTTTCCCCCCTTATTAGGTTGTCGTATAATAAAATAAAGTATGTCGGAGAATACTTTCGTCACGGAAAAACAGATTTTTTTGATGTGGAATATGAGAGTGTGGGTCATCAAGAGTCATTTCATGTTGGCAATGTGATGATGACTTGATCTTTGCTTTTCATATTCCACCAACTCCTGCACAATTGACTCAAATTATTCAAAATACTTGATCGGATAAAAACGTCATATGATTTTATGCCAAGAAATTTTGTTTGAATAGACGAATCAAGAAATATTTAATCACTGTTTCTATATTATGTATCTTTAAACTTCACTCTTTAGATGTATTCTAGTCTACACAAATTGGTGGATTGTCACAGATACAAGTCGTCAACAAACGATGCGAGTGTAATTTCATCTCATGGTTTTTTCTTCCTTTTTTGGTTGTAATTTCAATGAACTTTATGTTTTGCTTCACTCTCATATTTTATTACTTGTTGCCTAACCTGGAATTCCTATTTTTCTTTTTTTTTACTAAAGTCAAGTACGTAATAAATGTGGAACATAAGTCATTCCAATCAACGTTTGGCGAGAACAACAGAGTCATTTTAGCCTTTTTCTAAAGAAATTTAACTATATATATTTGTTTGGATGCAGAAAGCTTTCTTTCAATAAAAAATCTTAAGTAGGTGAAAAAAAATTCTGAAGGTATCACCACATAATTTTTTATGATACGCTGTTCTTGTACTTCATAATACAACGATATATTTATGATGCAGTATATCAATTACAACGTATTATGATATTTTTGTTTTTAGTTACGACGACTAGTTATCTTATCATATGTCATAACAAATGCATGGTAGAAGTTTTTGTGGGCTCATACCAGTTATTAGCCTTACCCAAGTTCACACGTTTGATAAAATGTTCTATCATAGAGTAATAAAATATTTTAAGACAACTTTTTCATCTTGTTTAGTGACTTGTAAAGTCATTTTCTGCATACATACATATTAGATTCGCGAAATAGTAGGAAGACCAATGAATTACCTTGATGATACTAATTCTTCAAACTTATTTTAATTCACAATATCTTGATTTATAATGATAAATGAAAATTTAGGGGCCAAACAAATTACAATTCTTCTTATTAAATGGCTCTTATGTAAATAAGTCAGAGGCAACATGGTACGGCACAGCAAGAGTATTACAAAAGTTGCCATGCGCTTGTATATATTTTTTATTAGCTTTTTTTTAACCAACTGTTTTTAGCCTTCATTCCCACGCATTTCACATGCTAAATAGAAATTATTTACCAAAGACATCTAGTTAGATATCATTATTTTTCTACGACTTCTCGTTTCATGAAAAATAATTTCCAGAAAAAAATGATTTTCAGATTTTCCGACGTTTATTTCACAGAAAATGAATTCATTGGGGAAAATATTTTCCATGAAAGGAAAAAAAAGTCTCTTAAATTAGAGGAAAATGTTTTTCACTTTTGAAAAGTGGAAAACATTTTCCTCACTTGATCTTTCTTATCTCACACATCTACAAATCTTCACTTCCTCCTCTTTTTTTTTTTTTTTTTCTTATTTTCTTTTTTTATTCAAACACCATAAAATATTGTCATTTTCCTAGAAAATGACTTCTAGGAAAATGTTTTCCGAAAATGACTTATTTTCCGCCAAAGGAACGGACCCTAAAAGTTATTTTATCTCGCTTAGCACTATTAGTGTTTTTTTTTTTTTCTGTGTATACATATATATTAGATTCCCAAAGGAGTTGAAGAAACAAAATTTGCACAACTATCACAATTTAGCTTCATGGCTTAAGCTAGTACAGACGATATTACCATATTACATAGAATTTCTCATTCCACGGTCACCTTTCTTAGGGGCATTTCTAAAATCGGTCTTGGAAAATGGACTTATATTTAGTTCATGGTAAACATGTAATTATGAATCACGGTTGTAAATTCATGTAATTGGTAACTAGCTGATCAAGTTACTAGCTGTAATGGAATGACGTAAACTATTTACGATCATCAATAAAGTTGATGAAATTGAAAGATAATGCTCCTGTGATACTTACAATGTAATAGACAGGAATAGCCTCTAGGCATTCCAAACTTATATACAGACACATATTTGAAATATAGGAAGACTTGATTTTAGTACTGGGAGTTGCCAAAGTTTGACAACTGACGTTGACGCATACTAATGGATAAAATGAACTACCTTACCGCGAGTGCGCTATCCGATTCAACTTCTAAGGAGGTCGCTCCTATATGCTCCTCCATCCGCATAATTGTGTTTGGATGCCAGTTCAATCGCCCCCTTCAATTCTGTCCAAACATGATATATGTCCAGCCTTTCACCTGGTTCTATCTATGCACAAGACTCTGCAACCTTTGTTGCTATCTCGACCGAGTTGATGTCGAATTTTTCTTCCAAGTTTGGATCGACAAAGTCCACGTATATATTCACTTTTGAAGTTTGGAATCACCCATTCACGTATAGGCACGCTATTTCCATCTCCACTTTTATTGATTGCGGGATGTCCTGAAATTAGCTCAAGGAGCATAATCCTAAAACTGTATACATTACTTTTCTTGTTTTATTCATAAGCGGATGGTCCATACCTACTCAACATACAATAAGAACACGGACTGTCGGATTTTCTATGCAAACAGAGATTGAGAACCATCTCAACAATACTGTGTTTAAGCCATTACTTGGGGGGAGGTAGCCAGAAGTGCCCAAAGGATTGGTTGACTTATAAGTGCTATTTTCAGCTGCCAAAGCTCTTGAAAGACCGAAGTAGGATAGGTTGGCTTGCATGTTTTCATTCAACAAGATATTTGAAGCCTTGATGTTTCTATGGATGATGGGTGGAACAAAACTGCTATGGAGATGATCCAAACCCGCAATTCTTTCAAAATTACCTTTAAGCATGGCAAATGCGAAGCGGGGAAAAATTCACAGTTATGCATATCTCATTTATATACCTTGTGCTATGTCTTCAACAAATTGTAGTCTCCTATCCCAAGTCAAGACATTTGGCTTGGTCCCTATTAAACTGACATCCTTGCATTGCGTTTCAAAAAAAGGAATGTTTTGTGGGATTATTATGGAGAAAACAGAAACATATAAGGATATGATAAAGTATCTGATAAGTGTTGTTGTAGAGCCATGAATTCATATACTGATGCCTTATTATTGGAGTCATCACAATATCCAATCAAGGAAACCAAGTTTTCATGGTAGATAGTCATTAAGAGTTGTGCCTACGATATCGTGAATGTGCGTTTCATATAGACATTACCGTAGCATGGGATTGAGCTGTCAAATAAGCATCTAATTGAATCATTCCATCTAACCTCTGGTTGAAATTGCTTGCTTTCCTGCCATAATGATTTAGAAAGCACTTTCATGGCATATTATTGATTCCTAAAATTTGATGGACCCATTTAATTATTCATTAATTACATAGAAAATTAATGATTAATTTTTAATTTTTAAAAAAAAATAATTTTCACTAAATTGTATAGCATATAAACATTAGAAGCATTGGCATTAATAGTAATATAATTTATATAAAAATCAAAAAAATTTAATTAAAAATTTTTTAATTTAAAAAAGAAGTAGTGGCCAGGGCTGGGCCTGCCCGGCCCCTTCTTCCTTTTTCCCTTCCTTTTCTATTCTCTCCAACTGGGCCGGCCCACTTCCCTTTTGTTTCCTGGCCCGGCCCCCATCTCCCTTTCTTTCCCCCTTTCCCTTCACGCCTCTGCAGAGAAGTGAGAACGGAAGAGGACGACGGGGACCGAGGAAAGAGACGGAAGACAGGGCGAGCGTCGCACCGGAGTTGGTGGTCGGGGGCAGACCGGCAGCAACAGCTGGCGTAGCAGGAAGCCATGCGCGCCGGCTAGAGAGCTTAAAAGGGAGAGAAGGAAAGCAAGACGTGAGCGGGGGTGTCGGAGAGAGAGATTCGAAAGGGAGTTCGAGCGAGAGCAGCCGAGAGAGCGTGAGGGCCGAAATTTAGCCCCGGCTGAGCGTCGTCCAGCCGTCGTCGACGCAAACCGGCGCCACTGAGCTTGCGGTTCGCCCCTTCTTCCACGTCCTCCGACGTTGGTGAGTTGAGTCGATCAGTTGTTTTCCCAAGGATCCCGGCTTGGCGACACTAAGACGGCTGGCCATAGCTAGATGTGTGTTAAGACCGGCTTCCGGACGTCGTCGCCAAGCCAGGTAGGGGCCTGCGATTGAGTGCTCGTTCTTTCTTTTCTTTTTCTTTTTTCAGCTGCGTCTCGCTTGATTTTAAAGAGCTAAGCAAGCTCGATTTCCTTAGTCCTCAACCGCGTCGGAGCCGAATGAGTCGGTTTCTCTTAAGTTCGAACGTTGCTCGTTGATTTCTCGAGTTTGGGTGTGAGTTCGAGCTCTGAAGAAGTCTATATTCGCTCTCCAACGCGCTGCCCACTACGCGTTCGAAGAAATGCCCGAACAAAGTCCGTCCAGCTTGGTCTCAGACTCTGACTTGAGGGGGCAATAAGTCCGACTCCAGCTTGTTCCTTTCAGTGCACGATTGTTCTTGATTATTGAGTGCATTCTCAGTCAAAAAGTTTCGTTCCCATCGATTCCGAATCTCTTAAAACTTTCGGTTGCTTTGCTTGGTGCTTTGATATTGTCCTCGTGAATATTCCCGGTGTTGTCATCATAATGTTCGTAGGCGTCGGTCTGTGCGTACTGACCTACTAAATCGCACTCTGTATGCGATACCATGATGATAAAGCAATCTGTATCATACTGCCTGTAGGAGACATATTTTAATTTTGCAGATCCACTTTAGTAAATTGTACCAAAACAAAAGTAGTAAAGTCGCATACAGAAACCTCATATTTAGGCTAGATTAGTAAGAGAAGCCATCATAAAGGAAGATAAACCTCGCTTTTGAGAGAGATAGATTTGCCAGGGAAGAATGGAAGGGAGACCTTTTATCCTAGTGTCCACCTTTGAAATTCCGTGCTAGTCTGACCTGCCAGATTAAGATTTATCTAACACCAAAAACCGTTGAAGGGACAAGTTGGCCTCTTGCACTGGTATGGGAAGCACTGACATGATCAAGGTTCAAGTGAAGCAGTTATTTTCGGCTTTCTCTTCATCTATCGATTTGCTTGGATTCGTACACATTACAGCTGGAGATTTGTGATACGAGAGTCGTCAGAGAGTTCTGCAAGTGTCCAAGTGAGTTACATGAGTTGTATGAGTGAGAAATCGTAAGTGTAAGTGCGGTCTTCATTTGCGGCTGAGTGTATCGTTTCTTTAGGTACTTTCATCGAAATTGGTATGTTCAAGTTCATGAAATAATGCTTTTTCTTACTGTGCCCGCCAATCTATACACTCGATGAGGGACATCACAGCTTTCTCAACTTGACATTTGATATCAAAACCATGTCACCATACCCAACAAGTGGTATAGAGCCACGCTTCCCTACTCTACACTATCTAGTCGTGAAGTTCTAATATTGTGCCCTTTTTGACTTAATTGCATGCAAGCTACATCTATATCTCCATGCACAGTTTGAAAAACGAAAATATAGACCATATAACTAAAGTATTTTTCTTTCCAACATCTCTGGGATTGAAGAGAATTATTTTTTTACTTGTGTAAATATGGAATGGTAGAAATAGAGTTGATGAAAGAGAAGAGAAAAGAAAAACATGCTTTTATTGAGGCAGATGAACACTAAAAGTGACAAAAATTGTGTATAGCGTTTACTTTAATGTCAAAATTTTCCATAAGATCAATTAAGTGCTAAATTGGAGAAAAATGATAATTAAGTGTCAATAGGACAAAATGATATGTGGCTTTTATAATTAGAAATTTTATATAACTTACCATATTATTTAAAAAATCTAGTCCGCATGGCATTTTTCATCTGATGTGCTTGGTATTGAAGTGATTGATTTTTAATAATGACTGACACTAAAGTGATGACTTTACAATTTTTTAGACGACATCGTTTGTGAGTTATATGTTGACTGGGCACACCGGTGAGCTACATAGGACTAAAAAATTAATAAAATATAGTCATGTTGAATTTCCACATAGGACTTTTTCAAAAAGTGATTGCTTTTTAATAAAAAGTGATATAATCATGTTTGAATTATATGCTACCGGTGAGCTACATAGGACTAAAAATTAATAAAATATAGTCATGTTGAATTTCTAGCTTAGTTAGCACTTAAGTGGTCATTTTTTTTTTTTTTTTTTTTTTTAAGTGGTACCTAAGTAATATGAAAAAAAAAATGGCATTAAAGTGAGTTTCGTACAAAACTTTTGGCACTTCTAGTGTTATTTTCTCCTTTTATTGATTAGGTCTTCATACATCTTTTGCATTTAACACTTGATCGTAGTTAAAGCCGCTTAATTTCTCATGTGACTGTAACTTTATAGAAAGAAACAATTTAGGGGCGACAAAACTAGAGTTAGGTTCGAATAAATAAAACTTACTTATTTTTCACTTTGATTAACTCTAAAGTTAGAAGTCGAGATAATTATCTATGGAATACAGAGGATACAAAGGACGCAAGCTCACAGGAATTACTCAGATGGAAGAACTAAATATTCTTTCACAGTCACAGATCCAAAGAAAGCACTTTTGGAGCATATCAGAACAGCATACCCTCGCCACACTTCCACATAATACAATCCAAATGCAAATTAATAACAAGAAGCGGGTCATCATGATAAAAACTTACATGTTTTTTTCATTTATTTGGATGACGAAAACGCCACCTTAGGAAAATAAACCCTGGACCGATGGATAATCCGACTTCGCCGACATGGATCCGGTAAATAGTGAGCCAAAACCTAAACAGGTTAATTCTGCAACCTACCTGGCACGCGTTGCCTGATCGATCTCCAAGGAGGTCAACTCAAAGGACCCAGAAGCATTGGCTTCATGAGATAAGCATTCTTTGAGCTCAGATAAGCCATGGTTTATGTCAGGCCTGCCCATCGAAGTTAGGCTCACGCAGGACATTGCTGTCTCCACTGCTTTCCAAACTGATGCAGTGTTGAACTGGCCTCGGAGCCTCTGATCCGCAATGCTGTGTAGAACCTTTGCTCTATGAGAGGAGTCCCCCGTTCGATAATGTTGGTGCTGCTCTTCAGGCTCCTTATGATGGCTGGTCTGCCAGTGATGAGCTCGAGCAGTATGATCCCAAAGCTGTACACGTTGCTCTTCCAACTAAGATTACCAGATGATTGAAATCTGAAAGTCGGAAAGCGAGATCTGTTCAGCAAAACCATGGAGAGCCGGAGGCATAACAGATACTAAAAAATTGTGAGCTAAAGCTTTTCTTTAGTATTTCTAAATGGTTGGAATCAGGCCTAATCCCAATTGCCTAACTTAGACAGGTGCCGAGCAATTGTTTGAGCTGAAGATCGAGCTTTAGCCGATGCCCAAGCCATCTTATTTTTATATATCACAGAAATTCACCTAACAATCTGAGGGTCCGCTAGAGGGAGAAGAGATTGCTCAAGCCTGCTTCAACTAAATTATCTTATTCTAAGGGTAGTGCCTTGTGGAGCCTAATAGGCAAAAATTTAGTCCCGGCTGTGATAATGCATACTGTTAAAATCACTGTACTTATTATTAGGTCTAGTTTCAAGGTTAATAGAGTCTTGAGATCACTCACTCGGGATCAAGGCAACTTGGCGTGTCAGCTGTGTGAGTTGAAACGTGAGAGTCCTTGTTGGTCGCGAAAGCTTTGGATAGCCCAAAATCTGCTTATCTTCGCTTGCGTGTGCTCGTTCAATAAGATATTCGATGTTTAAGATCCCTATGGATAATAGGCGGTTTGCAACCGTTATGCAGATACTCTAACCCTGCATCAAGTCGGAAAATATCAGATTGCCATGCACTTTCGCATGTTTTGTCCAATGAAAGCAAATCTATCATTATTGCTTCGTCCAATTTATACCTTGAGCGGCATCGATTGCAATGTTCAATCTTCAGAGGATTACCGTAATTGCAACTCAATCCCTTCCACAAATAATCTTGTCAAGCACATGGATCGCCTTGCCAGCTATCTCATACTATTGACTGTGATTTTTCCCATTGGAACAAAATTATTAACCAATATAGATGAATCATACAGATGGAAAAATGTATGTGTCGCATGAAAACTGGAACAAGGCATGCATAAAATTACCATTGTTGAGTGCCGTCTGAGAGATCGGTAGATCATTAATGTTGAAAATCTCGAGGGCGTTGATCATTGGAAGGAGGGTGGATTGGGACGTGAAGGCGAGAGTGAAGTTGATCTTGGTTTGACCGGTGATGGGCTGCGAAACAACAGTCACCGGGGTCGAGTACTGTGGCCTAAGCATGGCGGTCAAGTTCCCTTCCATGGACACAGTGAAATCCCTCACTTGGCCCGGTCGAAGAACTTCGATCTTGTCGAAGTGTAAGACGATGTACCGCGTTTCGCCGGGATTGGACGACCAATAAATTTACATGAAAGAACGGACTTTGTTTTATTTTTGTGCGGACATCAGCACTTCGGCTGGAAGAACATAAAGCATCGTTGCAGCTCGTTAGGTCGATGACCGTGGTGGAGGTAATTGATGTGAAAGCATCATGCTCTTGGGCATCCCAAATGCGATCATAGTCATCTTGTGGGTGCCTATTTGAAAGACAAAGTGACCAACTAATTAGTGAGGATGCGACTCCATGTATAAATTCACTCTCCGAGTTTCCTTTTTGGAAATTCGACATGTGCAATTCAAGTTGATTCATTATATAATATATATTAAGAGAATGAAGTTTCGGATTTATTGGAATAAGAAAACAAAAGATCATCTATATGTGACGGTGGATCCAATATTCTCTCGCCATTTGGTCGCTAGAGCACCCGAATCGATATGGTAAGTTGTGCTGTCCAAAAGTCGCAACTCTACCGCTGAAATGAAAGGTTTTCCTGCACCCTTATTCACTAGGCATACTTGTATGTAATCTCTTGGGGCAACATAAATGATTTCGCTCCACATGTAGTTCGGTGAGTCCACCGTGGCCCAATAGTTTGTGTCCATGTGCAAATTGAACACTTGGGCCATTCCTTTACTATTGTAATTACCATAGAAAAAGGTTCCCCTAATCAAGTATTTTTCGTTCTTGCCTTGCGCTGGTTGAAGAGAATAGCTATTCCTAGTACCATTAGGAAAGCTTCTCAAGTTTGTCAATTGTTGCATGTTGTTGTAGATGAGATTATTGGAGACTTGCATCACCTGTCTAGAGTCTACAAATCTGGTATCTACCTCATAGATTATGTCGAGAACATTATTGTGGTAATCTTTCAGTGTGCCACAATCGATGTTTATGAAGCCTATTGTTAAAAATAACCCAAAAGAAGAAGAAGAAGAAATAGTTGAGGAGTTTTACTCGAGAACAATGTTCTTCGAAACTAATTTTATTTATAGATTAATCTCTCAAGAGATTTTGCAATAAGTGTGAAACTTTATAAAATGGTGAATTACTCTCTTTATTCTAGGTGGGGGACTATAACTTAAATGAGAAGCAAGAAGGCCGCTTTACATGTGACATGTCTGATTTATTTGGTATGAAGTAATTAATTGAATTTTTCAAGGTAAAAAACTTATAATATCAGCTTTTGTTTAGTTTAATGACCTTATCTTGAATGGTTAACTGACAAATAGAATAAAAACACTGGAGATAAAATATTGATATTATTTAGAATTGTATGTGAAAGGAAAATTAGCATGATATGTTACGTGCATATTAGATAAAATTGTATTGCTTATTGGAAAAACTGATGATACGAATATAAATTTTGCTTCCCGTACAAGATTTCGTTGAGGCAAGCCACTTTAGTTTACATTAATTTCTTGAAACCAAATGATATACATGAGAGAGAGAGAGAGAGAACATAAAGTCCGAGAGCTAGACAAAGAAATAACACACATCGAGTCTTCATTGTTCTTTCACAAGAGATTTTGCCAGCTTTGTCTTCCTCTGAGAGAGAGAGATTTCTAAGTACATTGCGACATGAAGCCTAGGTAAAGCCATTGATATAGAGAGTTAACAAAGAGACTCGGTTCGCTATCTTGCACATCCATTGACTTATACATGCGATTGAGCTTGTAATGATTATGTCACATTACTTAGGTATCCTTGCGGATGCTGATAGGAGCACGAATGTTTCTAAGCTTTTTTATACAGCACTAAAAGATTGCCAATATTCACAAATATCTCAAGAATATAAAGCTACAGAGTTTTTGAGAAAAATCAAAAGAATGTGAGGATGAAACATGAAAAAGACATTTAAGATTGTGTCAATTTTGTTGGGGTCAACTGATTTAGACTAGGCCATGCGGGTGCGTAAGGAATAACATAAATCAATAACTTAATATTTCATCCGACCAACTTGCGATTGCAGCATGTATGGAGCTTATCCTCTTCTCTTGACCAAAGGGTCTACTATTAAAAAGTTCAGGTTCAGTTGGTACTATTTTTTTAAATTAATTTGACTAATTTTCATGTCTTTTTGGTACACCCAAAACTAAATATTACTTTAGTATTGCATTAAATGCAAACTCAAACTTATTAGAGGTGTTAATATTTTATCCATGGTAAATAGGAACAATAAATAACTTTACCTAGCTTTTTTTCTAAGAACTAATTGGACAAAGAGTAATTCAACAGGTTTATGGTTAACTTGAATCGAAAAGGAGTTAATGTCCTTAAAAAAAACATGTAGAGCGCTTTGTCCAAATATTTGGTGCAAAATTGAGACCGCCTATAAAATGAATTCCGGGAGGTTTGAAATGGCTATTATAAAGTTAAGTTATCGTATTTGCAAATTACGTCCAATGAGAGTTGTTTAAAATTTACGCTGATAAAAATTATCTTATGTCGATCGATCAAATTCACTAATTATAAATTGAATATTTAAGATAAACTTGTGTCAAACATCTAAATAACATGGTTAGATGTCATCTTCAAAGAAGAAAGTTTCACATCAATTAGATCAAATCGTCTATGCTTCAAACGTCCGGAGGGTACAATGTAATCCAACACTAAGACGTTGGCTCATCCTTATGCACCTTCATTTTCCAAAATTATACGTAGCTTATATTTTTCTTCAGAGAAATGTATTGCATGGGTGATAATTGACACTTAAATGTATATAGAAGCATATGATCACATAATTAGTAGGCAATAGACCATACCTTAGAATTGATCGATTCAGCCACATTGCCAATGTTTGGGAAAAGTACTTAAAAAGTCATAAACCTTTTGTATTTGTGTTAATCTAGTCCTAAACCTTTTTTTTTTGGTGCCAATTTAGTCTTAAACATTTTTACTTAGTGCCAGTTCAATCTTTCCGGCCAATTTTAGCCAGATTTTGCTAACTGGATGCCGGCCGGTTGACATGACCTAATCGGTGTTGACGTGGATAAATTTTAATAATATTTAATATTTTTTATTTTTTTATTTTTTTTTTTTCCCCCCTCCTCTAGCCGGTCGCTGGACCTCGGCGACCGGCTAGAGGAGGGGAGGCAAAAATAAAAATAAAAATGAAAAGAAAAATTCAAAAATTCAAAAATATTAAAATATTATTAAAATTTGTTCACGTCAGCACCGATTAGGTCACGTCAGCCGGCCGGCATCTAGTCAGCAAAATCCGGCCAAAATTGGCTGAAAAAGGACTGAATCGGCACTCAGTAAAAAGGTTTATGACTAAATTGACACAAAAAAAATGTTTATGACTAAATTTGCACAACTACAAAAGGTTTAGGATTTTTTTTTAGCACTTTTCCCGCCAATGTTTCTAAGCTTCCATTATTTGACCAATGCTGAGAATACACTTTCATACGTCAGATTCATTTTGTTTTTAAATAGAGAAGTCCATCATACGTAAGCAAATTTCGGCATCATGAGATATCTCAATTATGTTTACCATCGTTCCTAAGATACAAATTGAGCCCAAATACAAAAAGATGTCCTTGATAGTATATGAGATTGAGCATAACTCGTGTCGTGTGATTAATCCCCACACCAATATTTATGACCTAGAATGAATTCTAGCTTTGTGGGTTCGATTTGGGGGTCTTTAATATATGTAGAATAGGGGAAAATTGTCCATAAAGTTGTAAACCTGTTGTACGATAATTAATTCAGTTATAAGCTTTTCAATTATATCAATTCAATCATAAATCCCATGACAATTCACCAATTTAGTCCTAAACTTTTCAATTGCACCATTTTAATCCTTAACAATTTTATGATTTTGTTAATTGAGTCATAAACCTTTTAATAATTTGTCAATTTAGTCATTCTAGCCAATTATCCAAATAATCAGTTTATGACTAAATTGAAAAATTTTAAAAAGGTTTAGGACCAAACTGAGACAATCAAAAGGTTTAAGACTAAATTGACAAATCATCAAAATTAGCATAATTGAGAGGTTTAGGATTAAATGGGCCGATGAACAATAGGTTTAAGACTTTTTGGACAGTTAACCCCATAGAATAGTATGTGTCCCTATAATTTATAGATGTATCAGTCCAAAACTTATGGATTATATACTAAAATTATGTGATATCGTAAACAAAAACCGTTTACTCAATATATATTACTGGGGTTGACATCATCAATATTCATGTTTATAAATTCTAATGTCTTGGTCAATTTTTTTTCCCTATTTTTCTTATGATAATGGCAAACACTTAAATACAAGTGTGATCATTGGTATAATTACTTGTGGTAATATTGACCAGCAAAATATGGTGCAATTTGCATTAGTCGATATTGGTCAATTTGAGTCCTCGTCAGATTTTTTTTTTTTTTTATCAGAAAACAGCAGCTCATGATTTACTATTGCATATCAGGAAATATTACACCAAGAACATCAGTGCATAAAAGATCAAATAAAGCAGGGGGATTGGATATCCAGTTAGAGGGGAGAGTATTGGTTCACCACGCCTTAGCTGTCTAATCCGCAATGCGATTTGAGCTTCGGCTGCAATGGGCCAGGGAAAGGCCCGGAAGATGAGCGAGTTTGACTTTGGCCCGGCCCACGATTGATTGCACTTCCCAACTGAGTTCGGTGGAAGACTTTAACGCGCGCACAAGAGAGAGGCAGTCAGAGTGTACTTGTGGAGAGAGAAAGCTTCGGTTCTCGATAAACGCTAGGGTTTCCTCCATGGCTATTGCCTCCACCTGAGAAGCCGAAGCGGCATCGACTGGCTTTGCGAAACCATCCACCAAATGGCCTCGGTGATCTCAACAGACGCAAGCAATGGTGGCTCTGTGTCAAGGAGGGTCTCTCACGTCGTTGGATGTTAAGTCCTTTGCCGGATCTAGAACAAAGGAAGCATCTATGTTGATTCGTAGCGAACTTGGAGGAGGTGGATGCCATTTTCTAGATGAGTTTTCTGCCTCTTTCTTGAGTTTTGATTTACTGTTTATAGCTCAGTAGCTCTTTGTTAACGCCTCTGCTCTAGAGATTGTGTATTGCAGCTTTGGGGTTTGATGATTGAAAATATATTGATTACGCTCTTTCCAAATGCTCCACATCATCACTGCTATTTGATCAAATTTGCAGTTGGTGGCTAGATTTTCTTGGATGCTACAGATCCAGTCTTCAAGCCGAGTTAGGCCGAATCTGGAGATCTGGATATGCAGGGGAGCCGAGTTTCAGACCTGAGCAATCCATGGATAGAGAAGGAGCGTATGTTCAAGGGTTTCTGCTTCCTGCTTACAGAGGGGGCATAGAGGGGAAGGTACAATTTTTTGATGATGTAAATTCTCCATTGTAGCTAGGGCATTATTACATGCATTCCAGAGGAAAAGTTTGATTTGGGGGGTGTTGTGGATTGCCAAATGTATTTCCAAAGGTTGGGGTTAACTTGGTATGATGAGGTTGCTTGTATTTCCTGTGATCTAATTGAGACTTCCCTGAATATAAAGTAGCCACTTTTAACTGAGTAATCGCCTGATTTTGTATGCATCCATACCAATTTATCTTCTTCATCAAGTAGTCCGATGATTGTGGCTAAAATTTCCTTAACACATCTTTCATCAAACATAGAATGTAAAAGAGTTTCATTCCATGTACCTGTGTCTTGGTTTATAAGATCTGCTACTTTGACTGGCTCTTGATTTGTTGTTGGGCCTCCTATGGGGCCACTTTTTAGCCATCGATCTTCTCTAATTGATGTGTTCTTTCCATTGCCGATCTTGTACATGACCTGAGGAGCTATGGAGTCCCTGGCCTTGATGATGCTTTGCTAGCCCCAAGAGGGACGGGAACCTCTTCCAACATTCCAGATGTCACAGTTTGAATAATATAGCCCTTTTAGTACTTTAGTTAACAGAGAATCTGGATTTTGAGTGATGCGCCACATTTGTCTTGCTAGCATAGTTGTATTGAAAATTTGTAAATCTTTGAAACCTAAACCCCCTTCACTCTTCCTAGTTTTCAGCAAATCCCACTTCTTCCAATGAATTCCAGCCTTTTTCTCATTGCTTTTCCACCAAAAAGATGCTACATTCCTCTCAATTGCTTTGCAAATCGATATATGTATTTTGAATATAGACATAACATGTTGAGGAATGACTTGTATTACTGCTTTAAGGAGAATTTCCTTACCTACTTTGGATAATAATTTTTCCTTCCAGTTGTCCAGTTTGGAATTGACCCAAGCTAAGATACATGTGAACATATCTTTCTTGGAGTGACCCCAGTCTGAAGGTATGCCTAAATATTTCCCTGTCTTTGTGATTTTTGAAACTCTAAGAGTTGTTGCCATGTTTCTCTTTAGAGGTATAAGCAGCCTTTACTAAAATAAATGCCTGATTTGTTCAGGTTAATGGCCTGACCTGAGGCAAAGCAGTATTGATTTAAGATTGTAGCCAAATTTTGACATTCTACAATCGTGCCATGCAGGAAGATCGAATCGTCAGCAAAAAGCAGATGGGACAGAGTGGGACAGCTTCTGTTCAATTTGATTCCTGTAAGTGTACCCTCTTGAACAGCTTTCTTCATCAGGATAGACAATACATTGGCCACAATTATAAAGAGATAAGGTGAAAGTGGGTCACCTTGACGTAAGTCGCGGGTGGGTTTAAAGAAAGGTAAGGGCTCCCCATTAAAATTTATGCTAAATGTTATTGTGGTGACACACTGCATGATCCATTGAACCCATAGGTCACAAAATCCCAGTTTGGTTAGACAGGCTTTAAGGAAATCCCATTCAATGCGATCATACGCTTTCTGCATGTCTAGTTTTAAAATATCTTGAAACTTCTTTCTTCTGTTGCTGGTTTGTAATCTGTGTAACACCTCTTGAACTATCAATATATTGTCTTGAATTTGCCTGCCTCCCACAAATGCACTCTGTTCCTCTGCGATGATGTGAGGTAAAATTGGTTTTAGCCTGTTAGTCAGCACTTTGGAGGTTATTTTATAAAGAAAATTACAAAGGCTGATGGGGCGATATTGCTTGAGTTTTTTAGGGTGTGGGATTTTGGGTATTAATGTAATGAGTGTTCTGTTAAGTGCAGGATCTAGATGGCCAGAGGTAAAGAAAAGCTGCATTGCTTGATGGATATCCTTGGAGATTGCTGGCCAATGCCCTCTGTAAAAAATGCCATGAAACCCATCAGGACCAGGTGCCTTGAAAGCTCTAGCTGCTGCATAGCTCTAGTAATTTCCTCCACTGTAATTGGAGCAATCAAGGTATTATTCATTTGGTCATCCACTAAGGTAGGAATAAGTTGTAAGATGGGTTGCCGATTCACGAGAACCCACCGATGTGTATAAATTTTTGAAATATTGCTCTGTCATTCCTTTCAAATTTGTTCCTCTCGTGCCCATGCATCATTGTCGATTTTCAGCATTGAAATCTGGTTTCGACATCTTCTCGAATTGTTGTCGCATGAAAAAATCGAGTATTTTTATCGCCCCACTTTAACCAACTTATCCTCGACCTCATGCCCCAATACATCTCCTCTTGCCGCCATAGTTGATCAATTTCTTGAGTTAACTTTTTCACTTGAGTTGCTTCTCCATTAATGTGTGTACTGTTCATCGGGTTACGAGTTCACCTTTCAGCCACGTAATCCTCTTCTTGGCATGGTCAAATTTGTTTTTGCTCCACTTTGTCAACTGCTGTTGTACTTGCTGCAATTTCTTCATTACATTAAGATCTTGTAAAGCGGGTTCATGCCAGGTATCTCTAACTATGATTTTACATTCTACATCCTCAGCCCAGTATGCTTCGTACTTAAACTGCTGTGGTTGTTTATACTTTGGTTTAGCCAGGGATATCAGAAGAGGGGTGTGATCTGAGCCTATTGCCGGGAGAGCTACAAATTCAGCTTCTGGGTAAGTAATTCTCCACTCGAGCGAACAGAAAGCTCTATCTAGTCTCTTTTTACCCATTCTCGCCCTCACGGTTATTTGACCAGTGAAGGAACACCTCTTGCATTCCAAATCCATCAGGGAACACTGATTGACAAAGTCTCTGAAAGCCGTTAACCTGTAAGTTTCTGCTTTGTGTCTGCCCACTTTCTCCCAGTGATATAGGATGTCGTTAAAATCACCTAAGCAAAGCCATGGTACTCGATAGTGCACACTAACTGAATGAATCTGTTCCCATAGCAGTATTCTCTCTGAAATCATTTGGAGCATGGAGAAAAATAATATTCATTCTCTGGTTGCTATCTTTCAGGTGACATTGAGTGAAGATTGCTGCAGCTGAGGAGGAATTGATGGATAAGAGTAGTTGATCATCCCAGAAAAGAGCTAAGCTCCCCTGCTGTACCTTCTGGATTGACTATAAAACAATTCTGAAACTTTAATCTCATTTTTAATCTGAGCACTTTATGTTTTGGTTTTTTGTTTCCATTATAAAAACAAGGTTGGGCCTTTATTGAGTCATAATGACTCACAAAGCTTGGATTGTCAGGGGGTTGCCCAGCCCCTAACAATTCCAGCTTAAAAGTTTGATGGGTAATTTGGTGACTTATTAGGGCTAGTCACCAGAGCCCATTGATCTGACTTATCTGCCACCCTAATAGGTGTTTCCACTAGTTGAGTACTCTCCACTGAGTGTTGTTTAGATGATTGTGCTCAATATGGATAGAATCTTTTACCTTTTTTTGAACTAGTCGACTTCACAAATTTACCTTTCAGTTTTGCAAGAGGAGTCACATCCAACCCCACTTCAGCTTCCTTCATATGTTCCTCATGTAGTATCAAGACTGATTCCTCATCAATGCAGCAACTGCCCCTCTTCTAGGGGCTTTTCTCTTCAACCAAGATAAGTTCCCGAGATGAGGAGGGTTGGTAAGTTACCTTTACCCCTGGCTGGGTATTCCAATCCTATGGAAGTAGAGGTAATGTTGGAATGTTCTGTTTTGTTACAGGTGTAGGAGATAAGGGGGGTTTCAGGCACCACATCCACTTCTTTAGGAGGCAGCTCCTGCTTCCTGTAAAAGATTTTTCTGTATGGGCTTAGTTCCCTCACCTCAGCTCGCAGCCAATTTCCACATCGGACTGGTAAGTTCTGTTCCAACCCTGATTCCTTGTAAGGTATTTCAGCACACTCCGTTGCATAATGTCCAATTCTGCCACAGAATAACAATAGTATGGCAGTCGTTCATATTTGAATTCAACCCAGAGCCTCTTGCTATCTAGATTCACTAACACACATGTCTTTAGAAGGTTTGCTAATGGCATCGTTACTCTAGCTTTACCCACCTTATAACTGCTATTTCCTTTCTCCTCCAGTTTCACTTCGACAACTACTCCAAGTTTGGAAGCAGTTTCCTCGACTACATCATAAGTAACTCTCCCATAAGGTAAGCCGGTGAAATTTACCCAGAAATCACAATGATTAAAATCATAACAGAACTCAGGTGTGTCAGGTTCGCATTACTTAAGTATGAGAAGATGGCTGGAGGAGGACCAAGGCCCAGATTCGAGCACCCTCTGTTTTTCAGCTTCCAACTGGAAGGAGAAGGAGAAGAAACCAGGCTCCAGCATCGCACAGGTAAATTTATCCATCCTCCAAGCTTTTTTCATAGTGTTTACAAAAGCAGTAAAGTTCAAGGCTGGGTTTGTGTAAAATCGACCAAATAGGGTTTTGCGACACTCAATTAATTTTTTAGGAGATATTGCACCTGGGATATCCACGACATCGACTGCATTCCAGAGGTTACCCATGCTTTTGCAGAGAGTCGCTAGTCTTCTGTCCTCATCGATCTGATCAGCCATGTTTTGTCTATAGGGGAATGAGAACCTGGATGATTTGTGGGCATCAGGATCGAAGGGAGCTCAGATGAGTGAAGATCGAGGGAGACGGTGAGGTGAAGAAAGACAGAGGAAGAAAAGCGAAGGGGGCAAGAATTAGGGTTTCAGAACACTCAAATTAGGGTTTTTGTCTGTTTTCAGCGCAACGAAGGAAAGGCCACAGGGAGAAAGGAAAAACACGAAGCGAGCAGAAAACTCTAAGATCGGAGAGGGAAACGGCAACAAGACCTACCCAGTTGGTAGAAGGGGACTACGCAAGCGGTAGAGGGGAAACTCCATGGCCGAGTAGGAGGACTACGCAATTAATCCGCTCGGCTACAAAGTTAACTGAGTCCTCGTCAGATTGATTGCAACTTTTTTGTGAAGATAACGCTTATGGCAAGTAATTGTCATGACCTTGACTCAGACATGTCCCATGAAAGAGAACTGCAAAGTTTCTTCAATTATTCTACAAGTTTAAAGCCTGTGCACCATGTCCCATTAAAGTCGCTACTGATAGATTGATTTCTGACTTAATCAGCTAAGGGAACAGATTGTTGGATTAAGTCGACACTCAGCGTACTTAGTTGCTAGCAACTGATGTCGACAGACATCTTGCTGAAATTTCTTAGCACCGAGAACTTTTCAAGAATCGATTTACGACTCTCAAGATTGACAGAAGATGAAACATGAACCTTAAAGGATCGAGCTGTTTCTATGGATGTTCGAGCGAAACCCGTAACTTAGGTGGTTGTGGTTCTCAAAGATCGTCAAACGATGACTTCGGTCTGTAATACAAATAGTTTGACAATGAAAGAAATACATAGTTCCTTTCTTTCATTGTACAGGGGTTCACATGGATGACTCGAGCAAGGCTACCTTTCAACATCCGAATAACGCACGGTTTGTAAGCTTATAAAGATGGGCAAAGTGAATTGAACTCGACATTCATTCATTATAATTCTAAGGTAGAAAAGCAACAACCCCAACATACAACAATATGACAATTTAAAGTCACAAGCTCAGACTTTTTACATAAGTTTTCAATCTATATGACCCGATAATCAACAATTTACACAAGAACGCTGAACGTGATAACCTTACATACCAAGTGCCATTAACGAGCATTTGGTGCAATATCAAGCTCAATTGAGGTCATCTCAAAAGACTCACTTCTTCTCTTACTATTTCCCATTCTTTGGCTTCTCCCCGACCCAATCTCTACCGTCAAGCATTCTTTTAGTTCCGACAGAACACGGTTCATGTCCGGCCTTTGAACAGCTGTCATCGGCACACACGACATGGCTATTTCAACTGCTTTCCATGCAGAACCGATGTTGAATTGGCCATTTAACCTCGGGTCGACAATGCTTTGGATGTCCCCTCTTTCTATGAATGGAGTTACCCAGTGAAGTATGTGCATGCTGCCCTCTGGACTTCTTATAATGGCAGGTTGGCCAGTGATTAACTCGAATAAAACTATGCCAAAACTGTATACATCGCCCTTCTTGCTCAAGTTTCCGGATGTATGAAACCTAAGAATTCAAAAGGAATTGTTTCTTTGATTAGTACAATAATAGCCGAAACTGCCTTTTAGAAAGTACCTACACATATGTATCCAACATAAACATGCACGGATAAAATGTTATTTTGAGTCACTTACTCCGGATCAAGATAACCGGGCGTTCCTGCTGGGCGAGTCGAAATATGAGAATCTTGCTCTGTTACAAATGCCTTCGAGAATCCAAAATCAGCAATCTTCGCTTGCATGTTTTCGTTTAGTAAAATATTGGGCGTCTTTAAATCTCTATGGACAACGGGAGGTTTACGGCATTATGCGGTACTCTAACCCCGCACCACCAACAAAAAGGAAAACTCAATGAATTGTATTGTGTAACTTAACTTGTGGAAATGTGAACAAAGATTTCATCAATATACTTCATGTACCTTGAGCTGCATCGATTGCGATTTTTAGTCTCTTACTCCAACTCAAAACATTAGGGTTGTGTGCTGCTTGAAAGTAGAGAAATAAGGAGTATTCCAATCATGAAATATGTAAAAGCTTGTTCACTCTTGTCCTCATTCGCTGAGAAAGTTAATTTCATCTCCATAATGCTATTAATAAATTTTAACATGACCGATTAATGCAAAAGCCTAAACTATCAAAGAACAGTGTTGAGATAAAATATATTTGGACACACGTCTTTGCTGTCACATTGGGAGAGTCTAACAGATGTTTTATCTGTTTAGAATTTGTAAATGGAAATATCGACAAACCTCGACAAGTGTTGCCGAACATTTCCATTGGACATGAAATCGTAAATCGCCATGTTTTCAAATTCTTCGCAATATCCGATAAGTGAAACTAGATTTCTGTGGTGAACAACCATCAAGAGTTGTGCCTGCACATCAAGGTATCAGAGCTTGCTATTAGTTGAACATCCAAAAAACCAAAAACATGCAATGTCAATTCTAGTTACACTAATGTCTCAAACCTCTGCATGAAATTCCTTGTAGCCTTGCTTTGATGATCGAGATAACATTTTTACCGCGACTTCAATGCCATCATCAAGTCTGCCAAAGTAGACTTTCCCAAATCCTCCCTCTCCAATTACTGTTCGAAAGTTATCAGTAATTCTTGTAACCTCAGTGGATGTAAAAGGTCGATTTTTTGACAACTTTAATGTCCCAGTATATCCTTCGCTAGAGTTGGTAGTTGTAGTAATAGTCTTAACCTCTGGAGAAATTAAAAGGAAATTATATAATCTCAACAACAGCGGATCATGATTTTCAGTTTGACATCACTTGCCTTCACAACAAAAAGAACCTTTTTGAAAAAGTATGTAATGACTTTAAGGAGAGACCGAGTAATGAAAAATGAAATTTGAAAGAGCGAAGCTAGTTACCTCAACCAAAGGAAGTATTCACGCCTTTATCTATCCGAGATGTAGATACGCATTGATGCAATAATGATACTATTAACAGAGAACGTGCGCACAATTTTTTAACATTGAACAGTGGTGCATAGAAGCATGATTATCACGTTCACTTTTTCTGGGCCCAATTGTTGCCATGAGCAATTGGACCGGTTAACCAGTTTGGGGTTCAAAACATGACCCGGACTGACAAAATCCCATGTAAGAACTTTGGATTTTTCTTGCACATGCAATACGCAGGGAGTTACCTTGGATTTGTCTTCTTTTGATTATCCACAATACTGCAAGAGCTCCCAATGAAACCAAGACCAGAATGGCTGCAACTGATGCAATGATTGGGGCAACAGAGATGCCCTTTTTCTTTGGCTGCGCATTGCTGGTCTGACAATTGTCTAATTGGCAAAGATTTGGATTTCCATCTAAGCTGTCGAAAAACATCAGCAGTACTTGTCAATGCCGAAAGATTAGCGCATGAATTCATAGATATCCCGCCCTCTATATGTATTACGTGCATAAGTTGATCAAACAGAAAATGAAAAACCGAGTAACACTTTTTCACCAGAAAAAAAAAAAAAAAAAAAAAAACCGAGTACCACTTTCATCTTTAGCATTCTTCAGAGTGAGAACAAACGTAGAAAGAAGAAGCAGAACGTACGGATAATAATAAGTGATTAAATGCGGAGTTACGATAGTGTGGCAATGAGCGAACCTTAATAGCAACGATCCATCTGCCTTCTTCTTCAACAGAGTTTGAGGAACAGAGCCATTCATGCTGTTTCCACTTAAATTCCTGCAAGTATTCATGATTAGAAGTTGATGGCCATTTACTCAAGCTAGATAACCACACATAGTAGTTCCATCAAAAGCTCAGTGACTCACAGAACTTTCAAGCTCGGCATTTGAGCTAAAAAGTCTGGCACGGACCCAGTTAATGAATTGTTGGATAAATCCCTGAAATTAAGCCAAAAAACTACTAAGAAACTTCATATGCATATACTTGTTGAAATGCATAAAATGGGATATTGTAGATAATGAACAACATGCTAGTGGCAAAGAAGTCCGGCGCTTTTTTTGGGCTTAGTGTTCTCCATTCTCTCTCTGCAAATTAAGTAAACAATATGAAGAAAAACTGCTAATGCATACAGGGATACAACTGCTGTCAAATTGGAGATTGATGTAGCTATCGGTCCTTTCAGTCCACTGGAGCTCAGGTTCCTGCACATTCTCAGCTAACTTTATAAGAATAAAATCCCACCGGTTGACATTTTCTATAAGGAAGGCGTTCATATGGTGACTTGATATTGAAATCATTTCCTCAGTCGCATGACATATTACCAACCTGTACTATAGTTGTTGTTGAGAAAACTTATCCTTTGTGAATTGTGGTTCGGATGCAGCATGTTTTCAGAGAAAATATGTAGTCGTGGACTTACAATGAGATGATTCTTGGAGAATTATCATAGCTACAATTCAGTCCGCTCCATGTGTACTGCGTAGGAATGCATGGATCACCCTGCCAGCTAGCTCTGATCATCTCATATGTTTTCTTGATGTCATACATGGCATTAACTAAACCACCACATAAATAGCTACAATCATAAGGAAATCAAAGATTATTGAAACAAAAAAATTAAGTGGGAGCATAGATATGAATATACAGTCATCAAGAAAAGTCGGTGAATTTGGGAGCTGTGCCACAGTGAAAAACTCGACGGCATTGAGGAGCGGTGGCAGACTAGAGCGGGCCGTCGCACTAATAGTCAAGTTCAAATTATGTCCACTTATGGGCAATGAGGCGACCGTCACTGGCTTTAGGTTCTCGAGCATGACAGTTTCCACGAATTCGTCTTGTACATATTCGGCGAGTTCTCTGAATTGACCCTTTTGCAATTGCAATTCCACAAAGTGGAAGTATATATACCAGACAGTGGTGGAGTTCTCTGAGGTCCAAAACAGACTAAGAGGATCAGTGACATTTTGTACTTGTGTGGCGGTCATCAAAACTTCGGGCGGAACTTTATAGGCATCGTTGCTTGTACTTGTCACGATGGCTGTCGTGTTGCTAACTGATGACCAACCTCCACTATAAGTCTTATTGTTCCAGATGCGATCATATACATCTTGCGGATGCCTATTAATGCCGAAGCCAGTCAAATAATCATAGCAATAAGTGCAAGATGATGAACAAGCCGACACAAATCAGTTTGTGATTGACAGCATGTTTTCTATTGTCCATGCAGTTGCACAATGTAAAAATGCACGATTCGTAAGATGTAAATACGTTGACTTGTCATTTACTGACCGATGAATGTGTGGTCAATGACCAAAATTGAAGGGCAATAACAAAGAAAATCACCTGTATGTGCTTAGGCTCCCCATATTATATTTCCAATTGGTTACAAGTGCACCGGAATTGATATGGTAAGTCGAGTTATCCAGCAACCGCAACTCCAGAGCTGATATAAATGGAACTCCCAAGCCGATATTCACCAAGCAAATTTGTATGTAATCTCTCGAAGGAGTGTAAATAATCTCTTTGTATATCCAAGACGAAGAGTTCACCGTGATCCAGTAGTTAACATCAATATGGAGGTCAAATGCTGGGGTTTGATCTTTGCCATCATAATTACCATACCAAAATGAAGCCCTGACCAAATATGTGTTGCCCTTTCCTTCATCTGGCATTAATGTATAACAATTCCTTTCTCCACTAGGGAAGATCCGGAGATTCTTTGATTGTTGTTGGTTGTTTTGGTAGATGACCTGGGTAGACACCTGCATGTTTGTTCCGGAATCTACATATCCCGCATCGGCCTTGTAGTATATGTTGAGCTGGTCATCATGATAATCATTAGGTGCTCCGCAATCGATGCTTATGAAACCTAAATTGAGGGGAAACCAGAGTTTATCACTTGCTTTTCACTACGCATCACAAATTTGAAATTTAAACACTACTATAAATTTCTTGATGCTTTTGCGATTTCCCTTAAAACTTTTCTTATTTGACTTCTTTAGAACAGTATCGACTAGATACAAATTTCAGCAATGAAAATTACATGTGCAAGATTTGGCTTGATAATTGTTACTTAAGAAGAAGTTTTGATGGTTATTCCGATGATAAAAAGGCGTCCATGAAAAGCTTGAAAACAGAGACGTCATCTGCAAAAATAACGTAAGCTAGAGGATGAAGCATTGCTAACTCTGCAATAATTAGGAGAATCTGGAAATGTTTCCTGGAGACTCTTGAACAGGCTTAACTTTGCTAAATTCCTAAGTTGGAGTACAGATACTACCTAATTACCCAGTGCTCGATTTTATATCAAATTTTAGTGTCGCTGTTTTTTCGACTTACGCTTGAAAGGTTGATCACTAACGAGAAGAAAGATAGATATTGAATCATCACTGTGCCTATTTCTAGAATCCCATTTTCTGATGCGTCGACTCTTCACGAATCAATCATCAGGGAGAGAGAGAGAGGGAGAGAACCTGGATTTTGTTGGCCGCGAGCAATGACTGCTAGAGCTAGACAACCAATCAAGACATGCAGCATCTTCAAGATCTTCATGGTACATCAAACCTCTCTTCACATTGGTTTCTCCTCTCTAGTGAGGAAAGGAGGGCTCTACCATCTCAAGGCGAAGAAGAAGAAAATCAACGTCTTCAAGCTTCATAAGAATATATTAGTACTTCAATGAGGGCACGTTCATGGACCAGACGTGCACTTGTAAATTAGTAGTGGGGGAGTGATTTCTCCACGAATGGTCAACTCAGCTATAGAGAATAGAAGTTAGGAACTAAAAAATAAAGAATCAGGAATTTCATTCGACAAAGTAGATTAATTGATTATCACCTTTTGGACAGGCAAGAAGCTCGCAGCTGGAGCCGATGCCTACCAACTAATTGAGCGATTAGAGTACAAAGTCAACTTGGATAATGCATATTAAACGACGGCAACTGCATAATTCTGAAGAATCCCTCATTCTACTAAGAATGTCCCAGCTGTGTCATGACAAGGACATGCCTTATGTTCCTAACAAGCTCTAGAAGGCGCCGAATTCAGACAAATCAGAACAAGGAAATTCGCAGACAAGATTATAATAATTGAGATGTCCTTAACCCAACATGTGTAGATCAATTAGAAGAGATATTACTTCTATTGCCTTTTTGAGTGTCTCAAGTACTCCTTAGGATTTAGCCGAGGGCTAACATCGATCCAGGCTTAGTTTGACTTGATCCATTCCATCAAAGATTGTGAAAAGATTGAGGCCTCCACGGAGGGGTGAAAAAAGTTGATGTAATTCCCATTATTACCATGGACAAAAGCCACAAAAAATCCCAAATTATGCCCATTGTGATATATTTACCTTAATTTTTTTTGTGACATGAAAAATCATAAACTTATACCCGTATGACACATCTACCGTTCGTTAAGGTTCCGTCAATTAACATAGTTAAAACTCTGTCTATGTAGACTCACGTGACTTAAGTGAAATAAATATGACATTATTTTAGCTAAAAAATCATGTTATAGACTCTTAATAAATAGTAAATGTGTTACATAAGTTTGGGGTTTTTTATATCACGAGAAAATTTTTAGGATAAATGTGTCACAGTAAATATGCCACAAAAAAAAAAAGGATAAATGTGTCGCGATGGGCGTAATTTGGAGTTTGTTGTAGCTTTTTCTCTATTAACATCTACTTATCTCTCGTTAACACCTAAATTTTGGTTAAATATTTATGATTAAACTTCAAAGAAAATTAGGAATTAGTTTGACCCTAACCAAAAAGGATCTTCACATCACATGGGCATTAATATTATTTTAATCAATTAATTTTTAGTTTTATTTTAATTTCCCTTATTTTTACTGCATTTTGGATAAATAAAAAATAATTTTTAAAAACATTATTTAATTATTTTTAAAAAGAGAGAGCCCGCGAGGGCTCAAGGGCTGGGCCTTCGCCCCAGCCCCCTTTTCCCCTCATTTCCCCATTCGGGCCCAGGCCCAACCTCGCCCAGCTTCTCCGGCCCGGCCTGGCCTTCTCTCCCCTCTCTTCTCCTCTCCTTCGCGCCACCGAGTACGCTGCGGCAGCACAGCAGAGACGGCAGCAGCAGAGCAGGAGCAGAGGAGATCGAAGGTTCGGCCAAGGGGGGCCGGTCGGCGAGCCAAGGACCGGCGGGCGAAGCGCCTCCCCCGACCGGCCTTCTCGGCCTATAAATAGGAGTCTTCGGTGAGAGAGAATGGGAGGGGAGAGACAGAGGAGATCGAAGGGGTGAGCGGTGAGAGAAAGCCGAGTGAGAAATTGAGGGTGAGTGAGCGAGCGTCCTCCGGCGACGAGTACCGCCAGGGGCTCGCCGGCGTTCGCCCTCCCCCTTTCGGAACCAATCTACGGTGGGCGGTGCTTCGTCTCCCATCGTTCTTTGATTGCCCCGACTCGGGGTCGGTTTCCCAAGGATCTTGGCTCGAAGGCGCGTGAGGCGGACGCACGTAGGCCGGTCTTCGAGCTCGGCCGCCGTCCGGCTCCGCGAGCCGGGGAGGGACTCTCGGCCGACCGCCCCTGTTTTTGTGCCCATGCACTGTTTCGGGCTCTCCGGACCGGGTTGCCGTAGCTCAGTCCCTGCGGGTTTCTAGCTTTATTTGCGTGCGTACTACGGGCTCGCTGGACCGTTTTGATCGCTGCGGATGTCGACTTGGAAGGGTCTCTCTTTTGATCCTTGGTCCATGGAGTACAAAAGGTAGAGTCTATTCTCTCCTAGTCTGACAACGTGCAGAGAGGGAGGAGAGAGAGAGAGAGGGGTCGCGACACTGTGATACCCTTCTAAATAACAGTAATTAGGGTCGGGAGAGAGAGTCCTTTTTGAGTTGTTTGAGCTTTCATTTCGTGAAATGATCCATGAGAATATATCCGCTATAAAGCAATAACAACAATAACAACAAGTGAGACTCTAGTATAGAGTAACCAAATCTAAATTCAAATCCAACAAAACGGAGTCCCTTCAAGCACATAATTTCTCTCATGAATGACACAAGCTGGGAATACTCGTGTTTCTATCAAGAAAGGATCTATTCATAACCATAGTATAATTACTGGAGACGAGAATAGCTTTTGGATATCCTAATTGACACACAAATATAAGTTTGAAATATGAACCACACTTGAGTTCAAGTGTTCAATTTTGATGGTTGCAGAAATTTGGCAATAGAAATTCACATGCGCTAAATACCAAACACCCTTCCAAGGGAAGTACTGGCTGAATGAAGTCTCGAGGAGGTCCTTTCGAAAGAGCTACTTGATTTTCTCATTTTCCTTCCCATCTTCTGGATTCTTTTTAGGTTCTAGTGCCATTTTCAAACAATCCTTCAATTCTGTCAATACATGATCTATGTCAGGCCTTTGATCTCCAGTTGGTTTTGTACAAGACTGTGCAACCCGTATCGCTTTCCAAGCCGATTCTTTGTCGAATTCTCCTTTTAAATTTGGATCCATGATCTTCTCCAAATTTTTACTTTCAATACAGGAATTCGCCCAATTAAGTATGTGCACGTTTCCTTCCTCCTTCATCATCATTGCTGGATGTCCTGTGATTAGCTCAAGGAGTATGATTCCAAGACTGAAAACATCACTTTTCTTGTTTAAGCTTCCAGTCAAATGGTACCTGCTAGACATATGAGAACACGGGTAAGGATAAATTTGCCAGGTCTTAAAATATTGCTTTTTGGACTCTAGAGTCATTTATCAATGCTGAACTTTTCTTCGGTAATGTTGTATATGCTACGTACAAGTACACAAATATATGATGCAATCTCTGGGAAGGCCAGATTTTATATCCATAAAAAGACTATATAGCATATTAACGAGATTAAGTTTAAGCCATTACTCTGGGTCGAGGTAGCCAAGAGTGCCAACAGCACGAGTTGACGAATGATCATCAAGGTCGAGGTAGCCAGGAGTGCAAACAGCACCAGTTGACACATGAGCATCAGTCTCAGCTGTGAATGTTCTTGAGAGACCAAAGTCAGATATTTTCGCTTGCATTTTTTCATTCAGCAGGATGTTTGTCACTTTTAAGTCTCTATGGATAATGGGCTTGACGCAGTCATTATGGAGATAAGCCAAACCTGCAATTCTTGCAAAAGATCCATTTAATCATTCAAAAAAAGGAGGGGAACAAACCACACTGGGGCATATCCTTTAAGTACCTTTTGCTACATCTACAATGATGTGAAGTCTTTGTTTCCAAGTTAAGACTGGCTTGCCCTCTGTCAAATTAGCATATCTTCTTATTATATATGAGAAAGAAACATATATTTGCGGGTGTATTCTAGAGGAAAAAAAAAAAAAGTATACAAGAGACATGATAAAGTACCATATAAGTGCTGTCGCAAGTTTCCATTAGCCATGTATTCATAAACTAATGCCTTGTTTTTAGAGTAATCACAATATCCATGTAGAGAAACTATGTTTCCATGATGAACGATCATTAAGTGTTTCACCTGCAATGTCATAAGTGTCCTTTACCACAATTTTTATCGACAATCGTTTGGAAACAAGTCTACAAATGAGCATCTTATTGCATTGTACCTCAGCTTGAAATTCCCTGCCCCCTTGCCATGATTTTTCTGAGAGCATCTTCACCGCAACTTTGGTTCCATTCTCTAGAGTGCCAAGATATACTTTCCCAAATCCTCCTTCACCAATCTCTGTTCCAAAGTTTCCAGTGATCCTTGTGATCTTGTTATAATTGAAAGATCTTAATTTCACCATTCCTTTAATAGATAACCAATATATTACCAATGAGTAATAGAATCAACCTTTCAAAAATTTCCAAGTAGACTTCAAAGGAAAATCTCCCTGAGATAACTCCAATTGGGTCCTAAAAAATTCAACCAATGGAAATTGAAAATCCAGGCAAGGATTGAAGTTTTGGCACCTAGCCCTCCATATACTAACAAACAATCACTCTGTTGTTCATCAATCCTTGAGGAGCATTAGACTAAGAAGAGACCGAGTCATGAAAAATGAAATTTGAAAGAGCGAAGCGAGTTACCTCAACCAAAGGAAGTATTCATGCCTTTATCTACACGAGATGTAGATACGCATTGATGCAATTATGATATTAAAAAAAAAAAAAAAACAAATTTATATTAAACCAATTTCTGGCTAATTAAGCGCCCAGTTAAATATGACCAACATGACTCTCTACAACTATCTAGCACGTCATGACCATCCTCTATCAAGGACACCCTTCTTGTTTTTTAGGGTCCATATTTTTCCAAAATCACGTTGCCTGTCAAGTTTACGTGATATTTGCTGGAAGAATCCAGCAAGTATTATTCACAAAAAACAACCAACTTACAGAACCTACAAATAGGCCAGAGAAGCTTTTGATAAGGTGGGCACAAGCACAAATGAGGGAAATGTGAGTAAGAGTGCATATAAGTGCTGTGGCCGAAATGTTGAGATACGAGACGTACCAGTGACGACGCGAGAAGTACCAGTGACGACGAACTGGTTGACTAAAGCTTTGAGCCAGCCGTTAGTATAGTTACGCGGCTGACGGGTTGATAATGCCGTTTCTGATGTTGAAAATGATGAAGGTCGAGAGGAATCGGGGGTGACTAAATTGAAGACCATTTCCTTCCTTTCGCTCTGCTCTTGAATGCCAAACCTTGCTGAAGCTCTGACCCAGCCGTCAGTATAGTTACATGGCTGACAGGTTGGTAATGCCGCTTCTGATATTGAAAATGATGAAGATCGAGAGGAATCGGGGCTGACTAAATTGAAGACCATTTCCTTCCTTTCGCTCTGCTCTTGAATGCCAAACCGTGTGCTCTATTACCACCTGAAACAAATCTCTATGCACAGGATCTATTCCCTTCTCTCAGAGGAAAAGGATGTGATGATCACGAGAAAATACAAAGTTTGCGAGTTGTCAATTTCCGCTTCTTGCGGGAAAGAGACTCATAATCATCAAATAAAGTCTCGGTCGAGAGGAGTGCCTGTGCCCAAGCGGGAATGCCGCTTTCCGAGAAGGATGGCACGTTTCCTCGTTCACAATGTAATTTCCCTCGAGGCCGGCTGGAAAAACTCAAAGGTTCTTGGCGGAATATTAGGCTGCGCATGATAACATTCCCCAGCCCAAGAATTTCTATTCTTTTTTCTCGAATAAAAAAGAATAAAAACCTGTTTGATAACTAACGGCAAGTTAGTTTTTGTTCCCGAGAACAAAAAGTTAGCCGAAATGGTTTTGGAATAGAAATGAGAAGTAAAAAAATTTGCTTCTTGTTCCTAGGAATAAGTTTCTAAATAAGTGAATTTTTTATTTATTTTATTCATCTCTTGCCGCGCCGCCGACCACCGCCCCCGCCGCCGATTGCCGCCGTCGCCGCCGCGCCACAGCCAGGCCGCCGCCGCCTCCGTCCGCCACCGTTGCACGTCCGCCCACCCCCGCCTCGCTGACCAAGCCGCCACCCAGCCCCATCGCCCACCACCTCTCGCGGCGGACAAGCGGGCTGCGGGAGGTGGCGGCCGATGGGTCACGGCGGCGCCGATCGGCGGAGGCGGCAAATGATCGGTGGAGGCGGCGATGGCCGACGGACGTGCAGCGGTGGCATCGGCAGCAGCGGACGAAGGCGGTGGCGACCGACGACGGCGATGGCGATCCGTGGGCAAAAATAAAAAACGAATAAATACATAAGATAAATTGTTGCGTTACCAAAAGCATTTCTATTCTTTTTCTATTCTAAGATAGAAATTTTGTGTAGTTACTAAACGGATTTTTTTATTTAGAAATTATTCCTTGGAATAGAAATAGAAAAGAATTATTTCTAAAAAAAAAAAAACTTTTCCCCAGTTAAGAAGCATTACCATTCGCACTCTAGTGTCCCACTCCTATGTTTGATTGGAAACATAGGCACTATCGAAGAAAAAGATGCCAGATTACTTTTTTGGTTCCCCCACCATCGTCGCGTAATTTCTGGCCAAAAACAAAAAGAAAGACAAACACTTAATACGTGTGCACTGTACGGCATCCAGTGTGATATTGGCTTTTGGACTGGGTCAAAAGGAGAGGCGCCCCAAAAAAGGGGGGAAGTTTTTGGTCTTTTGGGTGAAGAAAGAGGAAATTTCACATGGTCAAAAAGTGGATGATATTGGCTTTTGGACTGGGTCAAAAGAAGAGGCGCCCAAAAAAAAAGGGGGAAAGTTTTTGGTTTTTTGGGTAAAGAAAAAGGAAATTTCACATGGTCAAAAAGTGGATGAACCAATGGAATCTAGAAGGAAAAAAAGGAGAAACACGGACAGAAAGAGCAAAGAGAAAAATAAAAGGGAAAAAAGGGGAAAGAAGAAAGGGACGAGAAACGGGGCAGGAGTGCACCCTTGAAGACGGATCAACTCGGTTTTGTAGCAACCGGTAAGGAGTTGTTAAGCTGTCAGTGACTCCGCTTTTTAAAAATTATTAGGCCGTGAAATTATATGGAAGTAATAATTAAGAGAATTGTGGGGTTTATTAAAAATGAATTCCAAGTTATAGTTTGATCAGAATGGTTATTTTATTAGCATGTATGTAATAGTCAATGAAGAAGCAAAGTTTAGTCGAGTCGAGATAACGTTCTCTTTGATTTTGATATTATTTCTTGCTTATTTGATAGCATTGCGAGTTCATGGACTCGAGTAATCTTTGTTATTTAGTATAAGACTTTTATCAAGCAAGTGGTGTTTATCTCTTTTTTAAATTTGTAAATTCATGTCTTGAAAGTGACATAAATTAAATATTGTATGAGTTATGAAATAATATTTTTAAGTTATTTGTGAATGGGTGAAGACATTGAGAAAATGATTGTAAAATGTTATATTTACTGCTTCATTGCTTTGTGAATCTGATTTATTCTATAAATTCTGAAATTATTTGATGAGTGATTTACGATAGGTATTCTTGCTCGTGAGCTGTGTTGCAGAAGGGGTATATGTTTTGGTTTGCGAAATATATTTTGATTTATGATATGGATTTTGAATTTGATTTATGAGATATTGGTGAATCATGGATTGATGCTATTTATGGTTGTGAACCCATTTATGGGTTTTTGAGTTTGAAACCGGTTAGGACTTCGTGTACTTCGAGGACTTCGCTCACGTGATGTTTAGTTTGCCTTTTTTTTTTTTTTTTTTTTTTTTTGTGCTTATTTCCCTATTAAATGATGTTGGAAATGAAACTCGGGCGGGGGGCAAGGGCTGAGACATTTCCAAGGAAGAGATAAACGGCCGGGATTGTTTTGTGATGGAGGATTCGTAATTTTGATCTCTCTCCTGCCGCGAGAAAACCGTACAAACCCGAGTGACTGGAATCAACCTGAAATCTGTTTTCTCTCTGTGGGGGGTCCGGTCCATCTATTACGTTCTGCGAATTTTCTGGAGATTTTTTGAATCATTGCAATTTCCGGTAGTTTCTCGAATATTACGAATTTCTGGTAAACAATAAAAAGATGGATACTTGAAACTTTGTTGTTCTCAGTGGATGAAAAACGACGTGCTTATGTCATTTTTCGTATTATAATATTGCAGCAAATTTCGGCATTTTAAAGTATTTTTAAACAAATATGGTAGTGTATATGGAAAGTTTTCGAAATTAAATCAATTTTTACATGTCTAAAAATGTCTCCACTGATTCGAATGCTAAATTAGTCCATGATTACAATAAAAATTGCTGGAAGGTGAGTTTCGGAGGTTCTGGTATTAGTGTGGAAATAAATTCAAACTCAAAGGATTTGCAAAATTCAATTTTTTGGACCACTTCATGAGATTTTTTTTTTTTTTTATATGTTCTTGAAAACTATATGGTATCTTACTAACTTGTAAACATTTTTGAGTTATTTGGTCATGAGACAAAAGCATCCGTTCTGCTGATGATCTGCAAAACCAGTATGGGGTTCAAAACATGACCTGGACTGACAAAATCCCATGTAAGAACTTTTGATTTTTCTTGCACATGCAATACGCAAGAAAGTCACCTTGGATTTGTCTTCTTTTGATTATCCACAATACTTCAAGAGCTCCCAATGAAATCAAGACCAGAATGGCCGCAACTGATGCAATGACTGGGGCAATAGAGATGCCCTTTTTCTTTGGCTGCACATTGCGGCCGAAGGAGATCGAAGGGGTGAGCGGCGAGAAAAAGCCGAGTGAGAAATTGAGTGTCCTCCGGCGACGAGTACGGCCAGGGGCTGACCGGCGTTCGCCCTCCCCCTTTCCGAACCAACCTACGGTGGGTGGTGCTTCGTCTCCCATCGTTCTTTAATTGCCAGGACTCGAGGTCGGTTGCCCAAGGATCTTGGCTCGGAGGCGTGCGAGGCAGCCGGACGTAGCCCGGTCTTCGAGCTCGTCCGCCGTCCGACGCCGCGAGCCGGGTAGGGACTCTGGGCCGACCGCCGCTGTTTTTGTGCCCACGCCCTGTTTCGGGCTCGCCGGACTGGGCCGCCGTAGCTTGGTTCGTGCGGTGAGGGAGAAGAGACGAGAGAGAGAGAGGGAGAGAGAGAGGGAGCAAGGGAGGGAGATTAAAAAAATAAAAAATAAAAAGAAAATGAGAGAGGACAAAAGGTGGCCCTCTTCCCTGGCCATTCGAAGGCGCGAACCCGGGTCGGGCCGAATAAGGCCGGCGCGCGGGTTTAACTGACCCGTGTCAGTTTATATTATATTATTGTTTTTAAATTTTTTTATAAAAATAAAAGAATCAGAAAAATCCCAAACAAAAAATTATTTAAAAATAACAGAAAAAGCTTTAAAATTATCTTTGAGTGGTTTTTTCTTAAGATGTGTGAAAATCCTCAAAAGAAAACCCAAAAAAAGAAGAGAGATTGTGCTTAAGTATGCGAAAGCAGATGGATTGCTATTTGCTAATTTCCTTTATCTCAATTATGCCATTATGATGCATGGATTGAAATGCTAGGAGAGATTAGATATTGAAATGGCATCAATTGATTAACAAGTGTAATTAGTGGGGCAAAAGTACAATATTTTTTCCAATATTTTACTTGAATATCTAATTAACCCACCATAAATCAATTAGTGATGATTCATAAATGAAATTAAATGGAAGGTTAAAATACTTGGACTATAAGGTTAAAATACTTGGACAATCTTGATCCAATGTGGTTAGGTTTTATTTCTACAATTTATTTCTTGTTTGAATCATTTGTTTGTTCACACTTTTCACATTAGTCGTAAGGATTTAATATTGATCAATTATTCTAGCTATTTTGTCTATATGTAATTATCGTTATGGATTTTATTAAATTTGATTTTGAGAAATTTACTGTTAGGAATGATTTTAATCCTTAGTGCATAAAAATGTGTGTGATGTCAAAGCGGTAGTGTTTGGATTTAGCATTGGGGGAGATGATACATTTCCTCAAACCATGAAATCAGAAGAAAAAGTTGATATTTTGAAAAAAGGCTAGGTGTATAACACTGCTGAATCTAGGGGATAATGTTTTGGTTGAAGAGATAAAATTGACAAGTGTTTATGCAATTCGAGCAAAACTTGAAGTGTTGTACATATCAAAATCTTTCTTGAAGAAACTTTTCTTGATTCAACAGTTATTCACTCTAAGATGATAAAGGAATGTCAACCTAGGATAACCTAAATGAGTTAAATAAAGTCATTACCATTCTGAGCAATGTGGATGAGAAGATATCTAACTAATGGCAGACTATGATATTGCTTTATTCTCTATCCAATTCTTATGAGTAATTTTGTGGTCATCTAACGAGAGGAAGTGAATTTTGCACTATTTTCCAAAAGAATTATAGAAGAAATTGTAGGGCAACGAATGCGAAGTGGCACCGATAGCTTGCGGGTCAAAGGAAAAACTCAAAGATGGGTTCTTATAAAAGATGCGAGTCTAGATTGAAGTTTAGAGTAATGAAAAGCCGTTAAGATGTTACGACTATCGAAAGGGGCACATTGCAAGTGGATTGTTCATAGCTAAAGAAAGTAGAGAGATTGGAGAGTGACACGAATGTTGCCTGAGCCAAAGGGGAGGAGTCATACGTTTTGAGTGGGACTACTAGTTCAACTGGAAAGAAGTGGATCATGAATTCTATATTCACATGTCACATGACATCGCATAGGGATTGATTTTCAGAATATTAATCTATTGAGGATGTCAATTTATTTCAAACTCTCAAACTTTGAAGGTTTTCATAGGTGTGCTGATGGTCATGTAGGGGAAGCAAGAAAGCAATCTCTACTACTTTTACAGATCGACAATTATAGGCTCGGCTCCTATAGTTCCATCCACATGTCTGAGAGAGGAACGAACATTTTCAGCGAGCAGGGTCTTCTGTATGGGCTTGAAATTTGGAAGATGGACTTTTGCAAACATTGCGTGTTTGACAAGCAACACGATTACAGCTCAGCACAGTAGTTCACATGACCAAGGTACAATAAATTACATTTATTCAAACTTGTAGGGCCTTCAGTTAAAAGGAGGTACCCCGGCTATTACTAACCTTCATTTATGAGGTCGATTGAGCTTGTCAATTACTGACGATACCAATAAAAAACGTCGGTTGCCCTTCTTCTTCTTTTTTTTTTTTTGTTAACTTGAAGAAATATGAATCTATGGACTTTCTTTTCAAATTAACAAAATCTCGTATTCCGATTGATAGGAATGGACAAGAATGTCATCCTAGATATGAAAAATCTTTGCAATGGAGGTAGAATCTACATTTACTGACAAAGCATACGATCCCACGTGAACAAAGCAATCAATTTGTCAAGATTTTTTTAAGTTTAAATAATGGAGGAGACTTGACTTACACATGAATCACGTTGTAGACCCCATGGTGAATCACCTTGTTGATGAGAATAGGAACTTTGTTGGCCCATCACATTATTAAAGTTGTTTGGACATATATTTTCCAACCAAAAATGATTTCAATGGGGCCCTCAAGAGCAGAGTTAAATCAACTCAAGTTAATGTTTTACTATTTGTTTTGAATAATCTTCAAACTAAATCCAGCATGATGTGAATTCATAATAATAGATTTCCTTTTCCACGCTAAAAAGTAAGTTCAAAATTCTCCATTTCTCTACTTTATGTGGAATAATGAAGGAAATTTTGTCCGTTGCTCTTAACTTAGTGGTGCTCACCACTTCCGACTTTTCAAAGTGAAAGATTCTCAAGAACAGAAACCTTAGGTCATTGTCCTCGTAACTAGTGTAAACTACTTTGGACTGTGATAAGACGAAAGTAGGAGTATTATATGAGGGTGGTCAAGTCATCAACGACTTGTCTATTTGTGATAATGATTTCTTTTCAAATTGGTGGTGTTTCACGCCAACCCCAAATGATGGTTTTACACAGGACAATGGGGTGCATATTTTTTTTTTTTTGGTAAAGGTAAAATATATTAGCTTTGGACAAAATACAAAAGACGGCACCAAAGGCTTACACTCTAAGGAAGACCGAAGAGTGGAAGGGAGCCGTGACAAAAGCCAAAGGCAAGAAGGCCAAAAGGAGAAGAACCACAGTTACAACACAAAAGAAGCACAACCACCAGACCTCCGCCAACAATCAAAAACGAAGAAACGGAGTGCTGATGAAGCTTGAAGCAGAAGGAGAGAAGAAGCGAGGAGACTAACGTCCAAGACGATCCGTAAAGATGGAGGGATCAAGATCCCAGCTTCTTTGGAGACGCCTATTTCTCGGAGTGTCCGGAACACTTGTGAAAGTAGTCGCTTTATCTTTGACTATCTTCATAAGGTGGTTCTTCAAAGCAGGGACAAACAGTGGTTCCCCTCGGAAAATAATATCATTCCTTTTCTTCCAAATCAAATAACAAAGGCCACCGAAAGAGAACCGCGCAATCCGATGGTAGAAATCCTTACCGGAGAGCACCCTGATCGCCCAAGCAAGGTTGTCCATCCATGGCCTCGATTTTCAAGGTAGATTGCATCTCGTCGCCCAAAAATAAGCAAGCGTGGCCGAGATACGACAGTTGAAGAACAAGTGATCAATAGAGTCCGGAGTAGCATTACAGTATGCGCAAGTACCCGAGACGATTATGCCAGAATGGATTAGGAATTCCTGGGTTGGTGACTAGAATGGGGTGCATATTGATCTTGAGGTGACTAGAGAAAGGATTGACTTCTACTACCATGCCACAAATCAAGAGTCCATAATTTCTCATGCTTCATATTAGACAAAAAGGTCACAAAAAAAAAAAATTAACATTAAGTTCATTGTGACACATTTACCCTAAATTTCTTTTTTGACATCAAAAACCTCAAGCTATAGTTTTCACATTAAATTCACATTATGACTATTGCGACCTATCCATCGGTAGGGAGGAAGATAGATTTAGAGGTATTGCCTAAAGAATAATCCTACAGCTTTAGTTTTTGACGCGGGCTCTTTCAAACCCATATCCTAACATGACATTAGACATTCGATTTTGATTCAATTAATCCCATATGACTTTCTACATAAGAAGTCGTTACCAGTATATTGGGATTGGTTATAAACCAACTGAGGTATGAGAGTATACCTTACTTCTTACGAAACTAGAGAACTAGTGCCCTTCTAATACTTAATCTTGTTCAATTATTTTTATTTCTGATTAAATTGGTCGAGTAAAATCAATTTGTAAAATGTGAGAAATTTGGGACTTAATTGGTATAATTAAAAGATTTCATATTGAATTAACAAAAATACAATAGGTTTAAAACTTTTTGGACAAATTTCCTTATGCATTTCTCCTTCAGCTTAACCAAATTTAAACTACTTTTTGACAAGAGCTCTTTCCTTTCTAGAGCTATGAGAAGCATTTCTTCAGTCTAAAGTCCCCAAATTTTAGTTTCACGTTTTTCCTCTAGCAAGGTAATGCATTCAAATTGAACTCAAACATTAGCCTCGAGCAAATGGCATATGTTGGTTATGGCTCGAAATTAGTTATGATTAATTTGAAATTGACATGAGTTCGATGTTTATTGGAACACTTACGGCGTTTGCTGACCAACTCCAAGACAGACACGGATGATCAAGGGATGCGAGAAGATGGCTCACCTAGTGCATAAACATGTCCGACCACCAGGTGGGCACCCGGCCAATAAGTGGTCGGGGGTGCCACCCCTGGTTGGGTGGCCCACCTAGACTAGCTGAACTCTCGACAGATCTCAAAAGCCTTAACGCAGTTTCCAGCATAAAATTAAAAATAATAATAATAATTCTATTGTATGATTGTTCCTTATGGATTGGATTTCTAGTTTTAGGAAACACTTGATAGTTGAGCTTTCAAGCGATTGTAATCTTCTTTTTTGCTGATTATTGTGGAAACATCTCGATCCAATGTAGTTAATTTTTATATCTACAATTTGTTTCTCTCTAATCATTTAGTTCACGCTTTCACGTTAGTTGTAGGGGTTTATTATTGATCAATTATTCTGGAAATTTTGTCCGTATGCAATTACCGTTATGGATTTTATTAAATTTGAGTTGGAGAAATTTACTGGCAGTAATGATTTTAATCTGTGGTGCATAAGATGTGCGCAATGTTAGAGCCATAGTGATTGGATTTAGCATTGAGGGAGATGATAAATTTCCTCAAACTATGAGAGTTGAAGAAAAAGTTGATATTTTGAAGGCTAAGTGTATAAGACTGCCGAATCTGGGGGATGATGTTTTGGTTGAAGAGATAAATGAGACATAGCGTAGATGCAATTCGGGTGAAAGTTGTGGTGTTGTACATATCGAAATCTCTTTTGAAGAAACTTTTCTTGATTCAACGGTTCTTCACTCCAAGAAGAAAGAGGAATGTCTATTTAGGATCACCTAAATGAGTTGAATAAAGTCATTAATATTTTGAACAATGTGGATGAGAAGGTATCTGATTAATGATAGACTATGATATTGCTTTATTCTTTGTCCAGTTCTTATAAGTAATTTCGTGGTTATCTAAGGAGGGGAAGTGAATTATGCATTGTTTACCAAAAGAATGATAGAAGAAATTGTAGGGCAATGAACGCAGAAGTGGCGCTAATGGCTTGCTGGTTAAAGGCAAAAACTCAAAGATGCGTTCTTATAAAAGACATGAGTCTAGATTGAAGTTTAGAGCAAGGAAAAAGTCATTAAGATGTTACGACTATCGGAAAGAGGGGCACATTCAAGTGGATTGTCCATAGCTAAAGAAAGTAGAGAGGTTGGAGAGCGACGTGAATATCGCCTGAGCAAAAGAGGAGGAGTCCTATGTTTTGAGTGGGACTACCAGCTTGACCGGAGAGGAGCGGGTCATGAATTCTAGATTCACATATCACATGACATCACATAAGGATTAATTTTCAGATTATTAATCTATTGAGGATGTCAATTTATTTCAAAGTCTCAAACTATGAAGGTTTTCACAGGTGAGCTTATAGTCATGTAGGGGAAACGGGCAATCTCTACTACCTTTAGGCACCGACAATTATAAGCTCCTACACTTTGATCCACATGTCTGAGAGAGGTACAAACATTTTGAGCTAGGAGGATCTTTTGTATGCGCATGAAATTTGGAAGATGGACTTTTGCAAACATTGTGTGTTTGACAAGCAGCACAAATTACAGCTCAGCATGGCCGTTCACAGGACCAAGGTACAATAAATTACATTTATTCAAACTTGTGGGTCCCTTCCGCTAAAAGAGGTACCCCGAGTATGTACTAACCTTCATTTATGAGGTCGACTAAACTTGTCACTTACCGATGATTACTAATAAAAAAATGTTACCCTTTTTTTTTTTAATGTTAACGTGAAGAAATATGAATCTATGGACTTTGATTTCAAAATAACAAAATTTGATATTCCACAATTAATAGGAATGGACAAGGATGTTACCTTAGATATGAAAAATCTTTGCAATGGAGATGGAATCTACATTTATTGACAAAATGTACGATCCCACATGAATAAAGCAATCCATTTGCCGATATTTTTTAAGCTTAAATAATGGAGGAGACTTGACTTGCACTTGAATCGATGGAAGAACACGGAATGTAGACCCCATGGTGACTCACCTTATTAATGAGGACAGCAGTTGTGTTGTCCCATCACAATATTAAAGTTGTTTGTACATATTTTCCAATCAAAAAATGATTTTGGTGGGGAACTCGAGAGAAGGGTAAAATCAAAATTAAGTTAATGTGTTTACTGTTTGTTTTGAATGATCTTCGCACTAAATCCAGCATGACGTGAATTCATAAGAATAGATTTCCTTTCCAGTGCTAAAAAGTAAGTTTAAAAGTCTCCATTTCTCTACTTTATTTGGAATCATGAAGGAAGTTTTGTTTGCTGCTCATAGGGCCCGTTTAATTCAACTTTGGGGAAATGACTTTGCATTTCCCCAAGTATATTTGAATGAATGGGTATTTTGTGAATGCAAGTGTGTTTGGAAACTCATTTTTGTGTATAGTTTGCAAAGAAACTTTAAGGTGAAAAGAAAAATGAAAAAAAGAAAAGAAAAGAAAATGGAGGAGGAGATGCAGCTGCGTGACAGTGGTGCTGGTGGTGGTGGGCAGGCGGGCTGATGGTGGTGGGGAGGCAGCTGGTGGCGGTGGCGGTGGGGGGAAGCAGCTCACCTGAGGTTGGCGACCTCAGGCGACGCTTGGGTCGCGCAACCCAGCCACCTGGGTCACGCCGACCTTCGGCGACACCTTAGGTCGCGCGACCTAGGTGATGCCTGAGGTCACACGACCTTAGGCGACGCCGCCTGAGGTCGAGCAACCCAAGCGACGCCCAAGGTCGCCCGACCTCAAGCCACCTTGCTTGAGGTCGCGCAATCTCAGGCGAGGCTTCCCGATGGCCAGATCTGGCCGCTCACGGCTGAGCGCCGCCCACCGGCTGACCTTCACAGTGGAGCAGCAAATCCAAGACAGAAGGAACAAGATGATGAACAATATTTTTCAAGGGCAAAAAAGGAAAACATGATTATCAGTAAGGGCAATATTGAAAGAACAAAATTCATTAAACCTTAGACTAGTATTCCAAAATACTGGCATTTGGCAAATGGAGACTCAAAAATGTGAAACAAACTCAAAATATTTTTCCCAATGGGCTTTGGGCATTATTTTCCTCAAGGGGCTTTGAGGGCCCAAAGCCCCTTATTAAAGCCGAACCAAACGGGGCCATGGTGTTTATCGCTTCTAACTTTTTCAAGTGAAAGATTCTCAAGAACAAGAACCCTAGGTTGTCGTCCTCGTAATTGGTGTAAAATTCATTGGATAGTGATAAGACGAAAGGAGGATTATAATATGAGGGCGGTCAAGTCATCAACGACTTGTCCATTTGTGATAATGATTTCTTTTCAAATTATTGGTGTTTCACGCCAATCCCAAATAATGGATTTACACAAGACAATTGGGTGCATATTGATCTTGAGGTGACTAGAGAAAGGATTGACTTCTACTACCATGCCGCAAATCAAGAGTCCATAATTTCTCATGCTTCATATTAGACAAAAAAAAGTCACAAAAAAAATAAAATTCAAATTAAGTTCATCGTGACACATTTACCCTAAGTTTCTTTTTTGACATCAAAAACCTCAAGCTATAGCCATTATGACTATTGTGACCTAACCATCGGTAGGGAGGAAGATAGATTTAGAGGTATTGCCAAAAAAATAAGCTGCAGCCTTAGTTTTTGATGCATGCTCTTTCAAACCCATATCCTAACATGACATTAGACATTCGATTTTGATTCAATTAATCCCAAATGAATTTCTACATAATGAGTCATCACTAATATATTGAGATTTGGAAACCAACTGAGATATGAGAGTATAGCTTACTTCTTCCAGAACTAGAGAATCTAGGGTTGGTGATTTAATTATATTAATTAATCAACCAATGTCCTTATGATACTTAATCTTGTTCATTTTTAAAAGATGTTTGTCAAACAGTTTGGATTGATTTTAAATCTATCCAAGAATATGTGAAGCGATAATGCGGTACACAATCATTAAAATAACAATCAACAACCAATTGAGTATTAAATATGTTACAAGAGAAAACAAGAATCTAATGCTACAAAATAAGGAACATGTCATTCCTAATTAGGCTGAAGGAAAACCTTAATCAACATATTAAAAATGTGGAATCAAGAGAATTGGTCTAAAGAAGGAACATTCAAACCCTATTATAAAGCTTAAAGAAGTTGTTCAATTTTAAGCGCAATTTTTTTAAAGGATTTTCGTACATTTTGAAAGAAAACTACGCAAAAGCTAATTTTTAAGCTTTTTCATGATTTTTAGAAAAAAAATTAAATAAATATTTTTATTATTTCTTAATTGATAATCCGAAAGTAGGGACCGGCTCAGAACATGGGTTATACGGGAACATGCTTCAAATGGGCTTACTACTTCGGCCTATTTTAATTGAAACTTCAAAAGCCCACTCTCCCTACAGCAACACAAAGCCCATTACTCAAGCCCTTTTTCCTTTCATGACTATTTCAGCCCAAGATTCATTAAGCCTAAATGAACCTAAAGTCCACTATGCCTAGCTAAGCCCAGAACACTCGCTCCTCTTGACCACCCCTTCTCTGTTCTATTTCAACATAAACGTGAGAATAGTGACCACGCCCAAAAGCATGGCCGAACGCCAAGCTCCGCAGTGAATGAATTAATATGCGCCCATCACCGGACTTCAATCGCCAGACCGATTTACCATCAATTTTCACTTCTAACACCAGATGATTAACACCCATACACCCATAGCAAGTCAGCAACTAACGTCCCTCGTCCCGGTCGGTCTCCACCTCGACTCATCGTCAAAAAAGCAAATCTACTTCGTCACTCCGGCGAGCCATCGCATTCGAAGGAGAAGACACAATACGCACAAAGAAACAACACATCAAGCAACAACGGATCAAAGAAAAACTACAGAGCCGCGTCTAATGACCAATGAACACCCAGAAACAACCCAAAATCAGAGGAGTTCTAAGGGGAATCCAGTTCGAGCATTTCATCAAACAGGCGAGGTGCATTGGCTAAAAGAGAAAGAAATAAAAAAAAAAAACACATCACACATACAGATGGGGGCCGGAACTCACGCGAACCGGACAAAGGCCACCCCGGTCCAGCGAGCCCGAAAGAGGGCAAGACGAGGCGTAAGAAGGTAAAAACAGGGGCGTGCGATAGTACTCCCCACCCGGCTCGGCGGCGGCGGGCGGTGGGCGAGCTCGGTAGATCGCGCTACGTCCGTTCGCCTCGCGCGTCTCCGAGGCCGGATCCTCGGGAAAATCGACCCGACCCGAGGAAAATCAAGAAAAGAACGAGAACCCGGATCTACCGTGGGCTCGACGCGGGAAGTGGGGCAACGTTGGTGGGATGTCGGCCGGGGATCAAGCGTAACCGTCGCCGGAGGAACCCTCTCGCTCTCAGCTCCCCTCTCTGCTCTCTCTCGCTCTCCTGGATATCTCTCTCCAAACCCCCTAGTCCGAGTCTCCTCCATTGCTCGCTCTCCTCTCTCCCTTTTAAGTTACCCAGCGCACATGGCCTCCCGCGACGCCACCTGTTGCTGCCGGTCTGCCCCGACCGCCAACTCCGGTGCGACGCTCTCGCCTGTCTCCTCTGCCTCTGTCCTTGGGTCCTCTCTCTCCTTTTTTTGCGGAACGCGTGAGGGAGGGGAGGAAGGAGAGACCGGCTTGGGCTGAAAAGAAAGAACAAAATGGGAGAGAAAAAGAAAAGAAAAAAGAGGCCGGGGCGGCCTGCCCCCGGCCCGCTCTCGCTTTTCTCCTTCTCTCTCTTTTTAAATAAAAAAATTATTATTATATAATAATTTTTAATAATTAATTTTTAAACATTTTTCTTAAATTTTTAATACTAGTAATGCAAATGCTTCTAATGTCTATATGATTTAGTGAGAATTTTTGCTAGAGTTTAAAATTTAATTCCTACTATTTTATGTAATTAATTGATAATTAAACGGGTTGCCAAAAATTTAGGTATCAAGATTTCGTTAGATGATTTTTTTGTCAAAACAACGTAATCAATGTAGAGAAATTTTAATATGTCACGCAAGTGCAAGTTTCAAATTTTTAGTGCCACAAAAAAGAAAAGAAGAGTAAATGGTATTTATGTCAAAATGAAAATAGTTTAGGTTTTTGATGGCTTTTGCCCTTCTTTTTATGCTAAAAGAGTTTTCTAATATTTTTTTTCATGTTTGAAAAATATGGATTTTTTTCCATAACAATAAATTTCAATAGTTATTGGTGAGTGTTGGAAAATGTTGATTAAAAAAATTATCGATAACTTTTTTTTCTAGGTAACTTGTTGGTAATATACCAACACTTTGATGAGATAATGATTATTTATATAATATGTAATTTAGGAATATCTATACTAATCGGCCAACTTTTTATCTACATAACTCATGAACATTTCAAGTTTATTAACTTTTATGCAAACTTATCGACCTAAATTATCTCTAATTTTGGGTTATCAACTCTCATTTAAGTTGTTGTCGAATGTTTTTATAGTTTCCGTTTGAATTTACCAACTTTTTTTATTGATTTATCAGCTTTTATATGCCTTGGTTAGAGGGCCGTTTACTAACTCTATAACCAACTTAATTACCGCGACTCACTAAATTTTGTTCCATTAAATTACAACTTAATATTGGGCTTTCAAAATGAATTACCATAATTTAGTTAGAAAAGTTAAGCCATCGATGACAAAGATAAATAAAAGTTAGTAAATGATATAGGAATTTTTTTTTTTTGTTAGAGACAAAAATTTGTAATTTAAGAAAAGACAAAATAACATTGGCAACTGACTTAGAATAAGGAAAGTTGGTAATCACTCTAATTGAGATTGGTAATATCTTAAAAGAGTTGATATGTCTAAAAAGTTAGTAAGACAAAAGAAAGTGAGAACTCTATAAATAAGTTGGTAAATAAATAAAAACTAAATGTTAGTAAAGCAACTAAAATGAGAGTTGATAAATCAAAATTAATTGATAACTTAATCAGAAAAAAGTTGTGTTGAGTTATGGTTTATACTCCTCGTCAACATGAAGGCATGGTGTCCCGCCTCCTAGTGAGTGGGCCGGGGTCAATTGTTTAATGCATGTTTTTCTTCGTATAGTTCAGTTTATTTGATCCATTGGAAAGGAGGAAGTTGACTGTGAGTGTCACAAGCACAAAATGCTTTGTTTTTCCCTTCATTCATCTAGGTACTAAACCTATCATGTCAAATGTAGATAAGACACTTGTCCAAAAAAAAAAAAAAATGTAGATAAGACAATAAAATCAACTCGACAACAACTTTCTAGTTTCTACCACTATTTATCCTTCTGTAGCAACTGCATATAGGGTCCAAAGCTGACCAGCTTACTAATTTCCAAGAACATGAACAAACTTAGAGGAATCCGCCACTCTTAACCGATTCAACCCCTATTCACATCCGTCAACCGCAGCGCCGCCCGCCCGCCCGCCGCGGCAACCACGTCCTCACCGCATTCTCCGACACCTCGAAGCCCTCACTTTCTCACTCCCGCCGCCGTTCTCCTCCACCGTGAACCGCTTCATCGTCCCGCGCTACGGCACGACTCCGCACGAACCCCACCACCGTCCATCCGTGTACCCACATTCCGAACAAACCCAACAACTCCTCTTCTTCCCTTCTTACCGCTCCCACCATACGAGCTCCTACCACCTCCAAAATACTTCCTTTCTTCGGGAATTTCGCCATTCCCGCTCCTTGCTTCGCTCTCGGGACCCGACGCAGCTTCCCCGCCGCCGCTTCGACCCAAAAGGGCGGAAGGATCGTAGACGTTGCGGACAGCGGGGGCGGTGTCGTTGGCCTCCGACTCGTAGCCCGAGGGCAAGGGCGCGAGGCCGGGGTCTCGAGAGAGGAGGCAGCGATTCGTGGAGTGGATGCCGCGGTAGAGACAGGGGTTCTGGAGGGGCTTGAAGGAGGCGAGGGATGTGGGTTTGGAGGTGGGATGGAGGAGGTGATTGTGGGTGCAGAGCGTTCTCAAGGCTCTCATTTCCGATGCTTGCATGACATGGAAAGAGGGAGGGGGCGAGAGAATCTAAGAAAGATGGAATCTTTAGGGCTTACTTGCAGAGTTTAGTGCGAGGGGAGGACGACGAAGTCGCGCAAAACCCCGCGAAGTTCAAAAGTCAAGGGCCCTTCTGACGGGGAAGGATACAGAGGATCACAAAGTTAAGGAGCTCAAGCTTATTTGGCAGAAAAAAATTTTCGCCTTTAAATTGTTTAGGAAGCTGATTTATTAACGAATATTTCATTATTTAAAGAAAAATATTTTTTTTATCTGAACTTAAATTTAGAAAAATTGATTTTTTTTTAAATCAAAGATTATTTTTTCAAAATTTAAGTAGATAGACAAAAAAATATATCCTTAACGCTTTTCTTAGATCCTTGATAGCGGGGCAGCTCCCCGACTCGAGCCCAAGTCCAGCTTAGCCAAACCAAGTCCATCTAGTCTCGTGCCTCGGTCCTCAGTGCCCTTGTAAGAGTCCATCAAGGTTGGGTGTATCGTGCCTTGCATCGTGTCCATGGACCGTGTTCATCGATCCTAGACATTCGAGGATCATTCTTGTGGTCGAGTTAATCGATCTAGCCGAGTGTTTGGACCAATCCCGGCGGAGGTTTGGGTTGAGTGCATCAAGTTCGTGGACCATGTGGATGGGCCCTTGACCGTGATGCCCAAGCCCTAGTCCTTGTCTTTTGAGCCCAAGTTCATTAAGGCTAGCCCTGGACTCCTATGCACAAGCCTAAGTCCCCCGAGCCTATGCCACGGTCCATTGATGTCGAGGTTGGGTTTGGGTGTTAGGGACCAGGGCCTAGCCTCAATTGACTCAGGTATGGGTGCTAAGGTCTTGGGCCCAACCTTAATAGACCTGAGTCTAGGTGTAGGGAACCGGATTTTTGGTGTGGGGTTTGAGACCTAACCTTGATGGACCAAGAAGCATGCACCGGTATGAAAGTCCTAGGGCTAGCCTCGATTGACCTTAGCTTGGGGTCCCCATCCAGGTGCTAAGGTATGGGGCTTGGCTTCGATGGCCCAAGCCTAGGTGTCGGGGACTTGGCCTAGCCTTTGTAGACCCGGGTTAGGGCATGAGGGAGTTGGGCACAAGCATCGAGTTCTCGGTTTGATTTTGATGACCCAAGACTAGTGCCCATGCTCGTGCCTGGGTAGTTGGTATCCGGGCTTGAGACTCCTATACTCGTGCTGGGTTCCTTATGTACCCACACAAATCATTAGTACCCGAATAGCATATGTTTACTTAGAAAATCAAATAAGATTTTCCTCCAAACAAGGGAAAATATTTTCTATTTTATTTTCAAGTCTCAACCACCGGAAAATATTGTCGTTTTTTTTTTTTGAAAAATGATTTCCAAAAAAAATATTTTCTACAAATAGCACATTTCGGGCTCGGGCAAAGTGGTGAGTTCCTATCTCACTATTGAATAGCTTGGCTACTCAATTTGTTTAGAAACCTAGTCACTACTTTTGCTCGGTGGATATTTTTCTTCTTAATTGGATTTCTTATGTTTAACTAGAAATAACTTACCATTCTTTCGGGATATATTGCCTGTGATAATGTTCAATGACTTTCGGGATATATTGCCGGTGATAATTTTCAGTGAAGTCATATATAGGCGGTATTTCTTGGACGAAATTTTTTTTTTTTCAATGTTTTACGACAAAAGTTTCTATTTGTTTTGACAGGCAAGAGCACGCTGTTGAATGCACTGTTTGGCACAAAGTTCAGGGAAATGGATCCTTCAAGAGGGAGGTATGTTTTTGAACCGTCCTTTAGGTCACTCTAGTGATTTGGATTAGGAAAAATGTCCAAAGCCAGGTTGTTATTTTTTCAGGTCCCAAACCACCGAAGGAATATGGATCGCGAAAGCTACTGGGATTGAACCGTGCACTCTAGTTATGGACTTGGAGGGGACGGATGGAAAAGTAAGACATGTGTATTTACTAGATGATTTTGCATTGATATATAATAGCTTAATTTGTTCATGTTCAACTACTTATTTTTGTCCATATGTAATTGCGAATTCTAATTTTTTGTACATGTTGAAATGTTAATTTGTTCATCGGGTAGCCGCTGTAGCTTTTCCACTTTTGTATGGCTTTTCTCATCTTACCAACCTGTAAGGTTGATTTACGTGTAGCTGACGCTCATTGAAACTCACCCGATCTACACTTGGTTTGAGTAGGCAGCAATTAGCATTCTTGCAGCTGCTTAACCGGTGTCATTTTTATACTGGACGATACTTCCTTCGAAAAGCAGAGCGCTCTTTTTGCTTTGGCTGTCTCCGATATAGTGCTCACAAACATGTGAGGCTTTTGCTTTGCTCTAGTGAGATACTGTTTCTATTTATGCAGCGTTATCTATGAGGTTGTTGTTTTTGTATTTTCCTAGTGTCCTTTCTAAGCATCTTTTTCATAGATGGTGTCGTTGGGTCGGCCTTGAGCAAGCTGGGAGCAGGTTTCTGCTCAAAACTGTATTTCAGGTATTTTGTCTTCTTTTCAGCATCTTTTTCATAGGTGGGGTCATTATGTTGGCCGTGCACAAGCTGCCAAAGAAGCCTTTTTTGAAACCCGTATTCCGTGTTTTCTTGTCCTCTTGCCTTAAGATAAGCTAAATGTTTAGTTTTAAGAGTTATGATAAAGTTGCGACTCTTCTTGAAGGCCATGATGCGATTGTTTTGTCCAAGGAAAACAACTATCGTATTCGTATTATGGGATAAAACAAGGAGGGTTGGTACCTATACTTAATCATGTTTCCATTTCGGATTGTGATGGTTTTTATTTGCTCGTTTTGGTTGCATCTGGTAAGTTTTGCCCATCTGAGTTGATTTTTTTTTTTAATATGCTCTCTGGTTTTTCTTTTTATCCAGACTCCTTTTGAATGTCTAGAAGCTGCCTTGAGAGAAGAAGTGCGGGAGGTGAGGGTTGTTGCATTTCCTTTGCAAAATCGACTTTGTAAAGCCGTTGCTGGTTTCATTTAGTATTTTCCTGCAGATATGGGACAGTATTCCTAAGTCGAGCAGACAAGGGAACTCCCGTCATTTTTTAATGTAGTTGCTTCGATGCTTGTATGAGTTCCTCTCGATGATTTGCTTTTGTCTTTAATCGTCGAAATGAAGTTCAACCTAATGACTTCTCTTCTGCTTTCCAGGTTGAGGTCGTTGCTCTTTCTGATTATGAAGAAGAGGAAGAGCGATTTAGAGATGAGGTATACCTACCTTGCATCCCATAGAAGCACGTTTGGACCTTGAATACGATTGCCCAATTTTTATGTCGGCTTTGTTGTTGTGTCTCAACAAGATTTTCAAATGCCGCAGTGGGTGCCCTTTCTTTCGCATAAATCCCGTGCTTGAGTATTGTTTAGGACAAAGCTTCGGTCCTCGTATGCATGAGTTTCTAATATATGTGGAAATGCCACTCATCATCGATCGCTATTTCGATTTCTCCGGGGCTTATCATTGGTCAGTCATCCCTTATTGAGTTTGGTGATTTTCATTACTCTTCTGTTCACATTCTTAATCAATTGTAGTTTGAGGCGTGTTATGTTTCCATCTCATCTTCTTGTGCTCTGTATTATGGAATTTGGAGCATTGATTGCCAAATGGATTTTACCCTTTCTCTGCACTAATCTTTTGCCATATGGTTGAATTTCCTTGGACTAACAGGTAGACGCCCTTAGAGGGTGGTTCTTGGATAGTACCGCACCTGATGGGCTGGCGGGAGATCGAAGGGGGCAGTTCCTGGTTCAGGATTTTGTTTTAGTGCTCAGTGTATTTGGATGGTCATTAAGGAGAATAAGGACTTGGACTTGCCTGCTCATAGGGTGAGTGTTAATTGAAGGGCAACTGGATATATTGCTGATAATGAGAATGATAATGGACGCATCATGCTATCCGTGTTAAGGTCATGGTTGCTCACATACGATGTAAAGAAATTGCCGACGAACAATATTCCAGTCTTACTGAAAATGAGGTATCGATCTTGTTGGGATTGATGGATTCCCAAAAACCGGATTCGACACTAAATCGAACCCCTAAAACGAATGAGGAAGACAAGCCCGGGAAAATCACGTATCACCGATCCTAAAGCACACCACGGATTCGAGCGTACCTTGTTAGCCACAGATTAAACACCAATGCTGACAAGAGGAAGAGAAAATCGATCTCGTTCGATCCGATGACGTCGATTGGGCTTGAAGGGAAGATAAAAAGTTGCCTTATGCTTACTGTTTTTTCTTTTTGTTGGAGAGAGAGCGAGGGAGAGGGATGTACGTACGTTGAATGCCAAAAGGTACGTTCTCCCTCTCTCTCCTCCTTTATATACGTCATCTCTAAAATACAAACGTACCCCTTCGTCCATGGGCCCTAATCCTGCGGGCCGGGCTTTTAAGCCCAACATGGGCGGACGGGCCTTAAGCCCATCACTAATAAAACCATCATCTCCCACTCGCACATGGTGGGCCGAACAAGATTCTCTTTACCTCTCTTCAACATTCATACCGGTGAATAATCCGTGCGACCAGCATACTTTGAGAGCTCATTGCTATACATCTGTTAGGAATATATAGCAGCTCATAATGGGCATCACATCCTAAGTAGATTTAGTATGCAGTTCCCTAGATCGAACGATCACATTTATATTTCTCTTGATCTCTTTCAAACAATGATATATATATTGTATTCACAATTATGATTATCACAAAGACAATCATAATTGGTTAACCGGTGAATACAAAACTACAATGTGATTCTGCAAATTCGATCTTCCTCTTTTCTTCAAACTCTCAATTTCAGTTCAGCTTGCTTTTCTAGAAATGTCCCATTAGATCGAATCAAACTCATGACCATTGGCAACATACTAAGATAGCAAACACTAAACAGAAATCTTGATAATAAGTAAGAGTCATGAGGGCACTCAAACTGAAGAACTCTTTTCCTCAAGAGTCTCACACGACATAAAAGTTGAGATCAAACTTTTTGCCACTCTTATTGGTCATCTCATGCATACGTAGTATGAAATACGTATTACGGTATTAACTCCTTTCCTATGGAGCGTATGTCTACACCTTCAATACCGTACAGATGATAGTTCAGACATACCTAATGTCTAACTTGAGTTCACGTATCTACTCATTCACAAAATTCATCAGAACTCACATCTGGCATCATAAACAAATAAAGTAAAATATGTGGGGTATGTTACTTTCGGACATCGTAAATATTATGTCATCATCTTAACATTCAGTTAAGGCGACATATGTATTTTAAGCTTGAGCTCTCGATTATCACCTAGATAATAAGCTTAAAAACAGTCTCATCTCTATTTATCACACAGTGAATAGAGGCGATTACCCGTGTGAGTGGGCTAATCTTATATCTGTCCGACATATTTTCTTAACTTAAAGTAATGCACTGAGCATTAAGATGCATAAAGATCAAACAAAGATTCATAGGCATTAATGATGAAAACACAAATTCATCAAATGTGAACACTTAGGGAAATTACAATATTCAGTACGTCAACCTGTACGCAATCCTAGAGATTTCATATGGCCACAAAACACATCTCTAGGTATTGGCTTTGTCATAGGATCTACTACCATTCTATGCGTAATATGTATTGTAAGTTCACATCTTTTCGTGCAACCATATTTTTGACAAAGTTATACTTGGTATCTATATGTTTGGTCTTGCCATTATATTTTGGATTTTTGGTGTACGCTTTTGCTGCTTGGCTATCACAGTTAACCAACAATTAACCTACAGCACTTCCAATGACACATAAATGATCCAAAAAATCTCTTAAGCCAAACATCTTCTTATACTGCTGCTGATAATGCCACGAACTCAACTTACATCGTGAACAAGGCTATACACGTTTATTTCTTACTGTTCCAACATATGGCGCCATTATTCGGTAAGAAAACAAACCTAGAGGTAGATTTCCTTTCATCTAAATCTCCTCCCCAATCAGCATCAGAATAGCCTTAGAGTCGCAGATCCTTTTCTTAATGACTCAGCATATAATCAGCAGTCCCCTTTAGATACCTCAGTATTCTCTTAACGGCTTTCCATTGTGCTGGACCTAGATTGGATTGGTATCTACTCACCATTCCAACTGCAAAACATATGCTAGGTTTTGTACACATCATAGCATACATCAAACTCCCAATAGCACTAGCATAAGGAACATGTTTCATTTGTTCCTTCTTTTGTGGAGTCATTGGACACAGTCTATGGCTCAATCCTTCACCTTTTGCAATAGGAGTATCTATGAGTTTACAATCTTGCATACGAAATCATTCAAGAACCTTATTTATATATGTTTCTTGCAAAAGAGACAACGATATCTTCGAACGATCTCTTGAAATCTTAACTCCAAGGATGTATGTAGCTTCACCCATATCCTTCATCTCAAAAGTTGAAATTGATCTTTGGATCTTTTGATATATACACAATGATCATCATCTATCATTGTAAAATCATATGCCATTATAGCATTATGAAAACATATATACTATTGTCTCGATGACTGCTTAAGGCCATATATCGATTTCAAAAGTTGACATATCTTTTCTTCTAGGCCTTTCACTATGAAACCAGCAAGTTGTTCCATATATATTTCTTCATCTAATTCTCCATTGAGGAAAGCAGTCTTTACATCCATTTGATGTAACTCAAGATCCATACTAGCCACTATTGCCAGAATAATGCGAATCGAGGTAAATCTCACTACAGGAGAAAATGTATCTTAATAATCAATTCCTTCCTGTTGATTATACCCCTTCGCCACAAGGCGAGCCTTATACATTTCTATCGAGCCATCAGCCTTTCACTTTATTTTGAGAACCCACTTGTTCCCAATAACTCTGCGTCCTTTTGGAAGATCAACCAGTTCCCAGACTTGGTTTGATTTCATTAACTCAATTTCCTCTTCCATTGCATGAATCCATTTTTCCTTATTAGGGCAATACAGAGCCTCATTAATATTTCTTGGCTCATCCTCATCTTGCGGAGCAATCATAAAAGTTTCCCCTTCAATGTCAAAACGTCAACGATGAATACTTTGACGACTTGTTCGCCGTATGGGAGATTGTGCACTTAGCACATCATTCCTAATTATGCTCACACTTGGATTAGATAATGATGATATTGTCTCATCATGTGGTTGTAATTGAGAATGAGTTGAATTCAATTCATCATTTCTCATATTATTCCCACTTGGACGAACTCCACTTATATCATTATCTTAATCCAATATTTCAAATAGGGAGTAATCTTCCCCTATTTCGCCCTTCTTAGGAAATTCATCCTCTAAGAATGTGATATCTCGTTATTCAAATTCAGTTATACTCCTACTTTCCTGCTCACCTATGAACACATACCCTTTCGAGTGTTCGGAGTATCTCATGAAAATACTCTTCTTTCCTTTGGGACCCAATTTTCCAAACTTGTGAGAGGACTTATGAGTATAGGCAGCACAACCCCATGGTTTAAGAAAACTTAAGTCCGGTTTTCTACCTGTCCATAACTCCTATGGAGTGGAAGTAACTGATTTGGAAGGCACACAGTTAAATATATAGGCAGTAGTTAACAACGCATCACTCCAAAAGGTAATAGGTAAGTTAGCATGCGCCATCATGGACCTAACCATTTCCAGTAGGGTTCTGTTTCTTCTCTCCGCAACACCATTTTGTTGAGGAGTATGCGAAATAGACAACTGTCTTTCTATTCATTTTTCATCACATAATTTTCTGAACTCATTAGATAAATATTCTCGACCTCGATCGGATCTCAATGCTTTTATTTTCTTGTCTAATTAATTCTCTACCAGGTTCATAAAATTTTTAAAACAACTTATTGCTTCAGATTTATGAGAAATCAAATAGACATATCCAAATCGAGTATAATCATCTATAAAAGTGATGAAATAAATAGCCACATGCCTTCCTCTCACATTCATTGGACCACAAACATCAGAATGGATTAAATGCAGAGGAAATTCAACTCTTTTACCTTTTCCAAATGGTTTCCTTGTAGTTTTCCCTTCTAGGTAATGCTTACATATGGGCAAATCGACTTTTTCAATATTGCCCAACAAGCTCTCTTTGGCTAGTCTATTCATACGTTGTTGGCCAATGTGACCAAGTCTAGCATGCCACACATTCACATCATTATCATATGAATTAGGAGACGTGATAAGGGAATAACAAACATTTGCATTAACATAGTTAATATCTAATACAATGAAACCATCCAGAAAATAACCATAACCATAGTAATTTGTATCCAAAAATAAATCCACACCTCTATTATGGAAGTTCATATTAAAACCTAGTTTAACCAACATTAAAACAGACACTAAATTCTGACGAATCTCCGGAGCATACATTACATCATGTAGGAACAAAGTGCGTCCACCACGCATATTTAGTTGGCGGGTGCCAATTCCTTTCACTTCAGCTCTGGAGTTGTTTCCCACATAGATCCACTTAGTTCCGGTTGGTACTGTCGGAATTCCACGAAGGATCCTCTATCCTTCGCTACATGGTCTGTCGATCCCGAATCCACAGTCCACAAAGGATTAGACTCAGTTAAGAACACAGAACTCGACACAAAAGTAAAGCTTTGAAAAGTACAAGGGGTGTATACCTTCTTTGGCTCACGACAATCGCGAGCATAGTGACCCTTCTGGTCACAGTTGTAACACTTCACTCTTGCAAGCTTCTTCATTCGAGGACGCTTTCCTCTTCCATGTTGGTTAAGCTTGGGTTTCTTCCCTGAAGGACCTGCTTCCTTGCCTTTCCCTTTATCAAGCCAGTTAGGACGTTTGCGCGTGGAGCTCGAAGCTCCATGTGAGCTAGAACTTGCATGATAGAGTTCAGCATCCGGCTTAGCCGCCAAAAGGCGGTCCTCCTCCAGCTCAAGATGGCGCACTGCATCCTCAAAAGTTTTGATATTTTCATTATGGGTCAGGTGCACCTTCATATGCTCCCAACTCTAAGGCAAGGAACGAATCACTGCTTGCACTTGCTGCTCATCTGTGAGGACATGGTTAGCATCCTTCAGCTCATTTATCATGTTTGACATCTTTCTAAGACGTTGCTTCATGGTCTGACCATGAGGCTTCTTGTAAGAGTCAAACCTAATAATGAGCTATCTCAGTTTGGTCACCGAAGTATGATCAAATTTAGTTGCCAATGACTCCCACATTTCCTTGGCATTGTCAAAACGCCTAAACTCTCGCATGACATCATTTTCCATGCTGCTCAGCAACGTGACGCGAGCAAGAGAGTTCTTTCTTTTCCATGCAGCAAAAGCTTTTTTATCTCTCTTGTGCTGTGCAGTGTTTCCTTCTTCAGGTTCTACCATGGTCAGGTTAAGAGCTTCAAGTGCCTCTTGCTCTTTCAGCACATATTGGATTTTCATGTGCCATATTTCATAATTGTCACCATTGAGCTTTTCACCTTTGTTCAGCTCGGCAACTATGCTCTTTGTGGCTGAAGCCATTGATCTGAACACATCAGACATATATGCACGAATTATTAATGCCTATCATTTATGCATCCCTATTTGCATAGACCCATCATATTAATGAATAATTTCAAGTAAGGCTTCAGAATCAAAAGGTCACTATGTTTCCAATCATCCTCCAAAAATCCTAACTTAAAATTATCATTAATATAATTGTCTTGTGCAAAGTAAATTCTATGAAGCTACAAAAACTTCTATAACTACCCACATCAACCAGCAATAATAGAAAGCAACAGATAATTGACATCCAATAAAACAATAATACTTTCAACTAATACAACCAAGATATCGGTTGCTACATCAACAACAATCAGGTAGTAAACATTACATAATATGTCCACAAAGCACACTTAACAAATATCAGCCAATACAACTAACACCAAGTCAGCACACGAACTGGGAAAGATTCTATTTTGTTCAATTTCTTGATCTTTTCCTTTGTAATAATCCAGTAATATTCATTTACAAAATCCATCACAATTTTCTTATAAGAAGCAGCTCTGTTGACATCCCATATGCGATTCAACACTCCTTGCCATTTAGGTGGAAGGGTGTTCATGAAAAATCGCACCATCTCTGATTGTGACATAGGACGACCATTCCATATGACCTTTTGAATTTTCCCGTTGACTTCAAGGACGTGATTAATTAAGTCACCACTTTCCCATCGATGATCAGTCAGCTCAGCTATCAACATAGACAGCATTTCCTTTTGTTCATCGGTAATTGCGTGAATAGGTGTGCGCAACCTGAGGGGAGGCATAGTTCCTGCAACAAATGCAGAACTTTTCCTGCAACAAATGCAGAATAAATAAGGGATTACAAATAATCCACATAGACTTAATTGAAAAAGAAACAAATTCTTTTTTTTTTTTTTTTTTTTGGTCAACGGTCAACGATCAACGGTCAACGGTCGTCGGTCAGATCGCCAGTCATTGGATCGGTCGGGCCGGTCAGGTGGGTCGCGCGAGCTGACCGCACGTGCCGCGCGCGTGCGCGGGCTGACATCACGCAGACGTCAGCCGGCACGTGCCGCGCGCGTGCCAGGCGTCCGCGACTCGGGTCGGGTCGGGTCGCCGGCCGGTGACCACCCGGCCAACCATCGTCGGTGCCGACGCCATCGATGACGTCATCCTAGCGGTTACCGACCGTTGGGTGATGTCATGCTGACGTCGCGGGCATCGGTTCGCCGACCGGCGCGTGCCGGTTCGCCGCCGGCGTCGCGCATGTGCCGGTTCGCCAACCGGCGCGTGGCGCCCACGCGCAGCGGCTTCTGGCCGCGCGTGTGGGCCCGTGCGGCGTCGCCCGGCGGTGCACGACATGTCGTCGGACTCGTCTCGACGAGCCCTTTCACCCTATGTTATCAGAATTCGATTTCGACTTACAGAAACTCGAAAAAACGGACGAACAGTGCTCGTGTGTCGGGATTTCTCGCCCTGATCCGTGTCGGCCGAATTTCTTTGCGAAAAATCAATCAAAAAACATGAAAAGGGTCGGGAAAACATGAACTAGGGCTCTGATACCAATGTTGGGATTGACGGATTCCCAAAAATCGGATTCGACACTGAATCGAACCCCTAAAACGAATGCGGAAGACAAGCTCGGGAAAATCACGTATCATCGATCTTAAAGCACACCACGGATTCGAGCATATCTTGTTAGCCACAGATTAAACACCAATACTGACAAGAGGAAGAGAAAATCGATCTTGTTCGATCCGATGACGTCAATTGGGCTTGAAGGGAAGATAAAACGTTGCCTTATGGTTACTGTTTTTTCTTTTTGTTGGAGAGAGAGCGAGGGAGAGGGACGTACGTACGTTGAATGCCAAAAGGTACGTTTTCCCTCTCTCTCCTCCTTTATATACGTCATCTCTAAAATACAAACGTACCCCTTAGTCCATGGGCCCTAATCCTACGGGCCGGGCTTTTAGGCCCAACATGGGCGGACGGGCCTTAAGCCCATCACTAATAAAACCATCAGATCTGATTCTTGCTGGACATGAAACTTACGTTTCACTATTTTGAAATGCAAGCATATGCAATTTATCTTACACATATTAAGATCAAGCGAACTCTTCTTAACATGTTAGGACTGGCTTTTGATGAAGGAGGCTGCGTAGTTGGGAGCAATTCCCGGTATTGGAAAGAAACTGAGTTCCATTCTTGACACGTGTTTATTTGGGCAAGATGAGTAATATTATTATTTGATGAATTACAGATGGTGGTGCGGCAACTGAATTTTATGTTCATCAAATAATGCAAGTACATTAAGGTTATCCAACACAATCGGCTCCATGTTTCTGAGTTTTTCTGGCTTACGTGAAGTGGGAGCAGTAGGAGCATTTTCTTTTCTTGGAACAAGTGCATTTTTTTAAAGAGCAAACACAAAGGAAGCCTAAGCTTTTTTGAATTTTATATTGATTGATTTTAGGTTGTACAAGTTTGCCTCTGATATATCTACTATCTAATTGTTGAGTTCTAGCCTGAGTAGATGAGATATAACTGTTGAGGTCTAGCTTGTGTAGATGAGATATAGCTATTTTGTTCAAGTAATCATTCCAGCTTGAAATGGCCCCCTTCATTCGCAATCTGAGTATTATTTCAATTGGTTGAATGGTTGCTTTTGAGCAATTAGCTTCTTGTTTGATTGATCAGTTTACTTGATGGTAGGAGATTAATGGCTAGTGACAGTGTAGCAGTTGCCTAGCTAACGGCTTAGCTTAATTTGGCCTTCTATTTGCAATGTTTCCTGGTTTTATTTTTGGGTGAAGATTATGTTCTGTCAGGATTAGAAATTTATTTATCACTACAAGTACGTTTCATCTATATAATTTTTTGTGGGCCTTATTAGGTACGAATCACAGACTATGCATTTCAATGGGAAGGTCAGATCTAAGAGGCGGAAGTAGCTTGAAAAATGGTCACTTCGAGTAAGAAGTTATGGGGGTGGTTTTCCTTGCTTAAAGTGCTTCACTTTTTTGGGTTCTATTGTATGACTACCACTTCAAGCTGCTCGGAACGTGGAAATATTTTTCCTTTTTGACACATTTTTCTTAAGTAAGCTTACACAGGGAGACTGTCCGTTGAGGACATCTTATCATATGTTGCTTATTGTGTTTTGTTGTTTTGTCAGCTGGTACGACCAGCTTTCCAAGCAGTCCTTGGTCATATTTTGTATGGATGTCTAGGTGAGTTCAAGGAAAGATTTGGCAAGGCTTGGAAATAGGGGAAGAGTTTTCAGTGGCTGCTCGTGACTGTACTCGGTCTTATATGGCCCTATTTGACGAACAATGCGCAAGTATGGAAACTTGTAACCTAATGCTTGTAAAGTTAATGCTCTGAAAAATTTGGCCACGAATGAAGGTTTGTCATTGTGCTTTGTCCTGTAACTAAGCTCTTTCTTGGTTCTTTGACTCTTATTGTGCTTGCATTTACACTCCTTTGGTGGCCTATTAGTTGTTTTACTTGCATTAGTCAGAAATGAAGGTTTGTGTCTGAGACCAGAGGCTATGTGAAAATATGGTCTTGTTGGTAAATGACACTCTAGGCATTTAGGAAACTATTTGTATGTGTTCATGCCATGCTCACTTTTGACTTGTTATTAGGGGAATTTTACCACCGAATGCATGGATAAGTTTCGTATCATACTTTGAACAAATGTTGTAATTGAACAAGCCAAATGGGATACGTCTAGCGTACGAGAGAGGCTGCGGAGTCACATTGATGCCCATGTTGGTTCGGTCTGTGATACTAGGTCTCTGAGCTTACGAAAGCACATAAGGTAGCATAATGAGCAGAGAGATTTCTTCTTCTCTCGAGCTTCTCTCTTTATAGATAGAGGGCTTTTCCCCCTTATATCATGTTTTTATAGGCAAGACTGAAGGAATCATTGTCTGGGCTAGTGGAAAGCTCTTTTAAAGGGAGCTACTATTGAATCTAACCGATGAGTAAATCGCAAACTTAAAAATGCCTACCACTCCTTCACTCCTTCATTAGCTCAACGACACTTCGAGATACTTTATTTGCTCTTTTTCGTACGACAGACCTTCCATAATCTTTCATAACATCCAGCCTTCATTCCTTCATATGTTGATCCATCTCATAAGAAGAAAGGGCACTAAGTATCGACTTATGACCAACAAAGTCTCGCACCTCTCTTTACAGGGCTTTTCCCTTTTTTACTTAATGGTGGTTGATGGGATTTGCATGAATTATATCATATTTTTACAAGCAAGACTGAAGGAAGTATTGTTTGGATCGGTGGAAGCTCTTTTGAAAGGAGCTACTAGTGAAACTACTAGTGAAACCCAGTCGGCCATCAAGACACTTCTTTCACGCGAGACTATGTTGGCCATAAGTTGGTTCTCTAGTGCCCTATCTTTTTATGAGAGGATCAATAGATGAAGGAAGGAAGGCTGGATGTTATGAAAGATTATGAAAGGTCCGTTGTAAGAAAAAAATAAGCAAATAAAGTATCTCGAGGAGTCGTTGAGTTAATGAAGGAGAGGTAGGCATCTTTAAGTTTACAATTTAGATTCAATAGTACTTGAAATCGTTATGTGCTTCATTTTCTATCTAGTTTTGCTGCACTGTTCAGCCATGATGTTGACTATGTGGATAGAGTTTGGAGGAGTAGGGAGGATGTTTGAGATATCGCGTGACAAACTCGTTTGGCAGTATGCAAAATTTATATGCGGAAAATATTTTTTATGTTTCTCCCGTTGCTTGCTTGTGGATCTTTCACAAGAAACGATTCAATGATGCTTGCAGTAATTAAGGTTGCTATCATTTGGATGGTGAGAAGGATAATATCGAACAACTTTTGTGGGTTCGATTGTTGGACAACAAACCTCATGCCATTGACGGGAGCATAGATCGCTTGGCTTTAAGCACGTGGGAAGATGTGAGTTTTTCTTTTATCGAGCTGGTTCCAATTAATGCAGATCTTCAATTTGCTGAGAGCACTTAATTTAATTGCAGATTCCTTCGTCCGAAACACTAATCACGCCCCAGGAGTGCAAAACACTTTGGATGCAATTTATTGTAGAGACGCAGCACACCATTGATCGAGCATTGAAGGAAGCAATTACCGTCACACCCCAAAATCAACAAGAATGGGGGATGACACGGCCGTCCTTCCACTCAAAGGATGCAGCCTCAAAGCTCCCAAAATCCAACTCTTAAAAGTCCCCACATCCATATCGCTCTCGGATCTACTCATCGTTAGTCGATGTACCTGAAAAAGATTGGAAAATAGAGGGGTGAGCAACCACGGCTCAGTGAGTAGTGCATCTCTTCTAAGCGGATCGAGCACCCATTATGCATATTTACAAAACCAAATTACAACTCTTTTAACTCAAATTTAGGATATAACAAACATACAGTAAAAAGAATAAGTTACATACGCTAATCCACTGATCAATCTCATTAATTCACACACCAATAGTTCATTCCATTTATTAATTTTATACCACATCAAACTCAAAAATTTAACAAACCTTCAAGGCCAAAATATAACCTTTCTTACTTTAACACAATATGTTCAAAGCAAAAATATTCAAGATAATAATAGGTAAATGCCTATGGTTTAACCCATTGGTTAATCTCATAAAACATGTATCAATGGTCTATTCCATTGGTCAATCTCATAAAACATGTATCAATGGTCTATTCCTTTGATTAATTTCATGAAACCACACATCGATAATTTAATTGAAATTACACGTCGATGGTCCATTCTAATGACTAATCTCAAATTACACGTCGATGGTTCATTCCAACGATTAATCTCAAATTACACATCGATGGTCCATTCCATCGACCCAACTCATGTCACATGTTAATGGTCCACTCCATTGACTAATCTGTTGCTTAATATCAAACTATAGTCACGATATAACGCCTGGTGATGAGGTGACCAAGATTCCACTCTTAGCAAGGTCTCCATTTATTATTAACCGGTGGTTTAGCCCACAAGAATATCCTAGAATAGAATGCGCATACCCACAAGCCCTTCGCTGGGCTCACAGCGATATTAAACATCCACAATAATTCAGAACCACACCATCCATAATTCTCAAACAAAATTCATAAAACATTTCATATATCATGAAAAGATTTCGTAACTCAACTTATCCGCCAAAAATACTTTTCATAAAACATTCTCAAATAATTTCAAGATCCGTCTCATAAATCAATTTCAAATCAAATACATTTCAAAAAGTTTATCACAAATCAATATCTATATAACCTTCCATAAATTATCTCAAAGTTGAGCTTTTCGTGAAATGATTTCACAAACCCAAAACATGTAATTTTTCTCAACTTTGTTCATCAAATAGAATATATTTTCATAGAAAATTCTCACACTATTTTCAAATATCAAAACTTTGTAAATGCCCAATCCAACTTTTATGTAATAAACATTCTTATTTATAACTCTTAAAATATCAAATCTTTATCATTTTGAAGACATGAGCTTATAAATTCTTAGAAGAGATAGCACCACTCGGCTGGGAAAGTCGAAAATCAACCTATGTGGTTACTTGAGCCAACGCACTCGCATTCCTATTAATAAGTTGAAAACGATATTAAAACCAGGTAATATGCCACTCTCCAACTAAATTATGTTAAATCATTGATAAAACGACACTTACGCGCTAATAAATCACTCAACCAAAACAATTACTCAAAGTTGTCCTTAGCGTGAAGTGCGAGCACGAAACTTCATCATGCCATAATTTTCTCCACCGAACTCCGTTAAAAGCGCAGTTATAATCAATGAAAAACTCATCCAACATACTACAAGAACCCCAATTTAGCCAACCCGAAATCAAGCCGAAAATCAACAAAATTTAGCTTTGAAAGTCTGGTCGTGCACTGTTCATTACACACGATAAACTTCAAAATTTTATTTCGGGCAAACCGTGAGCTCAAATTACGATACGTAAAATCCCACAGCTCTACAACATTCCAAGTTATCATTTCTACAAAAATACGCAGCTCAACGACTCAAAAATCATACTTCATCGCTCGATTTTCCCAAAATTCCGAATTTCAAGCCCTAGGTCCAAAATTACTCCGATTGAATGAAGGGGGAGCACGAGTGCTTACTGAGCGTTGCGTTACTTAGTTAATGTGGCTTGGCGAGGCTCCCATGACGAGAACGCACAAAGCCCCTCTTTTTCTTTTATCTTCTTCTTTTTCTTCTTTCTCTCTTTCTTCTTCTCTCTGCGTCCCTCTTCCCTTCTTTCCTTCTCTCTTTGCCTTTTATCTCCTCCTCTTTCTTTTCTTTTTCTTTTTTCTTCTTTCTGTCTTTTCTTCCCCTCTCTCTCTCTCTCTTTTTTTCCCTCTCCCCAAAACTCTCGATTCCTCTCTCTCTCTCTCTCTCTGTGCTGAAGCTTCTACCTTTTTTTTTTTTTTTTTTTTTGACTGGGTCAAAACTCATATTTTACAATTACTGCTCAGGCACGTTTTATTGTCATTAAAATGCATGTCATCATCCCCCGCCCCAACGCACATACTAACTCAAGCAAATAGGCTCTATTTAATCTAGTGCACTAGAGCGCTGAGAAATATTTTCAATTCCACGAACATTTGCTGATTATTTGATTATTTGGTCTCTTCTTTTTGGAATTATTAGGAAGAGAAGAGCCGCAATGGGTGGTCGAAAGGGTGGTCAGTTTTGGGGTTAGTACTTTTAGGGTTCTTCGGATGGAGAAAATGTCTTTAGGCTTTAGGCATATTAAACTGTTACAGGGGAAACGCGGACATAGGATGCCCCCATATGCATGTGAACAAACACGTGAAAGCTACCCTTAACACTTTTTTTTTCTTTTGGTCATAGGTCCTTAGGCTTCATTTGCCAACAATTTATGGGATTTTTCCTCCCCGTAATCAATAGCTCGTGTGTTGCTAAAAAAAAAAAAAATCAATAGCTCGTGTGGGACCCAAATTAAAAAAAAAAAAGGCATGGTTGCGAATCGTTTTCGACAGATTCCCGGAAAATTCAGGTGTCTGATGCGAGACACTGCCCCGGTCACGATAGCGTGGTTCACATGGAACCTTCGCTCGATTGTTTGCGGCTAAAGGTTTTCTCTTTTATTATCATCACGTGGAAGGAGCGCATGCTCGTAAGGGAAGAAACAGTGTCAATCGATGCAGCACGTGGAGAGAACAAGGTCGGAACAAGACAAAATCATTAGAAAAAGATTCGCTTGTGGTTTCCTTGGAATTGCATATCGAACTTCAATTTTCAAGCGGTTAGGGCGGAAGCTTGAATGAAAGAATTTCATCAATTTCTTCTCCTTCAACCTTTCTTCTTTCTTTAGGGAAATCGGACTTTTATTTGACGTTTACCGTGCTTCCGATCTTTTTAATTTTTTTTTCTTCTTTTGGATTGAGATAATGATTTCTCCTTTTAGCAGAAATTCAAAATGGGCTTTCGTAATTGAAAGAATTTCATCAATTTCTTCTCCTTCTTTCTTTCCCTTTTACCCTTCGACTTCTTTCTTTCTCGAAATCGGACTTTTATTTGACATTTAGCATGCTTCGAATCTTTTTTCTTTTGCATTGAGATAATGATCTCTTCCGTTGGCAGAAATACGAAATGGGCTTTCTTAATCGGCTTAAGAAGCATAATTAAGCTACGCTGCCCCCACTCCCCACGAAGTCAATCATGAATCAGATGCGTCGTCATGCCTTACTAGGAAAGTTTCAAGTCTCGAAAAGCAAATTAATTACACACATCAATAAGGAAAAAAAATTAGTACTCTGAAAATACAGAATTTCCCGCATTTCATTGTTGACGTCGCTTATTCACAAATTCTTTGTTAAATATCCCAAATCAATTTATGAAGAGTAACAACAATCTCGTAAACTTCCCATTTGATTATCATAAAAATATGGAAAAATTCTTTGCGTGACCAGAGAAAGAAAATGTTGCGTGTGTATATTTGACGCGAAAAGGTGAGTTTCTAGAATAAAAGGTGACGAGAAAATTCTACTCGTTGGAAAAAAAAAAAAAAAAAAAAGAACGAGGAAAAAACAGGGACTTGGAGGGCACCAAGAACTTTTCGAAAGTAGCAAGGAGATATTGCTCCAAAAAAAAAAAAAAAAAGTAGCAAGGAGATAATAAAATAAAAAAAAAACGAAAAACGAAAAACAAAACGAGAGACCAGCGTGAGTAAAAGCTAGGGACCGCCAGGAATTCAGCAGATTTGCTTCCTTGTAAGAGAGATGTTGTTGGGAAAAAGTTGGACCCGGAGAACAATTCCATGTGCAACTTTCAGCCATGTGAAAAATGACTTGGGAAGGAGATCTGAACCACTAAAGGCGAAATATTCGATAGAGAAAGTTAAATCCGACACTATTGCTTTTGTCTCCTTGAAGAATATGGAAAAGCAAGTGATAAGCAAAGCTGATATGTCAAATTGATCTTGAACCTCGTAAATTTTGTGCTCTTCCAATGAACCACCGAAGATATTCGATCGAGACATGATTCGATGCCAAAAGAAGGAATTCGAAGGGTCCGAACCCATTCCTGATGGCCAATTTGGCGCAGAACTCAGATAATCTCAACCGGGCTTGAAATGCCTTGATCTTCGATCAGACATGCTTGCTCAGGAAAAGAGGGAAAAATTAACAAACACCACGATGATGACGTGGATAATTGAGATTAAAATCCATGTCGCAGTGGGAAATGTAATTGTCCAGAACGACCTCTTGTACGGGCATGCCAGCTCGCACCGCCACCAGCAACGCGTTTTGTTAGCGTCGCGTGTTCGACGCTTGGCGCGCGATCGACCGTCTGGAATGACTTAATCTGTCCGTTCTAGTCGCTTTGCTGTGTCAAGGCAATGGTCGACTTTAAATGCTGCTGATCAGTGTGTCAGCTGCAGTAATTTACTTGTCATCGGACCGTAATGTAGCTGTTCGGTCTAATTCATCGATGCTAGCGTACGTTGATAGTTACTGCTTTCAAGTGTTGTGTTTAACTTCGTTTAAGAGGACTTTCGCTTATCGGAGCTGGCTTAAGCTGCAAGTTCCTGCTGCTTTGTGTCCACCTTTCTAGATTATGTTCACCAATTGAAAAAGCGGTTTTGCAATGTGATTGTAGTTTAGTTTTTGGTTTATTCTGCTCGTTCACAGTGTGCAGCTCACTTTCGTCGACACTACCTGCCTTTGATTGTAAATCCCTATCGTTGCGTGGTTGAATTTCAGTTGGGTTGCTTCTGTACTTGAGTCTAATTGCAATTTACTTAATCAGTCCAGTAGTTGGAAATTTGAGATCGACAGTGACAAGTTCTGGAAAGATGGTTATCCCTTTCAGATAATCGGTGGAGATGTTCATTATTTCCGGGTGCTCCCGGACGTATTTTCGTTTCTTTCCTTTAGTCGTTCTTCTTACTCATGTGATTAGATTACAATGGGTTTTTGTGACAATTGTTATATATGCTTTTTTCCAAATGCTACTTACAAATAGTTCTCCTTTCTATGTGGAGATGCACTTTTTTAAGAAGAGAAGCTGTGTTCTATTGGCCATATCTGAAGCAGTATTACTGCATGTGGTAATGCATCTAATTTAGGCTAGAAGAGGAACTTTGAACTTGAGATTGTTTTAGAAGATGACTTTCTGCTCCATCAGGAAGCAATAAAATCTAGAGCTCCGTGACAAATTCAGGGAGCCCCTCACTGAAGGACTTGTTCACGTCTTAATATAATTCAGCATCTTCTTTCAATGCTGACTAGAAGGATTCCTTGCTTGAAGCAACCTTTGCCCACTTCCATTTAACGAATCAATTACACTTGGGCATTTATTGTGCATGCAGTATTAGGAAGACAGATTGCTGAGAGCAAAAGCCCTATGTTTGAACACTATCCAGACATATGTTCCTTGGAATCTGCATGAACCGAAACCGGGGGAGACAGTCTTTGAGGGAATTGCACATATAATATCTTTTCTCAACTTGTGCAAGAAGCTTGACCTCCTGGTTATGCTTCGAGTAGGCCCTTATATATGTGCAGGTGAGGGCCAGAATCTTCTTATTGGTGCTTTAAAACTTGTTAATCTACGTTGAAGTGTTTGCTGCCCTTGTCTTGACTCTGAAGTGGACATTGGATTGACATGGCCTTATTAAGCCATGGCATGCTTTCAGCATATTTAACCCATAACTGTCATTCCATTTTGGACCTTGGCGATGGGTGTCTCTTCCATTACAAGAGGGTCATCAGTCACGCGTATTTGATTTCGTGCACAAGTAAGTGGAGGTAGCATTTTAGCAAAAACAAGAAAATCGTGGAAGTAGGACACTTTTTCTTATTTTCTCTTCTTGTTTCTGTGGAGCTGTGAAGAGTATGAATTGCTGACCTTAGACAGTTTATTGGACATAACAGGATTTTGTCTGTTCTAAGTCCAGTAAGATATAAAACGTGACATCTCTAATTGATGGTCAACTTGAAGACCTTCGTTGTTCATTCGATTTTCAAAATACATCATTCGGGACTGTCTCGACTGGTGAATTCTCAGTTGTTTCCTTTTATAGATGAGATGAAGTTTATGCCTCCACGTAGGACTGACTTGCATCTGTGTCTTCTACTTTGTTGCAGCCAAAAAATATGTGGTGCATATTTCCTCGAATAATTTATCTACCGAATCTGTTCCACTATTTAGGACTCTTAAGGGTTAAACATCATTTGCGTGATTGAGTCTGTGAGTGCATATATGCAAATAGCAGATCTAGTTATTCCTTCGGGTCTGTGCTATTCCTTTATTTCTATGTTATATACAGTCAATGAATAGTTCGTGTGTCATGCTTTCCACTAAATTAGAGCAATACTCTCAGTTGCTGTCCTCATACTCTCAAAGAAGAGATACTTGACTTTTAGCACTTAATTAAGCATGCCATGTTGGCTGACAGGTAGTTCTGTGCCATTTTAGTCTTAAGTGTTGGAAATGCTCTAACACCATGACTTCATGCATTCTGTTAGCTTGGCAAAATAAATTTAGGTATCACGTGTGCTTTAATCTTCTATTCTTTGTGAAGAGTCAATTCTAGAGAGCATAGTTGGCTCAACAGAGCAAAGGTGGTTTCTGACTCGTTCCTTTATTTTTATGTGCTAGTAGTTAGAAAAGCATGATTATTAATATATACATACTCTGGATTCCAAACGCTCTTCTTTTCTGACTTCCTTACCAAAGCATCTTTGCATGTTAAATTTGTAATGGAGATTGCTAAATCTCGTCCATTGTAACTCAATATATGGCTCATCTTCAGATATGTTGTCATGTTCGAAGTTTCTTTTTATGCAAGAACAAACAAGTATGATCCTTTTTTTGTTGGCAATAGGAGATGTTTACATTCGTTCAAAAAAGTAAATTTTAGACTTCCAATTGGAGCGGAGAAATACAATTCTTCGAAATGAATATGATCTCTTAACGCTACTTGCTGTTTATGTTCTATATTTTTGCAATAGGGGCGCTAGTGTTTCCTTAGGCGCATTAATTAGCAATATCTGCGATATGATGGCATTCCAATTTTCCTTGCTTCCCCGTTTATATGGTGGAATAATCCCGATGGGTACACATTGATGCAGGGTGGGATTTTGGGGGCTTCCCTTACTGGCTACTTGCCATAAAACTAGCACTTACGTTAAGATCATCTGATCCTGCGTTTGTCAAGTTGGTATGTGTTCCTACTCCATTTGTCAAAAATCAAGAATTGTTGTGCTTCATGATGGTGGAACATTGTGGGATTGAATAATTGCTCTAGAAAAGCTCTTTGATGTGTTTTGGATTCCTAAAGAGATTATGTTCATTTTCGGGCTCCATTTGACCAATAGATATATCTCTGCATTCGACTCCTGTTTTGTCATGTTCAGAGACGTAAGAAAGGTGGCTAGCTTGACTTCCACTTTATAGATATAAGAAAGGTGGATTGCTTTTCTTACCTCTTTTTGTATGTTGATGCTCTCATATATATTTCTCTTTAGAAATTTTTTTGGTGCCACATTTCGATGTTACCCACGCTTTTCAGCACATCCATCCTAGTCGAGAGAAGTCATGAATTTTTCTCATCTAGTCAGGAGCTTGCTTTAAATATGGACAAATTGTCTTATCCTTTGCATACTGTTAGTGGCCAGCCTATGTAAATCAAGGCTCTCTCAAAAGGAGCCATTAATCTGTGCTGATGATTCGTGTTTTGGAATGTTCCCATTTTTCTCTTTAGATGGAACATCATTTAGTGTCTTGTTTAGTTATACTAAAAAATTCAAATTTGAGGAGTAACTCTCAAACTGTAATGAAATTGATTAAAGAGGTCTTAAGCACGAAAAAGCAAGTTGGTGGGACTCTCTTGCACACTGCATGGATTTGGAAGCGTTTGTAGCTGCAAAATATGAGGACCAAGACCAAGTCCAAGCCTTTAAGGTCCTAAATCACTCGCTGCATGCAATGAGAATGTCAATTGAAAAATAGTAATCGGATGGAAACCTCATGAAAATCGAGTAAAATTTCAGCTGATGCCGCATCACTTTTGGAGTGGAAAATTTGTTGGAATTTGCTTGCTTTTCATGTCTATGAGGGAAACTTTGTACCTGTCGGTATTATAAGCTGAAATCTTGCTGTGGACCCAATTATGGGTGAAGCAAGGGTGCTATATCGTGGCATCAAAGTGACCCAAATATTTTATGAATATTTTATGTAACTTGTCTCTCGACTATGTAGAGCTTTTCCTCTCGACTATGTAGAGTTTTCATCTACCCACATGGTAGTTTCTTTTCACCTATCAAACCCTAACCTCACTCTTCTTCATCCGTACTTCTCATGCCCGTTGTTTTGTCTCCAACACTTGGTTTGTTGTTCAGTGCGGTGGAATTGTCCCTGATGAAGAATGGGCCTCTTTCAATCCTGTTTTCTTCTCCCTTAATTTTCGTCAATTGAGATAGTATTCTGCCCTGTTTCTTTGCCAATTCACTCATTTCCCACAGTCTTCGCTTCATCCGCTTAGATCCTGTTGCATGCACACCCATTGCCGTGAAACCCACTCTTCCGCTTGCCACCCAATTTGCCGCCGTGCTGTGTTATCTACTATTATGGCTGATCCTGACCCAGAGGAAGAAAATCGGCTGGCTGCCCTGTGTTCTCGTTTGGGTCGTCTCTGGCCGGAGCACAGCATAGACAATTGGGATGAATCACTACCTGCGAAGAAACTTGAAGAATGTAAATTGATGCTGGTAGGTCAAATCTTATCAACTCCCTCAATTAATCTTCCGGCCTTTCAAAGTACTTTGCAGCGTGTTTGGAAAACAGAACAGGTTGAAATAACTGAACGGGAAGCTGGTATCTATGTTGCTAAATTCCAATCCGCCTCTGATAAACAGAGAGTTTTGGACAATGGTCTGTGGCGTTTCTCTGGTCACTTATTGAATTTTAAATCTTGGATTCCCAATACTCCGCTGCATTGTTACAATTTCTCTACTTGCGCTTTTTGGGTGCAAGTCTTTGGATTGCCTTTGGAATGGTGTTCTGCACGTTTAATTGAGAAGGCAGTTAGTACTATAGGTAAAGTTCTTGAGGTTTAGACTGAGAATAAGGAAGGCACCTCTCTGCGGGCTGGGCGAGCTCGGGTCGAACTTAACCTGCAGCAACCTTTAAAGACGGGTCAGCTTATCAGAATCAGTGGTAAAGTCTTGTGGCTACACTTTCGGTATGAGCGATTGTCACACTTTTGTTATTCCTGTGGTATACTTGGCCACTACGCATCTTACTGCAAAGACATTCCTTTTATTGACGCGAAAATGGACAGCAGAGACAAAATGGCATATGGACAATGGTTACGAGCTGAAGTGAGGGAGCACAGCCCATATTGGAAAACTTTTTATGCATCTCAATACAAAACTGATTCACCAGACGAAGTTGTACCTGAGACTCCCCTACCAGCACCTTTGTTAGAACCAGTTAAGTGTCCAAGTAATGAAATAGACCGAACATTACCTCAATAGAACACTGACCTTATTTGCACCGACGGTCCCAATTTTGTTCAGCAACAACCTCATGCGCCTCAGTCAGGACAACAGCTAACCCCTACAACTCAGTCAGACACCATATAACCCCAACAGTGCCAACCATAGCCGTTGCACCTGTACAAAACTTTCAAGACCTAGGAGTGGGCTCTTCCAACACCAAGCGACAGAGGCACAGTAAGCTTCATATTAAAGCAGGAAATTCAAAAAATTTAAAGTGGTATTGCCCCTATGAATCGCATGTCCATCAGTATGACCCCATCGACGAAACTCAACTGATGGATACTCCTATCCTTGAACCTGATGAAGCCGGAAAATGGGCCCTGGTGGCTTGCCCAAAAAAGCCACCGCTAGACAAATGAAGTTTTTGAGTTGGAACTGTCAGGGACTGGGCAACCCCCTGACAGTTCGGTCCCTTAAAGCCCTCGTGGCTAAGTAGAGGCCCGATGGTATTTTTTTGATGGAAACCAAAAATCAGCAGTTTTTACTTCTACGTCTACAAAAGCAGCTTAAGTTCTCTAGCTCTCTTATTATTAATCCTATAGGTTTAGCTGGTGGCCTTGCTCTTTTTTGGAATGACCAGCTAGACATAACCTTGGCAACCTCGTCCTCTGACTATTTTGATGTTTTCTATACTGAGCTATCTACTGGTGTGAGGATGAGACTAACCTGTCTTCATGCACCAGCCACCTTACAGCAACGCCTTCAGTTCTGGACAACATTACGTCTCATTAGTGCTTCCAACAATTTGCCATGGCTCTGTATTGGGAACTTCAACAACATTCTCTATCATTGGGAAAAAGTTGGTAAGCATTTGGCTAATTCACAACGGATGCAATATTTTAGGGATGTCTTGCATGATTGTTCCCTCATGGATATTGAAAGCAAGGGATGTTCTTTTACCTGAATGAATCATAGGGCGGGTGCTCATTTTGTTAAGGAAAGATTAGATAGGGCTGTCTGCACTTTGGACTGGCGTCTTACATATCCCGAGGCCAAAGTTTTTGCTTTACCGGCTGTGGGATCAGACCATAGTCCATTACTATTGATCACGGCTGGAGTACATCACCGTCAGACACGGCCTTTTGTCTTCGAAGCCTTCTGGATTCAGGACCCGGAATGTAGAGACATTATCATTCGGTCTTGGCATTCTCAACATCAGCCAACCTCCTTTACTTCTAAACTGAAATTGGTTTCCTCGGCACTAGCTCAATGGAGTAGACGCAAATTCTCCAAGGGTCACCAACAACTTGCAGTATTATATCAACAGCTTCAGCAACATGTGAATCAACCACACCATCATTATGATCAGCCACTGGTCTCTTCTCTGAAACAACAAATACAGACATTATGGCAACAGGAAGAACAATATTGGGCTATGAGATCTCACATAAAGTGGCTAAAATGAGGGGATAAGAACACTCGATGTTTCATGCCACTACTATTCAACGGCGACAGCGTAACAGGATTAGTATGCTGCAAGATGACAATCAAGTTTGGGTACGTGATCCTCAGATGTTACAACAGATGACTACTGATTACTTTTCTACTCTATATCAGTCCGTGGGGAATCGAGATTATGGCCCTGTATTGAATCAATGTCCTTGTATGATCACGGAGGAAATGAACTTATCTCTAATCGCACCGATCACTAAGGAGGAAGTCCGAGATGCCACTTTCCAGTTGGGAGCTACTAAAGCACCCGGTCCTAACGGTTTAAATGGATTATTTTTCCAGACTCATTGGGATATTATTCAGGATGACCTCCTGTCTTTTGTGCAACAGTTCTTTTTATCTGGAGTCATGCCACCTCTCCTAAATCGGACTATAATCTCTCTCATTCCTAAGGTCCCTCATCCTGAAAGGCTTGATCAATATTGTCCAATTAGCCTCTGTAATTATGGCTATAAAATCATCTCTAAGGTGCTAGTGAATCGCCTAAAGCCCTACTTGCCTAACCTCATATCCAAGGAACAAAATGCTTTTGTCAGTGGCCGCCAAATACAAGACAACATCTTCATAGTGCAGGAGGTGCTTCATCAGATTAATATCAGAAAATGCAAGAGAAAATTTCGAGCTGTTTTAAAAATGGATATGCAGAAAGCGTATGACCGGGTTGAGTGGGATTTTCTACAAGATTATCTCCTCAAGATTGGCTTTCACACTACATGGGTACATTGACTTATGCAATGTATCACGACGGTCTCCTTTAGTGTTAAGTTTAATGGTGAACTACTTCAGTCTTTCAAACCATCCGGAGGTATTCGCCAATGTGATCCTCTTTCACCCTATCTATTCATACTATTGGCAAATGTTTTATCTCATCTTATGAATCAAGCAATTACCATTGTGCTTCTCAAAGACATCAAGTTGAATAGATGGTGTCCCACTTTATCTCACCTCTTTTTTGCGGATGATGCTATTTTTTTTTTAGATGGTAAATTACTTGAATGTCAGAATTTGGCTAACATCATCAATCAGTATTGCTATGCTATTGGCCAAACAGTCAATCGAAATAAGTCAGGAATTTTATTCAGTAAGGATTGTCCTATTGCCCTCAAGGACAATCTTGCTCGGGAACTCCGAATACCTGTGCTAGATAAGGCCGGTAAGTATCTTGGTATACCGTCTAACTAGGGCAAATCTAAGAGAGAAATGTTTGCTTGGCTATTAAGAAAAGTAAATGCCAAATTAGAAGGGTGAAAAGAGAATTTGATCTCTAAGGGTGGAAAGGAAATTTTACTAAAGGCTGTCGTGCAGGCAATTCCTCAGTACGCCATGTCAATTTTCAAGATACCTGTGTCTATTTGTAAATCCATAGAGAAGAAAATTGCTAGGTTTTGGTGACAAAATGATGGCAAGAAATCGGGTATCCATTGGAAGAATTGGGACACTCTTAAAACTAGCAAGCAAAGTGGGGGTATTGGCTTTCGTGATCTGCTAGATTTCAATAAAGCCATGCTTGGTAGGCAAGCTTGGCGTCTACTTCAACATCCAAACTCTCTATGGAGTAACCTTTTTAAAGGTCTGTATTTTCATGCTCGAGATTTTATGCATGCTGACCTAGGCTCGAAACCATCTTGGGGTTGGAGGAGTATTCTACTTGGAAGGGATGCTATTATACCTCATTTACTATGGTCAGTTGGTAATGGCCATTCTATCAAAATTTGGGAAGACCGTTGGCTGCCGAGTGGGGTTATTGGAGGTCCTGTCGCTCGTGAGGCTCCCAAAATGGTCGCGGACCTATTTAATTCAGATAACACCACCTGGAACATTTCCCTTCTTACTCAGCACTTTGATGCCCCCTTAGTGGACGAGATTCTCTCTATACAGGTGCGTCCTAACTATGCTACTGATTGTGTTATATGGACCAAAACTCAGAATGGTGCCTACACAGTCAAAAGTGCCTACCATACTATAAGGCAATTTCAGACAGCATGCATCATACTCAAGCATCAGCATCATATCAACCTCCTTCGACTCTATGGAAAACTATTTGGAAAGTTAAATTACCCCTCAAAATTCGCCCTTTCCTTTGGTCAGTTTGTCAAAATGCACTAGCTACCAGAGATAATCTCTATCAGAGGCACATCTCCGATGCCCCGACATGTCCTATCTACAATCACAATACACCAGAAACTACAGAACATCTGTTGCTTTTGTGTCCATGGACACAACGAGTTTGGTCACATCCCTAGATTTGCATTCCCATTGTCCCACGCTCAGTCAAGCGAATGGATGAGTGGCTCACAGCACAGATTGAAAGTAGGGATCGCTTACCTTCTATAGATCTTATCGCTACTCTGTTATGGCAGATCTGGAAAGCTTGAAATGGTTTTATTTTTCGACACAAGCGGCCAAATCCCTTCCTGGTCGTCGAGGAGGCCCTAGCTCAGGTGCGGATCTCTGCGCTCTCATCCCAACCGCTGCTGTGTATAGCCCGAGCTTCTTCCCCACCAGATCGCCTGTGGCAACCTCTGAATCCTGGTGAAATCAAAATCAATATCGATGGTGCATACCAACAGGCAACATCACAGGGTGCTATGGCATGTATATTCAGAGATCATACCGGTACTTTCCTCCATGGCTTTACCTGTGATTACACAGCAAACTCAGCTCTACACAGCGAGATCCAAGCGTTCCTGCACACTCTTGACTACCTGCTGCAGCATGGAAAACATCATCAACGAATCGTGCTTGAATCCGACTGTCTAACATTGATACATGCAATGCATAACCCATCCTCGACGCCTTGGGAGATGCGCCCTTTACTTGCAGAAGCGGCGGCGAAACTTCCTCTCTTCGATGCCCTAACGATTCGTCACTGTTGGTGTGAAGCAAATTGGGTGGCTGATTGGGCTGCTAAGGCCCATTCTCATGGTACACTGCCTCCGAACTGGGCCTCATCACTCCCTCCCCTTCTTTCGGATCTTTTGTACGCGGATGCCCAAGCTGTGGGCTGTTGTAATACGTTTCTTTAGTAATATATTATTTCTTTTTTCGACCAAAAAAAAAAGTATCATCTAAATACATTACCTGCAGCAACAGGGTACTCTTGCCAACACCAGTATCACCTCCCACCAAAATTAAGGAACCTTTAGAGCCACAATGCAGCAAAATCAATAGCTTTGATAAAATCAAGATCTTCAAAACTTCCATACATCTCAAGTGAAAGTTCTAGTATAGCAGCAGATCTGTGCGGACCATACAGCTAAAAAGTAGGTCGAACCTGGCACAAGACCACCGTCTAGCACTCTCGAAACCTCCTCTCCAAAGGGTCCATACCTAAACATCAAGCACCCCAAGAGATCATTTACTTTAAGGAATTAGAGCGACATGCACATTTCTTTCAAAATAAATTAACAGAAGTACTAATGTGTTACAATAACCAGCATTGATGGTTTCATCGAGGTGGACAACAGTTGTCATCGGGACCAAAGGTCATATCATCACTCTCGTATTACTAAAGAAAAGGAAATATACTATTATTCCGGCAAAATTTCATCGAATCGCAAGATACGCTCTATGATCCAACTCCTGGAAAGATGTTTCAAGTAAATTATGTCAAATGTAGATAAGACAATAAAATCAACTCGACAACAACTTTCTTCAACTATTTATCTTTCTGTAGCAGCTGCATATAGGGTCCAAAGCTGACTAGTTACTCATTTCCCGGAACAAAACAAACTTACAGAGGAATCCGCCACTCTAACTGATTCAACCCCCTATTCACATCCGTCAAACGCAGCGGCCGCACCTCGCCAGCCCGCTGCGGCAGCCACGTCTTCACCACATTCTCCGACACCTGGAAGCCCCTCACTTTCTCGCTCCCGCCGCCGTTCTCCTCCACCGTGAACTGCTTCATCGTCCGGCGCTACGGCACGACCCGCACGAACCCCACCACTTTGTCCATCCGTGTACCCACATTCCGAACAAACCCAACAACTCCTCTTCTTCCCCTTCTTACCGCTCCCGCCATACGAGCTCCTACCACCTCCAAAATACTTCCTTTCTTCGGGAATTTCGCCATTCCTGCTCCTTGCCTCGCTCTCGGGACCCAACCCAGCTTCCCCGCCGCTGCTTCTGATCCAGCGGGCAGAAGGGTCGTGGACGTTGCCGACAGCGGGGCGGCGTCGGCTGGCCTCCGACTCGGAGCCCGAGGGCAAGGGCGCGAGGCCGGGGTCTCGAGAGAGGAGGCGGCGATTCGTGGAGTGGATGCCGCGGTAGAGACGGGGGTTACGGAGGGGCTTGAAGGAGGCGAGGATGTGGGTTTGGAGGTGGGATGGAGGAGGTGATTGTGGGTGCGAGCGTTCTCAAGGCTCTCATATCCGATGCTTGCATGACATGGAAAGAGGGAGGGGGCGAGAGAATCTAAGAAAGATGGAATCTTTAGGGCTTACTTGCGAGTTCGGAGCGAGGGAGGACGAAGAAGTCGCGCAAAACCCCGCGAAGTCAAAAGTCAAGGGCGCTTCGGACGGGGAAGGATACAGAGGATCGCAGGTTAAGGAGCTCAAGCTTATTTGGCAGAAAAAATTTTCGCCTTTAAATTGTTTAGGAAGCTGATTTATTAACGAATATTTCTTTATTTAAAGAAAAATATATATTCTTTATCTGAACTTAAATTTAGAAAAATGGATTTTTTTTTTTAAAATCAAAGATTATTTTTTTTTTCAAAATTGGAGTAGATAGATTAAAAAAAACACATATCCTAAAGACCCTTAATAGCAAGGCGGGGTTCCCTACTTGAGCCCAAGTCCATTAAGGCTAGGACAGGCCATCTCCATGTCCATTTAGGTTGTGCCTCGGTCCTTAGTGCACTTGTAAGAGTTCGTCAAGGCTAGGTGTATCATGCCTTGCATCGTGTCCATGGACCGTGTGCATCGATCCTGGCCATTCGAGGATCGTTCTTGTGGTTGAGTTGATCGATTTGGCCGAGTGTCTAGATTGACCCTGGTTGAGTGCATCGGGTTCATGGACTGTGTGGATGGGCCTCTGACCCTCATGCCCAAGCTCGGGTCCTTGGCTTTTGAGCTTGGGTTCATTGAGGTCCATTGATGTCGAAGACTTGGCCTAGCCTTTGTAGACCCTGGTCAAAGTGTAAGGTAGTTGGGCACAGGCATCGAGTTTTCGGCTTTGGTTTTGATGACCCAAGACTACTACCCATGCTCATGCTTGGGAGTTTGTATCCGGGCATAAGACCTTTGTACCCATGCCAAGTTCCTTATGTACCCACACACAAATCATTAGCACCCAGATAGCACTTAGAAAAATCAAATAAGATTTTCCTCCAAGCAATGGAAAATATTTTACAATTTATTTTCAAGTCTCAACCACCGAAAAATATTGTCTTTTTCTGAAAAATAAATTTCCAAAAACTATTTTCCATAAATAGCACATTGTTACGTCCTTGTGAAATATATAGGAGTCAACATTATACTAAAAAATTGTTAATTGTAAATAAAATAATTAAATTATCATGTCATGCCGTGTCATCCGCAATTTCTAGTTTGTAAGGTAAAGTGTTTTTCTCGATGCATTTCTTGAGTTTTTCATTGACCCACCGTAAATTGATTAGTAAAGACTCCAAATGAAATTGATTTGCATACTAATAACTTGAATTTAAATTGCAAATTGGTATAAGCCTGGGAAAGCCTGAAATAAGTTTAAGCTTAATAATCCATTAGTTGAACTTTAGGTGAATCAGTTCGAGGGTAGGTTGTGACAAACATGACTTAAGCATGTAAACATAAACAAAAGTTTACTCTTCGCCGCGAAGCGGCAGGAGGTTCCCCAGGGTACCAAAAAAAAAAAAAAAAAGTTTCAGTAATGCTTATTTGTGAAGATTGTGAATAGTTGATGCAACCACTATCTCCATCTCCGTGAAAAATAATAATACCTCAGGATTATTAGGAAAATTTGAATGTCAATGAAGACAGAGCAATAATTTATAGATCTTTGATACTTTGATGTGTGGTGACGATTATGGGTCTTTAGGCAATATTTACCACTCACTATTATTCTTGCTTGGCTTAAAACAATTATACCTTCAAGATATACATTAAAGCGGTAGAGAAACAAGTTCAGCAATTCCTCAATTTTTCTCTTGAAATTTTTACCTTGAATGTGTTATCAAAGTTGTTCGTATAAAAAGAGAAGGAGAGAGTTACGAGAAGAAATTGTTATTTTGAACAATTATAATGAACATAAATGCTTTGTCTTTTATTTTTATTTTTTATAGACAACCGATTAATACATTTTTTGGCAATAAGTACTTTGGCCTCGTTTGGTTTAACTTTTGTGATTAGTGTTGGGCTTCCAAAGCCCCTTGGAGAAAATGCAAAGCATTTGGCAAGTGTTTTTTAGACTTTCGTGGCTAAATGCTAGCATTCAAAATGCTGAAAGCCCAATGCAGGTTTGAAAGCCCAACGTTGGTAAGGACCTGCTTTGGGCTTTCAGCATTATGGAAATGCAAACTCTACTATTCATGGGTCACTATTCATTCATTACTATTCATCTTCTTCCTCATTCATCCACAACCATTCGGCTTCATTGATCTGCTGTTGAAGATCGGGCTTCTCTGGCAACCTCCGTCGCTGCTTAGGGGTCGTGCCTTCTCATTGACCACCCCCTAGGGTGGCATGACCCGCGACTTGGGTGGCATCGCCTGAGGTTGCCAGATTTGGCCGACCCAGGCGACGCTCGATCTGGCCACCAGCGGTTGGCCCGCGGCAGCCAACCAGTAGCGCTCTCTATTGAATTTAATTTTCAAACTTTTTTAAAAAAGAAGAAGCAAAAGTCCTTTATAAATGTGGATTTTACCAAATGGTATTTACACCAAAACTATTTTCCAATGCTATTTGAAGTTACAATTTACCAAATGGTATAGCATTTTGGAAAACCCCTTTATCCCAAAGTTATTTGCATTTTCTTAAACCTATTTCCCCAAAGCCAAACCAAACGGCCCTTTATCCACACCATTGCCATTTTTCATGATAAACTATGACCACTTTTCATGTTAACTATTACCTTTTTTTATAGCTAAGAGTCATATTTTTTCATCACCAGGAGTCACTCTTTTCATGACCAAGAGTTACATTTTTTTTATGATAACAAACTATTTTAACAATTGGAAAAATTATCCAAAAAGTTATAATTTATTGCACTTTTGTCAATTTAGTATTAAATCTTTTAATTATGCTAATTGAGTTGTAAACTTTTCATGTTTTTCCAATTGATTCAGCTTGGTCGGAAATGACTAACATATGTTTTTTCAATTTTTGTTAGTAATGTTATTTTATTTCCTTTTCCTTCTTTACCTTTTTTTTTTTTTTTATTGTGGTGGGTAAGGGTTGTAAAAAAAGAAAATAAGGAAAAGATAATGGAAGAAAAGAAAAATAAAAATGAACAAGAAAAGAATAAAAAACAAAAAAAATATTAAAAAATGAAAATTGTCCACTTCAATATCAGTCATATCATGTAGGACAAATGATATCGACGTTAATGATTTCTAACTAAAATTGGCTTGATTGTACTCAATTGACAAAACGTGAAAGTATTTATGACTCAATTGACATAATTAAAAGGATTAGAACTAAATTAACAAAAATACAATAAGTTTAGGACTTTTTGGGCAATTTTCCTTATGGAGAATCTGGACATGATAATCTAAACAAAAATAAAATATAATAATTGGACATGATAAACTTAAGTATGAAGTATAGTTAACGTGCATACGGAGGACTATCAAGCTCCATTGCGGTTGTATCAAACTCACTTCTTCTCTCACTATTTCCCATTCTTTGGCTTCTTCCTGAATTGATCTCTACCGTCAAGCACTCTTTTAGTTCCAATAGAACACGGTTCATGTCTGCCCTTTCAACCGCGTTTGTTGGTACACATGCCATGGCTATTTCCACCGCTTTCTGCGCAGAACTGATGTTGAATTGATCATTTAACCTCGGATCGACAATGCTTTGGATGTCCCCTCTTTCTATGAGTGGAGTTACCCACTGAAGTATGTGCATAATGCCCTCTGGACTTCTTATAATGGCGGGGTGGCCCGTGATTAACTCAAACAAAACTATACCAAAGCTGTATATGTCGCTCTTCTGGCTAGAGTGTCCAAGTATATGAAACCTGAGGATTCAAAAGGAATTGCTACTTTGATTAGTACAACAATTGCCCAAGCTGCCTTCACAAAAATGTACTTACGTACATCTATCCAAGATAAACATGTATGAATAGGTATATGGGCCTCTCGTCCTGGTCAAAATTAGTACATTTGTTTTGCATCATAGGTGGAATGGAAAAGTCTTTGTATTCAGAAATTTTGAGTCACATACTCCGGATCGAGATAACCAGGCGTCCCCGCTGGACAAGTCGAAATATAAGAATCCTGCTCTCTTACAAATGCTCTCGATAATCCAAAATCACAAATCTTTGCTTGCATGTTCTCGTTTAGTAAAATATTGGGCGTCTTTAGATCTCTATGGATAATAGGAGGTTTGCAGCCGTTATGCAGGTACTCCAACCCTGCACACCAGCAGGAAAAACTTGACGAAATGTATCAGGTAGCTTAACTTGTGGAAATGTGAACAAAGATGTCATCGATCTACTTTATGTACCTTGAGCTGCATCGACTGTGATTTGTAGTCTCTGGCTCCAACTCAAAACATTTGGGTTGTGTGCTGCTTGAAAGTAGAGAATTAAGGAGTATTCATGAAAGATGTAAAGCTTGTTAGCTAGTATTCGTTCGCTGAGAAAGTCAATTTCATTTCCATGGTGCTATTCTGAATATCTAAATTGACCAATTAATCCAGAAGTCTGAACTATCAAATAACGGTATTGAGATAAAATTAGCTCGACATATGTCGTGCTATTGGAAAAGGGCATATCAGACAAACCTGACAAATGTTGCCGCACATTTCCGTTGGACATGAATTCGTAAATCAGCGCCATGTTTTCAAATTCTTCGCAATATCCAATAAGTGAAACCAGATTTCTATGGTGAATGACCGTCAGGAGTTGGGCCTGCACGTCAAAGTATCAGAGCTTGCTATGAGTAGAACTCCCAAAAAATTGAAAACACGACACATCGATTCTAGTTGGAGTAATGTTTCGAACCTCTGTGTGAAACTCCTTGTAGCCTTGCTTTGATGATCGAGATAACATTTTTACTGCGACTTGAGTGCCATTGTCAAGTCTGCCAAAGTAAACTTTCCCAAATCCTCCCTCTCCAATTACCGTTCTAAAGTTATCGGTAATTCTTGCAACCTCAGTGGATGTAAAATGTTGATTTTTTGACAACTTTAATGTCCCGGTATATCCTCCAAAAGTGGCGGTAGTAGTAATAGCAGCAACATCTGGAGAAAAAAGTTATCGGGTCATGATCTTCACTTTGATATCATATGTCTTCTCTGCAAACAGAGCCTTTTTGAAGAAATATGTAATGACTTATTCTTGTGATCTTGCCATAATTGAAAGATCTTAATCTCACCATTCCTTCAATAAATAACCAATATATTACCAATGAGTAACAGACTCAACCTTTCGGAGATTTCCAAGTAGACTTCAAAGGAAAATCTCCCTAAGATAACTACAATTGGTACGAAAAAAGTCAACCTATGGGAAGTGAAAATCCAGGCAAGGATTGAAATTTTGGCACCTAGCTCTCCATATGCTAAGATACAATCACTTTGATGGTCATCAATCCTTGGGGAGCATTAGACTAATCAGAGACAATTGTATATTCATGTAACTATGCTGTGGACGAGAAGTCAAAAAATAAGTTACCTCTTATCTGTTTCCTTCTGATCAACCAAATAGTGACCAAACAGATAACTACGACTACGCCTGAAACCGATGCAACAACTGGGACCAAGATGGAGCTTTTATTCTTTGGGCAAGGACTTGCCCAGCAAAGATCAGGATTGTCGTTAAAACTGTGACAAAAGGTAAGTATGTAAAGTTACGTTTCTCGAACTGCTTTTCCCACATGTTGATCACAAGCGGCCTTCTTACTTGCTTTGAATCACAATAAAACATGTTAAAATGCTCGAGTGAGTGAGTGAGAGAGAGAGAGAGAGAGAGAGAGAGAGAGAGAGAGAGAGAGAGAGAAAACCTCAAGTCCAATTTCTTGTCCTTAACCCTCCTTTTAAGAGCCTCAGGAATTAAACCGTTTAGCTTGTTTCCACTTAGATTCCTGCAAAGCATAACCATGTATAAAGACTCATGCTTTGTCAATTCTTCAGGGCGCCACTACGGCACATTTACTTACAAAATTCTCAACTTCGGCAAATTTGCCAATGTTTCCGGTATGGTTCCTGTAAGTTCATTGTTGGACAGATCTCTGAAACAAAAGCAAGTCTGGGCAGTTAACAATTCTATAGATCTCATCCGAAATTTTGAAATTATGAATAAGAAAAACAATAAACTTTTTTTTTTTTGGTAAGACGAACAACAAACATTTTGAGCCAAAGAGGCCAAAAATATCGTTCCACTACTTTAAAATCGATGCTCCACATAAACTTCCTCTTGCAAAGGCTCTCTCTTGAAGCCTTCGAAGTAACTTTTCTTCAGAATAAGTAAAAACGAGCTCTCTAGCAAAAACTAGGATGACCCAACACATTCAAACAGAAATTATAAAATCTGCGCCCTTAAAACACTACCTAAATCCTCCCAACAAAAGTTGATCCCCATGGAAATGTAAAGTTGAAAACACTACCTAAATCACCATGGTTATACTTTCTTTCCCATTTTGTCCCGAGCAGACATTTGAACGCAAGATTGATACAATGAAGGTCTAAAGGGCACTCAATCCTAAAACACCATCAACTCAATAAGGGCCTCACCGGGCTAATACTTACAAGGTCTCCAATTCCGATAGATTCGATAGTGAAGAATAGATGTTGCCCCTCAAATTGCTAGAGCTCAAGTTCCTGCCCATTCACGTGAGAGGAAGTTGTGTCATTGCTGTGTTCACAAAGGCGGTAATGTTGATTCAATATACAAGAGTTTATGCACTCAACGTAGAGAACACAATGAAACCTAAGATTAAAATGGAGAAGCACACAACCGATGAAGGAGTTTTATAGATTAATGGAGTCATATAGAGAGATGAACTTTCAATTTCTCAAGAAGAATGAGGAAAAGCCTTCCATTCTTCAAGAAGAAAAGAGAATTCTTTTAAAGTTTCGCTGGCAGTACCAACATCATCCTACAGAAATAGTGCAAGGAGACTTACAGTATTCTCAATTTTGGCAAATTTGCCAAAGTTTCCGGTATGGCTCCTGTAAGTTCATTGTTGGACAGATCTCTGAAACAAAGTGAGTTTGTGTAGTTAACAATTCAATAGATCTCATCCAAAATTTTGAGATTATGAATAAGAAAAACAACAAACATTTTAAGCCAAAGAAGCCAAAAATATCGTTGCACTGCTTTAAAATCGATGCTCCACATAAACTTCCTCCAGTAAAGGCTGCCTCTTGAAACCTCCAAAGCAACTTTTTCTTCAGAACAAGTAAGAACGAGCTCCATAGCAAGATCTAGGATGTCCCAACACATTCAAACAGAAATTATAAAATCTGCGCCCTTAAAACACTACCTAAATCCTCCCAACAAAAGTTGATCCCCATGGAAATGTAAAGTTGAAAACACTACCTAAATCACCATGGTTATACTTTCTTTCCAATTTTGTCCTGAGCAGACATTTGAACGCAAGATTGATACAATGAAGGTCTAAAGGGCACTCAATCCTAAAACACCATCAACTCAATAAGGGCCTCACCGGGCTAATACTTACAAGGTCTCCAATTCCGATAGATTTGATAGTGAAGAATGGATGTTGCCCCTCAAATTGCTAGAGCTCAGGTTCCTGCCCATTCACGTGAGAGGAAGTTGTGTCATTGCTGTGTTCACAAAGGCGGTAATGTTGATTCAATATACAAAAGTTTATGCACTCAACTGTAGAGAACACAATGAAACCTAAGATTAAAATGGAGAAGCACACAACTGATGAAGGAGTTTTATAGATTAATGGAGTCATATAGAGAGATGAACTTTCAATTTCTCAAGAAGAATGAGGAAAAGCCTTCCATTCTTCAAGAAGAAAAGAGAATTCTTTTGAAGTTTCACCGGCAGTACCAACATCATTCTACAGAAATAGTGCAGGGAGACTTACAGTGAAAAAACCCTTGGAGGATCTCTATAGCTACAATTCACACCCTCCCATGCAAATTTGCTTGGTACACATGGATCACCTTGCCAGCTATCTCTATTCACGGTATACTCTGCCTTGGTGTCGGTGAGAGCTTTGACTATAGTTTAGAACACAACAAGATTAGTTTGCTTCAAGAGAAGGATGATGGAAAGATGGGGGGATTTCAAGCAGATCGAAGTCATGCATTGGATTTCATCTTCCCCTCTCTAAAGAATGGTAACCTTATGGAATTGGTAAAACAACTTCCATGCACAATTTGAAGTGATTTTACAGTAAAAATCTATGCTGAGCAAGTAATAGCCTATTAATCAGCAACTTTAATTATTATTTTTTTTATCAAAGCTCACTCGAAGAAAACTATTTCACTATCTGGTCCAGATTTTTTTGGTCCACAACCATCTATAAACTAAATTTTCACCGCAGATTTCTACCCTGCACTCTGAATGACCACAAAAAACCTAGCTTATCGTACCACTTTTAAAACCACAGTTCTATAACATCATGTCTAACAATCCTCATCCATCTCCTGTCAATTCGCAAGCTCCCTTTCATTGGAGCAACCAAGGCAAGTGAGTACGAGAAATTCGCTTCCTAGAGTTTGCATGTAAGGTGTCCTAGGAGGTCTGAATTTTAAAGAGTGTCCTAGAGAAGTGTGAGCATACTCTTCTAATCTCTAGAGTGTCCAATGGGATATATACCTATTACACAAATGATTACTTTCAAAACTGGCTTTCTCTTCCTTTCAATTCAGCAATCTAATATCAAAGCCAAGTTAGCCAAAAACTCTTTATGTGTTGTTCATGTCAAGGTTGTACTTCACAATATTTATGGTAGCACTAGCACAGGTGAAAGTAGAAGCGCGAAAGAATACCATCATCTTGGGCTGTTGGTACATTCGGAAGTTCTTGAATTTCAAAGATCTCCAAGGCATTGACGATCGGTGGCGGATATCCAGACTGCCTCGTTGTTGCATTGAATAAGAAGGTGATCTGGGACCCGGAGACCGGAGGGGAAACTATGGTCACCACCGCCTCCAAGTAATTGAGCCTCACTGTCTCCGTGAATTGGCCATCGCTTGTGGAAACCGTGAACTCCCTTTGCCGGTCGTTCAGCAAGCTTTGGGTTTCGGCAAAATGGAAGTACGCGATATATTTTGATGTCGAGTTGTACGGCGTAATAGAAAAGTTGAAGGTAGGGTCAGTGTCATTCGCCGTTTGAGCTGTCCGGAGGACTTCCCCTGGAACATTGTACATACCGTTGTAGGTGGATAAATAAGAGGCGGACGTCTCTGGGTTGACCATACGCCAGTCTTCATAGGTCTTACTTTCCCAGATGCGATCATAAACATCGTCCGGGTGCCTGGGTGGGACATTTTCGCAAAATTCCTGAAATGTCAATGCAATGTCCCGCATAGCATGTTCCATATGCCAATTATCAAATGAAATTTTCAAATGCACTTGCTACCAATCCGATTTCGAGGCCATTGTCACAAAATTGAACTCCGATTGGGTGATTATTCGCTCAATTATCACTCCGTGTGACTTTTACTAAAAAAAAAATGAAGTCTCTATTATTTAATCATTCACAACCAAAAAACTGACACGAAGGGACTTTTTCGGTCCCATGGACCAGTCCACGGGTCGTAACTTGTTATAATTCCTCACCTATTTTTCGTAAATCATAACACACAAAAACATAAATGCTTTATGACGGGCGAAACTTACTCTTTTCTCGATCTGATGGTCACTAGAGAGTTGGGATCATTCCATAAGATCCTTAAAAAAGCCCGCCATTCTGACTCACGGGTCTCTTTTAATTTTAAGTATATAATTTAAATTAGAGCACCCCCAATAAAAATTGAACCTTTTGTCAATAGTATATGCTGATTGTCGACTGTTCGGGTTTCCATGTTACCCGAACTGATCCGAACATATCCGAAACATTCCCGGCCTGAATTGCGACCCGAGCTGCGTAATACCTGAGCCGAGAACACAGTCGGGGTCGGTTTCACGGTTTTCCAAAGCTTTCACCACATAGAAGAGAAATCAGGCCGTTTCCTCTCTTGCTTGTCTTTGAATTTGCCTCCATTTGAGCACTCAACTCACCCGACCAACGCAGAAACCCAAATTAAATCCCCCATTCGCCCTCATCGTGTCAAACCATACAGAGAGAGATAGAGATAACAAAGAAAATGGACTTCAAAAGTTTATTATAGTTTAATCCATAACAATTTTCGCACGGAGGAATCATCCACAAGATCGAAGAGACCTTCCACTTGGGAGGAGGAAGTCACAAGCAAGACGAGCACAAGGTTGAGCGCGAGGAAGGCCTCACCGACAAAATCAAGGACCAGCTTCATGGCAACGACCTAGTGCAAGGGCCGGAGGAGCGGCGGCGAAATAGAGGGAGACCAATATTTTGATCGAGGTGCACATGAAGAGGATGGAGTCAAGATGCAGACCACAAGGGGAAGGAGACGCTGTTAGGGGTTTTGCTTTGTCTGGGAGCAAGAGAGCATTTGGTTTATGTTTTTCAGTTCGGTTCGGGTCCAAACCGAAGATGTTACCCTAAACTTTTATTATTATTATTTTTACCAATTATCCGAATCGGAAGATGAGGTTCGGGGTGGTTCGGGTATTTCTGAGCAGTAAGTATCAAGCGATAAGGTGGCATGTATATCGCTCGAACAGAGATGTTAGATAATACTTGGGCACTCTAAAAAATTTGACAAATGATGAAGGCTTTTCGTTGATCTCCAATGCATCTAAAGTACGTAAATCTGAAAATAATGTTCGATCTCTAGTTTTTACTCAAGTATTCTGTGTACAGATAATTATTCAAAATTAATATGCATAACCACAATAATGTTTTTTTTTTTTTTTTTTTTGATCTCTTAACACTTTTTAAAGTTAAATTCAAATCTTTCTCGGCATATTTAGATTATGCAAGAAATAAAACATATGTTACATTTGTCAATTTCTGTAGCAAAAAGAAAGCTAAAAAAGAGAACTCACCTGATGGTATTTTTTAAGCTTCCTCCGATGTCATATCTGAAATTGAGCCCCAAAAGTCCTGATTTAATTTGATACGGCAAAGAGTCCAAACTGCTAAGTTCCAATGCCGAAATGAAGGGCACTCCTTTACCAGTATTTACGAGGCACACTTGTATATAATCTCTTTGGGGCACATAGACAATTTCTCTGAACACATGATTGGAAGTTTGGATTGTGGCCCAATAATTAACATCAATGTGTAGGTCGAATATAGGAATTCGGTTCGTCTCATCATAGTCCCCATACCAAAATGATGCCCTAATCAAGTACGTGTTGTTCTTGCCTTGGTCCGGTCTTAGGGTGTAGCAGTTTCTCGTTCCATTAGGAAAGCTCCTTAAAGTTTTAAAATGTTGGTAGTTTTGCTCGACGATGAGCTTCGTGGATATCATCATGTTCTCTCCGGAGTCTATGTATCCTTTGTCCGTCTCAAAATATTTGTCGATCTTGTCGTCGGAGTATGCATTTGGTGCTCCACAGTCGATACTTATGAAACCTTGAAATTCAAAAACCGAAAATGGAATAAATAGTTGCTGGAATTACGAATTTTCCAAGAAATATTGTTAAATGTTCCATATAAGACCGAAAGACCATTTTTTTTAGTAGTCAAATTTAGGGCTCTCTTCGTTCTGTGATATAAAAACAGCAATCCAGCATTTCTTTCAAACGAAGGTTCACATCACAATTCTATAATCCGCAACATAATTATGATTTAATAATTATAAAAGTTAACAGACATCATTCTAAAATTAGAATTAATTAATATACATCATAATAACTATGAAAAAACTTAAGTTATTTTGTTAAAATATATTATTATTGATCATTAGAGTATAATGTCATAATACATGGGAAAATGCCTGTATTTTTCTCATGATTTGTGAGCTTGAAAAAGGAATGAATGAAGTTTGAACATTCCTGACATGGCCCATGGAATGATGGTTCCAGCAGAATTGAGGCTATACGATTCCCTTATAATCACCATTTCGTGGAAAATGGGGAAAAAAAAAATGCTTCTGCCCCTCAACCGAGAGATAGGTGACGTCTCTTCATGTTATTCTTGATTATCAACATATGAAATTACTTTAAAAACATATCATGACTCAAATCAATGATAAGCAGGTGCAGTGCCTCCCGTTTTTAATTTCTTTTAAATTGATCTTCTGTACCGAACATAATAAATTACAGTCTTTCGATCTCTTATGAAACATCTGAAAGACACTATCCCAATATAAAAAGGACAAAATCGATGGGCTAATTCAATTAGAAATACAATAGACGAAAACAATCCCATTACAAAATTTTATTATCTGTTTTCACATGCGATTATATGTGAAACTTATTATTTCTCTATTTTTCTACGAGTAAACTTATGGAAAAATTGTCCAAAAAGTCTTAAACTTATTACAATTTTGCCAATTCAATCATAAACCTTTTTAATTTTGCCAATTCAATCCTAAACATTTTCACATTTTGTCAATTGAATTTATCCCACTAATTGTGGCTAGAAATCGCTGACGTAGACATCGGTGGCATCATGTAAGACGGCTAGTGCCGATGTGGATAATTTTTAATAACATTATAATATTTTGAATTTATTATTATTTTCACTTTTATTTTATTTTATATCTTTCTTTTTCTTTTGCCAATGGTTGGGTGGGCTGGATTCGTCCACCACATGTGAGGCGTGATCGGGCGAGGGTGAGCCTCACCGTTACCCAAGTGGGGCTTGGTCTTGCCTAGGCCAGATCTAGCAAGGCTAGGGTGGCCTCGCTAGATCTGGCCTAGGCGAGGCTGACCCTTACTTGGGTGCATGCTTCCTTCACTAGTGTTCACCCTTGCTTGGCTAAGCCTCGCTTGTGGCAGGCGAGGCTAGCCTGCTCGGTTGCCTACCACACCACGGTTGCTAGCTATACTGGCCATAGGCAAAAGGAAGAAGGAAGAGAAAAAAAGAAAGAAGGAAAAAATTCACAAAATATAATTAAAATATTGTCCATGTAGCATCGGCCATCCCGCACGGCACTGGTGATGTCCGTGTCAGTGAATGCCAACAAAAATTAGCTAGATGGGCTCAATTGATAAAATGTAAAAATATTTGAGACAAAATGGAAAAGTTTATGACTAAATTGGTAAAAGTACAATAGATTTATGACTTTTTTAGACAATTTTCCCATAAACCTATTATTTCTTGAATATATTGTGGCTTGACCTCTTTATGGTAGATATTGGGGCACAAACTGAGTCGTGTCTTTTGTTCGTTGTAGTTGAACGTCAGACAATATATATTCTAGATCTCTGGACAGTTCAACCATATGAAGGTCTTGAACCTGCTAAAAGGGTTCATGAATTCGGTGTCTATTTATCATTTTTGCTTCTTTCCAAGTTTGCCTTCTCTCAAAGTAAACTTGCTGTAAACCTGCTCGAAACATATAATGTTGCTATATAGCTTACCCGAATCAGCACGAATAAAGTCATAATCAATATCATATTTATATTTCCAGAAGTTAAGACGAAAAAAACTTCAAATTCTGGTATGCTGATTGCTGTCTCAGTTAGCTTATAATATATACACAGAGAGAGAGAGAGAGACCTTGTTGGGCTTGAACCTGCAGCATTATTCCCGGAACCAGAGAAGCAAACCACGCGCAGAAAATCAGTAGTACAGTTGATCTCTCCATTTTCGAGAGAGAGAGAGAGAGAGGGGGAGGGAGGGGCTATGAAGTTGTCCGTGCTTCCGTGTCGTGCCCGACACGTGTCGGAGCGTGTCGGACACGTCGACACGCTCGGACACGCGGTCAACGCGTGTCGGAAAATCCGACACGCAGTCAACTTTTTGACACGCGTGTCGATGCGTGTCCGGAAGACTGATGGAGGGTGGAGGCGAGGGAGGACGAGGGAGCAGAGGTCGCGAGCGCTGGCGACACGGAGCAAGGCCGCGAGCGCCGGCGAGACGAAGCCACGAACGGACCACCGCGACGGCGAGAGACGGCCAGAGAGAGGTGAGGGCCGCCACCATTGCGATGGATCGGCGACGAGAGAAAGAGGAGAGGAGGGAAGGGAGTCGTGCGGCGCGGCAAGGAGGATAGGAAAAGGAGGGCTCGGCGGCTCGCTAGGGTTTTCATAAAGAAATCCAAAAAAAAAATAAGAAAGGAGGTCTGATGGCGTGGGAGAGAGGGCGGGGGGTGGGTGGGAAGTGACAGCTCACCTGTCCCTGTCAAGTGGGGGAGAGAAAAAGTAAAATAAACGTAGGGGTGGAGGGAAAAGGACGAACGAAAGAAGGGATGGATTTTGGAGATTGTTTTTTAACCGGAAAATTAAATAAATGAAATTAAAAAATAATTTCAAAAAATAAAAATATTAAATTTTGAATAATGATAAATTTTGATTATTGTAGAAAATTATGGATTTATTTAAATAAATTGATTCTAATTTCTTATTAATTTTTAGTCTCATCAATAATTTTTGTTAAAATTAAAAAAATATTTCGCATTAATTATGAATATATCTTTCGAATTTCAAATGAATTGATTTGTTCATTTATTATAGGCTATTTTTTAATTAATTATTTATTTAAGAATTTGAATCAAATTAATTAAAAATAAAAATATTCATTTAATATATAACGTGTCGAACGTGTCGAAATTTTATATTTTTAGAAATGACGTGTCGACGTATCATGTCGAACACTCGTGTCGTATCGCGTGTTGGTGCTACATAGGGGAGGGGGAGGGAGAGAGCTCGCAATAATGACGTTGCAATGTAGAAGATGATGATACATGCGGCAACATTTATAGGAGATTTTGAGTCCTGGAGGGGGTGTGTGTATGGAAACTAGCTAAGCATGAACCTGAGTTTCAATAAGAAAATTTTACCTTTTATTTGTTTGCATGGAGCGTGTTTGTTTCCAATTAAAGTTAGGGGAGACTAATCATGTAACAAACATTTATACTGTTTATAGTCGTTGCGGTCGACATCATTTCATAGTCGTCGTGGCTGTCGTCATTGTACTCTATTATTATTCACATTTTAACTTTAATTTTTTTTTCCATGTGGAAAGCTTCCTTCCAATCAAAGCTGGGGGAGAGTAATCGTGTCACAAACCCTTTTTACTATATATAGTCGTCCTTGTCATTATGTTATTATTACTATTATTATTATTATTATTATTATTATTATTATTATTATTATTATTATGCACTTGCTAGTTCAGGGAAAGGAAAAAAAAAACGAGTGAACTTTTGAAATCTGACCATCCTCTTTAATAGTGCCCTTTCCTCGACTTAAGTTACCTGCACATCGCCCTCGCTAAATCTCTTTAACGCATTACAAGTGGAACAATACCGATAAATACCTTCCGATGATTTTACATTGACCTAAGTTTCTTTGGAAAAATTATCTAAAGAGTTATAAATTTGTTACACTTTTATCAATCCAATTAGACATTTTAATTTTGCCTATTGAATCATAAACATTTTCGCGTTTTTTCAGTTAAATCCATCCTATCAATTTTAATTGAAAATCACTAACGACGCTGATTTATCCTATATGATATGACCGGTACTAACATAAATAATTTGTATAATTATTTTTCAAATTTACAAAAAAATTTAAAATTTTTCTTTTTTTCTTTTCCTTTTCTTTCTCTTCTAAAACTAGCAAGGGTCATTGGCCAACCCTTGCCGATCACGGGGGAGGGTCAGTCAAACCTCATCTGCCATAGGGCAAGGGTCGTGATGCACTAGGTGAGGGCCACAAAGTCCGCCAGTCGTGGGCAAGGGTCCCAACCCATGCCTAGAGCTAGCAAGTGCTTGGAGAGGGCCATGAAGCCCTCGCCCAAGACCAATGATGGTTTTGCAACCCTCGCCTAGTGACTAATAAAGGTTGCCAGCCTCATTTGTTGTTGTTCAAGAGTCAATGAAGGTCGGCTAGCCCTTGCCTGTGAGTGGCAAGGGTTGAGGGTTGGTTGAGCCTTGACTGTGGTTAGTGACAGTTGGCTAGTGATCCTCACCAAACTTGGTAGAAAAAAAGGAAAAGAAAGAAAGAAAATTTTAAAAATTTTAAAAAATCAATTTTTAAATAAGCAATTATCCACATTAGTTCCAACTGTCTTATGTGGCTACTGGCGTCACGTCAATGATTTCCGATCAAAATCAGTCACATGGGCTTAATTGGCACGTGATAAATTTTCTAACTTGATTGTCACAATTGAAAAGTTTGAGACTGAATTGGAAAAATGGTAATAAGTTTATGATTTTTGAACAATTTTTTCTAGAGAAATGATTGAATCTTTAATTTACTATGAGAATAATAGTCTATTTTAGACTACAAAAAAATCAAATGACAAATAATTATAAATTGTCATGGAGCTCATTCCCTTAAGAACTTGTGATTCACAATGAGTTATTATTCTCATAATAACTAAGAAACTGTAATGATCGTAAAGCCCCTTTCCCTATTTTATAGGCATTTTTGCTTCAACTCAACCAAATTGAAACTAATTTTTTTGGCGAAAACTCTTTCCTTTCTAGAGCAATGAGAAGCATTTCCTTAAGTCTAAAGTCCCCAAATTTTACTTTTCACGTTTTGCTCTAACAAGGGAATGCATTCAAATTGAACTTGTAAATTAGTCTTGAGAAAATGGCATATGTTGGTTATGGCTTGAAATTAATCCATCCATATTAATTTGAAATTGACATGAGTTCAACATTTCTCGGGACGGTCAAAGTGTTTGCCGAGTGACTCCAAGACGGACACAGACAACCGGCTGATGCGAGAAGATGGCCTACCTAGTACTTAGAAATGTCCAACCGCTAGTTGAGCACCCAACCAATAAGGGCTTGCATGGTTGTGTTCTTTTTTTTTTTTTAATGAATAAATATTTTTTGTTTTGTTTTCGGGAACAAAAAAAAAAAACGAAACGCGTTTGTTTGCGTTTTTGTTCCAAATATGTTTTTTTGTTCCCGGGAACATATTTAGAACAGAAACAAGAAACAAAAAAAAACTTGTTTCTTATTTTTAGAACAATTTTTAAGAATAAATTTTCTCTATTCTATTTTTTTCTTCTCTTTTTTTTTTCTTCTTCTTTTCTTCTTCTTTTTTCTTTGGTCGGTCGCTGGCCTCGGCCATGGCCGACGATCGGCCGTCGAGGGCCGGCGACCTTGCTGGAGCATCGTAGGCCCCCGGTGAGGCTCGGCCTCCCCTTGGCTGGGCGAGCTCGGCCTCGCGGGATCTAGGCGAGGCCGCCGGCCCTCGTCGACCGGTCGCCGGCCATGGGCGAGGCCGACAACCAGCCAAAAGAAGAAAAAAAGAAAAAAAGAAAGAAAAAGGAAAAAAAATATATTAAAAATTAAAAGAAACAAAAAAGAACATAAATTTACCAAACGTGTTTCGGTTCTTTTTTTATTCCCGGAACAAGTTTACCAAACGTGTTTTTCAGGTCAAAAATTGTTCCCCGGAACAGAAATAGTTTTTTCTATTTCTGTTCCCTAGAACAATTTTTTAACAGAAACACAAACAAATGCATCCTAAGTGGCCAAGGTGCCACTCATGGTCGAGTGGCCGATCAAGACTGGCTGGACACTCAACAGATCTCAAAAGCCTAAAGGCAGTTTCCAGCACAGTGTCCGGTTGTCCGAACCCATTTTGCCTGGACACCCAACCCAACACTGCGTTCTCGATTCAAACATGTTTTAATTTTTATTTTGAAGTCCTTATAAATCACAACTTGTGGCAACCCTGGAAAAGGATGACGTACTTTGGAGTGCATTTGAAAGTTCGCACGCTGATGTTATCATTTCTAGATGATCCGTGTATAAGAGTGATTTATTAAGGATCTATTTCTTGCACCAAGTAAGTACAACTTATATTGTATTGGATTCTAATAAAATGTAAAGGGTGCAACTTATATCGCATCGGATTCTAATAAAATTTGAAGAGAGAATTTACTTTCTATTTAATTTACACAATTACACATATTTCTTTCTACGCATTTTTCATATTTTCTATTAATGAGCACAACAAATAATGGTCAAATACTCCTATATATGAAGTTAAACCAGAGGCAAAATGTCCCCAATAATAGCTTGATTAGATATGCACACACGATCACCCCATTGATAACGTCCTTCCTCGTGGGGAAGACTTCTCCTGATCACAACGCACAACCTTTTACAGCAAGATCTCGAGCACTGGCGAATTTGTTAGACTATTTTAAAGCAAAAATCACAACAGTTTACTTCAATCCAAGTGCACGAGACACAATCTCTTTCATTATGGAAGCAAAGAACTCGCCACATGATTCATGGACAATCTTTACTTTTCTTTTGGGGGTGCCAAAAAAAATCCCAAATGCTTTTATTGATGGCTTGAGCAAGAAAAGCATTGGATTAATTACATGATGCACCAGCGAGAACAATATTAAATGATTTTTGCTTTAATAATGCACTTTAAAGAAATTAAACAGAAAAGACTTTTCAAAAGTGAGTTTTGCTTTCACATTTTTAGATTGAAAAGATGCCAAAACCCATTTCATTTGTTGAGAAAAAGTCGTTTGTCTTTGTAAAAATACTTTTCCGTTCAAAAAGGGATGCATGTCTTGGAAAACGATTTTTTTTTTTTTTTAAAGAGAAAAAAAGAATGTGAGACTCAAGCACGTGCATCTCACATGCCATTTTCCAAGCCATAGTCGGGGCATTGGAGCATTTTTTTTTTCCCTTCTTCTTTATTTCTTCCAGTTGCAACCTTTCGAGAGGCGAACCATCAAGGGAAAGCTAATGGATTACTAAGGGTCCGTTCGTTTCGCAAAAATGAATTCCAAGAAAATATTTTCCGGATTTTCCGGTGTTCGTTTCACGGAAAATAAACTACTCAATGAAAATATTTTCCATCATTGGAAAAAACAACCTTCAAAGATGAGAAAAATGTTTTCCACTTTTCAAAAGTGGAAAACATTTTCCATAACTTCTTCCCTTCTTTTCACCAACACATTTTTATTTTATTTTTATACTTTATTTTTTTTATTTTTTTCCTTTTATTTTTTTATTTTCTTTCTTTCCTTTTCATCTTTCTTCCTTAGACTTGGTCGGTTTTTAAAAATTCGATTTTTTAAAAATAAAAAGAATTAAAAATTCATTTTAAAAAATATAAAAATACAAATACAAATACAAATAATTAAAAATTCATTTTAAAAATATAAAAAATAAAAATAATTTTTTGGTCAATTAAAAATATTAAAATTCAATTTTTTTGATATTTTTTTCCCAAACAATTAAATTAGCTAACGAACGGTGGAAAATATTTTCCACTCAAAGTTCAGTTTTAGTTGAACACCGGAAAATATAGTCATTTTCCTGAAAAATGACTTCCAAGAAAATATTTTCCGGAAATGGCTCATTTTCCATGAAACGAACGGACCCTAAGCTTATAATTAGCGCAGACTCTTCCAAACTCACACCAATTGCAAGTTTGGGATTTTTAGTATAATCATCTAAACATGTAAAACAATTCAATTTAGAGTCACCACTAATCTAAATATGATTACACAATGTCAATCAGTTCTTTTTGGATTTTTCTTGTTTAACATGAACATGATTTAGTTTAAATACTATGGCTAAATGAATTCTAATATAGCACGCATTGATGAACTAACATGGAATCCTAAATGACATGTATGCTGTATTGGAAAATTGGCACAAATGATTCAAATGACTATATTGGAATTTCACGTAAATGTTTATGACTCGATTTTGCAAAATTGGAAAATTTATAACTGAATTGACATTTACGCAATATATTTAGAAATGATTAGGTAATTTTCTTCTTCTCTACGTATGGCGATGGGACTTTGCACAACGTACGACGTACAAAAACCAATGCATGAAGACTTGCCAAGATGTTTCGCTTATACAAAATGGTGGAGACTTTGACTTGTGCTTGGATGGACGAAACAAAAGGCAGAACATGGACCTCCTTAGTGCACACGAAAATGCACTCACTTTTTCTAAAGCCGCTTTTTCCCCCTTATTAAGTTGTCACACGATAAAATGAAGTGTGTAGGACAATATCTTTGCCTGGAAAAACAGATTTTTGACGTGGAATATGAGAGGGAGAGGGTTATCAAGAGTCGTTTCATGTTGGGAATGATGTAATTGGTGACACAGGTGGAAGTGGATTGTAACTTTGCATCGGAAGCTATAGGAATTGACAGGGAAATAAAACGAGGAACAATAATAATAATAAAAAAAGACAAAAAACTTATGTGGTTCAGTCCGAATGTCGGAATCTATGCCTACAGGAAGCGTTAGCAAATAATCCACTAATAAATTGGAGAATTACAAGATTACCATTGCTGGATTCAACTTTAGAATAAGTTGGGGGATACTGTTTTGGTTGAGACAAGCCGAGAGCTCTAGAGATGAAGAAAGGTGGGAGCTCACTGAGATTTGTGCAGACTCAATTCCATCGAGTTGATTTTTGAAAAAGGCTAGGTGTATAATACTGCTGAATCTAGGGGATAATGTTTCAGTTGAAGAGATAGATGAGACAAGTGTAGATGCAGTTTGGGCGAAACTCGAAGTGTTGTACATATCAAAATCTCTCTTGAAGAAGCTTTTCTTGATTCAATAGTTCTTCACTCCAAGATGATAGAGGAATGTCAATCTAGGATCACCTAAATGAGTTTAATGAAGTCATTAATAATCTGAACAATATGGATGAGAAGGTAGCTGATTAATGGCAGACTGCGATATTGCTTTATTCTTTGTCCAGTTCTTTTGAGTACTTTCGGGGTTATCTAACGGGAGGAAGTGAATTCTGCTCTGTTTTTCTAAAAGAATGATATTAAAAATTGGAGGGGAACGAACGCAGAAGTGGCGCTGATGGCTTGCTGGTCAAAGACAAAAACTAAAAGATTGCGTGTTCGACAAGCAGCACGAAGACACCAGTTCACAGGACCAAGATACAATAGATTACATCCATTCAAACTTGTGGGGTCCTTCTTAGGTGCAATTAAAAGGAGGTGCCCCAGTATGTATCAACCTCCATTGACGAGATTGAACTTACCGCTCATAGATAATAATAATAAACAAAAAAATTGGCCAATGATTTGTATCGACACAAAGAAATATGAATTTCTAGACTTATGTTTTCAAATTGACAAAATCTGAAATATGACAAATAAACGGGAATGGATGAGAATGTTAATCTAGTCTCCTAGATATGAAAAATATCTGCAATGGAAATGGAATCTACATTTACCAACAAAATGTATGATCCACACGAAGAAAGCAATCTACTTGTCAAGATATTTTTTACTTAAATAATAGAGGAGACTTAACTTGGAGTCGAATCGATGGAAGAACACAGAATGCAGACCCCATGCAAATCACCTTATTGATGAGAACAAAAGCTTACGTTGCCCCATCACATTATAAAGTTGTTTGGACATATATTTTCCAACTAAAAAGATGATTTCGGTGGGGAACACGAGACTAGAGTAATATCATACTTTTGTTAAATTTTTACTGTGATAATGATTTGATTCTTTGTTTTGAATAATCGTTGCCCTAAGTCTAGCATGATATGAATTCACGACAATAGATTTACTTTCCTGAGCCAAAAGGATTTCTTTGCTTTATTTGGAATAATGAAAGAATTTTCGCCTGCTTCTCTTATATTGGTGGTGCTTATGGCCTATGTAGCACCGACACGCGACACGACACGAGTGTTCGACACGACACGACACGCGACACGTCATTTCTAAAAAATAGAGAATTCCGACACGTTGCGACACATTGTATATTAAATGAATATTTTTATTTTTAATTAATTTGATTCAAATTCATAAATAAATAAATAATTAAAAAATAGCCTATAATAAATGAACAAATCAATTCATTTGAAATTCGAAAGATATATTCATAATTAATGCGAAACATTTTTTTAATTTTAACAAAAATTATCGATGAGACTAAAAATTAATAAGAAATTAGAATCAATTTATTTAAATAAATCCATGATTTTCTACAATAACCAAAATTTATCATTATTCAAAATTTAATATTTTTATTTTTTGAAATCATTTTTTAATTTTATTTATTTAATTTTCCGATTAAAAAACAATCTCCAAAATCCATTCCTTCTTTCGTTCGTCCTTTTCCCTCCACCCCTGTGTTTATTTTACTTTTTCCCCTCCCCCACTTGACAGCCACAGGTGAGTTGTCACTTCCCACCCCCCTTCCTCTCTCTCACGCCATCGGACCTCCTTTCTTATTTTTGGATTTCTTTATGAAAAACCCTAGCGAGCCGTCGAGCCCTCCTTTTCCTATCCTCCTTGCCGCGCCGCACGACTCCCTTCCCTCCTCTCCTCTTCCTCTCGTCGCCGATCCATCGCAACGGTGGCGGCCCTCACCTCTCTCTCGGCCATCTCTCGCCGTCGCGGTGGTCCGTTCGTGGCTTCGTCTCGCCGGCGCTCGCGGCCTCTGCTCCGTGTCGCCGGCGCTCGTGACCTCTGCTCCCTCGCCCTCCCTCGCCTCTACCCTCCATCAGTCTTCCGGACATGCATCGACACGCGTGTCGAAAAAAGTTGGCCGCATGTCGGAAAATCCGACACGCGTTGACCGCGTGTCCGAGCGTGTCGACGTGTCCGACACGCTCCGACATGTGTCGGACACGACACGGAAGCACGGATCATAGCTTATGGCTTTGAACATTTTAAAGTGAAAGATTCTCAAGAACGAAACTCTAGTCTCTAGGGGTGCGAATGGTAACGTTTCGTTCTTTTTTGTTCCGAGGAACAGAAACAAAAAAAGTGTTTTGTTCCGGGTAACAATTTTTGAACAAAAGAACGCGTTTGGTAACGTTTGTTCTGGGAATAAAAAATGAATAGAAACACGTTTGGTAAATTTTATTCTTTTTCTATTTCTTTTAATTTTTTAAACATTTTTATTTTATTTTTCATTTTTTTCATTTCATTTTTATTTTTCTTTTTTCGGCCGGTCACCGGCCTCCGTGATCGGGCGACGGGGCCGGCAGCCTCGCCCAGCCATGGCGAGGCTCGCCGGCCCTCGGCGAGGCCGAGCCTCGCCGTGGTTGGGCGAGGCTCGGCCTCTCCTTGGCTAGGCGAGCTCGGCCTCGCCGGGGGCCGGCGATGCTCCGGCGAGGCTCCGGCGGAGTGAGGAGTCGCCGGAGAGTTGGCCGAGTGAGGAGTCGCCGGAGAGAAGGAGGACGAACGAAGGAGACGAACGAAGGAGGACGAACGAAGGAGAAACAACAATTTTTGTTTTTTTGTTCTTTTCATTTTTGTTCCTTTCGGGCGTCCAAGAAGTATTTCTCAAGGCCAGAAACAACAATTTGTTGTTTCTTTTTTTTGTTCTTATTTTGTTCCGGGAACAAAAAAAAAAAAAAGAACAAAACGCAACCAAACGCGTTTACTTCTTTTTTGTTCCCGAGAACAAAATCCGTACGAAGTGTTCCCTGAAACGTTTCTTTGGAATGTTTCCATGCACGCCCTAGGTCGTTGTCCTCGAATCGGTAGTCGTTGTCCTCGTAACTGGTGTAAAGTTCTTCGGTAGTGATAAGATGAAAGTAGGAATATAATATGAGGGCAGTCAAGTCATCAACAATTTGTCTATTTGTGATAATGATTTCTTTTCAAGTTGTTGGTGTTTCACGCCAACCCCAAATGATGGATTTGCACACGACAATGGGGTACCGTATCGATCGTGAGGTGACTAGAGAAAGGACTGACTGCTGCTACCATGCCGCAAATCAAGAGTACATAATTTCTCATGTATTAGGAAAAGAAAAAGTCACAAAATATCACAAATTAATTTCATTGTGACACATTTACCATAAAATTCATTTTTTTTACTTAAAAATCTCAAATTATATCTATTATGACACATTTACCTTAATATTTTATTGTAACATAAAAATCTCAAACTTGTACCTATGTGACATTTATCCTTCATCAACATTTTATTAGATGATTTTTCTGTCAAAACAACATTGTTTTTATTTCACTTAACTCATATGAGTGCTATGTTAACAATATTTGATTTTTGGCATCAATATAAAAAAAAAATTAATGTGTCACACACATGCAAGTTTTAGATTTTAGAGTGATAGAGAAATATAGGGTAAATGTATCAAAATGAATATAATTTAGGGTTTTTATCAGCTTTCGCCCTTCTTTTTATGCTAAAAGAGTTTTCCAATATTTTTTTTCTATGTCCAGAAAATATGGATTTTTTTCCATGACAATAAATTTCGATAAAGTATTGGTGAGTGTCAAAAAATGTTGCTTAAAAAATTCTCGGTAACTTTTTTTTTCTGGGTAACTTGTTGGTAATTTACCAACACTTTGATGAAATAATGATTATTTATATAATTTTCAAATTAGGAATTTCTATACTAACTGGCCAACTTTTATCTACATAACTCACGAGCGTTTCAATTTTATTAACTAATTTTGGGTTACTAACTTTCATTTTAGTTATTTTCCAATGTTTAAAAGTTTCCCTTTAAATTTACCAGCTTTTTATTTTATTGAATTATCAACTTTTATATGCCTTGGTTAGAGGCCCTTTACATTTACTAGCTCAATAACCGACTTAATTACCGTGACTCGCTAAATTTTGTTCCATTAAACTACAACTTAATATTGGGTTATCAAAATGAGTTACCATAAATAAGTTGGAAAATTTAAGCGATCAATAATAAAGATAGATAAAAGTTAGTAAACGATATAAGGAATTTTTTTTTTTTTTTTAGAGACAAAAATTTGTAATCTAAGAAAAGACAAAATAAGATTGGTAACTAACTTAGAAAAAGCAAAGTTGGTAATCACTTTAATTGAGATTGGTAATATCTCAAAAGAGTTGATATATCTAAAAGTGGTAAGTAAGACAAATGAAAGTGAGAACTCTATAAACAAATTGGTAAATAAATAAAAACTAAATATTGGTAAAGCAACTCAAATGAGAGTTGATAAATCAAAATTAATCAAGAACTTAATCGGAAAAAAATTGTGTTGAATTATGGTTCATACTCCCATCAACATGAAGGCATGGGGGTCCCCCTCCCTAGTAGGGGTGTGCAACCGAATTGGCTCTATACAGGAACTAGACCAGTCCACCTGAAAAATAGGTTTGGGAACCAATTCCCAAAATTTGGAACCAGTTTGAATTGGTCTAGTTCCCAATTTCGAGTGAATACCCATCCGAGAATCGGATTGACTAGACCAATTTGGAAACTGGTTTTGTAAGCCCAAAAGTCTAAAACCCTATTAATAACTCTATAAAAATAGAGTTATTTAACCTATTTTAGGCAACAATTAATGCATTATCTATGAGAAAATATTTGGATTTCCTTCTGATTATTTGAATTTTCCTTGTTTATGCAGAATAATGAGATATGGAGAAGATAAGGAAAAGAATGGCAATTATCAGAATTCAAATAAAAGCAATGCGGTGGAAGATGGATATCAAATCAGGAAATTCTTGATTTTGTTCCCTAATGCTATCTACAAGCATTGGGAGATAGATATTTTAGATTTCCTATAAATATAAAGAGAGAGCAGCTAGGGTTTTTTGGGGGGGTTAGATCGTTTTTCATTATTCTGAGAGTTTTTCAAGTATTTTGAAGAGAAGACAAAAGTGATGACAGAATTCTTGTCCTTTGATTCAAGATGCTGGGTTTAATCTATATTTTTATTTTTATTTCTTATTCTACTATGTTCTAATTTTCTTTTGTTAGGGCTACGATGTAGCCTAACTGTGATGATATGAATTTCATGATTTTTATGTTTTATAATTGATTTCATTCATGTGAGTTATATATTATTGCGTTTAATGCTTTTGAGTGACTGGCCACCACTTGAATGATCTGATGTGCATGTTTGAGACTGAGAAGTGATAATATGAAATTGCTCATTATAATGTATAATCATGAATTAAACGTGGATAGAGATATACCGTGTTATTTGTGTAACTTTCGGTGATAAGGTGATCCAAAAGACTCATTGTAAACCGGGAATATTCATAGTTTTTAATGCACTCATGTTTATTATAATTCACATAGAGATATAGTGGATTAATAAGCTGAGTAGGTTTGCTATACCTAGAGATAGAATAGTAAATAGATTAGGAAATTTCGCTATCACATGTTTGATATCGTTCTTGTATTCACAACAATCTGAAATTCATATCTAGTGGTTATGGTGAAATCGGATGCTCTAACATATTTATCTGATTGATTTTACTGCATTTAGTCTTCAAGTTTCGTTTTTAATTTATTCTTAATTATATTTTGATTTGTTAGATAAATTTTAGAATTAGTCTATTTTAGTATTTAATTGGTTTATTAATCATCGATCTTCGTGGGACGATACTTTATCTCATCATTATATTACTTGTTCGATACGTGCACTTGCGTTTAGAATTTTACGAACACCTATCTTTTTTCCCTTGATTTCTAATCTTAGAATTGTGTTTTTCCTCTCGCACGGTGCTCTTCCTTCATTGTTCCTCTTCCTCGCTCGCTTCCTTCCCTCGTTAGCTCATAGTTGCACCATCCATTGCATAGGATTTTTGCTTTGCCTTATGATGTTTGTTTATGATAATTAGCCTTGTGGATCCTTAGTTTTTTGTTTAGTCAAAAAGTTCATGTACTTATTAAGTACCTGTACTTAATGTTTCAATATGAATTAGGAGGATTATGTTATTTTCTCGTATTAATGTAAAATTCGAAGCCATATAGGATATCGGGCAATTGCAAAATAGGTTCTAGTGGAAAATAGGGTTGAGCTTGGAACCGGACCAGAAAAACAGGATGGTTCCAAAACAGGGTTCAGTGCAAACGGGGTTGAGTACGTGGTCCAGAAAAGGAGAACAAGTTATAATTGGGTCTGATAAAGATCTAGGTCTGGAACCTACCCACCATGGACCTGATCACTCCTACTCCCCGATGAGCGGGCCGGGGTCCAAGGGGGTGGCCTTGGCAAGGGTTGAGGGGTAGTGCTCTTGCGATGCCAAAATGATTTTATAGTTTAAGTGCAAATTTTATTGATAGTTTGGGCTTGAGCCCTAAATTGCTACTGTGTTACTTATATATAATCTTTTTCACTTGTTATTGAGAGTGATGCAACAAAGAGGTGTGAGGTGTTAAGTATAGTGGAATCCTCTACTACACGTAGCCCAAGTTTAAGGTTGAATCATGATAAAAACCTTGTGTTTTGATTTCCTTTTCTCATTTTTATTCTATTTTCTTGTGATTGTGCTCAAATTCTAACAACTTATGAGCATTGGTAAGGAAATAAAATAAAAATTGATAATATATAAATTGTCAAAGAGAGTTGATAATTTCATAAAAATATTGATAAGACACCAATAAATAGGAAAATTAGATTAAAAGTTAGTTTTCTATTAATGATTTTTTTCATCACTTACCAATTCTTTCAAAAATCTATCGACGAGAAAAAAATCCAGTGTTTTTAAATGCAATAGTAGAATCATTCCTTTTCTAGAGGTGAAAAATGGAAATTGATGATCATTTTATCCAAAAAGAAAAGAGGGGTTTGTTGTTTAATGTATGTTTTTCTTCGTATAGTTCAATCTATCTATTCCATTGGAAAGGAGGAAGTTGACTGTTTGTGTTGCAACCACAAAATGCTTTGTTTTTCGTTTCATTCATCTAGGTACTGAACCTGTTCGTCATTCTAATAACAGTAAAAACTCAGATTGCTGGTTATAATTAGTCAATGAGAAAACTCTTAGATTGATTGCGACTTCACACATCAACTTCTACCTATCAATTCACATTATCGAGTGCACTTGGTTGATTTCATGATTTAGCTTCCTGGCTTAAGCTAGTGTAGGCGATATTCCCATATTACATAGCATTTCTCAGTCCACGGTTGCCCATCTTAGGGACATTTCTAAAATTCTGTCTTGAAAAATGGAATTATATATTATTCATGGTAAACATGTAATATTGGTCATAAAATTCTAAATCACGTTTGTATATTTGTATAACTGGTAACCTGCTGATGAAGTTACTAGATGCAATCATAGGAATGACGTGAACAAATTATGACCATCAATGAAGTTGATGAAATTAAAAGATAGTGCTCATTCAATACTTATAATGACACATACAAAAATAGTCTCTGGGCATTCCAAAGATGCAAATTTGAAATATAGGAAGACTTGTTTTTAGTATTGGGAGTTGCCAAAGTTTCACAACCCCAACTTCCACGAATACTAAAAACTCAAATGAACTACCCTACCACGGGTGCACTATCCGATTCAACTTCCAAGTAGGTCGCTCCTCTATGCTCCTCTTGATTTCTGTCCACATACTTGGGCTTGGATGCCAGTCCAATCGTTAAGCGTTGGACTACTTACACGATGTACCACATTGAGAACAATAAAAAATAATTTTTGCTTCAATAATGCACATCGCACTACGATTAAAGAAATTAAAAAGAAAAGACTTTGCTTCCCTAAAAAGTGAGTTTTGGTTTCACATTTCTAGGTTGAGAAGATGCCAAAACCCACTTCATTCGTGAAACAAAAAGAAAAAAAAAAACTTGGTTGTTGTCGTGTACGATAGTCAAAAGATTTTTCCATTCAAAAAGAGATTCTTGTCGTGGAAAATGGTTTGCCATTTCAAAAAGGAGAAGAAAATACTAGGAAGATGAGAGGGGTCATCAAAAGTTGGTTGATTTGTGTTAATGATTTGATTTTTGTGTGTCAGAAAGTCTAACACAAGAACTTATAAACCATCTAGACAAGCGATGAGAGATAAACACCATCTCTCATTAAACCTGATCTAATCATTTAATGGAACAAATCTATTAAAATTCGTGTGCTTCTTTATACGCTTAAACAAAGTTTAATAGTTATTGTGGAGGTCGTCCGGAGAAGAATGGTCATTGTTATTTTAAGTCCCTTTTGATGTACTCTTCTTGTGCTAACACATGATGTTTTCTTACTAAGAAAGAAAATAAAATGGCTATGGAATCGACCGAATCTCTGATCCATCATTTATTATGAGAAAAACAACATTATCATCGCTAAGTTTTGCTTTAATTTGACGAACCAAGACATTTTCATTTTGATGGATTCCTTTCATCCAGTGACCATATATCTTCTTCTCTTTGAGGTTTATATCAAACTATATTTCTTTCTGTATTTAATTACTGCAGTTGCTCTTGACAGTGTCCTAGCTGGAGTGATAATGTTTATCTGATTATCATTGTAATCTTGGCTTTGATCACTTGACTCTCCCCTTGTCTTTCGAATTAATAGAGACTGGTAGTACTTTTGTCAATTCTCATGGTAGATCAACAAAGTCGCAAGAGAGTGAGAGGGAGGGGGAGCTTGAATTCTCTGATTTTGTAATTTCATGTCGTAGTTTTCTCTTTAAAGGTTTATTATCTTGATTGATTGTGGTGTTGCCTGTTGGTGATTTTTCCAATGAACTTTATGTTTTGTTTAACTCTTATATTTTTATTACTTGTAGCCTAGTGTTGAAATATATAAATAATAAACCACGTATTCATCTAATAACTTAATTTTGGTCCCACTAAAATCTCATTTGATATTAGAATTAGAGGTCCTGAGTTCGAATCTTTCCAGGCCCTATTTGCCTTCCCAATTAAATATTTTCATGGTTAGTACTAGGCGAAAAGACAAGACTATACCTATTCATGTAATAGTTTAAGATTTTAGAACAATTGACGGTAGTCCTACTAAAATCTTTCATCTAGTATCAAATTCCTATTTGGATATGTCATAAACTAAATTTTATATAGAGGACAATTTGGAATTGAATAATAAAATGGTAATGTCTCGAATTGAGAATTTTCAAATATTTTTTTTTTTATTTTTATTTTTCTTAAGCTTGCACTTTATTCGTACTAACTAACATAGAATCACCATATGTATACATTATTAGAAAAAAAAATATTGCATATATTACATAGTGGTTTCGAATAGTAAATTTACGTTGTTTTTGCAAAGAAAAAGAGGTATTTCGGTGCAGCACGTGATTTTCAATTTTAATTTATATTTACTTTTTTTTTCTCATACTTGCTTAATTATGTTCTTGCTTTTACCAGCGAAAAGTCTTTTTTTAGAGAAAAATTCAAGGAAATAATCCTATATCAAACAGTATGTTTTGAACGGTAGAGGCCGTCTTGAATAATATATATATATATATATATATATATATATTTTGCTTTTAAGACCTGACGGTATGCTTTTGGTTAAGTGGCCTATCCATGAGTTGGATATTTATTTGAATTTTTGTCTCTGTTTCATCCAACTTTGAAGATAAAATAAAACAATCTACTCTAACCTTTTATATTTCCCTCTTTTACGCTAAATGTTCTCTAAAAAAATTGACCTTAAAAAATTTAGTTCATCTCTCGACTACATATTTCTTTTTCATGTAAGTATATGTTAATTATGATTAACATGACAAATAACAAAGTTTGAAAGACACGAATCTCTCTCTCCGGCATCTAAGATCCTTTAAAAGGTAGATGGTTTGAGTCATATTTTTGTTCTCTTTTGTTGGAACCTAAAAGTGCAACGAGTATCATTCTAAATTAGATCGTTATACTAGAGAATGCGCAGTGCAAAAAAAAGGGTTTGCATTGTTCTTGTTTAATTTTCTTGATTTGGTTTTTACCTAATGGAAATTATGTATTCTTGTAGGACAGTGAGATTAAATAAAATAAGTTATATGCCCCGTTTCGTTATGAAATAGAGGAAGTAACATAAATGATGGAAGGATGTGATTGAATAAAATAAAATAACTTTTAAGGCTTCCTTGCACATAAAAATGTTGCTGGAAGAAATCGAAATTGGTTCTCCATCGACACATTCAATCACAGAGACAAGAACAACCTATCGGTATCCAAATCTCCATTCAGGGATAAATTCAAAATATAGGTTGGCTTGAGTTCAGTACTAGCTGCCGAGGAATTCTGCAACAAAAGTAAAAGTTTACTGGTGGACCAAACTACCTTGTCATAGGTGCATTGTGAGAATGCAGTTGCTTTTGAAAGACTTACACGATCGGGTCTTTTTGGTCACCATCCTTTAGGCTCTTTGCAGATGCCAATTCAATTGCCAATGATTCCTTCAATATTGCCAATACATGATTTATGTCCATCCCTTGAACGCCAGTTGGTAATCTCTACCGCTTTCCAAGCCGAGTTAGTGTTGAATTTCCCTCGTAGCCGAGTGGATCCATGATCCTATGTATATCTCCACTCCCAATTTTAGGTATCAACCTGTGAAGTATGTTCACGCTTCCTTGTTGCTTTATCATTATTGCCGGATGGCCTATAGTTAGCTCAAAGAGGACGATTACAAAACAACAAACATAACTTTTCTCGTTCAACCCAAATGATTGATTCCTGCAATAGAAACATCAGAATGTGGATGAGAAGACGATTTCCAGGTCATAGATAAGGAATCTCCTTGAGTTCTTGAGCTCCTTTATCAATGTCATATTTAACCTTTCTTCCGTCAAGTCCTTGTAGAAGTGAAGTATAAATAATAATTATGCAGATAATCAAACCTGCAATTCTTGCAAAATCTTCTTTAATAATGCCAATCTGAGGTAATAATGGATATGTTTTTTTTTTTTCTATAAACCTGTGCTACATCTATAGCAATTTGCATTCTCTTACTCCACACCAAGACATTTGGGGTCAGAATTGTCCATGGTAAAAGTTGTGCCAAAACTTTATGATGTGTAAGGGCAAATTCCTAAATAATAAAATGGTTGCAGCATTATATCTCACTCCTACTTGAAAATGCTTGCACCCTTGCCAAACCTTTTAAATTTGCCACATGACCAAGGTGAGTCATAAATCTTTTCACTTCTTCTTCATTGCCGATTGAACTTGCTACTTATCGAATAATAAAAAGCTTATCATTTTTTTTTTGTGTCAACACAAATAACTACGAATTCTCGACTCAAATTTTTTGACAATTAATAGGAATTGATGAGAATATTATCCTACATATAAAAAATCTCTGCAATGGAGATGGAATCTACCTTAAGCCACAAAACGTACAATCCCACACAAAGAAAGTAATCTATTTGCTAAGTTTTTATTAGCTTAAATAATGGAGGAGACTTGACTTGCACTTGAATCGATGGAATCGATGGAAGAACAATTTTAAATAATATTTTAATATTTTTTTTTTGTTTGATTTTTCCAACCAAAAAGATGATTTTTTTTTTTTTTTTTTGTGAATTCACAAGAACAGATTTTTCCTGAGCTAAAAAGTAAGTTAGAAATTCATCATTTGTCTGCTTTACTTGGAATAATGAAAGAAGTTTCGTCGGCTGCTCTTACCTTGGTGCTTATCCCTTTTGAATTACTAAAGTGAAGGTTGCCCAAGAACAGGAACCGAGGTCGTCGTCCTCGTTTCTAATATGACGTTACTTAGGTAGTGAGAAGAAAGTAGGAATGTAACATGATGGTGTTAAAGTCATCAACGACTTGTCAATTTGTGATTATGGTTTCTACGTCAATTTTTCACGTTTCACATCAACCCTGCACCATGGATTTTATTTACGGCAATGGAATATGGATTGATCATGAGGTGACATGTACTTCTATGTCGCCCAAGTATCCCTCATGCTTCTTTTTACACGAGAGTTTTCAAGGCCCCAAGACAATAATTTTCAATAGGTATTGGTAAGTCGTTGCTTATAAAAATTATCGGTAACTTTTTTTTTCTAAAATAACTTGTTGCTACATTTGAAAATAACCTAAAATAATGGATATGTTTTTTTTTTAATAAACCTTGTGCTACATCTATAGTTTGTTTCTTAACTCCTCCCCATGGCCTCCCTATTGTAAAGAGATAAGTACTAAGCCCTAAACCAGCGCGGCCACCACGGGCGGTTTTTGTTTTTTTTTTTTGAATTTTTTTATTTTCTTCCTTTATTTTTTCTTTTTTTGGTGGCCGGTGGCCGGCCATCGGCCTCGCCCGCCCACGGGCGAGGCCCGGCCGGGCGAGGGCGACCCCGGTGAGGGCGCCCCGGCCTCGGGAGTCGCCGACCTCCTAGGCGGCGTCGGCCTCGGGGTGGCTAGCCGACGCCTTGCCGGCCGGGGCGATGCTTGCTGGGCGACGGCGACCCCGGCGAGGGCTCCCCTTGCCAAATGGCGAGGTCGGCTCTCGGCGGGGCCGGGCACCCTCACCGGGGTCACCGCGCCCCCGCCGAGCCTCGCTTGGGCGGGCGAGGCCAGCTGGCCGTTGGCCGGTGGCCGGTGGTCGGCACCGGAAAAAGCCAAAAAGAAAAAAAAAAAAAAAAAAGGAAAAAAAAACAAAAATAAAAAAATTCAAAAAATTAAAAAAATATTAAAATATTATTTAAAATTGTCCACATCAGCACTAGCAGTCCTACGTGGCACCGCCGGCATCCACGTCAGCATTTTCCGGCCAAAATTGGCCGAATGGACTGAATTGGCAAGAAGTGAAAATGTTTAGAACTCAATTGGCAAAGTTAAAAAGTTTATGACTGAATTGGCAAAATTGCAATAGGTTTTGGACTTTTTGGACAATTCTCTCAGACATTTGACATGGCCCATGTTATAGATCAAGCATATCTTCGCATCATACACGAGAAAGAAACATATATTTGTGAAATTATTTTAGAGGAAATTAAAACATTCAAGAATACAATGAAGTACCTGGTAAGTGTTGTTGTAGGTTTCCATTAAACATAAGCTCATATATTAACACCATTATTTTGGCGTCATCACAATACCCGATTAGAGAAACCAAGTTTCCATGATAAACAATTGTTAAGAGTTGTGCCTGCAATATTGTGAATGGCTTTATGATGTGTAAGGGCAAATTCCTAAATAAGAAAATGGTTGCAGCATTATATCTCACCCCTACTTGAAAATGCTTGCACCCTTGCCACAATGATTCAGAAAGCACCTTCATGGCAAGTAGCATAGGGTGCAGTTCAGCACGATAGTTCACATGACCAAGGTGCAGTGAGCTACACCCATTCAGATATGTTGGGGCTTTCTCAAGTGTAGTTGAAAGGAGGTGCTAGGTATATACTAATCTTCATTGATGAGATCGATTGAACTAGCCACTTATTAATGATAATAATTAAGTTGATCATTTTTTTTTTTTGTGTCAACACAAATAACTATGATTTCTCGACTTTCTTTTCAAATTAACAAAATCTAACATTTGACAATTAATAGGAATTGATGAGAATATTATCCTACATATAAAAAATCTCTACAATTGAGATGGAATCTACATTTACCCACAAAACGTACAATCCCACACGAAAGCAATCTATTTGCTAAGATTTTTTTATCTTAAATAATGGAGGAGACTTGACTTGCACTTGAATTGATGGAATCAATGGAAGAACACAATGTAGACCCCATGGTCACTAATACTTACTATTCACCTTATTGATGAGAAGAGAATCATGCATTGTCCTATCACATTATTAAAGTTGTTTGGGATATATTTTCCAACCAAAAAGATGATTTTGTGTGGAACACATGTTTTGAATAATCTTCGCACTAAGTCCAGCATGATGTGAATTCACAAGAACATATTTTTCCTGAGCTAAAAAGTAAGTTAGAAATTCATCATTTGTCTGCTTTACTTGGAATAATGAAAGAAGTTTCTTCCGCTGCTCTTACCTCGGTGCTTATCCCTTTTGAATTACTAAAGTGAAGGCTGCCCAAGAACAGAAACCAAGGTCGTCGTCCTCATTTCTAATATGACGTTACTTAGGTGGTGAGAAGAAAGTAGGAATGTAACATGAGGGTGTTAAAGTCATCAACGACTTGTCCATTTGTGATTATGATTTCAACGTCAATTTTCGTTTCACACCAACCCTACACTAGGGGTGAGCATGGTTCGGGTTGGGCCGATCCACCCCCTAACCCTAGAACCAACTCGCACAGTGCCGGTCCTTAATTTTTTGGACCGAGGACCGAGGATCGGACCAACCCAATGGGTTCGATCCGGTTCCAGGGTTAACCCGGAACCAACCGATAATTTTTTATTTCATTTTTTGTATTTCTTAGAAAAGCGATTGAGGACTAGATTGACCCAATGGGTTTGGTCCGGTTTCCAAGTCAACCCAAGACTAACTAATAATTTTTTATTTCATTTTTTGTACTCTTTGAAAGGGCAACCGAGAACTGTACCGATCCAATGGGTTTGATAATGAGTGAGGTCAGCTAAGAAAGGCAAGCGGTGAGGGTCAAATGGGGTAAATGTCGAACGAAATGAGCATCAAATGTCAAGCGGGGAGCAACAAGCCAAGTGAGCATCGAGCGGCGAGTGCCATGAATGACCCAAAGCGAGCAAGGTGAGTGTCGAATGACGAGCGGAGAAGTTGTTTCTTTTGATTTTGGCAAATTGAAGACTAAAAGGACAAATAAGACATGAAAGAACGAATATTAAATGAGGATGCCATAAGGAGCTCTTTATGTATTTTTGGACGCCGTGAGGATGCCTCACAAAAAAAAATTCCTCATTTGTAAATTATGACTATTGACACTATAAAAGACATTAAAAAGCTAAGTTATTAAATAATAATGTAAAATTACTTGAACTCCTCACTAATAAGCTATTTAATATTGTTGATGCTATTTATTTTAAGATTTTATCTATATAAAAAAATTATAAATAATAATATATATATAGTTAGGGTGGGTCCGGATTGGACCAACCCGGAACTCTTGGGACCGAGGATCGACCCGCATAGTGTTGGTCTAGAAATTCTAGGACCAAGGACCGATCCAATCTCCATGGAAACCGGACTAGGACCAGCAGGGTTGGGCGGTTTAGGGTCAGTCCACGGTTGACCTTGGACCGATGCTCACCCCTACCCTGCACCATGGATTTTATTTATGGCAATGGAATATGGATTGATCATGAGGTGACATGTACTTCTATGTCGCTAATCAAGTATCCATAATTTCTCATGCTTTTTTTTACACTAAGAGAGTTTTCAAGTATTATTTTTTTCATGTGCAGGAAATACAGATTTTTTTTTCCATGACAATAAATTTCAATAGGTATTGGTAAGTATCGAAAAAAAATGTTGCTTATAAAAATTATTGGTAACTTTTTTTTTTTCTAAAATAACTTGTTGGTAATTTACCAACACTTTGATGAAATAACAATTGTTTTATGTAGTTTGCAAATTAAGAATTTCTATACTAACTGACCAACTTTTATTTACATCACTCACGAATGTTTCAATTTTTTTTTAACTTTTATGCAAAATTATCAACCTAAATCAGCAACTAATTTTGAGGTACCAACTTTCATACGAGTTATTTTCAGGTGTTTAATAGCTTTTGCTTAGCGGGCCTTTACATTTACTAACTATTACTAACTCAAATTACCGTGAATTGCTAAATTTCACAAAAACCCCAATTTTATATACATGTGACAAATTTACTCAAATATCATCTTTTGATAACCAAAAATCCCAAACCCGTATACCTATGAAAAATTTACTAAAAGTTAATCTTTTGATTACCAAAAACCAAAAACCAAAAATGTGTACATTTGTGACAATTTTACTTTCTGTTGGTTTCCATTAAATTGGATCAATATCATAAAAACCACAAACTAGTATGCCTATGACAAATGAATGTAAAACCTCAAACTGGTATACCCATCAATTGTTATATATTATCAAATTCTGCAATTTGATGGTAAAATTTAATAAAAATTAACGGAGGGTAAATTTGTCATAGATGTATCACTTTGGAGTTTTTGATAGTAAAAAAACTAGTTTGCAGTAAATTTGTCATAGGGTATTGATTTATATACGCATAAGAAAGAATTTTTATTCTTTGTCATTTATACACATTTCATATTTCCTCTTTTCAAGAACAACCAATAATGGTCAAATTCTTCTATGTTAAACCAGCGGAAAAAAAAATCCCAAATAATAAGTCTGATTAGATATGCACACATGATGCCCCATAGATAATGCCGTTCCTTGTGGGGAACAGTAATCCTAATCACAACGCATTCATAGCAAGGTCCAGAGCATTGTCAAATTAATTAGACCATTTAAAAGCGAAAATCACTTTTAGTTTTCTTCGGTCTAAGTACATGGAATGCAATCTTTTCCATTGTGGAAGCCAAGAACTTGCCATATGATTCGCAGATAATTTTTAGTTTTTCTTTTGGGGGCTAAAAGATAAGTGCTTCTTGTGGCTTATAACCCGCAACAGATTGCCGACCCAGGTCCTGCTCGCTTCGGTTGGTAGGCTCGCTTCTGTCAATTGTCCATTCTGTTCGAGTAGGCCGGACTCTGTAGATCATTTATTTTTTTGCATGCCGTGTCCCTGGTGATCTTGCCAACCATTGGGCGTCGATGTTTAATATTACCTGGCATAACAAACCGTGGCGTGAGAACTTGGATTGGGTGGCTAGTCGCTTCTCCACCGAAAGCTTCTATGATGTAATGGCCCGGTTTAGCTTTGGAACTCTTTGTTATATCATATGGAAGGAGCGTAACAACATCATCTTCCGTGATCAAACACTTTTTGTCCCGGCAATGAAGATGCATCTCCAGAAAGCCTTCAAGGATAAATCGTCGACCCTAAAGAATATTGTGGATAACCCTAGGAATAGAAGACTGCAGCAGAGCTGGGGCTTGAGTCCGTCTATTTTCCAGTAATAGAGGGTCTTTAGTTCTAGTTTAGTCTTTTCTTTCTTAGTTTCTGTGGTCCTTAGTTCTAACCAGTTTTTTGGCGCTTGGCACCCTTTCACTCTCCCGCGACTCTGTTCCTCCTGAGTGTTTGTTTTGTTGGTGCCAAGCTTCTTGTGTATTTTGTGCAAAATCAATACAAATCTTACCTTTACCCAAAAAAAAAAAAGATAAGTGCTTTGGCTTGAGCGAGAAAAGGCAGTAGACGGATTCCTTCATGGAGAACAACAAAAAAGTGATTTCTGCTTCAATAATGCACATCGTACTCTGATTAAAGACATCAATGAGCAAAAAGTTTTGCTTTAGTAAAAGTGAGTTTTTCTTTCACATTTCCTAATTGAAAAGATGCCAAAACCAATTCATGCGTCAAGAAAAACAATCTTGGTCGTCGCAATATAAATTTGTCGGATGACATTTCCATTCAAAAAGAAATTCTTGTCGTGAAATCGGGGTCATCCACAGTTAGTTCATTTGTGATAATGAAATTTTCATTTTTGTGTTCATATTGACAGAGTAATAATTATCAAACTATCATTAAATGAATTAAAAATATCAAAATTCTGGTGCTTCTTTTTATGATTAAACAAAGGTTTTATTCTCTATCTGGTAGTTACATGAAGAAGAAAGGTCATTATTAATTTTTAGTCATATATGATATGATGTATTCTTCATGTAATACTTGGCTTTTCTTGTTGATGTGGTAAAAAATGGGCTTTCTAATAAACTAAAGGGAAGAAGCCGTCAAAGCCTTGAATTATGTCTATTGTGACACATTTACTCCAAATTCTTTATTTTCACAAAAAAAAAAAAACCCAAATTTAAGGTTTGTGTTGATATTCCCCTGGCCAAATTTAAGGTTTGTGTTGATATTCAGTGTCTCTGTGAGCTTATTGAAGAATTTATGGGTATGTTAAATATCTGTGAGCTTATTGAAGAATTTATGGGTATGTTAAATAAAGATCTTTATATAATACTTCAACATAAGTATATTCATAGTAGAGCTGGCCACAAATCAATTGTGACCAATCAAAACATGGTTTATATCAAGATTACCAGCCTTGTACCTGGTTCTGTTTGAGCACAAGACTTCCCCAGAATCTATATCATCATGATCTATATGATCTATATCACGAATCAACCTTGCTGCTATCTCAGCTGAGTCGATCTCAAATTTTTCTTCCACCTTTGGATCGACAAGTCCACGTATATATCCACTTTTGAACTTCGGAATCGGCCATTCACATATGGGCACGCTATTTCCATCTCCACTTTTATTGATTGCTAGATGTTCTGAAATTAGCTCAAGGAGCATGATCTTTAAATTGTAGCCGTCACTTCTATTGTTTAATTCATAAGTGGATGGTCCATACCTGCACAACATACAATAGAACATGGGAGAATTACCAAAAAAGTCCTAAACTTATTGCAATTGTACCAATTCAGTTCTAAACTTTTTTTTTTTTGGCCAATTTAGTCCTAAACCTTTTACAGTTGTGCCAATTCAATCCATCCAACCAAAATTGGCTAGCCGATGCTGATGTGGATGCCGGCCGTCTAGTGAACGCTGATGTGGTATTTTTAAATATTTTTTATTTTTTTTCGAATTTTTAATTCTTTTTTTTTCCCATCTTCTCATCCCGAGTTGGCCAGAGGCGAGGGTGAGGCCCCGCCAAATTTGGCAAGCTCGCGTGCATGCCAATGAACATCGTGCATTCGTTCATCGCAGTCCCTAGTTGATTCCTTACGGTCCCGACGTGAGGAGGAGCCACTGCGTCCTCGACTTCGAGATGGACGACGACTACTCCCTCCCTTCCTTCCCCCGCCCCTACAAGCCTGACGTGTATGTATCTCTCGCGCATGTCTCTTGTCTGTTTTTCCTCTCTTCTTTTCTCTGGATCGTCGTCGGAATCTAGCATCACGGGAAATGCTAGTTTTTGCTGATTCTGTTCCGAGGCCGCGGTTGTGATTAGGGCCGACAATGAGATCACGGAGCTACTATGGTAGAATGGCCCCGTGGTTATGCAAAGCTAGCATTGGTTAAGAAATCGGAGCCCTTGGGCTGCCATTGCCAAATCTAGCGAGGGCCAATGAGGTCAGCCTAGTCGGCGGGGGAAGAGAAGATGGAAAAAAAAAAAAAAAAATATTTAAAAATTCAAAAAATATTTAAAAATTCGAAAAAATAAAAAATATTAAAAATGCCATGTTAGCGTTTGCCAAACGGCCGGCGTCCACATTAGTGCCAGTCAGCCAATTTTGGCCAAATGAATTGAATTGGCATAATTGTAAAATGTTTAAGACTAAATTGGCCAAAAAAAAAAAAGTTTAGGACTGAATTGGCACAATTGCAATGAGTTTATGACTTTTTTGGTAATTTTCCCATAAGAACACGGACTATCGGATTTTCTATGCATATAGAAATTGAGAACCATCTCAACAATATCGAGTTTAAGACGTTAATTTTTGGTTTTTTTTTTTTTTTTTTTTTTTTTGGGGGTGGGTTAGGCAGGAGTGTCCAAAGGACTGGTTGACTTGTAAGTGCCATTTTCAGCTGCCAAAGCTCTTGAAAGAGCGAAGTCGGATACTTTTGGCTTGCACGTTTTCGTTTAACAAGATATTTCAAGCCTGGATGTCTCTATGGAGGATGGGCGGGACACAATTGTCATGGAGATAATACAAATTTGCAACTCTTTCAAATTTCCTTTAAGCATGGCAAATGCAAAGAAGGGAAAAATTCACAATTATCCTCATCTCATTTATATACCTTGTGTTATGTCTACAGCAAATCGTAGTCCCCTATCCTGAGTCAAGACATTTGGCTTGGCACCTATTAAATTGACATCCTCACATTGGGTTTAAAAAAAGAAAGGAATGTTTTGTAGGATTATTTTGGAGAAAATAGAAACATACAAGAATATGATAAAGTACCTAATAAGTGTTGTAGATTTTGTTAGCCATGAATTCACATACTACTGCCTTATTTTTGGAGTTATCACAATATCCAATTAGGGAAACCAAGTTTTTATGGTAGATAGTTATTAAGAGTTGTGCCTACGATATCATGAATGTGCATTTCATATTGACATTGCTATAGCATGGGATCGAGCTGTCAAAGAAGCATCTTATTGAATCATTCTATCTAACCTCAGCTCGAAATTGCTTGCTCTCCTACCATGATGATTCAAAGAGCACCTTTCAAGTATATTATTGATAGCTAAATTTTGGCGAACCCATTTAATTATTCATTAATTGCATAGAAAATTAGGAATTAATTTTTATTTCCTAAAAAAATAATTTTCATTAAAAATTAGAAGCATTGGCATTAACAGTAAATTTTTTTTATAGAAAATATCAAAATATTTTAATTTAAAAATTATTATTAATTTTAAAAAGAGTAGTGACCGTGGCCGGGCCTGGGCTGGGCCTGCCCGGCCCCTTCTTCCTTTCCCTTCCTTTTTCTCCTCTCTCCACCTGGGCCGGCCCACTTCCCTATTGTTTCCTGGCCCGGCCCCCATCTCCCTTTCTTTCCCCGTTTTACTTCACGCTTTGACGGAAGAGGACGACGAAGACCAAGGACAGAGACAGGGAAGACGGGGCGAGCGTTGCACCGGAGTTGGTGGTCGGGGGCGGACCGGCAGCAACAGCTGGCGTAGCAGGAAACCATGCGCGCCGGCTAGAGAGCTTAAAGGGAGAGAAGGAAAGCAAGACGTGAGCCGGGGGGGGGGGGGGGGTGGTGGGGGTCGGTCGGAGAGAGAGATCCGGCTGAGCGTCGTCCAGCCGTCCTCGACGCGAACCGGCGTCCCCAGCCGGCGCCACCGAGCTTGCGGTTCCCCCCTTCTTCCACGTCCTCCGACGTTGGTGAGTTGAGTTGTGGTTTCGATTCGCCGAGCCAGGCATGGGCCCGCGATTGAGTGCTCGTTCCTTCCTTTTTTTTTTTTTTTTTTTTTTGCGTCCCGCTTGATTTTAAAGGGCTAAGCAAGCTCGATTTCCTTAGTTCTCCCCCGCGTCGGACCCGAATGAGTCGGTTTCTCTTAAGTTTGAACGTTGCTCGCTGATTTCTCTTGAGTTTGGGTGTGCATTCGAGCTCCGAAGAAGTCCATATTCGCTCTCCAGATCGCTGCCCACTGCGTGTTCGAAGAAATGCCCGAACAAAGTCCGTCCAGTTTAGTCTCAGATTCTGATTTGTTTAAGGGGGCCATCCGAATTTGTTCTGTTCAGCCCACGATTGGTCTTGATTATTGAGTGCATTCTCAGTAAAAAATTTCGTTTCCGTCGAGTCCGAATCTGTTAAAACTTTCAGTTGCCTTTGCATAATGTTCTTACTGCGCCCACCAATCTCTACACTCAAGATGGGACATCACAGCTTTCTTAACCCGACATTTGATGTCAAAACCATGTCACCATACCCAACAAGTGGTACAGAGCCACGCTTCCCTACTCTACACTATCCAGTCGTGAAGTTCTAATATTGTGCCCTTTCTGACTGAATTGCATGCAAGCCGCATCTGGATCTCCATGCGCAGTTTGAAAGACGAAAATATAGATACCATGTAACTAAAGTACTTTTTGTTCCCGACATCTATGGGATTGGAATAAAAAGCTATAGGAAGAGAATTATTTTTCCTTTGTGTAAATATGGAATGGTAGAAATAGAGTTGATGAAAGAGAAAAGAAAGGAAAAGAAAAACGTACTTTTATTGAGGCATTGAAACACTAAAAGTGTCAAAAGTTGTGGACAGCGCTAACTTTAATATAAACAATTTCCACTAGATCTGTTAAGTAGCAAATCGAAGAAAAGTTATTATTAAGTGCCAATTGGCCGAAAATAATACGTGGTTTTTATAATCAGAATTTTTATATAACTTGACATATTATTTAACAAATCTAATGCACATGGCATTTCCACATGATGTGTTTGGCACTAAAAGTGATCGCTTTTTAATAATGACTAGTACTGAAGTGATCACTTTAAATAAAATTTGATACTTAAATGATTACTATTTACAATTTTTAGATAGCATTGTTTATGGGTTATATGTTGATCGGGCCCGTCGATGAGTCACATAAGACTAAAAAATAATAAAATAGTCATTCGGATCTCCGGTGACTCATATTGGAGTTGACACTTAAGTGGTCTTTTTTATTTATTTGTTAGTTTTAAAGTAGCACCTAAGTGATAAAAAATTGGCATTAAAATAAGTATTGTATAAAACTTTTGGCACTTCTAGTGTCCTTCTCCCCTTTTATTGATATGGATTCTTCTTACATCTTTTGCATTTAACGCCTGATTGTAGTTAAAGCTGTTTAATTTTTCATGTGACCACAACCCTACAGAAAGAAACAATTGAGGGGCGACAAAACTAGTGTTAGGTTTGAATAGATAAAACTTACTTATTTTGCACTTTGATTAACTATAAAGTTAGAAGTCGAGATAATTATATATGGGATGCAGAGGATACAAAAGTACGCAAGCTCATAGGAATTACTCAGATGAAAGAATTTAGTATTCTTTACAGTCGCAGATCCAGAGAAAGCACTTTTGGAGCATATTACAACAGGACACCCTCACTACACTTCCACAACAGTACCATCCAAATACAAATTAATAACAAGAAGCGGGTCATCAGGATAAAAACTTACACGTTTTTTCATTTATTTGGATGACGAAAAAAGCCACCTTAAGTAAGTAAACCCTGGACCGACGGATAATCCGACTTCACCATCATGGATCCGGTAAGTAGTGAGCCAAGACCGAAACAGGTTAATTCTGCGACCTACCTGGCACGCGGGACTAGATCGATCTCCAAGGAGGTCAACTCAAAGGACCCAGAAGCATTGGCTTCAAGAGATAAGCATTCTTTGAGCTCAGACAAGACATGGTTTATGTCAGGCCTGCCCATCGAAGTTAGACTCACGCAGGACATTGCAGTCTCCACAGCTTTCCACGCCGATGCAGTGTTGAACAGGCCTTGGAGCCTCTGGTCCACAATGCTGTATAGATCCCCTTGTTCTATGAGAGGAGTCATCCATTGGATGATGCGGGTGCTGCTCTTCAGGCTCCTTATGATGGCCAGTCGGCCAGTAATGAGCTAGAGCAGTATGATCCCAAAGTTGTACACCTCGCTCTTCCAACTAAGATTGCCAGACAATTGAAATCTGAAAGTCGGAAAGTGAGATTTGTTCAGCACAACCATGGAGAGCCGGAGGCATGAGAGATACTAACAAATTGTGGGCTAAAGCTTTTCTTAAGTACTGCTAAAATGTTGGAATCAGGCCTAATCCCAATTGCCTAACTGAAAGAGGTGCCCAGCAATCGGTCGGGCTGAAGATCGAGCTTTAGCTGATGCCCAAGTCATCTTATTTGTTAAATATCACAGAAATTCATCTAACAATCTGAGGCTCCGCAAGAGGGAGAAGAGATTGCTCAAGCCTGCTTCAACTAAATTACCTTATTCTTAGGGTAGTGCCTTGTGGAGCCTAATAGGCACAAGTTTAGCCCAAGCTGTGATAATCATATACTGTTAAAATCACTGTACTAATGATAAGGTCTAGTTTCAAGGTTAATAGTCTTGAGATCACTCACTCGGGATCGAGGTAACCTGGCGTGCCAGCTGGGCTAGTCCAAACGTAACAGTTCTGATCGGTTGCGAAATCTTTGGATAGCCCGAAATCTGCTATCTTCGCTTGCATGTGCTCGTTCAATAAGATATTCGATGTTTTAAGATCTCTATGGATAATAGGCGATTTGCAACCATTATGCAGATACTCTAAACCTGCATCAAGTTGGAAAATACCAGATTGCCATGCACTTTCACATGTTTGTCTAATGAAAGCAAATCGATCATTATTGCTTCGTCCAATTTTTACCTTGAGCAGCATGGATTGCAATGTTCAATCTTTGTCACCAGCTCAAGAGATTCACAATATCTTCTGTAGACATAAAGAAATAAGCGCAAGAAAGTCACCTCAATGAATGCTTTTCGAACCTAATCGTATTGCAAACATTAAGGAGACAAGTTACAGTTCTACTAGTACTCTATATAGTTGCCTTGCTAGTTATGAACGTCCCTTATAATTGTTATATATAGTTCAATGAGCAACCAATTTGGAAACACGATATTGCTATAGTACCACGTACCTGATAAAAGTTGCCTGAGGTTTCCATAATACATGAATTCGTAAATTAGTGCCATGCCACGAGCATGATCGCAATACCCAATTAGAGAAACCAAGTTCCTATGGTAAACAATCATCAGAAGTCATGCCTGCACTCAGCATAGAAAAAAAGAAGAAGAATCGTAAACTCGTTAAGAGTAAATAGAACGGTGGGCACAACAAAAAAGGAAAAAAAAATCAATTTTCTTGATGGCGTTATCCATTCATAGAAAATCAATTCGATTTCATGTTCTGACATCGGCGAAATTCCTTGTGACCTTGCCGTGAAGACTGGCAGAGCATTTTAACCTCAACTTTGGAGCCATCATCAAGAGTTCCAAGATAGAATTTCCCAAATCCTCCTCCTCCTCCGATCACTACCTTAAAGTTCTCAGTGAGGCGCAGGACTTCGTCGTATCGAAATAGTCGTTTCTTTATCATTTTGAATGCACCCTCATTTGGCTCGCTTGCGTTAACTAGACAAATGAAGACTAATTGATTACCATAAGTGATCATCGGGCAGAGGTTATAATTAAAAACAGAAATAAAAGTCACCTCGTCTTCTCCTTGCGGTTCTCCAAATTATGATGACGAGAGAGCACATGAAAATTAGGGAAAAAATGGATGAACCAGATACAATAACCGGCACAATCCATTTTTTCTTGTTCTCTGTTTGGCCCTTTGCGCCAGGTCTGGGATCTGGCTCGGACACATATACTTGAGATATATATGGATTTCCTTCTACATTGTAATATTGAACAAGTTCTCTATAAAAAAGATTAAGATAACCGGGAAGAAATCTTGACTTTTTTGGGTTTCTTTTTTCCTTTACTTTGGCCTTAAACTAGCTAATAATTAGGAACCATAAATACTTAGAATTTTTATTGTCAGTTTAAAATTAACTTTAAGTCTTGGGTCATGTACCTCAACTTCAACGTTCCATCAGCCACCTCCTTCATAAGGGCTTGAGGAATCGCACCGCTTACATTGTTTTTGCTTAAGTTTCTGCAAATGGAGAGAACAAAACGCATATTAACACTCTCATTTAGTTAATAATGACCTGTTCATGTTTACTGAGTTCTTGCATAACCAAACGAGAAGCAACATACTATACCTTGTCTTGGTAACTCAGAGGATTTGTAGGCTTGGCATTTGGGCAAAAGATGTCGGTATTGGACTTTTCAAACCGTTGTTTGATAAATCCCTCAATGAAAGAGATGGCATTCTGAATAAGCAGATGAGCGACAAGTTGATTTGATCTGGCTTTACAGATGCAAATAATGTTCGTCGAATCGTCCCTCTTGAGAGGCTATATGTGGAGGTGATTGTATGCAAATGGATATTTATTCACTAAATTTTTATTATGACAAAGTACACCCCAAGTGCCAAAACTTAGCACGGATGGATACTTAAGTGTCAAAAGTTTGGAAAGTAACACTTAAGTGTCAAAATCGGAGTAAAATGGATCCCTTAAGTGCCAATTCGACCAAAATGCCGATGTGGCAATTTTCCGGCGAAGGAAATGCAAAACGACGCCGTTTTAGTGCTGATGTGGTAAAAAAATTAATATAAAAATTAATTAAATTTAATTTAAAACTAAATTTATTTAAAATTTTAAGAATAAAATAAAAATATTTAAAAAACTAAATTTTTTAAAAAATTAAAAATAAAATGGGGGCGGGCGATTGAGGGCCGAGCCCTCGTCACCGCTCTTTGCCGCCTCCCACCCCGTCGCCGAAAGGCCTAGTAGCGGAGGGGAGGGTCGGCGGCCCTCGCCTAGATTCGGTGAGGGCTTACGGGCCCTCGTTGCCAATCGGCCCGGGTCGCCGGCCCTTGGCTAGGGCCCGGCGACCCCGCCAACCCTCCCCCTCGGCCACCAGCCCTTTCGGCGGTGGTGATGAGGGCTTAACTCTCGGCCGCCCGCCTCTCTCTTTTTTTTGTTTGTTTGTTTATTTATTTGTTTGTTTTTTTTTTTTTTTTTAATTTTTAGTTTTTTTAATAATTTAATTTAATTTTTAATTTAATTTAATTAATTTTTATATTAATTTTGTTACCACTTTCACACCAAAACGGCGTCGTTTTTATATTGTCTAGCCAGTTAGTGTGCAAAACGATGTCGTTTTGCACTTGCTTCGCCGGAAAATCGCCAAGTCGGCATTTTGGCCGAATTGACACTTGAGTGATCCATTTTGTTCCGATTTTGGCATTTAAGTGTTACTTTCTAAACTTTTGGCACTTAAATATTCCTTCATGCTAAGTTTTGGCACGCCAGATGTCCGTACCTCATTTTTATTATGTCCAATGTTAGCATAATCGGTTCACACAGAGATAGCTTTTACATATCAAAAGTGTTCTTTTCCTTCTGCACGTGTATCTATACTCTTTTCTGTGTTCTCGAAAGTGTGTGCAGCTTGAATACTATAGATGATGAAAGATCAAAATCCTAATTTGCATATATTGGGAGATATATTAGGAGATATTCAAACTTACAAGATGTGGTCAAAGCCGTGAGATTGGAAAAGGAATCGGATACACCCCCTTTCAACAAGCTGGAGCTCAAATTCCTGTACAAATGCCACTTTCATTACCAAAAGTTTGTCATTTGTTAAAAGAGATCTCAATCAATACGGCAACAAAGATTGACCAATTGCTTCAAGATTCAAGTTTGGTCGAACTAAAATAGTTGCACCTACAATGAGGTCATCCTCATAGGACAACCGTATTTGCAACTCAATCCTTTCCACAAATAATCTTGTCAAGTGCATGGATCGCCTTGCCAGCTATCTCGTACAATTGCATATGTTTTCTTTATGTCGACAGTCGCGTTGACTGCGATTTTTCCTATTGGAATGAAATTATTAACTAATATAGATGAATCATACAGATGGAAAAATGTATTTGTCGCATGAAAACTGGAACAAGGCATGCATAAAATTACCATCATGGAGTGCCGTCTGAGAGATCGGTAGATCATTAGTGTTGAAAATCTCGAGGGCGTTGATCATTGGCAGGAGGGTGGATTGGGACGTGGTGGCGAGAGTGAAGTTGATCTCGGTTTGACCGGTGATGGGCTAAGAAACAACAGTCACCGGAGTCGAGTACTGTGGCCTGAGCATGGCGGTCAAGTTCCCTTCCATGGACACAGTGAAATCCCTCACTTGGCCCGGTCGAAGAACTTCGATCTCGGCGAAGTGTCAGACGATGTACAACGTTTCGCCGGGATTGGACGACCAATAAATGTACATGAAAGAACGGACTTTGTTTTATTTTTGTGCGGACATCAGCACTTCGGCTGGAACAACATGTTGAACGCAAATTGTCATGTTGCACGCAAATTGCGCAACCCCAAGATCTCCATAACCAGAACAAGAACATGCATCATTGAGAAGAAAGATTAACGCACCTGTTTTGGAATCCATTGTTCTTGAAGCGGAAGCGGAAACACAATGTTCCACACGCAAGTCCTTCTCCTCTATTGCCCTCCGTATCACTGGCTCAATGAGGCGGCCCCCCTCACGTGCAGCGTTAGGTAAACGCCCCTTAGGTGAGGATACATGTGAGAATTAGGGTTAGAGGAGAGACTTGAGCATTATTTATAGAGTTTTCAGCCAGTCCCTCTCATTACGGGCCAGGCTCAACTCGGCCCACACTAGCCAGCCCATATTAGACTAATTAAGAAACCTTCTATCTCACTTTAGACCAACCCTGTTTTACAGTAACCGTAAAACCAGTAAATTACAATATCAATTAATTTAGCCCACATCAGGAAAACTCTTACATTCTCCTACTTAGACTATATTAATTGAAATCGTACCTTATGTGCACACATTTGGTCTAGAGATAATTCTTAATAGTCAATCCTATCTTATAAAGTCTTAAACACCGAATCATGGCGGTAACTGCATGTATACACACAGAGCCTTCCATGGTCACGAATGTTCTCAACTTTATTGATATGGATTCAATATGGTAGTGTGGCAATGGATAACATCTCTCATAGAGAGATCCCATTTGTCGATCACCATTCTCTTAACTTTAGGCGTCACAAAAACTTGTGCCACTAGAGAATGCATTATGGTTCCAATGAACCCACATATGTCTTGTCCTTATGGTTAACCTTTCTTTATGTATCACAAGACATATGCACAAGGCTAATAACCGGATGCCCGGATGCCCCTAGCCTTCACTCAAGGTTTATACAGTCCTTTGAGACTTTATCAATATGTATTCAACATAATAACAACACATTCAAAAATATTTTATTGAATGCAAAAGTTGATACATATCAAACCGTTACAAAGTGTAACGAGCATAGATGAAACCTTTATCAGAGTAAAGCCAAAATAGCTCCCACTAAACAATAGCATCTCATGATGCTCCTATGCCCATGCTAACAATATGTCACTCAAATATATACGGGCGTAGGCCTTTAGTTAGTGGATCTGCAATCACATCATCTATGAAATATATATTATATTAAAACGTCACATTTCTGTACCGTTTGCTTTTGGTCAAAAATTTTGACCACCATATATTTAGACCCCTTGAGACCTCTGTAGTAAATAAATAATACTACAAATTTGTTATCTCAATACAACCGTATGGATCTATCCATAAAGTTAAAACGATCAACTCTTTCATGAGGTTCTGGAGCCTAGAAGCCCAAGTAACAGCCTAAAAGAATGTTACTAACACTGCTTACATAGTAGAAGATGACATAGAATTTTATTTACTGCACTTACTGCTAACATAAATATGTATTCTATTATTGATTGCATATCATCAGAACAGTCAGCAAAGTTTACATCTAAATACCCTACTAACTACAAGAATTGAACATGTCTATAAATTAGCATATAATCTCTTGTCTTCTTTAAGTACCTTAAAAACTTCTTGGCAGCAACCCAGTGATCACGTCCCCGGATTTGACCGATATCTCGCCTAAAGTCTTGTCACAAAGACAACATTTAGTCTAGTGCAAATTCAAGCATATATTATACTTTTAAGTGCACTGACACAAGGTACACCATTTAATTAGATTTTCTCAATATCTAAATAAGGACAATGTGATAGATTCAATCCATCACCCTTAACAACAGGAGCAATTCCTGGCTTGCAATGATATATATTGAATATTTCCAATATACAATAAGCAAATGTCCTCCGAGAAAATCTAATATACTATGGCAAAAACAATCCTTACAGATCTCAGTACAAAGGATATAGGATGTCTTAAGGTCACAACTTGTAAGCAAAACATCATGTACATAAAGTATAAGAAAAAATAAATTTCCTCCCACTGACCTTGCAGTATATTGAATTACTTTGTTCCCAATTGAACAAAATAATAACACTATGAAACTTTAATAATATTATCAGGAAAATTGCTTAAGACCATGAATTAGAACTTTTCAGTCTACATACAAGTTTACTTGAATCTGCTGCAAAATCATCCAGTTGCACTATATAGATTTTGTATCTATTTGGCGTAACTCCAATTCTAAATAAATATGCCGCATTCACTCTGAAAGAATCTTTTAAAGAAATATTTATTTCTTCACTATAAACTATCCACCCCTTTTCAGAGTGAAAACTTTAGCTACAAGTTTAGTTTTAAACTTCACAATTTTCCTTTGAAATCTTTTTAGTTTTGTACGCCAATTTGCAACTAATGAACTATGATCTTTAGACAAGTCAGTAAGTTTCCAAATATGTTTCATAGATTGTATATCGCCTTTTATGGCATCTAATCACATACTTAATTGAGGATAAAAAAACAAGATTTATAAATATGTCATTACATCAACCATATAGTGGATATTGTAATCATACTCTCACAAATAGACTATATAGTATGATGATATAACTGATCGTCTTTCCTTAACAAATCTCCTTAATAAAGCTGTAACCACTTCATTTTGCACTTGAGAGGTTTAAGAAATTTCATTATAAACTATATCAATAATAGTATCTTGAACCTCATCAAGTTTAGTCTATGGCACAGAGATTTCACAATTGTCTGTATCACAATTATCTATTTAGGCAAAGACAAAGACACAGTGATTTTCCATCATACTACTATCCTTAATAGTTTGAGAGCAGCTATCCTCGTCAAACTGTAGAAACTTTACAGTATGTGATTCCAGAATTCTTGCACATTCTTTAGGGTCATAAAACCAATATCAGTCCACAACAGACCAGATAAATTAGTTTTACTAATTATACTCACCACCATGTTCATTATGATGCTTCATGCTTTTTTAGCCAAATATTTTTGTCAGGATTTTCAGGTATAGTAATTAAATTGCCACCCCAGAATCTACCAAATATTTGACAAATGACCATTTAAGCTATTTCGCATTGTCATACTTGCCAAAATACTCACAGCCATCATTAAGCCTGACAACCTTTTAAGACTGATTGTAATTGTTTTATTCTTTATCCCGAGGTCATTTTCCTTAAATAGAAAACTTTTGGAAACAGCCTTTTAATCATATGCAAGATGTATATATCATTAGGACTTAAACACAATATTTGTAGATGTGTCCTAATTTCAATATCAGACAAGGTATAATTTCAAGCAACTAAGGCTTCCATCATCTTATAGCAATGCAGTCTGCAGGCAAACCTCTTTTCAAGTGTTCCAAAATGGAACGCTTCATGGACAGTAAGCAAATTCAATTGCTCTTTTCTCAAGCAACAAATCATATGTCCACAACTTAAAATTTGAAGCAGTAAAAACCTCAATAATAATGAAGTTATTAATTACAGAAAATGTGACTGAAAACCAAGCAATGTATATAATTAGCATCATGTGAGTATCGTGTAACTTGACGTACAAGTACACATCCAGAGAGTTACATGCAAAATCACATAATCATCTTTGGGCAGAATACATGACAAGCAATTGTACACTCCCCACATGATAAGGGTTATGAGAATATATTCCAATCTTCGTGAATTCATCACCTTTGGGCATATGAACCATTAGGATTGGTCACTCCTCCACCACACTATCATGTATCCCTCCATGAACTAATACATAATCACCTCCTTTGGGAGTATGACTATGCATTAAACCAGGAGACATCCCAAACAATATATAAGACCGAAATTTCTCAAACCCAATTAAGTGTGCCACTTTGGCGGTCACAACTCAATTGAATCCTTGAAACTCTCTCATACTAGGGATATAAACCTTACATCTCACATACATCATATACATGTGATTTAACTTTAGTGATAGGGGCATTATATCACTTAAATCACATGTCATGCTAATTACATTGCTTTATTCATTAATAAAATCTTTATTTATACATATATATATAACGAACCTGAAAGACAGATTCCAATGAGATCATTGATTACAGTAACACAAGAAACTTCTCATAACAGAGAATAAAACATCTCTTATGCACCCTGATTACATATTACCAGAATAACATAAAAAGAATGCTGATCTAAATTATCTCTCACAAATTAACATCAATAGTAATACATGGTACATCAAATCAACAAGCACTATTGCTCATGAGTTTCATACGGCAAAACATGACTCCAAGGCCAACTCTGATTTATTAGCCAATTTTAAGCAACAAATTATCATTGTAATCAACCAGTGACCTATTAATTGAGTCAAATCAGAGAACCAAATATCTAAAAATTCAACAGTAGATACTATTGTTCTGCATAAATATTGCCATACTCCCTTACCATAAAAAATATTTAACTCGATAGACATTAACAGGTGACCAGATGAGTTTATGTACAATATGCAGTAACTTAATTGATATGCATTACCCACATTCAGCAGATGTGTTAATCAGTACAATCAATTTGGTCACGAGTCCTTAAGTCGTCAATCATTCAAAGATTACCAGCGTGTAAAAGAGTATGCATGATCAATAAAAATTTCATAATCTTTACTGTTTCTTGTTATCTCAAGATATATTCAATTACTATCTCATAATGATTGAATCTCATTAAGCCAGCTTCAGTTCACAATAAAGTTTGATTTTTATTGATGAATCACACATTTATAATGATTATGTGATAATATACATATAACCCAACACTTATATTTCTAAATCACAGAAAATATAAGAAAAATACGTAAAAATACACGTATTTAGGGTTCCGTATGTATTTTCACATCCATAAAATCATAAAACCTATAAAATAAATATACCATGAGATAGAGGACAGCCATACGGATCCAACGCCGCTGGACACGCGCCGATCCGACTCTCCACGCGCTCTCACGCGCCTCCTGAGAGCGCGGCGCGTGGAGCACACGCGCGGCGCGTGTTCGACGCGCAGGAGGCGCGTGGTGGCGCGTGCGGCCTCCTCCGGCGACGCGGTGCCCATGGTTTTCTTCGTCTCGTCGAGCCCAGTCCGAATATATAATTTAATTTAATTTTTATTGAACGAAAAGTCTCGAAAATCGCAAATTAGGGCAAGATCCGCACTAATTAGGGCTAATTCGTACAAATTAGGGCAAAAGATTCGTACAAATTAGGGCAAAACCAATTGCATTCAAGTTCTAGGGTTATGGTTGCTCTGATACCACATGTTGAACGCAAATTGTCTTGTTGCACGCAAATTGCGCAACCCCAAGATCTCCATAACCAGAACAAGAACATGCACCATTGAGAAGAAAGATTAACGCACCTGTTTTGGAATCCATTGTTCTTGAAGCGGAAGCGGAAACACAATGTTCCACACGCAAGTCCTTCTCCTCTATTGCCCTCTGTATCACTGGCTTAATGAGGCGGCCCCCCTCACATGCAGCGTTAGGTAAACGCCCCTTAGGTGAGGATACATGTGAGAATTAGGGTTAGAGGAGAGACTTGAGCACTATTTATAGAGTTTTCAGCCAGTCCCTCTCATTACGGGCCAGGCTCAACTCGGCCCACACTAGCCAGCCCATATTAGACTAATTAAGAAACCTTCTATCTCATTTTAGACCAACCCTGTTTTACAGTAACCGTAAAAACAGTAAATTACAATATCAATTAATTTAGTCCACATCAGGAAAACTCTTACACAACATAAGCATCGTTGCAGCTCGTTAGGTCGATGACCGTGGTGGAGGTAATTGATGTGAAAGCATCATACTCTTGGGCATCCCAACTGCGATCATAGTCATCTTGCGGGTGCCTATTTGAAAGACAAAGTGACCAACTAATCAGTTAGAAGGCGACTCCATGTATAAATTCACTCTCCGAGTTTCCTTTTTGGAAATTTGACAAGTGCAATTCAAGTTAATTCCTTATATAATATATATTAAGAGAATGAAGTTTCGGATATTGTTATTGGAATAAAAAAACAAAAGATCGTCTATATGTGATGGTGGATCCAATATTCTCTCGCCATTTGGTCGCTAGAGCACCCGAATCAATATGGTAAGTTGTGCTGTCCAAAAGTCGCAACTCTACGGCTGAAATGAAAGGTTTTGCTGTACCCTTATTCACTAGGCATACTTGTATGTAATCTCTTGGGGCAACATAAATGATTTCGCTCCACGTGTAGTTCAGTGAGTCCACTGTGGCCCAACAATTTGTGTCCACGTGCAAATTAAACACTCGGGCCATTCCTTTACTGTTGTAATTCCCATAGAAAAAGGTTCCCCTAATCAAGTATTTTTCGTTCTTCCCTTGCTCTGGTTGAAGAGTATAGTAATTCCTAGTACCGTTAGGAAAGCTTCTCAAGTTCATCAATTGTTGCATGTTGTTGTAGATGAGATTACTGGAGACTCACATCACCTGTTTGGAGTCTACAAATCCGGTATCTGCCTCGTAGAATATGTTGAGAACATTATTGTGGTAATCATTTGGTGTGCCGCAATCAATGTTTATGAAGCCTGTTGTTAAAAATAACCCAAAAAAAGAAGAAGAAGAAATAGTTGAGGAGTTTTTCTCGAGAACAATGTTCTTTTGAAACTAATTTTATTTAAAGATAAACCTCTCAAGAGATTTTGCAATAAGTGTGAAACTTTATAAAATGGTGAATTACTCTCTTTATACTAAGTGGGGAACTATAAGTTAAATGAGAAGCAAGAAGGCCGCTTTACATGTGACACGTCTGATTTATTTGGTATGAAATAATTAATTTAATTTTTCAAGGTAAAAAACTTATAATATCAGCCTATGTTTAGTTTAATGACCTTATCTTGAATGGTTAATTGACAAATAGAATAAAAACACTAGAGAGAAAATATCGATATTATCTAGAATCGCGTGTGAAAGGAAAATTTACGCAATATGTTCTGTGCATTTTAGATAAAATTGTATTGCTTATTGGAAAAATTGATGATACGAATATACAATTACTTCTCGTACAATATTTGGTTGAGGCAAGCCACTCTAGTTTGCATTAATTTCTTGAAACCAAATGATATACATGAGAGAGAGAGAGAGAGAGAGAGAGAGAGAGAGAGAGAGAGCCGGGGGTGTCTTGTCCTTGAACATAAAGTCCGAGAGCTAGACAAAGAAATGACACACATCGAGTCTTCATTGTTCTTTCACAAGTACGATTTTGCCAGCTTTGTCTTCCTCTGAGTGAGAGAGAGAGAGAGAGAGAGAGAGAGATTTCTAAGTACATTGCGACATGAAGCCTAGGTAAAGCCATTGATATAGAGAGTTAACAAAGAGACTCGGTTCGCTATCTTGCACATCCATTGACTTATACATGCGCTTGACCTTGTAATGATTATGTCATATTACTTAGGTATCCTTGCGGATGCTGATAGTAGCACGAATGTTTCTAATCTTATTTTATACAGCACTAAAAGATTGCCAATATTCATAAATATCTCAAGAATATAAAGCTACAGGGTTTTTGAGAAAAATTAAAAGAATGTGAGGATGAAACATGAAAAGGACATTTAAGATTGTGTCAATTTTGTTTGGGTCAACTGATGAAGGAGTATATATATATATGAAGTTGTTTTTGTTAGAATAGGCCATGCGTGTGCGCAAGGAGTACCATATATCAATAACATAATATTTCATTCAACCAACTTTTGATAGCAGCATGTATGGAGCTTATCCTCTTCTCTTGACCAAAGGGTCTACTATTAAAAAGTTCAGGTTCAGTTGGTACTATTTTTCAATTAATTTGACTAATTTTCATGTCTTTTTTGGTACACCCAAAAACTAAATATTACTTTAGTATTGCATTAAATGCAAGCTCAAACTTATTGGAGGTGTTAATATTTTATCCATGGTAATTAGGAACAATAAATAACTTTACCTAGCTTTTTTTCTAAGAACTAATTGGACGAAAGAGTAATTCAACAGGTTTTTGGTTAACTTGAATCGAAAAGGGGTTAATGTCCTTAAAAAAACATGTAGAGCGCTTTGTCCAAATATTTGGTGCAAATTGAGACCGCCTAGAAAATGAATTCCAGGAGGTTTGAAATGGCTATTATAAAGTTAAGTTATCGTATTTGCAAATTACATCCAATTGTTTGAAATTTACCCTGATAAAAATTATCTTATGTTGATCAATCAAATTCACTAATTATAAATTGAATATTTAAATAAATTTGTGTCGATCAAACATCTAATTAACATGGTTAGATGTCATCTTCAAAGAAGAAAGTTTCACATCAATTAGATCAAATCGTCCATGCTTCAAATGTCCGGAGGGTACAATGTAATCCAACACGAAGACGTATGCTTATCCTTAAGCACCTTCATTTTCCAAAATTATACGTAGCTTATATTTTTCTTCAGAGAAATGTATTGCATGGGTGATAATTGACACTTAAATGTATATAGAGACATATGATCACATAATCAATAGACCATGCCTTAGAATTGATCGATTCAGCCACATTGCTAATGTTTCTAAGCTTCCATTATTTGACCAACGCTGATAATACACTTTCACACGTCAGATTCATTTTGTTTTTAAACAGAAAAGTCCATCGTACGTAAGCAAATTTTGGCATCATGAGATGTCTCAATTATGTTTACCATCGTTCCTAAGATACGAATTGAGCCCAAATACAGAAAGATGCCCTTGATAGTATATGAGATTGAGCATAACTCGTGTCGTGTGATTAATCCACACACCAATATTTATGAATTAGAATGAATTCTAGCTTTGTGGGTTCAATTTGGGGGTCTTTAATATATGTAGAATAGGGGAAAATTGTCTAGAAAGTTATAAACCTATTGTACGGCAATTAATTCAGTCATAAGCCTTTCAATTATATCAATTTAATCATAATTTTTTTGACGATTTGCCAATTTAGTCATAAACTTTTCAATTACACCATTTTAATCCTTAACAATTTTATGATTTGTTAATTTAGTCGTAACCCTTTTAATAATTTGTCAATTTAGTCATTCTAGCCAATTATCCAAATAATCAGTTTATGACTAAACTAACAAATTTAAAAAGGTTTAGGACCAAATTGAGACAATCAAAAGGTTTAAGACTAAATTGGCAAATTGTCAAAATTAGCATAATTGAAAGGTTTATGATTAAATGGGCCGATGAACAATAGGTTTAATACTTTTTGGACAATTAACCCCATAGAATAGTACGTGTCCCTATAATTTATAGATGTATCAATCCAAAACTTATGGATTATATACTAAAATTATGTGATATCATAAACAAAAGCCGTTTACTCAATATATATTATTGGGGTTGACATCATCAATATTCACGTTTATAAATTCTAATGTCTTGGTCAAATTTTTTTCCCTGTTTTTCTTATAATAATGGCAAACACTTAAATACAAGTGTGATCATTGTTATTATTACTTGTGCTAATATTGACCAGCAAAATATGGCGCAAATTGCATTAGTCGATATTGGTCAATTTGAGTCCTCGTCAGATTGATTGCAACTTTTTTTGTGAAGATAACGCTTATGGCAAGCAATTGTCATGACCTTGACTCAGACATGTCCCATGAAAGAGAACAGCAAAGTTTCTTCAATTATTCTACAAGTTTAAAGCCTGCGCACCATAAATGGCAGGTCGCTGCCGATAGATTGATTTCTGACTTAATCAGCTAAAGGAACAGATTGTTAGTTTAAGTCGACACCCGCGTACTTAGTTGCTAGCAATTGATGTCGACAGACATCTTGCTGAAATTTCTTAACACCAAGAAGTTTTCAAGAATCGATTTAAGGCTCTCAAGATTGACAGAAGATGAAACACGAAACCCAGAACTTAGGTTCGAGCGAAACCCAGAACTTAGGTGGTCGTGGTTCTCAAAGATCGTCAAACGATGACTTCGGTCTGTAATACAAATAGTTTGACAATGAAAGAAATACATAGTTCCTTTATTTCATTGTACAGGGGTTCACATGGATAACTGAGCAAGGCTGCCTTTCAACATCTGAATAACTGCACGGTTTGTAAGCTTATAAAGATGGGCAAAGTGAATTGAACTCGACATTCATTCATTATAATTCTAAGGTAGAAGCAACAACCCCAACATACAACAATATGACAATTTAAAGTCACAAGCTCAGACTTTGTACAGAAGTTTTCAATCTATACGAACCAACAATCAACAACATACACAAGAACGCTGGACGTGATAACCTTACATACCAAGTACAGTTAACGAGCATTTGGTGCAATATCAAGCTCAATTGAGGTCATCTCAAAAGACTCACTTCTTCTCTTACTATTTCCCATTCTTTGGCTTCTCCCTGACCCAATCTCTACCGTCAAGCATTCTTTTAGTTCCGACAGAACACGGTTCATGTCCGGCTTTTGAACAGCTGTCGTCGGCACACACGACATGGCTATTTCAACCGCTTTCCATGCAGAACCGATGTTGAATTGGCCATTTAACCTCGGGTCAACAATGCATTGGATGTCCCCTCTTTCTATGAGTGGAGTTACCCAGCGAAGTATGTGCATGCTGCCCTCTGGACTTCTTATAATGGCGGGGTGGCCAGTGATTAACTCGAATAAAACTATGCCAAAACTGTATACATCGCTCTTCTTGCTCAAGTTTCCGGATGTATGAAACCTAAGAATTCAAAAGGAATTGTTTCTTTGATTAGTACAATAATAGCCGAAACTGCCTTTTAGAAAGTACCTACACATATGTATCCAACATAAACAGGCACAAATAAAATGTTAGTTTGAGTCACTTACTCCGGATCAAGATAACGAGGCGTTCCTGCTGGGTGAGTCGAAATATGAGAATCTTGCTTTGTTACAAATGCCTTCGATAATCCAAAATCAGCAATCTTCGCTTGCATGTTTTCGTTTAGTAAAATATTGGGCGTCTTTAAATCTCTATGGACAACGGGAGGTTTACAGCCATTATGCAGGTACTCTAACCCTGCACCACCAACAAAAAGGAAAACTTAATGAATTGTATTGTGTAACTTGTGGAAATGTGAACAAAGATTTCATCAATCTACTTTATGTACCTTGAGCTGCATCGATTGCGATTTTTAGTCTCTCGCTCCAACTCAAAACATTAGGGTTGTGTGCTGCTTGAAAGTAGAGAAATAAGGAGTATTCCAATCATGAAATATGTAAAAGCTTGTTCACTGTTGTCCTCATTCGCTGAGAAAGTTAATTTAATCTCCATAATGCTATTAATAAATTTGTAACATGACCGACTAATGCAAAAGCCTAAACTATCAAAGAACAGTGTTGAGATAAAATATATTTGGACACACGTCTTTGCTGTCACATTGGGAGAGTCCAACAGATGTTTTATCTGTTTAGAATTTGTAAATGGAAATATCAGACAAACCTGACAAGCCGAACATTTCCATTGGACATGAATTCGTAAATCAGTGCCATGTTTTCAAATTCTTCGCAATATCAGATAAGTGAAACTAGATTTCTGTGGTGAACAACCATCAAGAGTTGTGCCTGCACATCAAGGTATCGAGCTTGCTATTAGTTGAAAATCCAAAAAACCAAAAACATGCAACATCGATTCTAGTTACACTAATGTCGCAAACCTCTGCATGAAATTCCTTGTAGCCTTACTTTGATGATCGAGATAATATTTTTACCGCGACTTGAATGCCATCATCAAGTCTGCCAAAGTAGACTTTCCCAAATCCTCCCTCTCCAATTACTGTTCTAAAGTTATCAGTAATTCTTGTAACCTCAGTGGATGTAAAAGGTCGATTTTTTGACAACTTTAATGTCCCAGTATATCCTTCGCTAGAGTTGGTAGTTGTAGTAATAGTAGTAACGTCTGGAGAAATTAAAAGGAAATTATATAATCTCAACAGCAGTGGATCATGATTTTCAGTTTGACATCACATGCCTTCACTACAAAAAGAACCTTTTCGGAAAAGTATGTAATGACTTATTATAAGGAGAGACCGAGTCATTGAAAAATGAAATTTGAGAGCGAAGCTAGTTACCTCAACCAAAGGAAGTATTCACGCCTTTATCTATCCGAGATATAGACACGCATTTTTGCAATTATGATATTATTAACAGAGAACGTGTGCACAGTTTTTTAACATTGAACAGTGGTGCATAGAAGGATGATTATCACGTTCACTTTTTCTGGGCCCAATTGTTGCCATGAGCAATTGGACCGGTTAACCAGTTTGGGGTTCAAAACATGACCCGGACTGACAAAATCCCATGTAAGAACTTTGGATTTTTCTTGCACATGCAATACGCAAGAGAGTTACCTTGGATTTGTCTTCTTTTGATTATCCACAATACTGCAAGAGCTCCCAATGAAACCAAGACCAGAATGGCTGCAACTGATGCAATGATTGGGGCAACAGAGATGCCCTTTTTTTGGCTGCGCATTGCTGGTCTGACAATTGTCTGATTGGCAAAGATTTGGATTTCCATCTAAGCTGTCGAAAAACATCAGCAGTACTTGTCAATGCCGAAAGATTAGCGCATGAATTCATAGATATCCCGCCCTCTATATGTATTACGTGCATAAGTTGATCAAACAGAAAATGAAAAACCGAGTACCACTTTTTCACCAAAAAAAGAAAAAAAAAAAACGAGTACCACTTTCATCTTTTGCATTCTTCAGAGTGAGAACAAACGTAGAAAGAAGAAGCAGAACGTATGGATAATAATAAGTGATTAAATGCGGAGTTACGATAGTGTGGCAATGAGCGAACCTTAATAGCAACGATCCATCTGCCTTCTTCTTCAACAGAGTTTGAGGAACAGAGCCATTCATGCTGTTTCCACTTAAATTCCTGCAAGTATTCATGATTAGAAGTTGATGGCCATTTACTCAAGCTAGATAACCACACATAATAGTTCCATCAAAAGCTCAGTGACTCACAGAACTTTCAAGCTCGGCATTTGAGCTAAAAAGTCTGGCACGGACCCAGTTAATGAATTGTTGGATAAATCCCTGAAATTAAGCCAAAAAACTACTAAGAAACTTCATATGCATATTCTTGTTGAAATGCATAAAATGGGATATTGTAGATAATGAACAACATGCTAGTGGCAAAGAAGTCAAGTCGCTTTTTTTGGGCTTAGTGTTCTCCATTCTCTCTCTGCAAATTAAGTAAACAATATGAAGAAAAACTGCTAATGCATACAGGGATACAACTGCTGTCAAATTGGAGATTGATGTAGCTATCGGTCCTTTCAGTCCACTGGAGCTCAGGTTCCTGCACATTCTCAGCTAACTGTATAAGAATAAAATCCCACCGGTTTACATTTTCTATAAGGAAGGCGTTCATATGGTGACTTGATATTGAAATCATTTCCTCAGTCGCATGACATATTACCAACCTGTACTATAGTTGTTGTTGAGAAAACTTATCTTTTGTGACTTTGTGGTTCGTATGCAGCACGTTTTCAGAGAAAATATGTAGTCGTGGACTTACAATGAGATGATTCTTGGAGAACTATCATAGCTACAATTTAGTCCCCTCCATGTGTACTGCGTAGGAATGCATGGATCACCCTGCCAGCTAGCTCTGATCACGCCATATGTTTTCTTGACGTCATACATGGCATTAACTAAACCACCACATAAATAGCTACAATCATAAGGAAATCAAAGATTATCGAAACAAAAAAATTAAGTGGGAGCATAGATATAAATATACAGTCATCAAGAAAAGTCGGTGAATTTGGGAGCTGTGCCACAGTGAAAAACTCGATCGCATTGAGGAGCGGTGGCAGACTAGAGCGGGCCGTCGCACTAATAGCGAAGTTCAAATTATGTCCACTTATGGGCAATGAGGCTACAGTCACTGGCTTTAGGTTCTCGTGCATGACAGTTTCCACGAATTCGTCTTGTACGTATATGGTGAGTTCTCTGAATTGACCCTTTTGCAATTGCAATTCCACAAAGTGGAAGTATATATACCAGACAGTGGTGGAGTTATCCGAGGTCCAAAACAGACTCAGAGGATCGGTGACATTTTGTACTTGTGTGGCGGTCATCAAAACTTCAGGCGGAACTTTATAGGCATCATTGCTTGTACTTGTCACGATGGCCGTCGTGTTGCTAACGGACGACCAACCTCCACTATAAGTCTTATTGTTCCAGATGCGATCATATACATCTTGCGGATGCCTATTAATGCCAAAGCCAGTCAAATAATCATAGCAGTAAGTGCAAGATGATGAACAAGCCGACAAAAATCAGTTTGTAATTGACAGCATGTTTTCTATAGTCCATGTAGTTGCACAATGTAAAAATGCATGATTCGTAACATGTAAATACGTTAACTTGTCATTTACTGACCGATGAATGTGGTCAATGACCAAAATTGAAGGGCAATAACAAAGAAAATCACCTGTATGTGCTTAGGCTCCCCAAATTATATTTCCAGTTGGTTACAAGTGCACCGGAATTGATCTGGTAAGTCGAGTTATCCAGCAGCCGCAACTCCAGAGCTGATATAAATGGAACTCCCAAGCCGATATTCACCAAGCAAATTTGTATGTAATCTCTCGGAGGAGTGTAAATAATCTCTTTGTATATCCAAGACGAAGAATTCACCATGATCCAATAGTTAACATCAATATGGAGGTCAAATGCTGGGGTTTGATCTTTACCATCATAATTACCATACCAAAATGAAGCCCTGACCAAATATGTGTTGCCCTTTCCTTCATCTGGCATTAATGTATAACAATTCCTTTTCCACTAGGAAGACCCGGAGATTCTTTGATTGTTGTTGGTTGTTTTGGTAGATGACCTGGGTAGACACCTGCACGTTTGTTCCGGAATCTACATATCCAAGGTAATAAAAAGAAAATGAGAGAGGACAAAAGGCGGCCCTCTTCTCTCTGGCCATTCGGATTCGCGAACCCGGGTCGGGCCGAATCAGGCCGGCACGCGGGTCTCATCGACCCGAGTCAGTTTATATTATATTATTATTTTTAAAAAATTTATAAAAATAAAAGAATCAGAAAAATCCCAGAAAATTTTTATTTTTCCAAAAAAAATCAGAAAAAGCCTAAAAATAATCTTTGAGTGGTTTTTTCTTAAGATATGCGAAAATCCTCAAAAGTAAACCAAAAAAAAGAAGAGAGATTGTGCTTAAGTATGCGAAAGCAAATGGATTGCTATTTGCAAATTTCCTTTATCTCAATTATGCCATTATGAAGCATGGATTGGAATCCCAAAAGAGATTAGATACCAAAATGGTATCAGTTGATTCACAAGTGTAATTAGTCGTGCAAAAGTACAATATTTCTTCCGCTATTCTTCTTGAATTTTTAATTGACCCATCACAAATCAATTAATGACGACTCCTGAATGAAATTAAATTACAGGTTAAAATATTCGGATTAAAATATTCGGACTATAAGTTGTGAATCGATGGGCTTGAGAGAGCATGGGCTAAGCTTAGACTTAGCGAGCCATTAACCAAGCGCTTGCGGAAGGGTTCGAAGAGGTCGTGACACTCTTATGGCCTTCTAGGGAGAAAGTCCGTGTTGAGTTGTTTCACCTCTCATCTCGTGAAATGATCCTTGAGAATATATCCACCATAAAGCAATAACAATAAGCGAGACTCTAGTCTAGAGTGACCAAATCCAAATCCAACATAGATGAGTCTCCTCAAATACATAGTTCCTCCCATGAATGACAAAAGCTGCGAATACTCATGTTTCTATCAAGGACCTATTCATAGAATAATAGAATCACTAGAGACAAGAACAACTTCTGAATATCCAAATTGACACATAAATATAAATTTGAAATATGAACCACACTTGAGTTCAATTTTGACGGCTGCAGAAATTTGGCAACAAATTCACATGCATTAAATACCCAACACTCTTCCAAGGGAATTACTGGTTGAATGAACTCTTGAGGAGGTCCTTTCGAAAGAACTACTTGACTTTCTCATTTTGCTTCCCATCTTCTGGACTTTTTTCGGGTTCCGGTGCTGTTTTCAAACAATCCTTCAATTCTGCCAATACATGATCTATTTCAGGCCTTTGATCTCCAGTTGGTTTTGTACAAGACTCTGCGACCCGTATCGCTTTCCAAGCCGATGTGCTGTCGTATTCTTCTTTTAACTTTGGATCCATGATCTTCTGCAAATTTTTACTTTTAATAAGGGAATTCGCCCAATCAAGTATGTGCACATTTCCTTCTTGCTTCGTCATCATTGCCGGATGTCCCGTGATTAGCTCAAGGAGTATGATTCCAAGAGTGAAAACATCACTTTTCTTGTTTAAACTTTTAGTCGAATGGTACCTGCAGGACATATGAGAACACAACCGAGGATAAATTTGCCAGGTCTTAATATATTGCTTTTTGGACTCTAGTCATTTGTCAACGCTGAACTTTTCTTCAGTAAAGTTTGTATTTGCTATTTACAAGTACATGAGTCTACGATGCAATCTCAGGGAGAGCTAGATTTTCTATCCATACAAAGACTATATAACATATTAACAAGACTAAGTTTAAGTCCATACTCAAGGTCGAGGTAGCCAGGAGTGCCAACATCACGAGTTAACGCATGAGCATCAGGGTCGAGGTAGCCAGAAGTGCCAACAACACAAGTTGACACCTGCGCATCAGTCTCAGCTGTGAATGTTCTTGAGAGACCAAAGTCAGATATTTTCGCTTGCATTTTTTCATTCAGCAGGATGTTTGTCGCTTTTAAGTCTCTATGGATAATGGGCGGATCGCATCCATTATGGAGATACTCCAAACCTGCAATTCTTGCAAAAGGTCCATTTAATCATTCAAAAAAGGAGGGGAACAAACCACATTGGGGCATATCCTTTAAGTACCTTTTGCTACATCTACAATGATGTGAAGTCTCTGTTTCCAAGTTAAGACATTTGGTTTGTCCCCTGTCAAATTAGCATATCTTCTTATTATATATGAGAAAGAAATATATATTTGTGGGTGTATTCTAAAAAAAAAAATTATACAAGAGAACATGATAAAGTACCGTGTAAGTGCTGTTGCAAGTTTCCATTAGCCATGTATTCATAAACTAATGCCCTATTTTCAGAGTGATTGCAATATCCATGTAGAGAAACCAAGTTTCCATGGTGAACGATCATTAAGTGTTTCTCCTGCAATGTCGTAAGTGTCCTTTACCACAATTTTTATCGACAATTGTTTGGAAGCAAGTCTATAAATAAGCATCTTATTGCATTGTACCTCAGCTTGAAATTCCCTGTCCCCTTGCCATGATTTTTTCGAGAGCATCTTCACTGCAACTTTGGTTCCATTCTCTAGAGTGCCAAGATATACTTTCCCAAATCCTCCTTCACCAATCTCTGTTCCAAAGCTTCTAGTGATCCTTGTGATCTCACTATAATTGAAAGATCTTAATCTCACCATTCCTTCAATAAATAACCAATATATTACCAATGAGTAATAGACTCAACCTTTCGAAGATTTCCAAGTAGACTTCAAAGGAAAATCTCTCTAAGATAACTCCAATTGGTACGAAAAAAGTCAACCTATGGGAAGTGAAAATCCAAGCAAGGATTGAAATTTTGGCACCTAGCTCTCCATAGGATAAGATACAATCACTTTGATGGTCATCAATCCTTGGGGAGCATTAGACTAATTCAGAGAATTGTATTTTCATGTAACTATGCTGTGGACGAGAAGTCCAAAAATAAGTTACCTCTTATCTGTTTCCTTCTTATCAACCAAATAGTGACCATAACTACGACTACGCCTGAAACCGATGCAACAACTGGGACCAAGAGGGAGCTTTTATTCTTTGGGCAAGGACTTGCCCAGCAAAGATTAGGATTGTCGTTAAAACTGCAACAAAAGGTAAGTAGGTAAAGTTACGTTTCTCGAACTACTTACCCACATGTTGATCACAAGCGGCCTTCTTACTTGCTTTGAATCACAATAAAACATGTTAGAGAGAGAGAGAGAGAGAGAGAGAGACCTCAAGTCCAATTTCTTGTCCTTAACCCTCCTTTTAAGAGCCTCAGGAACTGAACCATTTAGCTTGTTTCCGCTTAGATTCCTGCAAAGCATAACCATGTATAATGACTCATGCTCTATCAATTCTTCGGGGCGCCACTAAGGCACATTTACTTACAAAATTCTCAACTTCGGCAAATTTGCCAATGTTTCCGGTATGGCTCCTGTAAGTTCATTGTTGGACAGATCTCTAAAACAAAAGCAAGTCTAGGTAGTTAACAATTTAATAGATCTCATCCGAAATTTTGAAATTATGAATAAGAAAAACAACAAACGTTTTGAGCCAAAGAGGCCAAAAATATCGTTGCACTGCTTTAAAATCAATGCTCCACATATTCCTCCTGCAAAGGCTCTCTCTTGAAGCAAAGTACCTTTTTCTTCAGAATAAGTAAAAACGAGCTCTCTAGCAAAAACTAGGATGACCCAACACATTCAAACATAAATTATAAAATATGCGCCATTAAGACACTACCTAAATCCTCCCAACAAAAGTTGACCACCATGGAAATTTAAAATTGAAAACACTACTTAAATCACCACTGTGATACCCTTTTTTCAATTTTGTCCTAGGCAGACATTTAAACGGAAGATTGATACAACGAAGGTCTAAAGTCACTCAATCCTAAAACACCATCATCTCGATAAGGGCCTCACTGGGCTAATACTTACAAGGCCTTCAATTCCGATAGATTTGATAGTGAAGAATGTATGTTGCCCCTCAAATTGCTAGAGCTCAGGTTCCTGCCCATAATCAATAACATGAGAGGAAGCTGTGTCATTGCTGTGTTCACAAAGGCGGTAATGTTGGTTTGATACATAAATGTTTGTGCACTCAACTGTAGAGAACACAATGTTACCTAATGGTAAAATTGAGAAGCACACAACTAATGAAGGAGTTTTCATAGCATATAGAGGAACGAACTTCCAATTTCTCTAGAAGAATGAGGAAAGCCTTCAATTCTCCGAGAAGAAAAGAGAACTCCTTTTATGTTTCACCGACAATACTAGCATTGTCCTACAAGAAATAGTGCAAGGAGACTTACAGCGAAATAACCCTCGGATGATCTCCTTCGCTACAATTCACACCATCCCACACAAATTTACTTGGTACACATGGATCACCTTGCCAACTATCTTTTTTCATGTCATACTTTGCCTTGGTGTCGTTGAGAACTTTGACTGTAGTTTAGAACGCAACAAGATTAGTTTGCTTTAAGAGAAGGATGATAGAAAGATGGGGATTTCGAGCAGATCAAAGTCATGCATTGAATTTCATCTTTCCCTCGCTAAAGAATGGTAGCATTATGGAATTGGTGAAAACAACTTCCATGTGCAATTTTAAGGGATTTTACTGTAAAACTCTGTGCTGAGCAAGGAATAGCCAATTAATCAACGACTTTAATAATTCAAATCTCACTCGAAGAAAACTCTTTCACTAACTCCTCCATATTTTTTTGGTCCACAACAATCTATAACTAATTTTTCACCATAGATTTCTACCCTGCACTTTAAATGACCGCAAAAAACTTAGCTTATGCTTACCACGAAACCACAGTTTTATAACATGATGTCTAAAAATCCTCATCCATCTCCTATAAATTCGCAAGCCCCCTTTCATTGGAGCAACCAGGGTAAGTGAGCATTAGAAATTAGCTTCGTAGAGTTTGCGTGTAAGGAGTCCTAGAAATTTTAGAGTGTCCTAGAGAAGTGAGTGTACTCTTCTAATCTCTAGAGTGTTAATGGAATATATACCTATTAAACAAATGATTACTTTCAAAACTTGGTTTCTCTTCCTTTCAATTCAGCAATCTAATACCAAAGCCAAGTTAGCCAAAACTGTTTATATGCTGCTAATGCCATGGCTGTACTTCACATTATTAATGGTAGCGCTAGCACAAGAGCATGTGGGAGAATGAAAGATTACCATCATCTTGGGCTGTTGGTAAATACGGAAGTTCTTGAATAGAAAATATCTCTAAGGCATTGATAATCGGTGGCAGTGGATGACTAGACGGGCTCATCGTTGCATTGAAAAAGAAGATGATCTGGGACCCGAAGACCGGAGTGGAAACTACGGTCACCGGCCTCAAGTACTCCAGCCTCACCATCTCCATGAATTGGCCATCGCTTGTGGAAACCGTGAACTCCCTTCGCTGGCCACTCGGCAAGTATTTGGTTTCGGCAAAATGGAAGTACCCAATATATTTAGACGTTGAGTTGTCCGGCGTAAAATAAAAGTCGAAGCTCGGGTCAATATCACTCGCCATTTGAGCTGTCCTGAGGACTTCCCATGGAACCTTATAGGCATCACCGTTGTTGGATATATCAGAGGTGGACGTCCCAGGTGTGAATGTATCCAAGTCAGGAAAGGTCCAATTTTTCCACATGCGATCATAAACATCGTCCGGGTACCTGGGTGGAACATTTTGACAAACAATTCATGTGATGCCAATGCGGTGTCCCGTGTGGTATGTTCTATATGCCAATGAAGCGTCTCCACTACGACTCCTATTGTACTTGTACTACATATTTTGCGATGCTCTTATTTCTTGTTCACATGCAACTTGCCACCAATCCAATTTCGAGGCAATTGTCTTAACTTGGCCTCTGATCTGGTGATTATTCGCTCAATCATCACTTCCCGTAACATTTTGCTAACTAAAAAAGAAGTCCCTAGTACTTAATGATTCACACCCAGGAAACTGACACGAAAGGAGTTCTAGGTCGCGGGGGACAAATCCTCCGGTAGTAATTTGCCATAACTTCCCGCCTTTTAATTCGTTTTGTAAAACACAAAAATATGAGGACTTTAAAATGAGCGAGACTTAGTATTATCTTGACTCGAGGGTCATTAAAGGTTTGGGATCTGTTCTATAAGGCTCCTTAAAAACACCCACTATTCTGACTCATCGGCCTCTCTTTCTAGAGAAACTTATTTAATTTTAAGTATATAGTTTAAAATAGAGCACCCACAATATAAATTGCCCTTTTTTGTCAGTAGTATATACGTATGAACGGAGATTTTTTTTATCAGACTTGAGCACTCTTAAAGAATATGACAAAAGATGAAGGCTTTTCATTGATCTCCAATGCATCTAAAGTACGTAAATCCGAAAATATCTTTGATCTCTAGCTTTTACCCAAAAATTCTGTGTACAAAATTATAATTCAGAACTAATATGCATAACCACAATAATGTATTTTTAAATCTCTTAGCTCTTTTTAAAGTTAAATTCAAATATTTCTCGACCAAACCTTTAACTCTTTACGCTTTTTTTTTTTTTTTCATTTCAATATATAATTTAAGGATTTATCTCCACACACAATTCCTTGTAGCAAGAAAGATGACATATGCTAACATTTGTTCATTCTTTTTAACATTAAAAAAGAAAAAAAAAAAAAGAGAACTCACCTGATGGTCGAGCTTAAGCCTCCGATGTCATATCTGAAATTAAGCCTCAAAAATCCTGATTGCGTTTGATAAATAGAATTGTCCAAAGTTCTAAGTACCAATACCGAAATGAAGGGCACTCCTTTACCAATATTTACGAGGCACACTTGTATATCATCCCGTTGCGGCACATAGACAATATCTTCATTCACATAGCGGGAAGTATTAACTGTGGCCCAAAAATTAACATCGATGTATAGGTCAAATATAGGAGGTTGGTTTTGCTCATCATAGTCCCCATACCAAAATGATGCCCTAATCAAGTATGTGTTGTTCTTGCCTTTGTCCGGACTTAAGGTGTAGCAGTTCCTCGTTCCATTCGGAAAACTCCTTAAATTCTTATAGAGATGATAGTAGGAATCATCGATGAACTGTGTGGATATCTGCTTATTCTCTCCGGAGTCTATGTATCCGTTGTCCCAGTCAAAGGACATCTTGAGATGGTTGTCGGTGTATGCATTTGATGCCCCACAGTCGATACTTATGAAACCTTGAAACTCAAAAATCAAGAATGGAATAAAAAGTTGTTGGAATTACAACTATTCCAAGAAACAGTGTTAAACGTTCCATAAGAAATGGTTTATGAGACCAATTCACAAAATATTTATTTATTTTCTGGAATAGAAAAGACCATGTTTTTTAATTGGTCAAAATTTAGGGCTCTCTTCATTCTGTGATATAAAAAGAGCAATCCAGCATTTCTTTCAGATGAAGAGCCACATCACAAGTAATGAAATGTGTTGCTTGTTGTGATTGATATGTTGAATGGAAGAACGAAGTTTTGGAGATATAGATAGAATTGGTTGCAAGCAGGACTCTAATCTCACTAGTTGCTTTTAAAAAACGATATGTGATTAATAAGTTATTTGTTGGGTACTGGGAAAGCATCGTGGATATAATAATTATAAAAGTTAACAGACATCATTCTCATATTGGAATGAATTAATATACATCATAATAACTATATATAATTTAAGTTATTTTGTTGATATCTATTATTATTGTTCATTAGAGTATAATGTCATATTAAATGGGGCAAACGTATTTTTCTCTTGATTTGTGAGATTGAAAAGGAATGATTGAACATTCCCCCGCATGGCGCATGCAGATTGAGGCAATAAATTTCCTTTGTAATCACCGTTTCAAGAATATGAAAAAAAGGTTTCGCTGCTCCCGGGAAGTGGAGAGACAGGTGACGTTCTTTCATGGTATCATTCTTGATTATAAACGTATGAAATTAATTTAAAAACTTATCAAGATTCAAAACATCTATCTATCTCTTTCCATATGCCATTTACGAGGAAAATGGAAAAAAAAAAAAAAAAAAAAAAAAAGGTTTTGCTGTTGCCCGGCAACCGAGAGACAGGTGACGTCCATTCAAGTTATTATTCTTGATTATCAACATATGAAATTACTTTAAAAACTTATCAAGATTCAAAACATCTATCTATCTCTTTCCATATGCCATTTACGAGGAAAATGGAAAAAAAAAAAAAAAAGGTTTTGCTGTTGCCCGGCAACCGAGAGACAGGTGACGTCCATTCAAGTTATTATTCTTGATTATCAACATATGAAATTACTTTAAAAACTTATCAAGATTCAAATATCCTAACTTTAAAACACTATCTGTCTCTATCTCTTTCTCTCTTAATGTACGGAGTCAGTCTGGCTCCGCCATGACCCGTCTCTAAGCATATGGAGAGAGAGAGAGGTTGAGGATGTGCTAAGGCTCACTGACGGCAACCAGGCTCCAGCTTCAACGAAGAAAGAGAAGGGAGAGGGGAAAAGAGAGATGAAAGAAAAGATTTGATGTAAGTTCTTATGGTGATTTGTAGGGGCAATGCCTCTCGTTGATATTCCTTTTAAATTGATTCTTCCGTACTAAATGTAACAAATTATTGTCTTTCGAGCTTATATGAAATATCTGAAAGACACTATCCCAATATAAAAAAGACCAGATTAATGGGCTAATTCAGATAAAAATACAATAGACCAAATCAGTCACATTACAAGAATTTGTATGATTTGTTTTCACATGTGTTTTCTACGTGAAATTTATCATTTCTCGATTTTTCCTACAAGTAAACCTATTACTTCTTGAATGCTTAGTCGTGTCTTTCGTTTGTTGTAGTTGAGCGGCAGACAATATATTCTAGATCTCTCGACAACTCAACCATATGAAGGTCATAAAACCTGTTACAAGGGTTCATGAATTCGGTATCTGTTTATCAATTTTGCTTCTTTTCAAGTTTGTATTCTCTCGACGTAAATTTGCTCTAAACTTGCTTGAAACATATAATGTTGCTATATAGTTTACCCGAATCTGCATGAACAAAGTCATGATTAATATCATGTTTATATTTCCAGGAGGTAAGACGGGAGAAACTTCATATTCTGGTATACTGATTTTTGACCCAGTTAGCTTATAAGCTTTTGAGAGAGAGAGAGAGAGAGAGAGAGAGAGACCTGGTTGGGCTTGAACCTGCAGCATTACGCCGGGAACTAGAGATGCAGTCCATGCACACAAAATCAGTAGCACGGTTGATCTCCCCATTTTCGAGAGAGAGAGAGAGAGAGAGAGAGAGAGAGAGCTCGCAGTGGAAGATGATGCATGTGGCAACATTTATACGAGGTTTACTGGTACTAGAACTCAGCTGGGAACAGAAAAAGAGAACAGTCCATCAGGGATAATTAAAAATTTAATTGAAACCCCCATTTGTTATAATTCATTTATGTCTAAAATGTCTTTTGATATGTATCTTTTACAACTAATGATACGGTAAGATAACGCTGTATTTATGCTTAAAATTTCATTCTCCATTTAATTATGTTTTGCATGATAATCCGTGCAAGGCGCAATTTAATATCTAGTCATGAGATATTGGACTTTTATTTTAATTCCCAACAAAATGAATTAAAGCCGATACTTTTGATATTTTGGAGTCTCATGTATATCAATATTTGAAGAACATCGTAATTTGGGAAAAATCATCACCTGATCGAGATAAAAGATGAAGTTAGTTTGTACTTTTTTGGTATTGTAAATCCACATATATAGGTTGGAGTTTCTGATTGAGATTATTGGTGCAGTATAAGACTTAGACCTTCGGTTGATGCATGATGGAAAGTCTGAAACTTCAGTATATAAATTATAAAATATGTATCAGAATGCTCATTGGGGTGTGTGAGTTAGTAAAAAGTATTCAGTGGTCAGAACGCTGACGTGGTGTGCATTTTTTGTTTTGGTCCAATCCAATCACAAAATGCCACGTGTCGATGACGTGACATAAATAAATAAAATTTAAACTCTCATTCTCCTTTTCTCTCTTCTCCCTCCGCGGCTAGCTCCTCCATCTGCAGTCACCAGCAGAGTCGCCGGAGCCACATCCAGGCCGACCGTCCATGGTTGAGCCACCCCCACTGTCATCGCGGCGGCTCGCATTCGTTGCCCGTCCATGGTCGAGCCGGCAACCCAATTCGTCGTCACTCGTGGCCACCCCTTCGTGAATGAGCAAACCCCACAATAAGTTGCAGCTCGTCCATTCACTTCCCCAGGCGATCAAGCAAAGGCAAAGACTTTGAAGTTAATCTCGCTTGAGACTATCAATGGCGTAGCCATTGAAGCATACAGCACTGGAGTGAAGGTCCATCGCATAAAAAAAAGTTGAGATTTTTAAAGGCCATCAGATATGTCTCTATACAGATCCGGATATGGGCGCTGCTACAAATCTGTCCAACAACTCTTTTTATGACTAGATGAAACCAGCAAGCGATGCCGACGTTCGTCCATGGCCATCGTTGGTGTCGTTCGTCCAGATCTGGAATTCTGGGCGCTCGCGAAAACATGAAAATCCAAGGTCCATGGTGGCCGGAGGAAACCTGGAAATTTTGAGGTCCATGGCCATCGGCGGGATTCATCGCAGCTCACAGTGGAAATCTGAGGTCACTGGCCACCGACGGAGTCGCCGGTGCTCGCGGAGATTTGGAAATCGGATGACCAAGGCTGCGGATGGCTGGGGACAGAGTATGAGGGAGATTAAAAAAAAAAAAAAAAAGTGTGATTTTTAAATTTTTTTGTTTTACGTCCACCTCATCGACACGTGGCATTTGTGTAATTGGATATATAAGACTCCCACAGCTAGGTCTTTGTCATTTTTTTTTTTTTTCGGTCCTACTCTATTCCTACTTTACACTCACTCTCGGACTTTTACCCCCGCCTCTTGTAGAGCGTGAGAGTCGAAACCCACTCCTAAAACTTACGGGTGCGAATGGTAACATTTACTGTTCTTTTTTTGTTCCAGGGAACGAAACAAAAAAAAAAAAGTGTTTGTTCGGAACGGTTTTGAACAAAAGAACACGTTTGGTAATGTTTGTTCCGGAATAAAAAATGAATGGAAACACGTTTGGTAAATTTTATTTTTTTTTTCGTTTCTTTTAATTTTTTAATATTTTTATTTTATTTTCATTTTTTCCTTTCTTTTTATTTTTTTCTTCTTTTGGCCGGTCGCCGCCTCCGCCGACCGGCCGACAGGCCGCGGCCGGCCTCGCCCGGCCATGGCGAGGCTCGCCGGCCCAGCCGAGGCCGAGCCTTGCCGTGGTTGGGCGAGGCTCGGCCTGCCTTGGCTGGGCGGGCTCGGCCTCACCGGGGACCGGCGACGCTCCGGCGCGGTCGCCGACCCTCGACGGCCGGTCACCGGCCGAGGCCGAGCGGCCAAAGGAAAAAGAAGAAAAAAAGAAGAAAAAAAGAAGAGAAAAAGAAGAAGAAAAGAAGAAGAAAAGTGAAGAGAGAGAAAATGTGTTTCTTCAAAATTGTTTATGGAACAAGAAGTAACTTTTTTGTGTTTCTTTTTTTTGCTCCAATTGTGTTCCGGGAACAAAAAAATAAAAAAAGAACAAAAACGCAACCAAACGCGTTTACGTTCTTTTTTTGTTCCCGGAACAAAAAAGTACAAAAGTGTTCCAAAACATTTTTTTGAAACGTTTCCATGTAGGCCCTACGCGTCCCCACAGCTAGGTCTTTGTCATTAGTGACAAAAATTTTACTTTCTCCATCACACATGAAAAAAAGAAAAGAAATTTACATACGTGTGAAGATCTGAATATATATATATATATATATATATATATATATATATATGTGTGTGTGTGTGTGTGTGTATATATATATATATGTGTGTGTGTGTGTGTGTGTGTGTGTGTGTGTATCATGTATGTATATATAAATGCATTAATTTGCAATTTAAATATGAATATCATAACGCCACATAGTGTTGTTGAAATGTGAATTGTGTCCAAAATGTCTCCCGTCGAAGATTCAGAATAGTGTAAAGAATTTGATAGTTCATTGATTTCATAGTTTTCAGTAAAGGTGGGATCAATAGGAAATACTGGAGGGCTTGGACCTGCTCACTACTAATGCAGGTCACAACTCGAAATCATGTTTGATCAGAAGGGAAAATTGAATCAACTTAGTTTGGGGTAACAGAGGAGGTATGCCGCCCTCTTTTGGGGTGAGTTTTTCTTTTGGGGGGTGGGGGAGGAGGAGGAGGGGGTGTTGTTTGTATGGAAAGTAGCTAAGTATGAACCTCTGTTTTGATAAGAGAATATTACCTTCCATTTTTTTCGCATGTAGAATGCTTCTTTCCAATCAAAGTTAGGGGAGAGTAATCATGTCACAAATATTCTTACTGTTCATAATTGTCGCGGTCGACATCATTTTATGGTCGTCCAAAGATGCAGTACATTACTTTACAGTTCTCTTTTTTGGCCATTCAGAAATAAAGTAACAAGTAAACTTTTGAAAATCTGCCCATCCTTTTGATAGTGCCCTTTCCTTGACTTGAGTTGACTTGAACTTCTCTCTTGGTAAGTCTCTTTAATGCATAGCAAATGGAATGATATTCGTTCAAAAAAAAAAAAAAATGGAATGATATTGATAAATTCCGTTGGATTATTTTACATCAATCTAATTTATTAGAGAAGAATTATTCAAAACATCATATAGTTATTACATTTTTGTCATTTTAATCGTAAACTATTTAATTTTGTTAATTGAGTCATAAACATTTTTCATATTTTACTAATTGAATCAAAAACATTTTCACATTTTGTTAATTGGGTTTATCTGGCCAATTTTAGCTAGAAATTACAAATATAGATGTCGACAATTATACATGGTATGACCAAGCGGCGACGTTGACAATTTTTATAATATATGAATTTTTATTTTTCATTTTCCTATTTTTCGAAGCTTGGCAAGGGTCGAAAAAGGAAAATAAAGGAAAATAAAAAAAAGAAGAGAAATTTAAAAAAATAATAGTGTTTGGTTGTCCAAGCGCATTTTGCTTGGACACTCAACCCAATAATGCGGTTTTAATCCAAACATGTTTTAATTCCTATTTTGAAATCCTTATAAATCACAACTTGTGACAATCCTAGGGATCTAAGTATGTCCTTAAATTGCTCTCATCCTCTTTAGGGGTTTATGCTCGGCGGAGGATGGGGAGCCTTCATTCCTATGTGCGAAGCAAAATAAACTTGGGAAATTGGGCTAGGGGAGAGGGAGGCGCACCCTCATCAATAATGGCCCCCATGACAACATTTTTGGAACAAAAATCAATTTCTGCAAGAAATTGATTTCTAAATTTTTATTCCCTGGACGAGTTTTAAGTAAAGAAACGCATTTAATATCAACTCAAAATTTATGTTTCTGAAATAGAAATTTATTTGATAACAGAATAAAATTTATATTTCTTGGGGGTTGTTTGTATTAAAAGTAGCTAAGCATGAACCTCTATTTTGATAAGAGAATTTTACCTTCTATTGTTTTGCATGTAGAATGCTTCTTTCCAATTAAAGTTATGGGAGAGTAATTATACCATAAATATTCTTACTGTTTATACTTGTCGCGGTCGACGTCATTTTATGGTCGTCCAAAGATGCAGGACATTGCTTTTATCATTCTCTTTTTGGGCCATTCAGAAATAAAGTAACGAGTAAACTTTGGAAAATCTGCCCATCCTTTTGATGGTGCCCTTTCCTTGACTTGAGTTGACGTTGACTTGAACTTCTCTCTCTCTCTGAAAGTCTCTTTAACGCATAGCAAGTGGAGCGATATTGATAAATTCTGTCAGATGATTTTACATAAACCTAAATTACTAGAGAAGAATTATTCAAAACATCATAAACTACATTTTTGTCATTTCAATTGTAAACATTTTAATTTTATTAATTGAGTCATGAACATTTTTCATGTTTTATTAATTAAGTCAAAAACATTTTCACTTTTTGTTAATTGTGTTTATCTGGTCAATTTTAACTAGAAATTACTAATAGAGACGCCAACCATCTTACATGGTACGACCCGGCGTCGATGGTTGAAATTTTTTATAATATATGAATTTTTATTTTTTATTTTCCTTTTTTTCCAAGCTCGGCGAGGGTCGAAAAAAGGAAAAGAAATAAAGAAAAAGAAAGAAAAAGAAGATAAATTTTAAAAAAATAATAGTATCAGGTTGTCCGAGCACATTTTGCTTGGACACTTGACCCAACAATGCGGTTTTAATCCAAACATGTTTTAATCCCTATTTTGAAGTCCTTATAAATCACAACTTGTGACATCCCTAGGGATCCGAGTATGTCCTTAAATTGCTCTCATCCTCTTTAGGGGTTTATGCTCGGCGGAAGATGGGGAGCCTTCATTCCTAGGTGTGAAGCAAAATAAACTTGGGAAATTGGGCTAGGGAGAGGGAGGCACAACATTTTGGAACAAAAATCAATTTCGACTGAAATTGATTTCTAAATCTTTATTTCTTAGACGAGTTTCTAAGTGAAGAAATGCGTTTGATAACGACTCAAAATTTATTTTTTTGAAGTAGAAATTCATTTGATAATAGAATAAAATTTCTATTTCTTTAGAGGGGGAAGGTGGGGGTCGGCGTCCAATGTCCCTTTGCCAGGCATCCAGCGGCTGGCGGCCACCATCTAGTGGGCCACGGGCGGTGGGCGGGCGCCAAGTAAAGACAAGAGTAAATGATAAGAAGAGTTTTCATTTCTCATTTTTCTTCCATAAATAGTAATTTTTAGCTTTTGATTTTTACTTTAAATATATTTCTTAAATAGAAATATATTCTAGAAATGGAAAAATGAAATTGCATTACTAAACAGATTTCTGTTCCAAACTTATCTTGGAAAAATAAAGAAACAAAGATACATAAATTTTGTCATGCGCGCCCTAAAAGCTACATTGTTCTTCCCAAGAACAATCCTGGGCAGAGACAGGAAGCCCCTAGGGAGCCATCCCCCAATGATGGACTTCCCTACGTAAACAAAGGGGAGGAAGCTGAGGGGCCTTTGTAGGTTTACATCCATAAAGTTTTTACAAGAGTTGAGAACATATAAAAAAAGAAAAAGAAAAAAAGAACTCATTTCTTATGACTATTCCTTGTAAATTGGATTTCTACGATCCGAAACACTTGATAGTTAAGCCTTCAAATGATTGTAATCTTCTATTGTGGAACCATCTCGATCCAATATGGTTAAGTTTTATTTCATGCTCGAATCATTTGTTTGTTCATGCTTTCATGTTAGTCGTAAGGGTTTATTATTGATCGATTATTCTAGAAATTTTATTTATATGCAATAATCATTATGGATTTCATTAAATTTGAGTTGGAGAAATTTACTGGCAGGAATGATTTTAATTTGTGGTGCATTAAGATGTGTGTGATGTTAGAGCCATGCCATTTGGATTTACCATTGGAGGGAGATGATAAATTTCCTCAAAATATGAAAGCAAAAGAAAAAGTTATATTTTGAAAAAGGCTAGGTGTATAATACTGCTGAATCTAGGAGATAATGTTTTGGTTGTAGAGATAAATGAGGGAAGTGAAGATGCAGTTCGGGCAAAACTTGAAGTAAGATAATGTTTTGGTTGAAGACATATTGAAATCTCTCTTGAATAAACTTTTATTGATTCGATGATTCTTCATGCCAAGATTATTGAGGAATGTCAATCCATGATCACCTAAATGAGTTTCAGGTATCTGATTAATGGTAGACTATGATATTGTTTGAGGCAGACTATGATATTGATGTATTCTTTGTAGAGAAATGAACATAGGAGTGGCACTGAGGACTTGCTGGTCAAAGGCAAAAACTCAAAGATGGGTTCTTATAAAAGAAGTAAGTTTAGATTGAAGTTTAGAGTAAGGAAAGGCCGTTAAGATGATACAACTATCAGAAAGAGGGGCACATTGTAGCTGGATTGTCCATAGCCAAAGAAAGCAAGGAGAGTGGCGTGAATGTCGTAAGGGCCAAACGGAGGAGTCATATGTTTTCAGTGGGACTACCAGTTCGACTGGAGAGAAGTGTATCGTGAATTTTAGATTCACACATCACATGATGTCACATAAGGATTGGTTTTTAGATTATTAATCTATTGAGGATGTCGATTTATTAAAAAGTCTAAGACTTTGAAGGTTATCATCCACATGTCTGAGAGAGGGATGAACATTTTGAGTGAGCAGGGTCTTATGTGTGGGCATGAAATTTGGAAGATGGACTTTTGCAAACGTTGCGTGTTCGACAAGCAAAGTGCGGCTCAGCACAGCAGTTCACAAGACCAACGTACAATATATTACATCCATTAAAACTTGTGGGGGTCCTTCTCAGGCGCGGTAAAAAGGAGGTGCTTGAGTATATACTAACCTTCGTTGATGAGGTCGAACGACCTTGCCACTAATCGATAATAATAATAAAAGTTGGCCAACTTTTGATGTCTAACATGAAGAAATAAGAATTTGTACCCAACCATGGGCAGCGCAGTTGGTGTGAGTTCTCTCCCTCATCGCAGAGGTCGAGGGTTCGAACTCTCTTGTTGCTAAAGTGTCTGAAGTGGGGGGTCCTGGGCTAGCCTCCTCCGAGGTTTACGTCTAAATAGCGACTTGCGGCGAGGCCCAACAGTGCCACCGGGTACTGAAGGGTCGTGTGATCCCCGAAGGGTGATCTCCGGCGGTTCCTCGGTCACCAAAAAAAAAAAATAATAATAAGAATTTGTGGACTTTGTTTGATTAAATTAATAAAATCTAATATTTCATAATAAACAGGAATGGACGAAAAATGTTATTCTAGATATGAAAAATCTCTGCAATGGAGATGGAATCTACATTTACTGACAAAATGGACAATCCCACATGAAGAAAGCAATCTATTTGCCAAGATTTCTTTAGCTTAAATAATGAAGGAGACTTGACTTGGATGGAAGAACACGGAATGCAGATCCCATGGCGAATCACCTTGTTGATGAGAAGAGAATCTTTCGTTGTCCCATGCATTATTAAAGTTGTTTGGACATATATTTTCCAACCAAAAAGATGATCTCGATGGGGAGCCCAAGAGCAGGGCAAATCAGAATTAAGTTAATTTTTTATTGTAATAATGATTTAATTCTTTGTTTTGAATAGTCTTCGCACTTAGTCTAGCATGATGTGAATTCACAAGTATGTATTAACTTTCCTGAGGCAAAAAGGAGTCAGAAATTCTTAATTTCTTTGCTTTATTTTGGAGTGATGAAAGAAGTTTCATCTACTGCTCATAGCTTGATGGTGCTTATCGCTTTCAACTTTCTAAAGTGAAAACTGCCCAAGAACAGAAATTCTAGGTTCCATGGATCTGATATAAAGTTTTTTCGATGGTGATAAGATGAAAGTAGGAAAATAATACAAGGGCAGTCAAGTCGTCAACCACTTGTGCATTTGTGATAATTATTTGCTTTTCAACTTGTTCATGTTTCATGCCGACCACAAATGATGGATTTACGTACGACAATGGAATATGGATTGATCCTAAGGCGACAAGAGAAAGATTGACTTCTACTACCATGCTACTAATTAAGGGTTTATAATTTCTGACTCTTATTTTTAGAAAAAAAATCACAAAAAATCTTAAATTATATTAAATGTTACATATTTACTTTCATCTTTTTTTTTTTAATATCCAAACTCCAAACTATTCTCACTTTGACATATTTGCTCTAAACTTTTTCTTGTGATATAAAAAATCCAAAACATATACTTATGTGACACATTTACTCTTCATCAAAATTCTGTCAGATAATTTTTCAGTCAAAATAGCATCATTTTTATTTCACTTAAGTCATGTTAGCGCTATGTTGATAGCGTTTGCTTATCGGTATCAACGTATGCGGATTTTTAACAATTCTCTCATACTAGTACAAGTTTGGGCTTTTTTGTGTTACAAAAAAAAAATTTAGGGTAAATGTATTGCTGTTGACATAGTTTGGAGTTTTCAATGGCTTTTGCCCTTTTTTTTATGCTAAGAGAATTTTTCAATATTTTTTTTATGTCCAGAAAATGCGGATTTTTTCCCTAACAATAAATTTTAATAGGTACGGGACGATTCCAAAGCACCAAATATCACTTTTCTTGTTCAACCCAACTGATTGATTCCTGCAATAGATGTTGAATGCAAATTGCGCCATCCCAAGATCTACATAATTAGAACAAAAACATGCATAATTGAATAGAAAGATTAACATACTTGTTTTGGGATCCATCGGTCTTGAAGCGGAAGTGGAAACACAATGTTCCACGCGCAAGTCATTCTCCTTTATTGCCCTCCGTATCACTGGCTCAATAAGACGGCCCCCCTCATGTTTAGCGTTAGGTAAACGCTACTTAGATGAGGATACATGTGAGAATTAGGGTTAGATGAGAGACTTGAGCACTATTTATAAAGTTTCCAGCCAGACTCCCTAATTACGGACCAGTTTCAACTCAGCCTACACTAGCTAGTCTCATATTAGACTAATTAAAAAACCTTCTATCTCACCTTAGACCAACCCTGTTTTACGGTAACCATAAAAATAGTAAATTACAATATCAATTAATGTAGTTCACGTTAGGAAAACACTTACATTCTTTCACTTAGACTATATTAATTGAAATCGTACTGTATGTGCGCCCATTTGGTCCAGAGATAATTTTTAATAGTCAATCCTATCCCATAAAGTCTCAAACACCAAATCATTGCGGTAACTGCATGTATACACACAGAGCCTTCCATGGTCACGAGTCATCTCAACTTTATTGATATGGATTCAATATGGTAGTGTGTCAAATGGATAACATCTCATAGAGAGATCCCATTTGTTAATCACAATTCTCTTACCTTAAGCGTCACAAAAACTTGTGCTACTAGAAAATGCTTTATGATTCCAATGAACCCACATGTGTCTTATCCTTACGGTTAACATTTCTTTATGTATAACAAGGCATATGCCAAAGGCTAATAACCGAATGCCCCTAGCCTTCACTTAAGGTTTATACAGTACTTCGAGACTTTATCAATATGTATTCAACATAATAACAACACATTCAAAAATATTTTATAAAATGCAAAAGTTGATACATATCAAACCGTTACAAAGTGTAATAAACACAAATGAAACATTTATCAGAGTAAAGCCAAAATAGTTCCCACTAAACAATAGCATCTCATGATGCTCCTAGACCCATGCTAATGACATGTCACTCAAATACACATGGGTGTAGGCCTTTAATTAGTGGATCTACAACCATATCATCTATGAAAATATGTTATATTATTACGTCACATTTCTATACCGTTTCCTTTTGGTCAAAAATTTTGACCACCATATATTTAAACCCCTTGAGACCTCTGTAGTAAATAAATAATACTACAAATTTGCTGTCTCAATACAACCGTATGGGTCTATCCATAAAGTTAAAACGATCAACCCTTCATGAGGTTCTGGAGCCTGATAGCTCAAGTAACAGCCTAAAAGAATGTTACTAACACTACTTAAATAATAGAAGATGACATAGAACTTTATTTATTACACTTTTTGCTAACATAAATATGTATTATGTTATTGATTACATGTCATCCTAATAACCATCAAAGTTTACATCTGAATATCTTATTAGCTGCAAGAATTGAACATGTTTGTAAATTAGCATATAATCTCTTATCCTCTTTAAGTATCTTAAAACTTTCTTGGCAGCAATCCAGTTATCGCATCTTGGATTTGACTGATATCTGCTTAGAAGTTCCGTTGCAAAGACGATATTTATTCTAGTGCAAATTCGAGTATACATTATACTTTTAAGTACACTAACACAAGGTACATCATTTAACTAGATTTTCTTAATATCTTAATAAGGATAATGTAATGGATTCAATCCATCACCCTTAACGACAGGAACAATTCCGGACATTTAATCAGTAAATGGATTTATCTCAGAAACAATATTTTCAAAATACAATCAATAAATGTCCTCTAAGATAAATCTAATAAAATCCAATATTTATATGGCGAAAACAATTCTTACGGACCTTAGTACAAAAGACAAAAGATGTCTCAATGTCACTACTTGTAAACAAAATATCATGTACATAATGTATAAGAAAAATAAATTTCCTCCCACTGACCTTACAGTATATTGAATTACTTTGTTCTAAATTGAACAAAATAACAATACTATGAAACTTTAATAATATTGTTTGGAAATTTGCTTAAAATCATGAATAAGACTTTTTAGTTTACACATAAGTTTACTTGAATCTGCTGCAAAATCCTCCGGTTGCACTTATATAGATTTTGTATCTCTTTGATGTAACTCCATAAAAAAAATAAACTATTAATGCCACTTTCACTCTGAAAGAATCTTTAAAAAAATATTATAAAGAAATAATTATTTATTCACTAACTATCCACCCATCTTTCAGAGTGAAAACTTTAGCTACCAATTTGGTTTTAAATTCCACAATCTTTCTTTGAAATCCTTTCAACTTTGTACGCCAATTTGCAACTAATGAACTTGTGATCTTTAGGCAAATCAGTAAATTTCCAAACACTATGATATTTCATAGATTGTATATCGCATTTTATGGTATCTAATTACATACTTGATTGAGGATAAAAAACAACATTTATTTATGTCGCTAAATCAACCATGTAACGGATATTACAGTCACACTCTCACAAATAGACTACAACTACTTCATTCTATACTTGAGAGGTTTGAAAAAATTTCATCATAAACTATATCAAGAATAGTACCTTAAACCTCAACAAGTTTAGTTATGGTATGGGAAATTTAATAATTATTTGTACCACAATTATTTATATAGGCAAAGACAAAGACAGAGTAATTTTTCATCGTACTATTATCCTTAATAGTCTGAGAGTAGCTATCATCTACAATTACGTCGAACTGTAGAAACTTTACAGTATTTGATTCCATAATACTTGTACCTTTTTTAGAGTCATAAAATTGATACCCCTTTTAACAATCTGTGTAAGATAAAAAAATAATTCCAAGTAGATCTAAATTCCAAATCACTTAATATTGGATTAGATAATTTCACTTCTGCATGACACCTCTAAATTTAATATTGATTCAGGTAATTTATGTCCAGTCTATAACTCAAAAGAAATTTATAAAATAACTTTAATCAAAACACCTTTTGTATGTGAAAATGTTGCTTTCAAAGTATCAGCTCACAGAAGACCAAATAAATTAGTTTTACTAATCATACGCATCACCATGTTTAATATGGTGCATTTATGCCTTTCGGCTAAATTTTTTGTAAGGATTTTCAGGCATGGTAATTAAGTTACCACCCTAGAATCTACCAAGTATTTGACAAATGACCCTTTAAGCTATTTCGTATTATCATACTCGCCAAAATATTCACGACCACTATTAAGCCTGATAACCTTTTAAGACTAATTGTAATTGTTTTATTCTTTATCTCGGTAATTTTACTTCCACAATAATCTATAGAATTTTTTAGATAACCATTAAGAATAGATAGTATATCAATATTATCAACTTTTCTACTCTTCCTTTAGACGTGTGAGATTATTCCTTAAATAGAAATTTTTTGGAAGCAACCTCTTCAACCATATACGAGATGTATATGCCATTAGAACTTAAATACAATTTTTGTAGATGTGTCCTAATTTCGGTATTAGATAAAACATAACTTCAAGCCATTAAAACTTTTATCATCTTTTAGCAGTGCAGTCAGTAGACAAGTTACTTTTCAAGTGCTTCTAGAATGGAACGCTTCATGGACAGTAAGTAAGTTCTATTGTTCTTTCCTCAAGTAATAAATCATATGTCCACAACTTAAAATTTGAAGTAGTAAAGCCTCAATAATAGTGGAGTTATTAATTACAAAAAAAGTAATTGAAAAATAAGCAATGTATCTAATTAGCATTATGTGAACATCGTGTAACTTGACGTACAAGTACACATCCAAAGAGTTACACGCATAATTATATAATCACCTTTGGGCAGAATACATGACATGCAGTTGTACACTCCCCACATGATAGCGATTATGAGAATATATTACAATCTTCATGAATTCATCACCTTTGGGCATATGAACCACTAGGATCAGTCACTCCTCAATCACGCCATCATGTATCCCTCCACGAACTAATACACAATCACATTCTTTAGGAGTATGATCATGCATTAGACTAGGAGACATCTCAATCAGCATATGAAACCGATATTTCTTAAACCCAATCAAGCGTGCCACTTTGGCGATCACTACTCAACTGAATACTTGAAACTCTCTCATACTAGAGATATAAATTTTATTTCTCACATACACTATATACATGTGATTTTAACTTTAGTGATAAGGGCAGTAAATCACTAAAATCATATATCATTCTAATTATATTGCTTTATTCATTAATAAAAATTAATATAGCGAACTTGAAAGATAAATTCCAATGAGATCACTGATCACAACAACAAAAGAAACTTCTCATAATAGAGAATAAAGCATCTCTTATACACCTCGATTATAGATTACCAAAACAACATAAAAAGAATGTTGATCTAGAAGATCTCTAACAAATTAACATCAATAGTAATACATGGTACACCAAATCGACAAGCCTGATAGCTGATCCATTATCACTCATGAGTTTCGTAAGACAAAAAATGACTCTAATGCCAACAAATGATTTATTAGTTTTTTTTTGTAAGTAACAAATTAGCATTGTAATCAACCAATAACCTATTAATTGAGTCAAAGTAGAGAACGAAATATCTAAACTTTAATAGTAAATATTATTGCTCTGGGTAAATGTTATCATACTCCTAAACAATAAAAAATATTTAACTTAATGGACATTAACTAGTGACCATATGAGTTTAGGTACAATATGTAATGACTTAATTGACATGCATTACCCACATTCAGTAGATGTGTTAATTAGTATAATCTGTTTGGTCACAGGTTCTTAAGACGTCCATCATTCAAAGGTTACCAGTATGTAGATGAGTATGCATAAGCAACAAAAGTTTCATAACATTTTACTGTTTCTCATCACCTCAATACATAGTTTAATTACTATCCCATAATAGTTGTATCTCATTAAGCCAGCTTCAATTCATGATAAAGTTTAATTTTTATTAATGAATCACACATTCATAATGTTTATGTGATAACATACCTATAACCCAACACTTGTATTTCTAAAATCATAGAAAATACAAGAAAAATACGTAAAAATATACTAAAAATACATGTATTTAGGGCTTTGTATGTATTTTTACATCCATAAAATTATCAAACATATAAAATAAATACACCACAAGATAGAGAATGAACATACAAATCCAACGCCGCCAGCCACACGTCGATCCGATGCTCCATGCGCCCGCACGCGCCACCTAAGTGCGCGACACGTGGAGCCCACACGCGGGCGTATCTTGACCAGTCAAAACCGGTCCAACCGCCTGGTCCAGCCGCCCAGTCCGATCGGTTGACTGGTCCGATCAATAGTTGACCAGGTCGGGTCAAGTCAATGGGCCAGGTCGGGTCAACAACTCAGGTCAAGTTGGTCGGCCGCCAATCGCGTCCGATCGCTGACGTTAGCATACGCGCATGTGTCACACGCGCAAGCCGCGCCCTACGCGTGGGAGCGCATGAGGGCGCGTGACTGCACATGGGGGGCGTCTCCTACGCCCTGGCAGCGCGTGGCCACACATTTCTTTGTCGAGATTGGCTTGGTCTTCGCCTTATTATACTAAAAAATTGTTTCCGGAAATAGAAAAAAAAAAAACCATTTTTGATTATAAATTGTTCCTGGGACAAAATTGTTGCCAAACATGCTAAGTCATCAACGACTTATCCATTTGTGATAATGATTTCTTTTCAAATTGTTGGTGTTTCATGCCAACCCCAAATGATGGACATATACAGGACAATGGGGAGCATATTGATATTGAGGTGACTAGAGAAAGGATTGACTTCTACTATCATGCCACAAATTAAGTGCTCATAATTTCTCATGCTTCGTATTAGGAAAAAAAAGTCACAAAAAAATCTCAAATTAAGTTCATTGTAACACATTCACTCTAAATTTCTTTTTGACATCAAAAACCTCAAGCTATACCTATTATGACTGTTGCGACTTATCCATTGGTAGGAAGGAAGATAGATTTAGAGGTATAGCCTAAAAAACAAGCTTACAGCCTTAGTTTTTGATGCGGCTCTTTCAAGCCCATATCCCAACATGACATTGGACATTCGATTTTGATTTGATTAATTCTATATGAATTTCTACATAATGAGTCATCATTTATGTCCAAAAAATGAGAAAAAATGTCAAAAAAATGTTTTTCCTCCACAAATGCATGGAATCCCTCTAAAAAATCCAAAAAGTCTTAGGGTTTAAACAAGATTAGGTACCGAAAGAACATTAGTGATTAACTAGTGTAATCAAGTCTCCGATTCTAATTTCTCTAGTTGCGCAGGAATAAGTATTTCTCCCGATACTTTGCTTGAGTTTCTAATCGACCCACCCAAAACTGATTAGTGGCGACTCCGTTTTAAAATTAACTTACAAGTTAAAAACTTAAACTATTAAGTTGTGAATTAGTGGACGTGGGAGAGTCCAGGGCTGAGCCTAATAGACATAGCCAAATCATTAGTCTCCACAAGCGACCCTCCTTGATTGGGCGTCGAAAAAAAGTGGTCGCGACAACAAAGCACATTCTCCTCCATGCATTATTATTAATTATTTTTTTCATTTCTTTTATCAAAAATAAAAATTTAATTATCTTATCTTTTTTTCTTTTTCTTTTTGGTCGGTCTCCAACCACAACAATGGCGGGTGATCAGCCACAAGTGAGCTTAAGCTCACCGATCAACCTCGGCGAGGTTGAGCCCCGCCCGAGGCTACAAGGCTCGAACTAACTGTGGCTGGCCGCTAGCTGTTGCCGTGGTCAACGATCGATCGAAAGAGAAAGGAATGAAAAGAAAAGGAAAAATAAAAATAAAAATAAATCAATTTTTAAGATAAAAGAAAAAAATTAAAATTATTAAAAGAAGTGTAAGGAGGAAATTATGTTCCTTACCAAACGACAACAATTAGTTTCCCATGCTTTTTCAGGTTTTAGTCAAGTATCGAAAAATATTGTTATTTTCTTGAAGTCTTCCCAAAAAGCATTTTTCAAAAATGTCACATTTTTCGAAAATTAAAAGGAGCCTACATTCTATTTTGTTTAGTTACTCAATTATACATATTTCTTTCTACGCATTTTACATATCTTATATTCTTGAGTTATAGCCAATATTGATCAAATTTTCCTATGTAAGAATTTCAACCTGGGAAAAAAAATCCCTGATAAATGTTGATTAGACGTGCACACACAATAACCCATCGATAATGTCCTTCCTAGCTGGGAAAACTACTCGTGATTTCAATGCACAACTTTTCAAAGTATGATCCGGAGCATTAGCAAATTAATTATCCACTTTTGTTCCAGTTTTTTTATTGATAATATATTTTTTTTTTTTACTTTTAAGAAATTTATTATTCAAGAAAGATAGTTTTTATAGCATAAATATAATAAATCATATTCACCTTTATCCCATTTCCTCCATTGGATATTTGTATCTAGGCTCTATCCCCTCATATCCAACTTTATCTTATTTTGAGCATGAACCAAACAAAGGATATAAATTTTTTTATCCTATCTCAATTTTTATCCCAACTACCAAACATAATCATAATTATCTTAAATCTAGAGGTGTCAAAATGGGTTATAGACCCATTTTTGGACTCATATTTTATTTACATGGATCATATATGGGTCAAAGGCTTTTAAGAACCCAACTAAAAATAGGTCAAAAAAGTGAGTCTGATTTAAATGGGTTAGAACCCTAGAACTAATTTCTAAATTTTCAACCCAAGCCCCACACAATCTTTCCTTGTTTACCATTATAATTTTTTTAAATAAAAAAATCGAAATTACAATTATTTTTCATATTTAAATTTTCTTTTCTTTTCTTTTCTTTTTTTTTTCTTTTTCCTCCTTCCTTAGCCGGTGGTCGGCATGGCAATAGCTGGCGACGGCCAACAATAGGCCAAGCAAGGCTCGAGCTTTGCCGGATCTGGTGAGACTCGAGCTCATCGGTGTCGGGTGGGGCCTCGACCTCGCTAGATCGGCAAGATCGAGCCTTGCTAGTTGTCGTGCCTCGTCGACGTCGAGCAAGGCTTGATCTCGCGATCTAGCGCGCCAAGGCCCTGCTAGCGTTGAGCAAGGCTCAAGTGGCGAGCTCAAGCTCACCGGTTGTTGGGCAAGCTCGAGCTCGCCTATGTCCGGTTGCCGGCCGTCATTGTGGCCGAGACTGGCCGAAGAAGAAGAAAAAAAAAGAGAAAAAGAAAAAATAATAATTAAATATTATATTTTAAAAAATACAAATAATAAAAAAATTTAAAAAAATAAAAATAATTAAAATTTATATTTAAAAAAATTAAAAATTATTTTTTTAAATATTTTTAAAAGTTATAAAAATTTTCGATTAAATTTGTATTGCATAAAAGTGTTTTAGCATTTTTTTATTTATAAAAAAACAAAAATAAAGATGAGCTTTCTTAAGTTTAGTTAAAGATTTTTCATGTTACAATTTTCAGTTACTAAATAGTATGTTCACTTCAAATAAGAGAAGCATGTGCATGGTCTAATTCTTTATAAATATTTTAATATATAGGTTTTTTTAAAATTTTATTTTATTTACCATTTTAATTTAATTTGAGGTTTTAATCCAATTTGCACATAGTAGTGTGGGTTTTCCTAGAATATTAATAGGTTTTAGCAATGCGGGTCGGGTCGGGTATGGATCACTAAATTTACACTATATGAATATGGGTTAAAATGGGTTAAATGGGTCAAATATGGGTTGACCAAGGGCATTTGGGACTTACAATCTCTTTTCAATCCACGTGATTCACATACATTTTCTTACCTTTTATGTGAGCTGAAAAATGTCCCAAGTGCTCTTGTCAATGGCTTGAGCAAGAAAAGCATTCGGCTACTTACACGATGTAACGAATCGAGAACAATAAAAATGATTTTTGCTTCAATAATGCACATTGTACTACGATTAAAGAAATTAAAAGAAAAGACTTCGCTTCAATAAAAAGTGAGTTTTGCTTTCACATTTCTAGGTTGATAAGATGCCAAAACCCACTTCATTCGTGAATAATAATAAAAAATCTTGGTTGTTGTCGTATACATTTGTCGGATGATTTTTCCATTCAGAAAGAGATTCTTGTTGTAGAAAATGTTTTTCCTTTTCAAAAAGCAGAAGAAAAAACTAGGAAGATGAGAGGGTCATCAAAAGTTGGTTGATTTGTGTAATGATTTGATTGTGTGTTAGAAAGTCTAACACGAGAACTTATAAACCATCTAGACAAGCGGTGTGAGATAAACACCATCTCTTATTGAACCCAATCTAATCATTAATGGATTAAGACTATTAAAAATCTCGTGCTTCTACATATGCTTAAACAAAGGTTTCATAATTTTTGAGGAGGTCATCCGGAGAAGAAGGTTCATTGTTATTTTAAACATGATGTTTTCTTACTGAGAAAGAAAATAAAATGGCTATGGAATCGACCGAATCTTTGGTCCATCATTTATTATGAGACAAGCAACGTTATCATTGCTAAGTTTTGCTTTAATTGGTTGAACCGAGACATTTTCATTCTGATGGATTCCTTTCATCTAGTGACCATATGTCTTCTTCTCTTCGAGGTTTATATCAAACCGCATCTCTTTCAATATTATTTACTGCAGTTGCTCTCGACAATGTCTTAGCTAGAGCAATGATGGCTGTGTGATTATCATTGTAATATTGGCTTTGATTACTTGACTCTCCCCTTGTCTTTTGAATTAACAGAGATCGGTAGTGCTTTGGTCAATTCTCATGGTAGATCAACAAAGTCGCAAGAGAGGGAGAGGGAGCTTGAATTGTGATTTTGTAATTTCATGTCGTAGTTTCTCTTTGAAGTTTTATTATCTTAATTGATCGTGTTGTGGTGACTTTTTCAAAAAACATTATGTTTTGTAGCACTTTCATATTTTTCATTACTTGTTGCCTAGTGTTATAATATTAAATTTAATAAATCACGCATTTATCTAATAGTATAAACTTTTAGAATAATTAATAGTGATCCATCAAAATCTCAAATAGCATTAGATTTGGAGATTCTAAGTTCAAATTTTTTCAGGTCTCATTTTCCTCTCCAATTGAATATTTTCACTCTTAGTACTAGATAAAAAGACTAACCTTTTAAAACAATTGATCCACCAAAATCTCACACCTAGCATCAAATTCCTTTTTGGATGTCCTAAACTAAATTTTGTGTAGAAGACAATTTGGAATTGAACAGTAAAGTGGTAATGTCTCGAATTGAGAATTTTCAAATAATTTTTTAAAATTTTTGTTAATTTTACACTTTATTTGTACTAACATAGAATCACCATATGGATACATATTAGAAAATATTGTGTATAATACATGGATTTGAGTAGTAAATTGACGTTATTTTTGCAAAGGAAAAGAGGTATTTCGGCATAGCGTATGATTTTCAATTTTAGTTTATTTTTATTTTTATTTTTTGGTTTATTCTCATACTTGCTTAGTTATGTTCTTGCTTTTACCGGTGGAAAGTTTCTATTTAAAAAAAAAATCAAGGAAATAATCGTATATCAAACAGTATGTTTTGAACAGTAGAGGCCATCTTGAATAATTTTTTTGTCCTTCTCAAACCTCACAGATATGCTTTTGTTTAATTGGCCTATTCATGAGTTGGATATTTATTTGAAATTATTTCTCTGTTTCAACCAACTTTTACAATAAAATAAGATAATTTACTTTAACCTCTTATATTTCCCTCTTTTACGCTAAATGCTCTCTAATTGACCTTAAAAAATTTAGTTCATCTCTCAACTACATATTTCTTTTCATGTAGGTATATGTTAATCATGATTAACATAACAAATAACAAAGTTTGAGTCATATTTTTGTGTTCTCTTTTGTTGGAACCTAAAAGTGCAATGCGTATGATTCTAAAATTAGATCGTTATACTAGAGAATGCGCAGTGCAAAGGAAAAAAAGGGTTCGCATTGTGTTTGTTTAATTTTCTTGATTTCGTTTTTTACCTAGTGGAAATTATGTATTTTCTTTAATTTTCTTGATTTCATTTTTTACCTAGTGGAAATTATGTATTCTCGTAGGACAGTGAGATTAAATAAAATAATTTATATGCCATCATTATGAAATGGAAGAAGTAACAATAAATGATGGAAGGACGTGATTGAACAAAATAAAATAAGTTATAAGGCTTGCTTGCACATAAAAAAGTTGGAGAAAGTTATTGAAAATGGTTCTCCATCGACACATTCAATCACAAAGACAAGAACAACTTATCATTATGCAAATCTACATCCAGGCATAAATTCAAAAAATAAGTTGGCTTGAGTTCAGTACTAGCTGCTGAGGAATTCTGCAACAAAAGTGAAAAGTCTACTGGTGGGCCAAACTACCTTGCCATAGGTCCATTGTGAGGATGCAGTTGCTTTTGAAAGACTCACATGATCGGGTACTTTTGGTGACAATCCTCTAGGCTTTTTGCAGATGCCAAAATAATTGCCAGTGATTCCTTCAATACTTCCGATACATGATTTATGTCCGGCCTTTGAATGCCAGTTGGTAGTGTACAAGACTTGGCAATCTCTACCGCTTTCCAATCCGAGTTAGTGTTGAATTTCCCTTCTAGCTGTGTATCCAAGATCCTCTGTATATCTTGACTCTCAATGATAGGAATCACTGGGTATGTTCACGCATCCTTCCTGCTTTATCATCATTGCCGGATGGCCTGTAGTTCGCTTAAAGAGGACGGTTTCAAAACAACAAATATCACTCTTCTTGCTCAACCCAACTGATTGATTCCTGCAATAGAAACATCAGAACGTGGATGAGAAGACAATTTCCAGGTCATCGATAAGGAATCTCCTCGAGTTCTTGAGCCCTTTATCAATGTTATAATTAACCTATATTCCGTCAAGTCCTTAGAGAAGCATAAACCATTCCAAACCTGCAATTCTTGCAAAATCTTCTTTAATAATGCCAATCCAAAGGAGCAAAAGTGGTAATAATGATATGTCATTTATCTACATTGTGCTACATTATAGCAATTTGCAGTCTCTTACTCCATGTCAACACATTTGGCATGGCCCTGATATAGATCAGCATATCTTCGCATCATACACGAGAAAGAAACAGATATTTGAGAAATTATTTTAGAAGAAATTAAAACATGCAAAAATACAATGAAGTACCTGATAAGTGTTGTTGTAGGTTTCCATTAGACATAAGTTCATATATTAACGGCATCCTTTTGGTGTCATCATAATACCCAATCAAAGAAACCAAGTTTCCATGGTAAACAATTGTTAAGAGTTGTGCCAGAAATATCATGGATGTGGCTTTACTAGGCGTAAGGGCAAATTCCTAGATAAGCAAATGGTTGCAGCATTATATCTCACCCCTGCTTGAAAATGCTTGCATCCTTGCCACAATGATTCAAAAAGTACCTTCACAGCAAGTAGTATAGAAGGAAAATTGTCCAAAAAGTTCTAAACCTATTGCATGTTTGTCAATTCAATTCAAAACCTTTCAACTTTACCAATTGAGTCATAAACATTTTTACTTCTTGCCAATTTAGTCCTAAACTTTTTCACTTTTTGCCAATTCAGTTCTAAATCCTTTCACTTCTTGCTAATTGAGTCAATTCGGCCATTTTTGACTAAAATTGCCGATATGGATGGCCGACGCTATTGTGGCACTTTTTTTAATAATATTTGAATTTTTTATGATTTTTTTGCTTTTTTTCTTTAGGTTTTTGGACCTAAGGCTGACAAGGGTTGCTGACCCTAGATCCAAAACCCCCAAAAAAGTAAAAAAAGAAAATTCAAAATATTATTAAAAAAGTGCCACGTCAGCACCGACTATCTATGTTAGTAATTTCCGGCCAAAATTGGCTAAATGGACTCAATTGACAAAAAGTGAAAATGTTTAGGACTGAATTGGCAAAATTGAAAAGTTTATAATTGAATTGACAAAAGTATAATAAGTTTAAGATTTTTTGGACAATTTTCCCTAGTGTAGTTCGTAGTTCATCATGACAATTCACATGACCAAGGTACAATGGGCTACATTCATTCAGATTTGCATGGGCCTTCTTAGGTGTAGTTGAAAGGAGGTGCTAGGTATATACTAATCTTCATTGATGAGATCAACTGAACTTGCCACTTATTGATGATAATAAAAAAGTTGATCATTTTTTTGTGTCAACACAAATAACTATGAATTTCTCAACTTTGTTTTCAAATTAACCAAATCTAACATTTTACAGTTAATAGGAATTGATGAGAATGTTATCTTAGATATAAAAAGATCTCCACAATGGAGATGGAATCTACATTTACCCACAAAACGTACAATCCCACACAAAGAGAGCAATCTATTTGCTAAGATTTTTTTTAGCTTAAATAATGGAGGAGACTTGACTTGCGCTTGAATCAATGGAAGAACACAATGTAGACCCCATGGTCAATAATACTTATTATTCACCTTATTGATGAGATGAGAAGAGAATCTTGTATTGTCCTATCACATTATTAAAGTTGTTTGGGATATATTTTCCAACCAAAAAGATGATTTTGTGTGGAACACGTGTTTTGACTAATCTTCGCACTAAGTCCAGCATAATGTGAATTCACAAGAATTAATTTACTTTCCTGAGCTAAAAAGCAAGTGAGAAATTCTTCATTTCTCTCCCTTACTTTTTTTTTTTTTGAACAGATTTCTCTCCCTTACTTGAAATAATGAAAGAAGTTTCGTCTGCTGCTCTTAGCTTGGTGCTTATCCCTTTCAACTTTCTAAAGTGAAAGTTGCCCAAGAACAAAAACCGAGGTCGTCGTCCTCATATCTAATATAAAGTTACTTAGATGGTAAGTAGAAAGTAAGAATGTAACATGAGGGTTTAAAGTCATCGGCGACTTGTCCATTTGTGATTATGATTTCCATGTCAATTGTTCACATTTCACACCAATCCTACACCGTGGAATTTGCAGTTTCGTCTGCTACTCTTAGCTTGGTGCTTATCCCTTTCAACTTTTTAAAGTGAAAGTTGCCCAAGAACAGAAACCGAGGTCGTCGTCGTCGTCCTCGTATCTAATATAAAGTTACTTAGATGGTAAGTAGAAAGTAAGAATGTAACATGAGGGTTTAAAGTCATCGGCGACTTGTCCATTTGCGATTATGATTTCCATGTCAATTGTTCACGTTTCACACCAATCCTGCACCGTGGAATTTACGTACAGCAATGGAATATGGATTGATCATGAGGTGACATCTACTTCTATGCCGCTAATCAAGTGTCCATAATTTCTCATGCTTCCTTTTACACTAAGAGAGTTTTCCAATATTATTTTTTTCGTGTCCACGAAATAAGGATTTTTTTTCCATGACAATGAATTTCAATAAGTATTGGTAAGTATAAAAAAATGTCACTTAAAAAAATTATTGGTAACTATTTTTTTCTAAATAACTTGTTGGTAATTTACCATCACTTTGATGAAATAACAGTTATTTTATGTAGTTTGTAAATTAAGAATTTCTATACTAACTGACCAACTTTTATTTACATCACTCACAAATGTTTCAAGTTATTAACTTTTATGCAAACTTATCAACCTAAATCACCAACTAATTTTGAGGTACCGACTTTCATACATGTTATTTTATGATGTTTAATAGCTTTCACTTAGTAGCCTCTTACATTTACTAACTATTACCAACTCAAATTACCGTGACTCACTAAATTTTGTTTCATTAAACTACAACTTAATATTGGTTATCAAAGTGAGTTACTTACCATAAATTAGTTGGAAAATTTAAGCTACTGATGAGAAAGATAAATAAAAGTTACTAAACAATAAAAGGAATTTTTTTTTTTTTTTGGTTAGAGATAGAAATTAGTAATTTAAGAAAAGACAAATAAACATTGGTAACTAACTTAGAAAAAAAAAAATAAAAAGTTGGTAATCACTCTAATTGAGATTGGTAATATCTTAAAAGAGTTTATATATTTAAAATTTTGGTGACTAACACAAATGAAAGTAATAACTCTATAAACAAGTTGGTAAGTAAGAGCAAAAAAAAAAAAAACTAAATGTTGGTAAAGCAACTCAAATGAGAGTTGGTAATTCAAAATTGATTGATAACTTAATCAAGAAAACATTAGTGAGTCACTCATATAAAAATGGGTAATTTCATCTAATCATTTATAAATTTAAGGCATCGATAAAAATGGTCAATAAAAGTATATAATATATAAGAGAGGTTTTCTTCTTTTTGTAAGAGATAGAAAAAATTGTTAATTTGAAAAAATAAAATAAATGTCAGTAACTAATTCAAATAAGAGTTAGTAATACAAAACTAGTTGGTAACTTTATTAGGGAAAATTGATATCACTATAATTAAGGTTGGTAATATCTGAAAAAAAAAAAAGTCTATAAATTTAATGGATTGGAAGTAATGAATATAAAAGTTGGTAACTCAATAGATATATTGTTAAATTAAAGAGAAAAACAACCATTGTTGGTAAGCAACTTAGTTAGTAAAAGAAAACTAGCTAGTAACTTAATGAAAAAAATCTAGTAAGTTACACAAATGCAGGTTTATATGTAGATGGGTTAATTTCACAAAAAAACCAAACTTTTATACTTATGACAAATTTACTCCAATATAACTTTTTGATAATAAAAATCCCAAACTAGTATATCTATAATAAATTTACTAAAAACTAATTTTTTGACCACAAAAAATCAAAATTTGTATATTTGTGACAAATTTATTTTCCGTTAGTTTCCATTAAATTGAATTACTACAATGAAAAATCACAAACTGATATGCCCATGACAAACAAAGGTAAAATTTAAAACTAGTACACTCATACATTGTTACGTGTTATCCAACTTAGTAATTTAATAGTAGAATTTAATGAAAATTAATGGAGGGTAAATTTATCGTAGATGTACTAGTTTGAAATTAATTTGCTGTAAATTTGTCATTGGGTACCCATTTTGTATGCGTATAAGAGAGAATTTACATTCTATTTCATTTATACACAATTACATATATTTCTTTCTACGCATTTTTTTTTTCATATTTCCTCTTTATGAGCACAACCAATAATGGTCAAATTCTTCTATGTATGAAGTTAAACCAGCGGGAAAAAAATCCCAAATAATAAGTCTGATTAGATATGCACACACGATGGCCCATTGATAATGCCGTTCCTTGTGGGGAAGAGTACTCCTGGTCACAACGCATTCACAGCAAGATCCAGGACATTGTCAAATTAATTAGACCATTTTAAAGCGAAAATCACTTTTAGTTTTCTTCAATCCAAGTACATGGGATGCAATATTTTCCATTATGGAAGCCAAGAACTTGTCACAAGATTCGCAGATAATTTTTACTTCTCTTGTGGGGGCCAAAAGAAAAGTCCTTTGGCTTGAGCAAGAAAAGGCAGTGGACGGATTCCCCAATGAAGAACAATAAAAAAAAAAAAAAAAAAAGATTGCTGCTTCAATAATGCAAATTGTACTCTGATTAAAGTCATTAATGAGCAAAAAGTTTTGCTTTAGTAAAAGTGAGCTTTGCTTTCACATTCCTAATTGAAAAGGTGCCAAAACCATTTCACGCGTCAAGAAAAACAATCTTAGTCTTCGTAATATAGGTTTGTCGGATGACATTTTCATTTAAAAAGAAATTGTTGTTGTGAAAAGAATCATGCTTGTTTGCCATGGGATGCCCTTGTGGTTTGTGTTGATATTCAATCTCTTCTTAACAGATCGAGCATCCATTAGACATGTTTGATACAGAAAAATGTAACTCATTTACACCAAATCCAGAATATAACGAACTTACAAGATCAAAATGAGTTATATAATACTTCAACATAACTATATTCATAGTAGAATTACCCATTTCATCAATAGTATTAAAACAAGTATCAATAATCTAGTCTACTGATCAATCTCATCAAATCACACGTTGACCAATATCATGCTCAAATATCTAACCATGATCACGTTTAATGTCTTGTGAGCAAGGTGACCAAGATTACTTATTGGCTAGGTCTCCATCTATATTGCTGGTGGCCAACCCACAAAGATAATCCTAAAACTAGTATGCTTATCAACAAACCATTTAATAGGCTCATAGAGATACTACGCATTAACACAAAACACAACAGCATCCTAAAAAATCTACAAATCCAATCCAAAATCTATATCACGAATGATGATGACAATGCACAACTTTTCATAGCATGATTAGAGCATTAGCAAATTGATTAGACTATTTTAAAGCGAAAATCACTTCTTCTTTTTCTTCTTTTTGTTTTTGTTTTTGTTTTTGTTTTTTTTTTGTTTTCTCGAATTCATGGGCATGGGACACAATTACTTTCATTGTGGAAGCGCAGAACTTATAACATGATTCACGTATGATTTTACTTTTCTTTTTAGGGGGCCCAAAAACAATTCCCTAGTGCTTTTATTTATAGGTTGAGCAAGAAAAGCATTGGACTAATTAGAGGATGCACCATCAAGTACAATAAAAAATGACTTTTGCTTCAATAATGCAAATTAAAGAAATTAAAAAGTGATGACTTTTGCTTTAGGAAAAGTGAGTTTTGCTTTCACATTTATAGATTGAAAAGAAACCAAAACCCATTTCATTCGTCGAGAAAAAAAAATGTTGATTGTTGTAATATGTATGCCTTTTCCATTTAGAAAGAGATTTTTGTTGTTGAAAATTTTCTTTTAAAAAAAAAAAAAAAAAAATGAATATGAGAGTGGAGTCATCGAAAGTTAAAAAATGTTTAAATAAAAGCATGAAGCATGGTTGTTTTCTCAAAAGAAAACTTAGAATGAATGTTATCTTAGGCGTGAAATGACTAATTTAGTCTCAAATAAAGACACTAGCTGGCTAAATCCTTGCCAGGCAACAAGCATGTGCATCTCACATGCTATTTCCCAAGCCATGTTGGGGCATTGGAGCATTTTTTTTCTTTCTTCCTTTTATTTTTCCCTATTACAACTTTTCTAGAGGTAAACCTCTAAGGAAAGCTAATGGAATACTAAGCTTACACTTAGCGCAAACTCTCTCAAGCTCATACCAATTGCAACTTTGGGGGGGGTTTAATTTAATCATCTAACTATGCAAATCAATTCAATTTGGAGTAGTCACTAATCCATTATGGGTTAATGAGAAAGTCAAGCAATTTATGAACCAGATATTCATGAATACGAGGACTTGGTTACGTTAGGTAAATATAACGCCTTTTTCGGTACCTTTTCTCTTTATTCAAAAATATTTTGCAAGTAATTTGAGTTAGTTTTAAGCCTAACCACTAACATGTAAGAGATGATCATGTGGGCCCACAAATAAGAATTTGACACTCAATAATTTGCGCAATTATTAAATTACTCAAGGAGATGGAAAAGCTTTGATGTGATGAGCAAAGCTTCCAATGAATGTTTTGCAAAATATTAATTGAAGACCAAGAACCATTTGATGTATGCATGACTTAGACATGATTTCTAGATATGAACAAGTGATGCCAATTTACTCTTTTTGCATTTTTCTTGTTTAACATGAACATAATTAAACTTAAATGCTATGACTATGTGAATTCTAATTTAGCATGTATTGATGAACTAACATGAAATCCCGAATGACATGTATGCTGCATTAGAAAATCTGCACAAATTATTCGGAAACACTTACATTAGAATTTCACATAGAGTTATATGACTCGATTGATAAAATTGAAAAATGTATGACTGAATTGATGTCTGTACAATAGGTTCATAATTAATTTGGTAAATTTTTCCCTTCTCTGCTAATGGCAATGGGACTTGTGCAATGTATGACGTACAACAACCAAGAAGAAAAATGTATGCATGGAGACTTGCCAAGATGTTTCGCTCGTAAATAATGGAGGGGACTTGAGTTGCACTTGGATAAATGAAACAAAAGGCAGAACAACGACCAACTCAGTGGATACAAATCGGCCTCACTTTTTTTAAAGCCACGTCTTCCCCCTTTTTAGGTTGTCGCACGATAAAATAAAGTGTGTCGGAGAATACTTTCTCCATGGAAAAATAGATCTTTTTGATGTGGAATATGAGAGCGTAGGTCATCAAGAGTCATTTCATGTTGGCAATGTGATGACGATTGATTTTTGCTTTTCATGTTCCACCAACTCCAGCACAATTGAGTTCCCATATCATTCAAAATGCTTAATTGAATAAAAACATTATATGATTTTACGCCAAGATATTTTGTTTGAATAGACGAATCAAGAAATTTTAATCACTTTTTCTATATTATGTATCTTTAAACTTCACTCTTTAGATGTATTCTAGTCTACACAAATTGGTGAATTATCACGGATACAAGTTGTCAACAAACGATGCGAGTGTAATTTCATCTTGTGGTTTTTTCTTCTTTTTTTGGTTGTAATTTCCATGATATTTATGTTTTGCTTCACTCTCATATTTTATTACTTGTTGCCTAACACGGAATTCCTATTTTTTCAAGAGTAAGGTGGGTAATAAATGTGGAACATGAGCCATTCCAATTAACGTTTGGCAAGAACAGCAGTGATTTTGGCCATTTTGAGATTTAACTTCTTTAAAAAAAATTCTGAGATTTTAACTTCTCTACAACAACATATTTATGATTTTTTTTTTGGATGCATATATTCGAAAACTTCTTTCCAATAGAAAACAATAAGTAGGTGAAAAAAAAATTCTGAAGGTGTCACCACATAGTTTTTTATGTTACACTATTGTTGTACTTCATAATACAACAACATATTTATGATGCTATATATCAATTTTACAACATGTTATGATATATTCATTTTTACTTATGACAACTAGTTGTCTTATCATATGGCATAACAAATGTATGATTGAAGTTTTTGTGGGCTTATACCATTTATTTTGTGGGCTCATGCCATCAATTAGCCTAACCCATTCACATGTTTGATAAAATTGTTTTATCATAGAATAATAAAATATTTTAAGAATTTTTTTTCTTTTTTGTTTAGTTACTTGCAAAGTTATTTTCTGCATACATATATATTAGATTCGCAAAATAGTAGGAAGACCAATTAATTACCTTGATGATACTAATTCTTCAAAAGCCTTTTTAATTAATAATATCTTGACTTATAATAATAAATGAAAATATAGGGGCCAAACAAATTATAGTTCTCATTATTAAATGGCTCTCATGTAAATAAGTCAATGGTAATATGGTACGGCACTGCAAGAGTATTGTAGAAGTTGTTGTGCGCTTGTATATATTTTTTATTAGCTTTTTTTAACCAACTATTTATTAGCCTTCATGGCCACGCATTTCACATGCTTGATAAAAATACTTTATCAAAGACATTCATTATTTTTCTAAAAGTTATTTTATCTCGCTTAGCACTATTAGTGTTTTTTTTTTTTTGTGTATACATATATATTAGATCCGCAAAGGAGTTGAAGAAACAAAATTTGCACAATTATCACGACTCAGCTCCATGGCTTAAGCTAGTATAGACGATATCCCCATATTACACAGAATTTCTCATTCCACAGCCGCCTTTCTTAGGGGCATTTCTAAAACCGGTCTTGGAAAATGGACTTATATTTCGTTCGTGGTAAACATGTGATATTGGTTGTAAGATTATGAATCACGGTTGTAAATTCGTGTAACTAGTAACTAGCTGATCAAGTTATTAGCTATAATTTAGGAATAATGTGAACGATTTACGATCATCAATAAAGTTGACGAAATTGAAAGATAGTGCTCCGGCGACACTTATAATGAAACAGACAGGAATAGCCTTTGGGCATCACAAACTTATATACAGACACAAATTTGAAATATAGGAAGACTTGATTTTAGTATTGGGAGTTGCCAAAGTTTGACAACCGACGTTGACCCATACTAATGGGTAAAATGCACTACCCTGCCACGGGTGTACTATCCAATTCAAGCGGCTGCACTATCCAATTCAACTTCCAAGGAGGTCGCTCCTATATTCTCCTCTGTCCGCATACTATTGGGCTTGGATGCCAGTTCAATCTCCCCCTTCAATTCTATCAAAACATGATTTATGTCCAGCCTTGCACCTGGTTCTGTTTGAGCACAAGACTTCCCCGCAACCTTTGCTGCTATCTCAGCTGAGTCGATGTCAAATTTTTCTTCCACCTTTGGATCGTCAAGTCCGCGTATATATCCACTTTTGAACTTCGGAATCGCCCATTCACGTATGGGCACGCTATTTCCATCTCCACTTTTATTGATTGCTGGATGTCCTGAAATTAGCTCAAGGAGCATGATCCGGAAATTGTTGACATCGCTTTTATTGTTTAATCCATAACCTTACTTGCTTGACATACAATAAGAACACGGACTGTCAGATTTTCTGTGCATACAGAGATTGAGAACCATTGCATCAATATCGAGTTTAAGCCGTTACTTGGGAGGGGGCGGAGCCAGGAGTGCCCAAAGGAGTGGTTGACTTGTAAGTGCCATTTTAAGCTGCCAAAGCTCTTGAAAGACCGAAGTCGGATAGTTTGGCTTGTATGTTTTCATTCAACAAGATATTTGAAGCCTTGATGTCTCCATAAGGGGTAATCATAGTCTTTAATTAAAAAAGTGGGCGGGCTCCCCCATCTTGGAATTTTAAAGAGCTAAGCAAGCTCGATTTCCTAGGCCTCACCCGCGTCGGATCCGAATGAGTCGATTTTCTTAAGTTTGAACGTTGCTCGCTGATTTCTTGAGTTTGGGTGTGCATTCGAGCTCCAAAGAAGTCTATATTGGCTCTCCAACTCGCTGCCCACTACGTGTTTGAAGAAATGCCCGAACAAAGTCCGTCCAGTTTAATCTCAGATTCTGACCTGTTTAAGGGGGGCATTCGAATTTGTTCTGTGCAGTGCACGATTGTTCTTGATTATTGAGTGCATTCTCAGTCAAAAATCTCCTTCCCATCGAGTCCGAATCTCTTAAAACTTTGGTTGCCTTTGCTTGGTGCTTTGATATTGTCCTCGTGAATATTCTTGGGGTTGTTATCGTAACGTTTGGAGGCGTTGGTCTGTGCGTACTTAGCTATTACATCGCACTATATATGCGATATCGTGATGATAAAGTAATCTGTATCATACTGCCTGTAGGAGACATTTTAATTTTGCAGATCCACTTAGTGTATCGTACCAAAACAAAAGTAGTATGTCTCATACGGAAACCTCATATTTAGGCTAGATTAGTAAGACTCGACAAGCCATTATAAAGGAAGAGAAGCCTCGCTTTTGAGAGAGAGAGAGAGAGAGAGAGAGAGAGAGAGAGATTTGCCAGGGAAGAATGGAGGGAGACCTTTTATCCTAGTGTCCACCTTCGAAATTCCGAGCTAGTCTGACCTGCCAGATTAAGATTTATCTAACACCAAAAACCGTTGAAGGGACAAGTTGGCCTCTTGCACTGGTATGGGAAGCACTTATATGATCAATGTTCAAGTGAAGCAGTTATTTTCGGCTTTCTCTTCATCTATCGATTTGCTTGGATTCCTACACATTACTGCTGGAGATTTGTGATCCGAGTCATCAGAGAGTTCTGCAAGTGTCCAAGTGAGTGACATGAGTCGTTTGAGTGAGAAATTCGTAAGTGCTGTCTTCATTTGCGGTCGAATGCATTGTTTCTCTACGCAAACTGGTATGTTCAAGTTCATGAAATAATGTTTTTCTTACTGCGCCCGCCAATCTCTACACTCAAGATGGGATATCACATCTTTCTCAACTCGACATTTGATATCAAAACCATGTCACCATACCCAACAAGTGGTATAGAGCCACGCTTCCCTACTCTACACTATCTAGTCGTGAAGTTCTAATATTGTGCCCTTTCTGACTGAATTGCATGCAAGCTACATCTATATCTCCATGCGCAGTTTGAAAAACGAAAATATAGATACCATATAACTAAAGTACTTTTTCTTCCCGACATCTCTGGGATTGAAGAGAATTATTTTTTTACTTGTGTAAATATGGAATGGTAGAAATAGAGTTGATGAAAGAGAAGAGAAAAGAAAAACATGCTTTTATTGATGCAGATGAACACTAAAAGTGACAAAAGTTGTGTACGGCGTTCATTTTAATGCCAAAATTTTCCATAAGATCAATTAAGTGCTAAATTGGAGAAAAATAATAATTAAGTGTGAACAGGACAAAAATGATATGTGGCTTTTATACTTAGAAATTTTATATAACTTACCATATTATTTAAAAAATCTAGTCTCGCATGGCATTTTCACGGGATGTGCTTGGTATTGAAGTGATTGATTTTTAATAATAACTAACACTAAATTGATGACTTTACAATTTTGAGACGACATCGTCTGTGAGTTATATGTTGACCGGGCACGCCGGTGAGCCACATAGGACTAAAAAATTAATAAAATATAATCATGTTGAATTTCTAGCTACCCAGATCGGAGTTAGCACTTAAGTAGTCGTTTTTTTTTTTTTTTATTTTTAAAGTGGTACCTAAGTAATATGAAAAAAAAAATGACATTAAGGTGAGTGTCGTACAAAACTTTTGGCACTTCTAGTGTTATTTTCTCCTTTTATTGATTGGATCTTCATACATCTTTTGCATTTAACACTTGATCGTAGTTAAAGCTGCTTAATTTCTCATGGGACTGTAACTTTACAGAAAGAAACAATTTAGGGGCGACAAAACTAGAGCTAGGTTCGAATAAATAAAACTTACTTATTTTGCACTTTGATTAACTCTAAAGTTAGAAGTCGAGATAATTATCTATGGAATACAGAGGATACAAAGGACGCAAGCTCATAGGAATTACTTAGATGGAAGAACTAAGTATTCTTTCACAGTCACAAATCCAAAGAAAGCACTTTTGGAGCATATCAGAACAGCACACCCTCGCCACACTTCCACAACAATACCATCCAAATGCAAATTAATAACAAGAAGCGGGGTCATCATGATAAAAAATTACATGTTTTTTCATTTATTTGGATGACGAAAAACGCCACCTTAAGAAAATTGTTGGGAATAACGAATCCCCGAAAACCGGATTCGATACTAAATCGAACCCCTAAAACGAATGCGGAAGACAAGCCCGGGAAAATCACGTATCACCGATCCTAAAGCACACCACGGATTCGAGCGTACCTTGTTAGCCACAGATTAGACACCGACACCGATAAGAGGAAGAGAATTTGGCCCTGTTCGATCCGATGACGCCTTGAAGGGAAGAAAAACGCTTACTGTTTTTCTTTTCTTTTTGAGAGAGAGCGCGCGGGAGAAGGGAAGACGTACGTACGTTCTTTTCCAAAAGGTGTGTTCTCCCTCTCTCTCATCCCTTTTATACGTCCCTCCATCCACGGGCCTTATTCCTGTGGGCCGGGCTTTTAGGCCCAACATGGGCGGACGGGCCTTAAGCCCATCTCTAATAAAACCATCATCTCCCACTCGCACATGGTGGGCCGAACAGGATTCTCTTTACCTCTCTTCAACATTCATACTGGTGAATAATCCGTGCGACCAGCATACTTTGAGAGCTCGTTGCTATACATCTGTTAGGAATATATAGCAGCTCATATTGGGCGTCACACTCTGAGTAGATTTAGTATGTAGTACCCTAGATCGATCAATCACATTTTATATCTCTCTTGATCTCTTTTAAACATGATATATATATATATATTGTATTCACAATTATAGTTATCACAAAGACAGTCATAATTGGTCGACCAGTGAATACAAAAACTACAATGTGATTCTCCAAAATCGATCTTCCTCTTTCCTTCAAACTCTTAATTTCAGTTCAGCTTGCTTTTCTAGAAATGTCTCATTAGATCGAATCAACTCATGACCATTAGCAACATCCTAAGATAGCAAATACTAAATAGAAATCTCGAGAATAAGTAAAAGTCATGAGGGCACTAAAATTGAGGAACTCTTTTCCTCAAGAGTCTCACACATCATAAAAGTTGAGATCAAACTTTTTGCCACTCTTATTGATCGTCTCATGCATACGTAGTATGAAATACGTATTACGGTATTAACTCATTTCCCAAGGAGCGTATGTCTACATTTTTCAATACCGTACAGATGATAGTTCAGACATACCCAATGTCTAACTTGAGTTCACGTATCTACTCATTCACAAAATTCATCAGAACTTACATCTGGCATCATAGACAGAAAAAGTAAAATATGTGGGTTATTTTACTTTCGAACATCGTAAGTATTATGTCCTCATCTTAACACTTAGTTAAGGCGACATACGTATTTTAAGCTTGAGCTCTCGATTATCACCTAGATAATAAGCTTAAAAACAGTCTCATCTCTATTTATCACACAGTGAATAGAGGCGATTACCCGTGTGAGTGGGCTAATCTTATATCTGTCTGACATACTTCCTCAACCTAAAGTAATGCACTGAGCATTAAGATGCATAAAGATCAAACAAAGATTCATAGGCATTAATAATGAAACAACACTAGTTCATAAATGTGAACAACTCAGGGAAATTACAATCCAGTACATCAAACTCTACGCAATCCTAGAGATTTTACATGACCACAAAACACATCTCTAGGTATTGGCTTTGTCATAGGATCTGCTACCATTCTATGCGTAGATATGTACTGTAAGTTCACATCCTTTCGTGCAACCATATTCTTGACAAAGTTATACTTGGTATCTATATGTTTGGTCTTACCATGATATTTTGGATCTTTAGTGTAAGCTATAGCTGCTTGGCTATCACAGTTAACCAATAATGGATTCGCAGCTTTCTCAATAACACCTAAATGATCCAAAAATCTCTTAAGCCAAACTCCTTTTTGTACCGCTGCTGATAATGCCACGAATTCAGCTTCCATCGTGGACAAGGCTATATACGTTTGCTTCTTACTACTCCATGATATGGCGCCATTGTTTAGTAAGAAAGCAAATCCTGAAGTAGATTTTCTTTCATCTAAATCTCCTTTCCAATCAGCATCTGAATAGCCTTCAAGTCGCAGATCCTTTCCTTGGTAATTCAACTTGTAATCGCGGTTCCCTTGGATACTGAGTATTCTCTTAACAGCTTTCCAATGTCTTTGGACCTGGATTGGATTGGTATCTACTCACCATTCCAACTGCAAAACATATGTCGGGTCTTGTACACATCATAGCGTACATCAAGCTCTTAACAGCATTAGCATAAGGAACATGTTTCATTTGTTCCTTCTCTTGTGGAGTCCTCGGACACAGTCTATGGCTCAATCCTTCACCTTTCGCAATAGGAGTGTCTATGGGTTTACAATCTTGCATACGAAATCATTCAAGAACTTTATTTATATATGATTCTTGCGAAAGAGACAACGATCTCTTCGAACGATCTCTTGAAATCTTAACTCCAAGAATGTATGCAGCCTCACCCATATCCTTCATCTCAAAGTTGGAAGACAATCAACTTTTAACGGTATTAGCAAACTCCATATTGCTCTAAGCAATAAGTATATCATCAACATATAATGATATGATCACAAATTGATTTTTAGATCTTTTGATATACACACAATGATCTTCATCAATTATTGTAAAATCATATGCCATTATGGCATTATGAAAGAATATATACCATTGTCTTAATGACTGCTTAGGCCATATATCGACCTCAAAAGTCGACATACCTTTTCTTCTTGCCCTTTCACTATGAAACCAGCGAGATTGTTCCATATATATTTCTTCCTCTAATTCTCCATTGAGGAAAGTCTTTACATCCATCCGATGTAACTCAAGATCCATACTAGCTACTATTGCCGAATAATGCGAATCGAGGTAAATCTCACTACAGGAGAAAATGTATCTTCATAATCAATTCATTCCTCGTTGATTATACCCTTCGCCACAAGGCGAGCCTTATGCCTTTCTATCGAGCCATCAGCCATTCGCTTTATTTTGAGAACCCACTTGTTCCAATAGCTCAAGTCCTTTTGGAAGATCAACCAGTTCCCGAGACTTGGTTTGATTTCATTGACTCCATTTCCTCTTCCATTGCATGAATCCATTTTTTTCCTTACTAGGGCAATTCGAGCCTCATTAATATTTCTTGGCTCATTCTCATCTTGTGGAGCAACCATAAAAGTTTCCCCTTCAATGTCAAAACGTCGACGGGGAATACTTTGGCAACTTGTTTGCCGTATGGGAGATTGTATGTGGCATCCCAGAAATTCAAAGCCAAGTCTTAAGGTGTGTTAAATGTCTTTAATTAGGTGATAGAATTTTATGGCTTATGCTTTAGCCAATTTGTCTTTCAATTTGATGAATTGTGCTTGTGATTGTGGAAATTTAAATTTAATAGATTAATGCTTGGCCATATGATTCAAATTTCAATAATTAAAAATATTCCAAGAATTTGGCCAAGATGGAAATTGGAATTCAAAAATATTATAGAAGAAATTTCAAAAAAAAAAAAAAAAAGGAAAAAGGATTAGTTTTGGAAATGGGCCTTGGGCCCATTAGCCTAAAGCTTGGTGGGCCAAGCTAGTCGGCCCACTAGGGCCCAATAGGTGGCTGTCGACCAGCCCAAGGGAATGGCCGGTTGGGCTTAGGCCCAAGCCCAAAATCAAATTCAAAATTTAAAAGCCCAAATGACAAGTGGCAAGGATGATGGGCATGCATTGGTGGGATTTTAGGCAAGGTAATCATGAGCTTTTGGGGAAATAAAAGGGGTTAGGAGAGAGAAGTGGCCGGTTTTTGCTTCATTTGGCCGAGAAAAGAGAGAGGGTGAGGGAGAGAGATCGCGAGCGAGAGAGAGGAGCCGAGAGGGAAGGAGGTGGAGCCGAGAGTTGCCGCCGCCCGTCCGCCGTTCGCCCGCCGTCCGACCACCGTACGCCGCCGTGTGTTGTTGTTTGTTCATCTTGGAGGCAAGTGGGGTCCTTAACTTCTCTTGCATGTCTGTTTTCTTGGTTGCATGTTCGGTTTTAGGTGTGGTTTGGGCGAAAAACCGAGGTAAGGGTTGGATGTGTTCAAGCTATGTGACTGTTTTCGTTTGGTTTGTGGTAGTCAGTATCTTAGTCGAGCTTGCATGTGTATTTGGAGTGCGATTTTGGCTTCGGTGTCTTCATGAAAGTTGAAGCTAACATCTTGTAGTATGACATACTCGAATTTCATGGAAAACGATGGTGATATGAGCGGTCAAAAGCTCTGTTATACGGAGACCTCAGATCTGCGAAATCTTCACTGATCTTTTGTTGATTTCTTGGTTGCATGTTGATTTCTGTTGGAGATCTCACCTTGTTGTCTTCATGAAAGTTGTAGGTAACATCCTAAAATACAACATACTTAAATTTGAAGAGAAACAAATGAGTATAGCCTAGTGAATCGGCTAGATCTTTGAGATGGTTGGTTCTGTTGAAGTATACCGAGACACCCGAGACTTCAAGGACTTAAAAGAGGATCATACTTTGGTTATTTAGCCTAGATCTCTTCATGCAACTTGTAAAGGACACATGGATACATAACATACTCGAATTTCAGAGGAAACTAAAGGGATTAGATGGGTCAAACCTAAGTTTTTCGGTGATATGTACTCTGGACGAAACGGTAGAGGTTCCAGAAGCTTCGTGGAGTTGTATAAATTAATCTATGAAGAATTTGGCTTAGAGTTTTTCATGAAAAATGTACGCAAATGTGTTGGCTATTACCCTGTAAAATTTCGTAATTTTTGGAGGCCATATGAGTATTTTAATCGAATTAATTTTAAAACAGTGCAATCTGGCCATTATCCGAATGTTATGTGCTATTATGTGGAAATTTGGGAAATTATGTGAAATGCAAATTGGCCATGAATTTTGTGTGAAATTGTGATTCTAATTGTTTGAATATTATGATTTTTGGAAAATCATAAATATTAAATATAATATTTATTTATGAAAATAAATAAATAAATAAATAAATAAAAATAATAATTAAATAATAATTAAATAAAAGCGGATTATTTTATTGGCCATGAATTCCATTGAAATTATGATGCATTGTTATATGACATTGGTGTATGTATGATCATGAATTGTGATGCATGTGTGTGAATCATATGCCATGTAATAATAAGATTAAAAGGATGGTGAATGTGGATGTGGTATGTGAGTAAGAGGTTGTGGCGGAGGATGATATCTGGTGGCCTAGTGGCATAATTCCAGAGGTTCCCTGGGAGTTTCAGGATGCCCGGAATGTGGGGGGCCGGAAGCCTTGTCGGAGGTTTCTGCCCGAAGGGAGTGACTCGCGATGCCAGGATTGGGGTGCGAGATCCCCGGCTAGAAGGGTAAAGGCCGGAAGCCCTGTCGGAGGTTTCTGCCCAAAGGGAATGCCTCGTGATGCTAGTTGAGATGCGAGATGCCCGGAATGTGGGGGGCCGGAAGCCCAGTGGCCATGAGATGGCTAGAATGCTGGGATCCCTGTCGGAGGTTTCTGCCCGAAGGGATGATAATAATGATGATGATGATGATGAGGATGATAATAACGATGATAATAATGATGATGATATGATGTGATATGCATGGTGATGCATGGTTAATGATGATGTGATATGCATAGTGATGCATGGCTAATGATGATATATATGATGTGATATGCATAGTGATGCATGGCTAATGATGATATGATGTGATATGCATGGTGATGCATGGCTAATGATGATGTGATATGCATGGTGATGCATGGCTAATGATGATATGATGTGATATGCATGGTGATGCATGGCTAATGATGATGAGATATGCATGGTGATGCATGGCTAATGATGATATGATGTGATATGCATGGTGATGCATGGTTAATGATGATGTGATGATAATGATATATGAGATGCCATGATGATGATATATATATGCTATGATGATGCATGAATACGCTTGACATCAAAAAGGTAAGCAATGCCTGCATTGTATGATGGTATGCATGGTGCACTGAGTTGTTATTGGATTTCCCTATCTGCTGAGTGGTTGTACTCACCCCTTTTGGGGATAACATTTCAGATTAGCACTATGCCGCTACACGCTGTTTCGCGTGGGGTATTTTACGGTCTCACGTCCGACGTTGAGGTGGAGTGTACAGAGATAGATTGTCCTCTCGTGCCCGGATTGACGTTTATCCGAGTACGATGCTTAGTTATGTATGATATCGGCTCAGTGGGGCCCCGTCGTACAAGAGTTCATTTCGTGCACGTTCGACGGGATGGAGCGATGCGAGGGATCTTTGCCGCCGCCACCACCTGACGCATCGGGTTGGGTGTGAGACCTGCGCGCAAGGAGTAGGAGCTAGATCACTTTTTGGATGTAGATAGTTGACGCCGGTGATGGGAGGGTTTTGTGTTCATGTGATGTTAGGGGGTCGGAGTTCCTTTTTGAGATTTTAGGTAGGACATGGCGAGTCCTAACCTTTCGGTTTGTGTACCGACCCGAAGGAAACCCCATCTCGCTATATGTATGTATGTAAGCAAAGCGTCAACGTTATTTATAAAATCGTGCTGTTAGTTGGTGTGTATTTGTATCATGGATTAGTAAGGGGAGAGATGGAGATGCTTTAATTTGCTTCCGCTATGAGTTGCGCATGGGACCGCTTTAAAAAAAAAGAAAAGCCTGTAATTAAAGACGCTTGATTTAAGTACGAGATGGAAAAGGAAATAAAATGTAACACCAGAGCTTGTGGCGACCGCCGAGGGGTTCGGGGTGCTACATTGTACACTTTGCACATCATTCCCCATTATGCTCCCACTTGGATTAGATAATGATGATATCGTCTCATCATGTGGGTGTAATTGAGAATGAGTTGAATTCAATTCATCATTTCTCATATCACTCCCACTTGGACGAACTCCACTAAGATCATTATCTTGATCCAAGGTTTCAAATAGGGAGTAATCTTCTCCTATTTCGCCCTTCTTAGGAAGCTCATCCTCTAAGAATGTGACATCTCGTGATTCAAATTCAGTTATACTCCCACTTTCCTGCTCATCTATGAACACATACCTTTTCGAGTGGTCCGAGTATCTTATGAAAATACTCTTCTTTCCTTTGGGACCCAATTTCCCGAACTTGTGAGAGGACTCATGTGTATAGGTAGCACAACCCCATGGCTTAAAAAAACTTAAGTCCGGTTTTCTACCTGTCCATAACTCATATGAAGTGGAAGTAACTGATTTGGAAGGCACACGGTTAAGTATATAGGCAGCAGTTAACAACGCATCACTCCAAAAAGTAATAGGTAAGTTAGCATGTGCCATCATGGACCTAACCATTTCCAGTAGGGTTCTGTTTCTTCTCTTCGCAACACCATTTTGTTGAGGAGTATATGGAATAGACAACTGTCTTTCTATTCCCTTTTCATCACAGAACTTTCTGAACTCATCAGATAAATATTCTCGACCTCGATCGGATCTCAATGCTTTTATTTTCTTGTCTAATTGATTCTCTACCAGGTTTATAAACCTTTTGAAACAACTTATTGCTTCAGATTTATGAGAAATGGGATAGACATATCCGAATCGAGTATAATCATCTATAAAAGTGATGAAATAAATAGCCCCATGCCTTCCTCTCACATTCATTGGACCACGACATCGAATGGATTAAATGCAGAGGAAATTCAGCTCTTTTACCTTTTTCAAATGGTTTCCTTGTCGTTTTCCCTTCTAGGCAATGCTTACATATGGGCAAATCGACTTTTTCAATGTTGCCCAACAAGCACTCTTTGGCTAGTCTATTCATACGCTGTTGGCCAATGTGACCAAGTCTAGCATGCCACACATTCACATCATTATCATATGTATTAGGAGACGTGAGAAGGGAATAACAAACATTTGCATTAATATAATCAATATCTAATACAATGAAACCATCCAGAAAATAACCACAACCATAGTAATTTGTATTCTAAAACAAATCCACACCTCTATTATAGAAGTTCATATTAAAACCTAATTTAACCAACACTAAAACAGACACTAAATTCCGACGAATCTCCGGAGCATACAACACATCATGTAGGAACAAAGTGCGTCTACCACGCATATTCGCTTGGCATGTGCCAATTCCTTTCACTTCAGCTCGGAGTTGTTTCCCACATAGATCCACTTAGTTCCGGTTGGTACTGTCGGAATTCCACGAAGGATCCTCTATCCTTCGCTACATGGTCTGTCGCTCCCGAATCCACAAACACAAAGTATTAGACTTAGTTAAGAATACAGAACTCGACACAAAAGCAAAGTTCTGAAAAGTACAAGGGGTGCATACCTTCTTTGGCTCACGACAGTCGCGAGCATAGTGACCCTTCTTGTCACAGTTGTAGCATTTCACCATTGCAAGCTTTTTCATGCGAGGACGCTTTCCTCTTTCATGTTGGTTAAACTTGGGTTTCTTCCCTGAAGGACTTGCTTCCTTGCCTTTCCCTTTATCAAACCAGTTAGGGCGCTTGCGCTTGGAGCTCGAAGCTCCATTTGAGCTAGAACTAGCATGATAGAGTTCAAAGATCCGGCTTAACCGCCAAGAGGCGGTCCTCTTCCAGCTCAAGATGACGCATTGCATCCTCGAAGGTTTTGATATTTTCATTATGAGTCAGGTGCACCTTCATATGCTCCCAACTCTGAGGCAAGGAACGAATCATTGCTTGCACTTGCTGCTCATCTGTGAGGACATGGCCAGCATCTTTCAGCTCATTTATCATGTTTGACATCTTTCTAAGATGTTGCTTCATGGTTTGACCATGAGGCTTCTTATAAGAGTCAAACTTGATAGTGAGCTGCCTTAGTCTGGTCACCGAAGTATGACCAAATCTTGCCTCCAATGCTTCCCACATTTCTTTGGCATTGTCAAAACGCCTAAACTCTCGCATGACGATATTTTCCATGCTGCTCAGCAACGTGATGCGAGCAATAGAGTTCTTTCTTTTCCATGCAGCAAAAGCTTCCTTATCTCTCTTGTCTTTGTGCAAAGGTTCCTTCTTCGGGTTCTACCATGGTCGGGATAAGAGCCTCAAGTGCTTCTTGCTCTTCCAGCACATATTGGATTTTCATTTGCCAAATTTCATAGTTGTCACCATTGAGCTTTTCACATTTGTTTAGCTCGGCAACTATGCTCTTTGTGACTGAAGCCATTGATCTGAACACATCAGACATATATGCACGAATTATTAATGCCTATCATTTATGCATCCCTATTTGCATAGACCCATCATATTAATGAATAATTTCAAGTAAGACTTCAGAATCAAAAGGTCACTATGTTTCCAATCATCCTCCAAAATCCTAACTTAAAACTATCATTAATATAATTGTCTTATGCAAAATAAATTATATGAAGTTACAAAAACTTCTATAACTACCCATAGCCGACTACCCACAAGAACCAAAGCAATAACAAAAAAGCAAATGATAATTGACATACAATAAAACAATAATGCTTTCAACTAATACAACCAAGATATCGGTTGCTACATCAACAACAATCAGGTAGTAAACATTACATTATATGTCCACAAAGCACATTTAACAAAGATTAACTAATACAACTAACACCAAGTCAGCACACGAACTGGGAAAGATCCTCTTTTGTTCAATTTCTTGATTTTTTCCCTTGTCACAATCCAGTAATATTCATTTACAAAATCCATCACAATTTTCTTATAGGAAGCAGCTCCGTTGACATTCCATATGCGATTCAACACATCTTACCATTCAGGTGGAAGGGTGTTCATGAAAAATCGCACCATTTCTGACTGTGGCATAGGACGACCATTCCATATGACCTATTGAATTTTCCCGTTGACTTCAAGGATATGATCAATTAAGTCACCACTCTCCCATCGATGATCGATCGCCTTAGCTATCAACTTAGAAAGCCTTTCCTTTTGTTCATCGAATCGCGCGAATAGGTGTGCGCAACCTAAGGGGAGGCATAGTTCCTGCAACAAATGCAGAACAAATAAGGGATTACATATAATCCACATAGACTTAATTGAAAAAAGAAACACATTCTTTTCCTTTTTTTTTTTTTGTCAACGGTTAACGGTCAACGGTCAACGGTCAGGTCGTCGGTCAACGGTCAACGGTCAGGTCATCGGTCGTCAGACCGGTCGACCGGTCGGACCGGGTCGGACGAACCGACCGCACGTGCCGCGCGCGTGAGCGGGCTGACGTCACGTAGACGTTAGCCGGCACGTGCCCCGCGCGTGCCAGGCATCCGCGGGTCAGGTCGGGTCGGGTCGGGTCACCGGTCGGGTCGCCGGCCAGTGACCGCTCGGCCAAACGACGTTAGCGCCGACGTCATCGATGACGTCATCCCAGCCGGTTACCGACCGTTGGGTGACGTCATGCCGACGCGCACGCGTTGGTTGGTTCGGCGACCGGCGCGTGCGCGGTTCGCCGGCCGGCGGCGCGCACGTGCGGCTCGCCCGACCAGCGCGTGTACCGCACGCGGCCCAGGCGAGCTGCGCGGGCGCGTCGCGCCCACGCACAGCGCCTTCTGGCCGCGCGTGTGGGCGGGTGCGGCGTCGCCCGGCGGCGCACGACATGTCGCCGGACTCGTCTTGACGAGCCTTTTCACCCTATGCTTTCAGAAATCGATTTCGAATTACAGAAACTCAAAAAATTGGACGAACAGCGCTCGGGTGTCGGGATTTCTTGCCCCGATCCGTACCGGCCGATTAGTATCGCGAAAAATCAATCAAAAAACATGGAAGGGGTCGGGAAAACATGAACTAGGGCTCTGATACCAATGTTGGGAATAACGGATCCCCGAAAACCGGATTCGACACTAGATCGAACCCCTAAAACGAATGCGGAAGACAAGCCCGGGAAAATCACGTATCACAGATCCTAAAGCACACCACGGATTCGAGCGTACCTTGTTAGCCACAGATTAGACACCGACGCCGGTAAGAGGAAGAGAATTTGGCCCTGTTCGATCCGATGACGCCTTGAAGGGAAGAAAAACGCTTACTGTTTTTCTTTTCTTTTTGGAGAGAGAGAGCGCGCGGGAGAAGGGAAGACGTACATACGTTCTTTTCCAAAAGGTGCGTTCTCCCTCTCTCTCATCCCTTTTATACGTTCCTCCATCCACGGGCCTTATTCCTGTGGGCCGGGCTTTTAGGCCCAACATGGGCGGACGGGCCTTAAGCCCATTTCTAATAAAACCATCAAAAACAAACCCCAGACCGATGGATAATCCGACTTCACCGACATGGATCCGGTAAGCAGTGAGCCAAAGCCTAAACAGGTTAATTCTGCAACCTACCTGGCACGCGTTGCTTGATCGATCTCCGGGGAGGTCAACTCAAAGGACCATAAGCATTGGCTTCATGAGATAAGCATTCTTTGAGCTCAGATAAGCCATGGTTTATCTCAGGCCTGCCCATCGAAGTTAGGCTCACGTAGGACATTGCTGTCTCCACTGCTTTTCAAACTGATGCAGTGTTGAAGTGGCCTTGGAGCCTCTGATCCGCAATGCTGTGTAGAACCCCTTGCTCTATGAGAGGAGTCCCCCATTCAATAATGTTGGTGCTGCTCTTCAGGCTCCTTATGATGGCTGGTCTGCCGGTGATGAGGTCGAGCAGTATGATCCCAAAGCTGCACATGTTGCTCTTCCAACTAAGATTGTCAGATGATTGAAATCAGAAAGTCAGAAAGCGAGATTTGTTCAGCAAAACCATGGAGAGCCGGAGGCATAACAGATACTAAAAAATTGGGAGCTAAAGCTTTTCTTCAGTAGTTCTAAATTGTTGGAATCAGGCCTAAGCCCAATTGCCTAACTTAGACAGGGGCCTGTCAATTGGTTGAGCTGAAGATCGAGCTTTAGCCGATGCCCAAGCCATCTTATTTGTTATATATCACAGAAATTCACCTAACAATCTGAGGGTCCGCTAGAGGGAGAAGAGATTGCTCAAGCCTGCTTCAACTAAATTATCTTATTCTTAGGGTAGTGCCTTGTGGAGCCTAATAGGCAAAAATTTAGCCCCAGCTGTGATAATGATATACTGTTAAAATCACTGTACCTATTATTAGGTCTAGTTTCAAGGTTAATAGAGTCTTGAGATCACTCACTTGGGATCAAGGTAACCTGGCGTGCCAGCTGGGCGAGTTGAAACGTGAGAGTCCTGGATTGGTCGCGAAAGCTTTGGATAGCCCAAAATCTGTTATCTTCGCAGCATGTTTTGTCTAATGAAAGAAAATCGATTATTATTGCTTCGTCCAATTTATACCTTGAGCAGCATCGATTGCAATGTTCAATCTTTGTGACCAGCTCAAGACATTCACATTATCTTCTGTAGACATGAAGAATAAGCTCAAGAAAGTCACCACAATGAATGCTTTTCGGACTTAATCGTACTGCAAACATTGAAGGAGACAAGTTACACTTCTGCTAGTACTCTATATAGTTGCCTTGCTAGTTATGAACATCTCTTATAACTGTTATATATAGTTCGTTGAGCAACCAATTTGGAAACACGATATTGCTATAGTACTGCGTACCTGATAAAAGTTGCCTGAGGTTTCCATAATAGATGAAGTCGCAAAATTAGTGCCATGCCACAAGCATGATTGCAATATCCAATTAGAGAAACCAAGTTCCTATGGTAAATAATCGTCAGAAGTTTTGCCTGCACTCAGCATGGAAAAAATGAAGAAGAATCATAAACTCGTTAAGGTTAAATAGAACGGCTGGTGCAAAAAGAAAAATAAAATAATAATATTTCTAGATGGCGTTATCCATTCATAGAAAATCAATTCGATTTCATGTTCTTACCTCGGCTAGAAATTCCTTGTGACCTTGCCGTGAAGACTGGCAGAGCATTTCACCTCAACTTTGGAGCCATCATGAAGAGTTCCAAAATAGGCTTTCCCAAATCTGCCTTCTCCGATCACCACCTTAAAATTCTCAGTGATGCGCGGGACTTCGTCGCATCGAAATGGTCGTTTTTTCATCATTTTGAATGTACCCTCATTTGGCTCTCTTGCGTTAACTAGACAAAGGAAGACTAATTGATTACCACAAGTGATCATTGGGTAGAGATTATACTCGAAAAAGGAAATGAAAATCACCTTCGTCTTCTCCTTGTGGTTCTCCAAATTATGATGACGAGAGAACGCACGAAGATTAGGGCTAAAATGGATGAACTAATTATATAATCGGCGCAATTTAATTTCTCCTGTTCTGTGCTTGGCCCTTTGCGCTAGGACTGGGATCTGGCTCGGACACATATTTTTGAGACGTATATGGATTTCCTTCTACACTGTAATATTGTAATTAGTTATACATTAAAAAGGATTAAGATATCTGGGAAGAAATCCTGTCTTTTTTGGGGATTAATATTATGTTTTTCTTTACTGTGGCCTTAAACTTAGATAAAAATTGGGAAAATGTCACAAACAGTCCCTAAACTCCTACTTAATGGGCAATTTTGTCCCTAGACTTTTAATTTGTTCAATTTGATTATTGAATTATCGATAAATGTCCGATCTAGTCCCTAACTATCTGAATATTGACCAATTTCATCCTTCCGTTAGTTAAAGTTAACGAAGTTGGCTTACATAGCTTTTAGTCTCTTAAATATAAAATAAAAAAGGACATGTGGAATATCAACATGGAAATTACCTTTAAAACAAGTCAAATTGTGGCCACCATCAAAAAAAGAGATACAAATCACTTCTTCTCTCTGCTTTCGTGATTAGTGCTCTCATCTCTAGCTGACCCCTAATTTGTTTTCCTTTTTTAAGATATACATTAACTCATAATTCTAGTAATCCAACTTAGTTCCATGTCATCAATTAATGCTCCATGTCATCACTTAACGGTTTGAACAAACGGAAGGACTAGATGGAACATTTGTTAATAGTTCATGGACCAAATTGAGCAAATCGAAAGCTTAGGAATGAAATTGAATATTAGATGAAAGTTCATGGACCATTTGTGACATTTTCCCATAACAATTAGGAAACAAGAATGATTAGAATTTCTATTGTCAGTTTGAGATTAACTTCAAGTCTTGGATCATGTACCTCAACTTCAACGTTCCATCTGCCTCCTTCTTCATAAGGGCTTAAGGAATCGCACCGCTTAAATTGTTTTTGCTTAAGTTTTTGCAAATGGAGAGAGCAAAACGCATATTAAAACTCTCAATTATTTAATAATGAACTGTTCATGTTGACTGAGTTCTTGCATAACCAAGTGGGAAGCAACATACTAAAGCAAGTCTCGGTAACTGACAGCGTTTGCAGGCTTCGCAGTTGGGCAAAAGTTGTCGGTATCGGACCGCTCAAACCGCTGCTTGATAAATCCCTAAATAAAAGAGATGGCATTCTGAATTAGTAGACGAGTGACAAGGTAATTTGATCTAGCTTTGCAGATGCAAATAATGTTTGTCGAATCGTCCCTCCTGAGAGGCTATATGTGTAGATGATTGTATGCAAATGGATATTTATTCACTGAATTTTTATTATGTCCAATGTTAGTAGAATTTTCGGTTCACACAGAGGTAGCTTCTACATATCAAAAAGTGTTATTTTTCTTGTGTACGTGTATCTATACTCTTTTTCTTGAAAGATCAAAATCCTAATTTGCATAAATTAGGAGATATATTAGGAGATATTCAAACTTACAAGATGGCCAAATCGGTGAGATTGGGGAAGGAATCGGATACACCCCCCTTTCAACGTGCTGAAGCTCAAATTCCTGTACAAATGCCACTTTCATTACCAAAAGCTTGTTATTTGTTAAAGGAGATCTCAATCAATACGGAAACAAAGATTGACCGATTGCATCAAGATTCAAGTTTGGTCAAACGAAATGACAAGAATTACTTAAATAGTTGCACCTCCAATGAGATGATCCTCAGAGGACTGATAATTGCAACTCAATCCTTTCCACAAATAATCTTGTCAAGCGCATAAATCGCTTTGCCAGCTATCTCATACTATTGCATATGTTTTCTTTATGTTGACAGTCGCGTTGACTGCGATTTTCCCAATCGGCACAAAATTATTAACCAATATAGATGAATCATACAGATGGAAAAATGTATGTGTCGCATGAAAACTGGAACAAGGCATGCATAAAATTACCATCATTGAGTGCCATCTGAGAGATCGGTAGATCATTAGTGTTGAAAATCTCGAGGGCGTTGATCATTGGCAGGAGGGTGGATTGGGACGTGGTGGCGAGAGTGAAGTTGATCTCGGTTTGACCAGTGATGGGCTGCGAAACAACAGTCACCGGGGTCGAGTACTGTGGCCTGAGCATGGCGGTCAAGTTCCCTTCCATGGACACAGTGAAATCCCTCACTTGGCCCGGTCGAAGAACTTCGATCTCGGCGAAGTGTAAGACGATATACCAGGTTTCGCCGGGATTGGAAGACCAATAAATGTACATGAAAGACCGGACTTTGTTTTATTTTTGTGCGGACATCAGCACTTCGGCTGCAACAACATAAGCATCGTTGCAGCTTGTTAGGTCGATAACCGTGGTGGAGGTAATCGATGTGAAAGCATCATACTCTTGGGCATCCCAAATGCGATCATAGTCATCTTGCGGGTGCCTATTTGAAAGACAAAGTGACCAACTAATTAGTGAGAAGGCGACTCCATGTATAAATTCACTCTTCGAGTTTCCTTTTCGGAAATTCGACATGTGCAATTCAAGTCGATTCGTTATAGAATATATATTAAGAAAATGAAGTTTTGGATATTGTTATTGGAATAAGAAAACAAAAGATCATTTATATGTGACGGTGGATCCAATATTCTCTTGCCATTTGGTCGCTAGAGCACCCGAATCAATATGGTAAGTTTTGCTGTCCAAAAGTCGCAACTCTATGGCTGAAATGAAAGGTTTTCCTGTACCCTTATTCACTAGGCATACTTGTATGTAATCTCTTGGGGCAACATCAATGATTTTGCTCCACGTGTAGTTTAGTGAGTCCACCGTGGCCCAATAGTTTGTGTCCACATGCAAATCGAACACTTAGGGCCATTCCTTTACTATTGTAATTCCCATAGAAAAAGGTTCCCCTAATCGAGTATTTTTCGTTCTTGCCTTGCTCTGGTTGAAAAGTGATGGTTTTATGTGATGGGCTTAAGGCCCGTCTGCCCATGCTGGACCTAAAAGCCCGGCCCAAAAGATTAGGACCCATGGATGAAGGGGTACGTTTCTATTTTTTGAGGGAACGTATATAAGGGATGAAAGAGAGAGATGAAGACACCCTTTGGCATAATAACGTACGTTTTCTCTCCTTCTCTCCCTCCAAAAAGAAAAATGAGCGCAAACGGCGACACCGTCTTCCTTTTAAGGCCAATCGACGTCATCGGATCGAACGGGATTGGTTTTCTCTTCCTCTTATCAGCATTGGTGTTTAATCTGTACCTAACAAGGTACGCTCGATTCCGTGGTGTGCTTTAGGATCGGTGATACATGTTTTTCCCGGGCTTGTCTTCCGCATTCGTTTTAGGGGTTCGATTTAGTGTCGAATCCAGTTTTTGGGAATCCGACAATCCCAACATTGGTATCAGAACCCTAGTTCATGTTTTCCCGACCCCTTTGATGTTTTTTTGATTGTTTTTTCGCTAAAATAATCGGCCGACACGGATCGGGGCGAAAATCCCTGACACCCGAGAACTGTTCATCCATTTTTTCGAGTTTTTGTAAGTCGAAATCAATTTCTAAAAGCATAGGGTGAAAGAGTTCATCGAGACGAGTCTGTAGACATGTCGTGCGCCACCGGGCGACGCCGGACACGACTACACGCGCGGCCAGAAGCCGCTGCGTGTGGGCGCGACGCGCTCGAAGCGCTGGCTCGGCCAGCGCGTGCTGACGTCACCGTGACGTCACGGTAACCGCCCGGATGACGTCATCGATGACGTCATCGCCGACGACCGTTGGCCGGCCGGTCACCGGCCGGCGACCCGACCCGACCCGACCCGCATCGGCTCGGCGCATGCCGCGCACGTGCCGGGCCGACGTCTGCGTGACGTCAACCCGCACACGCGGCATGTGCCGGTCGGTTCGTCCGACCCGGCCCGACCGGTCCGACCGGTCCAACCACCGACGACCTGACCGTTGACCCGTTGACCGACGACCGTTGACCGTTGACCATTGACCTAAAAAAAAAGAAAAAAAGGAATTTGTTTCTTTTTTTCGATTATGTCTATGTGGGTTATATGTAATCCATTATTTATTCTGCATTTGTTGCATGAATCATGGAAAATTATGTATTTTCCCTTATGTATATTATGGATTATAAGTAATCCATTTTAGTTCTGCATTTGTTGCAGGAACTATGATGCATTATGCACAGATATCTGCAATCCCGAGAACGGACGAGGGAAGTGCAAGACTTAAAAGGCTGATGACAGAGTTAGCTAATTATCGGTGGCATAACTGTGATTTAGTATCACATGTGGTCAGGGTCAATCAGATGATACAGGAAATCATTTGGAATGGTTATCTTATGCCGGATTTTGAGAAGGTGCCGGCTTTGATGAACACTCTTCCACCTAAATGGCAAGCAGTGTTAGATCGGCTATGGGAGGTCAACGTGGTCCCGGGTTATAGGAGACTAGTGGTAGCTTTTGTTAGAGAGTACTATAGGATTGAGTTAACTAAAACTTCAACCCTTAGATTGAGCGCCATATGGCGCAAAGTGAATGTGCCTTGGAGGCGACATGAAAGCTCTTCAAATTTTTTTCCGTGGTTGGCAAATGTGCCTTCAAATTTCTTAGATATTTTGACTGATAGATTAGAAGGAACATTCCCTATTTATTTCTTAGATTAATTTGAGATGTTTTTGGGTGTGAATATCTCTTTCTAAGTTGATATTTTCCTTTGCATATATTGCTTAGTGTAATGGATAGTTGTATTATGTGAAAGCATTATTGTTTTATTGGATGTCAATTATTATTTGCTTTCTGTTATTGCTGGTTGCTGTGGGTAGTTCATAGAAGTTTTTGTAACTTCATAGAATTTATTTTGGATAAGATAATTATATTAATAATAATTTTGAGTTAGGATTTTTGGAGGATGATTGGAAACATAGTGACCTTTTGATTCCGAAACCTTATTTGAAATTGTTCATTGATATGATGGGTCTGTGCAAAAAGGATGCATAAATGATAGGCATTAATTATTCGTGCATATATGTCTGATGTGTTCAGATCGATGTTTTTCAGCAACTAAAAACGTAATTGCTGATATGAACGGCAACAATTGTGAAATATTGAATATGAAGATTCAATATGTGCTGGAAAAGCAAAAAGCACTAGAAGCTCTTGACCATGTTATAGAAGATCTTGAGGATGTTGTGCGACACCTTGAGCTAGTAGAGGACCGCCTAACGGCATTTGAGTCGAAAATAAATATTTGCAATGCTGGTTCTAGCTCAGAAAGGGCTTTGAGCTCTAAGCGCAAGCGTATTGATTCGTTCAATATGTGGGAATGCAAAGGATCAAGTCCTTATTGCAAGAAATCAAGAGTTAACCAACACAAGAGAGGAAAACGTCCTCAAGTGAAGAAAATGTCAAGGGTGAGGTGTTACAATTGTGACAAGAAAGGTCACTATGCTCGCAACTGTTGTGAGCCGAAAAATGTAAACACCTCTTGTACATTTGAGAACTTCGCTTATGTGTCAAGTTCTGTATTATTGGCTGAATCCAATCTTTTGTGGACTATAGATTCAGGAGCAACAGACCATGTAGCGAAGGATAAAGGATCCTTCGTGGAATTCCGACAATACCAACTGGAACTAAGTGGATATGTGTAGGAAATAACTTCAGAGCTGAAGTTAAAGGGATTGGCACCTGCCAATTAAACATACGTGGTGGACGCACCTTGTTCCTACATGATGTTCTATATGCCCTAGAGATTCGTTGAAATTTAATGTCTGTTTTGGTGTTGGTCAAGCTTGGTTTTAGTAATGAACTTCCATAATAGCGGTGTAGATTTGTATTTGGATACAAACTACTATGGTTGTGGTCACTTTCTAGATGGTTTTATTGTACTAAATGTTGACTGTGGTGACGTCAATATTTGTTATTCCCTTGTTTCACGTCTTCTACTTCATATGATAATAATGTGATTATGTGGCATGCTAGACTTAGTCATATTGGCCAACAACGTATGAATAGACTAGCCAAAAAGGGCTAGTTGGGCAACATTGAAAAAGTCGATTTGCTCATATGTAAGCATTGCCTAGTAGTGAAAACGACAATGAAACCATTTAGAAAAGATAAAAGAGTTTAATTTCCTCTGCATTTAATCCATTATGACGTCTGTTGTCTAATGAATGTAAGAAGAAGGCATGGAACTGTCTATTTCATCACTTTTATAGATGATTATACTCGATTCGGATATGTCTATTTGATTTCTCATAAATCTGAAGCATTAAGTTATTTCAAAAGGTTTATGAACTTGGTCGAAAATCAATTAGACAAGAAAATAAAAGCATTAAGATCCGATCGAGGTCGAGAATATTTATCTGATGAGTTCAGAAAATTATGTGATGAAAAGGGAATAGAAAAACAGTTGTATATTCCATATACTCCTCAACAAAATGGTGTTGCAGAGAGAAGAAACAGAACCCTACTGGAAATGGTTAGGTCCATGATGGCGCATGCTAACTTACCTATTACTTTTTGGAGTGATGCGTTGTTAACTGCTACCTATATACTTAACTGGGTGCCTTCCAAATGAGTTATTTCCACTCCATATGAGTTGTGGACAGGTAGAAAACTGGACTTAAGTTTTCTTAAGTCATGGGGTTGTGCTGCCTATACTCATGAGTCCTCTCACAAGTTTGGGAAATTGAGTTCCAAAGGAAAGAATAGTATTTTAATGAGATACTCCGAACACTCGAAAGGGTACGTGTTCATAGGTGAGCAGGAAAGTTGGAGTATAACTTAATTTGAATCACGGGATGTCACATTCTTAGAGGATGAATTTCCTAAGAAGGGCGAAATAGTGGAAGATTACTCCCTATTTGTAATCTTGGATCAAGATAATGATATTAGTGGAGTTCGTTCAAGTGGGAGTAATATGAGAAGTGATGAATTGAATTCAACTCATTCTCAATTGCAACCACATGATGAGACGACGTCATCATTATCTAATCCTAGTGGGAGCATAATGGAGAATGATGTACTAAGTGTACAATCTCCCAAACGGCGAACAAGTCGCCAAAGAATTCCCCGTTGATGTTTTGACATTGAAGGGGAAACTTTTATGATTGCTCCGCAAGATAAGGATGAGCCAAGAAATGTTAATGAGACTCTGAATTGCCCTAATATGGAAAAATGGATTCATGCAATGGAAGAGGAAATTGAGTCAATGAAGTCAAACCAAGTTTGGGAACTGGTTGATCTTCCAAAAGGACGCAAAGCTATTGGGAACAAGTGGGTCCTCAAAATAAAGCGAAAAGCTGATGGTTCGATAGAAAGGCATAAGGCTCGCCTTGTGGCGAATGGGTATAATCAACAGGAAGGAATTGATTATAAAGAAACATTTTCTCCTGTAGCAAGATTTACCTCGATTCGCATTATTCTGACAATAGTGGCTAGTATGGATCTTGAGTTACATCAAATGGATGTAAAGACTGCTTTCCTCAATGGAGAATTAGAGGAAGAAATATAAATGGAACAACCTGCTGATTTCATAGTGAAAGGCTAAGAAGAAAAGATATGTTGACTTTGGGGGTCGATATATGGCCTTAAGCAGTCGTCAAGACAATGATATATACGTTTTTCATAATGCCATAATGGCATATGACTTTACAATGATAGATGAGGATCATTGTGTATATATCAAAAGATCCAAAGATCAATTTGTGATCATATCATTATATGTTGATGATATACTAATTGCCGGAAGCAATATGGAGTTTGTTATACTGTGAAGAATTGGTTATCTTCCAACTTTGAGATGAAAGACATGGGTGATGTTGCATACATTCTTGGAGTTAAGATTTCAAGATTGTAAACCCATAGACACTCCTATTGCAAAAGGTGAAGGATTGAGCCATAAACTGTGTCCAAGGACTCCACAAGAGAAGGAACAAATGAAACATGTTCCTTATGCTAGTGTTGTTGGAAGCTTGATGTACGTTATGATGTGTACAAGACCTGACATATGTTTTGCAATTGGAATAGTGAGCAGTTACCAATCCAATCCAGGTCAAGCACATTGAAAAGCCGTTAAGAGAATACTAAGGTATCTAAAGGGAACTACTGATTATACGCTGAGTCATTAAGGAAAGGATCTGCGACTCTAAGGCTATTATGATGCTGATTGGGGAGGAGATTTAAATGAAATGAAATCTACCTCTGGCTTTGTTTTCTTACCGAATAATGGCACCATATGTTAGAGCAGTAAGAAACAAAAGTGTATAGTCTTGTCCACGATGGAAGTTGAGTTCGTGGCATTATCAGCAGCAGTATAAGAAGGTGTTTGGCTTAAAAGATTTTTTGGATCATTTAGGTGTTATTGGAAGTGCTGCAGATTCATTGTTGGTTAACTGTGATAGCCAAGCAGCAAAAGTGTGCACCAAAGATCCAAAATATCATGGCAAGACCAAACCTATAGATACCAAGTATAATTTTGTCAAGGATATGATTGCACGAAAAGATGTGAACTTAGAGTACATACTACGCATAGAATGGTACCAGATCATATGACAAAGCCAATACCTAGAGATGTGTTTTGTGGCCAAATGAAATCTCTAGGATTGCGTAGAGGCTGATGTACTAAATATTGTAATTTCCCTAAGTGTTCACATTTGATAAATTTGTGTTTTTATCATTAATGCCTATGAATCTTTGTTTGATCTTTATGCATCTTAATGCTGAGTGCATTACTTTAAGTTGAGAAAGTATGTCGGACAGATATAAGATTAGCCCACTCACACGGGTAATTGCATCTATTTACTGTGTGATAAATAGAGATGAGACTGTTTTTAAGCTTATTATCTATGTGATAATCGAGAGCTCAAGCTTAAAATACGTATGTCGCCTTAACTGGGTGTTAAGATGAGAACATAATACTTATTATGTCCGAAAGTAAAATACCCCACATATTTTACTTTATCTGTCTATGATGCCAGATGTGAGTTCTGATGAATTTTGTGAATGAGTAGATACGTGAACTCAAGTTAGACATCGGGTATATCTGAACTGTCATCTGTACGGTATTGAAGGTGTAGACATACGCTCAATGGGAAAGGAGTTAATACCGTAATACGTATTTCATACTACGTATGCATGAGACGACCAATAAGAGTGGCAAAAGTTTGATCTCAACTTTTATGTCGTGTGAGACTCTTGAAGAAAATAGTTCCCTCAATTTTTTAATCCCCTCATGACTCTTACTTATTTTCAAGATTTCTATTTAGTGTTTGCTATCTTAGGATGTTGCCAATGGTCATGAGTTGATTCGATCTAATGGGACATTTCTAGAAAAGCAAGCTAAACTGAAATTGAGAGTTTGAAGGAAAGAGGAAGATCGAATTTGGAGAGTCACACTGTAGTTTTGTTTTCACTAGTTAACCAATTATGACTGTCTTTGGGATAATCATAATTGTGAATACATTTTATATATCATTGTTTGAAAGAGATCAAGAGAGATATAAATGTGATCGTTCGATCTAGGGTACTGCATACTAAATCTACTCAGGATGTGATGCCCATTATGAGCTACTATATATTCCTAACAGATGTATAGCAACGAGCTCTCAAAGTATGCTGGTCGCATGTATTATTCATCGGTATGAATGTTGAAGAGAGGTAAAGAGAATCCTGTTCGGCCCATCATGTGCGAGTGGGAGATGATGGTTTTATGTGATGGGCTTAAGGCCCGTCCACCCATGTTAGGCCTAAAAGCCCGGCCCAAAAGATTAGGGCCCATGGATGAAGAGGTACGTTTCTATTTTTTGAGGGAATGTATATAAGGGATGAAAGAGAGAGATGAAGACACCCTTTGGCATAATAGCGTACGTTTTCTCTCCCTCTCTCCCTCCAAAAAGAAAAATGAGCGCAAACGACGACACCGTCTTCCCTTCAAGGCCAATCGACGTCATCGGATCGAACGAGATCGGTTTTCTCTTCCTCTTATCGGCATTGGTGTTTAATCTGTGGCTAACAAGGTACGCTCGATTCCGTGGTGTGCTTTAGGATCGGTGATACATGTTTTTCCCGGGCTTGTCTTCCGCATTCGTTTTAGGGGTTTGATTTAGTGTCGAATATAGTTTTTGGGAATCCGACAATCCCAACAAAAAGTATAGCAATTCTTAGTACCATTAGGAAAGCTTCTCAAGTTCGTCAATTGTTGCATGTTGTTCTAGATGAGATTATTGGAGACTTGCATCACATGTCTGGAGTCTACGAATCCGGTATCTGCCTCGTAGAATATGTTGAGAACATTATTGTGGTAATCATTCGGTGTGCCATAATCAATGTTTATGAAGCCCGTTGTTAAAAATAACCCAAAAGAAGAAGAAGAAGAAATAGTTGAGGAGTTTTTCTTGAGAACAATGTTCTTTGAAACTAATTTTATTTATAGATAAACCTCTCAAGAGATTTTGCAATAAGTGTGAAACTTTATAAAATGGTGAATTACTCTGTTTATACTAGGTGGGGGACTATAAGTTAAATGAGAAGCAAGAAGGCCGCTTTACATGTGACATGCCTGATTTATTTGGTAAGAAATAATTAATTGAATTTTTCTAGGTAGAAAACTTATAATATCAGCCTTTGTTTAGTTTAATGACCTTATCTTGAATGGTTAATTGACAAATAGAATGAAAACACTGGACAGAAAATATCGATATTATTTAGAATCGCTTGTGAAAGGAAAATTGACACGATATGTTCCATGCATATTAGATAAAATTGTATTTGCTTATTGGAAAAACTGATGATACGAATATACAATTGCTTCCCGTACAAGATTTGGTTGAGGCAAAGCCACTCTAGTTTACATTAATTTCTTGAAACCAAATGATATATATATGAGAGAGAGAGAGAGAGAGAGAGAGAGAGAGAGAGCTGGGGTTGTCTTGTCCTTGAACATAAAGTCCGAGAGCAAGACAAAGAAATGACACAGATCGAGTCTTCATTGTTCTTTCACAAGTACGATTTTGCCAGCTTTGTCTTCCTCTGTGAGAGAGAGAGAGAGAGAGAGAGAGATTTCTAAGTACATTGCGACATGAAGCCTAGGTAAAGCCATTGATATAGAGAGTTAACAAAGAGACTCGGTTCGCTATCTTGCACATCCATTGACTTATACAAGCGCTTGACCTTGTAAAGATTATGTCACATTACTTAGGTATCCTTGCGGATTCTGATAGGTACACGAATGTTTCTAAGCTTATTTTATTCAGCACTAAAAGATTGCCAATATTCATAAATATCTCAAGAATATAAAGCTATAGGGTTTTTGAGAAAAATTAAAAGAATGTGAGGATGAAACATGAAAAGGACATATAAGATTGTGGGGATAAGTACACTAATGGTGCCATAAGTTGTGTACAGCGCTCACTTTAGTGCCAAAAGTTTCCGTCGAATCACTTAAATGCCAAATTGGAGGAAAAATGATCACTTTGGTGCCACCGGCGAGAACTTCCGGCCAAAATAATTACGTTGCCTTTATATATATATATATATATATATATATATATATATATATATTTTAAAAAAAAATTGATGTGGCTTAAGATTGTCCACGGTGGATAGCATAAAACGACGCCGTTTTCCTTTCTTCGTAAAAAACGACGTCGTTTCTTGCCATCCATTGTGGATTCACATAAGAAACGACGCCGCCTTGCTCCATAGCAAAAAATGATGTCGTTGCAGAGGGAGTAAAATAGGGTTCGTATATGGTTCTCCTCAACGCCGGCCGTAGCTTGCTCACCCACCGTCGTTCACCCACCGCTGTTCGCTCGCCCGCCGTCGCTCGGCCATCGCTGTAGTTGCGCCATCGTTCACAATCGTTCAGGTTTGTCATGTTCTCTACGTTGATTAATTTTGCGAAAAAATTTAGGGTTCCGACAGGCAAGTTAGGGCATGGAGGGCAAATTGAGGGCTCGGCTCAGGGGGAAAGTAGTGGGAAAAGTGGTGGGGATGTCACTTTTATGGGGATGGAATAGAAAAATTGATTCTTCCATCGTTTGTTCACTTTTTGTTGTGGGGACCGAATAGAAAAACAGGGTGCGAAGGGGCTTGACTCGGATGGAAACAGTGGTGGGACCAAATTTGTTTGTTTAATTAATTGGACTGCTTTTGTGGGGGACCGAATGTGAATGTGATTAAATTGAAAAATGGGTGGTGGGGACCTCACTTTGTTTATTTAATTCGGTTTCTTTTGTTTCTGTAAATGCACCGAATTTGGGAGATTTTAGTCGCATTTGTTCCTTGACAACAAAATGACAAGAACCTGCATGTGAAGTTGCCGATTCTATCATGTGTTTCCAACAAAATGACAATGACTCTTTTTCTTTTTTTTTCATTGGGTGCAGCATCGACATGGACGCAAATCAAGTAGGTGTCATTGTTTGCTATGATGGAGAGTTTGTTATTGACACTGAAGATTGGAAATATAGTGGTGGAAATGAAGGTACTATTTATGTCAATGTTTGGAAGCCATCATATATTGATTTTATGAGGGATTTGGTATATTTTTTACGATGCAAAGTGCAAAAACTACATTACTGTGTTCCTGGGAAAGAATTGAAGGATGGGTTGATATTTTTTAATGACGATAATGGTATTAAGGATATCATTTACCATTATCTTCATGGTGAAGAAGCTAAGGTATATGTTGAGTATTATAGTGATGATGAGGATGGGGATGATCAGACCACCACTGAAGGAGGAGAAGTGAAGGATCCTGTTCAAGCGAGTAATCAGGTTGGGGATGAGTTTAGGTTAGATGGAGGGCAAAATGAGAGGAAGATAAGTCATATTGATAGAGATGAACAAAAAGGGAGATATCCTGAAATCTTGGATGAAGATTTAGGTGAAGATATGGGCGATGAAGACTTCATTGGATTAGAATAGGAAATTGCTTTATCTAGTGAATCAGAAGATGAATGTTTGGCTTTAGTAAATTTCCCAAGTGACGAAGATGATGATGAACTCACACAGTCAAGACAAGAGCAAAGGGAATTTCTGAGAAAAAAACTTGCAGCTTCAGCAAAAAGGCCCGAGCCAGTAAATAGGTATGGAGATCCAGCTAAGGGTAATAGAAGTGAAGATGAAGAAAGCTGTGGCGATGAAGTTGCTGGTTCGGAAAACGAGCTTGATAATGATGATGAAGAACCTGCTCCTCGAAGAAAAAGTAAGTACCCTTGCTATTATCCGACTGTGATAAACCTGTTTTGTCAGTGGGCATGAGATTTGATGATGACAAACAGTTCAAGGAAGCTGTTGTGAAGAACTCAATTGATGAATAGATGAGCGTTAAATTCATTAGAAACACGAAGGAGTTTGTGAGAGCTAAGTGCTCACAACCTAATTGTTCGTGGAAACTCTATGCTGCGCTTAGTAAGAATGGGTCATTTCAGATTAGGTCCTTTCAGGAGGAGCATACTTGTCCAATTATCTTTAATAATAAAAGGGTAACAAGTGTGTGGTTATCAAAGCATTTTTTCAATACTATCAAAGTAATACCTGAGATCAAGAGTCCTCAATTTCAACAGTTAGTGAATGAGCAAGTGGGGGTTAATGTGTCGAGGAATCAATGTAAGAGAGCAAAGATGAGGGTGATGAAGATATTGATGGGTGGGTATAAGGAAGAATATACGCAGGTATGTGATTATGCTGGTGAATGTATGTTTCAAAACCCATCTAGTAGGGTATATGTAGAGGTTGTGGAGAGGCCACTCCTTGATCTTGGGCCTAGATTTGATAGATTTTATGTCTGTTTTGATGCATGCAAACGGGGCTTCTTGGCTGGTTGTAGAAGAGTTATAGGATTGGATGGATGCTTTCTAAAGGGTTTATGTAAGGGGGAGTTGTTGGTTGTTGTGGGGAGAGATGCCAATTATCAAATGTTCTCGATAGCTTGAGCGGTGGTAAAGATAGAGAACAGCGATATTTGGTCCTGGTTCCTAAAAAATTTAATGACTGACCTTGAGATAACCGATGGGGGAGGATGAGCATTCATGAGCGATCAATAGAAGGTAATTTCATTGTCAATTAATTCACTCCCTTTTAGTATTAGTCACTTGCATATTTTTCTTGACTTGTATTTATTGGTTTGAATTTTTGTAGGGACTTATTCCTGCATTGGCTGAATTGATGCCACATGCTGAGCATAGAATGTGCGCGAGGCACATATATGCAAACTAGTCAAGGAACTTTGAAGGAGATAGGCTGCAGAAGCAGTTCTTGCAGATAGCAAAGAGTACGAATATGGCTGATTTCAGATTAGCCAAACAAGGATTGTTGCAGCTGACAAATGAAGGTTTTGATGCACTCTTCCAGACAGAAGCTAAGCACTGGTGTTGGGCCTTCTTCAGCGAAGAGTTCAAATGCGATATCATTGATAACAACCTCAATGAAGCTTTCAATGGTAGAATTTTAGAGGCCAGGTGCAAACCAATCATCAGCATGCTTGATGATATTCGAGTTATGGTTATGACTAGACCGCATAGGCAAAGAAATGAGGCTACAAAATGGAGTAGAGACTGTGGCCCTAGGATTGTGAAGAGATTGGATGCAAATATTGCTGCTAGTAGGTTCTGCCATCCAGTTTGTAATTGAGATAATGGATATGAGATTATTCAAAATTAGGATAAGTATGTTGTCAACATGGATAGAAGAAAGTGTTCATGTCGAGCTTGGCAACTGAATGAAATTCCCTGTGCCCATGCCATTTGTGCTATTAAGATGAAACAAGAAAACCCAGATGATTACCTACATGATTGGTACAAAAAAAGCTCATACCTTGCTTCATACCAATTCATGATGCAACCTATCAGAAGCAGCAAATTTTTGGAGCCAACAAATCATAAAAGCCCTCTACCTTTATCGCTGAAGAAGCAAATAGGAAGGCCAAAAAAGAGACGAAAAATGCAGCAAGAAGAGGCATCAAGTCAAAGGATGAGTAGGACTGGATCAAAGATGAAATGCTCCTATTGCCGCAAGGAAGGGCACAATAAGAAAGGTTGTGAGCTGAAAAAGCAACATCAACAGCAAGATGTAATGGCTGATTCAGTGCCAGGGACAAGACCTACTGAAGAGTTTCTTGTTGGGCCTATTGAAGGGAGGACAGAAGGCCTTGCTGTAATGCCTACTAAACAGAAAGCCATGTTGTAAGGTAAGTATCTTCTTTGTCTTAGTAACTTTACAGTTCTTATTCGATAGTGTTGTTGGTCATAATCCTAATATAGTACATTGTTGTAAGGCCTACTAAAGGGCCAGAAAAATGCCCTGTTGTAGGCTCAAGTGCAGGGATAGGAACTGGAATGGGCAGGACAGCAACAACAACAACTGAGTCCACTGTTGAGCAAACAAGAAAAAAATATCCTGTAAGTCGCTATGTTTTGTCTTTTATGGGCTAAAATTTACATTTGTTATGTGTTTCTCAGGTGAGAAGACGAGCAACTGCACAAGTTGCAGAGGTTGCTACAAGGATTATTGTTGCTGAAAATGATGCACCACAGCGAACAAGAGGGGCTCTTGGAAAAAGACTAAGGCAATATGGTTATGGGATTTACACGATGAACGTCTTTGGAATGACTATTTTGAATGTAAGATTTATAGGCCTCATGCATTTAATTTGTTGTACTTCAATTCATTTGGTTGACAATATCACTATGTTCTTGTAACTTGGGAGAACTTCGGAGGTACTTCTCTCTCAAGGTGGGCCAACTCAAAAATCAAGGGCACAGCCAAAGAAGAGTGCTCCAAAGAAGAAGAAAACATCGGGTACAGCTGCGAAACAGCCATCTAAAAAGAACCCAGCACCAGTTCCATCTCAACCAACAATTGGGAGCAGTAGTGATGATATGGACCAACACATGACACGTGGTAGAACAAAAATAACCGCCATAAAAAACAAGGAAAAGGAAAATGAGGTGACAGAAAGCCCAGCTAAAAAACTTGCACATCCAGTTCGAAAGAGTGCTCGAATTATGAATCAATTCAAAGCTCCAAGAGGAAAAGGAGATCGAGGTGTCGTCAATATTGACTGATGGGAGGGTGCTAGATATGGTTTCTTTTTATGTGATGCTGGACATGGTTTTTTTTCATATGATGCTGGACATAGTCTTTTTCATGTTTTCTTTTTTTAGGAGTGTGCTGGATTGATGGTAGTTATTGGCTGCAATGCTATTGTTTTTTTTTTTTTTTTAAGAGAGTGTTGAACTTTCGATGATTGGGGAGTGAAGTTAGACATGCTTTTTTTTTTTTTTCTTTTGTAAACAATCAATCAATGTTAATGGCAAGTACTGGAATGACTATTCATTTTCCCTTGTGTTGGTTTCGGCTAGAATGCTAGCAAGTCAATTATGCTGCTGTATATTTTATTTTTGCTGTTACTGCAATATTGTTGTTGCTGCACTGTTGCTGCCAGCATTGTTGGTTAAAGTTGTGGATTATAATGAATTTGTGAGGTTCTGATTATATGTGTTGCTATGAAAACACTTTGGGTGTTGGTATATCTTGTTGCATCTAGGCTGGTGTAAGAAGATGCACCAATAACTCAACTGGTGCAAAAACAAGGTGCATTTGGAATGTGACGTTTGGCACTAACATGTTCTTTTTTAAAAAACTTGTGCAACATAAGTGATCACTTTGTAATCGCGACTGGCACTTAAATGATCACTTTTATAAAAACTTGGCACTCAAGTGATTACTATTTACAACTTATGGCACTAAAATGGTCAATCGTGAATTTGCCACCATCCTTTAATTTCGGCCATGGTTTGCAGTTGCAGCAAATCAGCAAACCAGCAAACTAGCAAACCAGCAAACCAGCGAACCATTACCAAATAAAAAATACAGCAAACCATCATCAAATAAAAAAATGCAACAAACCATTACCAAAAGCTTTCAATGCAGCAAACCATTACCAAACAAAAAAATGCAGTAAACCATTACTAAAAGCTTTCAATGCAGCAAAGCATTACCAAATTAAAAATGCAGCAAACCATTACCAAACAAAAAGATGCAGCAAACCATTACTAAAAGCTTTCAATGCAGTAAACTATTACCAAATAAAAAATGCAGCAAAGCATTATATTTGAAGCAAAAACTAACCAAAACAAACATTGACAATACACAACTAAACAACAAAACTTTTAAGTGCTCACAACTAATGCATTCCAAGTCCAACATTGTATTTCTACCTATAGATTACAATAACAAAACATTATACTCCATACAAAAATTGCAGCAAACCAAAAAACACATTTTACTTATAAATAATCCAATACAAGTGCATATTCCACGTTTTCGACTATGGTAGACATACAAACTTCTTCTTATTACTCACTTTACATTTGAGTAAACTATCCAAGAGAATAAGAACACAATCAACGCTCGATAAAAGTTTCTTTCGATTTTCAGCCTTGAAACCTCCCTCTTCAAATGGTCAACCAGAGATGTTAAACCCTTCATTTGAGCTTGCATTGAGTCGACATCCTCCAACTCGTCTATTAACATAGGTGGAGGTTGAATTCGACCTTCAAGTAACTCCAATATCACCTTTGTCGCTCGATCAGAGAATTTTCTATCAATCCATTTGAAATATTGGCACTTCGAGCCTTCTCTATATCTGCCGCACCCATGGAATCTTCTCCCGGGATTCAACCGAGTCTAAGATGTTCTTCTCGGACTTGGTAACCCACAATAACAGTAATACTCACCATCTAATTCACTTTTCTTATAGGAATGTGAGCCGCTGCTGAAGCTTTTGTCCTCCATTTGCATGAGCGAGCTGATAACTTTGGGAGAAAATCGAAGTATGTACTCGAAATGATCGAATTGAGGATTTAGGGTTTTCAACTTCCGGTTCTAATCGAAATTAGGGATTTAGGGTTTCTTATTTGGGGAAAAACGGTAAACGGCATCGTTTTGTTCTTTGTATGCTGATTATATTCTCCGGTGATCCACGTCAGCATCAAAAATTAATAAAAAACTGCCACGTTGGATTTCCGGCCAACCAAATCGGCGATGGCACCAAAGTGATCGTTTTTCAAAATTTTTGGCACTTAAGTGATCCGACGGAAACTTTTGGCACCAAAGTGAGCGCCGTACACAACTTATGGCACCATTAGTGTACTTATCCCTAAGATTGTGTCAATTTTGTTTGGGTCAATTGATGAAGGAGAGAATACATACATACATACATACATACATACATATATATATATATATATATATATATATATTGTTTTTGTTAGAATAGGCCATGTGTGTGCGTAAGGAGTAACATATATCAATAACATATCCTCTTCCTTTGACCAAAGGGTCTACTATTAAAAAGTTTAGGTTCAGTTGGTATTATATTTTAATTAATTTGACTAATTTTCATGTCTTTTTTGGTACACCCAAAAACTAAATATTACTTTAGTATCACATTAAATGCAAACTCAAACTTGTTGGAGGTGTTAATATTTTATCCATGGTAATTAGGAACAATAAATAACTTCACCTAGCTTTTTTTCTAAGAACTGACTGGACGAAAGAGTAATTCAACAGGTTTTTGGTTAACTTGAATCGAAAAGGGGTTAATGTCCTTAAAAAAACATGTAGAGCGCTTTGTCCAAATATTTGGTGCAAAATGGAGACTGCCTAGAAAATGAATTCCGGGAGGTTTGAAATGGCTATTATAAAGTTAAGTTATCGTATTTGCAAATTACGTCCAATGAAAGTTGTTTGAAATTTACGCTGATAAAAATTATCTTACGTTGATCGATCAAATTCACTAATTATAAATTGAATATTTAATATAAACTTGTGTTGATCAAACATCTAATTAAAACATGGTTAGATGTCATCTTCAAAGAAGAAAATTTCACATCAATTAGATCAAACCGTCCATGCTTCAAACGTCCGGAGGGTACAATGTAATCCAACACTAAGACGTTGGCTCATCCTTATGCACCTTCATTTTCCAAAATTATACGTAGCTTATATTTTTCTTCAGAGAAATGTATTGCATGGGTGATAATTGACACTTAAATGTATATAGAGGCATATGATCACATAATTAGTAAGGCAATAGACCATGCCTTTGAATTGATTGATTCAGCCACATTGCCAATGTTTGGGAAAAGTACTTAAAAAGTCCCAAACCTTTTGTATTTGTGCCAATCTAGTCCTAAATATTTTTTTTGGTGCCAATTTAGTCTTAAACATTTTTACTTAGTGCCAATTTAGTCCTTTCCGGCCAATTTTAGCCAGATTTTGTTGACTTGGATGCCGGCCGTTGACGTGGCCTGATCGGTATTAACGTGGATAAATTTTAAAAATATTTTAATAATTTTGAATATTTTATTTTTATTTTTATTATTTTTTCCTTTTTCCCTCCCCTCCTCTAGCCGGTCGCGGGACCTCAGCAACCGGCTAGAGGAGGGGAGGGAAAAAAAATAAAAATAAAAATAAAAATAAATTCAAAAATATTAAAATATCATTAAAATTTGTCCACGTCGGCATCGATCGGCTTACGTCAGCCCGGCCAACATCTAGTCAGCAAATCCAGCCAAAATTGGCCGAAAAGGACTAAATCGGCACTAAGTAAAAATGTTTAAGACTAAATTGACACAAAAAAATATTTATGACTAAATTTGCACAACTACAAAAGGTTTAGAACTTTTTAACACTTTTCCCCCAATGTTTCTAAGCTTCCATTATTTGACCAACGCTGAGAATACACTTTCATATGTCAGATTCATCTTGTTTTTAATCAGAAAAGTCCATCGTACGTAAGCAAATTTCAGCATCATGAGATATCTCAATTATGTTTACCATCGTTCCTAAGATACAAATTGAGCCCAAATACAGAAAGATGCCCTTGATAGTATATGAGATTGAGCATAACTCGTGTCTTGTGATTAATCCACACACCAATATTTATGAATTAGAATGAATTCTAGCTTTGTGGGTTCGATTTGGGGGTCTTTAATATACGTAGAATAGGGGAAAATTGTCCATAAAGTTGTAAACCTATTGTACGGTAATTAATTCAGTTATAAGCCTTTCAATTATATCAATTCAATCATAAATCTTATGATGATTCTTCAATTTAGTCCTAAACTTTTCAATCGCACCATTTTAATCCTTAACAATTTTATGATTTTGTTAATTAAGTCCTAAACCTTTTAATAATTTGTCAATTTAGTCATTCTAGCCAATTATCCAAATAATCAGTTTATGACTAAACTGAAAAATTTTAAAAAGGTTTAGGACCAAATTGAGACAATCAAAAGGTTTAAGACTAAATTGACAAATCGTTGAAATTAGCATAATTGAAAGGTTTAGGATTAAATGGGCCGATGAACAATAGGTTTAAGACTTTTTGGACAGTTAACCCCATAGAATAGTATGTGTCCCTATAATTTATAGATGTATCAGTCCAAAACTTATGGATTATATAATAAAATTATGTGATATCATAAACAAAAACCGTTTACTCAATATATATTATTGGGGTTGACATCATCAATATTCACGTTTATAAATTCTAATGTCTTGGTCAATTTTTTTTTCCCTGTTTTTCTTATGATAATGGCAAACACTTAAATACAAGTGTGATCATTGTTATTATTACTTGTGCTAATATTGACCAGCAAAATATGGCGCAATCTGCATTAGTCGATATTGGTCAATTTGAGTCCTCGTCAGATTGATTGCAACTTTTTTTGTGAAGATAACGCTTATGGCAAGTAATTGTCATGACCTTGACTCAGACAAGTCCCATGAAAGAGAACTGCAAAGTTTCTTCAATTATTTTACAAGTTTAAAGCCTGTGCACCATAAATGGTAAGTCGCTGCCGATAGATTGATTTCTGACTTAATCAGCTAAAGGAACAGGTTGTTGGTTTAAGTGGACACTCGCGTACTTAGTTGCTAGCAACTGATGTCGACAGACATCTTGCTGAAATTTCTTAGCACCGAGAAGTTTTCAAGAATCGATTTACGACTCTCAAGAAGTCACGATTGACAGAAGATGAAACATGAAGCTTAAAGGATCGAGCTGTTTCTATGGATGTTCGAGCGAAACCCAGAACTTAGGTGGTTGTGGTTCTCAAAGATCGTCAAACGATGACTTCGGTCTGTAATACAAATAGTTTGACAATGAAAGAAATACATAGTTCCTTTCTTTCATTGTACAGGGGTTCACATGGATGACTGAGCAAGGCTGCCTTTCAACATCTGAATAACTGCACGGGTTTGTAAGCTTATAAAGATGGGCAAAGTGAATTGAACTCGACATTCATTCATTATAATTCTAAGGTAGAAAAGCAACAACCCCAACATACAACAATATGACAATTTAAAGTCACAAGCTCAGACTTTGTACAGAAGTTTTCAATCTATACGACCCAATAATCAACAACTTACACAAGAACGCTGGACGTGATAACCTTACATACCAAGTGCAGTTAACGAGCATTTGGTGCAATATCAAGCTCAATTGAGGTCATCTCAAAAGACTCACTTCTCTTACTATTTCCCATTCTTTGGCTTCTCCCTGACCCAATCTCTACCGTCAAGCATTCTTTTAGTTCCGACAGAACACGGTTCATGTCCGGCCTTTGAACAGCTGTCGTCGGCACACACGACATGGCTATTTCAACCGCTTTCCATGCAGAACCGATGTTGAATTGGCCATTTAACCTCGGGTCAACAATGCTTTGGATGTCCCCTCTTTCTATGAGTGGAGTTACCCAGCGAAGTATGTGCATGCTGCCCTCTGGACTTCTTATAATGGCGGGGTGGCCAGTGATTAACTCGAATAAAACTATGCCAAAACTGTATACATCGCTCTTCTTGCTCAAGTTTCCGGATGTATGAAACCTAAGAATTCAAAAGGAATTGTTTCTTTGATTAGTACAATAATAGCCGAAAACTGCCTTTTAGAAAGTACCTACACATATGTATCCAACATAAACATGCACGAATAAAATGTTAGTTTGAGTCACTTACTCCGGATCAAGATAACCAGGCGTTCCTGCTGGGCGAGTCGAAATATGAGAATCTTGCTCTGTTACAAATGCCTTCGATAATCCAAAATCAGCAATCTTCGCTTGCATGTTTTCGTTTAGTAAAATATTGGGCGTCTTTAAATCTCTATGGACAACGGGAGGTTTACAGCCATTATGCAGGTACTCTAACCCTGCACCACCAACAAAAAGGAAAACTTAATGAATTGTATTGTGTAACTTAACTTGTGGAAATGTGAACAAAGATTTCATCAATCTACTTTATGTACCTTGAGCTGCATCGATTGCGATTTTTAGTCTCTCACTCCAACTCAAAACATTAGGGTTGTGTGCTGCTTGAGAGTAGAGAAATAAGGAGTATTCCAATCATGAAATATGTAAAAGCTTGTTCACTGTTGTCCTCATTCGCTGAGAAAGTTAATTTCATCTCCATAATGCTATTAATAAATTTGTAACATGACCGATTAATGCAAAAGCCTAAACTATCAAAGAACAGTGTTGAGATAAAATATATTTGGACACACGTCTTTGCTGTCACATTGGGAGAGTCCAACAGATGTTTTATCTGTTTAGAATTTGTAAATGGAAATATCAGACAAACCTGACAAGTGTTGCCGAACATTTCCATTGGACATGAATTCGTAAATCAGTGCCATGTTTTCAAATTCTTCGCAATATCCGATAAGTGAAACTAGATTTCTGTGGTGAACGACCATCAAGAGTTGTGCCTGCACATCAAGGTATCAGAGCTTGCTATTAGTTGAACATCCAAAAAACCAAAAACATGCAACATCGATTCTAGTTACACTAATGTCTCAAACCTCTGCGTGAAATTCCTTGTAGCCTTGCTTTGATGATCGAGATAACATTTTTACCGCGACTTGAATGCCATCATCAAGTCTGCCAAAGTAGACTTTCCCAAATCCTCCCTCTCCAATTACTGTTCTAAAGTTATCAGTAATTCTTGTAACCTCAGTGGATGTAAAAGGTCGATTTTTTGACAACTTTAATGTCCCAGTTTATCCTTCACTAGAGTTGGTAGTTGTAGTAATAGTAGTAAAGTCTGCAGAAATTAAAAGGAAATGATATAATCTCAACAGCAGGGGATCATGATTTTCAGTTTGACATCACATGCCTTCACTACAAAAAGAACCTTTTTGGAAAAGTATGTAATGACTTATTATAAGGAGAGACCGAGTCATGAAAAATGAAATTTGAAAGAGCGAAGCTAGTTACCTCAACCAAAGGAAGTATTCACGCCTTTATCTATCCGAGATGCAGATACGCATTGATGCAATTATGATATTATTAACAGAGAACGTGTGCATAGTTTTTTAACATTGAACAGTGGTGCATAGAAGCATGATTATCACGTCACTTTTTCTGGGCCCAATTGTTGCCATGAGCAATTGGACCGGTTAACCAGTTTGGGGTTCAAAACATGACCCGGACTGACAAAATCCCATGTAAGAACTTTGGATTTTTCTTGCACATGCAATACGCAAGAGAGTTACCTTGGACTTGTCTTCTTTTGATTATCCACAATACTGCAAGAGCTCCCAATGAAACCAAGGCCAGAATGGCTGCAACTGATGCAATGATTGGGGCAACAGAGATGCCCTTTTTCTTTGGCTGCACATTGCTGGTCTGACAATTGTCTGATCGGCAAAGAGTTGGATTTCCATCTAAGCTGTCGAAAAACATCAGCAGTACTTGTCAATGCCGAAAGATTAGCGCATGAATTCATGGATATCCCGCCCTCTATATTTATTACATGCATAAGTTGATCAAACAGAAAATGAAAAACCGAGTACCACTTTTTCACCAAAAAAAAAAAAAAAAAAAACCGAGTACCACTTTCATCTTTTGCATTCTTCAGAGTGAGAACAAACGTAGAAAGAAGAAGCAGAACGTATGGATAATAATAAGTGATTAAATGCGGAGTTACGATAGTGTGGCAATGAGCGAACCTTAATAGCAACGATCCATCTGCCTTCTTCTTCAACAGAGTTTGAGGAACAGAGCCATTCATGCTGTTTCCACTTAAATTCCTGCGAGTATTCATGATTAGAAGTTGATGGCCATTTACTCAAGCTAGATAACCACACATAATAGTTCCATCAAAAGCTCAGTGACTCAGAACTTTCAAGCTCGGCATTTGAGCTAAAAAGTCTGGCACGGACCCAGTTAATGAATTGTTGGATAAATCCCTGAAATTAAGCCAAAAAACTACTAAGAAACTTCATATGCATATGCTTGTCGAAATGCATAAAATGGGATATTGTAGATAATGGACAACGTGCTAGTGGCAAAGAAGTCAGTCGCTTTTTTTGGGCTTAGTGTTCTCCATTCTCTCTCTGCAAATTAAGTAAACAATATGAAGAAAAACTGCTAATGCATACAGGGATACAACTGCTGTCAAAATTGGAGATTGATGTAGCTATCGGTCCTTTCAGTCCACTGGAGCTCAGGCTCCTGCACATTCTCAGCTAACTTTATAAGAATAAAATCCCACCGGTTTACATTTTCTATAAGGAAGGCGTTCATATGGTGACTTGATATTGAAATCATTTCCTCAGTCGCATGACATTTTACCAACCTGTAGTATAGTTGTTGTTGAGAAAACTTATCTTTTGTGACTTGTGGTTCGTATGCAGCATGTTTTCAGAGAAAATATGTAGTCGTGGACTTATAATGAGATGATTCTTGGAGAACTATCATAGCTACAATTTAGTCCACTCCATGTGTACTGCGTAGGAATGCATGGATCACCCTGCCAGCTAGCTCTGATCACCCCATATGTTTTCTTGACGTCATACATGGCATTAACTAAAACCACCACATAAATAGCTACAATCATAAGGTAATCAAAGATTATCGAAACAAAAAAAAATTAAGTGGGAGCATAGATATAAATATACAGTCATCAAGAAAAGTCGGTGAATTTGGAAGCTGTGCCACTGTGAAAAACTCGACGGCATTGAGGAGTGGTGGCAGACTAGAGCGGGCCGTCGCACTAATTTTCAAGTTCAAATTATGTCCACTTATGGGCAATGAGGCTACCGTCACTGGCTTTAGGTTCTCGAGCATGACAGTTTCCACGAATTTGTCTTGTACATATACGGTGAGTTCTCTGAATTGACCCTTTTGCAATTGCAATTCCACAAAGTGGAAGTATATATACCAGACAGTGGTGGAGTTCTCTGAGGTCCAAAACAGACTCAGAGGATCAGGGGCATTTTGTACTTGTGTGGCGGTCATCAAAACTTCGGGCGGAACTTTATAGGCATTGCTTGTACTTTTTTTTTTTTGCATATCATTGCTTGTACTTGTCACAATGGCCGTCATGCTGCTAACTGACAACCAACCTCCACTATAAGTCTTATTGTTCCAGATGCGATCATATACATCTTGCGGATGCCTATTAATGCCGAAGCCAGTCAAATAATCATAGCAGTACGTGCAAGATGATGAACAAGCCGACACAAATCAGTTTGTGATTGACAGCATGTTTTCTATTGTCCATGCAGTTGCACAATGTAAAAATGCATGATTCGTAAGATGTAAATACGTTAACTTGTCATTTATTGACCGATGAATGTGGTCAATGACCAAAATTGAAGGGCAATAACAAAGAAAATCACCTGTATGTGCTTAGGCTCCCCAAATTATATTTCCAATTGGTTACAAGTGCACCGGAATTGATCTTGTAAGTCAAGTTATCCAGCAACCGCAACTCCAAAGCTGATATAAATGGAACTCCCAAGCCGATATTCACCAAGCAAAGTTGTATGTAATCTCTCGGAGGAGTGTAAATAATCTCTTCGTATATTCAAGACGAAGAGTTCACCGTGATCCAATAGTTATCATCAATATGGAGTTCAAATGCCGGGGTTTGATTCTTGCCATCATAATTACCATACCAAATATGTGTTGCCCTTTCCTTCATCTGGCATTAATGGGGAAAATTGCCCAAAAAGTCCTAAACCTATTGTAGTTTTGTCAATTTAGTCCTAAACCTTTTAACTTTATCAATTGAGTCCTAAATCTTTTCACTTTTTGCCGATTCAGTCAATCCGGCCAATTTTGGCCGGAAAATACTGACGTAGACACGGCAATGCAACATCGGACTTCCGGGGGCCGACGTAGACAATTTTTAATAATATTTTAATATTTTTTAAATTTTTGAATTTTTTTATTTTCTGTTTTTTTCCTTTTTTTTATTTTTTTATTTTTGTCTTTTTTTGGTGGCCGGCCACCGGCCACAGGCGACGGCCGGCTGGCCTCGCCCGCCATAGGCGAGGCCCAGCCGGGCAACGGCAACCCCCGGCGAGGGCGCCCTGGCCCTAGCAAGGGCCGACCTCGCTAGATCTGGTGAGGGGAGCCCTCGCCGGGGGTCACCCTCGCCCAGGCGAGCATCGGCCTCGCGGTGGCTAGCCGACGCCCGGCCGGCCAAGGGCGACACTCGCCTAGGCGAGGGCGAGCCTCGACGAGGGCCGACCTCGCCGGATCCGCGAGGGGAGCCCTCGCCGGGGTCACCCTCGCCCGCAGCGAGCGTCGGCCTCGTAGTGGCCAGCCGACGCCCGGCCGGCCAGGGTGACGCTCGCCCGGGCGAGGGTGAGCCTCGGCGAGGGCCGGCCTCGCCCCTGGTTGGCGGGTGACGGCTAGCCACAAGCCACAAGCCGACGCCCGCCGGCTAGGGGCAGGGCCGACCTCGCCAAATTTGGCGAGGGGAGCCCTCGTCGAGGCTCGCCCTTGCCCAAACCAGGCCATGCCCAAACCAGATCCGGCAAGGCCGGCCCTTGCCCCTAGCCGGCCGGGCGTCAACTTGTGGCCGATGGCCAGCCGTCGCCCGCCTGGCCAGGGGCGAGGCCGATGCTCGCTTGGGTGAGGGCTCCCTTCGCTAGATCTGGCGAGGTCGGCTCTCGCCGGGGCCAGGGTGCCCTCGCCGGGGGTCGCCGTCGCCCGGCCGGGCCTCGCTTGTGGCGAGCAAGGCCAGCCGCCCCGGCTGGGCTGGCCGGCCGTCGCCTATGACCGGTGGCCGACCACCGGAAAAAGCTAAAATAAAAAAATAAGAAAAGGAAAAAAAAAACAGAAAAAAAAAAATTCAAAAATCCAAAAAAATTCAAAAAAATTTTAAAAAATTAAAATATTATTAAAAATTGTCCACGTCGGTCTTTGGCAGATCCTATGTGGCACTACCGACGTCCATGTCAGCATTTTCCGGCCAAAATTAGCCGGATGGACTAAATCGGCAAGAAGTGAAAAGGTTTAGGACTCAATTGGCAAAGTTAAAAGATTTAGGACTAAATTGGCAAAATTGTAATAGGTTTAGAACTTTTTGGACAATTTCTCTGGCATTAATGTATAACAATTCCTTTTTCCACTAGGGAAGATCCGGAGATTCTTTGATTGTTGTTGGTTGTTTTGGTAGATGACCTGGGTAGACACCTGCACGTTTGTTCCGGAATCTACATATCCTGCATCAGCCTTGTAGTATATGTTGTGCTGGTCATCATGGTAATCATTAGGTGCTCCGCAATGAATGCTTATGAAACCTAAATCAAGGGGAAACCAGAGATTGTCACTTGCTTTTTACCACACATCACGAATTCGAAATTTAAACAATATTATAAATTTCTTGATGGTTTGCGATGTCCCTTAAACTTTTTTTTATTTGACTTCTTTAGAACAGTATCAACTAGATACAAATTTCAGCAATGAAAATTACATGCGCAAGATTTGGCTTGATAATTGTTACTTAAGAAGAAGTTTTGATGGTTATTCCGATGATAAAGGCGTCCATGAAAAGCTTGAGAACAGAGACGTCATCTGCAAATATAACGTAAGCTAGAGGATGATGCATTGCTAACTCTCCAATAATTAGGAGAATCTGGAAATGTTTACTGGAGACTCTTGAACAGGCTTAACTTTGCTAACTTCCTAAGTTGGAGTACAAGATACTACCTAATTACCCAGTGCTCGATTTTTATATCAAATTTTAGTGTCACTGTTTTTTCGACTTACGCTTGAAAGGTTGATCACTAACGAGAAGAAAGATAGCTATTAAATCATCACTGTGCCTATTTCTAGAATCCCATTTTCTGATGCCTCGACTCTTCACGATTCAATCATCACTATGCGTGCGAGCGTGAGAGGGAGAGAGAGAGGGAGGGAACCTGGATTTCGTTGCCCGCGAGCAATGACTGCTAGAGCTAGACAACCAATCAAGACATGCAGCATCTTCAAGATCTTCATGGTGTATCAAACCTCTTTTCACATTGGTTTCTCCACTCTAGCGAAGAAAGGAGGGCTCTACCATCTCAAGGCGAAGAAGAAGAAAATCAACGTCTTCAAGATTCATAAGAATATGTTAGTACTTCAATGAGGGCGCGTTCATGGACCAGACGTGCACTTGTAAATTAGTAGTGGGGGAGTGATTTCTCCACAAATGGTCAACTCAGTTATAGAGAATAGAAGTTAGGAACTAAAAAATAAAGAATCAGGAATTTCATTCGACAAAGTAGATTAATTGATTTATCACCTTTTGGACAGGCAAGAAGCTCGCAGCTGGAGCCGATGCCTACCAACTAATTGAGCGATTAGAGTACAAAGTCAACTCGGATTATGCATATTAAACGACGGCAACTTGCATAATTCTGAAGAATCCCTCATTCTACTAAGAATGTCCCAGTGTCATGACAAGGACATGCTTTATGTTCCTAACAAGATTCAGACAAATCTGAATAAGGAAATTCGCAGACAAGATTATAATAATTGAGATGTCCTTAACCTAACGCGTATAGATCAATTAGAAGAGATATCACTTCTATTGCCTTTTCGAGTGTCTCAAGTGCTCCTTAGGATTTAGCCGAGGGCTAACATCAATCCAGGCTTAGTTTGACTTGATCCATTCCATCAAAGATTGCAATAAGATTTGAGACCTCCACGGAGGGGTGAAAAAAGTTGATGTAATTCTCATTATTACCATGGACAAAAGTCAAAAAAAAAAAAAAAAAAACCCAAATTATGTCCATTGTGACGTATTTATCTTAATTTTTTTTTTGTGACATGAAAAATCATAAACTTATACCCGTGTGCCACATTTACCATTCGTTAAGGTTCCATCAATTAGCATAGTTAAAATTCCATCTACATGGATGCAGAAAGCATGTCACACACGTGACTTAAGTGAAATAAATGAGACATTATTTTGGCTAAAAAATCATGTTATAGACTCTTAATTGATGGTAAATGTGTTATATAAGTATAAGTTTGTGGTTTTTTATTTCACACAAAAAATTTTAGGATAAATGTGTCACAGTGAGCATATTACAAAAAAAAAAAAAAAAGTTTAGGATAAATGTGTCACAATGGATATAATTTAGAGTTTGTTGTGGCTTTTTCTCTATTATCATTGACTTCTATAGACTGACACATAAATTTTGACTAAATATTTATGATTAAATTTCATAGAAAATTATGGATTAATTCAACTCTAATGAAAAAGGATCTTCACATCATATGGGCACTAATATTATTTTCATCAACTAAGTTTTATTTTTATTTTAATTTCCCTTATTTTTAATGCATTTTGGATAAATAATAATATTTTAAAAAAACATTATTTAATTTTTTTAAAAGAGAGGGCCCGCGAGGGCTGAAGGGCTGGGCCTTTGCCCCAGTCCCTTTTCCCCTCCTTTCACCATTCGGGCTCAGGCCCAATCTCGCCCAGCTTGCCCGGCCCGGCCAGGCCTTCTCTCCCCTCTCTTCTCCTCTCCTTCGCGCCACCGAGTTCGCTGCGGCAGCAGAGCAGGAGCAGAGGAGATCGAAGGTTCGGCCAAGGGGGGCCGGTCGGTGCGCCAAGGACCGGCGGCCGAAGCGCCTCCCCCGACCGGCCTTCTTGGCCTATAAATGGGAGTCTTCGGTGGGAGAGAATGGGTGGGGGGGGGGGAGACAGTGGAGATAGAAGGGGCGAGCGGTGAGAGAGCCGAGTGAGAAATTGAGAGTGAGCGAACGTCCTACGGCGACGAGTACGGCCAGGGCCTCGCCGGCGTTCGCCCTCCCCCTTTCCGAACCAACCTACGGTGGGTGGTGCTTCGTCTCCCATCGTTCTTTGATTGCCCCGACTCGGGGTCGGTTTCCCAAGGATCTTGGCTTGGAGGCGGGCGAGGCGGACGCACGTAGGCCGGTCTTCGAGCTCGGCCGCCGTCCGACTCCGCAAGCCGGGTAGGGACTCTCGGCCGACCGCCCCTGTTTTTGTGCCCATGCCCTGTTTCGGGCTCGCCGGACCGGGTTGCCGTAGCTCGGTCCCTGCGGGTATCTAGCTTTATTTGCGTGCGTACTACCGGCTCGCTGGACCGTTTTGATCGCTGCGGATCTCGACTTGGAAGGGTCTCTCTTTTGATCCTTGGTCCATAGAGTACAAAAGGTGGAGTCTTTTCTCTCCTAGTCTGACAACGTACAGAGAGAGAGAGAGAGAGAGGTCGCAACACTGTGATGCCCTTTTAAATAAGAGTAATTAGGGTAGAGAGAGAGAGAGAGAGAGAGAGAGTCCTTTTTGAGTTGTTTGAGCTCTCATTTCAAGAAATGATCCATGAGAATATATCCGCTACAATGCAATAACAACAATAACACAAGTGAGACTCTAGTATAGAGTAACCAAATCTAAATTCAAATCCAACATAAGGGAGTCCCCTCAAGCAAATAATTTCTCCCATGAATGACACAAGTTACGAATACTCATGTTTCTATCAAGATGACCTATTTCTAGCCATAATAGAATCACTGGAGACGAGAATAGCTTTTGGATATCCTAATTGACACACAAATATAAGTTTGAAATATGAACCACACTTGAGTTCAAGTGTTCAATTTTGACGGTTGCAGAAATTTGGCAATAGAAATTCACATGCACTAAATACCAAACACACTTCCAAAGGAAGTACTGGCTGAATGAAGTCTCGAGGAGGTCCTTTCGAAAGAGCTACTTGATTTTCTCATTTTCCTTCTCATCTTCTAGACTCTTTTTAGGTTCCAGTGCCATCTTCAAACAATCCTTCAATTCTGCCAATACATGATCTATGTCAGGCCTTTGATCTCCAGTTGGTTTTGTACAAGATTGTGCAACCTGTATCGCTTTCCAAGCCGATTCGTTGTCGAATTCTCCTTTTAAATTTGGATCCATGATCTTTTGCACATTTTTACTTTCAATAAGGGAATTCGCCCAATTAAGTATGTGCACATTTCCTTCTGGCTTCATCATCATTGCTGGATGTCCTGTGATTAGCTCAAGGAGTATGATTCCGAGACTGAAAACATCACTTTTCTTGTTTAAGCTTCCAATCAAATGGTACCTGTTAGACATATGAGAACACGACTGAGGATAAATCTTCCAAGTCCTAATTTATTGCTCTTTGAATTCTAGAGTCATTCATCAGTGTTGAACTTTTCTTCAATAAAGTTGTATACGTTGTGTACAAGTACATGAGTATATAATGCAATCTCTAGGAATGCTAGGTCTTCTATCCATACAAAGACTAAATAGCATATTAATGAGATAAGTTTAAGTCATTACTCAGGGTCGAGGTAGCCAGGAGTGCCAACAGCACGAGTTGATAAATGAGCATCGGTCTTAGCTGTGAATGTTCTTGAGAGACCAAAGTCAGATATTTTGGCTCGCATATCTTCATTAAGCAAGATGTTCGTTGCTTTTAAGTCTCTATGGATAATGTGATCGACGCATTCATTATGGAGATAAGCCAAACCTGCAATTCTTGCAAAAGATCCATTTAATCATGCAAAAGAGGAGGGGCACAAACTACAATGGAGGATATCTTTCAAGTACCTTTTGCTACATCTACAATGATGTGGAGTCTCTGTTTCCAAGTTAAGGCATTTGGCTTGTCCCCTGTTAAATTAGCGTATGTTATTATTTATGAGAAAGAAACATACATTTGCAAGTGTATTCTAGAGAAAAAAAAAAATTATACAAGAGACATGATAAAGTACCATGTAAGTGCTGTTGCAAGTTTCCATTAGCCATGTATTCATAAACTAATGCCTTGTTTTCAGAGTGATCACAATATCCATGTAGAGACACTAGGTTTCCGTGATGAACGATCATTAAGTGTTTTGCCTGCAATGTTGTGAGTGTCCTTTACCACAATTTTTATCGACAATCGTTTGGAACCAAGTCTATAAATAAGCATCTTATTGCATTGTACCTCAGCTTGAAATTCCATGTTCCCTTGCCATGATTTTTCCGAGAGCATCTTCACTGCAACTTCAGTTCCATTCTCTAGAGTGCCGAGATATACTTTCCCAAATCCTCCTTCACCAATCTCTGTTCCAAAGTTTCTAGTGATCCTTGTGATTTCCCCATAACTGAAAGATCTTAATTTCACCATTCCTTCAATAAATAACCAAATATTACCAATGAGTAGTATACTCAACCTTTTGAAGATTTCCAAGTAGACTTCAAAGGAAAGTCTCCCTAAGATAACTCCAATGGGGTCCAAAAAAGTCAACCTATAGGAAGTGAAAATCCAGGCAAGGATTGAAGTTTTGGGACCTAGCTCTCTATATGCTAAGAAACAATCACTTTAATGGTCATCAATCCTTAGGGAGCATTAGACTAATCAGAGACATTTGTATTGTCATGTAACTATGGCGTGGACGAGAAGTTGAAGAATAAGTTACCTCTTATATGTTTCCTTCTGAACAACCATATAGTGACCAAACAAATAACTACAACTACAACTAAAACCGATGTAACAACTGGGATCAAGATGGAGTTCTTAGTTTTAGCCTCCTTCTTTGGGCAAGGACTTGCCCAGCAAAGATCGGGATTGTTGTTAAACCTGCGACAAAAAGTAAGTAGGCAAAGTTACGTTTCTCGAATTGCTTTGCCCATATGTTGATTGCAAGCAGCCTTCTCATTTGCTTTGAAGCATAATAAAACATGTTGATAGAAAGGTCTTTCTATATAGAGAGAGAGGGAGAGCGGGAGAGGGAGAGGGAGAGGGAGAGAGAGAGAGAGAGAGAGAGAGAGAGAGACCTCAAGTCCAATATATTGTCTGTAACCCTCCTTTTAAGAGCCTCAGGAACTGAACCATTTAGCTTGTTTCCACTTAGATTCCTGCAAAGCATAACCATGCATAAAAGACTTATGCTCTGTCAATTCTTTTCAGGGCGCCACTAAGGCACGTTTACTTACAGTATTCTTAGCTTCAGCAAATTTGCCAAAGTTTCTGGAATGGCTCCTGTAAGTTGATTGTTGGACAGGTCTCTGAAACAAAGCGAGTTTGTTTAGTTAACAATTCAATAGATCTCGGCCGAAATTTTGAGAAGATGAATAAGAAAAACAACAAACATTTTGAGCCAAAGGGGCCAAAAATATCATGGCACTACTTTATAATCGATACTCCACATAAACTTCCTCCAGTAAAGGCTCCCTCTTGAAGCCTCCAAAGAAAATTTTTCTTCAGAAGAAGTAAAAACAAGCTCCTTAGCAAGAACTAGGATGTCTCAACACATTCAAACACAAATTATAAAATTTCACTCTTAAAAAACTACCTAAAACCTCCCAACAAAAGTTGAACCCCATGGAAATGTAAAGTTGAAAACACTACCTAAATTACAATGGTGATGCTTTTTTTCAACTTTGTCTAGAGCAAACATTTAAAATCAAGATTGATACAACGAACGTCTAAAGGGCACTCAATCCTAAAACACCATCACCTCAATAAGGGCCTCACTGGGCTAATACTTACAAGGCCTCCAATTCTGATAGATTTGATAGTGAAGAATGGATGTTGCCCCTCAAATTGCTAGAGCTCAGGTTCCTGCCATAATCAATCACATGAGAGGAAACTGTGTCATTGCCGTGTTCACAAAAGCGGTAATGTTGGTTGGATACACAAAAGTTTATGCACTCAACTAAAGAGAACACAATGTAACCTAAGATTAAAATGGAGAAGCACACAACTGATGAAGGAGTTTCAAGAAGAAAAGAGAATTCTTTTAAAGTTTCACTAGTGGCACCGGCATCATCCTACAAGAAATAGTGCAACGAGACTAATAGCGAAATAGCCCTCGGATCTACTTATAGACTTTGGAAGTGTAGGCTCTTATGCAAAGACAATGTGGTCATGCAGGGGAGCAAACTTTCAACTTTTCAAGGAGAATGAGTACAAAACTTCACTTCTTCGTAGAGAGAGAGAGAGAGAGATGTGGTCATGCAGGGGAGCAAACTTTCAACTTTTTAAGGAGAATGAGTACAAAACTTCACTTCTTCAGGGGAGAGAGAGAGAGAGAGAGAGAGAGAGAGAGAGAGAGAGAGTTCTTTTAGACTTTCACCGCTATATGACGCTATATGATACTTCAAGAAATAGTTCAAAGGCACTCACATTGAAATAAGTTCTTTTAGACTTTCACCGCTATATGACGCTATATGATACTTCAAGAAATAGTTTAAAGGCACTCACATTGAAATAATCCTTGGAAGTTTTCCATAACTACAATTCAGACCATCCCATGTATAGTTGCTTGGGATGCACGGATCACCTTGCCAGCTCTCTTTATTCACTCCATACGTTGCCTTGGTATCATTGATAGCTTTCACTGTAGTTTATACCACAACAATATTATTTCCTTTTAGAAAATTGTAATGTTGTCAAATTTGAGAAAACGCTATATGTTCAATTTGAAGTGATTTCAGCAATGAAGTATGCCAAGCAAAACGTAGCCTTTTACTTTCAGGATAAACCTAGTTTAAGAGTAGCCTATTAACCATTAAAATTGCATCTTCTAGAGCTCAAATAAGAAAACTCTTACCTTATTATTCTTAGATTTTTCAAATTGAGCTTCTTGAAGCTCAATTTCACCTTTTTTTTATAAAAAACTTAGCTTATAACCTTTCCATCGCCACAATCTTTACCTACCAACCCTCACCACCAATAATTACTTAACCAATCCAACATCATTTCTCTTATGATGGAGCAACCAAGGCAAGTGAATCTAAATTATTGCCTTGTAAGAGCTAATGAGGTTTCTAAGGAGGAGTAAGCATTAAGATCTCCTAGATTACTGAGAGAGTACTTTTTATCCAATGGAGTCATCAATTTGATCAACAAATCCTTATTCTTTTATCATGTTTTACTTTCATTAGCTGCACGGAACAAAACTAGTCAAGTTAGATTATGCAAGAAGCATCTCCTAAAATTGAGTTAGATGAACAGAAATCAATGCAACAGTTAATCGCTAAAACCGTCTAGCATTTGTGTCGACCCATTAAGAATATGCGAACACACGGAGTGGAGGTTGACCAGTTTATGTGGCAGTACTTTTTACTGAATTCAACCTATATGATCAGATGTGTAATGAGTCGCTTTTTAACCAATTTATTGTTCATGTCCACTTTAGAAGACTTCTGGTAGCACAACATTCGAATTGGCACTAGAAAAACATGTGGAAGTAGGGGAAATACCATCATCTTCGGCTGTTTGTACATTGGGGAGTCCAACAATGTTATAGACCTCGATGGCATTGAGGATTGGCGGATATGTAGATTCGTTTGATGTGGGACTGATCAAGATGTTGATCTGGGAACCAGTAACAGGAGTGGAGACTACAGTCACTGGCTTTAAGTACTCGAGCGTCACACTCTTCGTGAATTGATTACCATTGATGGAAACCGTGAACTCCCTTTGTTGGCCACTCCGCAAAATTTGGGTTTCGGCAAAATGGAAGTACAAGATCCAGTTACCTGGAGGAACGTATGGCTTCCACGGTGTCCAACTGTAACTCAAGGAGGAATTACTCACGGTTGCAGCGGTCATAAGGACTTTTCCTGGAACCTTGTATGCATCGTTGTTGTTGGACAAGGACGTGGCAGATGCTCCGGTGCTGGGCAAAAGCCAGTAATAATCATCATAGCCCCACCAGATGCGATCATAAGCATCCAATGGGTATCTGGTTGAGGCATTTTCACAAACAAGTGATTCGATCAGCCATTGAGAAATCAATATACTTGCAAAATTTCAAAGTGTCTAAATCTTTGATTATTGTACTCCTACGATCAGTCAGATTCTTCTACCTGATAAAAGTGGGACATCATGTGCATGATTCAAGGTGGCGGGCGATTGTCTAGAATCATTAATTGGACCGCATATTGAAATATTAAGTGGATTTCTTTATTTAGTAACTTTTCCTCGAATTCACTCGTGTTTTTTATAATCAATATTTTAAAATTGAATTAGTACCTCATATTAGGTGGATCTTTAATTAGCAACTCCTGGTTCAATCCACTCGTGTTTGCTGTAATCAATATTTTGAAAATTGAGTTATTAATTCGTATTTAGCATATTCAACAAGTGTCGGAAGATATAAACAACGGTTATTTGAATGACATGTTACCTATAATGAAAATAGTGATTGTCAAAAAAAAAGAAAACAAAAGAGTTGTTTGGTTTGATAAAATGTTACATAAGAAATTATCACACCCTATCTGAAACTCATGTACGAATTAAATAAATTATTAGATGCAAACATTTTCAATCTTGAATGAGTATATTCTTAAGAGATTCTCATAGAAAATTATGTGTTTTAGTCATAAAATTGTCATGCACCAAAAATTAAATTATTAGTGAATTCTTAATCATCTTAATTAGTACATAGTGCGTAGCAATAAACCAAGCAAAGAAAAAAAGCATAGGGTAGAGTGAAATAGTAAGAAACAAAAAGGAAAAATGAAAGAAAAGGAAAGGAAAAAAAGAAGAAAAATTCAAAATTATAATACACATGTTAGAAAAAGTCATCCACGTTAGCACTATTATGTCATATAGAACGATTGGTGTTCATATTAGTAATTTCTAGTCAAAATTGGCCTAAACGATTACATTGGCAAATTGTAAAAATGTTTAAAACTAAATTAGTCAAATTGAAAACTTTAAAATCGAATTGGCCGCTATAAAATAGGTTTAGCATATTTTGAACAAGTGTCCTATCTGAAAGGAATTGCTCAAGTGAAAGCTAACTTGTGTTCTCCAAAACGACTCACCTTGTAGATGAATAAGAGCTTGTTCCCATGTCGCGCCGCCAAATTTTCCTCAAGAACCCAGATCCAGTTTCATAGATGCTATTGTTCAAAACTCTTAATTCCAGAGCTGAAATGAAAGGTATTCCACTTCCCCTATTCACAACACACACCTGTATATAATCTGCTTGGGAGACATACATAATCTCCTCGGCCATATTATCAGTGTCGCCGATGGTGGTCCAATAATTAACGTCGATATATAGGTCGAACATGGGTACTTCGTTTTTTCCATCATAGTTGCCATACCAAAAGGTGGCCTTGATCAAGTAAAGGCTGTTCTTGCCTCGATCAGGCTTTAGCGTGTAGCAGTTCCTCATTCCATGCGGAAAGCTCCTTAAAGTTTTGGCAAATTGCAGATAATTTTTGTAGATGTGTTCTGTGGCAATCTGCTTGTTTTCTCCAGAATCTGTAAATCCATTGTCTGTCTCATAATATATCTTGATATCGCCATCAAGATATGGATTAGGTGCCCCACAATCGATGCTTATGAAACCTTAAAATTGAGATAAATTAGAACCAAATAGTCGATATATTCTCAAACTTTCCCATATAGCTAGTTCAAGAATTCGGAAGCGGTCATCTCTTATCGTACCTCAACTGCTATAATAAATTAGGTGTGATTGATCTTGACATATATATAATATATACATTGTGAACGAACGACGCATGAACATTTTTCATATCCATGCCTATGATCATCCTTTTAATCTTATCCTTTCCGCTGCTTCTTCTCTTTTCTTTTTTCTATTGCATGTTCTGTCATTGGGTAAACAAACCTACTATTCACCATTGCGTGACCTTGCGATCAACTTTCGAAGAAGAAAACAAAAGAAATTAAGCTGCGACATGGGCTAGTTCACGTATCAATGCGATCGACAGATCAAACCCTGCAAATTATAACTTTTTCATGTTTATCATTTTGCTTCTCTCTCTTTTGTTTTTATCTGATGGCTTTCTCCACATAAAATTTCATGTTTGCAGATGCCGGGATGTTCTACAGGTAACTAATTATCCTCAATGAGAGAGAGAGAGAGAGAGAGACCTGGATTTTGTTGGGCTAGAGCCAGCAGCTTCAATCCCGGAGCCAATAAAGAAGCGATGGAAGCACACCAGAGGAGGAGCAGCATTGATCTTCCCATTTTCGGTGTCCAGAAGAAAGAGAAAGTTCTCTTGCCAATGTACATAAGTGAAGATATTACAGGCAACCCATATTAATAAAAGCTCTGAGGTGGTGGGAATAGGAAAAATCCACATTGGACATACAATAATACATCAAAGTTGACTCTTCAGTATAAATGACAGATTTAGACTTTGGGCCACCTCTTGTTGTTCCACTAGCTTCATGTACATTGTGGCTCCTGTTACAACGTTTAAATATTAAACGATGTCCTACGACAACAGTTGAAAGTTTTAGAACAGTTATTGTTGATTCCACAAACTTTCTATATGCAATATTCCTATGTTATCGTAATCAAATCAAATCACCTATTGATTTATATTTATTCACCCAAGATGTAATTTACTCAAGTCTTTGAGCGAAATCAAGTCTAATTAATTAGGTGAGATGAGTACTTATTTTGAAATTTAGGGAATGATGTATTTTGGAGTGCACTTTAAAGCTTGTACACTCACATTATAAATGATCCTTAATAAGAGTGATTCATTCAGTATCCATTCCTAGCACCAAGTATGGGCAACTTATATTGTATAGGATTCTAACAAAATGTAGAAAGAAAAGATTAAATTCTATTTCATTTACGCACAATTACAAATATTTCTTTCTACGCATTTTTCATATTCCCTTTTCATCAGCATAACCAATAATGGTCAAATTCTCCTATGGATGAAGTTCAATCATCGGGAAAAAGAAAATCTTAGATAATTACTCTATTAGATATGCACATGCGATATAAACCCCATTGATAATGTCTTTCCATGGGGGGAAGACTACTCATGATTCATGATCACAATGCACAACTTTTCACAGTATGATTAGAGCAATAGCAAATTGATTTGACTATTTTAAAGCGAAAATCACTTTTTTTGTTTTCTCGAATTCATGTGCATGGGACACAATCTCTTTCATTATGAAAGCAAAGAACTTTCCACACGATTCACGTATGATTTTATTTTTTCTTTTGGGGGGCCAAAAAACAATTCCATAGCGCTTTTATTTATAGCTTGAGCAAGAAAATCATTGCACTAGTTACACAATGCACCATCAAGAACAATAAAAAAGGACTTTTGCTTCAATAATGCACATTAAAGAAATTAAAAACTGAAGACTTTTGCTTTAGGAAAAGTGAGTTTTGTTTTCACATTTATAGATTGAAATGACCAAAACCCATTTCATTCGTCAAGAAAAAGAATATTGTTTGTCGTAGCTTGAATGCTTTTTCCATTCAAAAAGAGATTTTTGTCGTGGAAAATTTTTCTTTAAAAAAAAAAAGAATATGAGAGTGGAGTCATCCAAATTTAAAAAAAAAAAATTGAATAAAAGGGTGAAGCACGGTTGCTTTCTTAAAAGAAAACTTAGAATAAATATTATCTCGGATTTGAAATGATAATTGAATCTCAAATAAAGGCACTAGCTAGCCAAATCCTTGCCAGGCAAGGAGCATGTGCATCTCACATACTACTTTCCAAGCCATGGTCAGGGCATTAGAGCATTTTTTTTTTTTTTCTTCTTTTTATTTTTTCTTGTTGCGACTTTCCTAGAGGTGACCGTTAGGAAAAATTAATGGATTACTAAGTTTACACTTAGTACGGACTCTCCCAAGCCCATACCAATTACAACTATAGTTTTATTTTATTTTATTTTAATTTTAATCATCTAACCATGCAAATCAATTCAATTTGGAGTAGTCATTAATCTATTATGGGTCAATTAGAAACTCAATCAATTTGTGAACCAAATATGCATACGAGGACTTGGTTACTCTAGTTAAATATAACACAATTTCAGTACCTTTTCTCTTTATTATAAAATACTTTGCAAGCAATTTGAGTCACTTTTAAGCCTAACCACTAGTATGTGAGATATGATCAAGAGTAACACATAATAATTTAAGTAATAATTGAATTACTTGAGGAGATGGGAAAAACCTTGATGTAGCTAAGCAAAGCTTCCAATGAATGTTTTGCAAAATATTAACTGAAGATTCAGGTATGATTTTACTTTTTTCCTTTGGGGGCCCAAAAACAATTCCCTTGTGCTTTTATTTATAGCTTGAGCATGAAAATCATTGAACTCTTTGCAGGATCCACTATTAGAACAATAAAAGATGACTTTTGCTTCAATAATGCAGATTAAAGAAATTAAAATGTGAAGACTTTTGCATTAGGAAAAGCGAGTTTTGCTTTCCCATTTATAGATTGAAAAGATGCCAAAACCCAATTCGTTGAGAAAAAAAAAATGTTGGCTGTCGTAGTATGAATGCTTTTCCTATTGAAGAAGAGATTTTTTTTGTGGAAAATTTTTCTTAAAAAAAAAAAAAAGAATATGAGAGTGGAGTCATCCAAACTTAAAAAAATGTTTAAATAAAAGCATGATGAAGCACGGTTATTTTCTCAAAAGAAAACTTAAAATATATATTATCTTGGGTTTGAAATGACTAACTAAATCTCAAATAAAGGCACTAGCTGGCTAAATCCTCGCCAAGTGATGAGCACATGCATTGCACATGCTTTTTACCAAGCCATCGTTGGGGCACTGGAGCCTTTTTTTTTTCATTTTTCTTTTTTTTTTTTTCTTGTTGCGTCTTTCCTAGAGGTGAATAGTTAGGGAAAGTCAATGGATTATTAAGCTTACACTTAGCTTGGACTTTCTCAAGAACATACCAATTGCAACTTTGGGTGGAATTAATTTAATCATCTAACCATGTAAAATCAATTCAAGTTGGGGTTTTCACTAATCTATTACGGGTCAATTAGAAACTCAAGCAATTTGTAAACTAGATATTTATGCATACGAGACTTGGTTATGTTGGGTAAATATAACATCATTTCGGTATATTTTCTCTTTATTCAAAAATATTTTGCAAGCAATTTGAGTTAATTTTAAGCTTAACCACTAACATGTAAGAGATGACCATGTGGGCCTACAAACAAGAAATTAATACTCAATAATTTAAGCAATAATTAGATTACTCGTGGAGATGGAAAAACCTTGATGTGCTAAGCAAAACTTCAATGAATGTTTTGCAAAATATTAATTGAAGACCAAGCAACCACTTGAATTTGATTTATGCATGACTTAGACATGATTTCTAGATATGATTAAGAGATGCCAATTTACTCCTTTTGCATTTTCCACATAGACATAATATCTAGTTATGATCAAGAGATGCCAATTTACTCTTTTTGCATTTTTCTTGTTTAACATGAACATAATTAAACTTAAATGTTGTGACTACGTGAATTCTAATTTAGCATGTATTGATGAACTAACATGAAATCCCGAATGACAAGTATGCTACATTGGAATATCTGAACAATTTATTTGGAAAGACTTACATGAATTTGGTATAGGGTTTTTTGATTTGATTAATAAAGTTGAAAATTTTATGACTAAATTGACGTTTGTAGGATAGGTTTAGAATTAATTAGGAAAGTGATTCCCTTCTCTGTTAATGGCAATGGGGACTTGCACAATGTACGACGTACAACAACAAAGAAAAACAATGCATGTATGGAGACTGGCCAAGATGTTCCACTTGCAAATAATGGAGAAGACTTGACTTGACTTGCATGAATATAAATGAAACAAAAAGCATTACAACGACCAACTCAGTGGATACAAACTGGCCTCCTTTTTTCTAAAGCCACTTTTCCCCCTTATTAGGTTGCCGTACATAAAATAAAATGTGTCGGAGAATACTTTCGCCATTGAAAAACAGATTTTGATGTGGGATATGAGAGTGTGGGTCACCAAAATCATTTCATGTTGGGAATGCAATGACGATATTCTTGGTTTTTATGTTCCACCAACTCCTACATAATTGAATTCTCAAATCATTCAATATGCTTAATTGGACAAACACGTTATCTGATTTTATGCCAAGAAATTTTGTTTGGATAGACGAATCAAGAAATTTTTATTCACTTTTTCTGTAATATCTATCTTTAAACTTCACTCTTTGGACCCGACCTAGGCGGCATGTGACCCAAGCGACCGTTGCTTGCTTGCAGCCTCAGGCAATCCTTTCTAGGTCTTGCAAGGATCACGTGACAGTGAGACCCAAGCGACGATCGCCTAGGTCGCCCGAGGTCATGCAACCTCCAGTAACCTTCACCAGGGTTGTGTAACCCTCACCGTAAGTCCCTTGACATTGGGTAACCTCGATGGACGACCGCTGGTGCTAGATTTAGTTTGCTGGCAGTTGTAACCCTTTGTCGGATTGACGAAGGCTTTGGTGCTTTTTTAATAAAAAGATAAATGAGAGACAAAATTGGAATTTCGAAGAATTGATAAGGGTAGTTTTGGAAAAAAATGAGTTTCAGCATTTGATCAAATGCTAAAAGCCTAATGCTAATTTCTACTAGCATTGGGCTTTTAGTCTTTTTAATGTCGGCTTTCACTTGAAAGCTCCTTTAAAATTATTGACAAACGGTTCAGCATTTCCCTAAGGGACTTTGGAAGCTGAAAGTCCACTAGAAATATTGAATCAAATGCATCCTACGTAACTTTATTTTAGCTATGAGGATGGACCTCGGTTTTTGTTCTTGGGATGCTTTCACTTTATAAAGTCGAAAGGGATGAGCACCTAGCTAAGAGCAGCAGACGAAACTTCTTTCATTATTCCAAGTAAAGCATAGAAATGAAGAATTTCTAACTTACTTTTTACCTGTGGAAAGTAAATCTATTCTTGTTAATTCACATCATGCTAGACTTAGTGCGAAGATCATTCAAAACACGTGTTCCCCACGAAATCATCTTTTTGGTTGGAAAATATATCCCAAACAACTTTAATAATGTGATAGGACAATGCAGGATTCTCTTCTCATCAATAAGGTGAATAGTAAGTATTATTGACCTTGGAGTCTACATTGTGTTCTTCCATCCATTCAAGTGCAAGTCAAGTCTCCTCCATTATTTAAGCTCGAATAATCTCAGCAAATAGATTGCTTTCTTTGTGTGGGATTGTACGTTTTGTGGGTAAAGGTAGATTCCATTTTCATGGTGGAGATTTTTCATATCTACGATAACATTCTCGTCAATTCCTATTAATTGTCAAATGTAAGATTTTATTAATTTGAAAACAAAGTCGAAAAGTTCATAGTCATTTGTGTGGACACAAAAAAATGATCAACTTATTTTATTATCATCAATAAGTGACAAGTTCAGTCGATCTTGTCAATGAAGAAGGCCCCCACAAATCTGAATGGATGTAGTCCACCGTACCTTGGTCATCTGAACTGTCATGCTGAACCGCACTCTATGCTCCTTGCCATGAAGGTGCTTTCTGAATCATCGTGGCAAGGGTGCAACCATTTTCAAGCAGGGGTGAGATTACAATGCTGCAACCATTTGCTTATTTAGGAATTTTCCCATACACGTAGTAAAGCCACATTCATGATATTTTGGGCACAACTCTTAACAATTGTTTACAGTGGAAACTTGGTTTCTCTAATTGGGTATTGTGATGACTCTAAAAAAGGATGGCGTTAATCTATGAACTTATGTTTAACGGAAACCTACAACAACACTAACCAGGCACTTCATTGTATTCTTGCATGTTTTAATTTCCTCCAAAATAATTTAACGAATATCTGTTTCTTTCTCGCGTGTGATGCGAAGATATGCTGATCTATAACACAGGCCATGCCAAATGTCTTGACGTGGAGTAAGAGACTGCAAATTGCTACAGATGTAGCACAAAGTATATAAATGACATATCCATTATTATCACTTTTGCCTCTTCAGATTGGCATTATTAAAGAAGCTTTTGCAAGAATTGCATATATGGATTATCTGCATAACGGTTTATACTTCACTTCTCTAAGGACTTGACGGAATAAAGGTTATATATAACATTGATAAAGGGCTCAAGAACTCGAGGAGATTCCTTATCTATGACCTGGAAATTGCCTTCACATCCGCGTTCTGATGTTTCTGTTGTGGGAATCAATCAGTTGGGTTGTACGAGAAAAGTGATATTTGTTGTTTCGGAATCGTCCTGTTACCTATTAAAATTTATTGTCAGGGAAAAAATCCCTATTTTCTAGACATGAAAAAAAAAAGAATATTAGAAAACTCTCTTAGCATGAAAAAAAATGACAAAAGCCACTAAAAACTCCAAACTATGCTAACAATGATACATTTAAGCTAACTTTTTTTTTTTTTTTGACACCAAAAAACCTTAACTTGTATCAGTGTGACATTTCATCAAAATTCCGTCAAGGAGGACCGTAAAAAATTTGCATACGTTGACGCCAAAAAGCAAACATTGTTGAAGGAAATAGATGTTATTTTGATTGAAAATTCATCTGATGAAATCTTGATGGAGGGTAAATGTGTCACATAGGTAAACGTTTTAAGTTTGTTTTATCACAAGAATAAAGTTTAGAGTAAATGTACAAAGTATAGTTTGGAGTTTTGATATTAAAAAAAAAGGCTGAGAGTAAATATCTCACATTGAATATAATTTAAGATTTTTTGTGATTTTTTTTTCCAAAAATAAGTGTGAAAAAATATGGACACTTGATTAGCGGCATGGTGGTAGAAGTCGATCCTTTCTCTAGTCGCCTTAAGATCAATCCTATTCCATTGTCGTACGTAAATCTATCATTTGGGGTCGGCATGAAGCATGAACAATTTGAAAAGCAAACCATTATCACAAATGCACAAGCCGTTCATCTCATATTACACTCCTACTTTCGTCTTATCACTATCCAAAGAACTTTATATCAGATCCGTGGGACCTGGAATTTCTGTTCTTGGGCAGCTTTCACTTTAGAAAGTTGAAAGCGATAAAGCTCCACCAAGATAAGAGCAACAGACGAAACTTCTTTCATTATTCCAAAGGAAGCAAAGAAATTAAGAATTTCTAACTTCCTTTTTGGCTCAGGAAAGTAAATCTATACTTGTGAATTCACATCATGCTGAACTTAGTGTGAAGATTGTTCAAAACAAAGAATCAAATCATTATCACAGTAAAAAATTAAATTAATTCTGATTTACCCTGCTCTCGAGCTCCCCACCGAGATCATCTTTTTGGTTGAAAAATATATGTCTGAACGACTTTAATAATATGACGGGATGAAGTAGGAATAAGGTGATTCATCACAGGGCCTGCGTTCCATGTTCTTCCATTGATTCAAGTGCAAGTCAAGTCTCCTCCATTATTTAAGCTAAAAGGATCTTTGCAAATAGATTGCTTTTTTCCTGTGGGATCATATGTTTTGTCAGTAATTATAGATTCCATCTCCATGGCAGAGATTTTTCATATCTAAAATAACATTCTCATCCATTCTTGTTAATTGTCATGTGCAGGATTTTGTTAATTTGGAAACATAAGTCTAGAAATTCATATTTCTCCGTGTCAACACAAATAATTGGCCATTTTTTTAATTTATTATTTTTATTATTATCAATATGCGGCAAGTTCACTCAACCTCATCAATGGAGGTTAGTATATACTGGGGCACCTTTGCAGAAGGACCCCACAAGTTTGAATGAATGTAATCTATTGTACCTTGGTCCTGTGAATTGTTGTTCTGAGCAGTAGTTTGTGCAGCTTGTCGAGCATGCAATGTTTGCAAAAGTCCATCTTCCAAATTTCAAGCCTATACAGAAGACCTGCTCCCTCAAAATGTTCATACCTCTTTCAGACATGTGGATGATAACTTTCAAAGTCTTAGACTTTGAAATAAATCAACATCCTCGATAGAGTAATAATCTAAAAACCAATCTTTTGTTAAAAAAAAAAAAATCTGAAAACCAATCCCTATACGATGTAATGTGATATGTGAATCAAGAATTCATGATCCACTCCTCTCTGGCATTATCCACCAGATTCAGCAGTGTCACACACCTAGGCTTTTTCAAAATATTAACTTTTTCTTTTACTCTCAAAATTTGAGCAAATTTATCATCTCCCTCCAATGCTAAATCCATACACTATGGCTCTAACATCACACACATCTTAATGCACCAAAGATTAAATTATTCACGCCAGTAAATTTCTACAACTCAAATTTAATAAAATCCATAATGATAATTGCATACAGATAAATTTTTCGCGGTAATTGATTGGTAATAAACCGTTACAACTAATGTGAAAGCGTGAACAAATGAACGATTCAAGCATGAAATAAAATGTAGAACTAAAATTTAACCACATTAGATCAAGATGGTTCCACAATAGAAAATTATAATCACTTGAAGGATCAACTATCAAGTGTTTTCTGATCCTAGAAATCCAATTCATGAGGAACAATCACAAGCAAGGAGAATTTTTTTTTTTTTTTATTCTCAACTCTCTTGAATGATGACTCTTAAAAACTTTCTAGGGTTGTCACAAGTTGTGATTTATAAGGACTTCAAAATAGGGTTTAAAACATGTTTGGATTCGAGACCGCATTGTTGGGTTGGGTGTCTAAGCAGAATGCGCTCGGACCACCGGACACTACGTTGGAAACTGCATTTGAGCCTTTGAGATCTGTTGAGTGCCCAGCCGGTCTTAGCTGGCCACCCGACAATGGGCGGCACCCCGGCCACTTATTTGGTAGGTGCCCACCTAGTGGTCGGACATGTCTGCACTAGGCGGGCCTTCTTCTCGCATCCCCTGATCATCCGTGTCCATCTTGGAGTTGCTCAGCAAACACTTTTGAGTGTCCCGAGAAATGTTGAACTCATGTCAATTTCAAATTAATCATAATTAATTTCGAGCCAAAACCAACGTATGCCATTTTCTCAATCTAATGTTTGAGTTCAATTTGAATGCATTACCTTGCTAGAGAAAGAAACGTGAAAACTAAACTTTGGGGACTTCAGACTAAGGGAAATGCTTCTCATAGCTCTAGAAAGGAAAAAGCTCTTGTTAAAAAGTAATTTAGATTTCATTGAGTTGAGAAAATTTGTCCAAAAAGTTTTAAATCTATTATATTTTTGTCAATTCAATCTTAAATATTTTTATTATGCCAGTTAAGTCCTAAATTTCTCACGTTCTACCAAATGATTTCATTTGGCCAATTTAATTGGAAAATCGCTAACGTAGACGTTAGTAGTCACGTAGGATGGTCGACGTTAATGTAGATAATTTTGTATAATAAAAAATTAATTATATTTTATTTCTCTTCCTTTTTCTTTTTCTTTATTCCTTTTCCTTTTTATTTTAACAGGTCTGTTGAGGATCACTGGCTGATCCTCATCGGGCTTGAAAGAGAAAAAAGGAAAATAAAAAATGAAAAATTTAGAAATTATAAAAATTGTCCAGTTTAGCACTTGTGTCATGTAAGATAGTTGGTATTCATCTCAGCGATTTTCGACTAAAATTGATTGGATTGACCTAATTGGCAAAATGTGAAAATATTTAGAACTCAATTAGTAAACTGTAAAAATATTTATGACTTAATTAATAAAAGTAAATGTTTAGAATTAAATGGATAGAACCATATTAAGTTTATGACATATTGAATAATTTTTTTTTTTGTGAAATTTAGTATGATGTAGAATCATCTGACGGAATTTATCAGTAATTTTCCCATCGTTATGCGTTAAAGAGACTTACCGAGAGAGACGTGTGAGTGACTTAAGGAAAGGGCACTCTCGAAAGGATGGCCATATTTCGAAAATTTACTCGTTACTCTTTTTCTAAATGACCCAAAAAGAGGATGTTAAAGCAATGCACAGCATCTTTGGGACAATCGTCCGCGATGAGCCTCGTGATTGAATCCGTGAAACATGATGTTAACTGATTATCAAGTGCAAAATAATAATAATAACAATAATAATATAACAACAAGGACGACTATAAATAGTAAAAGGTTTAGTGACATGCAAAAAGATTAAAAGTTAAAAATGTGACTAATAATAGTACGACGACCACCACGATGACTTTAAACAGTAAAAGTGACTGGCATGATTACTCTCCCCCAACTTTAATTCGAAGGAAGATTTCCACATGCCAAAAAGTTAAAAGTTCAGATGTGAATAATAATATAATGATGAAAACCCCGACGACCACAAAATGACGTTGACCGTGACGACTAGAAATAGTAAGAATGTTCGTGACATGATTACCCTCCCCCGACTTAATTGGAAAAAACATGCTCCATGCAAAAAATTTAAAGGTAAAATTCTCTTGTTGGAACTCAGGTTCATGATTAGCTAGCAAACTCAGGTAAAATTCTCTTGTCGAGAACCAAACAAGAATCTTTCAATTCATTTGGCTCTCATGCTCAATTACTTATGTAAAATTCTCATATCTTTTTTTTTTAATAAATATAATGAGCCTATCCTCTTTTCCCTATTCATATTCCCCAAAAAAGATATAAAAACGGATCACTAATCCAAGACCAAAAAAATATTTTGTTGACTCTTCGGAGGACTCTTTGGACCAACAAAAAATATGGAATTGGCAGCAAAGTTGCTTCTCATTTACTTGGATACACATGCAGTGTTCATACTTCAGAGGTTGCATCTTTTTCGACTTTGTTTGTGGCTATGATGAGGATTCCACTAAAGAAAGTTCAGCATTGATATATGACTCGAGAATTCAACGAGAAGACTTATCGTCCATGTTCTTATGAATTCTGCAGGTATCAGCAACGCTCTCACAGCTTAAACAAGAAAAGTGATGTTTACAGTTTCGGAATCTTTGAGCTGATCACAGGACATCCAGCAATAATGTAAAGGCCTGGGAGAAAAAGCGTGCACATACTTGAGTATGTGACTCCGTTCATCACAAATAAAAATAATATGCTGGGACTTATGGATCGACGTCTAAAAGGAAAATTCGTCGTCGGTAAACATTGCGGAGTTATGTACCAGAGAAAATGCACCTGAAAGACCGGACATAAGTAAGGTAATGATGGGACAGGAGGGATCTTTGCCAAGAGAATTGTCTCGCTTGGCACCCGAGACAAAGTGAGGGGAAGAAAAACCAAATGACCAGCTCGGAAAGACCTCTTCGGAACTTGATCCGGCTCCTGGAGCCATGGCAAAGTACTTTAGTTCCGTCAGGAGTAGTCCACTCTTGTTGCGAAACTATGGAAACTCCTAGTACTACTGAACTCAAGTCGATGTGTGTTTGAAATTCATGTTCGTGTATAGATACGGATACCTGGAGGCTTTTATTGTCTTCATGATTATGCGTGTAGAATTTCATCCTCTGTTTTTCTTTCTCATCTTTCTGGGCAATTCACCCCCTTTGATTTGTACAAAGATGACTTGAAATCGTATGACTTGGTCTACATGAAAATTGACGGAGGACAGTTGCAGCCTCTTACTTCCAAATAAGATGCAATACGAATATCGCTTCAGAAGTTGCCATCATTGGGTGACTATGAGTTTTCTCTCTTTTATTTCTTTTTCAATATTATGTAAAAGAATCTTATACGTTGCACCGGGAGTGTAATAAAATAATTACACAAGCAGTGTTTATACGCCGACATGTATACCGCTTTTAAATTTATGACTGCTTGTGTATACAATGTTTTAGATTGGTGGTCTGTAAGAGTTTTCCTGATGTGGACTATATTAATTGATATTGTAATTTACCGTTTAACGTTTACCGTTTTACGAGGTTTGGTTTAAGGTGAGATAGAAAGTTTCTTAATTAGTCTAATATGGACTGGCTAGTATGGGCCGAGTTGAGCCTGGCCCGTAATGAGGGGGACTGGCTGGAAACTCTATAAATAGTGCTCAAGTCTCTCATCTAACCCTAATTCTCACATATATCCTCACCTAAGGAGCGTTTACCTAACGCTGCACGTGAGGGGAGCCGCCTCATTGAGCCAGTGATACGGAGGGCAATAGAGGAGGACTTGATGCATGAATCCCCTTGATATATGTGGGTAATCCTTTTTCCGCTTCCGCTTTGTGTTCGATTGATCCCAAAATAGGTGCGTTATTCTTTCTACTCAATTATGCATGTTCTTGTTCTGGTTATGGAGATCTTGGGGTTGCGCAATTTGTGTCCAACATGTGGTATCAGAGCAACCGTAACCCTAGAACTTGAACGCATAAAGTTTTTGCCCTAATTTGTGATTTTCGAGGTTTTTTATTCAATAAAAATAAATTTAAACCACAAATTCGGACTGGGCTCGACGAGACGAGCAAGACGATCGGCGGCGCGTCGCCGGAGGAGGCCGCACGCGCCCCCACGCGCGTCCACACGCCGCCTGGGCATCGAAAGTGCACCGCGCGTGAGCTCCACGCGCCGCGCACTCAAGCGGTGCGTGTGGGAGCGTGGAGGCTTCAATCGGCGCGTGGTTTGCGGAGGTGGACTCGTATGGTGATTTCCTATCTCGTGGTATATTTATTTTACATGTTTGATAATTTTATGGATGTGAAAATACATATGGAACCCTAAATACGTGTATTTTTAGTGTATTTTTGCGTATTTTTCTTGTATTTTCTGTGATTTTGGAAATACAGGTGATGGGTTACTAGTATGTTATCACACAATCATTATAAAGATGTGATTCATAAATAAAAATCAAACTTTATTGTGAACTGAAGCTGGCTTAATGAGATACAATTCGTATAAGATTGTATTTGAGCTATGTATTGAACTGATAAGAAACAGTAAAGATTATGAAATTTTTGTTACTCAAGTATACTCCTTTACACACTGGTAATATTTGAATGATAGACGACTTAAGGACTCGTGACCAAACTGATTGTACTGATTAAACACATCTGCTGAATGTGGGTAATGCATGTCAATTAAGTTATTGCATATTGTACATGAACTCATCTGGTCACTTGTTAATGTCTATCGAGTTAAATATTTTTTATGGTAAGGGAGTATGACAATATTTATGCAAAGCAATAGTATCTACTGTTGAATTTTTAGATATTTGGTTCTCTGATTTGACTCAATTAATAGGCCACTGGTTGATTACAATGATAATCTGTTACTTAAAATTGGCTAATAAATCAATTGTTGGCCTTGGAGTCATGTTTTGCCTTATAAAACTCATGATCAATAGTTGATTGGCTATTAAGCTTGTCAATCTAGATATTTTATATTGCTATTGATGTTAACTTATGAGGAATCCTTTGGATTGGCATTCTTTTTATGTTGTTTTGGTTATCAGTAATCGGGATGCACAAGAGATGCTTTCTTCTATATTATGAGAAGTTTCTTGTGTTACTGTGATCAGCGATCTCATTGGAATCTGCCTTTTAGATTCATTATATATATAATTATATATATGTATAAATAAATATTTTATTAATGAATAAAGCAATGTAATTAGCATGATATGTGATTTTGGTGATATGATGCCCCTATCACTAAAGTCAAAATCACATGTATATGGTGTATGTGAGAAGTAAAGTTTATATCCCTGGTATGAGAGAATTTCAATGATTCAATTGAGTAGTGACCGCCAAAGTGGTACGCTTGATTGGGTTTGAGAAATTTCGATCTCGTATGATGATTGGGATGTCTCCTGATCTAATGCGTAGTCATATTCCCAAAAGAGGTGATTGCGTATTAGTTCATGGAGTAATACATGATAGTGTGGTGGAGGAGTGACTGATTCTAGTGATTCATATGCCCAAAGGTGATGAATTCACGAAGAATTGGAATATATTCTCATAACCGCTATCATTTGGGGAGTGTACAATTGCATGTCATGTATTCTGCCCAAAGGTGATTATATGATTATGCGTGTAACTCTCTGGATGTGTACTTGTACGTCAAGTTACATGGTACTCACATGATGCTAATTATATACATTGCTTGTTTTTTAGTCACTTTTTCTGTAATTAATAACTTCACTATTATTGAGGTTTTTACTACTTCAAATTTTAAGTTGTTGACATATGATTTGTTGCTTGAGAAAAGAGCAATTGAATTTGCTTACTATCCATGAAGCATTCCATTCTGGAACACTTGAAAAGAGGTTTGCCTGCGGACTGCACTGCTATAAGATGATGGAAGCCTTAGTTTCTTAAAATTATGTCTTGTCTGATATTGAAATTATGACACATTTACAAAAATTGTGTTTAAATCCTAATAACATATACATCTCGTATATGGTTAAAAGGTTGTTTTCGAAAGTTTTCTATTTAAAGAAATTGATTGAGATAAAGAATAAGTAATTACAATTAGTCTTAAAAGGTTGTTAGGGTTAATAGTGGCCGTAAGTATTTTGGCAAGTATGAAAATGCGAAATAGCTTAAATGGTCATTTGTCAAATACTTGGTAGATTCTGGGGTGGTAATTTAATTACTATACCTGAAAATTCTGATAAAAGATTTGGCCTGTTGACACCTAAATTGAGCCTCGGCGACACACCCGGTCCACCCGAAGCTGCGACGCTGCCCTCTCGTCCGAGCCGCCCTCCTCCGCGCCGTCGCAGCTGCCCGGTCTTCGTCTGCGAGCCCCAACGACCCGCGTCGCCACGACGCGAGCACCTCGTGCGTCGCCCGATCCGCTTGTGGAGCCACCGCCGCGGCAGATCTGTGGTCCGGACGTCGGGATCTCTCCGCTGCGGGTCCAAAACTCCGGTGCTCTGTCCCGACATCGCCGTGCCGCCCGACACCCGCGGATCGACGCCGCTCGCCGCCGCAGATCTGAACAAAGCAATCGGCCCAGATCCGATGCCGTCCGAAGCTCTGCTCCGCCCGCGAGGCCACCCACCGGTTTCGCCGTGCCGCCCGCGTCGCCCGTGCTTGATCCCCGAAGTCCCCAGTGCCGCGCCGCCGTCGCGCCATCCTTCGAGCCTCGCCGGAACCCTAGCCGGCGATCTCCCTCGCCGGACCGGCCACTAGCTTTATTTTTCTTTTTCTTTTTCAGAAAAAAAAAAAGAAAAAAAAAAAAAAAAAAAAAAGAAAATTTAGGTATTTTCTTTATCTTATATTTTTTTTATTATTATTTTTGCTGTTTTATTTTATCTTTTAGTGTAACTATTCCTTTAATGTGAAATTGAAATTCCATGATATGAAATTGCCTTGAAATTAGTGATTGTCAGTCCGATTTTCAAGCTCGAAATCCGACTCGCAATTACTTAAAAAAATTGCCAATCCGATCTCCCGCTCGAGATCCGATTCGTGATTTATGTAAAATTGGCCAACTCGATCTCATGCTCGAGATATGGTTCGTCAATTTGGGTATCAATATGGCTTGATTTGCTGTGGTGTTACTTAAATTAGTTTTCTTTAAAAAATCAAAAAAAATGTAGCTTTAGGGTTTGCATGTTCATAATAGGTATTTTATTTTGAATTTTCAAAAAAAAAAAAAAATCAAATCAATTAATTTAGGTTGCTAGTTTTTTTTTTAAAACTTTTGTTGCATGTTTAATTATTTGACAATTATTAATTTCGAAATTTAAAAAAAGGGGAAAAAAGGAAAAACACAAAAAAAAATCATCATGCATAATTCATGTAAAATTAGGGTACATTTTGCACGTCGCATATTAGGATAGAAATTGCACTTAAGTTAATTTAGATAATTTCTTAATTTACTATAGGTTTAGGTATTTTATTAAATAGATTGCATTTTAGGATTATCTAGGTTAAGATAATATTTTAGTTTAAATTAGGATTTGGCTCAACCTAATTCCTAATATAAATCAAATAGGATCTTAATCTAATTAGGTAATTTTCACATTTCACCTAATTTCGAATTTCTTGAAAAATACAAAAAATGTCTTAGAATAAATTAGCTTTATTCTCTAGGATAGATTGCATTCTTTTTTAAAAAAAAAAAAGGAAAATGTCATATGCACGTCATTAGGATTAGATTCATTGAAATGCATGTCATATAGTAGTTGTTGCTAGGTCCATTCAATTAGAAATTACATGTCATTAGAATTAGGTCATTTAGTTAATATTGCATCGCATATTGCATGATTTTCATTAATTAAGTGAAAACAAAACAAAAATTGCGTGTTAATTAGAAACCATATCTAGGGTTATTGATGTGGATTTTAATTTAACATTTGCAGATACTTTCGTTGCTATGAGGTAAGTCCTGCAATTTATTCATTTGCTTTCTTGAGTGTTAAATTGGTGGTTTGCGCACCTGCATGGTCACATCACATGTTAAGGAATTAAAATCAATCCAAACTGCTTGCCAAACATTTTTCAAAATAAAAAGAAAGGTACCGAAAGGGCGTTAGAGAATTCTAGCGTAACCAAGTCCCCGTACCCATAGTCTCTGGTTCGTAGGAGTAAAATAATTCTCCCGTTATTTTACTTGGGTTTCTAATCGACCCACCAAAAATAAATTAGTGGCGACTCCTAATTAAAACAATTGCATGTTAAGAACTTGAACCAAAAGTCGTGAATTGGTATGGGCTTGGGAGAGCCCGAGTTAAGTCTAGGCTTAACAATCCATTAGCCAAACCCTAGGTGGTTCATAAACACACCATAATGAACATGGTGATGAGTATGATTAGTAAGACTAATTTATCTGGTTTTTTGTGGGCTGATATTATGAAAGCAACTTTTTCACATACAAAATGTGTCTCTTATCAAAGTTGTTTCATAAACTTCTTTTGAGTTATAAATTTGACATAAATTATTTAAATCATGTGCAAAAGTGAGATTATCTAATCTAATTTTAAGTATGTTGCAATTCAGATCCACTTGGAATTATTTTGTATCTTATCTAGATTGTTAAAGGGGTATTGATTTTATAACCCTAAAGAAGGTGCAAGAATTATGGAATCACATACTCTAAAGTTTATAAAGATTGATATAATTATAGAGAATAGCTGCTCTCAGACTATTAAAGATAATAGTATGATGGATGTTACTGTGTCTTTGTCTTTGCCTATATAAACAATTGTGGTACAAACAATTGTGGAATCTCTTGTACCATAGACTAAACTTGTTGAGATTCAAGGTATTATTCTTGATAGAGTTTATAATGAAATTTCTTAAACCTCTCAAGTGTAGAATGAAATGATTACAGCTTTATTAAGGAGATTTGTTAAGGAAAGACGATCAATTATACCATCAGACTATATAGTCTATTTGTAAGAGCATGATTATAATATCCACTATATAGTTGATGTAATGACATATTTATAAATGTCGTTTCTTATTCTCAATCAAGTATGTGATTAGATGCCATAAAAGGCGATATACAATCCATGAAACATCATAGTGTTTGGAAACTAACTTACTTGCCTAAAGATTACAAGTTCATTAATTGCAAATTGGCGTACAAAATTAAAAGGATTTCAAAGAAAAATTGTGTAGTTTAAAGCCAAATTGGTAGCTAAAGTTTTTACTCTGAAAGAGGGGTGGATAGTTAATAGTGAAGAAATAATTATTTATTTAAATATTCTTTTAGAGTGAATGTGGCATTAATAATTTATTTTGATATGGGATTACGCCAAATAGATACAAAATCTATATAGTGCAACTTGATGATTTTGCAGCAGATTCAAGTAAACTTGTATGTAGACTGAAAAGTTCTAATTCATGGTCTTAAGCAAGTTTCCGACAATATTATTAAAGTTTCATAGTGTTGTTATTTTGTTTAATTGGGAACAAAGTAATTCAATATACTGCAAGGTCAGTGGGAGGAAAATTATTTTTTCTCATACTCTTTGTACATAATATTTTGCTTACAAGATGTGACCTTGAGACATCTTATATCCTTTGTACTGAGATCTGTAAGGATTGTTTTTGCCATATTATATTAGATTTTCTCGGAGGACATTTGCTGATTGTATATTGGAAATATTCAATATACATTATTGCAAGCTAGGAATTGCTCCTGTTGTTAAGGGTGATGGACTAAATCTATCATATTGTCCTTATTTAGATATTGAGAAAATCTAATTAAATGGTGTACCTTATGTTAGTGCACTTAAAAGTATAATGTATGCTCGAATTTGCATTAGACTAAATATTGTCTTTGTGACGGGACTTCTAAACAGATATCGATCAAATCCAGGACGCGATCATTGGATTGCTACCAAGAAGATTTAAAGGTACTTAAAGAAGACAAAAGATTATATGCTAATTTATAGACATGTTCAATTCTTACAGTTAGTAGGGTATTTAGATGTAAAATTTGCTGGCTGTTCTGATGACATGCAATCAATAACAGAATACATATTTATGTTAGTAGTAAGTGCAGTAAATAAAGTTCTATGTCATCTTCTACTATGTAAGCAGTGTTAGTAACATTTTTTTAGGTTGTTACTTGGGCTTTTAGGCTCCAGAACCTCATGAAGAAGTTAATTGTTTTAACTTTATGGATAGACCCATATGATTGTATTGAGATAACAAATTTGTAGTATTATTTATTTACTACAGATGTCTCAAGGGGTCTAAATATATGGTGGTCAAATATTTTTTACCATAAAAAAAACGGTACAGAAAGGTGACTTATAATATAACATATATTTCACAGATGATATGATTGCAGATCCACTAACTAAAGGCCTACACCCGTGTGTATTTGAGTGACATATTGTTAGCATGGGCGTAGGAGCATCATGAGATGCTGTTGTTTAGTGGGAACTATTTTGGCTTTACTCTGATAAAGGTTTCATCTGTGTTCGTTACACTTTGTAACGGTTTGATATGTATCAACTTTTGCATTCAATCTTTACCAAAAAAAAAAAAAATTTTGCATTCAATAAAATATTTTTGAATGTGTTGTTATTATGTTGAATACATATTGATAAAGTCTCAAGGGATTGTATAAACCTTGAGTAAAGGCTATGGGCATCCGGTTATTAGTTTTGTGCATATGTCTTGTGATACATAAATAAAGGTTAACCATAAGGACAAGACATTGGGTTCATTGGAACCATAAATCATTCTCTAGTGGCACAAGTTTTTATGACACCTAAAGTTAAGAGAATGGTGACTGACAAATGAGATCTTTCTATTAGAGATGTTATCCATTTGCCACACTACCATATTGAATCCATATCAATAAAGTTGAGAATATTCGTGACCATGGAAGGCTCTGTGTGTATACATGTAGTTACCGCATTGATTCGGTGTTTAAGACTTTATGGGATAGGATTGACTATTCAGAATTATCTCTAGACCAAATGTGCGCACATAAGGTACGATTTCAATTAATATAGTCCAAGTGGGAGAATGTAAGAGTTTTCCTGATGTGGACTATATTAATTGATATTGTAATTTACCGTTTAACGTTTACCGTTTTACGGAGTTTGGTCTAAAGTGAGATAGAAGGTTTCTTAATTAGTCTAATATGGGCTGGCTAGTGTGGGCCGAGTTGAGCCTGGCCCGTGATGAGGGGGACTGGCTGGAAACTCTATAAATAGTGCTCAAGTCTCTCCTCTAATCCTAATTCTCACATGTATCCTTACCTAAGGGGCGTTTACCTAACGCTTCACGTGAGGGGAGCCGCCTCATTGAGCCAGTGATATGGAGGGCAATAGAGGAGAAGGACTTGATGCATGGATCCCCTTGATATATGTGGGTAATCCTTTTTCTGCTTCCACTTTGTGTTCAATGAATCCCAAAACAGGTGCGTTAATCTTTCTACTCAATTATGCATGTTCTTGTTCTGGTTATGGAGATCTTGGGGTTGCGCAATTTGCGTCCAACATGGTCTACATTACACAAATATAAACCAAAGAGGAAATTATACGGTCATGAAATGAAATGGCCACATGCTCTAATCAACCGCACTAAAATGACTATTGGCATTACCCGGACGATTCTACTGTTCCCTCCCGCAAATAAATGTGATGCGTGATCACGCATCAAAATGGAGCTTTTTTTTTTTTTTGGTAAATTCAAGAAAAAGTTAGTAAGCATTAAAAAACTGCTAGAAAAAAATAATTATCGATCTCCTAATATCTCGATAAATTGTTATAACTTACCAATACAATTATGCAACTGCCAACTTTTCTCATATTTTATCAATTTTTATTTATCTTTCTCCTAATCGTCTTACATTTATCAACTCTTACAAGAATTCACAAACTTTTTTTTTAAACTAACGTATAGTAAGTTTTTGCCTATCAAAATTACCGACTAGTTTTGTGTCACCCTTGTTAAGATATGAAATCTTTTTATGATATTATTTTTGAATATGAAATATTTTTGATATCTTTTTGATTTTCATATTAGCATACCAACTGTAAATGAGTTGGTATTTCATGATTCTTGCTCTGATACCATGAAGAAGCTCACAATTTGTGGATGATTTTTCATATAACATAATTTACAGATTGTACACACTTATAAAGAGAAGGAAAAATACAAAGATTTTGATATCTTTTTTATTTTCATATTAGCATACCAACTGTAGATGAGTTGGTATTCCATAATTCCTGCTTTGTCAAAGATTGTATTTTTCATATTCAAAAATAATATCAGAAAAATATTTCATATCTTAACAACCCCTTCTTATTTGAGTCACTTACCAATGTTTATTTCCTATAGTTATTTGTCAAGTTTCGTTATATCATTTATCAACTGTTATTTCCTTTTTTACAAACGCCCAACATATATCAACTCTTACATGGATGTGCCAACTTTTGTGTGACTTAACAATTTCTCTCCTATTAGGTTACTAATTAATTTTGGTTTATCAATCCTTATTTAAGTTGCTTACTAACGTTTATTTGTAATCTTATACCAACTTTTCTCTTAGATTACAACTTTTATTTGTTTGAGAGCCCATTAAGTTTTCAACCACTTTTAGAAATTATCAACTTTAAATTGAGTGATTACTAACTTTACTCAGATTTATTTACTGATTAGTTTTACATTACCAACTCTTATTTGAGTTAGTTATTAACATTTGTTTTGTTTCTACGTTTGAATTATCAAGTTCTCTAAATGCAAAGTGAAGAAAATTCATTGATTTTATATTCAAGCAAATCCTCAAATTGAGATATCATCTCTATACTGTTCAACTCCAATTTGTTTTCTGCATAAAATTTAGTTTACTATGCATCCAAATAGGAATTCTGGGTTAGGAAACAATTAATAAAATATGAGAGTGAACCAAAACATCAAGTTTATTGAAAAACACCAATATATATATATTAAACAACAACAAAAATGAAAGATCGACGTGATATTACAAAATCTTCACTTTATTGTTCACACGCAATTCACCTTAATATACAAAATACAATGAAAAAAATACAATCATTCAAAACATATAGAAACCATGAAAAGAAACCAAGTCAAAGAATGAAATGACAGTAAGACATTACATATGTTGACATGTAAAATTACAATTGCTTCTTTATTATCAATGAAAGGATATTGTCAATAGCAACGTGGTTATAAAGAGGATTAGCACGTCGATGAATGACACTCGCATCCTTTATTAACAACTTATATCCATTAAAATCCGCCCATTTCTCTAGACTAGGGTTAAAAAATGGAAGATCACGAGGAATTTGCTGTCAATTTATGTGCTGTTGCAATGGAAATCTCTGGTCTGCCCAAGAGGCTTTGTGGAAATATTCACCAGTAATTCATCCCAAAAGTTTTGTTACCTTATGTGGTTATATTTGAGTGCTCTTTTCGAGTGCTTGGCCTCAGTGGATCGGTTCAGATCAAATTGTTAAAAAAGATATCAAAACAATACCTCTTCCAGCAAATTTGTGTTTCAAGGTTGGACTGGGTTCTAGCCTGACAAGATGATAGAATGACAAAGTGAGAGAAATAGACCAAATCACATCCAATTGTGGGAGTAGTGCTGCTCAATATGAGCCAACAGTAACAAGGACATCAATGCTTTACGTTTAGTAGATTGTGATTCTCTCAAGTCCCACATTAGATGTGAGAGGCATTCCAAATTGATTCATATGAATCACCCCATAAGCTTACTACTTTACAAGGTCACGCATGAACATTTCATTTGAAGACTTAACTCAAGTGATTTAGACGGGGGCATAACATGTACCATGTTTGATGCATGAGTTAATTATGTTATAAAAACTAGTGGGCTTAGCAAAGAAGGAAGACCATTATGCTATTTCTCATTTCAAGCACAATCATAGAAACACTGCTCAATCTGAGTTGCGTTTGAAGAACTAGTATTATCAAGGCAATTAATTGGTCTTCCAACTCTTTCACGAATCTAACATATATGTATGCAGAAAATAGCTTTGCAAGTAACTAAACAAGATATTAAAAAATTCCTTAAAATATTATATTATTCTATGATAAAACATTTTTATCAAACATGTGAATTGCTTGGATATAAAGGCTGATGAATGGAATGAGCCCACAAAACCTTATATCATACATTTGTTGTGCCATGCAATAAGACAACTACTTGCTGTAACTAAAAACGAATATATCATAACACGTTGTAAAATTGATATATAGCGTTATAAATATATTGCTGTAATCTGAAGTACAAGAATAGTGTAACATAAAAAAATTATGTGGTGATACCTTTAGAATTTTTTCCACCTACTTATTGTTTACTATTGGAAAGAAGCTTTCTGCATCCAAAGGAAAATATATATATAATCTCTTCAGAAAGTGGCCAAAATGGCTCTGCTTTTCTCGCCAAACGTTGATTGGAAGGGCTCATGTTCCACATTTATCTCCACTTTACTTTTGAAATCCAATTTGTTTTCTTTAAAAAAATATATATATAGTTTAGTATATATCCAAATAGAAATTTCGGGTAAGGCAACAAGTAATAAAATATGAGAGTGGAGCAAAACATAAAGTTCATTAAAATTCCAACCAAAAAGATGATTTTGTATGGAACACGTGTTTTGAATAATCTTCGCACTAAGTCCAACATGATGTGAATTCACAAGAATAGATTTACTTTTGTGAGCTAAAAAGTAAGTTAGAAAATTTTCATTTCTCTGCTTTACTTGGAATGATGAAAGAAGATTCGTCCGCTGCTCTAAGCTCGATGCTCATACCTTTCAACTTAATAAAGTGAAAGCTGGCCAAGAACAGAAATCGAGGTCATCGTCCTCGCATCTAATATGAAGTTACTTCGATGGTGAGAAGAAAGCAGGAATGTAACATGGGGGTGTTAAAGTCATCAACGACTTGTCCATTTGTGATTGTGATTCTCATGTCAATTGTTGAAGTTTCACACCAACCCTGCATCATGGATTTTACGTATGACAATGGAATATGGATTGATCATGAGGTGACATATACTTCTATGCCGCTGATTAAGTGTCCATAATTTCTAATGCTTCTTTTTACACTAAGAGAGTTTTCCAATATTATTTTTTCATGCCCAGGAAATAAGGATTTTTTTCCATGATAATGAATTTCAAAAGGTATTGGTAAGTGTAAAAAAAATGTTGCTTATAAAAATTATCGGTAACTATATTTTTCTTCTAAATAACTTGTTAGTAATTTACCAGCACTTTGATGAAATAATGATTGTTTTATGTAGTTTGCAAATTAAGAATTTCTATACTAATTGACCAACTCTTATTTATATCACTCACAAATGTTTCAAGTTTATTAACTTTTATGCACAATTATCAACCTAAATCACCATCTAATTTTGAGGTACCAACTCTCAAACTAGTTATTTTCTGATGTTGAATAGCTTTTGCAACCTAAATCACCATCTAATTTTTTGTTTGAGGTACCAACTTTTTTTGGTCAAACTAGTTAAACCTTTTACTTAGTGCCAATGTTTAATAGCTTTCGCTGGACAATTTTTAATAATATTTTAATAATATTTTTATTTTTTGAATTTTTTATTCTTTTTTTTTTATTCTTTTTTCTTTTTTTTTTTTTTTTTTTTTTTTTTCTCTCCTCCTCCCTCCACTAACTCGCCGGTGGTCGCGAGGGCGGCCTCGCGCTGGGTGGCGCGGCGAGGCTCGCCCTCGCCGGATCTGGCGAGGGCCGAGCCTCGCCCATGGCCGGCGAGGCTCGACCTCGCCCCGGATCCGGGGCGAGGGCGAGCCTCGCCGGCGCCGCCTAGGCCGCGATTCGGCGAGGTCGAGCCTCGCCGCCATGGGCGAGGCTCGACCCTCGCCGATCCGGCTCGAGCGGCCTCCCGCCGGGCTAGCCTCGCCGAATCGCGACCTCGTGCCGGGCTGGCGAGGCTCGACCTCGTCGCCGCCGCCCGGGCGCGATTCGGCGAGGTCGACTCTCGCCCGGCTCGGTGCGAGGCGAGCCTCGCCCGGCTCGGCGGGAGGCCGCCTCTCACCGGATCTGGCGAGGGTCGAGCCTCGCCCATGGTCGGCGAGGCTCAACCTCGCCGAATCGCGGCTCGGGCGGCGCGGCGAGGCTCGCCCGCCGGATCTCGCGAGGTCGAGCCTCGCCGGCCATGGGCGAGGCTCGACCCTCGCCGAGATCCGGCGAGGGCGAGCCTCGCCGCCTGCCGCGAGGCCGCCCTCGCGGCCACCGGCGACCAACTCAAATTACCTTGACTCATTTGAATTTTGTTCCATTAAATTAAAACAAAAATATTAAAATATTATTCAAAATCATAGTGAGTTAATCGGCACTAAGTAAAAAGGTTTAGGACCATAAATTAGTTGGAAACTCAAATTACCGTGACTCATTTGAATTTTGTTCCATTAAATTACAACTTAATATGGGTCATCATAGTGAGTTACTTACCATAAATTAGTTGGAAAATTTAAGAAATTGATAAGAAAGATAAATAAAAGTTATTAAACAATAAAATGAATTCTTTTTTGTTAGAGATAGAAATTTGTAATTTAAGAAAAGAAATTGGTAATTTAATCGGCAAAAACTTACTCTATGTCAATAAAGAAAAAAAGTTTGTAAATTCCTGTAAGAGCTGATAAATCTAAGAAGATTAGGAGAAAAACAAATAGTAAGTTGACAAAAGATGAGAAAAGCTGGTTGTTGCATAATAGTGTTGGTAAGTTGTAACAAGTTATCGAGACACCAGGAGATTGATAATTATTTTTTATCTAACAGCTTTTTTATGTTTACTAACTTTTTATTAAATTTACCAACACAAATAAAAAAAAAAAGTCCATTTTGATGCGTGATCACGCATTAGATTTATTTGGGGAGCGGAACAGAAGAATAATCTAGATAACGCTAATAGTCATTTGAGTACGGTTGATTAGAGCATATGGCCTTTTCATTTCATGACTATATTATCTCTTACCTTGGTTTGTATTTGTGTAATGTAGACCACCAATCTGAAACATTTTATACACAAGCAGTCATAAATTTAAAAATGCTATGTGCGTCGGCGCGTAAGCACTGCTTGTCTAATTATTTTATTGCACTCCCAGTGCAACGTATAAGATGCTTTTACATAATATTGAAAAAGCAAAGGAAAGAGAGAAAACTCAGTCACCAAAAGATGGCGACTTCTGTAGCAATATTCGAATTGCATCATTTTGGAAGTAAGAGGCAGCGACTGTCCTCTGTCAATTTTCACGTAGACCAAGTCATACTATTTTAAGACATCTTTGTACGAATCAAAGAGGGTGAATTGCCAAGAAAGAGATGAAAAAGAAAAACAGAGGATGAAATTCCACATGCATAATAATGAAGGCAATAAAAGCCTCCGGGTATCCATATCTATAAACAAGCTTGAATTTCAAACACACACCGACTTGAGTTTAGTAGTTTCAGGAGCTTCCATAGTTTCGCAACAAAAGTGGACAAATCCTGATTGAACTAAACTACTTAGCCATGGCTCCAGCAGCCGGATCAAGTTCCGAGTTGCGCATTTGGTTTTCCTTCCTCCCACTCTGTCTCGGATGCCAATTCTCTTGGCAAAGATCCCTTCAGTTCCGTCAATGCCTCACCTAGGTCTCGGAGGTCGTTTTGAGTTGCTCATTTGGTTCCGTCAATACCTCACTTATATCACTCCATCACTCCATCATTGGAAGAAAATTATTAAGTTATCTTTAAATAGAAAAATCCAATCTAGGTTTATCCTATTAGGATATTCGTATGAGTTGTGTTGAAAAAATCCCACATTAGAGCATTAGATGTGGTGTAGAACAGTTAATATATCATACTTGGCTTATAACTCATTAACTTAAGTTTTTGAATAATTGTAGATCTAATTGAACATATTGACGTGTTCGACTTGAATTCCCTTTTGGCGATCTCCTAAGGTAAAGGTTTCCATTAGTCTGGTTCTCAGGTTCTTGGTTGTATCATAAAACTATGTTCATCCCTACTTGTGAGAATCCTAGAGAGCTTATGAGAGCCATCATCCACGAGAGTTGATATTCTCTAAGATTGGGCAATAGTTGAGAGCTGAGAGTTTTAGTGATTGTAATATTTCTTTGCCAATTATAGTGGAATCATCTTATTGATCTCTCTCTTTTTTCACTATGCTAATGGTTTATTTCTGCAATTATTTCTCACTTGAATCGTTTGTTTATTCATGCTTCCAAGTTAGTCGCAACAAACTGGTGTCAAACTCTAGGTTTATTATTGATTAATTATTCTGGAAAATTTTCTATCTACAATTATCACTATGGTTTTTACTAAGTCAAAGTCGGAGAAATTTACATCAAGAACAATTCGAGGTGGAATAATGCTTATCCTCGCAGGAAACAGAAATAATAATAGTACTTCTATGGTGGTATGACTATTTTCACTCATTCGACTTTATCATCACATCTCAAATAAATATAATTTTTTCTTGATTTCGTTTTCAAATTGATAAAATCTGCCACTCAACAATTAATTGGAGTTGACGAGATTGCTATCCTCTTTGCAGATATGAAAAATCTCCACGATGCAGATGGAATTTACATTTACCTAGAAAACGAGCGATCCCACGAAGAAGTAGATCTATTTGCCAAAATTTTTGTAGCTTAAATGAGGAAGGGGACGGGACTTGCGCTTGGATAGATGGAAGAACACGGCCCGTAGACCGCCTGGTGAATTGCATTATTCAACTTGCGTTGCCCTACCACACTATAAAGCCCAGCATGATGTGATATCACAAGAAGAGATTAACCTTCCTGAGCAAAAAGAAAACCTACACAAAATTTGTTCCTCATTCTTCCCCACTTTACTGTTCAAATCCTATCTTTTTTCTACAGTAGTAAAACATGAGAGTAAAACAAAACATATAGTTCATTGAAAAACACCAAGAGCACAATCAATCAACAAAAAACAAAAATTAAAAACAACAAAATGAAAAATCAAGACATGAAATTACAAAATCAGTATTTTATTATTCACACCCAATTCATTTTAGCATATAAAGTACCATGATAAGAACACAATCATTCACAAAAAAAAAAAAAAAAAGGACAAGAAATCGGGTTAACAATTGAAATTGTAGTCAAACATTACATAACTTCACGTATATAAATAATAATGACTGGAATGAAGTCATAACAAGGTAGCCGTACTAGAAGGTGCAACTAGATCACATTCTTTTTAGAGAGAGCTAATACTTCTCGGGTATTTTGGTTTGACATTACTTTATACCCAAAAAGTGATGAGTTATATTTGAGTTCAACTTGGAGATGGAAGTCCTCTTCAAATTGTAATATGCTTTTTTTTTCTTAAGAAAGTACAAAAAAAGATCAATAATAAATCTGATTAGATAAATACACACGATATTCCATTGATAATGTCCTTTCTTGTGGGGAAGAACACTCATGATCACCATCCCTAATTTTTTGTGACTAAACATTCTTTGGCTAAAAATATCAAACTAGACCCTTTTCTTCCCATAAATTTGGCTATCTAGTCTCTCTATCTCCCTCATAGTTTAGTTTATTAAATTTATTTTTACAAAAATATTTTAAACAAAAGCAATTCCAAGAGTTCATACTTTTTGTAGCACTAGCGAATTAATTAAACTATTATAAAGCGAAAATCGCTTTCAGATTTTCTCAATCCAAATGCATGGGGCACAAACTACTTCATTATGGAAGCAAAGAACTTTCCACATGATTCACGTACAATTTTACTATTTCTTTTGGGGGGCCAAAAAAATTCCCTAGTTCTTTTATTGATGGCTCAAGCCAGAAAAGCATTGGACTAATTACATGATGCACCAGAGAAAAATAAAAAATGATTTTTGCTACAATAATGCACAATAAAGATATTAAACAGAAAATACTTTTTGCTGTAGTAAGAATGAGTTTTGCTTTTGCCTTTCTAGATTGAAAAGATGCCAAAAACCATTTCATTGCTCCAGAAAAATAATCTTGGTTGCTGTCGGATGATCTTGCTTTTCAAAAAGAGATTCTTGTGGAAATGGATTTCCTCTCTTTTTTTTTTTTTTTTTTTTTTTTTTAGAACAGGGTTTCCTCTCTTAAAAAAGAGGGAAAAGAAAGTAGGAAAAATAAGCGTGTGGTCATCAAAAGTTAATTCCTTTGTGATAATGATTTGATTTTTGCATTCATCTTGAACGAGCAACTATTTTTGAACTATCATTAAATGGATTAAGATTATTAAAAATCTTGTGCTTTATTTTTGTAAATTTTTTTGGTCAAATGCTTTTTTTCTATAACTAATAAAGGTTTTTGAAGGTCATTGGGAGAAGATGGGTCGCTGTAAATTGTTAGTCATATCTGGTGGGTTCTTCTTGGGCTAACCCGAGATGTTTTCTTATTGAAAAAGAAAGTGAAATGGCAATGTAATGGACCGGATCTTTGGCCCATCCTCTGTTATGAGATGGCAACATTAGCATTGCTAAGATTTGCTTTGAATTGACGAGATGGATAACTTTCATCTAGTGATCATATATCTTCTTCTTTTCCATGTTTATGTCAAACCATACCTCCATTGCAGTATTTGATTACTTCAGTTGCTCTTGACAATGTCTTACTTGGAGCGACGATGGTTATATAATTATCACTGTAATCTCAGCTTTGATTACTTCAGTCTCTCCCCTTGTGTTTTGAATAGATAGTGATTGGCAGTGCTTTTGTCAATTCTCATGGTAGACCAACAAAGTTGAGAGCAAGAGAGGAACTATTCCTCCCCTCGTGCTTAGAATAGACTGTGATTGGTACTGCTTGAACTATTCCCGGAGATAAATAGGTCATTATCAAGAGGGTAATTTTTTACTATGTACATGTGTGACTCACAAGAGTCGAACCTGGGACATAGTATTCTCAGGCTCACCCCCCCAATCCCTTTTACGAGCAGATCCGCATGCCTGTTGGCTTCTTCTCAAATCTCACGGATATGCTTTTGGTTATGTGGTTCATGAGTTGGATACTCATTTGAATTTTTTGTATGTTGCTGCCAACTTTGAAAATTAAATAAGACAATTTACTTAAACCACTCATATAATCCCCCTTTTGCAGTAAATGCTTTCTAGTTGACCTTAATAAATTTAGCTCATTTCTCAACTACATATTTCTTTTCATATAGGTATATGTTAATCATGATTAACATAACAAATACCAAAGTTCAAAAGACATGAATCTCTCTCTCTCTCTCTCTCTCTCTCTCTCTCTCTCTCTCTCTCTCTAGAGTCTAAGAACCTTTAGAAGGTCAATGCTTTAAGTCATATTTCTGTTTTCTCTTCTTGTGAGAACCTGAAAAGTGCAATGCCCATGATTTTAAAATTAGATTGTTAAATTGATTTCGTTTTTACGAAATGGAAATTACATATCCTCATTAGACGATGAGATTAAATCTCCCATAAATAGAGGCAAAGCAATTGCATTGCACAAATGATTGGTGGAAGGATGGGATTGAATAAGATAGAATAAGCTAGGGATAAGAACAACAATATTGACACCTAAGTGTTGTCTATTCATTTAGGTTTTAATTGCATAGAAAATCATGGATTAATTTTAACCCCTAAACAAAAATAATCCTCATTAAAAGAATGTAGGTATTGGGAGCATTTATATATATAGTGATAGAATGTATTAAATCATTAAAAAAAAAAAAAAAGAAGAAAAAAAAACATAAATTATTTTTAAAAAATTGCGGGGCGGGCCGACCCGGCCCTTTCTTTCTTTTTCCCTTCGCCCGCTCGGGCCCGGCCCTCTTCATTCCCCTTTTTGTTTTCTTTCACCGGCCCGGCCCTTTCCTCTTCTTCCCTCTCTTTCCCCACGGCTCGCGCCCTCTGCAGCGCGACGGGGACACTGTTACGACGGGGAACAGGACAGCCGCGGGGAACGTCGCGCGATGATATCTGGTCGAGGGCAGGCCGGCAGTCGCAGCTGGCAGCTGGCAAGGCAGGAAGCCATGCGCGCCGTGGAGCTTAAAAGGGAGAGGGGGGTGTGAGTCGAGGGGGCGTTCGTTCGGACAGAGAGAGCGATTCCGAGAGAGAGAGAGAGAGATCGAGAGACCGAGAGGAAGAGCGAGGCCCAAAGTGGAAGGCCTCCTCCGGTAGCCACTGCGCCTAGATCTCGACCGCCGACCCTCGCCGACATGTCGCTTTCCCCTCGGAAGGTCCCGGTGTGAATTTTTTTTTTTTTTTTTTTTTTTCCGATTTCTTTCGGGCTGTGTCGATTTCTCGAGGATCTCGGCTCGGAGGCGCGCGAGGCGATCGGACGTAATCCGATCTATCGAGCTCGCCCTCATTCGCCGCTGCCGAGCCGGGTAGGGACCTCCATCGACGGCCCCCTATTTTCCCCATTTTGTGCCCTGCTTTTGCCCTGTTCTCTCATGTTTTTGCACGAGCTACTGAGCCGGGGCGTGCGTTTCGAGTTCGCTTATGCTGTCCTTCGTTGATGTTGAGCATTCCCTGCCGATGCGTTTTGAGCTTTGATCCGTTTTGAGTCTTGTTTCTCGTCCGTGGCTGCCTTTCATTTGACGCTCCTCAAGTGTTTGATATATGACTCAGTTAGTGTTAATCTAATTTGAGACCGAGGCTTAGCTTGTTTCTGTGAAAGCGCGCCTTGGATTCGTTTGAAGTATTTTGTCGACTAGGAATGTCCTCTGATTGATGAAGGATGAACTCGACACCACAACGTCAGTTCATTCGTGTGCCTCACCGCATTTAGTCGGACACCGAAGACTCGCTCGATGAAATGCTTCTGAGAAGTGGCGGAGAAATATTTGCTTTTTCTGTTCAACTCCAGACGTGCCCTCCTGTTCTGTTCTGCATACTAGTGTGCTCGTTTGGTGAACTGGTGTGTCGAAGTTTAGTATGATTCTTGCTACCCTGAACTTCTGCCCACACTCTCTTCTGTTCTTTTTTGGTGAACCGGATGCATGCTAGAGCCTAAAACGGTGAGGTGTGTCGGTGAAGCAAAGGCCTTGTGACGGTTCCTGGATGAGCCTCATCGGTTTGTGTATTGAGTTCCTAGCGCCCTGTTTGCTACAGCTACATTGCGACCGTATTTTTGCAACATCTTGAATGGTTGATGAACAACAGTGACGGCTTGGTGACGAACGAGCATAGAAGCGGCTCTCGTTCGCCGAAGGTGCGGGATTGACCGTTGAGCTTGGGCTTGGCTTAGCTTAAGGTAGTTTTGGATTGGGCTATTCTTTATTGGGTTTGGGTTTGTTTCATTTGAGGAGGGCCTGATGTACTGGCCCAATTTTCATGTCCTTAGCCCGAGCCAGCGTCAGCCTAATGGCCCAGCCCGGTGTCCCTATTTTCGGATCTTTTAAAAAAAATTATGAAAAAAATTTTGAAAAGGAATTTTCCGAAAATTAAAAATAAAATTTTTAAAAATCCCCAAAAAAAAATTATTTTGTTTTTAAAAAATTAAAAAATTCCTAAAAATCTATTTTCTTCTCAAAATTAGAAAAAAAAAAATTAAAATTAGTTTTTCAAGTAGAGTTCTCTTAAAATGTTTGAAAATCCTTGATTAAAGAAATATTTACTCAAAATTGAAAAAGCTTTTAAGGTTTTGTCATAGGGTTTAAATGTCCTTAAAGACAAAGGCTAAGTCGTTGTTTATGCATTTCTACTTCATTTTCACTGGATCACACACTTTAAATATGTTTATTGTTGTTTACCTTTTAGCTTATTTAAGAATGTAATTTTTTTTAAAATTTCTTAGCAATAGATTCTTATTTCTCCTTGCAATTTATTTAATATTGTTTTGGTTGCATATTGTTATTTTAATAATTGCATCACATGGTCCCATCACATGTTAGTGAATAAGCTTAAAATCAATCCAAACTACTTGATAAACATCATTTTGGTATTTGAATAACATTAGGTACTGAAAGAGCACTAATTGATTTATTAGTATAATCAAGTTCTTGACCATAAGTAGTATAGTTGCTTATGAATTGATATATACTTTTATGCTTCACTCAATTTTTAATCGACTCCGATAGACTAGTGGCAACTCCTCATTTGAAATTCTCATAGCATCAAATATCCCAACATCGTGTGGAATAAGGGCTTGGAAGAGCCTGTACCTAATCAAGTGCCTTAGGCTCATTGTTTAAGCAATGCCTCTAAACCTATACTATCAAGGACAGAAAGGTAGGTTGCAACAATAATCTCTTATTGGGCCTTGACCGTTAGGATCAATTAGGTGTGATTAATGTAATTTAAAAAAAAAATTAATATTCTGTCTTCAATCTCAACCATATAAACTTGCTAGGACTGAATTATAAGTTTGGTTTCATGTTTATCATAAGCAGCGTTCCTCTTCCCTTTCCAGAAAACAGAGAAAGGTCTCTTGCCAATATACATAATTGATGATATTACGTGCAACCCATATTAAATTAGCATTATACTAGTACCTAGAATCTGAGGTGGTAGGAATAGAGAAGTTCACCTTGGATATAATAATTCATTCAATTTGACTATTCAATTAACTTTGGTCTAGTCAAGTATAAATATAGATTTCGAATTTGGGCTCTCTTGTTATTCCACTTGCTTTGTGACGTTGTTTGTATCAAAACATGGAGGGAGACCACATGAAATTTGACAAACGGGTTGGATAGGGGAAATAGATTGAGGTAGAACCGGACTTTAATACTGTGTTAGAATGTCCTGCCCAAAAAATCAAACTTTTAGATAGAGGGGGGACCATATGTACATAAAGAGCACATAAATCTCCCATAAACAAGTGATGTGAGATATTTTAACAAGACATTTTAATATTAATCAATTTCTTCATACAATAGTCAATGTTTTTAAAATGAGCATTGCTTCCAAACTTTCTATACACAATAGTCCCACATTAATAGAATCAAAATTAAATCGCCTGTCGATATATATTCATTTAATCAAGACATCGTTAACTTAGGTCGTGAACTTAAATCTGATTAAGTAGGTGAAATTAGTAGTATGAAATTATGAAAGGACATACTTTGGAATGTATCTGAAAGTTTGAAAGCTCATATTATTATTCTAATTATTAGAATAATGTCAGATTTGATTTACATTCTCTTTATATTGCAAGCAGTAGAAGTCAATAACTTAGCAGACATTCTATTTGCGTGAAATAGATGACGCTATTCAGACTTTGATCTCCTTGTCTTCTCTCTTCTTTACGGTCTCGATTATTCTGTCACAAGTGATGAATCCATAGTCATCAAAAGTGACTTCACTTTCCCCTTGTCTTTCAACTAGATCAGGAACGCTTCTATCAATTCTCATGGTAGACCAACAAAGTTTCAAGAGAATTGACGATGAGGTACTCGAGTTCAAGACACACTTTCTACATCACAAGTGTTTTGACTTTGCGGTTCTGTTGTTGCATCTTGTGCTTGATCAAAGTTCCCGAACTCAAAAGGGACATCACATACGTGTGTCAGCGAAAATACCTGCTGGTCTAAGATCATTAACAGGTTCATTTGTCGAGATTGCTCGATATGGATGAGCCCTCTTGCTTTTTGAATCTCACCATTGATTGCTATAGATAGGACTATTCTATGGCACGTTGGTGAATCCTCTTTTGACGAATCAGGCAATGGCAATTTTATACTGGTGGTGCGCATCTTCTTTGGCCAAGTAGCTTGTGTCTAGTTAATATACTGGTTGTTGCATTGGAACCCCAATACAAACGGGCCTATCCTGAATTCTAAGAATTAGACGAGATGGGGACTGCCTTTTATTTGTACATAAACATTTTACGAATGTGTACATTATCAGAAGACAAGCTCAGGTCTAGTGTTCGTAATTTGTTAAAAGATGCTTATCGGTATATCCTTGCTTGCCTGTGAGAAGCACTACATTAGGACCATCAATGGTACATATAATTTGAGCTTATCAAGTACTTTAGTCCCTCATTTTTAAATTTTCTTAGTCTACCCGCTCACAATTACGTAATTGATACTATTTAATTAATGGTGTTGATTCCAATTGAAATGTCAGCTGAATCCCAAGAACGTGCTGGGAGGGCGTGGTAATGCCAATTACCCCATCTATGGATAATCCCAACCTCTGGATCACCTCCCCCAAACTCGACGTGGAATTCCTAATTTCGCAGTATTAGGAATGCAATGAAATGACATTATTAATGGAGAAATAAGCGAGAAAGGACGAAAGGACATCATTGTTGTAAAACGAGATTCGAAGATTCGATCACAGAAAAGGAAAGGGAAATGGATGACGCAATCCAAAAAAATATAGTAAAAATTTGCCAACAAAAGTTAATCTTTTACTTAAGAAGAAACTAGCCTCTGCTACCTTGCCCCAGGGGCATTGTCAGAATGGAGCTCCAAGGAGGTCATTTCAAAAGAACCACTTGATTTGCTCACCAGAGACTCCTTCAGCTCTGCCAATACATGATTTATGTCCGGCCTTTGGATCGCTGTTGGTCGCGTACAAGACATAGCAATCTCCACTACTTTCCAAGCTGAGTTGATGTCGAATTCTCCTTGCAATCTTGGATCCATAATGCTTTGTATATCACCTCTTTCAACGATAGGAATAAGCCATTGAAGTATGTGCATGCTGGTGCTGCCATCCCGGCTTCTCATTAATGGAGGTCGGCCCGTGATCAACTCAAAGAGTACGATTCCGAAACTATAAACATCACTCTTCTTGTTTAAGTTTGTAGAAGATTGAAACCTAGGAGGAAAAAAACAAAAACAAATAATGAATCTTTAAATCAAAGATGAAATCTTAAGGAATGTCAACATTTCTATCCAAATAGAGATCCCGAATTGAACCAAAATGATAATATTGAGTTTTAGCCATTACTCGGGGTCTAGGTAGCCGGGAGTGCCTGCAGGACAAGTTGACACATAAAAGTCGTTCTCAGTAGCGAAAACTCTTGATAGGCCAAAATCGGCTATTTTAGCTCGGAAATCTTCATTCAACAAGATGTTAGTAGTCTTCAAGTCTCTATGGATGATAGGCGGCTTGCAACCGTTATGCAAATAATCCAAACCTAAACTCCTTGCAAAAACCGTGTCAACAATGCCAAAGCAATGACAAGAAGAAAACCTACAATTGTGAATATCTCGTTCATGTACCTTGTGCTACATCCACAGCTATTTGTAGCCTCTTACTCCATGTCAAGACCTTCAGATGGTGTCGCGACCAAATTTTTTTCGGGTATGAACCACCTAGGGTTTGGCTAATGGATTGTTAAGCTTAGACTTAACTCGGGCTCTCCCAAGCCCATACCAATTCGCGACTTTAGTTCAAGTTCTTAACATGCAAATGATATTTCAATCAACAGTCGCCACTAATCTATTTTAGGTGGGTCGATTAGAAACCCAAGTAAAGTAATGGGAGTTTTACTTTACTCCTACGAACCAGAGACTATGGGTACGGGGACTTGGTTACACTAGATTTTTCTAATGCCCTTTCGGTACCATTCTTTTATTTTCAAAAAATGCTTTGGCAGGCAGTTTGGATTGATTTTAAACTAATTCCCTAACATGTGAGGTGTTCATGCGCAGTGCGCAAACCACCAATTTAACACTCAAGTAAAGCAGAAAATAAATTGCAGGACTTACCTCAAAGCAACGAAAGCATCTCGCAATGTTAAATTAAAATCCACATCAACAACCCTAGATATGGTTTCTAATTAACACGCAATTTTTGTTTTGTTTTCACTTAATTAATGAGAATCATGCTTTATGCAATGCATGCCACTAATTTAACATGAAATGATATGACATGGCAACATGACTTAGCTATATGACCTAAGCGATAAGCATGTAATCTATCCTGAAGCATGAGATGGATTTATTCTAAAAATAATTTTTTTTGTATTTTCCATGAGATTCGAAATTAAAGAAATGCAACACTTAAATATGCAATCTAAATTAATCTAATGACCTAATTCCAATGTCATGCAATTTCTAATTAAATGAACCTAGCAACAATTATCAAATCTAATTCTATATGACATGCGCATGATTTTTTGTATTTTTTATTCGTAATTAAAAATAACTAACAATAAAAATCTAACTAAAGTGAGATATTCTCTATTTTAAGTTAGGAAATAGACTTATCTGAATCCTATCTTAACTTAGAAATTTATCTCGAGATGCAATTTAATTCAAAGAAATTATCTAGCCTAGATACCATCTAAACGTGCATTATAATGTAACTAGATTAGAATCTAATTATTCTATCATGCAATTCTACCAGGAAATTAATTCTAATATTTATGATATGCAAATGCAATCTTTTTTGTATTTTCGAGATAAATAAAGCAATTAAAAGACAAACACTAAATCATTCAGAATCATCAAAGATATCATACATCGTTCGAATCGGGGAACAACATCCAAATCGGCTTGATTATTTCGCTAATAAAATCAATAAATTGATCTTAAGCCTTAAAGATCAATTTATCAATTTTATTCCCACGTGATTAATTATTCCATCTAAAGCCTTATAGATGGAATAAAAAATCGGTGTGCGGTTGCGAATTAGGAAATATATCCTAATGAATATTATACCTCTTAAATTAGATATCAATCTCATCAATCAAGACAATATGATGTTTAAATCAAATTAAGATGAGATTTTTTTACCTAATTGCCGAAAACATTCCAAATTCGAATTTGTCAATGGACGACTTACAGGGGAACTTGACTGAACACGGCTAAGACTCTTGGAGCAGGCTGGTCACGTGGTGGTTCATAATGATGCTGGCCAATGGGTCTCTCGGTGGTGCTTACGATCGACAAACCTACAAAACAGAAATTTCAAGGGATAATTGGTTCGAGGATGAGCTCAGCGGGACGAGCTCAACGGGATGCAACTTGTCTTGACGTCGGGCCAAAGGATGGTGTCGGAGCAGCTCACGTTGAGGCTTCACGGCTCAGCATGGTAGGGCAACAGCGAGTCAATGAACTCGCCAGGGACTCCACAACTAATAATATTAAAGGAACGCCAGCATGAAATATGATAAAGAATGCCTTGGTTAATTCCTGCTTTTCGTCTGTTCCCAGAAGAAGGTCAATGTGGGATGCCTCCACTGAAGACCTTGACCGAGCAACCCTCTTAGGCCACTTCTATACATCGAAAGAAATAAGAAAGTGGCATCTTCTACGTGTAATGGGTGATGAAAGTATGCCAAAAAAATCTGCAATAAAAATAAGGAATACAGGATCGGTCTCGGTTGTACAGGACCAGACACGGTGTTACAGCTTGATGTGGCCTGACCAAGGTTACTCGTCGTGGGAAACTCGCTGGCTGCCGGGAATTGTGAATATCTCGTTCATGTACCTTGTGCTACATCCACAGCTATTTGTAGCCTCTTACTCCATGTCAAGACCTTCAGATGGTCCTCTATTGGTTGCATCTTTACTTTAAATATGAGCAAGAAATAGAGTTTTTCAGGATTATTTTACAGAAAAACAATACAATAGAACATAAACACGCACCTGATAAATGTTGCCTTAAATTTCCATTAGCCATGTATTCATATATTAATGCCATGTGTTTGGGATCATTGCAATATCCCAACAGAGAAACCAAGTTTCCGTGGTGAACAATCATTAAGAGTTGTGCCTGTAGTATCATGAGTTTGCATTATCATGATGTATATAGACAATAGTCTAAGGGGAAGTTCCTAAACGTACATCTGTGTAAGCGAGCATAAGTTGAATTTAAAAGGAAAAGTGATTGCATTATGATATCTAACCTCTGCTTGAAATTCCTTGTACCCTTGCTTTGATGATTCAGAGAGCATCTTCACCGCAACTACAGTGCCGTTATCTTGAGTACCAAGATATACCTTTCCAAATCCACCTTCACCAATCACTCGTCCAAAGTTCCCAGTGATCCTTGAAACCTCTTTGTACTTAAAAGGTCGATTCTTTAATCTCAGCGTCCTTTTACTAGATTCTGTACCAAAAAGGTTCCTATGAGTATTGCGATTACCACCCAGGATAGTAGACTTTTGAGGAAATAACTCCAACTGCATCGTCAACAATTAAAACATATAGGGAGGGCTTTTGGAATCCTATTTCAAGAGTTATATTGATGAAGAAGAGGACCAAAAATCAAAAGATCTGGCCAGGGATTCTCTGTCAGCTACCACCAATATGCTAATATACAGATTCTTTGCTCAATACATACAAAGCGGTACTCTCAAGTTGTTGTAAATCCTTCCCATGCGTAGCAAGTTACTTTTGGAAAAAAAAGAAACAGAAATTTTATTGTCAATAAGTGAAGCTGAATAATGCACATTCTCTTTGTGATGCTGATGTGACCATTCTCTTTTTTCCCGATTACAATGTTGACGAGATTGTAAAATTTAGGGCGGGTAAGGAGATAGCAAGTTACTAAGTTGTATATTATCAACTACATTATCCTAGAATAGACACTATTACAGATAGAACTGTATTTAAGGAAAAGAAAATTGATGATTATTGTCAAATGTTGTGTAGATTGTGTGAACTGGACAAGTAAGAAAATTTACCTGCTATTTGCTTACGTTTACTTAACCAGACTAGAGCCAAAGCACCAAAGAGAATTACTAAGAAGCCTGAAACTGATGCAACGATTGGAATGAGGATGTCACGTTTTTTCTTCTTCTGCGGGCAAGGATCAGCTAGGCAAAGAGTCACAGTTCCTGTCAAACTGCCACAAATAATGAAGGAGCTAAACTCAAAGTCCTATCAACATTGCCAAATGCCGATCACAAGTTGGCCTTCTTATTTGCTTTCAAATGAAAACATGTTGATAGTCCTTCCACTGTATAAAAGTGACATACGACTTAACGAGAGAGAGAGAGAGAGAGAGAGAGAGAGAGAGAGAGAGAGAGAACCTCATGTTTAAAGTCTTGTCCGCTACCCTTTTCATAAGAGCCTCAGGAACTGACCCAGTTAGGTCGTTTCCACTTAAATTTCTGCAAATGTAGCCATGGTTAGAGATTTGTACACTTCAAATCCTTGACCGCTTCACTTAGACACATTAACTTACAGAAATCTAAGGTGTGATAATTCTGCCAGAGTTTCTGGTATTGCTCCTGTAAGCTGATTGTCAGACAAATCTCTGGAAAAAGACCAAGTTTAGAATGCCTAATGTCAAGTTAACAAGCTCCATAACCAAAAGCAGGATGTTTCCACACAGTAGGGTAATATTTCAATAGCCTGTGTCTTCTAAAACACAACCTTAATCATGCAATCATGAGTTGACTCCCATGGGGTGCTTAATCACGAGTGACGTGCAGACACTACTAATTCAACCACGGTGATACTTACAAGTATTCCAATCTTGATAGATGTGAAAGTGATGAGACTATATCGCCCATCAAATTGCTTGAGCTCAATCTCCTGACCATAATAGATCAAAAAAGAGGATCCTGTCATTGCCATCTTTATAAAGGTAGCATTGTTTGGTACAACAAAGAAAAGTTTGTACAATCAATTCTTCAGAATGAAAATACTTCAGTTTCTCCTGGTATAGATGTTTTAAGAAGACCACTCATAATCGTCTTTCTCATTCCTGGCATGGGTTTTCCTACCTCCTTGTTCTATATTTTATGGTTATTATTGGCTTAGAGTACCTAAAAGATTATTTACATAGGACCTAATACTTGCTCATAAACGATGCAATTTGGAACACTTGCCTAAAATTGGAAAAGTAGGCTATTGGTGAAAGAAGTTGCACAAACAACATAACTATACATCAGGGAAGGAGGGAGCATTTATTGCCAATCCACGAGAGTATATAACTTGTCATAACCCACCCCAACCATATGGAGCAACCCCCCAAAAAAATATTCAAGATGATGACTTTTTGGGGTGGATGTCCAATTAGGGATTAGTTTATGAGCTCTGTCCAATACCATGTGAGGCTAAGGGTGTCAAAAGCTCCTTCTTTAAAGCACTGAAGTTCCCCTTATGCCCCCTAGAGCTTGACAAAACATTGCCAAAGTTCTCAGTCAATCTGAGAATTCACCCTTAAAAGTTGTATAAATCCTAAATGTTCTTTCTCGTAGATACAAAAAACTTTCGGTTTTCATGATGAATGGGAATTCTTCTTAAGTTTCACCAAGAAAACCAGCATTATCAATGAAAAGGTGTTAGGGGACTCACAGCGATATAATCCTTGGAGGATTTCCATAGCTACAATTAAGACCTTCCCATGTGTAATTGCTTGGTACGCATGGATCACCTTGCCAGCTTTCTCTCTTAATGCGATACGTTGCCTTGATGTCATTGATAGCTTTTACTGTGGTTTGAATCACACAAAAGATCTATTATCCAAAGAGAAGGATAAAGATGCAAAAAGTGTTTGCGATCACATATAAGTTTTACAGACTTTCAGCTTTCAAAAAACTTGTAGCTTTTCAGTGCTTCAACTTGAAGACACTTTCCAGCGATTACCAAGCAAAAAGTAGCCAAAGCAGGGAATTGAGCATATAGCAGAGTAATACTTAGCCACGTCTGTTGATCCCAACCAAGCAACCATTACTCAGAGTTCCCGAATAACATAAGACTCAGGTGGAGATTAGTATATCTATTATAGGATTTCCTATATCTTACTTATTGACAGTGGAATATTTGTCATACTATTATTGACCTCAATTGTAGCACAACTGTAGAAAGGATATGTAGACAATAAAAGCATGTAGAAGAATAAAAGCGTACCATCATCTTGTGCTGTGGGCACATATGGAAGATCACCAACAGTATAGAACTCTACAGCATTGAGGATCGGTGGATATCCAGACTTATTCGTCGATTCAATTGAGAAGGTGAGGAACGACCCGCTAAATGGAGTGGAAACCACAACCACTGGCTTCAAGTATTCAAGGTTCACCGTCTTCGTGAATTGATGATCATTTATAGAAATCACGAACTCCCTCTGCACGCCACTCGTCAGTCTCTCAATTTCCACGAAATAAAAGTACACAATCCATTTCTTTGTGGAAAACGAGATCGAAGTGTTCCATTGTAAAGACATGGGAAAACTGGCATTCATTGATCTCTGAGCAGTCCGAAGAACTTCCCCAGGAACCTTGTACTTATACGCATCATTATCCTCAGATAAATCAATGGCAGACGTGGTGTTAAGTATGAACCAGAAATTATAGTTTTGAGCTGTCCAGATTCGATCGTAAACATCGATAGGGTACCTGTGTGCGGTTTCGACAACAGTTTAAGACAAAACAATTAAGCAATTGATTGATTGACTTGCAAATGCCTATTCATATGGATATGCAAGAGAATATTGAAGCTACTATATTCAACCCATTACTGGCTACTACTATGTTCAACGGAAGTCAATTGCCACGGACTTGCAACACGTTGTCTGTAGATACAATACATCAGTTTCATAGAGTTCTGAATTTTTTTTGGTTTGTAGCAAGCCAAAAGGGTTTGCATGGAGTATTATCAATAAGCTTCAAAATATCAATAACTTATAATTTTGTATTTTTGTAAAATGAGTATCATCAATAAACTTCAAAGAAATACACACACACGCATAATCCACGCTTTGCGCAGATTATTGTACATGTGTGAAAAAAAATTAAACATTTAATCATAAAGTGCATTGACGTATTAATAATATGAAATTATAATGTTAATCTAGCAGTTATCATTTTGAGCAACTTATAGAATGAAATAGTCAACGTGATATTTTGACCTATAATATTCCGTTTATTCTTACTATGTCTCGAGTACTTGTAATTTATATAACTTTATACAGTAAACGTACTATTTTTTTTTTTTTTTTTTTTGTCGAATGGTAAACGTACTGTATACTATTATTATAAAATATCATTTTGATATTAAGGTGGGAAACTTCTTTGATACAAAAGAGGTACAATTAGAGAAAAGTAACAACAACTAGAGAGGAAAGGTGAGAGACGAGTAATAAATAGGTAGAAAAATGAGAGGGAAGTAAAAGAAAAGTACTCCCTCAAAAAGAATCATTAATCCCTTACAAATTAGAATCCTATGTGTCAATCATAGAGGCGATCCGTAGGAAAAACACTGTTATCTTATATTTACTAGCAAAAGTGGAGACGCATTGCGTGTATGCGGGAAGTTGTCGTCGACGAAATTTGCAAAATCATCTTGTTATGAAATATCTGAATTACTAAATATTAATAGAAAGAAATTATCGACACCATTTAAAGGAATTGAACACACACACACACACACATATATATGGAAAGAAAAAAGTATTTGGATGCTTGAATCATTTTTATTTTATGTAGTTATTTATCAGATAATAAAATTTAAATATTTTAAGTTCAAAATACATGAGAAGTAAAATAAAATTATTAATTTACAGATTTGTCTATTTATCAAATACTTACAAAATCTTGGAGAAGAAAAAAAGGACTTTGATCCCTTAAAAGTAGTAAGACTTCCTCATTTTATTTAATAGTATAAATATAGATTATGCTTAATGAACTTATACAAATATATTTATCATACGTTCGCCGATTAAAAGAAGCTAAACAACACAAAAATTTGTAGCTGGCTAACCTCGAGCTGTGCGAGTTCCAACGAGAACATAATTCATTTGAATATAGTATATAATACATGTACAATCATTACCCTAAAATATATTAGTATTATCAAATTATCACTTAGTATCTAACTAAGTAAGAAATAAAATAAACTCATGCATGCCTGGTAGTAAGTAGGTAGGGAATGTAATTTACATTTGTTTAACAATCTACCAGTAATAAATGAAATTCCTCATGTTACTAAAATTTCAATTTTATTGTATTAGTAAAGTTTTGAATTAAAAATTTTGGGCTAATACCACACAAAAAATCTCAAAAAACTACACTTGTGAAACATTTACTCCAAACTAATTTTTGGGTAATCAAAAATCCAAAATTGTTAAGGGCATGCAATGTTAGCTAAAACTAATTTTCATCCAAAAAAATTCCAAATTGGTACACTCGTACCATATTTACCCTAAAGTTGAGATTTTTATGATACAAATATTAGTTTTGGCTAAATGTGGCAAAGATGTACCAATATGAGATTTTTTTTACATGAAAATTAGTTTAGAGTAGATATTACACAAAGATACTAGTTTGAGATTATTGGTGATAATAACACTAAATTATATCTATTAATGTTGCCTAACTAATTGTTCCTTAACCCTATCATCTGACGGTGAGTTTAATTAAAAACTATATCCAACTCAAAATCACTGCATGACCTATAACAGTATTTTATAACAGTAATGTTATTTAATAAATGATTTGCAATGTATTGCCAATGCTCATTATAAATTTTCTGTAGTATGTAATTCATATTAGTTTAATGAATTTTTATTAGCGAGGCTACAAATAATTGCGATTATATACTAATATTTTTGCAATGGCGTTGATTTTTTGGTCAAAAATTCATCACTCAATACGCTCCTTATGATAGAGTAATTTAGGTGTTGTTGATACATATGTGAAATTCTAAGTGTTATTTGAATTATTGTTGCGTGATTTCAAATGAGTTTATTTGCTTATTTATCCATTTTGCTTGGACCTAATGGATTTTCTGTTTCTCCTTTCATTTTGTTTAATCTTTTAATGATTTTATTTGTAATCTTTGACATCTAATATCATTGTTTTAATTTATATCTCTTGATTATTTTAACTGCCTTTTGTTTTGTGATTCGTTGAATTTTCATGGCCGCTTTTGTCTTTTTTCAATTTTGTCTTGTGTACATGTCATTGATCCTAATTTAGTGGCCCTTTTAGTCTTCTTCACACTTTTGCTTGTTACCAATTTGGTTAGCCTTATTTTATTAATTAAATTAGATACTCACGCCTTCAATAGTTTGCAAAATGGTAAAATCTCTAAAAAGAATTGAACCTTTCTATTTACTATGATCACTATGCATTTGTATTTCAAAAATCAATTGATTACCTGATATAAGTCTTCGAGCTTAGTCCAATGTCGTACCGCCAATGGAGTTGCAAGAATCCAGATCCCAATCGATAGATGTCATCATCAAGAGTTCTTAGTTCCAACGCCGAAATGAAGGGCACTCCATTACCAGTGTTCACAAGGCACACTTGTATATCATCTGCCTGGGACACGTACATCATTTCTTCATAGAAATAAATCGAAGACTCACACCGTGAACCAATAATTAGCATCAATGTATAGGTCAAATGATGGAGTCTGATTCTTCCCATCATAGTTCCCATACCAAAATGATGCCCTAATCAGATAGGTGTTGTTCTTGCCTCGATCTGGTCTTAAAGTGTAACAGTTCCTCGTTCCGTCGGGAAAACTCCTTAAATTTTTGCCAACTGTAGAGTATTTTGATATATGAACTCTGTGGATATCTGCATGTTCTTTCCAGAGTCTATGAAACCTTCATCTGTTTGGTATGCTATGTTGTTTTGCTCTTCAATATATGCATCAGTTGCCCCACAATCAATGCTGATAAAACCTTGTGAGTTTAGAGAAAAGAAAAACTCAATGAAATGGAACCGCAGTTTTTTTGTTGGACCATTGGAACAAGTTCGCTAAGGTACTGACGATTTGACGTAGGATCAAATAAGAATGAATATAAAGAATACACCATTTGGTTTCATTAAAAGCTCATGACTAATGGATGGCTATAGACAATAGAATTGCCAAAATTTCTTACGTCATGGATGGGGACAATAACATTGTACGAAGCTTAAACCACGAGACAGGAAATTATCACGCTGTGTTTGGGAGAAAGGACAGAAGAAAATTGGGGTCGAGACAGTAAATTTTCTTGCCCCTCCATATTCTCTCCTTTTTTTTCCAAGCACTGCGTGCTGACATAGCAGACCATTTGCAGATTTAGTAAATACTCATGCCAAAAGTCCTTAATGTATGCATGCTTTTCTGAACTTGTCAACCATTTTTCAGACTGCGAATCTCGAGCCTGATACCTGGTATGTCAAGCTGAGTCGATATTTTGCCAGCAATCAATCTTACAACGTTGTTATCACACGCAAAACACAGTTACTCGGAAACTTTGCTCAACATGGACGAGAGAGAGAGAGAAAGATACCTGGATTTTGTTGGGCTTGAACCACAAGGACAAATCCTGAAGCTAAAGAAGCAAGCAAAGAAAACGTGAAAGCTGGAGTTAATCTTCCCATTATGATAGAGAACTGTGGAGATGGTCGAAGAGAGAAGTGTGAGGAAGACAAGCCTGCTCGAGGTATATTTATATCACGAGCTCTCCATACAACGTCCTAGTGGCTATGGCCCAGTATTTTCCATTACAACTTGTTGGCTCGTTCCACCTTAATGTGGGGCCCAGCTAGCATAAAACATGGAAAAAAAAAAAACAGAGAGGAAAATGTCAATAAGTCGAAAAGAAAGAAAGAAGCCTTCGTGCGTGTGCCCATGTGCCTGAGAAGAGGAGAGAGAGAGAGAGAACAGAAAGTGTTCCACCGAAGAGAGCTCACCAAACAGGGGAGAAAGGATAAGAGAGGGCTAAGATTTTGTGGACCGATTCAAAGGCCAAATGTTAACAGAATTAGTTCAAATTTGAGTATATTGTTCATGAGATTAAGGGTTATAAGTTGAGCAGTTTCGTTCGTTGAGAATCTTCTCCAAATTCTCCTATCGCGGTTAGAGTTTTCTTGCTCTGTTTATATTAATCAACATTTGTAGTGAGGAAATGTGGTTTCATTGTTAATATTGAGCTTCTAGTGATTAAAGAAGAACACACCATGTATCATGCTATTCTTAAGGATTAGTGGAATTTTTTTGGGCAATTCGTGATTTTTTTCCATATTGGGTTTCCACATTAAATCCTTGGGCTTGTTAGTTTTGTTTCCTTATCAATTTGGTGTTATGTTGCTTATTATAATGTTGTATTGATTAGTTATTGCTCGAATTAAATCGATTTCTGTTGGTTTAGTATCGGAGGAGAAATTATTCCTGGATTAGGTTTAGTTCTTGTTGAATTGTTGCCCAGTTCTCCTCAACACTACCAAGTATTTTGTATCCTCATTTTCCTTGTGTGCCCTTTATATTAATATAAGAAAAACAGTTTCCACCAATGACGATAATTAAGAGTTTGATATATTTAGGCAACATGATCACAACTTTCATAAATTTGAATCCAACTCAACATAAATCCTAACGTGATTATATTGATTTTGGAAAGCATATGCAGGATTGACTCGTATTCTGACGATAATTATTAGAAATTAGTCTCTTCTTCTAGAGGATACCCGATCCCATCTTCAGTTCATAGTTGACTGAGTCATGGCTACAATACAAGAAGACCGAGACCTGCAGCTGGGTCATCGTCCGCGTACTTGTCCAAGTCTAAGGACCACAATCAAAGTCTTTTTTTTTTTTTTTTTGGTCGGTGACCACAATCAGTGTCAATAGACAGCTTTTGATTGATGTTATATTGACCATTGGAAAATTCAAAACGATGTAAATGTCACGCACTAATTTCTTTGATCCAAGAAGACCGAGACTTGCAGCTGGGTCATCGTCCGCGTACGCGTATGTGTCCAAGTCTAAGGACCGCAATCAATGTCCTTTTTTGTTTTTTTTTGGGTCGGTGACCACAATCTACGTCAATAGACAGCTTTTGATTGATGATATATTGATCATTGGAAAATTCAAACAATATATCATGTCACGCGCTAATTTCTTTGACCCATATCATTATTACAATACTTCGTGAAACTATCTTCTTCCTTTTATCGGCTGGAGGCATCCGCTATGAAAGTCAATCCGGTAAATTATGAGAAGGATGAGTTTTGGCACATATTTTCAGCATCTGGCATGCCCAGAAGCCATTGATCGACGATGACATTTTCATGGTTGGCAAGAATTTCTTGCTTTGAAATTTCGTTGCTACCTCTATACCATTTGCAACGACCACCACACAGATCATCGAAAATTACCATGATTTGGACCGATCACCTTCGTTTGCCATGCACCCATCACCTTACACATACAATGGTTCATGTTGACACTATTGGAAATAGCTCCGAAAATGCTCATTTAACAAAGAGGTGAGGCATAGTTATGCAATAAAAGTGATTTTAGGTTAGAGAGTGATAAAGCAATCCTATGATACTAATAGAATATTTAAATATTAAATCATGTTATCATCTAATAACTTAAGCTTTTAAAACAGTTAGAGTGATCAAACAAAATCTCATATGGTATCAAAGTTAGAAGATCTTGAGTTTGAATCTTCAAAGCCCTTATTAGCCTTTTCAATCGCATATTTCCACGCCTTAAACTAATGCGAAAGTTCAGCCTACGCATAAGGGGGAATGATAAAATACGCCATCGTCTAACAACTTAAACCACAAATCTCAAAGGGACAATAGGCTACCATCGAAAGATTGGCTCTTAAATGGGAAATTAAGAGGACAATGGGGGTGACATTGCAACTAACACTTTAGTTAAGGAGTGTATTTGCAATCAGTTCCTTCTCTTTTTGTTCTTTTACAATAGGAATCCTTCTGTTTCTTTATATGGGAGAGATAATCATTCCAGCCAACTTTTATTAGACTGTTAATGGACTTGGTAAAGTAACGCTACACTTTTAACCGGAATGATTTAGTTCGAAAGCTCCACAAATGTAGTTTAAACGACAGGAGTTCCCTAGAATCGTGAAGATATAATGTAATATAGTGTAATTGTCAGACTCAAGCAATATGGTAGTAAATCTTACTGACTCCACGTTGTATTTGTAATTCAACAATATACGGTAAATGTCAGGACTTAGCTTTACGAATTAACCGTTCTCTCTTTGTTCCACGAACCCCTTCATGCTCCTATTAGAGTGGTATTATGCAAAAGGTATGGCGGTACGACCGGCTCAATCCTTCATGTGTCTGTGATGTAATTGGGGATTGTTTAGTCACTGCTGAACTTTTGTACAATCCAGCCGTGGTTCTAGATTTGACATTTTCTATCATAGAATTACATCAGTCACAAGGAGCAAGAGAGCTCTTATTGAAGCATCTCACATAGGAAAGTTTAGATCCAAAAGTTATATGACGATTGGAACATCTTGTCTAAAGGTCTCTACCATAGATCAACAAGCAAGAGATTAAGGTAGAACAGGAAGCAATGAAGGGACAGTCATCACATGATCAAACACGAAATTATATATCTTCTTAAGCTTGCTGGGAATGCTGCTATCAAACATATGATGAGGAAATCACAAGTTGAATTGGATCATCGTGATTGGGAGTTCATCTCTGACGCTACTTATTTAGCAAGGCGGCGGTTCACTTATTGGCAGATGACACAGTTACAACTTCGGGTAAAGATTAGATTTATATCTTGAGCCACAAAGTTTGGAGGACACGGAAGTATGAAAGGGAAACTACAGAGATAGAAAGCTTGGCTTACGGAAGGTCCGCTCACCACACATACTGTTCCGGGGAAAAATTAAAAATAAAGATAGGCTTATTTGTCCCTCTTAGCATATACCATGTCTTACGACCTGTTCTACGTTGACCGAGCCTCCAAAAAAGTGCTCTGAGTCAACACATGAGGTGATGAGTAATTGGGTGGATCTTACGTATGAATAACATCACGGGATCTCACCTATCAGACGTGGAACTTGAGGGGTTCCGCATTTGCCTTGCAAGGGGAGCCTATCCCAGCCAAGCCCCAGAGGGGCCATATTAATGAAGCCGCTTGATCCCATCTCACCATTTTCCACCTTTGCCTCGCCAAGTCTCCTCTTTCGATGACCGGACTCACCCCCTGAATTTACTTCAGTTCATACTGACCGAGTCGTGGCTACGATACAAGAAGACCAAGACTTGCAGCTAGGTCTTCGTCCTCAAATGTATCAAAGTCCAAGTACTAAAATAAACGTCAGTACACAGCTTTTGACTGATGACATATCGACAACTGATAAATTCGAGACAATAAATTGTGTTTTGCACTAATTAGTTTACATGCATCATTGTTACAATACACGGCGAAATTGACCTTTTTTGCCCCCTCTACAAGCATCTGCCATGAAAATCCATATGGTAAATTATGAGAAGGAAGAGTAATTTTTAGGAGGACAATGTTTTCATGTTTAACAAGAACTCACTTCGAACTTTCATTGCTACCTTCATATCATTTGCAGCATCTCTGAATGAACCATCTGTATCAACGAAGCTTACCATGGTTCAAACCGACTACCTTCTTCGACTCCAAATGCTAATTTTGCTATCTGTGCTACTCAATATAATTCTTTGAAAAAAAGGTCCTTTGCATAAGAAAATTTATTTGGTTAAGCATGACTAACCAGGGAATCAGTATGTCAGTATGATGCTTTTAAATGAAAATGATGTTTCCAAAGAAATCTATTAGAAACATTAAAAAGGACATTTTATCATGGACTTGTGGGCAAATTTACCTCCACCATAATAACTTAATGTGAATAAGCCTGTCCATTTATATATAGTTGATGTGTTGTGGAAAGGTGATATTAGTCACATCTCTTTCTTGTTATATAATTTGTCTAAATTGCTAAATTTATTTATTCTCGTTACGTGGGTTGTTGCCTTTTAGTAATGTTATTTTTTTTCAGCTTGTGCAGAGGAAATAACTATGCTTTCGAAGGTCGGTCACCCCATGCGTTATTTAAAAAAAAAAAAGGAAAAAAAAATCTAGGGTTATTAGTCCCTCTTAGAATGTTTTAAGTGGACGGAGCCTCCAAAAGAAGTAGTTCAAGTAAACACAAAAGGTGGAGGCCATCTGAGATGAATTTTCGTCGTCAATAACAATACAAGACTAGACCAAATAATAATATGAGATGTGATCTTCACGTATGACCTCCGAGTGAAATTCCTTGTATCCCTGAGATTGGCTACTCCACCTGTCCAAATTCTGAAATAAACATTGTTTTGGTACCAGATGGATGCATAAGACAATGTTCACTAAATTTGATCATAGATCTCATTCATGACACGTGTGGCATGAGTTTTGACTCTCGAGAGATAAAAAAAGGACAAAAAGGATGCATTTCGTCCCGTGATCTAAAGATTGAGATATATTGGTAGAGCGATTACACTGTGTGCAATATGAATTTTTTGGGAATAGGACAGGACATGATTGGATTTGTCTAGCATCATGAAGAGACCAAAATTGCAACTTCACGGGGGCAGTACATTGTGCTACCTACCCCACATTTCTTTTCGAGGAGGAAAATGTGATCCGAAATCAATCGGGTAGATGGCGTTGTCGAGTGAGATGAAAGGAACTCCAGAACCCACGTTCACGGGACAGACTTGGGCATAGAAATTGACCCCATTGTGCAAGTCGAATATTCAGGCTTGGTTGTGCTATTGTAATTTCCATACAAAAGAAGGCCCTAATCAACTTCTTATTGCCCTTGCCTTGGTGCAGTTCCTCGTTCCGTTCTGGAAACTCCTCAAATTCTTCGACCTCATGTCGTATTCCATGCCAAAGTTCTCACTAGACACTTGCATCTATCTTCCTTCTGAAATTAATGAATTGCATCATTCAAATATGTCTCATTGACTAATTATTTTAAGAATAGAAGCAATGATTTTTAAAAATATATTTCATTTCCACTAAACAAATGCTCCATACACTGGACACTTGCATCTTCCTTTGACCTCAAGTCGTCTTTCATGTCATGATCAAGATAGATGTTGGTGGCTCCATGATGGGGAAACTATCGCAAAAAGTCATAAACGTATTGTATTAGAGTTCTAAACTTTTCAATTGGATTAATTTAGTATAAAACATTTTGTATTTATGCCAATTGAGTCCATCTAACCAATTTTAGCTGGAAATCGATAACACGAATGCTGGTTGTTTTATATAGCACAACTAATGTTGACGTGAAAATTTTTTACAATCTTTTAATGATTTTTCTAATTTATTTTTCATTGTGGTTGATGAGGGTTGTAGCCCTCACCCAGGCCATCGCTTGCACGGGCAAGGGATGCCAAGCCCTTACCACGAGGGTTGGGTTGACCTCAAAGCCTGGGCGAAGGCCACCCTTGCCTAGGGGAAGGTTACCCGCGCTTGATCTGACAAGGGCTCAACCAAGGGCTGTCCTTGCAGCCTCTATCAAGGGCTTAACCTTTGTGGTCAACTATTGGCTAAGCGACACTGTGACACTTGCCGGCAACTAGAAAGGGCTTACAAGTTCAATGGCTGGCTGACCATTGTGCAACCACGATTAAAAAAAATGATAAAAAACCTATAAAAAATATTAAATTTATAAAATTTGTTTACGTTAATTCCAATGTAGGACAATTGATATTCATGTCAGTGATTTATAACTAATTGGATGAATGGACTCCTTTGGCATAAATACAAAAATATTTAGAATTAAATTAATTTAATTGCAAGGTTTATGACTAAATTGGTACCAATGCAATAGATTTAAGACTTTTTTTTTATAGCTTTTTTGCCCTCTATAGTAAATGCTTATGCAATATGAATTTTCTGTTTAAGATACTTACTTTTTAGTAAAACATAGATGAGAAATTAATCTATTTATCTGTACATCAAGTGCACCCTATCTTCCACGGCCAATCTCTAGACAACCCAAAATTGGATAACTTCACTCTGAAGTTCTCGATAGGTATTGTTTACTTTAACCCATCCTATACCAAACCTTTCCCATGAGGTTATCCATCCTAGTAATTTTCTAGCATGAACTAGGGCTTAAATTTAGAATTCCAAAGCAAAGCTTTTATCACATCAAAAGGCGCCTCTATGAATTAATTTCATTTTTCACATATATATCTTAAGCATTTTCTCTCCCTATTCAATATGTAAGTTGGAATCCTACCCCCTTCTCCATCCTAAAAGCCTGCCAGATTTGTATCTTATCTAAGCTTTTTTTCCCCAGTAACCACTCCTTACTCTTGTCAAACCTAGTCATTGCAACTAAGATGTTGCTTGTCTTCACATAGCTACAATTCAGACCACCTCATGTATAGTTGCTTGGGACACATGGATCACCTTGTTGACTTTCTCTACTCAGGCAATATATTGCCTTGGTATCATTGATAGATTTCACTTAATTTATACCACAACAATATCAGTTTTATTTCCAAGAATTGTAATGTTGTGAAAATAGACAAAACAATTTATATGTCCAACTTGAAATGATTTCCAGTAATGAAGTAAGCAATGTGTAGCCTTATACTTTTTGGGGATAAACCAAGTGAAGAGTAGCCTATTAACCAATAAAAATGGATCTTCTAGACCTCATTGGAGAAAACTATTATTATATTTATCTTAGATTTTTCACAGCGAGCTTCTCGAAGCTCAATTTCCACCGTAGGTTTTGGAAGACTTAGCTTATTACCTTTTCGTCACCATAATCTTTGCCTACCAAATGTCACTTCTCTTCTGACGCGGCCCTTTCTTTCCTTTTTTCTTCCCCCGCGCGGGCCCGGCCCTCTTCTTTCCCTTCTGTTTTTCTTTTCACCGGCCCGGCCCTTTCCTCTTCTTCCCCTCTCTTCCCCTCGCGCCCTCTGCAGCTCGACGAGGACACTGGTATGACGGGGAACAGGACAGCCGCAGGGAACGTCGCGCGATGAAGTTTGGTCGAGGGCAGGCTGGCAGCTGGCAGCTGGCAAGGCAGGAGGCCATGCACCTCGGGGAAATTAAAAGGGAGAGAGGGGTGTGAGTCGAGGTGGGGTTCGTTCGGAGATGGAGCGATTCCGAGAGAGAGATTGTGAGACCGAGAGGAAGAGCGAGGCCGAGAGTGGAAGGTCTCGGTGCGATTTTTTTCTTTTTTTTTTTTTTCCTTCTCGTTGTGTCGATTTCTCGAGGATCCCGGCTCGGAGGCGCGCGAGGCGACCGGACGTAATGCGATCTATGGAGCTCGCCCTCATTCGCCGCTGCCGACCTGGGTAGGGACCTCCATCGGCCGCCCCCTATTTTCCCCATTTTGCGCCCTGCTTTTGTTTTGTTCTCTCATGTTTTTGCACGACCTACTGAGCCGGGGCGTGCGTTTCGGGTTCGCTTATGCCGTCCTTCGTTGACGTTGAGCATTCCCTGCCGATACGTGTTGAGCATTGATCCGGTTTTGAGTCCTGTTTCTTGTCCGTGGCTGCCTTTCATTTGACGCTCCCCAAGTGTTTGATATAATGCCTCAGTTAGTGTTAATCTAAAATGAGACCGAGGCTTCGTCTGTTTCTGTCAAAGCGCGCTTTGGGTTCATATGAAGTATTTTCGTCGACTAGAGATGTCCTCTGATTGATGTAAGGATGAACTCGACACCACAAACGTCAGTTCCTTGGTGTGCCTAACCGCTTTTAGTCGGACACGCAAGACTCGCTCGACGAAATGCTTCTGATAAGTGATCGAGAAATATTTGCTATTTCTGTTCGACTCCAGACGTGCCCTTCTGTTCTGTTCTGCATACTAGTGCTCGTCTGGTGAGCTGGTGTATCGAAGTTTAGTATGATTCGTGCTACCCTGAATTTCTGCCCACATTCTCTTCTGTTCTTTTTTTGGTGAACCGTATGCACCTAGAGGTTAAAACGGTGAGGCGTGTCAGTGAAGCAAAGGCCTTGTGACGGTTCATGAATGAGCGCTCATCGGTTTGTCTATTGAGTTCCTAATGCCGTGTTTGCTCCAGCTACGTTGTGACCGTATTTTTGCAACATCTTGAATGGTTGGATGAACAACGGTGACGGCTTGGTGATGAGCGAGCTCTCGTTCGCCGAAGGTGCAGGATCGCGCATTGAGAATGGGGTTGATTTAGTTTAATAAAGCTTGGGCTTGGGTTAGCTTAGATAGTTTTGGATTGGGCTATTCTTTAGTGGGTTTGTTTCATTTGAGGAAGGCCTGATGTACTGGCCCAATTTTCGTGTCCTTAGCCCGAGCTGGCGTCAGCCTATACCTGGTGTCCCTATTTTTGAATTAAAATTTTTCTTTTTAAAAAAATTAAACTTAAAAAATATTTTTAAAAGAATATTCTGAAAATTTAAAAAAGAGAAAATTTTAAAAATCCCGTAAAAAATTTTATTTATTTAATTTTAAAAATTCTGAAAAAATCTGATTTCTTCTAAAAATTAGGAAAAAAGCTTTTAAATTAGTTTTTGAGTAGTGTTCTCTTAAAATGTGTGAAAATCCATGATCAAAGAAAGATGTGCTCAAAATTGAAAAAGCCTTAAGGCTTTGTAATAGGGTTTGAATAACCTTAAAGATGAAGGCTAAGTAGCTATTTGCACATTTCTACTTTGTATAACTGGATTGCACACTTTAAATATGTTTATTGTTCTTTACCTTTAGCCTAGTTAAGAATGTCATTTTTCTAATTTCTTAATGTTAGATTCTTGCTTCTCCTTGCAATTTATTTAATACTCCATCAGTTAGGTACTCTGGTTACGTAGGAAATGAGATATACTCTCATACCTCACTTATAGTTCCTAACCAATCCCAATAGACTAGTGGCAATTTTCATTTGAAATTCTCATAGTGTCAATTTTATTTAACATCGAATATGCTAACGTCGTATGGAGTAAGGGTCTGTGAGAGCCCGCACATAATCAAGTGACTTTAGCTCATCATTTGAGCAATACCCCTAAACTTATATCATTCTTTTAACTTCAAACAGAAATGGTTTGCATGATAGAGATTTAGGTTGAAATAAATCAAAACTACTTGCAAAAACATTTTTGAAATTAAAAAGAAATGGTATCGAAAAGGCATTAGAGAAATCTAATGTAATCAAATCCTTGTATCCAAAATCTTTGGTTCGTAGGAGTAAAATAATCTTATTTTTTTGGGAATATCATAATAATTCCATTATTTTACTTAGGTGTCTAATCAACCTACCACAAACTGATTAGTAGCAACTCCTAAATAAAATTCATTTACATGTTAAAAACTTGAACCTAAGTCGCGAATTGGTATGGGCTTGGGAGAGCCCGAGCTAAGTCTAGGCTTAACAGTCCATTAACCTAAACCTTAGGTGGTACACCCAAAATTTAGGTCGCGACAGGCGGCTCATGGTTAACTCGAATAAAACTATGCCGAAGCTGTATACATCGCTCTTATGGCTCAAGCTTCTAGATATATGAAACCTGAGGATTCAAGAGGAATTGTTGCTTTGATTAGTACAACTATTGCCAAAGCTGCCTTCACAAAAAAATGTACTTACATAGGTCTACGCAACATAAACGTGTATGAGTAGATGTATGGGCCTCTCGTGCTGGTCTAAATTAGTACAGTTATTGTTATTCTACTTCCTAGGTGGAATAGTCTTTGTATTCGGAGATTTTCGAGTCACTTACTCTGGATTGAGATAACTAGGCATTTCCGCTGGACGAGTCAAAAGATGAGAATCATGCTCTGTTACAAATGCTTTCGATAATCCAAAATCACAAATGTTTGCCTGCGTGTTCTTGTTTAGTAAAATATTGGCTGTCTCTACGGATAATGGGAGGTTTGCAGCCCTTATGCAGGTAGTCCAACCCTGCACCACCGACAGAAAAAAAAAAAAAAAATTGATGAAATGTGTTGCGTTGCTCAACTTGTGGAAATGTGAACAAGGATGTCATCGATCTACTTTATGTACCTTGGGCTGCATCGATTGCGATTTGTAGTCTTTGGCTTCAGCTCAAAACATTAGGGTGGTGTGCTGCTGGACAGTAGAGAAATGAGGAGTATTCCAGAAACATGAAAGATGTGGAAGCCTGTACACTACTGTCCTCATCCGCTGAGAAAGTTAATTTTATCTCCATGGTGCTATTAATGAGTATGTAACTTGACCAATTAATGCAAAAGCCTGAACTATCAAACAACAGTGTTGAGACAATATATAGCTTCACACGTGTCGTGCTGGCGTTTAAGAGATCCTTTATCTGGTTAGAATTTGCAAAAAGAAATATCAGACAAACCTGACAAATGTGATCAAACATTTCCATCGGGCATGAATTCGTAAATCAACGTCATGCTTTCGAGTTCTTGGCAACATCCGATAAGTGAAACCAGATTTCTACGATGAAGGGCATCAGGAGTTGCGCTTGCACATCATGGTATCAGAGCGAATCTTGCCCTATATTTCTCTTTCATTGTATATTGAAACAATATCCTTGTAGATTCTTAGGAATTCATTATTTGGAAATTTAACTTTCTCATGTTAAGGTGGCTTAATATAACATTAGGGAGTTCGTTGATTTTTTTTTTTTTTTTTTTTTTTTTTTTTTTTTTTTTCGGGAACACGCAATACGTGCGCAAATTTGCTAGCTTACATGGCATGTGGTAAAAGATTCGTTAGATTACTCGGCCGACAGATATAATCAAAGATTCTTTCAGTGCAAAGCAGCAGTTTCCTTTCTTCAATATCATCTCTCGCTATGAGTTCATAGGAGGATACGGTACATGCAAAACCTTGAAATGCTATCATATCATCAAAGAAAATCACATCGTCCACAATTACAGAACCCAAAGGAAGGTTTTGGAGCGCATTCAGCACTGCTGCGTGGGACTTTTTCAGAGACGTTTATCCAAATCATAAGCAGCGATCGTGAAGGGTGAAGTAGAACAAAATCCCTCAGTTCATCAGGTACGACGCCTAGAAAGAGTCAAGCATTCCTTCAGCTCCAACAGCATGCGGGTTCATGCTCGGCCTTTCGTTCGCAGTCACGACCACACACGACATTGCTGCCTCGACTAGTTAACAAGCAGATGCGGTGCCGAACTGCCCGTGTAGCCTCTGATCCATGATGCTCTTATATCCTCTCGTTCGATTTGAGGCAACGCCGATTGGGTGACGCGAGTGCTGCTCTTTGGGCTTCTCATTTTGGCCAGGTGGCTATTACTTTGGTGGTTGTGGGTGGCAAAGATTGTCAAAAGATGACTTTGGTTCATAAAACAGATGGTATAACAACGAAAGAAATTCATTTTTCCTCTGCTGCGTTATACAGGGGTTCACATGGATGGCTGAGCAAGGCTAGCTATCAACATCTTGATAACTGTACAGTTTGTGGCCTTGTAAAGAGGGGCCGAAGTGTGAAGTGAACTCTCCATTCACTCATTTATTCACTAAGCTAGAAAAGCAACAACCCCAATATGCATCACTCGCAATTTAAAGTCACAAGCGCAGACTTTGCACAAAAGTTTTCGAATCCGTTCAATGTAATAACCAACAACTTATACAAGGAAGATGGACATGATAACCTCATAGATGAAGTATGGTTAACGAGCACTTGGAGTGATATCAACGTCAATCGAGGTAATCTCAAAAGACTCAATTCTTCCTGAACTGATCTCTGCTGTCAAGCATTCTTTTAGTTCTGACAGAACATGGTTCATGTCCGGCCTTTGGACTGCCATAATCGGCACACACGACATGGCTATTTCCACCGCTTTCCATGCAGAATTGATGCTGAATTGGCCATTTAACCTGGGATCGACAATGCTTTGGATGTCCCCTCTTTCTATGAGTGGAGTCACCCAGTGAAGTATGTGCATGCTGCTGCCCTCTGGACCTCTCATAATGGCCGGGTGTCCCGTGATTACCTCAAATAAAACTACGCCAAAGCTGTACACATCGCTCTTCTTGCTCAAGTTTCCAGATGTATAAAACCTGAGGATTCAAAAGGAATTGTTGCTTTGATTAGGACAATTATTGCCGAGACTGCCTTTACAAAAACATACCGACAAACGTGTATCCAACATAAACATGTATGAAAAAAATGTATGGGCTTGTCGCGCTGGTCTAAATAAGTACAGTTATTTTGCTTCTAGGTGGAATGGTCTTTGTATTCAGAATTGGTGGTTCAAATTGCTTACTCTGGATCAAGATAACCAAAAGTTCCTGCTACGTGAGTTGAAATGTGAGAATCATGCTCTGTTGCAAATGCTTTCGATAATCCAAAATCAGCAATCTTCGCTTGCATGTTTTCGTTTAGTAAAATATTGGGCGTCTTTAAATCTCTATGGACAATGGGAGGTCTACAACCATTATGCAGGTACTCCAACCCTGCACCACCAACAAAAAAGAAAACTTAATGAAGTGTACCGTGTTGCTTGACTTGTGGATATGTGAACAAAGATTTCATCGATCTACTTTATGTACCTTGAGCTGCATCGATGGCGATTTGTAGTCTCTGGCTCCAACTCAAAACATTCGGGTTTTGTGCTGCTTGAAAGTAGAGGATTAAGGAAGTATTCCAATCACAAAAGATATAAAATCCTGTTCTCCATCTTATTCATTTGCTGAGAAAGTTAATTTCATTTCCATTGTGCTATAAATGACTATGTTACTTGACCGATTAATCCAAAAGCCTAAACTATGAAAGAACAGAGTTGAGATAAAATGTAAATCGACATGTGTTGTCCTGTCATGTAGCGAGAGTCCAAGTGATGCTTTATCTGGTTAGAATTTGGAGAAGGAAATATGTGACAAACCTGACAAATGTTGCTGAACATTTCCATGGAACATGAATTCATAAATCAGTGCCATGTTTTCAAATTCTTCGCAATATCCGATAAGTGAAACTAGATTTCTATGGTGAACAACCATCAGGAGTTGCGCCTGCACATCAAGGTTTCAGAGCTTGTCATGAGTAGAACACCCAAAAAATCGAAAACATGACATATTGATTCTAGTTGCAGTAATGTTTCGAACCTCTGCATGAAACTCCTTGTAGCCTTGCTTGGATGATCGAGATAACATTTTTACCGCGACTTTAGTGCCATTGTCAAGTCTGCCCAAGTAAACTTTCCCAAATCCTCCCTCTCCGATTATTGTTCCAAAGTTATCAGTAATTCTTGTAATCTCAGTGGATGTAAAAAGTTGATTTTTTGACAACCTTAATGTCCCAGTAGATTCTCTGGTAGAGTTTGTAGTTGTAGTAGTAGTAGTAACATCTGGAGAAATGAAAAGGAAATTACATAACCTTAACAGAGTTAAGCAGATTATGACCTTCGGTCTGATATCATATGCCTTAACTGCAAATAGAATCTTCTTGAAGAAGTATGTAATGACTTAAATAAAGAAGAGACCATGTTATGAAAAATGAACCAGAAAGAGCGAAGCGAGTTACCTCAACCAAATGAGGAATTATTCGTGCCTTTATCTACACGAGATGTGGGTACGCGTTGACGCGATTATGATACTATCAACAAATAATGCGTGCATAGGTTTTTTAACGTGAAACAGTGATGCACAGAAGCAAGATTATCATGTTCACTTTTTCCGGGCCCGATTGTCGAAAGGGCCATGAGCAATTGGACCAGTTAAACCAGTTTGGGGTTGAAAACCCAACCCGGATTGAGAAAATCACATGTAAAACTTTTGATTTCTCTTGTCTATGCAATACACAAGAGAGTTACTTTGGATTTGTCTTCTTTTGATTATCCACAATACTGCAAGAGCTCCCACTAAAATCAAGACCAGAGCGGCTGCAACTGATGCAATGATTGGAGCAATAGAGATGCCCTTTTTCTTCGGCTGCACATTGCTGGTCTGACAGTTGTCTGATTGGCAAAGATTTGGATTTCCATCTAAGCTGTCGAAAAACGTCGATGGTACATGTCAATGCCAAAAGATTAGCACATGAATTCTTGGATATCCGACCGTGCATATATTACATACATAAGTTGATCAAAGAGAAAACTACAAGAGCAGTTATCACTTTTATCCTGTTCATTCTTCAGTGTGATCAGCAACATACGGAAAGAGGAAGCAGATTGTATAGATAATAATCAGTGATTAAATGAAGTGTTACGATAGCGTGGCAATGAGCGAACCTAAGTAGTAACGATCCATCTGTCGTCTTCTTCAAGAGAGTTTGAGGAACAGAGCCATTTAAGTTGTTTCCACTTAAATTCCTGCAAATATCCATGATTAGAAGTTGATAGCCATTTACTCGAGCTAGATGACCGCACATAATCTTTCCGTTGAAAGCTCAGTGACTCACAGAACTTTCAAGCTCGGCATTTGTGCTAAAAAGTCTGGCACGGACCCAGTTAATGAATTGTTGGATAAATCCCTGAATTTAAGCCAAAAAAGTGCTAAGAAACTTCATATGCATGTACTTATTGAAATGCATAAAACAGGGTAAGGTAGATAATGAACATCATGCTCATGATAAAGAAGCGTGTCGCTTTTTTTGGGCTTAGTGTCGTCCATTCTCTTTCTGTTCAAATTAAATAAAATAAAAAAAAAAACTGCTAATGCATACAGGGATACAACTGCTGTCAAATTGGAGATCGATGTAGCTATCAAGTCCTTTCAGTCCACTAGAGCTCAGGTTCCTGCACATCAGCAGCTATCTTGATTAGAGTAAAATCCCACCGCTTAAATTTTTTTTTTTTTTTTTTTTTTTATCGGTCAAAAAAAAAAAAAAAAAACTTTTAACATGGAAGGCATCAATTTAGAGACTTAATTTTCAAAATCTTCCTTTCTTCGCATGATGTATTACCAATCTGTACTATAGTTATTGTCAAGTAAACTTATCTTTCGAGACTTGTGCGGTTCCAATGCAGCATTGTGTCACAGAAAATATGTTTTTGTAGACTTACAATGAGATGATTCTTGGAGAACTATCAGAGCTACAATTCAGACCATTCCATGAGTACTGTGTAGGAATGCATGGATCACCCTGCCAGCTTGCTCTGATCACCCCATATGTTTCTTGATATCATACATGGCATTGACTAAACCACCAAATAAAGAGCTACAATCATAAGGAAATCAAAGAGTATTCAAGCAAAAACTTAGGTGAGAGCATAGATATATACATACAGTCATCAAGAAAAGTCGGTGAATTTGGAAGCTGCACCACAGTGAAAAACTCGATGGCATTGAGGAGCGGTGGCAGACTAGAGCGGGCTGTCGCATTAACAGTTAAGCTCAAATTATGTCCACTTATGGGCAATGAGACTATGGTCACTGGCTTTAGGTTCTCGAGCATGACAGTTTTCACGAATGTGTCTTGTACATACACTGTGAGTTCTCTGAATTGACCCTTTTGCAGTTGCAATTCCACAAAGTGGAAGTACACATACCAGACAATAGTGGAGTTGTCTGAGGTCCAATACAGACTCAGAGGATCGGTGACATTTTGTGCTTGTGTGGCGGTCATCAAAACTTCAGGTGGAACTTCATAGGCATCATTGCTTGTACTTGTCACGATGGCCGTCGTGTTGCTGACTGACGACAAACCTCCACTATAAGTCTTATTGTTCCAGATGCGATCACATACATCTTGTGGATGCCTATTAATGCCAACGCCAATCAAATAATCATAACAATAAGTGCAAGATGATGAACAAGCCGACACAAATTGGTTTGGGAATAACATCACGTTTTCTAATGTTCATGCTTTGCATAATGTGAAATTGCATGTTTAGTAAATGTGTATACAAACATGTCATTTACAGACTGATGAATGTGGTCAACGTCTGAATATCATAGGCAATAACAAAGAAAATCACCTGTATGTGTGGTTACTCCCTAAATTATATCTCCATTGTTTACAAGTGCACCGGAATTGATTTGGTATGTCGAGTTATCCAGTAACCGCAACTCGAGAGCTGATATGAATGGAACTCCTGAGCCGGTATTCACCAAGCAAACTTGTATATAATCTCTTGGAGGAGTGTAAATAATCTCTTTGTATATCCAAGATGAAGAGTTCACCGTGATCCAATAGTTAACATCAATATGGAGGTCAAATGCTGGGGTTTGATTCTTGCCATCATAATTCCCATACCAAAATGAAGCCCTGACCAAATATGTGTTGCCCTTTCCTTTTCTGGCATTAATGTGTAACAATTCCTTTTTCCATTGGGGAAGATCCTGAGATTCTTTGATTGTTGTTGGTTGTTTTGGTAGATGACCCGGGTAGACACCTGCATGTTTGTCCCAGAATCTACAAACCTTGTATCGGCCTCGTAGTATATGTCGAGCTGGTCGTCATGGTAATCATTAGGTGCGCCGCAATCGATGCTTATGAAACCTAAATCGAGGGGTAACTAGAGATTGTCACTTGCTTTTCACCATGCATCATGAATTCAAAATTTAAATAGTGTTATAAATTTCTTGATGCTTTGCAATGTCCCTTAAACTTTTTTATCTAATTTTTTAACAACTATATCAACTAGAAGGACATTTCAGCAATGAAAATTACGTATTTAAGAACTGACTTGATAATTGTTAGTTGAAAAGAAGTTTTGATGGATAATCGGATGGTAAAGGCATACGTGAAAAGCTTGAAAACAGAGATATCAATTGCAAAAATAAAGTAAGCTAGAGGATGATACACTACTAACTCTCCATTATAAAGGAGGATTTGTGGATGTTTCGTAGAGAATGTAGAACGGCCTTAACTTTGCTAAATTCCTAAAGTTGTGTACAAATTATTGCTATGTGTAATTTTAAAAACGTTAAAACTCCTTGAGCTCAACTCCGCTTATATACTCAGTACTCATTTTCTAAGACAAATTTGAGTATGACTATTTTTTGTCTTCTGCTTGCAAGGTCGATTGCCAATGGAAAGAAAGGTAGACACTAAATCATCACCGTGCTGTTTTCTAAAATCCCTTTTATCTAACGTCTCTAACTCTTCACAATTCAATGATCACTGTAAGCACGCGTGTATGTGAGAGATAGAACCTGGATTTTGTTGCCCACGAGCGAAAACTCCTAGAGCTAGACAACCAACCAAGACATGCAACATCTTCAAGATCTTCATGGCATATCAAACCTTTCTTCTCATTGATTTCTGCATTTCACAGAGAGAGAGAGAGAGAGAGAGAGAGAGAGAGAGAGAGAGAGAGAGAGAGATCTACCATCTCAAGGCCAAGAAGAACAACATCAATGTTTTAATGAGTCATAAGAATATGTTAGTACTTCACTGAATGCCAGTTCATGGACCGGACGTGCACTTGTAAATTAGTATTGGGGGAATGGTTCCTCTATCAATGGCTGATATATTATTCACTTCAAATGGTCAACTCAATTATAGAGAATGGAAGTTTGGATCTAGTAGAAGACAACAAAGAATCATCAATTTCATTGGATTAATTGACCTTTTGAAGCCTACCTACCGAAATTGACCGATTATAATATGAAGTCAACTTAGATAATGCATGTTACGTGTCCAAATAGAATAGATCGCATCAATCGAACAATGTAAATTCAATATTTGATTTATTTTCTTGTTTCATTTACTATTTGTTTGATCACTTATTTTTTGCAACAATCACATAGGCCTATTTAGTATGTGCATATGTTGGAAAAAATCACGAGTAAATGGAGCCACGAATGCACCGATATTGCACGATATTGATGCTATAAAATGCAATATTGTACGTTCAAGTGATCAATGAATATGATACTTATGACATAGATAGGAACAAAAAAAATCTACCATGTACTATATATGCTCCATCGTATCCACGCGTGCAAACTTCTGGCCTTACCTCTTTACTGTCTAAATGCTATCAAATTTCACCGCACACATGCACTATCCTCTTCCTATATAGATTAAAAAAAAAGCATTATTGATTTAAATTATTATATAACAAAGTCGAGTAATTCAGACATTAATTGCACGTAGTGCTGGATCCATAGGTCCGAAGACCATAAGGGACTAGCAGTGGTAGTCCGGAAACTTAGCATCCTGCCTGCACGCTCTATTGTTTGAAGAGGTTGAGCTTCCTCCCCTTACCCTCAATTCCAGCTAGTTTTTTTTTTTTTTTCTCGACTAATTGTGTCAATTTTCTAAGCTTTTTCCCCCTAGAAAGGAAAGAAATATTCTAATTTCTAGATCCTTGGCGATCAAACTTGGTCTGTTGAGGCCGGTTCCCACAAGGCCCGGTGCACCCGGCCCGTTTGCAACCCGTCTTCTTCCCAAAACCAAAGAAGCTTAGTTTCTTCCAAGCCACCACCACACCCTTCCGACATAGCCTTACTAGCGGCTGACATCCCTCGTCGTCAAGCCCCTCTTCCCAATGATGAAGCCCCATTCGATATGTCTTCCCATAATTTCTTTGTCGCTCCGTGTGAGAGAGGCATTCCCAAATGAAAACCCACGCAGGCCCAAATTCCAGGTCAGCATGGCATGGACCGAAGAGCCGGTTCTGGGTCTGCCGAGGCCCTTTTTGAATTTTGGGCTCGGGAGATACTTTGGGGCCCATCTCGTAACTTCAAGAGCAAACCATTTGACGGCCATAGTTAGTAGCTATTAGCCTATTAGTAATGTTTCCATTTCAGATTGTGATGTTTTTATTTGCTCGTTTTGGTTGCATCTGGTAAGTTTTGCCCATTTGAGTTGATTTTTTTTTATATGCTCTCTGGTTTTTCTTTTTATCCAGACTCCTTTCGAATGTCTAGAAGCTGCCTTGAGAGAAGAAGTGCGGGAGGTGAGGGTTGTTGCATTTCCTTTGGAAAATCGACTTTGTAAAGCGGTTGCTGGTTTCATTTAGTATTTTCCTGCAAATATGGGACAGTATTCCTAAGTCAGAGCAGCACAAGGGAACTCCTGTCAGTCATTTTTTTAATGTAGGTGCTCCGATGCTTGTATGAGTTCCTCTCGATGATTTGCTTTTGCCTCTAATCGTCGAAATGAAGTTCAACCTAATGACTCTCTTCTGCTTTCCAGGTTGAGGTCGTTGCTCTTTCTGATTATGAAGAAGAGGAAGAGCGATTTAAAGATGAGGTATACTTACCTTGCATCCCATAGAAGCACGTTTGGACCTTGAATACGATTGCCCAATTTTTATGTCGGCTTTGTTGTTGTGTCTCGACAAGATTTTCAAATGCCGCAATGGGCGCCCTTTCTTTCGCATAAATCCTGTGCTTGAGTACTGTTTAGGACAAAGCTTCGGTCCTCGTATGCATGAGTTTCGAATATCGTGGAAATGCCACTCATCATCGACTGCTATTTCTGATTTCTCTAGGGCTTATCATTGGACAGTCATCCCTTATTGAGTTTGGTGATTTTCACTACTCTTCTGTTCACATTTTTATCAATTGTAGTTTGAGATGTGTTTTGTTTCCATCTCATCTTCTTGTGCTCTGTATTACGGAATTTGGAGCATTTTTTGCCAAATGAATTTTACCCTTTCTTTGCACTAATCTTTTGCCATATGGTCGAATTTCCTTGGCCGAACAGGTGGACGCCCTTCGAGGGTGGTTCTTTGATAGTACCGCACCTGGTGGGCTGGCAGGAGATCGAAGGGGGGCAGTTCCTAGTTCAGGATTTTGTTTTAGTGCTCAGCGTATTTGGATGGTCATTAAGGAGATTAAGGACTTGGACCTTCTTGCGCACAGGGTGAGTGTTAATTAAAGGGCAACTGGATATATTGCTGATAATGAGAATGATAATGGACGCATCGTGCTATACGTGTTAAGGTCATGGTTGCTCACATACGATGTGAAGAAATTGCCGACAAACAATATTCCAGTCTTACTGAAAATGATGTATCGATCTAGTTCTTGCTGGACATGAAACTTGCTTGTCATGTTTCGCTATTTTGAAATGCAAGCATATGCAATTTATCTTACACATATTAAGATCAGGCGAACTCTTCTTAACATGTTAGGACTAGCTTTCGATGAAGGAGGCTGCGCAGTTGGGAGCAATTCCCGGTTTCGGAAAGAAACTGAATTCCATTCTTGACATGTTTTTATTTGGGTAAGATGAGTAATATTATTATTTGATGAGTTACAGATAATGGTGCGGCAACTGGATTTTATGTTCAATAAATAATGCAAGTACATTAAGGTTATCCAACACAATCGGCTCCATATTCTTACTTTTAAGAATGTGTTTCTGAGTTTTTCTTGGCTTACGTGAAGTGGGAGCAGTAGGAGCATTTTCTTTTTTTGGAACAAGTGCATTTTTTTAAAGAGCAAACACAAAGGAAGCCTCAGCTTTTTTTAATTTTATATTGTTTGATTTTAGGTTGTACAAGTTTGCCTCTGATATATCTACTATATAATTGTTGAGTTCTAGCCTGAGTAGATGAGATATAGCTGTTGAGGTCTAGCCTGTGTAGATGAGATATAGCTATTTTGTTCAAGTAATCATTCCAGCTTGAAATGGCCCCCCTTCATTCGCAATTTGAGTATTATTTCAACTGGTCGAATGGTTGCTTTTGAGCAATCATCTTCTTGTTTGATTGATCAGTTTACTTGATGGTAGGAGATTAATGGCTAGTCAGTGTAGCAGTTGCCTAGCTAACGGCTTAGCTTAATTTGACCTTCTGTTTGCGATGTTTCCTGGTTTTATTTTTGGGTGAAGATTATGTTCCAGGATTAGAAATTTATTTATCAATACAAGTACGTTTCATCTATATAATTTTTTGTGGCCCTTATTAGGTACGAATCATAGACTACGCATTTCGATGGGAATGTCAGATCTAAGAGGCGGAAGCAGCTTGAAAAATGGTCACTTTGAGTAAGAAGTTATGGGGGTGGTTTTCCTTGCTTAAAGTGCTTCACTTTTTTGGGTTCTATTGTATGACTACCACTTCAAGCTGCTTGGAACGTGGAAATATTTTTCCTTTTTGACACATTTTTCTTAAGTAAGCTTACACGGAGAGACTGTCCGTTGAGGACATCTTATCATATGTTGCTTATTGTGTTTTGTTGTTTTGTCAACTGGTACAACCAGCTTTCCAAGCAGTCCTTGGTCATATTTTGTATGGATGTCTAGGTGAGTTCAAGGAAAGATTTGGCAAGGCTTTGGAAGGAGGGGAAGAGTTTTTAGTGGCTACTCGTGACTGTACTCGGTCTTATATGGCCTTATTTGACGAACGATACGCAGGTATGGCAACTTGTAACCTGATATTTGTAAAGTTAATGCTTTGAAAAATTTGGCCACGAACGAAGGTTTGTCATTGTGCTTTGTCTTGTAACTAAGCTTTTTCTTGGTTCTTTGACTCTTGTTGTGCTTTCATTTGCACTCCTTTAGTGGCCTATTAGTTGTTTTACGCATCAGTTAGAAATGAAGGTTTGTGTCTGAGACCAGAGGCTATGTGAAAATATGGTCTTGTTGGTAAATAACACTCTGGGCATTTAGGAAACTATTTGTATGTGTTCATGCCATGCTCACTTTTGACTTGTTATTAGGGGAATTTTACCACCGAATGCTTGGATAAGTTTCGTATCATACTTTGAACAGATGTTGTAATTGAACAAGCCAAATGGGATACGTCTAGCGTACAGGAGAGGTTGCGGAGTCGCATTGATGCCCATGTTGGTTCGGTCCGTGATACCAAGGTCTCTTAGCTTACGAAAGCACATAAGGTAGCATAATGAGCAGAGAGATTTCTTCTTCTCTCGAGCTTCTCTCTTTACAGATGGAGGGCTTTTCCCCTTTTTATTTAATGGTGGTTGATGGGATCTGCATGAATTATATCATGTTTTTACAGGCAAGACTGAAGGAAGCATTGTCTGGACCAGTGGAAGCTCTTTTGAAGGGAGCTACTATCGAATCTAATCGACGAGTAAATCGCAAACTTAAAGATGCCTACCACTCCTTCATTAGCTCAACGACCCTTCGAGATACTTTATTTGCTCTTTTTCGTACGATAGATCTTCCATAATCTTCATAACATCCAGCCTTCCTTCTTTCATCTGTTGATCCATCTCATGAGCAGAGAGATTTCTTCTTCTCTCGAGCTTCTCTCTTTACAGATGGAGGGCTTTTCCCTTTTTTACTTAATGGTGGTTGATGGGATCTGCACGAATTATATCATGTTTTTACAGGCAAGATTGAAGGAAGCATTGTTTGGACCAGTGGAAGCTCTTTTTAAGTGAGCTACTAGTGAAACCTGGTCGGCCATCAAGACACTTCTTTCGCGCAAGACTATGTTGGCCATAAGTTGGTTCTCTAGTGCCCTCTCTTCTTATGAGATGGATCAATAGATGAAGGAAGGAAGGCTGGATGTTATGAAAGATTATGGAAGGTTTGTCGTATGAAAAAGAGCAAATAAAGTATCTCGAAGGGTCGTCGAGCTAATGAAGGAGTGGTAGGCATCTTTAAGTTTGCGATTTACTTGTGGGTTAGATTCAATAGTACTTGAAATCCTTATGTGCTTCATTTTCTATCTAGTTTTGCTACACTGTTTAGCCATGATGTTAACTATGTGGATAGAGTCTGGAGGAGTAGGGAGGATGTTTGAGATATCGCACGACAAGCTTGTTTGACAGTATGCAAAATTTATATGTGACAAACATTTTTCATGTTTCTCCCGTTGCTTGCTTGTGGATCTTTCACAAGAAACGATTCAATGACGATTGCAGTCATTAAGGTTGCTGTTTGCAATGGCGGCAATTCGTTTGGATGGTGAGAAGGATAATATCGAACAACTTTTGTTGATTCAATTGTTGGACAACAAACCTTATGCCACTGACTGGAGCATAGATCGCTTGGCTTTAAGTACGTTGGAAGATGTGAGTTTTGCTTTTATCGTGCTGGTTCCAATTAATGCAGATCTTCAATTTGTTGAGAGCACTTACACTCATTGTTTAATTGCAGATTCCTTCGTCCGAAACACTGATCATGCCCCAGGAGTGCAAAACACTCTGGATGCAATTTATTGCAGAGACGCAGCACACCATTGATCGAGCAGTGAAGGAAGAATTACTGTCACACCCCAAAATCAACAAGAATGGGGGATGACACGGCCGTCCTTCCACTCAAAGGACGTGGCCTTAAAGCTTCCAAAATCCAACTCTTAAAAGTCCCCACATCCATATCGCTCTCGGATCTATTCATCGTTAGTCAAGGAACCTGAAAAAGAATGGAAAATAGAGGAGTGAGCAACCATGGCTCAGTAAGTAGTGCATCTCTTCTAAGCGGATCGAATACCCATTATGCATATTTACAAAACCAAATTACAACTCTTTTAACTCAAATTTAGGATATAACAAACATACAGTAAAAAGAATAAGTTACATACGCTTCAACATAGCTATATTTATAGTGGTCTAATCCAATGATCAATCTCATTAATTCACACGCCAATGGTTCATTCTATTTATTAATCTTATACCACATAAAACATGTATGAATGATCTATTCCATTGATTAATCTCATCAAACCACACATCGATAATTTAATTGAAATTACACGTTGATGGTCCATTCCAATGACTAATCTCAAATTACACGTCGATGGTTAATTCCAACGATTAATCTAAAATTACATGTCGATGGTCCATTCTATCGACCCAACTCATATCACATGTTAATGGTCCACTCCATTGACCAATCCGTTGCTCAATATCAAACCATGATCACGATACAACGTCTGGTGACGAGACGACCAAGATTCCACCCTTAGCAATGTCTCCATGTATTATTAGTCAGTGGTTCAGCTCACAAGGATATCCTAGAATAGTATGCGCATACCCACAAGCCCCTTGTTGGGCTCACAGCGATATTGTACATCCACAACAATCCAGAACCACACCATCTATAATTCTCAAATCAAATTCATAAAACATTTTATATATCACAAAAAGATTTCGCAACTCAACTTATCCACAAAAAATATTTCCATAAAACATTCTCAAATAATTTCAAAACCTGTCTCATAAATCAATTTCAAATCAAATACATTTCAAAAAGTTTATCACAAATCAATATCTATATAACCTTTCATAAATCATCTCAAAGTTGAGCTTTTCGTGAAATGATTTCACAAACTCAAAACAAGCAATATTTCTCAACTTCGTTAATCAAACATAATATATATTCATAAAACGTTCTCACACTATTTTCAAATATCAAAACTTAGTAAATGCCCGATATAACTTTTATGCAATAAATATGCTTATTTATAACTCATAAAATATTAAATCTTTATCATTTTGAAGACATGAGCTTATAAATTCTTTGAAGAGATAGCACCACTCACCTGGGAAAGTCGAATTGAGCCAACGCACTCGTATTCCTATTAATAAATCGAAAATGATATTAAAACCAGGTAATATGCCACTCTCCAACTAACGACTCGACTAAATTATGTTAAATCATCGATAAAAAGACACTTACGCGCTAATAAATCACTCAACCAAAACAAAGCCGTCCTTAGTGCGAAGTGCGAGCACGAAACTTCATCATGCCATAATTTTTTCCACCGAACTCCGTTAAAAGCGCACTCATAATCAATGAAAAACTCATCCAACATACTACAAGAACCCTAATTTAGCTAACCCGAAATCAAGCCGAAAATCAACAAAATGTAGCTCTGAAATTCTGGTCGTGCATTGTTCATCACGGGCGATAAACTTCAAAATTTTGTTTCGGGCAAACTGTGAGCTCAAATTACAATCCGTAAAATCCCACAGCTCCACAACATCCCAAGTTATCATTTCTACAAAAATACTTAGCTCAACGACTCAAAAATCATACTTCGTTGCTCGATTTTCCAAAAATTCCGAATTTCAAGCCCTAGGTCCAAAATTACTCTGATTGAACGAAGGGGGAGCACAAGTGCTTACCAAGCATTGCGTTACGTAGTTAATGTGGCTTGGTGAGGCTCCCATGATGAGAACGCGCAAGCCCCTCTTTTCTTTTATCTTCTTCTTCTTCTTTCTCTCTTTCTTCTTCTCTCTCGTGTTCTAGCTCCCTCATTTCCCTGTAAATGGGTTGTGGGGGGAGGCACCCTGGGATGTCCTATTCAGGATGGAGCAGTTTAAAGACCTGCTAAGGTCTAACTCTCTCCCATTCTTTCCTTTTCTCTTTCCTTTTTATCTCCTCATTTTTCTTTTTCTTTTTTTCTTTCTATCTTTTCTTCCTCTCTCTCTCTCTCTCTCTCTCTCTCTCTCTCTCTTCTCTTTTCCCTCTCCCGAAAACTCTCAATTCCTCTCTCTCTCTCTCTCTGTTGAAGCTTCTACCTTTTTCTTTTTTAATTTTTGACTAGGTCAAAACCCATATTTTACAATTACTGCTTAGGCACGTTTTATTGTCATTAAAATGCATTATCATCCCCCACCCCCAACGCACACACTAACACAAGAAAAATGAAAAGAAAAAGAAAGAGGCTCTATTTAATCCAGTGCACTAGAGCGTTGAGAAATATTTTCAATTCCACGAACATTTGCCGATTATTTGATTATTTGCTCTCTTCTTTTTGGAATTATCAGGAAGAGGAGAGCCGCAATGGGTGGTCGAAAGGGTGGCCAGTTTTAGGGTTAGTATTTTTAGGGCTCTACGGATGGAGAAAATGTCTTTGGGCATATTAAACTATTATAAGGGAAACACGGACATAGGATGCCGATCCCATATGCACGTGAAAAAACAAGTGAAAGCTACTCGAAGATGAAGATGAAGGTCGTTACACTTTTTTTTTTCTTTTGGTCATAGGTCCTTAGGCTTCATTTGCAAAAAATTTATGGGATTTTTCCTCCTCGTAATCAATAGCTCGTGTGGGACCCAAATTAAAAAAGAAAAGAAAAAAAAGAGGCATGGCCGTGAATCGTTTTCGATAGATTCCCAGAAAATTCAGGTGTCTGATGTGAGACACTGCCTCGGTCGCGACAGCGTTCGCTCGATTATTTGCGGCAAAGGTTTTCTCTTTTTTTTTTTTCTTGACTAATTGTGTCAATTTCCTAAGCTTTTTCCCCCTAGAAAGGAAAGAAATATTATAATTTCTAGATCCTTGGCAATCAAACTCGGTCTGTTGAGGTCGGATCCCACAAGACTCCGTGCACCCAGCTTGTTTGATGCCCGTCTTCTTCCCAAAACCAACGAAACTTAGTTTCTTCCAATCCACCACCACACCCTTCTGACATAACCCTACCATCTCCGGCCGACATCCCTCATCGTAAAGCCCCTCGCCCCAAAGATGAAGCCCCATTCAATATGTCTTCTCATAATTTCTTCGTCCCTCCATGTGAGAGAGGCATTCCCAAATGAAAGTCCACGTAGGCCCAAATTCCAGGTTAGCACAGGACGGACCAAAGAGACGATTTCGAGTCCGCCGGGGCCTATTTCGAATTTTGGGCTCTGGAGATATTTTGGGGGCCATCTCGTCACTTCAAGAGCAAACCATTTGACGGCACTAGCTAGCTTTCCCCTCGCACCGAAGAAGTCAATTCTCCTTTCGTCCGGAGACTCCACTTTCTCCACCGTAGTCCGCCTTATCCCTCCCGCGCCCTTCGGTTGCCGTTAAGAACTTCTTCGTCGTCGTCGTCTTCCGATTCCGAGAACTTCTTCGGCAACGACTCCTTCGGTTTCTTCCCCTGGGCTGATGGCGATTTCGGTAGGCTTTGAGAATCTTCTTGATTATCGTTGATTGCCCGTCTTATTCCCAAAACCAACGAAGCTTAGTTTCTTCCAAGCCACACCACACCCTTCCGACATAGCCCCACCATCTCTGGCCGACATCCCTCATCGTCAAGGCCCTCGCCCCAATGATGAAGCCCCATTCAATATGTCTTCCCATAATTTCTTTGTCGCTCCGTGTGAGAGAGGCATTCCCAAACGAAAATCCACGTGGGCCCAAATTCCAGGTTAGCACGGGAAGGACCGAAGAGCCAGTTCCGGGTCCGCTGGGGCCCATTTCGAATTTTGGGCTCCAGAGATATTTTGGGGGCCATCTCGTCACTTCAAGAGAAAACCATTTGACGGCACTAGCTAGCTTTCCCCTCGCACCGAAGAAGTCCCTCTCCTTCCGTCTGGAGACTCCCCTTCCTCCACCGTAATCCGCCTTATCCCTCCCGCGCCCTTCGGTTGCTGTTGAGACCTCCTTCGTCGTCGTCGTCTTCCAATTCCGAGAACTTCTTTGGCAACGACTCCTTCGGTTTCTTCCCTGTGCTGATGGCGATTTCGATAGGCTTTGAAAATCTTCTTGATTATCGTTGATTGCTCGTCTTCTTCCCAAAACCAACGAAGCTTAGTTTCTTCCAAGCCACACCACACCCTTCCGACATAGCCCCACCATCTCCGGCCGACATCCCTCATCGTCAAGGCCCTCGCCCCAATGATGAAGCCCCATTCAATATGTCTTCCCATAATTTCTTTATTGTTCCGTGTGAGAGAGGCATTCCCAAATGAAAATCCACGCAGTCCCAAATTCTAGGTCAGCACTGGACGGACCGAAGAGCCAGTTTCGGGTTCGCCAGGGCCCATTTCGAATTTTGGGCTAGGGAGATACTTTGGGGCCCATCTCATAACTTCAAGAGCAAACCATTTGACGGCACTAGCTAGCTTTCCCCTCGCACCGAAGAAGTCCCTTCTCCTTCCGTCTGGAGACTCCCCTTCCTCCACCGTAGTCCGCCTTATCCCTCCCGCGCCCTTCGGTTGCCGTTGAGACCTCCTTCGTCGTCGTCGTCTTCCAATTCCGAGAACTTCTTCGGCAACGACTCCTTCGGTTTCTTCCCTGTGCTGATGGCGATTCCGATAGGCTTTGAGAATCTTCTTGATTATCGTTGATTGCCCGTCTTATTCCCAAAACCAACGAATCTTAGTTTCTTCCAAGCCACCACCACACCCTTCCGACATAGCCCCACCATCTCCGGCCGACATCCCTCATCGTCAAGGCCCTCGCCCCAATGATGAAGCCCCATTCAATATGTCTTCCCATAATTTTGTTTGTTGTTCCGTGTGAGAGAGGCATTCCCAAATGAAAATCCACGCAGTCCCAAATTTTAGGTCAGCACGGGACGGACCGAAGAGCCAGTTCCGGGTTCGCCGAGGCCCATTTCGAATTTTGGGCTAGGGAGATACTTTGGGGCCCATCTCATAACTTCAAGAGCAAACCATTTGACGGCCCTAGCTAGCTTTCCCCTCTCATCGAAGAAGTCCCTTCTCCTTCCGTCCGGAGACTCCCCCCTTCTCCTTCCGTCCGGAGACTCCCCTTCCTCCACTGTAGTCCGCCTTATCCCTCCCGTGCCCTTCGGTTGCCGTTGAGAGCTTCTTTGTCGTCGTCGTCTTCCGATTCCGAGAACTTTTTCGGCAACGACTCCTTTGGTTTCTTCCTTGTGCTAATGGCGATTCCGGTAGGCTTTGAGAATCTTTTTGATTAGCATTGATTGCTTGTCTTCGTCCCAAAACCAACGAAGCTTAGTTTCTTCCGAGCCACCACCACACCCTTCCGACATAGCCCCACCATCTCCAGCCGACATCCCTCATCGTCAAGGCCCTCGCCCCAATGATAAAGCCCCATTTAATATGTCTTCCCATAATTTCTTTGTCGCTCTGTGTGAGAGAGGCATTCCCAAATGAAAATCCACGCAGTCCCAAATTCCAGGTCAGCACGGGACGGACCGAAGAGCCAATTACGGGTTCGCCGGGGCCCATTTCGAATTTTGGGCTCGGGAGATACTTTGGGGCCCATCTCATAACATCAAGAGCAAACCATTTGACGGCCCTAGCTAGCTTTCCCCTCGCATCGAAGAAGTCCCTTCTCCTTCTGTCCGGAGACTCCCCTTCTTCCACTATAGTTTGCCTTATCCCTCCCACGCCCTTCGGTTGCCGTTGAGAGCTTCTTCGGCAACGACTCCTTCGGTTTCTTCCCTTGGGCTGATGGCGATTCCGGTAGGCTTTGAGAATCTTCTTGATTATTGTTGATTGCCCGTCTTCTTCCCCAAACCAACGAATCTTAGTTTCTTCCAAGCCACCACCACACCCTTCCGACAAAGCCCCACCATCTCCGGCCGACATCCCTCATCGTCAAGCCTGTCGCCCTAATGATGAAGCCCCATTCAATATGTCTTCCCATAATTTCTTTGTCGCTCCGTGTGAGAGAGGCATTCCCAATGAAAAACCACGCAAGCCCAAATTCCAGGTCAGCACGGGATGGACCGAAGAGCCGGTTCCGGGTCCGCCGGGGCCCATTTCGAATTTTGGGCTCGGGAGATACTTTGGGGCCCATCTGGTCACTTCAAGAGCAAACCATTTGACGGCCCTAGCTAGCCTTCCCCTCGCACCGAAGAAGTCCCTTCTCTTTCCATCTGGAGACTCCTATTCCTCCACCGTAGTTCGCCTTATCCCTCCCGCGCCCTTCGGTTAACGTTGAGAGCTTCTTCGTCGTCGTCATCTTCCGATTCCGGGGACTTCTTCGGCAACGACTCCTTCGGTTTCTTCTCCTGGGCTGATGGCGATTCCGGTAGGCTTTGAGAATCTTCTTGATTATCATTGATTGCCCGTCTTCTTCCCAAAATAACCGAAGCTTAGATTCTTCCAAGCCACCACCACACCCTTTCGAGATAGCCCCACCATCTCCGGCCGACATCCCTCATCGTCAAGCCCCTTGACCCAATGATGAAGCCCCATTCAATATGTCTTCCCCTAATTTATTTGTCGCTCCGGGTGAGAGAGGCATTCCCAAATGAAAATCCACGCAGGCCCAAATTCGAGGTTAGCACGGGACGGACCGAAGAGCCGGTTCCGGGTCTGCCGGGGCCCATTTCGAATTTTGGGCTCATGAGATACGTTGGGGCCCATCTCGTAACTTCAAGAGCAAACCATTTGACGGCCCTAGCTAGCTTTCCCCTCGCACCAAAGAAGTCCCTTGTCCTTCCGTCCAGAGACTCCCCTTCCTCCACCGTAGTATGCCTTATCCCTCCCGTGCCCTTCGGTTGTCGTTGAGAACTTCTTTGTCGTCGTCGTCTTCCGATTCCGAGAAATTCTTCGGCAACGACTCCTTTGGTTTCTTCCCTGGGCTGATGGCGATTCCGGTAGGCTTTGAGAATCTTTTTGATTATCATTGATTGCCCGTCTTCGTCCCAAAACCAACGAAGCTTAGTTTCTTCCAAGCCACCACCACACCCTTCCGACATAGCCCCACCATCTCCGGCCGACATCCCTCATCGTCAAGGCCCTCGCCCCAATGATGAAGCCCCATTCAATATGTCTTCCCATAATTTCTTTGTCGTTCCGTGTGAGAGAGGCATTCCCAAATGAAAATCCACGCAGGCCCAAATTCGAGGTTAGCACGGGACGGACTGAAGAGCTGGTTCCGTGTCCGCCGGGGCCTATTTCGAATTTTGGGCTCAGGAGATACTTTGGGGCCCATCTCGTAACTTCGAGAGCAAACCATTTGGCGGCCCTAGCTAGCTTTCCCCTCGCACCAAAGAAGTCCCTTGTCCTTCCGTCCGGAGACTCCCCTTCCTCCACCGTAGTCTGCCTTATCCCTCTCGTGCCTTTCGGTTGCCGTTGAGAGCTTCTTTGTCGTCGTCGTCTTCCGATTCCGAGAACTTCTTCGGCAACGACTCCTTTGGTTTCTTCCCTGTGCTGATGGCGATTCCAGTAGGCTTTGAGGATCTTTTTGATTATCATTGATTGCTCGTCTTCGTCCCAAAACCAACGAAACTTAGTTTCTTTCAAGCCACCACCACACCCTTCCGACATAGCCCCACCATCTCCGGCCGACATCCCTCATCGTCAAGGCCCTCACCCCAATGATGAAGCCCAATTCAATATGTCTTCGCATAATTTCTTTGTCGCTCCGTGTGAGAAAGGCATTCCCAAATGAAAATCCACGCACGCTCAAATTCGAGGTCAGCACGGGATGGACTGAAGAGCCGGTTCCGGGTCCGCCGGGGCTCATTTCGAATTTTGGGCTCGGCAGATACTTTGGGGCCCATCTCGTAACTTCAAGAGCAAACCATTTGACGGCCCTAGCTAGCTTTTCGCTTGCACCGAAGAAGTCCATTATCCTTCCGTTCGGAGGTTTCCCTTCCTCAACCGTAGTCTGCCTTATCCCTCCCGCGCCCTTCGGTTGCCGTGGAGAGCTTATTCGTCGTCGTCGTCTTCCGATTCCGGGAACTTCTTCGGCAACGACTCCTTTGGTTTCTTTCCCTAGGTTGATGGCGATTCCGGTAGGCTTTGAGAATCTTCTTGATTATCGTTGATTGCCCGTTTTCTTCCCAAAACCAACAAAGCTTAGTTTCTTCCAAGCCACCACCACACCCTTCCAACATAGCCTCACCATCTCCAACCGGCATCCCTCATCGTCAAGCCCCTCGCCCCAATGATGAAGCCCCATTCAATATGTCTTCGCATAATTTATGTATTGCTCTGTGTGAGAAACACATTCCCAAATGAAAATCCACGCAGGCCCAAATTCTAGGTCAGCACGGGACGGACCAAATAGCCGGTTCCGGGTCCGCCGGGGCCCATTTCGAATTTTGGGCTCGGGAGATACTTTGGGGCCCATCTCGTAACTTCAACAGCAAATCATTTGACGGCCCTAGCTAGCTTTCCCCTCGCACCGAAGAAGTCCCTTTTCCTTCCGTTCGGAGATTGCCCTTCCTCCACCATAGTCCGCCTTATCCCTCCCGCGCCCTTCGGTTGCCGTTGAGAGCTTCTTCGTCGTCGTCGTCTTCCGATACGGGGAACTTCTTCGGCAATGACTCCTTCGGTTTCTTCCCCTGGGCTAATGGCGATTCTGGTAGGCTTTGAGAATTTTCTTGAGTATCGTTGATTGCCCATCTTCCTCCCAAAACCAACGAAGTTTAGTTTCTTCCAAGCCACCACCACACCCTTCCGACATAGCCCCACCATCTCCAGCCGACATCCCTCATCGTCAAGGCCCTCGCCCCAATGATGAAGCCCCATTCAATATGTCTTCCCATAATTTCTTTGTCGCTCCGTGAGAGAGAGGCATTCCCAAATGAAAATCCACGTAGGCCTAAATTCGAGGTTAGCACAGGACGGACTGAAGAGCCGGTTCCGGGTCCGCCGGGGCCCATTTCGAATTTTAGGCTCGGGAGATACTTTGGGGCCCATCTCCTAACTTCAAGAGCAAACCATTTGACGGCCATAACTAGCTTTCCCCTCGAACCGAAGAAGTCCCTTCTCCCGTAGTCCGCCTTAACCCTCCCACGCCCTTCGGTTGCCGTTGAGAGCTTCTTCGTCGTCGTCGTCTTCCAATTCCGAGAACTTCTTCGGAAACAACTCCTTCGGTTTCTTCCCCTGGGCTGATGGCGATTTCGGTAGGCTTTGAGAATCTTCTTGATTATGGTTGATTGCCCGTCTTCTTCCCAAAACCAACGAAGCTTAGTTTCTTCCAAGCCACCACCACACCCTTCCGACATAGCCCCACCATCTCCGGCCAACATCCCTTATCGTCAAGCTAGTCGCCCTAATGATGAAGCCCCATTCGATATGTCTTCCCATAATTTCTTTACCGCTCCGTGTGAGAGATGCATTCCTAAATGCAAATCCACGGAGGCCCGAATTCCAAGTCAGCACGGGACGGACCGAAGAGCCGGTTCCGGGTCCGTCGGGGCCCATTTCGAATTTTGGGCTCGCGAGATACTTTGGGGCCCATCTTGTCACTTCAAGAGCAAACCATTTGACGGCCCTCGCTAGCTTTCCCCTTGCACCGAAGAAGTCCCTTCTCCTTCCGTCTGGAGACTCCCCTTCCTCCACCGTAGTCCGCCTTATCCCTCCCGTGCCCTTCTGTTGCCGTTGAGAGCTTCTTCGTCGTCGTCGTCTTCCGATTCCGGGAACTTCTTCGGCAACGACTCCTTCGGTTTCTTCCCCTGGGCTGATGGCGATTCCGGTAGGCTTTGAGAATCTTTTTGATTATCGTTGATTGCCCGTCTTCTTCCCAAAACCAACGAAGCTTAGTTTCTTCCAAGCCACCACCACACCCTTCCGACATAACCCCACCATCTCCGACCGACATCCCTCATTGTCAAGCCCCTTGCCCCAATGATGAAGCACCATTCAATATGTCTTCCTATAATTTCTTTGTCGCTCCGTGTGAGAGAGGCATTCCCAAATGAAAATCCACGCGAGCCCAAATTCCAGGTCAGCACGGGACGGACCGAAGAGCTAGTTCCGGGTCCGCTGGGGCCCATTTCGAATTTTGGGCTCGGGAGATACTTTGGGGCCCATCTCGTAACTTCAAGAGCAAAGCATTTGACGGCCCTAGCTAGCTTTCCCCTTGCACCGAAGAAGTCCCTTCTCCTTCCGTCCAGAGACTCCCCTTCGTCCACCGTAGTCCACCTTATCCCTCCCGTGCCCTTCGTTTGCCGTTGAGAGTTTCTTCGTCGTCGTCGTCTTCCGATTCCGGGAACTTCTTCGGCAACGACTCCTTCGGTTTCTTCCCCTGGGCTGATGGCGATTTCGGTAGGCTTTGAGAATCTTGTTGATTATCGTTGATTGCCCGTCTTCTTCCCAAAACCAACGAAGCTTAGTTTCTTCCAATTCACCACCACGCCCTTCTGACATAGTCCCACCATCTCCGACCGACATCCCTCATCGTCAAGCCCCTCGCCCCAATGATGAAGCCCCATTCAATATGTCTTCCCATAATTTCTTTGTCATTCCGTGTGAGAAAGGCATTCCCAAATGAAAATCCACGTAGGCCCAAATTCTAGATCAGCACGGGACGGACCGTAGAGCCGGTTCCGGGTCCGCCGTGGCCCATTTCGAATTTTGGGCTTGGGAGATACTTTGGGGCCCATCTTGTAACTTCAAGAGCAAACCATTGGACGGCCCTAACTAGCTTTCCCCTCGCACCGAAGAAGTCCCTTCTCCTTCCGTCCGGAGACTCCCCTTCCTCCACCGTAGTCCGCCTTATCCCTCCCACGCCCTTCGGTTGCCGTTGAGAGCTTCTTCGTTGTCGTCGTCTTCCGATTCGGGGAACTTCTTCGGCAACGACTCCTTCGGTTTCTTCCCCTAGGCTGATGGCGATTCCGGTAGGCTTTGAGAATCTTCTTGATTATCGTTGATTGCCCGTCTTCTTTCCAAAACCAACGAAGCTTAGTTTCTTCCAAGCCGCCACCACACCCTTCCGACATAGCCCCACCATCTCCGGCCAACATCCCTCATCATCGAGCCCCTCGCCCCAATGATGAAGCCCTATTCAATATGTCTTCCCATAATTTCTTTGTCGCTCCGTGTGAGAGAGGCGTTCCCAAATGAAAATCCACGCAGGCCCAAATTTCAGGTCAGCACGGGACGGACCGAAGAGCCAGTTCCGGGTCCGCCAGGGCCCATTTCGAATTTTGGGCTCGGGAGATACTTTGGGGCCCATCTCGTAACTTCAAGAGCAAACCATTTGACGGCCCTAGCTAGCTTTCCTCTCGCACCGAAGAAGTCCCTTCTCCTTCCGTCCGGAGACTCCCCTTCCTCCACCGTAGTCCGCCTTATCCCTCCTGTGCCCTTCGGTTGCCGTTGAGAGCTTCTTCGTCGTCGTCTTCTTCCGATTCCGGGTACTTCGCAGCAACGACTCCTTCGGTTTCTTCCCCGGGTTGATGGCGATTTCGGTAGGCTTTGAGAATTTTCTTGATTATCATTAATTGCCCGTCTTCTTCCCAAAACTAACGAAGTTTAGTTTCTTCCAAGCCACCAGCACACCCTTCCGACATAGCCCCACCATCTCCGGCCGACATCCCTCATCGTCAAGCCCCTCGCCCCAATGATGAAGCCCCATTCAATATGTCTTCCCATAATTTCTTTGTCGCTCCGTGTGAGAAAGGCATTCTCAAATGAAAATCCACGCAGGCCCAAATTCCAGGTCAGCACGGGACGGACCGAAGAGCCAGTTCCGGGTCCGCCGGGGCCCATTTCGAATTTTGGTCTCGGGAGATACTTTGGGGCCCATCTCGTAACTTCAAGAGCAAACCATTTGACCGCCCTTGCTAGCTTTCCCCTCGCACCAAAGAAGTCCCTTCTCCTTCCGTCCGGAGACTCCCCTTCCTCCATCGTAGTCCGCCTTATCCCTCCCACGCCCTTCGGTTGCCGTTGAGAGCTTCTTTGTCGTCGTCGTCTTCTGATTCAAGGAACTTCTTCGGCAACGACTCCTTTGATTTCTTCCCCTGGGCTGATGGCGATTTCGGTTGGTTTTGAGAATCTTCTTGATTATCATTGATTGCCGCATTGTTTTGGGGTGAAGTTTGCGAGGCAGTCCGTGGGATATTGGAAGTTGGTCGGTGATCTGTAGAGTTTTGGTTTCTATTGAATAGTTGCTCTGTGATTGAGGGACGAGCGTCCTTATTCACTGCTCGGGATTCGCCAATCACGGAGTCTCCTCCGTCGCTGGTTGTCGATACAGGTACCTATTAATTGCATAGATTATCATTAGATTATCAGAAAGATATGTTGATTTAATGTTTTAGGCTGCGTTTGGTCTACCATATAAAAACCATGATAGGAAATGTTTTATCCTATCTCGTGTTTGGTAGCTGTTTATGATAGGATAAAGTCGGATATAGATGGGATGTAAATCAGATTAAAAAATTCGAGGGGTAAAGTGGGAGAAGGTCGGATATGATTTCTTTTATCCGAAACATAAAACCCTATACTTTTTTTCTTTCTCCATTGTTCACCCACAGACGACTCTTTGTTTCCAAAGTATTGACGTTGAAGCTTTCTCCTCAATAGCTCTCCGATTCTCATCAAAATTTTACGAAAGCCTTCTTCCTCCAAGGTAAGACCCCCTGTTCGCCGGCGATCGCCAGCCGATCGCCCTCCCGATCGATTCCCCCCACTACGATGTTTTCCCAGCTTCGAATGCACCCTGGCTGCCAAGGCCGCCGGTGCCCCAATCGTCCCCGTCGCACTGCCGAGTTTGGGCGGTCGCAGCCCGTTTCGGCACAGTGGGGATGCGGGGGAAATACATGAATTCTGTTGTTGTTGTGTTTTTGACTTCTTTTTTTTTCGTGGAATTGGGAGTGTGGTGTCCATATTTTTTGTTTTGTTTTTTTTTTTTTTGTGTGCTTGCAGTTATGGGGGGTGGAATTGATTGAGGTGAACATGGCTAATTGCTTGGGAAAATTGAAGCTTTTTGGTTTTTGTTTGAGCTCCGGAGGATGATTTTGGCTGGGTCTAACGGTTTGGATCGTTGCGGTTTCCACATTGATAGCTCTAAAACATTTGGGCATTTGTTTCTTCCCAAAAGGCCATAGTCTCAGATGGTGAAGGGCCACTGTGATAGCCCTGTGCTGAAGAAGATTTTAAAAGGAAGCGCTGTTACTCAAAAGGAGGATGCTGGGAACTTGCAGCAGGAAGCAGCTTTGGTAAGAAAGGTGCTAATGGAAGTGTTTCGCAGATTGACACTAAAACAACTGCAGAATAATGAAATGAGTAGAAACACAACAGCACCAGAAATGCTCATTACAGTCGCTCTATTTATTAAAGAAAACCATAGGAGTGTGCCTTATTTCAGGTAAATACAGGGTACTGTGTTGAGTAGATACTTGATAATTTGATTTCCTTTCTAGTTACAATTAGGCAAAGGCCAGTTGTTGCTGCCTATCCAATGTGATGTTAGTTGATCTCATGTAACGCTGTTGGATCAGGACTGGAAATTTCTTTTAAATATATGATCCATAAATTTTATCAGTTCTGAAAAGTTTGTGCTGCTATTCATTGTTTCTTTTTAATGGTGTAACTTGACTATTCTTCGATCATATCATCTTGATTGTTATAATTGGCCATAAGACCACAGCTGTCAATTTATCCTTTTTTTTCCACAGTATGGGTAATTCTTTGGATGTCGCCATTGCATTCACGCTCAATTTTACATCTGGTCATTGGTTTTCTACACGATTGACAACCTGTTGCCATAAACCAACTATTGTCCCTCCCTCACATACTTGGTGTTGCGTATACAGTTATACGTGAGTCTACCTTGTGAACTGTTTAGGCCTGCTTCAACCTAGGTGCATGCTCATGTCATTTTGCTTATGATGAGGACACGCGATGACATGGATGTCAAGTCGTCATCTGATAATGTCTGATAGGGCTGTGTTTTCTTTGATCCTGTTAGATGCTTCGTAGAGCAAATGAAAGATGTTCTGTTTTATGCCGGACCTTTTCCTCAGTTCTTTGATGACTCGTGATCTTCAGTAAGATGATGCAATCTCATGCCATTCAAACGCGTGTGAGATGGCTCCAGGAAAATTGCTTTTCAATGCTTTTATAACTCGTACTGTAATCTACTATTCTTTGACTAGTAACTACTTTGAGGGGTATCCAAAAAATTATTTCAGAGGAACATAAAAGATTATTACGATGCATAATCATGAAATTCGATGGGAATCTGTTAATTTGAAAAAGATATATTGTTTTGGATGATTTTATAAATATTAAACCTGCAAATTTGTACTTGTCTAATGTTATTGTTTTTAAAATATCCGAACTTAAATCCATAGTTCACCAAACGATAGATTGGATAAGATATGAGGATATCTGACTTTAAATCCATAGTTCACCAAATAATTGATGGGATATGAAGAAATCCATAGATTTCTTATCCTATCCTATCTAGTCATATCCCGTTTAGAAATCCGGATGATCAAACGTTGCCTTATTTCTCTTTTAATCTATCCGACCATATAAATTGAATAAATGATTGATATATACTGTTTGGGAAGGGGTTCGATCACGAAAGTATGTCAGATTTAACGCTTAATTGTATTTCCCTTTTAGTCTATAATCGAGAGTATGTTGTCACATCTTCTTTGTTATGAAAGCTGTGGCTATTTTTCATGGGCAGATGACCCTGCTGAATGTTCCCTTACTCAATTCATAGATGCAAGGGGTGCTTTCAACATCCATGCATTAGAAAAGTTCATCAGTGACATGAGATTGGAGGAAACATGCGTTTCATACGTCGTCATTTCTATATTCGGGGCTCAAGCAGCGGTGACTGGTGAGTTCTCATCTCGCTATCGAATAGCTTGGCTACTCAATTTGTTTAGAAACCTAGTCACTACTTTTGGTCAATGGATACTTTTGCTTCTTAATTGGATTTCTCATGTTTAACTAGAAATTACTTACCATTCTTTCGGGATATATTGCCTGTGATAATGTTTAGTGACTTTCGAGATATATTGCTTGTGATAATTTTCAGTGAAGTCATATTGACACTTAAATTTCGCCACTTTACTTAAGACTTAATAGCATTAAAAGTAAGGAATTAGTCGCAAAAAAAAAAAATCATCATTATTTAGGTATTGTGTTTTCACTATTGCACTGCACATTGATTGGTCTTTTATTAATTTCTTCCAAAATTCGTCATAAAAAAATGAAAATTAAAAATTTATCAAAAGAAATTAATTACAAAAAAAAAAAGAAAAGAAAAAAAAAGAAGAAAAGAGAAAAAAGAAAAAAAGAGGGGCAATCGGACTGGGTTCGGACAAGCCTTGGGCTGGCGCCTTCCTCTCTTTCCTTTACTCTTTCCCTCGCGCGGGCCCGGCCCCGCCCTTTTTCCTTTCACCCCCCCCGCTCGAGCCGTTCGTCTCCCTCCCGCCATCCTTCACGCGCGCCCGCAAAAAGGAAGAAAAGCAGCAATGAAAGAGGGAGTAGGGGAATAGCCGAATCGGGGACGATCGGGCTGGAGTTGGTGGTCGCGGATTAGGCCAGCAAGGGCAGCCCGCACGGTAGAGGCCGGGCGCCCGCGTAGAGAAGAAAAGGAACAGAAGGACTCGAAAGAGGGGGAGATTTTTGGCCGAGAAAGAGGGGAGAGGGCCTTTGGCGAGAGAGCTTGAAGGAAGGAGAGGGGTAGAAATGAAGTGTGACCGGGAAGAAGGAGGCCCGGAATCCACCTCTGCCGAGCATCGCTCAGCCACCCCCGACACGAGCTTGCGCCTCCAAGTCGGTCATAGATGGTGTCGTTGTTTTTGTATTTTCCTAGTGCCTTTTCTAAGCATCTTTTTCATAGATGGTGTCGTTGGGTCGGCCTTGAGCAAGCTGGGAGCGGGTTTCGCTCAAAACCGTATTCCGGTATTTCTTGTCTTCTTTTCAGCATCTTTTCATAGGTGGGGTCATTATATTGGCCGTGCACAAGCTGCCAGTAAGCCTTTTTCTGAAACCTGTATTCCAGGTGTTTCTTGTCCTCTTGCCTCAAGATAAGCTAAATGTTTAGTTCTAAGAGTCAATGATAAAGTTGCGACTCTTCTTGAAGGCCATGATGCGATTGTTTTGTCCAAGGAAAACAACTCTCGTATTCGTATTACGGGATAAAACAAGGAGGGTTGGTACCTATACTTAATCATGTTTCCATTTCGGATTGTGATGGTTTTTATTTGCTCGTTTTGGTTGCATCTAGTAGGTTTTGCCCATCGAGTTGATTTTTTTTTTTTTTTTTTAATTATGCTCTCTGGTTTTTCTTTTATCCGGACTCCTTTCGAATGTCTAGAAGCTGCCTTGAGAGAAGAAGTGCGGGAGGTGAGGGTTGTTGCATTTCTTTTGGAAAATCGACTTTGTAAAGCCGTTGCTGGTTTCATTTAGTATTTTCCTGCAGATATGGGACAAGATTCCTAAGTCGAGCAGCACAAGGGAACTCCCGTCGCCATCATTTTTTAATGTAGGTGCTCCGATGCTTGTATGAGTTCCTCTCGATGATTTGCTTTTGCCTCTAATCGTCGAAATGAAGTTCAATCTAATGACTCTCTTCTGCTTTTCAGGTTGAGGTCGTTGCTCTTTCTGATTATGAAGAAGAGGAAGAGCGATTTAAAGATGAGGTATACTTACCTTGCATCCCCATAGAAGCACGTTTGGACCTTGAATACGATTGCCCAATTTTTATGTCGGCTTTGTTGTTGTGTCTCGACAAGATTTTCAAATGCCGCAGTGGGCGCCCTTTCTTTTGCATAAATCCTGTGCTTGAGTACCGTTTAGGACAAAGCTTCGGTCCCGTATGCATGAGTTTCGAATATCCGTGGAAATGCCACTCATCATCGACTGCTATTTCTGATTTCTCTAGGGCTTATCATTGGTCAGTCATCCCTTATTGAGTTTGGTGATTTTCACTACTCTTCTGTTCACATTCTTAATCAATTGTAGTTTGAGACGTGTTTTGTTTCCATCTCATCTTCTTGTGCTCTGTATTATGGAATTTGGAGCATTGGTTGCCAAATGGATTTTACCCTTTCTTTGCACTAATCTTTTGCCATATGGTAGAATTTCCTTGGACGAATAGGTGGACGCCCTTAGTGGGTGGTTCTTGGATCGTACCGCACCTGGTGGGCTGGCAGGAGATCGAAGGGGGGCAGTTCCTAGTTCGGGATTTTGTTTTAGTGCTCAGCGTATTTGGATGGTCATTAAGGAGAATAAGGACTGACTTGCCTCGCGCACGGGGTGAGTGTTAATTGAAGGGCAACTGGATATATTGCTGATAATGAGAATGATAATGGACGCATCATGCTATACGTGTTAAGGTCATGGTTGCTCACATACGATGTGAAGAAATTGGTGACAAACAATATTCCAGTCTTACTGAAAATGATGTATCGATCTAGTTCTTGCTGGACATGAAACTTGCTTGTCATGTTTTGCTATTTTGAAATGCAAGCATATGCAATTTATCTTACACATATTAAGATCAGGTGAACCCTTCTTAACATGTTACGACTGGCTTTCGATGAAGGAGGTTGCGCAGTTGGGAGCAATTCCTGATTTTGGAAAGAAACTGAGTTCCATTCTTGACACGTGTTTATTTGGGTAAGATGAGTAATATTATTATTTGATGAGTTACAGATGGTGGTGCGGCAACTGGATTTTATGTTCATTAAATAATGCAATTACATTAAGGTTATCCAACACAATCGGCTCCATGTTCTTACTTTTAAGAATGTTGTTTCTAAGTTTTTGCTGGCTTACGTGAAGTGGGAGCAGTAGGAGCATTTTCTTTTCTTGGAACAAGTGCATTTTTTTAAAGAGCAAACACAAAGGAAGCCTCAGCTTTTCTGATTGTACAAGTTTGCCTCTGATATATCTACTATCTAATTGTTGAGTTCTAGCTTGAGTAGATGAGATATAGCTGTTGAGGTCTAGCCTGTGTAGATGAGATATAGCTATTATGTTCAGCTGATCATTCCAGCTTGAAATGGCCCCCCTTCATTCGCAATTTGAGTATTATTTCAATTGGTTGAATGGTTGCTTTTAGGCAATCATCTTCTTGTTTGATTGATCAGTTTACTTGATGGTAGGAGAGTAATGGCTAGTCACAGTGTAGCAGTTACGTAGCTGACGGCTTAGCTTAATTTGGCCTTCTGTTTGCGATGTTTCCTAGTTTTATTTTTGGGTGAAGATTATGTTCTGTCAGGATTAGAAATTTATTTATCACTACAAGTACATTTCATCTATATAATTTTTTATGGCCCTTATAAGGTACGAATCACAGACTACGCATTTCGATAGGAATGTCAGATCTAAGAGGTGGAAGCAGCTTGAAAAATGGTCACTTCGAGTAAAGAAGTTATGGGGGTGCTTTTTCTTGCTTAAAGTGCTTCACTTCTTTGGGTTCTATTGTATGACTACCACTTCAAGCTGCTTGGAACGTGCAAATATTTTTCCTTTTTGACACATTTTTCTTTCAGTCAGGATGTTTTCATTTGAAGTAAGCATACATAGAGAGACTGTCCGTTGAGGACATCTTATCATATGTTGTTTATTGTGTTTTGTTGTTTCGTCAGTTGGTATGACCAGCTTTCCAAGCAGTCCTTGGTCATATTCTGTATGGATGTCTAGGTGAGTTAAAGGAAAGATTTGGCAAGGCTTTGGAAGGAGGGGAAGAGTTTTCAATGGCTGCTTGTGACTTTACTCGGTCTTATATGGCCCTATTTGATGAACGATGCGCAGGTACGGCAACTTGTAACCTATGTTTGTAAAGTCAATGCTTTGAAAAAGTAGGCCATGAACGAAGGTTTGCCACTGTGCTTTGTCCTGTAGCTAAGCTCTTTCTTGGTTCTTAGTTACAGGACAAAGCACAATGACAAACTTCCGTTCGTGGCCTACTTTTTCAGAGCATTGTTACAAACATCGGGTTACAAGTTGCCGTACTGTGCATCGTTCGTCAAATAGGGCCATATAAGACCGAGTACAGTCACGAGCAGCCATTGAAAACTCTTCCCCTCCTTCCAGAGCCTTGCCAAATCTTTCCTTGAACTCACCTAGACATCCATACGAATATGTCCAAGGAGGGGAAGAGTTTTTAGTGGCTGCTCGTGACTGTACTCGGTCTTATATGGCCCTATTTGACGAACGATGCGTAGGTATGGCAACTTGTAATCTGATGTTTGTAAAGTCGATGCTCTGAAAAAGTAGGCCATGATTATGCTTGCATTTGCACTCCTTTGGTGGCCTATTAGTTGTTTTACTTGCATCAGTTAGAAATGAAGGTTTGTGTCTGAGACCAAAGGCTGATGTGAAAATATGGTCTTGTTGGTAAATAACACTCTGGGCATTTAGGAAACTATTTGTTCATGCCATGCTCACTTTTGACTTGTTATTAGGGGAATTTACCACCGAATGCATGGATAAGTTTCGTATCATACTTTGAACAGATGTCGTAATTGAACGAGCCAAATGAGATATGTCTAGCGTACGGGAGAGGCTGCAGAGTCGCGTTGATGCCCATGTTGGTTCGGTCCGTGATACCATGGTCTCTGTGCTTACGAAAGCACATAAGGTAGCATAATGAGCAAAGAGATTTCTTCTTCTCTCGAGCTTCTCTCTTTATAGATGGAGGGCTTTTCCCCCTTTTACTTAATGGTGGTTGATGGGATCTGCACGAATTATAGCATGTTTTTACAGGCAAGACTGAAGGAAGCATTGTCTAGACTAGTGGAAGCTCTTTTGAAGGGAGCTACTATTGAATCTAACCGACGAGTAAATCGCAAACTTAAAGATGCCTACCACTCCTTCATTAGCTCAACGACCCTTCGAGATACTTTATTTGCTCTTTTCGTTTTTATACGACTGCCTTCCATAATCTTTCATAACATCCAGCCTTCCTTCCTTCATCTGTTGATCCATCTCATAAGAAGAGAGGGCATTAGAGAACCGACTTATGGCCAACATAGTCTCGCACCTCTCTTTACAGATGGAGGGCTTTTCCCCCTTTTACTTAATGGTGGTTGATGGGATTTGCACGAATTATATCATGTTTTGCTGGACCAGTGGAAGCTCTTTTGAAGGGAGCTACTAGTGAAACCTGGTCGGCCATCAGGACACTTCTTTCGCGCGAGACTTTGTTGGCCATAAGTCGGTTTTCTAGTATCCTCTTTTTTTATGAGATGGATCAATAGATAAAGGAAGGAAGGCTAGATGTTATGAAAGATTATGGAAGGTCTGTCGTACAAAAAAGAGCAAATAAAGTATCTCGAAGGGTCCTTGAGCTAATGAAGGAGTGGTAGGCATCTTTAAGTTTGCAATTTACTTGTCGGTTATATTCAATAGTACTTGAAATCTTTATGTGCTTCATTTTCTATCCAGTTTTGCTACACTGTTCAGCCATGATGTTGACTATGTGGATAGAGTCTGGAGGAGTGGGGAGGATGTTCGGGATATCGCACGACAAGCTCGTTTGGCAGTATGCAAAATTTATATGCGGCAAATGTTTGTCATGTTTCTCGTGCTACTTGCTTGTGGATCATTTACTGAAACGATTCAATGACGCTTGTAGTCATTAAGGTTGCTGTCTGCGATGGCGGCAATTAGTTTGGATGGTGAGAAGGATCATATCGAACAACTTTTGTTGATTTGATTGTTGGACAACAAACCTCATGCCACTATGGGAGCATAGATTGCTTGGCTTTAAGCACGTGGGAAGATGTAAGTTTTGCTTTTATCGTGCTGGTTCCAATTAATGCAGATCTTCAATTTGCTGAGAGCACTTACGTTCATTGTTTAATTGCAGATTCCTTCGTCCGAAACACTGATCACGCCCCAGGAGTGCAAAACACTATGGATGCAATTTATTGCAAAGACGCAGCACACCATTGATCGAGCAGTGAAGGAAGCAATTACTGCTCAGGCACGTTTTATTGTCATTAAAATGCACGTCCCCCACCCCTAACGCACACACTAACACAATAAAAATGAAAAGAAAAAGAAAGAGGCTCTATTTAATACAGTGCACTAGAGCGCTGAGAAATATTTTCAATTCCACCCACACTAACACAAGAAAAATGAAAAGAAAAAGAAAGAGGCTCTATTTAATACAGTGCACTAGAGCGCTGAGAAATATTTTCAATTCCACGAACATTTGCTGATTATTTGATTATTTGCTCTCTTCTTTTGAAATTATCAGGAAGAGAAGAGCCGCAATGGGTGGTCGAAAGGGTGGCCAGTTTTGGGGTTAGTACTTTTAGGGCTCTTCGGATGGAGAAAATGTCTTTAGCCATATTAAACTTTTAGGGCTCTTCGGATGGAGAAAATGTCTTTAGGCATATTAAACTGTTATAGGGGAAACGCGGACATAGGATGCCCCCATATGCATGTGAACAAACACGTGAAAGCTACCCTTAACACTTTTTTTTTTTCTTTTGGTCATAGGTCCTTAGGCTTCATTTGCCAACAATTTATGGGATTTTTCCTTTCCTCCCCGTAATCAATAGCTCGTGTGGGACCCAAATTTTTTTAAAAAAATAAAGGCATGGTCGTGAATCGTTTTCGACAGATTCCCGGAAAATTCAGGTGTCTAATGCGAGACACTGCCCCGGTCGCGACAGCGTGGTTCACATGGAACCTTCGCTCGATTGTTTGCGGCTAAAGGTTTTCTCTTTTATTATCATCACGTGGAAGGAGCGCATGCTCGTAAGGGAAGAAACAGTGTCAATCGATGCAGCACGTGGAGATAACAAGGTCGGAACAAGACAAAATCGTTAGAAAAAGATTCGCTTGTGGTTTCGTTGGAATTGCATATCAAACTTCAATTTTCAAGCGGTTAGGGCGGAAGCTTCAATGAAAGAATTTCATCAATTCCTTCTCCTTCAACCTTTCTTTTTCTTTATGGAAATCGGACTTTAATTTGACGTTTAGCGTGCTTCCGATCTTTTTAATTTTGTTTCTTCTTTTGGATTGAGATAATGATTTCTCCTTTTAGCAGAAATTCAAAATAGGCTTTTTTGATCAAAAGAATTTCATCAATTTCTTCTCCTTCGTCCTTTCCCTTTTACCCTTCGACTTCTTTCTTTCTCGAAATCGGACTTTTATTTGACATTTAGCATGCTTCGAATGATCTCTTCGTTGGCAGAAATACGAAAGGGGCTTTCTTAATCGGCTTAAGAAGCATAATTAAGCTACGCTGCCCTCACTCCCCACGGAGTCAATCATGAATCAGATGCATCATCATGCCTTACTAGGAAAGTTTCAAGTCTCGAAAAGCAAACTAATTACACACATCAACAAGAAAAAAATAATTAATACTCTGAAAATACAGAATTTTCCGCATTTCATTGTTGACGTCGCTTATTCACAAATTCTTTGGTAAATATCCCAAATCAATTTATGAAGAGTAACAACAATCTCGTAAACTTCCCATTTGATTATCATAGAAATATGGAAAAATTCTTTGCGCGACCAGAGAAAGAAAATGTTGCGTGCGTATATTCGACGCGAAAAGGTGAGTTTCTAGAATAAAAGGTGACGAGGAAATTCTACTCGTTGGGAAAAAAAAGGAAGAACAAGAAAAAGACAGGGACTTGGAGGGCACCGAGAACTTTTCGAAAGTAGCAAGGAGATAATAAAGAAAAAAACGAAAAACAAAAAACAAAACGAGAGACCAATGTGAGTAAAAGCTAGGGACCACCAGGAATTCAGCAGATTTGCTTCCTTGTAAAAGAGATCGTGGTTGGGAAAAAGTTGGACCCGGAGAACAATTCCATGTGCAAATTTCAGCCATGTGAAAAATGACTTGGGAACGAGATCTTAACCACGAAAGGCCAAATATTCGATAGAGAAAGTTAAATCCGACACTATTGCCTTTGTCTCCTTGAAAAATATGGAAAAAACAAGTGATAAGCAAAGTTGATATGTCAAATTGATCTTGAACCTTGTAAATTTTGTGCTTTACTGAAGATATTCGATCGAGACATGATTCGATGCCGAAAGAAGGAATTCGAAGGGTCCGAACCCATTCCCGATGACCAATTTGGCGCAGAACTTGGATAATCTCGAGCGGGCTTGAAATGCCTTGATCTTCGATCAGACATGCTTGCTCAGGAGAAGAGGGAAAAATTAACAAACACCACGATGATGACGTGGATAATTGAGATTAAAATCCATGTCGCAGTGGGAAATGTAATTGTCCAGAACGACCACTTGTATGGCCATGCCAGCTCACACCGCCACCAGCAACGCGTTTTGTTAGCGTCGCGTGTTCGACGCTTGGCGTGCGATCGACCGTCTGGAATGACTTAAAACTGTCCGTTCTAGTCGCTTTGCTGTGTCTAGGCAATGGCCGACTTTAAATGCTGCTGATCAGTGAGTCAGCTGCAGTAATTTACTTGTCATCGGACCGTAATGTAGCTGTTCGTTCCAATTCATCGATGCTAGCGTACGTTGATAGTTTCTCCTTTCAAGTGTTGTGTTTAACTTCGTTTAAGAGGACTTTCGCTTATCGGAGCTGCCTCAAGCTGCAAGTTCCTGCTTCTTTGTGTCCACCTTTCTAGATTATGTTCACCGATTGAAAAAGCGGTTTTGCAATGTGATTGTAGTTTAGTTTTTGGTTTATTCTGCTCGTTCACAGTGAGCATCTCACTTTCGTCGACACTACCTGCCTTCGATTGTAAATCCCTATCGTTGCGTGGTTGAATTTCAGTTGGGTTGCTTCTGTACCTGAGTCTAATTGCAATTTACTTTAATCAGTCCAGTAGTTGGAAATTTGAGATCGACAGTGACAAGTTCTGGAAAGATGGCTATCCCTTTCAGATGATCGGTGGAGATGTTCATTATTTCCGGGTGCTCCCGGACGTATTTTCGTTTCTTTCCTTCAGTCGTTCTTCTTACTCATGTGGTTAGATTACAATGGGTTTTTGTGACAATTGTTATATATGCTTTTTTTCCAAATGCTACTCACAAATAGTTCTCCTTTCAATGTGGTGATGCACTTTTTTCAGAAGAGAAACTGTGTTATATTGGCCATATCTGAAGCAGTATTACTGCATGTGGTAATGCATCTAATTTAGGCTAGAAGAGGAACTTTGAACTTGAGATTGTTTTAGAAGATGACTTTCTGCTCCATCAGGAAGCAATAAAATCTAGAGCTCCATGACAAATTCAGGGAGCCCCTCACTGAAGGACTTGTTCACGTCTTAATATAATTCAGCATCTTCTTTCAATGCTGACTAGAAGGATTCTTTGCTTGAAGCAGCCTTTGCCCACTTCCATTTAACGAATCAATTACACTTGGGCATTTATTGTGCATGCAGTATTGGGAAGACAGATTGCTGAGAGCAAAAGCCCTATGTTTGAACACTATCCAGACATATGTTCCTTGGAATCTGCATGAACCAAAACCGGGGGAGAGAGTCTTTGAGGGAATTGCACATATAATATCTTTTCTCAACTTGTGCAAGAAGCTTGATCTCCTGGTTATGCTTCGAGTAGGCCCTTATATATGTGCAGGTGAGGGCCAGAATCTTCTTATTGGTGCTTTAAAACTTGTTAATCTACGTTGAGGTGTTTGCTGCCCTTGTCTTGACTCTGAAGTGGACATTGGATTGACATGGCCTTATTAAGCCATGGCATGCTTTCAGCATATTTAACCCATAACTGTCTTTCCATTTTGGACCTTGGCGATGGGTGTCTCTTCCATTACAAGAGGGTCATCAGTCACGCGTATTTGATTTCGGGCACAAGTAAGTGGATGTAGCATTTTAGCAAAAACAAAAAAATCGTGGAAGTAGGACACTTTTTCTTATTTTCTCCTTGTTTCTGTGGAGCTGTGAAGAGTATAAATTGCTGACCTTAGACAGTTTATTTGGACATAGCAGGATTTTGTCTGTTCTAAGTCCAGTAAGATATAAAACGTGACATCTCTAATTGATGGTCAACTTGAAGACCTTTGCTGTTCATTCAATTTTCAAAATACATCATTCGGGACTGTCCCGACTGGTGAATTCTCAGTTGTTTCTTTTTATAGATGAGATGAAGTTTATGCCTCCACGTAGGACTGACTTGCATCTGTGTCTTCTACTTTGTTGCAGCCAAAAAAATATGTGGTGCATATTTCCTCAAATAATTTATCTACCTAATCCGTTCCACTATTTAGGACTCTTAAGGATTAAACATCATTTGCGTGATTGAGTCTGTGAGTGCATATATGCAAATAGCAGATCTAGTTATTCCTTTGGGTCTGTGCTATTCCTTTATTTCTATGTTATATACAGTCATTGAATAGCCTGCGTCTCATGTTTTCCACTAAATTAGAGCAATACTCTCAGTTGCTGTCCTCATACTCTCAAAGAAGAGATACTTGACTTTTAGCACTTAATTAAGCATGCCATGTTGGCTTACAGGTAGTTCTGTGCCATTTTAGTCTTAAGTGTTGGAAATGCTCTAAGACCATGACTTCATGCATTCTGTTAGCTTGGCAAAATAAATTTAGGTATCACGTGTGCTTTAATCTTCTATTCTTTGTGAAGAGTCAATTCTAGAGAGCATAGTTGGCTCAACAAAGCAAAGGTGGTTTCTGACTCGTTCCTTTATTTTTATGTGCTAGTAGTTAGAAAAGCATGATTATTAATAAAGACATACTCTGGATTCCAAACGCTCTTCTTTTCTGACTTCCTTACCAAAGCATCTTTGCATGTTAAATTTGTAATGGAGATTGCTAAATCTCGTCCATTGTAACTCAATATATGGCTCATCTTCAGATATGTTGTCATGTTCGAAGTTTCTTTTTATGCAAGAACAAACAAGTATGATCCTTTTTTTGTTAGCAATAGGAGATGATTACATTCATTCAAAAAAGTAAATTTTAGACTTCCAATTGGAGCGGAGAAATACAATTCTTCGAAATGAATATGATCTCTTAACACTACTTGCTGTTTATGTTCTCTATCTTTGCAATAGGGGCGCTAGTGTTTCCTTAGGCGCATTGATTAGCAATATCTGCGATATGATGGCATTCCAAAATTCCTTGCTTCCCCGTTTATATGGTGGAATAATCCTGATGGGTACACATTGATGCAGGGTGGGATTTTGGGGGCTTCCCTTACTGGCTACTTGCCATAAGACTAGCACTTACGTTAAGATCATTTGATCTTGCGTTTGTCAAGTTGGTATGTGTTCCTACTCGACGTGCGGACCCCTAGAGTGCCATAACTTTGCACAAATTGACACTTAAGTGTCATAACTTACGAAATGTACACTTAAGTGTGAAAATCGGAGTAAAATGGATCACTTGAGTATCAATCCGGTCAAAGTCTGACCAAAATGCCGACTTGGCCAAATAATCAAATTTAGTTAAAATAATTTTAAAATTAAATTTAGCTAAAATATTAAAATTAAATTTTTTTTTTTAAAAGGAAAGGGGGAGGCGGCCGAGGGATTAACCCTCGCCGCCGCCACCACCGCCCCACCGCCGTCGGGAAGGGCCGACGACGGCGGGGGAGGGCCGGCCGGGGTCGTCGAGCCTTAACTAGGGGCCGGCGACCCCGACCGAACGGCGGTGAGGGCTCACGAGGCCTCGCCACCGGCCACGATCCGGGAGGGTCACGGCCCTCGCCACCGGCCATAGATTTGGGGAGGGTTGCGGCCCTCGCCTAGATCCGGCGAGGGTCGGCGGTCCTCGCCTAGTCGGCGACCCTCGCTAGATCTCGGGCGAGGGCGTGACCTCGCTCCGATCTCGGGCGAGGCTCGTGAGCCCTCGCCGCCGGTCCGACCGAGGTCGCCGGCCCGGCAAGGGCCCAGTGACCCCACCGACCCTCCCCCGCCGTTGCCGGCCTTCACAGCGACGGCGGGCCGAGGGCCGATCCCTCGCCGCCTCCCCTCGTTTCATTTTTATTTTTATTTTTTTAATCGTAAAATTATTATTTTTTAATATTTTAACTAAATTTAATTTTAAAATTATTATTTTTAAATATTTTTACTAAATTTAATTTTAAATTAATTTAAATTAATTTTTGTATTTTTTGTTTTATCACGTTAGCCCAAAACGACGCTATTTTTTGCATTATTTGGCCATGTTAGCGTGCAAAACGACGTTGTTTTGGGCTCGTTTCGCTGGAAAAATGCTTTGCGTCGGCATTTTGGGCGGACTTTGGCCGAGTGGCACTTAAGGGGGTGCGTGATAACCAAAATTTGTTCCGAAATAATTTTTCTATTCCGCACTGCTTTCGGAATAAAACCTATTTGATAAATCTACTCAATTTTTCTATTTTCTAATGATTTCATTCCGTAAATTGATTTGAAGAAAATCGAAATATAAATTTTATTATTCGATTTACTGGAAGAGAAAATCGAAATAATTTGCTCCCACTAAACCCTAATTTCGGTGAGTCCTACCTCATCTCCTCTACGTCTCTACCTCCTCCTCCTCATCCACCTCTCCTCATTTTATTAAAAATAAAAATAAATATATTCATTTAAAAATAAAAATAAATTTATTAAAAATTTATTTAAAATAAATAAATAATTTTTATTTATCATTTTATTTTTTAGTTTATTAAAAATAAATTTAATAAATTTATTTTTATTTGCCGTGTGTGTTTTGCCAAATAAATTTATTTTTATTTTTTATTTTTATTCATTTTAAAATAAATTTATACGTAAAATAAAATAAAATAGAATAAATAAAATAAATTTATTTTTAAGGATATTTTAATTTTAAAATAAAATGATATTTTTATTTTATTTTTTATGATTTATTTTAATTATTTTTTTATTCTTTATTTTTTTGTTACTAAATCATTTTTATTTTTATTTTTTATATTAAAGGTCATCGATCGTCGCCATCGCCGTTCGAAATGAAGAAATTTTGTATTGTTATCAAACGAATTTCTATTTTTAAAGTATAAATTTTGTGTCGTTATCTTATTTTTGCTTAAAAACTCTTCTAGAAGTAGAAATAGAAAAAATTTATTTACTGTTCCGGAAACTATTTCTGAATGAATATTTGTTATGCGCGCCCTAAGTGATCCGTTTTTCTTTTAATGTTGCACTTAAGTGTACCTTTCGTAAGTTATGGCACTTGAAGCGTTCTTTTGCCATTCTTACTCCATTTGTCAAAAATCAAGAATCGTTGTGGTTCATGATAGTGGAACATTGTGGGATTGAATAATTGCTCTAGAAAAGTTCTTTGATGTGTTTTGGATTCCTAAAGAGATTATGTTCATTTTCGGGCTCCATTTGACCAATAGATATATCTATGCATTCAACTCCTATTTTGTCATGTTCAGAGACGTAAGAAAGGTGGCTAGCTTGACTTGTTTTGTCATGTTCAGAGACGTAAGAAAGGTGGCTAGCTTGACTTCCACTTTATAGATATAAGAAAGGTGGATTGCTTTTCTTACCTCTTTTTGTATGTTGATGCTCTCATATATTTTTCTCTTTAGAAATCTTTTTGGTGCCACATTTCGATGTTACCAACGCTTTTCAGCACATCCATCCTAGTCCAGAGAAGTCATGAATTTTTCTCATCTAGTCAGGAGCTTGCTTTAAATATGTACAAATTGTCTTATCCTTTGCATACTGTTAGTGGCCAGCCTATGTAAATCAAGGCTCTCTCAAAAGGAGCTATTAATCTGTGCTGATGATTCGTGTTTTGGAATGTTCCCATTTTTCTCTTTAGATGGAACATCATTTAGTGTCTTGTTTAGTTATACTAAAAAATTCAAAGTTGGGGAGTAACTCTCAAACTGTAATGAAATTGATTAAAGAGGTCTTAAGCACGAAAAAGCAAGTTGGTGGGACTCTCTTGTACACTGCATGGATTTGGAAGCGTTTGTAGCTGCAAAATATGAGGACCAAGACCAAGTCCAAGCCTTTAAGGTCCTAAATCACTCGCTGCATGCAATGAGAATGTCAATTGAAAAATAGTAATCGGATGGAAGCCTCATGAAAATCGAGTAAAATTTCAGCTGATGCTGCATCACTTTTGGAGTGGAAAATTTGTTGGAATTTGCTTGCTTTTCATGTCTATGAGGGAAACTTTGTACCTGTCGGTATTATAAGCTGAAATCTTGCTGTGGACCCAATTATGGATGAAGCAAGGGTGCTATATTGTGGCATCAAAGTGACCCAAATATTTTATGAATATTTAATGTATCATCTAAGTACATTACCTGCAGCAACAGGGTACTCTTGCCAACACCAGGATCACCTCCCACCAAAATTAAGGAACCTTTAGAGCCACAATGCAGCAAAATCAATAGCTTTGATAAAATTAAGATCTTCAAAACTTCCATACATCTCAAGTGAAAGTTCTAGTACAGCAGCAGATCTGTGCGGACCATACAGCAAAAAAGTAGGTCGAACCTGGCACAAGACCACCGCCTAGCACTCTCGAAACCTCCTCTCCAAAGGGTCCATACCTCAACATCAAGCACCCCAAGAGATCATTTACTTTAAGGAATTAGAGCGACATGCACGTTTCTTTCAAAATAAATTAACAAAGTACTAATGTGTTACAATAACCAGCATGGATGGTTTCATCGAGGTGGACAACAGATTGTCATCAGGACCAAAGGTCATATCATCACTCTCGTATTATTAAAGAAAAGAAAATGTACTATCATTCCAGCAAAATTTCATCGGAATCACAAGATACGCTCTATGATCCAACTCCTGGAAAGATGTTTCAAGTAAATTATGTCAAATGTAGATAAGACAATAAAATCAACTCGACAACAACTTTCTTCAACTATTTATCTTTCTCACGTAGCAGCTGCAAATAGGGTCCAAAGCTGACCGGTTAACCGCAGCGGCCGCACCGTCAACCGCAGCGGCCGCACCTCGCCAGCCCGCTGCGGCAGCCACTTCCTCACCACATTCTCCGACACCTGGAAGCCCCTCACTTTCTCGCTCCCGCCGCCGTTCTCCTGCACCGTGAACTGCTTCATCGTCCCGGCGCTACGGCACGACCTGCACGAACCCCACCACTTTGTCCATCCGTGTACCCACATTCCGAACAAACCCAACAACTCCTCTTCTTCCCCTTCTTACCGCTCCCACCATACGAGCTCCTACCACCTCCAAAATACTTCCTTTCTTCGGGGATTTCGCCATTCCTGCTCCTTGCTTCGCTCTCGGGACCCGACCCGCCTTCCCGCCGCCGCTTCGACCCGGCGGGCGGAAGGGTCGTAGACGTTGCCGATGGCGGGGCGGCGTCGCCGGCCTCCGACTCGGAGCCCGAGGGCAAGGGCGCGAGGCCGGGGTCTCGAGAGAGGAGGCGGCGATTCGTGGAGTGGATGCCGCGGTAGAGACGGGGTTCGGAGGGGCTTGAAGGAGGCGAGGGATGTGAGTTTGGAGGTGGGATGGAGGAGGTGATTGTGGGTGCGGAGCGTTCTCAAGGCTCTCATTTCGATGCTTGCATGACATGGAAAGAGGGAGGGGGCGAGAGAATCTCAGAAAGATGGAATCTTTAGGGCTTACTTGCAGTGCAGAGTTCAAAGCGATGGGAGGACGACGAAGTCAGCGCAAAACCCCGCGAAGTTCAAAAGTCAAGGGATACAGAAGATAGCAGGTTAAAGTATAAGCTTGTTTCGTTATATATATTATTTTTTTGGCTCTTAGGAAAATGATTTATTAAAAGATATTTTTTTAATTAAAGAAGAAACCATTGGGATTCGCCCCAGTGACCACCCTTCAAACATGGAAGAGGGAGGTGAGGGGTTCAAATCCCTACCTTCTCAGGGGGGATGGGGTGGGGAAGCGTAAGTTTCAGAAGTGAATTTCGACTCCCACGCCCTGCAATAGGCAGACAAAAGTCTGAGAGTGAGTGTAGAGTAGGAATAGAGTATGATTGACAAAGAAGAAGATTCTTTATTTATCAAAACCTAAATTTAGAAAAATGATTTTTTTTTTAAATCAAAGATTATTTTCCAAAATATGAATGAATAGACAAAAAAACAAATCCTAATGCTTGTCTCAAATTCTCGACATAGTGGGGCGAGGTCCCTTGTGCTTGAGCCCAGGCCAAGCCAGGCTAGGTCCATCTAGGCCATACCCCGATCCTCGGCACCCTTGCAAGGGTCCATCAAGGCCGAGCTGTGGACCCTCATGCCGATGCTTGGATCCTTGACTTTTGAGCTAGGGTTCAGTAAGTATGGCCCAAGACTCCTATGCGCAAGCCTAAGTCCCTACGCCAGCACCATGGTCCATTGATGTTAGGGTTGGGCCCAAGCGCTAGGGATTGGGACCTAGCCTCAATGGACTTAGGTATGAGCACTAAGGTCCCCAACCCAACCTCAACAAACCTAGATTTGAGCACAGAGGATCGGATGGTGGGCGCCAGGTTCTGGGCCTAGCTTGATGGACTAGGGCGCAAGCACCGATATAGAAGTCCCGAGCCCAACTTCGATTGACCTAGGCTTGGGCATCGAGGTCCCCATCTTGGGTGCTGGGGTTCGAGGCTTGGCTTTGATGGCCCAGGCTTAGGTGTGGGGAACCTAGCCTAGACCTTGTAGACCTAGGTTGAGGTGTGAGGGAGTTAGGCATGGGCACTGAGTTCTCAAGTTTGGTTTTGATGACCTAAGATTAGTGCCCGTGTCCATGCCTGACGCTTGAGAGTCGATATCTAGGCTTAAGACTCTCATACTCATGTTAGGTTCCTTGTCTATCTACGTGCAAACCATTGGTGCTCGAATAATGTATGTCTACATAGAAAAATCAAATAAGATTTTCCTCCAAACAAAGGAAATATTTTCCATTTTGTTTTTTTAGGTATTAGTCATCGAAAATTATTATAATTATTCTAAATAATGATTTCCTAAAAATTATTTTCCGAAAAAATCACATTTTTACTTCCCTATGAAATATATAGAGTTGATGTTATACTAAAAGATTGTTAACTATAAATAAATAAATAAAATTAGATCACCGTTTCATGTCATGTCATCCACAATCTCTAATACGTAAGAGTAAAGTGTTTTTCCTAATGCTTTACTTAGATTTCTAATTAAATCATCATAAACTGATTAGTGAAGACTTCAAATGAAAATGATTTGCATGCTAGCTCGAAACTAAGTTGTGAATTGGCATGAGCTTGAGAGAGCCTGAATTAAGTTTACGCTTAATAATTCATTTGTTGAACCTTAGGTGAATCACTATCAAAGGTAGGTTGTGACAAAGATGGCTCATTCATATAAACAGAAACAAAAGTCTCGATAATGCTTATCTATGAAGATTGTGAGCAATTGATGCAACCACTGTCCCCATCTCCATAAAAAATAATAATCCCTTAAGATTACTTGGAAAATTTGAATCTTGATGAAAATAGAGCAATAATTTATAGATCTTTGATGATTATTGTCCTTAATATAATATTTGCCCCTCACTATCATTGTAGTCAGGTTTAGAACAAATATACCTTCAATATATACACCAAAGCAGTAGAGAAAAATTACTCAATTTTTTTTTTTTGGAATTTCACATTGAATGTGTTTTCAAAGTTGAGTGTGTGAAAAGAGAATAAGAGAGTTATGAAGAAGAAATTGTTGTTTTAAAGAGTTGTAACGAATAACTACATTTTGGTTTAATTTATATACAACCAATCAATACATCTCTTGGTAATAATTACTTTATCCCCACCATCATCATTTTTCATGATAAACTATCACCATTTTTTGTGTTTACAATTAACTCTTTTCATAATTAAGAGTCATATTCCTTTCATTACCAAGAGTCACTCTTTTCATGATCAAAAGTTAAATTTTTTCATGATAACAAACTATTTTAACAATTGAGAAATTTGTCCAAAAAGTTATAACTTATTGCACTTTTGTCAATTCAGTTCTAAACTTTTTAATTATATCAATTAAGTCATAAACATTTTCGTGTTTTTCCAATTGATTTGGCCAATTTTGATCGAAAATTGCTGACATATGTATTTTATTAATTATTTTGTTAATTATTTATTCTTTTCTTTTCCTTCTTTACATTTTTCTTCTGCGGTAGGCGAGGGTCCCAAAAAAAAAGAAGGAAAAGAGAAGAAAAAAAAAAAAAAAATAAAAAATTGAAATAAATATTGAAAAATTACACTTGTCCATCTCAATGCCAGCTATGCAACATAAGAAGGCCGGTGTCGACATTAGCAATTTCCAGCCAAAATTGACCGAATAAATTCAATTGACAAAATGTGAAAATGGTTTATGACTTAGTTGGTATAATTAAAAAGTTTATGACTGAATTAACAAAAATACAATAAATTTAAGATTTTTTAGACATTTTCCTTACAAAAAATCTAGACATGATAACCTCATGTACAAAGTATAGTTAACGCGCAGACGGAGGACTATCAAGCTCTATTGCGGTTGTATCAAACTCACTACTCTTACTATTTCCCATTCTTTGGCTTCTTCCTGAACTGATGTCCACCGTCAAGGATTCTTTTAGTTCCGACAAAACACGGTTTATGTCTGCCCTTTCGACCACTTTCGTTGGTACACACGACATGGCTATTTCCACTGCTTTCCGTGCAGAACCGATGTTGAATTGGTCATTTAACCTCGGATCGACAATGCTTTGGATGTCCCCTCTTTCTATGAGTGGAGTTACCCACTGAAGTATGTGCATGCTGCCCTCCGGACTTCTTATAATGGCAGGGTGGCCTGTGATTAACTCGAATAAAACTATGCCGAAGCTGTATATGTCGCTCTTCTGGCTCGAGTGTCCAAGTATATGAAATCTGACGATTCAAAAGGAATTGCTGCTTTGATTAGTACAACAATTGCCCAAGTTGCCTTCACTAAAATGTACTTAGACACATCTATCCAACATAAACATGTATGAATAGATGTATGGGCATCTCGTTCTGGTCAAAATTAGTACAGTTATTCTGCTTCATAGGTGGAATGGATAAGTCTTTGTATTCAGAAATTGAGTCACTTACTCCGGATCGAGATAACCAGGCGTCCCTGCTGGACAAGTCGAAATATAAGAATCCTGCTCCCTTACAAATGCTTTTGATAGGCCAAAATCACAAATCTTTGCTTGCATGTTCTCGTTTAGTAAAATATTGGGGGTCTTTAGATCTCTATGGATAATAGGAGGTTTGCAGCCGTTATGCAGGTACTCCAACCCTGCACACCAGCAGGAAAAACTTGACGAAATGTATCGGGTAGCTTAACTTGTGGAAATGTGAACAAAGATGTCATCGATCTACTTTATGTACCTTGAGCTGCATCGATTGCGATTTGTAGTCTCTGGCTCCAACTCAAAACATTTGGGTTGTGTGCTGCTTGAAAGTAGAGAATTAAGGAGTATTCATGAAAGGTGTAAAGCTTGTTCGCTATTGTATTCGTTCGCTGAGAAAGTCAATTTCATTTCCATGGTGCTATTCTGAATATCTAAATTGACCAATTAATCCAAAAGTCTGAACTATCAAAGAATGGTATTGAGATAAAATTATCTCGACATATATCGTGCTATTGGAAAAGAGAATATCAGACAAACCTGACAAATGTTGCCGCACATTTCCGTTGGACATGAATTCGTAAATCAGCGCCATGTTTTCAAATTCTTCGCAATATCCGATTAATGAAACTAGATTTCTATGGTGAACGACCATCAGGAGTTGGGCCTGCACGTCAAGATATCAGAACTTGCTATGAGTAGAACTGCCAAAAAATTGAAAAATGACACATCGATTCTAGCTGCAGTAATGTTTCGAACCTCTGTGTGAAACTGCTTGTAGCCTTGCTTTGATGATTGGGATAACATTTTTACTGCGACTTCAGTGCCATTGTCAAGCCTGCCAAAGTAAACTTTCCCAAATCCTCCCTCTCCAATTACTGTTCTAAAGTTATTAGTAATTCTTGCAACCTCAATGGATGTAAAATGTTGATTTTTTGACAACCTTAGTGTCCCGGTAGATCCTCCAAAAGTGGTGGTAGTAGTAATAGCAGCACCCTCTGGAGAAAAAAGTTATCAGGTCATGATCTTCACTTTGATATCATATATCTTCACTACAAACAGAGCCTTTTTGAAGAAATATGTAATGACTTATTCTAAGAAGAGACTGTGTCGTGAAAAACAAACCAGAAAGAGCAAACCAAGTAACCTCAACCAAATGAAGCATACCTTGAAATGCCTTTATTTACGTGACTTGTGAGTAAGCGCTGTTGCAATTATGATATCATTAACCAATAACATGTGCATAGTTTTTGAACATGAAATAGTGATGACATGGAAACATGATTACGTGAGTGAGGTCAAGTCGGTGTGCCATGTTTACTTTTTCCAGGCCCAATTGTGCAAAGGGCCACGAGCAATTGGACTAGCTAACCTGTTTGGGGTTCAAAACCCGACTCGGACTGACAAAATCACATGTAAAACTTTTGATTTTCCTTGCACATGCAATATGCAAAAGAGTTACTTTGGATTTGTCTTCTTTTGATTATCCACAATACTGCAAGAGCTCCCAATGAAATCAACACCAGAACAGCTGCGACCGATGCAATGATTGGAGCAACAGATATGCCTTTTTTCTTTGGCTGCACATTGTTGGTTGGACAATTGTCTGATTGGCAAAGATTTGGATTTCCATCTAAGCTGTCGAAGAATGTCGATAGTACATGTCAATGCCAGAAGATTAGGGCATGAATTCATGGATATCCCACCCTGTGTGTGTATTACATACACAAGTTGATGAAATAAAAAACTAAAAAAAGGCAACTATCACTTTCATCTTTTTCATTCTTCAGTGTGAGCAGCAACGTACAGAATGAAGATGCAGATTGTATTGACAATAATTAGCGATTAAATGTTGTGTTCCATTAGTGTGGCCATGAGCGAACCTTAGTAGCAACGATCGATCTGCCTTCTTCTTCAAGAGAGTTTGAGGAAGAGAGCCATTCAAGTTGTTTCCACTTAAATTCCTGCAAATATCCATGATTAGAAGTTGACAGCCATTTCCTCGAGCTAGATAACCACACATAATAGTTCCATCAAAAGCTCAGTGACTCACAGAACTCTCAAGCTCGGCATTTGTGCTAAAAAGTCTGGCACGGACCCAGTTAATGAATTGTTGGATAAATCCCTGAACATTAGCCAAAAAAGTACTAAGAAACTTCATTTGCATGTACTTATTGAAATGTATAGAACAGGATAAGATAGATAATGAACATCGTGCTAATGATAAAGAAGTATGCTGCTTTTTTGGGGCTTAGTGTTGTCCATTCTTTTTCTGTTCAAATTAAGTAAAATGAAAGAAAAACTGCTAATGCATACAGGGATACAACTGCTGTCAAATTGGAGATCGATGTAGCTATAAGTCCTTTCAGTCCACTAGAGCTCAGGTTCCTGCACATCAGCAGCTAACTCGATTAGAGATTTGTCCACTTTAAGTCCTTTGTTGCTTCACTTAGACGCAGCAACTTATAGAAATCTAAGATTTCTTAATTCTGCCAGAGTTTCTGGTATTGCTCCTGTAAGCTGATTGTCAGACAAATCTCTGGAAAGGAGCAAGTTTAGAACACCTAATATCAAGTTTACCAACTCCAAAGCCAAAAGCAGGAATTTCCACATCGTAGAGCAATATTTCAGTAGCCTATATATCCCAAAGCTCAACCTTAATCATTTCATCCTGAGTTGACGCCCAAGGAGCTCATAATTCATGAGTGACGTGCGGACACAACTAAGTCAACCACGGTAATACTTACAGATATTCCATTTTGGATAGATGTGAAAGAGGTAGACTATGTCGCCTGTTAAATTGCATGAGCTCAATTTCCTGACCATTATAGATCAAAATAGAAGAATCTGTCATTGCCGTCTTCATGAAGGCAACATTTTTTGGTGCTATAAAGAAAATTTCGTGCAATCAATTCTTCAGAATGAAAATATTGCAGGTCCCCCAGATGTAAATATTTGAAGTACTAGAGACTGATGATTAAGAGACCAATCGTAATCATCAGTCTCATTCCTTGCATGGGTCTCACTAACTCCCTGTTGGCCCTAGAGTACATAGAATTATTTTTGGAGGACCGAGTACTTGCTCATACACAATGCAATTTGAAACACTTAATGTTACAAATTGAAAAAGTAGGTTATTGGTGAAAAATGCTACATAGGAGAAGAAGGGAGCATTTACCTTCGATCGATAAGTATAGAACTTGTCATGACCCACCCCATCCTTCTGGAACAAGCACCCAAAAAAATACTAAGATGGTGACATTTGTGGGAGTGGGTGTCAACTTAGGAGTCAGTTTGTGAGCTTTGTCCAATAGTATGTGAGGCTTAGGGTGTCAAACACTCCCTCTTTTAAAACACAGAAGTTCCCATCATGCCCCCATAGCTTAGCAGCATTTTCACCCCTTTCGGCGCGTGAATTGGTCCATTTCTGCACACCGCCCCCCCCCCCCCAAAAAAAAAAAAAAAAAAAAAAAAAACAATTGCCCTAGCAACTCGTCTCTGCCCTCTTCAAGCCAAGTTGCAATATATAAAACTACATCCGAAAAGCGAATACTCTATTACCCTCTTGTGATAGCTCAAAAATAAGTACCGACGGGGTCATACTCTGATCATGTTTGGTTTTATTTCCTAGTCAAATCCATGTGGAGAAAGCCCAAAATGGCTACTTAAGATTGTAACTTTTGGGGGCGAGTATCAAATTTTGAGTCGTTTCGTGTGTTATTTCCCACTTAATGTGAGACTTTGGGGGTATTATAATTACAATCTTGTAAATCTCCTAGTCTAAGAAGTTCACAGAAGCATCGCAAAGTTTCTCGATCTATCTGAGAATTCGCATTGGAAGGCTGTATTCATCCTAAACGTTGATGCATAAAACTTCTGGTTTTCATGAAGAATGACAATTCTTCTCTGGTTTCACCTAGAAAACCAGAATTATCAAAGAAATAGTGCCAGTGGACTCACAGTGAAATAATTCTTGGAGGGTTTCCATAGCTACAATTTAGACTATCCCATTTGTAGTAGCTTGGTACGCATGGATCACCTTGCCAGCTTTCTCTCTCAATATAATACATTACTTTGATGCCATTGATAGCTTTCACTGTGGTTAAAATCACAAAAAGATCTATTAATTAAAGAGAAGGATAGAGACGTAAAATGTGGTTGCGATCACATATGAATTATACTGATTTCCAGCTTTCAAAGGACTTGACATTTCGACGCATCAGCTTGAAGAGACATTCCAGCAATTACCAAGCAAAAAGTAGCCAGCGCAGGGAATTAAGCAGATAGCAGAGTAATAATTAGCCACATCTGTTTATTCCAGCGAATTACCTATTGCTCAGAGTTCATGGATAACATAAGACCCACCATGGAGACTAGTATAATAAGCATAGGATTCCCTAAATCTTACTTATTGGCCATCGAACATCTGTCTAATTATTACTGATGTCAATTGTAGCACAACTGTGGAAAGTGTACGTAGACAACAAAATATGTAGAAGATTAAAAGCATACCATCGTCTTGTGCTGTGGGCACATTTGAAAGATCACTAAAGGTATAGTACTCCACAGCATTGAGGATCGGTGGATGTCCAGAATTATTCGTCGATTCAATTGACAAGGAGATGAGCGACCCGTTAACAGCAGTGGAAACTACAATCACTGGTTTTAAGTATTCAAGGCTCACCGTCGTCTTGATTTGATTATCATTTATGGAAATTGTGAACTCCCTCTGTAGGCCATCCGCCAGTCTCTCAATCTCCACGAAATAAAAGTACACAATCCATCTATTTGTGGAGATCGAAGTTGACCACCGTAAAGACAAGGGAGAACTGGCATTCATTGATCTTTGAGCTGTCCGAAGAACTTCCCCAGGAATCTTGTACTTATACGCATCATTATCCTCAGATAAATCAATGGCAGACGTGGTGTTAAGTATGAACCATTTATTATAGTTTTGAGCTGTCCAGATTCGATCGTAAACATCGATAGGGTACCTGTGTGCGGTTTCGGCAACAGTTTAAGACAAAACAATTAAGCAATTAAATGAGTGACTTGCAAATGCCTATTCATATGGATATGCAGGAGGAATATTGAAGCTACTATATTCAACCCATTACTGGCTACTACTACGTTCAACGGAAGTCAATTGCCACGTACTTGCAACACGTTGTCTATAGATACAATACATCAGTTTCATAGAGTTCCGAATTTTTTTTTGGTTTGTAGCAAGCCAAAAGGGTTTGCATGGAGTATTATCAATAAGCTTCAAAATATCAATAACTTATAATTTTGTATTTTTGTAAAACGAGTATCATCAATAAACTTCAAAGAAATATATATATACACACACATACACACATGCATAATCAACGCTTTGCGCAGATTATTGAACATGTGTGAAAAAAAAAAATTAAACATTTAATCATAAAGAAAATAGTGCATTGACGTATAAATAATATGAAATTATAATGTTAATCTAGCATTTATCACTTTGAGCAACTTATCGAATGAAATAGTCAACGTGATATTTTGACCTATAATATTCCATTTATTCTTACTAGAGGTGTCAAAATGGGTCTTAGACCCATATATGACCCATTTAAGGTCACTTGTTTTTGATAAAAAGTAGTTAAATGGGTTTACTTTTTTTTTTTTTGGTCAGTCCTATTCTAATCCTACTCTAACACTCACTCTCGATTTTTGCCCCACCTCCTTGTAGGGCGTGAGAGTTGAAACCCACTTCCGAAATGAAATCTTCCTCATCCCAATCCCTCCCTGAGAAGGTGAGGATTTGAACCCCCCACCTCCCCCTTCCAAGTTGGAAGGGTGGCCATTGGGGTGAACCCCAGTGGTTAAATGGGTTTACTTTGATAGGTAGGCTTTAAGTGGGTCTTAAGTAAGTATTAAATGGGTCTTAAATGGGTTTGGTTTTAAGTGGGTCTTAAGAGAGAGACTCTCTCTTCTCTTTTTAACTTTACAAAATAATTTTTACAAATACCGAAATTATAATTATTTTTTATTTTAATTTTCTTTTCTTTTTTTTTTTCCTGTTCTTTTCTTTTCTTTCTTCCTTTTTTTTTCTTTCTTCTTCCTCTCCGTCGCCGGCACGGCAATGGCCGCGACCAGCCAGTGAGCCTCGAGCTCACCGGTGTTGGGCGAGCTCGAGCTCGCCGAATCCGGCAGGCGGAGGCCTCGCCGATGCCCGGCGAGGCTCGAACCTTGCCGATCCGGCGAGACTCGAACTTGCCGGTGTCGGGCGAGGCTCAAGCCTCGCCAAATCCGGGCTAGGTGCGAGCTCGAGCCGCCCGATGCCGGCGAGCTCGAGGCTCGCCGATCCGGCGAGACTCGAGCTCGGCGGCGTCGGGTGAGGCTCGAGCCTCGCCGATTTGGCGAGACTCGAGCTCGCCGGTGTCGCAAGGCTCCAACCCCGTCGATCCGTGAGCCTCAAGCTTGCCGCATCGCGAGCTCGAGGGTCGCCCGTGGCTAGCCATCGGCCGTCGTCGTGGCCGGCGACCGGCCAAAGAAGAAGAAGAACCAAAAAGAAAAAAGAAACTATTTTTTTAAAATAAAAAATAATTAAAATTCTATTTTTTAAATAAATATTTTAAAAATTATAAAAATTGTCAATTAAATTTATGTTGTATAAAATTAATTTAGCAATACTATTTTTTTAAAAATAATATATATATATATATAAGAAATAAGCTTGGAAATTTTTTAGTAATATAATCTTAAAAAAAAACATAAGAATAAGTTTTCCTAAATTTGGTTAAATATGAAATTATTTTATTAATATGGGTCGGGTCGGGTCGGGTTGGGTATGGGTCAAGTTGGGTATGGGTATGGGTCGAAAAAATTACATTAGGCTTAAATGGGTCATAAATGGGTTAATGGGTCAATTTGGGTCGACCCATTAATGACAGGACCCAAACTCGATCCGACCTACCCGTTTGACACCTCTAATTCTTACTATGTCTCGAGTACTTGTAATTTATCTAACTTTATACAGTAAACGTACTTTTTTTTTTTTTTTGGTCGAATGGTAAACGTACTGTATACTATTATATAATATCATTTTGATATTAAGGTGGGAAACTTCTTTGATACAAAAGAGGTACAATTAGAGCAATGTAACAACAACTAGAGAGGAAAGGTGAGAGGCGAGTAATAAATAGGTAGAAAAATGAGAGGGGAGTAAAAGAAAAGTACTCCCTCAAAAAAGAATCATTAATCTCTTACAAATTAGAATCCTATGTGTCAATCACAGAGGCGATCCGTAGGAAAGACACTGTTATATTTACTAGCAAAAGTGGAGACGCATTGCGTGTATGCTGGAAGGTGTCGTCGACGAAATTTGCAAAATCATCTCGCTATGAAATATCTGAATTACTAAATATTAATAGAAAGAAATTATCGACACCATTTAAAGGAATTGAACACACACACACACACACACACACACATATATATGGAAAGAAAAAAGTATCTGGACGCTTGAATCATTTTTTTTATGTAATTGTTTATCAGATAATAAAAGTTTAAATATTTTAAGTTCAAAATACATGAGAAGTAAAATAAAATTATTAATTTACAGATTTGTCTATTTATCAAATACTTACAAAATCTTGGAGAAGAAAAAAAGGACTTTGATCCCTTAAAAGTAGTAAGACTTCCTCATTTTATTGAATAGTATAAATATAGATTATGCTTAATGAACTTATACAAATATATTTATCATACGTTCGCCGATTAAAAGAAGCTAAACAAAACAAAAATTTGTAGCTGGCTAACCTCGAGCTGTACGAGTTCCAACGAGAACATAATTCATTTGAATATAGTATATAATACATGGACAACCATTACCCTAAAATATATTAGTATTATCAAATTATCACTTAGTATCTAACTAAGTAAGAAAAAAATAAAATCATGCATGCCTGGTAGTAAGTAGGTAGGGAATGTAATTACATTTGTTTAACAATCTACCAGTAATAAGTGAAATTCCTCATGTTACTAAAATTTCAATTTTATTATATTAGTAAAGTTTTGAATTAAAAATTTTGGGCTAATACCACACAAAAAATCTCAAAAAACTACACTTGTGAAACATTTACTCCAAACTAATTTTTGGGTCATCAAAAATCCAAAATTATTAAGGGCGTGCTACGTTAGCTAAAACTAATTTTCATCCAAAAAAAAAAATCCAAATTAGTACACTCGTACCATATTTACCCTAAAGTTGAGATTTTTATGATACAAATATTAGTTTTGGCTAAATGTGGCAAAGATGTACCAATATGATAATTTTTTTACATGAAAATTAGTTTAGAGTAGATATTACCCAAAGATACTAGTTTGGGATTATTAGTGATAATAACACTAAATTATATCTATTAATGTTGCCTAACTAATTGTTCCTTAACCCTATCATCTGACGGTGAGTTTAATTAAAAACTATATCCAACTCAAAATCACTGCATGATCTATAACAGTATTTTATAACAGTAATGTTATTTAATAAATGATTTGCAGTGTATTGCCAATGCTCATTATAAATTTTTTGTAGTATGTAATTCATATTAGTTTAATGAATTTTTATTAGCGAGGCTACAAATAATTGCGATTATATACTAATATTTTTGCAATGGCGTTGATTTGTTTTTTGGTCAAAAATTCATCACTTAATACGCTCCCTATGATAGAGAAATTTAGGTGTCGTTGATACATATGTGAAATTCTACGTGTTATTTGAATTATTTTTGCGTGATTTCAAATGAGTTTATTTGCTTATTTATTTATTTTTCTTGGACCTAATGGATTTTCTGTTTCTCCTTTCATTTTGTTTAATCTTTTAATGATTTTATTTGTAATCTTTGACATCTAATATCATTATTTTAATTTATATCTCTTGATTATTTTAACTGCCTTTTGTTTTGTGATTCGTTGAATTTTCCTGGCCGCTTTTGTCTTTTTTCAATTTTGTCTTGTGTACATGTCATTGATCCTAATTTAGTGGCCCTTTTAGTCTTCTTTACACTTTACTTGTTACCAATTTGGTTAGCCTTATTTTATTAATTAAATAGGACACTCGCGCCTTCATTAGTTTGCAAAATGGTAAAATCTCTAAAAAGAATTGAACCTTTCTATTTACTATGATCACTATGCATTTGTATTTCAAAAATCAATTGATTACCTGATATAAGTCTTCGAGCTTTGTCCAATGTCGTACCGCCAATGGAGTTGCAAGAATCCAGATCCCAATCGATAGATGTCATCACCGAGAGTTCTTAGTTCCAACGCCGAAATGAAGGGCACTCCATTACCAGTGTTCACAAGGCACACTTGTATATCATCTGCCTGGGACACGTACATCATTTCTTCATAAAAAAAAATCGAAGACCTCACCGTGGACCAATAATTAGTATCAATGTATAGGTCGAATGATGGACTCTGATTCTTCCCATCATAGTTCCCATACCAAAATGATGCCCTAATCAGATAGGTGTTGTTCTTGCCTCGATCTGGTCTTAAAGTGTAACAGTTCCTCGTTCCGTTGGGAAAACTCCTTAAATTTTTTGACAACTGTAGACTTGTTCGATATATGACCTCTGTGGATATCTGCATGTTCTTTCCAGAGTCTATGAAACCTTCATCTGTTTGGTATGCTATGTTGTTTTCCTTTTCAATATATGCATTAGTTGCCCCACAATCAATGCTGATAAAACCTTGTGAGTTTAGAGAAAAGAAAAAATCAATGAAATGGAACCGCAGTTTTTTTATTGGACCATCGGAACAAGTTCGCTAAGGTACTGACGATTTGACGTAGGATCAAATAAGAATGAATATAAATAATACACCATTTGGTTTCATTAAAAGCTCATGACTAATGGATGGGTATTGACAATAGAATTGCCAAGATTTCCTGACGTCATGGATGGGGACAATAACATTGTACGAAGCTTAAACCACGAGACAGGAAATTATCACGCTGGGTTTGGGAGAAAGGACAGAAGAAAATTGGGGTCGAGACAGTAAATTTTCTTGCCCCTCCATATTCTCTCCTTTTTTTTCCAAGCACTGCGTGCTAAGATAGCAGACCATTTGCAGATCTAGTAAATACTCATGCCAAAAGTCCTTAATGTATGCATGCTTTTCTGAATTTGTCAACCATTTTTCAGACTGCGAATCTCGAGTCTGATATCTGGTATGTCAAGCTGAGTCGATATTTTGCCAGCATTCAATCTTGCAACGTTGTTATCACACGCAAAACACAGTTACTCGGAAACTTTGCTCAACATAGACTAGAGAGAGAAAGAGAAAGATACCTGGATTTTGTTGGGTTTGAACCACAAGGACAAATCCTAAAGCTAAAGAAGCAAGCAAAGAAAACGAGAAAGCTGGAGTTGATCTTCCCATTATGATAGAGAACAGTGGAGATGGTCGAAGAGAGAAGTGTGAGGAAGACATGCCTGCTCGAAGTATATTTATATCACGAGCTCTCCATACAACGTCCTAGTGGCTACGGCCAGTATTTTCCTTACAACTTGTTGGCTCAGTCCACCTGTGGGGCCCAGCTACCATAAAACTTTAAAAAAAAAAAAAAAAAACAGAAAAAAAAAGTCAATAAGTCGAAAAGAAAGAAAGAAGCCTTCGTGCGTGTGCCCATGTGCCTGAGAAGAGGAAAGAGAGAGAGAGAGAACAGAAAGTGTTCCGCCGAAGAGAGAGCTCACCAAACAGGGGAGAAAGGATAGGAGAGGGCTGAGATTTTGTGGACCGATTCTAACGCCAAATGTTAACAGAATTAGTTCAAATTTGAGTATGTTGTTCGTGAGATTAAGGGTTTTCTTGACCAATAAGTTGAACAGTTTCGTTCATTGAGAATCTCCTCCAAATTCTCCTATGGCAATTAGAGTTTTCTTGCTCTGTTTATATTAATCAACGTTTGTAGTGAGGAAATGTATTTTCATTGTTAATATTGAGCTTCTAGCAACTAAAGAAGAACACATCGTCTATCATGCTATTCTTAGTGATTAGTGGAAGTTTTTGGGCGATTCGTGATTTTTTCCATATTGGGTTTTCATGTTAAATCTTTAGAGTTGTTGTTAGTTTTGTTTCCTTATCAATTTGGGGTTATGTTGCTTATTATAATGTTGTATTGATTGGTTATTTATTGCCGGGATTAAATCGATTTATGTTGGTTTATTAATCCTGGATTAGGTTTAGTTCTTGTTGAATTGTTGCCCGGTTCTCCTCAACACTACCAAGTATTTTGTATCCTCATTTTCCTTGTGTGCCCTTTATATTTATATAGGAAAAACAGTTTCCACCAATGACGATAATTAAGAGTTTGATATATCTAAGCAACATGATCCAACTCAACATAAATCCTAACGTGATTATATTGATTTTGGAAGGCATATGCAGGATTGACTCGTGTTCTGACGATAATTATTAGAAATTAGTCTCTTCTTCTAGAGGATACCCGATCCCATCTTCAGTTCATATTGACCGAGTCATGGCTACAATACAAGAAGACCGAGACTTGCAGCTGGGTCATCGTCCGCGTACGCATCCAAGTCTACGGACCACAATCAAAGTCTTTTTTATTTTGTTTTTGGTCGGTGATCACAATCGATGTCAATAGACAGCTTTTGATTGATGTTATATTGACCATTGGAAAATTCAAAATGATATATATATATATATATATATATATATATATATATATATATATATATATATATATATATATATATATTGTCACGCGCTAATTTCTTTGACCCAAGAAGACCGAGACTTGCAGCTGGGTCATCGTCCGCGTACGCGAATGTGTCCAAGTCTAAGGACCGCAATCAATGTCCTTTTTTGTTTTTTTGTTTTTTTTTTTTTGGGTCGGTGACCACAATCTACGTCAATAGACAGCTTTTGATTGATGATATATTGATCGTCGGAAAATTCAAACAATATATCATGTCATGCGCTAATTTCTTTGACCCATATCATTATTACAATACTTCGTGAAACTATCTTCTTCCTTTTATCGGCTGGAGGCATCCGCTATGAAAGTCAATCCGGTAAATTATGAGAAGGATGAGTTTTGGCTCATATTTTCAGCATCTGGCATGCCCAGAAGCCATTGATCGACGATGACATTTTCATGGTTGGCAAGAATTTTTCGTTGCTACCTCTATACCATTTGCAACGACCACCACACAAATTATCGGTATCATCAGACATTATCATGGTTTGGACCGATCACCTTTGTTTGCCATGCGCTCATCACCTTCCACATACAATGGTTCATGTTGACACTAATGCTCATTTAACAAAGAGGTGAGGCATAGTTATGCAATAAATGTGATTTTAGGTTAGAGAGTAATAAAACAATCCTATGATACTAATAGAATATTTAAATATTAAATCATGTTATCAAATAATAACTTAAGCTTTTAGAACAGTTAGAGTGATTAACAAAATCTCATATGGTATCAAAGTTAGGAGATCTTGAGTTTGAATATTCAAGGTCCTTACTAGTCTTTTCAATCACATATTTTCACGCCTTAAACTAAGGTGAAAGTCCAGCTTACGCATAAGGGAGAGTGATAAAATATGCCATCGTTTAAAACTTACAAATCTCAAAGGGACAACAGGCTACCATCGAAAGATTAGCTTTCGATGGGAAATTAAGAGGACAATGGGGGTGACATTGCAACTAACACTTTAGTTAAGGAGTGCATTTGCAATCATTTCCTTCTCTTTTTGTTCTTTTACAATAGGAATCCTTCTGTTTCTTTATATGGGAGAGATAATCATTCCAGCCAACTTTTATTAGACTGTCAATGGACTTGATAAAGTAACGCTACACTTTTAACCGGAATGATTTAGTTCGAAAGCTCCACAAATGTAGTTTAAACGACAGGAGTTCCCTAGAACCGTGAAGATATAATGTAATATAGTGTAATCGTCAGACTCAAGCAATATGGTAGTAAATCTTACTGACTCCACGTTGTATTTGTAATTCAACAATATACGGTAAATGTCAGGACTTAGCTTTACGAATTAACCGTTCTCTCTTTGTTCCGCGAACCCCTTCATCCTCCTATTAGAGTGGTATTATGCAAAAGGTCATTAAGCTCTCGACTTTAACAGTGCAACACATACTACATAGTTATGGCGGTTGTGTCTGTGATGTAATTGGGAATTGTTTAGTCGCTGCTGAACTTTTGTACAATCCAGCCGTGGTTCTAGATCTGAAATTTTCTATCATAGAGTTACATCAGTCGCAAGGAGCAAGAGAGCTCTTATTGAAGCATCTCACATAGGAAAGTTTAGATCCAAAAGTTATATGACGATCGGAACATCTTGCCTAAAAGGTCTCTACCATAGATCAACAAGCAAGAGATTAAGGTAGAACAGGAAGCAATGAAGGGATAGTCATCACACGATCATACACAAAATTATATATCTTCTTAAGCTTGCTGGCAATGCTGCTATCAAACATATGATAAGGAAATCACAAGTTGAATTGGATCATCGTGATTGGGAGTTCATCTCTGACGCTACTTATTTAGCAAGGCGGCGGTTCACTTTGGCAGATGACATAGTTACAACTTCGGGTAAAGATTAGATTTATATCTTGAGCCACAAAGTTTGGAGGACACGGAAGTATGAAAGGGAAACTACAGAGATAGAAAGCTTGGCTTACGGAAGGTCCGGTCACCACACATACTGCTCTGGGGAAAAATTAGAAAGAAAGATAGGCTTATTTGTCCCTCTTAGCATATACCATGTCTTACGACCTGTTCTACGTTGACCGAGCCTCCAAAAAAGTGCTCTGAGTCAACACATGAGGTGATGAGTAATTGGGTGGATCTTACGTATGAATAACATCACGGGATCTCACCTATCGGACGTGGAACTTGAGGTGTTCCGCATTTGCCTTGCAAGGGGAGCCTATCCCAGCCAAGCCCCAGAGGGGCCATATTAATGAAGCCGCTTGATCCCATCTCACCATTTTCCACCTTTGCCTCGCCAAGTCTCCTCTTTCGATGACCGGACTCACCCCCTGAATTTACTTCAGTCCATACTGACCGAGTCGTGGCTACGATACAAGAAGACCAAGACTTGCAGCTAGGTCTTCGTCCTCAAATGTATCAAAGTCCAAGTACTAAAATAAACGTCAGCACACAGCTTTTGACTGATGACATATCGACAACTGATAAATTCGAGACAATAAATTGTGTTTTGCAATAATTAGTTTACATGCATCATTGTTACAATACACGGCGAAATTGACCTTTCACCCCCCCCCCCCCTCTACAAGCATCTGCCATGAAAATCCATATGGTAAATTATGAGAAGGAAGAGTAATTTTTAGGAGGACGATGTTTTCATGGTTAACAAGAACTCACTTCGAACTTTCATTGCTACCTTCATATCATTTGCAGCATCTCTGAATGAACCATCAGTATCAACGAAGCTTACCATGGTTCAAACCGACTACCTTCTTCGACTCCAAATGCTAATTTTGCTATCTGTGCTACTCAATATAATTCTTTGAAAAAAAGGTCCTTTGCATAAGAAAATTTATTTGGTTAAGCATGACTAACCAGGGAATCAGTATGTCAGTATGATGCTTTTAAATGAAAATGATGTTTCCAAAGAAATCTATTAGAAACATTAAAAAGGACATTTTATCATGGACTTGTGGGCAAATTTACCTCCACCTTAATAACTTAATGTGAATAAGCCTGTCCATTTGTATATAGTTGATGTGTTGTGGAAAGGTGATATTAGTCACATCTCTTTCTTGTTACATAATTTGTCTAAATTGCTAAATTTATTTATTCTCGTTACGTGGCTTGTTGCCTTTTAATAATGTTATTTTTTTCAGATTGTGCAGAGGAAATAACTATGCTTTCGAAGGTCGGTCACCCCATGCGTTATTTATTTTTATTTTTTAAAAAGGAAAAAAAAATCTAGGCTTATTTGTCCCTCTTAGAATGTTTTAAGTGGACGGAGCCTCCAAAAGAAGTAGTTCAAGTAAACACAAAAGGTGGAGGCCATCTGAGATGAATTTTCGTCGTCAATAACAATACAAGACTAGACCAAATAATAATATGAGATGTGATCTTCACGAATGACCTCCGAGTGAAATTCCTTGTATCCCTGAGATTGGCTACTCCACCTGTCCAAATTCTGAAATAGACATTGTTTTGGTACCAGATGGATGCATAAGACAATGTTCACTAAATTTGATCATAGATCTCGTTCATGACACGTGTGGCATGAGTTTTGACTCTCAAGACATAAAAAGGACAAAAAGGATGCAATTCGTCCCGTGATCTAAAGATTGAGATATATTGGTAGAGCGATTACACTGTGTGCAATATGAATTTTTTGGGGATAGGACAGGACACGATTGGATTTGTCTAGCATCATGAAGAGACCAAAATTGCAACTTCACGGGGGCAGTACATTGTGCTACCTACCCCACATTTCTTTTCGAGGAGGAAAATGTGATCCGAAATCAATCGGGTAGATGGCGTTGTCGAGTGAGATGAAAGGAACTCCAGAACCCACGTTCACGGGACAGACTTGGGCATAGAAATTGACCCCATTGTGCAAGTCGAATATTCAAGCTTGGTTGTGCTATTGTAATTTCCATACAAAAGAAGGCCCTAATCAACTTCTTATTGCCCTTGCCTTGGTGCAGTTCCTCGTTCCGTTTTGGAAACTCCTCAAATTCTTCGACCTCATGTTGTATTCCATGCCAAAGTTCTCACTGGACACTTGCATCTATCTTCCTTCTGAAATTAACAAATTGCATCGTTCAAATATTTCTCATTGACTAATTATTTTAAGAATAGAAGCGATGATTTTTAAAAACATATTTCATTTCCACTAAACAAATGCTCCCATACACTGGACACTTGCATCTTCCTTCGACCTCAAGTCGTCTTTCATGTCATGCTCAAGATAGATGTTGGTGGCTCCGTGATGGGGAAACTATCGCAAAAAGTCATAAACGTATTGTATTAGAGTTCTAAACTTTTCAATTGAATTAATTTAGTATAAAACATTTTGTATTTATGCCAATTGAGTCCATCTAACCAATTTTAGCTGGAAATCGATAACACGAATGCTGGTTGTTTTATATAGCACAACTAATGTTGACGTGAAAATTCTTTACAATCTTTTAATGATTTTTCTAATTTATTTTTCATTGTGGTTGATGAGGGTTGTAGCCCGCACCCAGGCCATCGCTTGCACGGGCAAGGGATGCCAAGCCCTTACCACAAGGGTTGGGTTGACCTCACAGCCTGGGCGAAGGCCACTCTTGCCTAGGGGAAGGTTACCCGGGAAGGTTACCCGCGCTTGATCTGACAAGGGCTCAACCAAGGGCTGTCCTTGCGGCCTCTATCAAGGGCTTAATCTTTGTGGTCAACTATTGGCTAAGCAACATTGTGACACTTGCCGGCAACTGGCTAGCTGACCATTGTGCAACCAAGATTAAAAAAATGATAAAAAAACCTATAAAAAATATTAAATTTATAAAATTTGTTTACATTAATTCCAACGTAGGACAATTGATATTCATGTTAGTGATTTATAACTAATTGGACAAATGGACTCCTTTGGCATAAATAAAAAAATATTTAGAATTAAATTAATTTAATTGCAAGGTTTATGACTAAATTGGTACCAATGCAATAGATTTAAGACTTTTTTTAATAGCTTTTTTGCCCTCTACAGTAAATGCTTATGCAATATGAATTTTATGTTTAAGATACTTACTTTTTAGTAAAACATAGATGAGAAATTAATCTATTTATCTGTACATCAAGTGCACCCTATCTTCCACGGCCAATCTCTAGACAACCCAAAATTGGATAACTTCACTCTGAAGTTCTCGATAGGTATCTTTAACCCATCCTATACCAAACCTTTCCCATGGGTTATCCATCCTAGTAATTTTCTAGCATGAACTAGGGCTTAAATTTAGAATTCCAAAGCAAAGCTTTTATCACATCAAAAGGTGCCTCTATGAATTAATTTCATTTTTCACATATATATCTTAAGCATTTTCTCTCCCTATTCAATATGTAAGTTGGAATCCTACCCCCTTCTCCATCCTAAAAGGCTGCCAGATTTGTATCTTATCTAAGCTTTTTTTTTTCCCCAGTAACCACTCCTTACTCTTGTCAAACCTAGTCGTTGCAACTAAGACGTTGCTTGTCCCACATAGCTACAATTCAGACCACCTCATGTATAGTTGCTTGGGACACATGGATCACCTTGCTGACTTTCTCTACTCAGGCAATATATTGCCTGGGTATCATTGATAGATTTCACTTAATTTATACCACAACAATATCAGTTTTATTTCCAAGAATTGTAATGTTGTGAAAATAGACAAAACAATTTATATGTTCAACTTGAAATGATTTACAGTAATGAAGTAAGCAATGTGCAGCCTTATACTTTTTGGGGATAAACCAAGTGAAGAAATTTGGATCTTCTAGACCTCATTGGAGAAAACTATTATTATATTTATCTTAGATTTTTCACAGTAAGCTTCTCGAAGCTCAATTTCCACCGTAGATTTTGGAAAACTTAGCTTATGACCTTTTCGTCACCGTAACCTTTGCCTACCAAATGTCACTTCTCTTTTGACGCGGCCCTTTCTTTCCTTTTTTCCTTCCCCCGCTCGGGCCCGGCCCTCTTCTTTCCCTTTTGTTTTTCTTTTCACCGGCCCGGCCCTTTCCTCTTTGTCCCCTCTCTTTCCCTCGCGCCCTCTGCAGCACGACGAGGACACTGGCATGACGGGGAACAGGACAGCCGCAGGGAACGTCGCGCGATGATGTCTGGTCGAGGGCAGGCCGGCAGTGGCAGCTGGCAGCTGGCAAGGCAGGAAGCCATGCGCCCCGGGGAACTTAAAAGGGAGAGAGGGGTGTGAGTCGAGGTGGGGTTCGTTCGGAGATGGAGCGATTCCGAGAGAGAGAGATTGAGAGACCGAGAGGAAGAGCGAGGCCGAGAGTGGAAGGTCTCGGTGCGATCTTATTTTTTTTTTTTTCCCGATTTCCTTCTCGTTGTGTCGATTTCTCGAGGATCCCGGCTCGGAGGCGGGCGAGGCGACCGGACGTAATGCGGTCTATGGAGCTCGCCCTCATTCGCCGCTACCGACCTGGGTAGGGACCTCCATCGGCCGCCCCCTATTTTCCCCATTTTGCGCCCTGCTTTTGTTTTGTTCTCTCATGTTTTTGCACTACCTACTGAGCCGGGGCGTGCGTTTCGGGTTCGCTTATGCCGTCTTTCGTTGATGTTGAGCATTGATCCGGTTTTGAGTCCTCTTTCTTGTCCGTGGCTGCCTTTCATTTGACGCTCCCCAAGTGTTTGATATAATGCCTCAGTTAGTGTTAATCTAAAATGAGACCGAAGCTTCGTCTGTTTCTGTCAAAGCGCGCTTTGGGTTCATATGAAGTATTTTCGTCGACTAGAGATGTTGATGTACGGATGAACTCGACACCACAAACGTCAGTTCTTGGGTGTGCCTCACCGCTTTTAGTCGGACACGCAAGACTCGCTCGATGAAATGCTTCTGATAAGTGATCGAGAAATATTTGCTATCTCTGTTCAACTCCAGACGTGCCTTCCTGTTCTGTTCTGCATACTAGTGCTCGTCTGGTGAGCTGGTGTGTTGAAGTTTAGTATGATTCGTGCTACCCTGAATTTCTGCCCACATTCTCCTGTTCTTTTTTGGTGAACCGCATGCATGCTAGAGGCTAAAACAGTGAGGTGTGTTGGTGAAGCAAAGGCCCTGTGACGGTTCCTGAATGAGCCCTCATCATTTTGTCTATTGAGTTCCTAATGCCCCATTTGCTACAGCTACGTTGTGGCCGTATTTTTTGCAAGATCTTGAATGGTTGATGATGGACAACAGTGATGGCCTGGTGAGGAGCGGGCGGGGAAGCGGCTCTCGTTTGTGGACGGTAGGCTTGGGCAGGTTTAGGGAACTTAGGGTTCTATTAGGTCTTTCAATAAATTGGGTTCAGCGTAAGTGGGCTTGAGCGTTGAGGTTGGGGTTGATTTAGTTTTGTAAAGCTTGGGCTTCGCTCGGCTTAGGTAGTTTCGGGTTGGGCTAGCGGGTTTGTTTCATTTGGGAAGGACCTGATGTACTGGAATCAGGCCCAATTTTTGTGTCCTTAGCCCGAGCCAGCGCAGCCTATATTGGGACAAGGCCCCTGGGCCCAGCCCGGTGTCCCTATTTTTGGATTAAAAAGAATATTCTGAATTTTTTTTTACAAAAGAAAAGTTTAAAAATCCTGTAAAATAAATTATAGTATTTACTTAAAAAAATTCTAAAAAAAAATCTATTTTCTTCTAGAAATTAGGAAAAAGCCTTAAAATTAGTTTTCAAGAAGTATTCTCTTCAAATGTGTAAAAGTCTATAATTGAAAAAAAAGATGTGATTGAAATTGAAAAAGCTCTTAGGGCTTTGCAATAGGGTTTAAATGTTCTTAAAAATAGAGGTTAGGTCGCTGTTTGTGCATTTCTACTTCGTTTATCACTGGATTGCACATTTTAAATATGATTATTGTTGTTTACCTTTAGCTTAATTAAGAATGTCATTTTTTTTCCTTATTTCTTAGTGTTAGATTCTTCATTCTTCTTGCAATTTATTTAATGCTTAATTGGTTGTTAATTGTTATTTTAATGATTGCATACCCATATGATCATATGTTGTATTAGTGGATAAGCTCAAAAATCAATCCAAACTACTTGACAAACATCCTTCTTGTATTTGAACAAGATTAAGTATCGAAAGGGCGCTAGTTGATTAATCAATATAACCAAGTCATCGACCATAGGTGCTCTAGTTGTGTTGGAAGTAATGTATACTTCCATGCCTCAGTTAGCTTTTAGCTGACCGCAATAAACTAATGGTAACTTTCCATTTGAAATTCTCATAACGTCAATTTTATTTAATATCAAATATTCTAACGTCGCATGGACTAAGGGCTTGGGAGAGCCTGCACCTAATTAAGTGCCTTAGGCTCACAGTTTAGGCTATACCCCTAAATCTATACTGTTATTTCCCCTTCGAACAGAAAAGGTAGGTTGCGACAGTAATCTCTTATTGGGCCTTGATTGTTAAGATCAATTAGGTGTGATTAATGTAATTAAAAAAAAAAAGATTAATCCTCTATCACCAATCTCGACCATACAAACTTGCTAGAATTGAACTATAAGTTTGGTTTTATGTTTATGATAAGCATGGTTGCTCTTCCCTTTCTAGAAGACAGAGAAAGGTCTCTTGACAATATACATAATTGAAGATATTACATGCAACCCATATTAAATTAGCATTATACTAGTACCCAGAATTTGAGGTGGTAGGAATAGGAGAAGTTCACATTGGATATAATCATTCATTTTTTACTATTCAATTAACTTTGGTATGGTCAAGTATAAATTAAGGATTTAGAGATTGGGCTCCCTCTTGTTATTCCACCTTCTTGGTGCCGTTATTTATATTATAACATGGAGGTCACTTGAAATTCCACAAACAGGTTGCATATAGGAAATGAATTGGCGTAGAACTTGCCTTTAATACTGTGTAGAATGTCCAATCCAAAAAACCAAACTTTTAAATAGAGGGGGACCATATGTACATAAAGAGCATATGAATTCCCCATAAACAAGTGATGTGAGATATTTTAAAACGACATTTTAATATTAATCAATGTCTTCATAAGATAGTCAATGTTTTTAACACAATGAACATTGATTCCGAACTATGTATACACAATAGTCCCACATTAATAGAATTAAAATTAAATTGTTTGTCGATATACTCAATTATTCAAGACGTCGTTAACTTAGTCTTTGAATGAAATTAAATTTGATTGATTAGGTGAAATTAGTACTGACTTTGAAATAATGAAATGACATACTTTGGAATGTATTTGAAAGGTTAAACACTCATGTTATTATTCTAATTATTAGAATAATGTCAGCTTTGATTTAGTTCTCTTTACATAGCTAGCGGTAGAAGTAGATGACTTAGCGAATATTCTATGTGCATGAACTAGATGACGACGCTATTCAAACTCTGTTCTCCTTGTCTTCTCTCTTTTACGGTCTCAATTATTTTGTCGCGAGTGATGAATCCATAGTCATCAAAAGTGACTTCCCTCTCCTCTTGTCTTTCAACTAGATCAGGAAAGCTTCCGTCATGGTAGGCCAACAAAGTCACGAGAGAATTGACGATGAGGCACTTGAGTTCAAGACACACTTTCTACATCAGAAGTGTTTTGACTTTGTGGTTGCATGCCTCTCTTGGGACTACTGCAGAATCTTTTAGTGGGAAGGTACAGTCTCTTGATGACAAAGTTCGGACCATCAACCAGCAAGCAATTCAGAATTCAGCTAAGGTCGAGACCGTCTTTTGGTTAGTGCATGACAAAGCTTGAGGAGATTGTGCAAAATTTGGAGAATTTTCATCTTATTCGTGTTCCTGAAAACCCTAGATATTTCCCAAAAACTTCATTTTTGTTTTTATGCTAGTTTGATTTTCTCTTTTTGCTGTTGACAAAAAAGGAGAGACTTTGTAGATTTTAATATTTTGGTGCGTTGAAGTGCTTCTTGTACAAATTTTTGTAGACTTTTTGAGTTGTAATTGCTTTCAACAAGTATTATGCTTATCTAATATTTGCTTATTCGTAAACTCTATATCTTGTGCTACTAAAGTGTTATTCGTAAACTCTACATTGAAAGTTTTGTCATCATAAAAAATGGGGAGATTGTTGAGAAAATTCTTACCAAGATTTTGAAGATGACAAAACTTTTCTAATGCTTATTTTAAGTAAAAAATTTCTTGTGAATTATTTTTGAGGACTTATCAAGGTTCTATCGAAGACTTTTGCTTAATTCTATTTCATCTTAGAAGTATTTTACATTCTGACAAAGTCTAGATTGAGATCGTGCCTGGAATGAGAAAGAGTCTAGAACCAAAGTCAGCGACGTGCGATACATATGAACTTCATTTGGAAAGAAAAGATTCTTTCAATGACTATCTTTTGGCCAATGATTTCACTATATATATATATATATATATATATATATATATATATATATATACACATATATTGATTAAGTTAATCACAAATTTGACAAGATCAATCTTTAGGATAAGTTCCTTATGAGAAAATTTTACTTATGAAAACCTAGATTCTAATTGTATGGACGACTAGTATTAATGAAATTTTCATCTCTATCTTCAAACAACTATAAGACTTCTTTAATAGATTATGTCCAATGGTCTAATTGGAAGAAATTCCTTCGAGAATGTCAATAGCTAGTATGGCGTGGAGGAATATTTAAAGGAGGTCATTCGGTCAAGTTGAAGTGAGGGATGTGAAAATTAGAATTTCAAAGTCTAAAACTTCTCTCAACTACTTGTCTTCCTCAGTGTGCCTTATAAATTGTGTTCAAGAGAGAAAAACACAAAATGAGTGACTTAGTGAGTTAAAAGGTTTTATTATTGATTATTTGCACTCACAAGTTATAATTCTCTATTGATACTATAGTAAAATCCAACCAGTAGGCTATCAATGTGGAAGATGGGACGTAAGCTTAATCTAAGCCAAATCACTATAAAAATCGTGTGTATTCTTCTTTTCCCTTAACTCTCTTTACTTAAGTCTATTGCAATATTACAGGTTTTCGTAGAAGTCTGTTCAATTGCATAATAGATTATGAACATCTACAAGAAGTCTTGTGTCCTCACGAAACTAATTATGTTCTTCGTTCAGACTTTACTTGCAATTTATTTTATTCCACGTTTATTTGTCAAGATTTTTTTTTTTTAAACACATATTCACCCCCTCTAGGCATTCTTATTAGCATTATCACAAAGCTGATAGATTCATTATATTCTTAAAACATTTCATACTATCTGGATAATCATGATATATAGCTAGATGTCATTCATTGTTTGTAGAAATAAAAGATAGTGGATTCCATCGTTTCTATGGTTATGTCTTAAACGGTGAGGTCCTCTATATATACCGGAGTCCCATCTCTTCTCGAGAAAGAAGTGGGCTATTTCTTTGCAAAATTGTGATCTAAACAATCAGCTTTCTTGGTTGTGCTAACGTATTAGTACAAATCCTACTATTAGCTCAATGATGAACCTAGGGATGTCACACACCATAATTAATTAGAAAGACGTTTGAATGAGAGAAAGAATATTACAAATGTGTTTGCAGTTAAGCCAATCAAAAAAAGATTTCAAAATAGGGCTTTAGACTTTGCAAAGTCTAAAGTGGGTTTATCAAAGATCTAAAACGTGTTCAGATTCAATGACCGGATTAATTATCTGAAGTGAGTTGAAAATTAATAGTTGCATTAATAATCCGAAGTGAGTTCAGAATCAATGGTATCATTAATAATCTAAAGTGAGTTCAAAATTAATAGTGGAATTAATGATTTAAAGTGAGTTCATAATCAATGGCATTATTAATGATCTGAAGTGAGTTTAGAATCAATAACTAAATTAAAGTTCTAAAATGGTTTCAAACTTAACAACCATATCAATAATCTGAAATGTTTTCAGATGTAATGGTTATATTCTGATCTGAAACGATTTCAGAATTAATGATCAGTTTAATGATTTGAAACAGTTTCAGATTCAATGACCAATCAATGCTTTGAAATAGTTTCAGATGTAACGATCAAATTAATATTAGTAACAATTGCAAAGTTAATGACCAAAGTAAAGACTTGTAATAGTTACAAGTCAATACCTGGAATAATGCTTTGTAACGATTACATAATCAATGCCCGAATTAGTGTTTGTAACGATATTAGAACTTATATCCGTCATATGTTACTGTTGAGTTAATTCTAAAACGGTTTTAGAGTTTAATGAGCCAATTTAAATGTGATATGGACTGGCTATAAAAGGTAATTGAGAGAATAGATCACAGAATGATCAATAATCAACAATTGAAAATTGAGAGTGTTGATAGTGATCAACAAAATCATTCACACACGAGAGCAATTGCTAGCACAATTGTAGCTGCGAAATCTTTCAATTTCTCTCTTTTGTTCAACATGAGACTTGGTGGTATGTTTGAATTAGAAGCTCGACACTTGTGGGGCAAAATCTAAAGAACGTCAGAACCTACGTTACGAGGAGATTGAACGTTCTAGGCTTGATAACGTCAGAACCAGTACTACTAGAAGACATCAGATGTTTGGGGTGAAAATTTCAAGAACGTTAGAACCGATATTACCAGAAGATCAAGCATTCGAAGTCAGAGTCTGAAGAACGTCAAAACCACTGTTGTGAGAACATCAGACGTTTGTGCTTCATAATTTTAGAGCATGGTACAAAGTTAATACGACTAGGCATTTTATCTCTTCTGTGTTTTATTAAAATGCTTAAAAATGCTTTGGAAACATGTGTATAAGAGCTTTTACTTCTGCTACGGTCATACTTTGACGTTAATTTATTGATGCGCGTATGTTTGTTTATCGAAACAAACACCAACCAAGAATTTGTCCAGTAATACAAAGAGCCCAAAATTTGAACTTCACGAGGGACAATGCATTCTGCTACCTACCCCACATGTCACGCCCCGAATATCGAGTATGCGCACATCCCTCGGTGGTCAATAAAATTGCAACATCCTAGGACGCGTCGCTGACCCATTCATTTTATTGCACATGCGGAAGCATATAATAATCCCTGACAACACAAAACGTGGGATAGAAAAGCAGGACATCAATTTTCACAAAACACTCTTTCATAAACAAATTGGTTTATATACAATACTAGTTTATAAACAAGAGCCTAACTCCAAAAAGAAGAGTCACTAAGCCATCTAGGCATAAGACTTTTCAACCGAGACCTCCGAGATCTTCGGGGGTTTTGGGTCTACCAACACACCATCAGGGATGTCAGTGTCAAGGGGGCCAACCATCTCCTCACCCTCAATGGCGAGTGTGTCGAAACCATTCAGGGGACCTTCTCGTTCCCCGTTAGGCCCATGGGCAAAACCACACCCTGAATTGATGAGGTACCAACTCTAGTAGACCCTCATCGATCAAGATCACAGTCACAATGAGCTCACGGAGCCAAAGAGTCCCGGGGACAGGGAAGAAGGTACTTTGCTCGCTAAACCCTCACGGCTGACCAAAATGAACCAGAGGAGCCTCCATTTACGAACCTGAAAAGTTAAGCCCATGATGAGGTGAGACAATGTCTCAGCAAATTCACACCCTAAACCCCGATTAAGAAAAAAATACGCCTAGAGGCAGTCTAACCATACATCACAGAAGACCACCTCGTCTCAGTTCATTCCTGCACATCAGTACAATTCATATCATAGATGCATATAATAAATGCACACATCAATTGGAACGTCTCAACCAATTTCAATCAATCACAACGGTCCCGATTATAACGCCAAATCATTATGACACGTCACATTCTATGCCACACAATTTTGTCTCATAATCAGGCGTGTTTATTTCAATCATTCACATGTTCCAATTGATTACGGCCTCTTGGGCACGGCCTACTCGACATTCGACGGTCTTCTGGCGTAACCATGCATCATCTCACCTCATTGAGCACGACAACATCTACCGATAAACAGCAATCCCAAATGAGCATTGGTTTAGCCTCTACTGCGACCGGCATCCATTGTCAAGGACATTCCATATAGGAGCATCATCCACCTGACCTTCGCCGGTGATAGATTCTCGTAGTGATCACACACACAACCAACATCGGCCAAGGAAATCGTGCCTTGCACTTAAATGCCTCGATTAAAATAACGCACTTGGCTTGTTTTCTTCATATTAAAAACATCCGGTAAAATAATCGTGTGTGGGTACATGATCAGATCGAACCTTAAAAATTGATATCTTTCCTTTTAAAATCCCACTATTTAATATAGTATTTAAAAACATTTTTGGTGTCAAAACCTGACACTCGGTTAAATACCAAAATTTTATAATTTTGAAATAATAACTCAAAATTAACTATCACCACTCAATTTGCACAAATTATCATTCAATTGCATAAACTAATCACACAACGATAATCAGCACGAAATTCCGGCTACCGGCTATCCCGATATAATTTTCGGAAAATATTAAATAATTAAATAAATGCAAATTAATTCAATAAATGCTTAATTAAGCCTAAAACACTAATTTAGCCACTTAATTGCACATAGGAAAATAATGTACTATACTAATTAAATACTACAATCTAATTAACCCTTAACTAATCTAATCTAACCATCTAACGGGCCTAATTAACTAAATAAATCACTAATTAATCTAAACTAACCACCTAAACCATACTTCAGCTAATCTAATTACCCATTAAGTATAATTAACTCCTTAAGTAAGGTTTAGCAAGTAAACTCACCGGATTAGTGACCCGGTGAGTTCACGTTGACAGCGACGCGGAGGTGAGCGAAACACAAACCCATTGTGACACCAAACAAGCTCGGAAGAGGCTAGAAAAGGCTCACGAAGTCTTAGCCCTTGTTGAAACTTCGGCTTCTATCCTGGGCTGGAAGGGGTGGTCGAAGGAGCGACTTTGGCTGGAACTAGCCACGGTGGGACGGCGGCATGAGTAGGGGTCGACGGTGAGGCTTCGGACGGCTAGAGCAGTGATGGAGGTGGTTGGCACGTTTGCGACGCAGGCCTGGCTTCATTGGATGAGGGGTCGGGACAGAGAGGACATGTAGGCTCGGGCTTGCGGGCAGCAGCGACTGGCAACGGCTCGGGCGGCATTCAGCGGCATAGGACGATTGACGGCAAGGCCGGCTAGTCTTCTGTGGCTTTCTTTGGTTTTCTAGCTTTGAAAACAACAACAATGGAGCACAAAAAGGGCAATGAAGAAGAAGATGAAGGGCTACAGCTGAGGGGGACCCAAATAGCCTCAAAGTCTTCCAAAATATCCCAATTCACTCAAGTGGTTGCCCCACCTTGCTCAATCATATCCACAGCCCAAATTCCTCCCTCAAGCTTCCCCTAGAAGCCACCCAAGGTGGTCTAAAATGTTGCACCCCCCATTGCTACAAATTTGAACATTTCCCCTTCAAATCCAATCCAATTCCACTTCAATTTATTCCAATTGATGCCTGAAAATTCTGGCTAAGGCATCCACATCGAATCCATGATTTTTCCTCACCAAAAGATTCAACTTAACGGCCAAAATCGCACACAAGAATGGCCATCTTAATTTTCCGGTTCAAAAACGCCCAAATTTGAATTTTCACCAAAAACTTGGATTTGTCGAAAAATCTTCGGAGGATGAGTTGAGGTACCTAAAAGAAATTTTGACATGACAGAACTTTCAATTTCTGAAATCGGGTCCAATTTCGCTGTTAATTTCAACTGGACGCAATTTTAGCGTAGCCTAATCTATCAGGTAGCTTTTAGGAATTTTTAGCGCATTTGACCCGTGATCGATTATTTTCAAGTTACATTGTACATCTTTGACTCATTGATGACTCTTGGTTGTCGTGAAAATCTCGAGGTTTCAAATACGGGCACATGGTACAGAAATGACAAAAATCGGTTAAGTGCCGTTGATGAGAATTTTGCATTTAGGTGGAATCACCCACACTTTAATCACATGCCTTTGTCAAAACGACCTATATCTGGTCTCTGGTTGATTTTAACAGTGTCGTATTGACCCTTGTAGATTAGCACGGTCGAGCAGTCAATTTCTAATCGAATTCTCAAGTCTATTGCGTTTAGATTCCTCAACGGTTTTACCTGATAAAGTAGTTATCTCGTGAGTGATCAGCTCAGAGAAAAAAATACTATAGGTACATCGATGAAAAGTTCAACTCAATTAATGGAAAACAGAATAAGAAAATCAGGCTGTCACAACTCTTTCCCTTTTATAAAAATTTCGTCATCGAAATTTAAACCATTACAAATCTTAAAAAAAAAGGTGGGGGTATTGTTGTCTCATCGAGTCTTCACTTTCCTAGGTTGCTCCTTCTGTGCCGTGGTGTTGCTAGACCATTTTGACTAAAGGGATCGTCTTGGTACGCAAAACTTGCTCCTTCCAATCTACAATCTGAACTGGTCTCTCCACGTATGACACTCTATCGTCCATGTCTAATTCTTCAAAATTTAGCACGTAGGTTGGGTTAGGTTCATACTTTCTCAACATCGACATGTGGAAGATGTCATACACTTGCGTCAATCTTGGCAGTAACGTAAAATGATATGCTAAAGTCTATATTCTTTCCAGATTCTCAAAGGGTCCAACGTACCTCAGACTCAGCTTCTCTTTCTTGCCGAAGCGCGAAGTACCTCTCATCGGTGATACTTTCAAAAAGACGTTCTCATCGACTCAGAATTCCAATGGTCTTCGACGTTTATCTGCATAGCTTTTCTAACGACTTTAAGCGATCTTTAATTTGTCCCTATTAATTGTAACTGCTTCCACTGACTACTGGACTAACTATGGACCTGTGATCTTTCATTTCCCGTCTTCATACCAACGCACTGGCGTTCTACACGCTTTGCCATACAACGCTTCAAACGGTGCCATCTGAATACTTTGCTTGTAGCTGTTGTTCTAGGCGAACTCGACAATATGAAGCTGTTCCTCCCAATTTCATTTAAAGTCTAACACGTAAGCTCTCAGCATGTCCTCGAGGGTTTGTATTGTTCTCTCAGACTAGCCATTTTTCTGCGGATGATAAGCCGTACTGTACTGTAGCTTCGTTCCCAAGGCAGTCTGCAAAATTTTCTAGAAGGCTGCCGTAAACTTTAGGTCTCGATTAGATGTAATCGTCACAGACACTCCATGAAGACGAACAATCTGACGCACGTACAATTCTGCATGTATATCCAATGAATAGTCCTTTTGTACAGCGATGAAGTGAGCCGACTTCGTCAATCTGTCCACCACAATCCATATGGAATAATTACCCTTCTGACTCCTCGATAAGCCCATCACAAAGTCCATTATGATGTGTTCCCATTTTCACTCGGGAATCTCGAGAGGTTGCAGAAGTCCTCTCAGTTTACAATACTGTGCCTTCACTTGCTGACACGTCAGACACTTGGTAACATGCTTTGCGATATCTGCCTTCATAATTGTCCACCAGTAATGTTGGCGTAGATTTTGATACATCTTAGTACTGCCTAGATGAATGCTATAACTGCTACGATGAGCTTCTTTAAGCTCTGCATTGTCAGGTACACATAATCGTCCATGAAACCTCAGTGTTCCATCTTTAGAAATCTAAAAGTCGACCTTTCTCTTGTCTGTATCCTCTTGCAGGATCTTTTGGATCTCTGGGTCTATCAACTGAAGCGTCTTGATCCGTATTTGCACTTCCGGCTCAATTCTGAAGGTGGCTATAAGATTTGAAAAGTGGCCCACCTCAAATTTGAAAATCGAATCTTAAGCTCATTCGAGTAAGATCCACTCCTTAATCACCATCTGCATAATCGAAGACTTTCAACTCAACACATCTGCAACCTTATTAGCCTTTCCGAGATGATACAGGATCTCACAATCATAGTCCTTGAGAAGTTCCATCCAACGACGTTGTCTCATATTAACTCCTTATGAGAGAATAAGTACTTGAAACTTTGATGATCCGTAAAAATCTGGAACCTTTCTCCGCACAAGTAATATCTCCAAATCTTCAAAATGAAGATAATCACTGCAAGTTCCAAGTCATGCGTCGGGTAATTCAGCTCATGAGATCTCAACTGACGGGACGCATATGCAATGACCCTGCCATGTTGCATTAACACGCAACTCAGTCCTCTAAACGACGCATCACTATAGATCTCATATCCTCCAGGACCAGATGGAATTGTCAACACTGGTGTAGTAGTCAGCTTTTGCTTAAGCTCTTGGAAACAACGCTCGCACTTATCTATCCACACAAGCTTCTCTTCTTTCTTCAGCAGTCGAGTCAACAGTGAGGCTAATGCTGAGAATCCTTCCATAAACCTTTTATAATACCCTGCCAAACCCAAGAAACTTCTAATCTCTGTCACTATCGTCGGTCTTGGCTAATTGATAACTGCTTTAATCTTGGTCGAGTCCACAGAGATTCCTTTGCCTAAAATCACATGACTTAGGAACACCACACAAGTCAACCAAAACTTGCACTTACTGAACTTGGCATACAGTCCATGATCTCGCAGAGTCTGAAGTACTGTCATCAACCGTCTTTCGTGCTCTTTAGGTCTTCTCAAGTATACCAGGATATCGTTGATGAAAACGATCATGAACTGATCTAGATACTCTTTAAAGACTCGGCTCATCAGATCCATGAAAGTGGCTGGAGCATTTGTCAAACCAAACGGCATCACGGTAAACTCATAATGGCCATATCGCATATGAAACGCCATCTTCGGTATGTCTTTCTTTATGATCCTCAGCTGATGATACCATGTCCTCAAGTCGATTTTAGAAAATATCAACACTCCCTGCAACTGGTCAAACAAGTCTTCGATCCTCGGTAGCAAATACTTGTTCTTGATCGTCACTTGACTGAGTTGATGATAGTCGATGCAAAGGCGCAACGAATCATCTTTCTTCTTCACGAACAAAACTGGTGCTCCTTAAGATGATGCACTGGGATATATGAATCCATTATCCAACAATTCCTGCATTTGCACCTTTAGTTCTTTTAGCTTTTACAACGCCATGCGGTAAGGAGCCTTAGAGATTGGCTCCGTCTCGGGGGCTAAATCATGAACTCAATCTCCCTTTTTAGTGGCAGACTTGGAATTCCTTCAGAAACACGTCTAAAAACTCCTGGACCACTGCGATATCCTTGATCTTCAGCTCCTCAACTATCGTATCCACGATAGTCGCCAAGTAACCTTGATAACCCCCGTCTAACAAACGGGTTGCCTCAAGCAACGAGATTAAGGAAATCAAGAGTCCTCCTTGACTCCCAATAAACTCGAAACTTTTACTCGCTAACGGGTTAAACTGAATCACTTTACGATAGCAGTCCATCTTAGCTCTTTGCTTGGTGAGTCAATCTATGCCAATTATCACGTCAAAATCATACATGGTTAGGACTATCAAATCTATCATTCCCTCTCTCTCACCAATAGCTAACTTGCACCCAGGACAGCCTACTGCAGCTAACGCCTTATCCTTTAACGGTGTAGATATACTAACCACCGACTCCAACAATTTAGGACTCAACCCTACTAACTTAACGAACTACTCAGCAATAAACCAATGAGTAGTGCTAGGGTCAAATAAAGCATAAGCAGCATGGTTGTTTAGTGAAACGGTACCTGTGACCACATCAGGCGAGTCCTTAGCCTATCGTCTTGTGATAGCGTACACCTTTCCTTGAGCTGGTGGCTTGTTCAATCCACCTTGCGGTGCATTCGGTGGTGCGTATCCCTAGTTCTGACCCATCGGTGGCGGCGGCAACTGCGATCCCATCAATCTTCTAGGACAATTTCTGGGCATGTGACCCTGCTGGCTAGATTCAAAGCAAGCACCAGGCCTAGAATGGTACGAGGCTGATCTGTGTCACCTTCCGCAGAAGCAACGCACGCCCATCTGGCTCGGCGTTGACTTACCTATTCCACCCTTCCTATTAGGTGGAATAGGATATCTTCCTCCGGTCATAGGTTTCTTCCCAAACCTATTTCCATGCCTATTCAACCCAAACCGCGACCTAGATGCTGTGGCTTGTTCGTTCAAATTCCTTTTGATCAGCTAGGCCCGCTCATACAAGTCATTATAGTCTTTTAGATTAAGTGGTACCAGCAGGTTTTTCAGCTCCAATCAGAGGCCATTCCTAAACCTCTTAACTTTGTCTACTGGGTCTTCTATCTGTCTCGGGGTGTATTGAGATAATTCTACAAATTTGGCCTCGTACTGATACACTGTCATCATCCCTTGACGGAGGTGCTGGAATTCCTCCATCTTCTGTTCCCTAGCGCTGTCAGAGAAGTACTTGTCGTTGAAAGCTTCGATGAAGACGTTCCACCCCTGGACCTCGCTTTCTAGGAACACTATTCCTTTGGTGGCCTTCCACCCAGTGCTGGCATTACCTTGCAGTTGATAGACTGCCATGAGACCTTCTCTTCCTCTGTGCACCTCAGCAATGCAAATGCCTTCTCCAAGTCCTGGATCCAGAAGGTTGCATCTTCGGGATCTCTGGCTCTTATGAACCTCGGCGGGTTCAACTTCAGGAACTGCCCTACAAGCTTATGCGTCGGCCTCTCAACAATTACGTTCCCAGGTGGAACTTCAATAGGTGTGGCTACGATAGCGACAGTAGCATTGGCAGCAACAGTAGCAGCGACTGTAGCGGCGATGGTAGTGACGACGGCTTGATTCTGGGCCTGTTGCCCCATCAAATTTCCTAGAGTCTTGAGCGCTTAAACGATCCTATCTATTCTTGGATCACTAGGTGCTGCTACACCTGCACTGACCTGCGGCGATGCTACTCCACTCGTGCTTGGCCTGCGCCTGTGCTCTCTCTCAGGTCCATACCCTTGTCAACGTCTTACCCTGAATAATGGATCCTATGGTTCTCTTTCTAGGCATTCTCTGCTCCTGATCACTCATCTCGCAGACTCTCTATAGAACCTGCTTTCCAATTCCATGCAGAATTAGAAACTGAGTGACCACACAAACAAGCTACCAATTAGCTACCAATCAGCTATCAATCACATGCTTATGCATAATAAAAGGCCTTTCCTACTAATTATCCCGTAACATATCGCACATTATCACTCCAAACACTAACCAGTCCTCATACCACTTTGGGCGGGGATGTCACGCTCTGAACCTCGAACATTCGCGCAGCTCTCAGTGGTCGATAAAATTACGACGTCCCAGGACGCGTCGCCGACCCATTCATTTTATTGCACATGCGGAAGCGTATAATAATCCCCATACAACACAAAACATGGGATAGAAAAGCAAGACGACAATTTTCACAAAACGCTCTTTCATAAATAAACTAGTTTATATACAATACTAGTTTATAAATAAGAGCCTAACACCAAAAAGAAGAGTCACTAAGCCATCTAGGCATAAGACTCCTCAACCGAGACCTCTGAGACCTCTAGGGGTTCTGGGTCTACCACGACACCACCAAGGATGTCGGTGTTAAAGGGGCCAGCCATCTCCTCACCCTCAGCAGTGGGTGCGTTGAAACCATCCAGGGGACCTTCTCGTTCCTTGTTAGGCCCATGGCGAAACCACGTCTTGAATCGATGAGGTACCAACTCTAGTAGACCCTCATCGATCAAGATCGTAGTCACAATGAGCTCACGGAGCCAGGGAGTCCTGGGAACAGGGAAGAAGGTACTCTGCTTGCTAAACCCTCACGGCTGACTAAAACGAACCATAGGAGCCTCAATCTATGGACCTAAAAAGTTAAACCCACGACGAGGTGAGACAATGTCTCAGTGAGTTCATGCCCTAAACTCCGATTATGAAGAAAATACGTTTAGAGGCAGCCTAACCATACATCACAAAAGACTCACTTCACCTCAATTCTTTCTTGCACGTTAGTACAATTCATATTATAGATGCATATAATAAATGCACACATCAATTGGAACGTCTCACTCAATCTCAATCAATCACAGGGGTCCCGATTATGAGGCCAAATCATTATGACACGTCACATTCCGTGCCACACAATTTTATCCCATAATTAGACACGTTTATCTCAATCATTTACACGTTCCAATTGATTACGGCCCCTCGGGCACGGCCTACTTGACGTTCAGCGGTCTTCTGGTGTAACCATGCATCGTCTCACCCTATTGAGCACGACAACGTCTACCTCTAAACGGCAATCCAGAATGAGCATCGATCCAGCCTTTACTGCGACCGACATCCGTTGTCAAGGGCATTCCACATAGGAGCATCATCCACCTAACTTTCGTCAGTGACGGATTCTCGTAGTGATTACGCACACAACCAACCTTAGCCAAGGACATCGTGCCTTGTACTCTAACGCCTCAATTAAAATGACGAACTTGGTATGTTTTCTTCGTATTAAAAACATCCGATAAAAATAATCATGTGTGGATACATGATCAGATCGAATATTAAAAATTGATATCATTTCTTTTAAAATCCTACTATTTGATATAGTATCTAAAAGCATGTTTGGTGTCAAAACCTCGACTCCCGATTAAATACCAAAACTTCATAATTTTGAAATAATAACTCAAAATTAACAATCACCACTCAATTTGTATAAATTATCATTCAATTGCATAAACTATTCACATCACAACAATCATAATGAAATTCCGGCTACCAGCTATCCAAGTATAATTTTCAAAAATATTAAATAATTAAATAAATCACAAAATTAATTAAATAAATGCAAATTAATTCAATAAATGCTTAATTAAGCCTAAAACACTAATTTAGTCACCTAATTGTACCTAGGAAAATAATGTACCATATTAATTAAATACTACAATCTAATTAACCCCTTAAGCAAGGTTTAGCAAGTAAACTCACCGGATTAGCGAGCTAGTGAGTTTACGGCGACGATGACGTGGAGGTGAGTGGATCACAAGCCTATGGTGACACCAAATGAGACTTGAAAGAAGCCGGAAAAGGCTCACAAAGTCTCAGCTCTTGCTTGACACTTCGGCTTCTATCTTTGGGCTCAAAAGAAAGGGCGGTCAAAGGGGTGGCTTTGGTGAAATGGCCCTGGCGGTATGGCAACGTGAGCAGGGGTCGACGACGAGGCTTTGGACGGCTAGAGCAGCGACGGAGGTGGCTGGCATGGTTGCAACGCGGGCTTAGCTTCGTTGGACGAGGGCTCGGGATGGAGAGGACCCGCAGGCTCGGGCTCGTGGGAAGCAACGACTGGCGACAGCTCGGGCGGTGTTCGGTAGCACAGGGCGGTCGGTGGCAAGGTCGACTGGTCTTCTACGGCTTTCTTTGGTTTTCTATCTTTCAAAACAGCAACTATGGAGCATTAGAGGGGCAAGGAAGAAGAAGATAAAGGGCTGCAACTAGAGAGGGCACTCAAATGGCCTCAAAGTCTTCTAAAATATCTCAATTCACTCAAGTGGCTACCCCACCTTTCTCAACCATATTCACAACCCAAATTCCTCCCTCAAGCTCTCCCTAGAAGCTACCTAAGGTGGTCTAAAATGTTGCACCCCCCAAAGCTACGAATTTGACCTTCAAATTCCAATTCCACGTCAATTTATTCCAATTGATACCCAAAATTTCCGGCTAAGGCATCCACATCGAATCCATGATTTTCCCTCACCAAAAGATCCAACTTGACGGCCAAAAATGCACCAAAAAATGGCCATCTTCATTTCCCGGTCCAAAAACGCCCAAATTTGAATTTTCGCCAAAAACTCGGGTTGTCCAAAAATCTTCGGAAGATGAGTCGACGTTTCTAAAATAAATCGTGACTTGACAGAACTTTTAATTTCTGAAATCGGGTTCAATTTCGTGGTTAATTTCAACTGGAGGTGATTTTAGCGTAACCTAACCTACTGTGTAACTTTTAGGAATTTTAGTACATTTGACCCGTGATCAATTATTTTTTAGCCATATTGTACATTTTCGACTCATTGGGGACTGTCGGTTGTCACTAAAATCTCGAGATTTCAAATACGAGCATAGGGTATAGAAATGACAGAAAAATCGGTTTAATGCCGTTCAACAAGAATTTTGCAACTAGGTGAAATCACCCACACTTTAATCACATGCCTCTGTCGAAACGACATATTTCCGGTCTCTGGTCAATTTTGACGGTGTTATATTGACCTTTGCAGATTAGCACGATCGAATAGTCGATTTCTGATCGAATTCTCAAGTCTATTGTGTTAAGATTCCTTAACGACTCCATCTGATAAATTAGTTATCTTGTGAGTGATTAGCTTAGAGAAAAAAGACTATAGCCGCGTTGATAAAAAGCCCAACTCAATCAGTCGAAAACAGAATCAGAAAATCAAGTTGTCACACCACATTTCTTTTCGAAGGAGAAAAATGTGATCCGGAATGATCTGGTAGATGGTGTTGGTGAAAAGAACTCCAGAACCAATGTTCACAACAGAGATTTGTTTGTCAACCACTGTGGGCACATATGTATCGCCCTTGCCGTGGTGCATACTTCCCTAGAAATCAACCCCAACGTGCAAGTCGAATATTTAGGCCTAGTTGTGCTATCATGGTTCCCTGCCAAAGGAGGCCCTAATTACTTATTGCCCTTGTCAGGGTATAGTCCCTCGTTTCGTTAATAAACTCAGATTCTCCAACCTCATGTCGTATTTCATGCCAAAGTTCCCACTAGACACTTGCATATTCATTCTAGAATTAATGGTGATATATGTTGTGATCAAAATAAATATTGGTGGCTGCTTACGAAGTATGAACTTTTATGCTTAATATCCTTACTATTTAATAAAACATAGACATCAAATTAACCTATGTATCCAATCCATCAAGTGACTCCTACGTTCCATGACAAAATCTCTAGACAACCCAAAATCGGCTAACTTCGCTATGAAGTTTTCAATCACTTAAATGTGACATACCTGATTAACTCACTCAAGTTATTATATGTTTGGAGATGTCATATATCGAATTTCACTTATCCTTTGGCATACAAGCAAGCACTTTTCTAAAAGGTCATCGATCCTAATAGTGCTCTAGCTAGAGCTAGGGCTTAACTTTGAAATACCAAAGTAAAGTAATTTATTCATCTACAAATTAATTCTAATAATCTCTCCCTCATTGTTGAGGTCGAGAGTTTGAAACCCTGCGTTGCTAGCGCTTTAAGTAGGGGGCCATGGCGGTGGGTTGTTGTGCTAGTCTCCCCCGAGGTATAGAGGCCTAGCCCTCAGGAGCCATTTGAGCACGGGAGGCAAGTGGCGGAGTCCTCGGTTACAAAAAAAAAAAAAAATAATTCTAATATATATACACCTATTTTTCCCCTATTTAATGTAAAATTCATTCTTGCGCCCCTTCACCATCCTAAAAACTTCTCAAGAACCGCACCTTATCTGAACATCTTGGTCCTAAGGACCACTCTCCACTCTCGTCGGATTTGGTCATTACAACTAAGATGTTGCTTGTCTTCACATAACTATAATTTGGACCATCCTATGTATTGTTGCTTGGAACACATGGATCACATTGCCAGCTCTATTTATTTAGGCAATACGTCCCCTTGGTATCATCGATAGATTTCATTGTAACTTATACCATAATAATAACGGTTTTGTTTTTGAGGATTTTAATGGTGTGAAAATAGACAAAACACTTTATATGTACAACTTGAAGTGATATTGAGAAATGAAGTATGCCAAGCAAAGTGTAGCCTTTTACTTTTTGGGGATAAACCAAATGAAGAGAAGCGCATTAACCATCAAAATTGCATCTTCAAGTGCTCATTGAAGAAAACGCTATCTTGTTCCTCTCAGATTTTCACAAAAAGCTTCTTGAAGCTCAATTTTCAATTATTTGTCAATTGTGAAATCCTTTTGTTAGCCGCTTGGCAAATTCTCAATTTTGACTCAAGGAGAAACCACCATCGATCACGGTTTGAGCGCTGCTAAGAACTTCCCACAGACCTTTATATACATCGATGTTGGACAAGGATGTACTAGATGACCCGTTGTCGTTGAGCGAAAGCCAGTTGCCATAGGTTTGGTCGAGTCAGATGGGATCATAAACATCATCTCTGTACCTAGTGAGGGCATTTTCATAAACAATTGATACGCTCAGCCATCACCGCCACGATGACACCAACTGCCATGTTCCTTATCTAGTCCATCTCGAGGTCCTTGTTGGCGTGACTCTCGTTGTTCTAGTTGAGCGCCAATACAACCCTGCCACTTCAAGTTTTCCAATTGATAATTTTTTATTTGATGGGCCAAATTAAGCTTGTCCGCCCATGTTGGGCCAAAACTTGGCCTGTAAATGAAGGGCCAATAAGAGGAAATGATAGTTATTTTCTAAGTGAAAATAAATGTAATATATAAAATTAAAAGAAAAGGAGATAATGTTACATGTAGCGTTTCAGAGAAAAAATACACTTTCTATTTTTCTTTCCCTTGAAACAGTATACTCCCTATTGAAGAACAGAACTCCAGGGCTTCAAACAATTCTTCTAAGACTACAATAGTACTTAGTTTGTGGCAAACAAGGTATGTTCGTCTCCATGATATATCTTTTGATCGGTATTACATGTTTCTCAGGTACGTTTTCCGCGTTCATTTTCGGTATTTGATCGAGTATCGATTCTACTTTTTTAGGAATTTGTTTCCCTACATTGGTATCAGAGTAATGCTATTCATGTTTCCCAATCATTGTTGATGTTTATAAATTGTTTTTGGCTGAAATTTTGAGAAACGTTGCCAATAGACGCTCGAGGATGGAAATCCCGACATGCCAGTATTGTTTGCCCCCCTTTTTTAATTCTCGGTGAATTAAAACTCGTTTTTGATAGTGCAAGGTTGTAGTTTTCATTGAGATGAGAAAAATGACGGGTGGCCTACTACTAGGGGCCGCCAGACATGCTACCATGCCAGACATGCTGCCATGCGTGGCTAGAAGAATAAGCCTTGTTGGTGTGTGCATGCACCAAAACGATTTCTAGGACGCGTGCGGTGCATGCACTTGCGAAAACTGCTGGCATGTGCATGCCACGAGCGAGGTAACTGTCCCGTGCGTGCGCCACACGCGCCAGCTAACGTCATGATGTTAGTCGTCGATTGCCCACGCATGCGCGGGGTACGTGTTGGTGACGTCACGATGACGTCACCTAGTTTTTTTTTTTTTTTTTTTTTTTTTGGTTAGTCCTACTCTATGCCTATTCTACACTCACTCTCAGACTTTTGCCCTGCCTCTTGCAGACCGTGGGAGTCGAAACCCACTCCTGAAACTTACGCGTCCCCACCCCATCCCCTCCTGAGAAGGTGGGGATTTGAACCCCTCACCTCCCCCTTCCATGTTGGAAGGGTGGCCACTGGGGCGAATCCCAGTGGTTGACGTCACCTAGTTGGGTCAATCGGTTTGACTCGACTCAACCCAGTCACCGTTGATTGTTGACTTTGTTGACATTGTTGACTGTTGACCGTTGACCGTTGAACCCAAAAAAAAAATAATAATAATACGGAGAATGTGTTTGCTTTTCAATTATGTCCCTATGGATTATAATTAATTATTTTTTCATCTGCATTTGTTACAGGAATAATGTCTCCCCTTCGTAAGCGTACACCTATTCGCGTGCAATCAGAAAGATAAAAGACGAGGCTTGCAAGGATGATAGTTGAGTTAGCTAATTATCAATGAGAAAGTGGTAATTTAATTGAATATGTTCTCAAGGTCAATAAAAAGATACAATAAGTCATTTGGAAGGGTTATCCCATGCCGGTTTTTGAGATGATGCGATTCTCCATTAACACCCTTCCATCTGAATGGCAATGAGTGTTGAATCGCCTATGGGAGGTCAACATGATTCCTGATTATAAAAAGCTTGTAGTGGCTTTTTTTAAAGAATATTATAGGATTGAAATCACAAAGACTTCAATCCAAGGAATGAATTCAATCCCACAAGGGATGAATGTGCAAAGGAGAATCTATTTTTTCGTGGTTGCCAAATGTGCCTAAAGAATTTTCAAAGGAAATTTCCAAGAAATTAAAAAAATCCTTCCATGTTCATAGTTTGACTTGGCATTAGCTGTTTCTAGTGGTATTTACTTAGTATGTTTTATGTATATCTTATGTAGATAATTTCTACCATGTTGATGTCGTTGTAGCAATTGATGTATTGGTTACATTATGTGGAAATATTTTTATTCTATCGTTAAGAGATATTCAGTGTCAATTGCTTTTGTTATTATTAATTGTTGTGGGTAGTTCATAGAAGTTTCTATAGCTTCAAAGAACTTATTTTGCGTAGAAGATTATATTAATGATAATTTCAAGTTATGATTTTTGGATGACGATTGGAAATATAGTGACCTTTTAATTCTGAAACCTTATTTGAAATTATTCATTAATATAATAAGTTTATCCAAAATGGATGCATAAATGAGAGGCGTTAATAATTCATGCATGCGTCTGATATGTTCAAATCCAATGGCTTCAGTAACTAAGAGCATAGTCACTGAATTGAACAAATGTGAGAAGCTGAACACTGATAATTATGAAAGGGATAAGTGTAATAGGAGTCTTAAAACTTGTCATGAAAATACAATCAAGTCCTAAAACTTGCAAAAAATGCAATCAAGTCTTAAAACTTGTTAAATTGTTTCAATCGAGTCCTAAAGTTAACACTTTGTTAACTTTTTTAATGGAAAATGCTGACGTGGCATTTAAAATTAATTTTTATTTTCCATGTGGCTTTTTAAATTATTTTTTATTTAAATTGGATTTAAAAACTAGAAAATAAAAGCTAAAATTTATTTAAAAAACAAAACAATTCAAAAAAAAAAAAAAAAAAAGGTCGGCATTTCCTTCGTCGTCGTCCATCGTCAAAGGGGTTGGCAACGCCGCCCCTCCGGCGATGGGCGGCGGCGGCGAAGAGGGAGGAGCTGCCTTTTTTTTTCAATAATTTTAAAAAATAAATTTTAGCTTTTCTTTTTAGTTTTAAATCTATTTTTTTATAAAAATTGAATGAAAAATAATTAAAAAAGCCATCTGAAAATGAAATTTTAAATAATTAAAAAATTAATTAATAAATACCAATAAATGCAACTTAAGCAGGAAAAACCTAATTAAATACCGAAACGGGCCCAGAAAAATTTCAGACCTAACTAGATAAATACTATGACCTATCTATTTGCTAATTGCATTACTCTAACCGCCTTATATGCATAAACAATTAACTAAATTGCTAATTCGTTCTAACTAACCACCTAATCCAAGCTTAACCTAAATTAATCAACCCTTAAGCATACTTAACTCCCTAAACAGGGATTAGTGAGTAAACTCACTAGATTTGTGAGCTGGTGGGTTCACTATGACGGGGACGCGAAGGTGGGCTACAAACTCTAAAGCAAGGGCACTAAGCGGGGCGAGGAGAGGCTCGGAAATGGCCCTCAAAGGTCCAAAACCCTTGATGGGTTCAGCTTCTGTTCTTGGTCGAACTAGCTGGAACCAACGGCCAATTATGGCCGAAATAGCGAGGAATGAGCAGCGGGACTTTTGGCAGCTAGACAGCGACGTACGCTCCGACGATGGCCTGGTGGATGGCGAGCAACTACTGGATATCGCGAGATGCGGGATAGCATGCAGGCGCGAGCGAGCAGTGGCTGGCGGACGAGCGAGCTCGGGTGGCGCAAGCGGTGGCTTTGGCAGACGGACAGGCTGCTCGACGAAGGAAGGAGCTGCTCTGCTCGGTATTCTGGTTTTTGGAGACTTCAAGCTTGTTGGAAATGGAGGAACCGACTAGAAAGGAGAAGAAGGGGATAGCCAAAGTCTTGAGGGTCCCTCCATGCTCCATCCTATCTCTTTTATATCCTTGAAGAGGCCCCACATGGATGGCTGGCTTCCTCAGCACACTTGCAACAGCCAAACTTTCTTTAGAAGCTAATGAAGAGGTCCAAAGGTGGTGGACCAAGGGGGCTACGAATTTTGGACAAGTTTCCCCCAGATTGGATCAATCTTCCTCCAATTGAAGTCAATTTCGGCCCTATAAAATCCACGAACGTGTCCTCGATCAAATTGACATTTTTCCGTGCCAATAGAACCAATTTGAATCCCAAAAACACAATAAAAAACGATCCCCTGAATTTTCCAGAAAACAATGGCCATATCTTAACTTTTCGCTAAAAATCTTTGTTTGCAAAAAAATGTTCGGAGGATGAGTTTACGTTCCTAAAATGACTCATGACATGACAAAAACTTTCAATTTCTGAAATTGGATTCAAATTCGCGGTTAATTTCAATCTGACGCGATTTTAGTGTGACCTAACCTATCGGGTAGCTTTTAGAAATTTTTAGTGCAAATAACTAGTGATCGATTTTCTTCGAGTCATAATGAACCTCTTCGACACATTGGCGATTTTCAGTGGTCGTGAAAATCTCGAGATTTTGAATACGGACACAAGGTACCAAAATAACATAAAAATCGGTCTAGTGCTGATCGACGAGAATTTTGCAATTTGGTGGAATCACCCACGTTTGATTACCTATCTCAGTCGAAACGACCTATCTCTAATCTTTAATTGATTTTTAACTGTGCCGTAATGATCTTTATAGATGAGCACGGTTGAGTAGTCGATTCTTGGTCGAATTCTCAAGTCTATTACATTAAAATCCCTTAATGACTTCCCTAGATAGTCTAGTTATCTCATGAGTAATCAGATCAGAGAATAGCATTATAAGCACGTCGATGAAAGGTCCAATTTATTCTATTGAAAACATGACTGAAATTTCAGAATGTCACACAAGCAACAATAATGTACACTAAAAATCTAAAATATCATGTCATATATACAAAGTATAATTTTGTCAAAAATATAGTTGCACGAAAAGATATGAACTTACAGTACATATCTATGAATAGAATAGTAGCGAAGTCAATACCTAGAGATGTATTCTGTGGCCGTGTAAAATCTTTGGGACTATGTAGAAGCCAATGTACTGAATATTGTAATTTCCCTTAAGTGTTCACATTTAATAAATTTATGTTTTCATTATTAATACTTATGGATCTTTATTTCACGTTTATACATCTTAATACTTAGTGCATCATATAAAATTGAAAAGATATGCCGGACAGATAAGAGATTAGCCCACTCACACGGGTAATTACATTTATTTACTATGTGATAAATAGAGATAAGATGGTTTTTAAGCTTATTATCTAGGTGATAATCGATAATTCAAGTTTAAAATATAAATGTCACATTAACTGAGTGTTAAGATGAGGACATAATATCTACTATATCCAAAAATAAAATAACCAACATATTTTACTTTATCTGTCTTTGATGCTAGATGTGAGTTGTGATGAATTCTGTGAAAGAGTAAATATGTGAAATCAAGTTAGACGTTAGATATGTCTAAATTATCATCTACACAGTATTGAAGGTGTAGACGAAATGGGTTAATACCGTAATACGTATTTCGTACTACGTATGCATTAAACAACCAACAAGAGTAGCAAAAGTTTTGATCTCAACTTTTATGCTGTGTGAGACTCTTGAGGAAACTAGTTCCTCAGTTAAGTGTCCTCATAACTTTTACTTATTCTCAAGATTTCTATTTAATGTTTGTTATCTTAGAATGTTGCCAATGATCATGAATTGATTCAATCTAATGGAACAATTCTAGAAAAGCAAATTGAATTGAAATTAAAAGTTTTAAGAAAATAGGAAGATTGAGTTTAGAGAATCACATTTTAATTTTGTATTCACTGGTCGATCAATTATAATTGTTTTGAGATAATCATAATTGTGAAATAACTATATCATTATTAAAAAGAGATAAAGAGAAATATAAATGTGATCGATCAATCTATGGTACCGCATACTATATCTACTTAAAAACGTGATGCCTATTATGAGTTGCTATATATTCCTAACAGATGTATGGCAATGATATCTCAAAATATGCTGGTCGCACAGATTATTTACTGGTATGAATGTTGCAAAGAGATGAAGAAATAGTTCTATTCGATCCACCATTTGCGAGTGGGAGATGATAATTTTTTATTTGATGGGCTAAATTAAGCCCGTCCGCCCATGTTGGGCCAAAACCTAGCACGTAAGTAAAGGGCCCATAAGAGGAAATGACAGTTATTTTCTAAGTGAAAATAATTACAATATATAAAATAAATAAAAAATGAGATAATGTTACTAGTAGCGTTTTAGAGAGAAAATATGCTTCTCCGTTTTTCTTCCCCTTGAAATAGTATACTCTTTCTTGAAGAACGGAACTCCATGGCTTCAAATTTTTCATCTGAGACTGCAACGGTGCTTAATTTGTGGCAAACAAAGTATGTCTGTCTCCGTGATATATCTTTCGATCGGTGTTATATGTTTCCCAGGCATGTTTTTGCATTCGTTTTTGATATTTGATCATTCGAGTATCGGTTTGATTTTTTTTAGGAATTTGTTTCCCTACACCAACGCTCAACAACCATCGATTGAACCTCCTCTCACCGTGCACAAGGCTCGGAATTGCACTTTCTTTAGTGAGGTGTGCCCTCGTTGTCACTAGGTGAGGCTCGAACTTATCAGGTTTGGCAAGGGTCGAGCCACACCAATGGCAGGGCAAGGTTGCCTCATCAAAGGGGGACGAGGTTTGCCCTTGCCTCTGGCCTGCCTCTGGCCTGTCTCGCTAAGGTCCGACCATTGGCTAGAGGAAGAAGGAAGGGAAGGAAAAACAAAAAAAGAATGAGAAAGAAAAGAAACAAAAAGAAAAAGAAAGAAACCATAAATAAATACATAATTCGAAAAAACATTAAAATATTTTGTAAAATTATCAACGTTAGCACATGTCACATTGCCCGGCATCCAATATCAGTGATTCCTAATCAAAATTGATCGGGTGGACTATATTGATACAATTACAAAAAGTTTAAAACTCAATTAGCAAAAATAAAAAAAAAAATTATGATTAAATTGACATAATTATAATAGATTTATGATTTTTTTAGTAATTTATCGAGTGTTTTAGTCAAAGCTATTAACTATTTTTGAATTCCGAATTACTTCACACGCTCAAGGTCTAATCCAACGTCGTACCGCCCAACTTGCTTCAGGAACCCTGATTCAATTCCGTAGATGGTACCGTCCAAAACTGTCCAAAACCCTCAACTCTGTGAAGATGATGCATTCATACAGAAGAATCAACAATGCAGAAGCTTTTGGTACAGAAGAATTGAAGAATGCAGGAATAGGAAGATATAGATGTAGAGATCGAGATTGATCAATGAAGAACTCTGTATATTCTCTTCTGTACTTGATCACAATGTACTTCAAGATCTTTACATCAATTGAAAGGAAAAAACTCTATATTGATTTCATACTCTCATCTATCTTCCTCTGTATCTTTCTGTAGATTCAGAGAAGAAGAATGAACATATCAGAAAAATGACTTGAGAACTTCTCTCTTTCTCTACAAAGTTATATATCTTTCTCATTTAGGAAGATGAAGACTAACAGAAAAACTAACTTCTGTTTTCACTTTATAACTGACCAACGACTTCATATATCTTCATAGAGGTAATCCGCAATCCATGTTTATCCTCTTTGACAGATTTTCCATCGTTGATCACAAACTTCATTACTCTTTATCTCAGCCGTTTATTTCCACTGATATCAGTCACAGTTACTTCTTTTCTTCTTGCTTGTATTGGCTTCACTTGTTTTTCTCTTTTGCCAACTTCGGCAGCCTTGGCAGCATCAGCCTTCGCTGCATCCTCTGTTCTAACTTCAGCAGCCTCAGCAGCATCCTCTGCTCTCTGTTTATATATGATCTTAACAAACTCCACACCAGAAATGGAAGGTACTCTACTTGCCGGTTTTGCGACACCACCTGTATATAGTCTGCTTGGGGGATCTTCAGGACCTCCCCATACCAAAACTTACGGTAGTAGATAGTGACCCGACACGAATGTATACGTTTGAACGCGGGGGATTCATCTTTCTGTCACAAAAAAAGAAGGCCCTGATCAAGTATGTGTTGCTTTTGCCTCCCTCAGGTTTTAGCGTGCAACCGTTTTTCGTTCCGCTCAGTAAATTCCTTAAATTATTGATCTGTTGTCATCGGGCCTTCTGATAACGTCCTTGCTTTCTTCCAAGCCTGTGTATCCACGCCCACCTCATAGAGTATGTTGCTCCATCATCGAAGTATGTATGAGGCGCCCTACAGTCGATACTTGGAAAAATTAGATCCATATAGTCTATTTATTCTCAATTTCTGCCATAGCAGCTCAAGAACTTAAAAGCGTTCATCTCTTATCGGGCCTTTGACCATTGTGATTAATTAGGTGTGAATATTTTTTTTTTTAAATTAATCCTCTCTCATCAATCTCGACCATACACCCTTGTTAGAACTGGAGTACAAGTTTGGTTTCTTGTTTATCATTTTGCTTCTCTCTTCTTATCGTTTTATTTTATGGTTTTCTCTTCTTTTTTTTTTTGGTCAGTCCTACTCTATTCCTACTCTACACTCACTGCAGACTTGTGCCCTGCCTCTTGCAGGGCGTGGGAGTCGCAACCCACTCTCGAAACTTACGCGTCCCTATCCCTATCCCCCCTGAGAATGTGGGGATTTGAACCCCTCACCTTCCCCTTCCATGTTGGAAGGGTGGCCACTGGGGCGAACCCCCAGTGGTTTATTTTATGGCTTTCTCAATGTGAGAGAGAGAGAGAGAGAGAGAGATGTATTTTGTTGGGCTGGAGCTACCGGCTTCAGTCGCGGGCTAATAAAGAAGCAAAAGACGCACACGAGAGGAGCAACATCGATCAATATATATGATTGAAGGCCCATATTACTATTAGCTTTATACTAGTACCCAGGATGTGAGGTGGCAGGAATATGAAAAGTTCACATTGGATATAATAATAATTCATTTAAGTTGACTATTCAGTTGAATTTGGTCTGGTCAAGTATAACTGCTAGATTTAGACTTTGGGCTCTCTCTTGTTGTTCCACTTGATTTATATTATAACAAGGAGGGAGACCACAAAAAAATTTGACCAACAGGATTGCATATGGGAAATAAATTGAGATAGAATCTGGCTCTAATACCATGTTAAAATGTTCAACCCAAAAAATCAAGTGATATGAAACATTTTAACACAATTTCTAAACATTAAACAATGTCTTAATATAACAGTCAAAAGTTTTAAAACAATTAACATTGATTCCACAAACTTTCTATGCACAATAGTCCCGCATTAATAGAATCAAAGTTAAATCGTCTGTCAATATATACTCATTATTTCGAGGTATCGTTAACTCATGTCTTTGAGCGAAATTGAATCTAATTAATTAGGTGAAATCAGTACTCACTACGTAATTATGGAATGAGTTAATTAGGTGAAATCAATACTCGTATTATTATTCCTAAATGGTCCCTAATAGGAAGAAAAGCATTGGACTAGTTACACAATGCATCACCACACTCGAGAACAACAAATAATGAATTTTGCTTCAATAATGCACATCGCACTACGATTAAAGAAATTAAAAAGCAAAGACTTTGCTGTAGTAAAAATGAGTTTTGCTTTAGACTCATTTTATTCGACCAGGAAAAAGAATATTGGTTGATGATTCTTCATTCAAAGAGGGAGAAATTTTGTGGAAAATGGTTTTCTTTTTCAAAAAAGAAGAAAAAAAGGAATATGAGAGCGGAGTCATCAAAAGTTGGTTTCAATTGTGATAACGATATGATTTTTGTGTTCATATTGACAGAGTAAAAAATATTAAAATCATTAAAAAAAATAAGATTATAAAAAATTTTGTGCATCTTTTTCTGCCTGAACAAAGGATTTATACTTCGTGTGCTAACACCAGATGTTTTCCAATTACAAAAGAAAGTAAAATGGCAATGGAGTTGACCTTAACTTTGGCTCATCATCTACCATGAGACAACAGCATAATCGTTGCCAAGATTTGCTTTAAGATATCCTTTCATCTAGTGACTATGTATCTTCTTCTTTTCAATGTTTATATCGAACCATATCTTAATCTTATTATTTAGTTACTCCAGTTGCTCTCGACAATGTCTTGGTAGGAGCGATTATGGTTATCTAATTATCAGAAAAATGTCAGCATTCATTTAGGTTCTCTTTATTTAGCTAGCGGTGGAAGCCAATAACTTAGCGAACATTCTATTTGCGTAAAAGAGATGACGCTAGTTAAACTTTAATCTCCTTATCTTCTCTCCACTTTATGGTGTCAATTATTCGGTGACAACTGATGATCAATAGTCATCAGAAGTAATTTGACTCTCCCTTGTCTTTTAAATAAATTAGTAAGGCTTTTGTCAATTCTCATGATAGACCAACATAGTCACAAGAGAATAGACGATAAGGCATTCAGGACACACTTTCTACGTCACAAGTGTTTTGACTCTGTGGTTCTGTTGTTGCGTCCGGTGCTTGATCAAAGTTCCCCAAATTCAAAGGGACATCACATAAATATGTTACAATATGCGCAAATTCCTGCTGGTCTAAGATCATTAACAGGTTTGTTTTTCGGATTTACTCGCTAAATATGAGCCCTCATTTTTTTTTTTAATAATTCCCGCCATTGATTGCTGTGGATGGGACTATTCTGTGGCGCATCGGTGGATACTTTTTTGAAGAATCAGGCAATGGCACTGTGATGCCAGCGGTGCGCATCTTCTCCGGTCAAGTAGGTCTCCTAGTCAATGCAACAAGTTGTTGCATTGGAACCCTCAAATAGCAACTCTACCCCGAATTCTAAGAATTAAATAAGATGGGGTTCCCTTTTATCCGGATATAAACATGTTTGCATTATTAACAGTCAAGCTCAAGTCTGGTGTCCATAACCTTTTAACGATGCTTTTGTGTGTATCCCTAGTTGCTTGTGAGAACTACTACGACAGAACCACCAGGATACATATATAATTTGAGCTTATCAGGTACATTAATCTCTCGTCTTTAAATAATCTCAATCTACCCCCTCGAAATTGCGAAATTGCTGCTGCTTAATCAATGGGGGATTCCAGCTGAAATCTCCCCTGAAGCCCAAGAACATACCGCGAGGGCCTGCTAACGCCAATTACTCCATCCATGGATAACCCCAACCTCTAAATCACCGCCTCCCAAACTCAACATGGAATTCCCAATTCCGCAGCAATAGGAAAGCCATAAACTGACATCATAAATGGAGAAAGGAGCGACAAAGAACAAAAGGTTATCATTGTTGCAAAGCGAGTTTTGAAGATTCAATAACAGAAAAGAAAAGGGAAATGGTTTACGCAATTAATAGTACAAATTTGCGGACAAATGTCAATTTCTACCTTAAAAGATGACAGCTTTTCTGGATTGAAAAAGTTCTGCTACCTTGCCAAAGGGGCACTACCAGAATGGAGCTCCAAGGAGGTCATTTCAGGAGAACCCCTTGCTTCGCTCACCAAAGACTCCTTCAACTCTATCAACACTTGATTTATGTCCGGCCTTTGAATCGCCATTGGTTGTGTACAAGACATAGCAATCTCCACTACTTTCCAAGCCGAGTTGACGTCAAATTCTCCTTGCAACCTTGGATCCATAATGCTCTGCATATCGCCACTTTCAACGATCGGAATCAACCATTCAAGTATGTGCATGCTAGCACTACCATCTCGGCTTCTCATTATTGTAGGTCGGCCCGTGATCAACTCAAAGAGTATGATTCCAAAACTATAAACATCACTCTTCTTGGTTATGTTTCTGGAGGATTGAAACCTGTGAGGAGGAATTAAAAAAAACAAATGAAGGATCTTTAAATCAAAGATGGAATCCTAGATAATGTCAATATTTCCATCTGAATAAAGATCCTGAACTGAACCGAATCAATAATATTGAGTTTTAGTCAATACTCGGGATCGAGGTAGCCGAGAGTGCCTGCAGGGCAAGTTGACACATAAATGTCGTTTTCAGTTGCAAAAGCTCTTGAAAGGCCAAAATCAGCTATTTTGGCTTGGAAGTCTTCATTCAACAAGATGTTTGTAGTCTTCAAGTCTCTATGGATGATGGGTGGCTTGCAACCATTATGCAAATAATCCAAACCTGAAATCCTCACAAAAAAACGTGTAAACAATTCTGAAGCAGTGATGGGAGAAAACATACAACTGGGGATATCTCATGCGTGTACCTTGTGCTGCATCTACAGCTATATGTACTCTTTTACTCCATGTCAAGACCTTCGGATGGTCCTCTGTTGAATGGATTTTAACTTTACCTGTGGCTGTGAGCACGAAATAGAGTTTAATAGGTTCATTTTAGAGAAGAAACAATATAACAGGACATAAAAACACACCTGATAAATGTTGCCTTAAATTTCCATTTGCCATGTATTCATATATCAATGCCATGTGCCTAGACTCATTGCAATATCCAAACAGAGAAACCAAGTTTCTGTGGTGAACAATCATTAAGAGTCGCGCCTACAGCATAAAGAGTGTGCATTATTATAACGACTACTGAGAATAGTCTAAGAGGAAGTTTTTGAACGAACATCTGCGCAAGTGTCAACATAAGTTGACTTTAAAGGGAAACTTGATTGGATCATCGAATCTAACCTCGGCTTGAAATTCCTTGTACCCTTGCTTTGATGATTCAGAGAGCATCTTCACTGCAACTATAGTGCCATTATCCAGTGCACCAAGATATACCTTTCCAAATCCACCTTCACCAATCACTTGTCCAAAGTTTCCAGTGATTCTTGAAACTTCTCCATACTTAAAAGGTCGATTCTTTAATCCCAATGTCCTCTCACTAGATTCTATACCAGAAATATTCCTATGAGTATTGCGACTACCACTTTGGATAATAGACTTTCAAAGCAAATAACTCTAATTGCGCTTCAATAATTAAAAGACGTAGGAAAGGTTTTTCTGATGCCATTTTAAGAGCTAAATTAGTGGAGAAGAGGACAAAAATCAAAAGATCAGGGGAGGGATTCTCTGTCACCTGCCTTCAATATGCTAACAAATAGATAATTTTTCTTTGCTCAGTACATATAGATAAGTTTGAGATTGCACGATCAAACTTTCTTTTAGCGACCATCAGAATATCAAGGACAAAGTCGGTACTCCCAAGTTGTTATAAGTCCTCGTGCATAGCACGGTTACTTTGGGAATAACACTCATTCTATTTGTGATGCTGAAGCGACAATGCTGTGGTGATCCCGTCTCTCTCTTCTCTTCATTTTCTTGTGATCGCTATGACTTCATATTACAAGCATTAGAAAATTTTGATTAAAGCCAACTTTCATTCATTCCTGACTGCAATGTCTATGAGATTGTAAAATTATACTCTTAGGGTGGGTAAGAAGAGAAAGAAAGTTGCTGAGTCATATATTCTCAACTAAATTATCCTAAAAAGACATTGTTGCCGATATATCTGTACCAAAGGAAAATTAAAGTCAAGATAGTCGTCAAATGTGGTGTAGATTGCGTGAACAGGTATGATACTACACGTCTAGGATGCTTTTCCTCTACAAGTCAGGATCTAAATGACACTTCTCCCGTAAAGTCTCTGGAAAAAAAAATCATAATACTGATGAAAGTAACTCTCTGATATTTATCTGTCTAATTTGTCCTCAATCTCTTAGGATTAATTTGTGAGATGAAATTTTTCAGAAAGAACTTCCTCATTCAAGAAAGCGTTCATTAGGCCTGATTGCAAAGCGGATTATATTGTAAAAGAGCGCTCTTATAAAAGTAAGAACAGGGAGTAAATTGCCAGTGGTATCTTTCTCGACCAAATAAAAGAAGAAATGTTGTTTAGTTTCATATAAATATGCTGTGGACAAGAAGTAGAAAAATAAGGTACCTGTCTGTTTCCTTCTAATGAACCCAATACTCAACACGCCGATAACTACGAATACGACTGAAACCGATGCAACAACTGGGACCAAGATGGAGTTTTTAGCCTCCTTCTTTGAGCAAGGACTTGCCTCGCAAAGATAGGGGTTGTTGTTAAGACTGCAAGAAAAGTAAGTAGGTAAAGTTATATCTCTTGAGTTGCTTTGCCGAAAAATTGATCACAAGCGGCCTTCATATTTGCTTTGAATCATAATAAACATGTTATATAAAATTCTTTCTTCATTCTGAAGAGAGAGAGAGAGAGAGAGAGAGAGAGAGATAAGCCTCAGGTCCAATGTCTTCTCTTCGTGCCTCCTTTTAAGAGCCTTAGGAACTGAACCAGTAAGCTTGTTTCCACTGAGATTTCTGCAAAGCATAGCCATGTATAAAGTAAAGACCTATGCTCTGTCAATTTTTCAAGGCGTCACTAAGTCACATTAACTTACAGAATTCTCAACTTTGGCAGATTTGCCAATGTTTCCGGTATGGCTCCTGTAAGTTGATTGTTGGACAGATCTCTGAAACAAAGTGAATCCGGGTAGTTAACAATTCAACAAATCTCATCCGAAATTTTGAGATTGGTTGGTCAGTGTTCTTCAGGCTATTTTGGGGATATATCGATTGCGAATAATTAAATCAACGACCAAAGGGGCCAAAAATATCGTCACATTGTTTGAAAACCAATGTTCAACATAAGCTTATTCCAGCAAACGATCACTCTAGAAGCCCCCAAAATTACTTTTTCTTCAGAATAAGAAAGAACGAGCTCCATAGCAAAAAGTAGGATATCACAGCTCATTCAAACATTAATCATGCTCGTACTTACAAGGACTCCAATTCCAATAGATTTGATAGTGAAGAAGATATGATGCCCCTCAAATTGCTAGAGCTCAGGTTCCTGGCCATAATCAAAATGAGAGGAAGCCGTGTCATTGCCATGTTCACAAAGGCAGTAATGTTGATTCAATACATAAAAGTTTACGCATTTAACTGTGGAGAACACAATATTACCTAAGGTTAAAATGGAGAAGCACACAACTGATTAATGAGTTTTTATAGATTAATGTAGTCACATGGAGGAATGAAAGTTCAATTTTTCAACAAGAATGAGGACAAACCTTCAATTCTTTAGGAAGAAAAAATGATTCTTTTAAAGTTGGGTTATGCCATCAAAAACTCATAAACTATGTCCATTATGATACAAATATGCTGAATTTTTTTTTTTTTTTTTTTGTCACTAAAAATCTTAAACTTGTCAATTATGACATAAATACTCCAAGCATTTTTCTTTTTTTGTCATGAAAAACCCCAAACATATACCGGTGTGACAAATATACCATGTATGGAATTGAAATAGATGATATATACGTCACGCATATATAAGTTCAGGTTTTTTTGTGACAAAAAAAAAGTTGAGAGTATATGTATCACAGTAAATAAAATCAAGGATTTTAGTGACAAAAAAAAAAGTGTAGAGTATTTGTGTCAAAGTGGATATAATTTGAGAATTTTTGTGGCATTTGTCCTATAAAATATAACCGATAGCATCAACATCATCCTGCAAGGAGACTTACAGCGCAATAACCCTAGGAGGATTTCCATAGCTACAATTCAGACCATCCCATGCAAATTTGCTTGGTACACATGGATCACCTTGCCAGCTATCTTTATTCACAATAGACTCTGCCTTGATGTTGGTGAGAGCTTTGACTGTAGTTTATAACACAACAAGATCAATTTGCCTCAAGAGAAGGATGATAGAAAGATGGGGATTTCGAGCAGATAGAAATCATGCATACAATTTCATTTTTCCCTTTCTAAAGAACGGTGACATTATGGAAATGGTGAAAACTCTTGCATGTGCAATTTGAAGTGATTTTTCAGTAATAATATATTTTGGGCAAGGAATAGCTTATTCATCATCAAATTTAGTACTTCAAAGCTCACTTGAAGAAAACTCTGTTACAATCTCTGGATTTTTTTGGTCCGCAAACACCTATAAACTAAGTTTTCACTGCAGATTTTCTACCTTGCTCTCTGAACGACCACCAAAAACTCAGCTTATCCTTCCCACTTTAAAACACATTTTTTAACCGTCATATCTAACATTCCTCATCCATCTCCTGCAAATCCCCGAACTCCCTTTCACTGGCGCAACCAAGGCAAGTAAGTGCAAGAAATTAGCTTCCTAAAGTTTGCGTCTAAGGAGTTTTAGGAGGTTTGAATTTTGAAGAGTGTCCTAGAGAAGTGTGAGTGCAATTTTCTATTCTCTGGAGTGTTGAATGAGATATATACCTATCAAACAAACGATTACTTTCAAAATTGGGCTTCTCCTCCTTTCAATTCAGCAATCTAATACCGAAGCCAAGTTAGCCAAAACTATTTAGATGTTGCTCATGCCAAAGCTGTACTTGACAATATTTAGGGTAGCACTAGCACAAGAGAAAGTAGAAGCGTGAAAGATTACCATCATCTTTTGCTGTTGGTACATTCAGAAGTTCTTTGATCTGAAAGATCTCCAAGGCATTGATGATTGGTGGCCTCGTCGTTGCTGCGACTGTGAAGTTGATTTGGGACCCAGAGACCGGAGTGGAAACTACGGTCACCGGCTTCAAGTACCCGAGCCTCACCGTATTTGAGAATTGGCCATCACTTGTGGAAACCGTGAGCTCTCTTTGCTGGCCACTCGGCAAGGTTTGGGTTTCGGCGAAATGGAAGTACCCAATCGATTTAGACGTCACGTTGTACGGCTTAAAACGAAAGATTAATGTAGCGTTAGCATCACTCGCTGTTTGAGCTGTCCTGAGCACTTCCCCTGGAACGTTATATGCATCGTTGTTGTTGGATAATTCAGAGGCGGACGTCCCCAGGTTGAGCATACGCCAGGCAGGAGAGGTCCAACTTTCCCAGATGCGATCATAAGCATCGTCTGGGTACCTGGGTGGGACATTTTGACGAAGAATTCATGTGAGGCCAATGCAGCGTTCCGGGTAGCATGTTCCATATGCCAATGAAGCGTCTCCACTACAACACCTCTTGAACTTGTACTACTTACGTTGCAATGCTCTTATTTCTTGTTCAAATGCACTTGCCACCAATCCGATTTCGAGGCAATTATTCCTAACTTGACCTCTGATTGGGTGATTATTCGCTCACTTATCACTCCCGTAACTTTTACTAACATTTAAAAAAAAAAAAAAAGTTTCTACTGCTTAATCATTCACACCCAGAAAACTGACACGAAGGAAGTTCCATCCGGGGACAAATACTCTGGTCATAATTTGTCGTAACTTTTTATATTTTCTTCGTAAACTTTAATACACAAAAATATAAAGGCTTTACGATAGGTGAGACTTACTATGTTCTCGATTTAATGATCACTAAAAGATTGGGATCTCTTCCTTAGGAATCCTTAAAAACATCCATTATTCTGACTCATCGGCCTCTCTCTATTGGGAAAGCTATCAATTTTAAGTCTATAGTTTAAAATAGAATACCCACAACAAAAATTGCCCCTTTTTTGTCAACAGTATATACGTATGAATAGAGATGTTTGATAAACTTGAGCACTTCTAAGAATTTGACAAGAGATGAAAGCTTTTCATTGATCTCCAATGCATCTAAAGTGCATAAACCTGAAAATATCTTTAACGTCTAGTTTTTCCCCAAAAATTATGCGTACAAAACTATAATTTAGAACTAATATGTTAGACTTGTCAAAATGAATCTTAAACTCATATATGACCCACTCTTCAATTTTGAAGAGCCTATATTATATATGTTTTAAGTTTAAAGGCTAAAATAAATGGGTCTAAATAGGTTGAGTTTAGAACCAATTTCTAACCCACTAGGCTCACATACACTCTCCCTCCCTCTTCAGCCTTAATTTTTTTTTTTTAAAATCTAAATTATTATTTTTTTTTTTTTTCTTTTCTTGCTTTTCTTTCTTCTTCCTTCTTCCATCTTCCTCAGCTGGTGACCAGCCACAATGATTTGCCAAGTGAGGGACGAGCTCGCTAGAGGCCGGCGAAGCTTGAGCCTCGTTGCTTTGAGCTCATTGATCCTCATCGACATCTAATGCTAGCTAGGCTTAAGCTCGCTGGCCTTAGGTGACTTGAGCTCACCAATCTAATAAGGCAAAGACCATGTCGATGTCTGGTGCTAGCAAGGCTCAAGTCTTGTTGATCTAACAAGACTCGAGTTCACCGACTTCTCACAAGACTTGAGATCGCCAACCTCGGTGAGCTCAACCTCATCGGATTTGGCAAGGCTAGAGCTCACTTGTGGCCATTCGTTGACCATCACGGTGGCCAATGACCATGTGAAAAAGAAGAAAAAGAAAAAAATTAAAATAATTAAAGATTCAATTTATAAAAGAAATACAAAAATAAAAATAAATATATTAAAAGAGTATGGATGAAAATCAAATAAGATTTTCCATACTAAATGGTAGAAAGTATTTTCTAATTTATTTTCATATTCAAAGAAAATACTAGAAAATATTATTATATTCTTGAAAAATAATTTCCTAGAAAATATTTTCCATGAAACAAATGGAGCTTCGATTCTTTTAAAAAATTATAAAAAATTTCCACTAAATTTGTAAAGCATGAAATTATTTTAGCAATACAATTTAAAAAAAAATCGTAAGAAAAAACTTTCCTAGATTTGATAAAATGGGTCGGGTTGGATATGGCTTGGGTATGGGTTGGGTCATGTATGAGTTGAAAATTTTGTATTACGATAAATTGGTCATAAATCTGAGCTACTTGTTTGATAAGTCTAATGCATAACCTCAATAATACATTTTTAAATGTCTTTACACTTTTTAAGGTCAAATTCAAATCTTTCTCGACCAAAACTTGAACTTTTTACATTTTTTGCCTTTTCAATATATTAAGTTTTTCTGACTTTGTTCCACACACACGATATCTTGTAGCAAGAAATATGACATATGCTAACATTTTTTACTTTATTAACGGAAAAAGAGAGAGAGAGAGAGAGAGAGAGAGAGAGAGAGAGAACTCACCTGGTGGTCCAATCTAGGGCTCCGACGTCATATCTGAACCTAAGCGTCAAAAATCCTGATTCAATTTGATAGATATAATTGTCCAAAGGTCTCAGTTCCAATGCCGAAATAAAGGGTACTCCTTGGCCAGTGTTTACGAGACATACTTGTATATCATCCCTTTGGGCCACATAGACAATTTCGTAGTGCACTTTTTTATCAGAATCCTCAACCGTGGCCCAATAATTAACATCAATGTATAGGTCGAATATAGGAGTCCGGTTCTTATGATCATAGTCCGCATACCAAAATGATGCCCTAATCAAGTACGTGTTGCTCTTGCCTTTGTCTGGTTTCAAAGTGTAGCAGTTTCTCGTCCCACTGGGAAAACTTCTTAGATTTTTCAACCAGAACCATAGTCGAGATTGCTGGTTGATGAGCTTTGTGGATATCTGCGTGCTCTCTCCAGAGTCTATGAATCCTTTGTCCGTCAAAAAATCTATATTGGTCTTATAGTCGGTGTATGAATTTGGTGCTCCACAGTCGACACTTATGAAACCTAGAAACTCAGAAAATGAAAATAGAAAAAATAATCATTGGAATTACGACTTTTTCCAAGAAAATAGTGTTAAATGTTCAATTTTGAATTGAGACCACGTCATACGAGACCAATCCATAATCTATTTATATGTATTTTGGAATAGATAAGACCATGTTTTTTATTAGTCAAAATCTAGGACTCTCTTCATTTTGTGATATAAAAAGAGCAATCAAGCATTTGTTTGAAATGGAGGTTCACATCACAAGTAATGGATTGTGTTATGATTGATATGATGAACGGAAGAACGAAGTTGTGGAGATATGGATAGAATGTATTAAAAGTAAAATTCTAATCTCATTAGTTGCCTTTAATAAACGAAAAGTGGATATGGAATCAAAGATTAATAAACTATTTGTTGGGTTATGACAAAGGTACTATGAATAGAAAATGGAACGAGAAATCAATCCATTTAATCTAGGATCTACAATATATAGTTGTATTTGTTTAAAAGTACAATTCTATGGCTTGGAACATAAGTATGATCTTATAATTATAAAAGTTAACAAATATCATTCTAAATTTAGAATTAATTAATATACATCATAATAGATATAATTAACTTAAATTATTTTGTTAATATCTATTATTGTTGTTCATTAGAGTATAATGTCATAATACATTGGAAAATTGTATTTTTCTCTTGATTTGTGAGATTGAAAAGGAATGAATGAACACTCCCCGCATGGCACATGGAACGATGGTTCCAGCAGATTGAGGCAATATAATTCCTTTGTAATCACCGTTTCAAGGAAAACGAAAAACATTTTGCTGCGGCCGAGGAATTGGAGAGACAGGTGACGTTCTTTCCTGGTATTTTTCTTGATTATAAACGTATGAAATTAATTTAAGACTCATCAAGATTCAACACATCCATCTATTTCTCTCCATAATACGGATGTGGCTCCGCCATGGCCTGTCTCTAAGAGAGAGAGAGAGAGAGAGAGAGAGAGAGAGAGAGAGAGAGATACCTGAATTTTGTTGAGCTTGAACCATAAGGACTGGGACTGAAGCTAAAGCAGCAACCAACGCAAACGAGAAAGCTGTAAATGATCTTTCCATTATTTTCGAGCGGTGGAGATTGTCGAAGAGAGAAGGTTGAGGAAGATACATGCATGCACGCCTTACATTTATATCATGTATCATGAGCCCTCCGTACCCACGAACCCCCGCGGTGCTTGTAATTGACCGAGTCACGGCTACATAACCAGAAGACCAAGACTTGCTGCTAGGTCTTGGTCGGCAAATGTATCAAAGTCTAAGAATCAAAAGAAACGTGAATAGACAGCTTGCGATTGACGACAAGTCGACTATTGCAAAATTGGAAATGATCATGTTATGCGCAAATTATTTTTACATGTATCATTATTACAGGACACCGCAATTGACTTCAAGACCGTTTGGATCATCCCCTGCAAAGCGTACCCTGCTTTTCTTTTTCTTTCTGAGAATCCGAACTCAAATTCGAAGAGACCAGAAATAAGTACGTGTTTTCTTATTTTACACAATTTCAATCATCTCTAAAAACTCTGAACTATCCTTATGTAGACAGCAAGGATTAGCAAGTGACGAGCATTTGTCTCGCCATTCCTACCGTACTTAATTAAAAGTTCCCTGTCTCCACTAGGTGAATTTCTGGTCTGAAATTTTGTTCACATTAGTTAGGATCACCATAGGAACACATGGCTAAGTTTTTCTTCTAAATAGCGACACATTTGAGTAGATGTTAATGGTTTACCTGCCCTATCAGATGAATATGTTCAGCAAATCATCTTATATCTTGACTCTCAGAATATTGTGTATTTCATACTTTTATGATGAGCTTTAGCTTCCTCGTGTTATTATAGTCTTATCGATGCCAAAGACCAAAACTCTAGTCATATCACTGCAAACACCAGTAGAGAAAAGCTCAGGAAGGACTTACCTATTACTGGTAGGTGTCGCTGTTAATTGCCTTTAGCCATATATCCATAGATTAACGCCATATTATCAAAATCATCACAATATTCGACGAGAGAAACAAAGTGGAAGTGGTGAAGAATCATCAAGAGTTGTGCGTGCAAAAAATCGAAGAATTGCTTTTGTAAACAACACGGATTGGTCTACTTAGTTGCTTGAATCGTGTAAGCATGTATTCACGGCACATAATATAATGAAGTCTTGACCAAATAATAGTTATTAGATGTGATCATGGCATATGACCTCCGCATGAAATTCCTTGTGTCCCTGAGATTGGTTACTCCACCTGTCCAAATTTAATCATAGACATATTCTGGGTACCTTATGGCAATGTTCACTAAATTTGACCATAGACCTCATTCATGACACGTGGTATGTGTTTCGTCTCTTGAGATAAAAGCACAAAAGGGATGCATTTCTCCCGGTGATCTAAGAGCTGAGATGCATTGGTTGACGGATTTGACGGATTAAACCCGGTTAATTACTTCAACCACGTGAAATGTGAATTCTTTGGGGACAGGTCAGAATTTGTCTAGCATTATGGAGAGGCCAATCGCGGGCGATGGTGCATTCTGCTACCTATCCCACATTTCTTTTGAGGAGAAAAATGTGATCCGAAATTAATCGGGTAGATGATGTTGTCGAGATGAAAGGAACTCCAGAAGCAACGTTCACGAGTCCGTCATCAGATGTAAGCACAAGCATAATGTCCTTGTATATATAGGAATAGGAGTCCACTCTTCCCCAGAAATTCCTATTGCCCTTGCCTTGGTGCCGTTCCTCATTCTGTTCGCGAAATTCCTCAAATTCTTCGACCTCATATCATATTTCATGCCAAAGTTCTCATTGAGCACTTGCGGGTTCCTTTCGAGATTAATGAATTGCGTCATCCATCTGTGTGATATATGTCATGATCAAGATAGATGTTGGTGGCTCCATAGTCAATGCTTAAAAAATATGAATCTTTATGCTTAAGATACATACTACATAGCAAAACATGGATAAGAAATTAATCTATGTATCTGCTACATCAAGTGATTCCTATCTTCCACAACTAAATCTCCGGACAATCCAAAATTGGATAACTTCGCCTCTGCAGTACTCGGTTCACTAAGATGTTGCTTGTCTCCCGGCATATTATCGGTGGCTGATGACCTATGTGCATATATTCCAATCCTGAAGTTTTGTCCTTCTTAAGTGTCATAGCTAAGCCCAAATAAATCAACAATGAATAATTTCTGGAAGCAGCGTTCACTAGGATGTCATCCGCTACGGCCCGGCATTTTTCATTGCTAGTAAGTATTTTGTATCCTCAATTTTCTTTTAAGCCCTTTATATTCATATAGGAAAAACAGTTGCCACAAATAACGGTAATTCAAGAGTTTGATAAATCTGGACAACATGATCCTAACTTTCATAAATTTGAATCCAACCCAACAAAAATCCTAACGAAATTATATCGACTTTAGAAGGCATATTTATGGTTGACCTGTATTCAGACGATAATAATTTGAAATTGTTCTCTTCTTCTATAGGAAATACTAAGAAAATACTCGACCCCATCTTCTGTGTATAGTGGACTGAGTCATGGCAACAATACAGGAAGACCAAGACTTGCAGCTGAGTCTTCGTCCACATATGTGTCCAATTCTAAGGACCACAGTCAATGTCAATAGACAACTTTTGATTAATGACATATGGACTGTTGGTAAGTTCGAAAACGACATATTTTACACAAATCATTATTACAACACGTCGTGAAATTTTCTTCTTGTTTTTTTTTTCCCTTCCTGCTAGAGGCATCCGCCGTGAAAATCAGTCCGGTAAATTATGAGAAGGATGAGTTGTGGCTCATATTTTCAACATTTGGCCTGGCCAGAAACAATTGATCGGCTTTTCATGGTTGGCAAGAATTTCTAGCTTCGAATTTGGTTGCTACCTCAATACCAGTTGCAATGATCACTGCACAAACTATCAATATCAATGAACATTATTATGGTTTAGACCGATCACCTTTGCTTGCCATACGTCAATTACCTTACACATATCATTGTTTTATGTTCACAGTAATGGAAAAAGCCCCGAAAATGCTCATTCAACATAGAGATAATCATAGTTGTGCAATAAAAGTGATTTCGGGTTTAAGAGGGATAAAGCGATCCTATGGAACAATAGGTTACCATCGAAAGGTCGAGGCTTAAATGCGAAATTAAGAGAACAATGAAGGCGACATTGCAATGACACTTTAGTTAACGAGTGTATCTGCCATCAGCTCCCTCTCTTTTTGTTCTTTTACAATTTGAATCCTTCTATTTCTTTATATCTGAGAAATAATCATTGCAGCCCACTTTCATAAGGCTGTTAATGGATTTGGTAACGTAGCTACCCTTGTAACATAAATAATTCAGTTCGAAAGCTCGACAAAAATAGTTTTAACGACGTGAGTTTTTCAGAATTGTGAAGATATAATGTAATTGTTAGGTTTCAGAGAAATATGGGAATTAAATCGTACTGACTCCTCATTGTATTTGTAATTCAACATTTTACGGTAATATGAGGAGATAGCTTTACAAATTAACCAGTCTCTCTTTGTTTCACCAACCCTTCATTCTCCTATAAGAATATCTTCACTTTGACAGTGCAATACATACTATAAAGTTATGGCAGTACGACCGGCTCAATCCTCCAAGTGTCTGGTGTAATCGTGGATTGTTCGGCCACTGCTTAACTTGTACGATCCAGCCGTGTTCAAGATGGACATTTTCTATCACAGAATTACATCAGCCACAAGGAGCAAGAGAGCTCTTAATGAAGCATCTCATGTTGGAAAGGTCAGACCCAAAAGTTATATCGACCGAGTCTATATCGACCGAGTCATGGCTACAATACAAGAAGACCAAGACTTGCAGCTAGGTCTTCGTCCGCAAATGAATCAAAGTCCAAGTACCAAAATAAGTGTCAACAGACAGCTTTTGACTGATGAATATTGACCATTGATAAATTGACACAATATATCATGTTTAATGCTAATTAGTTTACATGCATGATTGCTACAATACACCGTGAATTTTTTTTTTTCCTAGCTATAGACATCCACCATGAAAAATCATACAGTAAATTATAAGAAGGGAGAATAATTTGTAGGAGGACGATGTTTTCATGGTTGACAAGGACTTACTTCGAACTTTTATTGCTGCCTCTATATCATTTGCAACATCTCTGAACGAGAGCCATCAACATCAACAAAGTTCACCATGGTTTAGACCGACCACCTTCGCTTGCATATGTATACTCCAAAGGCTAATTTTGCTATCTGTGCTGCTTAATATAATTCTTTTGAGAAAAAGGTAATTTGAATAAGAAAATTTATTTGGTTAAGCATGGCTAACCAGGGAATTTGTAGGTTAGTACGTTGCTTTTAGGAGAAAATGATATTTCCAAGGAAATCTATTAGAAACATTAAAAAGGACCTTTTATCATGGATTTGTGGGCAAATTTACCGCACCTTAATAATTTAATGTGAATAGGCCTGTCTTATATATAGTTAATGTTTTGTGGAAAGGTGGTATTAGTCACATTTCTATCTTGTTATATAAGCTGTCTAAATTACTAAATTTATTTATTTTCGTTATGTGGGTTGCTGCCTTTTGATAAATTTTACTTTTTTCATCTTGCACAGAGGAAATAGCCATGCTTCAGAAAGGTCGGTCACCCCATGCGTTACCAAAACAAAAGGAAAAGGGAAAAAGCCACGAAAACCCCGAACTTTGCCCAAAGTGACACATTTACCCTAAACTTTTTTTTGACGTGAAAAACCCCAAACTTTGCCAACCGTGACACATTTACCCCAAACTTTTTTGTGACACAAAAATCCTAAACTTTCGTTATGTGACACATTTACCCCAAAATTAAAGGGCATTTTGGTCTTTTCATTTTTAATTTTTTTTTAAATTTTTTAGATTTTTAATTTTTTTTTTCTCTCTTCCCTCCGCCGGTTGGCCGGCGAAGGGAAGCCGGCGTCCGCGAGGGCTGCCCTCGCCGGCGTCGGGCGAGGGTCACCCTCGCCGCCCGGGCGAGGGCGGCCCTCGCCGGCGTCGGCGAGGACGGCCCTCGCCCGCATAGGGCGAGGGTGCCCTCGCCCGATGCCGAGGGCCGCCCTTGCCAGATCCGGCGAGGGCGGGGACTCGCCCGACGCCGGCGAGGGCCGCCTTGCCGGATCCGGCGAGGGCGGGGACTCGCCCGACGCCGGCGAGGGCCGCCTTGCTTGCGCGTCGGGCGAGGGTGTCCCCGCCCTCGCCTAACGCCGGCGAGGTCGCCGGACGCCGGGCTTCCCTCCGCCATGGCCGGCGGAGGGAAGAAGAAGAAAAAAAGAAAAAAAAAAAGAAAAAGGAAAAAACAGAATAAAAAGACAAAAATGCCCTTATGGGGTAAATGTGTCACAGTTTGGAAAGTTTGGGGTTTTTCACGTCACAAAAAAAAGTTTGGGGTAAATGTGTCACTTTGGGCAAAGTTCAGGGTTTTTTGTGGTAAATGCCCAAAGGAAAAACAATAAGTCTAGGCTTATTTTTTCCTCTTAGAATGTTCTAAGGGCTTATTTGTTAATGTTCTTTGTTTCGTTTATAAACAAAATTTCTGTTTTTTTGTTCTAGGGAACAAAAAAGAACAGTAAACGCGTTTATTTACGTTTTTGTTCCAAATCTATTTTTTTGTTTCCAGAACACATTTGATACGTAAAAACAAGAAATAAGAAAAACGTATTTCTTGTTTCTAGAACAATTTTTAAGAACAAATTTTCTCTCTCCTTCTTTTCTTCTCTTTTTTTCTTCTTTTCTTTTCTTTTTTTCTTTGGCCGGTTGCGGCCTTGGCCATGGCCGGCAACCGGCTGTCGAGGGCCGGCGACCTCGCTAGAGCATCATCGGCCCCTAGCGAGGCCGAGTGTCACCGCCCGGCGAGGCTCGACCTCGCCTTGACTCGGGCGAAGGTGGGTGGGCGAGCTTTAGCTCGTCAAATCTAGGCGAGCCCGAGCTCGCCCAACCACGGGGAGGCTCGGCCTCGCCGGGGCCGGTGAGCCTTGCCGTGGCTAGGTGAGGCCGCCGGCCCTTGTCAACCGGTTGCCGGCCATGGTTGAGGCTAACGACCAGCCAAAAGAAGAAAAAAATAAAAATAAAAAATAAAGAAAATAAAATCAAAATATTAAAAATCAAAAGAAACAAAAAAAGAACACAAATTTACTAAACATGTTTCGGTTTATTTTTATTCCCGAAACAAGTTTACCAAGTGCATTCTTCTGTTCAAAAATTGTTCTCCAGAGCAGAAATAGTTTTTTCTATTCATATTCCCTGAACAATTTTTGAACAAAAAATGTTACCAAACGCGCCCTAAGTGGCTAGAGCCTCCAAAAGAAGTAGTTCAAGTAAACACAAAAGGTGGTGGCCATCTGAGATGAATTTTACTCGTGAATAACAATACAAGACTAGACCAAATAATAGTATAAGATGTGATCTTCGCATATGACCTCCGAGTGAAATTCCATGTATCCCTGAGATTGGCTACTCAACCTGTCCAACTTTAATCATAGACATCCCTTTGGTACCAGATGGATGCATGAGGCAATGTTCACTAAATTTTATCATAGGTCTCGTTCATGACACATGTGGCATGTATTTTGACTCTCGAGAGATAAAAAGGACAAAAAGGATGTGTTTCATCCCATGATCTAAACATCGAGATACATTGATTGATGGGTCAGACCGCGTGAAATTTGAATTTTTTGGGATTGAGACAGGATATGACTAGATTTGTCTAACATTATGAAGAGCCCAAAATTTCAACTTCACGGGGTAGTGCATTGTGCTACCTACCCCACATTTCTTTTCAAGGAGAAAAATGTGATCCAAAATCGATTGGGTAGATGGCGTTGTCAAGTGAGATGAAAGGAACTCCAGAACCAACGTTCACGGGACAGACTTGGGCACGGAAATTGACCCCAACGTGCAAGTCGAATATTTAGGCTTGGTTGTGCTATCGCAGTTTCCTTTCCAAAGGAGGCCCCAGTCAAGTTCTTATTGCCCTTGCCTTGGTGCAGTTTCTCGTTTCATTCAGGAAACTCCTCACATTCTTCAACCTCATGTCGTATTTCATGCCAAAGTTCGCACTAGACACTTGCATCTATTTTCCTTCTAGCGAGGGCTACTCTCGTGACATCTATCAAGGACTCAACTCTCATGGCTGGTGATTGTCTAGGCGAGGGCCATGACCCTTGCTAGCAATTGATAAGGGCTTAACGAGGGCCACAACCCTTGCTAGCAACCGACAAGGGCTTACATGTTCTAGTCCAATGGTCAATGAGGGTTGCCAATGACCCCATGCAATCACAATTAAAAAAATGAAAATGTAATATAATAAAAATTTAGAAAAAAATATTAAATTTTGTAAAATTTATCTACGTCAACACCAATCACGTAACGTTTGATGGCTAGCATCCACATCAACAACTTTGACTAAAATTGGTTGAATAGACTCAATTAGCACAAATGTAAATGGTTTACAATTAAATTGGACCAATTAAAAAGTTTATGACTGAATTAGTACCAACGTAATAGATTTATGAATTTTTTTGGTTTTTTCCCTCCACAGTCATGCTTATGCAATGTGAATTTTTATGCTTAAGATACTTACTTTTATTAAAAGATAGATGAGAAATTAATCTATGTGTTTGCTACATCAAGTGCATCCTGTCTTCCACCACCATATTTCTAGACAACTCAAAATTGGATAACTTCACTTTGAAGTTTTTGATCACTAATGTGACTTCTTTGAACTTACTTAGGTATTGTTCACTTTAATCCATCACTTACCAAACCTCATGGTTTATCCTTTGGTGTACAGGTAGGTACTTTGCAATGAGGTTACCCATCCTGGTAATGTTCTAGCATGAACTAGAGCTTTACTTTAGAGTTCCAAAGCAAAACTTTCTCCATCCTAGAAGCTTGCCAGAGTTGTACCTTATCTGAGTCCTTTTGTCCTAGTGACCACTCCTCGCTCTTGTCAAACTGAGTTGTTACAACAAAGGTGTTGCTTGTCTTCACATAACTACAATTCAAACCACCCCATATATAGTTGCTTGGAATACCTGGATCACCTTGCCGGCTCTCTTTATTCAAGCGATATGTTGCCTTGGTATCATTGATAAATTTCACTTAATTTGTACCACAACAATATCAGTTTTGTTTTCAAGAATTGTAATGTTGTGAAAATAGACAAAACAATTTATATGTTCGACTTGAAATGATTTCCAGCAATGAAGTATGCCAAGTAATGTGTAGCCTTATACTTTCATAAACCAAGCGAAGAGTAGCCTATTAACCAAGAAAATTGGATCTTCTAGACCTCATTGGAGAAAACTCTTATTATATTTTTCTCAAGCTTCTCGAAGCTCAATTTTCATCGTAGATTTTAGAAAACTTAGCTCATAACCTTTTCGTCACCATAATCTTTATCTACCAAATATCACTTCTCTTCCGACCCGGCCCTTTCTTTCTTTTTTTCTTCCCCCGCTCGGGCCCGGCCCTCTTCTTTCCCTCTGCAGCGCGACGGGGACACTATTACGACGGGGAACAGGACAGCCGCGGGGAACGTCGCGCGATGATGTCTGGTCGAGGGCAAGCGCCCCGGCAGCTGGCAGCTGGCAAGGCAGGAAGCCATGCGCGCCGGGGAGCTTAAAAGGGAGAGAGGGGGTTGGGGGTTGGGGGGTTCGTTCGGAGATGGAGCGATTTCGAGAGAGAGAGAGAGATTGAGAGACCGAGAGGAAGAGCGAGGCCAAGAGTGGAAGGCCTCCTCCGGTAGCCACCGCGCCTCATTCGCCGTTACCGAGCTGGGTAGGGACCTCCATCGACTTCCCCTATTTTCCCAATTTTGTGCCCTGCTTTTGCCTTGTTCTTTCATGTTTTTGCACGAGATACTGAGCGGGGGCGTGCGTTTCGGGTTCGCTTATGCTGTCCTTCGTTGATGTTGAGCATTCCCTGCCGATGCCTGTTGAGCTTTGATCCGATTTTGAGTCTTGTTTCTTGTCCGTGGCTGCCTTTCATTTGGCGCTCCCCAAGTGTTTGATAAATGCCTCAGTTAGTGTCAATCTAAAATGAGGCCGAGGCTTAGTTTGTTTCCGTGAAAGCGCGCCTTGGATTCGTTTGAAGTATTTTCGTTGACTAGAGATGCCCTCCGATCGATGTAAGGATGAACTCGACACCACAAGCGTCAGTTCATTGGTGTTCTCACCGCTTTCAGTCGGACACAAAGACTCGCTCGATGAAATGCTTCTGATAAGTGATCGAGAAAGCCCTTCTGTTCTGTTCTGCATATTAGTGCTTGGCCGGTGAGCTGGTGTGTCGACGTTTAGTATGATTCGTGCTACCCTGAATTTCTGCCCACATTCTCTTCTGTTCTTTTTTTGGTGAACCGCATGCATGCTAGAGGCTAAAACGGTGAGGTGTGCCGGTGAAGCAAAGGCCTTGTGACGGTTCCTGAATGAGCCCTCATCATTTTGTCTATAGAGTTCCGAATGCCCTGTATGCTCCAGCTACGTTGTGGCCGTATTTTTTGCAAGATCTTGAATGGTTGATGATGGACAACATTGATGGCCTGGTGAGGAGCGGGCAGGGAAGCGGCTCTCGTTTGTGGACGGTAGGCTTGGGCAGGTTTAGGGAACTTAGGGTTCCATTCGGTCTTTCAATAAATTGGGTTCAGCGTAAGTGGACTTGAGCGTTGAGGGTGGGGGTTGATTTAGTTTTATAAAGCTTGGGCTTCGCTCGGCTTAGGTAGTTTCGGATTGGGCTGGCGGGTTTGTTTCATTTGAGAAGGACCTGATGTACTGGAATCAGGCCCAATTTTTGTGTCCTTAGCCCGAGCCAGCGCAGCGTATATTGGGACAAGGCCCCTGGGCCCAGCCCGGTGTCCCTATTTTTGGATTAAAAAGAATATTCTGAATTTTTTTAGAAAAGAAAAGTTTAAAATCCTGCAAAAGAAATTATTGTATTTACATATAAAAATTTCTAAAAAAATTCAATTTTCTTCTAAAAATTAGGGAAAAGCGTTAAAATTGGTTTTCAAGAAGTATTCTCTTCAAATGTGTAAAAGCCTATAATTGAAAGAAAGATGTGCTCAAAATTGAAAAAGTTCTTAGGGCTTTGTAATAGGCTTTGAATGTCCTTAAAAACAGAGGTTAGGTTGCTGTTCGCTTCAAATATGATTATTGTTGTTTACCTTTAGCTTAATTAAGAATGTCATTTTTTTTTTCCTTATTTCTTAGTGTTAGATTCTTCCTTCTTCTCACAATTTATTTAATGCTCCATTGGTTATTGATTATTATTTTAATGATTGCACACCTGTATAATCATCTATCGTTGTTAGTGGACAAGTTCAAAAATCAACCCAAACTGCTTGACAAACATCCTTCTTATATTTGAACTAGATTAAGTACCGAAAGGGCGCTAGTTGATTAATCAATATAACCAAGTCATCGACCATAGGTGCTCTATTTGCGTCGGACGTAATGTATGCTTCCATGCCTCACTTAGCTTTTAGCCAACCGCAATAGATTGGTGGCGACTCTACATTTGAAATTCTCATAACCTCAATTTTATTTAATATCAAATATCCCAACGTCGCGTGGACTAAGGGCTTGGGAGAGCCCGCACCTAATTAAGTGCCTTAGACTCATCGTTTAGGCTATACCCCTATATCTATACTGTCCTTTCCCCTTCGAACGGAAAGGGTAGGTTGCGACAGTAATATTCTATTGGGCCTTGACTATTAGGATCAATTAGGTGTGATTAATGTAATTTAAAAAAAAAAAATTAATCCTCTCTCATCAATCTCGACCATACAAACTTGCTAGAATTGAACTATAAGTTTGGTTTTATGTTTATGATAAGCAGGGTTGCTCTTCCCTTTCCAGAAGACAGAGAAAGGTCTCTTGCCAATATACATAATTGAAGATATTTCATGCAACCCATATTAAATTAGCATTATACCAGTACCCAGAATCTGAGGTGGTAGGAATAGGAGAAGTTCACATTGGATATAATAAATCATTCAATTTGACTATTCAGTTAACTTTGGTCAGGTCAAGTATAAATTAAAGATTTAGAGATTGGACTCCCTCTTGTTCTTCCATCTACTTCGTGCCGTTATTTATATTATAACATGGAGGAAGATCACATGAAATTCCACAAACAAGTTACATATGGGAAATGAATTGGGGTAGAACTTGCCTTTAATACTGTGTAGAGTGTCCACTCCAAAAAAACCAAACTTTTAGATAGAGGGGGACCATATGTACATAAAGAGCATATGAATTCCCCATAAACAAGCAATGTGAGATATTTTAAAATGACATTTTAATATTAATCAATGTCTTCATAAGATAGTCAATGTTTTTAAAATAATGAACATTGATTCCGAACTTTGTATACACAATAGTCCCACATTAATAGAATCAAAATTGAATCGTTTGTCAATATTCTCATTTATTCAAGACATCATTAACTTAGTCTTTGAATGAAATTAAATCTGATTAATTAGGTGAAATTAGTACTCACTTTGAAATTATGAAATGACATACTTTGGAATGTATTTGAAAGTATATACACTCATGTTATTATTCTAATTATTAGAATAATGTCAGCTTTGATTTAGTTCTCTTTATATAGCTAGCGGCAGAAGTAGATAACTTAGCGAATATTCTATGTGATGAACTAGATGATGCTATTCAAACTCTGTTCTCCTTATCTTCATTTAACAAGATATTTGTAGTCTTCAAGTCTCTATGGATGATGGGTGGCTTGCAACCATTATGCAAGTAATCTAAACCTGATATCCTTGCAAAAATTGTGTCAACAATGCCAAAGCAGTGATGAGAAAAAACCTGTAACTGTGGATATATTATGCATGTACCTTGTGCTGCATCCATAGCTATTTGCAGTCACTTACTCCGTGTCAAGACCTTTGGATGGTCCTCTATTGATCGCATCTTAACTTCACATATGAGCAAGAAATATAGTGATTCGGGATTATTTTGTAGAAAAAACATTAGAACATAACATAAACACGCATAAACACGCACCTGATAAGTGTTGCCTTAAATTTCCATTGGCCATGTATTCGTATATTAATGCCATGTGTTTCGAATCATTGCAATATCCCGACAGAGAAACCAAGTTTCCATGGTGAACAATTATTAAGAGTTGAGCCTGCAATATCACAAGTTTGCACTGAAATTGCGGATACAAACAATAGTCTAAGAGGAAATTTCTGAATGCACATTTGTATAATGAGCATAAGCTGATTTTAAAAAGAGTAATTCCATCATCCTATCTAGTCTCAGCTTGAAATTTCTTGTATCCTTGCTTTGATGATTCAGAGAGCATCTTCACCGCAACTACAATGCCATTATCTAGTGTACCTTTCCAAATCCACCTTCACCAATCACTCGTCCATAGTTTACAGTGATTCTTGAAGCCTCTCCATACTTAAAAAGTCGATTCTTTAATCTCAGCGTCCTTTCACTATATTCTGAAGCAAAAAGGTTCCTATGAGTAGTACGACTACCCCTTTGGATAGTTGACATTTCAGGCAAATGACTCCAATTGAATCTTAACAATTAAAGAGGAGCTATATTAACGAAGAAGAGGACAACAATCAAAAGATCTAGGTAGGAATTCTCTGTCACGTGCCTTCACATATGCTAAAAAATAGATGATCTTTCTTAGCTTAATGCATAGCGCTGTTACTTTCAAAAAATAAAAACTCAGCAATTTTATTTTCGATAAGTTAAGCTGACGAATGGACATGCTCTTAGTGATTTTGATGTGAGCATGCTATGGTGATCCGTCTCTCTCTAGTCTCCATTTTATTGTGATCAGTATGTAACTCACACTACTAGCATTGTGAAATTTTGATTAAAGCCAACTTTCCTTTATTCCTGATTGCAATGTCGTTGAGAATGCAATATGATACCCTTAGAATGGGTGAGAAGAGATAGTAATTGCTGAGTTTTTTTTTTTCCCTCAAATCCAAGAAAAGACATGGTTGTAGAGATAGAATTGTACCAAAGGAAAATTAAAGTCAAGATTGTCGTTAAATGTCATGTGATTGCGTGAACAGGACAATTAAGAAAACTTACGTGCTGTTCGTTTCTGTTTAATTAACCAAATAATTGCCAAAGTACCAAAGAAAACTACAAAGAAGCTTGAAACTGATGTAACAGCAGGAGCGAGGATGGTATTTTGTCTCTTCTTCTGCGGGCAAGGATCATCATGGCAAAGATTTGGGTTTCCAGTCAAACTGCCAAAAAAATGAAGGAGGTGATCTTAAATTCCTATCCAAATATGTCCAGATTGATTTGCCAAATGCTGATCATGAGTCGGCCTTCTTGTTTGCTTTTTAATCACGATAAATGAAATATGCCGATAGCCTTTCCACTCTGTAAAAGTTGCATATATATATATATAGAGAGAGAGAGAGAGAGAGAGAGAGAGAGAGAGAGAGAGAGAGAGAGAGAGCACCTCATGATTAAAGTGTTGTCCTTAACCCTTTTCTTAAGAGCTTTAGGAACTGATCCAATCAAGTTGTTTCCACTTAAATTTCTGTCAAATATAGCCATGATTAGAGATTTGTCCACTTTAAATCCTTTGTTGCTTCACTTAGAAACATAACTTACAGAAATCTAAGATTTTGTAATTCAACCAGAGTTTCTGGGATTGCTCCTGTAAGCTGATTGGTGGACAAATCTCTATAAAAGAGCAAGTTTGAAACACCTAGTATCAAGTTGACCATCTCCATAGCCAAAAGCAGGATGTTTCCGCACAGTAGGGTAATATTTCAATAGTCTATGTCTGCTAATGCTCAACCTTAATCATTTTATCACGAGTTGACTCCCTGGGAGTGCATAATCATGACTGACATGCAGTCACAACCAAGTCAACCGTGGTCAAACTTACAAATATATCATTGTTGATAGATCTAAAAGTGATGGAACTATGTCGCCCATCAAATTGCTTGAGTTCAATTCCCTGGCCACAATAGATCAAAATAGAGGATCATGTCATTGCCATCTCCATAGGGGCTGCATTTTTGCTACAATAAAGAAAATTTTGTGCAATCAATTATCGAGAATGAAAATACTTTAGGTCCTCCAGGTGTAAAAGTTCTAGGTATTAAAAGACCATTCATGCTCGTCAATCTCATTCTTTGCATGGGTTTCCTAACTCCTTGTTCTATTTCTTATGGTTACTATTGGACATAGAGCACCTAAATATTATTTTAGGAGGAGATAGTATTGGCTCATACATAATGCAATTTGGAACACTTAATGTCAAAAATTGGAAAGATAGGCTATTGGTGCAAAAAGTTGCACAAACAATATAAGATATGTCAGAGAAGAATAGAGCGTTTATTGCCAATCGATGAGTACATAAATTGTCATGACCCAGCCCATCCATATTGAGCAAATCCAACAAAAAAGTAATCAATATGGTGACTTTTTTAGGTGAGTGTCAAACTTTTATGAGCTCTCTCATATACCATGTGAGGCTTGGGTGTCAAAAACTTCCTCTTTTAAAACACTGAAGTTCCACTCATGCCCCCATAGTCTGGCAACACTCTCACACCTTTCGACGTGTTAGTTGTGTTATGAAATCGCACGTCGATTCCATAAAAATAACGCTCGCAAACAATTCACCAGACAGAATATAGTAATAAAAGAGCAGAATCAGATGAACACGTCAGAAAATTTGTTATCGAAGTTCACCCAAAACCTGGGCTACGTCTCCGCGCAGAGGCACTCTGCGAATCCACTAGACTTTGAAAAAAGTTGGAATACAACGATGATCTTCTCTCAAGATCATGGTACAAAGAGATTGAGAACCCTCATCAAGAAAAAAACTCACTTTTTTCTTCTCTCTTTTTCTTGCCTCTCTATTTCCTTTTTCAGCGTCTTGATGGCTAGAGTTTTGCCGTCGCTAATATATAGGTACCACTTTTAACCTAAAAGGAAATCTAATAGAAAAGACAGAAAAGTCCCAAAAACAAATATTTGGCTTTATCTATAACAATCTCCCACTTGAAGACAAATATACCCAAACACCAAGCAAATTTGCATCCATCCTCTTCAAAAAATAGTAGTTGAAAAACTTGTGCCTCTGCAATACTCCTCATCAATCAACATGGAGTAATACCAATAGTAGTAGTACAGAAAATATGCTTCTCTCTGTCTACTACCTTGGTCATCATGTCAGCTGGATTCTTCGAACCATCAATCTTCTGTAACTTTAACTCATTATCTTTCAATGCTAACCTGATAAAGTGATAACGCTTCTTGATATGTCTAGTCCTTAAGTGATAAGCTGCATTCTTTGCTAAGTGCACTGCACTTTGACTATCACTCCACAGTGTACTAACTGGCTATTTTCGATGTAACTCCTCCATATAATCTTGTAACCACATGATTTCCTTGGAGGCTTCTGTAATCGCTACATATTCTGCCTCTGTCATCAATAAAGCCACTATCTTTTATAGTTGAGATACCCAACTCACTGCTGTACCTGCAACTGTAAAGACATATCCTGTGATAGTCTTACCACTATCTCGATCACCCGAATGATCTGCATCTACATAACCCTGCAACTCTAGAGATGTACTACCATAACAAAGTGAGTAATTGGAAGTACCTGCTAGATATCTCAATATCCATTTCACTGCATTCCAATGCTCTTTGCCTGGGTTCTGCATATATCGACTCACAACTCCCACTGCTTGTGCAATGTCTGGTCTCGTGCTCACCATGGCATACATCAAACTCCCCACTGCTGATGCATATGGAATTACCGCCATCTCATCTTTCAAACCTTGAGTGCTTAGACACATATCCTTGGAAAGTTTGAAGTGACTCGCTAGAGGAGTTGCAACCGGTTTTGCCTTGTCCATGTTAAATCTCTTTAACACCTTGTTCACATAGTCTTCTTGGGACAACCATAATTTCTTATTTTTCCTGTCCCTGACGATTTTCATGCCTAAAATATTCTTGGCCTCTCCCAAGTCTTTCATAGCAAATTGTGATGATAACATCTTCTTCACTTCTACGATTCTCTTCATATTGGAACTAGCCACCAGCATGTCATCCACATATAAAGAGAGATACACAATGTCACCATCATCATATTTGCGAAAATAAACACAGTGATCAGACTCACAGTGTGCAAATCCTTTTTCTTGCATGAAACTATCAAATTTTAGGTACCATTGCCGCGGAGCTTGTTTCAAGCCATACAAGCTTTTCTTCAAGCGACATACCATGTGCTCCTTACCTTTGACTTCAAAACCCTTAGGTTGTGTCATGTATAATTCTTCATCTAAGTCACCATGTAAAAACGCTGTTTTTACGTCTAACTGCTCAAGATGAAGATCCTTCACTGCAACTATACTCAGCAGAACTCTAATTGATGTCATTTTCACTACAGGTGAAAATATCTCGGAGAAGTCGATCCCTTCTTTTTTAGAAAAGCCCTTGACTACAAGTCTCGCCTTGTATCTAATACTACCATCTGCTTCATTCTTAACCCTGTACACCCATTTATTTAATAAAGCTTTTTTACCTGTGGGCAACTTGGTCAACTCCCAAGTTTTGTTCTGAAGTAACGAGCTCATCTCGTCTTTCATAGCACACTCCCACTGCAAGTGAGACGTGTCTGCCTTTGCCTCATCGTAAGTCTTTGGTTCTCCCGAATCTGTATATAAGACATGGCTTAGAACAGTATTAGCTGATGGATCAAAAATTACTTTTGGCTTTCTCACACGTGTAGACCTTCTCAAGACAGGTACTTCAGGGTCATTCGTTTACTCTGAATCGCTGCGTTCTTCTTGAACTACCTCTTCACTGATAATAGGCTCATCTTGAACCTCTCTTTCAGGTGAACTTTGATCTACTGGAAACATCTTCACTGGCATTGTGTCTAATTCAACATATTCTGGTTCTACTACATTCTCATGCTTTGTCTCTGTCTGACGATCCTTGTACATATTTTCTTCATGGAATACCACATTGCGACTGCGGATGACTTTGTTATTCTCATAATCCCAAAGCCTATAGCCATACTCGTCGCCACCGTATCCAATAAAGATGCACTTCTAGGACTTAGCATCAAGCTTTTTCCTATCCTCCCTGTCAATCAAAGCATATGCAATACAACCAAACACCTTTAGATGAGAATAATTAATCTTTTTACCTGACCACCGTTCTTGTGGTATTTCTCCATCCAATGCACTAGATGGACTTCTGTTGATAAGATAAACAGCTGCATCAACTGTGGCAGCCCATAAGTGTAGCGGGAGACCCGCTTGTAGTCTCATGCATCTCGCACGTTCTAGAATAGTCATGTTCATTCTTTCAGCTACACCGTTCTCTTGAGGAGTTCTAGGAACAGTCTTTAACCCGTGTATGCCCTCTCGACTCAAATATTCTGCAAATTCCTTACTTGTGTATTCACCACCATTATCAGATTTCAGAGCTTTAATCTGATAACCTGTTTCTTTTTCTACCATGGTTTTCCACATTCTGAACATCCCGAATACTTCTGATTTTTCTTTAAGAGAATAGACCTAAGTCTTTCTTGTTGCATCATCAATGAATGTGACAAAATATCTCTTACCACCATAAGAGAGTTCCTGAGCAGGTCCCCATACATCAGTATGAACCAACTCTAGCTTCTGGCCTTTATTTTGTCGTCCATTCAATTGAAAACTAACAGCCTTCTGTTTTCCATAAATGCAACTCTCACAAAAATCTAACTCAACTTTTTGTAAACCCGGAAGTAATTTCCTCGAGTGTAACTGCTTTACACCTTTTTCACCAAGATGTCCCAAACGATAATGCCAAAGAGTAGATAAATTACCTGTAGCCATTGTAGTTGCAACCATATCACTGATATTGTCTCCTTGGAGAAGGTAAAGTGTACCCGTACGCTTTCCCTTTGCTACTACTCTTATCCCTGAGGTTATCTTCCACTCTCCGCAGCCAAAGGTTATTACCAAACCATCTTGGTCAAGTTTACTGGTTGAAATCAGATTTTTCTTTAATTCCGGAATATGCCTAGTTTCACGCAAAACTAGACGTCCTCCACCTGAGATGTTCACAATCACGGTTCCTTTCCCAACAATTGGACACGTGTGGCCGTTTCCCACAACCACTTGTCCAAAATCTCCACTGGCATAATCATCAAATATGTCTCTTTGCGAGGTGCAATGAAAAGAAGTGCCAGAATCAATAAACCATTTATCTGTTGTCATGTCAAACCCTGCAGACAAACACAAGTTATCTAGCAAAGATTCATTGCTAACTACATTAGCACCTTGATTCTCATCTTGCTGCTTCTTTTTGTAGGCTTCACACTGAAACCTCCGGTGTCCGGTTTTGTGACAAAACCAACACTCATCTTTTGCAACCTGTCTCTTACCCCTTGATTGTGATCTGCCACGACCGCTGAAATTTCCTCTATTTTTACTTCTTCCACGGTTCTCCACTGCAAGTGCCATTGAAGATGTAGATGTAGAAAAATTATCTCCACCTGAGACTGAGACTTTCCTTCGCATCTCTTCATCCATGATACTACTCACAGCATCATCAAGAGTTAAATCATCCTTCATGGTGCTCGAAATTCCCTGCACTGCGGTATTGTAGCTTTCTGGAAAAGAACATAAAAATAATAAAGCTTGAAGCTTCATGTCTAAATTTATGCCTGCGGATTCCAATTGACCCGTGACCTGCGTGAAACTATTAATATGCTCTGCCATAGAATCTCTATCAGATAACTTCATATTAACCAGTTTCTTCAACAAAAATACCTGATTTGATGTAGACGGCTTCTCAAAAATATTCGTTAGAACATCCATGGCTTCTTTTGCAGTTTTTGCTTTCGCAATGTGGTATCCTGTCTTTTTCGTCAACCCTAGACGAATCGCACCTAATGCCTTTCGATCAAGAATTTTCCATCCGGCTTCTACTGTCGGATCCACTTCCGCCATCTCGGGTTTCCAACCCTCAAGTGGTGCATAGAGATCTTTTTGATAAAGATAATCATATATTTGTAGTTTCCACCATCCGAAGTCCTCCCCATTGAACTTATCGATTATGATTTTATCTTTTTCCATCCTGTTTGCTTTCAATTGAACGTCACCGAAAAACCCTCGATGTTCTCGATTAGCCAACCCAGGCTCGATACCGTTATTACGAAATCGCACGTCGATTCCAGAAAAATAACGCTCGCAAACAATTCACCGCATGACAGAATATAGTAATAAAATAGCAGAATCAGATGAATACGCCAGAAAATTTGTTATCGAAGTTCATCCAAACCTGGGCTACGTTTCCCCGCAGAGGCACTCTGCGAATCCACTAGACTTCAAAAAAAGTTGGAATACAACGATGATCTTCTCTCAAGATTAGGGTACAAAGAGATTGAGAACCCTCATCAAGAAAAACTCACTTTTTTTCTTCTCTCTTTTCTTGCCTCTCTATTTCCTTTTTCAGCGTCTTGATGGCTAGAGTTTTGCCGTCGCTAATATATAGGTACCACTTTTAACCTAAAAGGAAATCTAATAGAAAAGACATAAAAGCCCCAAAAACAAATATTTGGCTTTATCTATAACAAGTTGGTCTAGTGTTACTCTCTTGGCAATCTTCATAGCCCTTCGAGTGCCCTAGTAATTACTCTGCGCTCTCCTCGAGCCAAGTTGCAATACCTACTGTTATATCTGAGAACAAGTGCTCAAGACGAGTACTCTATTACCATATAATAGCCCAAAAATGAGCATCGGAGGGTGTCATACTCTAATAATGTTTTGTAATATCCTAGTCAAATCCATCTGGACGAAGCCCAAAATGACTACTCGGGATAGTGATTTTTGGGGGGCAAGTGTCAAATTTTGAGTCACTTCACTTGCTTAGTCCCACTTCATGCAAGACTTGACAAAAGCATGACAAAGTTTCTTGATCGATCTGAGAATTCACATTGAAAGATTGCATATATCTCAAATGTCTTTTTGCCCTGATAAATAAAACTTTTGATTTTCATGACGAATGAGAATTCTTCTTAAATCTCACCTGCAAAACCAATACCATCTAACCACCCCATGTGGTGGTGGCATTGGCTTCGGGCTCCTTCCCCTAACGCAAAGGATGGTATTCGAATCCCAGCATCGTCGCTAGTGGTCTTAAGCGCGGTGTCGTGGTGGTAGTTCATATGCTAGCACCGCTCCGGATTTACCTCGCCGGCTGTCGGCTATACGGGGGTTCCCGGGTTGCCAGGGGACTTACAGTAATATAATGCTCGGAGGATTTCCATTACTACAAGTTAGACCATCCCATGTGCATTTGCTTGGCACGCACGGATCACCTTGCCAACTTTCTCTCTTAATGTGATACCTTGTTTTGATGTCATTGATAGCTTTTACTGTGGTTGAAATCAAATCAAAGATATATTTTTAAAAGGAAGAATAGAGATGGAAAACGTGGTTGCGATCAGATATGAGTTGTATAGACTTTCAGCTTTCAAAAGACTATTAACATTTCAGGGCTTCAACTTGAAGAGAGTTTCCTGCAATTACCAAGCAGAAAGTGGCCCAAGCAGGGAATTAAGGAGATAGCAGAATAATAGTTAGGCACATCTGTTCGTTCTAATATTTGATGTCAAAGGTAGCTCAACTACAATAAGTGTATGTAGACAATAAAAATATGTGGAAGAATAAAAGCATACCATCTTCTTGTGCTATGGGTTCATTTAAAATATTAACAACCATATAATGAGAAGGTAATAAACGACCCGCTAACTGGAGTGGAAACTACGACCACTGGCTTTAAATATTCAAGGCTCATTGTTCCCGTGAATTGATTACCATTCATGGAAATTGTGAACTCCCTCTCCAGGCCACTCGTTAGTCTCTCAATCTCCGCGAAATGATGTGGCATCCTAAAATTTCATGACAACCCTTGGATACGCTATGAACCATCAATAGGTGATGGAAGTGCCATTGGGTTATGAATCAGCCATTGAATCAATGAATTTCAACTAATTTAAGGCCGGGCATTGTAATGGACAATTGTTTGGATGGAGATGTGTCTACAAGTGACCCAAGGATTTTATTAAGGTGCAAATTGATATAGAAATCTTATTCATGGGGGTGCACTTCATAAGTACAATTTTATTGATTTAAATTACAAAGTTTTGTGACCTTATAAGCTGAAATTATGTGTTTATTTAATTGGGGATTAAATGGAATAGGAATAGGAGAGGGTGGGCTGATTTTTAGGCCCAACGCCCGTCCAACCAGCCCACGCAGCCCCCCATTCGACCGGCCCATGAAGGCCCAAGACCGGCCCAAAAACTGAAGCCCATTAACCTTGCATGAGAGAATTGACAAGTGGCTTAGGAGACTTACCAAGTGTCAACTTGCATGGGAAAAATGCCAAGTGGCTAAGGGGTTTGGCCAAGTGGCATTTGCATGCAATCTAATGATTTCAAATCATTGCAAGAGGAAAGAAAAGAGAGGGAGAGTGGGCGGAGTGAGCGAGAGAAAGAGAAAGGGAGAGAGAGTGGTTGTCCGAGAGAAAGAAAGGAAGAGATAAAGAGAGCGAGCGTGCGAGAGAAGAAGAGGAAGAAGGAAGAGCTCGTTCGCCGCCGTTCCTTCGCCGCCTTGCCCGCCATTTTGTCGCTGTTTGTGCTTGAGTTTAAGGCAAGTGAAGTCCTAAAACTTACCCTTTGCATTGCTGTGTGTATGTGTAGTAGATGGCAAGTCTTGGTTGTGGTAGATGGGATGAAATTCCGGAGCTTTGGAGAGAGATTCGTTGGCCATGCATGCTGTTTCTGGAAAGACCAGTCCGACCATCCATGAGTTTGTGTGCTGCATGTGATTTTTTAGTCGAAATCTTGCTTCAATTCCTTCATAAAATTTGTATAGAACACCTTGAATAACAACATACTAAAATTTGAGGCAAAACGAACAAGAAATGGTCAGTGAAATGATTTTTCTTTGGAGAGATTAGATCTGGAATTCGTTGTGCTGACCTTCAGTGGTTTCGTGGTCTGTAAAGTAACCTTCTTGTGAAAATCTCACTTGGATCTCTTAACTAAAGTTGTATTATACTTCTTGAGGTAGAACATATCAAAAATGTAGAGGAAATGAACAAAAAGAGGTCGGTAAAATCGTTGCCTTTTGAAGAAACTGGATCTGGGAAAAACGCTGCTTCGACTTAGTATGATTTTGGGATTTTTATAAAATCATACAGTTAAAATTTGATCATGTGTCCTCAATGAAAGTTGTAGGTAATATTCTGGGAAACAACATACTGAAATTTCAGATTAAATGGACCATTAATGACTACGGAAACGATTTTTTCTTCAATACGGGTAGATCTGGAAAACGATACCGAGAATAGGAAAGTAAATCGATTTTATCTTTTAATCCAGAACGAATTGGACTACGATTTCTTCATGAAACTTGTACTTATAGGTCTTAAATACAACATGTCCAAATTTCAGAATTTTCCGAGTTTATTTAAGGGTTTAATCGAAATTGTTTTCAAAACTGTGCATGGATGATGTTAAAATCCTTTTTCGGTGATGCATGGACCTGTATGTATTCCGTGAAGCCTTGTTTGATATGGTGTTCTTCACGAAATGTGTTTTTTTTAGATCTTATATACAATGTGTTAAATTTTCAGAATTAATTTCCATCGTTTACTAATTTTCCAAAATTTTTCATAAACAGCACGCATTCTGTTTAAGCTGAAAAACTGTTCTATTTACAGGTTATTGATTTGCTATATAAATTGTGATATCTTGGATTATCATTCGTGCAATGATATGGTGACATTCATGCATATCATATGACATCAAAAGATTTATGGATTTCATGAATTCAATGAAGCTTCTCAAAACCATTGCATCAAATAATATTTTTCCCAATGCATATTATATGATTTTAAAAAGGCTGATTCCAATCATTGGCATTATTGTATCAAATGCCATGTTAAAATTGAGATACATGTGTGAATATAAATTGTTATAATAACAAGACCGTCGTATGTGTGAGCCGACGATACCCCGGGAGTGTCGGGATGCCCAGAATGTGGGGGTACCGGACCCAGTTGTATTACGATACATGCCCGGATGTCCTCGAGAGTTTCGAGATACCCGGTGGTATACGGTACGTAGTTCCAAGGGGAATGCCTGGTGGTATGTCGGTACGTAATTCCGGAAGCCTCGGAGGTGTGTACCGAGGGGATACCTCGTGATGCCAGTTGGGATACGAGATGCTCGGAATGTGGGGGTGCCAGATGCCGGGAGGTGTGTGCCAGAGGTTCATCGTGATGCCAGGTTGGGTGCGAGCGATAAATTGTCGGATGCAAACATTGGTCCCTGGAAAAAAAAAATTTGATGAAATCCTTATGAAAGATAATAATTGAAAATGAATCATGTGCATGGGTGTATGCATATGGCATGATGCATGATCTGCTTATGAAAGTAAATTAATGCTATTTGATATTGAAAATGCAATCATGAAGGCATGAATGGATCTCATGGTGATGTATGCTTGATAGCATGGATGATATGAGTGCATGGTGGTATATGCACATATGACATTGTGATATATGCATGAATGCTTAATGATGAGAACATGGTGGAATGTGCACATATGGCATTGTGATATATGCATGAATGCTTGATGATGAGTGCATGGTGGTATGTGCAGATATGGCATGATGATATATGCATGAATGCTTGATGATGAGTGCATGATGGTATATGCACATATGGTATGATGACATATGCATGGCTGCAAGGTAAGTTATGCTTGAATGCATGAATGATACGTGCTTTGTTATGATGCCTTGATTGTTCTATGTGACGCAATGAGTAGTTTGGTGGATCTTTACTACTGAGTGGTTGTACTCACCCTGCTTGGGGACTAACATTTCAGACTAAATAAAATTCCTCTACTGCCACTGCCACCAGTAGATGGATCAAGTGGTTGAATATGACTGCGAGGAGGAGGATAGAAAAGGAAGGAACTTTTGGACGTCGACATTGATCGATGGACTTTAAGTATACGACTGCTGGAGGAGATGTCGGTCATTTTTTGAAGTATAGCCAAGTATAGAAAACTATGGCATTTTGATGTACCGATGAATGATGTTCATCTGGTTTAAGTAAATAAAAGTGTTCGGCTTTTACCTATAAATGTTTAGTTAGTGTGCATCGTTTTCTGAATATAGGGAAGGGAGTTGTTGAATATGCTTCCGTTATATGAATTGCGCAAGGGACCGATCTAAAAGATGTAAACCCCCAGGTTGTATGAAACCGCTGCAATTGAAATGATATCAGAGTGACATGTTATTAGGGAAAGTGAAAGGTAAGCGAATTGTGGCGACCCTAACGGATCGGGGGCCATCGAGAGGTGCCACAAATGAAAGTACACAATCCATTTCAGTGCAGAGCTCGAAGTTGCCCACCAAAAGGACAAGGGAGAACTGGCATTCATTGATCTTTCAGCAGTCTGAAGTACTTCCTTAGGAACCTTATAGTTTTGTGCATCATTTTTGTCAGATAAATCGATGGTAGATGTGGTGTTCAGTGGGAACCAGCTACTATAGTTTCGAGGTGTCCAGAGCCGATCGTAAACATCATCAGGGTACCTGTGTGAGGCATTTTGATAAATAGTTAAGAGCAAACAATCAAGCAATTGACTGAGTGACTAGCAAATCAATTGACTGAGTGACTAGCAAATGCCTACTCATATGATGTGCAACAGGAATATTGAAGCTACTATTTTCAACACATTCTAGCTACTATATTCAACAAAAATCGATGTATATACCATACATCAGTTTCATATAATTTGATCTGCGTAATTACACTAAAATTTTATTTTTTTGAAGAATTTAATAGACGAAATGTTTTGTTTTGTTTTGTTTTTTCCTTTTGCAAACCAAAAAGGAGTTTGGACGGAGTCCGGACTACCTTATCCATTATTAGAATGTTTCCTAATGGAAATTAAAAGCTTCAAAATAGCATTTGTTTTTAGTAATGTATTTTACGTAAAATGAGTATCATCAGAAAACTTCAGAGAGACATATAATGTCAACAAGTATCCCATGAGCCCTAGTTAAGCCCGCTATAATTAGTAAAAACGTATACCTATATGTTTTGCAAATTGAAAATCAACATATTTCAACAAAGTAGAATATTTTAAATAGAAACATTCATATTTTCAAAGTACAATTAAGAACCCTTAACAAGTGCTTTGCAAGCACTTTTTAAATTTTACATGCATATATATAAAGTTCCCTTTTCTTAAGTAGACATTGAATTCTAATATGTACCAGATGTAATCCATGCTTTCCACAGATTTTTGTACATATTTATAATAAGAACATATATAGACATTTAAGCCTAAAAAATCGTATTAATATATTATTAATATGAGATTCTAATGTAAACATAGCTGTTGATGAATTTATATAAGGAAACAGTCAAATGATGTTTTGACCTATTACATTTCGTTTGTTCTTACTATGTCTCAAGTACACGTAATTTATTTATTTATTTTATTTTGCATATGTACTTATATACTAATATAAATATTATGCTAAAATTAAGGTAGGAAACTTCCTTGATACAAAAGAGGTATAGCCAGAATAAAGAAAGATCGTAGAGAGAGGAAGGAAGCGGGATAAGAGTAGTAAATAGGTAGCAAAATGAGTGGAAAGTGCAAGGAAAGTACACCTTTCAACAAGAATGATCTTCGACTAAAAAAGAAGAAGAATAATCAACCTTACAAATTGGAATTCTTACAATGTCTCAAATACACGTAACTAGGTATTTTTATTTAATAAACATACTTGTATGTTAATATAATATATTATGTTAACATTAAAAACTAATTTGATACCGAAAGAGGAGAGATTAGAGTCAATAAAATAACGAAAAAGAGGAAGGGAGAGGGACAAGGCTTATAAGTAGGGTGCAAAATGAGTGGAGAGTGCCAAAAAAATACTCATTCCAAAAAAAAAAAGATCAATCCCGTCCAAGAAGAATGATCAATCCCCTACAAATTGAAATCATATGTGTCAACCTCAGAGGCGATTCTAGAGAAGATACTGCCATCATATATTTACTTGCAAAAGTGCACATGTATTGCGTTAGTCAATGGAATCCTGATTTTTCATTTTCTTCAAGCAATTATACAAAGAGAACACTTTCAATGCGTTCACCACGTGCTTCTCTCTCTCTCTCTCTCTCTCTCTCTCTCTCTCTCTCTCTCTCTCTCTTGTGTTTCTTCTTGGGACTTAAACACATTAACAAAAATGAGGAAAACATCATTGTTCTTATTGAGTTTCGCAAGCGTGACTATAATTAACACTCTTATCATACATGGACCAGCTACTTGTCCAACGGTATTGGACCATTTACTACAACCACTTCTCGTTGGATTTCAAAGTCACATGCAACTTGCCCCTCCAACCACTGGTACCAGAAAGGGCTCCACCCCACACATGGAGCAAGGTACATATTAACCATCGTAATCAGAGTAATTTTTCAATTTGGAATTTATTTAACACAATTCACATATGCATCTTAACAATCTCCCATTTTTCAATGCAGGATTTTCCTGAAATTATTGGAAGCACGTAGTGGAAGTGCGGATACTTTTTGCCTAGGGAGATTGCAAGAGGGAGCCTAGTCAACATATTAGTTGGACTCACATTCACTCAAAAACTTAAATCAATGAGTTATGGGTTAATTAGAAATATTAACTATACCACATTGTACCAATTTTCTAATGTGAGATTTTTTTTTTTAATCACAACTCATATGTATATCCTAACGAAAGTAAATAAAAAGTCCCTGGAATGTCGGCACCTCATCACATATGTATTTAATTGGCCCATATCTATTTTTTTCCCCATATTTCTTCTTCCCCATTATTTTCTTTTCTTTTTCTTTTATCTTTTCCTCCGATTTGCCCTTCCTCAAGAGCATTTAATGTAACCTTAAAAGTTACACAGAGATTATTGATATCTTAAAATAAAAAATCACGACTTTCTACTTATTTAACGTTAATAAACCCCACAATATTGACCAGCGATTGCAGCGACCAGTAAAATACATTAAAGTTCAGGTAACTGTTATGAGCATTCCCGTTTCTCGGGGTCGAAAAAAGAGAGAAAGTCTCTTGTCAATATATATGTATAAATGAAGATATTAGGTGCAGCCCGTGTTAATATGAACTCTATACTAGTACCCAGCAATGAGGCGGTGGAAAAAGGAGAAATCCACATTGGACGTACGCTAATTAATTAAAGTTAGCGATTCAGTTAAATTTGCTCTGGTGAAGTACAAATGATAGCTTTTGACCTGTGTCTCTTGTTGTTGCACTAGCTCCACATATACCATGATTCCTGTTGCAACATTAGACTATTAAACACTGTCTTCACGCGATAGTCGAAGGATTTGCAATGACTAGCATTGATTCTGCAAAACTTTTTATATGCAGTATTCCCACATTATTAGAATCAAAATTAAGTTGTTGGTCGATGTATACTCATTTACCCAACATATCATTAACTCAAGTCCCTGAGTGAAATTAAGTCTAATTAGCCGAGTGAAACGAGTACTTACCTTGAAAATTAAGGAATGACATTTTGGAGTGCATTTGAGACTTCGTACGCTCGTAGGATTATTAAGAAATGGTCCTCGATGAGAGTGATTCATTCAGTATCCATTTGCACCAAGTATGCGTAATTTATATCCTATGGGATTCTAACAAAATGTAAAGAGAAGAGAAAATTTAAATTCTCTGTCAGTGATGCACAATTATACGTATTTCTTCCCACGCATCCTACAAATTTCCTATCTATGAGCATCACCAATAATGGTCAATTTTCCTATGTATGAAGTACCGGTAACACACACGGTACTCATAGATAGTGCACTTCATTGGAGAAGACTTCTCACGATCACGATGCACGACTTTTTGTGACTGATCATTCTTTGGATATTGGTCAGAAAGCCTACATAATGTATGTTGAAAATTTCCTATAATATGGGCTTACATTAATTAATTAATTTTCTATATTAAATATTCGGGTTAATGGATATCCTAATATTTGTTACACTTTAGAGTAATCTTATTGAATTGGGTTTTGGCATCTATTAATAACAAGCCTAGTTGAACAGCAAAGTGTAAGCAATTGTATTTAACTGAAACCCGTAATGGGAGGGGCCCGGTTAAGATGCTATTGATTAGGGTTTGCTAGGCCCCTCTCTAGTCTATAAAAAGATAGGTTATACCTATCTAGTTACTTTAATCCCATTAAAAGCTGCTATACTGAAATAGGTCATAGAGAGGAAGATTCAGCATTCAATAGATCTCTGATTATCGGGTTGATCTATTTTTTTTTTCAAGTGAAGCAATGGCTCAAACAAGTACGCTTTAATTCCGCTGTGCTTATTAATCTCGATATTTTACAGTCATATATGGATCCGATTCTTCTTGATTGATTAGTTATTTATGTAAATAATTTTTTACATGTGGTATCAAAGCGAATCATATATGATTGTAGAACCAAAAAAAAAAAAAAATGAAAAAATTCGAAATTTTCCTTTTTTGAGCCAAATATGGGCACTATTTTTTTTTTTTATGTAGATTTTTTGCTCAATTACTCCTGAAACCATAGGGTTTTTATTCTACATGTCAAGATCTTTCCAACCATATATAATTTGTATAATTTCGTTGAGAATTGAGTGAGAATTTTAAATTTGAAATTCTATGGTTTATACATGAAAAAGTTCTAGAATTTTCAAATTACTTGCAATTGATTGATGTTCGTTGTAAATTGTTACATGTGTATTGTTAAATATATATATATATATATACCATTAAGGGGTTAGGATCGGAGTACTATATGAGAGAACAAGAGAGTATAAAGGATTAACAGATCTATATGAAAGCAGGAAAGGTAAGTAAGAACAAGAAAGTAAATAACTTAAATAAAATCGCGAGAATTAAAAATAATGTAAAGAGCAAAGGCAATATATAAAATATAAAGTAAGAGTATGAGAGAACAAAAACCAACCATGAAGGTGGTATGAACTTGTATTATATAAAGCTGAAAAGCTGAAATTACATGTATTGAAAGATGCAGAAACTTAGATGCAAAAACTTAAAGCATCAAGTCATCCACTAGGGCGGTAATCCGCACTCCAGGGAGTATTGATGTTTATATTACAAGAAATGGTTAACCAACTATCATGTAAGTTGATAACCCTGTATAAAACTGTGTATATAAAAACTAACTTACTTTGGAACCAGGGGATACAAGGTAAGAAAGCTTGGAGATGGAAGAGATGAGGATGAAGATGGAAGGGATGAAGGTTTACAAGTGAGAGAGAGAGAGAGAGAGAGAGAGAGAGAAAGGAGAGAGAGAAATCTGAAAATTTCCGGTCCCCTCTTCTATGTCGAGTGGGTGTATTTATAGCGGGTGCTATAGTGAAAATGCTACAGTGCTGAACAGTGTAAAGTGAACAGTACTGAGTGAACAGTGTATGAATAGTATATGAACAGTGTATGAACAGTGTATGTCTACTACGCTCCGGTGTGTAGCCTTTTGCGCCGTTTGTAATAGTAATCGCATGTGATGTCTTTTAATCTCTGTCCGTATTGATCCCGTAGCGATCGTCTTCATTAGTGTTTCCACTATGATATGACTGGGAAGATCCGTCTTGACTGTTTTGAGATTTGGAAGATCCACATTGTGATTCTTCCGCTTCGAGAGCATCGTCCCGAGGATGTTGCGGTATTCATCTCTGTTTTGGACTGCTGCAAGTGCTGCACTTGCCATGGATTTTTCCTGTAAAAACGATGTATTTGATGGGGATGCGATTATTTGGGTTTTTTGGCTATTTAGCCATGTTTTAACCGCAGCTTCGGATCCTTGGTCAAAGAATCTGAATCCATCCCACCATTTGGTTTTGTATTTTCAGACAAGTACCGGTACCCCCGGTTTGGATGTATTGTATTCAAATTCCCATGCTGTTACCCAAGAGATTCTGAATATTATAAAGAAATGCATAAGGCATGGAAACCTTATATCATGAGGTGTTGGTATGAATTGTTCACTGAAAATCTTGTATCCTTGTTTGATTGTGGGGTGTAATATTATGTCCAAAGGACCAAAGAGATCCCACCAGAGTCAAACCGCCTTTGGTAAGCTTTGTCTTGGGAAGTTGTCTTTGAAGAATAATAACCAGGGAGTGTTGGAAATTTGTATTCTGTCTGAAAAGACGTTCCACCAAGCTTGTTGGTAGTCCCAATATGTATATGAAGATGAGTATGGCAGGCTTTGGGTAAGTCTGGTTTGGAACTTTCTGGGTGTATGGGGTGAGGCTCCCCAATGTGAGGGGTGTATGACTTTACTGATAGATATAGTGGAATAAAGGATGTTTTCTGTATTGTTTTTATCAGTAAAGTGAGTGAACCTTGCTGATTCTGTTTCCACTAAAATTTGCTCATAATAAGCAATGGTTTTGTTTGTATTGTGAGGTTTGAAAAGCCAATTTTTTGGAAATATGTTTTGTGCAAATTTGATTGAATCTTTATCAAAGAATCCATCTTCCACAGACAATATTTTTTGAAAAGATGTTTTTGGAAAGAATTTTGATCTTTGAGAAGGAGGGGTTGCCTGGGGCTTAATAACCACCTCATTCGAAATTCTTTTGTATTCCACTTGTTTCTGTGTAGCAAACGAGGAAGGATTGTTACTCACCTCTATGGCACTTGGCTCTTTCTTTACTTTTTGTAAAGACTGGGCAAGTAACAAAATTGTTTCTTGTGGAAGTATGTTGGCTAACTGATTGAGGGCTAGCATGGGTTCAGATGTTATGGGTTCTGTTGTCAAAGGTGGTTGTTGTAAGAATGTTTGGTTGTTTTCTGCCATTTGCAGCCATGTCTTGACAGATGTTAAGCCTTTCGGCTTTGGTGGTGTATTGGAGGGTTCGGCGGTGGCTTTGCCTTTGCCTTTGTCTTTGTCTTTTTTGGGTCTTGGTATATTGGTATCCCCTGTAAAAATTCTCTTGTGAGAAAATCAGGTAATGAATTTGAAGAACCATTTATAAATTCAATGTCAAAATCGAATACTTTGAAAGTATGGCTTGCCATCCGGCAAAGATTTGTTTTGATGCAACATTTAAAACGTCTTTTTGTAAAATGTCTTTGGCTGATTTGCAATCAATTCTCAAGAGAAATTTTTGATTTAATAAATCTCCTTAGAATTTGGATATAGATAAAACTATAGCAAGTATTTCTTTTTGATTGTCGAATAATTTTGTTGAGTGGAATTCCAATGTTTTGATATAAATTGAATAACTTGTTCTTTGTTGTTATTGACTTGTTTGAGAATGCCACCGTATCCTAATTCTGATGCGTCTGTTTCTACTATTTTGAAAGTGGAAGGGTCAGCAAGATGTAGACATGGTATATCTTTTACATGCAATTTTATTTGTTTGACAATGTCAGTATGGACAGAGGTCCATGGTGGAGGATCCTTTCGTAACCTTTGATGTAAAGGTTTACAAAGGATATTTATGTTGGGAAAGAAATCTAAAATATAATTGAGACTACCCAAAACCTTTGTAATTGGGTTTTGTCTTTAATCTCATCTGGGAATTTATCAAGTAAAGAGATTGATCTTTCTATGGGAGTGATGGTGCTTAAATGGATGTAATGACCTAAAAATCTAACCTTGGTCTTGAAGAGTGCAATTTTAGTAGGAGAGACTACAAGACCGTTTTGTATGATTATTTTTATGAAAGTGGATAAATGTTTGAAATGCTGTTCTATATTGGAAGAGAATACTAGAACATCATCTATATAAACTATGATGTATTCTGAATAAGGATTGAAAATCTCGTTCATAATTCTTTGGAATTCTGAAGGGGCATTTTTGAGGCCGAATGGCATAACATTCCATTCATATTGGCCAAAAGGTACTGTAAAGGCTGTCTTGTATTTATCCTTTTCACTTACTTGTATTTGCCAAAATCCTGATTTCATGTCGAATTTAGAAAATATCTTTGATCTACAAAGTCTGTTTAGCAAATCTTTTTTATTAGGTATAGGGTATCTTATCCATCTAAGGGCTGTATTAAGAGGTTTGTAATTAATAACTAACCTGGGAACTCCTCTTTCTAGTTCAGCATTTTTATTGACATAAAAAGCAGAACAACTCCAAGGGGATTGGCTTTTTCTTATGAGTTTTTTATTTAAGAGATCTTGTATTTCTGCTTGACAAAATTTTAAAACTTCTTGGTTCATTTGTGTTGGGCGGGCTTTGGTAGGAATTTTGTTTTCAGAAAAATCATGTTCATAAGGTAAATCAACAATATGTTTTTTTCTTTCCCAAAAAGCATTGGGTAGAGTAGAGCATATAGTTTTCTCTATGTGTTTTTGTAGAGAAGCTATCTTTTCTATGATGTTTGGTTTTATAAGATTTTCTTCTATTCTTTTAAACTCTAAATCTTCTTTTAAAAATTCAAGCTGGTTTTCTTTGTCTTTTATGAGGCAATTTATTTCTGAAATGGAATGTTCTTGTAAAATATTAAGACTTCTTTTTTGTGGTTTTGTTATGAAATTGAATGTGGTTTTTTTATTTAAAGCATGAGTTTCTATACCTTCATTAGTAACAGCAAAGGGTTGAATTAATTGTATAAAAGGTGTTCCAAGGATAACCTTTGTTGTCTCATGTTTTTAACTAAAAGAAAAGATGTTTTGTAAGACATTTGGTCTTTTATTATTAGGGCTTCGGGTAACTTGTATTGTATATTCAGCTTGTCTCCCGAGGCTGATTTTAAGGACTCGATGTTTTGTCAAAGTATCTTGTTGGAACAAGGCCTTCCTTGATACAATTGAGGTCAGCCCCTGTGTCAAAGAGAGCCGTTGTTTCAATAATATACTCATTATTGATTTTTATCTTAATATTTATTATCCATTTTCTAGATGTGATTTCTGTTAATAACATAAGAAAAGCTGGATCAGAGGTATCTGGGTACTAGTGATTTCATTTTGGTCTTCAAATTTTGTTGTTCCTTTTATGACAAGAGACTTTATATCAGAAATTTCTTGTTTCATTTCTGATTGAGTTTCTTTTAAGGCTTGTATTTCTAACTTTTGTTGTTTTATTTCGTTTTGGAGGTCATTAATATTTATAGGTCTAGACTGTGGTTTTTTGTTTCTATTTAGAATGTCTTTAAGATTGTATGAAGTATTAGGCTTGGACGTAATATTCATAGAAGAGTGAAGTCTATCTAAGTATTCTTTTTTGGCTTCGGGGTCAAGTATTTTGTCGGCAGTCTTTGAGAAGGAATTCTTCTTCTTTTGTTAAGACGTTTACTTCAGAATGGGTTTTCTGGAGAAGCGTCTTCATATTCGTAGTCTGAAGAGGATTCTATCTCATTAATTTGAAGACCTTCTTCCTCAAGAAATTCATCAAGAAGTATCATCATTTTCTATGAAGATGTTGTTTAACCGATTAAGAGTATCGTCATCAAGAGAAAGTTCATTTAATTTTTTGTTAATCCTACAATATTTTGAAATATGACCTTTTCTACCACAAGAATAGCATTTAATGTCTTTAAAATTTTTTCTATCGAATGAGGTGTATTTTGGTTATTCTGGTGTCTTTGTTTATTCCTACGAAAAGGAGGTTTGTTGTGATGTTTATTTGTTTCTTTCCCGGAGGACAAGTTCCCTTACATTTTGGTTTTGTTTTTTCATTATAAGAGGGGTCGTATTGAGCACAAAAATCTCCTAGACTCCTATTGGTGAGGGATTGTTCTTCCTTGAGTTGTCTTTGTAATTTGATTGTATTACACATCCGTGTTCCTTGTCTATAAACATAAGAGACTATTTCTCCATAAGAAAGGAGATCATAAGGAATTTGACCGCTATAATCTTCCCTAATTTTATCTCTAACTTGGTCACCTATAATCTGAGGTAAACCGGCTAAGAATTTTTCTTTCCAAAAGGGTTGATTGCAGTCGGGTCTAATAAGAACCCTTTGAAAGAAAAGCTCTTTGTATTCTCTAAATCTTCCTAAGGATTTGCAACGCATATTGGAAAGGAGATCTTGGTTTCTATCCCTAATATGTGAAGGATCTCCTACAAAATGTTGTGAAATGGAATAGATAAGGGTATTGACTGCATCTTGGATGAGATGGCCTTGATCATCATCCATGCGTTGACCAAAATCATCTACCTTATAAGCAGTTAAAATTTGTGTCTTTTGTTCATCCGTCAGTAGTTATCCCACCAACCTTTTAGCTGTCCAAGAAACCCAGCTACTAAAAGATTAGCAACAGCATGGTCGGAAACATCTTGCTGTGTTTTGTAGGCATTAGCAAGCATCACCATGTTGTTAAGAATGTTCATAACATTGGTTTCTGCAACACCATCAATGTTCCATTCGTAAATGGCGTCGGGAGAGTATTTATTCTGTATTTTTTGCGATGATTCTTCTTGAGCAATGTCTGGTGGGGTAGCTCTACTATAATAAAGTTTCGAGGTTGTCTCCAATTGAGTCTATTAATCTCATTGACTGACTCATTATCGGATTATCGAGGGTTTGGTCGGGGTATTTATGGTGGGTTGGTCTGGAGTGTCTCTAATGATAAGATTCTGGAATTTAGGAGTGTCTAGTATAGGATCGGGTTCTAATTTTGATTTTCCTAAGAGTTTTTCTTTTGTTCTATAGCTTTGGCAAACTCGGGCTAAGATTTTTGGAAATTCAAAGGCTTTAAAAATGGGTTTTTTGAGAGTGTCAATTTGTGGTGTAATAAGCTGAGTAGGATTCTGGAAGGTGGATTCTATCCTATTCAACTGTTTTCCTATGGTTACTAAATGTTGATTAGTAAAATTGTTTTGTTCAATAACTTTGTGGGTGTAAAGAGAGTCTCCTTTGTCTGGAAGTCTAAAAGGAGTGGCTGTAACCTCACTATCTCCATGCTGTATTTTTATTCTCCTAAGGGGTGGATGATTGGATTCTATGGTTTCACCATTATCAAGTTTCCACTTATAATGATGATCTAAAACAAATATTTCTTTTGGCTCAAGGAATTGTTCTTCTAGCCAATCAAAGAAAAATATATGGACTTCATATTCATATATGTAGTCGTAATATTTTTGTTTGATGTCTTTTGCTTTATCAGCAAAGGTTTTGAAGAACCATTCTCTGATTTGTTTGTTGTTTTCAAAATTAAATTCTTTATTAAGAAAAGTTTTGTTTGGCTCAAAATGTTTTTCTAAAACATTAAGCTCGGCATCTATCATTTGTGAATAAGTAGGAGAATGATGAGGAGAATCTGTATTATCTAGGGCTGGTTCGGCTGGTTCAGGCTAATTTTGTTGATAAATTGGCCTGGAGATTCCTGATCTATTATCTAAACCACTAATTTCTTGTTCAAGAGGTGTCTCAGGATTACTTCTACTGGTGGAAGGAGGTAAAGGTGTTGTACCTCTTGTGGGAGTGTCTCTACTTATACTAGGAGGAGGAGTGTTTCTATGTGAACTAGGGGGAATGGTGATTATAGGAGGAAGATTAGGATTAAGATCTATGGACCTTGTATAAGAATTATGAAAAGAAGGACTAGATCTTGAATCAAAAGATCTTCTAGGAAATCTAATGGTCACTCTTCCTTCTGGGTGTTGAATGACATTAGTAGGGTCTGTATTTTGAACAATTTGTTGGGGAATTTGGTTTTCTAATTCCCATTGTTCTGGTAAAGTAACTTGATTCCAATTAATAGATCTAGGAATTGTCGTATTTGCTCTAGAAATGTCAGTCTGGAGAAGAAGTGTTTCTCCCCGTGGACTATGTTTGAAAGCATTTTCTCCAAAAGCAGAGGACATGGCTTTATAATGAATTCTATAAACAAGGGCTAAGGGAATAGATCCATCTGCTACTTTGTAATTATGGGTTTTGATTTGGAGTGTTAGGGCTCTAAGAATGTTCTTGTCTTTAAGAGAAACTGAGAAATTGGGATAACAGTCAAAGTGTATAGGTCCTTTGCAGAGACTTGTCTCTACAAAGTGCCAAGAATAGATTCATCATAATTTAAAAGACGTGAATCACGTAAGACTAAGAGAATGGAAGTATTAAGGCCTTCTTTAGTAAGAGGTTTGACTCCTACTTGGACTAGTCCTATATGAATGTAGTTGTATTTTTGTTTGTGCTTTAGAATAGACTCTTTGTTCAAAAGATGTATTTTTTCATAAGAATTAGAAAGAGGAACATCTCTTTCTTCAGTAGTTATGACATAGTTTGATTTTTTAAAAAACTTCAATTTTGATTGCTTGTATATTTCCTTAAGCTGTATTTTAGGAATTTCCCAATTTTCTATAGATTTGTTGAAATCTTCTATCCTTACTTCTTCTCTATGTATAGGACTGGGATCTGAGTCCATTTGTGATAGAGAACTAGAGGAAGATGTAGATCTTCTATGTAAACTCATACTTAAGATCGGAACTATTCCTTCTTCGAACCGTTACGAGCTAAACCAACGGTCTAACAGCCACTCGGGGACTTACGGCTGGACCACTCAGAAACAAGAAGGATGCCAACGAATGGCTCTCGATCTAAGAGTATGTTTTTACAAAGACTATCTATACCTTCCCACTATATATATATATGTTTTAGTATCCTTTTGTTGCATTAAAGTGAGTTTTTAGAGCTTAAATTTAAGAAATCTGAAATTCAGCCGTGGGAGGCTTAGATCTGAAACTTTAAGAAGATTTTCTTGTTTGTTCTTTGTTTAATTCAACCATGAATAAATTTCAAGAAAAATCAACTCAATGGGTGTTATTTTTGAGTTTTGGGTCAAAACCGGGTCATGTGACCCAGTTTGCAGGGTTTCAAGACCCGGCTGGAGGTTGAAGAAGACCTCCAGCCGAGCTTGGGCCAAAAGTCCTACTTTATGATTCGCCTAGGCCAAAATATGGGTGTAGGCCCATATTTTATTAATGTTCTGATGCTGGGAGTGAGCCCAGAATCCTAGACTTGTAAAATGGGCTTGCCCATTTTGTTTCATTTAATTTTGTGCCCAATCGTGGGCCATATTAATAAAAGAAACAATGGGCCTAAATGGAGCGAAAAGAATAGCTTGGGCCGGGCAAAGGTTAGGCCCTCCGAGAGAATCCCCATTCGGGCTGCTCGCGGGTCAAGCCCGCGGGTGGGTCTGAAATATTAAAATAATAATTAAAAAAATTGTGGCAAAAATTGTTGTTTGATAAATACAATATGATCTTTGGAAGCACATGTTGTAAAGTGTTTCATACTGTTCAATAAATTTTGGGCATAAATTTTAGAGTTCCATATTGATAAAAATTAGTATATACAATTACTCGCCAAAAGGGGGTTATTGTGTATATTAATTTGGCAAAAAGCATAAAGATTAATTCCCAAATTTAAAAGATGGGTATGTATAATTGAAAAATATTTATCTGCCCAAAGGGGATAAATGTTTTGAAAATTATATATAATTCCCCTCTATATTGATATTATGGAGATGTATAATTTAAAGGATTTGTCTGCCCAAAAGAGATGGATTCTTAATAATTATATGTAATTCTCCTTATTGTTGCTTTATAGACTTCATGCTATGAAAATTATTGTGCATTAGACACTCTACCCAAAGGGGAGTTTATAATGTGCTAATTATTTTTTTTTTGGTTAAATTGCTTATTGCCCATAATTGATCTTTTTGTATTATGTGTGACAAATAATTACCTTTGCTGTAAATAATAACAATGCCACAGTTGAAATGTTAATTGGATCAAATATTATACTATTAAAGACTTGGTCAAAAATGGAGACATTGTGATCAAGAATATTAGAACTAAGTCAATGTTGGTTGATTTTCTAACAAAAGGCTCACAACCCATTTTATTTAAAAAAAAAAAATGTAAAGAATATGGGTGTTTTAGATTCTTTTGATTTCTTTTGTTAGTGGGAGCTATATAATATGTTTTTCTAAATATTATAGTTATACATAGACTGATAATGCTTTTATGATGTCTATTAAAGCATTTATTTTCAATTATTTTTATAATTGATTATATTGTTATCATTTCTTGTTGATTGAGAAATTGAAGTATAAAATAGTATCTTTAAACAAACTCTAGTTTAAAGACGACTAGATATCACTAATTATGATATCTCATGTTGAATTGTGATATAGTTGTGCAATTTCATGTTATTTAGAAATTGCGCTAATGCAGTTTCTTGTCATTGAGAAATTGCATTGAGGACCGATTAGAGATAGTGTATATTTTGATCACATGTTGGCGCTATTTTTTATTACACTACTAGGCTCATGATTCATAAGAATATAATACTTATTATATGTGATTATGGAAGGTCATGTGTTGTGGTATTTTCTTAATACATTGATCTCCATAGTCCTATACTGAGGTTATATAGGATTGGATTGGTTTTGAGATGCCGTTATTGGAATATTATTTTTTAAAGTTGTGGCCACATAAAACAAAATTTTCAATAGTGTCATTTTCAATATAAAATCTTTTTCAAAATAAAATAAGTTAATTAATGTAGCCCAAGTGGGAGAATGTTGGAAATTTCCTATAATATGAGCTTACATTAATTAACTGATTTTTTATTTTAAATATTCGGATTAATGGATATTCCAATATTTGTTAAACCCTATAGTGATTTTATTGAATTGGGTTTTGACATCTATTAATAATGGACCTAGTTGAGCAACAAAGTATAGGCAATTGTGTTTAATCGAAGCCTGTAATGGGAGGGGCCCAGTTAACACGCTATTGATTAGGATTTGTTAGGTCCCCTCTTTAGCCTATAAAAAGGTAGGTTATACCCATTAGTTGTTTTAATCCCATTGAAAACTACTCTATTGAAATAAGTCATAGAGAGGAAGATCCAGCATTCAATAGATCTCTAATTATCATGTTGTCATGTTGATCTTTTTTTTTTTTTTTTTTTTTCAAGTGAAGCAATGGCTCAAATAAATACGCTTTAATTCCGATGTGCTTATTGATCTCTGTATTTTACAGTCATATATGGATCCGAGCATTCTTGATTGATTGGTTGTTTATGTGAATAATTTTTTCCAATGTATGCACACACGGTACCCCATAGATAGTGTACTTCATTGTGGAGAAGACTTCTCATGATGACAGTGTATGACTTTTTGGGTGCAAATAATAACCATTCTGATCAGAAATTAATTTTTATAAGGGAAATAGATTTTTCTATTTCAATTCCAGAACAAGTTTTTGAACAAAATATGCATTTAATAACGATACAAAATTTCTCTCTCCTAGGCAGCAAGCTGCGAAAGGCGAGGGGCAAGCAATGGCGACTAGCGATCGGTGAGTCTAATGATGCGGCGATGGTGCTCGATGGCAAGTGGGTGGCTAGCTAACAACTGGCGGTAGCAACAAGTGATAGCAATTGCGCGATGGGCAATGGCAAGTGGGCGGCCGGCTAGTAGCAAGAATGAAAATAAAAAGTTTTTATTTTTCATTTCTATTCCAAAATAAAAAAATAAAAAAATATTTCTCATTTTTGTTCCAAAACCTATTTTTGGAATAAAAATTTGTTGTAGAAATAATAAAATGAATTTGTCTTATCAAACAAATTTTGACCAAAAATAAGTCCGGGAAAAAAATGCTTCTGGAACAAAACTATAATGGTTAACATGCATGCTCTTTGTGACCGATCATTCTTTGGATATTGGTCAGAAACTTTTTTGGTTAAAAAATTAAACCAGACCTTATATTTGTTTTTACAAAATACAGGCTCTCTAGTCTCTCTCCCACCTGGTCGGTGCCATGATAATTTGTTCCGTCTAATTTCAGTAAAAATAAGAAATAAAAAATAAGACAATGCCAAGAGTTCATAACACTTTTCGCAGCATAATTATGGAAGCAAAAAGTTGGCCACACAATTCACGTACATTTTTCAAAATTCTTGCGGGACCAAAAGAATTCCCAAGTGCTTCTAGGTTTGAGCAAGAAAAGCATTGGACCAACCAATTACATGATGTACTCACAACAAATGGGACTTTTGCTCCAATAATAAGATAAAAAGGCTTTCTTGTTTTTCTGGAGGCCATTTGGAGAAGAGGGGGTCACTGTTTATTGTTATTCATATATGATGAATTTTACAAGTGTTTGACCTTGTAATTCTGTTGGTGCATGTGGTGTTTCATGAAAGCCAGAAGGGATCGCATACATACGTCTATTAGAATATTTAATATTAAATCACAATTTCATCTGCTGGCTTATATTTTTAAAATGGTTAAAGTTGATCTCACAAAATCTCACATGATATCAGAGTATGAAATCCTAAATTTAAACCTTCTAGGCCTCCATTTGGCTCTCTAATTATATATCTACATGCTTTAGGTTTAGGTCAAAGTCTATCCTAAGCATGAGAGGGAGTTTTAATAGATAATATTAAATCACGTCTTCATTTATTAGCTTAAATTTTTAGAAAAATGTCACGGTTTGCGAAAATTCCCATTGGTCTAAGTCATTAGGGGTTCTTTCGTCAGATTTGCTTGCTAGGATGAGCCCTCACTTTTTCTAAATCACCGCCATTGATTGCCGTAGACAGAGCCATTCTAGGGCACGTCGGTGGGTCCTTTTTTAACGAATCGGGCAATGTTATACTAGTAGTGCATATCTTCTCCGACACTTAGCTCGTCTTGTTAATGATACTGGTTGTTGCATTGAAACCCCAAGAGAGAAAGCCTACTCTGAATTCTAAGAATAAATGAGATTGGGATTGCCTTTTATCTGCACATAAGCATGTTGCAGGTGTAATCAAATTCGAGCCTTGTGCCCACAATTTCTTAAAGATGCGTGTGTAGATCCCAGGTTGCTTGCGAAAATTAGTGCATAAGGACCACCAATAATCCATATATATTTTGAGCTTACCCCAAGAAAGATAGCTCCCCCTCAAAATTGCGAAATTTTTAATCACCCAATGGTGCTGACTCAAACTGAAATCTCAGCTGAACTCCAAGAACGTGCCGTGAGGGCCTGCCAATGCCGATTAGCCCACTCATGGATAGCCCCAACTTCCCAACCACCTCCCCCAAAAACTCTACATGGAGTTCCTTATTTTACAGTCTTAGGAATGCCATGAACTGACTTAATAAATGGAGAAAGGAGCCACGACGAACGAAAGGATATCATTGCTACACAGTGAGTTTGGAAGATTCAATGACAGAAAGAAAAGGGAAATGGGCGATGCAATTGAAGTGCGAAAACTAATCTCTAACTGTAAAAAAAAGTTAGCCTTTCTAGATTGAAAAAATTCTGCTACCTTGCAACAGGGGCATTATCAGATGGGAGCACCACGGAGGTCATTTCAATGGAACCACTAGATTTGCTCACCAAAGACTCCAACTCTGCCAATACTTGATGGATATCCGGCCTTTGAATTGCCGTTGGTCGTGTACAAGACGTGGCAATCTCCACTATTTTCCAAGCCGAGTTGACGTCGAATTTTCCTTTTAACCTTGGATCCATAATCTTCTGTATATCACCACTTTCAACAATAGGAATCAACCATTGAAGTATGTGTATGCTAGCACTGCCATCCCGACTTCTCGTTATCGCAGGCTGACCCGTGATCAACTCAAATAGTACAACTCCAAAACTATAGACATCACTCTTCTTGTGAAAATTTCCAGAAGAATGAACCCTATAGTGAAAAAAAATACGGATCTTTATATCAAAGATGAAACCCTATGCTATGTCACTATGTATATGCATATTGAGATCTTAAACTGAACCAGAACATTAATATTGAGTTTTAGCAATTACTCAGGGTCAAGATAGCCAGGAGTGCCCGCAGGACAAGTTGATACATGAGAGTCCTTTTCAGTCGCAAAAGCTCTAGACAAGCCAAAATCAGCTACTTTGGCTTGGAAATCTTCGTTCAACAAGATATTAGTAGTCTTCATGTCTCTATGGATGATGGATGGCTTGCAACCGTTATGCAAATAATCCAAACCTGAAATCCTCGCAAAAAAACGTGTAAACAATGCCAAAGCAATGATGGAAAAAGCCTACAATTTAGGATATATCATTCATGTACCTTGTGCTGCATCCACAGCTATTTGTAGTCTGTTACTCCATGTCAAGACTTGCGGATGGCCCTCTGTTGGATGGATTTTAACTTCACCCGTGAGCAAGAAATAGAGTTTTACAAAATCATTTTAGAGAAGAAATAGTACAACAGAACATAAAAAAAGCACCTGATAAATGTTCCCTTAAATTTCCATTAGCCATGTATTCATATATTAATATCATGTGCTTGGACTCATTGCAATATCCAAACAGAGAAACCAAGTTTTTGTGGTGAAGAATCATTAAGAGTTGTGCCTGCAGTATGAAGAGTGCACATTATTATAACCAATATGGAGAAGAGTCTAAGAGGAAGTTTCTATACAAACATCTGTGTAAGTGTCAACATAAGTCGATTTTAATAGGAAACATGATTGTGTCATCATATCTAACCTCGGCTTGAAATTCCTTGTATCCTTGCCTTGATGATTCAGAGAGCATCTTCACGGCAACTATGGTGCCGTTATCTAGTGTACCAAGATATACCTTTCCAAATCCACCTTCACCAATCACTCGTCCAAAGTTCTTAGTGATTCTTGAAACCTCTCTATACTTAAAACGTCGATTCTTTGACCTTAGTGTCCTTTGACTAGATTCTGTACCAAAAAGGTTCCTATGAGTATTGTGACTACCACTTTGGATAATGGACTTTCAATGCAAATAACTCCAATTGCGTTTCAACAATCAAAAGGCATAGGAAAGGTTTTTCTAATCCCATTTTATGAGCTAAATTGGTGGAGAAGAGGACAAAAATTAAAAGATCTGGGCAGGCATTCTCTGTCACCTGCTTCTGATATGCTTACATAAAGACAAGTTTTCTTTGCTCAGTACATATAGATAAGTTGAGATTGCACAATCAAACTTTCTTTCAGGGACCATCAGAATATTAAGGACAAAGTTGTACTCTCAAGTTGTTATAAGCCCTCCTACATAGCAAGATTACTTTTGAAGGAAAAAAAAAGAGACTTTATTGTCAATAAGTTAAGCTGAATAAAACACATTCTGTTTGCGATGCTAATGCGACCATGCTGTGGTGATCCCTGTGTCTCTCTTCTCTTCATTTTCTTGTGATCACTATGAACTCTTACTACTGATTGCATTAGAAAATTTTGATTAAAGCCAACTTTCATTCATTCCTGATTGCAATGTTGATGAGATTGTAAAGTGATAGTCCTACGGTGGGTGAGAAGAGAAGAAAGTTGCTGAGTTGTGTATTCTCAACTAAATTATCCTAAAAAAGACATTGTTGCAGATAGAACTGTACCAAAGGAATATCAAAGTCAAGATAGTCGTCAAATGTAGTGTAAATTGTGAGAACATGACAAGTAAGAAAACTTACCTGCTATTTGTTTCGGTTTAATCAACCAAATAATAGACAAAGCACCAAAGAGAACCGCAAAGAAGCCAGAAACTGATGTTGCAACTGCAATGATGATGGTTTTTTGTTTCTTTTTCTGCTGGCAATGATCAGCTAGGCACAGATTCGCATTATCTAAACTGCCACAAAGATGAAGGTGCTGAACTCAAATTCCTATATACGAAAGTCTAGATTGATTGGCCAAATTCTGTCACAAGATGGCTTTCTTATTTGCTTTTAATCACTATAAGCAAAACGTGCTGATAATCTTTCCACCTATAAATATCTCATGAGAGAGAGGGAGGGAGGGAGGGAGGGAGAGAGGAGAACCTCATGTTTAAAGTTTTGTCCAAAATCCTTTTCTTGAGAGCTTCAGGAACTGATTTAATCAGGTTGTTTCCACTTAAATTTCTGCAAATATAGCCATAATTAGCAGTTTGTCCGCTTGAAATCCTTTGCTGCTTCACTTAGACACATTAACTTACAGAAATGTAAGATTTTGTAATCCTGCCAGAGTTTCTGGTATTGTTCCTGTAAGCTGATTGTTGGACAAATCTCTGACAAAAAGACCAAGTTTAGAACACCTAATATTAAGTTGACCAGCTTCACAGCCAAAAGCAGGATGTTTCCACACATTAACAGTCTATGTCTCCTAAAGCACAACCTTAGTCAGTCAATCATGAGTTGATCCCAGGGGGTGCTTAATCGAGCGTGACATGCAGACACAACTAATTCAATCATGTTGACACTTACAAGTATTCCAATCTTGATAGATGTGAAAGTGCTGAGACCATCCCACCCGTCAAATTGCTTGAGCTCAATCTCCTGCCAAAATAGATCAAAGTAGAGAATCTTGTCGTTGATATCTCTATGAAGGCAGAATTTTTTAGTACAACAAAGAAAAGTTTGTGCAATCAATGATTCAAAACGAAAATATTATAGGTTCTCCTGGTGTAAATGTTGAAGTACCAGAAGACCATTCACAGTCGTCCATCTCATTCCTGGCATGGGTCTCCCTACCTCCTCGTTCTATATTTTATGGTTATGATTGATCCTAGAGTACCTAAAGAATTATTTTTGGAGGACCTAATACTTGCTCATGAAGATGTCATTCGGAACACTTATGTCTAAAATTGGAAAAGTAGGCTATTGGTGAAAGAAGTTGCGCAAACAACTTAACTACACATCGTAGAAGGAGGGAGCACGTATTGACGATCGATGAGAGTATATAACTTGTCATTACCCACCCGATACAGATGGAGCAACCCCCAAAAATATTATCAAGATGGTGACATTTTGGGGTGGGTGTCAACTTAGGGATTAGTTTATCAACTCTCTCTAACATCATGTGAGGCTTGCGGTGTCAAAAGCTCCTCTTTTAATGCATTGAAGTTCCCATCATGGCCCCTAGAACATGACAAAATCATGACAAAGTTCTCAGTCTATCTGAGATTCCCTCGGAAGGTTGCATTTATCCTAAATGTTCTTTCTTGCGGATACAAAAAACTTTCATTTTTCACGACGAATGAGAATTTTTCTTAAGTTTCAACAAGAAAGCCAGTATTATCTGAGAAAGTGTCAGGGACTCACAGTGATATAATCCTTGGAGGATTTTCATAACTACAATTTAGACCATCCCATGTGTAATTGATTGGTACGCACGGATCACCCTGCCAGCTTTCTCTCTTAATATGATACGTTGCTTTGATGTCAGTAATCGCTTTCACTGTGGTTTAAATCACAAAAAAATCAATTTAGAGAGAAGGATAGAGATGTGAAAAGTGGTTGCAATCACATATAAGTTATACAGACTTTCAGTTTTTCAAAGACTTGTAACATTTCAGGGATTCGATTTGAAGAGACTTTCCAGCAAAAAAAGTAGCCAAAGCAGGGAATCAAGCACATAGCAGAATAATACTTAGCCACATCTGTTGATTACCTCAGACTTCACGAATAAAATACAACCGACAGTGAGACTAATATATTTAGCATAGGACTGCCGAAATCTTACTTAATAACATTGTAATATCCGTCTAATTATTGTTGATGTCAGTTGGAGTGGAACTATAAAACTTGTATGTAGACAATAACAAAATTTTGAAGAATAAAAGCGTACCATCATCTTGTGCTGTGGGTACGAGTGGAAGATCACCGACGGTATAGAACTCCACGGCATTGAGGATCGGTGGATTTCCAGAGTTATTTGTCGAATCAATGGAGAAGGTGATGGGCGACCAATCAACTTGAGGGGAAACTACAACCACTGGCTTTAAGTATTCAAGGCTCACCTTCTTTGTGAAATTATTATCAATCATGGAAACTGTGACCACCCTTTTCAGGCCACTTGTCAGTCTCTCAATCTCAACGAAATGAAAGTACACAATCCATTTCTTTCTAGATTTTGAAGGTGACCACTGTATATCCAAGCGAGAACTGGCACTCGCCGTTCTTTGAGCAGTCCGAAGAACTTCTCCGGGAACCTCATTTGTCAGATACATCAATGGCAGATGTGGTGTTTATTATGGACCCGAAATTATAGTTTTGAGGTGTCCAAATCCGATCGTAAACATCAATAGGGTGCCTGTGTGAGGAATTTCCACAAACAATTTAATAGCAAACAATTAAGCAATTGACTAAATGACTAGCAAATGCCAATTCATATGGATATGCAACAGAAATGTTGAAGCTACTATATTCAACATATTACTAGCGAAAAAACCGGTGCGTGTGTTGCGTTATTATTAACAGGTGTCCACAGAGCCCTTCATGGGTAATCATTGAGTTCTATTATAATCTAGACATAGTATGCACTTTGTGCGGATTGTTGTACATATTTATAAATAATAATAAAAACGTATATAAACATTTAAGCATAAATATATATATGGCATTAACATAGGCAATGTTAACAGAATGAGCGGAGAATGCCAGAAAAGTACTCCAAGCATGATCAATCTCCTTCCATTTAAATCTTACAAGTCAACCTTTTAGGGAAGACACTGTTATGATATATTTACTAGCAAAAGTACACATGCATCACGTGCATAAGAAAAATTGTCATTTGTAAGATTTTGCAAAATCATCCATATGAAATATTAGAATTATTAACTATTAGTGGAAAGAAATTATTGACACCATTTAAAGGAATTGATTACAAACATAAGGAAAGATAAATGTATGAGATTGTTTATAAGATAGAAATGATTTAGATTTCATATTCGAAATATGTGGGAGATAAAATAAAATTATTTATTTACAGATTCGTCTATTTAAAGAATTTTTACAAAATCTTGGAAAAGATAAAAAGGACCATGATCTCTTAAAAGGAGCAAGTATTCTTTAGTTCATAAAATAGTATAAACATAGATTATATGAACTTATAGAATATATTTATCATATGTTCACTGATTGAGGAAGCAATACAGTACAAAAACTAGTAGTAGGTAAACCTGGTATGCAAATTCTTCACCGGAAAAAAAAAAAATTGAATTTAGTAGATTATACATGTAATATGATTACTCTAAAGCCAAAAAAAAAAAAAAAAAAACAGAGTTTTATTAAGCAAATATCGCTTTATTATATTAGTATGTTACCAAGTAAGAAAAATTAAAATCATGCATGCCTGGCAGTACGTAGGTGGGGAACGTAATTACATTTGCTGGCATGACAATCTACCAATAATGAGTATATTTCTTCATATAACAAAAATTATAATTTCATTATATTAGTAAATTTTTGGATTAAAATTTATCTATTGCCTTTAAAATTTATTCCTCAACCACGTCATCTGACGGCGAGTTCTATTAAAAAACGATATCCAACTTGAAATCATTACATGATCATGTATATCTATTCGATATGAATAACTTCGATATACAAATAAACTTCTATTATAAAACTAACGTTACATAGCAAATACTTTGCATTATAATTATTTTTGGTTGGAAATATAAGTATTATAGAGCAGATGAAGAACAACAGCTTGGGGCATCCCCAGCATTACAAATAAAGCTAATAATTTAAAAAGATTGAGATAAGAAGTCTCCATATAGTAGCCAATACAATATTTGTCTGGAAAAGTCTAATTTTTTTTTTTTTTAAATACTCATTCCAAATTTTAATTTAGTATATTATTATTATTGCTTTAATAAATTTTTATTAGCAAGGCTAAACTAATTATGATTCTATACTACTATTTTTGCAAAGGCGTTGATTTTTTTCAAAAATCATCAATGAGTTATCTTGTTATGATTGAGAAACCTAAGCGTTTTTTATACATACGTGAAATTCAAGGTTCGATTTGCATATAATTGCAAGATTTCATATAATTTTATTTTATTCTTTGTTTGGACATAATGACTTTTCTGTTTCTCTAATCAAATTTTTTAGTCATGTAATAATTTTTCTGTTAATCTTTGACATCTATTATCATTTTCTTCAACTATCTTAATTGATTATCTTTAAATGCTTTCTTATTAAGTTTTGTTGATTTTCCATGGCCTTTTTTTTTTTTCTTTTGTCTTTGCTTACCTGTGCCTTCAATAGTTTGCAAAATGCCAAAATTCGATAAGAAAAAAAAATTGAATCTTTCACTTTAATATGATTACTATACATTTGTATTTCAAAAATTGATCGATCACCTGACATCATCATACTCCAAGCTTCGTCCGATGTCGTGCCGCCAATGGAGTTGCAAGAATCCTGATTCTAATCGATAGATGCCATCATCCAAAGCTCTTAATTCCAACGCCGAAATGAAGGGCACTCCCTTGCCGGTGTTCACAAGACACACTTGTATATCATCTGCCTTGGGCACATACATGATTTCCTCGAAATGATAATAGGAGTAGTCCACCGTGGCCCAATAATTAATATCAATGTATAAATCAAATGAAGGATCCTGATTCTCCCCATCATAGTTCCCATACCAAAATGTTGCCCTAATCAAGTAGGTTCTATTCTTGCCTTGATCTGGTCTTAAAGTGTAACAATTCCTTGTTCCATTAGGGAAAGTCCTTATGTTCTTCAATAACTGTCGATCATTCTGATATGTGAGCATCCTAGATGTCTGCCTGATCTTCCCAGAGTCTATCAGTCCTTCATCCGATTCGTATGTTATAAGAGTTCTCTCATCTGTGTATGCAAGAGTTGCTCCACAATCGATGCTGATAAAACCTTATAAATTTAGGGAAAAGAAAAAGTAAATCAAATGGAACCATGGTTTTTTTGTCAAATCATTGGAACAAGTCCAATGAATCTCGATCATTCACACAATTTCATACTACACTATCTAGCATACCAGAGATTTGACGCCGGATCAAGTGAGAACAAATGTAAAGAAGAGATCATTTTGTTTCATTAAAAGGTCAAAAGTCATAGATCGTTACAAGTAATAACGTTGTACGAAGTGATTGTACGAAGTGCACGCGTCCGAGAGAGAGAGAGAGAGAGAGAGAGAGAGAGACCTGGATTTTGTTGGGCTTGAACCAGAAGAACTAGTGCTGAAGCTAAAGAAGCAAGCAACGCAAACGAGAAAGTTGTAATCGATCTTGCCATTGTCATCGAGTAGTTAAGATTTTTGAAGAGAGAAGTGTGAGGAAGATATATGTATGCTGTCACAACGTGAAACCATCAAGAATTGGGGTGACATTGACATCCTTCCACTCGAAAGACGCAACTTCTAACCATAACCAAAGTTCCTTCCAAAAGTCCCCATTAATAGCGCTCTCGCTTTACTAGCTATTAACCAAAGAACCTGAAAAACAAATAGATGAGAAGAGCGACCTACCATTGTTTAGTGAGTAACAAATTTCTTTTAAGCGAATCGAGAAATCACTATGTACATTTAAAACATAAACATAACTCGCTTTAACATAATATATTCATAAAACAACTAACCAAAACACCAATGATCCAATTCATTGGTCAATCTCATAAAAGCATGGGTCAATTGTCTATTCTATTGATTAATCTCATCAAACCATACATCAATGACCCATTCCATTTACTAAACTCGAATCATATGTCAATGGTCCACTCCATTGACCAATTCATGCTCAAATATCTATTCATAGTCACACATAATGCTCGTGACAAGGCGACTAAGATTCCCCTTTGGTTAGGTCCCCACCTATTATTAGCCAGCTCACCCACAAAAATATTCTGGACTAGTATGTGCATACACATATGCCCCCCTCAGGGTTCACAAAGATACTAAGCATCAACCATCAATCACGAATATCCGATAATCCACCATTAGAATAAGGATTATCTCATAACTTAGGCATTTGATATATAAATATCAAAGCATTCTTCAGGAACCACAAACATTTCAAGATTCTTTCATAAAGAGCTTTACAAATCATTTCCAAGCAATCATTCAAATTGAAGTAAAAAATAACTCCATCTTTCAAATAGCAAAATGGTAGTAAAAACTCAATCATGTTTTATACAATAAAAATGTTATTTATCAATTCATAGCATATATAAACTATAATGTTTTTCAAAACATGAGTTTAAAAAAAAAAAAAAAAAAGATAATGTCACTCATATGGGAAAACCAAAAACCAACTACAATGCCTACTCGAGGTGGCGCACTCAAATTCCTAATAATTAACCAAAAAATAATATTGAAAGACCAAGTAAACAATATTCTAATAATGACTTGACTATACTACACCTATTTATCAATAAAAAGACACCTACGTGCCAATGAAAAACTCGCTTCCAGCAAAAACCTATTGTTGTTTGCTAAGCGCAGTCCACGCTAAACTTCGTCACACCATAACTTCCTTCACAAAATTCTGTTTTGAGCCATTTTATAGTCCTTAGAAAGATCTCTTGATGTACTACAACAACTTGAACTTAGTCACCCCAAAAATCGTACTGAAAATGGGTAAAATTCAGGGCCAAAGCTATCGCTTGCTACAGTTCCAAAACGCACGCCAAACTTGAAAGTTCCGTTCCGGACAAACCGTAAGCTCAAATAAAAATCTGTAAAATGCTATAGCTTCAAAACATCATAAACTATCATTTTTGCAAAAATACGTGGCCCAACAATCAAAAATCAGATTTCGCCGCACAAATCTCCAATAATTTTGAATTTTAAGCCCTAAGTTGAAAACTAGTTCGATTGAATGAACGAAGGGCACCAACACTTACCGACGTTGCAAAATAGAGTTGAGCTAGCCTGGCGAGGCATCCAGATCGCAATTGCGCAAAAGCTGAAGCCTTCCTTTCTTTCCTCTCCTCTCTTTTTCTTCCTTATTTCCCCTTTCTGTTTCTCCCGATCTCTCTCTTTCTCTCCTCTCTATCTCTCTCTCTCTCTTTCATTAAGCTGAAGCCCTCCCTTTATCCTCTTTTTCTTTTGACTTTTCAACACTAGGGGTGAGCAGTGGTCTAGGGTCAACCCTGGACTGACCCTAGACCAGCCCGACCCTACCGGTCCTGGTCCGGTTCCCAAGGGGACTAGGTCAGTCCTTGGTCCTGAAATTCCATGACCAACACTGTGTGGGTTGGTCATCAGTCCTAAGAGTTTTGGGTCGGTCCAACCCTGGACCAACCCTGTATATTATATTATATTATATTATATTATATTATGTTATTTATAATTCTTTTATATATTCAAACCTAAGTAAAATATCTGTTAAAAAAAAAAAACCTAAGTAAAATGATGTTAAAGCTGTTGACTCCTCAGGCTCATAGTCATGGATAGACGGCATCCAATTCCAAAAGGCGTGAAGTTTACGCTGTAAAGGTCTTCACGGCCTCCTCCTCCACAGTCTAGAGTTCGTTCTTCACCGTGAGGACCAGGGACTCCTCATAGTCATGAACTCGCGATGTCCAAAACGACGCGAAGTTTACGCCGTAAATCTCCTCGCGGCTTCCTTCGCCAAAGTACGTTATCTTCCATTCTGTCTTCTTTGTTCTTCAATTTGCCAAAATCAAAAGTAGCAACATCCCGCTCGCTGCATTGTGGACCCTATCTTGTCCTATATCTCGATGAGCGGTTAGCAGGTACGAAATTTCTATTATTGTGTCATCTTAAATTTGTTGAATATGTGTTGGTATTTATAGTTTAGTTGCACAATACCGCATTGTTGATGGATGTGTAATTTGAATTTGTAGGTTTGCTTTTTTAGGGAGTATAAAAAATAAGACGAAAAAAATTATCGATCGGTCTCGGGTTGACTCTGGAACCGGACCGAACCCATCTGAACCCATTGGGTCGGTCCGGTCCTTGGTCCCAAGCTCAATAGGGTCAGTCCTCGGTCCTAAAAATTGAGGACCAACACTGTACGGGTTGGTCCTAGGGTTAGGGGGTGGCCCGGACCAACCCGGACCATGCTCACCCCTATTCAACACTTCTCTCTTATTCTTTTCTAATTCTTGTTGGGCCCACCAGCAGATCCTACATATGCACACCTCATATTTATGACATAAGCTCTCATACGAAGATTTTACTTTGTCTTAATAGCTATGGTCGAGTATATTTCATTAATAAAGTTATTTTGCATCCTGATATTCCTTCGTGCACTGTTATAAGATTGTGTTAAAATATTTAAATATTAAATTACGTATTCACATAACTACTTAAATTTTTAGAGCAATTAACTGTAATTTCACAAAATTTTAGATGATTTTAAAATAATAGATCCCAAATTCAATTTTTCAAGACATCTTATTTACCTCTCGTATCATATAATTTTGTTTAACAAATGACAATTGTCAAAAATTAGTTTCTTCTTTTATTGAAAATTCTAAGAGGAAAAATGACACACGATTCCATGTGGTGCTTGGTCGCCCCCACAGTAGACTCACGGTGAATTTTACACCACATATGTATCCAAGTCAACACGGCACATTTGTCTCACCTATACCGCACATTGGTCTCACCTTGAATTTTCTTCGTCCACATATGTATCCAAGTCAACACGGCACATTGGTCTCGACTTGAATTTTCTTCGTCCGCATATGCATCCAAGTCTATGTACTACCATCAATGTCAATAAACAGCATTTAAATGATGACACATGGATCGTGGGTAAATTCGAAAACGACATCATTTACACAAATCATTTTTTTCCTGCTAGAGGCATCCGCCACGAAAATCTAGCATAAGGCTTGAGTTTTGGCTCATATTTTCCGCATTTGGCCTGGCTAGAAACAATGGATTGGGAATAATATTTTCATGGTTGGTAAGAATTTCGAGAAAAGTGTCAAAAAAGTCATAAACCTTTTGTAGTTATACCAATTTAGTTCTAAACCTTTTATTGGTGCCAATTTAGTCCTAAATCTTTTGATTTTGTGTTAATTCAATCTTTTCTACTAATTTTGGCTGGATTTTGCTGATTAGGCGCCAATCAGCTGACGTGGCATGGCCGGTATTGACATTGACAACTTTTAATAATATTTTAATTTTTTTGAATTTTTCTTTTTTTTTTTTTTCTTTTTCTTTTTTCTTTTTTCCTTCTTGTCCTCCTTCCTCCGGTCAGTTGCTGAAAAAGAAAAAAGGAAAAGAAAAAGAAAACGAAAAAAATAAAATTATATAATATAATATAAAAATATATATAAACTATTAAAATATTATTAAAAGTTATCAATATCAGCACCGATCGTGCCACGTTAGCCGACCGACACTCAATCAGCAAAATCTAGCTAAAATTAACTAGAAAGCACTAAAATGGCACTAAGTGAAGAGTTTTAAGACTAAATTGGCACTAAGTGGAAATATTTAGGATCAAATTGGCACCAATGAAAGGTTTAGGACTAAATTAGCACAAATACAATAGATTTATGACATTTTTGACATTTTTCCCCAAGAATTTCTAGCTTCAAAGTTTCTTTGCTACCTATATAATAGTTGCAACAACCACTACACGAACTAATGGTATCAATGAACATTTCCATGGTTTGAACCGATCACCTTTGCTTGCCATGGGTTTATTACCTTACACATATAATTTGTTTCATGTTTACACTAATGGAAAAAGGCCCAAAAATGCTCATTCAACAAAACAAAAAAAATAGAGGAAAGCATGGTTGTGAATAAAAGTGATTTTGGGTTAAAAAGGGAAAAAGTACCAAAAAAGTCTTAAACCTATTGCATTGATATCAATTCAATCATAAACCTTTTGATTGAATTAATTTAGTCCTCAATTTGTTCACATTTGGACAAATTTAGTCAATCTGACAAATTTAGGCTAGAAATTATTGACATGGACTTTGATAGTCTTATGTGGCATGAGCAACGCTAATGTGAAATTTTCAATATTTTTTCAGAATTTTTAAATCTTTTTTCTTATTTTTTCCTCTTTTCTTTCTTTTTTCTTTTCTTCACCCTTTGCCTAGTGAGGCTACCGGCCAACCATTGTCAACCATAGGTTGGTCCGGGCCAAGCAAGGGATGAAATCCTCACCCTTTGGCTAGCAAGGGCCATGGCACCTCATGCGAGGGCATCACAACCCTCGCCTAAATCTGGGCAAGGGCCCGATGCCCTCACTCATGGTGCGGGAGGGCACGAAGCCCTCGCCTAAATCCAAGCAAGGGCCTTTGCATCCTTGCATGTGGCTGATGAGGGCACGGAGGCCCTCATCGACCAACACGCGAGGGTTTCAACCGTCACTTGGATCTAGGTGAGGGCCTTAGCCAATGAGGTAACAAAGGCCCTTGCCTATGGTTAGCGAGGGCAAAGAGGCCTTCGCCCAGACCAAGTGAGGGTTGCCGATCCTCATCTATGGCCAACGATGGTCGACTGATGACCTTACCGGCCACAATGTACAGAAAATGAAAAGAGAAGAGAAAAAAGAAAAAAAATAATTAAAAAATTCTGAAAAATATTTCAAAACTAAAAAATTCGTCTACATCAACACTGATCGTATCACGTAGGACTATCGATATCTACTTTAGTAATTCCGGCCTAAATAGGCCCTATGAACTAAATTAATACCAATATGAAAAGGTTTAAAGTTAATGTTATCTAATTAAAAAATTTAAGACTGTATTGATACTAATACAATATGTTTATGACTTTTTTTATACTTTTTCGGTTAAAGAGGGATAAAGCGAATTTATGGGACAATAAGCTATCATCAAAAGGTCGAGGTTTAAATGCGAAATTAAGAGAACAGTGGGGGTGATATTGCAATTGACACTTTAGTTAAGGAGTGTCTCTGCAATCAGCTCTCTCTCTTTTTTTGTTCTTTTTCAAATGGAATCCTTCTATTTGTTTATATCTGAGAGATAATCATTGCAGCCAATCGTCATTAGATTGTTAATGGATTTAATAACGAACGCTACAGGAAAAATTCAGTTCGAATGCTCGACAAAGGTAGTTTTAACGACAGGAATTCCTCAGCATTGTGAAGATGTAATGTAATTGTCAGGCTTCAGCAATATGGTAATTAAATCGTACTGACTCCTCATTGTATTTGTAATTCAACAATTTACAGTACTATGAGGAGATAGGTTTACAAATTAACCAGTCTCTCTGTGTCTCACCAACCCCTTCATTCTCCTATCAAGTCATGCAAGAAGGCCATTAATATCTTCACTTTAGCAGTGCAATACATACTATAAAGTTATGGCAGTACGACCGGCTCAATCCTCCCAGTGTCTCTGGTGTAATCGTGAATTGTTCGGTCACAGCTTAACTTGTACGATCCAGCCGTGTCTAAGATGGACATTCTCTATCACAGAAATTACATCAGCCACAAGGAGCAAGAGAGTTCATAATGAAGCATCTCATGTTAGAAAGGTCAGACCCAAAAGTTATATGACCGAGTCATGGCTACAATACAAGAAGGCCAAGACTTGCAGCTAGGTCTTCGTCCGCAATTGTATCAAAGTTCAAGTACCAAAATAATTGTCAGTAGACGGCTTTTGACTGATGAATATTGACCATTGATAAACTTGATACAATATATCGTCTTTCGTGCTAATTAGTTTACATGTGTGATTGCTACAATACACCGTGAAATTAACTTCTTATTTTTTCCTGCTATATACATTAGCCATGAAAAATCATATGGTAAATGATAAGAAGGAAGAATAATTTGTAGGAGGAAGATGTTTCCATGGTTGACAAGAACTTACTTCGAACTTTTATTTCTGCCTCTATATCATTTGCAACATCTCTGAGCAAGTCGTCAATATCTACAAAGCTCACCATGGTTTAGACCGACCACCTTCGCTTGCCACATGTCCACTCCAAAGGCTAATTTTGCTATCCGTGCTACTTAATATAATTCTTTTTAAAAAAAGGTACTTCTCATAAGAAAATTTATTTGGTTAAGCATGGCTAACCAGGGAATTTATAAGTCAATACGTTGCTTCTAAATGAAAATGATATTTCCACAGAAATCTATTAGAAACATTAAAAAGGACATTTTATCATGGACTTGTGGGCAAATTTACCCCACCTTAAAAATGTAATGTGAATAGGCCTGTCCATTTATATATAGTTATTGTTTTGTGGAAAGGTGATATTAGTCACATATATATCTTGTTATATAAGCTGTCTAAATTACTAAATTTATTTATTTTCGTTACGTGGGTTGCTGCCTTTTGATAATATTACTTTTTTCAGCTTGCACAGAGGAAATAGCTATGCTTCCGAAAGGTCGGTCACCCCACACGTTACTAAAAAAAAAAAAAAAAAATAAATAAATCTAGGCTTTTGTGTCCCTTTCAGGTGCGTTTGATTGAACCTTTGAAGAAAGTTTTTGGAAAAATGAAAAGAATTTTAAGGGTCCATTCGTTTCGCGGAAAATTGACCATTTCCGGAAAATATTTTCCTGAAAATGACAATAATTTTTAGTGTTCGGATAAAACTTGAAAATATTTTGAAAAATATTTTCCAGTGTTCAGTAAGGAAAATATTTTTTAAAACTTCACCACTTAGGCATGCATCACTTACCAACCTATAAATCCATCAAATATGAACTTGCACTTACCAGGTAAACTTACTTCATATCTTTGTTCCATCATTGTCGCCAAACGCTTATCTATTTCAAAAAATGTTCGTATGGATTTTAAAAAGAAGCAAAAGAGGAAAGAAGTAAAGTATGTACAGCTCTCATGAGAATCTTCCAGTTGAGTGGCATGTTCTTTCCCTATGTCTTTTGTGTTTTAATAAATAAATAAAGAGCATGTATAGCCTTTTGCTTGAGCAATGTACAGCTGCTAGGTAAAATAAATAAAGAAAAGGATAAGCAAGAGTGTAGAGCATGAGCTTGAGATCGACGAGCTCGAGGTTTGCCTGGCAACGGCCGACGACTAGCTAAGAAAGAAGAATATGGGAAACAAAAAAAAGAAAAGGAAAAAGAAAAGAAAAAAAAAAATTGAAAATAAAATTAAAAAGAAAAAGAAAATTTAAAAAAAAAAAAAAAAAAAAAAAAAAGGAGGAGGAGGAAGTGAGAATTTGTAGAGGTGTGAGATAAGAGAGATCAAATAAGGAAAATGTTTTCCACTTTTCAAAAGTGGAAAACATTTTCCTTTAATATAGAAGACTTTTTTCCTTTCATGGAAAAAATTTTCCCCAATGAATTCATTTTCCATGAAACAAACGTTGGAAAATCCGGAAAACATTTTCCTATAAATTATTTTCTGCGAAACGAACGGAGCTAAGTTAAAGAAATTTTCTAAAATATAAATCGTGTTTAGTAAATTATAACATAAAAGTCCATTGTGAATTACCTTTAAACAAAATAATGTTTTGAAGAATTATATTATTGAAGGACTTTTGTTATTAAAAAAAAAAAATTGGTCAACAAAGGCAGGTGGTCGTCGACGATCCAAATCTGTCGTTGATGGCCATTGTTTGAGGTTGCAAGAACTTAGGCGGCCCCCGATAACCATCAATGAGGGTTGCTTGGGGTCGAGCGACCCTCGACATGGATCCCGTGACCTAGGCGAGACCCTTGCCTAAGGTCACGCGACCTCGGTGAAGGCCATTGGGGTTGGGCGACAACCGACAAGGGTCACATGAACCTATGCCCGAGTTGCTCGACTTCAATTGAGGTCGCGGCAACCCAAATCCGCGACCCCTCATTGAGGTCACCACGACACGCAGAGGTCACGAGACCCTCGCTTGAGATTGCACAACCTCAATGAAGGCCATTGGGGTCAAGCAATCGTTGGCAAGAGTCGCGTGACCTTATGGCTAAGTTGCTTAACCCGATCGAGGTTGCAATGACTTAGATCCACAGCCCCTCACTGAGGTCACTACGACCTAGATGGTGTGAAGGTCGTGCAACCCCTCAACAATGGTCACCTAGGCTGCTGCGACCATGCCGGCCTCTATCTAGCTTGTTGTCGGCCTCTCATAGCCTCACATAACATGCCAACTAACCTCAATGGTGAAGAAGATGGCTGAAAATCTTTTAGTAACCCTAGCCTTCTTGCATGCCAAGAAAGTTGAAAGCCCAAGGCACTTTAAGAACTACATTGGGTTTCGGCTTTCAAAAAGCCAACTTTTCTCTAATGAGGATTGCAAAATTTTTCCCAAACACTTGATATTTGGTCCAAAGGGCCTTGGTTGTCCAAAGTCCCTTCCCAAGGCCATTTCCAAACACAACCTTAGAATGTTCTAATTGGATAGAGCCTCTAAAAGAAGTATTTCGAGTAAACACAAAAGGTGGTGGCTAGTTGAGATAAATTTTATCGTGAATAACAATAAGACTAGAGATTGTCCTAGAGAGAAGTGTGAGGAAGATATGCACGCACGCAATATATTGATATCAAGAGCTCTCATGTAATATAGGGTTGGGCAGTTTCAAGTTCCTTATAGGTTCCCAGTGGAAACCCGGAACGTGCCATCGAGTACAGGTTCCTCATTTTTGGAACCTAAAACCTACCATAAAAATTTGAAACCCGGAACCTACCCTATCACAAGTTTCAGGTCGGTTCCAAGTTTTTATAGGTTCTTTTTTTTTTTTTTCCAATAGTGAAGGATAGTTCCATTCTACAAATGAATCAAATATCCATTGATATTATATGCAAATATATTGGTCTTCATTAATGATTGGAACTCCAATACTAGTAGTAAAATCTAAAGGAGATATTTTTCAAAGTTTATTTCCAGGAAACTAAAATCAAATAACTTCTTATGTTGAACTAGGAGCAAGCAGATAATCAATAGTAACCAAGAGGCAAAGAACCTGTTGAAGGCACTTCTCGAGCTACAGTCTGAAAGATCTTATCCTCCGCTCTTCATATCCAGAGAGAACCCTCACATAAAATTGAGCCTTCCTTCCAAACTCCAATAGCCTATCCATACCAACTCACAATTAACACGTAAAAAAACCTGCATTGATAAATTATGTAACCGTTAGTATATAATACATGCTATGTGTCAAAGCTCACATCCATTGCAAAAAAAAATTCTATTTAGGGCTCGAATTAGTAGCTGCCCGCTAAGTGACATCCACTAATTGGTGCTTTTGAGTGAGGACATGCACACCCCATCACATGATATAATTTGTCACCAAAAAAAAAAAAAAAAAAAAAAAACCAACTTTAAGCTTAAAACCTCATTTTCTTTCTCCTCCCTCTAAAAACTTCACATGCCACCTACCTGAGTTAGCCTCTGGCACCAAAAGCCACGTCATCACTCACTTGGGACCATTGTTGAACCATTACTAGTACCTGTGGCCGTTATTGTTGTAAGCCGACATCCCTCCCCCGCCGCCGCCCCCCCTCTTTTGCCCCCACAGGTTCTCCCATTCTTGACTTTTCTAGCTCATCGTAGGGCCTCATCCATGGCAAACAACCTCGGCTCTCTCCAAAGTCTTCAACTCAAGAGGTGTCACGCACTCGGAAGACCAAAGATCAAATCGTTATTGAAGATTCAGGCAAAGAAAGGGATCATCAGCCAGATAAATCAACTAGCAACTGGAAACATAAGTCCAGTCATCCCAAAGATCTAATAATTGGCGAACTTAATGAAGGAATTTGCACCAGATCCAAAAGGCGTGAAGAGTCTAGTGCCGTAGCTCTCATTTCCGAAATAGAACCAAAAACATAGAAGAAGTTTTGTCTCAACGAAATGGATTGAAGCTATGCAAGATGAGCTCAGACATTTTAACATTAATGATGTCTGGGAATTGACACCTAAACCAAAAGGTAAAACTGTTATTTGTGCCAAATGGGTGTTCAGAAACAAGATGAATGAGAAAGGTAAAGTCGTACGAAACAAGGCCAGACTCGTAGCCAAAGGATACACGCAAGAAGAAGGGATAGACTATGATGAGACTTACGCACCAGTTAGCAAGGTTAGAAGCTATTCGATTATTGCTTGCTTTTGCTTGTTATAAAGATTTCAAAGTTATTCCAAATGGACGTCAAAAGTGCCTTCCTAAATGAATTTATCCATGAAGAAGTCTATGTGGAACAACCACACTTGGGTTTGAAGACCCAAAGAAGCCACTCGCTTGGGAATAAAAAGGCATTGTATGGTTTGAAGCAAGCACCTCGAGCGTGGTACGACGGACTCGGTAAAGTTTTTAATACATAATGGTTTTGTTAAAGGTAAAGTTGATACTACTTTATTTATCAAAAAGGAAAACAAAAGTTTTTTACTTGTCCAAATATATGTAGATGATATTATTTTTGGATCATCTAATGAAAGTCTATGCAAGGAATTCTCTAAGTCTATGCAGGATGAGTTTGAAATGAGTATGATGGGAGAGTTAACATTCTTTCTTGGACTTCAAATTAAACAATTGAAGGAAGGAACTTTCATTTATCAAGAAAAATATGCTAATGATCTTGTCAAAAGATTTGGGCTTGAAAAGTGCAAACAGACCGACATACCAATGTCTTGTTCCTTGAAGATAGACAAAGATGAAGAAGGGAAGAAAGTTGATCAAAATTATACAGAGTATCATCGGCTCACTTCTTTATCTTAATGCTTTCTAGACCTGATATTTTGTTAAGTGTTTGCATCTCGTGCTAGGTTTCAATCGAGATCCTAGGGAATCTCATCTCATCTTTTAAACGTATTATCAAATACGTTGCTTCATCTTCAAGTATTGGCCTCTAGTATCCTAAGAAGGGAGACTTTAATCTCCTAGGATATTCGTAGACGATCTAGCGGGTTGCGAGTTGATAGAAAGAGCTCCTCCTCGTCCCTAATGAGCAGCAACTAAACTTAGCCCTTCTATTCATACCAAAAGGCACACACATAGACACATACAAAACACTACAAGAAATATCTCCTAACATCCCTTGAACGGTTATAGCACAAAATCAAAATCACTGAATAGACTTTGGGATCTCAGCTTTCCGAGAGAGAGTAAATTTACCCCCTTCAAACGTGAGCAAATCAAAGTGCCTTTGATGGCCAACACCACAAGGGCATCACCTAATGAGCAGCAACTAAACTTAGCCCTTCTATTCATACCAAAAGGCACACACATAGACACATACAAAACACTAAAAGAAATATCTCCTAACATCCCTTGAACGGTTATAGCACAAAATCAAAATCACTGAATAGACTTTGGGATCTCAGCTTTCCGAGAGAGAGTAAATTTACCCCCTTCAAACGTGAGCAAATCAAAGTGCCTTTGATCTGCTCACATTTTCAAAGTCACTCACCGAGTGAAAAGCTTTCTTACAAGCAAAAGGCACTAAAATAGTGACTTTGAACAAAAAAAAGGGATGAGGGCGACCCCAAAAATTTGGTCGATTCTCAATACTCAACATAAGACCTGGACTACGCCTGGAAATCAAAATTTCATGAATCCTTTTCGAGCACAACAACCACCCCACAAAGAGATCTGGGAAAGATAAAAATTATCATGGGAAAATCTATTAAACTCATCGGATAAAGCACCTACTGAATGGAATCAAGCAAACATTATAGCAATTGAATCGTCCTAGAACGAAAGTATAGTAGAGGATGTGATTCGAAACCCTGCTTCGAATCCTAGCCTCAATCAATTGAAGAGATGCAAGCATAGAGAGGAGCGAAGATGACAGAGCAAACGAACCTAGGTTTAGGACGGATGACACCTTCTGCTCCTAGAGAGAGACCATTCTCCAGTTCACTTCTCCGGCAGCGACTTTTGCAAAATCGGAGATGGCGAGAGAGAGAGAGAGAGAGAGAGAGAGAGAGAGAGAGAGAGAATGATTCAGATGAACAGAACTCGATTCGAATCAGTGGTTGAGTTGAGCGAGCTCAACTCGAGAGGCTAAGATGCGACGGATCGTCGACATGCGGGCCGTTCATTGTCGAAGTCTGCACAGCAGCCACGTTATCGACGGAAAAACAGTGACAGTGGAACAACAAAAGCATCGCAGTGGTAGCTTGATAGCAGATCATCATTGGGAGGCGGCACAAGTGACAGCGAGAGTCTTCAATGTTATCAAACGAAGCAGCGGCAGTGTCGACGACGACATCATGGGTCGTGACGGCAGCTTCGAGGGCGGTGAGCAGGGAGGACATAGAGGGTGGTGAGTAGCGTGGGGTCGTTGGGGGCATGGAGAGTTTCAAAGAGGAAATTTAAAGAAAAAGGAAAGTGAAGAATGTTGGAGAAAACTTTCTTATTTGTTTTGAAGCTGACAAAACGTTTTCATCAGTCTAATTTGAAGATTTGCAGACTCTTTAGTCAAAGTCTAAAGACCACCGGACCGCCAGACTCAAGAATCAAAGTCTACCCTCATTGACAGTCTCTAGACCAACGAAGAAGATTTATCCAGAATTGATAAGGATTTGATTCTATCGACTAAAGAAGATCTCACGGCTGGAGGTAGCATCTCGGAATCTATTATTCGTCTTGAAATTAATTTAGGTAATTTGGATCCGTTGATGGCGAAACATACTTGGAAGGTTTTACTTATAGAAACCTAGATCTTGATTGTATAGGCGAGCATGATTTGTGGGCTATCGTCATATTCCTTAAATAACTCAAGATCTCCCTAATTGATTATGTCCAATGGATAGATTGGAAGAACTCCTTTGCAATGTGCCAACAGTTATGAAGGCATGGAGGAGTATATAAGGAAGACACTCTAGTTATTCGAGTGTGTACGTGATAGAGAAATTCCAAAGTCCGAAACTTCTTGTTCTTTGTCAATTCAATTGTTGAGCATAAACTTGTACTCAAAAGAGAGTTTATACTTTTATGAGGCCTTGAGAAAGTGTAACAGAGTCTCTACACTATGGAATCAAGGATGTGATACTGTAACGACTCTTTTGATTCATAGTGAAATTTAGCCTGTGGGCTGTCAATGCGGGAGAGTGGACATAGGCTTGGATTAAGCCGAACCACTATAAACCTTGTATTCTTATTCTCTTCCCTAAACTCATTTACTTTGCTCGTAAATTTATTTAATTATTAGAGTCTCATATTCTTTTCAAAGTCTACTATTAAACAGACTTAGGTTAAAAGTAAAGTTTTACACTATACTTTACAAAAATTTACTTTTGCACCTATTCACCCCTAGGTGCTCATACTAGCATTTACAAAGAAGACTAAAGATGGCAGAAAAAATTAGGGTTTCTTTCTATACTTATTGCTTAGGGTCCCAATTCCGATTCCAAATTCCTACTGGAATTGGGAACCGCCGGTTCCGAAAAGAATAGAATTGAGAACCGGAACCTGTCTTCCTAGAACCGGGAACCGTGCTCACCCCCAATGCAATGATTTGACACCATCTTGATGGCTATGAGCCTAGTATTTTTCATTAGTATTAGCAATTTTGTATATTGATTTTTATTTGCCTACTTTTTATTTTTATAAATTTTGTGTTAAAATAATTAAATATTAAATTACGCTTCCATACGGCAGCTTAAACTTTTAAAATAGTTAATTGTAATTTCATAAAAGTTTTAGATGGGGTATCAAATGTTGAATTCATTTCTTTTCAGGCTTTTTATTTGCTTTCCTTATTACATATTTCTACACTTAATTTTAAACCAAATTCAACCTACACTTGAGAGTGAGTATTAAAATATCTAAATACTAAATCATGCCTTAAACTAATAGCTTAAACTTTTAGAATTGTTGGCTGCTATCCCATAAAATATTAAGACTAACTCATATTCAAATGATAAGTTGTTGAAAATTAGTTTTTTTTTTTTTTATCAAAAATACTAAGAGGATAGGTAGGAACACATACCCCGTGTGGCGCTTGTTCGCCCACGCATCACTCTCATCTTGAATTTTCTTCAGTTTACAGCTGATTTAGTCATGGCTACTATTGGTAAAATATGGCTTCGAATTGATAGAACAATAAAGTTGGATCTTTAGAATAATCATGTCGGACTTTAAGAGCGATATCATTTTCTTTAAGGATCTATTTGCCCCCACAATGTTGGAAAAGATCACCGGCAAATTTCCTCCAAGATACAACAAAGTCTCAAATGAGAATATTAGATAGCAATTCTAGTATTTCTCCAGGGTCTCTCTAGGAAACAATTGAAAAGATTGCTATAGTTTTTTTTTTTTTTTTTTTTTTTTTTTTTTTTTTTTTTTTCAGAAAGAAGGCTCGAAAAGATAAAAATGATCACGTGTAGTTCTTCTGAAAACTGACATGTATATATATAAAATAGTCTAAAAACATAGGCAACTCTTCATGAAAAATTGCGAAAATGAACAAACATATTATTTCGAAAATTGCCCAAATGAACAAAGACGTCCATTCATAAAAAGTTGAAAAAATGAATAAATGCAACCCTTCGAGAAAAGTTGCAAACTGAACGAGTATTTTCCAAATGTTATCTCAAACAAAAATAAAAATTATTAATAAAATTATTATTATTATTATTATTATTATTATTATTATTATTATTATTATTATTATTTAATAAATGAAAATTTTATTTTTTTAAATTTTCGAAAATTCTCAATAAAAAAAACAACCTTTGAATTAATTAAAATTAATAAGATGACCGTACGAAAGAAAAAAAAAATAACAAAGGGATTAATGCTAATTAAACCACTGGCGCGCAAAGTGCTAAGTAAGCCAAATAATCGCGCGCACGCCGGGGTCTAGCCCACGCCTAATCATTTTTTTAAGTACACAAAAGAAACCCCACACTTATTAATTGGCCCACTTCCTCCCACTTTTCCTATGTGGGATAAGAAAACATACACTTAATTTATTTTACAAACAAACTTCCAACAGCTACAATACAAGAGGACCAAAATTGCAGCTAGGTCTTCGTCTGCAAATGTATCAAAGTCTATTGTACCAAAATAGGCGTCAACAGCTTTTAATTGATGACGCATTGACCATTGGTAAACTCGAAATAATATATCACGTTATGCGCTGGTTTTTTTTTTATTATTTATTGCATGTATCATAATTACAATACACCATGAAATTAACTATTTTTTCCCAATAGAGGCATCGCCATGAGAACCAAAGCAGTAAATTATGAGAAGGAAATAATTAACAGGATGATGAGTTATGGCTCATAGTTTGAGCATTTGGCATGGCCAGAAATAATTGATCGACAACGTCGTTTTCATGCTTCACGAGAATTTCTAGCTCTGAAATCTCGTTTTCACCTCTACCTCATCTGCATGGACCACCGAACCGGTACTAACGAACCTGACCATGTTTCGGGACCGACCACGTTCGCTTCCATTTTTCATCGCGGTCTTATCTGGGCTAGTCAATATCCTTGACCAAAGAAAAGGAAAAACTTCTGCCAAGAAAATTTATTTGGTTATGCATGATGGTTAACCCAAGAAATGGGAAGTCGTAGGTTGCTTTCAATGAAAATGATATTACAAGAGAACTATTAAAAACATTATAAAGCACATTTTATTAGGGAACAAGGCTTTCTGTTTAAATTAAATTAATGCGTAATCAAAGGTGGGAAAATTGTCCAAGAAGTCATAAACCTATTATACGATAGCAAATTACCTAAATCTTTCAATTGTATTGAATTAATCTTAAACCTTTAGATAATTTATCAATTCAGTCATAAACATTTTAATTATGCCAGTTTAGTCCAAAACCTTATCGTGACCCTCACAAAGGCTCTCAAGTTTTTGAAAGGTTTAGAGGTATCGCTCGAAAGACAATCCAAATGGTTCATTGAAAAGATGGTTCCAAGGATCCAAACAGTCCATCAATTAATAGCCTGGGCTCTCCCAAGCCATACTTCATGTAACGTTGGATTTTCATTTTTTGGTTCCTTAACACCCTAAGTATATTCTAGGAGTTGCCACTAACCATTTGGGGTTAGCTAGACAGCAAACAAGACGCAGGAGTGTCATTTCAATTCCCATGCAACTAGAGTTTATAAGTTTAGAGACTTGTTTACGTTAATATATCTATTAATGCCATTTCGATACCTCTAGCTCAAAAGTGTGTTATCTAAGTGGTCATATAATCTTAATTTTATCAACTATGATTCTAAAGGTATCAATCCACTAAATGAGTGTGCAAATGTTTTTGTAGGGTTTATTATGTTCCTAAACTAGTTCTAATTGATATAGAAAGGAAATTAACAAACAATCTATTGAAAGGTGGTGCGGTAAGCAAACACCAAAGTAACTGAAAAGAATTTTAGTAAATGCTGGAAAAGAAAAGCTCAATGTGAGTCAGGCAAAGGACATATATAGAATTGTTATTGATTCTTGAGACATGATCCCTCATAACTTGTTATTTAGAACTAATCCTATCTATGGTGAGTCGAAATCTAATCATTTTATGATGACTAGCTATACTAAGATATTCTAACCATTCCATTGGTAGTGAGGCTAAGTCTAATTGGTTTGAAAGACCTAAAGTAATTAGAACATAAATTCACTAATTAGCTAATTTAAACTAAACTAGACTAAAGCCATTAAAAAGTGTAAAAACCCGGCATAAACATTGGTCTATCACCATCGTCAGCTTCATTTGGCCATCACCTTCCTTGAGCACCGCCTTCGGCCACGATCTCCATGGTTGTCGATTTTCATCATTCATTTATTCATCCACATATCATTCATAGCATGCACTCAAGCAAAGCGAACAATTAGTGACATTCATTCAAACGTTAATCAATTGCCTCGGGATCAGCTTTTGAAAATTGTTCATGGATTTCGATTGTCTCAAGACACCTCCTTATCAACTAAGGGTTCATTTATAAAGATTAGTGATATTAGCCTCCGCTTGCATGAACAAGAGGTAGGCTAAGTTGTTAAATTCCTAATTGATTCTAATCATCCCTGCTAATCTACCTGCCAGTCAACATGCATCACAAGCCTAATCATGCATCTAAAAAGCACATGCAAGTCCTAATTAAGTATACGATTTGGCCATTTAGGGCCATTTAGCCTTGAGAAGTAAACAATCAACTAGTGATCCACACAGATCATTTATTCAATTAAGGATGGCTTCCGTTCAATAAGATCGGCCAATTCATGAGCTTCCGATGAGCTTTGAGATTGGTGCCCACCACCACAACACTATGGAGGAGTCAAGGATGGTGCTTGCATCTCCTAGTCACCAAAGTATTGAAAGGACTAGTACGAACACCTAGAGAGGGTGAATAGGTGTTAAGAAAAAAAAATTGCGAAAATGTTTGTAATATACTTTTCTTTTGAAACAGAGTCTGAAAGCCAACGAACTTGAGTGAGTTTTGAATCTCTAACAATTAAATAAAATTGTGAATAAGTAAAGGATTTTAGAAAAGAGAATAAGAACATAAGATTTCTAGTGGTTCGGCCTAAATCAAGCCTACGTCCACTTTTCAGCGCTGACAGCCTACTGGCTGAATTCCATTATGAATCAAAAAAGATTTTATAGTCACATGATCTCGAACTTCATAGTACAGAAATTCTACTACACTCTTCCATAGTTCACAAATGTTTGCTCTCTCTTGATTACAAATTGAGCTCAGGAAATGAAATAGCAAAGAACTAGGAAATTTCAAACTTTGAAATTTTTCTTTCACGCACATCTCCGAATAACTAGAGAGTCCGCCTTAAATACTCCTTCATGCCTTCACGACCGTTAGCATTTTCCAAATGAGTTCTTCCAATTTACCTGTTGGACAGAATCAATCAAGGAGATCTCGAGTCATTTTAAGGTTGTGATGAAAGCCCATCAATTCTGTTTACCCATACAATCAAAATCTTAGTTTTCATAAATAGAATTTTTCAAGCTCACTTGCCTTTCAAAAGATTTGATTATCGGAATTGATTTCAATAAAGATAATCAATCAAGTAGGTATTGTATCCAACCAGAAAGCCTTCCATAAGCTGTACGAATCGAATCCTTGAAGAAATAAAGATAATCTCGTATCTAAATAAGTTTTCAATCTTTAGTGTCTAAGCAGACTTTGATCCTAAAGTATGTCGGTCTTCAAACTTTGATCCTAAAGTCTGTCGGTCTTCAGACTTTGACTTTAAAGTCTTTGAGTCTTCAAACTAGACTGTGGAAAGGTTTAATCAACTTTAAAACAATAAAGGAGTTTTCTCTAACAAGTATCGCTAGAACAAAACCAGGATCAATGGCAAAACCAATGGAACCAAAGACTTGCGTGCGTATTATCTCTCACGGCCGAGAGAGAGAGAGAGAGAGAGAGAGAGAGAGAGAGAGATTGATTGGTTGATTGATTGATTTTCTATCTTGGAGAGAATTTCAAGTATATAATGAGCTTAAGCTTCTAAAAGGGGAGAAAAAAATGCTATTTATGCTCTCTTTTTGGAGGGAAATTTGAATTCCTTTTGAATACGCTCAAATGAATGTTGTTTCCTTAATGGCTAAGTATGCACCCACTGGCCGAAATTAAGTCACAAGAATTGGTGACTTTCACAATGAATGGTCGAGATCAATAGTTGAATGATTGGTAGAGAGTGGTGTTCACAAGAATAAGTGACTAGGCATAAGGATATTTTTGTAATTTCACCAGCAGCATTTTTGTAATTTCCTCGAGTGTGAGAGAAAGGGGCCTGGCCATAGTGGCTGGTGAGCTGGATTGGTCAGCCGGTCCAATTGGGTCGGCCGAATGTGGCTAGACCCACTTTGGTTGACCAAGTTGGCTCAAGATTCTCAAATTGCTTAATTTCTCCTTAATTTTCCTAATTGCTCTCACCATTTTGCTCAATTGGGCTAAATTAAGGATTGACCTGATAATGACTTGGGTCAAACTAAATCTAACTGGAGCGAGCCTGTTCGAATCAAGTTAACTCAATTCACCAGCATTGACTTGTGGCGCCTCAAATTTTCCTAATTTCCTTTAGATTGCACTATGAGTTAGGTCAAGATATATAACTGAGGTTCAATTGGTTAATCTGGACCTTAGCCTAAAAACAAATTGGGTTAATTGGGTTGATCCCTTTTGGTCTTATAGATCACCAATTAGCTATTTTAGGCAAATTAAGCTAAGCTGAATTGTTATAGTTTTGTCAAAATTGATACTAAAATTGAGTTTCTTGGACTTAATTGGACTCAAATTAGGTTAATTGGCATCGCTCATGAAGAATCGATCTTACCCCTTATTGGCACTTGAAATTGGGCAAATTTGCCTTCAACTTGGAATCTCAAAATTGATTTGTTACGCAATCTTAATGGATGAACCCCTTGGATTGTCATTAGATGGGTCTTTAGAACCATCTTTTTGATGAACCATTCAGACTGCTTTTCGAGCAATACTTCTAACCTCATACACAGAAGGGTCGCGTTGGAAGGTCGCATAACCGTCCATCCAACCTTTATAGTATTCAGATTCTCGTTTTGCTCCATCACAACCCACATTTGATAAAACTAACATCGTTGTCCGATACTGTGGGCTTCCACACATTGACGTATGCATGTCCTTCGCGGTAAGACACTTGGGCGTACTCTTCCATATATTTTTACATCACATTCATTTGGATTTCTGCTTCATTCAATCAGAGCATCTCTGTGATGAAAAATGAACTCAAAGGTGACGGTCTTAAGAACATTTCTTTTCTTCAGATTACGCATACTTCATTACTAGCTGCTTTGATTGGGTCAACTTAGCTTCGACTGAGTCTCTTCTTTTCTTGAAATGAGTGTATGGACTCGATTTCTTTGACGTAATCGCACTTTTGTTGGCTACAATGGGACCGTTCCTACGGGGCACTCCCCATATTTCCACCAAACCAGACTGAACCTGCCTTCGGATAATTCTGCCTCATTTGACTTCTGGCTTGAGTTCGGTTTCAGCTGTCAAAGTATCGAAGATGAAAGTTTCAGCTTTCGTTAGATTAATTAGAGAAAAGAACCATCGCTAACTTGCTCATCTTCCTAACTACTTTTGCTTAGGATTCCTATATGCTGAGCCGGGCCTCCTAAAAGCATCCCATGCTGTCGTCCTCATATGTATGCTTAAGTTGAGTTAATCTTGACTTGGTCTTGGTTTATTCTAAGATCCACAATGGTGATGATGGATTCGGCTTCTGTTAGCCCAACTAAGTGCTAAAAACAGAATCGTAGACAGGAAAATCACCGAAAACCGTCAAAATTGGTTTGTATCCCTGAAAAATTTGACTTCTCTTGCAATGGTTACATGCTGACCTTCAATAGGATGTTGTCTCGTATGGTTGAATGGTTAAACCGCATTTAGGTTGCTCATCTGGTTCGGTGTCCATAACAATTCAACATCGTTTGTCCCAAATTAAACTGAATTCAGCAATACCTGTATGATGTGATTCTTCAAAAGTGGATGATCAAAGGTGGGTTGCCTGAGGATGTCGACGCAATGGGTCGTTTCACCTATATCGGGACACTGTTGTATAACATTGCTATTCAATTTCAACATTCACATCGGGTAGACTATTACGCAAATTAAGGTGGTAGAATCTCAGAGAAATAACCGAAAAAGCAACAGACAGGTTTAAGAATGACCTCTATGGTTTTCACCGTGCCTTTAGGCTTGGCTAAACCCGTCTCCTGTTCCTGCGCAAGCCCATTTCTCGGCGTATCCGTCATGACTTCCAACAGAAATAGTTAAGCATATAAAGTCTTAACATGATTAGAACTTGCCATTGCAAAACAGTACTAAAAATTAAGATAAATGAAATTATTCGACCTCCATTTGTATAGTGCTGCATTCAACAATCATACCCCGACTCCATCATCACCAATCTTCATTGGGTCAGGCAATACTGTGGAGGCCACTGGAGGACGTGTCGAATTTCAATCCAATTAGGAATAGAAATCTTCTGGATTGAAATAGATCAACTTATAACCACTATGTCATGTTGACATAATTATGACTTTTATCACCAATCTTTATCTGAGATTTCTTAACACATCAGTCCCTTGAATTCCTTCCTCGTAATCAAACAATGTTTAAGGAATGCAAAGAGTTATTAATGGGCTAGATTTATGCCCAATTTACAGGAAAATTACCATGGATTCTCGAGAAAGTATCAAGGGAGCAATCAAGGACAACCCTCGTGTCCAATTATTTTCCTTGTTTATGTCATTTCCTTTCTCTAGAGCAACTATGGACTCTAGAGGAAGTCCATCACTCGCAGTGATTATAATCAAAGTACCCAATCGCTAATTCTAGAAAAAGGATTCTTCTTGTTAGCAAATATGGATGTAAATCACAAACCGATTTTGCCCGTGGAAGGAAATGTTCAAGATTTGGTAATCGAAAGGAGATACGCATCAATGATTTATCCGTTCCCTTTCAAAGATGGAAATATAAACGGAAAAAACAGGACAATTTTTATACAAGTGAAAAATACTCATTTTGGAGTGGCATTTGATGGCGAGAACGAAAAACTATATATACATATATGTGTATGTGTGTGTTATAGAGTGAAATTGCTATGGTGGCTTAATTCATGTTTAGAATTATATGTATTGAATAAAAAAAAATTAAAAAGAAACTACGTGTCAAGATTTGATTAGTCATCTAACCCGAGTTTCATTCTCTCACATGATCCTAACTTACTCATATAAGATAGGATGGCAAAGGGAAAAGAAAAGGTAGGATGGCAAAGGGAAAAGAACTCTCCATTCCTTCTTTCTTCAGAAACGGTGACGAACGAAACTCGAGTATCCAAAAATTATATGTTAACAATACATAAAATTGCCAAAAACAAAGATGCAGCAAAAAATAGGCAAAGCTGCAAAGCCTCGGCTGATAATCTACCCCCCTCATATACTGAAGCATGGAAAAAAATAAAATGACATGCTTTACGTTCTAGATGTAATATGACATCTTTAACATGTGCCATCTCTTTCTGCCAGTAGCCATCCAGAACAAAGCCTATCTACACCATGCGAGTCTGCGAACTTTCTCCGGTGCTTTCGAGCGTTCTTCTTGAAAAGAATAGGACTCAACAAAAGCAACAGATCGATGGCGTAACTTCAGCCTTGTTCTGCCCTCATCTGCATTTGTTGAAAAATGGAGTGAGAAAACTAACCATGCCTTTGGCAGAACTTACAGGATCCAGCGAGAAAAATGGTCAAGGGCAGGGCTCAATAGGAGAGATAATAATTTGAAATTCGAGCATGGAAGATGAGGAGCACTCACTAGCCCAAATTCTTGTTAGCCATTGATTAATTTATGCACCTAATAAAATTAAAGGAACAACGCCATTTTTCGCCGTCAGAAACCCAACCCAAAGAAAATCATCAGCTTAGCCAAGGCGGAAAGCCTCTGTTTCACAAATCAGGCGAATTCAAAGAAGAAAGCGCATGGCGTCGAAGGCTCATTACCTCAGAGTCTGGAAAAACCCGACTGCTAAGGCCCTCAAAGTCAATATTGACAGGTCTCACTCCTTGGATTCGCCGGTAGGAGCAATCAGGTGCGTGTTCCGGAACAAAGATGGAGAAATTGGTGGACGGTTTTGCGAGATGGGTGAGATCGACTTCGGCTGAGCAGATGGAGACTATTGCGATGATCGAAACCCTGAACTACTTTCGACCACGTTCTGAACAGAAGCTTCAGTCGGAGTCGACAGTTTCACTTTTGGTCCAAACACTTGAAGGAGAGACCACCCGCACCCGCTCGTGGCAATAGGAGAGAATCAGCGTGGCCAGAAATCTGCTGCTGGGCTTCAAAGACCTAAACCTAGCCCATCGTAGCAGGGAATCCAATCGGGTCGCGAATTGGCTTTGCAAAAGCTTGTCCCTCCGAAACCCTGGTGGGCTTTATTTGTTCAGATTCAAGTCTTTTGTATTTAGACCTTCGAGCTATCTAATATATTTCCATTTCCACCCAAAAAATAAAAGCCCAATAAAAATTGTCTGGCAAAAGCTGTATGGTGCGGCCACTTCACAGAAATTAATCTAAATCTGAAAATGTAGTAAAGGATGCATAGCTGGTAACTGATTACATTAAATTCAAATTAGGCTGAGAAATTAGTGCATTTCCCTGCACAAGTGTCTGAGGTTCCATGGCAACCTCTTCCGGGACTCATTATTTTCTTGTTCATCATCTAATTCCATAGAATCATCACATCTTGAAGAATTCATTACTCCTACATGTAAGGCTACATCATCTCTATGTTCCCCTATTTGGCTAAACTCCAAAACATCTTCTTAATAAAATATATTATCAGAGACCAAAAATAACTCTTCTTAAGGACTTGAATCCAGATTCTCCATGGTCTTTTCATCTGTAGCACAATACATATCAAAATATGCCTCAGGACTTATTAAATCCTAAGACTTTAGATCTTTCTCCAAAGGATCACCATTCCACACTGCTCGGCTTTCAAAGTCCTTAGGCACCCCTCTATTCAAAGAGGCAAGCACTATGGGATCCAATATAGATGGAGTGGAAACAGAAAACTTACTAGTTACCATCATCACAACAAAGGAGCCTGTAAACCAACATCCTTTAGTGGCACCTCAGATACAGCATTTTCACACCATAAGGCTACATCAGATTGATCAGGTGAGGCAGGTTTTGTTGATTCTAACCTAACTAAATCAAATCGGTTTTGACTTAACGTGCCCCTCTAACGCATTTGTATCTGAATTTTCGCCTTCTGTAAAATTAGTCTCCTCTCTGTCTTCTGCAATGTCAACAGCTTCACTCAGCGGAATCGGTTTTTTAGAAAACTTCATTGTTGGGCATCTGATGCAATGTGGATGTACCAAACGATGGACTCCGATTCTGTTTAGAAAGTATATTCATTCCGTCAAACTTTCCGGGCTCTAAATTTTCATTATTCTTGGCAAATGAGCTCACTATCTGAGAAGTGCAATGTAAAATTTTACTCTCATCTGATGAATGTTCAGTTGCCTTATAATGTATTGTATGCAAGTACATTGCGCCACTTATAATGTAAGAATGAAAGAATGAAATAGGAAAGATAGCATACATGAATCACTATTTCCTATTTACTACACTAATCAATGATCTACAGAAATCAATCAGAATCAGAATCAGCTCCAAGATCTTCACTCTTATTTCCAACAAAAGTCATAAAAAGGTGAAACTTCAGTATCAATGCATAAACTGGGAAAAGAAAGTTCAAAATTCTTAAAGCGATGCATTTTCACATACCTCGGCAATTCCCTCTGGTAATGCGCCATTCCTGCTCAGATTGAGCCACTTCTCATCTAGAGTCAACCGTGTAACAGATGGAGAACGCCCATTGCTTACTGTAGCAATGGTACTTAAGATCAAAACAAACAATTTGAAGAGATGCATTGGTGAACTCACTATCGCCATTGAAGAACAAAGTCGAGTACTTTTTAAAATGAGCCGAGGCAATGCTTTTATTTATGTTATGCATAACGAGTATTCTCTTGGATGACCTAATCATCATTAATACAGTCCGAGTGGATTACCATTACCACGATGAAGAAAATTTCTTCTTTGAGCAAATCTGGATGTAAATCGCAAAACTGACTCTACAAGCGAAAAGAAATGTTCAAGAATTGGTAATGGAATGGAGATAGGCATGGGAGACTTAGGGCATGTATGGTAACATTTCTATTTCTCCCGATTTTTGTTCTTTTATTCCCTGGAACAAAAAAAGAACGGAAATTTATTTGATAACGCCAACTCATTTTTCTATTCCCTGGAATAGAAAAATGGTTGGAGAATAGATTTGAAATAGAAACAAGGAAAAAAAAAGGTAGCTTCTTATTCCGGAAAACAATTTCTAGAAATAAGTTTTTTTTTTCCTATTTTTCTTTTATTCTTCTTCCTTGTTGCGGCCATCGCCGGCTACCTACCAACCGTTGACCACCTCTTACCGCCCGCGGCCACCGTCGGCAGCTGACCGCTAACGACAGTTGCCACCGCTCGTAGCCTACCGACCGCCACCCACAGCTCACTAGCCAACAACCGCCACCGTCCACCAGCAGCCCACCGTCGCCAACCACCGCACGACCACTACTCGTCACCGCATGATCATGACCGTCGTTGCCGAACGCCACTACAGACCACCGCCCACAGCTCACTAGCCATCATTGGCAACGGTCAATGGTTGTGCGGCAGTCGTGTGACGGTCGTGCAACGGTCGTGCGATGGTCGTGCAAAATGACGATCGGTGGTCCGTGAGTAAAAATAAAAAACAAATAAATACAAAAATTTATAAATATTTACCAAATACATTTCTATTTTTTTTTTTTCTATTCCAAGAATATAAATTTTATGTAATTACCAAACACTTTATTTTACTCAGAAATTTTTCCTAGAGTAAAAATAGAAAAAAATTATATCTGAAAAAAAAAATAGTTTCCCGAAATAGAAATGTTGCTATGCATGCCTTAATCATTTCCCTTCCGAAGATGGGAAGATGAAAAAAAAAAAAAAAAAAAAAAAAACAGGTCAACTTTCATGAATGGAAAAATTACTCATTTTGGAGTGGCCGTCTAGACCTCAATAGCAGTTTTAACCATGAGGAGCTTCAAGAGAAACTAGGGGACAAACTTCAATAGCAGACTTAATCAATCGGAATTATGTCTACCTATGTAAATTATAGGAACAAGACTATTATGAAATGATTCCATTGAAACATGGGATCGATACGAATCAACAACTTCATGGATTAACATGCGGGAAGTAATGGGGATCTATGTAGTGCCGACACCTTATGGGAGCCCTCATATCGTGTCCGACACTCCAACACATATCCGACACGCAATCAACGAGTGTTGAAAAATCCAACATGTGCCCAATTCTCTTTGACACACTCCGACACGTGAGTCTAGAATTCCGACACACACAGGATTCTAAAATTTTTAATACTTGAGGAGTCAAAATGTAAATATACAACCAAAAAAAAAAAAAGAGATAGGGCTAGTGGCCAAGTGCCACTACTGTTGCTGCCACCTTTGAAGGGGGTTGGCAACCTCGTTGGCCTTTGGCAGCAAAGGTGAGGGGCAACCCTCACTGCCCCGGGCGAGGCCATTGTTGGCTAGGTAACGGCTGGCGAGGCTCGACCAGATCTAGGCGATGCCTTGACTAAGGCCCGAGCAAGGCTCACCTAAACCTAGGTGACACCGCACCCTCGCTCGGGCCTAGCGAGGGTCATCCCCCCTCCTCCACCTCCTTGGCTCCCTCCGACGGTGGCTAGGCACTCCGCTAACAAGGGTAGTAACGTGCCCAACAATGATCGTGCCTCTCTTCTTCTTCTTCTTTTTAGTTTTGTTTTATTAGAATTATTTTAGCTTTTTTAAAAAGGTGAAACTTCAGTATCAATGCATAAACTAGGAAAAAAAAAATCAAAATCAAAGACACGGTAAGTCTTAAAGCGATGCATTTTCACATACCTCAGCAATGCCCTCTGGTAATGCATCATTCCTGCTCAGATTGAGCCACTTCTCGTCTGGAGTCAACCATGTAATAGATGGAGAACGCCCATTGCTTACTGTAGCAATGGTACTTCAGATCAAAACAAACAATTTGAAGAGATGCATTGGTGAACTCACTATCGTCATTGAAGAACAGAGTCGAGTACTTCTTAAAATGAGCCAAGGCAATGCTCTTATTTATGTTATGCATAACGCGTATCTCCTTGGATGACCTAATCGTCATTAATACAGTCCGCGTGGATTACCATTACCACAATGAAGAAAATTTCTTCTTTGAGCAAATCTGGATGTAAATCGCGAAACTGACTTTGCAAGCAAAAAGAAATGTTCGAGAATTGGTAATGGAATGGAGATAGGCATGAGAGACTTAGGGCCTGCATGGTAACATTTTTATTTCTCCCGATTTTTGTTATTTTATTCCTCGGAACAAAAAAAGAACGGAAATCTATTTCGTAGTGCCAACTTATTTTTCTATTCCCTAAAATAGAAAAGTGGCTGGGGAATAGATTTGAAACAGAAACAAGAAAAGAAATTAGCTTCTTGTTTCTAGAAACAATTTCTAGATATAAGTTTTTTCTTTTCTTTTCTACTTTTCTTTTGTTCTTCTTCCCTGTGGCAGCCTCCACCGGCCACCTGCCAACCGTCGACCACCTCCTGCCGCCCGCAGTCACCGTCGACAGCTGACCACTGACAACAATTGCCACCACTTGTAGCCCACCGACCGCTGCCCACGGCTCATCAACCAACGACTGGCACCGTCCGCCGGCAGCCTGCCGTCGCCGACCGCCGCACAACCACTACTGTCACCGCATGACCACCGACCGTCACTGCCGAACGCCGTTGCAAGACTGCCGCCAATAGCTCATTGGCCACCACCGGCGACAATCGGTGGTCGCGCAACGGTTGTGCAACGGTCGTGCGGCGATTGTGCAGCGGCGATCGGCGATCCGTGAGTAAAAATAAAAAACAAATAAATACAAAAATTTATAAATTTTTACCAAATGCATTTCTATTTTTTTTTTCTATTCCAAGTATAAAAATTTTATATAATTACCAAACACCTTATTTTACTCAGAAATTTTTCCTAGAGTAAAAATAGAAAAAAACTATTTCTGGAAAAAAAAATAGTTTCTCAAAATAGAAACGTTGCCATGCGTACCCTAATCCTTTCCCTTCCGAAGATGGGAAGATGAACAGAAAAAAAACAGGTCAACTTTCATGAGTGGAAAAATTACTCATTTTGGAGTGGCCGTCTAGACCTCAATAGCAGTTTTAACCATGGGGAGCTTCAAGAAAAACTAGGGGACAGACTTCAATAGCAGACTTAATCAATGGGAATTATATCTACCTACGTAAATTATAGGAACAAGACTATTATGAAACAGTTCCATTGAAACATGGGATCGATACGAATCAACAACTTCATGGATTAACGTGTGAGAAGTAGGGGGGATCTATGTAGTGCTGACACTTTATGGGAGCCCTCATGTCAAGTCTGACACTCCAATACGTATCCGACACGCAATCAACAAGTGTTAAAAAATCTGACACGTGCTCAACTCTCTTTGACACACTCCGACACGTGAGTCTGGAATTCCGACACACACGGGATTCTAAAATTTTCAATACTTGAGGAGCCAAAATGTAAATATACAACCAAAAAAAACAGAAAAAAGAGATAGGGCTGGTGGCCAAGCGCTACTACTGTCGCTGCCACCTTTGAAGGGGGTTGGCAACCTCGTCAACCCTAGGCGGCAAAGGTGGGGGCAACCCTCACTGCCCCGGGCGAGGCCATTGTCGGCCAGGCAAGGGCTGGCGAGGCTCGCTCAGATCTGGGGAATGCCTCGACTAAGGCCCGAGCAAGGCTCACCTAAACCTAGGTGACACCGTGCCCTCGCTCGGGCCTAGCGAGGGTCATCCCCCCTCCGCCACCTCCCTAGCCCCCTCCGACGGTGGCTAGGCACTTTGCTAACGGGGGCAGCAACGTGCCCAACAATGATCGTGCCTCTCATCTTCTTCTTATTTTCATTTTTTTTATTAGAATTATATTAGCTTTTTAGAAGTTTTTTACTATGAAAAAGTAATAAAAAATGCCACATAGGATAAATAAATAAATTTAAAAATACTACCTCAGCATTTTTCCTTTAAACAATGTTTTTCCCATCTAGATTTTATGTATTATTGTAATGGAATGCAATTAAATTTGTCAAATTAAAATAATGACTACTATTAACAAATGATGAATTAATATTTTTAGTGTAAATTAATTCTAGACTCTTTTTATTATTTATTTGTTGTCGTGACCTAAATTTCGTGCGCACCACTTAAAACTAGGTTAATGGACTACTGAGTCTTTAACTTAGCTCGAGCTCTCCCAAGCCCATACCAATTTGCGACTTAAGATTCAAATTTTTTTAGCATGCAAAAGATTATTGACTAGGAGTCGCCACTAATCTGTTTATAGTAGGTCGATTAGATACCTAATTAAAATAATTGGAGAATTATTTTACTCCTACGAACCAGAGACTAAGGGTGTGGAGACTTGGTTATACTAGATTGCTCTAATGCCTTTTCAGTACCATTTCTTTTTTTAATTTTCAAAAATATTTTTTGCAGACAGCTGATTTATTTTAACCTAAATTACTATCATGCAAGTGTGGTGACCACACGGGTACTCAAACATTCAATAAATAAATTGCATCACACAAAGCAAACAATTTTTTTTTTTTTTTTTTTCTTGAAAATTAGAATTCTTTTATAAAAATGCATTTTTAACTAAATGACTTAATCTTATTAATATGCAAATTCTAATTAAATGAGTCTATTATGCAAACTAGTTATTATGCACCTCATGACCTAACTTCACTAATGAACAAATTCTAATTAAATGATCCTATTATGCGAACTAGTTAACATGCACCTAGTATTTTTTTGTATTTTTTTATTGAAATTCAGAATTTATGAAAACCTTAATTAGTCTATCTAAAAAAGGATAATTTTATAATTTATTCTAGGGATTAATTTGACTTAAACCCTATCCTATCTTAAAAAACTTTTTTTTTTTTTTTTTGGAAAAATGAGATAATTAGAATATGCGAACATTATCTAAAACCCTAAAAAATATTTAGGTTCAACCCTAACCTATTCCTAAAAATGCAATCCTAAAAATGTAATCCTAAGAAAATTCCAATTTACTAAACTTGCATGTCTGATTTACTAAACCTATATGCTCATGTAGAATTTTGATTTTTGATTTTCTAATTTTTTTTTAGTTTTTTAAAAGATAAGTAATTTTTAAATAAATATTAAATCTAAACTATCAACAAAATAAATGATTAAAATAATCGAAAAAATAACCTGCTGTCTCACAGTCAAATTAACAATTATCATAACCCTAATTATCACAACAAAGAGTTCAAAATAATTAAAAATCTAATCCGAAGTCTTACGGATCAAATTAAAAATATAATGATTTAACAATTAAAATTCTACCAAAAGCCCAAAAATTAATATAATTAAAAAAATAATCCAATGTCTCTCGGATTAAATTAATAATTACAATAATTCCCGACAAAATCCTAGCGTATAATGCCTATAAAATTTATTGACATCAAATATTACAACTTAAATAGATAAACTAAAATGAGATAAAATAAAATAAATGACAAGAAAAAGCTAAACTACCTAAAGAAAAAGGGGGTTTGCTTTGCGGTGTTGATGGGTGCCAAACGCACGGTGGCCGGCGTCGGGACTCCGGCGAGAGTGGGCAGATAGCAACAGTGAGGGGTTCGAGCTCGGAGCAGTGGTGGAGGCAGAGCTAGACCACGGGTCGCTGGGCGGCAACGCGGGTCGCTGGGCGGTGACATTGGCAGCGGTGAGCAGACCGACACGGGCTAAGGTGCGGCGAAGACTACGCGGGCTGCTAGTGCAGGCGTCGGGCACTAGCATTGGGCACTCAGAGGCGCAGCAGCAGCGATGAGCAGACAGAAATGCCAGTGCAGTGGCGTCGGCCGAATGGGAGTGGACCACTGAGTTGCTGGGCGCGGGTTGCAGGCGTTGTGGGGCTGGTGGCTACTAGCGTCGCAGGGGAGGTCAAGCGGTGGTGATGCAATAGGCGGCGTCGAGCGCTGGGTGGAGAGGCAGGCATCGGCGCTGGGTTGTATGGACATCGGGCAAGCTGACGGTGCGGTGGTGGCGAAGGCGCGGTGAGGCGCGAGACAATGGGGGCGCGGTCAGCAGCAGCGATCACCGGCAGGATCCTCGCGGGAAGATTAACAATGCTTCATCTTCTTTCCTTTTTCTTTTTTCTTTCTTTTTTTTTTTTTTTCCTGCTGTAGCACATCCCCTCGCACAAGCTCTCTCTGCTATCCCCTTTCTGCAGATGTAGCTTTTCACCCTAAAAGAAAAGAATTTTCCCTTCCTTTCTTTTGTATTTTTTTTTTTTCAGAACTCTCTTACGCACGAATTTGTTTCTGCTCTTCGAATTCGCTCTCAATTTTTTCGAAAATCCCCCTCCCTTTGCACGAAAATTATGTCTCTCTTTTATGGTGATTTCCAAACGACCGCTTTCCATGGCAACTTTCGAGTTTCCATCTTCTGTTGCATTAAATCAAGCCTGCAAATCGGAACGTGATTTCGCAATCAGCTCGATCTTACTTGATTCCTTACATTTTATCGAAATCCTTGCTCTTTATTCACCTGGTTTTTGAATTGTTTCTGCATTTATCAAAATCTGAATATTCATTAGAATTTCAAACTTCCATACATAATCAATCAAATCAATTTTCCCTTTTTTTTTTTCCATTTTTTCATTTTATTTGTTCTGATGCATTTTTTTTTAGGGGTTAAAATTAATCCCTATTTTTTATGCAAAAGATCAATTCTTTGGATCGCTAAAATTTAGGTGTCAACAGCTACCCTCTTTGAAGGTGAGCTCGTAGAGATTGCATTCAAAAACAAATTTAAACCTAAATTTTGATCATGCACATGCACTAAATGACTCTCTTTTTTTTTTTTTTTTTTTTTAAAATGAATCCCATTTTGAAATGCAAATTATGTGATGCATGGAAATACTAATGCAAATGATAAAGGAACTTACTTGGAATTACTTACCTTCGAGGAGGGTAGAGTAACTCAAGATATATTGGCGTTACATGTCTAGAACCCGTACCATTCTACGGTTGCCTAAACGAGGATTCATTTTCCAGGACTCGTACCATTTTACGGTCGCCTGAATGCTGTCTAGGACCCGTACCATTCTGCGGTCGCCTTGACAAAAAAAATGATTTGTCAAGACCCGTACCATTCTACGGTCGCCTTGACGAAAAGAATGATTTGTCAAGACCCGTACCATTCTACAGTCGCCTAAAATGAGATTATCTAGGACCCGTACCATTCTACAGTCGCCTTAACGAAAAAAAAAATGATTTTTCAGGACCCGTACTATTCTATGGTCGCATGAACTGAGGTTGTCTAGGACCCGTACCATTCTATGGTTGCCTAAACTGGGATTCATTTTCCAGGACCCGTACCATTCTACGATCGCCTGATCAGGATGAATCTGGGAAAAATCTTTGGGGGGCAACTCCATCGAGTGCTAGTACTTGAAAAGGAATACATGTACAATGACAAGTATAGAGATATACTTACCTAGTGGCTCTGATCCTTAGAGATATGTCTCCCAAATTAATGAGGTGACTCTGAGCTATGGAAGCATACCATGTCAATGAAGGGGAACATCGGGCTACGAAAGCATGCCAATTTGATAGAGGGACTCTAGGCTATAGAAGCACGCCATGTCATATCAAGGGACACGGGCTATGGAAACACAATAAGTCAATAAAAGGGACTCTAGGCTACGAAAGCGCGCCGGGTCGATGTAAAGGGACTCTGGGCTATGAAAGCACGCCAGATCAATATAAATGACACGGGGCTATGAAAGCACGCCGGGTCAATATAAGGGACTCTAGGCTACGAAAGCACGCCAGGTCAATATAAGGGACACCGGGCTACGAAAACACACCGAGTCGATGAAAGGGACTCTGGGCTACAAAAGCACACCAGGTCAATATAAATGACACCGGGTTACAGAAGCATGTCGGGTCGATGAAAGGGACTCTAGGCTACGAAAGCATGCCAGGTCAATATAAAGGACACCGGGCTACAGAAGCACGTCGGGTCGACGAAAGGGACTCTGGGCTACGAAAGCACGCCTGGTCAATATAAAGGACACCGGGCTACGAAAGCACGCCGAGTCGATGAAAGGGACTATAGGCTACGAAAGCACGCCAGGTCAATTTAAAGGACATTGGGCTATGAAAGCACGCTGGGTCGATGAAAGGGACACTAGGCTATGAAAGTACGTCAGGTCAATTTAAAGGACACTAGGCTACGGAAGCACGCTAGGGCAATAAAAGGAACTCTGGGCTACGGAAGCACGCCAGGTTAATATAAATGACACCGGGCTACGAAAGCACGCCGAGTCGATGAAAGGTACTCTAGGCTACAGAAGCACGCCAGGTTAATATAAATGACACCGGGCTACAAAGCACGCCGAGTCGATGAAAGGTACTCTAGGCTACGAAAGCACGCCAAGTCAATATAAAGGACACATGGCTACGAAATCACGCCAGATCGATGTAAAGGGACTCTAGGCTACGAAAACATGCCAGGTCAATATAAAGGACACCGGGCTACGAAAGCACGCCGAATCGATGTAAAGGGACTCTGGGCTACAAAAGCACGCCAGGTCAATATAAATGACACCGGGCTACGAAAGCACGTCGGGTCAATGTAAAGAGATTCTAGGCTACGAAAGCATGCTGGGTTAATATAAAAGACAACTTGACCGAGTCAAGTGTTGATGCACTTGGGAGAGAATACCTGCATAATGACAAGTATTTAGAGTATGGATAGAGATATACTTACCTAGTGATATCTCTGATTCTTGGGGATATGTCTTCTGGGATTTAGATATCCTGTGGAGGTTTCTCACCTCCTGGTAGAATTTTGGAACATCAAGGATGGACCTTGAATGTTTGTGATAGTTCCTCATCTCCTAATATCATGAGGCATTCTGAAAGGAACTTGAATGTCAGGAGCTCTTAGGTCTTTGAGAAAACATTACCTATCAGACATTATTAGAGCAAAGATGCATTCACCAAAGAAATAAGCAATTGATGCTATTCTGGAACACACACTTCAAAATCCACTGAAGTTTTCATCAATTCAATCGGAGTTCATGCATAATGACCTTTGCATTACCCAAATTTCCACTAGAGAATTACCGTTCAAGATAATTTTCACTCATGACATGGATTTCTTAAAAATACTAAATGAGAGACTTTCGGTTAGAAAGGACTTTCACTCACTCTCATTTAAAAGAGAATCACTCAATCTCACCATATCGACAGGGGTTCGAGTATTTTCGCAAGTTACCAATATGAGAGGTCTTCAACAGGGACCATATTGTGAGCTTGGTCAATGGCTTAACAAAAGGACTCTTTGAGTCAAGGCTATTGAAATAATAGCTTCCCAATCATCTCTGGGTTTACAAGTCAAGAACCCTGCAAAATGAGAAAGAAATAATATTGCTCGCACTTCTTCGAGCTATGCTTAAAACATGTAAACCCCTAGGTTAATTCAAGTGCCCTAATCTGAAGAGACTTTGCAAGGAACATAACATAGGCTTGGCTCATGGAATTGAGAAATGAAAGGATCATTAGGCTCAAAAAGTGTTTAAGGGGCTCAAAATTGGTGATCACCTTGACATTTCCACCACTTTCCTTCTCCACTATCGAAGATTTTCATATCACAACTCCATTGATTGTAACATCATTTGAGTTTTCTAGGACACGTGCGGTGCATGAACTTGCGAAAACTGCTAGCACGTGCATGCCACGAGCAAGGTAATTGTCCCATGTGTGCGCCACACGCGCCAGCTGACGTCATGATGTCAGTCGTCGATTGCCCACGCACGCGCGGGGTACGTGTTGGTGACGTCACGATGACGTCACCTAGTTGGTTCAATTGGTTTGACTCGACTCAACCCAATCACCGTTGATTGTTGACTTTGTTGACATTGTTGACTGTTGACCGTTGACCATTGAACCAAAAAAAAAAAAAAATTACGGAGAATGTGTTTGCTTTTCAATTATGTCCCTATGGATTATAATTAATCATTTTTTTATTGCATTTGTTACAGGAATAATGTCTCCCCTTCGTAAGCGTACACCTATTCGCGCACAATCAGAAAGATAAAAGACGAGGCTTGTAAGGATGATAGTTGAGTTAGCTAATTATTGATGAGAAAGTGGTAATTTAATTGAACATGTTCTCAAGGTCAATAAAAAGATACAATAAGTCATTTGGAAGGGTTATCCCATGCCGGTTTTTGAGATGATGCGATTCTCCATTAACACCCTTCCATCTGAATGGCAATAAGTGTTGAATCGCCTATGGGAGGTCAACATGATTCCTAATTATAAAAAACTTGTAGTGGCTTTTTTGAAATAATATTATAGGATTGAAATCACAAAGACTTCAATCCAAGGAATGAATTCAATCCCGCAGGGGATGAATGTGCACAGGAGAATCTATTTTTTTTGTGGTTGCCAAATGTGCTTAAAGAATTTTCAAAGGAAATTTCCAAGAAATTAAAAAAAATCCTTCCATGTTCATAGTTTGACTTGGCATTAGCTGTTTCTAGTGGTATTTACTTAGTATGTTTTATGGATATCTTATGTAGATAATTTCTACCATGTTGATGTCGTTGTAGCAATTGATGTATTTGTTACATTATGTGGAAATATTTTTATTCTATCGTTAAGAGATATTCAATGTCAATTGCTTTTGTTATTATTAATTGTTGTGGGTAGTTCATAGAAGTTTCTATAGCTTCAAAGAACTTATTTTGTGTAGAAGATTATATTAATGATAATTTCAAGTTAGGATTTTTGGATGATGATTGGAAATATAGTGACCTTTTAATTCTGAAATCTTATTTGAAATTATTCATTAATATGATAAGTTTATCCAAAATGGATGCATAAATGAGAGATGTTAATAATTCATGCATGCGTCTGATATGTTCAAATCCAATGGCTTCAGCAACTAAGAACATAGTCACTGAATTGAACAAATGTGAGAAGCTGAACAGCAATAATTATAAAAGGGATAAGTGTAATAGAAGTCTTAAAACTTGTCACGAAAATACAATCAAGTCCTAAAACTTGCAAAAAGTGTAATCAAGTCTTAAAACTTGTCAAATTGTTTCAATCGAGTCTTAAAGTTAACACCGTTAACTTTTTTAATGGAAAATGCTGAAGTGGCATTTAAAATTAATTTTTATTTTCCATGTGGCTTTTTTAAATTATTTTTATTTAAATTGGATTTAAAAACTAGAAAATAAAAGTAAAAATTTATTTAAAAAACAAAACAGTTATAAAAAAAAAAAAAAAAAAAAAAAAAAAAAAAAGGTCGGCGCTTCCTTCGTCGTCACCCATTGTCGAAGGGGCTAGCAACGCCCACCCTCCGGCGATGGGCGGCGGCGGAGAGGGGAGGAGCTGCCTTTTTTTTCAACAATTTTTAAAAATAAATTTTAGCTTTTCTTTTTTAGTTTTTAAATCTAATTTTTTTTTATAAAAATTGAATAAAAAAATTAAAAAGCCATCTGAAAATGAAATTTTAAATAATTAAAAAATTAATTAATAAATACCAATAAATGCAACTTAAGTAGGAAAAATCTAATTAAATATCGAAACGGGCTCGAAAAATTCCAAACCTAACTAGATAAATACTACGACCTATCGATTTGCTAATTGCATTACTCTAACCGCCTTATATGCATAAACGATTAACTAAATTGCTAATTCGTTCTAACCATATAATCCAAGCTTAACCTAAACTAATCAACCCTTAAGCATACTTAACTCCTTAAACAAGGATTAGTGAGTAAACTCACTAGATTTGTGAGCCGGTGGGTTCACTATGACGGGGACGCAAAGGTGGGCCACAAACTCCAAAGCAGGGGCACTAAGCGAGGCGAGGAGAGGCTTGGAAATGGCCCTCGAAGGTCCAAAACCCTTGATGGGTTCAACTTCTGTTCTTGGCCGAACTAGCTGGAACCAACGGCCAGTTATGGCTGAAATAGCAAGGAACGAGCAGCGGGACTTCCGGTAGCCAAACGGCGACGTACGCTCTGACGATGGCCTGGTGGACGGCAAGCAACTACTGGATATCGCTAGATGCGAGATAGCATGCAGGCGCGAGCGAGCAGTGGCTGGTGGACGAGCGAGCTCGGGTGGCGCAAGCGGTGGCTTCGGCAAACGGACAGGCTGCTCGACGAAGGAAGGAGTTGCTCTGCTCGATAGTCTGGTTTTTGGACACTTCAAGCTTGCTGGAAATGGAGGAACCGACCGGAAGGGAGAAGAAGGGGATAGCCAAAGTCTTGAGGGTCCCTCCATGCTCCATCCTATCTCTTTTATCTCCTTGAAGAGGCCCCACATGGCTGGCTGGCTTCCTCAGCACACTTGCAGCAGCCAAACTTTCTTTAGAAGCTAATGAAGAGGTCAAAAGGTGGTGGACCAAGGGGGCTACGGATTTTGGACAAGTTTCCCCCAAATTGGATCAATCTTCCTCCAATTGAAGTCAATTTCGGCCCTATAAAATCCACGAATGTGTCCTCGATCAAATTGACATTTTTCCGTGCCAATAGAACCAATTTGCATCCCAAAAACGCAATAAAAAACGATCCCCTGAATTTTCCAGAAAACAATGGCCATATCTTAACTTTTCGCTGAAAATCTTGGTTTGCGAAAAAATGTTCGGATCATGAGTTTACATTCCTAAAATAACTCATGACATGACAAAACTTTCAATTTTTGAAATCGGATTCAAATTCGCGGTTAATTTCAATCTGGCGCGATTTTAGTGTAACCTAACCTACCGGGTAGCTTTTAAAAATTTTTTAATACAAATAACCCATGGTCGATTTTCTTCGAGTCATAATGAACCTCTTCGACACATTGGCGATTTTCAGTGGTTGTGAAAATCTCGAGATTTTGAATACAGACACAATGTACCAAAATAACAGAAAAATCGGTCTAATGCTGATCGACGAGAATTTTGCAATTTGGTGGAATCACTCACGTTTGATTACCTATCTCAGTCGAAATGACCGATCTCTGATCTCTAATCGATTTTTAACTGTACTGTAATGATCTCTATAGATGAGCACGGTCGAGTAGTCGATTCTTGGTCGAATTCTCAAGTCTATTACATTAAAATCTCTTAATGACTTCCCCAGATAATCTAGTTATCTCATGAGTAATCAACTCAGAGAATAGTATTATAAGCACGTCGATGAAAGGCCCGATTTATTCTATTAAAAACATGACTGAAGTTTCAGAATGTCACATAAGCAACAATAATGTACACCAAAAATCTAAAATATCATGTCATATATACAAAGTATAATTTTGTCAAAAATATAGTTGCACGAAAATATGAACTTATAGTACATATTTATGAATAGAATGGTAGCGAAGTCAATACCTAGAGATGTATTCTGTGGCCGTGTAAAATCTTTGGGACTATGTAGAAGCCGATGTACTGAATATTATAATTTCTCTTAAGTATTCACATTTAATAAATTTATGTTTTCATTATTAATGCCTATGGATCTTTATTTGACGTTTATACGTCTTAATACTTAGTGCATCATATAATATTGAAAAGGTATGTCAGACAGATAAGAGATTAGCCCACTCACACGGGTAATTGCATCTATTTACTATGTGATAAATAGAGATGAGGTGGTTTTTAAGCTTATTATCTAGGTGATAATCGATAATTCAAGCTTAAAATATAAATGTCACATTAACTGAGTGTTAAGATGAGAATATAATATCTACTATATCCAAAAATAAAATAACCAACATATTTTATTTTATCTGTCTTTGATGCTAGATGTGAGCTGTGATGAATTCTGTGAAAGAGTAAATATGTGAAATCAAGTTAGACGTTAGGAATGTCTAAATTATCATCTGCACAGTATTGAAGGTGTAGACATATGCTCTATGGGAAATTGGTTAATACTGTAATACGTATTTCGTACTACGTATACATGAAACAACCAACAAGAGTAGCAAAAGTTTTGATCTCAACTTTTATGCTGTGTGAGACTCTTGAGGAAACTAGTTCCTCAATTAAGTGTCCTCATAATTTTTACTTATTCTCAAGATTTCTATTTAGTGTTTGTTATCTTAGAATGTTGCCAATGATCATGAATTGATTCAATCTAATGGGATAGTTCTAGAAAAGCAAGTTGAATTGAAATTAAAAGTTTAAAAAAAATAGGAAGATCGAGTTTAGAGAATCACATTCTAATTTTGTATTCACTGGTCGCAATTATAATTGTTTTGAGATAATCATAATTGTGAAATAATATATCATTATTAAAAAGAGATCAAGAGAAATATAAATGTGATCGATCAATCTATGATACCGCATACTATATCTACTTAAAAACGTGATGCCCATTATGAGTTGCTATATATTCCTAACAGATGTATGGCAATGATATCTCAAAATATGCTGGTCGCACAGATTATTTACTAGTATGAATGTTGCAAAGAGATGAAGAAATAGTTCTATTTGATCCACCATTTGCGAGTGGGAGATGATAATTTTTTATTTGATGGGCTAAATTAAGCCCGTCCGCCCATGTTGGGCCAAAACCTAGCACATAAGTGAAGGGCCCATAAGAGGAAATGACAGTTATTTTCTAAGTGAAAATAATTACAATATATAAAATAAAAAAAAAATGAGATAATGTTACTAGTAGCGTTTTAGAGAGAAAATATGCTTCTCCGTTTTTCTTTCCCTTGAAATAGTATACTCTTTCTTGAAAAACGGAACTCCAGGGCTTCAAACTTTTCATCTGAGACTACAACGGTACTTAATTTGTGGCAAACAAGGTATGTCTGTCTCAGTGATATATCTTTCGATCGGTATTACATGTTTCCTGGCATGCTTTCTACATTCGTTTTCAATATTCGATCATTCGAGTATCAGTTTGATTTTTATTAGGAATTTGTTTCCCTACACCAACGCTCAACAACCATCGATTGAACCTCCTCTCACCGTGCACAAGGCCCGGAATTGCACTTTCTTTAGTGAGGTGTGCCCTCATTGTCACTAGGTGAGGCTCGAACGTATCAGGTTTGGCAAGGGTCGAGCCACACCAATGGCAGGGCAAGGTTGCCTCATCAAAGGGGGACGAGGTTTGCCCTTGCCTTTGGCCTGTCTCGCTAAGGTCCGACCATTGGCTAGAGGAAGAAGGAAGGGAAGGAAAAACAAAAAAGATGAGAAAGAAAAGAAACAAAAAAGAAAAAGAAAGAAACCATAAATAAATACATAATTCGAAAAAACATTAAAATATTTTGTAAAATTATCAACGTTAGCACATGTCACATTGGCCGTCATCCAATATCAGTGATTCCTAATCAAAATTGACCGGGTGGACTAAATTGATACAATTACAAAAGTTTAAAACTCAATTAGCAAAAAAAAAAAAAAAATTATGATTAAATTGACATAATTATAATAGATTTATGATTTTTTTAGTAATTCTCTCACTTTACTAAATTATTAGATGTAAATATTTTCAACCCTAAGTAAGTATCTCTTTGTGAGATTCTCATAGAAAATCGAGTGTTTTAGTCAAAGCTATTAACTATTTTTGAATTCCGAATTACTTCACACGCTCAAGGTCTAGTCCAACGTCGTACAGCCCAACTTGCTTCAGGAACCCTGATTCAATTCCGTAGATAGTACCGTCCAAAACTGTCCAAAACCCTCAAAACTCCACAGCTGAAATGGAAGGTACTCTACTTGCTGGTTTCGCGACACCACCTGTATGTAGTCTGCTTGGGGGATCTTCAGGACCTCCCCATACCAAAACTTACGGTAGTAGATAGTGACCCGATACGAATGTATACGTTTGAACGCGGGGGATTCATCTTTCTGTCACAAAAAAAGAAGGCCCTGATCAAGTATGTGTTGCTCTTGCCTCCCTCAGGTTTTAGCGTGCAACCGTTTTTCGTTCCGCTCAGTAAATTCCTTAAATTATTGATCTGTTGTCATTGGGCCTTCTGATAACGTCCTTGCTTTCTTCCAAGCCTGTGTATCCACGCCCACCTCATAGAGTATGTTGCTCCATCATCGAAGTATGTATGAGGCGCCCTACAGTCGATACTTGGAAAAATTAGATCCATATAGTCTATTTATTCTCAATTTCTGCCATAGCAGCTCAAGAACTTAAAAGCGTTCATCTCTTATCGGGCCTTTGACCATTGTGATTAATTAGGTGTGAATATTTTTTTTTTAAATTAATCGTCTCTCATCAATCTCGACCATACACCCTTGTTAGAACTGGAGTACAAGTTTGGTTTCTTGTTTATCATTTTGCTTCTCTCTTCTTATCGTTTTATTTTGTGGCTTTCTCAATGTGTGTGAGAGAGAGAGAGAGAGAGAGAGAGAGAGAGATGTGTTTTGTTGGGCTGGAGCTACCGGCTTCAGTCGCGGGCTAATAAAGAAGCAAAAGACGCACACGAGAGGAGCAACATCGATCAATATATATGATTGAAGGCCCATATTACTATTAGCTTTATACTAGTACCCAGGATGTGAGGTGGCAGGAATATGAAAAGTTCACATTGGATATAATAAAATTCATTTAAGTTGACTATTCAGTTGAATTTGGTCTGGTCAAGTATAACTGCTAAAACTTTGGGCTCTCTCTTGTTGTTCCACTTGATTTATATTAGGGTTAATACCCTAAAAAACCCTAAACTGGTACACTTGTGACAAATTTACCCCAAACTATTTTTTTGACCACCAAAAACCCCAAACTGGTATACCTTTGACAAATTTACTCCAAACGGGTATACTTGTGACAAATTTACCCTATGTTGGTTTTCGTTAAATTTTATTCTCAAATTATTAAGTTAAATGACACGTGACAGTTAACCGGTATACCAATTTAGGATTTTACGCTCCGTTTATCACAATTTACAATTTTTATGATTTTTTTGTGGTATTAATCCAATTTAGCATAGGGTATATTTATCAAAAATTTACCAGTTTAGGGTTTTTTGTAGTTGAATAAATTAGTTTGGGGTAAATTTGTCATAAATGTACCAGTTTAGGGTTTTTTATAGTCAGTCGAGATAAATTTGTCACAAATTTACCAGTTTGGGGTTTTTCATGGTTAAAAAAATAGTTTGGGGTAAATTTGTCACAAGTGTACCAGTTTGGGGTTTTTCAGGGTATTAACCCTTTATATTATATTTATATTATAACTGGAGGGAGACCACAAAAAAATTGACCAACAGGATTGCATATGGGAAATAATTTGAGGTAGAATCTGGCTCTAATACCATGTTAAAATGTTCAACCCAAAAAATCAAGTGATATGAAACATTTTAACACGATTTCTAAACATTAAACAATGTCTTAATAGAACAGTCAAAAGTTTTAAAACAATTAACATTGATTCCACAAACTTTCTATGCACAATAGTCCCGCATTAATAGAATCAAAGTTAAATCGTCTATCAATATATACTCATTATTTCGAGATATCGTTAACTCATGTCTTTGATTGAAATTGAATCTAATTAATTAGGTGAAATCAATACTCACTACATAATTATGGAATGAGTTAATTAGGTGAAATCAATACTCGTATTATTATTCCTAAATGGTCCCTAATAGGAAGAAAAGCATTGGACTAGTTACACAATGCATCACCACACTCGAGAACAATAAATAATGAATTTTGCTTCAATAATGCACATCGCACTACAATTAAAGAAATTAAAAAGCAAAGACTTTGCTGTAGTAAAAATGAGTTTTGCTTTAGACTCATTTTATTCGATCAGGAAAAAGAATATTGGTTGATGACTTTTCATTCAAAAAGGGAGAAATTTTGTGGAAAATGGTTTTCTTTTTCAAAAAAGAAGAAAAAAAGGAATATGAGAGCGGAGTCATCAAAAGTTGGTTTCAATTGTGATAACGATATGATTTCTGTGTTCATATTGACAGAGTAAAAAATATTAAAATCATTAAAAAAATAAGATTATAAAAAATCTTGTGCATCTTTTTCTGCCTGAGCAAAGGATTTATACTTCGTGTGCTAACACCTGGTGTTTTCCAATTACAAAAGAAAGTAAAATGGCAATGGAGTTGACCTTAACTTTGGTTCATCATCTACCATGAGACAACAGCATAATCATTGCCAAGATTTGCTTTAAGATATCCTTTCATCTAGTGACTATGTATCTTCTTCTTTTCAATGTTTATATCGAACCATATCTTAATCTTATTATTTAGTTACTCCAGTTGCTCTCGACAATGTCTTGGTAGGAGCGATTATGGTTATCTAATTATCAGAAAAATGTCAGCATTCATTTAGGTTCTCTTTATTTAGCTAGCGGTGGAAGCCAATAACTTAGCGAACATTCTATTTGCGTAAAAGAGATGACGCTAGTTAGACTTTAATCTCCTTATCTTCTCTCCACTTTATGGTGTCAATTATTCGGTGACAACTGATGATCAATAGTCATCAGAAGTAATTTGACTCTCCCCTTGTCTTTTAAATAAATTAGTAAGGCTTTTGTCAATTCTCATGATAGACCAACATAGTCACAAGAGAATAGACGATAAGGCATGCAGGACACACTTTCTACGTCGCAAGTGTTTTGACTCTGTGGTTCTGTTGTTGCGTCCGGTGCTTGATCAAAGTTCCCCAAATTCAGAAGGGACATCACATAAATATGTTACAATATGCGCAAATTCCTGCTGGTCTAAGATCATTAACAGGTTTGTTTTTCGGATTTACTCGCTAAGGATGAGCCCTCATTTTTTTTTAAATAATTCCCGCCATTGATTGCTGTGGATGGGACTATTGTGTGGCGCATCGGTGGATCCTTTTTTGAAGAATCAGGCAATGGCACTGTGATGCCAGCGGTGCGCATCTTCTCCGGTCAAGTAGGTCTCCTAGTCAATGCTACAAGTTGTTGCATTGGAACCCTCAAGTAGCAACTCTACCCCGAATTCTAAGAATTAAATAAGATGGGGTTCCCTTTTATCCGGATATAAACATGTTTGCATTATTAACAGTCAAGCTCAAGTCTGGTGTCCATAACCTTTTAACGATGCTTTTGTGTGTATCCCTAGTTGCTTGTGAGAACTACTACGACAGAACCACCAGGATACATATATAATTTGAGCTTATCAGGTACATTAATCTCTCGTCTTTAAATAATCTCAATCTACCCCCTCGAAATTGCGAAATTGCTGCTGCTTAATCAATGGGGATTCCAGCTGAAATCTCCCCTGAAGCCCAAGAACATACCGCGAGGGCCTGCTAACGCCAATTACTCCATCCATGGATAACCCCAACCTCTAAATCACCGCCTACCAAACTCAACATGGAATTCCCAATTCCGCAGCAATAGGAAAGCCATAAACTGACATCATAAATGGAGAAAGGAGCGACAAAGAACAAAAGGTTATCATTGTTGCAAAGCGAGTTTTGAAGATTCAATAACAGAAAAGAAAAGGGAAATGGTTTACGCAATTAATAGTACAAATTTGCGGACAAATGTCAATTTCTACCTTAAAAGATGACAGCTTTTCTGGATTGAAAAAGTTCTACTACCTTGCCATAGGGGCAATATCAGAATGGATCTCCAAGGAGGTCATTTCAAAAGAACCGCTTGATTTGCTCACCAAAGACTCCTTTAACTCTGCCAATACGTGATTTATGTCCGGCCTTTGAATTGCCACTGGTCGTGTACAAGACATAGCAATCTCCACTAGTTTCCAAGCCGAGTTTATGTCGAATTCTCCCTGTAACCTTGGATCCATAATGCTATGTATATCACCGCTTTCGACAGTAGGAATCAACCATTCAAGTATGTGCATGCTGGCACTGCCATCCCGGCTTCTCATTATTGCAGGTCGGCCCGTGATCAACTCAAAGAGTATGATTCCAAAACTATAAACATCACTCTTCTTGGTTATGTTTCTGGAGGATTGAAACCTGTGAGGAGGAATAAAAAAAAACAAATGAAGGATCTTTAAATCAAAGATGGAATCCTAGATAATCTCAATATTTCCATCTGAATAAAGATCCTGAACTGAACCGAATCAATAATATTGAGTTTTAGTCAATACTCGGGATCGAGGTAGCCGAGAGTGCCTGCAGGGCAAGTTGACACATAAATGTCGTTTTCAGTTGCAAAAGCTCTTGAAAGGCCAAAATCAGCTATTTTGGCTTGGAAGTCTTCATTCAACAAGATGTTTGTAGTCTTCAAGTCTCTATGGATGATGGGTGGCTTGCAACCATTATGCAAATAATCCAAACCTGAAATCCTCACAAAAAAACGTGTAAACAATTCTGAAGCAGTGATGGGAGAAAACATACAACTGGGGATATCTCATGCGTGTACCTTGTGCTGCATCTACAGCTATATGTACTCTTTTACTCCATGTCAAGACCTTCGGATGGTCCTCTGTTGAATGGATTTTAACTTTACCTGTGGCTGTGAGCACGAAATAGAGTTTAATAGGTTCATTTTAGAGAAGAAACAATATAACAGGACATAAAAACACACCTGATAAATGTTGCCTTAAATTTCCATTTGCCATGTATTCATATATCAATGCCATGTGCCTAGACTCATTGCAATATCCAAACAGAGAAACCAAGTTTCTGTGGTGAACAATCATTAAGAGTCGCGCCTACAGCATAAAGAGTGTGCATTATTCTAACGACTACTGAGAATAGTCTAAGAGGAAGTTTTTGAACGAACATCTGCGCAAGTGTCGACATAAGTTGACTTTAAAGGGAAACTTGATTGGATCATCGAATCTAACCTCGGCTTGAAATTCCTTGTACCCTTGCTTTGATGATTCAGAGAGCATCTTCACTGCAACTACAGTGACATTATCCAGTGCACCAAGATATACCTTTCCAAATCCACCTTCACCAATCACTTGTCCAAAGTTTCCAGTGATTCTTGAAACTTCTCCATACTTAAAAGGTCGATTCTTTAATCCCAATGTCCTCTCACTAGATTCTATACCAGAAAGATTCCTATGAGTATTGCGACTACCACTTTGGATAATAGACTTTCAAAGCAAATAACTCTAATTGCGCTTCAATAATTAAAAGACGTAGGAAAGGTTTTTCTGATGCCATTTTAAGAGCTAAATTAGTGGAGAAGAGGACAAAAATCAAAAGATCAGGGGAGGGATTCTCTGTCACCTGCCTTCAATATGCTAACAAATAGATAATTTTTCTTTGCTCAGTACATATAGATAAGTTTGAGATTGCACGATCAAACTTTCTTTTAGCGACCATCAGAATATCAAGGACAAAGTCGGTACTCCCAAGTTGTTATAAGTCCTCGTGCATAGCACGGTTACTTTGGGAATAACACTCATTCTATTTGTGATGCTGAAGCGACAATGCTGTGGTGATCCCGTCTCTCTCTTCTCTTCATTTTCTTGTGATCACTATGACTTCATATTACAAGCATTAGAAAATTTTGATTAAAGCCAACTTTCATTCATTCCTGACTGCAATGTCTATGAGATTGTAAAATTATACTCTTAGGGTGGGTAAGAAGAGAAAGAAAGTTGCTGAGTCATATATTCTCAACTAAATTATCCTAAAAAAGACATTGTTGCCGATATATCTGTACCAAAGGAAAATTAAAGTCAAGATAGTCGTCAAATGTGGTGTAGATTGCGTGAACAGGTATGATACTACACGTCTAGGATGCTTTTCCTCTACAAATCAGGATCTAAATGACACTTCTCCCGTAAAGTCTCTGGAAAAAAAAAATCATAATACTGATGAAAGTAACTCTCTGATATTTATCTGTCTAATTTGTCCTCAATCTCTTAGGATTAATTTGTGAGATGAAATTTTTCAGAAAGAACTTCCTCATTCAAGAAAGCACTCATTAGGCCTGATTGCAAAGCGGATTATAGTGTAAAAGAGCGCTCTTATGAAAGTAAGAACAGGGAGTAAATTGCCAGTGGTATCTTTCTCGACCAAATAAAACAAGAAATGTTGTTTAGTTTCATATAAATATGCTGTGGACAAGAAGTAGAAAAATAAGGTACCTGTCTGTTTCCTTCTAATGAACCCAATACTCAACACGCCGATAACTACGAATACGACTGAAACCGATGCAACAACTGGGACCAAGATGGAGTTTTTAGCCTCCTTCTTTGAGCAAGGACTTGCCTCGCAAAGATAGGGGTTGTTGTTAAGACTGCAAGAAAAGTAAGTAGGTAAAGTTATATCTCTTGAGTTGCTTTGCCGAAAAGTTGATCACAAGCGGCCTTCATATTTGCTTTGAATCATAATAAACATGTTATATAAAATTCTTTCTTCATTCTGAAGAGAGAGAGAGATAAACCTCAGGTCCAATGTCTTCTCTTCGTGCCTCCTTTTAAGAGCCTTAGGAACTGAACCAGTAAGCTTGTTTCCACTGAGATTTCTGCAAAGCATAGCCATGTATAAAGTAAAGACCTATGCTCTGTCAATTTTTCAAGGCGTCACTAAGTCACATTAACTTACAGAATTCTCAACTTTGGTAGATTTGCCAATGTTTCCGGTATGGCTCCTGTAAGTTGATTGTTGGACATATCTCTGAAACAAAGTGAATCCGGGTAGTTAACAATTCAACAGATCTCATCCGAAATTTTGAGATTGGTTGGTCAATGTTCTTCAGGCTATTTTGGGGATATATCGATTGCGAATAATTAAATCAACGACCAAAGGGGCCAAAAATATCGTCACATTGTTTGAAAACCAATGTTCAACATAAGCTTATTCCAGCAAACGATCACTCTAGAAGCCCCCAAAATTACTTTTTCTTCAGAATAAGAAAGAACGAGCTCCATAGCAAAAAGTAGGATATCACAGCTCATTCAAACATTAATCATGCTCGTACTTACAAGGACTCCAATTCCAATAGATTTGATAGTGAAGAAGATATGATGCCCCTCAAATTGCTAGAGCTCAGGTTCCTAGCCATAATCAAAATGAGAGGAAGCCGTGTCATTGCCATGTTCACAAAGGCAGTAATGTTGATTCAATACATAAAAGTTTACGCACTTAACTGTGGAGAACACAATATTACCTAAGGTTAAAATGGAGAAGCACACAACTGATTAATGAGTTTGTATAGATTAATGTAGTCACATGGAGGAACGAAAGTTCAATTTTTCAACAAGAATGAGGACAAACCTTCAATTCTTTAGGAAGAAAAAATGATTCTTTTAAAGTTGGGTTATGCCATCAAAAACTCATAAACTATGTCCATTATGATACAAATATGCCGAATTTTTTTTTTTTTTTGTCACTAAAAATCTTAAACTTGTCAATTATGACGTAAATACTCCAAGCATTTTTCTTTTTTTGTCATGAAAAACCCCAAACATATACCGGTGTGACAAATATACCATGTATGGAATTGAAATAGATGATATATACGTCACGCATATATAAGTTCAGGTTTTTTTGTGACAAAAAAAAAAAGTTGAGAGTATATGTATCACAGTAGATAAAATCAAGGATTTTAGTGACAAAAAAAAAGTGTAGGGTATTTGTGTCAAGGTGGATATAATTTGAGATTTTTTGTGGCATTTGTCCTATAAAATATAACCGATAGCATCAACATCATCCTGCAAGGAGACTTACAGCGCAATAACCCTAGGAAGATTTCCATAGCTACAATTCAGACCATCCCATGCAAATTTGCTTGGTACACATGGATCACCTTGCCAGCTATCTTTATTCACAATAGACTCTGCCTTGATGTTGGTGAGAGCTTTGACTGTAGTTTATAACACAACAAGATCAATTTGCCTCAAGAGAAGGATGATGGAAAGATGGGGATTTTGAGCAGATAGAAATCATGCATACAATTTCATTTTTCCCTTTCTAAAGAACGATGACATTATGGAAATGGTGAAAACTCTTGCATGTGCAATTTGAAGTGATTTTTCAGTAATAATATATTTTGGGCAAGGAATAGCTTATTCATCATCAAATTTAATACTTCAAAGCTCACTTGAAGAAAACTCTGTTACAATCTCTGGATTTTTTTGATCCGTAAACACCTGTAAACTAAGTTTTCACTGCAGATTTTCTACCTTGCTCTCTGAACGACCACCAAAAACTCAGCTTATCCTTCCCACTTTAAAACGCATTTTTTAACCGTCATATCTAACTTCCTCATCCATCTCCTGCAAATCCCCGAACTCCCTTTCACTGGCGCAACCAAGGCAAGTAAGCGCAAGAAATTAGCTTCCTAAAGTTTGCGTCTAAGGAGTTTTAGGAGGTTTGAATTTTGAAGAGTGTCCTAGAGAAGTGTGAGTGCAATTTTCTATTCTCTGGAGTGTTGAATGAGATATATACCTATCAAACAAACGATTACTTTCAAAATTGGGCTTCTCCTCCTTTCAATTCAGCAATCTAATACCGAAGCCAAGTTAGCCAAAACTATTTAGATGTTGCTCATGCCAAAGCTGTACTTGACAATATTTAGGGTAGCACTAGCACAAGAGAAAGTAGAAGCGTGAAAGATTACCATCATCTTTTGCTGTTGGTACATTCAGAAGTTCTTTGATCTGAAAGATCTCCAAGGCATTGATGATTGGTGGCCTCGTCGTTGCTGCGACTGTGAAGTTGATTTGGGACCCAGAGACCGGAGTGGAAACTACGGTCACCGGCTTCAAGTACCCGAGCCTCACCGTATTTGAGAATTGGCCATCACTTGTGGAAACCGTGAGCTCTCTTTGCTGGCCACTCGGCAAGGTTTGGGTTTCGGCGAAATGGAAGTACCCAATCGATTTAGACGTCACGTTGTACGGCTTAAAACGAAAGATTAATGTAGCGTTAGCATCACTCGCTGTTTGAGCTGTCCTGAGCACTTCCCCTGGAACGTTATATGCATCGTTGTTGTTGGATAATTCAGAGGCGGACGTCCCCAGGTTGAGCATACGCCAGGCAGGAGAGGTCCAACTTTCCCAGATGCGATCATAAGCATCGTCTGGGTACCTGGGTGGGACATTTTGACGAAGAATTCATGTGAGGCCAATGCAGCGTTCCGGGTAGCATGTTCCATATGCCAATGAAGCGTCTCCACTACAACACCTCTTGAACTTGTACTACTTACGTTGCAATGCTCTTATTTCTTGTTCAAATGCACTTGCCACCAATCCGATTTCGAGGCAATTATTCCTAACTTGGCCTCTGATTGGGTGATTATTCGCTCACTTATCACTCCCGTAACTTTTACTAACATAAGAAAAAAAAAAAAAAAAGTTTCTACTGCTTAATCATTCACACCCAGAAAACTGACACGAAGGAAGTTCCATCCGGGGACAAATACTCTGAGCATAATTTGTCGTAACTTTTTATATTTTCTTCGTAAACTTTAATACACAAAAATATAAAGGCTTTACGATAGGTGAGACTTACTATGTTCTCGATTTAATGATCACTAAAAGATTGGGATCTCTTCCTTAGGAATCCTTAAAAACATCCATTATTCTGACTCATCGGCTCTCTCTATTGGGAAAGCTATCAATTTTAAGTCTATAGTTTAAAATAGAATACCCACAACAAAAATTGCCCCTTTTTTGTCAACAGTATATACGTATGAATAGAGATGTTTGATAAACTTGAGCACTTCTAAGAATTTGACAAGAGATGAAAGCTTTTCATTGATCTCCAATGCATCTAAACTGCATAAACCTGAAAATATCTTTAACGTCTAGTTTTTCCCCCAAAAATTATGCGTACAAAATTATAATTTAGAACTAATATGTTAGACTTGTCAAAATGAGTCTTAAACTCATATATGACCCACTCTTCAATTTTGAAGAGCCTATATTATATATGTTTTAAGTTTAAAGGCTAAAATAAATGGGTCTAAATAGGTTGAGTTTAGAACCAATTTCTAACCCACTAGGCTCACATACACTCTCCCTCCCTCTTCAGCCTTAAATTTTTTTTTTTAAATCTAAATTATTATTATTTTTCTTTTTCTTTTCTTGCTTTTCTTTCTTCTTCCTTCTTCCATCTTCCTCAGCTGGTGACCAGCCACAATGATTTGCCAAGTGAGGGACGAGCTCGCTAGAGGCCGGCGGCTTGAGCCTCATTGCTTTGAGCTCATTGATCCTCATCGACATCTAATGCTAGCTAGGCTTAAGCTCGCTGGCCTTAGGTGACTTGAGCTCACCAATCTAGTAAGGCAAAGACCATGTCGATGTCTGGTGCTAGCAAGGCTCAAGTCTTGTTGATCTAACAAGACTCGAGTTCACCGACTTACGGCAAGACTTGAGATCGCCAACCTCGGGTGAGCTCAACCTCATCGGATTTGGCAAGGCTAGAGCTCACTTGTGGCCATTCGTTGACCATCACGGTGGCCAATGACCATGTGAAAAAGAAGAAAAAAAGAAAAATTTAAAATAATTAATGATTCAATTTATAAAAGAAATACAAAAATAAAAATAAATATATTAAAAGAGTATGGATGAAAATCAAATAAGATTTTCCATACTAAATGGTAGAAAATATTTTCTAATTTATTTTCATATTCAAAGCAAATACTAGAAAATATTGTTATATTCTTGAAAAATAATTTCCTAGAAAATATTTTCCATGAAACAAATGGAGCTTCAATTCTTTTTAAAAAATTATAAAAATTTCCACTAAATTTGTAAAGCATGAAATTATTTTAGCAATACAATTTAAAAAAAAAATCGTAAGAAAAAAAACTTTCCTAGATTTGATAAAATGGGTCGGGTTGGATATGGCTTGGGTATGGGTTGGGTCATGTATGAGTTGAAAATTTTGTATTATGATAAATTGGTCATAAATCTGAGCTACTTGTTTGATAAGTCTAATGCATAACCTCAATAATACATTTTTAAATGTCTTTACACTTTTTAAGGTCAAATTCAAATCTTTCTCGACCAAAAATTGAACTTTTTACATTTTTTGCCTTTTCAATATATTAAGTTTTTCTGACTTTGTTCCACAAACACGATATCTTGTAGCAAGAAATATGACATATGCTAACATTTTTTACTTTATTAACAGAAAAGAGAGAGAGAGAGAGAGAGAGAGAGAGAGAACTCACCTGGTGGTCCAATCTAGGGCTCCGACGTCATATCTGAACCTAAGCGTCAAAAATCCTGATTCAATTTGATAGATATAATTGTCCAAAGGTCTCAGTTCCAATGCCGAAATAAAGGGCACTCCTTGGCCAGTGTTTACGAGACATACTTGTATATCATCCCTTTGGGCCACATAGACAATTTCGCAGTGCATTTTTTTATCAGAATCCTCAACCGTGGCCCAATAATTAACATCAATGTATAGGTCGAATATGGGAGTCCGGTTCTTATGATCATAGTCCGCATACCAAAATGATGCCCTAATCAAGTACGTGTTGCTCTTGCCTTTGTCTGGTTTCAAAGTGTAGCAGTTTCTCGTCCCACTGGGAAAACTTCTTAGATTTTTCAACCAGAACCATAGTCGAGATTGCTGGTTGATGAGCTTTGTGGATATCTGCGTGCTCTCTCCAGAGTCTATGAATCCTTTGTCCGTCAAAAAATCTATATTGGTCTTATAGTCGGTGTATGAATTTGGTGCTCCACAGTCGACACTTATGAAACCTAGAAACTCAGAAAATGAAAATAGAAAAAATAATCATTGGAATTACGACTTTTTCCAAGAAATAGTGTTAAATGTTTAATTTTGAATTGAGACCACGTCATACGAGACCAATCCATAATCTATTTATATGTATTTTGGAATAGATAAGACCATGTTTTTTATTAGTCAAAATCTAGGACTCTCTTCATTTTGTGATATAAAAAGAGCAATCAAGCATTTGCTTGAAATGGAGGTTCACATCACAAGTAATGGATTGTGTTATGATTGATATGATGAACGGAAGAACGAAGTTGTGGACATATGGATAGAATGTATTAAAAGTAAAATTCTAATCTCATTAGTCGCCTTTAATAAACGAAAAGTGGATATGGAATCAAAGATTAATAAACTATTTGTTGGGTTATGACAAAGGTACTATTAATAGAAAACAGAACGAGAAATCAATCCATTTAATCTAGGATCTACAATATATAGTTGTATTTGTTTAAAAGTACAATTATATGGCTTGGAACATAAGTATGATCTTATAATTATAAAAGTTAACAAATATCATTCTAAATTTAGAATTAATTAATATACATCATAATAGATATAATTAACTTAAATTATTTTGTTAATATCTATTATTGTTGTTCATTAGAGTATAATGTCATAATACATTGGAAAATTGTATTTTTCTCTTGATTTGTGAGATTGAAAAGGAATGAATGAACACTTCCCCGCATGGCACATGGAACGATGGTTCCAGCAGATTGAGGCAATATAATTCCTTTGTAATCACCGTTTCAAGGAAAACGAAAAAAACATTTTGCTGCGGCCGAGGAATTGGAGAGACAGGTGACGTTCTTTCCTGGTATTTTTCTTGATTATAAACGTATGAAATTAATTTAAGACTCATCAAGATTCAACACATCCATCTATTTCTCTCCATAATAGGAGTCGGATGTGGCTCCGCCATGGCCTGTCTCTAAGAGAGAGAGAGAGAGAGAGAGAGAGAGAGATACCTGAATTTGGTTGAGCTTGAACCATAAGGACTGGGACTGAAGCTAAAGCAGCAACCAACGCAAACGAGAAAGCTGTAAATGATCTTTCCATTATTTTCGAGCGGTGGAGATTGTCGAAGAGAGAAGGTTGAGGAAGATACATGCATGCACGCCTTACATTTATATCATGAGCTCTCCGTACCCACGAACCCCCGCGGTGCTTGTAATTGACCGAGTCACGGCTACATAACCAGAAGACCAAGACTTGCTGCTAGGTCTTGGTCGGCAAATGTATCAAAGTCTAAGAATCAAAAGAAACGTGAATAGACAGCTTGCGATTGACGACAAGTCGACTATTGCAAAATTGGAAATGATCATGTTATGCGCAAATTATTTTTACATGTATCATTATTACAGGACACCGCAATTGACTTCAAGACCGTTTGGATCATCCCCTGCAAAGCGCACCCTGCTTTTCTTTTTCTTTCTGAGAATCCGAACTCAAATTCGAAGAGACCAGAAATAAGTACGTGTTTTCTTATTTTACACAATTTCAATCATCTCTAAAAACTCTGAACTATCCTTATGTAGACAGCAATGATTAGCAAGTGACGAGCATTTGTCTCGCCATTCCTACCGTACTTAATCAGAAGTTTCCTGTCTCCACTAGGTGAATTTCTGGTCTGAAATTTTGTTCACATTAGTTAGGATCACCATAGGAACACATGGCTAAGTTTTTCTTCTAAATAGCGACACATTTGAGTAGATGTTAATGGTTTACCTGCCCTATCAGATGAATATGTTCAGCAAATCATCTTATATCTTGACTCTCAGAATATTGTGTATTTCATACTTTTATGATGAACTTTAGCTTCCTCGTGTTATTATAGTCTTATCGATGCCAAAGACCAAAACTCTAGTCATATCACTGCAAACACCAGTAGAGAAGAGCTCAGGAAGGACTTACCTATTACTGGTAGGTGTCGCTGTTAATTGCCTTTAGCCATATATCCGTAGATTAACGCCATATTATCAAAATCATCACAATATTCGACGAGAGAAACAAAGTGGAAGTGGTGAAGAATCATCAAGAGTTGTGCGTGCAAAAAATCGAAGAATTGCTTTTGTAAACAACACGGATTGGTCTACTTAGTTGCTTGAATCGTGTAAGCATGTATTCACGGCCCATAATATAATGAAGTCTTGACCAAATAATAGTTATTAGATGTGATCATGGCATATGACCTCCGCATGAAATTCCTTGTGTCCCTGAGATTGGCTACTCCACCTGTCCAAATTTAATCATAGACATATTCTGGGTACCTTATGGCAATGTTCACTAAATTTGACCATAGACCTCATTCATGACACGTGGTATGTGTTTCGTCTCTTGAGATAAAAGCACAAAAGGGATGCATTTCTCCCGGTGATCTAAGAGCTGAGATGCATTGGTTGACGGATTTGACGGATTAAACCCGGTTAATTACTTCAACCACGTGAAATGTGAATTCTTTGGGGACAGGTCAGAATTTGTCTAGCATTATGGAGAGGCCAATCGCGGGCGACGGTGCATTCTGCTACCTATCCCACATTTCTTTTTGAGGAGAAAAATGTGATCCGAAATTAATCGGGTAGATGATGTTGTCGAGATGAAAGGAACTCCAGAAGCAACGTTCACGAGTCCGTCATCAGATGTAAGCACAAGCATAATGTCCTTGTATATATAGGAATAGGAGTCCACTCTTCCCCAGAAATTCCTATTGCCCTTGCCTTGGTGCCGTTCCTCATTCTGTTCGCGAAATTCCTCAAATTCTTCGACCTCATATCATATTTCATGCCAAAGTTCTCATTGGACACTTGCGGGTACCTTTCGGGATTAATGAATTCGTCATATATCTGCATGATATATGTCCTGATCAAGATAGATGTTGGTGGCTCCATAGTCGATGCTTACGAATTATGAATCTTTATGCTTAAGATACATACTACATGGTAAAACATAGATAAGAAATTAATCTATGTATCTGCTACATCAAGTGATTCCTATCTTCCATGACTAAATCTCCGGACAATCCAAAATCGGATAACTTCGCCTCTGCAGTTCTCGGTTCACTAAGATGTTGCTTGTCTCCCGGCAAATTATCGGTGGCTGATGGCCTATGTGCATATATTCCAATCCTGAAGTTTCGTCCTTCTTAAGTGTCATAGCTAAGTCCAAATAAATCAACAATGAATAATTTCTGGAAACAGGGTTTACTAGTATGTCATCCGCTATGGCCCGGCATTTTTCGTTCCTACTAAGTATTTTGTATCCTCATTTTTTTAAAGCCCTTTATATTCCTATAAGAAAAACAGTTGCCATAAATGACGGTAATTCAAGAGTTTGATAAATATGGACAACATGATCCTAACTTTCGTGAATTTGAATCCAACCCAACAAGAATCCTAACGTAATTATATCGACTTTAGAAGGCATATTCATGGTTGACCCGTATTCAGACGATAATTATTTGAAATTGTTCTCTTCTTCTATGGGAAATACTAAGAAAATATTCGACCCCATCTTTCTGTTCACAGTGGACCGAGTCATGGCAATAATACAAGAAGACCAAGAGTTGCAGCTGAGTCTTCGTCTCCAAGTCTAAGGACCACAGTCAACCACAGTCAATGTTTATAGACAACTTTTGATTAATGACATATGGACTGTTGGTAAGTTCGAAAACGACATATTTTACACAAATCTTTATTACAACACGTCGTGAATTTTTTTATTTTTTTTTTTTTCCTGTTAGAGGCATCCGCTGTGAAAATCAATCCGGTAAATTATGAGAATGATGAGTTGTGGCACATATTTCCAATGGGAAAATTACAAAAAAAATCATAAACCTATTATAATTGTATCAATTTAGTCTAAAACTTATTATTATTATTATTATTTTGCCAATTAAGTCCTAACCATTTTACAATTGGTAGAAAAAAATTGTAACAATCGGCGAATGAATGATTGGTAGAGATTTGTGACTAGGCATAAGGATATTTTTATAATTTCACCAAGAGTATTTTTGTAATTTCCTTGAGTGTGAACGAAAGGGGGCTGGCCATGGTGGCTGGTGAGCTGGATTGGTCGGCCCCGGTCCAATTGGGTTGGCCGAATGTGGCCGAACCCACTCTGGTTGACCAAGTTAGCTTAGGATTCTCAAATTGCTTAATTTCGCCATAATTTTCCTAATTGCCCTCACCATTTTGCTCAATTGGATGATTGGCCTAATAACTCGGGTCAAACTGAATCTAATTGGAATGAACCTGTTTGAATTGGGTTAGCTCAATACACCCGCATCGACCTGTTGCGCCTCGATTTTTCCTAATTTCCTTTAGATTTCACTATGAGTTAGGGCATGATATACAGTTGAGGTTCAATTGGTCAAATTGGACCTTAGCCTAAAACAAATTGGGTTAGTTGGGTCGATCCCTTTTGGTCTTATAGATCACCAGTTATCTATTTTGGGCAAATTAAGCTAAATTGCTATAGTTTTGCCAAAAGTGATATTGAAATTAAGTTTCTTGGACTCAATTGGATGATTAGGTTAATTGGCATCGGTCAGGAAGAATCGACCATACCGTTGATTGGCGCCCGAAATTGGGCAAATTCGCCTTCAACTTGGAATCTCAAAATTGACTTGACAATTAAATGCGTTACAACTCCTGTATCAAGTGATGTAAAGGAAATTGTCCTAAAAAATGTTTAGAAATTGGTTAATTTTGAATTTAGCCAATTGGGATGGAAAATTTCAGTATGGACGAAGTCAATTTTTAGTCGATTTTTGTAAAATTAAAAATTAAAAGTCAATTAGTCTCATCTTGAATTTTCTTCGGTTTGTAACTGAGACAGAGTCTACAACTTAAGAAGACCAAGACTTGCTGCTAGGTCTTCCTCCGCAAATGTATTTAAGTCTAAAGTATCACAATTAATGTCAATAGACAGCTTTTGACTGATGACATATGGACCATTGGTAAATTCGAAACGATGTATCATCCCACATACGAATTTCTTTTACACATCATTATTACAATACGCCGCGAAATTAACTATTTTATTTTTCAGCATTTGGCATGCCCAGAAATAATTGAAAATGACGAGGATGTTTTCATGGTCATCGAGAATTTCTAGCTCCGAAAATTCATTATTAACTCTACATCATCTCCAACTGCCACCGACTGAACCATCGATGTTAATGAACATTACCGCTTACCAGCCACCTTTGCTTGCTGTTAGTCATCACCGTGTTAGACATACGAGTCAATACCATTCACCCAAAAAAGCAAAAACTTTGCTTAAGAAATTTTAATTGGTTATGCTTAGATAATTGACGAAATGTAAGTTGTATAGTGCCTTCAATGAAAATAAAATTTCAAAAGCAATCTATAAGAAACATGAGAGAAGTCTAGTGGAATTCTTAAAATCTGTCATGAAAATGTTATAGAGTTTTAAACTTACAAAAAGTGTAATAAAGTTCTAAAACAAATTGGTATAATCGACTCCTTCCATTCATTTCGTATAATTTGGCTAACAAAAATTTGTTGACATGGTTTTTGTTATTATTTTCTCTCTTTGATGTGGCGATAATTTGGTTAAAATATAAAGCATAAGGCTGAAACAAATATCGTTTTGGTCCAAATCTAATTTTTTAATCCAAATTTAATATCTATTGAATTACATAATTAGCTAACTTTTTTTCAAAAAGGTGATGAACAAGCGCTCGCTACCCCACCTCGCTACCCCACCATTGCCAACCCTTCTCGGCAATGAAGGGCAGCGGCAACCGTCACCTCATTTTTTTTCCCTTTCTTTAAGTTAACTTACTTTTTAATATAATCTAAATAAAAATTCTATTAAAAAATAAAATTAGAATCAATAACGTTGTTTAGACATGTCATCATCACATAGGATAGAGAAAATAATAATTAAAAAAAGAAAAAGAAATCAAGTCATCATTTTTCATTAATCAAGTTGGACAAAATTAACGGAAAGACTTAATCGTATCAATCTGACAAATTGTAGGACTAGATTTAATTTTTGTAAGTTGAGAGAATCAATTCCACTTTTCATGACAAAATTATCTAAATATTTCAAAAAAAAAAGGACCTTCTGTCAGTGACTTGTGGACAAAGTCGCTCCACCTTAATAACTGAAAGTGAAAAAGCCTGCCTATTCAATTATAGTCAATGTGTTCTAGAAAGGTGACATGATAGTCAGCCTTGCTATCCACGATAGCCAGCCATTCCCGCGGCTTGATTTTTTCGTCGTAGTTTCCGCACATGAAACGCTGGCCGAACGCGGTATCTCGTGGTCTTGGTCGCCAGCGGTCTTAAGGGTGTAACACTTCCTTCTTCCTTCAGGGAAGTTTCTCAGTCGTGGCAACGTTTCGTGTACGAAAACTACGATGGAAAAATCAAGCCGCGGGAAAGACAATCGAGGATGGCGAGACTGACTATCACCAGTATTATGAGAAAAAAAAAAAAAAAAAAAGCTGTAACATCCCACAAAATTAATTACCTGATTGGTACTTGGCTTGAACCAGAGATGCAATAAAACAAAAGCACACTAAAGGCCTGTTTGATAACCAGCCAAACAGTGTCAAATTCTTTTCTTTTGTTCTCGAGAGTACTTTTGAAACAAAATCGTGTTTTAAAATTTTTTATTCCAGGAACAAATTTTTATATTTTTTGTTCCCGAAAGTAAATTTGGAACAGAATCAAAAATAAATAAATAAAAAGTTAATTCTTGTTACCGGGAACAATTTTAGAATCAAGCCCATATTTTCTCTTCTTCTTTTTCCCTTTTTCTTCTTCTTCATCCACCACTGCGATTGCCGTCCACTGCTGTCCGCCACCCACTACCACCGGTCGCTAGCAACCGGTTCGGCAAGCTCGCCGGAGGCAAGCCTAGCCACCGGCAAGACTTGCCTAGCTACCAACAAGGCTCGGCCGACGAGCCAGCCTCGCCGAACCGGCAACCGGCCACTTGAAGAAAAAGAATAGGAGAGAAGAAGGAAAAAAAAAAAAAAATGGAAAAAAAGTAATAACATTATTTAAAAATTAAAAGAAAATGATTTAGAATAGAAATTTTGAGCACGGTACCAAACGCAATTTTATTCCAAGAATTGAAATTTTGGACAATTACCAAACGGCTTAAAATGCTTAGAAATTGTTCCTCGGAAACAGAATAAAAGATAATCATTTCTAATCAGAAATTATTCCTGCAAACAGAAACCTTACTGAATGCGCCCTAAGCAACCCATAAAGGAAATGCTTGGTCTTCGCCCTGATGTTTGGCCTATGAAGTTAACGGGTGAAGGTTCATTACTTGCATTTTTCCCTCTTCATTTGTTGATATGAATGATATATTTTCTGTGCTCTATTTCCCTTCTTTTATCATTGTATTGTTTTTATGGAACTCTCATTCTCACTGTAGTATTGCATTGGGAAATATGAGGATGGCATGCGCAATCTGCACGGTGGGGAGGCTGTCATATAGCTTTCTGTTCTTTCCGTTCAATGAAAGATGAAGATGAGAAGTGTATAGAGGAAGCATATGCCTTTGAATATAATTTGTTTAGCCTTTGGTGTTTCTTCGAGAGAGGCGACCGTACATCTCTCTGATTGTATTGACCAAATCCGGATTGACCAAATCCGGATGATGATCAATATGTTTAGGGAAAGTTTCCAACTCTGCGTAACAAAAATGCTATATTCTCTAAGAACTCTCGCTATACTTTTTTACCGGGTGAAGTGACTAGCATTGCTCAAGTCTTTATCTAAATCTACAACCTTAAATATAGATGTCATGTCGGGATGGTTCCAGGCTGAAACTGGCATTTAGCAGTGAAAGAAGATACTCCATTAGCTCGAAGTGCATTAACATATGCTGTAAAAGAGATGTGTTATGACATGAACTTCCAAGACTCATTGTGCAAACTCGCAACTGATTGTCAAATTGTTGCTATCTCATCAGCTGAAATCCCAAGCCGACAATGCATTTCTGAAATACAAACCAATGTGATCATACTTCCAAAAACAACAATGAACACTAACTTATGGGCACCATTTCGAAACTATCTGCACATAACGTATGCATCACAGAGGTCTATTCTATGGCTTAGCCACTATATAGTATTTACTACTTCGAACATTGAGCTGAAAACCAGGACCATCGTAAGAGAAATTCACCCTGTATTAAGCAATCTTACCCATTATCTGCAAATCATAGCACTCAGGGTTCATCACCATCCTTACAGCATTGTCGGCATCTCTGTTCATCGAATTGGCGTCAGCATATTGAAGGTTATGGAAATAAAACGATTTCTCGAATCCTTCATAAGGAATGTGGTCGCTACCCATTTGCGCTGTCGTATGATGACCATCGGTTTACATGTTGACCTTCTCTCGACCCCCAAGTTACACTATTTAGTCAGCCTTTTAATCAATTTTACATCTAGTACTTAATTGCAGTAGTAAATGTAATATGTAAGTAGAGACAACACCTTGTTCATAGTGAACACTTCTGTCTAGGGAAGAAGGAGCTGTAAGTGAAAACTGTGATCACAGCAAAAGACTTTCAAATTGATTACCAGTTCATAAGCGACTTCACGAACATTAAACATCAAGCCACCTCGCAGTACTTCCTTCAGAAACACTAGTCTACTCACTGCAAAACATTGAGAGAGACATTTGTATTAGGGTACGAAAAAAAAAGAAAAAGAAAGGAAAGCATGTTATCATATGTTCACTATTTTCCATACTGAGCTGAAAATCCAGGACCGCCATAATAGAAACTGACTCCAGACGCACTGGACAGGTCCCCGACAGGCAGTAAGTCATAGCATTCAGGTATTGTCACGTACTTCACGAGACCCTCGGGGTCTCTCTCCTTGTATTGGGCGTCGACAAATTTAAGATGACTAAAATAGGATGCCTTTCCAAAGCCTTCAGAAGGGAAATGGCCGCACCCCATTTGTGTTGACGTATGATGACCACCCGGTTCTGTGTTGACCATCTGTCCGCCCCAACTAATTGCATCAGCAGGGCCACTTAGAGAAGTGAAGATTTCTTAGGGCCAGTATCCTATATCCATGTTTGCAATGCGGAGCCACCAACGTCCAGTAACTTGATTCTGAAACATTTTTGTTAAAAGACACAAGACTCAAAAATATCCCATGTATATTTACTTAAAAGGTTGCTCCATTACCTTTGTTATGCCTATAGATATGTCATATTGCTGTCCACCATAGATAGAAATTGGTAGAATGAGAGCACCTAGAGCAAGCTTGCTATTTGTTTGTACGAATCGAGGGCATTCAAGATTGAATTAGCCAGTATGCTAATAGCCATCACTCTAAAGTCCAACCAAGAAATGTTTGATATGTTTGTGGAAGTTTGGTGAATTGTAAGCATTTAAAAGAGTTCAGAACTCACAGTCCAATATATGAAACTCCTTGCCTGCTTGCTGTTACTAGAAACTGAATCAACCTATAATAAAAACACAAACCACTTATCTTCTATATCTACACTCATGTAGAATTCCAATCATGCTAAATTCTGCGGATTTGATCATTCTAAGTTCTTACCATCCATCTGGCTACCACAGGGTTCTATTCTCTTTGGGGCCTGATATGAGCCAAATTTGAGAGAAACTGGTTTTTGGATACATTACTGCGGGATTCCACACATTAACTGTTGCATGAGTTCCCAAGTAGTTGCCATTGGTCAAGATACTTGAGCAAACTGACCAGTACCCAGCAAACTCATAAGGAAGTGAAACATTAGGATTAATGCATAAACAAAAATGCAACTCAATATCAACTCCACGGTAAGTCTTATTGCAATGTATTTGCACATACTTAACATCCAGGTGGTGCAATGAAGTCATTCTTGCTCAAGTTGAGCCAATTCACATTTGGAGTCATCGGTATAACATGATGATTGTTATGCTTTTGTGGTCTTCTGATGGGGATCGTTCCATCAGGGCATTCACCATATTTCCACCAAGCTTGATCGGCCACACCTTCGACATATTCCGCTCCATTCGCTTTCACATTTGAGCTTGGTTTCATCCATCCATAAAATTTCCAGCTTCAGTGATTGTTGAATAAGGTGGACGCACATATCCAAGGTCGCATAATAATACTTCTGACATAGAACAACCCGAATTTCCTAGACATCCTGCAAAATTGAAACAGCTTTCTCCCAGAACTACCGTATGATGGCCCCCATCGTGAAGGTACTTATATCATTATCCCTGGACTTATTCAATTTTTTTGGCTAACAGAAAACTTTCCATGGGAGGCACCGGAAAGTATTCTAAATCAGCCAATACTGAAGCAAGTAACAGGTCAAACAATGAGGGGAAAAACCTGTGTGGTATGATATTTGAGAAGTGGATGATCAAAGGCCGGTTGCTTGAAGATGTCAGCACAATCGATCACTTCACCATCTTTAAAATTCTGCAACAGGTTCTCATGCTTAATCTTGACCAAAAGAACTGTTAAATTATTGAGCCAATTTCTAGAAACTTCTTGAAAGATTTGAGCTAGAAAATACAAGAAAATCTTAGAAGAAAGAAACTCCTAGAAGATGTGCAAGTCGGTGGAGTGTCCCTATAAATAGGGAAGGAGGGGGGAGCTTAGAAGGGCAGAGTAAAAAAGGTAAGCTCCTCCCCTTCCCCTTTGTACTACAATAAACAATAAATAAAAGTTCCTTTTTTCCTTGTACTTCTCTTCCACTCTCTTTTACTTTGTCCTTGCCCACTTTGTTCTTACTTCATTTGCTCTCTTGATAATTCACACATAAAACACACTTGCACACACATTAATCACACGCTTCTGCAAAAACCAACAGTGGTATCAGAGCCACGTCTTTGGTTGGTGTCGGGCGTTTGTCCTACCTACCCATTCCTAAAATTACCCTTTCCAAATACCCACTAACTAAACCACGGCCAACCCTACTTCATCATCATTTCCCATTCCCATTTTTGATGGGAACAACTATGATTTTTGGAGCATAAAAATGACTACATTCTTGATGGCCCAAGACTTATGGGACATCGTGGAAAAAGGTTGCGAGGCTCCGCCAGAAGGTGCAAGTGTTTCGAATGATCAACTACAAAAGGATGCAAGGGCGCTATATTTCATCCAACAAGCGCTCTCAGAAACCGTATTTCCAAGAATTATTGGAGTGAGGATTGCAAAAGAGGCTTGGGATATACTACGAGAAGAATTTCAAGGATCAGAAAAGGTACGCACTATTCGCCTTCAAACTCTGAGAAGAGATTTTGAAAATTATAAAATGAAAAATTATGAGACCGTACAAGAATATTGTAGAAAATTAAAGGAACTCGTTAATCAAATGAGAGCCTATGGAGATGGGATAACTGATCAAAGGGTTGTTGAGAAAATATTGATGTCACTTACAAAAAAAATACAACTCTATAGTTACAACTATAGAAGGAACTAAAGACTTGACGACCCTATCAGTGAGTGAATTAATTTGCTCTCTAGAAGCACATGAGAAAAGACTAATGGCACAAGATGAAGATTCAGTTGAAAGTGCCTTTCAGTCTAAAGTAAATATACGGTCTCATCACACTAAAAATGGTGGAAGGAGCTCATGGAAAAACAAAAGAGGAGGAGAAATTATAAAAAAAGAAAAATTATCCACCTTGTGGTATTTGCAAGAAAACAAATCATTTGGAGAAAGAATGCTGGTTTAAAAATAAAAAAACAATGCCGCTTTTGTAAAAGATATGGCCACGTAGAAAAAGATTGTCGCTCGAAAACAAATAATCGAGCAAACTATGTAGAAAAAAAAAGGAAGTGATGAGAATACATTCTACGCAGGCCAAGTGGCAAATGACAATAAAAGTGAAACATGGTACATCGATAGTGGGTGTAGCAATCACATGACAGGGGACGAAACTATATTCACTCATACTGATAAGTCGGTGAAATCCCAAGTAAAGTTGGGCAATGGTGCATTAGTAAATGTCAAAGGAAAAGGCACCATCGCTTTGGAAACAAATAAAGGCCCAAAATATATACGTAATGTATATCTAGTCCCTCGTCTTGCACAAAATCTCTTGAGTGTGGGCCAAATGATACAAAGTGGGTATTCTCTATATTTTAATAGAGATGCCTACATTATCTATGATAAATATAAAAATATCATTGCCTCTGTTAAGATGAAAAATAACAATTTTCCTATTCAATGGAAATATGTCAAAGATATAGCCATGAAAGCTCAACTTGATGATTCATGGCTATGGCATCGAAGATTTGAGCACTTCAATTTTGTTGGGCTAAAAATTCTCCATTAGAAAAATATGATGAGAGATTTTCCAGCCATCACAGAAATTTCAGATGTTTGTGAAGGCTGTCTTCTTGGAAAACAACAGAGACAGTCCTTCCCATCTGGAGTTGCATGGAAAGCTAAGAAGCCATTAGAACTTGTCCACATGGACGTGTGCGGTCCGATGAGGACACCTACACCCAGTCAAAATAAATATTTCATCCTATTCATTGACGATTATACAAGAATGACGTGGGTATACTTTATTCGAGAAAGATCTGAGGTTTTCTTTATCTTCAGAAAATTCAAGAACCACGTCAAAAATCAAAGTGGCCAAAGAATCAAAGTCCTAAGGAGTGACAGAGGCACAGAATACAATTCAAAGGAGTTTAATAAATTTTGTGAAGATGAAGGAGTCCATCATCAATTATGTGACATCCCGATTTTCCAATTCTATTTTCAATAAATTGAGACGGGCATTTCGTTGGCACGCATATAGTTATTTTCCTTGAGTCGGCCACTCATATGAAAACTAGTCTATCGGGTGAAGCTGTTAAGAGTTTCTAATGCATTAGACTCGAGAATTTGACCAGGAAGCGACCTTTCGACCGAGCTAATCTGCAAGAGTCATTACGGCACGATTAAAATCGATTAGAGATCGGAGATAGGTCGACTCGACAGAGGCATGTGATCAGGTGTGGGTGATTCCACCAGATCACACAATTCTTGTCGATCGGCACTTGACCGACTTTTCTATCGATTGGGTACCCTGTGTTCGTATTTGAAACCTTGAGATTACTCCGACAACCGAAAGTCGCCAATGTTTCAAAGATGTACATTGTGGCTTGAGATGATCAACCACGAGGTCAAATGCGTGAAAATTTCTAAAGGCTACCCGGTAGGTTGGGCCGCGCTAGTATCGTGCCAAAGTGAAATTAACCGTGGAATTGAGATCGAATTCAGAAATTGGAAGTCTAGGTGTGTCACAAATCATTTTAGGATCATTAACTTATCTTTGGAAGATTTTTCATGCAATCAGAGTTTTTCAGCAATTAAATCAGAAAATGGCTAATTTGGCTCGAGAAATTAGTAGGCCCGCTTTTGGTCGTACTTTTGGGACTTAAGTTGGTTCTATGGACAAGTGAAGATGTGAATTGAAGTGTGGTGACATTGAATTTATTTTATGGACTTCAATTTGATTCAATTGGAAGAGAATTGATGAAAATTGAAGAAATGGGACGTACAAGAATTGGACCCCGGCGGAAAAATAAAATGGACCCATTGGAGTATGGTTGTGGGAGATAGTGGAGTGTGATGTCATGCATGAGGTCATGGTGGGCCACCTTGGTTGGATGAAAGAAAAGAAAAAAAAGAAAGAGGGAAATTGAAGTGGTTTCTCTCTCCTCTCCTCTCCCTCTCTCTCTCTCTCTCGCCCGACCACCCCTCCATCTCCATCTTCCTCTTCCTCGGACGCCACCAAAGAGCTCGCCGGCCGCCCGCCTCGCACGCCATCGTCACCATCGCGGTCGCCGCCGCCGCCGCCGCCCCCCGCGTCTCCCCGCTCACCGTCGCAGCCCCGCGAGCCGCTCCGCCTCCGCCTCCGTTTGCTACTCGAAAATTCCAGGGGACTGTAGGACACCGAAGCAGCCCACAGCGCCACCGTCGCCCGTCGCCGCCAACTCGCCGCCGGAGCCGCCGTGGTCGTCGTCGTCGCCGCCGTCGGCGCGCGCCCGCGCCCGCGCGCGCTCCGCCCGCTTCGCCCGGCTCGTCGTCCGAGCCGAGCTATGTTCGCTCCGCGCAAGAGCTGCCGGAGCTCGTTCGTCGCCGCCGTGCACCGCCGTTCGTCGCGCCGCCTCATCGCCCAAGCAACCGCCGCCCTTCTCCGCCGGTTCCGCGCCCGAACCGCCGCCGATCAGCCCCTTCTCGGCCCCAAATCGTGGCTGGAAAAATGGGTATGGCAGCCCCTTCGTGGCCCGTTTTGGCCGCCTTCCCGAGCCCGGATGCTCGGCCCACTTTGAGGAAAGTCGATCCTCGCGTCGTCCCCGTCGTTTTGGTCCACTCGGTTCGTTAATCCGGTGAGTTTACCTCACTAAACCCTAATTAGATGGTTAATGATGCTTTATGGGTGTTTAGTTTATGTTAAGTGTTATTAGGTGGTTAGTTTAATTTATTTAAGTGTAGATTATATTAAGGTGTTTGATTAACTTAAATTGTGTTTAATTTAAGGTTAAGTGAGTAGTTATATTAATATAAGCTTTGATGTGACATAATAGGGTTTTAATTTCGAATTATTTAATTGCTTCGAAATTCTGGAAATTTATAATATTATATTAATTCCGAAATTTTTAAAAAAAAACGGAAAAATTATTTTTGAGCCCGGTTGCTCAGAATTTCGTGCCGATCGCTGCTGTGTAATCGGATTTTGAAATTGATGATTGGATATTATAAATTGAGCGTGGATCGTGAAAAATATGGATATTATTATTATATTAATTTTCGGAATAAATTTAATTATTTAATAAATTCTGAAAATTATTTTGGGACCTTACTCTCTCAGAATTTCGTGCCGCTCGCTGCTGTGCATTTAGAATTTGATATTGATGATTGGTTGTGGCGAATTGAGTGTGATTGCGATTTATGAGGATTCTTTAGAAAACCCTAAGTGTGGAAATTGATGGGAGATTGGCCGTGATTAACCACCTATTAGAGGTCGTGCCCAGTGAGGCCGTGATGGACCACCTATTAGAGGTCGTTCCCAGTGAGGCCGTGATGAACCACCTATGAGAGGTCGTGCCTAATAGGGCCGTGATGGACCACCTATTAGATGTCGTACCCAGTGAGGCCGTGATAGACCACCTATGAGAGGTCGTGCCTAGTAGGGCCGTGATGAACCACCTATGAGAGGTCGTGCCCAGTGAGGCCGTGATGGACCACCTAATTAAAGGTCGTGCCGAGTGGGGCCGTGATTGCCACTGGTTATTAAACCTTCCTATAGGGTCGAGATTGGAAGCAGTAATTGGGTTACTAGAATGACATGTAATCGGCCGAGTCGATTGATCGCTAAGACGATCCAAGTGGTTGAATTGTTCTGATGATGTGATTGTGCTGCAGTTATTTGGTTATTATAATTGCACGTGGTTGAATTATATAAACTGTGCTAACCTGCAGATGAAGGTTAATGCGAGGTAAGTCTTACGTGTGATGTGGCTAGGCCACCCGGGGCGTATTTTCTTTCTAATAGGAGTTTAGGGGGTCGAACTTGCTGAGACATTGTCTCATCCCGATTTGGGGATTAAAATTTCAGGTCCCTCTTGGCGGTCGTGGAGGACCCGAAGCCCTAAGTCTGGAAAGGTGGAGACTGAAGTATCGGTAAACGTGTCCTGCTAGTTGGTTTTAGGATAGTTCCCATTTTGTAGAGCTGGTCTATTTTGTAGACAATCCAGTGTTGTATTCAGACCTATGTGTTTGTAAATGAGTGTTTGGTGTTGTGATTGATTGCCTGCCTTTCTATCCCAAGTTAAATGTTGTCAGGGGATTTGTTTCGCTTCCGCATTCGTAAAAGAAGGAATGGGTCGGCGACGTATCCTGGGATGTCGCATATTTGATCGACCGTAGTGGGATGTACGCGCGCTCGGGGTTCGGGGCGTGACAAATTAACCGTTGGCTACGCCCCAGAACAAAATGGAGTAGCTGAAAGAAAAAATATAACCGTCATGGAGATGGCAAGGTCCATGCTAAAGGAGAAAGGCCTTCCCAACACTTTCTAGGCAGATTATACTACTGTATACCTACTAAACAGGTGTCCAACTAAAGCTGTTCAAAATAAAACTCCAGTTGAAGCATGGAGTGGACGGAAGCCTTCAGCAAAGCATCTCAAAGTGTTTGGATGCATTTGCTACGTCCACAACTCAAAAAGGAATAAGCTAGATGAAAAGACAGAAAAGGGAATATTCCTTGGCTACAGTGACCAATCAAAAGGCTATCGGGTTTACAACCTAAGAACTAAGAAGCTTATGATTAGTCGAGACGTCGAGTTCGACGAAAATGCTGCCTGGAATTGGGAGGACGAGAAGATCGAGAAGAAGTACATCACCTTGCCAGACATACCACCTGCTCAAGAGGAGTCAACGTCACAAGAAGAAGGAGAAGTACCGGATTCCACCACTCACGACGTAACTCCACCAAGCTCTCCAAGGGTGACGCAAGAAGAATCTACTCCAGAGTCTCTAGTACTAAGGGTAAAAGCCCTTAGAAGAATTTACGACACATGCAACTTTGCTATTTTGGAACCAGAAAACTATGAACAAGCATCCAAAGATGAAGTCTGGATAAAAGCCATGGAGGAAGAGATCAAGATGATCGAGAAAAATGAAACTTGGGAGCTTGTCGATTGACCCGAAGACAGAGATCATTGGCATCAAGTGGGTCTACAAGACGAAGCTCAACTCAGATGGATCAATCCAGAAGCATAAAGCAAGGCTTGTGGCAAAAGGATATTTGCAACAACCAGGTATTGACTATACTGAAACTTTCGCTTATGTCGTTCGCCTTGATACTATTCGAGCACTCATAACCCTAGCGGTACAAAAAGAATGGAAGATCTATCAACTAGATGTAAAATCAACATTCCTAAATGGATATCTTCAAGAAGAAATTTATGTAGCTCAACCAGAAGGCTTTATTGTCAAAGGCAATGAAGAAAAAGTCTTAAAGCTTAAAAAGGCCCTATACGGGTTAAAGCAAGCACCACGTGCGTGGTATAGTAGAATCGATGAATACTTCATCAAGCAAGGATTCAGGAGAAGTATGAGTGAGCCAGCACTCTACATCAAGACCCAAGGTAAGTCCGACACTCTCATTATCTCTCTATATGTAGATGATCTCATATATATAGGAAATAATGAGACAATGATCCAAGAATTCAAAGAAGAAATGATGAAAACATTTGAAATGACGGACTTGGGCTTGATGAACTATTTCCTCAGTATTGAAGTCAATCAAGATGAAGGAATTTTCATCTCGCAAAAGAAATATACCGAAAACCTCCTAAAGAAATTCAAGATGAACTATGGCAAAGCAGTTTCAACCCCGCTCATGACAAATGAAAAACTATTGAAGGAAGATGGAGCAGAAAAAGCCGATGCTTCCCTCTATAGAAGTTTGATTGGTAGTCTGCTATATCTCACTGCTACACAACCGGATATTATGTATGCGACAAGTCTACTATCACGATTCATGCAAAGTCCGAGTCAAATACACTTCGGAGCTGCCAAGAGAATTCTCAGATATTTACGAGGAACTATAGATTATGGTATTTGGTATCGCCCAAGTGCTAACGCCAAGCTCATTGGCTGCACTGATAGCGACTGGGCTGGTTCAGCTGATGATAGGAAAAGTACAACTGGCTATGCATTCACTCTGGGTTCTGGAATATTTTCATGGGCATCCAAAAACAAGACTCAAGTGGCACGTCTCATCGCGAAGCTGAATACATCGCAGCTACAATGACCGCCAATCAAGCAATATGGCTTCAAAGAATTCTAGAGGACATTGGAGAAGTACAGATTGAAGCAACTCCGATACTTTGCAACAATAAGTCCGCGATCACTATATCAAAAAATCCAGTATTCCATGGAAGAACCAAACATATCGACATCAAATATCACTTCATACGAGAGGTGCAGAATAACAAAGAGATCGAGCTAAAATATTGCAAAACTGAGGAACAAGTAGCAGACATATTCACTAAAGCACTATCGCGAGACAAGTTTGAGACATTACGAGAAATGCTCGGAGTAACACGAAATTGGATCAAGGAGGAGTGTTAAATTATTGAGCCAATTTCTAGAAACTTCTTGAAAGATTTGAGCTAGAAAATACAAGAAAATCCTAGAAGAAAGAAACTCCTAGAAGATGTGTAAATCGGTGAAGTGTCCCTATAAATAGGGAAGGAGGAGGAGCGTAGAAAGGCAGAGCAAAAAAGGTAAGCTCCTCCCCTTCCCTTTGTACTACAATAAACAATAAATAAAAGTTCCTTTTTTCCATGTACTTCTCTTCCACTCTCTTTTACTTTGTCCTTGCCCACTTTGTTCTTACTTCATTTGCTCTCTTGATAATTGACACATAAAACACACTTGCACACACATTAATCACACGCTTCCGCAAAAACCAACAAGAACATATTTCGGAAATAGAAAAAAAAAAAAAAAAAAAGGTGAAATAGCAACAACCAGAGTCCAGGAATGACCTCAATTGAAACCCGTAACTTTGTCCAATACAAAGAACCTTGGTCGAGCACGCCCGTTGCTTATCATACTAATAACGCTTACCATCAAAACCAACCAACCTGAAAACTGCATTCGTGGACTTACCACTGCCATTGTCGAACAAACCAAAGTGTTTGAAAATGAGACACGGCAAACCTCTTCCTTATGTGCACGTAGATCATAGTTTGCCGTGGATCACTGGTACCACAAGGAAGAACATGATTCTTCTTTTGGCAAGTACGGATTAGGTTTTTGCACATGAAAGGAAATGTTCAAGATTTGGTAATCTAAGGGAGAATTGTTGTTAAGAAGCGCTGATTGCACCCGATCACCGATGATTTATCCTTTCCCTTCCAAAGATGGAAACATGAGAAAAAACAGGTCAATTTTCGTAAGAGTAAAAAATACCCATTTTGGAGTGGCCATCAAAATGTCACATTTGATGGCAAGAAAGAAATGGTTAAGAATTCTTAATTTCTTCTTTCTTCTGAAATGGCAATGAAACTCCATTATCAAAAAAGTCGTGTTAACAATACATAAAATTGCCATAACCAATACACAAAGATGCAGCAAAAAATAGGCAAAGCTGCTGAGCCTCTGCTGATAATCTACCCCTCTCGTGTACTGAAACATGGAAGAAAATAGAATGACAGTCTTAACGCTCCAGCTGTAATATGCCGTCTCTAACATGTGCCAGTCCTTTCTGCCAATAGCCACCCAGAACGAAGCCTATCTTCACCATAGTATGCGAACGTTTTAGAAGTTTCTCCTGTGTTTTCGAGCTTTCTTCTTGAAAACAATAGGACTCAAACAAATGCTTGAGCGGAAACACAATACATCGCTGGCAGGACTTCAGCCTTGTTCTGCCCTCATCTACATTTGTTGAAAAATGGAGTAAGAAATCTAACCATGCTTTTGGCAGAACTTATAGGATCTAGTGAGAAAAATGGTCAAGGGCAGGGCTCAAAAGGAGAGCTAATAATTGGAAATTCGAGTATGGAAGATGAGGAGCACTCACTAGGCCAAATTCTTGTTAGCCATTAATTAATTTATGCACCTGATAAAATTAAAGGAGTATTTTCTTCCGAAAGATAATCTGTGAATTCATCCTTCAGATTAACTAGATAGGGAGGATTGTCTCTTGTAAATTCCTAATGAAGTAGTGTAAAAATTGTCTAGCAAAAGCTCCATGATGCGGCCATTTCACTGTAAGTAATCTAAATCTGAGAAGGTAGTTGTTGGAATTTGAAGAATGTACTCCTACACATAAGGTTGCATCATCTCTACGTTCCTCTACTTGGCTAGACTCGAAAACATCTTCACAATAAGGTCAGTTATTAGAGACCAAAACTAAAGTTATTAGAGACTAACTCTTTTTGAGGACTTGAATCCAGATTCTCCATGTTTTTTTCATCTGTGGCATAATTTATACCAAATTATGCCACGGCACTTTTTAAATCCTGACACTGATCTTTTTCCAAAGGATCATTATTCCGCAAAACACAGCTGTCCGAGTCCTTAAGCACCCCTCCCTTCAGAGAGGTAGAAACAATGGTATCCAATATAGATGGAGTGGAAACAGCAAACTTACTATCACATCACAACAAGAAGCCTATAAAGCAGCATCCCTCACCAGCACCTCAGATACAGCATTTTCATGCCATAAGGCTGCATCAGAGTGATTGGGTGAGGCAGGTTGTGTTGATTCCAAACTAAATAAATCAAATCGCTTCAAGTTAACATTCCCTTTTAATGCATTCGCATCTAAGTTTTTGCCTTTTGTCAAACCAATCTCCTCTCCGTCTTCTGCAATATCAACAGCTTCACTCAACAGAACCGGTTTCTCAGAAACTTCATTGCTGGGCATTTGATGCAGTGTGGATGTACCAAACAATGGACTCTAATTCTGTTTAGAAAGTATATTCATTCCGTCAAGCTTTCCAGGCTCTAAACTTTCATTATTCCTGGCCAATAAGCTCACTACCTGGGAAGCACAACGCAAAATTTTAAGCCCAAATGTTGAAATGTTTTTCCATAGTGAGGTTTTCTTTTAAGCCTTAATGTTGAAATTATTAAAAAAAAAAAAAAAGTCCTTTAATTGAGAAATTGAACTTCATTCGAATTTAGCTCATGGGGATCATGTTCTAAGGGTTATAAAATGGCATGTATATTCTTTACTCGACGAGTATGGTTTTTCATTTTCTTACTTTTACTTTGAGCTTTTAAATACCTAGGTTTTTAATTCTCATCATTTCAATAGATTATTTGTTACTTTTCCTTACTAGAATGGTTAAGGCTAGTTTATGATCATAATGAACCTCTCAAGAATATTTGCATAATCACATAGTGGCTTTGATATTTTAGGATCATAATTGATAATCAAGATTGCATGACTATTAAGTTAGTGGTACATGAAATGCGTTGATGGAAATGTTAGTGTAATCAAGTCCCCAGGCTAGAATATCTAGTTATGTAGAAATCAAGACGACACTTCTACATCACGATTTGTTTACAATGGCTAGTGGCAACTCCCAAAATTTCTTAGGTATAAAAGAATTAAAAACAAAACCTAACGGCCAATGAGGTATGATTTGAGAGGGCCCGTGTTCTTAATGGACGAATCCCCTTGGATTGTCATTAGATGGATCTTCAGGACCATCTTTTCGATGAGCCATTCGGACTATTTTTCAAGGAATATGTTGGGAATAACGGATCCCCGAAAACCGGATTCGACACTAAATCGAACCTCTAAAACGAATGCGGAAGCGAAGCCCGGGAAAAACACGTATCACCGATCCTAAAGCACACCACGGATTCGAGCGTATCTTGGTAGCCACAGATTAGACACTAATGCTGAAGATCGAGGAAGAAATTCTGATCCTATGCGATCCGATGACGTCGATTGGCCTTGAAGGTAAGACGGTGTCGCCTTGAGCGCTCGTTTTCTTCTTGGAGTGAGAGAGGGAGAGGAACGTACGTACGTTCTTCCAACAGGTGCCTTCTCTCTCTCTCTCTCTCTCTCTCTCTCTCTCTCTCCTCCCTTTTATACATTCCCCCATCCACGGGCCCTATTCCCGTGGGCCGGGCTTTTTGGGCCCAACTTGGGTGGACGGGCCTTAAGCCCATTTCATATAAAACCATCATCTCCCACTCGCACATGGTGGTTCAAAACCAACATGGGCGGACAGGCCCTACTCAGCCCCATCAGAAAAAAATCCATCATAGACTCTCACTTAACATGGTGGGCCGAACAGAATCCTCTTTTTCTCTCTTCAACATTCATACCGGTGAATAATCCGTGTGACCAGCATACTTTGAGAGCTCGTTGCCATACATCTGTTAGGAATATATAGCAGCTCATAATGGGCTTCACATCCTGAGTAGATTTAGTATGCAGTACCCTAGATCGATCGATCACATTTATATCTCTCTTGATCTCTTTTAAACAAATATATATATATATATATATATATATATATATATATATATATATATTGTATTCACAATTATGATTATCACAAAGACAGTCATAATTGGTTAACCGGTGAATACAAAACTACAATGTGATTCTCAAAAATCGATCTTCCTTTTTCCTTCAAACTCTCAATTTCAGTTCAGCTTGCTTTTCTAGAAATGTCCCATTAGATCGAATCAAACTCATGACCATTGGCAACATCCTAAGATAGCAAACACTAAATAGAAATCTTGAGAATAAGTAAGAGTCATGAGGGGACTAAAAATTAAGGAACTCTTTTCCTCAAGAGTCTCACACGACATAAAAGTTGAGATCAAACTTTTGCCACTCTTATTGGTCGTCTCATGCATACGTAGTATGAAATACGTATTACGGTATTAACTCATTTCCCATGGAGCGTATGTCTACACCTTTCAATACCGTACAGATGATAGTTCAGACATACCCAATGTCTAACTTGAGTTCACGTATATACTCATTCACAAAATTCATCAGAACTCACATCTGGCATCTTAGACAGATAAAGTAAAATATGTTGGGTATTTTACTTTCGGACATAGTAAATATTATGTCCTCATCTTAACACTTAGTTAAGGCGACATACGTGTTTTAAGCTTGAGCTCTCGATTATCACCTAGATAATAAGCTTAAAAACAGTCTCATCTCTATTTATCACACAAAATAGAGGCGATTACCCGTGTGAGTGGGCTAATCTTATATCTGTCCGACATACTTTCTCAACTTAAACATAATGCACTGAGCATTAAGATGCATAAAGATCACACAAAGATTCATAGGCATTAATGATGAAAACACAAATTCATCATATGTGAACACTTCAGGGAAATTTCAATATTCAGTACATTAGCCTCTACGCAATCCTAGAGATTTCATATAGCCACAAAAACACATCTCTAGGTACTGGCTTTATCATAGGATCTGCAACCATTCTATGAGTAGTATGTACTCTAAGTTCACATCTTTTCATGCAATCATATCTTTGACAAGATTATACTTGGTATCTATACGTTTGGTCTTGCCATGATATTTTGGATCTTTGGTGTACGCTATAACTGCTTGGCTATCATCGTTAACCAATAACGAATCTACAGCACTTCCAATAACACCTAAATGATCCAATAATCTCTTAAGCCAAACACTTTCTTATACTGCTGCTGATAATGCCACGAACACAACTTCCATCGTGGACAAGGCTATACACGTTTGTTTCTTACTGCTCCAACATATGGTGCCATTATTCGGTAAGAAAACAAACCCAGAGGTAGATTTCCTTTCATCTAAATCTCCTCTCCAATCAGCATCAAAATAGCCTTAGAGTCGCAGATCCTTTCCTTAATGACTCAGCGTATAATCAGCAGTCCCTTTTAGATACCTCAGTATTCTCTTAACGGCTTTCCATTGTGCTGGACCTGGATTGGATTGGTATCTACTCACCATTCCAACTGTAAAGCATATGCCAGGTCTTGTACACATCATAGCGTACATCAAGCTTCCAACAGCACTAGCATAAGAAACATGTTTCATTTGTTCCTTCTCTTGTGGAGTCCTTGGACACAGTCTATGGCTCAATCCTTCACCCTTTGCAATAGGAGTGTCTATGGGTTTACAATCTCGAAATCTTAACTCCAAGAATGTATGCAACATCACTCATGTCCTTCATCTCAAAGTTGGAAGACAACCAACTTTTGACACTATTAACAAACTCCATATTGCTTCCGGCAATCAGTATATCATCAACATATAATGATATGATCACAAATTGATCCTTGGATCTTTTGATATATACACGATGATCCTGATCAATCATTGTATAATTATATGCCATTATGGCATTATGAAAAAGTATATACCATTGTCTCGATGACTGCTTAATGCCATATATCGACCTCAAAAGTCAACATACATTTTCTTCTTGGCCTTTCACTATGAAACCAACAGGTTGTTTCATATATATTTCTTCCTCTAATTCACCATTGAGGAAAGCAAATCATTACATCCATTTGATGTAACTCAAGATCCATACTTGTCACTATTGCCGAATAATGCGAATCGAGGTAAATCTCATTACAGGAGAAAATAATCCTTCATAATAAATTCCTTCCTGTTGATTAAACCCCTTCGCCACAAGGCGAGCCTTATACTTTTCTATTGAGCCATCAGCCTTTCGCTTTATTTTGAGAACCCACCTGTTCCCAATAGCTTTGCGTCCTTTTGGAAGATCAACCAGTTACCAAACTTGGTTTGATTTCATTGACTCCATTTCCTCTTCCATTGCATTAATCCATTTTTCCTTACTAGGGCAATTCAGAGCTTCATTAATATTTCTTGGCTCATCCTCATCTTGTGGAGCAACCATAAAAGTTTCCCCTTCAATGTCAAAAAGTCGACAGGGATAACTTTGGCGACTTTGTTCACCATATGGGAGATTGTACACTTAGCACATCATTCCCCATAATGCTCCCACTAGGATTAGATAACGATGATGTCGTCTCATCATGTGGTTGCAATTGAGAATGAGTTGAATTCAATTCTTTACTTCTCATATTACTCCCACTTGGATGAAAACCAATAATATCATTATCTTAATCCAAGATTTCAAATAGGAAGTAATCTTCCCCTATTTCGCCTCTCTTAGGAAATTCATCCACTAAGAATGTGACATCCCGCGATTCAAATTCAGTTATACTCCCACTTTCCTGCTCACCTATGAACACATACCCTTTCGAGTGTTCAGAGTATCTCATGAAAATACTCTTATTTCCTTTGGAACCCAATTTCCCAAACTTGTGAGAGGACTCATGAATATAGGCAGCATAACCTCATGGCTTAAGAAAACTTAAGTCCGGTTCTCTACCCGTCCATAACTTATATGGAGTGGAAATAACTGATTTGGAAGGCACCCGGTTAAGTACATAGGCAGCAGTTAACAATGCATCACTCCAAAAAGTAATAGGTAAGTTAGCATGTGCCATCATGGACCTAACCATTTCCAAAGAGGGTTCTGTTTCTTCTCTCTCGCAACACCATTTTGTTGAGGAGTATATGGAATAGACAACTGTCTTTCTATTCATTTTTCATCACTTAATTTTCTGAACTCATCAGATAAATATTCTCGACCTCGATCGGATCTCAATGCTTTTATTTTCTTGTCTAATTGATTTTCTACCAAGGTCGTAAACCTTTTGAAACAACATAATGCTTCAGATTTATGAGAAATCAAATAGACATATCCGAATCGAGTATTTTTTTTTTTTTTGGTAAAGATATCCGAATCGAGTATTATCATCTATAAAAGTGATGAAATAAACAGTCACATGCCTTCCTTTCACATTCATTGAACCACAGACGTCAGAATGGATTAAATGCAGAGGAAATTCAGCTCTTTTACCTTTTCCAAATGGTTTCCTTGTCGTTTTCCCTTCTAGGCAATGCTCACATATGGACAAATCGACTTTTTCAATGTTGCCCAACAAGCCCTCTTTGGCTAGTCTTTTCATATGTTGTTGGCCCATATGACCAAGTCTAGCATGCCACCATATTCACATCATTATCATATAAAGTAGAAGACGTGAAACAAGATAATAACATATTAACATCACCACAGTCAACATTTAGTACAATAAAACCATCCAGAAAGTGACCACAATCATAGTAGTTTGTATCCAAATATAAATCTACACATTTATTATGGAAGTTCATACCAAAAACCAAGCTTGACCAACACCAAACAGACACTTAAATTTCGACGAATCTCCATAGCATTCAGAACATCTTGTAGAAACAAGGTGCGTCCACCACGCATGTTCAGTTGGCAAGTGCCAATCCATTTAACTTCATCTCTGGAGTTATTTTCTACATAGATGCACTTAGTTCCAGTTGGTACTCGTCAAATTTCCACGAAGAATTCTCTATCCTTCGCTATATGGTCTGTCGCATCTGAACCTACAGTCCACAAAGGATTGGATTCAGCCAATAATACAGAACTTGGCACATTAGCAAAGTTCTCAAATGTACAAGAGATGTATACATTCTTTGGCTCACAACAGTTGCGAGCATAGTGACCCTTCTTGTCACAATTGTAACACCTCACCCTTGACATTTTCTTTACTTGAGGACGTTTTCCTCTCTTGTGTTGGTTAACTCTTGATTTCTTGCAATAAGGACTTGATCCTTTGCATTCCCACATATTAAACGAATCAATACTCTTGCGCTTAGAGCACAAAGCCCTTTCTGAGCTAGAACCATCATTGCAAATATCTATTTTCGGCTCAAATGCCGTTATGCGGTCCTCAGCTAGCTCAAGGTGGCGCACGGCACCCTCAAGATCTTCCATAATATGGTCAAGAGCTTCTAGTGCTTCTTGCTTTTCCAGCAAATATTGAATCATCATATTCAATATTTCACAATTGTTGCCGTTCATATCAGCAATCACATTCTTAGTTGTTGAAACCATCAGTCTGAACACATCAGACATACATGCACAAATAATCAATGTCTATCATTTATGCATCCCTATTTGCACAGACTCATCATATTAATGAATAATTTCAAGTAAGGTTTTAGAATCAAAAGGTCACTACGTTTCTAATCATCCTCCAAAATCCTAACTCAAAATTATTATTAATATAATTTTCATATGCAAAATGAATTCTATGAAGTTACAAAAACTTCTATAACTACCCACACTAATTACTCACAGCAATCAGTAATAACAGAAAGCAAATAAAATCTAACATCCAATAAAACAATAATGCTTTCATATAATACAACTATACATCACACTAAGCAATATATACAGAGAAAAATCAACATGAAAAAAGAGATATTTACACACATAAAACATCTCATAATTAATCTAAGCAATAATTAGGGAATGTCCCTTCTAATCTATTAGTCAAAACATCTGAGAAAACTGAAGGCACATTCGCCAACCATGGAAAAACTTTTGGAGAGCTTTCATGTCGCCACCAAAGCGCATTCACTCTGCGCCATGTGGCGCTCAATCTAAGGGTTGAAGTTTTGGTTAACTCAATCCTACAGTGCTCTCTTACAAAAGCTTCCACCAGCCTCCTATAATCCGGGACCACGTTGACCTCCCATAACCGATCCAACACTGCTTGCCATTCAGGTGGAAGAGTGTTCATCAAAGCCGGCACCTTCTCAAAATCCGGCATAAGATAACCATTCCAGATTATTTCCTGTATCGTCTGATTGACCTTGACCACATGTGATACTAAATCACCGTCATGCCACCGATAATTAGCTAAACCTGTCATTAGCCTTTTCAGTCTTGCATTTCCCTCGTCTGTTCTCGGGATTGCAGGTATCCGTGCATGACGCATCATAGTTCCTGCAACAAATACAGAACTAAAAAAAGATTACCCATAATTCATAATTTACATAAAGCGAAAATACATAATTTTCCAAAATTCATGCAACAAATGCAGAATAAATAATTGATTACATATAAACCACATAGGCATACATGAAAAAAAAAAATTCCTTTTTTTTTTCTGGTCAACGGTCAACGGTCAGTCAACAGTCAACGGTCGGTCAACGGCTCAACGGTCGCCGGTCGCCGGTCGGGCTGGTTCGGGCAAACCGACGCACGTGCCGTGCGCGTGCCGGGCGTCCTCGCGGGTCGGGTCGGGTCGGGTCGCCGGCCGGCCAACGGTCGCCGATGCTGACGTCATCGATGACGTCACCTCAGCGGTTACTGACTGTTGGGTGACGTCGGCATGCATCGGTCCGCGAGACCGGCACGTGCCGGTTCGCCGACCGGCGGCATGCACACACCGGTTCGCCGACCGGCGCGTGCCGCACGCGCCTGGCGAGCCAGCGCTTCCGGGCGCGTCGCGCCCACGCGCAGCGCCTTCCGGCCGCGCATGTGGGCGCGTGCGGCGTCGCCCGGCAGCGCTCGGCATATCACCAGACTCGTCTCAACGCCCCCTTTCTCCCTATGCCATCGGAATTGGATTTCGACCTACGAAAACACGGAAAAATAGCCGAAGAGCGCTCGGGTGTCGGGATTTCTCGCCCAATCCGTACAGCCGAACTTGTTTTTGCGAAAAATCAATCAAAACAACAGCAAACAGATCGGGAAAAACGTGAACTAGGGCTCTGATACCAATGTTAGGAATAACAGATCCCCGAAAACCGGATTCGATACTAAATCGAACCTCTAAAACGAATGCGGAAGCGAAGCCCGGGAAAAACACGTATCACCGATCCTAAAGCACACCACGGATTCGAGCGTACCTTGTTAGCCACAGATTAGACACCAATGCGAAGATCGAGGAAGAAATTCTGATCCTGTGCGATCCGATGACGTCGATTAGCCTTGAAGGTAAGACGGTGTCGCCTTGAGCGCTCGTTTTCTTCTTGGAGGGAGAGAGGGAGAGGAACGTACGTACGTTCTTCCAACAGGTGTCTTCTCTCTCTCTCTCCTCCCTTTTATACCTTCCCCTATCCACGGGCCCTATTCCCGTGGGCCGGGCTTTTTGGGCCCAACTTGGGTGGACGGGGCCTTAAGCCCATTTCATATAAAACCATCAGAATACTTCTAAGCTCATACCCATAACCGTTGGAAGGGTCGCGATAACCGTCCGTCCAACCTCCATAGTATTCAGATTCTCGTTTTGCTTCCCCACAACCCACATTTGATGAAACTAACTTCGTTGTCCGATACCGTGGGATTCCACGCATTGACATATGCATGTCCTCCGCGTTAAGACACTTGGACGTACCATTCCATATAATTTTACATCATATCCATTAGGATTTCTGCTTTATGCAATCAGAGCATCTCTGTGATGAAAAATGAACTCAAGGGTGACGGTCTTAAGAACATTTCTTTTCTTCAGATTGCACATACTTCATGACTAGCTACTTGGATTGGATCAAGTTACTGACTCTCTTATTTTCTTGAGATGAGCGAGTGGACTCGATTTCTTTGACGTAATCGTACTTTTGCTGGCTACAGTAGGGACCGTTCCTACGGGGCACTCCCCATATTTCCATCAAACCTGACTGAACCCGCCTTCGGACAATTCTGCCTCATTTGACTTATGGCTTCAGTTCGGTTTCAGCTGTAAAGTTTCGAAGATGAAAGTTTCAGCTTTCGTTAGATTTATCAGAGAAAAGAACCATCGCTAACTGGCTCATCTTCCTAACTACTTTTGCTTAGGATTGCCATATGTTGGCGTGGGCCTTCTAAAAGCATCTCATGCTTCGTCCTCATATGTATACTTAAATTGAGTTAATCTTGTCTTGGTCTTGGTTTATTCTAAGATCCACGATGGTGATGATGGATTCGGCTTCAGTTAGCCCAACTAAGTGCTAAGAACAGAATCGTAGACAGGAAAATCATCGGAAACCGTCAAAATTGGTTTGTATCCCCGAAAAATTTTACTTCTCTTGCACTGGCTACATGCTGGCATTCGATAGGATGTTGTCTCGTATGCTTGAATGGTTAAACCGCATTTACGTTGCTTATTTGGTTCGGTCTCCATAACAATTCGACATCGTTTGTCCCAAATTAAACTGAATTCAGCAATACCTGTATGATGTGATTCTTATCAAAGGCAAATTGCCTGAGGATGTCGACGCAATGGATCGTTTCACCTATATCGGAACACTGTTGTGTGACATTGCTATTCAATTTCAACATTCACATCGGGTAGGCTATTCCGCAAATAAAGGTGGTAGAATCTCAGAGAAATAACCAAAAAAGCAACAGACAGGTTTAAGAATGACCTCTATGGTTTTCACCGTGCCTTTAGGCTTGGCTAAACCCGTCTCCTTTTCCTGCGCAAGCCCGTTTCTTGGCGTATCCGTCATGACTTCCAACAGAAATAGCTAAGCATATTAAAGTCTTAACTTGATTAGAACTTGCCATTGCAAAACAGTACTAATGAAATTAAGATAAATGAAATTATTCGACCTCCGTTTGTATAGTGCTGCATTCAACAATCATACCCTGACTCCAGCATCACCAATCTTCATTGGGTCAGGCAATACTGTGGAGGCCACTGGAGGACGTGTCGAATTTCAATCCAATTAGGAATGGAAATATTCTGGATTGAAATAGATCAACTTATAACCAGTATGTCATGTTGACATAATTATGACTTCTATCACCAATCTTTTATCTGAGATTTCTTAACATATCAGTCCCTTGAATTCCTTCCTCGTAATCAAACAATGTTTAAGGAATGCAAAGAGTTATTAATGGGCTAGATCTATGCCCAATTTACAGGAAAATTACCATGGATTCTCGAGAAAGAATCAAGGGAGCAATCAAGGACAACCCTCGTGTCCAATTATTTTCCTTGTTTATGTCATTTCCTTTCTCTAGAGCAACTATGGACTCTAGAGGAAGTCCATTACTCACAGTGATTATAATCAAAGTACCCAATCGCTAATTCTAGAAAAAGGATTCTTCTTGTTAGCAAATATGGATGTAAATCACAAACCGATTTTGCCCGTGGAAGGAAATGTTCAAGATTTGGTAATCGAAAGGAGATATGCATCAATGATTTATCCTTTCCCTTTCAAAGATGGAAATATAAACGGAAAAAACAGGACAATTTTTATACAAGTGAAAAATACTCATTTTGGAGTGGCATTTGATGGCGAGAAAGAAAAACTATATATACATATATGGGTATGTGTGTGTTATAGAGTGAAATTGCTATGGTGGCTTAATTCATGTTTAGAATTATACGTATTGAATAAAAAAAATTAAAAAGAAACTACGTGTCAAGATTTGATTAGTCATCTAACCCGAATTTCATTCTCTCACATAATCCTAACTTTCTCATATAAGATAGGATGGCAAAGGGAAAAGAACTCTCCATTCCTTCTTTATTCAGAAATGGTGACGAACGAAACTCGAGTATCCAAAATTTATATGTTAACAATACATAAAATTGCCAAAAACAAAGATGCAGCAAAAAATAGGCAAAGCTGCAAAGCCTCGGCTGATAATCTACCCCACTCATATACTGAAGCATGGAAGAAAATAAAATGACATGCTTTACGTTCTAGATATAATATGCCATCTTTAATAGGTGCCATCTCTTTCTGCCAATAGCCATCCAGAACCAAGCTTATCGACACCATGCGAGTCTGCTAATGTTTAAGAACTTTCTCTCGTGCTTTCGAGCTTTCTTCTTGAAAAGATTAGGACTCAACGAACGTTCGAGCGGAAAAGCAACAGATCGATGGCGTAACTTCAGCCTTGTTCTGGCCTCATTGGCATTTGTCGAAAAATGGAATAAGAAAACTAACCATGCCTTTGGCAGAACTTAGAGGATCCAGCGAGAAAAATGGTCAAGGGCAGGGCTCAATAGGAGAGATAATAATTTGAAATTCGAGCATGGAAGATGAGGAGCACTCACTAGTCCAAATTCTTGTTAGCCATTGATTAAATTATGCACCTAATGAAATTAAAGGAACAACGCCATTTTTCGCCATCAGAAACCCAACCCAAAGAAAATCATCAGCTTAGCCAAGGCGGAAAGCCTCTGTTTCACAAATCAGGCGAATTCAAAGAAGAAAGCGCATGGCGTCGAAGGCTCATTACCTCAGAGTCTGGAAAAACCCGACTGCTAATGCCCTCAAAGTCGATATTGACAGGTCTTACTCCTTGGATTCGCCGGTAGGAGCAATCAGGTGCGTGTTCCCGAACAAAGATGGAGAAATTGGTGGACGGTTTTGCGAGATGGGTGAGATCGACTTCGGCTGAGCAGATGGAGACTATTGCGATGATCGAAACCCTGAACTACTTTCGACCACGTTCTGAACAGAAGCTTCAGTCGGAGTCTACAGTTTCACTTTTGGTCCAAACACTTGAAGGAGACCACCTGCTCGTGGCAATAGGAGAGAATCAGCGTGGCCAGAAATCTGCTGTTGGGCTTCAAAGACCTAAACCTAGCCCATCGTAGCAGGGAATCCAATCGGGTCGCGAATTGGCTTTGCAAAAGCTTGTCCCTCCGAAACCCTGGTGGGCTTTATTTGTTCAGATTCAAGTCTTTTGTATTTAGACCTTCGAGCTATCTAATATATTTCCATTTCCACCCAAAAAATAAAAGCCCAATAAACTAGTGTAAAAATTGTCTGGCAAAAGCTGTATGGTGCGGCCACTTCACAGAAATTAATCTAAATCCGAAAATGTAGTCAAGGATGCATAGCTGGTAACTGATTACATTAAATTCAAATTGGGCTGAGAAATTAGTGCATTTCCCTGTACAAGTGTCTGAGGTTCCATGGCAACCTCTTCCGGGACTCATTATTTTCTTGTTCATCATCTAATTCCATAGAATCATCACATCTTGAAGAATTCATTACTCCTACATGTAAGGCTACATCATCTCTATGTTCTCATCTCTATGTTCCCCTACTTGGCTAAACTCCAAAACATCTTCTTAACAAAATATATTATCAGAGACCAAAAATAACTCTTCTTAAGGACTTGAATCCAGATTCTCCATGGTTTTTTCATCTGTAGCACAATACATTTCAAAATATGCCTCAGCACTTATTAAATCCTAAGACTCTAGATCTTTCTCCAAAGAATCACCATTCCACACTGGTCGGCTTTCAAAGTCCTTAGGCACCCCTCTATTCAAAGAGGCAAGAACTATGGGATCCAATATAGCTGGAGTGGAAACAGCAAACTTACTAGCTACTATCATCACAACAAAGGAGCCTGTAAACCAACATCCTTTTTTGCTCAAAAAAAAAAAAAAAAACAACATCCTTTAGTGGCACCTCAGATACAGCATTTTCACACCATAAGGCTACATCAGATTGATCAGGTGAGGCAGGTTTTGTTGATTCTAACCTAACTAAATCAAATCGGTTTTGACTTGACGTGCCCCTCTAACGCATTTGTATCTGAATTTTCGCCTTTTGTAAAATTAGTCTCCTCTCTGTCTTCTGCAATGTCAACAGCTTCACTCAGCGGAATTGGTTTTTAGAAAACTTCATTGTTGGGCATCTGATGCAATGTGGATGTACCAAACGATGGACTCCGATTCTGTTTAGAAAGTATATTCATTCCGTCAAACTTTCCGGGCTCTAAATTTTCATTATTCTTGGCAAATGAGCTCACTATCTGAGAAGTGCAATGTAAAATTTTACTCTCATCTGATGAATGTTCAGTTGCCTTATAATGTATTGTATGCAAGTACATTGCGCCACTTATAATGTAAGAATGAAAGAATGAAATAGGAAAGATAACATACATGAATCACTATTTCCTATTTACTACACTAATCAATGATCTACAGAAATCAATCAGAATCAGAATCAGCTCCAAGATCTTCACTCTTATTTCCAACAAAAGTCATAAAAAGGTGAAACTTCAGTATCAATGCATAAACTGGGAAAAGAAAGTTCAAAATTCTTAAAGCGATGCATTTTCACATACCTCGGCAATTCCCTCTGGTAATGCGCCATTCCTGCTCAGATTGAGCCACTTCTCATCTAGAGTCAACCGTGTAACAGATGGAGAACGCCCATCGCTTACTGTAGCAATGGTACTTAAGATCAAAACAAACAATTTGAAGAGATGCATTGGTGAACTCACTATCGCCATTGAAGAACAAAGTCGAGTACTTTTAAAATGAGCCGAGGCAATGCTTTTATTTATGTTATGCATAACGAGTATTCCCTTGGATGACCTAATCATCATTAATACAGTCCGAGTGGATTACCATTACCACGATGAAGAAAATTTCTTCTTTGAGCAAATCTGGATGTAAATCGCAAAATTGACTCTACAAGCAAAAAGAAATGTTCAAGAATTGGTAATGGAATGGAGATAGGCATGGGAGACTTAGGGCATGCATGGTAACATTTCTATTTCTCCCGATTTTTGTTCTTTTATTCCCTGGAACAAAAAAAGAACGGAAATTTATTTGATAACGCCAACTCATTTTTCTATTCCCCTGGAATAGAAAAATGGTTGGAGAATAGATTTGAAACAGAAACAAGGAAAAAAAAAAGGTAGCTTCTTATTCCGGAAAACAATTTCTAGAAATAAGTTTTTTTTTTTCCTATTTTTCTTTATTCTTCTTCCTTGTTGCGGCCATCGCCGGCTGCCTACCAACCGTTGACCACCTCCTACCACCCGTGGCCACCGTCGGCGGTGACCGCTAACGATAGTTGCCACCGCTCGTAGCCTACCGACCGCCACCCACAGCTCACTAGCCGACAACCGCCACCATCCACCAGCAGCCTACCGTCGCCAACCACCGCACGACCACTACACGTCACCGCATGACTGCCGAACGCCGCTACAGGACCGTTGCCCACAGCTCACTAGCCACCATTGGCAACGATCAATGGTCGTGCGGCAGTCGTGCGACGGTCGTGCAGCGGTCGTGCGACGGTCGTGCAGCGACGATCGGTGGTCCGTGAGTAAAAATAAAAAACAAATAAATACAAAAATTTATAAATTTTTACCAAATGCATTTCTATTTCTTTTTTTCTATTCCAAGAATAGAAATTTTATGTAATTACCAAACACTTTATTTTACTCAGAAATTTTTCCTAGAGCAAAAATAGAAAAAAATTATATCTAAAAAAAATAATTTTCCGAAATAGAAACGTTGCTATGCATGCCTTAATCATTTCCCTTCCGAAGATGGGAAGATGAAAAAAAAAAAAAAAAAAAAAAAAAAAAAAAAAAAAAAAAAGAAAGGTCAACTTTCATGCGTGGAAAAATTACTCATTTTGGAGTGGCCGTCTAGACCTCAATAGCAGTTTTAACCATGGGGAGCTTCAAGAGAAACTAGGGGACAAACTTCAATAGCAGACTTAATCAATCGGAATTATGTCTACCTACGTAAATTATAGGAACAAGACTATTATGAAACGATTCCATTGAAACATGGGATCGAGACGAATCAACAACTTCATGGATTAACATGCGGGAAGTAATGGGGATCTATGTAGTGCCGACACCTTATGGGAGCCCTCGTATCGTGTCCGACACTCCAACACATATCCGACACGCAATCAACGAGTGTTGAAAAATCCAACACGTGCTCAATTCTCTTTGACACACTCCGACACGTGAGTCTGGAATTCCGACACACAGGATTCTAGAATTTTTTATACTTGAGGAGTCAAAATGTAAATATACAACCAAAAAAAAAAAAGAGATAGGGCTAGTGGCCAAGTGCCACTACTGTTGCTGCCACCTTTGAAGGGGGTTGGCAACCTCGTTGGCCTTTGGTAGCAGAGGTGGGGGGCAACCCTCACTGCCCCGGGCGAGGCCATTGTTGGCTAGGTAAGGGCTGGCGAGGCTCGCCCAGATCTAGGCGATGCCTTGACTAAGGCCCGAGCAAGGCTCACCTAAACCTAGGTGACACCGCGCCCTCGCTCGGGCCTAGCGAGGGTCGTCCCCCCTCCTCCACCTCCCTGGCCCCCTCCGACGGTTGCTAGGCACTCCGCTAACAAGGGTAGTAGCGTGCCCAACAATGATCGTGCCTCTCTTCTTCTTCTTCTTTTTAGTTTTGTTTTATTAGAATTATTTTAGCTTTTTTAAAAAGGTGAAACTTCAGTATCAATGCATAAACTGGAAAAAAAACACTCAAAATCAAAGACACGGTAAGTCTTAAAGCGATGCATTTTCACATACCTCGGCAATGCCCTCTGGTAATGCATCATTCCTGCTCAGATTGAGCCACTTCTCGTCTGGAGTCAACCGTGTAATAGATGGAGAACGCCCATCGCTTACTGTAGCAATGGTACTTCAGATCAAAACAAACAGTTTGAAGAGATGCATTGGTGAACTCACTATCGTCATTGAAGAACACAGTCGAGTACTTCTTAAAATGAGCCAAGGCAATGCACTTATTTATGTTATGCATAACGTGTATCTCCTTGGATGACCTAATCGTCATTAATACAGTCCGCGTGGATTACCATTACCACAATGAAGAAAATTTCTTCTTTGAGCAAATCTGGATGTAAATCACGAAACTGACTTTGCAAGCAAAAAGAAATGTTCGAGAATTGGTAATGGAATGGAGATAGGCATGAGAGACTTAGGGCCTGCATGGTAACATTTCTATTTCTCCCGATTTCTGTTATTTTATTCCCGGAACAAAAAAAGAACGGAAATCTATTTCGTAGCGCCAACTTATTTTTCTATTCCCTAAAATAGAAAAGTGGCTGGGGAATAGATTTGAAACAGAAACAAGAAAAGAAATTAGCTTCTTGTTTCTAGAAACAATTTCTAGATATAATTTTTTTTTTCTTTTCTATTTTTCTTTTGTTCTTCTTCCCTATGGCAGCCTCCACGACCACCTACCAACCGTCGACCACCTCCTGCCGCCCGCGGTCACCGTCGACGCTAACCACCGACAACAATTGCCACCACATGTAGCCCACCGACCGCCGCCAACGGCTCATCAACCAACGACGGCACCATCCGCCGGCAACCCCGTCGCCAACCGCCGCACAACCACTCTGTCACCGCATGACCACCGACCGTCACTGCTGAACGCCGCTGCAAGACCGCCGCCCACAGCTCATTGGCCACCACCGGCGACGGTCGGTGGTCGCGCAGCGGTTGTGCAACGGTCGTGCGGCGATCGTGCAGCGGCGATCGGCAGTCCGTGAGTAAAAATAAAAAACAAATAAATACAAAAATTTATAAATTTTTACCAAATGCATTTCTATTTTTTTCTATTCCAAGTATAAAAATTTTATATAATTACCAAACACCTTATTTTACTCAGAAATTTTTCCTGGAGTAAAAATAGAAAAAAACTATTTCTGAAAAAAAAAAAATATATAGTTTCTCAAAATAGAAACGTTGCCATGCGTACCCTAATCCTTTCCCTTCCGAAGATGGGAAGATGAACAGAAAAAATAAGTCAACTTTCATGAGTGGAAAAATTACTCATTTTGGGGTGGTCATCTAGACCTCAATAGCAGTTTTAACCATGGGGAGCTTCAAGAGAAACTAGGGGACAAACTTCAATAGCAGACTTAATCAATGGGAATTATATTTACCTACGTAAATTCTAGGAACAAGACTATTATGAAACGATTCCATTGAAACATGGGATCGATACGAATCAATAACTTCATGGATTAACGTGTGAGAAGTAGGGGGGATCTATGTAGTGCTGACACTTTATGGGAGCCCTCATGTCAAGTCTGACACTCCAACACATATCCGACACGCAATCAACAAGTGTTGAAAAATCTGACACGTGCTCAACTCTCTTTGACACACTCCAACACGTGAGTCCAGAATTCCGACACACACGGGATTCTAAAATTTTCAATACTTGAGGAGCCAAAATGTAAATATACAACCCAAAAAAAAAAAAAAAAAGAGATAGGACTGGTGGCCAAGTGTTGCTACTGTCGCCGCCACCTTCGAAGGGGGTTGGCAACCTCGTTGGCCCTAGGCGGCAGAGGTGGGGGGCAACCCTCACTGCCCCGAGTGAGGCCATTGTTGGCTAGGCAAGGGCTAGCGAGGCTCGCCCAAATCTAGGCAATGCCTCGACTAAGGCCCAAGCAAGGCTCACCTAAACCTAGGTGACACCGTGCCCTCGCTCGGGCCTAGCGAGGGTCGTCCCCCCTCCGCCACCTCCCTAGCCCCCTCCGACGGTGGCTAGGCACTTCGCTAACGGGGTCGAAACGTGCCCAACAATGATCGTGCCTCTCATCTTCTTCTTCTTTTCAATTTTGTTTTATTAGAATTATATTAGCTTTTTAGAAGTTTTTTACTATGAAAAAGTAATAAAAAATGCCACATAGGATAAATAAATAAATTTAAAAATACTACCTCAGCATTTTTCCTTTAAACAATGTTTTTCCCCTCTAAAATTTATGTATTATTGTAATGGAATGCAATTAAATTTGTCAAATTAAAATAATGACTACTATTACCAAATGTTGAATTAATATTTTTAGTGTAAATTAATTCTAGACTCTTTTTTATTATTTATTTGTTGTCGTGGCCTAAATTTCGTGCGCACCACTTAAAACTAGGTTAATGGACTACTAAGTCTTTAACTTAGCTCGAGCTCTCCCAAGCCCATATCAATTCGCGACTTAAGATTCAAATTTTTTAGCATGCAAAAGATTATTGACTAGGAGTCGCCACTAATCGGTTTATAGTAGGTCGATTAGACACCTAAGTAAAATAATTGGAAAATTATTTTACTCCTACGAACCAGAGACTAAGGGTGCGGAGACTTGATTACACTAGATTGCTTTAATGCCTTTTCAGTACCATTTTTTTTTTTAATTTTCAAAAATATTTTTTGCAGACAGCTGATTTATTTTAACCTAAATTACTATCATGCAAGTGTGGTGACCACACGGGTGCTCAAACATTCAATAAATAAATTGCATCACACAAAGCAAACAATTTTTTTTTTTTTTGGTTTTCTTGAAAATTAGAATTCTTTTATAAAAATGCATTTTTAACTAAATGACTTAATCTTATTAATAAGCAAATTCTAATTAAATGAGTCTATTATGCAAACTAGTTATTATGCACCTCATGACCTAACTTCACTAATGAACAAATTCTGATTAAATGATCCTATTATGCGAACTAGTTAACATGCACCTAGTATTTTTGTATTTTTTATTGAAATTCAGAATTTATAAAAACCTTAATTAGTCAATCTAAAAAAGGATAATTTTATAATTTATTCTAGGGATTAGTTTGACTTAAACCCTATCCTATCTTAGAAAACTATTTTTTTTTTTTTTTTTTTTGGAAAAATGAGATAATTAGAATATGCGAACATTATCTAAAACCCTAAAAATATTTAGGTTCAACCCTAACCTATTCCTAAAAATGCAATCCTAAAAATGTGATCCTAAGAAAATTCCAATTTACTAAACCTGCATGACTGATTTACTAAACCTATATGCTCATGTAGAATTTTGATTTTTGATTTTCTAATTTTTTTAGTTTTTAAAAGATAAGTAATTTTTAAATAAATATTAAATCTAAACTATCAACAAAATAAAGGATTAAAATAATCGAAAAAATAACCTGCTGCCTCACAGGTCAAATTAACGATTATCATAACCCTAATTATCACAACAAAGAGTTCAAAATAATTAAAAATCTGATCCGAAGTCTTACGGATCAAATTAATAATTATAATGATTTAACAATTAAAATTCTACCAAAAGCCCAAAAATTAATATAATTAAAAAAATAATCCGATGTCTCTCGGATTAATTTTATAATTACAATAATTCTGACAAAACCCTAGCGTATAATGCCTACAAAATTTATTGACATCAAATATTACAACTTAAATAGATAAACTAAAATGAGATAAAATAAAATAAATGACAAGAAAAAGCTAAACTACCTAAAGAAAAAGGGGGTTTGCTTTGCGGTGTTGATGGGCGCCAAACGCACGGTGGCCGCGTCGAGACTCCGGCGGAGTGGGCGGACAGCAACGGTGAGGGTTCGAGCTCGGAGCGGCGGCGGAGGCGAGCTGGACCGCGGGTCGCCGGGCGGCAACGCGGGTCGCCGGGCGGTGACGTTGGCGCGGTGAGCAGACCGGCACGGGCTAAGGTGTGGCGGAGATGCGCAGCTGCTGGTGCGGGCGTCGAGCACTAGCATCGGGCACTCGGGGCGCAGCAGCGAGCGATGAGCGGACATAAATGCCGGTGCGGTGGCGTCGGTCGAATGGGAGTGGACCACCGAGTTGCTTTGGGCGCGAGTTGCGGGCGTTGTGGGGCTGGCGGCTACTAGCGTCGCGGGGAGGTCAAGCGGCGGTGATGCAACAGGCGACATCGAGCGCCGGGCGGAGAGGCGGGCATTGGCGCCGGGTTGTATGGACGTCGGGCAAGCTGACGGTGCGGTGGTGGCAGAGGCGCGGTGAGGCGCAAGACAGTGGGGGCGCAGTCAGCAACAACGATCACTGGCAGGATCCTCGCAGGGAAGATGAACAGTGCTTCATCTTCTTTCCTTTTTCTTTTTCTTTCTTTTTTTTTTTTCTTTTTCCTGCTGTAGCACATCGCCTCACACGAGCTCTCTCTGCTATCCCCTTTCTGCAGATGTAGCTTTTCACCCTAAAAGAAAAGAATTTTCCCTTCCTTTCTTTTGTATTTTTTTTTCAGAACTCTCTTACGTACGAATTTTTTCTGCTCTTCGAATTCGCTCTCAATTTTTTTGAAAATCCCCCCCTTTGCACGAAAATTATGTCTCTCTTTTATGGTGATTTCCAAACGACCGCTTTCCATGGCAACTTTCGAGTTTCCATCTTCTGTTGCATTAAATCAAGCCTGCAAATCGGAACGTGATTTCGCAATCAGCTCGATCTTACTTGATTCCTTCCATTTTATCGAAATCCTTGCTCTTTATTCACCTGATTTTTGAATTGTTTCTGCATTTATCAAAATCTAAATACTCATTAGAATTTCAAACTTCCATACATAATCAATCAAATCAATTTTCCCTTTTTTTCCATTTTTTCATTTTATTTTTTCTGATGCATTTTTTTTTTTTTTTTAGTGGTTAAAATTAATCCCTATTTTTTATGCAAAAGATCAATTACTGGATCGCTAAAATTTAGGTGTCAACAGCTACCCCTCTTTGAAGGTGAGCTAGTAGAGATTGCATTCAAAAACAAATTTAAACCTAAATTTTGATCATGCACATGCACTGAATGACTCTCTCTTTTTTTTAAATGAATCCCATTTTGAAATGCAAATTATGTGATGCATGGAAATACTAATGCAAATGATAAAGGAACTTACTTGGAATTACTTACCTTCGAGGAGGGTAGAGTAACTCAAGATATATTGGCGTTACATGTCTAGGACCCGTGCCATTCTACGGTTGCCTAAACGGGAATTCATTTTCCAGGACCCGTACCATTTTACGGTAGCCTGAATGCTGTCTAGGACCCGTACCATTCTACGGTCGCCTTGACAAAAAAAAATGATTTGTCAGGACTCGTACCATTCTACGGTCGCCTTGACGAAAAAAATGATTTGTCAAGACCCGTACCATTCTACGGTCGCCTGAACTGAGATTATCTAGGACCCGTACCATTCTACAGTCGCCTTAACGAAAAAAAAAAAAAATGATTTTTCAGGACCCGTACTATTCTATGGTCGCCTGAACTGAGGTTGTCTAGGACCCGTACCATTCTATGGTTGCCTAAACTGGGATTCATTTTCCATGACCCGTACCATTCTACGATCGCCTGATCAGGATGAATCTGGGAAAAATCTTTGGGGGGCAACTCCATCAAGTGCTAGTACTTGAAAAGGAATACCTGTACAATGACAAGTATAGAGATATACTTACCTAGTGGCTCTGATCCTTAGAGATATGTCTCCCAAATTAATGAGGTGACTCTGGGCTACGGAAGCATACCATGTCAATGAAGGGAAACATCGGGCTACGAAAGCACGCCGATTTGATAGAGGGACTATGGGCTATAGAAGCACGCCATGTCATATCAAGGGACACCGGGCTATGGAAACACGATAGGTCAATAAAAGGGACTCTAGGCTACGAAAGCGCGCCGGGTCGATGTAAAGGGAATCTGGGCTACGAAAGCACGCCAAGTCAATATAAATGACACGGGGCTACGAAAGCACGCTAGGTTGATATAAGGGACTCTGAGCTACGAATGCACGCCAGGTCAATATAAAGGACATCGGGCTACGAAAACACACCAAGTCGATGAAAGGGACTCTGGGCTACAAAAGCACACCAGGTCAATATAAATGACACCGGGTTACAGAAGCACGCCGAGTCGATGAAAGGGACTCTAGGCTACGAAAGCATGCCAGGTCAATATGAAGGACACCGGGCTACAGAAGCACGTCGGGTCGACGAAAGGGACTTTGGGCTACGAAAGCACGCATGGTCAATATAAAGGACACCGGGCTACAAAAGCACGCCGAGTCGATGAAAGGGACTCTGGGCTATGAAAGCACGCCAGGTCAATTTAAAGGACACCGGGCTACGAAAGCACGCTGGGTCGATGAAAGGGACACTGGGCTACGAAAGTACGTCAGGTCAATTTAAAGGACACCAGGCTACGGAAGCACGCCAGGGCAATAAAAGGAACTCTGGGCTACGGAAGCACACCAGGTTAATATAAATGACACCGGGCTACGAAAGCACGCCAAGTCGATGAAAGGGACTCTAGGCTACGAAAGCACGCCAAGTCAATATAAAGGACACCGGGCTACGAAAGCACGCCGGATCGATGTAAAAGGACTCTAGGCTACGAAAGCACGCCAGGTCAATATAAAGGACACCGGGCTACAAAAGCACGCCGAGTCAATGTAAAGAGACTCTGGGCTACGAAAGCACGCCAGGTCAATATAAATGACACCGGGCTACGAAAGCACGTCGGGTCAATGTAAAGGGATTATAGGCTATGAAAGCATGCTGGGTTAATATAAAAGACAGCTTGACCGAGTCAATTGTTGATGCACTTAGGAGAGAATACATGCATAATGACAAGTATTTAGAGTATAGATAGAGATATACTTACCTAGTGATATCTCTAATTCTTGGGGATATGTCTTCTGGGATTTAGATATCCTGTGGAGGTTTCTCACCTCCTGGTAGAATTTTGGAACATCAAGCATGGACCTTGAATGTTTGTGATAGTTCCTCATCTCCTAATATCATGAGGCATTCTAAAAGGAACTTGAATGTCAGGAGCTCTTAGGTCTTTGAGAAAACATTACCTGTTAGACATGATTAGAGCAAAAATGCATTCACCAAAGAAATAAGCAATTGATGCTATTCTGGAACGCACACTTCAAAATCCACTGAAGTTTTCATCAATTCAATCGGAGTTCATGCATAATGACCTTTGCATTACCCAAATTTCCACTAGAGAATTACCGTTCAAGATAATTTTCACTCATGACATGGATTTCTTAAAAATACTAAATGAGAGACTTTCGGTTAGAAAGGACTTTCACTCACTCTCATTTAAAAGAGAATCACTCAATCTCACCATATCGACAGGGGTTCGAGTATTTTCGCAAGCGGTACAACCTTACCAATATGAGAGGTCTTCAACAGGGACCATACTGCGAGCTTGGTCAACGGCTTAACAAAAGGACTCTTTGAGTCAAGGCTATTGAAATAATAGCTTCCCAATCATCTCTGGGTTTACAAGTCAAGAACCCTGCAAAATGAGAAAGAAATAATATTGCTCGCACTTCTTCGAGCTATGCTTAAAACATGTAAACCCCTAGGTTAATTCAAGTGCCCTAATCAAGAGACTTTGCAAGGAACATAACATAGGCTTGGCTCATGGAATTGAGAAATGAAAGGATCATTAGGCTCAAAAAGTGTTTAAGGGGGTCAAAATTGGTGATCACCTTGACATTGCCACCACTTTCCTTCTCCACTATCGAAGATTTTCATATCACAACTCCATTGATTGTAACATCATTTGAGTTTTTTAGTATCGCCTTGTTGGAGATACGACTCACTCTATTAAAGTTTAATTTTTTTTTCTCTTTTATGGGCATTGGTCTTGCTTTTACCAGGCACACTACTTTTTCCATACCCCTAGTTTTCATTTTTTTTTTCACTTCTTTTTCACGGACATTGGTCTTGCTTTTATCAGGCACACTGCTTTTTCATACCCCTTAGTTCTATTTTGATTTATATCCTTGCACACAATGCATGCGTAAAGCAACACTTTGAATGACACTCGAACTTTCAAGAGTCTTCATTTGCCTTTTGTCTTGCCCCAGTGTGGGGGATGATCACCAACGGGGTTTAAAGAAATGAAATTATAGGCTCAAGTGGGCTATGCAAATGGTATAAGTATGTAGGATAGAGAAAGAAATGCTCTTCGTCATCCTAACTCGTCTCATTTAGTATGTTCAATCAATTCCACATCATTCATTAAATTAGTCCATCTTTATGTTCTTTAGTGGAATTGGTGGCTAAAAGTCATCATGCAAAAACCTTTTTTTTTTTTTTTTTTTTAAAGAGGTCAACAGCTTTAGGCATGAAAAATTATCAACTCCAAAACAAACAGTTTTCCACACTGCAAAATGGTTTTAAGCATTCATTCAAGGATTCATCTACAATGGGATTGCCTCGGCAGTTGATGTCTTTGGATTGTCCCTATCCGCATTTGCCCCTGCATAAGAGAACGTGCATGAATAGAATACTATGCAACATCAAGATGAATTCAAATTGCACATTCATTTTATCTCAATCATGTCACTACTAGAATCTGTAGTGCTCCCAATTCGACATATGTCGAGTAACAATTGAGCCAATTGATCTATCATTGCAACCTAATGTGTCTTTTCAAATGCCTTCTCATCAGACCGAAAAAGTAATGCTCTAAAACATGAAGTAAATGAGTCAGAAAATTAAACAATGCTAATTTAATGCATGCTTTTGGAAATGGCTTCAAAAAAAAAAAAAAATTGGATTTTTTTGGATGAGGAAGCATGAAGAAGTCCAGTCCTCAAAATTCTCCTTGAATGATATTTTCTTTTCATTGTTGGATATCGTCACCGAACTGATTTTGGGTGCCTCATTATGCCCTCAAAATTGGAAATAAAATTGTAATTTCATTGAATATAATAAAATGAATTATATTATTGGAATGGAAAATGCAAACAAGCAAACCCTAGAAACAAAAGCAATAATTGAAATCTCATAAAGCATGAAATCCTAAAAAACTTGAAGTCCTAGAAGACAAGAACTTCTTCACTCAGCAACAGCATTTGCGCCTCCATCATAATTGGGCGGAGGATTTTTCTGATTACTGCTGAAAGAGAATACCTTTGTATCCAAGAGGTCTTGGACCTTATGCTTCAAAGCATAGCAATCATCAGTGGAGTGACCAACCTCTCCCATGTGATAGTCACACTTTTCGGAGAGATTATATGCAGGATAATGCTCGGGATTTGGTCGCTTCGGCTCAGTAGAGAGTAATCCCTTCTTTTGGAGGATAGGCAAAACTTTGGATAAGGGTCCAGGAAGAGGTGTGAATTGTCTTCTAACATTACGTCGTCGACCAGGGAGCTTATGGTCTCCACCTTGTTGCTCAGTAGAAATCTTAATTACTGGAGTGCGACCACGATTCGGTTGAGAATAGGTCATATTAATCTCAGCTTCAAGATCCTTCTCCTTCTTGGTAGAAAACCTTTGGTTAAATGGCTCGGTAAACCACTCTTCTCTTATCCCCATCTCAATTTGTTCTCCTACGAGAACAAGTTGGTTGAAGTCCTCAACGTATGTGCTAGCCATCCGATTACGGAACTCAGACAAGAGAGTCTTAACAAACAATTTCATCAATTCTTTATCAGTAGGCTCAGGAGTGATTTGAGCTGCCAGATTTCACCATCTCACGGCATACTCCTTAAATGATTCGTTCCTCTTCTTCTCCATCCTCTCAAGATCTTCTCAGAAAGGTGCAATGTCCATGTTGAACTTGGATTGTTTGAGGAACGCGTCTACCACTTCGTTCCAGGTTTCGAGGAGGTTTACGTTCTTCATCACATACCAGTTTAGTGCGGGCCCAGTTAAACTCGCATGAAACGATTGGATCATGAGGGGCTCATTTTTTACGTGGTGGGCCATGCGCACGTGGTACATCTGCAAATGGGATTTCAGACAAGATGTCCCGTCATACTTCTCAAATTCTGGCATTTTGAACTTGCTTGGCATTTTGACCTTCTCATAGACCGAGAGATCGAACGGGAGTGAGCTTTGTGACTCTTGCAGCTGTCTCACTTTCTCTTCCAGTTTTACAACGCGCTCATCATGATCTATCTTGGGAACACTATCAAGCTTGGCCTTTCCAACAAGGACCATGTCATCTTCCAACCCAGGCATTTCGTCATCGCTCATTTGGGCCATGTTTGCCTGCCTTGAGACTACTATCTCAGGGAGAGCGGGTGGAGGATTTGGATTCACCTGGAGGGATTGAAGTTGAGCTATTATAAGCTGCATGGAGGCGGATAACTGTTTGAGTTGATCTTCCATGAAGGACATGCAATCGCGCATTTCATTTTGCTCAGCCATTTTAGCTTTTGATTGCGTAACAATAGGCAAATGTGGCAGATCCGTTGTCACCTAATGGAAGAGAGCAAAATAAGCACGAAGTGTAAATAGATAGCCAATCCATGACAATGATCTGATTTTTTTCATTTTTTTTTCATTTATTCATGAAAAGTTCGTATAATAAGGGAATTTCCTAAAAGAGAGCTAGAAAAATAGACACCCTAGCAAGACCAAATTTCCTAGACACGAATTGAAAACAAATTTTCCAAAACTTTCTTTGTTTTTAAATGATTCATTGCATGGCAATTTCCTCATTTCATTTCTAATTGACAAATGAATTAAATCAAAGATTGACCTAGATTGTCATGGACCGACTCAAAAGTACAACAAAATAAATTGCATGGTATAGGGATAGAAGACTTACTTCACCAAAGAAAATCAACGGCAATCTCATAGACATGCACATGAAATGTGAGGCTCGATTTCTATCTAGATGGCTTAGCAAAGTGGAATTAAGAGGATGATCTGACTGTTGTAGTCTCGCATTAACGTGTCAGATCCTCCTAACCCTGGCTCAGTCGAATGGAATGTCCAATAATCATGCAATCTCGCGGATATGGACAAACACATTCGACACCATGAAAGAAATTTCGGGGAAGAAAAGGTCAACCTCCACATAGCAATCTCGCTTTAGAGGAAGTATCATTCTCAACACCATTCTAGAAATCCTATCGCAGCCCAAGTCCGACCACAGGTTGTGTGTGCAATAGTGTAATGCTAAAAGCAATAAAACATGCATAACAGTTTAAACGCAAACAACACTTCTAATTAGGGAAAAATAAATCATTCATCCCACATTCCAACCTGCAAGACAAAGGTTAGCAAAGACTACTCCCCCTTATACCTCACATCTGCAAAAACATTTAACACCTTAGATATGTTAGGTACGTACCTGGTGTTCTTGCTGCCAAATAAAAACATTTTTAAAAGAAAAAGAAAAATTGGCCGAAGTCCACTAAGTGTTTCAACACAAGTCCCCAGCGGAGTCGCCAAGCTGTCGCGACCTAAATTTCATGTGCACCACCTAAAACTAGATTAACGGACTACTAAGTCTTTAACTTAGCTTTGGCTCTTCCAAGCCTATACCAATTCGCAACATAAGATTCAAATTTTTTTAGCATGCAAAAGATTATTGACTAGGAGTCGCCACTAATCGGTTTATAGTAGGTCAATTAGACACCTAAGTAAAATAATTTGAGAATTATTTTACTCCTACGAACCAGAGACTAAGGGTGCGGAGACTTGGTTATACTAGATTACTCTAATGCTCTTTCAATACCATTTCTTTTTTTAATTTTCAAAAATGTTTTTTGCAGGGAGCTGATTTATTTTAACCTAAATTACTATCATGCAAATGTGGTGACCACACGGGTGCTCAAACATTTAATAAATAAATTGCATCACACAAAGCAAACAATTTTTTTTTTTTTTGGGTTTTCTTGAAAGTTAGAATTCTTTTATAAAAATGCATTTTTAACTAAATGACTTAATCTTATTAATATGCAAATTCTAATTAAGTGAGTCTATTATGTAAACTAGTTATTATGCACCTCATGACCTAACTTCACTAATGAATAAATTCTGATTAAATGATCCTATTATGCGAACTAGTTAACATGCACCTAGTATTTTTGTATTTTTTTTTTTATTGAAGTTCAGAATTTATGAAAACCTTAATTAGTTTATCTAAAAAAGGATAATTTTATAATTTATTCTAGGGATTAATTTGACTTAAACCCTATCCTATCTTAGAAAACTATTTTTTTTTTTTTGGAAAAATGAGATAATTAGAATATGTGAACATTATCTAAAACCTTAAAAAATATTTAGGTTCAACCCTAACTTATTCCTAAAAATGCAATCCTAAAAATGTAACCATAAGAAAATTCCAATTTACTAAACCTACATGTCCGATTTACTAAACCTATATGCTCATGCAAAATTTTGATTTTTTGATTTTCTAATTTTTTAGTTTTTTAAAAGATAAGTAATTATTAAATAAATATTAAATCTAAACTATCAACAAAATAAAGGATTAAAATAATTGAAAAAACAACCCGTTGTCTCACATGGTCAAATTAACAATTATCCTAACCCTAATTATCACAACAAAGAGTTCAAAATAATTAAAAATCTGATCCGAAGTCTTACGAATCAAAGTAATAATTATAATGATTTAACAATTAAAATTCTACCAAAAAGCCCAAAAATTAATATAATTAAAAAAAATAATCGATGTCTCTCGATTAAATTAATAATTACAATAATTCCGAATAAAATTCTAGCGGATGATGCCTACAAAATTTATTGACATCAAATATCACAACTTAAATAGATAAACTAAAATGAGATAAAATAAAATAAATGAAAAGAAAAAGCTAAACTACCTAAAGAAAAAGGGGTTTTGCTGCAATGTTGATGGGTGCCGGACGCACGGTGGCCAGCGTCGGGACTCCGACGGGAGCTGGCGGACGGCGACGGTGAGGGGTTCAAGCTCGGAGTAGCGGTGGAGGCGGAGCTGGACCGCGGGTCGCTGGGCGGCAACGTTGGCAGCGGTGAGTGGATCGGCACGGGCTGAGGTGCGGCAGAGACTACGTGGGCTGCTGGTGCAGGCGTCGGGCACTAGCGTCGGGCACTCAGAGGCGCAGCAGCAGCGATGAGCGGACAGAAATGCTGGTGCAGTGGCGTTGGCCGAATGGGGGTGGACCACTGAGTTGCTGTGCGCAGGTTGCAGGCGTTGCGGGGCTGGCGGCTGCTAGCGTCGCAGGGCAGGTCGAGCGGCGGTGATGCAGCAGGCGGCATCGGGCGCTGGGCGGAGAGGCGGGCATCGGCGCTGGGTCGTATGGACGTCGGGCAGGCTGACGGTGCGATGGTGGCGGAGGCGCGGTGAGGCGCGAGACGGTGGGGGCGCGGTCAGCAGCAGCGATCACCGGCAGGATCCTCACGAGGAAGATGAACAATGCTTCATCTTCTTTCCTTTTCCTTTTTCTTTCTTTTTTTTTTTTGCTTTTTCCTACTGCAGCACGTCCCCTCACACGAGCTCTCTCTGCTGCTATCCCCTTTCTGCAGATGTAGCCTTTCACCCAAAAAGAAAAGAATTTTCCCTTCCTTTCGTTTGCATTTTTTTTCAGAACTCTCTTATGCACGAATTTTTTTTCTACTCTTCGAATTCGCTCTCAATTTTTTTTGAAAATCCCCCTTTGCACGAAAATTATCTCTCTTTTATAGTGATTGCCAAATGGCCGCTTTGCATGGCAACTTTCGATTTTTCATCTTTTGTTGCATTAAATCAAGTTTGTAAATTGGAACGTGATTTCGCAATCAACTCGATCTTACTTGATTCCTTCCATTTTATCGAAATCCTTGCTCTTTTTTTTTTTTTTTTGGTCGAAATCCTTGCTCTTTATTCACCTGATTTTTGAATTGTTTCTGCATTTATATTCATCAGAATTTCAAACTTCCATGCATAATCAATTAAATCAATTTTCCTTTTTTTCCATTTTTTCATTTTATTTGTTCTAATGCATTTTTTTTTAGGGGTTAAAATTAATCCTTATTTTTTATGCAAAAATCAATTACTAGATCGCTAAAATTTATGTGTCAACATTTATTTATATATTCATATAAAAATATATTTAATATATAATATATCGGAACATGTCAAAACGTGTCGAAATTATTTATTTTTGAGAAAAGAGGCACAACACCTTATAATTTGCTTATCATTCGAGGACTATTCTTTTTTTTCTTTTTTTTTGGTGACCCAGGGAACCTTGTGCGCCGCTTCGTGGCGAAGTAAACCCTAGGGATAGGTAGAGTCACCACCACCCTTGCCTGCCAGGTAAATCGCTTGACGATGCCGTGAATCGAACTCGGGACCTCTCGTGAAAAGTTCTCTTACCCAACCACCTACGCCACCACCACGGGTGGTTCCGAGGACTATTCTTTATCCGTTCACAAATGCTAAAGTTTAGCATCCTCACCCACTGGGCCACTGTGCCGAAAGTCCAAGAACCTACCCTATGAAAGATGTATGTCCCCGGCTCGTACGGTCCACGCCGGCATATATGTCATAGCACAATAGGTTGGTCATGTACGGTGTTAAGCCCGCTGCATCTCTCCAAGTGTGGCTGCCGTCAAGAATTGCAAAAACTGGAAGTGAGCTGCTTTCCCGAATTCCTCTACAGGAAAGTGGTCGTTCCCCATTCATGTCATTCTATGATGACTGCGCAGAGAACCAGCTAGGAAGCGTGGCCACTCTTTAGAGCCTCCATGTCAATGTCCTCGACACGTCTTCGACATATAATCAACTCTCCCGACATGTCAATAACATGTAAATGTGGAATCCTGACATGCGATTCTGATATGCACGGGTCAATTTTAAAAAATTTCAAAAAATAAGTCAAAATGTAAATGTATAAAAATATAAAAAGAAAAAAAGGAAAGGGAGAAGAGAAACTCTATCTTTTGATGGTGAAATGTGGATCATTATTTTTCTTTTTTACTTATTGTTACATGTCAAATTTGAAAGTGAAATGTGGATTGTTTGTTTTTTTTCTCCAAATTATGGATTATTGGAATGGAAAGTAGTTGAATGTTTCAAATTGAATCAATGAATAATATTTGTTTTTTAAAAAGTAGATTAATATTTTTAGTGTAAATTCATTCTAGGCTATTTTTTATTATTTATTTGTGGATTTGAAACAAATTAATTTGATTGATATAATCTTTAAAATGATAATCTATCACGTATATATAAATATATACAATTGATAAACGTGTCCAAATATATCAAAAAAATTTATTTATTGAGAAATAATGTGTTAGCAAGTCATGTCATATCTCGTTACAAGTCAATTACTACTTAGTCAAGTGGTAGCCTTTACATCTAATAATTAATCGCTTGTAGTAGATGTAATATTTAAGTACAGGCTACACCTTGACCATAGTGAACAATACTTGTGTTTAGGCAAAAGAAGGAGCTGTAATCTAAGTGTGATTATGGCCAAATCTCTCTTTTCAGAATGATTACCAGTTCATGTGTGACTTTAACAAAATTCAGTACATCAAACCACCTAGTGGTACCTACTTTCAAAAGCATTGGCGTCCTCACTGCTAGTGCTAAACATTTGACAAAGCCATTTTTACTAGGGTACGAAAAGAAAAAGGGAAAGCACGTCATGAAATGTTCACTATTCCGCACACTGAGCTGAAAATCCAGGGCAACCATAATAGAAATTGACTCCTACTTCACTTGGCCAGTCCACGTTGAGAAGTATGTCATAGCATTCAGGTCTTGTTACATACGTCTATAGATTCTCCGGGTCTCTCTCAATGAATCCGTCGAGGAATTTAAGATTGCGGAAAATGGACACCTTTCCAAAGCCTTTAAAAGGGAAATGGCCGCTCCCCATTTGTACTGATGTACGGAGACCAACCGATTTTGTGTTGACTATCTCTCTGCCCCATTGAATTGCATCGGCAGGGCCACCTGGAGAAGTGAAGAGATCTTTGGGCCAGAATCCTACATTCACGTCCTTAATGCGCAGCAACCAATCTCCTGTAACTTGATCCTGAAATATTTTTGTTAAAAGACATAAAACTCGGATTGTATCCCATGAATATTTTACCAACAAGATTTTCCATTACCTTCGTTATGGCTGTAGTTATGTCTTATAGCTGTCCACCATAGGCGGAGACTGGTATAGGCAGAGAGCCTGAACAAATCTGCTACTTTCCAGTTAGATTCCATCGCAGTCGAGATTGTAGCAGGAAGTAAGACAGCCATCTCTCCAAAGTCCACCCAAGAGAAACATGCCAATGTTTTATATGTTTGTGAAAGTTTGGTGAATTGTAAGTTCTCAACAGAGAAAATAACTCATGGTCCAAAATGAGAAAATCTCTGCCTGCTTGCTAGGTGTATGGACCAATGATAAAAACACAAATTACTTACTTCTACGAGTGCATTTGGTTCAACATTTGCAAAACCCTTTGAGCCCTCAAAAGCCCTTTCGACATGTTTTATTTGGGTTGCTTTGGGGAGATGCAATGGCCACTAGCCAAAACATGTCCGGATATATTTTGAAATGTTGCATTTCCCAAATGATCTACACATTTAGAATGCCAATCATTCTAAAATCTTCAGATTTCATCATTCTAAGCTCTTACCATCTATCTGGCCTCCACGGTGTTCATATTCTATTCAGCACTTGATGTGAGCCAAATTTGAAAGAAATTGCATTCTCGAAATATGACTGTAGGATTCAACACATTAATTGTTGCACGAGTTCCCAAGAAGATGCATGGGTCAAACCTATTGGAGCATACTGACCAATACATAGCAAACTCATAAGGAAGTGAAACTTGAGAATCGACACATAAACAAAAGTGCAACTCAAAATCAACGCCACAGTAAAAGTCTTATCTCGATGTATTCGCACATACTTCATGACGTCTAGGCCGTAATGCGTTGAAGTCATTCCCGCTCAGATTGAGCCGCTTCATGTTTGGAGTCAACCGTGTAACATATAGAGCACGCCCATCGCTTATCGTACTAATAATACTTATCACCAAAACCAACCATTTGAAAAGATGCATCCGTGAGGTTACCATCGCCATTGAATAACAGATTAGAGTATTTTTTTCAAAATGGGACAAGACAATGTGATTCGTCATATACACCTAATGTGTATCCGCTTCGTTGACCTTAAACCCGAATCCCATAAATCACCATTGATGGTCCACGTGGATTACCAATTAGAACAAGGAATAAAATGATTCTTCTTTTAGCAAATATGGATGTAAATTGTAAACGGCCTTTGAGTGCCTTTAGTTTAGCATTGCAAAGCTCTTCGGGGCTCAAAACTCTTTCGGCAAATGCAAATGTGGTTTGGCAAAATTTTTAGATAGTTTTGAGTTATGCAATTGCTTCTCCAAAGTCTCTAAAGGGTTTTAACTCAAGACAAGTTCAAAAATATATGGGAATGTTGCATCTCCAAAATGCAAATAGACTTTTTTTTCTTCCAACTTTGCCCTAACTCAACTTCATAACTTCAGAAATGTCTTCGAAAACCCGAACTTTGCCTCACTACCGACAAGCAACGAGCGTACAGCCAATGTGCCACCAGCGTGCCCCCAGCGTGCCCCCAGCATGCCATCAACAAGCAGCCAGCAGTCAATTTGGCTCGAGAGTGAATATTTCTCTGGGCAGTATCCCAAATCGACATTCGCAATGCGCAGCCACCAATCCCCACTGTCTTGACTCTGAAATTCTTCTTTTGGTCAAGAGATAGAAGAATGAAAGTATGTGCATGCATTTCTTTTGAATATGTAAGTTCTGACGAGCAGAAGATTATGGAGACAGTCTGGGATAGGCTATGCATTTCAGCCTTGAGGTTGTTTTATGTCACCTGAAAGATGGTTCTCACTGCTCATTACCTTGATTATCGATACATATATGTCATGTTGCTGTCCACTATAGTTGGATATAGGTTAAATAGGAGATCCTAGAGCGACCTTACAATCGACTTGCACGAACCCAGGACATTCAAGATTGTAACAACCAGTGTCTTGATAGTCATCGGCCTATAATCCATCCAACATAGACATGTCACGTTTTGGTCCTGAATCTTGCAAGTTTGATATTATTAAGAACTCACGGTCCAATATATGAAAACCCTTGTCCGTATGCCAAAACTAGAACCTGCATCTACCGGTAGCAAAGAAAGAAAAGAGAGAAAAGAAAGTTACTCATCTTCACACACGTGCAGAGTGCTAGTTATGCCAAGAAATGCTTTTTTAAGATATCATCAATGCATGATTTTACCATCCATCCGGCCTTAATAGTATTTGCATAATCCCATGGCGAGATGAGAGGCAAATTTGGGAGACACTTTGCTCCGAATCTTCTACTGCGGGATTCCACACACCAACTGATGCATGTGCTTCAAAGTAGTTGCCATTGGTCACCGAAACTACAGCGCACTATCTCATATATAACAGAGTCGTTAGGAAGTGCATTAACGGCTGTGTAAACATGTAACTTTAAAAACAAACTCAAAATCAATGTGATGGAGCCTCAGTTGCGTCTGGATTGCACGTACTTCATGCCCAGGAGGAGTACTGAATTCATACTGGCTCTGAGAATCTCTTCACTTGGGGAGCAAATGGTACGATTCTATGACTGTCGTACTTTCGCTGTCTTCTGATGGGAATTGTCCCTTCATGGCATTCTCCATATTTCCACCAAACCTGACTAAGAGCACCTCCTAAATGTTCTGTTCCATTTCCCTTCAGATGTAAGCTCGGTTTCATCTATAGCCAAAAATGTGCATGCTTCAGCTTTTGTTCAGTAAACTCGGTTAAAAATTATGAGGAAGGACAAGTAACATAGGTCCTGGGTAAAACATTCCGGGTTTCCTTGACAACAGATAAGTTAGAACTACGCTCTTTCACAAAAGCTATATGGTGGCCCTGAAAGTTAGGGTATATGCATATTGTCATGGCTGGTTTCGAAAAGTTAGCAGCTCACTGCAAACAAATATTAGAAGGGACAAGGAAGTACAGTAACTCAGCTAATCCTAGTGCAGGAAATGGGTCAAAATGAGGAGGAAAGAACCTGGATTGTGTGATTCTTGAGAAGTGGATGATTAAAGGAGGGCAGCTTGATCTTATGAACTTATTCCTTTATTTCAGGTAGATCATCCAAGACAAAAAAAAAGGTGAAAAAGAGAAAGATGAAGTAGCAACAGGCAGCAGTGCTAAGAATGACCTCGATGGTTTTTACAGCCCCTTTAGGCTTAACAAGATCTGTCCCTCTATCTGATACAAGGAGCATCATTAGAGCAAGCCCATTGCTCAGCATAGTCACAGTGATTATTAATCACCAAACTTGTAAAAGCTCTGACAGAGCTTGCATTTGCCATTGCAGAACAGATTTACCGGAGATGAGAAAATGAGAATCCTTACTTGTATTGAATGTCCTTGCCTTGAATTCTCCTATCATATAGCATCGTATATTACTTAGAAAAGATGGAATCAGATTGTAGTTACTCCAGTGGAGAATGTTTCTCTAAGCATAAACGGAATTGGAATGTGAATAGCAGCAATCAATTCTCGTTCTGCACGTGAAAGCAATTAATTAATGTTCAAGACAGGGCTTTCCGTGTTCATTTGATTTCCTTCTAGTAGATGAAATGAAATGGAGAAAGTGATTTCCATAAGTGTATCACCTTATTCTAAAGGCCACATGGACATCAGATTTTTCATCCTTTAATCAATTAGTAAACGGATAGTAAATTACCTTTAGCACAATAAGAAATTGAATAAGGATATAGAAGAGAGCATTCTTATTAAAAGATTCTTGAGAATCGACAGATCAAAAGTGGGCTTGAAATGTTCCCCAAGAAGGTTCAAAATGGATGCTTAATTCCAGGGGAATACTAGAGCGAAGGTAATAATAAATTGCCGAATCAGTAACAATCTTCTTTAACTCAAGCAATCGTAAACTAGGTGGTCGCAGTTGTTTCCATGTAGATCTCTGAAAACTTGTTACGTCCGTATATCTCCTTATCCTGGTCAGGAGAAGCATACTGGAGAAGAAAATCCAGCACACCCGTGATAAAAATGGAATCCATATGCAACGGAGGTGGCTCGCTGATCTGTAAATCATAGCATTCCAGTCTTGACACGTACTTCACAGGATTCTCTGCATCGCTCTCTCTATAATAGGCAGCGCCGAATTTAAGATGGCGGGAAAAAGGATGCTTTTCTAAAGCCTTTAAAAGGAAAACGGCGGCTTCCCATTTGTGGTGTCATATGATGACATCAGGTTCTTCATTGACCATCTCTCCTCCCAAACCAATTACATCAGTGGTACCGATTAAAGTGAAGAATTCTCTGGGCCAGCATCCTACATCCATATCTGCAAAGCGCACCCACCAATGTCTTCTAACTTAGTTCTCAAGCAGTTTTTTAAATGACAGAAGAATTGAAAATGTGCAAGTATCTTTTTTTTCCCTGAAGAAGGAAATATACTTCTGAAAAGATGGTACAGAAAAAAATGGGGTCGTCTTCTGGAGAACATACTTGCTGCGAGAGATCTTCGTAGTTTTGCAGTTGAGAGAACACTATCGACAGAGCTCTAGTTGGCACACACACTCGATGTGGGGAGTGTGTGGGAACATGTCCACGGGCTGTACACTTTTTAGTTTGTAGCACCCTTCTATGTTTTGCTCTCTCTGCAAAGACATACAGGATTAAGCAATAGACAGCTACAAAAAAGAGGAACTGGTTGGATGGACTTGATACATACCACCCCATGACAAAGGTACTCAAGGTCGCGTGCACAGGTAGCTGGATTACAAGATACATAAATAATACGCTGAGCCTTGAGCTTCAGCAGAAACTTAATTAACTTCAGATGCATGCCTGGCCGATTTGGATCTGCAGTATTCATCCAGTAGAACAGTGGGAAAAATTATCTGTACTTACAGAGAAGCTCTGCTTAGCTAGTGAAGTTTATATACCTACAAAAATTATCCTGAAAGATACTACTTGTTTGCAGAGAACATATACACCAAAAAAAATCGCAGATATGAAACAACCTTTAAGCCAACCAACAAAGACTCGATTATAAAATTTAAGAAGAGATACCCGAAATGACAATATCTGGTTTAGGGAAGTTGCTGCCAAAATTTGCATCGATTTTATTGAGATCTCCTTGGATAAATGTTGCATTGCTGATACCATTGAGCTTGGCATTTAGATGAGCATCAGAGATGGCTTGAGCAACAACCTCATACCCATAAACATGTCTAACCCTGAAAAAGACGGTCTCAGATTGGTCAAGTTCTTTCACATAATTATCACAATGGACAAATATCTGTACCTTCTGGCAAGTGTCAGACCAATGGTCCCTGTTCCACAGAATAGGTCTAGCACAATTTCTGAGCCATCTCCCCTAAGACCCGCACACTCCTCAATAAGTTTATACAGAACCTCAGCCTGAGGTGCACCAGGTCTTAGAAATTTTCAAAGAGAAGAAGAAAAGAACACTAGGGATTTTTACAAGATAATGGAAGCTACAAGGAGTTAGCAATACACTGATCTGATCATGTGTTGATACCTGCCAAGTATTTGTCTGAAAAAAGGAATTGGCAGAAATTTGAAAAGTAAGCCCTCTCAAGGTCTCTGTGATGGTAGATTTCCCATGCAAAGTGTATTCCTCCTCTCCAGTAGATGTATTACCCACCGAAGTATTCACATTATTAACAACACTTACCTGCCATTTACAAGTATAAACTAACTCGTATAAATTATCTTAAATAAATTAAAAAAAAAAAAAAAAAATTGCAATCACAAAAACTTGGCACCAGAGGAAGGGCCACTGAATGCTGTTCTAGCCTAATATTTATAATGAAAAAGAAAGAACGCAGAGGAATGTTGCCGCTTGCAACAGGCTGTTATGCCACTAATTCAGTTTAACATCCTACTTAAGTATTTTAAATAACATGAATTATTTGATCTCTTTGAACTTCTTACGTAAGTGAAAAAGAAAATCCAAACGATTCAAAGAAAAATCTTCATGGCAGAAATATGTAGAACCATTATCACTGGATATATATTTTTTATCTGATCAAGACTGACCACCTGATATTCTTTAAAGGAGACATTTATCCAGTGTGTTGGCCATGGTTTTTAGCAAACTGGATACTCTAAACATAATTCACCTATGTTGGAAAGTTCCCCTACTCAACCTAAGAAAAAAATGAAATGCTCATTAAATTAGCATAGAAGAGTTGGCCAACAAACCACTTCAGGGAAAGATGTAATTTTCTCTACTAAGGGTTTCAGCAACTCGGGCTTGTAAGATGATGTCACGAAATTAACCATGACCTCCAGCTGACCAGTCTCAATGTCCCTGAACATATATGAACGCTAATAAAGATAGGGAATCCAAAACAAATTACCCTACAGATATAAGGATTTTAACACAGCGAAACTGTTGAAAAATTTTATGATACATATATTTCAGACAAATTCACTGAATTCCAGTTGCGTTTCTGTGGAAACTAGAACCAACTTTTGCGCTTAAGTGGCTTTCCATGGCATGCAGCTATCTAAATAACTAGATAATGGAAGAAAAACTATTGTTCATACCCACTTATAGACAGAAAAGAGAAACTTAATGAGAATTCATTGCATTAATTGATTGTGTCAATAAAGATAAGAAGAAAAATTGGGAAAAGGAATGTAAAATTAGGGTTGCAAGCAAACTGATCATATCGCTCCTCTATCTTCCCAAAGGAAAAACATCTCTAAGATCTGTTCCTTGGATGCTCTAGAGAGCACTTGATCTCTCGCTATCGAAAATGGGTACCATGCCTGAATCTAACTGAGGTTGCAGGTGAAGCCTGGACAGTGTGTGATCTACTGATTTCTTTATTGGCAATCTCATTATTCAATGTCAATCAACTGTAAAACATTTATCTTTAAAAACTAACTATGCCATGCTTAGATCCTGGTCACAAACTATTACAGGTGGAAAAGCTTTTACACTACAGCCCCTACCTCCCAGTTCTAAGCATTAGATGCTTAAGAAATCCAGCATGAGAGTGGACATCATAAGGAGACAAACCTAGTTGGGGATCTCTCCAGCAGTCTTGTATAGCTGCAAGAACCTACAAGCAGAAATGCAAAAAGGAAAGAAGTCTTTGAGCATTAAATAACGAGTTCTTAATTTGTCTGTTTAATCAGCAAAACAAATCTCAACAATTCAAAGCAAATAACCACATGAAGAGCAATTACTTTTTTACCAGGAGCCCCATCACATAAGAGATGCAGCAACTGTAAACTTATATCTGGCAGCTACTTGAAAAAGAAAACATGCCCCCAGACAAGCATAGAATGAAGATAAAGTGCAAGGTGTCAAATGTTTTTTGGTCAGATAAGAGTAGTTATACTACATGCATGTAAATGTCTCATTACGTGTAGAGCTAACAACTTCCTTCTGGCTAGAGTCATAAGTGGATTTAATTTGCCCCTTCTATGTTAGGCTGTGGCTTCTTTTTACTTTATATTTGATTCAACAGTAATGATTAATCATATAAAAAGAATCCATTTCAAAGTTCAACCGCCTTCGTAGCATACCTTGTTAGCAGGGTCACTTTGTAGTAAGCACTTGTTGACATTCAGGACCTTATCAAAGAAGCCCGGTGCATGCAGTCCCAAAGCATGGTTCCCAGTATCATCGCGATCCTCTTCAAACAACTCACGTGGCAACCATCTTTGAGAGCCAAATGAAAATTCCATCTGTGAAAGCAAAAAGTAATAGCCCCATCAGAAGATCGTGCCAAGAACAAAGATTCACTCAGAGATGGAACAAGGTTTGTCACAGTCTTATGTGATCAAGATAATGATATTGCGCACATGGCACAGTAACGTCATGCCAAAACTTGGACCCCATAAACTTTGTAATTAGAAAAGAATAACTGTATCCCCCAATGATATTGTTGTGGTTCGAAAATTACACACGCACCAACAGAGCATGGCATGGTTATCCCTGAAGTCGAATTAAAGGTTGCATCCGCAGAACACAGCTCCCAATAGATGGGAAAATTAGGACAAGTCACAAGCAAGGAATCCCAATTTCATGAAAGTTACAGCTCAAGAAACAATATCTTGATCATTTAGCCAACCCTGCTTAGTGGGAAGGGCTTACACAATTTCTGATTAGTTAAACACTGATTAGTTAAACACTGATTAGAATTCAGATGCCAACAAGACATAAAAACCAGCGCAGCATAATGACAGTTGACAAGAAGGTGCAACATCGGCCGCCAACCTTGTTCCGATAGTGGAACTGGATATCGCAGGGAACGATGGGCTTCATCATCGCGGGAAACTCCGGATCATTATCGGGAAATTTCCCGACGTGAATGATGAGCTCGCGGACCTGCTGCTCCTTGGCCCTGACCTGAGCCTCGTACAGCAAGTTCTGCGTCTTACACCCTCCGCAGTACGAAGCATACTCGCAGGGGGCATCCACGACGTCCCGATGCGGAGATATCGTCCTCAACTTGGTCACCTGCGCATTTCCGGACACGCGTCGCGGAGGTAAAACTTCACGAAACTTTCCGAGTCGAATCGAGCGAGGTAGAAAGGGATGAAAAACAAAACCTCGGCGTAGCTGCCCTTCCGGCAGGTGACGCGGCCAACGAAGCGCTCGCCGGGGAGGGCGCGGTCGCAGAGGACGACGAAGCCGGTGCCGGAGACCTTGCAGACGCCCTTGCCCTTGTAGGCCAGGCTCTCGCACTCCAGCTCGAGGGTCTGGTTCTTCTTAGGGAAGTAGGAGGCGGAGCGAGCTTCCTGTTGCGGAGGAGGAGGAGGGGCGTCCTCGAAGGAGGGGACGGAGGCGGCGGCGGCGGTGGTGGCGAAGCGGAGGCGGCGGAGGAGGGGGCGAGGGAAGAGAGCGGTCGGGATGAGTTTGAAGGAGTGACCGGGGATGGCGGCGGCGGCGGTCGCCGGCATTGTGGGGAATGCGGTGCTGGGAGAGGCTGCGAAATGTTCGTTTTGGGGAGGGACGATGAATCGAGGAGGGAGGACCGAGAAGGATAGAGGGCATTTTCGGTAGTTCGCATTCCAGTTAGATGGGCGGGCTCGGGTCGGGCTTGGGCTCGGGCCGGTGAAAATGCGAAGCCCGTTTAGGAGAAGCCCATTGAGCATCTCTAGTTAGTCTAATTAGTGCGTCTATTTCGCGAAGAAGGAACGATTTAGAAAATAATTTATTAAATGGTTGCTTATAGAAATAAACGATTGAAAAATATCTCACAAAAATATTTAAACATGAATTCTTATCAATGATAAAAAAATATATTTCATTAAGTAATTATAAGCAATATAAATGATTTTTTTAGGAAATTATTTTTCAAAACCATTTATTTTCTGTGAACTAGATGAGCCTAGAAGGTGTAAATAGGAGATTCTCAAGTAATAGCAGAATAAAAAACGCAAAGAGAATTTCTAGAGATTTATCATCGTTATGCGTGAATATCTTATCTTAACGAAGAAACTTGCTATGAGTAATTTTTTTTTGGGAAAACTAAAAACCTAATAAGAAAATAATGCATATTGAGATTATCATGACTTAATAGATTAAGATCCCACGATCAGAGTTAACAATTATTTAGCATTAAATAGTAATTAATATTTAATTCAATGTTCAATATAATCTTTGAATTTTTTATAGATATCCAATTTTACATAACATTCGGGTAAGTTCTTGAGAATCACACATTTATCTTTACAGCCTCTTAATTCACTCGGGTAAGGTATAAAAGTGAGTTTTACTTTCACATTTGTAAATCGGAAAGATGCCAAAACTCATTTCATTCGACCAAGAAAAAGAATCTCAGTTGATTGATTTTTCAATTCAAAAAGAGATTCTGTTGTGGAAAATGGTTTTCATTTCCAAAAAAAGAGAAAACGGAGTTTACCGTATCTTTGGTTCATCATCTACTATGAGAAAAAAAAATTATCATTTCTAAGATTTGCTTTTAATTGACGAACCAAGATATTTTCCTTCTGATGTGCTCCTTTCATCTAGCGACCATCTTCTTCTTTTCAATGTTTATATGGAACCATATCTCCATTTCAGTATTTAGTTACTCTAGTTGCTCTGGACAATGTATTGACTGGAGAGATGATGGTTGTCCATTATCAGTGTAGTGTCAGTTTTGATTCGGGTTCGGTTTATTTAGCTACCGGAGGAAGTTGACAACTTAGTGAACATTCTTTCACAAGTGATGAATCCATAGTCATTAAAAGTGCTTCGATTCGACTCTCCTCGTCTCTTTGCTAGATCGGTAAAGCTTTTGTCAATTCTCATGGGAGACCAACCAAGTCACTAGAGAACTAACGATCGGGGACTCGAGTTTAGAACACATTTTCTACATCACAAGTGTTTCGACTCTGTGCTTCTGTTGTTGCGTATGGTGTGTGATAAAAAATCCCGGAATCCAGAAGGGACTTCACATACTTATGTCACGTTATGCGTGAAATTATTGGTCTAAGATCATTAACAGCCTCTTTCTTTTCAAGTTTGCTCTGTAGGATTAGCCTTAATTTTTTCTGAATCCTGCCATTGATCGCCGCAGACGGGACCAATCTGACGCACATCGGTGGATCCTTTTTTCCCGATTCAAGCAATGTTATACCGGTGATGCATGTCTTCTCCAGCCATGTAGCTCCTGTCTAGTCAATCATGTTGGTTGTTGCATTGGAAATCCAAGATAGAAAGCCTATTCCGCATTCTAAAAATTAGAAAGATTGGGATTGCCTTTTATCCGTATATAAAAAAGTTGCAAATGTATGCATTATCATAAGTCAAGCTCAAGCTTTGTGTCTTGAATTTGTTAACGATGCTTGCGTGTATATCCTAGGTTGCTTGTTAGAAGTACTGAATTAGGACCACCAGAAAGGAAAAATGATAACTAGTTCCTCATTATAAATTCTCTCATTCTACCCCCCCTCAACATTGAAAACTTGTTGCTACTTAACCAATTGTGTTAGATTTCAACTGAAATCTCAGCTGAGCCCCCAAGAACGTGCTGGGAGGGCCTGCTAACGCGGATTACCCCATCCATGGATAACCCCAACCTCTGAATCATCTCCCCTCAAACACAACATGAAATTCCTAATTTCACAGTATTGGGAATGCCATAAACTGACACTATGAATGGAGACAGAAGCGACAAAGGACGAAAGGATTTTATTGTTAGAAAGCGAGTTTCGAAGATTCAATCACAATAAGAAAAAGGAAATAGATGATACAATGAAAATAAATAGTACAATTTTGCGGGCAAAAGTTAATCTTTTAAATAAAAAGAAGATAACCTTTCTGGTGGGGCAAAAGTTCAGCTACCTTGCCGTAGGGCCATTGTCAAATTGGAGCTTCGAGTTGCTCATTTCAAAGGAACCGCTTGATTTGCTCACCAAAGACTCCTTCAACTCTACCAATACATCATTTATATCGGGCCTTTGAATAGCCGTTGATCGCGTACAAGACATAGCAATCTCCACTACTTTCCAAGCTGAGTTGATGTCGAATTCTCCTTGTAACCTTGGATCCATAATCCTTTGTATATCTCCACTTTCAACAATAGGAATCAACCATTGAAGTATGTGCATGCTAGCGTTGCCATCCTGGCTTCTCATAATTGCTGGTTGGCCCGTGATCAACTCAAAGAGTATGATTCCAAAACTATAAACATCACTCTTCTTGTTTAAATTTCCACAAGATTGAAACCTGAGAGGGGAAAAAACAAATAATGAATCTTTAAATCAACAATGAAGTCTTAGATAATGTCAATATTTCTATGCATATAGAGATCCCAAACCGAACCGGATTGATAATATTGAGTTTTAGTCATTACTCAGGGGCGAGGTAGCCGGGAGTGCCTGCAGGACAAGTTGACACATAAGAGTCGTTTTCAATTGCAAAAGCTCTTGACAAGCCAAAATCAGCTATTTTTGCTTGGAAGTTTTCATTCAACAAGATGTTCGTAGTCTTCAAGTCTCTATGGATGATGGGAGGCTTGCAACCATTATGCAAATAATCCAAACCTAAACGCCTCACAAAAACCATGTCAACAATGACAAAGCAATGTCAGTAAAGAACCTACGACTGTGGATATCTCATTCATGTACCTTGTGCTGCATCCACAGCTATTTGTAATCTCTTACTCCATGTCAAGACCTTCAGATGGTCCTTTGTTGGATTCATCTGAACTTTACCTATGAGGAAGAATAAGAGTTATACAAGATTATTTTAGAGAAGAAACAATAGAAAAGAACAAAAATACACACCTGATAAATGTTGCCTCAAATTTCCATTAGCCATGTATTCATATATTAATGACATATGCTTAAAATCACTGCAATATCCAAATAGAGAAACCAAGTTTCCATGGTGAACAATCATTAAGAGTTGCGCCTGCAATGTCACGAGTGTGCATTATTATAATACAAATTGACAATAGTAGAAGAGGACGTTCCTGAACAAACGTCTACATAAGTGTCAACATAAGTTGATTTCAAAAGGAAGAGTGATTGCACCATCCTATCTAACCTCAGCTTGAAATTCCTTGTACCCTTGCTTTGATGATTTAGAGAGAATCTTGACAGCAACCTCAGTGCCGTTATCTAGTGTACCTAGATAAACCTTTCCAAATCCACCTTCACCAATCACTCGTCCAAAGTTTCCAGTGATTCTTGAAAGCTCTCCATACTTGAAAGGTCGATTCTTCAATCTCAATGTCCTTTCACTAGATTCTATACCAAAAAGAATTTTTCAAATCCCATTTCAAGAGCTATATTAATGGAAAATAGGAAAATAACCGAAAGATCCAGGCATGGATTCTCCGTCACTTGCCTTCAATATGCTATCAAATAGATCATTGTTCTTTGCTCAATACATAGAGGTAAGTTTGAGATCGCACAATCGAACTTCTTTAAGGGAGACTTGGAATATTAAGGACGAGGTTGTACTCTCGAGTCGTTATAAGTCCTTCCGTGCGTAGCACGTTTACTTTTGAAAAGACAAATCATAAAATTTATTAAGTTAAGCCGAATTGTGCACAATTTCTTTGTGATGCAGATGCGACCATACTGTGGTGATCCCTGTCCCTCTTTGCTCTCTATTTTCTTTTGACCACTGTGGAACCCAAATTACTCGCATTGGGAAATTTGGGTTAATGCCAACTTTCCTTTATTCCCGAGGCAGATGAGATTGTAAAATGATACTCAGCAACCCTCACTGGACACTGTGAACCCTCGCCCGGCTGTGTGCGAGGGCCGCTACCCTTGCCAACTACCGGTGAGGGTTTCACAGCCCTTTTCCAGAGCTGGTAAGCACTTGCAAGCCCTCAGCCAGTCGCAGTGAGGGTCACTCGAGAAATCTGTGAGCTGCCATCAATATGCTAACCAATAGATTCTTTGCTCAATACATATAGATAAGTTTGAGACGGTACAACCAAACTTTCTTTTAGGGGGCATTGAAATGTTGAGGACAAAGTTGTATTCTTAAGTTGTTACAAGTCCCTCCCGTGCATTGCATGGCTAGTTTTGAATTAAAAAAATCAGAAATTTATTGTCAATAAGTTATGTTGAATAATGCATGTTCTCTTTTTTATGCAAATTCGACCATGCTGTGGTAATTATTGTCTCTCTCCATTCCATTTTCTTGTGATCACAATGTAACTCAGATTACTAGCATTTGGAAATTTTGACTAAAGCTACCTTTATTCCAAATTGCGATGTCAATGAGATTGTAAAATAATACTCTTAGGGTGGGTGAGAAGATATAGCAAGCAGAGTTGTACATCCTCAATTAAATTATCCTAGAAAAGACGTCGCAAATAGAACCGTAGCAAAGGAAAAGCAAAGATTGCTGTCAAATGCAATGTAGATCAAGTGAACAGGACAAGTAAGAAAACTTACCGGGTATTCTTTTTCGTTTAATCAACCAAACGATAGCCAAAACACCAAAGAGAAGTACAAAGAAGCTTGAAACTGATGTAACAACTGGAACGAGGATGTTTTCTTGTTTCTTCTTCCGGGGGCAATGATCAGCTTGGCAAAGATTCACGTTTCCTGTCAAACTGCATCAAATAATGAAGGAGCTGAACTTAAATTCCTGTGAACATTGCCATGTGGCGATGACAAGTTGGCCTTATTATTTGTTTTTAAATCACATTAAAAAAACAAAAACAAAAAAACGAACAAAAAAATTTGTTGATAGTCTTTCCACCCTATAGAAGTTGCATACGAGAAAGAGAGAGAGAGAACCTCATGTTTAAAGTATTGTCCATAACCCTTTTCTTAAGAGCTTCAGGAACCGACCCACTCAGGTTGTTTCCACTTAGATTTCTGCAAATATAGCCATATTATTAGAGGTTTGTCCACTTTAAATCTTTTGCTGCTTCACTTTGCCACATTAACTTACAGATATCTAAGATCTTGTAATTCGGCCAGAGTTTCTGGTATTGCTCCTGTAAGCTGATTGTTGGACAAATCTCTGGAAAAGACCAAGTTTAGAACACCTAATATCAAGTTAACCAACTCCATAGCCAAAAGCAGGATGTTTCCACACATTAGGGCAATATTTCAACAGGCTGTGTCTCCCAAAACACAACCTTAGTCATTCAGTCATGAGTTGACTACCTGGGGTTACTTAATCAAGGGAGATGTGCAGACATAACTAAATCAACCATGGTAATACTTACAAATATTCCATTGTCGATAGATGTGAAAGTGATGAGATTATTTCGCCCGTCAAATTGCCAGAGCTCAATATCCTGACCATCATAGATCAAAAGAGAGAACCTGTCATTGCCATCTTCATAAAGACAACCGTTTTGGTACAATAAAGGAAAGTTTGTGCAATCAATTCTTCAGAATGAAAGTATTTTAAGTCCTCCTAATGTAAATGTTTTAGGCACAAGAGACCATTCATAATCGTCAATTTCATTCCTTGCATGAATCTCACTAATTCCTTGTTCCACAATTTATGGTTATTATCGGACCTAGAGTACATAAAAATTATCTTTGGAAGACCTAATACTTGCTCATACACAATGCAATTCAGAAAACTTGCGTCAAAACTAGGCTATTAGTAACAAAAAGTTGCACGAGCAAGATAACTCTACATTGGAGAAGAAGAAAGCATCTTTTGTCATTCAGAGAGTATATAACTTGCATGACCCACCCAGTCTATATGGAACAATCCCCCAAAGAATTACTTAAGATGGTAACTATCTGGGGTGGTGTCAACTTAGGAGTCAGTTTGAGCTCTCCAATAGCATGTGAGGCTCAGGGTGCCAAACCCCTCCCCCCCTTCTAAAACACCGAAGTTCCATCATGCCCCCATAGCCTAGCAGCACTCTCACCCCTTTCAGTGTGTGAATTGATCCATTCCTGGCCCCTTCTCATTCTTAGAAGCCCCACAAATGCCTTAGCAATCAATCTCCGCCATCGTCAAATCAAGGTGCGGTAGATCCTATTTTGTACCAAAATTGGCACACAAGATGAGTACTCTATCACCAGTTTGTAATATTCTAAAATGGTAATAACGTCTTGTAACATCCTGGCCAAATACATCTGGACGAAACCCAAAATGGCTACTCAAGATTGTGACTTTAGTGGGTAGGTGTCAAATTTTGAGTTACTTCATGTGCTCTGTCCCACCTTGTGTGGGAATTTGGGGTCACATAACTGCAATCAAACAGACTCTAAGAACTTTACGAAGGCATAACAATATTCTCAGTCCATATGAGAATTCACGTCGAAATGTTGCATTCACCCTAAATGTTCTTTCTCCTTGATAAATAGAACTCCCAGTTTTCATGACAAATGAGGAAGGTTTCACCTAGAAAACCAGTATTACGTAAAAAAAAACAATGTTAGGGGACTCACAGCGATATAATCCTTGGAGGGTCTCCGTAGCTACAATTTAAACCATCCCATGTGTCGTTTCTTGGTACACATGGATCACCTTGCCAGCTTTCTCTCTTAATTTGATATGTATCTTTGATGGCGTTGATAGCTTTCACTGTGATTTAAATCACAAAAACAATCTATCATTTAAAGCGAAGGACAGAGATGCAAAATGTGGTTGCATTCACGTGTGAGTTATACAGACTTTCAGATTTCAAAAGACTCGTAACATTTCAGTGCTTCAGCTTGAAGAGACATTTCAGCAGTTACCAAACAAAAAGTAGCCATTGCAATGAACTAAGCAGATAGCAGAGTAATAGTTAGCCACACCCGTTGATCCCAACAAAATCAGAGTTCACGAATGGCATAAAGACCCACAGTGGAGACCAGTATACTTAGGATTCCTTAAATCTTACTTATTGACAATTGAACATCTATCTAATTATTACGGATGTCGATTGTAGCACAACTGTACAAAGTGTATGTAGACAATAAAAACATGTAGAACACTAAAAGCTTACCATCATCTTGTGCTGTGGGTACATTTGGAAGATCACTGACGGCATAGATCTCCACAGCATTGAGAATTGGTGGATTTCCAGACTTATCCGTCGATGCAAATGAGAAGGTGATTTTCGACCCACTCATTGGAGTGGAAACTACAACCACTGGCTTTAAGTACTCGAGGGTCACCGTCTTCACGAATTGATTATCATTCGTGGAAATCGTCAACTCACTCTGCAAGCCTTTAGTCAATCTCTCGATCTCCATAAAATGAAAGTACGCGACCCATTTCGTTGCGGAGCGTGAAGTGTCCCACCATATATCCATGGGAAAGCTGGCATTCTTTGCTGTTTGAGCGGTCTGAAGAACTTCCTCGGGAATCTTAAACTTATACGCATCATTGTTGTCGAATAAATCAATGGCAGATGCGGTGTTTAGTGTGAGAAAGGCATCATAGTTTAGAGGTGCCCAGATCCGATCGTAAACATCATCAGGGTGCCTGTGAGAGGCATTTCCACAAACAATTTAAGAGCAAACAATCAAGCAATTGACTGAGTGACTAGCAAATGCCAATTCATATGGATATGCTACTGAAACATTGAAGCTACTAAATATTCAACACATTACTAGTGAAAAACCGATGCGTTGGTTGGGTTTCCAAAATCAAAACATCTCACTTGTGATTCAATGCAAAACTTAAAATTTACAATATGATTCGCAGTCAATAATATTCGTTGAGAGAAGTTAAATTGCCACGGACTTGTAACACGTTGTCTGTAGATACAATACATCAGTTTCATATAGTTCCACTTACGTAATTGAACTAAAATTTTCATTGGTTTTTAAGCATTTCCTAGAATGATTGTTTTAAGACCAAAAAGGCTTTGGATTGGGTTAGGACTAATCTAATTCGCTACTGGAATATTTCCAAGATCTAGATGGACTGTAAGAACTTCGGAATAACAACAAATATTAATCATGTATTTCATGTCAAATGAGTATTACAACTAACCTCATATCAATATATGTTGTTAACAGGTGTCCTAGAGGCATTAGTTAAAACCAATAAAATTACTAAAAACACTTACTGATATGTTTTGAAAATTGAAAAATTAACATATTTCAAGAAAGTAAAATACTTTAAATTGAGATGTTCATATTTTTAAACTATAATTAACAACCATTACCAAGTGTCCTGGGAGCACTCTTTAATATATGTGTGTAGGTACGCGCGTGAGCTCATGGGTGAAGTTCCCTCATCATGAGCAGACATCAAGTTCTATTATATGTATGACATCATTTGCACTTTGCGGGGATTGTTATGCGGGGATTGTTATACATATTTATAATAAAACCATATATACACATTTAAGAAAAAAGGAAATATCGCATTAACATATTAATTATTTGAGATTTTAATGTTGACATAACAATAATCATTTCGAGCAACTTATTATATGAATTAGTCAACACGATATTTTGACCTATTGTAATTCGTTTGTTCAAACTATGTCTCAAGTACACGTAACTTATGTAACTTTATCTAATAAACGCACTTGTATACTAATAAAAAAATTGTGTCAACATTGGGCCAATTCCATAAAAAAGCACGAACTTTAGGTGTTGTCCCAAATCTGCGCGAACTTTATTTTGTCTTAAAAAAGCACGAACTTTAGGGGTTGTCCCAAATCGGCCCGAACTTTATTTTGTCTCAAAAAAAAAGCACGAACTTTAGATGTTGTCCCAAATCTGGCCTAAACTTTATTTGAGACAAAATAAAGTAATTCTATTACAAATAAGCTTTACATCTCTATTTAACTACAAGATGCACACGCTTTTAATATCTCACTTTAAGGCAATGTAATCTTCTGCTTTCAACCCAGCTTCTGACAGTGCAAACAGTTTGCCAATTGTTAATTGATTTAAGGGCCCTAGTTATGTGCCTCGTCCCCTGGAACTGAAGCTGCCGAATTATTTTTCCCATGAGAATCATCTGTAAAGTTCACCTCATTGGAAGGCAAACTTAAATTTAACACTTACTCCAAACACTCGAATGCAGCATCATTTTGCTGTGTTGGATATTGTTGCTGATGTGGAAATGCCATGTTGGATGACTGTGGAATAAGGGTTAATGGATGGCCAAATTTGGGACACAAGTGAAAATTTATATCTTTTTTTTTAGACAAAATAAATTTCGGGCCAGATTTGGGACAATACTTAAAGTTCATGCTTTTTTTGAGACAAAATAAAGTTCGGGCCAGATTTGGGATAACACCTAAAGTTCGTGCTTTTTTTTTAGACAAAATAAAGTTCGGGCCAGATTTGGGATAACACCTAAAGTTCGTGCTTTTTTATGGAATTAGCCCTTTCACGTAACTTATGTAACTTTATCTAATAAACGCACTTGTATACTAATAAAAAAATTGTGTCAACATTAGGTAGAAAACTTCTTTCATGCAAAAGAGGCATAATTATAATAAAGAAACGACGAAGAGAGTGGAAGGGAGAGAGACAAGAGTAATAAATAAGCAGAAAAAATGAGTGAAAAGTGCATATACATACATATATATATATATATATGACTTTCTTTGATACAATTGAGATCTACTCCAAATGGTTTAGTAGTATCTCCTACTAAAATAGCATTCTTCCAAACCAAAATTAGATTCCTAGATCATTATATCAATTTAGGTACCCTAATTGCCATAGAAAGATCCATCTCTTTTACTAATAAATTCCCGGATGAGATTAAAGACAAAACTCAGTTATAAAGATTATTACATAGTCTCAATTATATTCTAGATTTCTTCCCTAATATAAAGGTTCTATGCAAACCTTTACACCAAGGGTTACAAAAAAATCCTCCACCATTGACGTCAATCCATACAAACATTGTCAAATAAATAAAGACCCATGTTAAGGAAATACCATACTTACATTTAGCCGGTCCATCTACTTTTAAAATAATTGAAACAAATGTTTTAGAAATAGGATATGGTGGTATTCTTAAAAAGGTATCCTTTCATGATCAATCCCTTACAATTTAGAATCTTATATGTCAACCGTAAAGGCAATGTTATCTTATATTTAGTAGGAAAAGTGCACACGCATTACATGTATTTAAAGCAATTAAGCGCATAAAAGTGGAACGAAAGAAGTATTCCAGCATTTGAATTTTTTTATAAGGTTGTTCGTAAAATAGAAAGGATTTATATTTTAAATTCAAAATACGGAGAGATAACATAATTTGTTTATTTATAGTATATATCCAAAATCATGGAAAAGAAAATAAGGATTGTGATTTCTTAAATGTGGGGAGTCTTCTTCTATAAATATGTATGTATGTATGTATACATACATACATATACATATATATACATATATGTGTGTGTGTGTGTGTGTGTGTATGTATATATATGTATATATATGTATGTTTGCTGATTGAAAGACGCTAAAAAAAATACAAAAATTAGTAGCTGCTAAACCCCATGCTATGCAAATACTACAAAGGAAAAAATTATTTTGACTTTAGTAGATAATACATGTACAACCATTACACTAAACTAAATATGTACCATTATGAAAATAACACTTTATTAGATTAGTATGTGACTAAGAAAAAATTAAAATCATGCATGCCTGGTAGTACGAAGGTAGGGAATATAATTACATTTGTTGACATGACAATCTACCAATAATAAGTTAATTTCCTTATATTGCAAAATTTCCAATTTATTATTGTTGTAATAAATTGAAAATTTTGAATTAAACTATCAATGCTGCCCGAATAATTGTTCCTCAACCACATCATATGACGGCAAGTTTTATTTAAAAACAATATTCAACTCTAAGCTTGATTCGGATTATAATTGGAAGATTTCAAATGATTTTAATTTATTTTATGCTTGGAACAAATGGCTTTTCTATTTCTCTTCTTGAATTTTGTAAACATTTAGTGATTTTTTTTTTTTTTTTTGTAATCTTTGACATCTAATATCATTGTTTTCAATTATCTTTATTGATTATCTTGAATTTTGTTTTGCTTTGTAATTTGTCGATATTTCATGGCCTTTTCTTTTTTTTGCTCAATTTTGTCTTCTTGTGTACATGTGATATATCTCCTAACCTGATGGCCTTTTTGGTCTTTCACCCTTTTGACTTTGGCGTGAACTTGATCCGTGTGCAATATTGCAAAATTCGATTGAAAAAACAAAAAGAAATGGAATCCTCTCTTTGCTGTGATTACTATACATTTGTATCTCAAAAATTAATTGATCACCTGATGGAAGAGTTCAAGCTTCGTCCGATGTCACGCCGCCATAGGAGTCGCAATAATCCAGATCCCACTCCATAGAAGTCATCTTCCAAAGTTCTTAGTTCCAATGCCGAAATGAAGGGCACTCCGTTGCCGGTATTCACAAGGCACACTTGTATATAATCTGCCTTGGACAAGTACAAGATTTCTTCATAATAAAAATTCGAAGAGTTCACCGTGGCCCAATAATTAACGTCGATGTACAGGTCGAATGAAGGCGTTTTATTCCTCATATCATAGTTCCCATACCAAAATGTTGCTCTAATCAGATAGGTGATGTTGTTGCCTCGGTCTGGTCTTAAAGTGTAACAGTTCCTCTTTCCGTCGGGAAAACTCCTTAAATTCCTCCCATACTGCAACTTAGGGTCATATATATTCTCCGTGGATACCTGCATGCTCTTTCCGGAGTCTATGAACTCTTCATCCGTTGAATATATTGCTTTGACATCATTGTCAAGGTATTCATTAGATGCTCCACAATCGATGCTGATAAAACCTTGTAAGTTTGATAGAAAAAAAGAAAAACTTGATGAAATGGACCAATGATGTTTCTATCGGATTATTGGAAAAATTAAATCTTGATCATTCACTTGACGCCAGATCAAACGAGGATGAACATAAATGATAGACCATTTTGTTTCGTTAAAAGGTCATAATTGATGGATGGCCATAGACAGTAAAATGGCCGACAATTCTTGACGCCACTGGGATTTGTTTAAAAAGTCCTAAATCAATTGTATTTTTACAAATTCAGTTATAAACCTTTCAATTTTACTAATTGAATTATAAACATTTTCACTTCTTACCAATGAAGTCAATCCAGCTAATTTTGATAGGAAATCATTGACATAAACACCAACGATGCTACATAGACTGCTTTGGCGTTAACATGGATAATTTTAATAAAATTTAAATTTTTTTGAATTTTTTTCTCTTTTTCTCTTTTCTCTTTTTTTTCTTTATTTCTTTCCTTTTTGCTTCTTCTTCCTTTTGCCGATGACCGGCCATCAAAGCCCGACTATTGGCTATGCCAAGCCAATTGACCTCACATGTTATAGGCGAGGTAAGGCCGGACGAGGGCGAGCCCTAGCAAGGCTCGCCCTCGCCTAGGCGAGACCTAGCAAGGTCGGCCTCACCCAAGCCAGATCTAGCAAGGCCGGCCCTTGCTCAGGCCAGGGCGGCCTTACCAAGTGTTAGTTGGGCGAAGGCAACACCGAGTGAGGCTACCCTAGCCAAGGCGAGGGCCGATCGTTGCTAGGCCTCGCCTGGGCAGGTGAGTCTTAGTGAGGGCTCCATTGCCTAGGCTAAATCCGGCGAGGCCGCCCCTCCCGATGAGGCCACGCCGGCCTGGCAAGGCCAACCCTCACCAGGCCTTACCTAGGCGAGGGCTCCCCTCACCGAGGGTTGTCGCCAAGCCTCATCTGTGGTGGGCAAGGCCAGTCGGCTTGGCATGGCTGGCGGTCGGCCACCAACGAAAGGAAGAAGAAGAAGAAAAAAAAAAAAAAAGAGAAAAAATAATAAAATTTTCAAAAATATTAAAATATTATTAAAAATTGTCTACATCGTGTCGATAGTCCTATGTAGCACCGCCTGCTTCCACGTTAGCGATTTCCAACTAAAATTTATCGGATGTACTCAATTGGTAAGAAGTAAAAAGGTTTATAACTCAATTAGCAAAATTGAAAGGTTTATGACTGAATTGGCAAAAGTATAATAGGTGTAAAACTTTTGGACAATTTTCCCGATGTCATGGATGGGGACAACAACATTATACAAAATTTAAATCGCAAGACAAAAAATTATCATGCTGTGTTGGGGAGAAAGGGGAGAAGAAGTTTGCGGGAGAGAGAGAGAGAGAGGTACCTGGAATTTGTTGGGCTTGAACCGAAAGAACTAGTGCTGAAGCTAAAGAAGCAAGCAACGCAAACGAGAAAGCTGGAATCGATCTTGCCATTGTCATCGAGCTGTGGAGATTTTGGAAGAGAGAAGTGTGAGGAAGATATGCATGAACGCCTTATATTTATAGCGTGAGCTCTCCATACAACGATTTTACTTCATCTTAATAGCTATAGTACATTTAGTTGGAAAAAGTTATCTTGTATCCTGATATTCCTTTTGTGCATTTTGTATTGTCATAAGATTGTGTAAGAATATTTAAATATTAGATTCACATTCATGTAATGATTTAAATTTTTAGAGTAATTTACCGTAATTCCACAAAATTTTAGATAATATTAGAATAAGAGATCCCAAATTCAAATTTTTCGATGTCTCTTAGTTACCTCTCGAATCATATATTTTTGTGTTTAACAAATGATAATTGTCGAAAATTAGTTTCTTCTTTTATTGAAAATTCTAAGAGGAAAAATAACACGCGATCCCATGTGGTGCTTGGTCGTCCGCACATTAGTCTCATCTTGAATTTCCTTCGGCTTACAATTGTAGACTGAGTCTACGGCACAAGAAGACCAAGACTTGCTGCTGGGTCTTCGTCCGCATATGTATCCAGGTCTGAAGTCAATAGACAGCTTCTGATTGATGGACCATAGGTAAATTCGAAAGGACATATCATGTCACGCTATTTTCTTTTACACATATCATTATCACAATACACCATGAAATTCTATTTTATTTTTCAGCATATGGCATGGCCAGAAATAATTGATTACGACGATGTTTCCAGGGTTACCGAGAATTTCTAGCTCCGAAATTATTACCCGTCATCATCTCCAACAACCACCGAATGAACCTCTATGTATTGGTTGGTCCACCTTTGCTTGCCATTAGTCATCACCGTGTTACATGTGCTAGTCAATATCATCCTCACCACCCCCCCCCCAAAAAAAAAAAAAAAAAAAAAAAAAAAGCTTAAGAAAATTGGATAATCGGCAAAACGTAAGTCGTACGGTGCTTTCAATGAAAATAAAAGGGAAAATCATCAAAAAAAGTCATAAATCTATTGTAATTATACCGATTCAGTTATAAATTTATTTTTTTGGTCAATTGAGTTATAAATCTTTTGCAATTATGTCAATTCAATCCATTTGATCAAATTTGGTTGGCAAGCTGTGATGTGGATGCCGGCCGATGCTAGTGGACAATTTTTTCATATTATTTTTCCAATTTTTTAATCTTTTCTTTTTTTTTCTTTTTTTTTTTCTCTCTTTTTTTTTCTCTCCTCCCTCCTTCTTCAAGTGACCAGATAGAGGGGAGGGCCAGTCACCACACTGAGGGCTCTCCCTATCATCTAGTGAGGGTTGCTTAGCCACCGATGAGGCAAGCCCTCTCCGAATCTGGCAAGGGCAAGCCCCCTCGCTGAATCCACTGATGAGGGATTGGTGAGCTCGCCCTCACCCAAATCCAATGAGAGTTCGCCTCACCATCGCTAGGCGAGGTCGAGCTCACCCACACCCAATGACGGCAAGGCCCTCACCTAGCGACAATGAGGCGAACCCTCATCAAATCTGGGCAAGGGCAAGCTTGTCTCGCCAGTGGCTAGGCGAGCTCGCCCTCACCCAAATTCAGTGAGGGCTCTCCCAATAATGGTGAGGGCTCTCCTTGATAGTGGCTAGGCGAGCTCGCCCTCACCCAAATTTGGCAAGGGCCCGCCCAGCGATGGCAAGGGCTCGCCTCGCTAGTGGCTAGGTGGCAAGGCGAACTCGCCCTCAATCCGACCTAGCCAACCACCTCAATCCGACGACCAACTCTCCCCTATGGCTGATTGTTGGAAGAGAGAGAGAGAGAGAGAGAGAGGGGAAAAATGAAAATATTAAAAATTCAAAAAATAAATTAATGTTAAAAAATTGTCCGTTGGCGTTGGCTGGAGTCCATGTCAATGCCGACCAACTAAATTTATTTGGATGGATTGAATTGACATAATTGCAAAAGGTTTAGGACTCAATTGGCCAAAAAAAATAAGTTTATGACTGAATCGGTATAATTGCAATAAATTTAGGACTTTTTGTTAAGTTTCTCAAAAATAAAATTTCAAAAGAAATCCATAAGAAATATGAGATAAGTCTATTGGAAATCTTAAAATTTGTTATGAAAATACGATTGAGTCCTTAAACTTAAGAAAAGTGTAATGAAATCCTAAAACTTATCAAATTGGTGCAATCGATTCCTTTCATTAATTTCGTTCAATTTGGTTAATAGAAAATGTCGATATGGTTTTTGTTATTATTTTTCTCTTTTTACGTGGCAATGACAGGGCTAAAATATGAAGCATAAGGCTAGAACGAACATTAGGTGCAAATCTAATTTTCAATCCAAATTTTGTATAAATTAATTTAAATGATTAGCTAAATTTTATAAATAAATAAATAAGTTATTAACAAGCCCTCGCTACCTCACCATTGCCACCCCTTCTCGGCGATGATAGGGCGGTGACAACTGTCGCCTGATTTTTTCCCTTTCTTTTAAGTTAACTTATTTTTAAATATAATCTAAATAAAAATTCTATTAAAAGATCAAATTAGAGTCGATGTCATCGTTTTAGACACATCGTCATCACAGAAGATAGAGAAAATAATAAATAAATAAATAAAAACCACATCACTATTTTTTCATTAGTCAAATTGGACGTAATTAACGGAAAGACTTAATTGCATCAATTTGACAAATGTTAGGACTTGATTTTAATTTTTGTAAGTTGAGAGACTCAATTACACATTTCATAACAAAATTATTATTTAAATAATAAAAAAAAAGGACCTTCTATAAGTGACGTGTGGGCAAATTCACTCCACCTTAATAATTGAAAGTGAAAAAGCCTGCCTATCCTTGATAGCCATTCCCCCGCGGCTTGATTTTTCCCACGTAATTGCCGTAGATGAAACGCTGCCCCGACAAGGTATCTCTTGGTCTTGGTCGGCAGAGGTCTTGAGGATGTAACACTTCTTCTACCTTCGGGGAAATTTCTCAGTCGTGGCGACGTTACAAGTATGAAAACTACGATAGAGAAAATTCCAGCCGCGGGAACGACAATCAAGGAGAGCGAGGTTGACTATTACCAGTATTACGAGAAAAAAAGCTGTAACATCCCACAAAATTGATTAACCTGATTGATACTTGGCTTGAACAAGAGCTGCAAAAAGACAAAAGCACACTATGCAACCCATAAAGGAAAATGCTTGGTCTTCGCCCAGACGTTTGGCCTACGGAGTTGACGGGTGAAGGTCCAATACTTGCATCTTACCCCCAAAACATTAGCGCCTACCGGCTCTCTTCATTTGTTGGTATGAATGATATATTTTCTGCACTCTATGTCCCATCTTTTATCATCTTATTGTTTTTATTGATCTCTCATTCTCATTCTAGTATCAAATTGGAAATATAAGAATGGCATGCGCGATCCGCACAATGGGGAGGCTACCATATGGTTTTCTGTTCTTTCCATTCAATGAAAGACGAAGATGAGAAGTGTATAGAGGATTAGGGGTGAGCGGTTCCCGGTTCCGGTTCGGTTCCGTCTAGAACCTGGAACCTACCCTCCGGCAGTTCCTCATTTTTTGGAACCCTGAACCTCACCCGTCGGAACAAAGAACCTGGAACCTACCCTGTCACAGGTTCTGGGGTCGGTTCCAGGTTCCTACAGGTTCTTTTTTTTTTTTTTTGTCTCATTTTTTGGTTTCATTTTCAGGGTAAACTATGCAACAATTGCTCAGTCCAACCATTATGTAAGATCTAAAGGAAAAGCTGTGTCTAATGTTCTAAGCCAGCATTGTGATATTCCAAAACACTCTTAAGTTTACAAGCAAACTTAGTTTTGCTATATCAAACTAATAAAAAGTACCAACAGCATACCTAAAAAATTCAGATGTTGAACACACATCCATCTCCTTCTCCGGCAAATCCAATTGTAAGCATTTGGGGACTTCACAGCTGCAGTCCCCACTTCTATTTGGCGATGCCAGGTCCTACCTTTGCACCACATTGAGCACGAATCCATCAGGAACCCTTTCTGATTGTCTTCCCAACCATCTGCAGTGAAAAATTAATTACTAGTTAATATACAAGCTATACAGATCAGGTGCCAGCCAAACAAAAAAAAAAGGAATATAAATTAGCTTGTAAAGTACATTACTCACTAATAAATAAAAGCATAATGGTGATTGGTATCAAAGTGTGTTTCATTTTAACTCAAGATAACACGTATAACAACGTCAGAAATGTCCATATGCTTTCAAAAGTGAAGAAGCTAAAGCCATCATTTAAAAAAGGTGTACTCAGCTGCAGGCATGTATGAAAATAAATATATACCGCCGGGAAAAAGAGAGAATGATAAACAGAGGACAGACAAAGCATAGCCATAGTCGGACACAGACGTCTAGAAGACAAGAAAGTGGAAAATGAAGTACCTTTACAAAATGCTGTTAGAATTTCATAAACACCGAAACAAGCTCCTAGACCAAATGTTCTCCCGGCGTCAGCCATTCAAAGCCACTGTAAAGACCTACAATTCAAGAGTAATAGTAGAATCAACAACTACTAATCATGTCTATGAATATTCAATAGTTATTGTCCAAAAATAATCTGAATAAAGCACTTCATCTTCCTTAGCACATGCAGTCAACTAAATAGGAGGAGCAACAATTCTCAAGCAACTTGCCATATATTGGGACGGACACTCCTTTCCACCAGTAGAATATCAACCGCCACTTCCATCATGCAGAAGGGTCTTGAGTAAACATATAATCTCGTCAAAGAGCAAGCAGAAGTTGCATACTCCAGAAACAAAAAGGTTTTTCCACAAGAGGAATTTTTTGTGTGGGAAGTCTTCAATTTTTACAGCATTTTGTACATGATTTATTTTGAATAAGCAAAGTTCTCAGGGAATCGAAGGAATGGACTTTAACAGAGCTACTTCCTCAGTCTTCTTTTCCATTCTTTTCCCTTTTAGGCCAGAAATGGCTAACCAGTTCAACACCCCATAAATGGACCACGGATGTTATAACTTTGAACAGGAGCACAGGATGTACTTTACCAATTCCTATCTATGTTCTAACGAACTGGAGAAAAAAAAATCGAATAAATATAAAGTAAATGGACTGCAAAAATGGTTGCATTTCCAAATTACCTCCTAAACCTCCGGACAAAGCCCGAACTCTTTCCACAGCCTGCGCCGGAGTCAACTGCTTAGTTGAGCCAGAACCAAGCTGCTTTGCACACGCACAGAGTCAAGCACCATGGAAATCCGAAATTCCTACAATTCAGAGGGGAAAGAAGAAAACAAAAGGGCATCAACAAACCAACCTGGATAAGGGTCTTGATGGTACCAACAGCGGCACGGACGGAAACCCACGGCCAAGGGAGGAAGAGCTCGATTCTGGCGGAGGCGGTGGCGGTTTGGAGCAATGACGGCCCGGACGGCCGAGCGAGCAGCGGCAAGGGGTGGTCGCGGTGGCTTGGGGACGGCGGCGGTGGCTCACGGCAGCGAGGGGCGGCGCGGATGGCGCGACAACTCGTCAAGCCCAACGGCGAGACGGCTCGTCGGACGAGCGGTGGGTGGTGGTGGTTCGGTGGCCAAGAGGCGGTGGTGAGTAGGGCGTAGGGCGGCGATGTGGTGGTGGGTGAAGCAACAACCAGAGAGAAGAAGGAAGAAGAAGAAGAAGAAGAAGAGGAGAAGGAGGGTGGGGTTCGGCCGAGAGAGGGGGAAAGAGAAGAGAAAGAGAGAGAGAAGAAAAGAAAAAAAGTAGGGGGCAGGAAGTGACGTGAGGAGAGGAAAAAGGGGAGAAAAGAAAGAGAGAGAGAGAAAAAGAAAGGAGAAGGGGGAAGAATAGGCGGGAGGGAGGGAAATCACGTGTGGGGGGGGGAGATTTTTTTTTTTTTTTTTTTAAATTCTGACCGGTTCCGGTTCCCAGAAAAAGGGAACCGGGAACCGGAACCGGTCTCTTAAGAACCGGGAACCGAACCGGACCCTCCGGTTCGGTTCTCCGGTTCCCGGTTCTACCCGGGAACCGTGCTCACCCCTATAGAGGATGCATATGCCTTTGAATATAATTTGTTAAGCCTTTGGTGTTTCCTCAGGAGACGCGACCGTACATCTCTCTGATTATATTGACCAAATCCGGATGGTGATCCATATGTTTAGGGAAAGTTTCAGATTTTGCGTTGCAAAAAATGCTACATACTCTGAGAACTCTCACTATACTTTTTTTTACAGGGTGAATTGACTAGCTTTGCTCAGGTCTTTATCTAAATCTACAACCTTAAATATAGATGTCATGTCGGGATGGTTCCAGGCTGAAACTGGCATTTAGCAGGGAAAGAAGATACTCCATCAGCCCCTTTTTCATGACCGCATCATTTTGTTTGGGGTATTCGTGTCGACTCGATCTAGCTCGAAGTACATTAACATATACTGTAAAAGAGATGTGTTAAGGGATGAACTTCCAAGACTCGTGGAAACTAGCAACTTGACTGTCAAATTGTGGCTATCTCATCAGCTGAAATCCCAAGCCGACTATGCATCTGAAATACAAGCCGATGTGATCATCATTCCGAAAACGATAATGAACACTAACTTCTGGACACCGTTCCGAAACTATCTGCGCAGAATGTACGCATCAGGGAGACCTATTCTATGGCTTAGCCGCTATTTACTACTTCAAACACTGAGCTGAAAACCGGGACCACCGTAAGAGAAATTGACTCCATATTAAGCAATCTTACCCATGATCTGCAAATCATAGCATTCAGGGTTCGTCACCATCCATATGGCATTATCGGCTTCTCTGTTCACCAAATTGGCATCAGCATAATGAATGTTGTGGAAACAAAACGATTTCCCGAATCCTTCATAACGAAAGTGGTCGCTCCCCATTTGCGTTGCCGTTTGATGACCATCAGTTTCCATGTTGACTATCTCTCCGCCCCAAGTAACCCCATTAGCACTTGTGCTTAGAGAAGTAAAGATTTCTTTGCGCCAATATCCTATGTCGACATTCACCAATCGACGCTGCCAATGTCCAGTAACTGAATCTTGGGACATCTTGTAAGAAGACAAATAGACTCATTACATACAAGTTTGCATCACCCATAGTTAAATTATGCCTTTTAATTCTTATAACTGACAGCATCATACGATCTATTATGACAAGAAAACTAGATTGAGAACACAAAAGAGGCAATCACTAGGGGTCGCCCAAGTGGCCACTCTTTCCATTTGGGAAGGGTTCTCAGGAGGCTAGGGTGGGAACGCATGAGTGAGAAAATAAGACTTCGCAACCTGCGTACAGCACATAACACACACAGTGGCTTGTAAAATAGATATAGGATAAGCTATTATTTCCATAAATGGACAATTTCCGTTACCAGGGTTATAGACATAGTATTGATTCCCGTTGCAGCTGGACACAGGTTGCACCAGAAATCAAAAGTAATTTTGCGGTCCACTTGTACCAATCCTAGGCAGCCAAGATTAAAGCAACCGGTCTTTTAGCAGTTATCACTCTGAAAATAATCCTGAATAAGCATGTCAATTGTCAGCCATTTGATCCTGACTCTCATGAGAATCTCAGACATAATAGAAGACACAGGAGAACTCACGGTCCAGAATACGAATGACTTAGTCTGCTTGCCAAAATTATCCAAGTTACTGACTTGAAACCAAAAAGAGAGAACCTTTAATTTTCTCTGGGCACTTCTAGAACGCAAATAATGCAGATACAGCTTTTATTATGTACTCAGCGTCTATCCAACCTCCATAGTATTCAGATTCTCGTTGTGCTCCGCCACAACCCACATTTGAGAGAAACTACCTTCGTTGTCTAATCCTCTGGGATTCCACACGTTGCCATACGTATGTGCGCCAAGCTAGGGCTCTTGGGCGAACTGTTCCATATAATTTTACATCATATACATTAGGTAGTCCGCTGTAATATAATCAGAGCATCTCTGTGGTAAAAATGAACTCAAAGGTGACGGTCTTAAGAACATCTCTTTTCTCCAGATTGAACATACTTCATGACCAGCAGCTTGGATCGGGTCAAGTTGGCTTTGACTTCTTCATTTGTTGATCAAACAGATTGGCTCGTTTTCTTTATCGTTCTTTTGCTGGCTTTAATGGGGACCACTCCCTTCGGGGCACTCTTCATATTTCCACCAACCCTGACAGTTCGGATAATTCTGCCTCATTTCACTTCTGGCTTGAGTTGGGTTCCACCGTACAGTATCGACGATGAAAATTTCAGCTTTCGTTAGATCATCAGAGAAAAGAATACTGGAAAGTACTTACATGTCTAACCCTGAAAAAGACAGTCTCAGATTGGTCGAGTTCTTTTACATAATTATCACAATGGACAAATATCTGTACCTTCTGGCAAGTGTCAGACCAATGGTGCCTGTTCCACAGAATAGGTCTAGCACAATTTCTGAGCCATCTCCTCTAAGACCCGCACACTCCTCAATAAGTTAATAGAGAAACTCAGCCTGAAGTGCACCAGGTCTTAGAAATTTTCAAAGAGAAGAAAAAAAAAACACTAGGATTTTTTACAAGATAATGGAAGCTATGAGGAGTTAGCAATACACTGATCTGATCATGTGTTGATACCTGCCAAGTATTTGTCTGAAAAAAGGAATTGGCGGAAATTAGAGAAGTAAGCCCTCTCAATGTCTCTGTGATGGTAGATTTCCCATGCAAAGTGTATTACTCCTCTCCAGCAGATGTATTACCCACCGAAGTATTCACACTATTAACAACACTTACCTGCCATTTACAAATATAAACTAACTCGTATAAATTATCTTAAATAAATTATAAAAAAAAATTGCAATCACAAAAACTCGGCGCCAGAGGAAGGGCCACTGAGTGCTGTTCTAGCCTAATATTTATAATGAAAAAGAAAGAATGCAGAAGATAGTTGACTCTTGCTTGCAACAGACTATTATGCCACTAACTCAGTTTAGCATCTACTTAAGTATTTTAAAAAACGTGAATTATTTGATCTCTTTGAACTTCTTACATAAGTGAAAATGAAAATCCAAACCATTCAAAGAAAAGAAATCCCGATGACAGAAATATGCAGAACCATTATCACTGGATATATATTTTTTATTCGATCAAGACTGACCACCTGATACTCTTTAATGGAGACATTTATCCAGTGTGTTGGCCATGGTTTTTAGCAAACTGGATACTCTAAACATAATTCACCTGTGTTGGAAAGTTCCCCTACTCAACCTAATAAAAAAACGAAATGCTCATTAAATTAGCATAGAAGAGTTGGCCAACAAACCACTTCAGGGAAAGATGCAATTTTCTCTTCTAAGGGTTTCAGCAACTCGGGCTTGTAAGATGATGTCACGAAATTAACCATGACCTCCAGCTGACCAGTCTCAATGTCCTTGAACATATATGAACACTAATAAAGATAGGGAAGCCAAAACAAATTACCATACAGATATAAGGATTTTAACACAGCGAAACTGTTGAAAAAATTTTTGATACATATAATTCAGACAAATTCACTGAATTCCAGTTGCATTTCTGTGGAAACTAGAACCAACTTTTGCGCTTAAGGGAATTTCCATGGCATGCAGCTATCTAAATAACTAGATAATGGAAGAAAAACTATTGTTCATACCCACTTATAGACAGAAAAGAGAAACTTAATGAGAATTCGTTGCATTAATTGATTGTGTCGATTAATATAAGAAGAAAAATTGGGAAAAGGAATGTAAAATTAGGGTTGCAAGCAAACTGATCGCATCGCTCCTCTATCTTCCCAAAGGAAAAACATCTCTAAGATCTGTTCCTTGGATGCGAAAGAGAGCACTTGATCTCTCACTATCGAAAAAGCATACCATGCCTGAATCTAACTGTGGTTGCAAGTGAAGCATGGACAGTGTGTGATCTACCGATTCCTTTATTGGCAATCTCATTATTCATTGTCAATCAACCGTAAAACATTTATCTTTAAAAACTAACTATGCCATGCTTAGATCCTGGTCACAAACTATTACAAGTGGAAAAGTTTTTACACTACAGCCCCTACCTCCCAGTTCTAAGCATTAGATGCTTAAGAAATCCAGCATGAGAGTGGACATCATAAGGAGACAAACCTAGTTGGGGATCTCTCCAGCAGTCTTGTATAGCTGCAAGAACCTACGAGCAGAAATCAAAAAGGAAAGAAGTCTTTGAGCATTATATAAGGAGTCCTTAATTTTGTCTGTTTAATCGGCAAAACAAATCTCAACAGTTCAAAGCAAATAACCACATGAAGAGCAATTATTTTAGGAGGAGCTCAATCACAAAAGAGATGCAGCAACTGTAAACTTATATCTGGCAGCTACTTGAAAAAGAAAACATGCCCCCAGACGAGCATAGAAGGAAGATAAATTGCAAGGTCTACATGCATGTAAATGTCTCATTACGTGTAGAGCTGACGACTCCCTTCTGGCTAGAGTCATAAGTGGATTTAATTTGCCCCTTCTATGTTAGGCTGTGGCTTCTTTTTACTTTATATTCGATTCAACAGTAATGATTAATCATATAAAAAGAATCCATTTCAAAGTTCAACCATCTCCGTAGCATACCTTGTTAGCAGGGTCACTTTGTAGTAAGCACTTGTTGAGATTCAGGACCTTATCAAAGAAGCCTGGTGCATGCAGTCCCAAAGCATGGTTCTCAGTATCATCGCGATCCTCTTCAAACAACTCACGTGGCAACCATCTTTGAGAGCCAAATGAAAATCCCATCTGTTAAAGCAAAAAGTAATAGCGCCGTCAGAAGATCGTGCCAAGAACAAAGATTCACTCGGAGATGGAACAAAGTTTGTCACAGTCCTATGTGATCAAGATAATGATATTGCGCACATGGCGCAGTAACTTCATGCCAAAACTTGGAGCCCATAAACTTCGTAATTAGAAAAGAAACTGTATCACCCAACGACATTGTTGTGGTTCGAAAATTACACACGCACCAACAGAGCATGGCACGGTGATCCTTGAAGTCGAATTAAAGGTTGCATCAGCGGAACACAGCTCCCAATAGATGGGAAAATTAGGACAAGTCACAAGCAAGGAATCCCGATTTCATGAAAGTTACAGCTCAAGAAACAATATCTGATCATTTAGCCGACCCTGCTTAGTGAAAAGGCTTACACAATTTCTGGTTAGTTAAACACTGATTAGAATTCAGATGCCAACAAGACCAAAAAAACCAGTGCAGCATAATGAAAAGGGACAAGAAGGTGCAACATCCGCCGCCGACCTTGTTCCGCTAGTGGAACTGGATATCGCAGGGAACGATGGGCTTCATCATCGCGGGGAACTCCGGATCATTATCGGGAAATTCCCCGACGTGAACGATCAGCTCGCGGACCTGCTGCTCCTTGGCCCTGACCTGAGCCTCGTACAGCAAGTTCTGCGTCTTACACCCTCCGCAGTACGATGCATACTCGCAGGGGGCATCCACGACGTCCCGGTGCGGAGATATCGTCCTCAACTTGGTCACCTGCGCATTTCCGGACACGCCTCGCGGAGTTATGACTTCACGAAACTTTCCGAGTTGAATCCAGCGAGGTAGAAAGGGATGAAAAACAAAACCTCGGCGTAGCTGCCCTTCCTGCGGGTGACGCGGCCGACGAAGCGCTCGCCGGGGAGGGCGCGGTCGCAGAGGACGACGAAGCCGGTGCCGGAGACCTTGCAGACGCCCTTGCCCTTGTAGGCCAGGCTCTCGCACTCCAACTCGAGGGTCTGGTTCTTCCTGGGAAGTAGGAGGCAGAGCGAGCTTGCTGCGGAGGAGGAGGAGGAGGGGGTCTTCGAAGGAGGGGACGGAGGCGGCGGCGGCTGTGGTGGCGAAGCGGAGGCGGCGGAGGAGGGGGCGAGGGAAGAGAGCGGTCGGGATGAGTTTGAAGGAGTGAGCGGGGATGGCGGCGGCGGCGGCGGGGGTCGCCGGCATTGTGGGGAATGCGGTGATGGGAGAGACTGCGAAATGTTCGTTTTGTGGAGGGACGATGAATTGAGGAGGATAAAGGCATTTTCGGTAGTTCGTATGCCAGTTAAATGGGCGGGCTCGGGCTCGGGCTCGGGCTCGGGCTCGGGCCCGGGCTGGTGAAAATGCGAAGCCCGTTTAGAGAACCCCATTGGGCATCTCTAGTTAGTCTAATTAGTGCGTCTATTTCACGAAGAATGATCGATTTAGAAAATGATTTATTAAATGGTTGCTTATAAAAATAAACGACCGAAAAATGTCTCACAAAAATATTTAAACATGAATTCTTATCAATAAAAAAAATTCATTAACAAATTATAAGCGATATAAATGATTATTTTTAAGAAATTATTTTTCAAAACCATTCATTTTCAGTAAAGCAAATGGAGCCCTAGAAGGTGTTAACTAGAGATTATCAAGTAATAACGAAATAAAAAAAGGCATCGAGAATTTCTAGAGATTAAGCATCTTTATGCTTGAATATATTATCTTAACGAAGGAACTTGTTATGAGTAATTTTTCTTTTGGGAAATTAAAAACCTAACAAGAAAATAATGCGTATTGAGATTATCATGACTTTATAAATTAAGATCCCACGATCATAGTTAACAATTATTTAGCATTTAATAGTCATTAAAATTTAATTCAATGTTCAATATAATCCTTGGATTTTTAATGCATATGCAATTTTAATCATTGAAATGCATAAAAATATTCAATATTGATCATGAATTTGAATTAATAAAATAACAATATTGAATATTTTCATACAATTCAAGAACTAAATTGAACACGTAACAAAGTTTATGAATTATATTAAACAAAAAAAAAATCAATGACCACATTACACATTAAACTAAAGCTTTAGGATCATATTAAATAAATTTAAAGTTTATGAACCATATTATATATTGGGTAAAAATTAATGGATCATTTTTGTATAAAAATAGAAATGGAACATTCTAGGAAAAAGGGTTTAAAAAAAAAAAAAAAAAAAAACCCTTTTGGGACAGGAAAAGATATCAAGCTCCCAGCACATTCATGACTCGACTTGTCCCCACCGCGGACCAATCTAGGCAAAGCACCGCAAACCAGACGGCCAGCCCATTGGCGATTGAACCAATGGAGGGAGGGAAGAAGCCCAGGAATTTTCCTGAGAGAGAGAGGAGAGAGAGAGAGAAGTATCTGACAAGCAGCGAGAAAGAGTAAAGAAGTACCTGACAAGCAACGAGAACCGATCTAGGACAGGCTGTCTCTCTCTCTCTCTCTCTCTCTCTCTCTCTCTTTCTCTCTCTCTTCAGCTTCGTTTGACTTGACCCGTTAGCGCAACGTCCCTACAAGTTTCAAACTTAACCTCCTCGCTAGACGTCACGACCCGAACGGCACGCTTGCCAGGATCCACAGGGCACGGCCTCCCTCCGGTCAACTCAGCTGCTCGAGAACCGAAGCTGATCTTGGCTTTCTTCCACGGCCGCCGGTCCAAATCTTGATGATGCTCTGAAGATAAACACCCCGCTTGGTAACACAACCCGTGCCTCTTCCGCTTCCTCTTCTTGACCGTCTTCGCTACGCAAGATCGACCCAGAAGCTCGGATGATCAGATTTGAACGTTTCCGCGCGGTGGGCTTCTGATTTAGCCGAGACGGTTGTTGGGTTTTTCTTTTTTCCTCGTGGGAGAGTTAAAGCAGTCGTCTTTCTAATGGATTGTTTTTTGTTGTCTTGGAGCTCATGCTCGATTGCCCTTTTGTACAAATAGACATGATCCGTTGAAAGGTCTCGGTACAATAGATAGAACTGACCCAGAGAAACCAAAGATAGTTTGCAGGTATTAATCGATTGGAGATTGCTGCTTTTAGGAGCAAAAACTTGAACTTTTAGAGAGGGGATATATATATTTTCACAGGTGTTTCATGATCTCTTGGTTGAATTTTGACTGGAAATCAAGTCGAAAATGTACCAAAGGATAGCGGCTGTAGAGGAAGGAAAAGACCCTTCATCTATATTCAGGAATTACCAGCCTAGGGCATGTCCATGGAGGCTCCTCCACTATTTCTTGTTGTTTGTGCTAGTGGGTCTTGGATTGTTGATTTTAAGCATGAACATGATACGCTACTTCGGAGTCCAAGATCAACCTGTACGTAAGAGTAGCCCTTTCCTCTGCCTTGAAGAGCAATCTAGTATGGAGAGCAGGTTTAGCACCCCGTCAAGTTTGTTACATGCCATGAGCGATGAGGAGCTCTTTTGGAGGGCATCTTTCGTTCCTCTGATGAAGACGTTTCCATATAAGAGAGTTCCCAAGATTGCCTTCATGTTCTTGGTGAAGGGTCCATTGCCGTTTGCCCCTCTTTGGGAGAGGTTTTTCAAGGGGCATGAAGGGCTGTACTCGATCTACATGCACTCGCTACCTTCGTATGTTGCTGAATTCCCACCTTCATCAGTGTTCTATGAGCGACAAATCCCGAGCCAGGTATTGCAATTTTACTGTCTTCTGCCTTTGCTCGATGATAAACTGCAAATTTAAGCAACTTGACATCTATATTTATATGCTTCATGCTGTTATCACCTTTTATTGAAATGCACTGATAGTTCTGTTTGCTTCTCCAGAATGTCTAAATCTCACGGTTCTCTTTAATTTGCTGGCATTTCATGAATCCTGCTTTATTTGCATTAGTGCTTTATCCCACTTTGTGAAAGCATTTGCATAGGTTGCTTGATCTAATTGCTGATATTTTCATTTCAAAAAGCGTCTCTGTAGAATAGGCCTAGCTATAAAATCCCTTTGGCTTGTGTGGTAAGTATCGGTCAACTCCATTTTGTTCAAGGAAAGATTGTATATTGAAAAAATGGGCTGGGTAGAATAAAACTGGGCATTATACTTAGCAATGCGACTTATCTGAACTTTCTTGATGACCATAGGTCATTAATGATTGGACCAGCTATTAAGTCCTGGAGGACACCTTTTAGTTTCTCTGAGGCGGCACATAGGTACATGCTGTGATCTTTGCAATTTTGTCGTATGGTCACTATAGATCATGCAGATGAGTGAAATTCTACAGATTGCAGTGTTGTATGAAAACTTAGTGCTTGTTTCATTGAAATATTCAGATCCATTTTGCTTAGTTCTGTGTTATTAGAATAAGTGATCTTATGAGGGAAACAACGTCAACTAATCAAATACAGAAACTAGACATAAGCATGCTGTGATAGAATTTGAGAGGGGTCAGCTCAGATAGACTTTGCTGCCTCTTCTCACTGAGAAGGCTATGCACCATTTATCTGATGAAAAATGGTGAGTAAGTAGGTGATCAGAACAAAGAGAACGATGAAAAAGCACATGCTGCTGGGTGATGTGATTCTTCGAGTCAATGCTCTGCTTATGCTTCTTTTAATACCTGTCTTAAAAATTGCATGTCAAATCTTATTTTAGGTTCTAGTCAATGTCATTCTTCCAGATACTTTATAATCTTCTTATCTGGTCCTTCAACTACTTTATCTAAAAGTAGTTTCTGTAAGTCAAGCAATAAAGCACTTGTGGTGTTCTCTGTTTTGTGCTGATCAGGTGGTGGAGTGGGGGTTGATGAGCATGTGTGATGCAGAAAGGAGACTCTTGGCCAATGCCCTGCTTGACATGTCCAACGAATGGTTCATCCTGGTCTCTGAATCGTGCATCCCGATCCAGAACCTCACCACTGTCTATAGTTACTTATCACGATCCAGGTACAGCTTCATTGGATCATTTGATGAAGACAGCTCCTATGGCAGAGGACGCTACAACAAGAAGATGGCACCAGAGATCAACCTCACTGAGTGGCGCAAAGGTTCTCAGTGGTTTGAAGTGAATCGTAAACTCGCCATAGACATAATTGAAGATTCAACCTACTACCCTAAGTTCAAGAAGTTCTGCAGACCGACATGTTATGTGGATGAACACTACTTCCCTACAATGCTAAGCATCCAATCTCCGGATCTACTGGCGAATAGAAGCCTCACTTGGGTGGACTGGTCGAGAGGCGGTCCCCACCCTGCTACTTTTGGCGAGGCCGATATCACAAAGGAATTTTTCAAAAAAATCCTAGAAAACTCCTCATGCAGTTACAACGATCAGCCCTATTCACTTTGTTTCCTCTTTGCTAGGAAGTTTGCCCCTAGTGCTTTGGTTTCTCTGTCAGATTTAGCATCGGACGTATTTGGGTATTGACAAAAGTTTCGGGAAGGACATTTGCCAAGTTCTTCTGAGTTTTTGCCTCAAATTTTTGGCCTTTGGTAGGGATAATTGAAATGGAATGTCACAGATCATTTTTAGACGACGAGAGAGGTAGCGATCTAATCCCTAAAGCAATTGCATGTCCTCCAAATAACAGGTGATAGGTTACATGGTGATGAAGCAAGAGGACAAGCACTAGTATATCCTGATCACAGATGATCGTCACGTGGGACCTGAAGAATATGCATCCGTATCTATTCAATGATCTCCAGTTGAAGGAGGAAAGAACATTAGCCGTTTTAAACATTGCACGAAGAACTAAAAACACATTCCTCCTGGCATGGTACGATTCGAGGCAAAAGTTGCAGGTCTATTCAGCAACTATATGAAGTGACTTTTCCCTCTTATGATATTTTTTTTTCCTTTTTCACACAACGTTTTCCCTGTCCTTGGCAGACGGCAATTTCCTCAAAATCTGCCTCCTATACAGAGTCTCTAGATGTATCCACTGCCTAGACCTACATTCCCGCAGGCTATGAAGATAGTTGAGAGATGTGGTACCGATCTGTGTTCTCTTGGGAGAACCATACCATGAAAATCATAACAATACTGGATCAACCGTATTAAGTCCAACCCAAAGCTGGAAAAACCTCAAATCTGCCTAAGTAAAATTCTTGAAAGTATAAACAGGACAGATGCATACGCAACCAACTTACTGTAGAGCCGAACACAGAAACTCAAAGAGTAGATAAAACTTGGGTCTTAACATTACAAGCGTAGATACTAGATACCACAAGGTTCATAGGAACCCGGGTTCGAATCCAGGCACATTTACATAGGAATAATAAGTTTCTCAAGACATCCAACAGGATTTCCCCATACCAACATATGTTTCACATAAATGACATCTCATTCTCATAGAACTCAGAAATCTCAACCTCTGGCCTTGAGCTCTGCAAGACGTCTTGAAAGATCATCTTCATCAACCTTCTCTGATGATTTAGTTGGAACTGCATGTGCAGCTGGTTGTGGCAAGCCAACAGAGACTTCCAGTCCATAATCATCTGCTACTTGCTGCATCAAGCTGTTTACTTCTCCTTCTGGAGTGGAAAGTGAAGTTGACCCAGCCATTGCACTCTCCATGAACTCTGCCTGCACCTCCATGTTCACAAACTGCTTTTCAAATGAATCCATTGTCTCTGACATCTTTTGCAAATTACCTGCACAAAACAAGCATTTCAATTATACAGCGCAGATTCAAGCTAGTCAATACTGCAGTTTCTTAACCCAAGGGAATTTCTTAAACTCACCTAGTGTTAGGACTTATAAAAGAAAACTTAGCGACGAACAGACATAAAAATGTAAATGGCCAACTTTTTACAGGCATTGATGTGAAAACGTGACATCCATTTTAACAGGCAAAGATTCTCAAGATGGATTACCCATGAAATGAGCATCCCTCACATCTTAAAACCCCAGTCATCTCATCTGTTCCACTGTCTGTGAAGAGTCACCAGCTTCCATCTCTCATTCTAACAGAATAACCACCCAATGCAAGAATAGCAGGAGAAAAAAAAAAAGAGAGAATTGGAAACAAAGCCTCCAGCGCTCTTGTCCATTCCACATAAGTTGGAGACAAACTGAGGATGGTTATAACATGCTCATCCTGATAAAAGTTCATAATATATGCATTGGAGACATTCTTTTTAGCCATCACTTGCAAAGCACCAATGGATCCCAGACTCTTTTTAGTTCCCACTTTCAAACCCACAATAATATTGGTGGCACAAAGTCATCTATGTTTTGGACTTCAAAACTGTGTCTCACACTCACTAACCTAATTGCTACTCTGTCTGCAGAAGGACAGCTGAAAGTTAGTGACTCTAAAGGGGAGAAAATTACCATAGAGGCATATTGGCAAAGGCAACAAGAAGACTCGAAGGATCGCTATTCTCCTAATATTCATTGCAATAATCATCTCCGCTAATGATTTATTTCCCAATGAGAAATCCCTTCTGCTGCAGTCATTACTCTAGTCAATGATTACAAATATCTCTCTTTAGAAATGCCCTACAAGCACGACCCTTATCTTTGGGGTAAATAAACATCCCTTCTCTGTTGAACCCTAATGACGTTCTGAAACTATTTCTTCAAATCTTCACTGCATTTAGGGATGATGCTAGGCACCAGCTGCAACACAATTAACATTCCAAACTAAAAATTGGAAAAATAAAAACCCTCCCTTCGCCAATATAAAACCATTCCTCACTATTCTAGCCCAAGGTTAACAGACAACATAAAGGTACTTGCTGTCATCCTAAAGGTTCTCAGAGGGCAAGACGTTTTAGTCTCCAGCTAATTCCAATCCAAACAAGCAATTCCATCTTATCTAGAATTACACAAGAAACACCTTCAATTGGACTAGGCCACCACGCTCCGTGATCACCAATTCTTTAAACCTGCTGATACCAAATAACCCAACAAGTGTATCTTGGTTTATTTCTCATATGGGAAGCAAGTGCTGCTCAACATCACATAAGCAAGATCAAACCTTTCTAGTATGGTCACATGACAAGATAGAGAATTAAAACGAACGGAAAAGAATTAACCTCACTCCAGCTTAATTGATGACACAAACTCATCGCAACAGCCAAATTCAATTCACTGATCAAACGTAAGAGCCAGTCCCCAAAAAAAACAAAAACAAAAAAGCAGGCAGGCAAAACACGGGTCCAAAGTCAACAACACGCGACGAGACAGAACGATCGAGCGAATGGAAAGCGGGGATTTTGGTGTTATACCGGTGGCGAGGGAGGACTCGAGGGACTTGACGATGTTGGCCATGGACTTGTTGATGGTGGTCATCTTGGCCTGGGTGTCGAGGCGGGCGACGACGGCGTCGAGGCGGGAGGCGAGGCGGAGGTAGTTCATCTGCTCGGTGCGCTTGCGGATGGCGTTCTCGGCGTAGATGCGGGCGCCGTCCATGTTGCCCTTCTCGATCGCCTTCTTCACCTTGAGCTTCTCCGCCTTCTCCTCCTTCTCGCACTTGCGCGACTGCCGCTGCAGCGACTTGGAGGTGAACTTGAGGTCCATGATCTGGTTCAGCAGCTTCTCCGTGTTCCCCATGCCTCCGGATCGATCGATCTAGGGTTTGCGCAGAGAGATTGAGGAGAGAGAAAGGGGGAGAGATTGGATGTGAATTTGGGGATTTTTTTCGAAAGTGAAGATGGCTTCGGAGGAAAAGCCAGGATGCTTCCTGCACGTTCACGCGCATACGCTCCGTGCGGAGGTTCTCTCTTGTAAAGACCATTATGCCCCTGTGGGAAAGAATGCAACTCCCTTTTTTTTTGGGTTATTTGGGTAAAACTCCAACCTTGACACTTATAAGAAATTTACCTCAAACTATTTTTTTTGTGAAAACCCCAAACTGATATACTTGTGATAAATTTACCCCGACTGACTATAAAAAACCCTAAACTGATACATTTATGACGAATTTACCCCAAACTAATTTATTCGACTGCAAAAAATCCCAAACTAGTAAATTTGTGAGAAATATACTCTATACTAAATTGGATTAATACCACAAAAAAAACCACAAAAATTGTAAACTGTGACAAATGGAGCATAAAATCCTAAATTGTTATACCGATCAACTGTCACGTGTCGTTTAACTTAATAATTTGAGAATAAAATTTAACGAAAACTAACATAAGATAAATTTGTCACAAGTGTACCAGTTTGGGGTAAATTTGTTAAAGATATACCAGTTTGGGGTTTTTGGTGGTCAAAAATATAGTTTGGGGTAAATTTGTCGAAGCGTCTGGGTTGGGGTTTTTCAGGGTATTAACCCTTTTTATTTAGAATGAAGTGCATATTTAGGATTCTCATGATAACGTTTTTTGACTAGGGAACAGTTTCTTTTCAAAAATAATTTTTTTCTATTTTTACTCCGGCTCTATTCTTTAACTGTCCGACTATAAATTCTGCAAGAATATTATGGTGCCCATAAATGTTTGTAATTCTTGTAATAGCAATGTTGAGTTTTCAGTTCACACAATTAAGTGGAAACAATTCCTAAGTAAAATAAGGTATTTAGTAACTACACAAAATTTATATTCTTGAAATAGAAAATGAATAGAAATGCGTTTTGTACAATTTTTTTTTATTTTTGTATATATTTATTTTTATTCTTGCTCACAAACCGATAATCGTTAATCTCGACGGCGGCGATCTGCGCGGCGGCGGCGGTCGGTGGTCGGCGGTTGATAGCCACAACAACGGTCGGTGGCGGTCATCGCGATCAAGAATGGCCGGTGGGCTGTGGGTGGCAACGACAACGATCAAACGCTGGTGAGCGACGATGGTCACCTCCAATGGGCGGCAATCGACCGACGATGGCCACGGCCGACTGGAGGTGGCTGGCAGTTGGCAAGCGGCCACCTAAGGTCGCAGCAAGCAAGAAAAACAAAAGAAAAAAAAAATTGGCTTATTTCTAGAAATTATTCCCGAGAACAATAAATTACTTTTTTTTTTGTTATTTCTTGTTTCGCCCAAAATCTGTTTCTCGTAACAAAATTTTCTAATAAGCCACCACAGAAGCCATGAAAATAGTTAGTTGGAATTGTCAGGGGCTGGGCAACCCCCTGACAATCCGAGAACTAAGAGCTCTAATAGCTCTTGAAAGGCCTAAGCTACTCTTTCTAATGGAGACTAAAAATAAAGAAGTCATGGTGGAAAAGATTTGCAAAAAACTTCAGTTTCAGAAATCACACTTGGTTAATCCAACAGGAATAGCAGGAGGATTGGCAATCATGTGGCAAGAGGAGATTGACTTACAGGTGAATACCAGCTCTAAACAACTCATAGATGTGCAATGTATTGATCCTGAAAGTAAACAGATTATGCAGATCACCTTTGTCCATGCATCCACTGATTTCAGCGAGCGTTTGTGCTGGGAAATATTAAGCCGTTGGCGTCTCTTCCCTGGGTCTGCATAGGGGACTTTAATGAGATTCTGTATGTATGGGAGAAAATGGGAAAAAAGGAAGCAGATAATCGAAGAATTGCAGCGTTTGAAACATGATCGATGATTTAGCCCTAATGGATGTAGAATGTCATGGATGTGCTTTCACATGGACAAATAACGGGGAGGGGGCGAGTTGGTTAAAAAGAGACTTGACAGAGTACTATGTTCTCTAGAATGGAGAGTTACCTTCCATGATGCTTGAAGTCCAGGCCCTTCCGGCCATAGGATCGGATCATAGTCCTTTAATTCTCAATTTGTATCCTTTGGAAAGCTTCGGATAGAACATACAGAGTATCGGCAACTATCCGGCAAGCATGGGCAGAGTATTCAAGTCAAATGTACCACCTTTGCGAGAAACTACGAAGAACATCACAAGCATTAACTAAGTGGAGCAAACAACACTTCTCAAATGCCTACACAGAGATCGAGACCTAAAGCAAGCACTAACAGGTCTCATGAATCAAACAAAATCGAAATACAAGTAAAACAAAAAGAACTCATCGAAAAAATTGATTTTCTCGAAGACAAGAAGAACAATTCTGGGAATGAGATCACGCATTAAATGGCTACAAATAGTGGGGGACCGGAATACACGGTTTTTTCATGCCACAACAAAAAACAAATAGAAGAAAACAAAACCGTATTTCAATGCTGCAACTAGAGGAAAACAGATGGTCTAGAGAACCCATGATGATACGGGCACACATTCAATCCTATTATGAGAACCTATACGGGGGCGACGGTGGAGATATTACCAACCTATTCTAAACCAATGTCCATCCCCTATAACTCACCATATAAATGAACATTTGGTGACAGTTCCTACTTTAGAGGAGATCCACGCAGCAGAAGGTGTTTCAATTGGGAACCTATAAGGCTCCCGGTCCCGACGGTTTCAACGGAATGTTCTACCAACAATCATGGGAGACTATAAAATCTGACCTGTTGCGGCTAGTACATCAATTCTTCCAAACAAGAGTCCTCGACCCCCCGGATAAACCAAACCCACATTGTGCTTTGATCCCCAAAGTAAAAAGTCCCGAAAATATCAGCCAATTTAGACCCATCACTTGCAACTTTAGCTACAAAGTTATATCAAAAATTTTAGCCAATAGACCGAAATGATGGTTGCCACTTATCATTGAACCGAGCGGGGGCTTTTGTCCCGGGAGGCGAGATCCGGATAATATATTCATTGTACGAGGTACATCACCTACGCAAAACAACAAGGAGGAAAAAGAATCGGGCCATCTTGAAGCTGGATATGCGAAAGCATATGATAAGGTAGAATGGGATTTTGTGAGGGACCTAATGCTGCACATGGGGTTTCATGACAAATGGGTTTCTTTAATAATGCAATGCATCTCAACGGTCACCTACGTGGAGAACCTACCTCCTTCTTCCATCCGTCGCGAGGGCTGAGACAAGGTGACCCACTTTCACCCTATATATTCATTCTAATGTCCAATGTGCTTACCTGGATGATGAAAAAGCATTAGAAGAGGGTACACTTATTAGGATACAACTTAATAGGAATTGCCCTAAGCTATCACATTTAATGTTTGCCGATGATGTTATATTTTTCATGGAACTTTGCTAGAATGTCGAATGTAGCACAAGTTCTAAATCAATAAAAGTTATGCTACGGGTCAAACAATCAACTTAAACAAATCGGGGTTTCATTTAATGGTGGCTGTCCAGCGGTGCTAAAACAGAATATAGCCACGAACTAAGAGTCCCTATCCAACGAGTACGGGAAAGTACCAATACCTACAATCCAAAAAGGAGATGTTTGCATGGATCTTGGCTAAATTCAAAGTTAGCAGTTGGAAAGAAAAATTATTGACAAAGGCAGGCAAGGAAGTGTTAATCAAAAGCGTCGTACAAGCTTTACCTACCTATGCCATGTCCATCTTCAAGCCGCGTATCATATAGAAAAACGAATAGCATCTTTCTGGTGGCAAAATAGCGATGCAAAAAGAGGTTTGCACTGGAAAAACTGGGAGACATTGAAGACCCGAAAGGATGCAGGGGGTTTAGGGTTCAAGGACCTTCTAACCTTCAATAGAGCCATGCTCGGAAAACAACTCTGGAGATTAGCCACTTCCCCCTCAGATCTATGGAGTAGAGTGCTAAAAGGGATTTATTTCCCTAATGGGGATGTTTGGACACTTCGAAGGGCCACCGACCATCATGGGGTTGGCACAGACTTGATGCTTGCGAGACACCATAAAAGATAACATAATATGGTCAGTAGGTGATGGAGAAACTATTCGCATAAGAGAAGACGGATGGCTAACGCAAGGTGTAATAGGAGGACAACCATCTCGAGATAGAGCCAAAAATGGTTTCCGGACGATTGATGCGAAGAATGTATGGAAACAACGGCTAATTTTTCAATTGTATGATGAACCAATTGCAAATGAAATATTAGCAATCCCTATATGTCGACAATCAAAGCCGGATATGTTAATATGGACAGGCAACAAAACAGGCAATACTGGTCAAGAGCGGATACAATCGAGCACGGGAAACAACGATCAACCACAACACGCAGACCCTCTTGCTCATACCAACCACCGCGTACCTTATGGACTCAAATTTGGAGTCCGAACGTGCCACCGAAAGTTCGATCTTTCCTCTGGAGCCTCGCGAACGCCCTTCCTACGAGGGAAAATCTACATAAAAGAAAAGTAGTTACTTGATCCATTATGCCCCTTCATTGGTCGAATATTGAAACGACGAACACATGCTCTTTCTTTGCAAGTGGACGAAGAGAGTATGGCAAGAACAAATTTTCGAGAAGATAAAACCGGATGGAAACCTCGGGAGAACAGATCGGTGGATTTACAACGCTTTCCATCCAAATCGAGCTTACCCGAACGAGAACTCACGGGAATGGTTTTGTGGCACATCCGGAAGGCGCGAAACAACTGGATCTTCCGTTCCAAAGAACCTAGAACCGCGCATCTAGTGAGCACAAAGCAAAGGAACAGACATGAGTTCTTCGGTCGAAGGAAAACGGAGCGAAGAAAAAAAAATCAACGGATCAAGCAAAACCCGACTCAAAGGAGGCCTCCTAAGGGGATGGGTTGAAAATAAACGTCGACGCGGCATGGTGCTCCGGGAATTTCTCGGATCTGCGGCGGGTCTTGTTCGAGATCGGGAAGGCGGATCGCTCGAGGTTTCGCCGCAACGACTAGGGTTTCCTCGGCAAGTGAAGCGGAAGCCCAAGCAATCCTACATGGGATCTCCTATACGCACGAACTCAAGTCGTCTCACGTGCAAGTCTTCGGAACAGGAACGGAAAGTGGATTATTGAAAGCGACAGTTCATCCGTCGTCGACATGATCTTGGGCCGGGCTGAACCGGCTTGGAATTTAAAGGAGGTAGTGAAGAGGTGCCGAAATGGGCTCAATAGAGATAAAAATATATCGGTGACCTATTGCCCCCGCCAAACGAATGAAGTCTGCGGACTGGATAGCAAGGAAACACCGTAATCAGTCTCTTCCACGTAATTGGCTTATTTCCCCTCCCTTATCTCTATGGAACATTTTATGTGCAGATCTTTCCCCATCTGCATTTTGTAAGTCTCATCTATAATTAAGCAATAGAAGTATATCTTTTGACCAAAAAAAAAAAAAAAAAAAAAAAAGTCTTATCATCCCATCCCAAGCTGATTTTTCTTTCAAGGAAGATGTCAAAAGGCATCTCACATTTTAACTTTATATCAATTCGCACGTTGAACTTTAGAAACCTACTATTAACAGCCAAATTACATCTGACATATGGTCCTATTTATGAACTTGCCATTTTTCCATTTTTGCTCTTTGCATTATTTCATATCCACCAACAACGAAAACCACTTGCCCAAAACCGCAGCCCATCCATCCACTCGTGCCTTAGCATTTAGCACTCCCGACCCCCCATCCTCGGTTCGCCTTTAAAAACGTATGCACAAATGATAATCGCAATCTAATGCAGTCGATATCTTATCTACAGGATGTTAGGAATTTCAAGTCCTTGACACGCAAGGCCGAAACATTTTTGATCGTATTCATGGAAAGTACAATTTGGGACTTCATGGAGGTGAAAAATGTCTTTAAAAAGTATGATATTGGGTTGGAGAGAGTCATCCCTCTAATTCGAATATAAGTTTTCATGATAGATCCGAATCGCAACATCAAATGTAAATGATGTGGATTCAAATCTTATTATACCAATTTGATTTGTCTTCCAGGGAAAATATAAAAAAGCATACTCACATTATATCAATTCACACATTAAATTTCAGAAACATCTCAAGTTGCATCTAACATATGGTCCCATTTATGAACTTGTCATTTTTCCATTTTTGCCCTTCCCCTCATTTCAAATCCACCCACAGTGGAAACCCACTCCAAGCCACGACCCATCGCATATTGCCGGCATTGAGCTGAACTCATATTTATCAAGGTCGACTCAAATTCGTCAAGTTTGACATAACTTAGTCGAACTCGATTCATTGCCAACGGATTCTAAGTGTCTAAATTCCAAATGTATTGGATTTTAAACCATGTGCTAACTTATGCACTTTATGAAAATTCAAAGTGTTTCGAATGTGTAAGCCACCACATGTTGATAAAGCCAAAAATTGAAAAAATGAAAATCAATCCATGCATACCCAAGCTGAATAAAACCGAACATTCATAGACTTTAACCAGAATAGGATCTGTCCTGGCCAGTTCTAGAATGGCAACCCTCCCCTGTTCTTCCTAGATTTAGACCAACCAACCCAATCCGTCATTTTGCTTCGAAAGGTTCAAGAATGGTAAAAAATGCATTCAACCCCTTGTCTTTGACCAAAAATCACAATAGATGTTCGAGCCTTCTTGCATATGACATTGCTATGCTGTTCGACAAATTACTAGAAACCAAACAACAATATAAATAAACATCAATCATTTCTCTCTTCAAAGAATCAAACTTTCCATAACCTCAATGCTTTGCATCGTTATTTATTTTCAAACTATGTACATAAAAATCCATCGCGATGGCTCAAACTCTACTCGAACGATCGCTTTCCTCCTCTTCAATTCCCTTTGAGGTAACACACACAATTAGCCAGAGTCCGCTCATCTCTGTCTCTCCATTGATGAAAAACAATAACTTGGGATCTCCAATACATAGAATCAGCCACCACCATTGGAGCTCGACCTCGCGAAGCGGTCACTCACCTGGCGAGCGTACCTAACGACGGCCTTGGCCCACCGCTTGATCTCCGCCTTCAACTTGTTCGAGTCGACGTCCTTCAGCGACGTCGAGCCCGCCGGCTTTTCAATGTTTATCTCCGAGAATGAGAAGCACTTGTCGGTGCGCCTCTTCTTCAGAGCAACGGCACCATTACTAGAATCCATAGCTTCCGGGGACGACGTTCGGTTGTCGGAGTTGAGAGAGAGGGTTTTCCTCGCAGATATGGCGGATTTGCCGGCCTTCTCTCCGTTTACGGAGAGAATCTTCTTCACGGACATAGCGTCGGAGGCTCTTATCTTCTTGCTTTTCTTTCTTGTCTTCTCGGCTTCTGGGTTTTGCTGAATGTTTGAGAGAAGAAGAAAAGGAAGATGATATCGATGGAAGTAGATACGGAGAGACGAGGCCGTGGCCAGTATTGGAGATGGGATGATTTTATATTGGTTCCAAGTAACATCAACAACGCGTGCACACAAGGTATTATTCCCATTGACTTGACTTTTCAAAGTTGCACCCCTTGGGGGTTAAAGTTTTAGACGAAATCCTTGAACTAATCTATGTACACTTGTAATTATATAATATCTTTTAATCCCGAGATTACCCGCTAAGAGGGGTGCATGACTTTTACAGCTGAAGAAACTTGAGATCTCAAGGTTAAATCGATGTTCTGGTCGACTTATTAAGACCAAATCTATTCAAAAGCTTCGTCTTCTTAATATTTGCGAATCATTAACCCTCTAAAGTTCAGAAATCTCTGCCAGAACAGCTGGTAAGGAGATTAAAGTGGACGTTGATTTTTGACTTTTCCCCAAAAAAAAAAAAAAAAACCACGAGTTGTTGGATTGATTCCACGTTCTATATGTCTGGTACTATTAGACAAAGACTTCCCAACTCAAACTACTTGGGCCCCAAGCCATCAATAAATTTTCCCAACATATTCTGGAATCTCTTTATCGGTAGATCTTTGAATATTCGATTGTATAGCTGGTGATAGACAGGACCTTGTGAAATACGATGGCGTCGAATTTCCAATTTCTTCCTAACCGGCAATTTCTAGGATATTACCCATGTGCTAAAAAGATTCCAACATTCTCAGCCCGACGTCACGTAACACAACCGGTCAGCCAAGACTTTATATGTATGCTTTAGAAGAAAAGTGGTCGAAGGTCATCTAGATAAAACAAAGGAAAAGAGAGAAGAACGTGTCCACATTCGATGCTCGTGATTTAGCCTTCCTCGCTAAGTTTTGCTTAAGAAGTATTCCCTTGCAAGTGGAGAAGTTAAACGCATAAGATCAAGTTATTGAGGTTAAGCGATTGATATGAGTTGCGTGACCCCATTCTTCTCCCCCAGCCGCTGCGATGACAAAATCAAACTCTCTCCCAATTCGATTTTCCAATATTTTAGTGCAAACAGAAGGTGTCACCTCGGTCCGCACGTGTTCTAGTGGCAACACAAAAGCCGCCTAAAGGAGGCAAAAACATGCGTTGATTCTACGCCTTCAAGGAAGACAAAGATTACACACGAGTCAAACCATCCAGAGTTCGAACAAAGACGTGAACGGCACACGTTACATCGAAAAAAGTAGCTAAAAGAAAGCTTATGAAGTCCCCCTTCCTCTAATTGAAGGATAAGTTTGTCGATAACCACGTGACTCGACAAGGTGTATGCAAAACGTGCAGGTAATTTAGTTTTCCTTAGACAAAGCCCAGCATTTGAAAGTCGTGAAATCTCAGATAACGAACGACGCACGAAATCTCAGAACACGACTCAGTGATCGTGGGGAGGGAAAATATAGGAAAAGCACTCGATCCAAAAATTATATAAGTTCCTCTTCAGCTAACCTGTGTCGACGACATCTCAAAAAATACATTCTCATAAAAAGTTCAAGAAAAAATAAGACAAGCAAATGAAACCATTTCTTGAAAGACTCTGAACTGGAAAAGAATGGGACTAATTTCCCGTTCAAACTCATTTCCTGCCACGGACCTTGACAGCCTGCCTGTTCCTCTTCTTGACACCAGATTTCGCAACCTTGAGGCTTCTATGCACCACGCTCAACCTTGCGAGTGCCGCATCCTTCAGATCAGGGCGGTAGTAGTTATCTCCCACCTGCCACAGGCAAAATACTAACGTGCTCAGCAGGCAACAAACCAACACTCATAAATTGAAAGAAATGTTTTAAGGCCTAACAACATCCAACACAAGCACATAAGCAACTAATCCACATACAATTGTCTTCCAAGTGTTTTCCCTTTCAGGAGTCAAAACCTAAGTACATCATGTTGAGATCATTTGAATAAAATTTAAAGGAAATGAAACTATGCAACAAGCAAGTTCAAGCATTTGAGCTCAGAAGCCAAGCGTACAAGTATATGTCCTCGAAGAAACCAAATGAAGGTTCTCCTAACACATTAATGCTTCATCACTGCTGGAATTACCAACATGACTAATAAAATAGTTAGAATATTACAAAACAATTTAAAAAGAAGTCAAAAGTATTTGAGCTCAGAAGCCAAGCGTACAAGTATATTTCCTTGAAGAAACCAACAAAGGTTCTCCTAACACATTACTGCTTCATCACTGCTGGAATTACCAACATGACTAATACCATAGTTAGAATATTACAAAACAATTTAAAAAGAAGTCAAAAGTATTTGAGCTCAGAAGCCAAGCGTACAATTATATTTCCTTGAAGAAACCAACAAAGGTTCTCCTAACACATTACTGCTTCATCACTGCTGGAATTACCAACATGACTAATAACATAGTTAGAATCTTACAAAACAATTTAAAAAGAAGTCAAAAGTACTTGAGCTCAGAAGCCAAGCGTACAAGTATATTTCCTTGAAGAAACCAACAAAGGTTCTCCTAACACATTACTGCTTCATCACTGCTGGAATCACCAACTTGACTAATAACATAGCGAGAATATTACAAAACATTCGAAAGAGAATTCACTAAAGACAAAAAAGAATATCAGAGAAAATTCTCCAAGCCCACTTTAAGAATCCCAACATTGATAACAGCCACCAATACAAATCATTTGTCTTGTATAATGGCGCACATTTTATCATGTTAAGATCAACTGTGTTCTAAAAGAGATGAAACTTTACATGCTAATCATGCAAAGCTCATGCATTCAAGCTCAGAAGCCAAGCGTATCAAGTACATTTCATAGAAGAAACCAAGTAATAAAGGTTCTTCTTACAGGTCAATGCTTCATCAAAGCCAGAACAATTAACATGACTTGGGACATAGTGAGAAAAAGAAAAGGGCAAAAAATTTGGCATTTTATTAGAGTGTAAAAACCTCCACACCAATCAAGTATGCTAACCCTCACATGAACAATCTGCCATGCGAAAATTACATAGACTTCAAGTCCATTACTCTGCAACAAGCAAATAATATTGGATTACCTGGTTAGCAACAGCCTTGGCCATTCTCTTGAACTCCTTCTTCATGACAGACTTGTGAACCAATGCTGCCGGTTTATTCTGCTTATTGGTCTTGGTAGTGCCAAGCAACACACATGGCTCCTTACCCGCTTGTTGAACAGTGACTGTCTTCTTGTTGGCCAACCCTATATTTTCCAACGAAGACAAGTTTGAATTTAATTTGATTATTACGATATTTCGAGCAACACAATGACAACATTCCCTACATTTCAAAGCATTTGGAAACTTCACAAAAGATGGCCAACTAAACAAAAGATATTGCCTCAATCCACACTACTCTCCAAAAGAAATCCTTGCAGACCAAATCAGCAAAGCACATCTCAGGCGCAAAACAAGTAAAAGACAGCCAAAAGTGCACCATCTTTAATCCACCTGTCCGAAAAACACTAGTAACTTCAAAATCCCTAATTGTAACCGAAACCTCGCAAAATAGTTCCTCACATCCACCACAAAGCATTCGACTTTCCGAGATTTCACCGACATCGGACACCACACTCAACCCTCCTAGTAACTCTCCCACAACCTCTAACGAATCCAATCCATTCGAGAGGCGTACCGGAGTGCTTGTAGGAGTTGAGGTTGTAGAGGTTGTTGGGCTCCTTGCTGAACTGGACGCTGGCGCTCCCCCGCCCGAACTCCTTCACTAGGAACGAGTTGTTCTTCTTCACTATCTCCCATATCAGCTGCCCCGGCACCGTCGCCATCTCCCTCTCCTCTTAGCTCTGCAACTACACAAAGACCGAAAACCAGTTGGAAAGAAGCTAATAGAGGAGGACGCTCATGGCGGCGTCGGAGGCGATCGGCGCTAGGGCAAAATGGATTACCTGCCGGCGCGAGTGCTTTGGAGGAACTGGAGAGCTCGAATCTGCGCTGCTAGGAGACAGCGAAGGAAGGAGACTAGTATTTATAGTGAAACCCTAATGAGATCATTTTGGCGAAGACCTCCAAGCCCACCTGGTTTCGCGTTATTTACGCGCGTGCCCTTCATCGGTCGATGTTCCTAAACTGCCCCTAGTTGCGGCCTTTATTCCTGAACTTTCCATATGGGAAAACCTACTCATTTCTCCGATTAGACCTTAAAAATAACTTTTACGCTATAAGTAGTAAATTATCGATAGGAATAACAGCATAAATGACCCATAAACTTTGATTCGATATGCAGTGTTGTTCCTGAATTTTTAATTTGCATGGTGTGGTCCTTGAACTATGATCCAACATACAATTTCATCTTTAAATTTTTAATTGTTTAATATTGATAAGTGTTCAACGTATTCCTTAAACTTCATAAAAATATTTTAAAATCCATGAATTACATTGAACATTGAACCAAAATTCATGCATCAAATATAACAAAATAAAAATTTAGGAATCAGACAGCCAAAAACCAAAAGTCGACATAGGAGAGGAAATTTCAAGCAGAGGTCAAAGATGATCAATCGCGTCCATCACGAACACCTTATTTTACTTGTTTGGATACTACATTTCTAGCGCTCGAAGGAATCCAGTATACAAATTTGTCCCCAATAGCACCTTGGAACATCAAGCCTAGGCATACAACGGCAATCAGTAATGCGGTAGCTACTGGAGTAGGAATTTCAGGCGTGTGTTCATTACTGACAATGATGTAAGATCGATTGACTGGCCATCCATTATTTAGCTTAACAAATCAATTCTTATGAAACAAGCGTGTACTTAACCTTATCAATACTATCAATTCCCTTTATTTTCTAAATTGGATTTGCTTTCCTTATGGAATTCTTTGTACTTCTTCTGCATATTTTTGAACAATGAATATAATTTTCTTTAGACTAAAAATCAACTAATCGTCAGTAAACCCAGCCACTGATTTAAACCGGTTTCAATGGCGCGGCATGCTAAGAATCCGCGCCAGATGTGAATCTGTGTTAGCCAGAAAGAAACACATTGAAAACAGTACAATAAGCGCCAATAAAGGACGTTTGATTATGGTTCCTGCAAGTAGCCAATCCTTACTATTTTCGCTTTGATTTTCAGCATGTTACATGACTGAACAGGATGACTCCCACAAGCTTCGCCCAGTGCCCACATCTTTAGGAGCAAACAACGAGAACCTGAGCAATTAATCGGGAGGTTTTCTTATATCGCGACTACAACTATTCATGTAAGCATGTCTTCTTGTCCCCAATCGAATATGGACAAAAACTCTATTTTCCATGTCTCCGGTATAAGACTACACTTATGTTACAAAGAGATCTACCGACTTCCACTGATCCCCCGCCTGCCCCGACGCGACTATGATCGATACTCTTTCAGGATTGGCCAAGATGTCCATCAGCTTCGTGCCCACTGAACCGATGTCATCCAGAGTATTAGCAGGTCCAGTCTAGGTACAAATATTGCCGAGGAGAAAGATGAACTCCGAACGTTATTTGTTGTCTCCACTATACACATCCTTGATCAGTCATAGCTTGGGCAATCATCAGAAAAGCGGAGATTACAGCTCCATGTACCAATGCCCTATCAAGGATGGCGAAAACATGTCAGGAAATGAATAGCAATGGTGTAAAAGATGATTCTGATTCCAAATTGCAACAGATTTTCCAGGGAAGACGGAAATGGCACAACGGGATTCTTCTTGAAGAGCACATACTCTGGATTGTCCTTTTGATAACCGAAATCAGTTGCTGCTTTGAGGGCTCTTTGATATATCTGTTTCATTGCTTCCTGCCAACGAAGATGAAAGAATGGTGAACTTCCCACATCCTTACAAGTTACAAAAGTACTTATTTTACAGGGACGAGCACATGAAAATTAGTAGGGGTCATGATTATTCAGTGTTTAGCTATGAAAATAACCAATTAAGAGTCATTTAAAAACTATGTTAACATTAGCACGTCATTGGAAAACACTTTTTAACAATGGACGGATCAATGCTTTTGCTCAAAAAATCAAATCATCAACCACCCACAAGTTTTGCTAGTATATTATCAGTGTTTGTTCCCTCAAGCACAGGTACGAGATAGGCATATATGGAGAGAGAGAGAGAGAGAGAGAGAGAGAGATTGCTACTTATACTAATTCTGGAATAAAATCTGACCTCAGCACCAGTCAGTGTATGCTGTCTGATTGATTAGAATAATGCAAAGCATAAAGATTATTAACTTCTAGTAAATCATAGCCCTCCCGTCTTAGATCTATAAAATATTATAAAATCAGTCTATCCTTAGCATATACTTACTTCTAAGTAAGTAAAACCTATTTATAGGATACATGCATATGATAGAGTATAAGCACATATATTTTGTTCTGGAGGAAAGAAAGCAAAACACATTTGATGCATCTACTGGCCAAAATTTCAACTTCTCAGAAAAGCTTCCCCTTTAAAGAAGCAGCAAAGTCTAACCTGCAATTTAGATTCGAAGTCTTCGGGGGACCACTGCAGCAGATTACACTCATGATTCAGTTCAAGTTCTCCAGCAACAACCTGCCAGCAGGTTGAAAAATTGATCACATAAATGGTTTAGGAACAAGCATTGGAAACATTTATAAAGGTAAGCGCAAATAAGATCATAGTTCCAGCTTCGTCCTCCTCTATCTATCCTGACAGATAGGCATAAGTTTACAGCAGTAGATTTACCAACAGAGTAGCTGACTTATGATAATCCTATCAAGAATAGATTGATAATGGTGATAATATGGCAATCAGTACATGATCTACGTAAAATCCAGGCAAAACTGTTAAACTATGGAAGCAATTCATGATAATATATTCACGATTACAGCCATCCATGCATCGTCTACACTTTCTCTAACCTGGTCATAAAACTCTAGCACAGACTGGTCAGACATTACAACAACGACCAAGTCTTATCTCGCTACAAGCAACGACTATATGGACTATTTAATGCCATTGCATCTGTTATGTAGTATTCCCAAAGATGTCAGTACTTCATATCTTTCCTTCTGCCCTTAGACAATGATTGTTTCTGAAAAACACATCACAAAACATTCTGCCCAGTAAATTTGTTTCTTGAATAGATTTTATTGAGGAAATGTGTCAATTAATTCTCGGGCATTCTTCTGACACTTTCAGTTCTATACTTTTCTCAATATGAGATCATCATCCGGCACCATCCATCACGGAAACGATACAACAAAAACATATTTGAGAAAGTACACAAAACAGAAAGAACAACAGAGAATAACAAAGAGTAAAATGTGTTGTTATACTCATGATCAAGCAGATGAAATCCACTCCCCAGTTACAGCCTCTACACAAATTATAATCATTGCCTTCCATAAAATTAGCGGGACATTGAGTCAGTTTGCCAGATATTAAAACCATATAGCATAAAAGTCGAAGCATTTGGCTAATTGGACTCCAATTTCCACACACAAGTTGCATGCACGAAATAAAGTGTACAGGTCATGCACAAGTCAGAGGCAATAAAGTCTAACCCCTCCAGCACCAGCGGCCATTGCAGGAGCGATGAGAACATTAGCTTTTCTCAGCACATCCACAGCTTCGGGTGTACAAGGCATGTTAGAACCTAGCATCAGCAAAAGAAATATAATCATCTGCAAAGATTAATTGGAACATTAAAAGGACAAAACTGGTTGAGTCACAATAATTACCTTCCACTAATATACGGCAACCTGAATTCACCAAACTAAAGGCATCAGACTGCTCAATTTCATTTTGAGAAGCACAAGGGAATGCAATATCACACCTTTCATTCCAAGGTTTTGCTTCATCATAGTATTTGGATCTCGCATACGTCTTCGAATAATCTCTGCAGATGACAGTTGCTGAGGAGTGATTTCAAGCATTCACACTTGGTTAAAGAAAAAAAAGAAAACGCACACCTCAGACTTCTCTGTTGAGCTTTGATATCTCTTAAAAATGATATTTTCATATAGTCGAATCCATCCTCATCCACCAAATACCCCTTTGAATCTGTGTGAAGTCTTCCGTTAGTGAATGTTGTGACTCACAAAAATCACTACCACAGGGCTCACTTTTCCACAAAAGTAAAGTACAAAGTAATAGATACACAAATAGTCAGGCAAGAAAATCACCAGATACGGTTATAGGAACAGCACCATAAGCTATAAGCTTCTCCAGTACATGCATTGCAATCTTTCCACAACCACTTACTGCACATCTGGATGGAAAATAATGTCAGATAATTGATGTCTGGAAGACGGAACATGAAAATCGAGTTGAACAAAAAGTATCATCATGGAACTGAATCCTGATCATCTTGCATAACCTCACTCTAAAGGTATAAAGTGTGAAGCGATTTCTCAATGGAATGCATTAACAATACTACCAGACTAAACTGATTAAATGGCGACAGACAATGCTCCCAAGTAACTTAACTCATTTTTTCTTGTCATATAGGTATCCCCTAGTGGAAATGTTCATGTAACAGTATGAGTAGACTAGTGCACACCATCAAAAGCCTCATGAGATACAACATACGAACGTGTAAAAGTGGAAAAAAAAATATGCACTTCTCTCTGAGAAAAGCATCGTATAAAGTAGTTTGCTTGGATAATCAGTACAGCTATTAAAAAAAATTTAAAGTCAGGTGTAAAACCTCAGTCCTTTCAGCTCTTTATTCATGTCAGCCAGCACGAGCTGTGCAAAGAAAACCTGCAGAAGCATGCAAACATCAACTCCACCATTTACAGAACCAAACAATGCATAGTCGTAAAATGCTATACCAGTAGAGGAAATAGCAGGCAAAAAAAAAAAAATAAGAACAGCAGAATATTATTGCACAAGCATGCACAGTTCCATGCATCCAGTGACTCTATCAATCCACAGTCAAGACAAAGAATGATGGAGAGATAATGAATGGCTCTTTACCAGGCCATAGCCAGTAGCTTCAGTTCGGAGGCTAGAGCCAGACCAGAAAATCCTGGGCCCTGTAAAACTCCCCTGCATAAGTAAGATACATAAATAAAAACGAGAATGGACAGTTCTTTTAATCACCACTAACAACGGAGAAGGAAGTAAAGAAGAAGAGGCAAAAGGAGTTCTTAAGCCTCAGCTCTTTCTAATTGAGGATATTGAGAGGTACCTGAAAATGGCCAGCAATGCGTCGATACTGTCCAAAGAGGAATCCCATTTCCCGAGTTCCCACACCCATTTCCTCTGATGGGAGGTCCTGGAATTTCTTTAAATTACTTGAAGAAACAAAAAGAAATCACAAGAAATTTGGGACATGATTGTACCTTATCTGGACCCAAATACCGATAAACCTCACTCATAAAACTCTGGCAAAAGCTCATGATCTGCCATCACTGATACAATTAGGTGCACTTCCTGAAATCCTGTCATATTTAATATGCACATACCATCATGATAGACCGGCATCTTTACCTCATTATCACTTTTTCCTTTCGGATCAAAATCACTACCACCAGCTGCACCTCCAAGTTTGTATGGTGATAAGGCATTTTTCAGAGTCTGTACACAAATAGAGTGACATTGAGAGATGCATGAGGTCTCAATATAGTGATGAGACTTTTCTAAAACCCTATCCGCCAAAATTAGAACTTTATGTAAAAACTAAGAACTAAATATTTCCAAGATTCGGATATTTTCTTGCAATCAATTCCTTAGATTTTATCCAGTAAGATTCACAATAACATATACATTCTTCTCCATGCAGTCTTGGCCATACTGAAATTTTTGGACTCCTTGGGAATACGCAATGTAACTAACAGGAGAAAACACACATAAAAAGTTTTTTCATCTGAAAAGTAAGCATAAATGGCCAGAGACATATAATTGGAGCAAAAAGTACCTGCTCAAAACCAAGGAACTTGCATATACTCAAGTTCATCGATGGATGGAAACGGATACCACCCCTACAGGGACCTAGTGCCTGGTTAAATTGTACCCTGTAACCTCGATTGACATGTGTCTCGCCCCTATCATCTGTCCATGGAACTCGAAATATAATTGTTCTCTCAGGTTCTAGCAGGCGCTCCATGATGTTGACATAGCTGAAAGATAAAGTAAGAAATTCATCAGATCTGCAATAAACCTTAACAGTGCATGGGCTTGCTGCAAATGCTGGAGAAAGGATGTACTTCATCCTCAGGACAACTTACTGAGCATTTTTCGCGATGACTCTCTCCAAGGCATGCACCGCCTCTTGAACCGATTGTATGAATTCAAGCTCATGTGGATCTCTTTTTAATGCAGCTTCAACAATTGATCCAGCGGTTTTTGACATGAGGGCTTCCATTTCCAAGAATAACCAGTTACATACGAAATGAAGGATAAGAAAAAGCTCTGACCAAGCCATGTAATCGTAAGAAAGAGAAAGCTATACGAAAGCACAAATCCCCGAGTAATGCAACAAAGCAAAATAAAATGACAAAATGCTAAATACAACAGTTTTCCACAATACAGTTGTAACAAATGACATTAAAACTCTAAAACTAGGCAATAGGCACATTAAGATCCATGGCTGCATAATGTCACACCAGATGTCCTACTTGCTGTCAAATGCAAACAGTAACAGAACAAGATAACATTTTTGTTAAGACCGAAGAGTGATTATGGTATGAAAAGTAGGTCGAAAGTGAACAGGAAGATGTAAAAAATCTGCGGAAGGAGACAATAAGGGAAGATTTGGAATCAAAACCGAATGAAATGACGATAATCAACCCACTTATTGGGATAAGGCTTAGTTGTCACCATAGTTGTTGTTCTTGTTGTTATTTTAGCATCCTAACATGAGATTATCTTAATTAGAATGAGCATAGCAGAATAGCACAGCCATATTAGCCGCAGCTAATGAGAGCATCCACTTTCAGATGAAATTAGCTAATCACAACAACCTAGCTTATCTTTTCATCTAGCCAATCCATATGTAACAACTGTACCAGATTATTTGAATTCTTAGACTTGGAACTACCGTTAATGTTTCAAATATCTGAGAAAACTCTCTCGATGGTTCTTCACAAAATGTAAATCAAAACGTAAGTGTAAATCAAAATGATGTTGATATTCCAAACGAAGGATTTTTCACCCTATACACAGCAGTATCTGACATGTTTTAAAATTAACAATTCAAAGGCTTACACAGACAATAATACGCAACTAGTCAGGTATCCGAAGAACCCCAGACACCCATTGTTACTGCAGGAGGAAAATATGCAACATCTGACACAAAAAGATACATAATAAACCATAGTTTGACCCTCCATATCCTGTGAAATCCCTAGGCTGAACAAACAAAAGCAACCAAAAAAGTTACTTCAAAATATGAGACCAACCTTTCACATAAACAGGTTTATCAGCAGCTATCTTATCCTTCGAGGCCATCTGCAGCCGAAGAGCCTCCTTGTGTAGTAGACTGTTATTATGTTCTTCAAGCGCACTCATTTGCATATTTCGACTACCTTCGTTCCCATAAGGATTCCGTCTATGTTTCCGACCATACTCTCTACAGACAGAGCAAAATATCCTAGCTGTCCCCTCCTTTACGTCAACATATGCCCACTTGTATGTATCAGCCCATTCCTCTCTCCACCTTTTCACAACCTTCTTCTTCCTTTTCGCAGGCTGTGTCCTTGACATATCCTGATCATCACTAGGAATTTGAGAAACCATCACCATCTGCTTAGTGTCATCAGGCTCCTCTGAAGAAGGTTCTCGTGGCGGGCCACCAATTAGAGTGGAGTTACCAAATGACGGGTCGTCGTCCCCGGGCCCAATTTCCAGATCAATCTCTTCACCGAGCTGTCTAACCACCAGGCGATGCCTCTGTGCCTGCTGAATTAAGTTAATGTCATCCATCGTGGAATTCATCCCTGCTCCACCGAATGGAAGCAACATTCAGCATGCCGTCTTTCAACAATCCCGATTATTTCGCAGCTGGTCCAATTAACTATCTGTACCAAAAGCCAAAGTCAATAGTTTAGAAGATGAATTCGATAAAAACATCATAACATCAACAGCTAAGAGCTCACACATCAGCACAGAAAAGCACAAAATGGGATCTCATCTTGTTTCTCTCCAATCCACCATAATATCCTCACTCATCGACTGAGATGATGATACACCAGTAGGTGAGGACCTGAGGTGCATTACTTTGTACGGCACCCCTATGCCTTTTCCTTTGCTCATCACACTTCTTCGATACTCAAATGTACCGCATTTTACTCCCAACAAAGTGCCATTACCTATTGAGAAAAAAAGAAAAAAAAACTACAGAAACTACTCAAAGACATGTGCCCCCTAAACAAGCCAGCACCTTGAAATGGAAATAACAAATCAATAAATGCACATTCAAAAGGAAACATATCCCTCCTCAGCTCTAAATCCCCAGAGCCCCAGAACCTGCCACTGCCATCTCCTCGAGCCTTACCCAGGTCCACTTTTAGGTCCACCAATCAACCCCCGAACACCGAATCAGCTTCGAACCTACTCTACGCAGTGCGAACGGCTTAAATTCCCCACCTTTTGCAGGTCACAGAAACACAGACCCATCCACGGCAGCAGTTAAGACAGTGAAAAATTCCACAACACCAAGTTCAAGAATTCATCACCAAGAACCGGGCTCCCCTAAAAACCCAGAATTCCAAGCCGATTCCCACGCCCTCCGAGCCTCGAAAACGTCGCGAAAACAAACAAATCGCCACTCCCCGCGAGCAAGCGACGAAAGGAAGGAAGAAAAGAAAGAACGCGGCGCACTTCGAAACATCGCCTCACCCAAAATTCTCGCGCCCCCGCGAGCAGAGCAAGAAGCGCTACAGGGGAACCCCCCACGAGTCCCGACCCAATCGGGCCGCCTCGGGACCCACCGCGCGCCGCAGCCGCCGCAAGAAGCCGCCGAGCGCCGCCGACGGCAGCGAGTGAGAGGTCGAGAATTCCGCCCGCTCCGTCCCGTCCCTTGCTTCAGTCGTCGTGGAGGGTGGGGAGGGACTTGCCTCCGTACAAACTTAGAGAGAGAGATCGTTCTCCACCTAGAGAGAGAAAGAGGAAGAGAGAGAGAGAGAGTGGCGATTGGATTCTGAGGCTGACTCTCCGGTGGGCAATTATGGAAGCAGAACCAGAAGAAGAAGCTAGCGGAAGAGAGAGAAAGAACACACAGAGAGAGAAAATAGAGAGAGAAAGCACCCTTCCTCTCTCTCTCTCTCCTCCTCCTCCTCTTCTTCTTTTTTTTTTTCTTTTTCTTTTTTTTGGGATTCCTGTGTCCTTTTTACTCATGCAAACAGGACGAGACAGGAGGGGACAGTGTTACTGATGGATCACTGGACTATGATTGGGGAAATGGAAATTTTAGCTAAAACAATAGTAGAGGTGATCAATGGGCGGACCCATCTAGGGCCGAGGTCTTAATCGTTATATGATTTTCACTTTGTGAATTTTGGTTCGGACAAGTAGGCTATCGATGGGCGGGCCTAATTCGGAGTGGAGGGCTTAATCGGTGTATGATTTTCACTTCGTGAATTTTGGTTCGGGCAAGTTTCTCCTACCTGAACCGAAATGGGATCAAGTGAGGCTTCGAATAGTAACTCGATTGAGATTTTTAGATTTATAGTCTGTCCGTTTGAAATGAAATTATTCTTTTGATGTTTCGATATTTTGATGATAGAAAACTAATTTGTCTCTCTAATTTATTCTTGTTGTTTTGTGATTCATGAAAAAGGTTTTCCTTATAGACGAATTATTTTTCTGTTGTCCAAAATACCGAATAGGTGGAAAGGATTATTTTTTTTAAAATTGACACTGGATATTTTTTTCAATAGGTCTGTCTAAATTAGTTCGCACAGCATTTGGCTCGGACAAGCCGCAAGATACATGATCCTAATTGTAACTCCATTTTTTTTTCTTTTAATAGGATGTATTTTACTTTTGCAGAAAAAAAAAAAAGCTTATTGCCATTTTGGTACAATTAGTTTGCAATTTGCACGGATATTGTCTGCTCATTTTTAGGTGTTAGCAACACGTAAGTGAATTAACTTAGATGAAAGAGCGGTGCCCGGTCGTTCCTTCCCTGTGCCTTTCTTTACCTGTCTAAGAAAATTCAAGAAATAGATAACACTAGGAATTTGAGGCGAAGCACCGATGACGAGCAAATTAAATTTCTATCGATATGACATCTGATATAGGAAATATATTTCAGGGCGCAAAAGTATATGTTTCCAATTGCTTTGGATAAAATTAAAATAAAAAATTGACTTTTTTGCAGTTTATCACGAACAACCCCAATGTCACAAATTAAACACAAAAAGCCCCCCAAATAAGTACATTTGTGACAAATTTATCATTTATCAATTGAACTCATACCACAAAAAATCACATTGATACACATGTGACAATTAAATGGTAAAATTCCGAACTAATAAATGTGTCAACATATCATTCAATTCAGCAATTTGACAATTAAATTCAAAGGGAAGTATCTGAGGATAAACTTATCGTAAATGTACCAATTTATGATTTTTTGTATTTAAAAATATAATTTGATGTAAATTTATTATAAATATATTAATTGAGGATTTTTTATGATATTAATGCGAAAGGAGCATGGGCCTACTCGACGGCGTTTAATCTGCATGTCCTGAAAAGGACGTTGACCAATTAATGCATATCGGAACTTTTGCAAGCTGACCAAATTAAAAGCATGAAGAAATCCAACAATGCTGACCCCAGCAAGCATAATCTAAGCTGGAAAATATCTTGAAACCCAATATAATATAAGCATGCGATGAGGACCGCGCCATTATGATTGCTCAGATTTTGCCTACAGTCGAAGCACTACTGGTAATCAGACAACAACTTGATCAAATTTCATCACACTGAAAATGCCAAATTGCAGGGTCACTTGGTGCACGAGAGAGAATAGAGCAAGAATAGAATTTGAGAAGTAGTCTGCCGCAATAAAGCCGAAACAGCCAAAAGACCCATTGAGTTGGTTTGGCTCTCGTGATGGAATAGCTCTTGGACTAATGTTCCTTTAGCTTGTTTTACAAGAATGACAACCCAAAACAGCATAGTATGTAGAACTAGGGAACTTGTTCTGGAGAAGTAAGATGACCCACTTTGTTTGGCAGTTGAGATAGCTATTCCTCGAACGCCCGGTGGGTCATCGGCCGACACCAGTGACGGCATTCAAAAGATGACGCCACTATGCTTCGGCCCATTGGGGGTGTCCAGTGTGGGGGTGGACGCGACGAGCTAGGTTCTAGACCAAATAACGGCAGAAAAAGCAAAGGACAACATACACAGACCTCACGATTCATTGAGAAGAAATCTCAGGACAATTGGACCTTTTCAATCTCCTACTCGTATCTTGAGTAGCCCAGCAAGATCGCAGAGAAAATTGGAACTGAAAATCATTTTACATGTATATATATATAACAAAAAAATTAATTACAATTCCATTCTGCCCTTACCTATCTCAGGGAAAACAAAGAGAAGGCGAAAACAACTGCCTAACAAAATTGGTGATACAATAAATTTAAGAACCTAGTTTATGCACAATAATGGGAGAACCAACTACAGAGCTTTGGCCAAAGAGGGGGGTTGGAGCAGATTCAACCTGTACATGTGTGCGCGGGCAAATTCCAGCTGTAGCCTTCCGAGTCAACCATGCCACTTGAAGTGCCGAATGCAAAATTGTGAAGTTGATCCACCTCCTATCTCCCCCAGAGAGAATTAGCATTCGGAGAAGGTTCTTCCCAGCTGAAGAAAATTCCCTTGAGATGCAAGACAGATGGATCTCGACATCATGTACACACAGGAGCCACTGATGTCACAAATCTTTCACCGAATGCACACAATTTGATGGCCAACAGAGTGTGTCAAGAAAGGAGTCTGTCAAAGAGAAGGCAACAGGCATAATCTAACGTCCTCATTCTTTAGAATACGCGCTTGCGAAATCTTTAATCATCTCCTTAAGGTGCTGCAAGATTCCAAAGAAAAGAGTAACCAACCTAACCCATTTCACAATGACAAAACGAATGTGTGTGACTAGAGAGGGTTTTCACTAGTGTCATGAACTTAAGTCTCTCGTGTTATGAAAATATTACCTTCAGTTCTTCATGAAGCACAATAAATATTTTCTTTAGCCGCTTGTGTCGCTGCAAGTGAAGACAATGCAAGTTAAAAATTATTAAACCACAGAAACAATGTAATTAATGGAGAAATAGTATATTTTCTTCTAAGCTCCAACAAACAATCAAGTTCTCATACAATATTAAGAAGTCATCTCCTATACAATATTAAGAAGTCATCTTACAAACTTTGGCACATGCATGAGGAGATTAGCTAAAAAATAGAAAGAGAAGAGAAAGTACCAAGTAAATCATAACTCAAACATGAAGAGGACAGCTGCCACAATGCCAAAACATCATTCATAGACCAGCAATCCCAGAATTCAGCAATTACATGCCGTTCTATATGTATGATGATGCCCCTAGTCACGTAATGAAGTTGGATGTTGGAAGCTCAGGCACTAGCATTATTTTAATTTCAAAGGCGATACAAGACATAATGACATTATTCAACTACCAAGAAAATGTTTACCAAGTCAAAGTGAAGCACAATCACATAACAAACAAATTAAGTTGGTTACAATGGAAGGAGTAAATCATAGCAAAGAGAAGACAGTTTCTTAGCAATATAGACAAAAAAATCAAGTGCCAAAATCAACATGAAAGCTAGATCAGATCATACCTCTCCACATTGCCTGTAGGATTCCTTCAACTGTGCCAATATGTTATTGTATCTCTCCATATCCTTCCCTCTTGCAAACTCGAGGTCCTTTCCCATTTTCTGGAATTCATTCCTACATGAAACAGGTATTAAGTTCTCTTATAAGGTAAGCGAGCAAAAGAAATCACAAAACAGTACACAAATATGAACAGGATTTATCAAAACACCTGTAGTTCTCCAGTAACTTGTTTAATGAACAATAACTATCATATTTGTCACGAAACTCCTGCACATATTCTTTGTACCTAACATAACATAACAACTTGAGTTAGACACCAAATAGTAAGCAAATATGTTTTATGGGAGGACACAAAAAATCAACATTTGGCAAAAAGACAAGGGGAAAAAAAAAACTCATCAAAGTACTTAAACAGCAACTCACTGGGTGTAATCTTTTATCTGTCCCTTGAGCTCCGGTTCATCCTTCTCATACTTTGAGTAAGAACAACTACTTTCATCAGAAGACGATTCTCTCCTTTTCTGGCCACCATTAGGAGCTGAAATGACATCCTTCTGTCCATTCATCATGCTTCCCGCTGTACTGGATGCTTGTATTTTAGTTTCCCTTGAAAAGTGAGAAACTTGCCCCCTTTTTTTATGAGGCTGTCGTGACCCATTAGCCGATGCTACTTTTTGACTTTTTCCAAATTCTTCTGAAGCAGTACCTTGGCTTTCTCCCATTTCGTTCTTTCTGGATTTACTAACATCCAAGGTTTTAATCAATGGTCCAGCAATTTCTGCATGATCTATCCTCGAGGACTGTTGCAACTGAGATTGTGAACCTTGTGGGATGGATGTTGCCAATTCATCATCTCGGGACCTTTTTCTGGAGAAGCCCTCAGAACTTTTTGTCATTATAGCACTTGAATTGGATGGAGACAGCTTTCCTGAGTCTGCAGATGGCATTCCAGGAGGTTTTCCTTTACCTAAGTCTGTTTTCCAGCTATCTAAATTGGTTGATTTGGTTTCAGGCTGCTTAAATGAACCTTTCCTCTCAAATTGCTTCTTCACAGGTGCCTCCTCTGGCACTGGTTCACGTAATTCACCCAACTCCAAGTCTGAAAGCTCCCTTTGGAGCATGGCACCTCTTACATTAGCTGGAGAGGATCTGTCGCTAAAACTCCTGGCATAATCCTTTGGCAAGGATCCTGTGTGCAAATTTAAATTCTGTTCAATGTCCTTTGGCTTTCCAATTGTCTCACTATGTAAAGAGCCAGCGGACAAAGAATGTTTGCCTCCACTTAGACCATCCTTCATACCTTTTGACACCTTCTCGGGAGTGAAACCTTCAGAATAAGCATCTTTACCAGATTTATCTTTTTGAGATGTAAGCCCTTCTTGCACAATGGAACTCTTATCCGAGAACCTTTGATCGTGGTCCAAGCTCTCAGAACGTTTGTTGGGTCTTCTTGGAGTATTTTGGGTCGATCCACGAACACCTTGATCAGATGACCTCCGTCCTGTTTGCTGTGAATGCAAAGTGGATTTTCCAGGAAATGTCTGGCTTGGTGCCTTTTGAAAGCCAGGATTGGCTATCACATCCCTGTCAGTTCCATCAATGGGGACAGGGCTTTTGAAGGGATCGTCCGTTGGCCTACCAGGAGATAAAATTGGAGGGCTCATATGCTGAGGAAAGTTGCCCCCAGGACTTGAAGGTTGAGCCAACCGTTGAACTTTTGACCTTTTGACTCGATCCCGTTTGACATCAGAGTGCTGCAGATCATATCCCCTTCTCGATCTATGGGCAATTCTGTCGGAGCTGTCTGACCGTTCGCGTCTAAAGCTGTCCTCAAACATCTCTCTTCTTTCATCAAACAAACTTCCAATAATACTCTGTTTTTCTAGAAGCTCCTCCTGATTAGGTGAAATGCGATTTACATCTCCCATGAGTTCTTCATTCACATCTGTTTCAATGTCCTGGCCATCGTTAGGCAAGTCTTTCTGTCTGTAAAGTACATTAGAATTATGTTCCTCCTGTTTGTCACCAAATTCATCGTGCACAGCCCTATCTTCGTGAGGTAAAGAGGATAGCACGGGTTCCGACCCTTGAAAGTTGTGCTTGGGTTCTTTGTCATCATCACTTGTCATGATGTCCACATCCTCATCGGACCCTTCCTTACTGTTGGAGGAAGCATCACTCTCACTATCACTGCTACTCCCACTCCCACTACCAACAGGGCTTCTACTCCTGCTCCTGCTGCCGCTAGGACTTCCACTACCACTCCTACTATCACTGCTACCGCTTTCACTGTCACTGTCACTCCCGCTGTCACTAGAACTGCCAGCCCGCCCTTCACTATGGTCAGAATTCTTCTTATCACCAAAAATGTCTGGTGAATTCTGCTCAATATCTACCGTTTCTGAATCAATTAGTCCATCTTCCACTGCAGAATTCGATCTTTCAAGTACTTGACCTTGTTGTGCATTCTCAATAAGAGTAGGCCCCGGTACAGATGTTTGATCCAGATCTTCTTCAGCAGCTGATCTCTGGTTGTAATTGTCCTCGGGAGAGCTGGCAAACCATGATGTGCATTACAGATATAATTACTTGAACGTTATGTAAAAGGACTTAACACTATATATAACACATCCAAGTCAATTCCCTTGCCTTTGAAATTTCAGATTCCTTCATTTTCTTTAACTAAAGATTTACTCCTGGCAATAGTATAGTCTGTACATGTAAATTTTAGATCTGAAAAATCAAGCCCTTTTATTTCCTCAACTAATCGACGGATCGGTAGCTGACAACGAAACAAACAAACTTTACACAATGGTCCCTGAATTCTGGAAACATTTCTACTGTAGAGAATCTTCCCGGGATCAGGAGAAAACATTCCACTCTAGATGAAGCAAAAGTGAAAATTATCAAGTCTCCCAATGAAATATTGTTTTATATCGACAGCTACTCAATACCTTCCATTTCCAGGTGAAGGCCCCTTGAAGCTGTCTACGTCAACTCCAGGCTTCAGCAAGTATCGCCCTGGAGCTTGAAAAGTTGCAATCTGAGGGTCAAAAGAGGAAGAGGAGATTAGATTGCCACTTGTGCCAGACAAGATTATCCAAGGGTCTAGGCACATACTTTCTTCATGATAGCGTCTATTTTCTTTCCAGAGTTTGGAATTGTGTCTCCAACCGACTTCTCCAAGGCCTGCAAGATACAAGTTACACTGTAATGAGAAGGAATCTTGGAAACTATGCGCATAAACTAAGATGTCTCAAAACGTGCAATTTGAAATAAGTTAATCCAAGCTATGGAGGTCTTATAACTTCTTATCGACCCACAAATCAGAATACTTTCAGGCTCATCCCCTTAGGATTCTCCTTGATTAAATAGAATCAACAGGTTTTCACAGTACACTTACTTTCAGGCTCATCCCCTTAGGATTCTTTTTGAGTAAACTGATTAACATGCTCTGCAAATCCATAGACCTATCACCGAAGTTAGAACTACGAGCTGGTCTTTCCTCCACTGCCCTGGCAACTTTACTTGGGTTCCTCTCACATGTGTCGATGCTATCTCTTTTCATCAATTCAGCGTCCACAGTATCTCCCAAGCCCACATTTTTCTTAGAATTGCTTGCAGCTCCAGACGGAGGTGTCGAAGCACCAGATTGGTCGGGTGGGGATGGTAGAGGTGAGGATGAACTTCTACCCTTTGCAGCAGTTTTTGAAGGCATAGAAGGAGTTGATTTAAAGGCAGATTTAGAAGGGCCGCCAACAGGAACTGGGGCAATAGTTAAATAGATGTGGGTTAAACGTCCTAATAATCATGAAAAGGAGATGCTAAAGAAAAAGGCTAATCATGGATATGAAATAAATCCATGTATATCAGGTCTGAGATTGTTGACTGAAAGAACCATTCTCATAACCGCACTCACCACTTGATGGACCAACTTTCTGCTTCTTGAATGGCAGCTCTTTCTTTTGCATAAAAGGCATCCTTCGTGGGTTAACTGGAAGCAGAGCACGTGGAATATTATCATGCTTAATTGTAGTACATAATATGCACAGAAAAATACAATCAGCGTTCAGTCAAATCTGAGGAAGCTACATTTAGAAGACTCGGGCAAAATATTGCAAAACAAATTACCAGCTTCCTTATACCATACTAAAACCCAATAAGTGTCGGTAAAATAAGATGACAACTCAACAGCATCATATCTTAAGTTCTATTCTCTCTGACAACCCTTAATTGCTAAGTACATGCAAGTTCCACTACAAAAGTTCAAGCTGCTCTCGTCCTTAAAACTCTCCTGAATATTGACAAGTGCGCACCATTGAAAGTGAAAGAGATCTCACTTCATTATGTATGAAGTAAACGATGTGCAAAATCAATAGTCTAGAAGCTTTAGCCTAGCAATAAGAAAAACTACACAAAAGTAATATGTTGTCTTTAGTGCAGAAGCTTACCCTCAACAGCAGCTAATTGCTTTATTTGGCTCTTCATAGACGGGTTTCCGGGTTCAAGGATAATAGCCCTGTCACCAGTAGAAGAGTCAATAGAGAATTAGCCTTACTTTAATTACGGATGTATCGCTAAACATGAATAACAGCAAAACTGATGACAAGGAAAAGAAGCATACTTCTTGATGTACGATTTTAATTTTATAACATGTAAAAAGCCTCAAAATGCATTAATGCAAATACAGGGGACCATTGGATGAAAATGTGTACTCAACCAAAAGATAATGCCATCAGAAGTGGCAATGCCATAATCAAATACGTTTTTCATGGATGACTGGAAAGAGAATCATTGAAACTGCCAAGATAACGCCCAACTTGCAAAAGCTCATGGTTATAAACAAAGCACAGGAGCTGCTATCGTTCACCCGGCTGGATGTCAATCTGACGGATGGATAGGCGTAGCAGAAAAGAAAAGATAGGGTCAATTACGAGAGGAAGGCGGAGGAAAGAAGACGAGAGAGCAAGCCCCAGGAAAGTATAGGTTGGCTTGCAGCTACCACGGCCGTAAGAACGACTCGAAAGACGGGCCCCCGCCCCGATAGTAGCGATAAAATCTTTCGGAATCCAAATTATATCGTGGTAGCCTACAATGGTTGCTTTCCTATGCCGTTCCATTCATACGAAGCCAAGCCGATCCGATTTAGGCCTAGGACCCAATCTTAACATAGAAACTAGCAATCACAAATCACGCTAATTATGTTCTACAAGAAAAGTGAGGACAGTAGCATGGAAACATGGACAGCAATCATAATGCTTGTCGTTCTCTTCATTTGCCATGCACCAATCAAAAGTATTATGTTTAAAAGGATTTGAGCCATAGTTGAAAGCAGGCCCATGTCCTTCCTCCCTGTACAACCAATTTCACCACTACTAAATATGGTGAAATCACAAATTAAGAGGTGAATATGTCCATTGATGCATGTTTTCATGTTGGTGCAAGTGAACACCGAAACAATGTCAACAATCTAAAGACGTATTCATACTCATGGACATACTTTCGTGCGTTAAGCTTCCGTTCAGCTTCTTCGTACCGCATTTTCACATGGTTCTTAGTTGACTCGTCCAAGACCCGCTGCACATTCAACTTGCGCCAGGCGGAACCAGATTCAACAAGCTGACCATTTCCATCCTCACCACTCTGCCTTTCTTCATATATGTCACAAAGGTCACCAAACTCGCGTGACCATGTAAATCTGAACTCCTTACCTCCCACATCAATGACCTGATGACATATGAAACTTTAGAGAGCATAACCAAATAAAAAAATCAATTAGAAACGTAAAAGGATGGACAATAATAGATGTAAAAGTCCCAGACAAGCAGAGAAGTATCATGAGCCCAACCATCTCATTTTCTAGACAGATGACGCTGGCTTATCTTGTTATGGGCAAAGAATTGAAGCATCTTCGGCATGAATAAGAATATGCCTCGAATTCTCATAGTCTCAAGTCAAGGTATAGAACTGACTATAAAGCTGATCACCTGATCTATTTGGAATGTTTTGGGAAAAAGGCTAATCATTATGAAATAAGAGTGGGACCCTCTACTCTGTAAGAAATTCAAAACTACACTACGAAACTAAAATGGGCCATTCCATACTCAGTATTGTTTCTAAGCGCCGATTGTGTACATGGGTAAATGGTATTACAAGGCATGCAGCCACGGATTAAAAATATCCAATTCTTGTTGCAACATGGGGTTATCACTCATATCATTCGAGTGATGGACAAAATGACACTAAAATCTGAGGACCTATTTAAAAACAAACAAGGCGTGGAGACAGAAACCTTTAAAAAATCAGTTGTCATCCTCCATTCATTCAGGCATGTTTCCTCCACTAGCTAATTGACCTTTACGCAGATTACAGACTGCGAGGGACAAAATGTGCTCCTCAAATCAAATCACCTACCGCACGACTATCAAAAACACGTTAAGAACGCAAAAACAGGAAGCAAGTCTGCCAGGAGCCTCATCAGACACCGCTCAACACGATTATTGGCCATGCCCAATTAATTGCCAAACACGGATTTACGAACATAAACCACAAATTGACCGCAATCACAGCCATCCATAGAATGCCTCCAAATTCAGAACAACAAGCTACGCCTCAATCAGAACGCCGACAAGCACGTGATCCCTCAAGCCTAACGACAGTCTTCAAATTCAAAATAAGAAAAGCCAATTGCAAATCATAACTAAGCTATCACCAAATTCAACGGAGAAGCTCACATTGCCCAATGGATTTTTCGGGTTGGCGTCGAACTTGATCCTCGCGTTACCGCCCTGAGCTTCCGCGCGCCTAATTTCCTCCACCAAATCGGGCGCGAGCCGGATGATCATCGCGAACGTGAGCGGGTTGTTCCCGGAGACGAGGCTGAACGTCTCCTCCACGGCGGCGGCCTGGCCCGAATTAGGGCCAGAAGAGCCAGAGCCGCGATTCCGCTGCCCAGCGGCGCCCGGTAGGGATTGCCGGCCGCCGCCGCCCGGGGCGCCCGAGGGGCGGTGCGAGGGCTGCGGCGCGGGGAACCGCTTCGCCCCGCCCCGCCCCCGGCCCCGCCCCCGGCCCCGCCCCCGCCGCCGCCACGGCCGCCGCCGCCGCCGCCGACGCCGCCGACGCCGCGGCCGAGCTTGGAGGAGGCCCCGAACATTGCTTCGTCACTGGAGAGTTCGCGCGATTCGCCTCGTTAGCGGTGCTCAGCTACGCGGAGGAGGGCGCCGCGCATGCTTCCATGGAAGAATCGAGCTCGGACCGAAGAGAGAGAGAGAGAGAGAGAGAGAGAGAAATCGGAGAGAGCCGCAAGGAGGGAGAGAGAAGGGGTCTCTCTCTGGTCTAAAGTTTTTCGATCTTTCTATGTCGGCCCCTGAAGAATCGAGATATTCCGTTTTTGGACTCTGAATTCGGCGAAATCTTCGTAAACGGCTCCTCGTGTTTTTTCGAAGACTTAAAAAAAATTGCAACCTTTTGAATTTCGAGGTATATATATATTTATAGAGGAAATTTATCAGCACTTTCAATTCCAAATTTATACCAAAAACGTTTGAGTGATAACAATAAACAATAATCGCGTATTGTTTAAATAATGGATCAAAAGATAAATTGAAATCGTCCAAACTATATTATTGTATAAGTCCTCTCGTGAATTCAACATTTTAGAATGAATCCTTTCACGGTTTGGATATATTTTCTGAAATTAACTCATACTTTTATTTTTTCACTGTAGTATAATTCTCTATTAGATAGGTGGGGTGTCAAGGCTATTAAAAAAATGAGGTAATTTCCTCCATGAACTTGCATCATATGTGCGACGCATAGTTCATGAACTTTTAACATAATCCCGAACTTTGGTTAAATATATAATGTAATTTCTAAACATTTAATATATTTAATGCAGTCCCTAAGTTTATGATACAAATTCAATTTAGTCATTAAATTATAAGCAAATATTCAATATTATCTTTAAATTATATAAATTTTTTTAATATTATTCTTGAATTTGAACATTTTCATATCAAAAGTTTAATCTAAAGACTAAATCTAGAATATATATTTTTCAAAAAATAAAAATCTAATCGTATTTGATGGTGGGACCGAGCCCAAAATTAGAGAGTTTTGAAGCATGTTGGATTGGGCCTGTGATTAGGCCCATCAAGCACATTGATCTCTTTTGCTCATATAGTGGCCATGTGTTATTTTTCAAAAAATAAAAATCTAATCGAATATCAAAGATTGATGGTGGGACCGTAATACTATTCCTTAATTTATTTTTATTTTATTTTTCCTCTTTTTATATTATTTTCTTTATTATTTATTTTTTCCCTTTCATCATTATTTAATAAAATTTTATCAAATAGAGCCCAAAATTACTAAAATATATAATAAATATAAATATTTAATTTATAGAGAGTTTTTAAAGATGTTGGAATTGGGCCTGTGACCAGCAATTTAATAAGGTTAGGCCCACACAAGAGGATCAAGCACATTGATCTCCAATTTTTGCTTCTTTTCTAGAAACAATGAGCCTCTATTATTAACATGAGTTTAATCACACTTAAATAGGCATTCTAATTTGTGCCTCGGCCTTATCATGAATTTATAAAAAAAAAAATTCTACCATAAAATATGTTACGACTTACTACAATATCACTCACGCCGTTATGTAAGCATATGGAAGAAACAAAAATCTATAAATAAATACGTGCAAATTATATCTTTTTTTAAAAAAAAATCTTTTCACTATTTCATCTAGGGTAGTTAAGGAAAGTTTGAGAAAGTGAGACCGAACCCACTTTTCACATCGCATACTGATGTTGGAATGTGATTCAATTTACAGTAAAAAATCATCGGTAACATGTAACCTAATCGCCATGGAGAAAGATGATACTTCTGTTCTCAAGTATTTACTTATTCGGCAAGCAATGATAAAATCATTTTTAAAATAGAAATTACTGTTTCGATAGGGATGGAATGTAGTTGGAAAGGCCAAAAATTCGTTCATGTCCACGTCGATACAGACCCCTCATTCGTTTTCTGAAGGAAGTCAAGTCGCAGTTCCCTGCCGCTCCGAACAGTAGTCGTTCTCGGCCAAGCAAAATCCCCTCGAAAGTCAAATGGTCCAAACTTGAATTGGAGCCATTGCTTGTAATCTCGCAGCCAACGTTATTCCCTCAATCTCTTCCACCTAAACCAGACATAGACGTCTAACTTGGCTCGCCTGCTGGGATAAGATCCACGAAATCGAATCCGGATTTCTAAATCAGATTGGCCCTCCGATACTTAAGTCAGCAAGCGTGCGAGGAAATAGTAATAGAGCTAGAATTGAATGGACGACATAAAAGTGTACACAGACTCTTAATGCATATTTATAGGCTGACTTACTTATACGCGAAGGGAACTAGTAAATTTGCAGTCCTTGGGCGGTGCCTCCCCTATTGAGGTTGATTTCCGATGAAAGTTCTGTGAGGGCAATGCTTATGCCACCTCTAATTAAGGAATAAGGACAGTTTCCTAGATAAAGAGAGACCAAAGCTCTAGGGAATTTCGACATCACAACCAAGATATCTTGTTTGTCTCCTTTAAGGGGAAGATCATTTAGAAAGTCCTAAAACTATGTATTGTGATCAATTCGATTTTCAACTTTTTAATTTAATCAACTTAGTCATAAACCTTTTTAACTATTTGTCAATGTAGTTTTTTCTGCCAATTTTAGCCGAAAAATTGTCTACGTGAACATTAATCATTCTACATGGCACAGCCGATGATAACATGAACTATTTTTTAAAAGAACTCCGATTTTTTACTTTTTTTCTTTCCTCTTCTTCCTTTTTTCTTTTTCTTTTTTTCTTATTCCTATGGGAGGTGACCTCCATTGATCATCATGTAGGCCACAGACCAATTGACAAAAAAATGAAAAAATAAAAAAAAAATGAAAAAAGAGAAAAGAAATCGGAAAATTTTAAAAAAATTATAAAACTTATTCATACTAAAGACCGATCATGCCATATAGAATAAATTTATTTACATTAGCGATTTCCAACAAAAAATGAGTAAATCATCAAAAAAATTTAGGATTAAATTAATCGAATTGAAATATTTAGAACTTAATTAACCGTTGCACGATAAATTCAAGGCTTTATAGGCAATTATTCCCTCCCTTGAGCGCTAGGCTAATGGACGGAGGATGTTCTGCCCGTTGACCAGTAGGACGGGCTACTCAGTTTCATGCCCCTAGAGAATTTCCATGGGATTGTCCAAGGGGCTTTACCGTCGGGCTTGATGGGACAAAGGATTGCCCATCGGGTTCTTCAGACAAGACAAGGTCTTGCATGAATCCTACAAAAAAAAAGGTGTGGTCTGTTTTTCTCCTTTTTTGGGTCGGTTAAGGTGTCGTCTGTTGATTCGTTCGCTTAAAATTCGTATTAACAAAAGAAATGTACTTGATCACATGAGATGATTCAAATCACAAGTGGTGCTTTCAACGGTACCGTCGCATCAAAGACGAATGAGCCATGCAAAGGATTAACTTTATTTATGCCAATCAACTCAAGCAGCCACTCCACAAACTCAAAGTTTTAATAGGCTCACTTTTCCTATCCTTTTCCTTAAGGATTACTAAGTCATAAATCGAGTAAAGAAGATACTCTGTTATCAACTACAGAGAATCCGCCTTTCGTTTTGCCTTGACGTGAGCAAGATTAAATTCATTAGAGTTGCTAAGTCTTCCTTCATTTTTCACGGAAAATTGTGTACAAATCCTAGTTAATTAGCTTGGCATTAGGATTTATATAATCAAAAGGCATAAATTGTGTACAAATCCTAGTTAATTAGCTTGAAGTAAGATAGAATGCAAAAAAAGTCAAGCTTTTCTACCTCTTAACCAAACTGTATCTAGCCACCTCCTTCACCAGGCATGCTCAACTAATTTCCGGCCATTCACGTATCGACCGTTCAATTTTCATTTCTTGCCGCGAGGACCACCATCCACTTCAGGAAGGTGCTCGCTTCACATTAACGTACAAACTCCCTCCTAATTTATTTAATTGTGAGAAGAGTGCAATGAAGTTATATTCAATGGTACACACTTTAAATCCTCAACAACTTGAAACCCAGTGGACAGTTTCTAAAATGTCACGCAACATGTTACCACATCGATAGATTACTGGACGGGCTCAAAGGTGAAATAGACGAACTTAAGTAAGCGATTTCCTTTTTAGCACCGGTTTGTTATTATCTCGGCTCGCCCAAGCCTACACATGCCTACCGATTAGGTATACCCGAAACGAGGAGTTCGTCATGTATCTTATTAGTCGTCAGAGCTCACGGAAGATTAGTCATTAAATCCCTGTCCCTCCCACAGGTTTTTCAAGAGGAATTTCACATGAGCCAATGCTCTATATCGTCATGTAGTACAGAGGAAACGCTATCATCCAACAAGAAGAAGAGCCATGCCAGAGCACCTTCTTCTTCCATTGCTAAAAACCAAATTTGCATTTTGACTCGTTTTAGAAGGTGAAAGGGAGTGTTGGACGATTTGGCCACTACTTTACAGAAAAAAAAAAAGAGGCGACAAAGATAGAAACTTCCGGCAATAAAATAATATCCAATGAGATCACAACCAGTTCTTTGTCCATGCTTTACAAGACAAACCGCAAAATCCATTCAACCAGAAACCAAGAGACTCCTGTTGCCCCCCCCACTTCCCATATCTTTCACCCACTCCCAGTCCCACCCCACCTCATCATCTCAGTCAGAACATGCCCTCATCATCTCAAATCATCACCCCCCCACATTGTAAGAATGACTTGCAGAACTCCCAAAGAAAAAGCACAGAAGCAAAATGCCAAAATGCTTGCATTCCTTCCTCTCTCTTGCGCAATGGATTCAACATCACTTCTTCTTCTTGGTAAAAAAGTCGAACACTACAAGTGCAAAGCACACCCTATATCACAAAGCCTACTGTAGTTTGTAAATTCAGTCACATAAGTAAGTCGTGGGGACAACATAGATCCAGCACAAGAGGGGCTACAACATAATCCAAGACCAAAAGCATACTTATGATCATATGTTTTAGTGGTATATACTAAGGTGTGTAATGTACCTTCTTCGGTTTTCTCATCTACATTCCGATGCCAGGAAACTCGTCACCGTGAAGATAAATGAGGGAAGAGATAGGAAAACAAAAGGAATAGACAATCGACCAAATTTTAGTAGTAATCTCTCTATCTCTCTCTATCGGTGAAAACTCGAACCCGGGGTATAGATGGCGAGGTCGGGCCATCCGCTCCCGCCTGTCCAGCAACCCGCATCCCCGTTCTGGATGTCCATGAAATTCTCGGCCCCGTCCGCCGCTGCGCCCGGCTCGCGAGCCGACCCCGGGACGTGGCCATGACCCGGTTTCACTTCGTCCCCGAGCCCCCCGAACCGCACCATGCTGCTCGCTCCCGAGGCGTTCAAATTCGGGCCCTCCAAGATGCTCAAGAATGGCCCACTCGTCCCCAGGAGGGAGCTGAAGGATCCGTTCACATCAAGCATCCTCCTTTCCAGGTCGGATGGCGAGCCGTAAAACCGGGCCGGATCAAGATCCAACGTCGGCCCGACGAAGCCTGGCGGCGGAGATTGCGACGCCTCTTCGGCGGTCCGGCTGTGGGCCTGGCTCGACCCAGGGGCTTGCGGGTGGTCCGCGCCCGCGTCCGAACCAGACCCGGCATTGTGGCGCTTGGACTTGGAGGAGGCCCGCTTGGCGGTCTTCCGGGTGCCGCCGCCGACGGGGATGTTGCGGAGGGCGCCGCCTTTGGTCCAGTAGCGGCGGCAGCTCTTGCAGAAGTGGCGCGGCTGGGAGAGGTTGTAGTTGTTGTAGTAGCAGAACTTGGTGTTGGTGGAATCGCAGCGCGGGCATTTCAGCTGCTCTTGCTCCGGGAATTGAGGCCTCGTCGTGGGATGAAATAGCGATGACGGGTCCTGCTGCATTTTTCTCACCTCCTTCTCAAGCGAGACTTATCCAAAAAAGGGTTCAAGTCACGAGAGCTCTGGGCACCGAAAATGGTCGAAATCGGCGGTTCTGAGGCCGAAAAGACTCGATTTTGAGAGTGAATCTGCGAGCTAGAGCTCAAAGGGCCTGCGCGGAGCTGAATCTTGGCCCGGCTAGGTTCAGCTGAAGAGGAGAGGATTTGGGATTGGAGGGTATGAAGAGGGTTTTGGGAGGATTCGGCAAGAAAGCGGCGAGCTTCCCTCAAGTCGCGATGTGAAGCGGCGAAGTGTGTAAAGGGAGAAGGTGGCAAGAGGACAAGATGAAGATTAGATTTTTTTCTTCTCCCGTTCAGACAGTGGATTCACATATGGACTTCCAAATGAAAGAGAAACGCCACAAATATCAGCAAGCAAAATCAAGAATCAAAGCTCCCCCAAGAACCGAAACCCACAAGAACCTCAAGTCACCGACAGCACTTCAGAAGATGTTCAGCACCACGATCCAAACCAGACCATTCTTCAAGAACTTCACAAACCCAAAAAGGAAAAGCACAGAAGAAACAGCTGCTGGTTTCTGGAAACAACAGACAGACGTACGCTGCAGGAAAGAAGCAGCCCTTCTGAGAAGTCTCCGGCAGAGAGAGAGAGAGAGAGAGAGAGGAGGCGATCAAGCTTCCATGTCCGCGTGAGATAAAACCAGGGCAGAGTGTGACTTGAAATAGAAGGCTGTCGAGAGAGAGAATAATGGAATTTATTATATTCCAAAAGATGGCCAAAAAGTCGAGAGCTTTCTCCCTTCCATCGTCGATCTAGACAGGGACCGCATATGCGCTAATCAAGAAAAGGGCGGAGGCCAGCCGACCTTAAAGCAATTATCGACCCAACAGCGGGTTTTAGAGAAAAAATCGATTCTTTAGACTTTTAGATCCTCCAACATAGGCACGAAACGGGGCTTTTGTTCTCTTGCGCGCACTGACCATCCCCGCGCAATTATTCCCTCCCACCGGAACGAAAATGTCAAACTCGAATGATGGCATGTGTCTCGATTTAGCCTTAATCTATCATTTCATCTCTCCCATATTTTATTAGCCTCCCCATCTTATTAATTTTTTTTTGAATTCGGACAAGATGGGATTATGGAACACACTTCACGAGTGTGGACTGCATTTGACATCGGCTTAATATTCTAATCATACTCAACAACAAAGCACACGACGCCCGATGAGAAAGGAAAGTTAGCCCATATACTAAGATTTCGAATGACGTCGGCGTCAAAATTTAAAGTACTTATTTTTAAGAGATTAAACGACATTCTTATATTATGTCATGTCGGTCTTTTCCCTTTTTTCTTAACGAAAGTTAATGAATGTCATTATTTTCTTATTACATGAGAGAAAATTCGTAAATACAAATGACTCCGCGTCGCTAAAGTCGTGAAAAGGGGCCCACAGTAATTTCCAGTAGTTACTACCTATATTAATCACTGTTTACGTGGTTTCAGCCGCTAATGTGGACCGAAATGGTCAAACCCTTTTCTCCCCACTTTCCTCAGCACCACTCGATCGCCCGGTCCACTTTACAGGGCCTAAATTAGGATTTTGGTCCCGGCCGATATGTTCCGCGAGATAAGGAACGTCTTCATCGCACATTTAATATCACTGAAAAAATAAATAATTAAATGGCCCAGACGATCGGCTCCATCGGCTCGGCTCCGGCAAAAAGCCTAAGCCGCCGCCTAATAATCCGCGATTAAGCCGCGGCGCGCTCAACCGGAGCCGCGAGGGAGCCGCCGAGCCGGAGCCGGGGGGAGAAATGGCTTGCGTGCGAACAAAGCAAGCGGTGGGGCGGACATCATTCCCTCCCCCGCGAATTCCCGGGCCCGATCGGGACCGTCGAAAAGTCCCCCGACCCGTCTCATCGCAGCCGTCGGAGCGGTCCCGATCGGGCCAACGAGGCGGAGAATCGTCTAGCTTCGGATTGCCGTCGAAACGTCCCGGGGGGGCCCACGACACGTGGCGCAACCCCATCAGCCCCCGTGGGAGAGCGGCGCAGCGCAGCGCGCTGTACCGGAGTGCAGCCCCCACCCCGCGCACGGGACAGCGGATGCAGAGATCTGTTCAGTTAGGCCGGGGATGAGTGAGAAAGACACGTGTCGAGCGCCCGCGAGGTGGGCCCCTCTCGCTCTTGGTAATAATTCCACCTCCTCTGCATGCCACGACTTTCTCTCTTCTTCTTTTATTTATTTTACTTTATTTTTTTATATACATGTATATTTTTTAATATTGCGAAGTATCTTGAAGTGATATATATTTGTGACAAATTTACTTCAAACTAGTCAAACTTGCATACTTATAACAAATTCATCTTAAATTAATGGATTTGTAAAAAATTTGCTTTCCATTAATTTCAGTTAAATTGTACAAAAAGACACAAACTGATGTACTCATCAATTACCACATGTTATTCAACTCAGTAGTTTAACTGTAAAATTTAATGGAAACTAATGACTAATAAATTTATCATAAGCCATATATAACTAAAATTTATTGAAATCTAAATGAATTGTAAATTTATCATAAGCATACTAGTTTGAATTTTTTTTTTTTTGTAAATTTTTTACAAATATACATGTTTGGTACCACCCACCTAGGTGGCGCTGGTGGCAGTGAGCTTCTCCCCCTAACGCAAGGGGAGGAGTTCGATTTCCGGGCGTCGCAAGGGTGACTTACCTGGGACTTCCCTGGGTCATATAAAAAAATAAAAAAATATACATGTTTGGAGTTTTTTGTGGTATTAACAATTTTTTTTAATTACATTTTATGATATTCAACTTGATTAATCTTTTTTCTTTTACATTCTTGGACATTTAACTTGATTCGTTTATATGACTCTATATGAACTATTGTCTCTGTGTAATCACAAGTTTCATGCATATTTGAGATACTTATATAATGAAATCGACTTGTAAAATAAATGAGGATCAAATCTCATGATTCAATTAAGAATTTACACAAGAGATAGCAAGCCCAATTTCAAAATTATTTTGAACGAAAGGCGTAATTGAATATGGAATATGTTGCACTTGAGCCAAGTACTTATTGTCATGACCATCTCTTAGAAGAGAACAAAATGCATAAAACTTATATGCTTCGTTCTTAATTGGGTAGATGGATGACCTAATTCTCTATGAGATCAAAATTTATTACTTGAAATCTTCACAATATACTCATTATCTAGATAATATATTAAATTTTAGCAGAAGGCGAAAAGCAAATCATCTTTGGCTTTTAAGAGCACAAAACAACACACGATAGGTGTCATCGATCGTGTTAATATATTCGCCTAAAACACATTAGAGGTCGTATTCCTACCTGGTTCCAGGCCATACATTGATTTTTTCCTATAAGATGACTATATATAAATTCATTCAAAAAAAAAAAAAATCCAAATGTCATGACCAGCTACAGTGCCATTTCTGGAAAGTCTAAGCTGCATCGAGTCAAATCAATTAAGCATATGGCATGGACAGAAGTAGAAAAGAAGTAATTTTTTGCACATAAATATATAACAATTAATTATTTTATATATATGGAATCTCTTGTCAGATAGAAACAAGCGTATAGGGGAAAATTGCATAATTATCTAACGAATATAAAATTGAAAGAATTGAGGGTGGTTGATGCTTATTGCTTAGTTGAGGATCGATCTATGATGCTTGTTCGTGGCCATCAGTTTTCTAAGGGACCCAATCGTGGCACGTCAACCAGCATATTATCATATGCTCGTTGCAGAATCTCAAGTCGAACTTTACAACCTGCTACGAAGGATGAAAGGGAATTTTCTTTAGTTTTTCTCAAGCATGTTTATCTATCGTTCGCACAAGTAGGAGAAGACAAAAATGATGCCACCTCATGTATAAAAGTGATTGCATTATTCGAAAGGAAAAATTGTATAATTGGTTCATGAACTTTAACCTAATGATATTCTATAAGCTTAGCCATATTTCCATGCTCTTATAGGCTTGGTACAACTTATTAATTAGTTTTAGAACCATCCATTCAAATTTATTCACCACCGGTCAAATTCAAATGCAGCTATATTAACCTATTACTATCAATGTTATGAAATATAAACAATGCTCCTAAAATCCACATGCAATTTTTAACTAATATCTTTGTTTAGGGGTTGAGGTCAATCTCTTATTAAATGTAATAAGTAATTAAATGGGTTATTAAAATTTAAGTATCAACACGCTTGTGCTTTTGAATGAAGTGCTGAAAGATGGTTTGATGTACATACCAATGTTAAATTCACTTTTAAACTAGTAATCATTTTGAAAAGACAGTATTTGGCCATAATCGCACTTTTTGACTACAGCTCCTTCTTTTGCCCTAAAACAAAAGTATTCATTATGGACAAGGTGCAGTCTGTAATTAAAAAAAAACATTTACTGTAGGTAATTAACTCTTAAATGTAAAATTGATCGAAAGGCTAAAAATCAGATAAGATATGGCAATAGTCTTGTGTGGAAGTTAACTTCATCTGTTGAAGGACGTCAAAACAAACCATTGATATCTCAAAGCCTTGTCCGGAAATTGAGATCGCAGTAATAAGCTCAGATGCCAATCTCGAGCATTGCATTGCTTGCATGTGCAGAAAAGCAATAATGACAACCATCTCCGGTGCAATAGCAAATCATGCCCCCACAAGAAACATTCTTGGTTATCCTAAATAAAATTCGACTCCATCTGTCATAACTGATGGTATGCTCCCAGCCTTTCGGCGCAGTGGGCATAGACACTAAACTTTAGCGTTCGTGACCACATAAAGGATCCGATCAGCAAATGTTTAGCAAATTACATAGAACTTTCCCATCTTGCTGGGAATCGCTCTACAAACGAGATCGAAGCCCAATCCGACTCAATTGAGCCCAATCAATTTACAAGATCTTTTGTAGATGCAGCCAACTTAAGCATATAATATATTTATGTTTCGACCAAAAAAAAAAAAATAATCAGAAAAAAATGCTGTATCTGAGGCCCCCGTGAGGGATGCTGGTTTACAGGCTCCTTTTTGGAATGATGGTATTTTTGTTCTCTGATATTTTACCTTCTTGAATATGTGTGTAGACAAGTAAGGAAACAAAGAGATGATGCAACCTCATGTGTAGAAGTAATGCATTCTTCAAGATCTAGATGTCATCAAGTACTAGCTATGCGCCTTTTATAACCTTATCAGATTCAGATTACTTACAATGAAATGGTTGTGCCATAAAGCTTGCGCTAGTCAATTTTTTACAATTTTTTTTTTTTTTTTTTTATCGGGCATTTGCAAGGGAGACAAGCCTCCCTATCTACTTTATGTGAAGGATGATTGTGCAGATTTATTCGGCGCATAAAATGATCAATGGCTAATAAGAATCTGGACTAGTGAGTGCACGTCATCTTCCATACTCAGAATTTCCAATCGTTAGCTCTCCTTTTGAGCCCTGCTCCTTGACCATTTTTCTTGCTAGATCCTACAAGTTCTGCCAAGGGCATGGCTAGTTTTCTCACTCCATTTTTCAACAAATGCAGATGAGGATAGAACGAGGCCGAAGTCACGCTAGCGATCTGTTGGTTTCCTGCTCAAGCGTTTGTCGAGTCCTATTCTTTTCAAGAAGAAAGCTCGGAAACATTGGAGAAAGTGCTCAAACCTTAGCAGACTGACATGGTGAAAAGCTGTCACATGTTAGAGATGGCATATTATATCTAGACGCCAATATTGTCATTTTCATTTTCTTCCATGTTTCAGTATATGAGGGGGCTAGATCATCAACAGAGAGGCTTTGCAGCTTTGCCTACTTTTGCAATGGATTTTGGGAATTTTATGTATTAACATAATTGTTTGGATACAGGAGTTTCATTACCAAGTCTGAAGAAAGAAGGAATTGAGAGTCCTTCACTGTTTCTTTCTTGCCATCGGATGTGACATTTTGATGGCTGCTCTAAAATGAGTATTTTTAATTTTATGAAAATTGACCCTTTTTTCTGGCTTCCATCTTTGGATGGGAAAAGATATTTATAAATTTGGTAAAAAAGTGGGGCAGAACCTGAAATTACATCATTACCTTCCTAGTATATCATTGATGATGAAATGCAATTAGCCGTCAATTAATGACATATCTCTTTTATATTACCAAATCTTGAACATTTCCTCTCACGTGCAAAAACATAATTCTTACTTGCCAAAAGAAAATTCATTTTCTTCTTGTGGTAACTATTATGGAAAGCAAGCGATCGAACAATAAAATAAACATAATAAAAAATAAATAGAATATCAAATTTACGTGATTTGGTCATAAAAACCTATATCCACGGGGAGAGTAATAGTGAATTTTACTATGCATCAAGCCATACAAGTGATATTTCATTAGTTCCATTTGTCTAATTACTTTCAATAATGTACGTAGTGTTTAATCCATAATTTCTTACAAAATAATTTCTTAATTTCATGAATGAATTATACACAAATTCTTACAATTAGAATTTAATCAGTTTTAACATATAAAAGCTCGTGGTGTAATTGCATAAATGAAACCAACGAAATAACCCATTGCCAATCACTCTTGATAAAAACGGCGCTTCAATATCTCTCTTTGATCAACTTGCAGTGAAAATATATATAAGAAACAAGCTGGCCGAATATTGGTTTCAAAGTCCATGTTTGGACATTCCAAATTTTGCCCTTTTTGGCCTAATGCCGACTTCAACAAGGAGAAGATATTCCGTGAGGTTTAGTCAACAGGTCCAAGTTTGGACTTTTCCATGTCTTTCCTCCTTTTTTTTTTTTTTTTTTTTTTTTGACAAGCGACTTTCCTCCTTGAATTTGATCGCTGAAGATAATTTCCGTAGATTTTAAAACAACACTTTATCAAATACAATGTTCAAGTTTATATTACTTTTCATTCTTGGCCACATCTTCAATACGGAAATAATATCTTTAATCTTTAATATGCCATTGAATGTTATTTGCAATTCAATTCGGATTAAATTCGTTTAATAACTCAAACTTGAGACATATTTTAGTAATAACAGTGACTTTTCATCCAATTTTTAGTGCATTACTTTCCGTTGGTCTTAATTGGAGCTACATGTGTACGAGAAGCTTAGTCAACAGTGCATAACTACAAATGGTGATTGCTGGTCAGATTAGTTTAATGCATTTTAGTATAGGAGGGTGATTTGAGTTGAGGCATACAATGTATATGAGGAACTCTTATTGCTCAAGAGAAAGGAAATGATGTATACGAGGAAAATTATTGAATTATTCCCTCGATTCTTTCTCGAGAGTCCATCTTAATTTTCCCTTAAATTGCGCATGCTCTGTGCCCATTAACAATTCTTTCCATTCCTTAATTTTCCTTCTTAAACATTGTCTGATTAGGAATGAATTCAAGAGAATGTTATGAGATTCTCAGCCAAGATGCAATTGGTAATCCGAGTTCCCATACAAAGACTCTATAGCTGCAAGTCCTGCTTTTCTCCTTCCATTTCATTTTTTTCATGGAAACGAATTGATCTGTTGCAAAGCAGAAATTTTCCATTCCTAATTGGAATTGAGATCCAACACTTCCGTTAGTTGCCTAATCGAGTGAAGATTGTTGAATGCAGCACTATACATATGTAGGTCGAAGAACCTTGTTTGTCTTGCTTTCATAAGTTTTGCAATGGCAAATACAAGTCATGCTAAAACTTCATCTACTTTGCTACTTCTGCTGGGTGTCATGATTAATATGCCGAGAAAGGGGTTTGCTCGAGCAAGAATCCCTGTGCCTGAAGAGACAATGGGTTTTGCTAAGCCTAAAGGCACAGTGAAAACCATAGAGGTTTGCTGTTTCAATTATTTCTATGAGATTCTACTATCTTAGTCTGCATAACAGTCTACTCTGTGTGAAATGATGGAATTGAATTGCAATGTTGCATGCTACAGTGTCACGATCCAAGCAGTTGATCCATTGCGTCGACATCTTCAAGCAACCTGCCTTTGATAATCCACTTCTGAAGAATCACATCCTCCTGGTATTGCTAAATGCAGTTTAATTTGAGACTGGCGTTGTTGAAATGTTATGGACCGCACCAGATGAGCAACCTAAATGCGGTTTAACCGTTCAACCATACAAGACAACATCCTATTGAAGGCCAGCATGTAGCCATCGCAAGAGAAGTCAAAATTTTCAGGGATACAGACCAATTCTGATGGTTTAAGTGATTTTCCTGTTCACGTTTCTGTTTTTAGCACTCAGGAAGATGAGCCAGTTAGAGATGGCTTTATCCAGGAAAGTAGGAAGACGTAAATACTTCTCTGATAGATCTAACGAAAGCTGAAACTTTCATCTTCGATACTATACACGTGAAACCGAACTCAACGCAGAAGTTAAGGGTGGCAGAACTATCTGAAGGCGTGTTCAGCCAGGCTGGTGGAAATATGGAAAGTGCCCTGAAGGAACGGTCCCCATTAAAGCCAGCAAAAGCACGATGAAGAAAAGAACCAATCCGTTTGTTCAGCAAACGAAGAGAGCCAGTCAAAGCCAACCCGACCCGAACCAAGCTCCCCATCACGAAGTACGTGCAATCTGAAGGAAAAGAGATGCTCTTAAGACCGTCACCTTTGAGTTCATGTACATAACAGAGATGCTTTAACTGCATTGAAGCAGACTTCTTCAATGAATATGATGTCGAATTTCATGGAACAGTATGCCCCGGTGTCTTTTCCCGGCAGCACTTGCCGTGCAGCGCGTGCGAATGTCAATGTGTGGAATCCCACGATATTGGACAACGAAGTTAGTTTCGCTCAAACGTGGGTTGTAGCGGGACAAAACGAGGACCTGAATACTATCGAGTTTAGATGGACGGTAAGTACATGATGAAAAGGTCGTATCGGCATCGTTCGTTCTCTAGAAGTGCCCAGAGGAAAGTGTTCTCTCCTTGCGGGTTTCAGGTAAGTAAGGCTCCTAATTTCGGCAAGCAGACCAGGTCATTCATAATCTGGACTGTGAGTTCCTCTCTCCGTCTTTTATCATATCTGAGATTGTCATCAGGACTCGGGATCGAATGGTTGACGATTGACATGCTTGTTCTGGATGATTTTCAGAGCGATAACTACCAGAAGACCGGTTGCTTCAATCTCGACTGCCCAGGATTCGTACAAGTGGACCGCAGAATTACTCTTGGAACTCCGTTGCAACCCATACCCAGCTACAACGGGGATCAATACGAGGTTTATACGTCTGTGACCCAAGTAAGGGAAACTGTCCATTTACAGAAAGAACGGCTTCTTTCATGTTCTCTGTCTAGTTTTCTTGTCATAATAGATAGATCGTATGATGCTCATCGTCTTCATCTGGATGCCCCAGGATCCTGCTACCGGACATTGGTGGCTTCGATATAAGAATGTCGACGTAGGATACTGGCCCAAAGAAATCTTTACGACTCTAAGCACAGGCGCTGATGGGGTAACTTAGGGCGGAGAGATAGTCAACACGGAGCCCGAAGGTCGTCATACGACGACGCAAATGGGGAGCGGTCACCTTCCATTTGATGGATTTGGGAAATCGGCCTATTTCCACAACCTTCAATATGCTGACGTCGATTTGGTGAACAGAGACGCGGATAATGCTGTCAGGATAGTGACGAACCCCGGGTGCTATGATTTGCAGATGAAGGATAAGGATGCTCGTTACGGGGTTAATTTCTTTTACGGCGGTCCTGGGTACTCAGACCTGTGTTTGAAGTAGTAAATAGCGGCTAAGTCATAGAGCAGGCCTCCCTGGTGCGTACATTATGTGCAGATAGTTTCGAAACGGCATCTGGAAATTACCGTTCATTATCGTTTATGGTCACATTGGTTTGCATTTCAGATGGATCGTCGGCTTCGAATTTCAGCTGATGATGAGCAAGGAACAATTTGAAAATCAGTTGCGAGTTTCCACGAGAGTCCTGGAAGTTCATGCTTTAGCACTTCTCCCATATTTCTCTCTAAGCCTTTAGTTCTTTTCTTTAGCTGGCTTTGATGGGGGCATAAAACGTAAAGAATCGGCAAGTAAAGAAGAAGAAAAGAGGAAAATAGAGAGGGAGTGCAAAGAAACGAGAAAGAGAGAAAACAAAAGGGGTTTCTTGCGTGCATGCTCCAAAACTTTCGACAGGCTAGGTTAATTCCATTTTGTAGCGCCCACTAGGATTCGTACTCTTCCAATCGGATGAAATTTCAAATCCAAGCTGTAAATTCGGATCCATGTGAATTCTGAATCCCTCGGTTCAATCTAAAAGTTGTAAAGTTATGTAATTATATGGAAATGATAGTTTAGAGTATTATGAGATTTTACAGAAGTCGATTTTGAATTGTAATTTAGTTAGAATAAATTTTTAAAGTTTTGCGTACATTGTTTCCCAGTTCCGAATATCTGTTTTCAGCAATTGCTAGTGATGTTCTGTATTCGGCAATTACTAGCGATGTACGTTACGTAGACACATACATATAAACTTAACTTATTGGAGAATGTTTTCTCAACTAGAACTAAAAGAAAGACGTAGCCCTTTTCTTAATGCTTTCGCTCAATATGTCATGGAAATATTTGAAGGAAAAAAACTTTTACGCAAAAGGAAAAAAAACTTTTACGCAAAAGGAAATTTAGTCTGATTAAGTAGATTAGCCCTAGACTCATGAAATACCTTACTTAGATAAATTGCCTTCTTCAAAATCAGAGGTTGATATACCAAATATGGGTTAAAAAAAAACAAAAAACTGAACATTGAACCAGGAAAGCAATGCAGAATTTTCTCGGTGCCATTGCTAAATTCCTTTACGATTTAAACTCGATCATCGGCAAGATGCCAAGATATTAAACTAGAGACACAGTAACATCACCAGACAAGATCCCATCAAATCCGACATACATAATGTCACGAATCCGAGTAGAAGAGAAATGTGGGAATTTGTGTGAAGAGGAAAAAATTGTATGCTCTTCATTGATTTCTATATCTATTACAAGAATGTATATATCGTACAAGAGGACTCAATAAAAAAGTAAATAAATTCTTCTAATCTTTCTAGTCCTAAAATAATCACATCTCCTATCAATTACAATCAAAACAAACCTCCAATCAAATACAATCATATCTTCTTTCAATACTCCCCCTCAAGCTTGTATATATCCAAAACGCCCAGCTTGTTTAGAATATATGTATGCTGTCTCTGACAAAGAGGTTTAGTGAATATATCTACGGGCTATTCCGTGGTCTTGATCCCTCTTGTTTCGATGATCCCTTCTTTGATCTTCTCTCGAGTAAAATGACAATCAACTTCAATATGTTTTGTCCTCTCATGTAATATAGGATTTGCTGCAAGTTTGAGTGCCGAATTATTATCACAAAAGAGTAATGTTGGACCTTTAACTTGTACCCCAAGGTCCAAAAGTAAGCTTCGTAGCCATACTACCTCACAAACAGTCTTTGCCATAGATCGATATTTAGCTTCTGCCGATGACAATGATACGGTGGATTGTTTCTTTGTTTTCCATGAAAGTAATTAATCCCCAAATTTGATGCAAAAACCAGTGATAGATCTCCTACTCATGGGACACGTAGCATAGTCCGCATCACAATAGGCTACCATCTCTATATTGCACTTTCTAGAGAGGAGTATCCCTAGTCCTGAACATTTCTTCAGGTATTTCACCACTTTTAGGGCTGCATTCATGTGTGACTGCTTTGGACTGTGCATGAACTGACTAAGAGTCTGTACTGCATAGCAAATGTCTGGCCTAGTCATAGTGAGGATGATGAGTTTCCTAACAAGTCTTTGATAGCTTGTCGGATCCTTTAACAGTGGATCATCAGAGGAGGAAATCTCAGCATCATAATCAACACTGGTCAACTTGGCATTTTGTTCAAAGGGAATAATTGCCGGTTTGCATCATGATAATCCCGCTTCTGATATAATCTCCATCACAAACTTTCGCTGACTGAGGGAAATCCCTAGATCAGAACGAGCTATCTCTATCCCAAGAAAATATTTAGGTGGCCCTAAATCTTTGATATGAAAAGACGAATGTAGATGGTCTTTAAGTTTCTTTATAGCAGAATCATCATTTCCCATAATAAGTATGTCGTCAACATAAATCATCAAGTATATGGATGACTTACCTTTTTTCCAAGTGAATAAAGCATAATCATGCTTTGACTGCTCAAAACCAGCTCCCGTTAGTGCAACAATAAACTTGGCATACCACTATCGAGAAGCCTGTTTCAATCCATAAAGAGATTTGCAGAGACGACATACCTTAGACTCCCCCTGTCTCCGTAATCCTTGTGGAAGGTCCATGTAAATCTCCTCGTCCAGGTCACCATGAAGAAATGCATTGTAGACATCCATCTAATGCTGTCACGCCCCGAACCTCGAGCGTGCCAACATCCCACCATGGTCATGCAAATGCGACATTCCCAGGTAGTGTCGCCAACCCCGTTCATTTATTATTGCGCAAGCGGAACGTATTATAAAACCCCTGACAATGAAATACGGGATAGACAAGCAGGAAGCAAAACCACAACATCACACTTTCATAATTCAACAGAATTACAAACAGAGGTCTACGACCAAAAGTCTACAAAAGACCGGCTCTTAAAAAGGAACTGTCCTACGACTTACAAGTCGGACACGTTCTCCAATCCTTATGACTTCACCTCTGCAACTCCTCAAGGCCAACCAAAGCTATCTAGCCGCTCCGTCCACCAGGGACCTGAAATTGTAATCCTCAAACCGGGATGAGACAATGTCTCAGCAAGTTCAACCCCCTAAACCCCTATTAGAAAGAAAATATGCCCCAAGTGGCCTAGCCACAACATCAAGAAGACTTACCTCGCATTAGCCTTCATCTGCAGGTTAGCACAGTTTATATAATTTAACCACGTGCAATTATGATAACCAAACAACTGTGGCATAATCATATTATCATAACAATTCAACCACTTGGATCGTTTCAGCGATCAATCGACTCGGCCGATTACATGTCATTCTACCAAATCAATCAGTGCCTCTAATCACGACTTTACATGTAAGTCTAACATTTAGTGGTAATCACGGTCCCACTCGGCAAAATTAGAATTAGTGGCATCACGGCCCCACTCGGCATAATCTTTAAAAGGTGGTAGATCTCGGCTCGATGGGCACGACCTCTAATAGGTGGTAATTCATGGCCTAGTTGGGCGCGACCTTTATCAGTGTGCAATCACCACGCCCCACCGCGACCTTAACAGTGGCACCTACGGCCCACTGGGCGCGACCTTTAACAGGTGGCAATCCACGGCCCCACTAGGCACGACCTCTAATAGGTGGTTAATCACGGCCAATCTCCTCTCAATTTCGTCACTTGGGATTTTATAAAGAATCCCTATTTATCGCAATCACACTCAATTTGCCATAATCAATCATCAATTTTAAATTCTAAATACATAGTAGCGATCAACATGAAATTATGAGAAGTTAGGGTCTCGAAATAATTTTCGGAATTTATTAAATAATTAAATTTATTCTGGAAATTAATTAAATAATAATATCCATATTTTTTACAATCCACACTCAATTTATAATATCCAATCATCAATTTCAAAATCATTACACACATAGCGGCCAAGACGAAATTCCTAAGAATTTAGGGTCCCGACAAATTTTCAGAATTTAATAAATAATTAAATTTATTCCGAAAATAATTAAATAATAATATTTTAATAATTTCGAATAATAATATATTATTAAATTATTTAATAATTTCGAGACTTTTTAAATAAATCGAAAGTAAATTCCTTTAAGTCACATCAATGTTTAATATAAACATTCACTTAGCCTTAAATTAAACACACTTTAAGTTAATTAAGCACCTTAATATAATCCACACTTAAATAAATTAAACTAACCACCTAATAACACTTAACCTAAACTAAGCACACCTAAAGCATCATTAACCCTCTAATCAATGTTTAGTGAGCTAAACTCACCGGATTAGCGAGCCGAGCGGACCAAAACGACGAGGACGATGCGAGGATCGACTTTTCTCAAGGCGGGCCGAGCATCCGGGGCCGGGAAGCCGGCCAAAACGAGCCAAACACCCGCTGCCATACCCATTTTTCCAGCTTCTGTTTGGGGCCGATGGAGGGCTGCACGGCGGTCGGACGGGCGCGGAATGGGCGGAGGAGACCGGCAGGGGCTTGGACGGGCTGAAGGGGAGGTTGACGGTGGCGGAGGGAGCTCCGGCGAAGGCTTGAGCTGCTCGGACGAGCTGCTGGAACGCGGGTTGGCGCGGACGAGGGCAACGAGCAAGCGAGCTGACCGGCGAGGCGCGGCGTGCGGGCCGACGCGCGACGGCGGTGACGGCGACGACAGCGAAGCCTCTGGCGAACGAGCGTGCGAGCGGGCGAAGGGCGGCGTCGGGGCTGGCGAGCTGCTGGTCCGGCCGTTCCTCTCTCTCTCCTCTCTCCAAGGTTGAAGATGATGGTGATGGCCCCCTTTTTAGAGATTAAATCTCTACCCTCCACTTATCAAGCCCTCAATCCTTGGCTTCAATCAACATGACATCACCCCCATGATGTCATCTTCCACTATCTCCTCTCCCACAACATTCTTCAACGATGGGTGCAATATCATTTCCGCCGGTCCAAATCTTTGACATCCAATTTCTTCAATTTTTCTTTTAATTCTCTTCTAATTGAATCCAATTAAAATCCACAAAATTATCCCATGATCCTAATAAGATGTGTGACATAACCGGGCTTCCAACTTCTAAATTCAATCCCAATTTTTACGGTTGAATTCAATCTGGTGCAATTTCAACGCGCCTAACCTACCGGGTAGCTTTCAGGGAAATTTTCTTGCATCCGACCTGAGGGTGATCAGTCCCCAAGTTTGACGCGTTAAAATCCCTTAATTGCTTCGTCCAATAGGTTAGTCCTCTTATGAGTGGCCAACTCAGAGAGACGAACTATATGCACAGATGAAATGCCCGACTCAATCAGTTGAAAATAGAATTAGAAAAATCGGGATGTCACAAATGCAATGGCCAGTTGCGAAAGGCAGCAACCGATAAGAGGGAGCGAACCGTGATATCTTTGGCCACCGGAGAAAATGTCTCATGATAGTCAAAACCTTCCCGCTGTGTGAAGCCCTTGGCCACCAATCGGGCCTTATATCTTTCCACAGAGCCATCTGCTCTGTATTTGATCTTAGAGACCCATTTACATCCAATGGGCTTGCGATCAGGAGGTAATGACATGATCTTCCAAGTGTGATTATCAATCAGGGCTTTAAGTTCCGCCTCCATGGCCTTTTGCCAACGTTCATCACGCACAGCCTCATTATAACTAGAAGACTCTCTTTCCTCAGAAATTCGGCTAATGCAACATAAATGTTTTGATGACAATCAGTTGAAAGAGACATATGAGGAGATAGGATAACGAGTACCTGACGATGTTGATAAGGAGCAGACATAATCTTTAATCCAGGCTGGTGGGCGAGTGATTTGACCAAATCATCGTGGTGGCTCATCCAGCACCTCCAAAGATGATTTTTCAATACTGGTAGGTTCTCCGCAATTTGTCTCCTGAGATTCCTGTTCTATGGAATGTTGATCAATTGGATTGTTAGTAGATGGCTCATTGGGCGGTGAAGGCGATACTGTATCCGCTATATGATGTCTTGGAGGAGAGGTAATAAGATATGATTCTCCAGAAGATAGATCTTCTTCTAACAAGAATCGATGATTAGTTCCCATATCATCTACAGATATAGAAGTAGTATCCCAGAAAGGGAAAATATCTTCATGAAAAACCACATCCCTGCTGATAAAAAATTCTCTGGTTGACTGTTCATAAACTCGATAACCCTTTTTCAAGTTGGGATATCCCATGAAAACACACTGTCGAGCATGGGGGGCCATTTTATCCCGGGGGCCTACTGTAGCCACATAACATAGACAGCCAAATACTCGGAGATGACTCAGATCTGGTTTATGCCCATACAATAATTCAAACGGAGTTTTGCCTTCTAGAATGCGTGATGGCATACGATTTATCATATATGCCGCAGTGACCACACAATCTCCCCAAAAATTTTACGGTATAGATGCCTGGAACTTAAGAGCACGTGCCACTTCTAAGAGATGATGGTGCTTTCGCTCAACAACTCCATTTTGCTGTGGAGTATAAGTGCAGGTACTTTCATGCAAAATCCCATTTGAGGAAAGAAAGGAAGTACATTCACCATTGAAAAATTCTCTTCCATTATCAGTGCGGATGCGACAAATTGATTTTCCAAATTGAGTTTTGGATAAGGAAAGGAAGATTTTAAGGTGAGAAAGAACTTGACCCTTTGATTAAATGAGGAAAACCCAGGTGGCACGTGAGAAATCATCCACAATTGTGAGAAAAAATCTTGAACCATCATGATTTAATGTATGATATGGTCCCCAAACATCAGCATGAATTAAAGAAAAAATTTTGAAAGGGGGCACGAGTTTGTTTTGCCAAAGGGAAAACAAGACATTGAGGACAAGGGAAAGAAGCAGTGTGACCCAATCTTTGATGATGAAGAAAATTTCTTTTATTGGCAACAACGTTAAACAATGGTTTATTGAATGCAACAAAATATAATTTAAAATTGCCTGGAAGATTAATCCAAAAATATAATCCTTGATAGATTCTACCTAAGTCCATTAGTTTGCTAGTCGAAAGGGCCTGAAATAGACATTTATTAGAGTCAAAAGAGACATGACAAGAATTTTCTTCAGAAGCTCAAGAAACTAACATGAGATTAAAATGGAAAGTAGGAACGTAAAGGACATTTTTGAGAGATGAGTGGACTAAGATTAACAGTGCCAGTCATTCCAACATGTGTAGTGTTTCCATTGGGGAGTTGTACTGATATAGGAAAGGATAATTTTTTGATATTGGAAAAGAATTTTGGATTGCAGACAATGTGATCACTAGCTCCTGTATCAATGATCCATGCATCATTTGAAATTGAGTTCATCAGACAATAAGAAATACCTGTGAAACTCCCAGCTTTGTCAGAAGGATCCAATTTCTTTAGGGCTTCCATCAACTCTTGATATTCCCCATGAGTAATTGACTTGTTTGCTGATTTACCCGTCACCTGAAAGATAGTTGAAAACTTCCCCTTTTCTTTTTCACTAGGTTTACCATTTAATTTCCAGCAATTTTCAATTATGTGGTGCAGGCGTTTACAATATTCACAATACAACTTATCCTTCCCTTTTTGATTTTTTGTGAAAGAGGAAGGCTTGTTTACGGCATGGGTTGTTGTTCCCCCATATGGGCCTTCGGCTGGTGCGAAAAATTGGCTTCGTGGGCCATCGGGCCCAACAAATAATTGGCCGCGTGGGCCATCCGACCCATAGAAAATTGCTCCACGTGGACCGTTAGATTCAATGGTCCTCCCACTCTGCGCACCGTTGAATCCAGCGGCTCCAAGGATTGACCGTGAGCGGTCCGATCGATCAAATTGATCGTAGCCGTCCGTTGCCTTGTGATATCCTCTAGGGTTTTCGTGGAACCCTAGAGCGAGTCCCCGATTCTCTTTTCCTCCCGTGACTCTTTGTAGTGGGCGAGAGGAAACCCTCGCCGCCAGAGCCACGTTCTCGCCTTCCTTTTCGTGATCTGCTGTTTTCTGTTGGCTTTCTTCTTGTACAGCAAGCTGATAGATACGGCTAAGGCTTGGCATCGGCTCCATGGTTAAGATTTGCGATCGAAACGAAAGGTAAGATTCGTTTGATTTGAGGAGAAATCTAATCGCTTTCTCCCTGTCTCGCATCTTTTTGTACTCTTGTAAAATCGACTTCGGCTAGTCGAATTTTTCTTTGGCCGCTTCCAGTTCATTCCACAGACCAGAAAGTTTGTTAAAAATCGCAGCAATAGTCATGTTTCCCTGTTTTAAATCCGAGATTTGTTGCGTCAAAGAAAATTTTTTCACTTGATCCAACTTTCCATACATCTCCTTGATATTTTACCACATTTGCTTCGAGTCCTCTGTCGGGGGAAGACCAGCCGCGACTTCGGAAGTGATGCTGTTTTGGATCCAAGTTCTGACTAATTGATTGCATTCTTTCCAAAGTCGCGCTAGTCGCTTGTCGGACGTAATCGAGACCGTTCCATCAATAAAGCCCTCCTTATCTTTCGTTACCAGTGCGCGCTGGAACTCGCGCGACCATCTCGAGTAATTGTCTGGTCCTGTTAACTGTTGAGCAACAAGTTTCAGATCTGGTCCGTCGGCATTGCTTGTGAAAAGAGGGTTGCCGGGCTCCGGCCGGCCGCTAGCAGCGTAGATCTGGTATGGGAGAAACCCTGGCGGTGGATTCGGGTAGGGATTCGCTCCCAAACCCGATTCGCCAAATCCGGTTGTATGACCCGTATTTGAGAAAAACGAACTCGGGTAGGGATTCGTTCCCATACCCGGTTCGGCTGATCCGCCCGTCTGCTGTGAACTGGTGGTTGTGCCTGCCCCGTTGCTGGCTGGTGGGCCTCCATCAGTCTGTACACCACTTCGAAATCCCGGCAATGATGCATTTGGGCCCGGCCCATAGTACCAAGGATATGGTACTAATTGGTAAGGTTGGCCCGGATAGGGCTGCCCCAAATTGACCTGAGCCGGAACAGATGCCCACTGCGCATGTTGAATTTGAGTCTGCGGCTGAATCTGCTCTTCGGACACAGTAATGACTGATGAGGTTTCTTGGATCTGCAAGGCTGGTGGCGTCGTTTCTCCTGCGGACTGATCACCGGAACCTGAGGTAGGTGTTTGTGGTTTTGTCATAATGACAATTTTCTAAAAATTCTGCAACAACTCTGTTTTGCAAATTGGTTTTCTGGACAAAGAATCGAAGGCTGAATTTCTGGACAAAGAATCGATGTTGTTCTGTTTTGCGAGTGTCGCAACAACAAGAAACAGAGAAGAAATGGATGCTGTTCTGTTTTGCGAGTATCGCAACGAGAAACAGGGAAGAAACGGAGGTAATTCAGTGCGAAAGCTATCCCAGAATCAAGACATGCTTTGATACCATGTCACGAATCCGAGTAGAAGAGAAATGTGGGAATTTGTGTGAAGAGGAAAATTGTATGCTCTCTCTCTCTCTCTCATGACTCACCGGTTCATAAAAATAACTAAAAGAGGCACGAGACAACCAAACACCGCCCCGATTTATATAATTTACCATATAATGCATAGTAACTAGAGCGATCAAAATGGTACGCAATATATATAATTTAAGTGTAATGTACGGCAATTCGCAAAAAAAATAGTAACATCCTTTACATTTACAAGCAATTTCTTCATGCAATCGGACGTTTATCATTGTCATCATTATTGAATATCTAAATCGCATTGCTCTAATAACACTCTTACAAGAGAAGCTCTTAAGGAAGGAGATGAATACACTACTTTACTTGCAGAAAAGTCTTTTCACTCTTCATTATTTGAAATGAATACAAGATTCGTTTATATGTAGGCTTAAAACACGACTCTTGACATACCTTAGATATATGAAAAGACATGTCTAAATAAATAGTAAAAAAGACACTTTAATATGTGTGCCGAAAAGACTTATGTCGGAAATTGAATAGCCTTTCGACCAAACACGAAGAGTCACGAGAGATAGACGGTGATATCTTCAATACTTCCCCTCACCGACTACTCTCTCTAAGGATGGTCCTCGCAACCATACCAAGCTGAGCTCAAAACTCTTCAAACTTTGCATATCCAAGACCTTTGGTGAAGATATCAGCAACTTGATCACATGTCTTGATGTACTTCATCTTTGATCTCGTCGTCCAACGCTTTCTCTTGCAGAAAGTGATAGTGGACTTCCACATGCTTAGTCCTAGCATGGAAAACTGGATTCTCTGCCAATCTTATAGTGGATAGATTATCACAATACAATATTGTCAAATAACCTATTGATTGATGAAGATTATCCAATAAATGCACTAGCCACATGCTCTCCTAAGCTGCCATTGCTGCTACTCTGTATTCAGCTTTTGTTGTAGATAAAGACACGGTCGGCTATCTTTTACTATGTTGACACCTAAATTTTACTATATTATTTAGGATTTAATCGTGTACAAAATTAGGAATTAGTCGCCAAAAAAAATAAAAAATCATCAAAAATCAAAAAATTAATTAATTAATTATTATTATTATTAAAAAAAAAAAAAAAAGCCTTAAGGGTCGGGTCGGGTCGGATTTGGCCTTAGCCCGCCCCGCCCCCTTCCTTCCTCTTCTCTCCCCCCGCGTTGGGCCCGGCCCAGCCATTTTTCCCTTCTAGCCTAGCCTGCGAACGAGGGTCTTCTCCCTCCGGTTGATCTTCGCATAGGACCTACAAAAGACAGAGTAGCAGGAGGAGTAGCGATGGAGGAGCCAGGGGAAGCGATGACACACGGCTATAGCGTGGCAACGCCTACGGTTGTCAAAACCCAAGAGAACCTGTTGCTATTTTAGCTGAAAATGCCGCTAACTTGCCCCAAGAAACGAAATAGCAGCAGGCGCATACACCGGCAAGGAGAGGAGGTTGATTAACGGCAGTTTTGAGGTAGAGATGGAGGGGGAAAACACAGAGAACACCAGCACAAAATAGAGTGAGGGAGAGACAGAGGGAACCGGGGGGAAGCTCGAGAGAGTAGAGGTGAGCCAAAGGGAGAGTGTGAGATTGAAGGACAGCTTGGTCATCGCCAGTCGTCCATCCGAGAGCCATCATCCACCGCAACGCTCCCCTTCGAACCAGGTAGGTCATTCCTGAGTACGCTTGCCCTTTTGTTGGTGGGTCATCGGGCTGGAGCTCGTGGTCAACTAGTTCGCACGAGCTTCAGTCTCGATCCTCGCCCGAAATTCTGTTGTGCTCGTGTTCATTTCTCACACGGCTTATGCGTGCTTATTATAGTGCTTTATGCAAATATTTGTTTGTGTTTGGTGTCATGGCCAAGACTTGTTATTTTTGTTTAAACTCAAGTTAAAGGCTGATAAACTTGTCCTTGAGCCGATCTAGAATAGTGCTTGTGTATCGTGTGATGATCTTGGCCTGAACCCGAGCCCCGATTGAGTCCATGCTTACCTCTCTAGTTAGTGCATCTTATGCGTTTGATGAAATGCCTTAAAAAAAAACCGAAGAGCAGTGTATGTTTTAATGCAAGACCAACTCGTTTTTGCTCCCATGCCCGCCGAGTCCTGCTTGCTTTGCTCATATTTGTGGTGTTTTCATAGTATTCATGAGAAATATTCATGCGTATTCGAGTCGATGATGTTTTTCGTCACACCGAAAAATGGCTTTGTCATCACCAAAATGGGTGTCAAACAGTGGTCATCGTCGGAACGAATTACCAGCGCCAGATGGTAGCTTGGCGACCCTCCAAACACCGGTGAGGGTTTGCCGCGGTGTTGTTTTTAGTTCGGTGAAAACGGCACAAATTGAGGAAGAAGCGTTGGGCAAGAAGAAGGACGCCAGAGGGGAAATAAAAAAAGCAAGAAAAAAGGAAAAACCAGAAAAAAATAATAATAATAGAGAAAAGATGGCAAAAGTTGGTCTAGGAAAGGAGGAATCGCAGGAGGGAGAGGCGAGCGCACTGCGCAGTGGGAAAAGACAAAAGAAAGAAAAATTAAAATAAAAATTTTTTTTTTGTTTCTAAATTTTGAAAATGATTTTTTATTTTTCTTTTTTTTTTAAATCCAAAAGCGTTGGATCCGGGTTTGGGGAAATAAAAAAGAAAAAGGAAAAAAAAACCAGAAAAAATAATAATAATAATAGAGAAAAGATGGCAAAAGTTTGTCTCGGAAAGGAGGAATCGTGGGGGAGTGCGCACTGCGCAGTGAGACAAGACAAAAGAAAGAAAATTTAATTTTTTTTTTTTAAATTTTGAAAATGATTTTTTATTTATTTTTTATTTTTAAATCCAAAAGCATTGGATCCAGGTTTAGGTTGGGTCCGTTGGATTGGGTTTATCCGGTCCGAACCCATTTCCTCGAATATAATAATATTAAATATTAAAAATATATTAAAAATTCAAAAATTTTCAAAAAAAAAAAAAATTTCGTAAAATAATAAAAATTCAAAAAGATTTCCGAAAATTCAAAAACTCAGAAAGCATTAAAAATCCGACCTTTTTCTTAATTAAAAATTAAAAAAAATTAAAAAAAATTAAAAATTTTTATTTTTATTTTATTTAAAAAAATTTTGAAAATTGAAAAAGGGTAGGATTTGGTTAGGAATTGTCATGTCTTGCTTTCTTAGTGTAATTAGGCCTTTATTTGCGTGTATATTAACTATATCGCATGTTTAATTTGCATATTTAATTATGTTTGATTGCACGCGTTAAAGTTTACTACAATTAGGATTTTGGTTGTTATTTTAATGATTGCGCATCCACATGATCACCTCACATGTTATTGGATAAGTATAAAACCAATCCAAACTGCCTGACAAAAATCATTTCCTTTAAAATGAACAAGATTAGGTACCGAAATGGCACTAATTGGTTAATTAGTGTAATCAAGTCCCCGACCCTAGATTCTTTGGTTGCGTAGGAAGTGAGGTACACTCCCATGCCTCATTTGGTTTCTAGCCGATCCCAATAGGCTAGTGGAGACTCTTTTTGTGCAAAATTCCTTAAGCATATCCCAACGTTATGCAAAGTATGAGCTTGGGAGAACTTACGCCTAATCATGGACTTTAGGCCCATTCTTTAGGCAATACCTCTAAACCTGTTCTTTCTCCTCGAGGGTAGGTAGTGACATATTGCACTAGGATACTATTGCTGATTCAAGATTAAACGAGTATCCAGTAGTTGATCGCCGTGTGTGTTGATCTCCAACATAGTTGGCATCACAATGACCGACCAACTCACTTGATGATTCCCTTTTATACAAAAGCCCAAAATCAAAAGTCTTCTTTACATACCTCAAAATACGCTTGGCTGCATCCTAGTGAGGCTTCCTTGGCTTCTCCATGAATCGACTCACTACTCCCACTACGAAAGAGATGTCAAGCCGAGTTATGGTAAGGTAAATTAGACCGCCTACCAGTTGCCTATACATAGTCGAATATTCTTGATCTCAACCTTCTTCAGCACATAGCTTTGCATTCCCATCCAACGGAGTAAATATAGGTTTGCAATCAAGCATTCCAAATTTTTTTAAGAGATCTCACGCATACTTTTGTTGACATAGGAATAATCATTCATTTGTCCTATCAATCTCGAGCCCCAGAAAAGTGTTTTAGTTCTCCAAGCTCCTTCATTTGAGACCGCACAGAGAAGTTGGCTTTAATTCGACATATCTCATCTTCATCATCTCCAGTAATGATGAGATCATCCACATAAACTAGCATAGCTGCAACCTTTCCATCTTCTACCTTCACAAACAAGCTCAAGTCTGTTGGAGCTACATTATAATCGTTCTTCAACAAGAATTTTGCAATTTTTCCATACCACGCTCTCGGGGCTTGCTTCAAGCCATACAATGCTTTCTTTAGCTTGCAGACATATTCTGGATAAATTTTGCTCTTGGAGCCATCCAATTGCTCCATGTATATCTCTCGCTTGAGTTCTCCATGCATGAAAGCATTCTTTACATCCATCTGCCACACATTCCACGACTTGCTTGCTGCAAGTGCTAATAGAACTCGAACAGTGGTAACCTTTGCCACTGGGCTAAAGGTCTATTCATAATCAACCTCATATTTTTGCGAAAATCCTCGAGCCACTAGACGTGTTTTATACCTCTTAATTGACTAGTCTGGTCAAGTTTTAAGTTTATAAACCCATTTGCAAGAAATAGGACGTACCTCCTCAGGTTTCGGTACCAGGTCCCATGTCTCATTCTTCTTTAGTGCGGGGATTTCTTCTTCCATGGCCTTCCTCCATTCTATACTCTTCAAGGCTTCTTCATATGTCGAAGGCTCGACCATGTCAACATCTTCAGTCAATGCTGTATTGGCATACTTGGGGTTCGGCTTCCTTTGCCTCGTTGATCTCTAAAGTTGAGGCTCCTTTTCTTCAAGTTCTTCTATTGACCTTGGATGCTCATTAGATGAACTTGTTGACCCCGGTGATTGTGTTTCGACATCTTTTTTGACATCTTTTTCAACAAGGTGATTCTCATCGAATTCTTTCAGCCTTTCTTCAACCTCTTCGTCGAAATGCTATGAATTTGGCAATTTGACTGCTTGAGGTGACCACCAAGATGACATTTCATCGAACACCACATTCCTTGAAGAATAGCAACCCTCCTATTGTAGGGTCACAGCACTTCCACCCCTTTCGTTGATCATTATATCCCACGAATATGCAGCGAACTGCCTTCTTATCGAATTTACTATGAAGATGATTAGGCACAAATGCATAACATATACATCCGAAAACTCTAAAGTGACTTACCACAGGCTTGCGATTCCATAATTTCTCATATGGTGACATAAAACCAAGCCTTGCTTGTGGCAGCCTGTTAGTCACATGAGCCGCCGTCTTCATACATTCAGCCCAAAACCTCGGTGGAACATTCTTTGCATGCAACATGCTCTTGCATGTCTCAGCGAGATGTCGATTCTTTCTTTTGGTAACACCGTTCTGTTGCGGCGTATACGAATAAGTATACTGTCGACGTATCTTGTATTCTTGCAAATACTTCGTAAACTCGTAGGAAATGTACTCTCCCCCGTTATTAGTGCGTAGGTAACAAATTTTTCTACCTACTTCACTTTCAACCTTCTCCTTAAACACCTTAAATTTGATAAATGCCTCAGTTTTTTCCTTCATGAAATCAACCCAGACGTACTTGGAGAAGTTGTCGATGAAAGTGATCATATACTTGAATCCGCCAACAGATTGCTACTTCACTGGACCAAACACATCTGAGTGAACGAGCTCGAGAGGCATCTGAGCTTTAAACGATGATTCCTCATACGAAAGTGGATGTGCCTTTCCGTATTGGCACCCGGCACAAACCACATTTTCTTGCACTTCCAACTAGGGAAGACCCCTTTGCATGTTCTTTTGCATAATCACCTTCAAAAGTATGCCATTTGAGCAGACATCATGTAAACGGACTCCAGCCGATGTCCCTCCATGATTGGTCGACTAGTGGGCTTCAAATTTCAGTACACCTTAACATCTCGTGGACCGAATATCACATAATTACCGAGTTTGTGAGTTGGGACACAGACAATAAATTCTTCTTCATTCCTGGCACACGGTATACACTTTTCAATTCAACTTGCTGTGAAATGAACCGATGAGTTATCATCGTCTTGTTGATATGAGTAATTGGCAATCTCGAGCCGTTTGCAATAATAATAACACGTCCTCCAGTATAATTACGTATGTTCGACAGTTTACCTTTGTTGACACCTAAATTTTTGCATAAAAAATGGGTTAATTTACCCCAAAATAATAATAATAATAATAATAATAATAATAATAATAATAATAATAATAATAATAATAATTGCATGACATATAGTTTAGAAATATTTTATTATGTTTTATTTTATTGGACCGACGACGAGCATTGATTTGGGTGAGATTTTCACATTTTCAAGTAATATACACTGGGGGGATGCATTTTGGGCGGAAATGAAATTTTCGGATGAAATATTTGTAAAATAAAAAAATAGAATATTGCGTGAGGTGCGTATATTTCAATGATATATTATGAATATTGGGCAAGGAAGGTAAAATATACACGAAGATATATTTTGGCCTATAAAAGGGATTGCGTACGGACAAAAAGGGTTTTTTTTTTTTTTTTTTGCAATATCAAGCAAGAAGGAAAGTAAAATATACCACCAAGATCTAATATTTTGGCCTATAAAAGGGATCGCGTACGGACAAAAGGATTTTACGCTTTCTGGGTTTTTTTTTTTTTTTTTCTTTAATTCAATTTAGCGGTTTTTAGTTGAAATTTCAAAAGAAAAAAAAATTCTTTTTGGGGGAAGGTCAAGTCAACTCACATGGCTGAAGAGACAGGGGAGCAGTGCAGAGAGGACGTTCGACCAGAAAAGAAAAAAGAAAAGGAAGAAAAAAGAAGCGGTGACTGTTCATCTTCCTCGGAGGAACCCTGTTCGCTCCGGCCCTTCGCCCGCCGGAAACCGCCGCTACCGCCTCATCGGCAAGTCCGCGCCACCGTCGCCGCAGCAGCGACCCAGCCGAGCCACCGCCGCTGCAGCCGTGACCCAGCCGCGCCACTGCACCGCCTCCGCCGGCCTCCCCCCCGCGCTCGCGACCTCCGCCGATCCTGTTCTTAGCCCGCACACACTGCGCCTGAGCACCGCCAGCCGTCGCGCTCCCGCTCCGCCCAGCCGCGACTCGCCTCTGCCAGCCCGGTCACCATCGCTCCGCCCGCGATCTGCTCCGAGACCAGCATGCCGTTCCGTCAGACGTTGGACTCCCCTGCGCACGTTGCCCCGACGCCAACAGACCCCGAAGTCGCGACGCAGCCCCTGTAGCTGCTTCGCCCGCGACGCCCCGTCTCGCCGGTCCCTGCTGCCTGGCGCCCCCTGCTCACTTGACGCCCTGCTCCACGAACCGCCACCTGCCGCACTGCTTGCTGCACCAGCACCCCCGCCTCGCCTGCGATCTGCCGCCCGAGACTCTCCTGCTATCCGTCCCCCGTGCTGATCTTCGTTGAGCCTCCGCCGGAGCAGGACCCGAGCCGGATCTGCAGCCTTGCTCCACAAGCCGCCGTCTGCCAGCCCCGAGCCCTCGCTCCGACTCGCGACGCTGCCTGTGCTGCTCCGACCAACGAGCCACCGCCCCCACCGAGCCCACCTGCTGTCAAGTTTCCTCTGCCGCGTCGGACCGCTCGCCACCGATCCGCCCGCCGCCGGTCCCCGCGCCGGAGCTCCGAACGCCGGCGACCCAAACCCCGGCGACCCACCAACCTGCCAAGTCGCGGGTGAAAAAGCAAGAAAAGGAAAAAAGAAAAAGAAAAAGATTAGGTAGTTTTTTTTTTATTTTTTATTTTACTTTATCTTACCTTATTTATTTATTTATTATTTTATTTGTTCTTTTTTAGTATAATAATTCCTTAATGTAAGATTGAGAATTCCCGATATAAAATCACCTATGAAATTTGGGATTGGCAGTCCGATTTTCGTCTTTCCCAAACCCGACTCGCAATCACTTGAAAAATTGCAATCCGATATCATATTTAAACATTCGATTCATGATTTAATTAAAATTGATCAACCCGATCTCATGCGCGAGATATGGTTCGTCAATTTTTTGGATATCAATCCAATCTAATCTGATTTGCTGTCGTATTGGTTGAATCAATTTTATTTTTGTAAAAGAAAAAGAAATTTGAGATGGATTAGATTTGTTTTAGAATATTCATCGTCTTAGGGTTATCTTGCATAGGAAATTTATTTATTTTGAATTTTTGAAAATAAAAAAATCAATTAATTTAGGATGCTAGTTTTTTTTAATTACTTAAAATTTTGGCAATTTTAAATTTCGAATTTTATATAAAAAAAACATAAAAAAGTCATCATGCATATATCATGTAGAATTATGACATTATTTATACGTCATTGTATATTAAGATAAAATTGCCTATTCCATTTTAAGTTTAAATTGATTTTTAGATAAATTGCATATTAGGTTAGAGATTACTAAGTTAAGATAATATCTTAGTTTAAATTAAGGTTTAGCCTGATCTAATCCTTAATATAAGCTGGATAGAATCTTAATCAAGCTAGATAATTTTTGCAATTTTCGAAATTTCATGGAAAATACAAAAAAATTGTCTTAGAATAAATCAATTTCATTCTTTAGGATAGACTGCATTTTATTTATGTCATATAGTTTAAGTCATATTATTTCATGTTAAATTAGTAGCATGCATTGCATATTGCATGATTTTCATTAAATAAGTGAAAAAGAAAATAAAAATAAAAATTGCATGTTAATTAGAGATCATATCTAGGATTGTCGATGTAAATTCTGATTTAACATTACAGATGCTTTAGGGTAAGTTTTGCAATTTATTCATTGTTTATTTGGGTGTTAAATTAGTGGTTTGTGCACCTGCATAATCGCCTCACATGTTAGGAAAATAGATTTAAAATCAATTTAAGCTGCTTGCAAAAACATTTTTAAAAATAAAAGAATGGTACCGAAAGGGCATTAGAGAAATCTAGTGTAACCAAGTCCCCATACCCAAAGTCTCTAGTTTGTAGGAGTAAAATAATTCTCAAATTATTTTACTTGGGTATCTAATCAACTTACCATAAACTATTAGTGGTGAATCTAGATAAAATTTATTTGCATGTTAAAATATTTGAATCTAAGTCGCGAATTGGTATGAGTTTGGGAAATCCCGAGCTAAGTTTAGGCTTAGCAATCTACTAGCCTAATTTAGGTAATGCACTCGAAAAATTGGCCGCGACAGCCTTAATCTCTAGTCATATGACTCAAATCCAATCGTAATCATAATTAATCGATTTTTCACTTATAGAGATTAATGCCATCGCATCGTTTAACTCAACCGCGGAAGAGGCAGCGAACTTGTTTGACACCACTATTGCAACAGACGTTTGGAAATCCTATTCCTTATCTTCATCGAAATCATTCCTCTTCAATGATGCTGCGACATTTCCTTCAACCTTTTTTGCTCGACAATCTCTGGTAAAGTGGCCCTTCTTGTCGCAGATGTAACATCGTTCACTACATCTTTTGCCATCGCGTCGCCCGGCTCCCCCTAGTCGAAGGCTCAACTCTCATGGACGCTTTTGCCATCCTTCACGAACTAGTTGCTTTTGTCATTCGACATGGCTTTTCCTGGACTTGTCATCTTTATTTTCAGCATCGGTTCGCCTCTAGCCCTTGAACCCTCTTTTATCACTAAAGATGTCACTTTCTTCTTCCTTAATCGAAACCTTAGACATTTGACTATCTAAAGTCTCTTGGTTAGCCATAATATTCTCTAGATCGGTCAACATCGATTGAGTTGCCCATCCATGAGTAGCTGTAATTATACCGTCATACTCCGGCTTTATTCTTCTCATTCTTGTTTTTGAGATGGCATTAGCGGGATCCAACTTTAAAATTTTGCCACAAATAGACTTAACTTTGGAGAAATACTGACTTACCGTCATATTTTATTGTGACATCGATAGCAGCTCATTCTCCAGCCTTTGTAGCTTGGCATCATTCGACCTTGCGAATAATGCTACCAAATTATCCCACGCCTCCTTGGGAGTCTGCATGCTCCTAATGTGCAACAATAAATCATATTTGACAGTTATGGTAAGAGGTAAAGAGCCTTACCCACTTTGATCTTCCATCTCCTTTGTTCATCATTGTCTTTGGGTGCCGTGGTATTGCTACTACCAACAATATCCCACAAATCCTACCAAGCAAATAAAACTGCATCTTGACACTCTAATTATTGTAATTGGAGTTGTTGAGTTTCTCAATGCCATTTGTCGAATTTGAAATATCCTCCATCTGATTTGAAATAATGCCAACACTACTCCAAGAAACCTTGATCCTCGACCAATCGATCACAGTCTCTGACTATAGATCGGTAGAACTTTGACGTATTCCGGTCCTCGACCGCCTGCACACGAACGGTGGTCCTTGACCATCGTCTTCACGAACTATGCTTTGGAAGACTTGACTCACCTCCTTGACAACCGTGCTCTCGGTTCCAGATAACCCTGCTTTGATACCAATTATTGAATATCAGAGTCGCATAGCTCGATAACATTCTCACAAGAGAAGCTCTTAAGGAAGAAGATGAATACACTACTTTTTTTTTTTTTTTGGTCAGTCTTATTCTAGTCCTATTCTAACTCTCACTCTCAAACTTTTACCCTACCTCCTTACAGAGTATGGGAGTCTAAACCCACTCCTAAAACAAATTCGTCCCCACCTCATTCTCTTGAAAAGTGGAGATTCGAACTCCCATTTCTCCCTTCCATGTTGGAAGGGTGGCCACTGAGTAAACTCCAGTGGTTTGAATACACTACTTTACTTGCAGAAAAGTCTTTTCACTCTTCATTATTTGAAACGATTACAAGATTCGTTTATATGTAGACTTAAAACACGACTCTTGACATACCTTAAATATATGAAAAGACATGTCTAAATAAATAGTAATAAAGATACTTTAATATGTGTGCCGAAAAGATTTTTGTTGAAAATTGAACAGCATTTCGACCAAAACACGAAGAGTCACGAGAGATAGGCGGTGATATCTTCAATAATCATGAGTCATCATCAGCACTTTTCATCACCATCATGCGTTTCCTCCTTCATTTTTCTCTTTCTTCAAAGAAGCCATGACTATTTCTTGGTTCAGCTTCACTATGGTGTCGACGAACAGCTTGGTGTCTTCACAAGTTTTTCCTTCAGGGATTTGCACGGCATAAGACTCCAAAACCAAAGTCACGACCTTCCTTTCTCCTTCCATGATCTCATTCACCGAGGTCACCGAACGGTAGTCGCAAAGCCCATGGTCGCCTCCAATAATTCTATAGCTCAGCACGCACCTCTCGTCGTCAAGGACCTCCAATCTCTCCATGCTCGTCGAGGCAGGCGGCCCTGAGACCATCTCGATGTCACGCCTGCTCCAGACCCCGACCCCGACCCCGCCATTGCCTTCCCTCATATGGCATTTCTTGATGAAGGGCTTGTACCTCTGAGGGTTCGTGAAGTCAAGCACCAAGGGCCACACGGCATGGGCTGGCGCGTCGATGCTCCACGCTATGAGGGACGTGCATGTGTTCGGGGCCACCGCGCCGAGGGTGTGGTGGGTTTGGATGATGGATTTGAGCCTGGCTGAGTCTTGCTGCGAGAGTCGATATTGAGAAGAAATCTCATCGCCAGGGTCCATACCTTTCCCTGCGTGCGGATCAGTTGTTTGGTATAGATTAGGCGGAAAAGGCAAGTGGGGAGGCTTTTATTATTGGACGGTGATGGAGAGAAGAGAGAGGAGGATTAGGAAAAAAGGAGATTATTCTCTGTCAAGAGGGTTCAAATGAGAAAAAACTTTTAAGTACACAACACGTATAATATTTTCTTACGATATTCACATTTATCACTATAAATTGAATAATTGGAAAAAATTTCAGATTATTACTACTTATATCAATGGTGATGGAGGTGGATTGCGTAGCAGAAATGTTACGCAGTCTATGAATCATGTGACATTCTAGTCAATTATCATAGTTGGGATACTTCAAGTTAGGGGCATTAATATTTGATGGGGGAAATATCTAGGGTTTAATTAACAACCAAGTGATTTTCAATTGCCAGAGAAAAAATTGGCTGGTCTTCTTATTTGGTTCTTGAATATCGAAATGAGCTATATCATATAATATAATAAATATGCAAGAATAGCTATTGGTAGATGTCCCGTTTTACTTCTTTTTCTTTGTAGTAAGAAAAGAATTAATGATATATTAGTAAAAGGATCATGGTAAATCTAGGTAAAGGTATCGAGTAAGAAATACTAAGACTTGTCTCAAGTATTTTATTAGATTTTTATACAACAATGCTAGAAGTATTAGGAGATTTTACTTAGAAGTGATTTAATAGCTTCATATTGGGTGCTAGGCACTTTTAGAATACATATATTATCCTGCATAACATCTCGACGTACGGTTGTGATTAGGTAGCTTAAGTAATGTACTCACAATACGAAGGTTCTGTTGAGATAAAGAACGATATTTGTGAAGAAGGCCCAAATAATTTTTTCCCACTAATATTTTTGTGAAAAATAAATAGGATAAAATATTGAATGAAAACAGTAAGGATGAATAGTAAATAACATCAGAATTTTAACATGGAAACCTCCAAGATGAAGGGAAAAACCACAAAATCGTAGTCCACCTCAAAATCAACTTCACCTTAAGGGGGATAATAATGGGATACAACTTCACCTTAAGGGGGATCTCTCACTGTCTTCAATTTGTGGATAATGACTTTCTCATTCTTCCGCTATGTTGCTCTTATATTCTTGCTTTTGTATATACTTCTCCGTTGAGGAGGATTCCTATTTATAGGAGCAAAATGCAATCCAAATTAGAATTTTACGATATGAAAATTACGTAAATTTATCTCATAATCTCTCGTGATTTCATAGATCTGAGAAAATCACTTTGATTTGTTTCCCAATCTCCCTTGATTTTCTGGATGTGGAAGATCATGTTGATTTATCTCCCGATCTCTTTTTATTTTTTTTCTTTTTTTTTTTCTTTTTACTTTTACACAATCACTATCATATATATTCCACTACAGATATACATAATTGCGTTGCCCTCTCCAATTGGGAGTGACCTACTCAGCAAGTTCCACTATTTTTTTTTTTTTTATATAAATATTAACTGGGTGTTGGGCTCCTTAAAAGTGGTTTAAGAGCTTCATATTGGGTACTACGCACTTTTAGAATAAACATATTATACCACACAATATTGCGATGCGTAATCACAACTGGATAGTTTAAATAACGTACTCGTTTGACATGCAAGTTCTGATTTTTTTTTCTTTTTTAAATATTAACTGGGTGTTAGGCTCTTTAAGTACCCAACTATATCCCAGCAAGTGTCGCAGTGCCCCTATCCCATATATACATTGGATACTTATCAAAGGTACACTCCTCAATCGCTCTTGGAGGTGGCAACAATAGATAGCTCAAGTGTGCAGATTTGAACTCAAATCTTGTGCGAGAAGGACGAACCCGATCACCATTTGTCTTGTTATCAATTTATTTAGTGCACAAATTTTAGCAAACTTTTAGTACTTCTTAAATCGCTCGTTCATATGGTTCCTCTTCCCATGGTAGGTGTATAAGACCACTAGCCTTAATAGAAAATGTTAAATATATGAAATAATTTGGCCAATTAAAGATGAAAATTCGGTGGTTCATTACCTACCCACGCATGGCTGCGCTGGTTGAGGCTTGACTTCCTGACCGCAAGGTTAGGGGTTCGACTCCCGGAATCTGCCACAACTCCTAGAGCAATTCCGTGACTTAAGCGGGGGGCCCGGCTGGCTTGAGATGTGAAAATATATACTCAAGGTGCATTTTTGTTCGAGGTGACAATGCAGCAATGTTTAATATTGCAAAAGCAAAATGCACGGGTCCCAAAAATTCTCTGGAAAGGAATTTACGATTTGGCAACTTGATGATATCAAATTCATCATTTTCTATCACACCCGACTATGGACAAAGGGACGTTATTGGGAGTTGACTCGGGCTCAAATAAATTAAGTGTTTTGTATGTGCTTCTTTATTTGAAGAATAATATCTATTGATATTATGTTCTTATAAGTGAGCCAATTGGTTCATGGGATTCTACTGTAATTAAAGCTTATTCTGTTCCTGGTACACATAATTATCGACATAAAGCACCCAAATGTATGTAGCTCAAAAGAAAAAAAAGAAAACTAAATTTGACAGAATCATGACATGTTTAATCCCCCATAGCAACCTCTTCCACCCATCCGTCCCTTCTATCCTCCATCTTTCGGCATTCCACAAAACCCACAAAACCTAGATTGAAGAAAACCCACAAAACCCTAAAATCCATATCGGCATTCCACCCATTTGGGTTTCGCCGCTCCATTACTTTGGGTTTTCATTCCAGATCCAAGAATACCCACATAATCCTTACAACCAAATTGATTTTCCACCCATCTTGTGCTTTTACCCATTACTTTTCGACCAGAAAAAATTCCATCCTTTGACCACCTTGCTTGGTGCTACAATCTAGCAACACGATACCAATGTAAGAGCTCCCTTCAAGCTACCTTTGCTACGCCAAAGAGTCTGTTCTCCAGGGCTTAGCATTGCAATTCCTCCTCAAAGTAATTTTATTTCTTTAATCTTCTCGGACAATAGCTATGGATTGAGAATCTCTTTATTGGCCTATATAAGAGAAATCAAAATGGATAATGAGCATAATGATGAAAGAATAATGGTGGCTTTGTGTAAAAGTCTTGGCAATTTATGGTCCGAAGATGATATTGTTGATGTGCGAGATGAAATTTCTAAAGAAAAACTGAAAGAATGCAAGCTAACTTTGTTTTAGAAGCTATATTCTAAGCCTAATGTGAATTTTCAAGCTTTCCTTAACACTATGAAGAGAGCTTGGAAGACTGAAAATGTGGACCGCACCTTATTAGAGCCAGGGTTTTTCTCGTTTTCCTTTGCCTCCCAAGCTGATAAATAGAGAGTTTTAGACTCAGGGCCCTAGTCATTTTCCAGCAATGTCGTCCAATACTCCTGAATTATGCTATGAGTTTACCCACTGTGCTTTTTGGGTACACCTTTATGGTCTCCCATTTGGTCGAGTTACTCATAAAGTTGTAAAAGATGTGGCATCAAAAATTGGAGACGTTGTAGAGGTGAAATTATAAGCCAAAAGAAATAGCAATTACAAGGTAGGCAAAGCAAGAGTTAACTAATTTCTCGAACAATATTAGACCCCTTTAAAGACAAAGTAAAAAGGAGTCATTATTAACTTGGGCAGAAAAAAGGTTTGGGTGGAATTTAAATACGAAAGACTCTTGCACTATTGTTACTCTTGTGGAAGAATTGGGCACTATGTCACTTTTTGTACTGAGATACCATATAAAGATTTAGGCCTTGAGGAAAATTTACATGAGAAGTTTGGGCAATGGTTGAGAGCGTAGAAGAAGTCAATTCAGTGGGCTTTGGTGGCTAGCCCTAATAAGCCACCGGGTCATCCATGAAGTTTCTAAGTTAGAATTGTAAAGGGTTGGGCACACCCTTGACAATTCAAGCATTGAGAGTCTTAGGCTTTCTTCTTCTTCTTCGACCATGGCCGGTGCCGACGACCGGCCAGACGAGGGTTGACGACCTCATCAAAGCGTCACCGGCCCCCAGAGACGCCGAGCCTTAGCCTCGGTAGGCCAAGGTGAGGCCGACCTCGCGTTGCCTGGGCGAGGTCGAGCCTCGTCGGTGGCCTCGGTGGCTAGGCGAGCCTCGCGGTGGCCTGGCGAGGCTACGACGAGCTCGCTAGAGGTCGCCCAATCGGTCGCTGGCCGCCGCCGTGGCCGGTGACTGGCCACAAAGAGAAAGAAGGAAAAAAAAAAAAAAAAAAAAAGAAAGAAGAAAGAAAAAAGAAGAAAAAAAGTAAAAATATAATAAAAAATGTTGAAAAACTAAAAAAAAAAAACAAAAAATTATATAAGTTTACCAAACATATTTCTATTCTTGAAGTAAAATTTTTGCGTTACCAAACGCGTTCTTATACTCAGAAATTGTTCACAAGAATAGAAATAAAAAAAAAAAAGACTATTTATGTTTAAAAATGTTCCCCTCAATAGAAATGTTACCAAACGCGCCCTTAGTGACTTAGAAAAGGCCCAATATAGTGTTTTTAATGGAAACAAAAAATCAAGAGCAACCATCGCCTACGGTGGCCTAGCTAGATAAGAGCTCCCATGACGTCTACTTAGGATGGAGGAGTTTGAATCCCGCGGGACACACGGGATTTTAAGCGTGACGTCGGGGTGGTGGGTCCTCCGCTAGCGTTGTCCTAGGGTTTACCCGCCGGCTGTCGGCTGTATGAGGTTTCCTAGGTATAAAAAAAAAAAAAATCAAGAGCAAATGGTGCAATGAGTCCATAGGCGACTCAAATTTCAGAACTATTTTTTTGGTAGATCCAGAGGGTTTAGCGGAAGGTTTGGCTATGTTCTGGGATGACCGGGTTAATTTAACAATAGAGGGGTATTCAAAGATTCATATAAATGTTCGTTGTCAAATCTTAGAACTAAGACAACTCAGGAGAATCACCTTTTTGCATGCCCCCAATGATTTCAAAGAAAGAGCGTTATTATTGGAGTCGATCCATAAAGACAGCATTACAAATCAGCTTCCTTGGCTATGTCTAGGCGATTAATGAAGTCCTGTATCATTGGGAGAAAGAATAAAGAAGGCTGGCTGAGCATTATCGAATGACAACGTTTAGGGATTTTCTGCATGCTTGTTCTTTAATTATTTGGAAAGCAAGGGTTGTGCATTTACATGGATAAATAATAGAGAATGTGATGCCTTTGTTAAGGAAAAGCTGGATAGAGCAGTTTGTACAACGGAGTGGAGATTATCATATCTTAATGCAAAATGCCTAGCCTTACCAGCTCTTGGCTCAAATCATAGCCCACTAATTTTATCACTTTTCCCGAGGAATGATTGCGGAAGAAGAATGCTCAGATATGAAGCTTACTAGGTAGAGGATGAGGAATGAAGACAAATAGTGAAGAAAGCTTGGGTTTCAACAAACTCTCCAAGGAGCAATATTGTAGATAAGTTGAATATAATGACCAAAAACTTGGCGGAATGGAGTAAAAACAAATTCTCTTATGCACATAAGAGAATTTCGTGGCTAATGAATGAGCTCCAAGTATTGATGAATAATCCTAGGGGGTCAAATGATCATGTGAAAGTCTAAAGGATAAACCAAGAAATTGAGAATCTATGGCGGTAAGAGGAGTTATATTGGAGGATGAGATCAAGAATTAGCTGGCTTAAATGGGGGGATAGAAACACTGAATTTTTTCATGCTACAACTATTCAAAGAAGAATCCGGAACAGAATCACCACGCTGAAAAATTCAGAAGGGCAGCGAGATGAGAAACGAGAAGGTTATCAAGGAAATGATAGGGGAGTACTTTAACGATCTGTACAGATCGGAGGGGAACATAAATTTTCAGCCAATTTTAGATTAGCTTCTATGCTCGGTTGATGTAGATATTAATAAACAATTGACACAACCCGTCACAATGGATGAAATTACAAGCTGCAGTATATCAATTAGGAGCTTCTAAAGCTCCCGGGCCTGACGGGTTTAATGGTTTATTCTTTCAACATCATTGGAAGGACTTAAATCAAGAGATTTTTAGGGAGGTGCAACAGTTTTTTGAGACGGGATACTTAAACCCTGAGCTTAACAGAACATCAATAACCCTCATTCCAAAAACCCAAAATCCAGAGAAGTTAGAACAATTCCGCCCTATAAGCCTATACAATTTTATCTACAATATCATCTCTAAGATGTTGACAAATAGGCTGAAACCTTTACTCCCTAACCTAATTGAAGCAGAACATAGCACCTTTGTAGGAGGACGTTAGATTCAAGACAATATCTTGATCGTATAGGAGGTGTTACATAGACTAAGAACACGAGAGAGGAAAAAAAGGTTCCAAGCGGTTTTAAAGCTAGATATGCAAAATGCCTATCATTGAATAAAATAGGATTTTTTCGAGAGTGCCTAATTAAGATGGGTTTCTGTGGAAAATGGGTTAACTGGGTAATGCAATGTGTTTCTATGGTATCTTTCAACATCAAATTTAATAGGGAGCCCATGCCTTATTTTAAACCCACTAGAGGAATTTGTCAATGTGATCTGTTATCTCCCTATCTCTTCATTCTAGTGGCTAACGTACTCTCTCTCTTTGATAAAGCAAGCAGCCTCAGCAGGTATTATTCGAGGAATCAAATTGAGTCATAACTGCCCTACTCTGTCGCATCTTTTATTCGTAGATGACTCCATTTTTTTCCTACATGGAACTATAATGGAATGTCAGAATCTAGCGACTATTCTACATCAATACTGCTTTGGTTTTGGTTAGGCTATTAACCTAAACAAATTCGGGATATATTTCAGTAAAGGTTGCCCAGAAAGTTTGAAGAGGAACATGGCTTATGAGTTACGAGTTCCTATAATTGACAAAACAGGAAAATATGTTGTTATTCCATCGGATTGGGGGGATCGAAGAAAGAGCTGTTTGCTTGGATCCTTGCTAGAGTCAATATGAAATTAGAGAGCTCGAAAGAGAACTTATTGTCCAAAGTCGGGAGGGAAATATTGATAAAGGCTTGTGGTGTAGGCTATTCCTCAATATGCCATGTTCATTTTCAAAATTCCACTTTCAATTTGTAAAGCTATCGAGAGGAAAATTGCCAATTTTTGGTAGAGAACTAGTAACAAAACAACTAGTTTGCCTTGGAAAAAATGAGATAGTTTAAAGCTTAGAAAGGAGGAAGGAGGCCTCGAATTCAAAGATTTATGGGTATTTTATAAAGCTATGCTAGAGAAACAAGCTTGGCGATTAGCTCAGCAACTAGACACACTTTGGGGTCAAGTTATGAAGGGATTATATTTTTCACAATGAGATTTTTTTAATGTTGGAAGAGGGTGTTGGTCTTCATGGGGTTGGCAAAGTCTCACAACGGGGAGGAATGCTATATCTCCTAGAATCATGTGGGCGGTTGGGAATGGAAAGAAAATCTCCATTAAAAATGATAAATGGCTAAAGAAAGGTCTGCTTGGTGGTCCGACAACAAGAAATGAGCCAATCAAACCGAGATCTGGTGTCCTGAAGATTAATGTCGATGCCTCTTCCCTTCCTCACTCTAATGACCCATCCCAAGCCGAGAACATTATAGAGGCGGACATAAGAGGTTTTTGAGCGGCTGTTCCTAGGGGTGAGCATGGTCCGGGTTGGGCCGGTCTACCTTCTAACCCTAGGACCAACCCGCACAGTATTGGTCCTCAATTTTTGGGACCGATGATCTACCCTATTAAGCTTGGGACTAAGGACCCAATGGGTTCGGTCCGATTCTAGGGTCAACCCGGGACTAATCGATAATTTTTTATTTCATTTTTTGTACTCCTTAAAAAAAAGATTGAAGATCGAAGTGATCCAATAGGTTTTGTCCGGTTTCAAGATCAACCCAAGACCAACTAATAATTTTTTATTTCATTTTTTGTACTCCTTGAAAGGGCAACTAGGGATTGTATCGACCCAATGGGTTCGATGATGAGCGAGTTTGACTAAGAAAGGCAAGTGGTGAGGGTCAAATGGGGTGAGCGTTGAACAGAATGAGCATCGAATGTCGAGTGGGGAGCAACAAGCCAAGTGAGCATCGAGCAGCGAGTGGCACGAAGCAGTGAGTGGCACGAGTGATCCAAAGCGAGCAAGGCGAGTGTCGAGTGACGAATGGAGAAGTTGTTTTTTTCGATTTTGGCAAATTGAAGACTAAAATGACAAATGAGACAGAAGAAAATGAATACTAGATAATAATGTCATAAGGTGCCTTTTGGACGTTATGAGGATTCCTTACAAAAACATTTTCCTCATTCGTAAATTATAACTATTAACGCCGTAAAAGACATTAAAAACCTAAGTTATTAAAGAACGATGTAAAATTACTTGAACTCCTCACTAAAGAGCTGTTTAATGTTGTTAACGCCGTTTATTTTAAGGTTTTTTCTATATAAAAAAATTATAAATAATATATTATATATATAATCAGGGTTGGTTTGGATTGGACCGACCCGAAACTCTCAAGATCGAGGATCGACCCGTACAGTGCTGGTCTAGGAATTCTAGGACCAAGGATTGACCTAGTCTCCCTAAGAACCGAACCAGGACCGGCAGGGTTGGGCTGGGCAGGGGTTGGTCCGGGGTCGACCCTGGACCGATGCTCACCCCTAGCTGTTCCCTTTATTTGAGACTTCGAAAAATCCCACCACGAACTAAGACGAACCGGGATGCAAACAGAAGAGGAGCTACGATCGTAATAGAGGCTAATGGCGGAGGATCTCCGGCGGTTATCTCCTTCGTTTGAGCCTCTGCTATTTCGACTCGACCCAAGTCTTACAGGGGGACGAACAGAGGACATTCGGCGTCGATGAGCGAGACAAATAGAGGAGAATCTTCAGAGGAGGCCTCGTTCTTCGAGATGTGGCAGATTTACCCTGAATCGAGCCGAGTACAGAAGTGAACAATGAAGACTCTCGAGCAGATGCTTTGCTTGATGGATTTTCTGAGGAATGACTCCAAGATGAGAACATTACAGAGGCGGACAGAGGAGGTTTTCGAGCGGTTGTTCCCTTCGTTCAAGACTCCGAGATCCCACCACGAACCAAGATGAACAGGGATGTGAACAAAAGAGAAGCTGCGATCATAACAGAGGTTAACGACGGAGGATCTTCGGCGGTTATCTCCTTCGTTCAAGCCTCTGCTGTCTCAACCTGACCCAATTCTAATAGGGGGACGAATAGAGGAGATCTAGTGTCGATGAGTGAGACGAATAGAGGAGAATCTTCAAAGGAGGCCTCCTTCGTTCGAGATGTGGCGGATCTACCCCGAACCAAGTCGAGTACGGAAGTGAACATTGGAGACTCTCAAGTAGATGCTTTGCTTGATGGAGTTTTTGAGGAACGACTTCGAGATGAGACGAACAGAGGATGAAATCGTGCGGCTATGGCCTGCGTTGTTCGAGATGCGTTCAGAAGGATGCTTGATGGGTTCTCCAAAACAATTGCAGCGAGCTCACCTTAACAAGCAGGAGCTGTGGTGTTGGTTGAAACCCTAAGTTTCCTCCTCCCCATATCTACAGAGACTTTGCAGCTTGAATTTGATTGTAGTGTACTTGTACACTGTGTAAAATCCTCTGATGTGTCGAACTGGGAAGTACAATCTCTGGTGGACCAGGCCAAGGAGCTGAAGAGTAAATTTTCGGGCCTCACTATAACCCATTGCAGTCGAGATTCGAATAGGATCGCGGATTGGCTAGCCAAATCACAAAGGCTAAACATTTTACCTAAGAATTGGGTCGCCCACCCTCCCTCTACTCTCTTTAATATGTTATGTTTTGATGCTCTTGATGTATTTCACCAAATTTTGTTAAGTAATGAATATCACGCAGATTTTCGACCAAAAAAAATAAGTCCATGTTTGGACATTCCAAAATTTTCCCTTTTTTTACCTAATGCCGACTTCGACAAGGAGAAGACACTCCGTGAGGTTCGGTCAACAAGGCCGAGTTTGGACTTTTCCATGTCTTTCCTCCTTAACCGACTTGAATATCGTTGAAGATAATTTCCGTAGATTTCAAAACAACACTTTATCCAATATAAAGTTCAAGCTAATATTACTTTTCATTCTTGGCCACATTTTCATCACAGAAATAATATCTGTAATCTTTAATACGCCATTGAACGTTATCCGCAATTCAATTTGGATTAAATTCGTTCAACAACTTAAACTTGAGATATAGTTTAGTAGTAACGGTGACTTTTCATCCAATTTTTAGTGCATTACTTTCCGTTGGTCGTAATTGGAGCTACACGTGTAGGAGAAGCTTAGTCAATAGTGCAGAACTACGAACGGTGCTTGTTGGTCAGATTAGTTTAGTGCATTTTAGGGTAGGAGGGTGATTTGAGTTGAGGCATACAATGTATATGAGGAACTCTTAGGCTACGTTTGGTCGTCCGGATTTCTAATTGGAATAGGACTGGATATGATAGGATATGAAATCTGGGATTTTTTTATATCTTATCCATTGTTTGGTGAATCACAGTATTAAAGTCAGATATATTCACTTCATATCATATACATTCTTTTGATATAAACGGTATATTATTATAAATGAACCTAAATTCACGTAGATGGTGAAAATCTCTTGTAATACTATTCCTTAATTTATTTTATTTAATTTTCCTCTTTTCTTATATTATTTTCTTTATTATTTCTTTTTTTCCCTTTCACCATTCTTTAACAAAATTTTATCAAATAGTAAACCATACTAACATACCTAAAATACAAAAATACCTAAAATATATAATAAATATAAATATTTAATTTATAGGTTGAATATTTATTGTAAAATAGAATTAAAGTTGAATTATAAATTAAAATAGGATTAATTAAAAAATAATTTTTTTATTTCTTTAATAAGAATTCAAATATTATTTATATTGAAACATAATTTCAATTTTGTTAATTTAATAAGTTTGTTGTTCGAGAAAAATAACTAGCCTATTATAAATATTAGAAATCCTATCTACCTTTATTCCATATCCCCCATGGGATAAATTTATCCTGTTTATATTCCCTTATATCTGACTTTATCCTGTCTTGAGTAAGGACCAAACGTAGGATACGATAATCATATCCTATTCCAAATTTTATCCCGACTACCAAACGCAGCCTTATTGCTCAAGAGAAAGGAAATGATGTATACGAGGAAAATTATTGAATTATTCCCTCGATTCTTTCTCGAGAGTCCATCTTAATTTTCCCTTAAATTGCGCATGCTCTGTGCCCATTAACAATTCTTTCCATTCCTTAATCTTCCTTCTTAAACATTGCCTGATTCGGAATGAATTCAAGGGAATGATATGAGATTCTCAACCAAGATGCAATTAGTAAGCAGAGTTCCCATACAAAGACTCTATAGCTGCAAGTCCTGCTTTACTCCTTCCATTTCATTTTTTTTCAAGGAAACGAATTGATCTGTTGCAAAGCAGAAGATTTCCATTCCCAATTGGAATTGAGATCCAACACTTCCCTTAGTTGCCTAATCGAGTGAAGATTGTTGAATGCAGCACTATACATATGTAGGTCGAAGAACCTCGTTTGGCTTGCTTTCATAAGGTTTTGCAATTGCAAATACAGATCATGCTAAAACTTTATCTGCTTTGCTACTTCTACTGGGTGTCATGATTAATATGCCGAAAAGGGGTTTACTCGAGCAAGAATCCCTGTGCCTGAAGAGACAACGGGTTTTGCTAAGCCTAAAGGCACAGTGAAAACCATAGAGGTTTGCTGTTTGGTTATTTCTATGAGATTCTACCACCTTAGTCTGCATAGCAGTCTACCCTGTGTGAAATGCTGGAATTGAATTGCAATGTTGCATGCTACAGTGTCACGATCCAAGCGAGTTGATCCATTGCGTCGACATCTTCAAGCAACCTGCCTTTAATAATCCACTTCTGAAGAATCACATCCTCTAGGTATTGCTAAATGCAGTTTAATTTGAGACTAGCGTTGTTGAATTGTTATGGACCGCACCAGATGAGCAACCCAAATGCGGTTTAACCGTTCGACCATGCAAGACAACATCCTATTGAAGGCCAGCATGTAGCCATTGCAAGAGAAGTAAAAATTTCAGGGATACAGACCAATTCTGATGGTTTAAGTGATTTTCCTATTTACGTTTCTGTTTTTAGCACTCAGGAAGATGAGCCAGTTAGAGATGGCTTTACCCAGGAAAGTAGGAAGACGTAAATACTTCTCTGATAGATCTAATGAAAGCGGAAACTTTCATCTTCGATACTATACACGTGAAACCGAACTCAACGCAGAAGTTAAGGGCGGAAGATGTTGAGAAATCAAGTGGATGTGCAAGTAAAATAATCACTTGATTTTATATAAGCAATATTGCAAACTCTTTACACACACCACTCTCATACACCTCTCACACCTCACACAAACACAATTCTTACACACACCCACTCACTCTCTATCACTCTACACTCACGTCACCTACTCCACCCACTCTCCCACTCACGTACACACTTCACTCACATCACACACTCCTCACACTTTTCCACCCAAGACCCCTATCACCCTACCTCTCAACTCTCACGTACAAGACACACTTCCTCCTATTTATAGGCTGCAAAGTCGGTGGAGTCCTTCAAGCTCTCAACTTGCCGACTTTAAGTAGTCAACAATTGTGGGCTGCATGTTTTCTTTTGACTTTCTTCTGCAGCAACCTGCGACTTCTAGAGGGCAAGAGACAAATCTAGAGAGAGGGATCCGGAGAGCTCTAGAGAGAGAGAGAGGCGGTGATTTTCTCAACACTCCCCCTCACCGACTACTCTCTCTCAATTTAGATATAGTAGCCATGCCGATATTGCTTTTAGACTCTTCAACTGTCTCCCTCCATTAAGCATATTGCGAAGCTTCCTCGTACGTGAATGGCTTTATGGCTCCATCTTCTGTTGCTTCTCCTCCTGTGTCTTTCCACAGAGTTTTGTGATCCTTGAACTTTTGCAATACCAATTCATTATGCCCTTTAGTCTCATTTTCCTTCTTCTCACCCAATTTGGTCTTCGTATTCAACATATCTCCTATAAGAATTTGGAGATTAGAACTCATTTGATCAAGCCTCTCATTTGTGACTTTCATTTCGTGCTTCAACCGATTCAATCCCATCTGAAGCACTTCAATGTAGACCTCTGGATCCTTTTCCTCATAAAATTTCTTCCCCTTGATCTTATTCCACCGATCCTTATACCACGGGATGTAGGGTGTAGATGGCCTCCTTTTCTCAAAAAAAACTTTATTTTTCTTCTTCATTTGTTCGTTGTCTCTTCCGATATGATTAATTTGGAACGTCGTAGTAGGCTTTGGCCGCTTCTTGAACTCACATCGGAACTTCTCTAGCTCCTTTTCTTTTGCCTTGAGCTCTCGATCCTTCTGTCTCAGCATCTCATCCCTTTTCTTCAACATATTCTCCATCTTTGCCTTCTCAACTTTCAGCTTTTTTATCATATCTTGCATCTCATGCAATTTCTTCTCACGACTGCTTGTTGGCATTGTTAGTTGCTTCTTCGAGTTCTCCCTTGGCTTGCTCTTATTCGGGGTCGTGATGGAACCTGTCAAATTATCCAACTCAACTATACAAGCTGTTGCAAGCTCTTCTCGTTCCTTCATTGCAACAGGCGCTTGAAAGTCCCATTCTTCTTCGCTTTCAATCTCCTTCTTGCAGGAAGTGACGAGATTTCCTTCTTCTCGCCTATACCAACATAATCTGGCAATATGTCCTACCTTGCCACAAACGTAGCACCGTTTGCTACGCCTTTTGTTGCTCTTATCTTCGTCGTTGTCGTCGTCACGATCTTGACGAGCTCCCCCTGGCTAATAACCCTTCTTTTCGGGTTGCCTCCACCAATCTCCATGATCTTTCCATGGTTTGCCATCTCTTGCACCTGCTCTATTTCTATTCTGGCCCTTAAACCCTCTTTTATTATCAAGAGGGCACTTTCATCCTCTTTAATTGAGACCTTAGGGATTTGTTTATCTAAGGCCTCTTGATTGGCCAATATATTTTCCAACTCGTTAGAGTTGGCTCATTTGCCCATCCACGAGTGGCCGTAACAATACCATTATACTCCGGCCTTAACCCGTGAATTATTATTCTTCTCATTCTTGTCTCAGAGATGGCATTCTGAGGATCTAATTTTGAAATTTCTTCGCAAATAGATTTAACTTTAGAAAAGTATTGACTTACCGTCATACTCTGTTGCGAGATTGAGAGGAGCTCGTTCTCCAGGCATTGTAACTTGGCATTGTTTGTCCTTGCAAACAGCATCGCCAAGTTATCCCAAGCCTCCTTCGGGGTCTTCGCACTCTTTATGTGTTGCAATAATTCATCATTAACAGTCACGGCAAGAATGTAAAGAGCCTTACCTGACTTGACGTTCCACTTTCTTAAATCACTATCATTTGTGGGTGGTGTGGTGTTGTTGTCGCCAACAATATCCCATAAATCTTGTCCAAGCAAATAATACCGCATGCGGGTACTCCAATTATTATAATTAAAGTCATTGAGCTTCTCCATCCCGTTCACCGGACTCGAGAAATCCACCATGGTGACTTGAGTATAATGCCCCGCACTATACCAAGTAAGCCTGGTCCCGGACCAACCGACTTCACAATCCCAGATTGTGCACTGGTAGAACTCCGACGTCCTTCGCTTCTTCGCTCCTTGGCTCGACGATCCCTGACCGCCTTGCTCACTTACAATGATCCCCGACCACTGTTTTCACACAGCCTCAGACAACCTGCTCTGATATCACTTGTTGAGAAATCAAGTGGATGTGCAAGTAAAATAATCACTTGATTTTATATAAGCAATATTGCAAACTCTTTACACACACCACTCTCATACACCTCTCACACCTCACACAAACACAATTCTTACACACACCCACTCACTCTCTATCACTCTACACTCACGTCACCTACTCCACCCACTCTCACACTCACGTACACACTTCACTCACATCACACACTCCTCACACTTTTCCACCCAAGACCCCTATCACCCTACCTCTCAACTCTCACGTACAAGACACACTTCCTCCTATTTATAGGCTGCAAAGTCGGTGGAGTCCTTCAAGCTCTCAACTTGCCGACTTTAAGTAGTCAACAATTGTGGGCTGCATGTTTTCTTTTGACTTTCTTCTGCAGCAACCTGCGACTTCTAGAGGGCAAGAGACAAATCTAGAGAGAGGGATCTGGAGAGCTCTACAGAGAGAGAGAGGCGGTGATTTTCTCAACAGAAGAACTATCTGAAGGCGTGTTCAGCCAGGGTGGTGGAAATATGGAAAGTGCCCTGAAGGAACGGTCCCCATTAAAGCCAGCAAAAGCGCGATGAAGAAGCGAACCAATCCGTTCGTTCAGCAAACGAAGAGAGCCAGTCAAAGCCAACCCGACCCGAACCAAGCTCCCCGAAGTACGTGCAATCTGAAGGAAAAGAGATGCTCTTAAGACCGTCACCTTTGAGTTCATTTACATAACAGAGATGCTTTAACTGCATTGAAGCAGACTTCTTCAATGAATACGATGTCGAATTTCATGGAACAGTATGTCCAGGTGTCTTTGCCCGGCAGCACTTGCCGTGGAGCGCATGCGAATGTCAATGTGTGGAATCCCACGATATTGGACAACGAAGTTAGTTTCGCTCAAACGTGGGTTGTAGCGGGGCAAAACGAGGACCTAAATACTATCGAGTTTGGATGGACGGTAAGAACATGATGAAAAGGTCGTATCGGCATTGTTCGTGCTCTAGAAGTGCCCGGAGGAAAGTGTTCTCTCCTTGCGGGTTTCAGGTAAGTAAGGCTCCTAATTTCGGCAAGCAGACCAGGTCATTCATAATCTGGACTGTGAGTTCCTCTCTCTGTCTTTTATCATATCTGAGATTGTCATCAAGACTCGGGATCGAATGGCGGACGATTGACATACTTGTTCTGGATGATTTTCAGAGTGATAACTACCAGAAGACCGGTTGCTTCAATCTCGACTGCCCGGGATTCGTACAAGTGGACCGCAGAATTACTCTTGGAACTCCGTTGCAACCCATACCCAGCTACAACGGTGATCAATCCGAGGTTTATACGTCTGTAACTCAGGTGAGGGAAACTGTCCATTTACAGAAATAACAGCTTCTTTCATGTTCTCTGTCTAGTTTTCTTGTCATAATAGATAGATCGTACGATGCTCATCGTCTTCATCTGGATGCCCCAGGGTCCTGCTACCGGACATTGGTGGCTTCGATATACAAATGTCGACGTAGGATACCGGCCCCGAAAGAAATCTTTACGACTCTAAGCACAGGCGCTGATGGGGTAAATTGGGGCGGAGAGATAGTCAACACGGAGCCCGGGGGTCGTCATACGACGACGCAAATGGGGAGCGGCCACCTTCCATTTGATGGATTTGGGAAATCGGCCTATTTCCACAACCTTCAATATGATGACGTCGATTTGGTGAACAGAGACGCGGATAATGCTGTCAGGATAGTGACGAACCCCGGGTGCTATGATTTGCAGATGAAGGATAAGGATGCTCGTTACGGGGTTAATTTCTTTTACGGCGGTCCTGGGTACTCAGACCTGTGTTTGAAGTAGTAAATAGCGGCTAAGTCATAGAGCAGGCCTCCCTGGTGCGTACATTATGTGCAAATAGTTTCGAAACGGCATATGGAAATTACCGTTCATGATCGTTTATGGTCACATTGGTTTGCATTTCAGATGTATCGTCGGCTTCGAATTTCAGCTGATGATGAGCAAGGAACAATTTGAAAATCAGTTGCGAGTTTCCACGAGAGTCTTGTAAGTTCATGCTTTAGCACTTCTCCCATATTTCTCTCTAAGCCTTTAGTTCTTTTCTTTAGCTGGCTTTGATGGGGCATAAAACGTAAAGAATCGGCAAGTAAAGAAGAAGAAAAGAGGAAAATAGAGAGGGAGTGCAAAGAAATGAGAAAGAGAGAAAGAACAAAAGGGTTTTCTTGCGTGCACGCTCCAAAACTTTCGACAGGCTAGGTTAATTCCATTTTGTAGCGCCCTTAAGGATTCGTACTCTTCCAATCGGATGAAATTTCAAATCCAAGCTGTAAATTCGGAAACATGTGAATTCTGAATCCCTGGGTTCAATCTAAAAGTTGTAAAGTTATGTAATTATATGGAAATGATAGTTTAGAGTATTATGAGATTTTACAGAAGTCAATTTCGAATCGTAATTTAGTTAGAATAAATTTTTAAAGTTTTGCATACATTGTTTCCCAGTTCCGAATATCTGTTTTCAGCGATTGCTAGTGATGTTCTATATTCGGCAATTACTAGCGATGTACATTACGTAGACACAACCATATAAACTTAACTTATTGGAGAATGTTTTCTCAACTAGAAATAAAAGAAAGAGTAGCCCTTTTTCTTAATGCTTTCGCTCAATATGTCATGGAAATTTAGTCTGATTAGGTAGATAAGCCCTAGACTCATGAAATACTTTGGATAAATTACTTTCTTCAAAATCAGAGGTTGATATACCAAATATGGGTTAAAAAAAACAAAAAAACTGAACATTGAACCAGGAAAGTATTGCAGAATTTTCTCGGTGCCATTGCTAAATTCCTTTACGATTTAAACTCGATCATCGGCAAGATGCCAAGATAGCAAACTAGAGACACAGTTACATCACCAGACAAGATCCCATCAAATCCGACATACATAACATCATTTCCAGGTTCACATATATCTTCAGTTTGCATTCAGTGAACTTTCATTTTTATATTAAAGCTTCAATTCTCTCTCTCTCTCTCTCTCTCTCTGCAGAACAGTCTAGGATGAGGATCAAGTTCGAGTAGTATATACCATGACTCACCGGTTCATAAAAATAACTAAAAGAGGTACGAGACAACCAAATCAAATTTTCCCCGAAAAGAACATGAGAAGTAAAAAGGCAGAAAAACATAGAATGCATGCACCGCCCCGATTTATATAATTTACTATATAATGCATAGTAACTAGAGCAATCAAAATGGTAGGCAATATATATAATTAAAGTGCAATGTACAGCAATTCGCACAAATAATTAGCAACATCCTTTACATTTACAAGCAGTTTCTTCACGCAATCGGACGTTCATCATCGTCATCATGAGTCATCATCAGCACTTTTCTTCACCATCATGCGTTCCCTCCTTCATCATTCTCTTTCTTCAAAGAAGCCATGACTATTTCTTCAAGCTTTTGCAGGTTCAGCTTCACTATGGTGTCGGCGAACAGCTTGGCATCTTCACAAGTGTTTCCTTCAGGGATTTGCACGGCATAAGACTCCAAAACCAAAGTCACGACCTTCCTTTCTCCTTCAATCATCGTCACCTCATTCACCGAGGTCACCGAACGGTAGTCGCGAAGCCGGTGGTCGCCTCCAATAACCCTAAAGCTCAGCACGCGCCTCTCGTCGTCAAGGACCTCCAATCTCTCCATGCTTGTCGAGGCCGGCAGCCCCGAGACCACCGCGACGTCTCGCACGCTCCCGACCCCGCCATCGCCTTCCCTTATATGGCAGCTCTTGATGAAGTGCTTGTACTTCCGAGGGTTCGTGAAGTCACGAACCAAGGGCCACACGGCATGGGCCGGCGCGTCGATGCGGCGTCCTATGAGGGACGTGCACGTGTTTGGGGTCGCCGTGCCGAGGGCGTGGTGGGTTTGGATGATGGATTTGAGCCTGGCTGAGTCTTGCGGCGAGAGTGCGTATTGAGAAGAAATCTCATCGCCAGGGTCCATACCTTTCCTTGTGTGCGGATCAGTTGTTTGGTATAGATTAGGCGGAAAAGGCAAGTGGGGAGGCTTTTATTATTGGACGGGGGTGGAGAGGAGAGAGAGGAGGATTAGAAAAAGGAGATTATTCTCTGTCAAGAGGGTTCAAATGAGAAAAAAATTTAAGTACACAACACGTATAATATTTTCTTACGATATTCACATTTATCGCTATAAATTGAATAATTGGAAAATTTTCAGATTATTACTACTTATATCAATGGCGATGGAGGTGGATTGCGTAGCAAATATGTTACGTAGTCTATGCATCATGTGACATACTAGTCAATTATCATATTTGGGATACTTCAAATTAGGGGATTTAATGTTTGAAGGGGGAAATATTTAAGGTTTAATTAACAATCGAGTGATTTTCAATTGCTAGAGAAAAAATTGTCTGGTCGTTTTATTTGGTTCCTGAATATTGAAATGAGCTATATCATATAATAAAATAGATATGCAAGAATAGCTGTCGGCAGATGCCCCGTTTTACTTCTTTTTCTTTGTAGTAAGAAAAGAATTAATATCACTCAAGAAGCAATTTGTTTCTTTATTATTTTATATCATCGAGATATTAGTAAAAGGAATATGGTAAATCTAGGTAAAGGTATCAAGTAAGAAATACTAAGACTTGCCTCAAGTATTTTAGTAGATTTTTATACAACAATGCTAGAAGTATTAGGAGATTTTACTTAGAAGTGATTTAACAGCTTCATATTGGGTGTTAGGCACTTTTAGAATACATATATTATACTGCATAACATCTCGACGTGCGGTCGTGATTAGATAGCTTAAGTAATGTACTCACAATACGAAGCTTCCACTATTTTTCTTTTTTTAAATATTAACTGGGTGTTGGGCTTCTTAAAAGTGGTTTAACAGCTTCATATTGGGTATTAGACACTCTTAGAATAAACATATTATACCACACAATATCGCAATGCGTAATCACAATTGGATAGCTTAAATAACGTACTCATTCGATATGCAAGTTCCAATTTATTTATTTATATTAATTGGGTGTCAAGCTCTTTAAGTACCCAACTAAATCCCAGCGAGTGTCGCAATACCCCTATCCCATATATTCAAGTGTGCAGATTTGAACTCAAATCTTGAGCGAGAACGACAGACCCGATTACCACTTGCCTTGTTATCAATTTATTTGGTGCACAAATTTTAGTAAACTTTTAGTACTTCTAAAATCGCTCATTCATATGGTTCCTCTTCCCATAGTAGGTGTATAAGACCACTAGCCTTAATAGAAAATGTTAAATATATGAAATAATTTGGCCAATTAAAGATGAAAATTCGGTAGTTCTTGTACTGGCTAGCTACGCTTCTTGAGATGCGAAAATATATACTCAAAGTGCATTTTTGTTCGAGGTGACAATGCAGCAATGTTTAATATTACAAAAGCAAAATGCGCAGGTCCCAAAAATTCTCTAGAAAGGAATTTACCATTTGGCAACTTGATGATATCAAAGTCATCATTTTCTATCACACCCGAGACTACGGACAAAGGGGCGTTATTGGGAGTTGACTCGGGCTCAGATAAATTAAGGGTTTTGTATGTGCTTCTTTATTTGAAGAATAATATCTATTGATATTACGTTCTTATAAGTGAGCCAATTGGTTCATGGGATTCTACTGTAATTAAAGCTCATTCTATTCCCAGTACACATAATTATCGACATAAAGCACCCAATGTAGCTCCAAAAAAAAAAAAAAAAACTAAATTTAACAGAATCATGACGTATTAAAGGTTCGAATAGGTTGACTAATATGCAATTTTAAAATAAAGTGCTCTTTAAGATATATGCATGTGGCCCCTGCCATCATATGTGTGTAGACTCTCTCTCTCTCTCTCTCTCATTACCTCTCAATATAAAACGTAGGTTGAGGCACAATTATTTAGTTGGATAATAAATATTGACAACTTGTGTTAATTTAAACCAATGCCAGTACATTTCACTCTTTTTTGAGTGGAATTGGAATTTGATTTTTTTATAGTTTTCTTTTTGTGGTCTCAGAACGACCACAATTCCATCGCCATTGATCGAGCTGTACGCATCTTTTCCAAATTTATTGTAATTAATTCCAATTTGCTGTGCATGAACCGCTTTAAGTGTTGTTTCTCTTTGTAGTAGGTTGTGATTTGACATGGCTTGTATCTGTGGAGACATCGATGTGTATGCTAGGGCTCTCTTTCTCTCTCTCTCTCTCTCTCAGGCCTGGGGAATAGTTTCCCTCAGCTATCGCATTAGATATTTTCGAATTTCAGTCAGATGTAATGAATATTTCTAAGATACGTACGTTCATTATTTAGCAACATTAACATAGAATTTATACCAATTTTTTTCCCTGTCATTTAATTTTCCACTATATATGTGGTCCTTGATTAGATTAGGTCTCTAGCTATAGTGTATAGTGCCTGCCACAACAATTATGCCAATTTTCTGACCCAATAAATCAAGAATGCAAAATGGTCCTTTTATATACACTTTTTTAAAGTAGGGTTGGTCCCATTAATTCCCCCTAATCTAGCCAGCCTGAACGAGAGTTTCTAACTGTTCACAAAAAAGAGAGTATAATAAACATTAATGCCACCTTAGTCTAAAACAAGCATATTTAATTAACTTTCTAGCTAAATATATAACCCGAGATTTAGCTAATTTTTTCAATGCTGAAAAAGAAAGTCAATGGTTACAATGCAAGTTTTCAGCATTTTGTGAACATAAAGAAAGTCCCTACTTGAACCCACCCATGGTGGTCGAGTTGGTGGATCGCACGTTGGCCACACGCAAGGCCGGGGTTTGATTCCCCAACTCGTCATAATGCGTGACCAAAGTGGGGAGCCATGGGAGGTAGGTCCCTGCGCTAGCACCCCCGTTGTTTACGTGTAACTGTTGTCGGCCGCGAGGCGGTTCCATGGTCATAAAAAGAAAAAAAAAAAGTCCCTACTTGAATATCTACTTACTTGAATATCTACTTGAGAAAGTACGGGTCAATGTAGTGGAAAATGACGTCTGCACAATTTGACTCGCTTTTAAAGATTGATGCATGGAATTAGTTTTAAAATGAGCCACTGACTTTAATGACAAAACCGCATGTATCCCAACTTGTTTAATACCTACTTTAGAGTGTTTCGTATTATTAATCTCGGTAAATCAATATTTGGGCTCTTAATTCTAATCTGGTATTAGTGGGTACCAATCCATGCTATTCTGGAATCTCGTTATGTCCGCGGACGAAGTAAATGCCGCATTTGATAGGCCAGTTTAGCCTCGTCCTCGGAGACTAGAGATGGGATGCCCTTGAACTCTAGTGGTTTTGAGTACCCTATGTGTAACGATGGATTAATCCAAGAAAATGTCAACTTGCTGAGATGTCTGGCACAACCAAGTCTCGATTGGGATTCATTAGGCTCCGCACCCAATAGAGAGGTTTGTATAAGTTCTCATTTGGGTTTGGACCTAAGCAAGTTCTTAAAGGGTTTAAGGAAAAGAAATAGGCGAGAGATCCGACCTGAGGTGGGAAACCCTCACAATGTCACCCAAATATTTTCACTAATTCGGAAAGAAAAACTTGGATGGGAACTTAGAGGCCTTTTCGATGGGGAAGGTAGATTCTACGTCAGCACTTTAGTATTAACTACTGCCAAGTAGGAGAGTATAGTAGCTCTCCGTGCCTAGAGTGAGTTGAGAGTGGGTGAAATGCCTACTGCTGTGTTAGCAAAGCTCCGTTCAAGCCTTTCAACCAGCTGCCGACACAGTACGCACCCTTAGTTGAAAGGCTTGAGCTTTGGTTCCTGAAGGCATAGAGCAGAGGGAGAAAGTTTATAGGCCAAGTCACAACGTTCAGAGCTGGGACGAGTAAACAGAAGGCGACCCACCAAAGAGTAACCAGAGTTCTCATCCACTTGGATGTCGCAGCAAGCAGCGAAACCACGAAAGACATCCACATCAATCCTCCAACAAAGTGAATCAACCAGCTCTGCGGTCTGTTTATGTCGGCTTGAAGTAATAGGCTCCGGAGGGCAACACCGAAGTGTGCGATGCTACTGCATGTGCAACAGACTGCAACGACGATGAGTACCAAGTCCTTCCTATTGCTGTTTTCATTAGCGTTGCCCTTTGTGAGGCTGTCGGTGATCCACGAGACATAGAAAGTGCGGAGGAAAAGCAGGTTGATGGCGTCGATAATGCTACTTCCGGAGCGAGAACCCAAATCAACCTCTCCATTGCATATCCAAGACAATGTCTCTGATTTCAACATACGAGAAAATGAATGTAATACTAAAACCAATGACAGCCTCAGTGGTTACCGACCAAGTTAGCTAGAGCATACATTGGGAAGGCGAAGAACATGTCGAGATCTCAATCATACAGCGCTATGAACAAATGATATTATTTTCATTCATACAAAAGAAAAGATGTCGGTTTCATTGCAGAGACACTTCGATGTTCATCATCTAGAAGAGAGCCATGGATGGAAGAACTTGGGTTCTTTGGGCTTTGAGCTTTTGCTTCTCCTCAAGCACACCAACTGATGCGGGAGTTCAAATATATAAAGACTCGATCGTTGGGTTCTTGATGTAATTCAGTGGTCAATTTCTGTTGTAGCAAGATTCTCAATCTCAAGCAATGCGAACTTGCTAGCCACGGTAGCTGGTTGGTTGTTTGATCTGTTCACTATCAAAAGACTTGTGTTGATGAAGCTTCATGAAGGCCAGTTCCAAGCGGACTCCACGTCCATTTTTCAGATTCCAATCTATATGGTTCGTCAAGCAAAATTAAAGGTGGGCGCTGTCGATTTTTCACACATTTGCACGAAACAATATCAACATGGAAGCATATTTTTTGACAAACATGATAACGAGACAAACCGACAAGAATTAAGATTACAATAATATTTCAGCATGTTCAACAAAAATAGATTGCTTTTCCATCCAGAAAAATTATCAAAAAAGTCTTAAACCCATTGTACAAATATCAATTCAATCTTTAACATTTTAATTTCGCCGATTTTGGCAATTACTTATACTTCTCGAACAAATTACTAAACACAAATACAACGATCTAATTTTTTTTCATTATTTTCTCACAATACTTCAATAATGTAGTTGATTATATGTAAAATATCCTTCCGTTGTCTAAAAACGGCAATTGGAAATTTTCTTATTGTTATCGAGCCACTATATTTAACATTGATATCATAATATGACAAAAATTTCCATCTTTGTTGCAATTAAAAGAGCAAGATTCATATGAATAATTAACACTAAAAGACATAATACAATTTATGCTTAAATACATATTCCCATTATAGAGAAAGGAAAAATCACGTCTGTGCAATGCTTAGAGATGATACTATATATACTTAAATACATAAGCCCTTCGCAGCCCCACCACCTCTAGGCAAGGCAGCCCTGCTCGAATCTAGCGAGGGCTGCGACCCTTGCTAGCCAAAACGAAGAATAAAAGAATAAAAGAATTAAAAAAATGAGAAAATTTTAAAAATTAAAATTTTATAAAAATGTCAACGTCAGCGTCGGTCACGTCACATATAATGATCGATGTTCATGTAACTATTGTCAACCTAAATTAGTCAGATGAATTGAATTGGTATAAATATTAAAATGTTCATAACTAAATTTGTCAAATTGAAAGATTTATAACTGAATTGATATCAATACAATATATTTAGGACTTTTTTGGTACTTTTTCCTAAATTCAATATGCGGTATCACAATTAAGACCCTCGATGCATGACATGTAAATCAACCTGATAAATTGATTGATGTTTTTGTTTATGAAGGAGAACGTGATAATGTCAAGAAAGACCGCTAGGGCCTACAACTCGAGTAATATGGCTTGCTCATTACAAACCTTTTGCTGATAAGTTTACACGACCTATTTAACGTTCTCATCGCCATATCGGAGGATGCAAAATTTGCAAGCCAATATCAAACAACTTTTCTTTGATCCATTTGTTGTATGTTAAACTCACATACAAGCAATGACATGTCTGGAAAGGCAATGCATGAGAATCTTTTAGAAATCTTAATTTTTATAAAGGAAAAAGTAAGTGTTGAATTGATTGAAAGTACTATGATGATGTTAGTAAGTGTTGAATTGATTGAAAGTACTATGATGATGTTAGTAATAATTAGGAAATTGAATGAAAGGAAAGGCAGCACATGCAAAAGAGATAGCCGGTTGGTCAATGCTAATACCTAGGTAGTGTGGATCCAACCAAAGAAATGTCATTGCTAGTCGAAAATATACATAGACCTGTAATTTTATTCATGTTTATATCTACTTCTCAAGATGTCAAAAAAATATTTTTTCTTTATTTAAAAAAAATTAAAAATCGCCTTATTTTGCATACTTGCTCAGTCAATATATATAGAAATTCATCACAATCAATATGCGTTCTATGTTTATGGCATGAGATGCTCCATGATTTCTAAATTTCTCGATTTTTGATCTGGGTCATGCATATTCAAGCAAATTCCTATCAAGAAAGTTCACTACAAATGTTCATTTATAAAGGCTATTTTTGCCTTCTTCTTTCTTCCTCCAATCATACTTCTGATTAGTAAGTTACAAGTGATGGGCATCATAGAGACACTTGCACGCATACTAAACTTACTAGAGAAAGTTTCCTTTAATTAGAAATTGAGGAAAATATAGCCCTTGTCTGAATGCTTTCACTTTTAGCCTAGGAAATATTTTAATATGCATGAATATTTACACAAGGAACTAAGTCGACCTTAAGTAGGTAAGCTCTAGACACAAGAAATACCTCTAGACCTGCACCAGATTTGAATAGCCAGACTTAACCTTCCCTATGCACATATCATACCGGCCTTTTCCTCGTCCTAAGACCGCTGATCATGAATAGGTAGCCTAGCTAAACAATCTTATTAAATTGTGTGCATGTGTAAGTGTGGAAGAATATTTGGTGGAGGATAACTTAGATAAATCACCTTCTTCAAAATCAGAGGTTGACACACCAAATAAGTTGAACTTGACTGATACAAAAGATTAGATGCAAGAAATTTCCCCATTTTGATTCCTAATTATGATCTGTGGAAAGTGAAATTCAAAAACAAAAACAAAAAGCTGAACATTGGACTAAGAAATTGCGAATGCAAAATATTCTCTTTGCCGTTACTAAGTACCTTTACGATTTAAACTCGATCATGAGCAAGATGCCAAGATGGCAAACTAGAGATACAATAATGTCACCAAGCAAGATCACATTGAATCCGACATGTATAACATCATATCTTCATTCATAAATATCATAAGTCCACGCTCACTGAACTTTCATCAATATGTTGAAGCTCCAATTTCTTCTTTTTCTTGAAGTTTAGGAGAAGTATCACGTTTGAGTAATATGCGAACATACATACATATATGTATGTGCATGTGTATTGACTTGCCAATTCATAGAAATAACTACAAAAGTTCACAAAACAACCGATCAAATCTACTCTGAAAAGTTCATGGGAAAAAAGTGGAAGAAAAACTTAGGTGATGCGACGAAAAAGGTAAGCAGTATGCATAATTAATGCATAACGTATAATGATTCACAGATACAATTAGCAACATCAATAAGCACCATCATTTACACTCACATGCGAATTGTTCACACAATCGTATGTACCCATGAAGTCGCATCATTATGAATCATCATCATCATCACTTCTCATCACCATCATGCATGTCCTTCTTCATTTTCTCTTTATTTAAAGAAGCCATGACTATTTCATCAAGCTTTTGCAGGTTCAGCTTCACTATAGTGTCAGCAAACAACCTGGTGTCTTCACAAGTGTTTCCTTCGGGGATTTGCACAACATAAGACTCCAAAACCAAAGTCATGACCTTTCTTTCTTCTTCTTCATTCGTCATCACCTCATTCACCGATGTCACCGAGCGGTAGTCGTGGAGCCGATGGTCACCCCCAATCACCCTAAAGCCCAGCACGCGCCTCTCATCGTCGAGGACCTCCAATCTCTCCACGCTCGTCAAGGCCGGCAATCCCGAGATCACCGCAACGTCACGCACGCTCCCAACCCCGCCGTTGCCTTCCCTCATGTGGCAACTCTTGATGAAGAGCTTGTACCTCTGAGGGTTTGCAAAGTCGCGCACCAAGGGCCACACGGCACAGGCCGGCGCTTCAATTCGCCGTGCCATGAGGGACGTGCACGTGTTCGGGGCCTCCGTGCCGGGGGAGTGGTGGGTTTGGATGATGGATTTGAGCATGGATGAGACTTGGGGTGAGAGACTGTGTAGAGACGAAATCTCATCCTGAGGCTCCATATTATTGAGTGGGGATTATTTGTCTGGTACGATTAGGAGGAATAGGCAAGTGGGGAGGTCTTTATTATTGGATGGCGACGGAGAGGAAAGAGAGGAGGATGAGAAAAGAAGGTTATTCTATCTTTCAAATTAAAATTAATTGAAGTACACAACGTGTCTAATATTTTCTTACGCAATTCACAATTATCATCATCTATTTAGATAATTGGTCAATTTTCAAAATGTAACAATTCATACCAATGGCGATGGAGGAGGATTGTATAGCACATGCGTTACGTAGACTCTGCATCATTTGACATTCTAGATGATTGTCATATCGCATTATCATTTGAAGGGGGATATATCTGGGGTTCCTTATTTGGTTCCTGCATATTGGAATGAGCAATTATATAATATCAAAACAATGCAAGAGTAGCTGTTGCTAGATGCGCGGTTTTACTTTTTCCTTTTTGGTAGTAAGAAAAGAATCACTTTTACTCAAGAAGCAGTTTATTTTATTTTATTTTATATCGAGATTTTCATAAAGGAAAGATGGTAAACGTAGGTAAAGGTATAAACAAGAAATACTAAGACTTTTATATCAAATGACGAGAAAGTATTTTATTAGAATTTTAAACAACAACGCCAGAAGTATTAAGAGCTTTTACTTAACTTTTTTTACTAAGTGGTAAAATAATTTCATATTGGGTCCTAGGCACGTTTAGGAAGCATATTTTACACTGCACAACATTTGGACGAGTAGCAGTAACTATATAACTTACATAGCGTACTCATTCACCATGGATGTTCCACTTTTTCTTTTATTTTTTTGTCTCTTTCTTCTTTATATAACCGTGGTGCTCACTAGAACTTTGGCAACCACCATAGGAGGTGTTGTGTACAAGCATCCATTTCATGTCTCTTTAAGTACATAATTAATCCCTGTCAAATGTGGCAATCCTCCCGCTCAATACACACATCAATTTATTACCGGAACCACACGGTTCTATGCTGCTGGAGATAGACCCAATAAAATACTGCAAACGTGGGCGATTCGAACTCCAACCTTGAGTGAAAAGGACAAACATGCTTATGGTTCATCTTAACAACCAACTAATTTTATGAACTTATTTAATTCTCAAACTGTAATAAATATTTAGTATTCCTAACATCGCCGAGTTATACGGCTCCTCTTCCTTTAATGGGTGTATACGACCAATAGTCTTAATAAAATAAGTTAGTTGTATGAAACAATCTGCCCTTCAAAGACGAAAATGTAGTGCTTTTTTTGTTGGCGGTGACGGATGAGTAATGTTTAATATTACAAAGCAAAATTCCCAGGTCCAAAATTCTCTGGATATAAATTCACAATTTGGCAACTTGCTGATATGAAATTCGTCATTTTTCCATCACCCCCGAGACTACGGACAAAAGGAGTTGCTGAGAGTTGACGCGGGTTCAAATAAATTAAGTAATTTGTACGTACCTCATTTTTCTGAAGAATAATATTATTAAATATTGCAATTTTTGTCATTATCTTCATCCTTGAGTGAGAGTCCATTGGTTGATGGGATTCTAGTGTAATTAAAGCCCCTTTTATTCCTACTAGACGTGATTATTGACATAAAACAGCCAAGATAACTCGACAGATGGTACTTGAAGAAAAGAAAATCTTGATTTAACATAATCAAGACGTATTAAAGCTTTGAATAGGTTGACTTATATAATCTTTTTCTATTAAATGCTTCTCAATCTATACGCATGTGGCCTCTGTCATTGTACACGTATATTACGGGGTAGGGTAGACTCTCTCTCTCTCTCTCTCTCTCTCTCTCATTACCTCTCAATATAAAACGTAGGTTTGAAGTGCAAATTTGCAGTTGGATGATAAACATTGACCACTTGTGTTTATTTAAGCCGATGCTAGTACATTTCACTCTTTTTGGTTTTCTTTTGCATGGAATTGAAATTTTTTTATGCTTTTTTTTTTTTTTTTTTTTTTTAATTTGTGGCCTCCGAATGAGCACAATTCCATGACCATGATCAAGTTGTGTGCATCTTTCGAAATTTATTGTAATCAATTTCAATTTGTAGTGCATAAACCACTTTAAGGTTGTTTTCTTTGTAGCTAGGTTGTGATTCGACATGTCTTTATCTCTAAAGGCATTGTTGTGGGTGCTAGGGCTCTCTCTAAGGCGTGGGGGATAGTTTCCATTAGCTATGGCATTAGAGGTTTCCAATTTCAGTCATGTATAATAAATATTTCTAAGATACGTTTGTTTATTATTTGATGACTTTGAAACAACTAACATAAAATTTATACTTTTTTTCTTGTCATTTTTCCACTATTCATGTGGTCCTTGATTAGTTTAGGACTCTAGCTATAGTGGATAGAACCAGCCATAACACTTGTGCCAATTTTCTGGCTATATAAATCAATAATGCAATATGATATCTTTTTATATACACTTTTTAAGGTAGGGTGTTACACAATGATTCGAAGAGAAGCTCCCCATGTCTAGCCAGCTAGAATGAGAGCTTTCTAAGTGCCTGTTTGGTAACCATCCCAATAATGACTGATTCTAACTTTTTATTCCCGGGAATAGTTTGGGAACAGAATCGCGTTCGATAAAATTTTTGTTCCCGAGAACAAATTTCTATTTTTATTTTGTTCCCGGAAGTAGATTTGGAACATAATCAAGAATAAAAAAAAAATTATTCTTGTTCCGAGAACAAATCTAAGAATCATTTCTCTTTTTCCTTTACCAAAAAAAAAAAAAAAAAAAAACAAATCTAAAAATCAAAACCAACTCTTTTCTTCCATTTTCTCTTCTTCTTCTCTTTTCTTCTTCATCGACCGCTATCCCATGGTTGCTGTCTGTTGCTGCCTGCCGCCGTCCATCACCGTTCGCCACCACCGTTAGTCGCCGGCAATCGGTTCGGTGAGCTCGATGGAGGCAAACCTAATCACCGGCGAGGCTCGGCCTCACCGGTGGGCAGGGGGGCCTCACTGAGGCTGGGTGAGGCTTGCTTGACCCCGGCAAGGCTCACCCAGCCTCGCCCAACCCCGGCAAGGCTTGCCTGGTCATCGGCAAGGCTCGGCCTCACCGGTGGCCAAGGGGGCCTCACTGAGGCTGGGTGAGGCTTGCTTGGCCCCGGCAAGGCTCACCCAGCCTCGCCCAACCCCGGCAAGGCTTGCCTGGTCATCGACGAGGTCAAGCCTCGGCGGGGCTGGGCGAGGGCTAAGCGAGCCTTACCTAGCTACCGACGAGGCTTGGTCGACGAGGGCCGGTGACGCTCCGGTGAGGTTGTCGGCCCTCGTCTAGCTGGTCGCTGGTCTGGCGACCGGCCTGAAGAAGAAGAATAATAGGAGAAAAAAAGAGAGGAAAAAGTATAAAAATTATTTAAAAATTAAAAGAAATTGATTTGAAATAGAATTAATGAGCATGGTACCAAACGCATTTCTATTCCAGAATCAGAAATTTTGGACAGTTACCAAACAACTTAAAATGCTTAGAATCTGTTCCCAGAAACAAAATAAAAAAGAATCATTTCTGATCAGAATCTACTCCCAAGAACAGAATCATTACCAAACGCGCCCTAACTGTTCACATAAATTGAAGTATAATTTATTTAATGCATGTATTGGAAATAAATTCATTTAATTAATTTTCTAGCTAGAAAGATAACCCGAGATTCAGCTAATTGAAAAATTAGTTTCCTAGTCATAATACAAAGTTACGGCTTAGAAAGATTAATTTACAAAATTAATTTTAGAACAAACAATAAACATTTATGACAAATTTGTACGTGTCCAACTTGTTTAATTTCTACTTTAGAACTCTTTTAATGATTTTTACATATTATTTAGAAAACATCTGATAATATTTTGAAATTGACAAAATCATATATATTGTAACTACCGGATAGATGCAAATATTGCATTATCTCGGGTCGAACCAATGCAAGGAAAACTCTATTACCACCGATAGAGCAGAAGGACCTTGATGGAGGTGAACAAGTCAAGAAACAGGAAGTTCAGGAGGACTTGGAATTATTGTAACTGGGTGAACAGTTCATGTAGTCGGAGTCATATAGAAGGCAGCCCGCAAGTCAACTAACGGTGGGAAGCTTGATAAACTCACGAGCTGCTAGTGTAAGCGGTTCCCTATATCGCCAAAAAAGAATGTGTGTATTGTATAAATACACATCATGTCTCAAGACCCGAATATTCCTTTGGAGAAAAATCTAAATCTTGAGAAACAAAAAGTTCTATTCATGGAAACCACATTACCGCGGAATAATTTAATTGTGTAGGTGACCAAATCTCCCGGTGATTATGAAGCTTAATATAGACTCCACGAAATGATAAAATAATGCTACTATATATTATAAAATGACCATCAACCCACATTGCGATGCACTTGATTGAAAAACTATTACATTAAAGGCACACTGAGCGATAATAAATAAGAATGCCTTAGCAGAGATAATTTTCAAGATTATAGGAGGAGCTTCTCCTGCAACTTGCCCAGTATTCAGCAACCAGCTTGGAGAAGTAGGAATTGGTCTCCATCAACTTTGAGGGCTCCTCATACTCCACCAGATTTCCTTAGAAAAAAGGAAGCAAAAAACACCAATTATATCCATGTTAAAAATAATTTTTTTTTAAAAATCACTGTATTTTTTACTATGAAATCACACAAGGTACATCGTCAGTGGAAAATATTTTTATTCTTTAAAAACAGTAATCAGATGAAATCTTTAATAGACTATTAAATTGAATAGAGCTATCAAAATCAATAACTATAAAAGTGTCCGTGCCTCAATCTGCTTGCGTAACAAGTTTTTCACGCAGCTAGTGTGCTAAACAGAGCCCCTTTTATTATAACAAATCGTTCAAGCTATAAAATGACCCCTTTTCAGGGCACCATCACAGTAATTTTTCTCAAAATCCATTTTTGCCTAATGTATCCACGGATAACTTGAAAATTATAAGCATTAAATGGTTTGATCTTTGAATAAGTTTTCAGCAATCCCAATCCACCGCGGCCTTAAATTTCCCTTGACAAGTCACAACGAGACAGATATGTTCTACTTCTTAAAGACTAAACATAAACTCGATTTACAAAAACAAAATGAGATTGTAACTGTTTCATGATTGAGATTATGAATGTATAGGATAGCTAGAAACTTACCATGAGAGAGGACCATGACCATGTCACTGTCTATGACTGTGGGGACTCTGTGAGCCACGGTGATCACAGTGCAATCTGGGAACTCTTGCCTGATGATCCTCTGAAGAACGGCATCAGTGGTTGAATCAATTGAAGCCGTGGCTTCATCAAGAACTAGGATTCTGTTCCTCCTTAATAGAACTCTTCCCAGGCAAAAGAGCTGCCTCTGCCCAGCACTCCAATTCTCTCCTCCATCACTCACTGTTTGAAATTTGAAGAAGCAGTTCACATTCCCATTAGCAGAAAAAAGATTCTGAATCATTTTGATTTAAGGTCTGATGATATTGGTACATGCTTGGAGTGTAAGCTACTATTGCATTGCTATGAACAATAATTGTCTTATCTTAGCAGGATTTTAGTGACTTTAAAGCTGTGACTAGATTGGTACATGTAATGTAACAGAATGCTCACCGGAAGAATCAAGCTGATTCGGAAGGCTGCTAATTGTGGCCTTAAGCTGACATTTTTCCAGAGCCTATAGATCAAGAAATGAACACGTGTCGGTTCGCCACATCCATGAAAAAAGATGATCTAACTGGGAGAGATTATAAGAATAAGTCCAAAAATGAAGCCTAGTATGCATATTACGATCCAAATCTCATGGTCTGAGTAAAGGCCAAGAGGGTCCATGTTCGTCCGAACACTGCCTCTGAACAAAGTGGGCTCCTGAGGGATGATGCTGAGCTTCATCCTCAAGTCCTTCAATCCAATGGAAGTAATGTCTAAACCGTCAATGTAGATTGTCCCACTTGCTGGCTCGACCAATCGAAATAATGCGCTGATCAGAGTCGTTTTCCCACTTCCGGTTCTTCCGACAACACCGACCCTGTTTCCTTCTTTGAATATGCAATTGATTCCCTTCAACACGAGTGGTGCATTGGGACGGTACCTTAGCTGAAACCAAATAGGAAAAAACACTTCATATTGGCAACCTGATAAAAATTTCTGATTTTTAATGCAATTCGAACCTTTAGTTCTTGCAGCTCAATCCGGCCCTTTGATGGCCATGAAGACGGTGGCCTATGATTCTCCGCGACCGCTGCAGGCTCAGATGGTATGTGCATGAACTGTTTGATTCGCTCGACTGAGATAATGTAGTTTGACAAGTGGCAATACCACTGGGTCACGAAAACATGCGTACCCGTCAACGTAAAAGCATAAGAAAGAGATAGCCCCACAAGTCCTGCAAGGGCGGGATAAGCAGATTTAACTAGTACTTTTGACAATTTGACAAGTTCTCGCTGTATCTAGTAAATTTTCTGTTACCTGGAGGTACGTTTCCCTTAGGAAGAAGAATCAGAAGAAGAGAAGCTGTGAGTAGGGTCAGGTTCTGTAGTGTTTCTATTCTCAGAACTAGCCACTCCATTAGCGCATTAGAGTGGAAAAAAAGTTTCGCATCAGCATCCACCAGTTTCAGGAAATTGCAGAAGAATCTGTCTACTGCGTTGAAAGCTCTTATGGTGACCACACCTAGGGATGTCTCAGCTGTATAGTTCATAAGGGGAGCTTTTGTTGTTCCGTTGATTCTTATTAATTCGCGCGCCGATGCCAAGTAGTATGCCTTTTAGTCATGGGACAGAACATGGTTAGCCTTTGTGCTCAACGGATATGGACAAATTCAAAAGGTCTAGACTTGGAAAATCACCTGAACATATTTTGCAGCAACCATTGCAAAAGTCGCAACCACAAGAACTTGCCATGTGACTGAGGCCATAATCCCAATTATAGCTAGAAGTTCAATTCCAGCAGCTATCACAAAGATGATGGAGAATGGGATGTCGAAATCTAGCATGCTTAAGTCTGATGAAGCCTGTGAAAATTTGAACGTCAGCCTGATTCCCTGTATGGAAAGTGCTGAAAACAAAATTATGGTGCTGAAGATATCATAAAATGAATGTGAATATAATCTTACTCGGGTCAGAATCCTCCCCACTGGAGTAGAATCGAAGAAGAGCATCGGAGCTCTGAATATTGAATCAGTTAAACCTGAAAAGAAGGCCTTGGAGGCCTTTAGACCCAGATGAGCTATGATGAAGGATCTAAAGAACACAAACAAGGTACTAAGTAACGAAATCCCAGTGAAGACACCGATTAAGGTGCCACTACCAATGTCCTGGAACTGAACAGCTAGTGCTAGCCAATAGGTCGATCCAGCCTGAAGCACCACAAATGCTAACTGTGTCAGTAAGCCTAAAAACAGAAGGGTTGATCCTTTTGACACCATTATGTAATCCCAGAACGCCTTCCACCCAGCGTCACCAATCTCCTTTTCTTCTTCTTCTGTAAGTTGCACTCCCAGTTGGACCTTCTCGGGTATCTCGCCTTGTTCAGTCTCTTTAGATTCCTCAAGCTTGACTGTATTTGAATTCGCAGTGTCACCAGGGATTTCACTGTTTGAAGGTCCAAATGTGGTTAAAACTTCTTTGTGAGCATTCACAAGCTGTTCGAATGCTGTTACTGCTGTCAAGAGCTCCTGGTAGCTCCCCGATTGTGTAACACGTCCCTCCTCCATCAGCTTCACAGCAGAAAAAGCGATTCATGTCTAGCATATCCGAAGAAGAAAGTAATATTGGCCGAAACACTTATCTAATTATGTATATGACAAGTATGGAAACCGGTTCTTACCAAAATTTGATCCATATCTGAGAGAAATTCCACTTGGTGAGTCACTAGGATGACCATCTTATTTTCAACCATGCCCATGACACAGTCCTGCAGTAAAGACTCAAAAAAGCACGGCAAGCTTGTAAATCTTTGGTGTTTCTCTCGATTATTTTTTTCCTTGGGAAAATATGAAACAACTTCTCACATTGAAAAGTATTGCAGCAGTGTGTGCATCGACCGCGCTGAAAGGGTCATCAAGAAGATAAATGTCTGCATCTTTATAGACTGCTCGAGCAAGTTGAATCCTCTGCTTCTGTCCACCACTCATGTTGAGCCCTCTCTGGCCTATTTCTGTGAGATCTCCATGACTGAAGCTGCTGATATCCTTATCCAATGCGCACGCTTTTATAGCATTCTTGTATCGGGCCGCATCCATTGGTTTTCCATAGAGTATGTTGTCCCTAACCGTCCCACTTTGGATCCAGGAAGTTTGAGAAACATAAGCGATTGATCCACATATTGTAACCTACAATAAGAAACACGAAAGAAATTAAAATTATGTGCATGACAGTGGTGTACAACTTATGGGCATAGATATCTGGAAAACTCACTGTTCCCGTAGTTTTGGTCATTTCTCCTAGTATGGCATAAAGAAGCGATGATTTGCCGGCCCCAACTGGACCACAGATTGCTATCTTCTGCCCACATTTGGCTTCCAAGTTTATGTCTTTCAGAGTCAAGAGTGGAGAGTCCATGTCCCAAGCAAAATTCCCTGATAAAATGTGTATGCTGGCGGTGCTAGACGAATCCTCTAATGGGACTGCCCTTATTCTGTCGTTCTTCAGCTCGTCATCTACCAAAAACGCATTAATACGATTGAAGGACACCATCGTTTGGATCAATATAGAAAGGGCCTCAGGGATCATTCTAACAGGCTCACCCATCGCCCGCAACGTTGCAAGAACTGTGAAGATAGTACTAGCATTTAACGGGGCGCTATGCAAGAGAGCGCAACCTAAGAAAATCACCGAAGAAATTATAGTCGGAGACACCCAATAAATCCCAGTTGCATAAGCCCTCTGGAACTGGGCTTTGGCCAGCCACTTCATCTCGGTGGCACGGCCCAACTCTATCAAGTTCCTGAATCTTTCTTCCCACGAATGCAACTTTATGATCTTCATGCTGTTCAGGATCTCTGAAGTGGACCGGAGCCGCCCATCTTGGGCGATCATGAACTGGGACTGGCAGTTTTGGAGGATCTTGGCGAAAGGGACATTTAGGAGTCCACAAATGAGGAGCGGGACTAAGGCCGGAAGAGCACCAACGCCGATCACCGCAAAGAGCACACCGATGGACATGAAGAGTTGCAGCGTGAGGGTCCAAGTGGAATGAAACCACCAAGGCAATTCACCCATCCGATATGCATCCACTGCGATATAATTCATGATTTCACCTGTTGAATGCCGTTTTCTACCGGTGTTCGAAAGTTTCAGCTGCTTCTGGTAGACCGCTACCATAAGAGCCGATCTCATCCTCATTCCAGACCTCCTGGAATTAAAGAAGTAATGCCTCTGCGAAAAAGACTCGACTAGCTTGGCAAGAATCAAGCACCCAATAATAACGAACCCTTCTGACAAATTTCCAGCGCCTTCATTCGAGTAATTCAAGAACCAATACAGTAACAAAGGGGAAACAACAACGGATATCATTCGGAAAAGAGCACATAAGCCTGTGAAGATGTTCTCCTTGAAATATACTTTCGCAATGGTCATAATAATTAAGTAGCTCTGTGACCCCTTTGGATCATTTACAACCACATCCCATGCACGTGCAAATTTTTGATAGGCCAGATCAGCTTCATCCTCGGAGACCAGAGATGGGATGTCCTCGAACTCTAGTGGTTTTGAGTATCCCAAGCGTAACAATGGATTAATCCAAGAAAATGTCAACTTGCTGAGACATCTGGCACAGCCAAGCTGTGACCGGGATTCATAAGGCTTTGCACCTAGTAGAGGTTCGTATAATTTCTCATCTGATTTGGGTTTGGGAACCACAAAATATATCCTGAAGGCACAGAACAGGAGAAGGAAGTTTATAGGCCAAGTCGCAATGTCTAAAACTTTGATTCCGTGCCCATCCAACAAGAGCCTGATGTTGAGAGCTGTGACGAGCAAAGAGAAGGCGACCCACCAAAGAGTGACCAGAGTTCTCATCCATTTTGATTTCACAGCAAGTAACGAAACTGTCAAAGACATCCATATCAATCCTCTAATAAAGTGAAGCAACCAGCTCTGAGGTCTAGTTATGTCGGATTGAACTATAGAACCCCGGAGGCCAACACCAAAGTGCGCGATGCCACTAAATGCGCAACACACTGCGGCGACAACAAGTACGAAGTCCCTCTCAGTGTTGTTTCCATTAGCATTGCGCTTTCTAAGGCTGACGGCAATCCATAAGACGTAGAAAGCGCAGAGGAAAAGCAGGTTGGTTGCGTCAATTATGCTCCTTTGGATGCAAGAACCCAAATCAAGCTCTCCATCACATGTCCAAGAGAATGCCTCTGAATTCAACATATACCAAAAAAAGAATGAAAAACTAAAATTGCAGTAGGCCCGTTTGTTACTGACCACGACCAAGTTAGCTAAAGCAGACAGCGGAAGACCAAAAACATGTCAAAATCTCAACTGTACGGTACAATGAATGAATAATATCTGTTTCGTTCATACAAAAGAAACAGTGTCACTTTTATTGCAGAGACACTTCAATGATCATCATGCTATGGATGTACCTGGTAAGCTCCAGAGGAGGGCCATGAATGGAAGAGCTTGGGTTCTTGGGGCACTGAGCTTTTGCTTCTCCTCAAGCACACCAATTGATGGAGGAGTTTATATATAAAAAAAAAAAAAAAAAAAAAAAAAACAGAAGAACCGTTCAATGAATGAGAATGAAGAACCTTATAATAATAATGATGATTATCTTGTCTCGGATCTAGTCACGAGAATAAAAGAATAGGATTAGTTATTATTTAGCTTGTTAAGGTTTGTTTGGTAACTATTTTGTTCCCAAAAATAGTTGAAAAGGTTCTTTTTTATTCTCTTTCAAGGAATAATTTCTAAGCATTTGAAGGCATTTAGTAACTAACTAAAATTTTTATTTCCCAAAATATAATTACCTTTGACACTGTCCTCAAAATTTTTAAACAAAATCATTTTTCTTTTGATTTTTAATAATTTTAATTTTTTTCCTTTTTTTCTTTTTTTTATTTTTATTTTTTATTTTTCTCTTCTTCTTCAAGCCTTGGCTGGTTGCTAGGCTTAGGATGACCGGCGATCAGCGATCAGCTAGAGCATCGTTAGCCTTCAGCAAGGCCGTGCCTCGTCGGTTGAGCCTTGGCTAGGCGAGGAGCCTCGCCCGGATTTGGCGAGGCGAGCTTGCCCAACCACTAGCAAGGCTCAACCTCGCCGGGCCAACTTGAGTTCGTTGGACCTCGCCTAACCAGTCACCAGCGACTCGGCGGCAGCAGCGGCGAAAGAAGAAAAGAGAAGGAAGAAGAACAAAAAGAAAAATAAATAAATAAATTTAGGTTGTCTTGATTTTTGAATTTTTCCTAGGAATAAATAAGCAACTTTTTTTTTTTAATTCTTTGATTATGTTCCAAATCTATTTTTGGGAAAAAAATTTTGTTTCCGAGAACAAAAATTTTACCAAACGGATTTTTGTTCCAAATCTATTCTCGAGAACAGAAGAATAGAATCAATTATTATTTCGTAAGTTGCCAAATGTGCCCTTGACAAGCAGGCCCTAAGCAGACGAGAACTCTAAGCTTTCTTCCTCAGAATTTTTATATATACATTTGATTGAAGCTCGTGGCTGGTTTTGGGGTTTGTAGATTGGGAACTTTTGGATGTTAGGCGATTGCTTGTCTTTATCTCAATCTTGGGACTCCTACCAACGTAAAAATACGCGCAGATGGTCCGTGTCTGAACCTCAATCAGCTCCACCTCGTAACTGCGAAAAGATAAACAGACAGACAGACTTTGCAATATTACAAATTCGAATTATACATATCCAACTCACCATATTCTGCCAGTTTTATCACCAAATTCTAAACGCCTGTACACACAGACCTTGCGGCTTTTGGCATGATGGATTTAGCGAAGAAATGACATGTTGCCGTTTCAATTGGTAGCAGCTGCAGACTTTCGTGTGCCGTGCCTTATCTTGTTTTTTTCCTGAAAAAGTAATGAGGAAATCTGGTCTGCATCGATAAAGTTAAGATTGCCGATGCTATAGGAGGTGTAAATTGGATCTGGAAACAATTCCTCGACTTCATATGCTTTTAAATGTAATATTTTCACGTTGCATGGTGCGTATATTTCTTATTTTATTTAACTCCTTTGATTAATGATTAAATCTTTTGATCAAAATCCTCAAGCGAAAAGCATAACGGTAGCAGATTAAAATTCATATCAGCATTCAAATCTAATCATGCATACGGTAATTTGTCCGCAAACTTCTGTTTGGTCGAAAAAGGGGAAAAGTGTCAAAAAAGTCATAAACCTTTTGTTTTTGTACCGATTTAGTTATAAAGCTTTTTGATGCCGATTTAGTCCTAAACCTTTTTAGGTTATGCCAATTCAGTCATTTCCGGCCAATTTTAGCCGGATTTTGCTGACTGGACACCGGCTGGCTAACGTGGCCTGATCGGCGTTGACGTAGACAATTTTTAATAATATTTTAATTTTTTTGATTTTTTAAAAAATTTTAAATTTTAAATTTTTTCTTTTCCTCTCCTTCTTTGAGCTGGTCGCCGAACCTCGGTGACCGGCTAGAGGCGACGGCCGGCGAGGTCCAGTCAACCTCGCCGGTCACCTCACTAGTGGCCGTGAGGCTCGCCCTCGCCGGATCCGGCGAGGGTCGAGCCTCGCCCATGACTCGGCGAGGGCGAGCCCCGCCTCGCCGGATATGGCGGCGGGTTGGCGAAGCGGCGAGCAGCGGTGGACGGAATCGGGCGGCAGCTTTGCGGAGGTGGTCTCGCGTGGCCAGGGTTTCCTTGCTTGTCCGGGAGAGGACTCTCTCTCTCTCTCTCAGGTCCCGCCTAGATCGAACGCCCTCAGATCTCGAACCGAATCCTTGAAGAACAATCCATGATGTGCACAGCAAACAAAGGAAGGTCAGGGACGGAGCTTGTGCGACGGACGACCGCGTGCTCCGGCTCGGTCCGACCAACGCAAGGCTTAAAAGGACCGAGGCCTACCGAGCTTCGGCGCTTGAAACCAGGCGCGGCCGTAGGCCGACGGCCGCGGCTCAGGTGCGGTGGCCGACGGTCGACCCCTTCAACTCTCTCCCCCTGCTCGAACCCCCTCACTTGCTAGATCTGGCGAGCCTTGCCGCCCCGCGAGAGGCCGCCCTTGCGGCCACTTTGCAAGGTGGCCCGATCGGCGCCGATGTAGATAATTTTTAATAATATTTTAATTTTTTTAAATTTTTAAATTTTTAAATTTTTAAATTTTTAAATTTTTAAATTTTTAAATTTTTAAATTTTTAAATTTTTCTTTTTTTCTTTTTCATTTTTCATTTTTTTCTTTTCCTCTCCTTCTTCCAGTGGTCACCTGGACCTCGGTGGCCGGCTAGAGGCGATGGCCTAGCAAGGTCGAGGTCGACCTCGCCGCCACCTCACTAGTGGCCCCGAGGCTCGCCCTCGCCGGATCTGGCGAGGGTCGAGCCTCGCCCATGACCGGCGAGGGCGAGCCCCGCCAGCTCGCCGGATATGGCGGCGGGTTAGCGAAGCGGCGAGCAGCGGTGGACGGAATCGGGCGGCAGCTTTGCGGAGGTGGTCTCGCATGGCCAGGGTTTCCTTGGCTTGTCCGGGAGAGGACTCTCTCTCTCTTTCTTTCTCGATCTCTCTCTCTCTCTCTCTCTCTCAAGTCCCGCCCAGATCGAACGCCCTCAGATCTCGAACCGAATCCTTGAAGAACAATCCACGATGTGCACAGCAAACAAAGGAAGGTCAGGGACGGAGCTTGTGCGACGGACGACCGCAAGCTCCGGCCTGGTCCGACCAATGCAAGGCTCAAAAGGACCGAGGCCTACCAAAGCTTCGGCGCTTGAAACCAGGCGCGGCCGTAGGCCGACGGCCGCGGCTTAGGTGCGGTGGCCGACGGTCGACCCCTCCGACTCTCTCCCCCTGCTCGAACCCCCTCACTTACCAGATCTAGCGAGCCTTGCCGCCCCGCGAGAGGCCGCCCTTGCGGCCACTGGCAAGGTGGTTGACAAGGTCGAGGTCGACCTCGCCAGCCGTCACCTCTGGCCGGTCGCCGAGGTCCGACGACCGACTGGAGGAAGGAGAGGAAAAGAAAAAAAGAAAAAGAAAAAAATTTAAATTTAAATTTAAATTAATTTTTAAAAAAAAATCAAAAATTTTAAAAATATTATTAAAAATTATCCACGTCAACGCCGATCGTCATGTCGATCGGTGGCGTCCCGGTTAAGAAAATCAGGTCAAAATTGGCCGAAAATGACTGAATTAAGCACAACCTAAAAGATTTAGGACTTTTTGGTACTTTTCCCGCCTAAAAAGTGTCTATGTGGAACAAAGGACGTGAAGAGCCCTTTGTTGATTCTTGGACAAGAAACGTGAACTAACAAGAAATTTAAAGATATGAAAACCAGAAGCATTCGAGGCCAGCCATTTAACAGAGTATTGAAACATAAAAGATAACAGAAAGATAAAATATAATAGCGGGTGTTCATTGATTGAGGTGTGGTCTCTTGCTCAAATTACAATCTTAACATTTATAGCTACTGAAACGGCTAACAACAGTTGCAAAGAAAGTAAACAACAACCTGCTTGTCACCAAAAATTTATCGACGCATATATACAAACGGTTATCAAAATACATACCACTTCCATAATCATGACCTCATCACTTGCCCCACCTCAATGATTCGATCCATATTTCGTATGTTCTCTTTCAAACGGCTATAACAGCCCGTATTTCTCGGCTATTATCACTAGTGGCCCTTGAATTTCTTGGCCTCTATGAACCGGTGATGAAGTTAGCCGAAATTATTGACCTCAATCTTTGCTTTAACTTTGACCCCTCTGTCGACTGAACCGACTTTCACTAACCAACGGCTCGCGACTCAACACTAAATAATTTTATTTCATGATACCCGTCGGCAACTTTCTGTCACCTTGTCGATTGTCTGAAATTGCCGACCAAAAAAGACTTAGCCAATTCCAGCCTTGCCATGCCTTGCGCAATCTTACTCGGCCCGAGTCAACAGTCATGAGCTCGATCAATTTTGGGTGTTGACAGGTTCGTATCGTGAAAATGTTAACACTAAGGCTCCATATTCGTTCGGCAAAAAATATCTTATTTTGAAAATGTTTTTTAGTAAGTCATTTTCTAAGAAAATGATAATATTTTCCGGTATTCAACTAAAACCTGAAATAAATTAGAAAATATTTTCCACCATTTGGTATCTAATTTGATTTTTTGGGAAAAATTAGCAAAAATAAATCGAATTTTTTAATGTTTACTTTTTAAATATTTTTAAAAATTATTTTTAAATAGTTTTTTAATTGAAATTCTAATTATATTTATTTTTAAAAATCGATTTTTTTTTTTTTTTTTTTTTATTTTTTTATTCTTTTCCCTCCTCCTTCTTCCTCCTCCTTTCTCCATTGGCAGCGTGCCTTAGCGATAGCCAACAACCCAATGACCTAACAAGACGTGGGTCGATGAGCTCAAGGTTTGGCCTATTAGGCCAACCCGAGCTCTGCCAAGCCCAGTGAGCTCGTGGCTTGCCCGAGGCGGTTGGGCGAGCTCAAGCTCAATCCTTGATGGTATTTGGCGAGCTCGGGCCTCACAGACCTATGGCCGACGACTAGCCAAGGAAGGGAAACAAAAAAGGAAAAAATAAAAATAATTAAAACTCAATTTTTGTAAAATTAAAAAAGTAAAAAAAAAAAACATAAAAATAATATGAAAATGAGTTTGTTGAAAGTTGGTGAAGTGAAAAAATAAATGAAAAATATTTTCCATTTCTAAAAAATGAGAAACGTTTTTCTCACTTTTGAATGTATTTACACAGGAAAATTTGAAAAATGTTTTCCTATATAAGTTGTTTTCGGCAAAATGAATAGAGTTAACTTATAACATTATAAAATATCTCAAAATGTCGCAAGTGATGGTGACCATATTTTGTAGTTGTCTTCAATAATTATAACTGCCACATAAGTATTTGTAAATGAGAAGTTACTAACAATCCTTCACGTTTAATTATATCACCCAAGTCTTATAACTGCCATATAAGTATTCTTTATTTTTATTTTTCTGGTCCCACAGTCCAAATTACATGTGAGAACGACCCCGTCAGTTGCTGGACTGAACCATAGAACTTCCCCCTTCAAACTCGACCGCTTAATGTGTGGATACAATGAAGTTATGATGGGAATGTGACCGTGGGACATGTCACCGACGTACGGAAAGCATAATCATCGCAACTTTCGATTCTCGAATTTCGTCATTCTTTTTTCTATTGCACGCTTTTTGATGGGTATTTTTCCTAATCATATGTTTGTGACAAAATTCGACCAAATATATACTCGTTGCGGTGGAACCAGACAACATTGAAATCATTTTCCACAATTTGAACGGCGTTTAATCAATGAAAAAAGACAAAAAAAAAAAAAATGGTTTTATCGTTATTGACGTAATTATAGGGAAATGCATCATTTTCCTCCGTTTAGATTACCAGAATGGACCTCTGTTTCCTCTCACTTAAAGGAAGCAGCCTCAAACATGAGTTAACCTAAACCCATTATCAAAATATATACCATTTTATATATCTTATAAAACAGTGATATGATAATAGGAATGATAAAATAATATTAAGTACTATTTCAACAAACACATTCCATGTGACTTAGCTTTAGATCCCATCATCTCGTTTCTTAACAACGTAGAATCACCATCAACTAACATTGCAATGCACTTTATTACAAAGCTATTACATTATAGGCACAATGGAAAACTAATTATTTAGTGACAACGAGCAAGGGTGCCTTAGCAGTAATAATTTTCAAAATTGAGGGAGGAGCTTCTCCTGCAACTTGACCAGTATTCAGCGACCAGCTTGGAGAAGTAGGAATCGGTCTCCATCAACTTTGAGGGCTCCTCATACTCCACCAGATTTCCTTTAAAAAAATGAAGCAAAAAAAACCAATCAGATCGATGTTAAAAATATTGAAGAAATTGGCTAAGTTTTCTATTAAGAATTCATAATTGGAAAAAAAAATAATTTTGTTTATAGGAACATTTATTAATTGAAAACTCGCATTTACTAATGGAATGATTACAATTACCGTAATTTGAAAAAATAAATGTGTTAGTGTCTGAACCTTACTTGTGTCATTGAGTTTTTCACAAGGTCAGTGTGCCAAATAAAAAACCTTTTATTATATCTAATTTGAGTAAGCTACGGATTGAAATTTCCCCTGCATTCCCATCATAGTAAATTTTCAAAATCAATTTTTTGCCTAATTGGTCCACGGATCATTGGAAAATCATCGGCTTAACACGATCCGATCTTTAAAATACCCATCACAATTGACAATGAGACGGATATGTCTTAATGCTTCGAGAATAAGCCAGAACTCAAATTAGAAAAAGAAAATGGATTTGTGATTGTATCCTGAGAGAAATTATAAATGTAGAGGATGATTAGAAACTTACCATAAGAGAGGACCATGACCATGTCACTGTCTATGACCGTGGGGACTCTGTGAGCCACGGTGATCACAGTGCAATCTGAGAACTCTTGCCTGATTATCCTCTGAAGAACAGCATCAGTTGCTGAATCAATCGAAGCAGTGGCTTCATCAAGAACTAGGACTCTGTTCCTCCTTAATAGAACTCTTCCCAAGCAAAATAGCTGCCGCTGCCCAGCACTCCAATTCTCTCCTTCATCACTCACTGTTTAGATTTTGAACAAAGCCGTTCACATTCCCCTTAGCATAAAAAAGAGTCAGAATCATTTTGATTGAAGGTACGCGATATTGGTACATGCATGTAGTGGAAGGCACTGCTGCATAGCTACTTGCAATTAGTGTTGGATCTTCTAGTGCCTTCCAATCTGCGACTAGATTTTGACATGTAATGTGACACATGATGCTCACCAGAAGAATCGAGCTGATTCGGAAGGCTGCTAATTGTGGCCTTGAGCTGACATTTTTCCAGAGCCTACAAATTATGAAATGATCAAGGGTTGGTTTGCCACATCTATGAAAAGGATGATCTAATTGGGAGACATATTATGAAGATTGAAATCCAAAAATGAGCACTATTGTACATATTACCATCCAAATGTCATGGTCAGAGTAAAGGCCCAGAGGGTCCATGTTAGTCCTAACACTGCCTCTGAACAAAGTGGGCTCCTGAGGGATGATGCTGAGCTTCATCCTCAAATCCTTCAATCCAATGGAAGTAATGTCTAGCCCATCGATGTAGATCTTCCCGCTTGCTGGCTCAACCAATCGAAACAATGCGCTGATCAGAGTCGTTTTCCCGCTTCCTGTTCTTCCAACAACGCCCACTCTGCTTCCTTCTTTGAATGTGCAAGTGATACCCTTCAGCACGAGCGGTGCGTTGGGACGGTACCTTAGCTGAAACCAAGTAGGAAAAAACCCTTTGTATTAGCAACCTGCAAAAAATTTCTGATTTTGAGTTGCAATTTGTACCTTTAGTTCTTGCAGCTCGATTCGACCCTCTGATGGCCATGAAGAAGGTGGCCTATGATTCTCCACGACCGCTGCAGGCTCAGATGGTATGTGCATCAACTGTTGGATCCGCTCAGCTGAGATGATGTAGTTTGACAAGTAGCAATACCACCGGGTCACGAAAACATGCGTACTTGTCAACGAAAAAGCATAAGAAAGAGATAGCCCCACAAGCCCTGCAAGACCGAAATAAATAAATTTAACTAGTACTTCCAACAATTCAATAAGTTCTCGCTGTTTTAATGCAATTTTTTATTTACCTGGAGGCACATATCCTTTAGGGAGTAGAATCAGAAGAAGAGAAGCGGTGAGTAGGGTCAGGTTCTGAAGTGCTTCTATTCTCAGAACTAGCCACTCCATAAGTGCATTGGAGTGGAATAGAAGTTTCGCATCAGCATCCACCAGTTTCACGAAATTGCAGAAGAATCTGTCTACTGTGTTAAAAGCTCTAATGGTGACCACACCTAGTGATGTCTCAGCCGCATAGTTCATGAGAGGAGCCTTTGTTGTTCCGTTAATTCTTATTAATTCGCGTGCCGATGCCAAGTAATATGCCTTTATAGTTGAGGGACTTAACATGGTTAGCCCTTCTTGATCAATAGATAAAATCAAATTTAAAAGGTCTAGTCTTAAAAAATTACCTGAACATATTTTGAAGCAACCATTGCAAAAGTCGCAACTATGAGAACTTGCCATGTGACTGAGGCCATGATCCCGATTGTAGTCAGAACCTCAATTCCAGCAGCTATCACAAAGATGATAGAGAACGGGATGTCTAAGTCTAGTACACTGAAATCTGATGAAGCCTGCGAGATTTTAAATGTCAGCCTAATTCTTCATATGGTAAGTGCTTGATACAAAATGATAATGCTGAAGATATTGAAACATGAATAAGAGAATGATCTTACTCTAGTCAGAATCCTCCCCACTGGAGTAGAATCGAAGAAAAGCATCGGAGCTTTGAATATTGAATCAGTGAAACCTGAAAAGAAGGCCTTGGAGGCCTTTAGACCCAGATGAGCTCCAAAGAAGGATCTTAAGTACACGAACACAGCACTAAGCAAGGAAATGCCCGTGAAGACACCTATTAAAGTGCCACTACTAATGTCGGGAAATTGAATAGCTAGTGCTAGCCAATAGGTCGATGCAGCCTGAATCGCCACAAATGCTAACTGCATCAATAAGCATAAAAACAGAAGGGTTAATCCTTTTGACACCATTATGTAATCCCAGAACGGCTTCCACCCAGCATCACCAATCTCCTTCTCTTCTTCTTCTGTAAGTTGCACTCCTGGGTGGGCCTTCTCAGATATCTCAACTTGTTTACTCTCTTTAGATTCCTCGTGCTTCACTGAAAAGGAATCCGCAGTTTCACCGGGGATTTCACTGTTTGAAGGTCCAAATGTGGTTAAAACTCCTTTGTGAGCATTCACAAGCTGTTCAAATGCTGTTCCTGCAATCAAGAGCTCCTGATAGCTCCCTGACTGTGTAACACGTCCCTCCTCCATGAGCTTCACAGCACAAAAAGCGATTCATTTTAGCATATCTGAAAAAGAAAGTACCACTGGCCTAAACTTTTCTAATTGTGCATATGAGAAGTATGAACACCGGTTCTTACCAAAATACGATCCATATCTGAGAGAAATTCCACTTGGTGAGTCACTAGGATGATCATCTTATTTTCGAGCGCACCCATGACACAGTCCTGCAGTAAAAGACTCGATTTAAGAACAACAGGCTCTTTAATGATTGGCATTTCTCTCGATTATTTTTTCCCTAGGAAAATATGACCTCAACTTCTTACATTGAAAAGTATTGCAGCAGTGTGCGCATCGACCGCACTGAAAGGATCGTCGAGAAGATAAATATCTGCATTGTTATAGACGGCCCGAGCTAGTTGAATCCTCTGCTTCTGTCCACCACTCATGTTGAGCCCTCTCTGGCCTATTTCTGTGAGATCTCCATGACTGAAGCAGCTGATATCTTTATCCAGTGCGCATGCTCTTATGGCCTTCTTGTATTGGGCCTCATCCATTGGTTTTCCGTAGAGTATGTTGTCCCTAATCGTCCCGCTTTGGATCCAGGAAGTTTGAGAAACATAGGCAGTCGATCCGCATATTGTAACCTAAATCAAGATACATGAAATAATTAAAGTTAGGTGCATGACAGAGGCGCACATCTTACGGGCATAGATGTCTTGAAAACTCACAGTTCCTGAGGTTTTGGGTATTTCTCCAAGTATAGCACAAAGAAGCGATGATTTGCCCGCCCCAACTGGACCACAGACCGCAATCTTCTGCCCACATTTGGCTTCCAGGTTTATGTCCTTCAGGGTCAAGATTGCAGATTCCACATCCCAAGCAAAATTTCCTGATAAAATCTGTATGCTTGTGGTACTAGACGAATCCTCCGCAGGGACTTCCCTTATTCTGTCGTTCTTTAGCTCATCGTCCACCAAAAATGCGTTGATACGATCAAAAGAAACCATCATTTGGATCAATGTAGACAGGGCCTCAGGGATCATCCTTACAGGCTCGCTCATAACCCGCAACGTTGCAAGAACCGTGAAGATAGTACTAGCGTTTAATGGTGCACTCTGCAGGAGAGCGCAACCTAAGAAAATCACCGAAGAAATTATAGTCGGGGACATCCAATAAAGCGCTGTCCCATAAACCCTCTTGAACTGGGCTTCGGCCAGCCACTTCATCTCAGTGGCACGGCGTGACTCAATCAAGTTCCTGAATTTTTCTTCCCACGACTGCAGCTTTATGATCTTCATGCTGTTCAGGATCTCTGAAGTGGACCGGAGCCGCTCGTCTTGGGCGGTCATGAACTGGGACTGGCAGTTTTGGAGGATCTTGGCGATAGGCACATTGAGGAGTCCGCAAATGAGGAGCGGGACTAAGCCTGGAAGAGCGCCAATGCCAATCACCGCAAAGAGGACACCGATGGACAGGAAGAGTTGCATCGTGAGGCTCCAAGTGGAATGTAACCACCAAGGGAATTCACCCATCCGATACGCATCCACAGCAATGTAATTCATAATTTCGCCAGTTGAGTGTCGTTTTCTTCCAGTGTTCGAAATTTTTAATTGCTTCTTGTAGACCGCTACCATAAGAGCCGATCTCATTCTCATTCCGGACCTCCTGGAATCAAAAAAGTAATGTCTCTGCGAAAAGGACTCCACTAGTTTGGCAAGAATCAAGCATCCAATAATAGTGAACCCTTCTGACAAATTTCCCTGCCCTCCATTCGAGTAATTCACAAACCAGTACAGTAACAAAGGGGAAACAGCGACAGATATCGTTCGGGAAAGCGCACATACGCCTATGAAAATGTTCTCCCGGAAATATACTTTCGCAATGGTCTTAATAACCGAGTAACTCTGTGAACCCTTTTGTTCGCTTACAACTGAATCCCACGCGATTGCAAATTTTTTATAGGCCAGATCAGCTTCGTCCTTGGAGACAAGAGATGGGATGTCCTCGAACTCTAGCGGCTTCGTGTACCCCAAGCGTAACAATGGATTAATCCAAGAAAAAGTCAACTTGCTGAGGCAGCTGGCACAGCCGAGCTGTGACCGGGATTCATCAGGTTTCGCACCTAATAGAGGTTCGTATAATTTCTCATCTGGGTTCGGTTTTGGAACCATAACATATTTCCTGAAGGCACAGAACAGAAGGAGAAAGTTTATAGGCCAAGTCACAATGTCTAAAACTCCGATTCCGAGCCCTCTCAACAAGAGCCAGATGTTCAGGGCAGTGACGAGCAAACAGTAGGCAACCCACCAAAGAGTGACTATGGTTCTCATCCACTTGGATTTTGCAACAAGCAACGAAACTGTCAAAGACATCCATATCAATCCTCTAACAAAGTGAAGCAACCAGCTCTGCGGTCTATTTACATTGGCTTGAAGTATAAGACTCTGGAGGGTGATACCAAAGTGCGCGAGGCTACTAAATGCACAACAGACAGCAACAACAATGAGTACTGAGTCCTTCCTAGTGCTGTTTCCATTGGCGTTGTGCTTCCTAAGGCTGTTGGCAATCCACAAGACGTAGAAAGAGCAGAGGAAAAGCAGGTTGGCGCCATCAATTACCCTACTCTGGGTGCAAGTGCCGAAATCAAGCTCTCCATCACATATCCAAGAGAATGCCTCTGATTTCAGCATATAAGGAAAAGAATGAAAAGCTAAAACTGGAGTAAGCCTCTGTCGTTACCAACTAAGCAAAAGCATACATCAAAAGGCGAAAAACATGTCAAAGTGTCAATAATACAGTACTATGAACAAATAAGTTCCATTCTTACTAAAGAAACAACGTCAGTTTCATCGCAGAGATGCTGTTCACGATAGTACTGACATACCGGGTAAGGTCCAGAGGAGAGCCATGGATGGAAGAAGCTGGGTTATTTGGGCTCTGTGCTTTTGCTTCTCCTCAAGCACGCCGACTGATGTAGTAGTTCAGACATAAAACATGAAGGGCTGTTCAGTGAATGAGGACGAAGAGGCTAATAATAATAATGATCTGGCCCCAGATTTGACGCGGACCAGACGATAAAACTCTGAGCTCAGAGTGCAAATCGGGTTTATATAAATGCTTGTCTTTATCTTTGTCATAAAAATGCATCTCATGGTACTCCTTCCCATATAAAAATGCACGCAGATGGTCTTTGTCTGAACCTCAAAAGCCTCCTATCACACAATTACCATAAAACTAAGCCACATAGATAGAGAGAGAGAGAGAGAGAGAGAGAGAGAGAGAGAGACTTTGCAACATTTCAAATTTGGATTATACATATTCTACCTTACCATCTTTTGATAGTTCAATTATTAAATTATTGGCATTCTTAAGCGTCTCCATGCTCTAAACTAAATCTCTAGGTAAATTTGCAGCTAAAATGCAATCCGTGAAGGGCTTGAACATGAGGTTCACCTATTGAGGGATGGCATATCTACTGCAACTAATTTGGTTTTCCCTAGTTCTAAACATAGATCCCCTCATTGATATCAAAGCCATGGTTCCATTTGTAACTTAGTATGTTCTATGCGCTTAGATGATGAATTTAATGTAGAGAAAATTTCATCATGACCGATCTGGATATTACTCAAGTAACTCTCAATGCTCCTATAACTCTTACTCCATTTTCATCTTCTTCCTCTTTATCTGAGTTTCAAGTATCAAATACTTCTAAGATCATCTATCTTTATGGAGTCTCTCTTGATGATGATACTAAAATCTCTAAAATCCAGCTTCCTCTTATGAACCCCTATTCAGCTTTTGCTAAACCATCCTCTTCGTTTTCTTTGATCCACTCTATACGACTCTATTTGTTATACTCTAAAAGAAGTAAGAGATTATGTGCAGTCTTCCAAGTTTGACCAGCACCTTATTCCAACCACTGAAAATAAGTATTTTGTTACTATCCAGATTCCTCTGGAATTTCCTAAATAGTGGACTCAACAAGGATATTCTCATAACCATTATGGTGCTATGCTACTTGCACTCACTTTTCATGGTCGAAAAGGCTTGCCAATTGTGGTGAGAATGACCCTATTGGATACTTGGTTCTTAGAATATCAGCATTTTTGTATTGGCACTGTCCAAACCACCTTAAATGATGGGACAATCTTTGTAATCTTGTATTCGAACTTCAATGTTACTCTTTCATATCTTCAGTTGTTTTCTTTCTTGAAGGTTCAAATCCAACTCACCGAATCACCCCAAACTACCAACTCTATCACCGCAACCCTTCATTATCAAATGGTCTACCGAGTACAGAATCATGTCTTTTATCTCAATTTCCAAAATGGAAATGAAGATGCTTTATTCATCTCCATGTAGAATGACCAAGCTTCTTGTATCCATTTTCCTAGGCAAATTCCTAAAGAAAAATTGTCTAAGCTCCTTCCAGAGACCTGGATTACCAATTACAAAAACTTGCATCAAAATAACAAGCCACTCCAATCCTCAGATTTTGAATTTATAAGGAAAAAGGATGGCACTGTTGCTATCAAATTTGGCAAAAAAAAAAAAAAAAAAAATGAAGAAAGCCCCTCCATCTTCCAAACTTTGTTTATGATCTAACCTTGTGTTCCAAATCCGATCCCTGAGCCAGACCTAAAGAAACTTGTCCAATACTTCCAAAGTAATGGAAATGATGTCCATTACTACAGAGACCCTTATGATAATTATTTTTGGGATCCTTTTTGCCAGTTTTCTTCATGTATAAATTCTCCTAATGAAGTAGACTTGGCCACAAAGCCCAAGCGAAAAGCCCGAAAAGCTAGAGATGGTTTATATCAAAGGCACTTGAATGGAGATCCCTCTATTGATACTTTTGGTAAAAGTAATAAGTTTCAATTTATGGTTTCCTATGCCCCATATCCACTACCCTCATATGCATTGTGACCCTCATCACCCTCAGCTTCACCACCCTCGCCTCCTTATAAAAAACCAGTTGTTTCTTCATTTTACAAGCCAATCCTTTAGTGGATGAAAAGGAATTTAATCCCACTTGAACCACCAAAAGAAACACCATCTTGTCAAAACTGTCAAAAAGAAGTTAACCTTTCTATTTCCATGTTCCAAGAGGCAGATTTTCCTCCTCTTATTCGAGAAGGCTCTAAGCTTTTTTTCCCTGCCACTGAATAATTTATTGATCCACGGGGGAGATATCATCATGTCCCAAAAATTCCTGCCCCGACTAATGTGGATGAACATAGTTAGCAAAAAAAAAAAAAAAACTCATTGCTAAAACTATTTTGAATTGGCAACCAAAAACTTTTTTCGCACAATAATGCCTTCAAGACGATTGACTCTAGGATTGTTGATGTGCAACAAAATCTCAAAAGATATGATGAATTCACCAAAAAAATGCTTTTAGATTTCCAAAAATGCTTCATGCCCTACAATCATGATAGTATTTAGGATATCACTATCTTAAAAGCCCAAGGACTGAAATAGAGAAGCTCAAAAGACATATCCAACTCCTTGAAGAAGGAAAGTTTAAGCCTTTTGATCCATTCCCCGTTATGCTTAGGATTGAGTACTTTTTTCCACCACCACTACTTCAGTCTTTGTTGTCTTTGAAAAACTCTACCCAACAAGATAGAACTTATGTGGTAGAAATGCAAAATCGCCTCTGAGAAATGGAAAGGCTAAGGAGGGAGAAGGGGGAAAAAAAGATTCCTGAGGAATCCTTCAAATATGCAAAAGAGGATTCAAATCAATTGATGCTATCTTATTCATAAAAGACCTGAGTAGTCAAGAAAGTGAACAACTTGATCCCGCAACCTCAAAAGAACAAATTCCTTCATACTCAATGTTTCCGATAGACACAACATCGAACTCCGACTCAGTATCTCTTTCATTTTCTTCTTCTTTTTCAATTCCCACTGTTGAAACCTTTCCTATTGTACTAGCCACACTTTCAATATTTATGGCCGATCCACCAAAATAGGAAATGGAATCAAATCCTTTTGAACTAGAGGTTATTCAACCAAACAACCCGTCCCAAAGTCTCATTTCCTCTTTCAAATAATTTTTCACCATCGATGATACTCCCTATTCTAAATGGCCAAAAAGATTTGAAAAATTCCACTACTGGCTAAATACTCAAGCTGTTACTGTTGAAAGCAAATATAAGATTCTTTTTTAATTTGTCACGATGTTTACTGGAAACCTCAGACATTAGTGGCGATCAACTTCATACTCAAACCAAATGCAATTCCTGCTCATGGTAGACTTTGCCCAAACCATTGGAATTATCTATAATTTTTTCCATAGGTAAACCCATTGATTTACTTGAGCTCAAAAGAAGAGAATATTTCAAAAGAAAATGTTTCTCTTTCTAGAAAAGGCATCTCGACAAACATTATCAAGAGATGCTCAAACTCTTCTATGGCCTTGGAGCTGATATAAACTTGAAACAAGTTTTCCTAACCTCTATTCCTAGAAAACTCTCCTAACAAGTTGACAGATCTTTTCTCAACAAACAAAGGAGAATTGTGGACATTCCCCTTGGAGAAATCCAACAAAAAATTCATCTTTGTCTTGATGATTTATGTCTTAGATGACAAATGATGAAAAACTTTAGCAAAGATGATTGAGAGCTAATGGTGCTTGCTCTCACCAACACCTTAAGATTAAATGCTCTAAGAAAGATTGCGATAGTTCCTGTAAAAATATACTCCAAGAAAAAGAAGCATTTCAGGAGATACAAGTTAGGAAGATCCAAGCATGGATTTAAACATTTTTGAAGAAAGAAAAAACAATGATTTCTACGAAAATGGAAAGATCATTCAAAACGCAAAAAATCAATCAATGCTTCATTTGTAACAAAAAAGATCATTTCACCAAAAATTGCTCCCAAGCGAAAAAAAAAATGTCAAAATCATCTGATACACTATATTAGAATTCAAAATAGTGTCTTTCTTGAGAATGATGATGGTAAATCATTGTTTTCTATTGATAAAGATCTAACTGAACAAACTTTTTGTGTCATTCCTTGCCATTAAACCGCTAGCAAAACCGATTCTAATTCATATTCTAAAATCTTTTTCACTTGTCCCTAATATCCGCAGACCTAGACCCTAGTGTATATTATAATCAAGTTTATTGCCCCCATTTTCCTATGAAAATTTTTACCTCAAAGTTTGATAAACCAGTCTCAATCATTGCTCTTATAGATACTGATGCTAGTTCTTCAATTTTAGATACTAGAGTTTTTTTTGAAGAATACTGGACTTCTTGTGTCTGATACTTCAATTATTAAAGGCTTTTATGTCAACAAGGCCTTATTGAAATATCAGACTCCCAATGGGCTTGTGAAGCCTTTTATGTCAACAAATCAGCTGAGTAAAATGGAGGAAAGATGCAATTGATCATAAATTACCAACCCCTCAACATTTTTCCTCCAAGATGATAAATTTCCTTTGCCATCTCAAAATTCCCTTTTTGCTGACCAACCAAAGCGCACATCTACTCCAAATCTAATCTCAAAGCCAAATTCTAGCAATTGGGAATTCATCCGCAAAATAAGATTTTGTATTCCAAACCAGCATTTTTAATGGAAGGTTCTCCCTTTTGATCTCAAAGTAGCTCATTCCTTGTTCCAAAAAGCCATGTGCCACATCTTTCAACCAATTCTACCTAATGCAACAATTTATATTGATAACATATTACTTCACAGCCCAGATGAAGAATCTCACTATCGACTTCTCGAGTAGTTTGCAAAAATTGTAAAGACATATGGAATCATGCTCTCTCAAAGTAAGATGAACATTGCCTAGATAAAAATTGAATTCCTAAATATGCACTTTAACATGAGTACATACTATCCAAGGTCACACATTACTAGGTAATTATTGAAATTTCCAAAAAAATGATTTCACCGCAAAGCAAGTTCAGTAATTTATTGGGATAATTAATTCTCTTAAGGATTTTGTTTCAAACATTGCAAAGTTGTTGATTACATTGTAATTGATGCTGAAGAAAAATCCATCATCTTGAGAAAAGACTCAAACTAAGGCAGTAGTAGAACTAAAAGAAATTATGCAGACTCCTCCCCCGTTGCAAATACCATCTACAAGGAAAAGACTTATTCATGATAATACTAGTACAAACACTTAGAGGGGCTAAATAGGTGTTTAAAAAAAGTCTTGACAAATAAATGTGGAATAAAACAAGTTGCGAGCAAAATCTAAATGAGGATCAAAGTCTGACAAACGAGCCACCAAACTTCTAGTAGATGTTCAAATTTGTTATGCGATGGAACAAACTTTTAAATAACCTGTAAGTATGCAACAAACTTAAATAAGAAAAGTTAAGGGAGGAGAAAATTGCACATAAGATTTATAGTGGTTCGGCTTAAATTAAGCCTACATCCGCTCTTCCATGCTGGCAGCCTTCTGGCTGAATTCCACTATATGATCAATAAGAGATTACAACTTTGAGTGCAAACACTTAGTGATAGATCACATTATCTCACTAAGTCACTCTTTTTGTATTTTTTTTCACGATCACAAACGTTTAAGCTCATGAAAGACAAGTATATGATCAAAGTTCACTCAGACTTTGGAATTCTAGATTCTACGCTCCGTCTCTTGCTTGCTTCTTAGTCTTTAGTCTTCTTAAATACTCGTTCACTTCTAAACTAGCCGTTGGACAGTAGTAGCGATTGAGTGATAGAAATAGAATTCCATGTTGATTCCGATTGTCCATATAGACAGAATCTTGATTCCATAAGTAAAGTTTCTTCGTTTAGAAAGTTCTTGTTTTTAAGATCCAATTATTAATAAATTAGATTGAGTTAATCAAATCTATATTGATGTAAAATCCAAACCAGATCATTAGCCGTTATATGTTGGGGCTTGTGTGACATTATGTCAAGTTGTCTTTTTCTGAACATGCTTCATTTTGAATTTGTTACGTTCTGAATTTGTGTCACGTTCTAGACCTTGTCATGTTCTGAACTTGTGTCTCGTTCTATATGTAAAATCTGAGTGTGTTCTATCGGAAGTAAAGTCTGAATATCTTCCGTTTGAAGTAAACTTTACAATTTGTACGTAAGTCTGAACATATTCTGCTTCTGAACATATTTAACCTTAAGGTCTAGACACAGTCTGAATAAGTTCAACTTCAACATAGAGTCTATCTTCTGATTTTTCAAGTATAAACTTCAACAATATCCTTTACACTTTCTATCATCTACATAGTCTATTACTCAACCATTAAACACGTTAGTAGCCTTTAATATATTTTGTCATTTTCAAAACATCATAAGGGATTTCCCTAACAATCTCTCCATTTTTTATGATTCAAAACAATCTTTGAATATGCAGATGTGTAATCACACTTTCTAAAATATTGATAAATCAATCATCAAATTTTAGATTTTCAAAAAATGTGATTTGAATCAAAAGAAAGCAAATAAACTAAGCATAATAATATGTAGAAATATAATCACAGCTCAATATTATGCAATGAATAATATCAACATATATGCATATCTATATTCTCTCCCTTTTTTGTCATAATAAAAAAGATAACAATGAAAATTGTATCACTTAAAGAATATAAAGCGATAAAAAAAAATATTTTGCATGAAACACAATTTTCAAAAACATTAGTTTCTACAAAGTAAGTTAAACATCAAATATATGTAATATAGCTCACTTCGATCATATATATTAACAAATATCTAATAAAAATCACGGATGCATTATAAAATTCACTTACCATTTTTGTCATAATAAAGTAATAATATAAATAAGAGATTTGTTAATTACAAAAAGTAATAAAAGATGCACTAACCAGATTTTATAGAACTTAATAAGTTCTAACACATTTACATTTTCCTCCCTTCCATAATAATCAAGATCATAATTAATTCAAAAATATTTTTCCATAATTGATCAATGCTCCCCCTCAATTAATTGTCTTTCCTTTCTTTTGGATTCATTTTCTCCCCCGTCATTAGGACAAAATTTGCGAATAGCACTAATTGCAGCTTGTGCACGTTGAACATAATATTTTTCCATTATTTTATTCATAACAACAACGTCCGTAACAATCATTTGTTTTTTGAAATTCGAGGCAAAATTTATTTTATTCAATCTGCATAAACTTAACAAACTTTTTGCACAAATAAGCTGTTATAATATCCACATAATATATAATGCACTTTCTTTAAATAAATAAATTGAATACCATATATAAGATTATCAAATATTTAAATTCAAAACTACTCAACCTTTTATACGACACATTAGGGACTTGCTCAATAATTTGCGAGAACAAGAAAGAGAATTTTTTAGCCTCCAGAAAATAGTATAGAATCTCCACAATTTTCGGATCGAGCTTTCCAAAATCCATATGAAAGATTATTTTGCCACTTGCAAATTCTTGTATAATATATAATAATCCTTGCAAAAATATCACGTAACATTTTTCTTTGATTTACATGGATCAAACTTGCTAGATATAAGATATCTTCTAAAAATATAGCAAGAGCATCCATGAACAAGAAATAATATCTTTCATGAATAAAAGGGATTTCTTTGAGCATAAATCTCAAAAACATATTATTAATGCATTTTGCAAAAAGAAAGCAGATATTTCTATCACATGCCAAATCAAGCAATAAAAAAATGCAATGCCTTATGTTTATAACAAGAGATATTTGCAATATAAATCATATATAATTCATAGGCAATCATCTAAAATCTACATAAAATCGAGTAGAAATTTGCAAGGCGGGATGATAAAAAAAAAATTATTCTCTTACCCAAGGTATATGTTTGAAATATACCATTGATTTAAGAGATGATTATTCCCAATCTTTGCATGAGATACTTTTTTGATTGCACCAAAATTTACGTAAATTCGCAAACATTCTCCCCTATAGAATTTCCTGTAGTGAACTCATTTCCTTTTTGGTATCCATGAATTTGGATCATTCATTTTCGTTAAAGCAAAATATGCAATCTTCATAAATAATCAAATATTCTTTCTAAACTCATCATACAAAGTAGTTAAGGGAGAATATCTTGCATAATGAATTAATATCTCATAAAACAAATTTCCACTTATTTTCTTGGGTCCATGAGAGTTAGTAGAGTATGTTGTTTTTATCGAGTCTCTCTTAATTGATCTCCAAACTTTAGGACATTAATTCTCAAAGTATTCGGAGTCTCCACAATTTGAACACTTGAGGACATTTCAACCAACGAGTTTTGTAAAGATCCTTTGAAAATGCTTCTTGTACGCAAGTCTAGGAAGTCTTTGTCTAAGTTTCTCATTAACTTTAGAAAAGTCTATTAGAGAATCACTTTCCTTATTGAAACTAAGTCCTGACTTATTATAGTAAAGTATTTGTAAAGAAAGGATATGCTTTAATGTTTTTGAACCCTTTAAAAATTTTGTCGAAATATTCGAAATTTCTTTTTTTAAATAATCATTTTCTTTGACAAGTAAATCTCGACTTTCTTTTGTTTATAGAAAATCTTTTTGCAAAATTTCAAACTTTTCTTTTTGAAAAAGATCATATTGCCTAAGTCATGAATTCTCCTTTTTTTAGTTTGAATATCCTTTTAAGAGAATATTTAAGGTTTAAGCAAAGCTCATTTATGTACTTAGAAACTTTAATAGGAATTTGACTTACCTTGATTTTCTTGTCGGAGTCTGTATCTCGAGATTCTATTCTATTTCTTGAATTTGAGTTTGAGTCTAAATGTGCCATCAAGCATATATTTCATTAATTGTCATCTCCTTTCATTTTTCTTTTCTGCCCATTATGCTTGTATTGTCTTCTTCCACTGAATTTCCTTCCTTTTCTACTCAGTTTTTTGAATTTCTTGATCATAAAGCAAGTTCTTCGTTGTCCATGTCATTTTATGAGTCTGTATCATCAAAATCAATGTTAGATTTAAGTGCAATGAACTTTTTACCTTTAGGATATTCATCAATAATTTGTTCCACTTTATAAGATTGAAGGGTGCCAATGAGTTCATCAACTAAGAGTGTCATAATTCTCTGAGTCTCTCGGATTGAGGTTTTAACATGGTTCTAATCTTTTGAAAGACCTCACAAAAGTTTATTAACCTTCATAGGAGCATGAATTGGTTGTCCTTGATATGCTAAACTATTTACAATTTCTGTAAAACGGCTGAACATATCTCTAATTAACTCTCCTGGCTCCATCTTGAAGAATTTATATTGGCCAAGTAGGAAGTTTACTTTTGTCTCTTTTACACAATCACTCCCTTCATAAGTAACATAAAGTCTATCCCAAACTTCTTTAACTGTTTCATATGAAGAGATTCTATTATACTCAATAAGAAATAAGGCGCAATATAAAGAATAAATGATTTTTGCATCAAGATCTTCTCTTTTGTATATCTCAATCCGAGGCATAAGAGTAGGGGGTTCGGTCTCTTTGTCTTTGCCATTCTTATTTGATGTAGACACAGCAATGGGATTTATTCATTTTTTCACAACATCCCATCACAAGGGATCTCTAGATCTTAGGAATGCCTTCATTTTTTTTTTCCAAACATTGTATTCATTTCCATTGAAATGGGGTGGCCTGGTGTTGCTTTGCCTTTCAACCAGCCCTAAAGCCAAGATACTAGTCATAGAAGATCTTTAGCTTAGAAGTAAAAACACTTCAATAAAATGAGCACTTGGCTCTGATACCAATTGATGATACTAGTATGAACACCTAGATGGGGTAAATGGGTGTTTAAAAGAAGTATTGACAAATAAATGTGGAATAAAATAAGTTGCAAGCAAAGTTTGAATAAGATCAAAATCTGACAAACAAGCCATCGGACTTCTAGTAAATGTTCAGAATATGTTATACGATGAAATAGATTTTTAAAATAACTTGTAAGTATGCAATAGACTTAAATAATAAGAGTAGAGATGAGAAAATTGCACGTAAGCTTTATAGTGGTTCGGCTTAGATTAAACTTACATCCACTCTCCCACACTGGTAGCCTTTTAGCTGGATTCCATTATATGATCAATAAGATATTACAATTTTGTGTACAAACACTTAGTGATAGATCATACTATCTTACTAAGTCACTCTTTTGGTATTTCTCTCACGATCACAAATGTTTAAGCTCATGAAAGACAAGTGTATGATCGAAATTCACTAAGACTTTGAAATTCTAGATTTTACGCTCCGTCTCTTGCTTGCTCCTCGATCTTTGGTCTCCTTAAATACTCATTCACTTCCAAACTAGCCGTTGGATAGTATCTAGATGATTGTCTTCCAATTTACCCGTTGGACAGATCTATATCAAGAAGATTTAATAGTCGTTGAGTGACAAAAGTAGAATTCCAAGTTGATTTTGATCGTCCATACAAATAGAATCTTGATTTCTATAAATAGAGCTTCTTTGTTTAGAAAGTTATTGTCTTCAAAATACAATTATCAATCAATTAGATTGAGTCAATCAAATTTATCTTGATGTATAATCCAAACTAAATCACTAGCCATTATACGTTGGGGTTTGTGTTACGTTCTATCAAGTTGTCTCATTCTGAACATGCTTCATTTTGAATTTGTTACATTATGAACTTGTGACTCGTTCTAGACCTTATCACATTTTGAACTTGTGTCTCGTTCTGTATGTAAAGTCTGAGTGTGTTATGTCAGACTTAAAGTCTGAGTATCTTCCGTCTAAAGTAGATTTACAATATGTACGTAAGTTTGAACATATTCTACTTCTAAACATATTTAACCTTAAAGTTTGAACACGGTTTAAATTAGTTCAACTTCAACATAGATCTTCTGGTTATTTCAAGTATAAACTTCGACAATATCCTTTACACATTCTATCATTTATATAGTCTATTACTCAACCATTAAACATGTTAGTAACCTTTAATTTATTTTATCATCTTCAAAACATCATAAGGGATTTCCCTAATACTTTATACCGATATCAGTGATGAATACTATGTAGCCATACTATTCAAAGAAATCAATGGTAAGCGACATCTTTACGCTTACAAAAGTGGAAAGTTCTCGCAAGCTAAAATGTAATATCATTCTACTTTCAGAAAAAGACAGGGAGTCAAGAGTGAAATAAAAAAGTTTGAATTCCATCTTATTGGCCATCATTTTCCAATAGAATTGAATATGGTATCTTTTCCCCAAATGACCAAGTTTAAGTACAAGCAAGTTCCTCATTCCCAGCTATCTTGATGGGCTAAATGATTTTTCAAATATTCTTTCGAAGCCAAACACATTGCAAGAAAGAAAAATGTACTTGATGATTTTCTCTTCAAATCAAAGGCACTAGTATAGATCAACATGTACATTCTAAGGCATTCTTTCCCTAGCAAGAAAATATACAAGATTGAAAGGATGCGGGAATGGCCAAGTCTAGAATACCCTTAGGAGATCATTGAGCAAATCTAGAATAACCACCTCACTTAAAATCTTGACAATCTCATACAAATCTCTTCAGCTATCATGGAGGCTCAATTTTTCATCATTTCAAATTAAACCTAGGTTTCCATTTATACATCCACTAATTCGAAAGGAATATGATTTTCTTGAAAAACTTCAATGGTTGTTATGGTACTTAACCAATAAGTATTTAATAACTATTGAGTTTCACACAAGAAAATTCATTGTCAAGCTAACCAAGCTAATTACATTCAAGTACAACAATGAAAATGAAAATGATAGAAACCTCCTAACTGTACTCAAATGGTTTTATCCTTTTGCTTACTAGAAGCACCTCTTTCTAGAGGAATTGAGAATTGCCCGAGTAGAGCCAGAAACACCATTGTGTTTCTCTGACAACCATGGACTTTTGTGCACAATAATAGTACTCTCTCTAGTGCTCTAGCCAGAGTAGGAACTACAATTTACAAACCCCAGCCACATTCTTGGGAAGCTCATATTTATAAATCATTTCCCATTACGTTGGGAACTCCAGAGAATCCTATGCCAAGAAAATTAGACCATTCTTGAAAAAGCATGGGATAACTCAAGACCCATCCCATTAGATCACTATGGACTTGCACTTGTAGCCAAGCAAGCACTTGAAGAATTCAATAAAGCACATAATCAAGCAAGAACCCTCAATCACAAAAGCAAGAAATGACAGACACAGACCATCCTGCATAATCCTCTTAAGAATCCTATGCCCAATTAGGAAGTGGGGACCTTTCTCTCAAGACCCTTATAATCAAGGACCTTTATCCCTATCTCTTGGGTTAGACTCAAATACCATCTCTCATTATATCCAAACATCCAATTGGCCTCAGCCAATCAAACTGAAAGAATAAATACTGACACTCTAGGACCCTCCAAGACTTGTGAATAAGGTGATAATGCTAGTAAGAACACCTAAAGGGGGGTGAATAGGTGTTAAAGAAGTTTTTGCAAGGCTTAACTTAATTCGACTTTTTATGAAAACAGTAAACTGAAGATATAAATGACTGTAAATAGTTATATAAGACTACGAATTAAAGTAAAGAGTTTAGGGAAAGAGAATTAAAACACAAGGTTTATAGCGGTTCGGCTTAGATCAAGCCTACGTCCACTCTCCTGCACTGACAGCCCACTGGCTAAATTCCACTAAGAACCAAAAGAGATTTTACAGTCTCACGTCCTTGATTCCACAGTGTAAAGACTTTACTACACTTCCTCAAGGTCTCACAAGTATTTGATCTCTCTTTTGAGTACAGTTTAAGCTCGACAAATTGAAACAGCAAAGAACTAAGAGTTTCAAACTTTGAAATTTTTCTTTCACGCACACACTCGAATAACTTGAGCGTCCTCCTTATATGCTCCTCCATGCACCTTCCAAAGGAGTTCTTCCAATCTACCCGTTGGACAGAATCAATTAGGAAGATCTCGAGTTATTTAAGGAATGTGATGATAGCCCACCAATCCTGCTCGCCCATACAATCAGGATCTAGTTTCCATAAGTAGAACCTTCCAAGTATACTTTGCCAATCAACAGATCTAATTATTCAAATTGATTTCAATAAGAATAATTGATCACGAAATGCTATCTCCAGCCGTGAGATCTCTTTCAATCGTACAAACCAAATCCTTAAAAATATATTTGCATCTGGATAAGTCTTCTTCATCGAAAAAAAAAAAATTTCGTCGGTCTGGAAACTATCAGTGAGAATAGACTTTAAATCGTGAGTCTGGAAGTCTTCAGACTTTGACGATAGAGTCTGCAAGTCTTCAGACTAGACTAATGGAAACGTTTTATCAACTTCAAAACAGATAAGGAAGTTTTCTTCAACGGAAGGTTCCTTTTCTAGTGGTCTAGTTATATAGGACACCTTGATCTCGTAGAGAGAATTTGCTCACAACCCAAATAGTCCTCCTGCTCCTAACATTGGTCTTGAACTATGCCACATGGAAGAGCAACTTGCGCATCACGATTTGAATAGTTTAGACTATGACTACAACTCCCAAGATGGGATATAGGCCTGTAACAAGATTACTATAGTATAGGTCACTGTAGTAGTACCGTAGCAATAGACTAGAGAAATCACTATTCGTAGTTACTATTCATATCACCTAAATTAATTCCCAACTAGGATTCTCGGAACCTGTGTTTGTATCAAGACCCGAGAGCATGGTCTTTGTTTTATGTGACCTCTTGGAGCCTATATAAGGTAAAAATGATGTAATGTTTTTGGCAAAGCCTCTTAAAGTAAAGTGTGTGCTTTTGAAAAATCTCTCATGTCTCTCTAAGGCAACTCATCTTCTCCAGACTGATAGGATTCTTTGAAAAATATAGTTCAGCTAGTTAAAAATGTTACCATTCTAACATTCTTGAGCGTCTTTATACTCTGAACTAAATTTGTGGGTAGTCTGCAGCTAAAAGCAGTTCCTGAAGGGTTTGAACACAAGATTCGCCTACTAAAGGATAGTATACTTGTCGCAACTAATATGATTTTCCTTGGTTCTAAGCATAGATTCAGTGACTTTGCCCAAGTCATTGGAATTGTCTTTTGGCACTATGGTTCTAGCCAAGTGCATATGAGTGTGAATAAATTATATAATGTATATAACATACGCATTCTAGAGAAATTATATAATGCATATCACATACGCATTCTAGAGAAATCTAATCAATAGGTTCATGTTGAGTAAATTATATTTTTCTAATTGAGGAGTTAGTAAACACTGTTCTTCGCATGCAATAATACACCCCAAAGTCTCATAAGGCTGAACATTCATGCATCCATAACTTCTTGTGTAAAATTGGAGTCGACCTGAATTTACCCCTATGGTTGTAACATTGATTCACGGTTTATAAACTTAAAGGCCCTAGCGGTAAATAACTGTCCTCATATGTCGGAATTTTGCATAATTTACAGTAACATTGGCAATTTATAGTGAACAATTTTCCTTAAATTTGCATAAGTTGCTATCTTCTTAAATTTACACACGACACCAATCCCGTTGATTGCTAGACTGAACTATCAAACTTCAACGTGACAAAGGACCAGATTAGGAGAGTCCAGGCAAATATCCTTTTTCCGTTTGATCAAAGAGTCTGGATTACATACGACACCCATGGTCGACATAATTATAGGGAAATGCATCAGTTTTCTCTGTTTAGATAATGACAGTGGGCCTATGATGATGATTGTAAAAGTTCCACTCCACCTTATAGTTCCCAAATTGAATTTGATTTCTGGCAACTTAATCCAATTTATGTCCTCCAACCATGATTGGTGGTACCATCGAAGCGTGCTACCCTTAAGGTGAATTTAAAAATTGGAGTTAGGATCCTGGCCTATTTTTGTCTCATTAGGATGTTCTTATTGACCTATTTTTTCTTCTAATAAGGATTTAGTCTACTTTAAAATGTAGGGAAACAACTAACGCTCTACATGCTCAAAATAAATGAGTTAAAAATACAAAATCAACTCTACACGGCAGTAAATAAACCATTTTATGATTTTCCATTTTCTGCAGAACTTCTCGATGTAATTCACTCGTCGATTTTTCCTCTATTAAGGTTCTCAATCTCAAGCAATATGAACTTACTAGCAACAATGATTGCCTGTTTGATACTTCCATCATTAAAAGACTCGTGAGCTTCAGGTTCTTCTTTAAAATGATTCAATGCCCAATAAAATTCTTTGTTAAACGCTTCACGCTCGTTAGTTTTTTTATTCTAATTTATTTTGGTTTGTCAAGCGAAATTAAAGATTACGAGCAGCCGAATTTCAACAAGTTGGCATAATATAATATTTTTGTCGAAGCATATTTTAAATAAAAATGAGAGCAAGACAAAGATACATTGTTTTCCTAGCTACACGTACTCAAAATTGGAGTTCAACATGTGCCCATGAATCGCCAATCCTACCAAATACGCGACGTCATGACCAATCAATATTTTTTGGGACCATTTTGTATTTGTTGGCTGTCATTAGAAAAAGGACAAACAGGGACTTGCCTTTTATATCATTATTATTCTTGGGACAAAAACCCCAAGCTAAGCTATTCAATTATGTGGCCAGTAATTAAATAAAACGACGGCCCAAATGACTGTCAATTCGAGCTTCATTTGAACACGACTCTTCTTGGCTCTGGGGCTTGAATGACGCCCCAACATTATTAATAGGGACAACTTCTTTTGTCCTTACGCTGTTGACCCATTCCAAGATTCATGCTTCGTTATTGCCACAACATTTCTGAAAAAATTTCTACAAGTTGTTCATAAATATTTTTCTCCCATTAGCTAACACCAATAAGAGAAAAAGGAAAATAATATATGTCTGTTTTCTTTCCACAAGACAGGGTGAAGTCCCTAACCATTAGAAGCATTTTTATTAGGTAATGATGAAATCTAAGGAGTTTAAAAAAAAAAAAAAAGGTATATGCTAACTCTCCTACATGCATAGCTCGCTTATCGAACACTGTATATGCAAACATTGTCGCTACAAAAAGAAAAAGAAAAACACTTCCTAGCACAATGAAGCCATGAAATTTAATGATTATTGCTTCTTGTCCCTTCCTTTTTTGCAAATTATTTGTATTTTTTCCCATTTTTAGGAAACCAATAGCCACTACTCTTTGGGGTATGAACAGTGGCTGCTATTTTTTTTTTCTTTTAGGTTCTAGAACAATGGCTACTATTTGAACGTTTGTTTTGACTGACTGAAAAATAATTCAATCCTATTTCTTGCAACCATGAGTATCAAGGTGGCGATTATGTGTCATGATCACCTCATTCGCTGTAGGACCAAAAACAATAAACATCTTGAGAAAGAGGCAGTTTTGTCCTAGAAATGTCATTCTCCACTAAAATTCCTATGCTCCTGGGAAAATCCCAAAGGAGAAAATCATCAGGCTTTCTGTGAATTGGAGAATTACAGCTTTTGGACATGGTTCGGTGTTCTCCACTCTCCTGAAATTGGCGGCCACTTTTAGTTCAAATTGGCCCTGGATTGCCCTTCAAGTTCATCCACCTAACTTCCATTCATTTGAGCTTTCCCTATGGGCATAACTTGAAGAGGGACTTCACACTTCAGCTAGTGGAGACCTCCACATTCTTTTTGTTTGATCGCCACTTTCAAGCATAGACACAAATTAATCACATGAGACTTACTGTACTATTCTACCGTCAAATTGTGTTTATAAGATAGGTGTTTCATGGATCACCAAACTCGTTATCGTGTCACTATAATTGAACAAGTAACTTTAATAGACAAGAATCGCTCGAATAGTTCTCGCCTTGTTATCCTCAGTGGTCTAAACATAGATGCTGTAGGTTGAAATCTCTCACCTAAGAACACACCATTGCGCCTAATCATAAGACGACCTTCTAGGATATATAGCTGACTCAATATTAGTTGCCAGCTCACCAAACCCAATCTTTCCATTTGATGCAATAAAGATCGTAGTCATTCTTCGCGAAAAGCAAAAGGGTATATCGTCCTCCTTGTATCGATTAACTTTTACGTGCACTCTTCATCTGAAAGTCAGTATAAAATAATTACGTGAGTTAGTATTGTCTACAACTAAAACAAGCGTTTAAAGAAAATCCAAACCTTCGTCCTATTTCATCAACCGGTAGCGAGTATCTGATTTTGACATAATTTCCAATCATCAATGCCCAGCACTGACAACATTTTCCCGTTCAATTGCACACCATAGTCAAATGGGCCCGAAAAGACATTGTATTGCGTAAAAATTATAAAACCAATCTAACTGGGCCTGTAGAGACTAGAATAATTTTGACAGGTCTTACAATAACGGAAATTATGATTTCTCTCTTTATGCCTTTCCCAAAAAAGGAAAAAAGTTTGGATGCATTTCAATGTGCTTGGCCAGATATAAAGTACCCTTACAAAATTCTAAAAAATGTATTTTTTCATCTCATTTAAAATAAACAAAAACATTTAATCTGCTCATGCCCCATGTAATGATGAGTATACTTCTAATCCATAAATTTGCCTACTTAATAATGGTTTTCTCATGGGTTATATGATTCTTTTAAGCAAATAATTTCAAAGAAGGCGACCAGATAGGTTTTTAAGGCAGACAAATCAATCTCTAAGTATCTTATTTGTGGCAATTACTAAACTTCTCAATCAAATACGTGGTGCACGATTTTTCCATCATTTCCATTTCACCTTCCAGCAAGCAATGGACGGTCGAAAATAGCAATAACGAAATAATTAGACACAAATACAGCAAGGTAATTTTTTTCATTATTTTCTCTCAATACTACAATGTGAAATATCCTTACGTGATATACCAGCGATAATTAGGAATGTTCTGACTGTTATCTAGTCCCATATGACTCCAAATTTTTACCTTTATTATATTCAAAATAGCAATATTTATATGAGATATGATACAATTTAAGGAACATTGTATAATAAAATACATATTCCCATTTTAAACAAATGAAAAAATCACGTCCGTGCAGCGCTTGGCTATGCTACTACTTTATATATATGTTTGTGTGTATTGTATATACATATACATATACATATACATATACATATACATATATAATAATTTATTTATAATTACAAGTTATTGCCTAAGGGTTGCCTCCACAATTGTAACATAACTAGATATGTCATCTTCTCGTTAATATTTCGAAGATGGGGACTCTGACGATTTCGATAAACCATTGCACATCCTTCTAACTTTTAAAGTTGATTGAATTGAGTGATATTGCCGACCATATGACTTTTGGAGATGTGAAAATTTCAATTTGTATGAGCACGTTTTACATTTTTATTGCTCCCCATAAATTGCAATGTGATATTTGTGACTGGTTTATTTCTTCTATGAAGAAGACAATAGATCATTTTATAGGAATTCATTCAATGAGGATGTTCTAAACTTCCGTAAGAGAGTATTAGTGTGATTGGCCTTCTTGAGCTGGTTATTTTTGCCTTGTATGCGATTTTGGATTTAGCCGTGAAAATTAAGACTATGAAAGATTATTGTGTAGGGAAAAGTATCAAAAAAGTCCTAAATCATATTGCATCGGTACCAATTCAATCATAAACTTTTCAATTGGACCAATTTAGTCCTAAACATTTTTCAATTAATACCAATTCAGTCCACTCGGCTAATTTAGACTGGAAATCGCTGATGTGGATGCCGAGCATCCTAGGTGGCACGAACGGTGCTTAACGTAGATTTTTAAATATTTTAAATATTTTTTTCAATTTTTCAATTTTTTAAATTTTTTTTCCTTTTTTTATTTTTCCTTTTTTTTTTTTTCTTGTTATTTCTCCTTTGCCCTATGGCTGATACCGGCCATGGAAGGTGACTGGCCATAGGCAAGGGTCGCCCTCACGGCTGCAATGACCTTGTCAACCCTCGGTTGTGGCAGCCATGGCTGATACCAACCACAAAGCAAAGGAAGAAGAACATGAAAAAAAAAAAAAAAAAAATTAAAAAATTATTTTAAAAGGTCCACATCAATGCTAATCATGCCATGTAGGATGGCTAGCATCCACATCAGCGATTTCCAAACTAAATTTGCCAGATGGACTAAATTGGTATCAATGGGAAAATATTTAAGACTAAATTGGTCAAATTGAAAAGTTTAGGATTAAATCAAGATCAATACAATAGGTTTAGAACTTTTTTTTGTACTTTTCCTTATCATGTACACTATAGTATTTTTGCAATATTTAGTTTGGCACAATTAGGGGTTTGTAAAGGAATTAGAAATCGCCCAAATCGCTTAGAACTAGATTGGACCGACTCTGAACAGGTGGTTCTTAAGAGAACCAATTCGGTTCTCGGTCCAATTTATGAAAACAGGTGGATAGGTTCCTGGTTCCATGGGTGAATCTACCCACCGAGATTGAACCGGACCAGTATTATAATAATATATTAATTTTAAATATTAAAAAATGAAAATTCAAAATCACTAAATTTGAAATTTAGGGCTTATTTTGTGGCCCGAAAGTTAGTTTTCTTTTTCTTTTTTGCAATGAAGGCACTTAATATTGAAAGTCAAAAGTTACTTAATGGCCTGGCAGGCTCTTCTTCACCATTAGCGACAGAGGTTTCAAGCTTTGAGGACTAATCATATAAAGTGGGGAAGCTCTCCATTGAGGAAAGGAAAGAGAAGATCCATCAGTACATGAAGAAAAGGAATGAAAGGAACTTTAGCAATAATAAATCAAGGTCCTCTCTCTCTCTCTCTCTCTCTCTCTCTTCTCTCTCATATCAATATTTTTTTTTTTTTTGGTCAGTCTACTCAATATAATCAGCGTCTTTACCTTGGCAAATAACTCATCAATCGTACTATTTATATGCAGTATGCTTGTCGCAAAACTCTAGCAAATAGTCATCCTTGGGTGAGGGGAAGATTCGCGAAGAACGATGAGCTTGAAGAGGCATCTAGGCCTTCTTTTAGCACTCATGATGACGACGACGAGGATGAAGTAAGACTTTTCTATGACTAGTATTGCCGTGATTAAGACATTATCATTAGTTTTCATTGATTTGTCATCTTGAATTGTGATTTACCTTCATACGACGCTTATCACTTTGCAGCGAGTTGCAGTGAAGGAGCAGATGGATTCTTCAGATATCTTCGCTCTGGTTGTATATGCGTGGTGGCTTGTGAGTGGTGGCATTGATCCTGAGGTGGGCAATATTAATTGTCAAAAATGATCATGGTGTAGTTAAGAATGTGTTTTGAATGAAGTAGGCGTACATTACTCTCTGTTGATGATATTATCATGTGATTGTTGTGAATCGGTAATATTCTCTTGCATTTGGATTATCAAATTGAGATGCATGCCCTCTACTTGATGGAATTCCTAAATGAAGTCAGCATGTATTATGTTCAAACCAGAAACTTTCTGGTTGCATAGACTTTATAGTAAAAAGAATGGCAATATTTGGTTAATGTTTGGTGAGACCAGTTCCATGGATCCACCCAAGAATCGGACCAGATTGGTGGTCCGGTTTCGGGTGAATCCATATAATCAACGGGCGGTTCGGTTCCAATTTTTCGGAACCGGTCCTTAGTGGAGTTCCTGATTCTAAGGTGGGAACCGCCCACTCAAACCATGCACACCGCTATGCACAATGCGTGAGTTCACAGTGGACAATGGTAGAGTGAATGTGTTCAGATTATTTTAACACCTAACTCTAGAGTTTTTCATATGATTTTATGTATCAACTTTTGTAGAATAATCTTTATATACTAAATACAACTTGCATGCACAATATCAGACACATAATGTACGGTAGCTCAATTCCTTGTAACTTAGCTTTTGATTCCATCATCTCATTTCTTATTATTGTATAATACCATCGACTGACATTGCGATGCACTTTATCATAAAGATATTACATTAAAGGCATATGGGAAAATTAATTATCTAATCGATAATAAATAAGAGTGCCTTAGCAGTGATATTTGCCAAAACTGTGGTAGGAACTTCTCCTGCAACTTGACCAGTATTCAGCTACCAGCTTGGAGAAGTAGGAGTTGGTCTCCATCAACCTTGTGGGCTCCTCATACTCCACCAGATTTCCTAAAAAAACACAAGAAAAAACACCAGGGTAAAATATTTTTACTTTGTACAAACAATCATGAAATGAAAATTCATATAGTAACAACAATTAAAAATTAAATCTTGCCTGTGTAATGATTTTTATCCACACAGCCAATGTGTCAGATAAAAGTCATTTTATTATACCTAGTCGAGTAAACTATAAAAAGACTCCTTTCAGGACTTATTATCGAAGTAATATTTTCAATTGCAATTTTTGCTTAATTGATCCATGGATAACTGGAAAATCATTGGCGTAACGTGGTCTGATCTTTGAATATGTTTTCTGCGATCCCAATCCATGCAGCATTAAACTTCCCTTCGCAAGTTACAACGAGGCAGATTTTTTTAAAACTTAAAGATTTTTCGTAAACTACAAAGAGAAAATGGAATCGTAATTGTATCCTGAGAGAAATTGTAAATGTAGAGGATGGTTAGAAACTTACCATAAGAGAGGACCATGACCATGTCACTATCTATGACTGTGGGGACTCTGTGAGCCACAGTGATCACAGTGCAATCTGAGAACTCTTCCCTGATTATCCTCTGAAGAACAGCATCAGTTGCTGAATCAATCGAAGCAGTGGCTTCATCAAGAACTAGGACTCTGTTCCTCCTCAATAGAACTCTTCCCAAGCAAAATAGCTGCCTCTGCCCAGCACTCCAATTCTCTCCTTCATCACTCACTGTTTGAATTTTGAACAAAGCCGTTCACATTCCCATTAGCATAAAAAAGAGTCAGAATCATTTTGATTGAAGGTACGCGATATTGATACATGCATGTATTGTAAGGCACTGCTGCATAGCTACGAGCAATTAGTGTAGGATCTTAGTAGGATTTTAGTGACTTCCAATCTGCGACTAGATTTTGACATGTAATGTGACACATGATGCTCACCAGAAGAATCCAGCTGATTCGGAAGGCTGCTAATTGTGGCCTTGAGCTGACATTTTTCCAGAGCCTACAAATTATGAAATGATCGAGGGTTGGTTCGCCACATCTATGAAAAGAATGATCTAATTGGGAGACATATTATGAAGATTGAAAACCAAAAATGAGCACTATTGTACATATTACCATCCAAATGTCATGGTCAGAGTAAAGGCCAAGAGGGTCCATGTTAGTCCTAACACTGCCTCTGAACAAAGTGGGCTCCTGAGGGATGATGCTGAGCTTCATCCTCAAGTCCTTCAATCCAATTGAAGTAATGTCTATCCCATCGATGTAGATCTTCCCGCTTGCTGGCTCAACCAATCGAAACAATGCGCTGATCAGAGTCGTTTTCCCGCTTCCTGTTCTTCCAACAACGCCCACTCTGCTTCCTTCTTTGAATGTGCAAGTGATACCCTTCAACACAAGCGGTGCGTTGGGACGGTACCTTAGCTGAAACCAAGTAGGAAAAAACCCTTCGTATTAGCAACCTGCAAAAGATTTCTAATTTTGAGGCAATTTGTACCTTTAGTTCTTGCAGCTCGATTCGACCCTTTGATGGCCATGAAGAAGGTGGCCTATGATTCTCCACAACCGCTGCAGGCTCAGATGATATGTGCATGAACTGTTTGATGCGCTCAACTGAGATAATGTAGTTTGACAAGTTGCAATACCACCGGATCACAAAAACATGCGTACCCGTCAATGTAAAAGCATAAGAGAGAGATAGCCCAACAAGCCCTGCAAGACCGGGATAAACAAATTTAACTAGTACTTCCGACAATTCAATAAGTTCTTGCTGTTTTAATGTAAGTTTTCATTTACCTGTAGGCACATATCCTTTAGGAAGAAGAATCAGAAGAAGAGCAGCAGTAAGTAGGGTCAGGTTCTGAAGTGCTTCTATTCTCAGAACTAGCCACTCCATAAGTGCATTGGAGTGGAATAAAAGTTTCGCATCGGCGTCCACGAGTTTCACGAAATTGCAGAAGAATCTGTCTACTGCATTAAAAGCTCTAATGGTGACCACACCCAGTGATGTCTCGGCCGCATAGTTCATGAGAGGAGCTTTTGTCGTTCCATTTATTCTTATTAATTCGCGTGCCGAGGCCAAGTAATATGCCTTCATAGTTGAGGGACTTAACATGGTTAGCCCTTCTTGATCAATAGATATGGCCAAATTCAAAAGTTCTAGACTTAAAAAATCACCTGAACATATTTTCCAGCAACCATCGCAAAAGTCGCAACGATGAGAACTTGCCACGTGACTGAGGCCATAATCCCAATTATAGCCAGAAGCTCAATTCCAGCAGCTATCACAAAGATGATGGAGAATGGGATGTCGAAGTCTAGTACACTGAAATCTGACGAAGCCTGTGAGATTTTAAATGTCAGCCCAATTCTTCATATGGTAAGTGCTTGATGCGAAATGATAGTGCTGAAGATATTGAAACATGAATGTGAAAAAATCTTACTCGGGTCAGAATCCTCCCCACTGGAGTAGAATCAAAGAAAAGCATGGGAGCTTTGAAAATCGAATCAGTGAAACCTGAAAAGAAGGCCTTGGAGGCCTTTAGACCCAGATGAGCTGCAAAGAAGGATCTCAAGTACACGAACACAGCACTAAGCGAGGAAATGCCCGTGAAGACACCTATTAAAGTGCCACTACTGATGTCGGGAAATTGAATAGCTAGTGCTAGCCAATAGGTTGATGCAGCCTGAAGCACCACAAATGCTAACTGCGTCAATAAGCCAAAAAACAGAAGGGTTAATCCTTTCGACACCATAATGTAATCCCAGAACGGCTTCCACCCAGCATCACCAATCTCCTTCTCTTCTTCTTCTGTAAGTTGCACTCCCGGCTGGGCCTTCTCAGATATCTCAACTGGCTTACTCTCTTTAGATTCCTCGTGCTTCACTAAACAGGAATCCGCAGTTTCACCAGAGATTTCACCATTTGAAGGTCCAAATGTGGTTAAAACTTCTTTGTGAGCATTCACAAGCTGTTCAAATGCTGTTCCTGCAATCAAGAGCTCCTGGTAGCTTCCTGACTGTGTAACACGTCCCTTCTCCATGAGCTTCACAGCACAAAAACCGATTCATGTTTAGCATATCAAAAAAAAGAAATTACCACTGGCCTAAACTTTTCTAGTTATGCATATGAGAAGTACGAACACCTGTTCTTACCAAAATTCGATCCATATCTGAGAGAAATTCCACTTGGTGAGTCACTAGGATGACCATCTTATTTTCGAGCGCGCCCATGACACAGTCCTGCAGTAAAAGACTCGATTTAAGAACAACGGACTTTTTAATGATTAGTGTTTCTCTCGATTATGTTTTCCCTAGGAAAATATGACCTCAACTTCTTACGTTGAAAAGTATTGCAGCGGTGTGCGCATCAACCGCACTGAAGGGATCATCAAGAAGATAAATATCTGCATCATTATAGACAGCCCGAGCTAGTTGAATCCTCTGCTTCTGTCCACCACTCATGTTCAGCCCTCTCTGGCCTATTTCTGTGAGATCTCCATGACTGAAGCTGCTGATATCTTTATCCAGTGCGCATGCTTTTATGGCCTTCCTGTATCGGGCCTCATCCATTGGTTTTCCGTAGAGTATGTTGTCCCTAATCGTCCCGCTTTGGATCCAGGAAGTTTGAGAAACATAGGCAGTCGATCCACATATTTTAACCTAAATCAAGATGCATGAAATAATTAAAGTTAGGTGTGAGACGGAGGCGCACATCTTACGGGCATAGATGTCTTGAAAACTCACAGTGCCTGTGGTTTTGGGTATTTCTCCGAGTATAGCACAAAGAAGCGATGATTTGCCCGCCCCAACTGGACCACAGACCGCAATCTTTTGCCCGCATTTCGCTTCCAAGTGTATGTCTTTGAGAGTCAGGATTGCAGATTCCACGTCCCAAGAAAAATTTCCTGACAAAATCTGTATGCTTGTGGTACTAGATGAATCCCCCACGGGGACTTCCCTTATTCTGTCGTTCTTTAGCTCGTCGTCCACCAAAAATGCATTGATACGATCGAATGACACCATCATCTGGATCAATATAGACAGGGCCTCAGGGATCATCCTTACAGGCTCACCCATAGCCCGCAACGTCGCAAGAACTGTGAAGATAGTACTAGCGTTTAATGGGGCACTCTGCAAGAGAGCGCAACCTAAGAAAATCACCGAAGAAATTATAGTCGGGGACATCCAATAAAGCACTGTCCCGTAGGGCCTCTTGAACTGGGCTTCAGCCAGCCACTTCATCTCAGTGGCACGGCGTGACTCGATCAAGTTCCTGAATTTTTCTTCCCACGACTGCAACTTTATGATCTTCATGCTGTTCAGGATCTCTGAAGTAGACCGGAGCCGCTCGTCTTGGGCGTTCATGAACTGGGACTGGCAGTTTTGGAGGATCTTGGCGATAGGCACATTCAGGAGTCCGCAAATTAGGAGCGGGATTAAGCCTGGAAGAGCGCCAATGCCAATCACCGTGAAGAGGACACCAATGGACAGGAAGAGTTGTAGCGTGAGGCTCCAAGTGGAATGGAACCACCAAGGGAATTCACCCATCCGATACGCATCCACAGCGATGTAATTCACGATTTCGCCAGTTGAGTGTCGTTTTCTTCCGGTGTTCGAAATTTTCAACTGCTTCTTATAGACCGCTACCATAAGAGCCGATCTCATTCTCATTCCGGACCTCCTGGAATCAAAGAAGTAATGTCTCTGCGAAAAGGACTCCACTAGCTTGGCAAGAATCATGCATCCAATAATAGTGAACCCTTCTGACAAATTTTCCTGCTCTCCATTCGAGTAATTCACAAACCAGTACAGTAACAAAGGGGAAACAATGACAGATATCGTTCGGGAAAGCGCACATAAGCCTATGAAAATGTTCTCCTGGAAATATACTTTCGCAATGGTCTTAATAACCGAGTAACTCTGTGAACCCTTTTGTTCGCTTACAACCGAATCCCACGCGATTGCAAATTTTTTATAGGCCAGATCAGCTTCGTCCTCCGAGACAAGAGATGGGACGTCCTCAAACTCTAGTGGCTTCGAGTACCCCAAGCGTAACAATGGATTAATCCAAGAAAATGTCAACTTGCTGAGGCAGCTGGCACAGCCGAGCTGTGACCAGGGGATTCATCAGGTTTCGCACCTAATAGAGGTTCGTATAATTTATCATCTGAGTTCGGTTTTGGAACCACAACATATTTCCTGAAGGCACAGAACAGAAGGAGAAAGTTTATAGGCCAAGTCACAACGTCTAAAACTCCGATTCCGTGCCCTCTCAACAAGAGCCAGATGTTCAGAACGGTGACGAGCAAACAGTAGGCAACCCACCAAAGAGTGACTATGGTTCTCATCCACTTGGATTTCGCAACAAGCAACGAAACCGTCAAAGACATCCATATCAATCCTCTAACAAAGTGAAGCAACCAGCTCTGCGGTCTATTTATGTCGGCTTGAAGTATAAGACTCTGGAGGGCGATACCGAAGTGCGCAAGGCTACTAAATGCACAACAAACAGCAACGATAATGAGTACCAAGTCCTTCCTGGTGCTGTTTCCATTGGTGTTGCGCTTCCTAAGGCTGTTGGCGATCCACAAGACGTAGAAAGAGCAGAGGAAAAGCAGGTTGGCGCCATCAATTACGCTGCTCTGGGTGCAAGTGCCGAAATCAAGCTCTCCATCACATATCCAAGAGAATGCCTCTGATTTCAGCATATAAGGAAAGAGAATGAAAAGCTAAAACTGGAGTAAGCCTCTGTCGTTACCAACTAAGCAAAAGCATACATCGAAAGGCGAAAAAACATGTCAAAGCCTCAACGATACAGTACTATGGACAAATAAGTTCCATTCATACAAAACAAACCAAGTCAGTTTCATCGCAGAGACACTGGTCACGATAATATTAACGTACCGGGTAAGGTCCAGAGGAGAGCCATGGATGGAAGAAGCTGGGTTATTTGGGCTCTGAGCTTTCGCTTCTCCTCAAGCACACCGACTGATGTAGTAGTTCAGACATAAAACATGAAGGGCTGTCCAGTGAATGAGAACGAAGAAGCTAATAATAATAATGATCTGGGCCCAGATTTGACGCTGACCAGACAATAAAACTCTGAGCTCAGAATACGTATCGGGTTTATATATATGCATTCGATCGATACTTGTGGCTGGTTGTCGGGTTTTGTAGATTGGAAAACTTTTGAACGTTAGGCGATTGCTTGTCTTTACCTTTGTCACAAACATGCATCTCATGGTACTGCTACCTATATAAAACTGCACGCAGATGGTCTTTGTCTGAACCTCGATCACCTCCTCTCACGCAATTACCGTAAAACTAACCCCCACAGAGAGAGAAAGAGACTTTGCAACATTTCAAATTTGGATTATACATATCCTACCTTGCCATCTTTTGGCAGTTCAATCATTAAATTCTAAGCGCCTGTTCACAGACCATGCGGCTTTTGGCACTATGGATCTAACCAAGACACAAACGTGCATGCCGCAGCTTCAATTGGTGAAAGCCACATATTTTCCTGGATACGTTTTAATGAAGGGTTTAGGTTGCAGATGTTTTTCGGAATGCAAGTTGGATCCCGAAACCATTCCCTTTAGCTTCCAAGGGATACAAGTTCACTTACCAAAATGAAGGTTGCTCAGGAACGCTATCTTTATAGAATTCACAGAAATGGGTCACTTCCTCCATTTCATATGCTTTTGGATTAATTACTTTGACGTCGCATCGTGCGCATATCTCTTATTTATGTCAGACCCTTTGGTTAAAAATATGAGAGCAATATCTATGTATACTTATCCCGGGAAAAAAAATATACTTGTATAGTATATGAATGTGAATAAATTGTATAATGCATATGGCATTTGCATTCTAGAGAAATCTAATCAACAGGCTCATGTTGAGTAAATTATATTTTTCTAATTGAGGAGTTAGTAAACACCATTCTTCACATGCAATAATATACCCCAAACTCTCGTAAGGTTTAGCACTCGAGCGTCCATAACTTCCTGTGAAAAATTTGGAGTCAACCCGAATTTACCTCTATGGTTGGAACATTCCTTCACGGTTTACAAACTCAAAGGCCCCATCGGTAAATAACTATCGTCATATGTTGTAATTTTGCAAAATTTATGGTAACATTTGCAATTTATGGTCAACAGTTTTCCATAAATTTGCATAAGTTGTTATCTTCTTAAATTTACACACGACACCAATCTCGTTGATTGCTAGACTAAACTATAAAATTTCAATGTGACAAAGGGCAGATTAGAAGAGTCCAAGTGAATTTTGCTCTTTCCTTTGATCAAAGAGTCCGGATTAAATGCGGGCAGTGTAGTTGGTGTGAGTTCTCTCCCTCATCGCAGAAGTCGAGGTTTGAACCCTCTTGTTGGGGGGTCCTGGTGTTGGAGTCCAAATTTTCCTTTGAAGTTTACGTTTAAATAGGCTTGTGGCGAGGCCCGACTTGTGCCACCGAGTGCTAGAGGTCGTGTGATTCCCGAAGGGTGATCTCGGCGGTTCCTCGGTCAAAAAAATAAAAAATAAAAAAGTTCGGATTAAATACGACACCCATCAAGGTTGACATAATTATAGGGAAAAGCATCAGTTTTCTCCGTTTAGATCATTACAATGGGCCTATGATGATAATAAAGTTTCACTCCACCTTATAAATCCCGAATTTAATTTGATTTCTGGCAACTTGTCAAATTTATTTCCTCCAACCATGATTGGTGGTACCATCGAAGCGTGCTACACTTAAGGTGAATTTAAAAATTGGAGTTAGGATCCTGGCCTATTTTTGTCTCATTAGGATGTTCTTATTGTTCTATTGTTTTCTCCTAGTAAGGATTTAATGTTAGTCTACTTTAAAATGTAGGGGAACAACTAACGCTCTACATGCTCAATATAAACCAGTTAAAAATACAAAATCAACTCTACAAATTAGTAAATAAACCATTTTATGATTTTCCATTTTTGCTCTACTAAGGTTCTCAATCTCAAGCAATATGAACTTGCTAACAACAACGATTCCTAGTTTGATCTGTCCATCATTAAAAGACTCGTTAGCTTTGCGTTCTTATCTAAAACACTTCGATGCCCAATGAAATTCTTTGTTAAATCCTTCACGTTATTACTTTTTATTATAATATATTTTGGTTTGTCCAGCGAAATTAAAGATTACGAGCCGCCGATTTTCACCAAGTTGGCACGATATAATATTTTTGTAGAAGCATATTTTAAATAAGCATGAGAGCGAGACAAGGACACATTGTTTTCCCAGCTGCACGAACTTAAAAGTGGAGTTCGACAAGTTCCCACGAATCACCAATCCTACCAAATATATGATGTTGTGAACAATCGATATTTCTTGGGACTATTCTGTATTTGTTGACTGTCATTAGAAAAAGGACAAAGAGGGACTTGCCTTTATATCATTATCATTCTTGGTACGACAACCCCAAGCTAAGCTATTCAGTCATGTGACCAGTATTAAAAAAAACGACGGCCCAAATGACTGTCAATTCGAGCTTCATTTGAACACGGCTCTTCTTGGATCTAGGGCTTGCACGACGCCCCGACATTAATTGATAGAGACAACTTCTTTTGTCCTTACGCTTTTAACCACATTCCAAGATTCGTGCTTCGTTATTACCACAACATTTCTGAAAAAATATCTACAAGTTATTCATGAATATATTTCTCCCATTAGCTAGCACCGATAAGAGAAAAGGAAAATAATATATGTCTATTTTCTTTCCACAAGACAGGGCCAAGTACTTAACCATTATAAGCATTTTTATTAGGTAAATGATGAAATCTGAGGAGTTAAAAAAAAAAAAAGTATATACTAATTCTCCTACATGCATAGCCCGCTTATCGAACACTGTATATGCAAACATTGTCGCTATAAAAAGAAAAAGAAAAACACTTCCTAGCACGATGAAGCCATGAAATTTAATGATTATTGCTTCTTGTTCCTTCCTTTTTTTCACAAATTATTTGTATATTTTCCCATTTTTAGGAAAGTAATACCCACTACGCTTTTGGGCATGAACAATGGGTGCTTTTTTTTTTTTTTTTTTTTTTTGGGATTCTAGAACAATGGCTACTCTTTGAACGTTGGTTTTGACTGACAGAAAAATAATTCAATCCAATTTCTTGCACCCACGAGTAGTTATGTGGCAATCATGTGTCATGATCACCTCATTTGCTGTAGACCAAACATCTTCAGAAAACGGCAGTTTTGTCGTAGAAATATCATTCTTCTCCACTGAAATTCCTATGCCCCTGGGAAAATCCCCAAAGAGAAAATCATTAGGCTTTCTGTGAATTGGAGAATTGACAGCTTTTGGACGTGGTTTGATGTTATCCACTCTCCTCAAATTGGTGGCCAGTTTTTAGTTCAAATTGGCCCTGGATTGCCCTCCAAGTTCATCCACCTAACATTCACTCATCTAAGCCTTCCCTATGGCATAAGTTGAAGAGGAACTTCACACTTTAGCTAGTGGTGACCTCTACGTTCTTTTCGTTTGATTGCCACTTTCAAGTATAGACACAATTTAATCATGCGAGATTTACTATACTAATCTACCGTCAAATTGTGTTTATAATGTTACGAAAAGCAAATGATCGAACAATAATATATACAAAAGAAGAAAATATATCGGACATGAGATTTTCGTAAATCAATCGTAGAAATATACGTTCACGAGGAGAGCAACGATGAATTCACCATGAATCAAGCGATACGATAGAGAATATACTCCAATTACACCCAAAAATGCACGCAATGTTCAGCCCCAAAATTCCTTGTGGAATAATCTTCCAATCTCATGAAGGAATTACACGAAAATCTGACCATAAGATTTAATCGGCTTCAACACTAAACTTCTTAAATGTAATTCATGAATATGCTTTGCCACATGGACAACAAGAAGACCTGCTGCCAAGCACTCCAGCGGCTACGGACATTCCTCATGGTAGAGCAACCACGGCACACGCTTCTTTCCAAGCACTCAGGCGATGCTTCAGTATTCGCTTGTATCAACAACGCTCCGGCCTTCGCTTGCATTTGGTGCAAGTTCGGTCAACCGATCTACAAGTCCAACTTTTGGACTTTCCTTTTCTTGAACATAACTTAAACGAGAATTAGGAAGGAATATTGCTAAATCTTTTGCTTTTATTCTTTCTCTCGCCTAATCTTTCCTACACTCGTTTTGTTTGTGATCCTTATCCAACATAGCTCAAATGAGATCTAAATTTCCACAGCAAATATTTGAGCACCCAAAAATAATAATAATTTATCTCGGGTCCGTTTCATTGGTAGGCTTAAAACCAAAACATATTTTAACATATAAAAAAGGCGTTTCATGGATCATCAAACTTTATTGTGTTAGTATAATTGAACAAGTAACTTTAATAAGCAAACAATCGCCCGAATAGTTCTTGCCTTGTTATCCTCAATGGTCTAAATATAGACGTTGCAGGTTGAAATCTCTCACCTAAGAACACGACCATTGCACCTAATCATAAGATGACCTCCTAGGATATATAGCTGACTCTATGCTAGTTGCCAGCTCACCAAACCCACCTCCATTTGACGCAAGAAAGATCGTCGTGATAATAACATTACATCAAAAGGATATATCGTCCTCCTTGTATCGATTAACCTTACATGTACTCTTCATCTGAAAGTCGGTATAAAATAATTACGTGGGCTTTTGAGCAATCTCCATAACTAAAACAAGCGATTCAAAGAAAATCCAACCTTTCGTCCTATTTCATCAAACGATGGCAAGTATATGATTATGATATAACTTCTAATCATCAATGCCCGACGCTAATAACATTTCCTCGTTCAATTGCCTGAAAAGATATTGTATTGCGTAAAATTTAGAAAACCAATCTAGCTGGGCCTATGGAGACTAGAATAGTTTTGGTAGATCTTACAATAACGGAATTATAAATCCTCTCTTTATTCCTTTCCCTAAAAAGGAAAAAAGGTTGGATGCATTTCAATGTGCTTGGCCAGATATAAAGCACCCTTTTATTCAAAATTCTGAAAACGTATTTTTTTCATCTCATTTAAAATAAAATAAAACATTTGATCATCCCCATGTAATTATAAGCATACTTCTAATCCATAAATTTGCCTACTTAATAATGGGTTTCTCATGGGTTATATGATTCCTATGAGCAAATAATTTCAAAGAAGGCGACCGGATAGGTTTTTAAGGCAGAAAAATCAATCTCTGAGTATCTTATTTGTGGCAATTACTAAACTTCTCAATCAAATAAACAGTGCGCAAGTTTTTATTTCCGATTCACCTTCCAACAAGCAATGGATGGTCGAAAATAGCAATAATGAAATAATTAAACACAAATACAGCAAAGTAATTTTTTTTCATTATTTTCTCTCAATACTGCGATGTGAAATATCCTTTCGTGATATACCAGCGACAATTAGGAATTTTCTGACTGTTATCTAGTCCCATATGACTCAAAATTTTTACCTTTATTATATCCAAAATAGCAAAATTTATATGAGATAGTATACAATTTAAGCAACGATTTATACGAATATACGTATTTCCATTTTAAACAAATGAAAAAATAACGTCCGTAAGCGCTTGGGTATGCTACTAATTTATATATTTATATGTGTGTGTGTGTATGTATATGCATACATATATAATTATTGCCTAAGGGTTGCCTCCACAATTGACTTTAGATAGCCAGATATGTCATCTTCTCATTAATGTTTCGAGGGTGGGGACTTAACGGTTTCGATAAATCATTATAGTTCCTTCTAACTTTTAAATTTGATTGAATTGAGTGATATTGCCGGCGATATGACTTTGGAGATGTGAATATTTCTATTTGTATGAGCACGTTTTACATCTTTATTGCTCCCCATAAATTATTTTATAATTGCTCCCCATAAATTGCAATGTGATATTTGTGATTGGCTTTTTCCTTCTATTAAGAACTAAGAAGACAATAGATCGTTTTCCTGGAATACATTCAATGAGAACGAGGATGTTCTAAGCTTCCGTAAGAGAATATTAGTGTGATTAGGTTTCTTGAGCGGGTTCTTTTTGCCCAGTATTTAGCGCCATTTTAGATTTACCCGTGAAGATTAAGACTATTAAATATTATCTCATATTCTATAGTATTTTTGTAATATTTAGTTTGGCTTTTGAGAACAGATTATGATCACGCCCGCACAATGCGTGACTTCACAGCAGACAATGGTAGAGTGAATGTGTTCGGATTATTTCAATACCTAACTCTAGAGTATTTCATATGATCTTATATATCAACTTCTGTTGATTAATCTTTATATACTAAATACAACTTTCGTGCACTATGTCTGACACATTATGCACGGTAGATCAATTCCTTGTAACTTAGCTTTTGATTCCATCATCTCGTTTCTTATTATCATATAACACCATCGACTAACATTGCGATGCACTTTATTATAAAGATATTACATTAAAGTCACAGAGGAAAATTAATTATCTAATTAATAATAAATAAGAGTGCCTTAGCAGTGATATTTGCCAAAATTGTGGTAGAAGCTTCTCCTGCAACTTGACCAGCATTCAGCTACCAGCTTGTAGAAGTAGGAGTTGGTCTCCATCGTACTCGTGGGCTCCTCATACTCCACTGGATTTCCCAAAAAAACACAAGCAAAAAACACCAGTGTAAGATATTTTTACTAATGGAATAGATATAGTCACAACATTTAAAATTAAATCTTGCCTGTGTAATGATTTTTTTCACACAACCAACGTGTCAGATAAAAGTCATTATATTGTACCTGATTGAGTAATCTATAAAAAGACTCCTTTTAGGACTTCCCATCATAGTAATATTTGCAATAGCAATTTTTGCTTAATTGCTCCACGGATAACTGGAAAATCATCGGCTTAGCATGGTCTGATCTTTGAATATGTTTTCCACAATCCTAATCCATGCAGCATTAAACTTTCCTTCGCAAGTTACAATGAGACAGATTTGTTTTAACTCTTAAAAGTGTATCGTAAACTATACTTACCGTAAGAGAGGACCATGACCATGTCACTATCTGACAGTGGGGACTCTGTGAGCTACAGTGATCACAGTGCAATCTGAGAACTCTTGCCTGATTATCCTCTGAAGAACAGCATCAGTTGCTGAATCAATCGAAGCAGTGGCTTCATCAAGAGCTAGGATTCTGTTCCTCCTCAATAGAACTCTTCCCAAGCAAATTAGCTGCCTCTGGCCAGCACTCCATTTCTCTCCTTCATCAGTCACTGTTTGAAATTTGAACAAGTGGTTCGCATTCCCATTAGCATTAAAAAGATTCAAGTCATTTTGATGGAATGTCTGATGATATTGGCACATGCATTTAGTGTAAGGTACTGTTGCATAGCTACAAGCAATTATTGTCGGATCTGAGTAGGATTTTAGTGACTTTCAAGCTGTGACTAGATTTTGACATGTAATGTAACACATGATGCTCACCGGAAGAATCAAGCTGATCCGGGAGGCTGCTAATTGTGGCCTTGAGCTGACATTTTTCCTGAGCCTACAGATCATGAAATGATCGAGGGTTGGTGTGCCACATCCATGAAAAAGATGATCTAATTGGGAGGCATAATGAAGATTGAAATCCAAAAATGGGCACTTTTGTGCATATTACCGTCCAAATCTCATGGTCAGAGTAAAGCCCAAAAGGGTCAATGTTAGTCCTAACACTGCCTCTGAACAAAGTGGACTCTTGAGGGATGATGCTGAGCTTCATCCTCAAGTCCTTCAATCCAATGGAAGTAATATCTAGCCCGCAATGTAGATCTTCCGGCTTGCTGGCTCAACTAATCGAAATAATGCACTGATCAGAGTCAATTTCTCACTTCCTGTTCTTCCGACAGCACGGACTCTGCTTCCTTCTTTGAATGTGCAAGTGATTCCCTTCAGCACAAGCGGTGTGTTGGGACGGTACCTTAGCTGAAACCAAGTAGGAACTCCTATTAGCGACCTGAAAAAAGTTGTTCTGCTTTAATGAAATTTGTACCTTTAGTTCTTCCAGCTCAATCTGACCCTTTGATGGCCATGAAGACGGTGGCCTATGATTCTCCAAGACCCCTTCAGGCTCAGATGGTATGTGCATGAACTGTTTGATCCGCTCGACCGAGATGATGTAATTTGAAAAGTAGCAATGCCACCGGGTCACAAGAACATGTGCACCCGTCAAAGTAAAAGCATAAGAAAGAGATAGCCCCACAAGCCCTGCAAGACCAGGATAAGCAAATTTAATTTCAACTTTCGACAATTTAGTAAGTTCTCACAAATGTCATGTAAATTTGCAGTGACCTGGAGGCACATATCCCTTAGCAAGTAGAACCAGAAGAAGAGCAGCAGTGAGCAGCGTCAGGTTCTGAAGTGCTTCTACTCTCAAAACTGGCCACTCCATTAGTCCATTGGAGTGGAAAAAAAGTTTCGTATATGCGTCCACAAGTTTCAGGAAATTGCAGAAGAATATGTCTACCGTGTTAAAAGCTCTAATGGTGACCACATCTAGGGATGTCTCAGCTGCATACCACATCTGAAAGCAATAAATTTAAATTGAGGAGAAACAACTTCCCCTTTTTAGCAAGAAGGAAATCACTCTCCCTATAAATCAAAGCAAATGAAAACTAATAATTTTCCTTGAAAATAATGTTTATGAAAAATATTTTCCTTTATCATGAAATTTTCAATGGAGCAAAGGCATCCATGTAAATCTTTTTTTTTCCCTATCTTTAATAATTTACCTCCATGATCTTAACACTCTCTCACAGATTGCAAATATGAAAGCTCTATCAGTAAGTGATTGTTCTCTTCTTCTTCTTTTTTTAATATTCCTTAAGCAATAATAACATTGACAATCATATAATCAACAATTTTCCTTAGTTATTATCTTTTTAAAAATCATTCCACAGTTAAAAAAATTTCCTTTTGATTCCCTAAAGTCCAGATTACATGCCAGAACATAGTCGCGGAATTTTTCGAACTAGTAAGATTTCGACCGCTTTAACGTTGTCGATATCATGAAGTCATGATGGGAACGTGAAAGCGGGACGCCTTAACGATGTGCGAATGACCATTGCAAACTTTGACTCCTCCGTTTTCTTCATTCTTTATTCTACCATTATTTGTCAACAAAAATTCGACTAAAGTTCCTCGCCGTGGGACGCTACTTATATAAAATTGATCTCCACTTTCAACGGCATTTAGCCCATGGAAAAAGGGAATGTTGGTTTGTCAATTAAAATTAAAGATTGAGCTGTCAATTTTTAATGCATAGGCTCGATATATGTATTGTGGAAGCGCGTATTGACAAACATAAGAGTGAGACAAATCGACGACAATCAAAAATATAACTATCCTCTTAACATACATCACATCTCCAACTGCAAAAATTCATATCCTAAATTCGACATGTGATCAAGAATTGACAATCCTACCTAACACATGCCACCATGAATAGTCAATATTTTAACACGAGGATCTCCAAATATCTAATGCACCCGATATGATTTCTCGAGACCATTTGTAGATTTGTTTGGTTATCATAAGAAAAATGACAAAGCAAGAATTGCCTTTTAATATTGTCTATCGTTCTTTGGGACGCAAACCAAAAGCCAAGCTATTTAATCATGCGATAATAGGGAATAGTACTACTATTAAAGCTAAACTACGGGCCAAATGACTACCAATTTGAGCTTCACTTTAAGTTCAATGAAAATAATTAATGCTCTTGTTAAGTCCGACACTCTCCTTTTCTTAGTATAAAACAAAAGGGTATATATCATCGTCCCTATATCGCTAACCTTCTCATCCGAAAGTCATTATAAAATAATAGAACTAGTTTTTAAAGACGTTAGTACTTTAAATGATACAAATTCGACCCTCATCCTATTTCAGCAAAATGGTGGCAAGTACCTGATTATGACATGATTTTTAATCTATTTAGAGATAAAATGATTACTAACCAATGCTCAACATTGATAATATTTGCCATTGTGAAATATCAATAATCAATGTCGAACATTGGACTCTTGTGATTTTCTTTCTCCGTTCAAATGCCCTCCATCGTCAAATGGGCCTCAATAGAAATTAATAAACCCAGTACATCTGGGCCTAAAGATATTAGAATAATTTTAATGGACCTTACACGAAAGAAATTAAATTAAACTAACAGTCTACATGGTCGAAATAAATCCGACAGAGAATTCAATATCAAAGTAAAAACCATTTTATGATTTTTCCATTTTCTACAAAGTTTCTCAATGTGTTACAGCCGTCGATTTTTTCTCTAACAAGATTTTCGATCTCGAATAACGTGAAATTACTAGCAACTATTGTTCATTGTTGATCCATTCATTATCAACAGATTTGTGCTTACGGAGCTTCATGTTCCTTCTTTGTTAAAACACTTCAATGGCCCGTGAAATTCTTTGTTAAACGCTTCACGATTATTTTTTTAACTCTAATCTATTTGGTTTGTCGAGCAAAATTAAAGATTATGAGCCATAAAGTTTCAACACCTTGGCAAGATATCATATACTTGTGAAAGCATATTTTAAGCAAAAAGGAGAGCGGGACAAACTAGCACGAACAAGTAACACGACAATATATTAAAAAGCTCAACAAAATTACACCGTTTAACTACTCAAACTCATAACTTGAATTCAACACATGCCAACGAATCACCAGTCCTTATTACCCTTTCTACCAAAAAAAAAAAACGAATCACCAGTCCTACCAAATACACACATTCTTAACCAATCAATATTTCTTGACATCAATATGTATTGGTTGGCTATCATTAGGAAAAAGCAGAAAGAATGACTTCCCATTTACATCATTATTATTCTTGGGACGAAAACCATAAGCTAAGCTATTCAATCATGTGATGATAGGGAATAAAACTAGTGTTAAACATCAATTAATAGGGACAACTTCTTTTGTCCTTAGGCTTTTAAGCCCATTCCAAGATTCGTGCTTAGTATTTCCTAACTCGGGTTTCTTCACAACACTTGTAAAAATTTCTGCAAGTTTTCATTAATACATTTCTTCCATTAACTAGCACCAATAAGAGAAGAAAAATATTATATATCATTTCTTTTCCACTAGGCAGGGCCAAGTAATTAATAGAAGCATTCATATTAGGCTGTTCAAGAAAAAAAATTATAAGAATCATCTTTCGATAAACTCTTCTACGCATAGACCGCTTATTGAACACTATATACGAAGACATCTTTGGCACGCTGTCAAAATGATTGAGTAAATATATGTGTGTGTGTATATGTGTGCGCGCACGTTATAGGCTTTTCAATTTAGTCTCAACAAACCGGGTGCTCTCTTTGGACCATATACCTAGTTTGAATTATTATCATCTGTTGTTCCTTCTTTTTCGCGAATAATTTATTTCTTTCCATCTTTCCATCTTTTAGAAAGTAATAATCGCTACCCTTTAGGATAGCAACGATTGCTACTATTTGAACGTCGGTTTTGACTGACGGAAATATGATCGAATCCTCTTTCTTGTGCCAAGAGTAGCAAAGTGACAATCATGTATCACGACCAGTTCACTTGCTGTAGGACCAAAAACATGAACGTCTTGAGAAGAGGCAATTTGATTCCAGAAATATCTCAATGTCTACTCAAATTACAAAAAGGAAAAATGAAGAAAAAATAATTAAACTCTCTGTAAAGAGGACAGCTCTAAGAGATGCTCTCCACTCTCCTGAAATTGCTGGATAGTTACTAATGCAGTGTGTCTAAGTGTGTTTATATCTATATATATCATGGACTATCCAACTCGTTCTACTGTTTAGCGTAATTAATCGAATAACTTTAATAAACATAAATTACGCGAATGTATTTGTCTTGTTTTTGTCAATGGTCTGAGTTCAATCTTTTACACCGAGGTAGCAATTATATGCACATTAAGGGTTGAGATTTCTTATTTGAAGAACACAAACATTGCACTAATTGTAAGACGAGCATCAAAGATATATATCCGACTTTATATTGGTCGCCGACTCGCCAAGCCTACCTTTCCATGTTATGCAGGAAATTCGGTCTCATGCTTTTCATGGTTTCCTTGTTGACAAGGAGTGCCTCCGTTCGTTTCAGCATTCTCCGCCTTCTCCTAAGAGCATCACAAAAAGGCTTTGAAAACAGCCAAACATGCCATCTTGAAACTCACCTGTGCGGTGGAACGAATGAGTTTTGCAGGTTGTGTCCATGGAGAGAGATTTTAGTTTTCGCTGCCGCACTCTGCCATTAGGCATATTAGGATGAGATATGGTGCTTCTGATGTGGTTTTCTACGTTCTGCTTTTCTTCTTCGCTGTGTGTTTTGGTGGTTGGAGACTTTGGGCACAAAGATACTAGAACGTACATCACAGAAGAAAAATCCCAAATATGGCGAGTCGGGGTTCTCTTAAATTGTATGGTAACCCAAATTCAAACCCATTTACAATGCCAAATAACATTTCCATAGTCTCTCTCTTATTTTTTAGCGCTTTGTTACTTTTCACCTCAACATTATATTGCAATCACCAACATGATTTATGACAAAGATGATTAGGGAATTCTCTAGGATAATTTCCTCTATTAGAGATATTTCAATAATTGAATTGGTTATCCGTATCTTTTAATGTTGCACTAATGTTGTACACATATTGCATGCATATCTCCCTATAATCGTGAATATCTTAATTAAGATATTATCTTAAAATAATTATCTAATAAAGCCTACAAATATGCTGATATATTCTTCATCAATATATACATTGAAAAATAAATAAATAAATAAATAAAACTCCATCATTCTCTCTTCCGTATTATTGTTCTCAACTCTTTAAACAAAAATGTTATCATCAAAGAGTTGCTTTAATTATCTTTTCCTTTGGTTTTCCCTACATTTCCGTCTTTCAACACCTTCTGTCCTTATTGTACCCTCTTCAGATTCTACTAATTCACCCACCATTACTTCATCAAGACCATAAATACAAGCAAGGCTGTCGCCTGCTTCCTTTTCAACATGGCCAAAAATCATTCACCCACACAATGTGCTTGAAAAGAGAGCGAGCGATCAAAGAAAGCAAAGGAAATAGCACTGAGAATGGGGCCGCCGGCAGAGGGGCCTCCTCTTCCCCGAGAGGTTGTTTTTGGGAGGAGGAACCTGAAATGATATAGAAAACTGGAGAGGAAAAGCAAATGGAAGCACTTTGGGCGGAGATGGCGTTGCCTGAAGAGGCGGGTATGTCGTGTATCAATTCTTGGGACTCAAACCACGAGGCTTGTGGCGCAAGCTAAGCTGTTTAATCATCATGTGATGATAGGGAACATTTACTGTTTACTAAAGCTACACTAAGGCCCAAATGACTGCCTATCCGAGCTTCATTTGAACCCAACTCTTCTTGGATCAAGAGCTTGCATGACCCCCACATGAATCGGGACCCTATCCCGTCTTGTTTACGCTCTCTCAACCCAATGCCTAGAAACTCGGTTTGCTTCACAACATTTCTGGAGTTTCCACAACTTTGTTTTTGACTGGCAATGTGGCAATCATGCGTCATGATCATTTCATTTGCTGCACGACCCCCAAAAGATGAAAATCTTGAAGAAAAGGCAGTTTTTTTTTTTTTTTTTGGTCGAAAAGAAAAGGCAGTTTGATTCTAAGAAAAAAAATCGTTTTCCCAACTCGAATTTGGATGCCGGCTCGCCCACCGAACATAATTTTCATCTGCCCCTCGGACGAATAGAAGTTCGACACTTCCCTTTTTTCAGTAGAAAGCAATGTAGTGGAGAGTCCTCCCTGTATAGCTAAACTTTACATGAGTTTCTTTTTCGAAAGTCATCCTAAGACAATCGTGCCGGTTTTCAAGGATGTCTTGAAGTAAATCCAATCCTTCATCCTATTTCATCAAACAGCGCCGTGATCTTTAAATGATGTCGAGATGAAATTATCACTCGTCAATGCTCTAACATCGACAAATTCAAGCAATTTGATCCAGAAATGTCAATGTCTACTCAAATTCCAAAAAGGAAAGAAAAAAAAATCATTAACCTCTATGTAAAAAGAACAGCTTTGGGACATGGTTTAATGCTCTCCACTCTCCTGAAATTGCTGGTTAGTTACTAATGCAGTGTCTAAGTGTGTTTATATCTCTATACAGATATACATAAGATTGGTGATTCAAGGACTATCCAAGTCGTTCTCCTGTTTATATCTCTATACAGCGCCATTATCTTTAAACTATGTCGAGATGAAATGATCACTCGCCAATGCTCTAACATCGACAGATATCTGCCATAGTGAAATCTCAATCATCGACATTGAACATTGGAGTCTAAGACTTTCCCTTACTTCGTTCGGTTCACATTCAGCTGCTTGGTCAAACGGGCCTCAAACGAAGTCACAAACCCAATCTGGCCGGGCCTGGAGAGATTAGAATCGTCTCGGTAGGTCTTGCACGCTAGCGGAAATTATACCGCACGAGAATTTATCAAAAAAAAATGGAGATAGATCCTCGAAAACAGCAGCGTCGACGTAATAAGAAACAGAAAAGACAGCAATTGAATGAGAACACGTGTGAAGAGTTTGGTCCATCTGATTAAAACGTGCCACCATCTACGGGAACAAGTCAAGCTAATTCTCTCTCTAATGGCTTGTGTCAGTATCCCAAAGCGAAAGATCGCACCACTCGTATCCTCGCATTCAATGCGAAATCCAGCTGCGAGCAGGAAAACAGGCTGCTTTCCAACGATTCTTCTTTGCTTTGATCGAAATAATGAAAGGAGGGACATTTAAGTTTTCAGCTCCTTCATTCAATTTCCTTCGATTGTATTGCACCTATTCGTTGAACTTCCTCCCCATTTAATGCTGCTGCCCAATTGGCAGCTCTAGCAGAGAAGCGGCCAAGCCTTTTGTGTGTGAAAGTCCAAAAAGAAATTATTATGTGACATAATATGGGTGTTGGACTCTGGTGTTGCAACAGGTAGGGAATGTTGTGGATCACACCAAAAAAAAAAAAAAGAATTCTGATCCAAATTGTCTCGTCTGATATATTTTAATCCATTTAGTGATATATTCAATTTATCTCGTATACAATTCACGCTCAATCCGATCCATATTCGTACTTTTACCAAAAATAAAAAATAAACTGAGGTGAAAACATAGTGTGAGTGAGCGAAAGAGTCATAGATATAGGTTAGATTTTAAATTCTGAGCTCCTTCGTTCAATTTCCTTTTATTGTACTGCACCAATTCAATAAACTTCTTCCCCATTTAATGCTGCTGCCCAATTCCTAGCTCTAGCCGATAAGCAGCCAAGCCTTTTTGTATGTGAACATTTGAAAAGATTATCATGCTACATAATGTTGTCTTTCAGAACCAAGGACTTCCCATGATGAAGTGATTATATGGGTTTTGAGCTCCTATGTTGTAACATGTATAGGATGCTGTGGACGTTGGCGGCTCGTTCTTGCTTTCAATTTTACTTTTTTGGAAAAATGAGTTGGAATTCGCTATTGAAATTTTGGGAAAGCACCAATTTTTTAGATAAAGAAAAACCATTCAAAATCGGTTGTGGAAGGAAGCGAATTTAGTTGGATTAATTCTTTCTTGGTTCCCCTTGGAATAAGGAACCAATTAGGAACTCAACGTTGGGAACTCAGTCGATTTTCCTTGGAACCAGCTTAGAACATAATCAACTGTGTGGATTATAATCTATTATGTGGTCAAACTAGCCCATCAGGCATAGTGTTTCATTTTGCATTGGAGTCCATATTTCGACTCTTTGGGAGCGCAGAATTTTTTATGTTTGGAGATAAAGTAGAACCAATTCAATGTATGAATCGATCTGATTTCCTCAATTCTCAATTGGAATAGGCACTTTCGAGCTTAGACGTGACATCAAATTGATTCCACATTGATTCAAGGTTGTTGGAATCATAAATCAAATTGGCTCTTTCAACAACAAGCCAAGAATCACATGGATTGTAATCAATTTTCGAGCCAAACCGATTCGGCTACACGCCCCTAACCATCTCTATCTTCATCGTCACTCGAGAAGTTCGTTTGTTTGTTTGTTGAGCAATGCTCGATGCTTTTGGCTTGGATGATGACAAGTTCCCACAAATTTTTTATAATGCCATGAGAGTGATGAACTCGAGGGTTTCTTCTTTGTCCGTTTCATCCCACTAGTGTAGTTTACGGGAATTTAGATAGTATAATGAACGGAACAATCCTTCTTTAGACGTGCGCGCCACTATCATATTATATTTTTATCTAGGGTTAAGACAGCCTCGCAATTTTCAATCCGATTTCAGGTGTTGGGAACATGACCTATTAAACTTCTCAATTTTGCATGCATGCGAGCTTTACGAAGACTAGTAGAAATTTATTTAATCTAATCTCAATTTATTGTGACTGTTAATGTCTCTTTGATAGGACCGATTTCAGCTCTTGTCCCCATCTCAGCCAAAGCAAGGATGGACCCCGAATGTAGGGATGTACTAGGAAACCGGACTGACCCAAGAATCAGACCATTGATTCTTGTGGAAATCGAAAATAGAACCAAATCGCCATTCAGATTTTTTTTTTTTCATTTTCTTCTAAAAAGTAAAGAAAAAGAAATTGTCAAAACCATAAACCGGTCCAATTCCAAAACCAAATCAAGACCAATTGATCTAGTCCGATTCGATTCCCAATTTTAGGTCAAAATCGGCCCAACTCGAGAACTGATCACTCATACTAACATGGGGTTCGAGCCCTCTATTTTTCCTTTAAAAAGCTTGGAAATAGTTTAAGGTTTTCAAGTTCGGCTAATTTCTTTTGGCACGTAGATCAAAATTGACTCAACCTGAGAGCTGATCACTTATAGTGACAAGGTTTCTAGCCCTCTATCTTTCTTTAGAAAAGCTTGGAAATAATTTGAGGTCTTCAAGCTCCGCTAATTTATTTCGCCCTGAAAAAATTACTTTACTGAGGCCCACTTCGGTACGAGATTATTTACCAAAAAAAAAAAAATTCGGTACGAGATTAGAATTGAGATTTTTCAAAGTTGGGGGACCAACTGACAGCATCGCAGATCTGAATTTTAAAAATTTAGGACCAGAGACAAAAGAAAAGTCGAGAAACGTGGCACCGCCGATGCAAGTTGCCTCCGCGTTTGGGCAGAGGTGCGTGGGAGTGAGACCCGCTTGTCGGAGTAAGTGCGCGACACGCGCCGACGCCACGCGACGGCGTTGTCCGGCGGCGCGTCCAGGGGATCGTGTCTCTCCACTGACAGTCTGACACCGAACCTGCCGTACATTTCATCACGTTGTTATGGGTACTTAAATCAACCTAAAAGATTTTGTTACGATCTTGTGAACGAGGATCCTCTCAGTACAATAATACCAATGCAAATTAAAATTTTATTTTATTTTATTTTATTTAGATGTTGAAGAAATAATCTCAAAATACTCATTAAAAGTCATTTGAGAATGGTCTAAAATAGTATGCATGTGATGGATTAATTTCAAATTAATAGTTTGACCACTAAAAAATCAACATCCATTCACTTGTGTAAAATTATTTCCTATTAGTTTTCATTAAATTTTATCATTATATTACTAAATTAGATGATATATAGCGATTTTACAATGCATTTGTTATAGATATACTACTCTATAGTTTTTCATGATATTAATCAAATTATTTCGAATGATTTGCTTTGATGAGACACATTCTATGAATGTTTGTTGCATGTTATTGTGGCATGCCCACAGGGCTTGTCCGAGTCATATAGGGTTTGAGGATCAATTTGGACGGTTTGAATAAGCTTATTTGATCATAATATCCAATATAGGACCAGTGCACTTCAAGCCAAATTCCTCGGTCTTGTCAAGACATTACAGATAGTCTTCATAATGTGCAAATCAAGACATTATCATCATTAAGTCCAATCTCGAGGCTCAATTTAGACCGAACTCATCAAATGGTCACCTCTTAATGGTAACAAGGGGAAGACAAATATCAGATCCAAATGGGTCCCCACCCAAGGGTCCTCTTTGATCACGAAATTAAAATATCGAACCATGGTCCCAAAAATTGATGCCGAAAAGAACCATGGTCCTTGCATCAAGAAAATGAGAGCTGACCACCCTCCTCCCACCGGTGATTTTTCATTGTCTCCACCCCGCCTAACATTGTCTTCGCTAAAATCCAAATCCCAACTTTTTCTATAAGGGTTAGTATCATTAATTTTTTTTAAATTTATACGGAAATATAAACTTATCCCAAATTAATCTATGATTCACAAAAAACCCAAACTAATTTAGCCTCAAATCAGTACACTTGTGGCAAATTTATCATAAAATGATAGTATGGAATTGTTTAAAATATATCAATTTGAGATTTTTATAACTCATAAATTAATTTAGGGTAACTTTGTCATAGATTTATTAATTTGAGAATTTTTGTGGTATTAACCATTTTTTGTTACAAAAGATAATTTCTTTTCATAATTTGTGCATCAAAGGCTTTTCTTATTAGTGCTTCTTATTATTAATATAAACTAAAAAACGTTATGCCAAGTGAAATAACCCGACACGGCCATCCAAGCCCAGTCAGCTCGAAGAGCAAAACGAAGGGGTCTCGGCAAGCAATTCCCTTTCTAGGGTCCGGACCATCAAACCCGACTTTGCATGCATAATTCATGCTCGATGACTACAATCTCGCAGACACTCATTCACATAATCCATTGGTCACATAATTGCACCTGGTCGGGAGAACTTTGACCGTATCATTGCTGGGGGTCAACGCCGGTGGATTATTCACCGTATCCTGCGCGGTTTCTTTCATCTTTTTATTTTACCGAATCTGTCGTGTCCGATGAATTTTGCAGGTCCCCTACAGACGCTGAAAACTGGAGCCCCATCTCTGGGAGGACGGCAGACTCGCTCGGGACAAAACTGCGTCATCATCACCGATCATCACGCCTCTGTCTGGATCGACCGCTGCAGATCGACGACACGACCATCATTACATCCTAATTTGTCTTCTTTTTTCTTTTGAAATCGGCCATGCTTTTATCGACTGTAGGCGCACGAGTGGTGACCACCGTCTCTGGCAACAGAATATCCAGACTTCGCGACCATTTCGAGTCCCACGATTCAAATTCGTGAGATTTCGTAGGTCGCTGCCCACTTTTTCTGATTTAAGGTACTTTCATTTTTCTAAAAATAATAGATTGTATCGTTTTAAATAATTAATTAATAAAAATATTTTTATTATCAACGGTAATTTATATCTTCATATAGAAATATTTTTCGTTCATTTATATTCGTAAAGCATTACACTAAATCATTTTTAAGAATAAATTATTTTTTAATCACATTTTTTCACGAAATAAATGAAATTTTAATATTCAAATATTCTAATACTTTTTTTTAGATTGGATATTGAATTTAGGATTTTCCACAACTCTATTTGTTTCATGAAAAATAACTTTCAGGAAAATATTTTTCAAATTTTTCAACGTTCGTTTCACGGAAATAAATTACTTGGAGAAAATATTTTTCATAAAGGGAAAAAAATCTTCTAAACTAGTGGAAAACATTTTATACTTTTAAAAAATGAAAACCATTTTCTTCACTTGGTTTTTCTTATCTCACACCCTCCAAGCCCTCACTTCTTCCTCCTCTTTTTTTTTTTTTTTAAATATATAATTCGAATTATTTCTTATTTTTAATTTTCTCTTTCTTATTTTCCTCCTTCTTCTTTATTTTTATGTTTTCTTTTTATTTTTTAAAGAAATTGAGTTTTTAATTTCTTCTTCCTCCCTTTTCTTTTACTTCTTCCTTGGCCGATCGCTAGCTAGGGCAAGGCCAGATTTGATGAGAGCGAGGCTCAAACTCGCCCAAGCTCCGCTGAGGCCAACAAGCTCACGATTCGCCTAGATTGGCCGAGCCTTGAGCTCGCCAAATCTAGTGATTATATCTTGGTTGGCTGCTAGGCAATGGGCCATCGTCGAGGCATGCGACGACGAAGGAAGGAGGATGAAGGAAAAGAAAAAAAAAAAAAAAAAAAAGAAAAAATTTATAAATTAAAATCAAACTTTTTGGTCAATTAAAAATATTAAAATTCAATTTTTTGGTAATTTTTGCTAAAAAATTAAATTAGATAACAAATGGTGCAAAACATTTTTCGCTTAAATTTCGGTTTCAATCAAATATCGAAAAATATGATCATTTTCTTGGAAAATAACTTCGAACAATATTTTCCGAAAATATAATATTTTTTGTGAAACGGATTGACCCTTAAATAACTCGATGAACAATTTTTTTTTTTTTTTTTTTTTTTTTTGTAGATCCCATTGAAACCTTAGGAATCAACGAATAATATGCAGCATTTAGTATTCTCTTCATTATGAATTAAAGACATATAACATCATGGTCCCATAGCGGAAAGCAATTGGCTAACAACACTACAAATGACCCGATTTCGTAACCTGAATATTATAATATTTTTATAATCACGACAATTTTTTTTCTTCAAAAAAATAGTATTAGAAAAGTTATAACAAGTCAGAAATTATAGGTGACTAATTTTCCGTTTCTAACAACTCTTACACTAACTTTCGCGCTCTTCCATCATTTTTTCTGTGTCTCTCTCCCCAGCCCATATCTTCTTCTCAGCTCATCTTCATCCTCCCCCTGCGCTCTGCCCTCCCTGCCCCTCTCTCTCTCTCTCTCTCTCTCTCTCTCTCTCTTCTCGCCATTTTCGGAACCAGCGTGCGTAGCTTCGAGCCTCTACTGAGCTTCCACGTGAATCTGGCGGTAGGGTCGTAGTTGGTGATCTTCTTCGCGATCTGGACTTCGCTGGCGACGGGCATTGGACGCCGTGCGCTGCCTCGACTAGTTTTTTCCGCGCTAGAAGTTTCGCTCTGATTGGCGAGGAGACCGAGGACCGAAGAGGAGATGAATATCATATTGCTTCCGTGTTGACTGCGCGGCAGAGCTTGCTTGCTTCCCATGACAAGCGTTTCGATATTCACGGATCGGGCAGGAGGAGGACCTTGTCCATGCACTGTTCTCGTACTTGGTGCAGGATATATTTTTATAATATAGTTCGGGCTCGACCACCGGTGGGGGGGTTCGATTCGGCTTGTCCGAGGCGGACAGAAAAGCTTTTCTTAGTTCGCTTGGAAACGGAATGCTGATCGATATTGCTGCCCTTTGACGTTTTCTGTCACTTGGGGCGTCGTGCTCGGCTTGGGTTTCTATCTGAAGAGAGCAACTCTTTTTTAGCTGTTCTTGTTTGAGTTTGGCGATCCGAGGCTCGAAAGAAACTGCGGGTGTTTTTTTTTATTCAGTGGAGTCTAATTCGGGCAATGTCTTGACGCCTTCCGCAGCTGCTCTGTCATCTCCCTGCAGAGGAAGGAGAAGGTGAAGTTTCAGTGCAGTTTGAACCGAAGTCCGAGTACTTGGGTTCCTCCATTTCTTGGTTTTAGCTTGTCGAGGAATTCCTTGGCCATTTTCTTTAGTATTACCCGAATGATGCTTGAAGATATCGATTTGCGGGGACAATGAGGAGCTGCAGATGGAGAAGCTTCAACGAGCGTATTTCCGATTTGGAAATGCTTGAGAGAAACTTTGATTCTGCCATGGTTTCTTAGTTCTAAGTACTCATAAACTTCTGGGACGGCGGGTGTTTGAGTTCTTTAGCAATGAGTCAACAGAAGAAGCAAGGCAAGCCGGAAAAGGAGACGACTGATGTGGGGGAAAGCGTGGTTGTTGCTGTCAAGGCATCCAGAGAAATTCCTAGGACTGCTCTCGTGTGGGCACTGACCCATGTTGTTCGACCTGGGAATTGCATACTGTTGTTGGTTGTGGTTCCTCAGCCAAATTCAGGTATACCCTTTCTTTTCTGCAAATTCTTGTTCTACATCCTCTCCTAGCGAGCGATGTGAAAGATGTTAGCTTGCATAGGAGGACGGCAAGCCAGAAACGATTTTCACTTGTTTCATGGTTTTAAACTTTGAAGCTTCAAGATTCTCACTGCTTGTTAGATTTGACTTCTCAATGTTGCTTTTTGGCCCGAGAAAAATGTATAAATCTTGCTCTTATCTTAGAAATCTAGTTGCCTGGGTTGGAATATAACAATGAATCTGCTATTCGTTGAGGCTGAGCGTCATGGCATTTTCATGTTTCTGATGAATTAGATTTTATTTGCCGTTTGGTCATGATGGTCATCTGGTTGCTCGGGGAGGCCCTTCTGAGCAAGCGCGGATGTACTTGGTTTAGAAATGGTCATGTCATCCTCAAATAAATTCAAGGTTCTATACAATAAGACATTGCGGAAGCTAATTTCCTTCTTGAAACATACCCAGTCTAAATTTTGAGACGATTAAATCTGTTGCAATGATTAGTTTCAAAGTTTTGACAGTAAGACAAAATTCTCGGACTTGATATATCCTAAGCTTAGGTTCTGCCATGTTGCCTATCAACAACTGCGAGTAGCTACTGATAATCCTTTTTCGTTGAGACCAGGTAGAAGATTGTGGGGTTTCCCAAGATTTGCTGGGGATTGTGCTAGCGGTAGTTCAAAGTATTACACAGGATCTAGTGCAGAGCAGAAAAGTGATATTACAGACTCCTGCTCCCAGATGATCCTTCAGCTCCATAATATCTACGATCCGAATAAGGTGGTTGTCGTATGTATTGAACATAATAGCTTCAGTCATGTTTGCTCTCCTAGTCATGTGATTTCCTTCACCGGTTTTTGCAGATAAATGTCAAGATAAAGATTGTCTCCGGATCTCCTTGTGGGGCTGTGGCTGCTGAGGCCAAGAAAGCTCAAGCTAGTTGGGTGGTATTAGACAAGTAAGTTATTTGTTTCATATAATCAATCAAAAGACCATAGAACTTGTCAATATTGACAGTGTCTAAACTATGTCAGGTTGGGTTTCTGACCAATTGTTTGACCATGGAGAACATCTTTTAATATGTGAAGTTTGTTGGTCTTTCTGTTTTTCTTCAGACAGCTGAAGCATGAGGAAAAACAATGCCTGGAGGAGCTACAGTGCAATATTGTGGTTATGAAGCGGTTGCAACCCAAGGTGCTCCGCTTGAATCTTGTGGGATCACTGAAAAAGGAATCTGATCATGCCGGTACGATGACTTCTGAGATGGATCAAGCATTGGATAAGCATCACAGTTGTAAAAGCGATGCTTCAAATTCTATCCGAGGGCCAGCAGTGACTCCAAGTAGTAGTCCGGAATCAGGGACGGTCTTCACAAATAATACTGAAGTGGGGACATCATCAGTGTCCAGCTCTGATCCTGGAACAACTTCCCCATTTTTCACCTCAGAAATGACTAGAGAAATAAGAAAACAAGAATTAATGTCCATAGAAGAATCAAAGAATCTTGATCAATGTACTTCAGACTCAGAAAGCGAAACTCAGTCACTATCTTCAACGAGCTTGAGGTTTGATTCATGGATGGCAGAAGTTCTTAGTTCTCACTGTCAACCCTCCAAATGCTCTCAAGAAGACTCTGTAGGAGTAAGAACAGATAATAAGGCCCATATGCCAGTATTGAAGACATCGCCAAATAAGTTTTCAAAACAGGATGGAAAAATTGATATGAGAGTGCCAAACCATAGGAATGATTTGGAATACAATGGAAATGTGAGAGAAGCAACTTCAGTATCCAGACATGCGCTTCCTGGTCCCCCTCCATTGTGTTCCATATGCCAGCACAAGGCCCCCGTTTTTGGTAAACCTCCAAAATGGTTTAGCTATGCTGAGCTCGAGCTTGCTACTGGAGGATTTTCAAAGGCTAATTTCTTGGCAGAGGGAGGTTTTGGATCTGTGCATAGAGGGGTACTTCCAGATGGCCAGGTGGTTGCCGTCAAGCAACACAAATTGGCTAGTTCTCAGGGGGATCAAGAGTTCTGTTCAGAAGTTGAGGTCCTGAGCTGCGCTCAACACCGAAATGTTGTTATGCTGATTGGATTTTGTATAGAGGACCATAGAAGGCTATTGGTTTATGAGTACATATGCAATGCTTCATTGGATTCGCACCTTTATGGTAACGTTCTTTTTTTCTTGCACAAGTTAGCAGCGGCATATCTAGAGCCTAGATGAAGCTTGAGTACATGATGGTTATTCTTCAGTTGAATTATAAAATCAAATAGAATGTTCTGTATAAACAACCGTCAATATAGGATAGGCCATATATTGAAGAAGTTGGCTAAATATCTCAAGTTGTCAATACAGTACTTGTGTAGAATGTAGATGCAATTCAGTTCATGTTGATCAAATATTTAGATATAAATATCGTGTAGTTCGGAGCTATGCCTCATGAGATAAAGAAAGTTCTGTACTAGACATAACTATGTAGTCTAAACACGAGTGATAAATAACTTTAAATTGTCTGAGCTAATAAAGGATTTTGCTATCAGGCTGTCATCAAGAGCCATTAGAATGGTCATCACGGCAAAAGATTGCCATTGGAGCTGCTCGAGGACTACGTTATCTTCATGAAGAATGTAGAGTGGGTTGCATTATCCACCGTGATATGCGGCCGAACAACATCCTTTTGACTCATGATTTCGAACCTTTGGTACGAAAACTTACTGGTTCTCCTCATAGTTATTCAAAGTTCAGATTATGAAGTCTCGGACATACTGATTCATCACCCTAAATTCTTCAATTTATCTTCTATCCATATCTGCAAAAGCATTTTGACCATATAGGCGTACTGCTTGTGCTGGGAACATTAAAAGCATATCCAGTATCATGGATTTGCATGTTTCTGGATTGTTAAATTCCTTACCTCAATGCCTTGTTTGCTAGGTCGGTGATTTTGGACTGGCAAGGTGGCAACCTGATGGAGATATCGGCGTAGAAACACGAGTACTTGGAACTTTTGGGTTAGTCTTAACATTATTTTCCGGCATTGCTGCTGAGTATTCGTATATTTGAGAAATTCAGTTGGTTAATTTCCCCTGTGAAGGTATTTGGCTCCAGAGTATGCACAAACAGGCCATATCACAGAAAAAGCTGATGTGTATTCATTTGGGGTGGTCTTGATCGAGCTGGTGACAGGAAGAAAAGCAGTAGATCTTAACAGGCCCAAGGGCCAGCAGTGTTTAGCAGAGTGGGTATGATGCCAATAAATTTTCAATCTAGCCCCAACATGTCTGAGTTTTGATTTTCAGGATCTTATATTCTACTGATCTTTTCTACAGGCACGCCCTTTGTTGGAAGAGTATGCAATTCATGAATTGATTGACCCTTGCTTAGGAGATCAATTTTCAGAGCAAGAGGTTCATTGCATGCTCCATGCTGCATCACTATGTATTCGACGGGATCCTGAGTCAAGACCTCGCATGTCACAGGTAAAGACTTTGACAAAACAATGAAACGCCCAATTGTCATCACATGTCAGTAAGAAAACATTTGTAGGTACACACTAAACAGTAGTGCCTATTGTTGGAGTTAGATGCTTGAATTATATTTTGTTGGTCATTTCAGAAAGACTTACTCAACGGTTTGTTTCAAAGACTTTGAAGTAATATTTCTTTCACTTTTTCATTTTTTTCATTTTTTTGCGAGAAGGTGCTTCGAATCCTGGAAGGGGACATGCACATAGACGGCGATTACATGTCGATTGCGGGGATTGATGTTGGAAGCCATAGCGGAAGAATCCGGGACGAGCAGCAATACCACAGCGGTCCTTTGTTGGATGAAACCGGGCAAGCGTTCTCTAGAAAACTCTCTCTTCACGCACTGAACACTTCTTTGCGGGAGAGAGATAGGGCAAGGAGGAGATCATATGGGGATGGTCTATGAAATAGCAGAAGAGCTCATGTCATCACATAGTTACATCACACGAATCCCTTTCGGTAATTCTTTGCCATCTCTTTTGTCCCTCGGCTTTAAGATTTTTCTCTTATGTACAGTGAAAGAGCAGTAGTTCATATCAATGTAGTTAAGTATCGTTATTCCTCGAACATTTGAGAAGAATATTGATTATATAGCAATATTGAGACGCCGAGGAAACTTTCTATATTGCATCACAATGTATGAGGCATTTTTTCTTACGAGCTATGGATTGACTTCGTTGTTAAGCTGGTCAAACTTTCTATATTGCGTCACAATGTATGAGGCATTTTTTCTTACGAGCTATGGATTGACTTCGTTGTTAAGCTGGTCAAGTCGTCGAAATCGTCATATGGTGGTGGCGATCGAGTCAAAAAATTGCTCGTAGGCTCATTTTGAGTTTCCAAATTAGCAGATTCGTTATTCAGAGGACAGAAGAAGTAAACCAACAAAATTCAACTCGAACATATATTTGGTGAGATTTATTTTGAAACAAAGCTCTAAAACGAAGAGCTGTATCTCGTAGTCTGTGAATTTGTTACGTTTCCTCAAGGAAAACCAAAGCTCATCCAAATTTCCAAGCAAATAACCTAACTTTGATTACTTTTACGTCCAACTCGCAAGCCCCTGATCTAAGCATGGGATAAACATGGTAGGCTAAATTAAGAACGTGGGTATTGATCAATAGTCTAAATTGTAATGAATGTAAATGATGATTGCTTTCTCATGTCAATCCGGAGATAGGAAAGGCAGGAAATACTTGATTACACGGACATAGAACACATGGTTAAGGAAGCTTCATTCAGCTTTTTTTCACACGTCTATCCTAGTAAGACAACGCCATATTTCTAGGAAAGATGCAGATCTGGATACGAACAAGTCATCCGATTGTTCCAAAACGTGGTATACCGACGAAGAATATTGTCATTTGTCCCGAAGCATATCCGTTAATCTTCACTGGTCAACAACAATTTCTGAGTTGACCAGGCATTATCTAATTGGTTTGACGCCCCATCTTTCTGTGTTTTTGTAAAAAAGGGTTTGAATCGAGCTTGAGAAACTTCGACTCCAAGTGAAAGACTTAGTCAGATGATAAAGCGTTTGGGTGTGGGGTTGCCCCCAAGAAAGTAGAAAGAAACATGGCGATTTCTTCCACGTCTGTCCAGCTTCAACTCCATTACGTTCTTGGTTTTCTTTGCTTCTTATATGAATCCCATTTTTTGCGACATTTTCTTTCTCAAGTCCAGCGTCGATCGAAATCAACCCCTCTCTCTCTCTCTCGATTTTCAAGGCCTAAGGAATGGAGGGAAAGAACAAGCTTCTTCACGGGACATTGGAGGCTACCATCTTCCATGCGACAACTCATACGCCGTTTTTCCCACTCAGCGTAAGTATATCGCGTACCAAATCGCATTGCTCACATGATGATTATGATCCTAGCATTCAAAGCTTCTGCTTTATAGATCCCAACATATAAACCGTACCCTTCACGTGCACCATGTAAAAACTACAACCATGGAGCAGCTGACGGTTTCTGTCATGGAAAACAATATTTTTCGAGCATGAAATCAATCACATCTAGCCTAGCGCCTCGACTACTTGCAGAGTAATCGAGAAATGTATCCACTCAGTTATGATGAACTGAAAAGAAAAAGGAAAATGAATATTACAGATGGCTGCGCAATCCAAGCCTTTTTTTTTTTTTGCCACATTCTTAATGACTCGCCATATAGGCATATAGAAACATAGCTTGTGCACAAGCTCTTCCTCCTCTTCAGTTGGATTATCATGGATTGTTGTTGATGTTCAAGACAAAGATGGTGGTCAAATTCTTTGCCCAAATCTTTATAGTGATCAAAGCTGCAACTTAGATTGAATTGCATTATTATCTGCAAATGTTTTAAACGGTTTGATTGGAAGAACTTTTCCGTGACACCCAGAAGAATTTCTGGTTTTGTTTGTGTTATGATTGCGGTGCTGTATTTTCTGGTTGGAGAGATGTGTGTTTGATCCCTAGCTAAGTGATCGTCCTTTTTTTAATGCTCAAACTTCAAATTATGCAGTGTCTATTAGCATATGGAAGACCCGTCCACGTGACAATCAAGATTAACAATGAAACAGTAGCCAAGACTAGCGAAAAACGTGATCGCATATGGAATCAAACATTTCAGATCCTCTGTGCCCATCCATCCAATTCAGTCATCACCATCACGATGAGAGCAAGCTGTGTAATCCTGGGAAAGATACATATACAGGCAGATCAGTTACTAAATGAAGCTAGTTTGATTCATGGGGATTTGCCTCTTCAAATGGAAAATGGTCAGCAGAATGACAAATTGAAACTTCAGCTAATCCTGTGGTTCAAACCAGCAGAGATAGAGCCGAGCTGGTCGAAGATACTGGCCAACGGCAAATTCAGCGGCCTTAGGAATGCCACATTCCCTCAGAGATCGTATTGCCAAGTCACCCTTTATCAAGATGCTCATCATCTCTCTGGGTTCAACCCTCCATTTGGCTTTTGGTGGACTCCGAGGAGGCTATGGGAGGATATCTTCGAGGCCATTGAAGGTGCAAAGCATCTGATTTACATTGCAAGCTGGTCTCTCAACCCAAACATGGTTCTGGTAAGTGAAAACATAGAACAACACCTTGTGCCCTGTACCTTTCAGGAGTTTTGACATTTTTCCTCTGCAGGTCCGCAACCCGGAAACGAGCATTCCACATGCTTTTGGAGTTAGTCTAGGCGAATTGCTGAAGCGAAAGGCTGAGGAAGGTGTAGCAGTGAGAATTATGCTTTGGGACGACACAACATCACTGCATATAATCAAGAACAAGGGAGTAATGGACACTCATGATGAAGATGCCCTCGATTACTTTAGGCACTCCCGAGTTGTGTGCAGATTATGCCCTAGATTAAATAACAACTTCCCTACTTTGTTTACTCACCACCAGAAGACAGTTACAGTTGACGCGCCGATGCACAATGATCCAAGCAACCGGGAGCTTGTGAGTTTTCTAGGGGGAGTAGACCTCTGTGCTGGCCGATTTGATACGGAAGAACATTCTTTGTTTCGCACACTCAATACGGAGCTCCACCACCAAGATTTTTACCAAACAAACATTTCAGGAGCTAATCTTCAAAAAGGCGGGCCAAGGGCACCGTGGCACGACACTCATGCATGTATCATGGGCAAGGCTGCTTGGGATGTGCTGACCAATTTCGAGCAGCGATGGACCAAGCAATGCGACCCTTCTCTGTTAGTTCCCGCCACTACCATGGAGAATCTGGCTCCAGAAACTACTTGCAGCATTTCAGCCGAACGGGATTGGAATGCGCAAGTCTTCCGTTCGATTGACCATGTATCGACCAGCCAAATGTTCAGAACTGTTACTGTGGAGAAAAGCATCCATGAAGCTTATGTCGAAGCAATTAGGCGAGCCGAGAGGTTTATATACATTGAGAACCAGTACTTCATAGGTGGCTGCCATCTATGGGAGGGAGACACTAACAGTGGTTGCTCAAATCTAATCCCGATCGAAATAGCGCTGAAGGTGGCAAACAAGATAAAAGCGAAAGAGAGATTCGCCGTATACATAGTGATACCAATGTGGCCAGAAGGAATGCCTGAAAGCGAACCGGTGCAGGACATATTACATTGGACTAGGCAAACCATGGCAATGATGTATAAGTTGATCGGAGAAGCAATTCAAGAAAGCGGCGAACCAGGGCACCCGAGAGATTATTTGAACTTCTTCTGCCTCGCAAACAGAGAAGAAGAAATTAAAGGCGAGTTGGCTCCTCAGTCTTCTCCACAACCTGCGACGCACTACTGGAATGCTCAGAAGCACAGGAGGTTCATGGTTTATGTTCATTCCAAGCTCATGATAGGTATCACTACACGTTCATCTGATAATTCTTCTTATACTTATTATTATTGGAACCTTCTGGCATATAAAACTATAGTTGCTCATATCATAATGATTTGTGATTTTAAAGGATGATCTTTATAGAGAAAACTAAGTCTTATAACCATGCTTTTCCTAAACTGCAAATATCCATCTTAGAGTCTGGTGGTGGTTCTGTATCTTGCAGTTGATGATACCTACCTCTTGATCGGATCCGCAAATGTAAACCAAAGATCGATGGCTGGCCAAAGAGACACGGAGATCGCCATCGGGTGTTACCAGACGAGAGACAGCGAAAACCAGATGGCTCGTGGAGATATACACGCGTACCGTATGTCGCTTTGGTACGAGCACACAAGGCAAGCCGAAGAGATGTTTCAAGAACCTCAGACTTTGCAATGCGTGGAGAGGATGCGCTCCATCGGAGAGGAGATGTGGAGAATCTACAGCAGTGAAGAAGTGGTGGACATGGAAGGCGTCCACCTAGTCAAGTACCCTATCAACGTAAAGCAAGACGGCAGTGTCGGGGATTTGGGCGATGGCCACTTTCCCGACACCAATACTCCGGTAAGAGGAAGGCGGTCGATACTCCTTCCACCTGTACTCACGACATGACCGGGAAAGTAGGGATAAATGTGGACATTGTATGTACATAACATGGAATAAAAGATTCAAATGTACATTGGAGAGGAAAAGATAAGATACAGATGGTATTTTTAGAGCAATGGATAAGGAAGTCAAAGAGACTTCCTGATCTCATCAGATATGTGGTGCGAAAATATTTACAGCAGAAATCTTTGGCCCAAAAATGCCGAGGAATAAAATAAAGCAATAGCAAAATCCTCGATCATCAATTAGCTTCGAAGTGCAGCGGAGCTTGTCTGCTGTGACACCCTTTTCTTTCAGTCTGATGATAGAAATAGCCCGTGACCGTTCAATAATCTTGCCGGATAACGACTTGTAAAGTGAATCATGAATGATTCCCTACTTCAAAATGACGGACGCATTTTGAATCGAGCACGTTGATCGGGTCGAGTTGTTGCGCTCCCAAATTTTCCAATCCATAGCTCCATTTTAGACAAGGTCCCAGACAATTTCTCGTCCAACTCGGGGATCAGACTCATCGCCGGTCACATAATCCATGCGAAATTGATGCATGACCCGTGCATTTCTCGAAGCTTCCCCCACTGTACAACATAACCCAGCTTATACTTTGTCCAAAATCTTGTAAAATTCTTCTTATGGCCAAACTTATTTTATATCAGCCGTCACATTGCGTTATTGAACAATATTTGACCAACCTCGTTGTCTCTTTATTTACTCAACTGCAACAACTCCCACACGGCACAACCATGGCGTTGACAACATCTCCTGGACATTCCTACGCTACCATTTTTGTTTCTACGGACAATGCAAATCTGGACACTACAACGTTGATTGCCCTAAAGTACCATGAGACTCCGTGATTTACGTGATGGATATTCATCCCGACTGTCTGCAGAGCTGAATAACAGCATGAGAATTTCTCCAGCATGATACGGGATTTCATCTCGTTACTCAGAGAAAACACAATAGATGCGTTTCGAGTCTAAATTAATTGGAAACGTCAACAAATTACAGGTGAAAAATGCTCATCCACCGGCAAAGGTCCAGTCCTCTCCTAGAGGGCGAATTGCTAAACATTTCATTAATTATTCTCATATGGCCACCTCTATAAGGTATAAGTAAGTTGTAACTCCCGTTACAGTTCCAAGTCATACTCCGACTTGAAAAATGAGAACAAATAGACAGTGACCGAGGAGAAAGTATCAGCCAAAAACACAGTCACTGCATCACTGCCTCATCAAATTGCCTCTCTGGAGGCACCTCATTGTGCCTCAATCCTACCAGTATTCATGTGGCAATTTCACCCATGAAGAATCTGAATATATGATGCCCTCTGCTAGTATGAACAACTTTTTAAGTGTGTATGCCGTCTACGAGCAGCGCAACGGTGTCCCAACGAACTCTTCCACTATGCTGAACAAGAAAAAGAAAAAATCTCGACTTAGAAAAAGAAAGCACACAAGATGGACATCAGGATGCATTAAGATGACAAATCTTTGAAATTGCCCCATATCAACTCTTACAAGAAGACAGACAATGAGGATAAGGCACCAAAAAGATATCAGCCATAGAATTTTGTCTTAGGTGACAATTCAAGAAAAGAACAAGGTAATTAGTATATAGCAACTATAGGAGCAAATTTGAGATGCTAAGGCAGGGCACCAAATGATATTGTACATCTTGAGTTAAAGAATGCAAATTATCAGAATAGGAATGTCTTCATCACACACTCAGGCTAAACTCATCAATCTTCTATACGTATAAGGAGAGAGAAATAGAGGGAGGGAGAGTCGCCACAAAAATGTTTCTAGTTTCACTGCTCCTAAGAACAAAGGATCTATTAAAAAATTGGCATCCCCCATTAACCAACTTCTTTCTGGTTGTAGATCAGATAGGATTTTCCTATTATTGTCAATGATGGGTGTAAAGTGAAAATGAATTATCACAAGTTCAATTGGTTCAGGTCTAACCTATAGTCATTGGATGGACATCCAACCCGTTGGGCTCCCCAGCAGAAAAATGTGACATCCTCCAAGTCAGGCATCGCAAGAAAATCTCTCCATCTGCAAATATGCGCAAGACAATTTTAGGAGAAATAAGCAAATAGATCATTAACACATCCAGTATCACTGAAATATCTAATACAGATATCACCCAAAGAGAGAAGAAAGTATCAACAAAAAGAAATCGAATGTAAAGACCATATACAAAATTGTAACTACAAAGCGACCTAACAATTCTAGCCTGAATTGGAATAATCAATCCAGGTGCTGCTGTAGGTTGGATCACGTTGCTTAAGTGAGGTGCTTGTGTACTTAAATTACTGGTGATAGCAGCAGTAAACTACAAATGCTTTTGTCAAACAAAGATCAGCGTATTATGTAGATAGTTGCCCACGGACCATAGGCCACTAAGCTAATGCTACCATTTGCATTTAGTGAAACTTCACTACTCATAATCAAAGCTTTTAATATTACCCAGCAAACTATCTATGAAAAATAAAAAATAAAAAATAAAAAATAAAAAAACTCGATAACCTTCCATTTCTAAAGATATACCATCAGAAGGTGTCAACGGGATGAGGGGACATCCAGACTATTCACATGAAAAAGCTATTTGTCCAAACATTTAGCCACAAGCACACAAGACTGTTCCAAAAGCCTGATAACTGCAGTCCTCAGTGCTTTCGATGAGACTGAAACGATGTAACCATGCAGCTTGATCTACCTGATCGCATTCTTTTTTATACTGAAACTAGTAGCCATACTGAAAAGGGCACATAATCTGATATACTTAGAAGGAAAAACTCAAGACCTTCAAGCTGATGCTGACCCAAAAAGGCTACAATCTTGCTCAACAGAGGGACGAAACAGTCATGAGATGCTGTTTCACCCACAAGAGAAGTCATGGTTCTAGAAGAAACTTCAAACTTATATTGTCTCATTCACAAAATTCGTGCAGCTATACCGATATGAAACAAAAGACTAAGAAGCACTGGTAGGCGAGTTCCTAAATGTAACAATATTCTTGTTCTCCAGAGGTTCCGAACACTAAAAGAATTTCAGGAGGCTCCGATACTCAAATCTAGGGCAAAAGTAACATGACACCTATCATTACTAAAAAGGCTGCTGCAAATGGTGACTCCACCAGAAACATATTTACAAAAGATGGGCATATATAGACTACAATAATAGGAGCTTTAGATATTTTGTCCTTGTAGCTGGAAGCAATTTTCCATGCAATCTGCTCGATTAAAAAAAGAAAACCCATACGGAGAACCAAAGGAGCATCACCTATTTCAACCTAAAGCCATACCCTACTACATTAATGGTCCTATTCATCTTGCTTCTGCCTGCTGGCCAAAAGAAAAGTCTTGCTTCTGCCAAATTATGGACAATTCCTTCCCAGAGATGATCTTGGAGAACTATTTGACAGTTCAACAGATGTGCACCATCCACTATAATATTGTTAATCACTCAAGGGCCTCCATTTATTGCCAAATATTAAGTGCTGAAGCAGAGGATATTTCAGCATTCAGTGTCTAGTACAGTATTGACACTGAGAATTCTAATGCTCTTGTGCGCAACGATTACAGTCTCGAGGCTATTCAGATAAGAAGACCATTGAGTCTATCTGCCGAGAGCCAAGTTTAGAAATTAAAATCTATATGCCTAACAGACCAGCAACAACATCTTAGGAGCATCCCAAAATGCACAACTCCCAAACTACTTTCCAAGCACCATCCTACAAGGAAATCTTGAAAGCTCCTAATCTCTACCCATATGTCATTTAAACACTGGTGGAATGACAAAACTGACCAGCAGGAGCATATCAAATATGGCGCACAACCAAAAAGAGAACGGATTACACAGCTCATAGGATGACAAAGCAGCAGCAGATGAATAGCTAACATAAATCATCTGAAAACATTAGGGTACGAAATCCATGTCTGTGGCATCCACGTTCAAGAGAGAATACTTGCCTATAGGAGGTGGAATTCAATCCAGTTTGTAGCATTTCGGTAGATAATGCAGGTTCACCTCAATCCACAAAGAAGCAACTTCTGATGTGCCCAGGTAGAGTCTTGGGAAAAAGAAAGAACAAGGATATGGTGCAATCAAATTAGATGGGGTGCCACAATAAATGTGGCCCAAACATCCTAAGGGGATGACAATGGCCTTAGATGCTCTTCTCAAGTATCCAGAGTTCCAAAATCAACAACAGAAGCTCCTCCTCTGCTCAGCATGCACAGAAGCGTACACAGGGTATCGGACCATCCTTGCCTGTTTCTCCCATTGGATCACAGCATGCTCAAGCTTTGCTTCTCAAGTAGCACTCTCACAACTCCACCATAACCCACTATTAACTAACTCTAGCAGAAATCCTAATTAGAAACCTGGACCATTGTCTCTTCGACATCTCCAGTGGAAAGTGTTATCCTAAAAAAGGTGATATCATCTATTTCACCATCTCCAATGGACAAAATGAGGCGAGACAAACTCAAAATGTGCCAGTTCCCGACAAGCATCCTCGCCAACTTCATGCAACTAATTATGCATTGAACAAAGGAGCGCACTCAAATCTATTAGCAATTCAAGACAACCTCAACAACTTAAGTACCAAAATGTTCACATGCTTAATGGGACAGCACCCCTTCTTGTACCAACTTCAATTGGAGCTTACTAAACTTCCCTTTGGTAGATATTACAAATAAAGCAAGTTAAGAACTTCTGCACTATAGTCAATCATAATACAGTCATCTCTAGTAAGCATGCTGTGCACCAATATGCACGAAGCATTCTCCAATAGCTACCTAAAATGGTCACAGAGAAAAACACTTCAAATTAAGGCAAGAGACCTTGACTTGTTCTTTCACTTTAACATGTTCTAACCTTTCCATTTGTTTCTTACCAAATAGGAAAAAGTTTACACTGTGACCTCATACTCGTAAGCCACTAGTGGAAACCTTGCAATAAAGATGCAGAGACGCATCTCCTAACGATGATACCTTTTGATAAAACATCGAACTATCAGAATTTTCAACTGCAAAGCATATCTGCTACTAGCACCAGAATTCCAAATAAACTCCCTTAAAAAGTTGAATTCAGGTACAAGCACATCCAAAAAATTTTTATGCTTATATCATATACAGAGTGGCACTTGAAGCCATTCTTAGCCTGCAAATCTCCAGAACTTATTGGCTAATTGACTAACGCTCTTTATTACAAGAAAAACCTCTCCACAGAGAGCTAAAGTCCTCCTCTTTAGATAGAAGTCAGACTGTTAGCCAGTCAAGCAAACAATTAATTGGATAAATCCCCTATAAGAACCACAAATGGGTCTCCAGGAAAACTTTGAATCTTCAGAGACCCTGATTGCAACATCTTGAACAATAATGCCTTTAGTGGGAAAACTTTGCCTCCTTCCTTATCGACTTAGTGGTATAATATTGGACAAAACAGCTTTCAATTTCTGTGACACCCTTTCTTATGGATGTCCAAATCCAGCAGCTTAGACACACACCCACTCAACTGAGTAGCAAGACACAGGCTCCCAATAGAAACCAACCAAACAATAAGACTTTTCCAGCTAATGAGTTCACAAAATACACAGCTTATCAGACCTTAGACCTTCACTGCAAAGGCAGTACATGAAGACCCAAGTTGCATATCCAACATTTAGAAAAAAAGGCAACATTAAAACTGAACGATTATTGAGAGTTTACATGGATTCTAGAGAATTCATATTTATCTCATAAACACACATGGAGGAACAATAACTGATGTCCTTTGAAACTATAAAACAGTAGCATGAGATTCCTAGATAGAAAGTTAAAGATACTAACGATGCATTCAGATCATAGACTATTGATGTGGTGTGCGAATTGATAAATCTGTGCCTTCCCTCCCGTTAACTCATTCAACTGCTCAGCAAACGACATGCCGTGCATATTCAGTTACAACAATCACCGTCCAACTCTCAACGACGATTAATGCGAGGCTTGTCATGTCCTCCCCGTGAAGCAGATCCAGGACCATAAAGAGGACCGTTACCAGAACCCTGCCAAACACAGGGACGGAATGTTAAATGGTGCAAATATAATGATCAACCTTTAACCCTACAATATGCAGAAATTTCTTGTCCATATCCACAAGTAATTTTTATAAGTTCAATTATGTATGGGGCAATGACAATTTATTGGTCACAAACCAGGTGAACACCATAGCCATCCCCATATGGTGCAGCAAAACTCCCTTCCCCAGGGTTAAATTTCCTCCCGTATGGTCCTCCACCTGAAGGCACCACAAACTGAGACAGTTAGATTATGTTGGATCAAAATACACAAAACATAACAGCAAAAGCAGAAGTGGCACCATACAACGAAGGAATGCACCAAATTGACTTTGTTAGGAAACTTTTTAATTCATCGATGATTGCAATCATGCCAAGGAAAACCAAAGAAGAGAAACGTGCTCATATCAAAGAAGACGCTTAAAAGGGAAGGCGGGATGCCATACCAGCACCCCACGATCTGACATCACCAGCAGTGAGTTCGGCGCGCAGCTTCTCAACCTCCCGCGCCATAGAAACCAAATTATTCTCCATTGCCTGTCTTTGTTCCATCAATTCAATGTTTGCTTTCCTCTCATACTCGATAGTAGATCTACAGAAATAAATTCTTCTTTCAATATCTGATAAAGTTGGAACTACCAAATGAACTTCAAGCCATATACTGCATATTAGAGTAGGTTTCAGCCAGAACGCCATAAGCGCATACAAACCTAGCATGCATGAGCTCCTGGTTGAGACCATCAATCTCCGCCCTCAAGAGAGAAATCTGCTTATTTTCAGCCTTCAATCTAGCAACGTCCTGCGTCAGCGTTTGAACCTGCCCGGCGAGATCCTGCTTCACGTTATTCAGCTTCTGAACTTCGGAGCGGAGCTGCGCAGCTTCCTTTTTCAAAGGCTCGGCCGCGCGAAGGTCGGCCTCGAGCTTCATGCCCTTCTCGATGAAATCCCTCGAGTGCATTTCGTGCTCCGCGCGGACATCCCCGATGACAAGGTTCATCCGGTGAATCTCCTCCTTGGCCGCGCCGAGCTCCCGCTGCAGCGCAATCCGGTCCTCGACCAACCTCCGGTTATCCGCCAGCACCCTCCGGAGCTCGGCGTGCTGCATCTCGAGCTCCTCCTCCAGCAGCGCGGGCGGAGGGGGCGGCCGGGGCATCGGCGGGCCGCGGACGTAAGGGCCTTCGGGAAGGTAGCCGCGCCGGCCGTTGAACGGCTCGCGCAGCACGCGATTCCTCCCCGCCATTTCCCGACCCGCAGCGGGATTCCCCTCTCGCGACGGTGCGGCCGGGGCAATCGGGACCGCGAGGCGATCGGAACAGCTCGAATCTCCGGCGACCACCTCGGAGGTTCAGGACATCGAAATCGGAAGAAAGCAAGCGCGGGGTCAGTTCTGCACGGCCTACTGTCGCTCGTCAGCCTGCGATTTCCGATCTCAAACGCGCGTTCCGCATGGCGGATCGAAGGAAACCGAGAGGAGAAGAAGAAGATGAAGAACCGATTCGGAACCCTAGCTCGAGGAGGATGAAGACGACCGCCGCTGCGTTAAAAAAAGCTGCGTCCTTTTTTTTTTCTCTGAGGAACAGGAAAATTTCCTTTTCTAGAAATCGTCGACAGAACCGGATTTGGTGAATTTTTCTTTTTCTTTTTTGGGTCGGCAAAAATACTGGTGAAAATTCTTAAAGAAGATTCCTTGATTTTTGCCCAGGAAAATTCTTTGTTTGGATGTTATCTCTGAGGGAAGAAAAATGCTTCTTTTTTTTTTTCTAAATCATTAATCCTTCATGAAATAAATATATCCTTCAATTTTATTTATTGATAATAACACGGTAAGTTGTAAAATTCGTAAATATTCTCTTGTGATTGATTATGTTGTTTATTTGCATGTTCTTCTAATGTATAATCATATGTGATAATTTTTATTAAATAAATAAATCAAATTATTAAAGTTTACTTTCTTTTGTACAGTGCAAAAGATGCTCATGTTTTGAAGTGACCTCCTACCTCCCTTTCCAAAGTGTTATTTAACAATCTACTTTTAAACACAGTGATTTGAGAACAAATGCATGAATTAACAAAATCAAATAATAAGAATATTCTACACATCTATTTAATCCATTGATACCGCAGCTTCTACTTTCCTTTGCATAATTTCACTCTCTTTTATTTTCCTTGTAACATGTGATAATATCATCATCCAATAACCTAACACATTATCATTTCTTTAATGTATAACTATGTATGAAGTGGATGTGATCATTAACTAGGCAACATCAGAACTTTTGGGTGGGTCCCGACAAGGCGATTTGGTTATAAGTCCGGCCCAAGTGGGGTTAGTTCATGACGGCTGGTTTCAACCCCAAAATCTTGAACATGTAAGTTTTACTATGGGCGATTGTGGGCAACAAATCAGATGTAGCTAGATTAATCACCTCTAATATGAATACATACAACTTTCGAGCTCAAATATCTTACCTCACTACAAAATAAGCTTATATTTAAACTATTTGCACATATTTCACTTTCGAGCTTTCAACTTGCATTGCTTAGAGAAATTATGAATGTCAATGCGTATATTTTTATTAGTGTTTGCTGCTTATCATTATCGGGCCTAGCTAATTTTCATTCTACAAAGTATTTACTGGAGCATATACGAGTCTATCGAATTGGTCTTCGATAGTTATATCTTGTTCAATCGAATTCAAAGCTTTCACAACCTCAAACATCGAATTTCGCATATAAATTTTATCATAATTTTCTATGATTTCAATAATCTAAAATGATAAATTGGAGAAATCGGGCTGCTACGAGTCCCAACGATCGGACGTTGGACGGTGGTGGGTGGGCCCGGTGGGGGCTCAGGAACCAACCACCGACTCGCGGCCGCGGCCGCAGCCACACGCCACTCTGCTAACCCCCCACGGCTTAAACAAAAGCTCCAATTAGCGCGCGAGCGAGGGCAAATTCATCTTCTTCCTTCTTCTTCGTCTTCTTCTTCGCGGTCGCTCTGATTTTCTTCCGTTTCGCTATTCTCCCCTCCGGCAAAAATCCCGTCCCCCCGCCGCCGCTCCTCGCGAAACCCTAATTCCGCCGCCTCCCCCGCCTCCCGATTCGCGGCGGCGCCGACGCAGCAGCAGCAGCATGAGCCGCTACGACAGTCGGTCCGGCGACCCCGCCTCCTACCGCGACCGGAGAAGGTAAACGATTCAGTCGCTCCCCGCGTGCCGGCGATTGCTTTTAGCCTCGAGCGGATTTTGCGGTCGGTGAGGAGCCGCCACTGAGCTCCGTCCCGTTCGTAGTTGTTGTAGTTTCGACTTTATTCTGTGGCTCGGGGCGACTTCTCGGTCCCCCCGTGGAGTTGAGCTCGCTTGGCAGTAGTGAATGGTCGTGGTTAGCTATTGTGTTGTTCGCTTTTCGAACTTTGCTCCCGTCGGCGTTTAACGGTCCATTAGAGTGCGCTTTTTGCGGATGGTGAATTGGACTTCTATGATCTGTACGGAGCTTTGCGGAAATGTTGTCTTTGCTGTGATTTTTGAGCATTTTTGAAGAGCGTGATCGATTAATGTAACGGTTTGCTTTAGCTTAGGCTTGCTGCTGAAGGATTTTAGTGGGCTGTAAAGCAAGTTCATTAAACGGATGTTGTGATGGGCATTTGTTTACTGTGATTGTCTGTGTTTTTTTGTAGTGATTCCGGGTTTGGTGGAGCTTCCAGCTATAGTGCCCCAGTCCGGACTTCAGCAGGTAGAAAGGATTATGATGGTGGTGAGTCACCGAGGAGGACGGATTTGGATGGTTTGACTCCTTTCGAGAAGAACTTCTATATTGAGTCACCGTCGGTGGCTGCTATGTCGGATAAAGATGTTGAGGATTACAGGAAACGAAGGGAAATTACTGTGGAGGGCCGAGATGTCCCAAAGCCTGTTAAAAGTTTTGAAGATGTTGGCTTTCCAGGTTAGTTTTCTTAGTTGTCTACACATTGATTTCTATTGGCAATTGATTGCATGAATTCATTGGAGGTTTCTTTTTTGGAAGAAACCCTCCCCTTGTTTCCCCCCACCCTTTTTTTTTTTTTTTTTTGGGAGGGGGGAGCATGGGGCAAAGCATCCATCCATTTATTAGTGAAACTTCTAATTCAGTGGATTGTTCTTATAACTTTTATTATATGTTCCATGGTGAGTTTCAGAATTGGGTTTGAAGTAGAAATGGTGAAATATTTTCATTTCTCATCTATTCATGAATACTTTCAAAATGAACGCAGGATTGGTCAAATTGTTGATTTGAGATCTCTTTCATACCAAATTATTCTAAAAAGGGCAATATGGTTGGTTGAAAAATGTGCTATGGACAATGTCATGGTGCTGTCCCTGGTCTCAATGTTCTGTTTGCAAAACTTTTGGGTATTTAGCAATTTTCTCATATTCATTGATGACACTAAAGGAGAGAATACAAGGCTTCTGTGCATTGTTCCATTGTACATCTTTCAAGTCCCATAGAAGCACTTAATTTGTCTATTGAGCAATCTGTTACTTTGAAAGACTCAGTACAGCTTTTTAATTGCTACTTTCTATACATATACTCCAGATTATGTCATGCAAGAAATTGCAAAAGCTGGCTTTGTTGAACCTACACCAATTCAATCTCAAGGATGGCCAATGGCTCTTAAGGGTCGTGACCTAATTGGTATTGCCGAAACAGGGTCAGGAAAGACAATTGCCTACCTATTGCCTGCAATTGTCCATGTTAATGCGCAGCCAATTTTGGGTGAGTGTTTTACTGAGGAGTTCCGTTTCATTAACCCTCTTTGATCTACAACCTGGCTCATGTAACTTCTCTTTCTCATCAGCCCCAGGAGATGGCCCCATTGTGTTAGTGTTGGCCCCAACTCGTGAACTGGCTGTTCAAATACAGCAGGAAGCTACAAAATTCGGTGCATCATCAAGGATAAAAAATACATGCATATACGGTGGGGTTCCGAAGGGACCTCAAGTGCGTGATCTGCAGAAAGGTAGGTGGTGATTAGATTAAAGTTATGCTGATCTGAAGAGGCGCGGCTTTCATAAACTGTACATCCTTTGGTAATTGAACTTGAATTTGTTCTCTTTTTCCCCATTTTCAAAGTGTGGGAGTCTCCTATGTCCTAAAAGTAATTCTACTTGTCATTTGTCATCTGTGCCGCAGGCGTCGAAATAGTGATTGCTACACCAGGAAGGTTGATTGATATGCTGGAGTCGCATCATACCAACCTGAGAAGAGTAACCTACCTCGTATTGGATGAAGCTGATCGGATGCTAGACATGGGGTTTGAGCCTCAGATAAGGAAAATTGTTTCACAGGTTTATCTTCTGTCACTATGTTTGGGACTGTATCCTTATTCTACATAGATTTTCATCTCTCTCTGGAGCCACTTAGTCTTGTGTTTTGCATAATCTTACTTTTCTCCTTCTTCAGGCACAATGGTACATACAAACACCTGCACAGGGACTAATACTATGGCGTTGTTTTATTGGTTTTGCCATTTATGCAGATTCGCCCAGATCGTCAGACTCTGTATTGGAGTGCTACCTGGCCGAAGGAGGTGGAACACTTAGCAAGGCAGTTCCTCTATAATGCATACAAGGTGAGACTTCTCAGCACATGTTCAGTGCAACGTAACTGCATCACCTAATATAGCATACCTCAATCAAATTTGCAATAGGAACGGTGGTGAAATAGTGGGTCACTTGATACCTGAAGGTTATGACGATCTTTCCCATCCCCTTTTTTCATGTTGTCCAGTTTAGTTGGATTGAACGTCCCATTCTTTTTCCCCTTCACAGGTGATAATTGGTTCTGAAGATTTGAAGGCCAACCATGCAATACGCCAGATCGTTGATATTGTCCCTGAAAATAAAAAATATAACAAGTAGGGAATGCAATTTACTAGTTAATATTCTCTATATACTTGATTACATCATATAAGATTGATTGATAGCAAAAGCTATTTGTCTTGTACACAGATTGGTAAATTTGCTGGAGGATATTATGGATGGAAGCCGAATACTTATTTTTATGGATACGAAGAAAGGGTGTGATCAGATAACTCGGCAACTGCGTATGGATGGTTGGCCAGCTCTCTCAATCCATGGGGATAAAAGTCAAGCAGAACGGGATTGGGTCCTCTCTGAGTTCAAAGCGGGCAAAAGTCCTATAATGACTGCAACCGATGTTGCTGCACGTGGTCTAGGTTTGTGTTCTTGTTCAATACTTAATGCAAGAGTTACCATGGTACCTGTACCTGAATCTGCAGTAGCTGTTTGTTCTCCACGCTTTGTTGGTTGTTTCTGATTTGCAAGTAGTTGGTTGTGGCATGGACATTAATTTACAATGTATGGATTTCTTGATGTTAGCTTTGCATACTCTGGTGCTTTTGACCTAGTTGATGAGGTGAAGACACTTTCACATTAAATGATTCCACCTTAGTAAGCATCTTTGTGTCATCTATTTGACTTTAATTAATATAGTTAAGTCTTCAATAGGATGTGCATGTTGCTGTCCTTCCTTCATGATCTTGTATGGATAGGCAGGTTCCCATAGATAAGCAAGAGCTTACCGTTTCTTCTACCTTGTAGATGTAAAGGATGTGAAGTACGTGATCAATTATGATTTTCCTGGCTCACTTGAGGATTACGTCCACCGCATTGGTCGTACTGGAAGGGCAGGGGCGAAAGGGACAGCATATACTTTCTTCACAGCTGCAAATGCGAGATTTGCAAAAGAATTGATTTCCATCCTTGAGGAAGCTGGGCAGAAGGTCAGTCCCGATTTGGCGGCCATGGGGCGTGCTGCGCCTCCCCCTCCAGGTTTGTTACTGTGAAATCCCTGTTTTTCCTTTGTTTTCTTTTCTTGCACATTTGTGTGTGAGGGAGAGTGAGAGCAAGAGAGATTGTTCTTAGGCTTGTTTAGAGGTGTTTCTCTTGAATGGGCTGCAATCTTGGTGAGAGAGCGGAGTAAGTCAATACTGTCAGAAGAAGTGCAATTTGGAACTCCAAGCTGGATGGTCTCTATTAAGGGAAGGTGGATGGGGGAAAGCATGGTTGGTACTCTTTCAGGTTGTTGATTGATGGTCAGTTAGTCTAAGCCTGTAGTCATCAGAACCATGTCTCTGGGGTAAATTTTCCCCAGTTCCACAGGTGATACATGACGTCAGTGTTGAGCCATTAGAGGAAACTACTGTGTAGTGGTTCCTTCATTGAGAGTCAATGGCTTCTGTCATGAAATGACCCCTTTTCTGAGCTTCTTCTTGTATTTTCAATGAGTACGTTGGAAAAGCCAGCCAGAAGGTCTCAACTACATGTACAAATGCACATGCATATTAAACCAACCCTGCAACAACAACCCCCCTCCCCCTCTTCAAAAAAAAAAAAAAAAAAGGAAAAGGAAAAAAAAAAAACCTTTGGTTTTCCAAAATAAAAACTCATGCAAGTTATACCATGGTTTTGTTGCTGAGTGCGGCTTCTCTTGCACCCCCACTGTACAGGTCATGGAGGATTCAGAGATCGTGGTAGAGGTTACGGTGGGGGGCGGCCCTGGAGTTGAAAAACCAGAGTCAGACTTCCAGCACAGATGTATGTTACAAAAGAGTACCTTCAATGATAATTTGTACCTTGTGTTGCTTTACCTTATCTGCAGTGTTGGGAAAACTATTAATAATAGTAGAGTAGAATTAACCTCTCCTCTCCTCCTGCAGTCCCTATTTGCAAACCGTTTTCAAATTTTGCTGAACTTCGTCTTTGACAGGTTATAACCCGATTCCTTGGAAATTGGTCTGCATTTTCTATTGTATACATTTTACTTTGATCCTCGATGATTCTTCACGCATTTTTACGAACTGGTAACGAAAAGAGATAAGACAGGGAAAAACCCTTGCTTTGTACCTCAATATGAGAGAGCTCTAGCTGAAATTTCTGGAACGCAGGACATCGGGGAACTCTTTTTTTTCAGCAAAATGATGATTCGGTACATACATCGAATTGGGCGATTGAATCATGTATGATGTATTGTGTGATCTAACCTCACACCTCAGTGCAGAACGGGTTCTTCAAATCAACATTTCTCACCGTTTTTTGTGCTTTTGGTGTGTGGTCATCATGTCGATTGCGCTCGATGGACAATGTAAGTTAAGGCCCCCATCATGAGAAGGAAAGGATTGTTGCTTGGCCTATCGGATTGAGAACCTCCGCCTTTCTCTCGGATGAATGCCAATTCAACCCTTGGATAGGCTTTGGCACTGGCGGAGCCAAAGCAATGTATAGGGGAACGAGCGAGACTCCCACAATGTACACTTTCGCTATACCTGTAATTTCATTCAGCAAGCGGAATCGTGAATGTTCTGTCCTGACACGAAGTTGTGGAGATCAAGGCCCATGCATCTTAAGGAACTGAACTGAAACATCTGGTCGTTCACCCCAAAGAATAAAAAAGAAAGGGGTGTCATGTATTTCTGCCTGTTCATCGGTATCTAGTGTCTACTGAGTACTCTATTTAGTGGGTCAAATCCTAGAAAGACTTTTGCTCAAAAAAAAAAAAAAAAAAATCCTAAAAGACTCATGAACTTTCAACCTGGGATAAAAGTACCTCCAATTTTTGGACAATTAAAAAAATTCCTTGATGTTTGATTTGTTTTTTTTTTTTTTTTGGTTTTTTTTGAACCCCGTACAGCCCCAATTTGAAAGTAAACCCCGTAGAAACCCACTACCCACGCACCCGTCGTCAAGTGTCTCCACCTGCCTCCCTGCAACTTGCGTTGCAGGGGCTTCGAACTCCGGCCTCCAGTGTGGAGGTCCAAGCCTCTGAGCCACCCTTTGTCGATTGATGTTTGATTTGTTGATAACATACACTCCGTTATATTTTTCATCCATGCACAAACCAATGGGACGTGATCAACGATGTTAACGTATACAAAAGACATGCGAGCAAAAGCAAAAAAGAGTTGACATTTCAGCAAAAATCAGAAGGCTCATTTCTCTAAAATGTTGCCTTTTCCGATCCCTATGGTTTAAGCCTAATCTGTCTCACGTTTCAAAAATGAGAGAGAGCCTAATCTGTCTCACGTTTCAAAAATGAGAGAGAGCAAGGGTCCCGGCCCATCGTGATTGGGATTCATCATCTCCATGTTTTCAGGTGCGTTTTGAAGCCCCAAAACTCCTTGGACAAATTTAAATATTATTTGGCAAAATTTTTGGGTACTTTGGGGAGATGTAATTACACTTTTAGAGCTCTCTAAGGTTTTTAACTTAAGATAGGCTCGAAGGTGCTTTGGAATGCTGGGCTTCCGCAATGTTAATAATTTTTTTCCAGCTTTGCTCTCACTCAACTTTTATAATTCCAAAAATGTTGTTGAAAACCCTAACTTTGCCTCAGCCACCAATGAGCGGCTGGCGAGCCATTGCCACCCTTGCTAGCAATAGTTGAGTTTTGTCGACAAATAGTTTGATTTTTATAAAAAGAAAATTAGTAAAAATCTTACAAAGTATAGTTTTTATCAAATGACATTTATGTCAACCATGTCATCCTCAACAAGGGTTCAATTTTTGTCAATCGGATGATGCCTAGTTATCAACTCTGGAAGCACAACTCCGACAAAAAAAAAAAAAAATTGATTTTTCAATGTGCTTCCCAATGGAGGCATACTTTGGAGTAGATACTGACATTAGGTAGACTTGCATTAGCAAAAAACAATAAAACCAAAATATGCTAAGACAAGATAAACAAACTCAACCTAATATGTAAGCTTTTATGATTCACATCTAAATAACTTATGCGACAACATTAAATTATGCATTAAGATATCACAACTCCAAAAATAGCTACAGGAGAAAAAGTCTATTATTTGGTTCTCCTAATAATTTCATAAAGAAACTAACTTTTGCAGCCTAAAGTTTTATTTTGTCATTTTTCTTATCTTCGGCTTATATAGAGGAAGATGAAGAGATGCAGATTGCTTTTCAAGATATGATGTGAATCAACGACTTAAAGAACTAACTAAATAGTGCACAAGTGAATTCAATAAATGACTAATATTATTTTATAATAATTAAACAATAGAACATCGTACCTTTGCTTCAAAATTAGATTCTCAAGAGATTATTATGGCGAGTTTGATAACTATTCTATTTCCGATAATAATTTCTAATAAGAAATGATTTTTTATTTTATTTTGCTCCGGGAACAATTTCTAAGTATTTTAAGATACTTGGTAATTGTTCAAAATTTTTATTCCGAAATAAATTGCGTTTGACACTATCATCAAAATTTATATTCCAAACCATTTTCTTTTTAATTTTTAAATAATTTTATCATTTTTTTTCTATTTTTCTTTTCTTTCTCTTCTTCTTTAAACTTTGGCCATTGACCTCATCAAAGCGTCATCAGCCCTTGGCGAGGCCACGTCTCGTTAGTCGAGCCTCATCGACAACTAGTTGAGGCTCGGTTGAGCCTTAGCTGGGTGAGCGGCCTCGCCTAGCCGCTGGTGGGGCTTGAACTCACTAGCTCTAGGCTCGGTCTAGCCTCACCCGGCCAGGCAAGGCTTTTTGGTGGCCGGGAAGACCGGGGCAAGGCTCATCAGTGGCTAGGGAGGCCTAGGCGAGGCTCGCTTGACCATCGGTGAGATGAGCTTGGACCTCCCCCAGGCCCAGTGAGCTTTGGCAAGGTCATCGGTGAAGAAATCGTAGTTTCTGTTTATTGTATTTTGATCTCTCTTGTACAGACTATATATAAAGATATTACAAGAGTCCTAAATTAAGGATGATTGAGCATGCTTAAGGTAAGCAAAGAAATTACAGGAACAATATCAACAATATCTTAAATTAGATACAAGAGATAAGATTGCTGACTAGGAACGTTATCACCCTCCCGCAAGTGAAGCATTGTCAACAATGTGAAGCTTGGACCGTAAAATATGAACCTGTACTGATGACAGTCCTTTGGTGAAGATGTCTGCGATTTGATCACAGGTGTTGATGTAATGGATGTTAAGTAACTAGCGACCCACCAATTCACGAACATAGTGATAAATCTATTTCAATGTGTTTAGTGCGACTATGAAAAACTGGATTCCGAGTTAGAGCAATGACAGAGATATTGTCGCACCACAATACGGGAGTGCATGAGAGCGAGATTCGTAATTCTTAGAGAAGAGAGAGGAGCCATTGAATTTCAACAGTTATTTGAGCAAGACAACGATACTCGGCCTTTGTAGAAGAACGTCCAACAGTAGGTTGCTTTTTTGCACTCCAGGAAACAGGGTTGGTCCGAAAAATAAACAATAGCCACTAGTAAAGCGACGATCATCGGGATTGCCAGCCCGGTCAGTGTCACAATAGGCATATAAAGAAATAGGACCAGGTTGAATCTGCATGTCATAAGAGATTGTGCCTTTAAAATAGCAAAGAATACGCTTTACAGCACGCCAATGATGTTCTTTAGGTGCTTTGAGAATTTGACAAGCCTGATTAACAGCATAGCTAACGTCAGGACAACTGAGACTAACATATTGAAGTGCTCCAACAACACTCCTATATAGTGTAGGATCTGAGACAAGGTCACTGCTTGAATGACCGAGTTTATTCAAGGTAGTCGGGTTGGAAATAGGCTTGCAGTCCAGTATATTGGTGCGATATAAGAGATCATGAATATACTTTGCCTGATTAAGGAAGATATGGTGGGGCCTTCGTCGAACAAGCTGAATGCCCAAGAAATAAGTTAAAGGGCCTAAGTCCTTCATCTTGAATGAGTGATGAAGTTCCTCAACGATAGCAAACATAGCTTTGGAATCATTTCTTATTAAAATAATGTTGTCAATATATGATAATAGCTAGATAATGGTAGAGCCATGATTGTAAATGAAGAGGGACGGATCCGAGATAGTGGTTGAAAAACCAATGTCTTCGAGTCGAGCTGTGAATTTTTCAAACCAAGCGCAAGGTGCTTGCCGTAGACAATAGATGGATTTGTGCATTAAGCAAACAGAATGAGGAGCAATAGGATCAACATAGCCTAGTGGTTGAGCCATATATACAATTTCCTGGAGATCGCCGTGTAAAAATGCACATTCGACATCAAGTTGTTGAATCGTCCATCCATAAGTGATTGCCAATGTGAGAATGACCCGAATAGTAGTATGCTTTACAACGGGACTAAAAGTGTCCACAAAGTCAATGCCATGTTGTTGGTGAAATCCTTTTGCTACGAGGTGAGCTTTGTAGTGACTGATGGTGCCATTTGGGTTTTGTTTTATTTGATAAACCCATTTGCAGCCGATGGCGTTCATGGTTGGATTAAATGGCACAATGGACCGCGTGTGTTGTTCTTATAAGGAATTAAATTCCTCATCCATAACTTTTCGTCATTTAGGTAATTTGGAAGTTTAAGTGTAGCACGTCGGCTCCAAGGGAAGAGAAGAAGATAAAATGATAGGATAATGAGAAGTAAAGGTTTTTGGTTTGAAGATACCATGTTGAGAACATGTGATCATGGGATGAGTGCGGGTGGGAGGTGGTGGGGGAGGGGATGGTATGGTGGTAGGTGGTATAGAAGACGGTAAATGAGGAGATTAGGGTTCATCTATAGTTAGTGAAACAGGTAACATTGTTGGCGAGGCGAATGGTGGGCTCAACCAATGCGGTATCCGTGGGGGCGGAGGTTGATGGTAGCCAGATGGAGATAGGACCAAGTGAGGGTAAAGTGGTAGGAGATTTTGGAGAGTTAGAGTTTGTGATAAACGAGTAAACAGATTCATCAAATTTGACATGACGAGATATGTAAACTCGGTGACTTTACATGTCATAGCAACAATACCCTTTATGAAAGTTACTATAGCCTAAAAAAAAACACGAAGAAGAGTGGAAATCCAATTTATTAGAACAATAGGAACGGAGCCAGGGATAACAAAGGCATCCAAAGGCTCGTAAATAAGAATAATCAGGAATTTGTTGAAACAATTGTTGATATGGGGAAATTTGAGAAATAATAGGCATGCGGTTGATGAGATATACAGTTGTATTGAAGGCTTCAAACCAAAAGCGAGAGGGCATACCAGCTTGAGCTAGAAGGGTGAGACTAGTTTCAATCATGTGACAACGTTTTTGCTTAACAACACCATTTTGTTCAAGTGTATGTCGGCAGGAAAATTGATGATGAATGCCATGAGTATGAAAATAAGATTCAAGTGCATCACTATTCACCACTAGCATCGGAGCGAAAAAATTTAATTTGATGATTAAATTGATTTTCAACTTGCGGTTTGAAAGCCATAAAAATTTTGTAAAAATCAGATTTATGGCGCATAAGAAATATCCAGTTGTAACGAGAATAATCATAAAAAAATAGTACATAATAAGAGAATTTTGAAATAGAAGACGCTAGGACTAGTCTTCATACATCACAATGAATCGGTTCAAGTGGAAATCGAGTGCACGTGTGAGACAACAAAAGGGTAACTTACAACTTTTGCCTAATTGACATGTAGAACAGAGAGAGTTGTCACGCTTATTTGATATTTGAAGCTGTTTAAAAATAAGATTTTGAATAGTTGCAGAAGGGTGGCCAAGACGATGATGCCAGGTGGAGGAGTTGATGCAAGAAGAAAATGAAACTTGAGGTTTGAAGCAAGGTTTGGGGAACCGCATAGGATAAAGCCCATTCTCAATCCAACCGTGATGTAGAATTTGCTTCGTTAGCTTGTTCTTCACAAAAAATTGAGAATCATCAAATAGAAAATAGCAATTATTGTCTTTAGCAAAACAATTAACTGAAATTAAATCGGTAGATGTTAGAGGGCAACAAAGTATATTAGTTAAATGTATGGAAGAAACGGGATGTGAGAGAGAAGTGGAACCAATATGAGTAATAAACAAACCTTGGCCATTTCCAACCTGAACTTCATCAAAACCACTATAGGGAGCGGAGATGGAGAGATTACCCAGATCGGCTGTAATATGATGGCTGGCGCCAGCATCAGTATACCAAGTGTCATCATCAATAGGTGGTGCAATAGCCATGGCAGCAAGTTTTTCAAGAGGATTGTGACCGTGGTATGCATAGTTCATGTGATGATAGCAGTCAATGGCATTGTAGCCATGTTTGTTGCAGATTTGACAAATCAGCCGACCAGTATTCAATTGACGACCTTGAGGTCGAAATGATGGAGTAGGGAGAAGTCCGGCTTGATTGGAATGACCCCTGCTGCATCCCCTATAACCAGTGCCACCCCTATAGAGACAAGGTGTGAATGAGTGCTACCCAAGAGAAAGAGTTTGAGGTTGCCGGTTTGCAATGAAGGCAATAGTAGTTTTTGATAATAAATCATCAGTGATGCTCAGTTCTTCAAAGAGTAGGAGATTGTGTAAATTTTCAATAGTGATGGAAGTTTGATGAGCACGAACATGAATAGAGGATGCGAAGGAGCAGTAAGCAGCAGGCAATCCATCGAGAATGCAAATTAGGAGATCATCATCACTTACCGGAGATCCGCAAATTGCGAGTTTATCAGCTAAAGTTTTAAATTGTTGGAGATATTCTTGCATGGTGAGGTTGCCCTTCTTGAGGTGATGTAATTGTCTTTTCAGAGACATTACATGAGTAGGAGTGAGAGAGGCATAATGACGAGCGAGGACATCCCACAAGACTTTTGCAGATGTAGTGCCAACTACATATGGAAGTGCAGATTCATACAGAGTAGCGTTGATCCAGGAGAGTAGCATCTGATCTTTTTCGATCCATGTCTTGTAATTTTCGTCAGTTGAAGCAGGCGCTTGGGAGGTTCCATCAATGTAAGACATGAGATTGTGACCTTTGAGAATTGGTTCGAAAAGAGAACGCCAAAGAAGATGGTTCAAGCTGTTCAGTTTGATGGGTATCAAGTTGGATATGTTTGAGATAACGAGTGAGGGAGATGCGATAGATGAAGATGACTGGATGATGGATTAGAGCCTGTCGATATTTTCTTTGGGAAGAAGAAAGTTGATGAAGAATGAGAGGAGAAAGAGATTTGAGGATTGTAAGGTGGATTACGCCAAACGTAGCTATGATACCATGAAGAAATCGTAGTTTCTATTTATTATATTTTGATCTCTCTTGTACAGACTGTATATAAAGATATTACAAGAGCCATAAATTAAGGATGATTGAGGATGCTGAAGGCAAGCAGAGAAATTACAGGAACAATATCAACAATATTTTAAATTAGATACAAGAGATAAGACTGTTGACTAGGAACGTTATCAATCGGACCTCCTCCAATTGGTCATTGACGACCGACGGCGGCAATAGTAGTGGAAGAAGAAGATAGAAGGAAGAAGAACAAGCAGAAAATAAGAGAAAAGAGAAAAAATTGATTGACTCGATTATGGAATTATTCCCGAGAACAAATAAATCAACTTTTTTTTTTTTTAACTTTTTGATTCACAAATTTGTTCCAAAACAAAAATTTTACCAAATGGATTTTTATTCTAAATATACTTCCGAGAATGAAAGAATATAAATTTTTAGTGTTTGGCAAGTTGCCAAATGCATCTTTAGTAGCCTTGATGTCACGATGTATGATTTTGAAATTACCTAAGAAGTGAACCTAATAAAGATAAACCACAGAACTTATTATAGTAATAAATTCATGGGGTTTTTTTCAATATTTTAAAAAATCAGGTTATTTTTATCCTACAAGTAAACGTGCCTCTTTGGAACTGTGGCTGTATATGGTACTTCGTTCTTGTTCTCGCCGGTTCCGTCACGAACCAAGGTGCATTAATGGATATTCTGACGGACCATTTTAACCCAACCCTATCCACAGTTCATATGTGGTTCTCCTCTGAAGGCCATGTCCAATATGTGGCAGTACCCTCATAAGATAGATGTGTTTCTTTTCGTACTTTTTCTACAAGTCCTTCTTGGGCAGAAAATCAGACTTATAAATGGCGCTTAAGTAAGTAATTTGTGCATTATCAATACCTCATATCACTTGATCATGAATCCTATATGCATGTGGTATGAAAGTCAATTATTAATCAAATTTCAGGTGGCGTTTTTAATCCGGCTTTTGAATGTGCCTCAACATACATGATAATTTTAAGCTCTACTAGACATACTTTACCTCTAATGTCAAGTACTAATTTTGGGAAGCGATTTGTGTTTGTTACGTGAGCTGAGAACGCATCCAATCCCATGTTAAAGGTCAGTAATTTGGGCATGACTTCTTGAGATATTGTTTCATTCATCCATCCAACAATGGCAACTGCTTTCCAATCCACAGCCCCATGGAACCTCAGAATAGCGTGTGGTACATGGAGCAGAGGCAGATAAGGCAGTTGAGTAACAGACAATGGAAACAATATCTGAATGTCTTTCTGCAAAAAGGGTAGGCCATGCATATTCTAAAGGACCCTGTAGGACCAAGCCACCGCCAGATTTTGGATAACTCTCTCTCTCTCTCTCTCTCTCTCTCACCTCAATTTGTGGCAATCTGCTTCCCATTTATCGTAGTTGATAACATTTTTCACATGGCCACGTTTTCTTCTTCAAGAAAATTTTCTCGACCCTTCAAGATTTTGTCATCTGTCTTCAAAGCCAAATTGAAAACTTATCCATATGCCCCATTTTATTTTCCTCTTCCGTGGGCTGAAAATTTGTGTTTTGGTGCCCTCAATTCGGCGTGATTATTATAAAATTTCCCTCATGAAAACGAGCGGAAATGTTCGGATCGGTCCGACAACGAAAATCGGGGTGCAACAGATCGTGCTAATCACTTATTAGTCAAGATACCACAGGAAGTCGAAATATTCTTGGACATGAAAAGGTTAGACATTGGCTTACGTTAATGTCAGGATGGTGACAAGTTCAATATCAAGGAATGTCCTCCCGCCTGGCTGGGACGATAAGGCTATCCTAATTCAGTCCACCATTTCAGGCCGATTTTTTTAGGGATTTCGAAGCGAAAGCCTCGAGGAACGTCGCTTTTAGGAAGAGAGCGCCGCGTCATCCTCGGCGACAAAGGCGCATGTCACACAGCAGCATCTAAAAGGGTCACGGGGGGATGTCGGGTTTTCCTCGAGAACTCACGACGGCTGGCTTAGGTCTCGATCGCACTTTTGTTACCTTCTCTCGAACAATGAATATTGAAATGACCAAAATGAAGTACTAAGAAACCAATTAGATGGGTCCTCTTTGCTTGACTGGAGGCCCAACAGGAGCCCACCAGACAATAATTCATCCAGCAATTCTGCCTGTCCACATGGCCCAACGATACGGATTGTCCAGTGGCCCGATTAAATCACTCATTCCAGCTCTATTTTGGCCACCTTATTACACTTGATTTGGACTAATTCGGTTCACAATCTTGTTTTAGCATTCATTCAATCCGACGCTACTAAGTGATTAATTCCCAAATTTTTCCTTGGTTACCTCGTCAAGGAATTAGCGGCAATCCATGGTAAATCAATCGATTCTTTTCTTCTTCTTTTTTTAAATTTTTCTGCCGTCGAAGGATAAGACTTCAATTAAGCCCCTAGCAGAAGCATGGAATAACAACGGCTGTTGATGTGAATAGACCAGATGAATGATCCCATGCATTTCCCAAACGAGTTGCTTTCTCTTGAAGTGACAAATTCAAGATAAGAGAGGATTGAATGAAAGCTTATCCCTTTTCTTTGAAATGATGCATGATAATATATTATTAAAAAAAAAAAAAGAACAAAAGAGGATTATGAGTTATGCAGCATGGAAATGGTGACGTGGAGGTGGTGCACGCATGTCATCCTCACCCTCTAAATTGCATGTATGTTAACAACAGGTTGGCTGGGTTCATTTGCTAACAAGCATTTAGTGAAAAATCTCTTTGCCTTCTGACTTAATTTTCAGGTAGCGCGATCTAAATAGTACAAAAGCCGGGTTTTGTTCGGTTTATTTTGGGTGTGCAGCCTCTCATTCGTCAAATTTCACACGTCATTCCTCATTTGATTGACATGTGAGAGGGATATTAAAATACCTCGCATCATCCAATTACATGGTTATATACTTGTCATATACACGTTATCTCTCTCTATTTATTAGTTTAAATACTTATAAGAAGGATTTGGATTTGCTCCTCTACTCTAGTTTGCTCAATACTATTCTATTGTCTCCGGCACTAAATTTCGATTCCTTTTGATTCTTTCTAACTTGATCGGCTTTCCTCCTAAAAAAACAAAAGAAAAGGAAATTTCACAAAAAAAGCAGAGTAAACGAAAGGCATAGAAAAGGAATGAAGGAGAAATGGACTTCACGTGTGTCACAAGGAAAGCCATGTTTCTCGCCTCCTTTCTTGTGGAGTAAAGTGTACTTGTGGAGTAGAGTGTACAAAATGAAAATGACCAACTTTGGGGCCGCAATTCCCTTTTCACTCGATTGGGTCCAGGCCAATAACATCAGACTCAGACACGATCGATTTATATCGATAAGAACACCAAAACACACATAGAAAATTTGAACATGATAAGGCACAATAACATACCGCTATAATTATGTTGCAAGCCAATTGCTTATTTTGTTAAATAATATTATGACGTTTTAAAATTAATGCGAATTGAAATCATGATAATGATACATCAACGTGAATTTCTAGCGGTTTCAAGTCCCTGTCTAATAATTAATGTTCGGTTCTTATACTTGAAGAAAAGGGTGGGGAAAAGGTGAAAGTTGCATTTTCTTGGGGATTTTTCCAATAATAGATTGAGCTGCACATTTGTTGATTCAGAAGATGGTCCAAAGTGAGTGATGGAGACGTTTACCAAAGCGCAAGCGCCGTTTAGAATAGAACATGGAGGTTGGCTCTCATTTGAGCCCACAAAAGATGTTGGCAGTGGGAGGGGAATGCATTTAAGTCAAGTGAGACATATAGTTTTGGCCTACATAGGTAGAGGGTGGTGGTTGAGCTAATTTTGTCCATTGTCAAATTGAATTATTCCCCTTATAAATGCATCATAGCCAGACTAATAATTAACAAGCAAAGTTCAAATTATGATTAGTCGGTAATTGCCCAAAATCAAAGAAAGACATAATTTTGTATGTTCTCGAGCCATAATGATAAAAAAAAAAAAGAGTGAAAAACAAGCTATGCTTGTTTATATGTATACTCATTTTTTGTTTTCGTTGGTAAACACTATAGTCGGATATTGGTTATAATGAAACGGTGAATCAAACTCAAGCCAAAAACCCACGAAAAAGATCGTCTGAATCCAAGCCAGCCAATTCACTGGACAGGTACATAAATTATCCAATCCATTTCGTTGTAGAAATGCAAAGAAAATGCATATTTTTGCGAGCTGTTTTATGTGTATCGTTTTTTCTTTTCTTTTATTTCTCCTTTTCTTTTTAAATTCATCATTCATTCGCGAGAATGGTTTTAGAAAATGATTTCTCCTATGTCGTTTCCTAGAGGATGTTGAAATAGTTTATTATTACAAAAGAGATATCTCTTTATTAAAATAATACATGACTCTTAGTTAAGAGAAGATGTGACTTTTAGTTATAAAAAGAGACGACTCTTTGTCCTAAAAGGAGGTTATTGGTGGTTATGAGAGGAAGTTATTCTTAAAATGAAGAGCGGTGATGGTTGGGAATAAAATACCTATTCCCAAGAGATGTGTTGATTGGTTGTTTGTGAATAGAGATTAATTTATATATTATTTATAATAACTACAACTGTCCATAAATGCTATAGCTTCAAAAATGCATTTTCTTCTCTTTTCATACATGCAATTTTAACACATTTAAGATAAAATTTCAAAAGAGAAATTGAGTAATTATTAAATTCATTTCTCTGTGACTTTGGTATATATCTTGGAGTATATTTATTCTAAACTCGACAGCGATAGTAGTGGGAGCAAATTATACGTCAAGGACAATGATCATCACCACATATCAAAGTATCAAGAATCTATTACTATTTTTCCATTTTCATCAATAGTCAAATTTCCCCACCAGGGAGATAAAAATACAAAGTATTTTCATGTAGCAACAATCCAAACGAGACGAAGAAATAGAATTAATATGCTGAAAAATTTCCCCACCAGAGGATGGATGTTAAGGATGCTTGAAAGTTCATGAATGTAGGTAAGGACATGCATGATAACTATTCTATTTATGTTTCGTAACTATTTTTTTGTTCTAAATTTGTTTCTGCCAATTTTATTTTTCTATTTTCGGAACAAATTTTTAGCCAAGAAATATATTTGGAATAGAAATGAAAAATAAAAATTATTCTCATTCGCTATTCGTTGCCATCAATCACTACCACCTCTCGTTGGCCACCATTACCACCGATTGCCACCCATTGCTATTGCTGGTCACGATCCCTCGCCGGTGGCCACCACCCCACCATCGGTTGTTGGTCGCCATCCATTGCCTGCCCCTCATGTCCATTGCCACATGCCATTGTTGGGGAGGGAGAAATTTTATGTCATTATCAAACGCATATTTTTGTTCGGAAACTTATCCAAAAATAGGAAAAGTCGTAATAATGGTTATCATTTGCATAGCTCTGTCAACATGCATCAGGTAAAGCTCGCCCATGGAGTGGTGGGCAAAGCCTCAAGATTACTATGAGTGACAAATGTTGTGAATCAAGCACAAACACCGTTGCCCTCAAATCGATAGCTTATTCGCTCGGCCAATCCATGTTTGGAACTTACCTACTTGGGCTAGTGTGTTGAGAGACCTGTTTAATCTTCTCTTTTTCCTCAATTGGGTTATGTGCACCTTGTCAATTTGTCATAATGAATAATCTAACAAGTGCTATGCATAATACCTTTCATGACACCGAAAGCTTTCTTGATTCTCCTGCTACGCAATCTCGACTCAAACTCAAAGTGCATGGCTTCACGCATAGCTAAAGAATCAAGCAATTAGAGTACTCAAAGACACCTCAACCACCATTCCCTAATTAAAATTAAAAAGCAATGAAGAATCAATGCAAGAAAACAGGGAATCTCAGTTGAAGACAAAACTTTGACGTCTGAACAATCGGGGTCATCTTTTGATTAACTTAATCAGCTCAACTCATCTTTTTAATTAGAGACCGCAAGTCAAAGACAGAGATATGGATCAGAGGTGGCAAGCATCGTGATAAGTACGGCCTTCCACAGTCGTGTGCAATTTGGCTGCCTATGTGATCTTGCGAGCTTGAAAAGGTCTAGACCCGAATGATATTACTAAGAATATGTAGGTGGCATGAGAAAATCAAACGATAAACTAATTACCCGCTGCATTTGGATGATCTAGTCTGATCGCATTCATAAAAGCAATACATTCGAATTAGGAAACGGGGGTTCTACTAAAACCTTAAAGCTTGTCAAAGTGGACGTTACCACATCATCCTAGAGGTTTAGAGCAATGCATTTAGCTTAGCAAGACGAGCTAATATAATTTCATGAAACATTGGGCAAGCAAACACTTTAAGATATGGATTCCGTTTTTTCTCGTGTGTACATATACACGCATAATATCAATGAGAATCAAATGTGGTCCCAATGATATGAATTCTTTATCACATGATAATTCAAGTGGATCCCTATCTGACCCACACAAATGCATACATACACACAACTTTTGGTCCTCTTGAATTTATTAGAACTTTGCACTTTCCCCTTCCTCTCCTCTCCCTCCCGAAAGTGCAAAAGAGCAACGTCAGGCTTGAGCCAAATCGCCGCTGTTCCCATGGATCATAAGAAATTGTAGGCCCCCTGTATCCATTCAATGAGATATATCAAAAGATGTGGACTTCACTTGGCCAAGCACAAAACAAAAGGAGTGTTTATGTGGCAATCTGATCCACTACATGAATGATAGATGGTTCACTCAATCCTCTTTGGCTCCTACTCCACATCATGCAGAGACTTCTCTAGAAACTGTTCCAATGGATCATGTCCAGTCCCTGTTGTCCCATGGGGGCCTGCTTGCTGACATGTGACGCCCTGTCTCGCCACCTCAGCATGGACCGTTCCATTGGCCGACGTGTCGGCCTAATCCTCTCCTACGTCAGATGTCCATCCTCAATTCACACACCACCCTAAGAGAATTTGTAAGAATCGATCTCCTGGTCTATGTTAAATGCCATTGTGCATTTCCTTAGTTTTTGTAGGTGGGACTATAGCTCCATGGATTAAACCAATGCCTTATCTACTTTCGCGTCATCATAGCTTCCCAAAGGCCAACGTGCCGCTACAAGTGGGGTCAACGGGTCAAAAGTGTCCATGCATTTTGAAGATATCATTGCGTTTAGTAAATGAGAACGATTTGAACAATCTCATTACAGTTCAATAAGATATCATGTGGGCGGCAGTGTCCTTTAGCGATCTATTTTGAATTGCATTAATAAAATGAGATTAAGCATAGAGATGACATGTTGAGTTCTTTGCAGACCTTAAAGAGCATGATTTACATTGAGATTCACATCAAATTGCAGTTTTCTTTAGAAAAAGCGCGTCGGACCGTGAGAAATAAATCGGAGCAAGATTCTCAAGCACCTCAAAGATATGATGGTTGATGAATTCCACACGCTGAGGCATCAAGTGTTCGTACTTCGTATAGTTAATTTAGGGTATGGTTTTTTTTGGTTAAAAAATGAAACATAAGGTGAACTAGTGTGCATTTGATCCTCGATTGAATGATGGAGTAAGCTAGTTGGCCTCCTACTCGATGAGCCCACAATTGAGAGAAGACAGTTGGGTCCACGCGTAGTTGAAAATTTCAATCCACATGAGCTGTATACTCTATGAGGCAGCAGATCGTGACCCTTACAGCTAATTTCTTAGCCCTCCTAATCCCCAATTTATTATAACACCAATATTGCCAAAAAAAGAAAAAGAAAAAGAATTAGCTCAATCAAAGAAACTTGATATCGAGCCCTTCAATATGAGGACCCCATCTTCTTCTTCTTTTGTCCCCTCTCTTCTCTTTCAAATTTCCTTCTTGTTTCTCAATCTCATATGATACTCCTTGTTGTTTAGGAAACTTTTAATTCAATTCTAGAATAACGGACTGGACTAGACCCACTCTAAACTTTCACTCTAGTCCCACAAGTCTAGAAATTAGACCAAAATCAAGAAAAGAAATTGTGTATAACCCAAATGATGATGCTGGTCAATGGAGTTTCTTTTTGTAATTTGATATTTTCAAACATCATTCGTCTCACTGTATATTTTGAAAAAAGGATGTGATTTCCTCTAAGGTCGTGACATGTTCCAAAAAATAAAGATGAGCAATCAAGATATATATAAATCACCATGAACAATTTCAAACTTGAATTATCTTGATATAGTGCGAAGTAAAATATACAAATTTCGGTGCAAATAAAAGATATAAAGAGACAAAAAAGATGAATAGTTTCATAGAGAGCTAGGGTTTTCAGTTGAATGACACGCACGTCCTTTTGCACGAGAGGGGGGCCTCATATATATTCGAAAGAACACGTGTACCGGGGGGAACTACCTAACAAGCTTCACAATTCCTAATCCTTGAAATCTTGCATTAGAAGGTGAGGGAGGTTGGTGTTTCCAATCATGCATGGGCGTGTCAAGTGCATGCAATCTTTCTTGCCATTGCTTGGTTAATGAGACTTCTAACAAGAGCACTAACCAACCAAATCCCACTAAAAAGTCAAGAATGGTTCTCTTTTTGCCCTTTCCCCTTTTCTTTCTCTTGCTCCTCCCGCCAAGTAATCCCTCCTCCATTCCCATTTTCTGAAAGTTGAAGCTTCTCATTCTCTTTCTCTTTCATGGCATCAATCTTACAGGTGTAGATAGAAGAAAGAGTCCAGCAGTTGTAATTAATCAGTCAAGGGAGATGGATCCCTAATTGTAACCCGTCGTTTTTGTGGCATCGTGACACATGAAAACTGAAAATTTTTATCAAATAACAGTTGGGATTTATTCTCATTTGATCAATTGACTGTTAATTTTTCAAAAAATGAATATTCATTGGACTATGAAAACTCCTTAATTCATTATAAAGGATGTTAGCATAATTCTTCATTGTTGGGCGTCAACCCACATTGCTCGCACTTGGGTTGTTGTCCTAGTACCTACGTTTCTTGTGACTTCAAATTAGCAAGACACATTTTAAAATTGTTCAAACACGGGAATCAAAGATTAGAATGGGACAATCTCATATTGGCAATGGCCCAGATGCCTATAGTCTTGTTAGATCTAGGGGTGTAGGGGAGGATGCTGGGTGCCCAAATTTGTATACGATCCCACAGCTCGCATTGGTAAATAAGAAGTTACGCACAAGCACCAACCAACGGGGACATGTTTTAAAGCTGTGCGAGTGCCAATAAGGTACGGCGAAAGAGGATAATTCCATGCTATGGCGCAATGCTAGGTCAAGCTGCCTACACTTGCTAATGTCAAACTGTCCAATTAAGGTATCGATCAATGTATGGATCGAGGATGTTGGGAGCCAATTATGTCTCTAATTACACATCGCCTGCGCTAGGATGATGCTTCTAGTATATGTAGTGAACATAAATGAATGTATTAGAATAGACTTTACCTTCCCATTCTTTTCTCCAACTACATGTCCCTTTCCCTCTCTCAATCAGAAACTGTCCTAATTCTAGTTTGATGGTGAGTGTCATTAATTCATTGCACGAGAGAAAAGGTTGAAAGGGAAGCATTTTTGCTCGATCAACTGAACTTCCATTGTCATCCTTCGTTTTCGGTTAAGGAACGATCATACGGATTCAATCCTCTCCTTTGCACATCATTGATCAATGAGTAGCAGAATTTGGTGCGACCTGTACCAACCTGTGGCCCTTAATAATCCCCTAGCACTTCATGGTTTTTATAGGCTATACTTAAAAAAGGGTGGAAGACAATCATGTTAAGTTAACGAACCCAAGCAACTTAGAGCGACTATAGTTTTGGAACTACCCATTGATTAGATTAATTTCAATGCACATTTACCACGTACTCCGCAAAGTTTGCACCCATATCACTCCGCAATTCACGTGCCTCATAAGAAATCGGTGCCCAAAATATAAATCACTTGTCGCATCGGCTATTTTTGTCTCCGAGCAGCATTTTTTTTACCGAATGACATATGCAAATCAGAATACCTTCGAAAGCAGATATTGCCGTGACTGGAGTGTAGCGATTCGAATCTTTCGGATGGAAAATAATTTAGTTTATCCGGGGCTATTAGCTAAAGCGGCGTCGTTTTAGGAGAACCTAATTTTGACCCGTGAGGGGGGACGGACGTATCTACCAAAAACGTTTAAAATCGCCAAAATCATGTCCAAACAAAAGGACTAGTAAAATCACAAGATCGACCGACCCCCACATAAGCCCACGCGCTTTCGGTCGCGCGTGTACGCCACCGGCGAAAAGCCGAAGGACCAGCGACGTCGGCCGTGTGGCCACGCTCTTTGGTGCGCGCGTGGTTGTGGGAGCTCGTAAGACCAACATTAGCAAGCGGACAAAACAGCGGGAGCCGTACGATTGCCATATTGGGACTAAATAGATGATCTCTGTAAGACGGAAACAATGGGGAATTTTTCTTGGGTTTCTAATTAATTTAAACTTTAATATATCAGCTTGTAACTCAAAACCATGTCGTTTTTAACTGGCAAGCCCGTGAAATTGTTGCGCCAATCACATGAAATTGTCCGTGGAAAGAAGAAATAAGTTTTGTAGAAAATGAACAATTGAATTTAAAATTCCATTTCACATACTCTTCACTTGAAGAAAAATTATACATAGACTCATTCGAGTTGCTTACAAGAGTGGCTCATTATTTTTATTTTTTTCAATTTTAGTAGGTCTTTGAAAAGGGGATGAGCGTGCAACGATAATAAGTAACTGTCTTTCTATTCTCGATTCAAGTATGAAGGCATCGGAATGAAGATGGGGAATTAGAAGAGTCGGTTTGCGTGTGCTCATGGGCAAAAAAGAGAAAACCTTCGCCTCTTTCCATAAATTAAAATGGAAACGGGGAAATATCTTTTTTTTAATCTAATTTGGGATTATTCGTTTCCATTTCTTGAATTTATTTAATGGAAAAAGGGGAGTAAAACATTTTTGCGTGGTCGGGGGTGTTCTTGACCTCATGATCTTTTTGTACCTTTCAAATGCTAAACACATCAAACAGTAGAATTTTTACTGACATCTGCAGGAAAAGTTAAAGCTCAGAACTTTTTCCATATTTTCAGAAAATACAAAAAAATATATATATATACATATATAATTTTTTTTTTACCTAGAGAACCCCGCACACACGGCCGGCAATATATATATTTTTCGTTTGACCAGAAAATGAATATTTGCAGTTCCCGCGTGCAATTAGTACATCATTCAATTAAAACCTCTTTCGGCCATTATGGCTCCTTAACCACCACCTGCCAATGCTGCCATTTCCTCTTCTTGGAGATGGAAAATCGGCCCGGCAGTCTTGAATTTTCTCGAATTTATTGGAGGAAAGAAGTTCACTTTTGTTGTTGGATGAAGAAGCTCTAAAATGTCAGTGGGAGCCAGAGCATCGAGGGTGGGACCGCAAGTCCTAAGGGCTGGTCCCGCCTTCGTTTTCAAACCCGCCGTGCTCCGGTGTTTATAAGCAGCAGCGAGCTTCCATTTTTTCAGCAAGCATCAGCACTAGTCTAATCCACAGTCAGTGGTCTCTGCAATCACTGTGAAGTGTGAACGTCGTTCTTGTTTTTTTCTTTTCCCTCTTCCATGCCCGTTCTCACATTTTCAAATTTCTTTTTTCCTTATTGACAAGAAAACAAAAGAGAGAGAGAGAGAGAGGGGGCGGCTAGGGAACAAGAATTTCACGAGCACCTCTTTTTCTTGGCCTTGCCCGTCTCTTGCTCGTGCTGCCTTCTCTGATCAGGAATAGAATAAAGTGGGCGCAAGCAAGAAATAAGAAGAAACGCGCTTTTTTGGGGACGAGGGTCCTTCTTCCTTCTTTTTGATCCATTCGTGGCATGGGTCTGAGGGCGGTGGATGTAGTAATGTGGAATGTGGTTGTGGTGGTACTGGCTTCATGGGTTTTCTGTACTTCTGTGAGAGCCTCCGTGTCTTATGATGCTAAGGCCATTACGATTAATGGGCAGAGAAGGATCCTCATTTCTGGGTCCATTCACTACCCCAGAAGCACTCCTGAGGTAGCTCCTTTCTTTTTTTTTTTTTTTTTTTTCTCCTTTTATTCCTTATTTTTTGGTTGAATGTGTCTCCATTTTCGGCTGAATGATCTTTCCGCCCCCCCACTTTTATCTATCATGCTGGAAATGGGCCTCTCTATATTGCGCTTTTTATCACTACAGCATCTCTTTTCTTATCTTAGCAAAAAGCTGCTTTATTTTGAAAATTAAAAAAAAAAGGCTCTTTTTTTGCTGGTCAGCTTAAGAATTTGTTTCTGGAAAATTTATGGCCTTCAACTTTGCTTGGTTGCAGATGTGGCCAGATCTCATTCGGAAGGCAAAAGAAGGAGGTTTGGATGTCATTCAGACTTATGTTTTCTGGAATGGCCATGAGCCTTCACCTGGCAAAGTAACAGAACTAGTCCATTATTTTTCTTTTCATATTTAGGCTAATTATAAAAGTAAAAAAAGGTTTAATTTTGATTAATTATTTTGCTTCAGTACAACTTTGAGGGAAACTATGATCTCGTGAAATTTGTCAAGCTCGCGCAACAAGCAGGCCTCTACGTCCATCTCAGAGTCGGGCCTTATGTCTGCGCTGAGTGGAATTTCGGGTAATGTAGATGATTTATCCTAGTCCTAGAAATAGAAGAAAGTTTCTATTTTCATGTGAGGTTTTTATCAAGTCTTTTCTAAACTTGTTTCTGCTTCCAGTGGGTTCCCTGTTTGGCTGAAATACGTCCGTGGTATTAGTTTCAGAACAGATAATGGACCATTCAAGGTTAGACATTTTTTATTATCTTCATATTTATTCCTCTTAAAAACGAATTTGTTATATTTACTGAATTTTTTCTCGCCATCTTGAAGTATTACATGCAAAAGTTCACAACAAAGATTGTCAACATGATGAAAGCAGAACGGCTGTTTGAGTCGCAGGGTGGACCGATAATCTTGTCCCAGGTTCATGATTCACTGTTCCAATGACATTGCTTGTCAATCATTGGATGAAAAAATTTACTGAGATATCTCTTTTGGGCGGTGTCTGATTGTTTTTGTCTGTGATTCAGATTGAGAATGAATATGGACCCATGGAGTACGAAATTGGTGCACCGGGTCGAGCTTACACCAAATGGGCAGCCGAAATGGCAGTGGGTCTAGGCACTGGTGTCCCGTGGGTCATGTGCAAGCAAGATGATGCCCCTGATCCTATTGTGAGCACCCTCTTGAAGTTCTCGGTTCTGGAACCGTGAATGTTTCTGATCTTATTGTTGAGATGGATGTTTCTCATGACACAATCCCTCATCGTTTGGTGGGGTTGCAACAACTCAGAGTGTTCTCTCCAGACAACTCATGGCTGCTTTAATCATTAGTTGACATTGCACATGGCTCACTCTTACACTTTCTAAAATCAGATATCTTGCACTGTACAGTTTTAACTTCCTTTATCCTATTGTCTTCTTGTAACGTTAGTGGGACCCATGTCACTGTTAAGTTTTCCTAATAGTTCAAATTTCAGCTTCAGTAATGTCGGTAACAAGTAAATACTTATTTTACCTGATTAGAAACATAAAAGAAATGATCCCAGTAATATTCGATTGGCTCAAAGCACACTTATAATTTGTGCTTTCCAGAGATGGTCCATTGGAGGATCGATTTCTGTTGTTTCAGTTACTGTCATGTCAATTTGGGTAACGCTTGCATCTCATCGTTTTGCAATAGATCAATACTTGCAATGGCTTCTACTGCGACTATTTCTCTCCCAACAAGGCTTATAAGCCCAAGATGTGGACAGAAGCGTGGACAGGCTGGTAAATTCTTACATCCTTTCTTGAAGTTCAATGCTGTGCAAGTCTTACCAGTCATGGTGTTTCCTTTTTCTGATTCCTCTGTTTTCCTTTCATGCAGGTACACTGAGTTTGGAGGTCCAGTTCCTAACCGTCCAGTTGAAGATCTGGCCTTCGCAGTTGCAAGATTCATAAAGAAGGGTGGAGCGTTCATCAACTACTATATGGTACTACGACAGTTTCTTCAAATTCATAAATGTAGTTAGTTTTGTTTGAACTGCACTGAGGCTCTCTTTGCAATATCAGTACCATGGAGGAACAAATTTTGGCCGAACTGCTGGTGGTCCATTCATTGCTACTAGCTATGACTATGATGCTCCCCTCGATGAATACGGTATGTGGTTTCTGTTGTATGAGTAGTATTGAATAACCACTATTATTAGGTTCTCTGAGGGTGATCCTCTGTACTAAATAAATACGGTAAGCGGTTTCTTGTTATTATTAGAAGTTTCCTGCCTCAAGTTCCCATCTTTGTTGAAAAAAGTTTAAATGGATGGCCTAGTCAAAATGGCATGTCTTCGAGTAATAAGTACTGTTGTTATGTGTTAAGATAGATGGTGACTCTTTGATGGAATTGTGGTTATGACCTTCTTGGCGTAATAGGTTCGTGTTGTCACTCTACTGACACTTCATACGTGAAAGCTTTGTTCTGGAAATTGACCGTCGCTTCCTTTGGCCTTGTGCTCTCGAAAGTCTGTAGATTTTTGCACTACTTTGTTGAATTAACATTGCTTTCCTCTGCATAAAATGTTGTCCTTACTTGGATAAAACCTCTTATCGAATAGACCATTGCGCAGGTCCACCCTGAATAATAACGTACATTTTTTATGATAGAAAAGAATGAAATTACCTTTGGCAATTAACCTATCAATCCGTCTATGTACTTTTGTACCAGAACTTGCCCATAAAAGAAGGAAAATGACAGCTTGCAATGTGATATACCAGGCCATCTTCATTTCATTTATTTTGCTGAAGATTTACAAATGACAGAACAAGATTGATAACATCATTGAATTTATAAGTTTAGGTGACTGAGAGGATCTCTTCCATCTTCTCTTTTCAGGATTATTGAGGCAACCCAAATGGGGCCATCTAAAAGATTTGCACAGAGCGATAAAGCTTTGTGAACCAGCTTTAGTATCTGGTAATCCGACTGTGACAAAACTTGGGAACTATGAAGAGGTTAGCTTCAATTTTGACCTATCTCTGATTGGATTGAATTTGAGCTAATGAGTTCATGGCCCTCTTTACTTAAATGCAGGCCCATGTATTCAGATCAAAGTCCGGGGCGTGTGCTGCATTCCTTTCAAATTATCATTCAAATGCTTTTGCAAAAGTTTCTTGGGGGAATATGCACTATAACCTTCCTCCTTGGTCCATCAGCATATTACCTGACTGCAAGAACACTGTATATAACACTGCTAGGGTGAGTTACAGGACCACTTTTATTTTTATTTTTGACACTGTAGATTTCAGGGTGATTGTCATATTTACATCCTCAAGACATGGTAAGCCATGACCAGGAAAGGTTAAAAGAAAGACAGAATGAAAGAAGGCATGTGGACAGAGTATCCATAGCTCTAAAACAATTGCTTTGATCCAGTCTTCTATATTTCTGTCCATATCATTGCATAATTAGCACGTGGTGGAGTTGCACTTTATCCTATGTTTCTGTCTTCAGCTATAGACTATAGTCACTGGTATGAGAACCAAAGTTCTTGTAAAAAGAGTATCTTGCAATGGCAAAACTGAATACATGTCGAAATTGCTATGCAGGTTGGTGCTCAGAGTGCACGGATGAAGATGAGTCCTGTTCCCATTCATGGAGGCTTCTCTTGGCAGGCATACAATGAAGAACCCGCTGGATACGAAGACAATTCGTTTACAAGGGCCGGGTTGTTAGAGCAGATAAATACTACAAGAGATGTCTCTGATTATCTGTGGTACATCACAGAGTAAGTGAGGAATAACCAACACTACTTAACTTTTAAAGGGAAGAAAAGGAACAACGACTTTGTGCTAAGATCACTTCACATTGAAGCAATTCTCCATCTTAAAAATTTTTGTCTTCTGTTTTCGTCTCTTTGCAGTGTATACATTAATTCCAAGGAAGGGTTCTTAAGAAGCGGAAAATATCCAACTCTTACTGTCCAATCAGCTGGTCATGCCTTGCATGTTTTTGTCAATGGCCAAGCCTCAGGTGCGGAGCACTTCTTACCTTTACTGTATTTCTGCCGCATCTATCATTTAGTTGTATCACTCTCGTGCCCTGTTTAAAAGCTTTTTGTGGAAAGGAAATCTTAAAAAGCTCCTCATGAACAGCCATGCAATTTCAACATGAAAAGTTCCAAACTTAAACAGTAGCACACTGCCAGCAGAGCAGGCTCCTCATCCTTGTGTTTGTAATGTCAACTAAATTGGGAAAAGGTCTGAGTAAGAAGTCGAATGCCAAAATGAAAACTAAAATCAGACAACATATTGCCCTTCATCAATGCATGCAGTCTTTTTAATGTATGTGCGCATAGGTAGTATAGTCAGATGGTAGTTTCTGTCTTCTGACTTTAGACTTCATTTTCATGCAGGAACTGCATATGGAAGTCTGGAATTTCCAAAACTTACTTTCAACCAAGGTGTCAAGCTGAGAGCTGGTACAAATAGAATTGCATTGTTAAGTATTGCCGTTGGGCTACCGGTGGGCATTCTTCATCCTTTCTTGCGTCTACATCAACCTCAATATGTTTTTAACTTGTGGACTTAATTTATTATGTCTCTTTTTTTTTTATTGTCACCAGAATGTTGGTCCACATTTTGAGAGATGGAATGCGGGTGTCCTTGGTCCTGTAACATTGTACGGTCTCGATGAAGGGAAGAGGGACTTGTCATGGCAGAAATGGTCTTATAAGGTTTGTCTCTGACATCCCTCCATGTCTTCTTTTGTCGTTTTGAAATGCTCAGAGTTGTCTAAATGTACCTTTTTTTCTGGTATAGGTCGGTCTTAAAGGAGAAGCCTTGAGCCTTCATTCTCTCACAGGGAGTTCCTCGGTTGAGTGGGCTGAGGGATCTTTAGTGGCTCGGAAGCAGCCACTGACATGGTTCAAAGTAAGTATCTTGACATAAAGCCAGTACCAAACCATCGATGCCTTTTGTATCAGAGCAGTGAATTCTGCAGAACCTCTGAATGTCGTTCATTCTGATAAAACAGCTATAAACTTAAACGTTAATTAACCTATTAACATCCTCAAATCATGTTCCAGACTACTTTCAGTGCTCCTGCCGGTAATGCTCCACTGGCTCTGGATATGAATAGCATGGGCAAAGGTCAAATTTGGATTAATGGACAGAGCATTGGGCGGTACTGGCCTGCTTATAAAGCATCTGGTACTTGTGGCGGTTGTAATTATGCCGGGACCTACGGCGAGAAGAAATGTCTAAGCAATTGTGGTGAAGCTTCACAGAGATGGTGAGAGGAATGCTATAACTCATTTCAATCTCTTTCTATAAGCAGCCTCAACCAAAAATCTCAACTGACTTGTGATTAAAAATTTCAGGTATCATGTTCCTCGTTCATGGCTTAATCCAACGGGGAACTTGTTAGTTGTTTTTGAAGAATGGGGTGGGGACCCGAATGGGATTTCCTTGGTTAGGAGAGACGTTGATAGCGTGTGTGCTGATATTTACGAGTGGCAGCCAACTCTCATGAATTATCAAATGCAAGCATCTGGGAAAGTCAGCAAGCCGCTGAGGCCTAAAGCCCATCTATCATGCTCACCGGGACAGAAAATCTCATCCATCAAGTTTGCCAGCTTTGGAACACCAGAAGGCATTTGTGGAAGCTTCCGCGAGGGAAGTTGCCACGCCTTCCACTCATATGATGTCTTCCAAAAGGTATGCAACAATTGCACATTCTTGAGTTCCTTCTTTCCTAGTTTTGCTACATTTGCATACGTACTTCTGGGCTTTATTGACCTCGAGAACTGCTTCTTTCGCAGACTTGTGTTGGCCAAAACTCGTGCACAGTTCCTGTCACTCCTGAAATATTTGGCGGAGATCCGTGCCCTAGTGTCATGAAGAAGCTGTCTGTGGAGGCGATTTGTTCTTGATTGCCTACAAAAAAGTCTGAATCTGACGGAACGAAGGTTCTGCATTTTGGTAAATTAAGTTCAATGTGTCCATAATTCCTAGAACGATCTGTCTCGGCTTTTCCAAGGTGAAGTTGTACAGATACATGACAACACGCATGGCGAAAGGCCCTGCCAAGATTCCTGGAGATGATAGCTAGAAGCTTTATCTGTATATACATATTCAGTTTCTCTTAGCTTTGTTTCCCTGCAAGTTATAGAGAAGTGGGAGATAGCACATTGAGACCACAATCAATTGAGTCCATGTGCTTTCTGGTGTATTTTTCAAAAGATGGAAGCCTCTGGCTTCCAACTTTTCTTTTTAATATATTTGCCATTGGATTTGACTTCCTGGAAGCAAAATTTGTAACAAATGTTTCAAATGTCTAATCAATTATGTAGTCCAAAATCATGTTGTGAGTTCATCGTTGCTGGGCCTTGTCTTAGTGAATTCATTCTCAAGTCTGGTGCTCGAATCTTCATTCGGAGTGATAACTCAACTCGTCTGTTTATACTGACCTGGCTCCTACTTGCCATGTTTGTTCATGTACATGAGCCAGTAAACCGGCAAGTACTGGCGTGGGAATGGACCATTCGTTTCGATGGCTCAGGAAGTTCTCATTTTAAGAAAAAGGGAAAAAGAACACTTTGATGACCCTTGAGTTTAGCGATATATTCCGCGCATCAAAGAGGAAATCGAAGAAAGTGAACTGTGTTCTCAAAGTCAAAAGTAACCTGCGGCGCAAGAAGCAAAGATTCTGGAGGAGGAGAAGCGCATGGAAATAGTTCATTGACCTTCATGATGAACCAGGCCTAGAAGAAATCTTATCAAAAGCCCATGCAAGCATGGGCTCAGTCTCACCAATTGATGGCTCTTTGCGTAAGATGTCACCCTTATACAATAATAGCCCCCTTGAGCATCATTTTGCCATTTCAGATCTCTCTCTCTCTCTCTCTCTCTCTCTCTCTAGAAGATTGTCATGTCAAACCTTCTTTTAATAGTCTCTCAACCAATGCTATTTTGTCTCTTGGAGATATCTCTGAGCCATGCAAGGCCTCTTGGATCGTCGGTGTCCCCATCAATAGCCGGATGTGTGGTCTACTTAGGAAGTGATGGAATTGCATTAAATGGTCTTATTTCTAGTAGGCTTTTGAGAACCCCTGATATTATCTTCTTTTTCCTGAAATGTGGGTAGGTCAAGATGTGAAAGATGCAGGTTCGGATGAGAAATTAAGGGTGTGCTTCTTGGCCGGAAAACATCTTCTTTTCAAAAATAGTTATTTTCTATTTCTATTCCGAGAAATAATTTTTAAATAAAATAATGTGTTTGATAATTACACAAAAAATTTTATTCTTAAAATAGAAAAAAAATATAAATGTGTTTGGTACGATTTTTTATTTTTTATTTTTTATTCTTACTCATGGACTGCCGATTGTTGTTTGCCACCTATCACTTGTTGCCCGTTGCCATTGGCCGTTGCTCGTCGCCGCCCATAGCCCATCGGCCGCCAGCAATAGGGGTGAGCAGCGGTCTAGGGTCGACCCTGGACCGGCCCAACCCTGCCGGTCCTGGTCCGGTTCCCAAGGGGATTGGGTCGGTCCTTGGTCCCCGAAATTTCATGACCAACACTCACGTGGCGGGTTGGTCTGGTCACAGAGTTTTGGGTGGTCCGTGGCCCAACCCCTGACCAACCCCGTATATTATATTATATTCTATTATTTATAATTCTTTTATATATTCAAACCTAAGTAAAATGTACATTATATTATATTATATCGAGATGTTCATCAATAACTAATAATAATTTCAATTTAAAACTTTTGTTGAGTATTAATTAAGTGTCGTTTGTTTTATTTTCAGGTGTTTAGAAGTTCAAGTGAATTAAGAAGATGTGAAGTTATATATTCATGGTTTATATTAAGTATTTTGAACTTTTTATGGTTTAATTGTATTTTACTAATGAATTTCAGCTGCACTTTGCTTTTTAATTTGTGTCAAATGGTAGAAGTTTTTGAAGAGTAGAGTAGTACTGTAGTTGCTTCTGACAAATTTTGCTAGTCAAGTGGTGTGAAGCTCATTTTTTGGTTAAGTGGACTCTACATTATCAAACGTAGGAAAACACTTTTGCATATGGTGTTATGAATATTAAAGATAGATGATTACAAGAACTTTCCATCTTGTCCCATATCTCGATGAGTGGTTAGTAGATACGAAATTTCTATTATTGTGTCATCTTAAATTTGCTAAATATGTATCGGTATTTATAATTTAGTTGAACAATGCCACATTGTCGATAAATGTGTAATTTGAATTTGTAGGTTTGCTTTTTTAGGGAATATAAAAAATAAGAAGAAAAAAATTATCGATCGGACCCGGGTTAATCCTGGAACTGGACCGAACCCATTGGGTCGGTCTTGGTCCCTTGGTCCCAGGCTCAATAGGGTCGGTCCTCGGTCCTAAAATTGAGGACCGACACCGTACGGGTTGGTCCTAGGGTTAGGGGTGGCTCGGACCAACCCGGACCATGCTCACCCCTAGCCGGCGATTGGCCGGTCAGCCGGGTGGGTTGTGGGTGGCAATCGTGCGGCGGCATTAATGACAATAGTTGGTAGTCGGCAATCGTGCGACGGAGGTCAGTTGCGACGGTTGGCGGCCGGAGGTCGTGCGGCGGCTGCCGATGGCAACGAGCGGTGGGTAGTGGCGACATGCGACAACGATGGCGGTCGGGCAATGGCAACAACAACGGCCGGTGGTCCTACGGTGGCGGTTGGCGGTGGCAACGACGATCGGTGGCGATCATCGGCGGTCGGGGTGGCCAGTGGGTTGTGGGTGCCGGCGACGACGATCGACGACGACGGATAGTCATCGTCGATTGGGCGATGGTCGCCATCGTTTGGGCGGCGGTGGCCATAGCCGGCCGGAGGTGGCCGGTGGTTGGTAAGCGGCCACCCAAGGTTGCAGCAAGCAAGAAAAACAAAAGAAAAAAAGAAAAGAAAAAATTGACTTAATTCTAAAAATTATTTCTGGGAACAAGAATGGGAATAAGAAGTTACTTTTTTTTTTTTTTTTATTTCCGTTCCAAATCTATTCCTAGCTTACTTTTGTATTTCGGGGAGTTAGAAAAATAAGTTGGCGTTATCAAATGGTTTACATTCTTTTTTTGTTTCGGAAAGCAAAAGAATAGAAATTGAGAGAAATAAAAATATTACCATGTTGGCCCTAATAGGTCAAAGATCAATCCCCTTCATGAATTTCGCCCTTTCTAAGTTGATTTGAATTCATAACATCGAGCTAGAAAACAACCGAGACTTCGTATTTCAAACGGAGCAGAGAAATCAAATTCAACACCCATTTGATTCAGTCAATTGGGATTGTCAAGCAAAAAGCATAAAGTCATATGTCTAGTCTATTTACAAAATCCATTGTCACGTTGCCTTGGTCGAAATAATCTCAAATTATGAAAAATCTCAAATTATGAAAAATTGAGTTTTCATAAAAATCATGATACCATTGATGCAAATAATTTCTTTTGTTCACATTAATGAAATTGCAGATGTATTGCGTGTAAAACTTTGAAGATAAAAATCTGCGGAATCGTCTCATTACCAAATATTTCAATCACTAATTAATGAAGAATCATTCGATTTGTAAAATGCACCCAAAAGAAAAATTGAAGGGTTTTTGATAAGTTTGCTTATAATATTGAAAAATATAGAATTTCACCATTAAAATACGTGACCTACTAGATGAAGTTATTAACTTACACATTTATATAATAACATATCGTATGTAGAAGATTCTCGTTACTTTATATAGCTTCTTTTGGATAGTAACATGTGCATTCAAATAGTTAATTTTCATTAAAAGTACATACCACTACTACCCCTTATAGAAAGAATTCTTTTTTGTTGGTAGTGACATTGAAACTCGGGTTCTTCTCAGGGAAGATGATAGAAATAGTCGTTGGACTTTGGCTCAATATATAATATATCTCACAAATTTTCAATTTATTCAATATGATTCCTAATTTGTAGCTAAATATATAATATAACCCTTAAACTTTCAATTTATTCGATCTGATTCTTGAATTTTTTGAACATATTCAATTTAATTCCTAAAATATATAAAAATGTTTAATACCATCCCTGAATTTAAATTAATGGAGAGATTATATTAAATATTTTCATATAGTTAAGGGACTAAGTTGAATATGTAACGAAAATCCAAGAATTATATCGAACAAATTAAAAATTCAAAGATTACATGCCACATTACGTTAAAGTTCAAGGTCCACATTAAGCTAAAGTTTAAAGATTATTTATGTCACTATCCCTTCTTCTTAATTTATACGATGCCTCGGAGAAGATATAAGGGGGTCGTGTCTAGGAATGTCTTTCAAAACACTTGTCATTCGTTAAGCACATTTGACCTTAAATTAGATAAGAATTCCAAAATATCGGTTATACACGGCATCGTAATATTTCTACGAAAGTAACACGTTTTCCATCACACGCAGTGCGACCGGTACTAGGAAAAAACCTCAGTAGATTCCGAAGGTTTCAGAAGCTCCAAAACAGCAACCTCCATCCTTTCTTTCTCTCTCTCTCTCTCTCTCTACTTCTCTTCTCTCTTTCTCTCTCTAGACATCGTCACTTTCGCTTTCCCCTTACCTCACCGTAAAGCGAACCCAAGAAATCTCTCTCCCTCTCTCTATCTCTCTATCTCCTCCGCGAATGACGCGCCTTGATGGCGGCCATGGCTTTCCACCTCGCGGTTGATCCTCCATTTCCACGGCCGCCGTCGCCGCCGTCGCCGCCGTCGTCGTCGCCTTCTTGCGACCCTTCTCGCGACGGCAAATTCATGTTCTCCCTCCTCTACTCCGCCTTCCTCACCCTCGCCGTCCTCTCCTTCTTCCTCGCCTCCTTCTCCCTGTTCAAGAAGCTCCGCCGCACCCGCGCCGAGAGCCCCAAGCAGGACGACGACGACCGCCTCCGCCGCCGCCGCCCGTCGACGCCGCCCGCCGCCGACGGGAACGATGGGGCCCGAGAGCCCGAGCCCGAGCCTGACCCGACCCACTTGACCCATTCCCTGCTGCTCGAGATCTTGCCCTCCGATGCCGCGAGCCTGTGCAGCGACGCCGACGAGTCGGTCTCCGGGTCGGAGCACTGCTGTCCCGGGCCGGCCCAGGTCGGGAAGAGGAAGAAGAAGAGGGCCAAGAAGAAGAGCAAGAGTAGGTCGGATGCGAGGGCTGCTGAGGAGGAAGGGGATGAGGGGAAGTCGGGTTCGGGTCGGCCCGTGTCGGAGAAGCCCGAACTGATTTGCCTGTACCCGTTTACCTCTTCCAGCAGTGCCACGCAGAGGAGGATCAAGCAGCACTATGATGAGCTTGTCAAGTGCCATGAGTCCAAAGGATTGACTCTTGCTCAGGTTTTTCTTTCTTTCTTTCTTTAATATTTCTTTGCATTTCGAAATTTCTTTTCTTTTTTGTTTCTGTAATTGATTTAGATAGGTTTTAGGTTGAATTTTGAGCCACAAAGATGCGGCGGTTTTATAATGCTAGTGGTTTTAGGTCAATGAGCTGTTGAATGCTTTTGGGTGGTAATGTCCGTATTAATTCGATTTGATATTCATGGTGCTTTTGTATATCGTGAAATTGGAATGCTGAATTTGGATGATGAAGCTCTTATCTGAGTCATATACCGGTTGTCTGGATGCATTTGCGATGCATGTGCCATAATTTTGGAAGATTTTTATGTGTTACTTTAAGTATTTTCAACAAGTTTCCCTGGTTAAATCAGTTTATGGGATGGCGAACTGTGTTAATGTCTAATCCATTAAATTGGCAGCCTTCTGAACTTATGGAAGTAAAATTCTAAGCGCTGCACATTCATACGACATTTGGCCATTACTATTGAGGTTATGAATAATTAAGAAGCCTGTTGAGGGAAAGTATTTGATAAACGCAAGGCACAAATGATACCCTATGCCCTTTGCTTTTGCATTTAGGCATGGTAGAGATGCTGCATCATGATATTTCTGCTGAATTTCTTCTTATTTAAATTATATGAACTTCTAGTTTCAAAACCTTCTGTAATTCCCTGAAAAAGCAATTACAAATCAATCTTTTGGAATTGGCAAATGACCTTTGTTTGTTTATGCTGCACATGTCGAGGTTTTATTATGTCAATGACAATTGCTGGTACTAGAGATTTTGCTAGATGTGTTGGAAATGACTTTTTTGGTTTCTTCTAATGATTTATCACGATACTGTACTTCTCATCTTTTGTGTTAAGTTTGTGTGAATTTGTTTTTCAGGGTCCTTTTTTATTTGTTTAAATGTTAAGCAGACTGTAGGTCAATCTTCTTCCTTGGTCAAAATAGTTTTTTTCACCTTTGGTTAAGAAGTTTGTATTCGTACTTATTTGGTAAAGCTTTGCACATGCCAAAATGCTCATTTTTATGTGGAAGGAATCTCAGGTTATTTGGGCTCACTTGCATTTGCTAAAGGCTTTAAGTTTTGCATCTTCTACCATTTTGCAGGTCAGCCAGTTTGCTAATTGCTTGGTTGAGGCTAGAAATGAGCTACAACACAAGTAAGTGTCACATCATCTATTAAATGCTAGCTAAAAAAAAATTCATCTCCTAAATATTAACCTTCACACCTTTAAAGGTCTATAGCTTCTCTGTAAGTGAACTCTTTTTTCAGTCTTTGCTCCCAACGAAATTTTGAACTTACAACTGATCCCCAAATAAAACAGCGTTTGCCAACTTATTGTGGTGTTGGGGGGTTCTGAATATCCCAGAAAATAACGTGTAATTTTTATGTTTGACTCATGATTACTGTGTCTGTTAGCCCCTTTTTGTTTTCCTATTTTGAGTTTTCAAAATGTTTCGAGTAGTCTCAATCATCTTTGCCTAGGAGCTGAGCATGCCGTCTATAGAATTTCTATTTCTTGGATCTACCTTTTCTTGTTATCTCAAGATCTGTGTATAGTGACAGACTCTTAACAGTTGAACTTTGTACGCAGGTCGGAGGTTATACAGCGCAAGTTTACAATAGCAAAAGCCTTGCTTTTTAAGGCGGATAGATCCTCCTTTGAGCGACTTCGTCAGCAGGTTTGCCATGAATCCAATGTGATTTTATTAGTAGAACATGGATTTTACAATCTTCATGCTCTTAAATTGTTTAAACCCAGATATACAAGTTAGAGTTGGAACAGAAGAGACTTGAAGAAGATGCATTTGTTTATAACTGGCTCCAACAGCAGCTCAAACTCTCACCAGCCTACAAGAAGGTGACATTTCTGCTTTAGCAATTGTGCTATTGGCAGTAGAATTGCAAGATGCACATCTTAATTCTGGTTGAAGTCTGTTAATTTAGAGTGAAAGCATTTACTTCACAATTTGTTTTTTTCGAACGATCCTTTGAAGTATCTTGCAATAATTGGATCATAAATTACCTACGCCTGATATTCCCGTCGTCTCTCTCCCTGTTTCAATCAGTTGCTTGTGTTTATCTATAGGCGCTATATTTTTGATCTCCCTCTCTCTCTCTCTCTCTCTCTCTCTCTCTCTCTCTATATAGATGCTTGAAGTTGGTGCCTGCATGGAGTTGAAGGCTAAATCTGGTGAACCAATGGAAGCTGAAGAGTCAGAAGTCCCAGATATTTCATTTGAAGAGCTACTAGCACAAGAAAAGAAAGATTCTTTTTGGTTGGTTCCTTGTCAAATACCTAGGCTGGGTTTCCTTTCTTTTGGGGATTTTGCTAACATTTTCTCCCTTTCACCACTTGCAGGCAGAAAACGAAGAAATCAAGAGCAGGCTCAAACTAATTTAAACGTTGCCTTTGCTGACCGAGTACAAAGACTAGCACCTCTACTCTGTATATTCTTCGAATTCTTACTTCATCAAGGCCACATATGGTTTTTGATGCCACGCTTCAGGGCCTGAGACGTGAACACTTAGTTTGGTCTGACCACCTCCAACGTTGTCATGGAGATATGGATGCGAGTCCAAGTAATTTTGGGGAAGGAGAAACATGGGTGATCTTCTGATGTTGTCGAAGCCTTTTGCTGACTAGGGATGTTGACATTTAGATCTGAAGCCTGTCAGATTAACGAGGGATTGATCAGCCGTCAGTGGGCGATCTCAGTTTTGGTCATCGCTTCTCTCTCTGAATGTTTTTTGGTTGGTGTTAATATTGCAATGTTAATGTGTGTAGCAGTGGAAAGGATTTGGTTTAGGGTTCTTAACTTATGAGAAAACGAAACTTTTCTCTCTTTGTTGGCCCAAAGACAAGCGAAACTTTGCTCAATGGCCCTAAAGAAAAAGAAAAAGAACAAGTTTGTTTTGGAATATATGTAGACGAAACCGTAAATTTTCTCCATTTCAAGTAACTTAGGCGTCTCCTAGGATAATGTGACATTGGGGTTCAAAAATGTCGATTGTAGGAACCAAAAAGATGGTTCACACCGACAATGCCTTCTGGCCCGGTATTGGTGTTTTGTAGTAAAAGCCGAAGGCCCCTTAGGCCGTTTATGGATGTCATGCGATTGTTATAAGTACAGCTGATATTGTAAAGCCGACTATTTAGTACTTTTGAAGTTGCAAAAATTTGTACTACTTCACAAAGGTTCCAAAAATTAGTCACATCCTGCTATTGCCGGATTTGGTTAACGGCGTTAACCCCTTTATTTAATCATCAGTGCTTTGTCCTTTCTCTTGCTTTTACGACATTCATTCATTTCATGTCGGCAAAGAGATGCCTGGTCCATCGCTTGAGCCCTAAGGATTCACCATCTATTTTCAATCCATACTAAAGGAATCTATGCAAAACCTGATCTCCAAGAGAACATCCAAAATCATCCTTAGCTGGGGCACATGAAATTGCACATGAACACCGGAGTTCTCAGGATTAAAGGCCCCAAAATGATAAGTACACCTTAGTTCCCAGCTGTCTATTTGAGGGAGGGAGGGAGAGAGAGAGAGAGAGAGAGAGAGAGAGTGCATGTGTTACGGTTGATTCTAGTCATCCGGGTCAACCAAATGGAAGTAACCAGGCCTATTTCAACCTCAGGAGGTTGCACCTCTTGTAGTTTCTAAGCTTATCAACCAACTGATCTAGTTTTCACGGTCCAAAATATCAGCAAACAAAACAGATGCACTGATTAAGTATTAAGCAATCTCTTCATAATCCAATGAAGCAACCAAAACGAGCCTCTCAGCCATGGCCTTAAGGAATGCTGGAGAACACGTTTGTCAGACTCCATGTCCACACCGAGACAAAACTAAACCTCAAGCAGACGCACTAAATAATCCCTAGCATCATAAAAAAGGATGAAACTCGAGGATGATGAGCTCCTTTTTACACAAAACAATCGAACACGGTTAACTTGCTTCCCACTTCAAGTTAGTCATCAACCTTGCTGATCTTTCTTCTTATTATGAGAAGTTCAAGAGGTGCAAGAGAGAATGTGAGACTTGAATTTGTCCAGCTCAGCCAGAACTTCTTCCTCAGGTCTGTAAATCAAATCGATCATCCGCCATATCTGCAGTAAACAATTTGGACCCAATCAAACATACGACTGTTCAAGATAACTTATTAGTAATGCAGAGCATATATCCAAATAGAAAGGCTACATCAATGCTAGCTATCAGCATAAAAGTCAACAGATATATCCTTTATTTCAGAACAAATTTCCAACCACCACAAGCACAAGAATGTATCATTAAGTCGTGACAGTGAAATATGAATGAAACTGTCGACATGCATTTAAGGGTAAAACCGATGGTTTGCATAAATGCGAAAGGTGTGAAAGTGAGACTACCTGCAGTGTACCACCTCCACCAGTACTTTCACCATCATCAGAAACACTAACAATTGTCCAGGGATCAGATGAATTCCAATGGAAGTCAACAACCTTGTCCCTATAAGCAATAAGAACATCAATTAAAGGTCAAAGTTGGAAGAACCATTGATCAACCTAAGAGAAGCAAGCAAATTTGGCACCTGTGCCCAGCATGACGGAAGAATAACCCTGGAGGAGAATTGGGTACTTTTGAACCCACGGTCTCTATCTTTCTACCAATCTGGAAAGCAACAAAAGATTTATCGACAAATAACACGAAATAATGTAGGAAGTATTGTTAATAACATCAATTTATGAAAATATAAGAGAACTTCAGCATTGAGTTATTCCCATGTGATGAAAACACTAGATCTCTTTTTTACCATTGCATCCTATCCAGTACCATATTTCTTCCCCGTAAACTATCTTATCTCAATGAAGTACTTAAAGCAGCAGACTAACAACTGCCAAGAAAAGTACTCACTAAACTCGTCCTATGAGGAACAACCGAAAGGACCGGGTGAAGTAAAATGAATAGCACCTTAAAAATGAAGGCAAAGCTAACAATATTGTAGCTGCTATACTCTGTTTTATGCGCCAAATATAAGCACGTCATACACCAAAGTTCAAGAAGTTAGAATACAATTGGTCATACCAAGTTACCAACCTGCTCTTGTGTCCAGTTAGTGCAAGTAACTGACGTAAGTTGATCCTATGATCCATTTTCAGATGATTGTGGATGCATAGTGAGTGCTCTTAGTAGGATATCACAAATTCCTAGGTCAGTGACTCATTTCCTGGACAAACTCCCCTTTCCGTTTTCCTTTTTTCCTTTGGATAAATTATTGAGTATATTAAAGAAAACCAAGAGGTGCCTCCCATTTAGAACCTAGCTGTTAGAAAAGATATAAAATAAATTGTAGACAGAACCAACTGTAGAGAGCTACTGCCATAAGGCCAGAGAAGGAAAGCAGAAGTATCATTCCACCTTCTGCTACCATGATACTCCTATAAAATAAAAATATTACAGGGAGACAAGAGAGATGCACTAATATTACAGGGAGACAAGAGAGATGCACTATCATTCGAAATACTCAACAATTTCGCACCTTTTCATGATCCCAGATATTTAAAATGCCATCCTCAGCAGAACTTCCAAAGACAGATGACTTGTCTGGAGACCACTGGAAAAAAATAGTCGAAGTGAAGATGATTTTTTTATAAACTTGGAAAGAAAGGTGAGGACATCCTGTTCCAAAATTAAGAACCAATGATATTTGAAGTGACTTTTTTACAATAGAGATTATGGAAGCCAGCAGCAGACCTGTACACAGAGCACAGCAGCATTGTGACCCTCAAAAGTATGGACAGGTGATCCAACTCCCCCTGAAGTGAGGTTTCGGCGGTCAAACATGCGAACTGTATTATCAGCTGACCTGAAGAGGGGAGGAGGGAAGAACCAGTAGCCGAGGTTCAGTAAAAACTAGACTAAAGGTCAAGCAACTAGCAAGATATGAGCTTCTCCAGAAACAATTCTTAAATAAACAATTGCAAAAATTCAGCATAATTCCAGTACCCGGTTAGAATCAGGTTTACATCATGAGGATTCCAATCAACACAATGGAGATCAGCATGATGAGCTTTCTCAACCTGTGAAATAGACAACCAGAAGTCCACTGAGTAAAATCAAAACCAAAGACTTGAAAGGAATCAACACTTAGGGATAAATAAAATAATTCGGAAGAAAGCCGGACTCAAGTAATTTGCTAGTTGAGTTCGAGTAGCTACAGGTAGTTCGACTTGCTTACAACCCTAACCTTGATAGCTGGAGAAGAGCCAGTTCTTGCATCCCATAGGATGAGACAAGAATCATCCCCCACACTACAGAACTCCTGTGCGCTGCAACAAATGCAGAAAACATAATAAAGAGTCGAGTGTTAACTGCCGATATATATGACCAAAATTTGCAATTTTTTTTCATCTTTGCCTTCTTAAGATGTAAGTAGCGATAATTAGGTTCAAACTAAGTGATATTAACGGAAAGGACCTATAATAATGAAAAAGTGTAAGTGAATCATATTGCATTTGATGAATAACGTCTGCCTTTATAGTGAGCTACCTCGACGGGCAGAAAGTCACATCCTCAACAGTGTCGCCATGCCCCAGGTAGACTCCACGAGGTTCAATTGAAGGGCTGTCCCCAGTCTTATCATTGCCACCAGCAGCCTTAGAAGACTGCTTATTGTTGGTTCCAGCAGACCCTGGAGATTTTGTAGACCCAGGATCTGCAGCCAAAGTTGAGATATGATCTTGAATGCTCCATAAAACTACATATCTGTCTTTACCTGCCACAAAACCAACAAGAGAGAACTTATAAGAACAACTCGGAAACCTTCAGGACAATACGATACCCAGTGAAATTTCAGTTTTTATTCACTGATGACAAACACTAGTCACACTCGAGTGAATCACTTGCAATCTAGTATCTGCACATATCTAGCTACAATGTGAAACCATCTCCATAATCCAAGAAGCTACTAAACTCGGCTACATATGAAGCAATCTGTCAGTACAACATAGCAATAAACAAATGAGCCCTGCAATTTGCTCATGTGGCCATTTTTCAGCTCTAAGCAAATCAAACAACATTGAAGCTCATAGCTCTGGCTAGTTCTGGCATCATTGTCTAACATCACCAGTCTGACTATCTGATTATTCTTCTTCATTCCATAAGGAACAAAAAAAATTGAGTCTATTCAACGCTGACATGGTACCATTATACTAAAACATGCCATATGTTCACACTCAAAATAATCGAACCTGTTGCACAGAATACAAAGCCAGAGGAATAATCAAGGGTTCATCAAGAGACACAGCTAGAGCTAGAGAAAGAATGATTGGTTCAGTTGGGGACACATTGAGACATCATAAAGCTGAAAGGAAAAAGGAATTTGTCAATCACAACTACCAACCTCCAGAAAGAACGAAAGGTTCGGTTGGGGACATTGCAAGAGCAAACTCAGCATTATCTTTATGCCCGGTGAGTATCTGCAGAACAAATTGTCACTGGTTTTAGATTAATCAATAGGAACCTAACAATTTCCTGTGACAATATACTAACTGATTGACAAGAACACAATTCCATATGATTATGATCAACACTGTCAATCACTGGCCATGTTTCAAAAGTTTGTTTCTATTCAACACACCAGATCTGGACGTGAAGTTGAAGCACCTAAAACAGCATGGCGATTAGGCTGGGTCTCAACATCCCAGATGAGAACCTGCATTAACAGAGAGAACATTTGACCATTAACTAGTCCAATATTAAAACCACGAGAGATAGGAGATCTAAAACTCCTCATCAAACAATAATACACAAAAAGTACTGCTTACATCAGGGCTATCGGTGTGAGTTGCTACTATCTTACTGTTTTGGGGCAGCTCCCTGATCCTGTTTACCTGCATTTCAACAGCCCACAAGATTTACTTCACTCATCGGAAGCAGTGAAGCAACGAAATTCACTGAGTGAAGAAAGATTGTCAAGGCAAGTCTAGTGCACACTAGCCAAAACAGGTTAAGAGCAGTCAATCACAAAAATGGAGAGCAATATTGATTTCTCTCGCTTGGCCAGATTTCTTAAGAACAATGATACACATGTTTTTGAGACAAGAAGTAGCAAACCAACTTTCTATAGCTTACATTGCACCCAGCACTCTTTCCAGAGTCAGGAGCAATAGCAAATAGATCACTTTCAGATTAATTCTGAACAGGATAATAATAAAAATGAAGCCCATATTCCATAGCAAATCTTCACTATAAAAGATAAAAACATACCGCAGAAAGCCTATAAAACCATATTTATAGTGAAAACAGAAAATGCCAAAGTGTGATCATTCTTTTGAAATGAAGGGACTAAAAAGTTGAAAAAACTTCCCTTTCTAGTCTACAGGGGACCAAAAGTTTTGGGCAATTGCATGCCAAACTTAATAAACCATTTAGCATGCATCTCTTGGCCACTAACTGAACAGTATAGCCTGTAAGCTACCAGTTCCTTAAGCAATTAGAGATGGTAAAGTCCAAATTCCTCACCAATCAACACGTGCGGTGCACAATGGTTCTAACGCTTGTCATCGATAAGGAAATAAAGTCCATTAAGAAAAAGGACCCAGTTTCGACTAGATGTCATGATAACCAATTTCCCCCATTGGGAAAGGGGAAAAACTAAAAATTTGAAATCGATAATTGCATTTCATCAGCGAACAAATGCCACCTAAATTATACCAGCATAAGGAAAGAAGATGAGTTACCTCCCCAGGATGTATAATAGTTTTGAACTTCTTGACAAAGGGAGAGCGAGCTTCTTCATTAAACTGCCAAAGTAAACCATCAGTGCTACCGGTCCATTCATAGTATGACTTCATGAAAGGGAATGACCATACGCTTTAATGTAGACAGATTAACTTTCAAGTGAGAGACACTAAAACCTAATGAACAAGTACCTGAGAGATATGCTCTGCAGCTGCAACTCTTGGTTTGACAACCTCGACATTTGCAATAACAAGTGTATTTGGAACACTGCCATCTGTCTGTGTAGAATAAGATGATGCATCAGAATCTATGCTCATAATAATGCATATTTACATCATCCGTATTAGACTATCTAGACTTCAAAGGACAACCCATAGTAAAAAGAAAAAACATCGAACAAAGCACATGTGACTGTAAAAGGAAGAGATGACGAAGTCATACAATTATGAATCAGTGGAAATTGGCCCCACTCTAAATTGTAGTACAAAAATCCACAAATCAAATTTCTTGAAACTAAAGTTTCTTGCAGTTATGCCACGAGACAGTAAAAGAACCACTTCATTCTACTTATAAATCAAGCTAAAAACATTGACCCTTTCATAAATTCTTTCATTTCTTGGATCTGAAGAAGAATCTTGCCTGTTCAGATAGGTAAAGACGCTGTCGATTTTTGTAAGTAGCTTGCTCGAGCTGTGGACCCCATCTGTTGGAATTAAAAAGTCACAACAGCCCAAACAGGCAAACAAACAATTAAGTTCCACCACAAAACAAGTCATAAACCCTAGAAAGCCAAGAGCGTGTGAGCAGCGCATCCACATCAAACTTAATTGTGACAATTAATGTGACAAAACACTGTTTTCTATACAAGCAGTCATACAAAGATGAGCATAAGCACTTTATCATGAATAACATGTTCCAAGCAAAAAAATAAAAACAAAAAACACACGTTTGATAACTGCGAGAACACCTGAGGATAGCTTCTAGAGATGAGATTTGAACAGTTAACAACCAAGGCAGTATACCTTATGATCGATACGCAGCATCGAACACACTGGTGGACAACAACAGGGGAAAATTACAGGCTCCAATGACCAACCGTATTAATCAGTCACCACCATTGAAAAGGTTGCTACAGGTGAAAACTAATCAGATTTCAAAAACATGACCCGGCAATCGCACTCCCCAAAGTCCTGCTTTACATTTTTCCCTCGGCTCTCACGAATCCTTTGACATAGCTACTAATATTCACGTACGGATAGATCACATACGGGGCTCAATTCAACGCCGCCACGATTAGCATTAGATATCTCCTCGCTTCCGACTACCGAACTAACACACATCTCGCAGGTAAAAGAAAAACATCTGCTTCGAAGGGATTGGACCCGAGACGACGCGGAAAACGGAAAGAACCGAAAACGCACGGATCTTCGACGAGACTAAGCACGGAACGCAGCTGCAACGGCTCAAAAATGACGCGTACAGCCTAACCCCACTCGACGACTCCGAGACGTAGTCGTCACTCGCCGGTCGCCATCATTGGGTTAAAAAAACCTCACAACCATCTCCTCCTATAAAAAAAAACGAAAAGAAACGGACCAATGCGCACGTGTCTACGGTCAGGTCACAACCAGAAGCCACGTGAGGTTGGGAAGGAATTCCAAGCGGGGCAGGGTCAAAACCACGGCACCATCTACACACCCTCGGCGGCATTGCGAAACGAGAGGAGCTAAGAAAGAGAGAGAAAGACAGCGCACGAGAAGCGGCCGAGAAACCCTAGGAGAGAGAGAGAGGGGGGCAGAAGAGGGAAGAACCTGCAGGAGAGGGAGGGCCAGACGAGGTTGTGGTTGGCGAGCCAGTCGTAGAGGACGGGGACGAGCGACTTCCACTGGGTGTACCTCTCGTCCACCGATCTCCCCGCCCCCTTCCCTCTCTCCTTCATCTCCTTCTTCTTCCTTTCCTTCCCTCTCTCGGCGTTTCTCTTTTCCCGCCTCTTCTCGACCTGGCAGGCGGAGTGCGAAGTGGTGAAATGGAAATGGTACGACGGTGGCCCCCCACCCTCCTTGTTCCGGCCGAGCCTCCATCGTCCGCGCCCGGATCTACGTGGGGTCGATTGGTGGGGCCCGTGTATCGACGGCCCCGATTTTCCCCTTTTTTTGAATCCCGCGCCTGGGTCCCAGTCAGAACAGAAGGCTCGGCTTGTTCCCGGATCACGAGGCTTCCCAGTCGCGGGCTCGGCGGGCCTGTCTTCTGATAGGACGGGGCTTGGTCGAGAAAATGGGCCCTGTCTGTTTTATGCCGGCCCAATTTGGTCTTCGGCACGGCCTGCGGGAGAGTGTTTTCGAGCCCATATGATGAGGCCCACGTTTCAATTCCATTTAGAGAGGGCAAATTAATTAGGTTCTTAGTTTCACTCTAGTAAATTCTTCAACATCCGGCCCCCATTTCTCTAGAATAGACGACAACTAAGAAAAACTTAAATTCAACTTGTCCAACTCGCGTGCACATCTCTCGCCGATTTGGCTTTCTTTTTTCACTGCCTATTTAAAAGCTCAATACCTTTCAGTAAAGGAGATTGCTCACAAATGGTTTAAGTTCAAATTTGTCGACGCATTCAGCCGGATCCACATTTATCTAAAAGTTTGAACTAATGAGTTATGGGCCAACCAGATATAGTACATACTCCAAATCACATCAATCATTAGATATAAAACTTTTTTTAACACAACTTGCACGTACATTTCGACAATCTATATTCTTTTTTGTTTTGTTTCGAGATTACAATTCTTCTCTTGACTCTTTATCTCGTCTCTCTCGCTCAATACTCCCCTCTCCTCCATGTCTCATCTTCGTCTCACTTGCGCTTTCTTTTGTCTATGTTTCATCTTCGCCTCTCTCACACTCGAAATCTAGTGCTCCTAGAGACTTGCCTCACTTGACCCCAACACTATTAATCTCTCTCTCTCTCTTATATAATTCATTGTGTTTGCATCTTGTTCTTGAAAAATTGTCTTGGACTACCTTCCCAAGTAGTTCAGATCAGTTTCTTTGTTGCCATGATGATATAACATAGGCCATAAAGGGAAAAGTGTCAAAAAAGTCATAAACCTTTTGTCTTTGTGCCGATTTAGTCAAAACTTTTTTTGGTGCGTTATGTTAATTCAATCATTTGTCAATTCAATTTTGGCCAATTTTGGCCGGATTTTGCTGACGACCAATGCCGACCGGCGACATGACCTAATTGGTGCCGATTTTGATAATATTTTAATATTTTAATATTTTAATTTTTATTTATTGTTATTTTTTCTTCTCCTCTTCTTCCTCCAAAAAAAAGAAAAAGAATAAAGAAGAAAATAAAAAGAAAAAAAAGAATAAAGAATAAAATAAAAATATTAAAAAATATTAAAAAAAATTATTTAAAGTTGTCTACGTTAGCGCTAATTAAACCACGTCAACCGGCCGACGTCCGTTAGTAAAAATCCGGCCAAAATTGGTCAGAAATGACTGAACTGGCACAACGTAAAAAGGTTTAGGACTAAATCGAAAAAAAAAAAAGTTTAGGATTAAATCGGCATAAAGACAAAAGGTTTAAGACTTTTTGGCACTTTTCCTAAGGCCATAAATGAGGTTTGAATGATTCTACAGGATAAAAAAAGTTAGAGATAAGTGTTGCGAAAATCCTAAAATTTATCACGAAAATGCAATTGAGTCCTAAAACTTGCAAAAAGTACAATCAAGTCCTAAAACTTGTCAAAATAGTTCAATTAAGTCTAAAGTTAACACCATTAGTTTTATTAACGGAAAATGCTGACGTAGTATTTTAAATGATTTTTTATTTTCTAGTTTTTTTTTGGTCGTCTTACACTCACTCGCGGAAAATGCCTGAGTGTGGGAGTCGCAACCCACTCGAAACTTACGCGTCCCTACCCCCATCCCCCCACTGAGTATTTTAAATAATTTTTATTTTGGCCACTGGGGCGAACCCCAGTGGTTTTTTTTTTTTTATTTTCTAGTTGGCTTTTTAAAATATTTTTTATTCAATTTTTTAAAATTATATTTAAAAACTAAAATTCATTTTTAAAAAACTGTTAAAAAAAAAAAAAAAAAAAGAAAAGGGCGGGAGTCGCCGCCCACTCACCCATTGCCGGGGGCCGGCGACCCTCACCCGACGTGGGCGAAGGGCGCCTAGATCTAGGCATGCCGGTCCTCATGGGGGGCCGGCGCCACTAAGGCCTCGGTGGCCCCTAGGCGAGGCCTCACCTAGGTGAGCCCCGCCGGCCCAAGGCGAGGGCCGCCGAGGCCTCGCCTAGGGGCTGGCGATGGTAGTTGGCCCCTAGGCGAGAGCTGGCGTGCTTGGATTTGGGCGCCCTCGCCCATGTCGGCGAGGGTCGTCGGCCCTCGCTTGGGGCCGGCGAGGCCTCACCCTGGTTGAGCGGCGGCTAGCGACCGTTGCCGGCCCCTCCGGAGATGGGCGGCCGCCTCCTCTTGCCCTTTTCTTTTTTTAATAGTTTTTAAAAAATGAATTTTAGTTTTAAATATATTTTTTTATAAAATTGAATAAAAAATATTTTAAAAAGCCAGCTGCAAAATAAAAAATAATTTAAAATACCACGTTAGCATTTTCTCGTCAATAAAACTGATGATGTTAACTTTAGGAACTTACTTAAACCATTTTGACAAATTTTAAGACTTAATTGCACTTTTTGCAACTTTTAGGACTCAATTGTATTTTCAAGACAAGTTTTAAGACTTTCATCGCACTTATCCCAAAAAGTTAGGCAAGGAAAAAAAGTGGCCGGCCTTGGTAACTGGTCCCTCAAATAGATCCATGGAGTCGAAATTTCCAATTTAAGAAGAGGCGCATATTTTATTAGTTAAATATATTCGAGAATACATTTGAATATACATTTTTATCCATTTTGAATTCAAATTCAATAAGCAATAGAAGGCCTAGTGAGATAGATCACTAAGCCAATGCTAATTGATTGAACCCGAGCCATGTGGCACAATTACATGCCACAACTTATCATGCGTCATAGAGGCAGATTAAGTGTTACATGTTGAGCACCGGAAGCAAGCATTCTCTCGGCTCTTGTTTTAACTATATACATGATATGATAAGATAAAATTCATGCGACATATTCAAACATTTTTTTGGCCATTTCGAATCACATAAAACGGGTTAGGTCATGTGCTTTTGTTGCGCCTAAAGAGCCTTCCAAACTTTCTCATGATTAAAAAAGTATTCTAATGTTGTTCTTTCATAAAACTATTGGGCTTAGGCGGACGCAACGATACAAATTTATGTAGCTCGACTAGCTTTGACTAATTCACTTAGGTCAAGTCCCATCTCTCAAAATGTAATCGTAATCCATCCAAGTGACTATAGGACCTATAAATAGGTCACACCAATAATTTACCATATATAGTTCCATACACTAATCCATATTCTCCTCTTGTTTATCCTTTTTTCTCTATCTAGCTCTTTTTTCTTTACTCGTTGACCGCAAAGAAATCATGAGCCGTCGACTTAAGCTATAAAAATATAACGTAGGCTGGCCCAAGCCCGAATACCAATTAGATATAGCGGGCAATAGGATGTCCATAAAAGGACATTTGGAAGTAGCAATCTGTTCGATTCTCAGGTGAGATCAATCAATTAATAATCGTGCAAGAAGAAATAATGTACTTTAACATATAATGCCATCCTTTCGTCCTCCCCCTTGTCTCATTTTTTGAAATTTTATGCATCACAAATACATGATTTTCACCATGGGACGATATGGGATAAGTCAATGTTTAACTTATGCCTAAAGAGCCTTCCAAACTCACTTATGACTAAGGATGTGTTTGGGAGAGCTTCTGAGAAATGCTTTTGCACAAATGCCATGGACTTTAGGTTAAGAGGCTCTTAATGAAATGAAAATAGCATTAAGTAAACACTATGCATATAGGCTAAAGGATTTATACGAAATGCAAATAGTGTCTACATAAATGACTTCGTGTTAAAAAAAGATTGTGACAGTGGCAAGCGAAGCTTCTAGCTTCGGCAGCAATTGTTGCTAAGGTCACAAAATCCCAGGTGTGTCAACATTGAATTTTGCACAACCTAGGCGACTCATGCCAATGTTCCAAATCTCCAAAATCCCATTTTTGCAAAGTCCTAGACATTAGAGTCATGCGAATTCAGCCACTTCCTCTATGACCTTGTCAAGCTAGATATAGACTGGGGGTGAGCGTTGCACATGATAGGTGATAGGCCGCAACGCTCGGATGTCAAAGTTGGGAACAATGATGAGCCAAATCTAGAAATGATTGTGAGCTTGTTGAGGTAAAGTTCATATTTCCCATTGACAAGAAGGGACGGGGTCCTGCTTCCTGGTGAGCAAGTGGGGGCCGAGGGCCGCCCCCATGCCAACGGAGGGTTTTATAGTTTAAGTCAATATCTTATTGATAATTTATATTTGGGCTCATAAATAACTACTAAGTATATATAATCTCTTTCTTTGTTACAAGAAAGAGATGTGATATGTTAATTATAGTTGAATCTTATGTTAGATGTAATCCTAGTTCAAGGGTAAATCATGATAAAAATCTTATGTTTTGATTTCTTTTTCTTGCTTTTGTTTTATATATCACTATGATTACGTGCCGAATTCTAACAAAGCACAAGAGCAAGCGTGGATTCTCCAGATTTTACCTTGACCCCCTAAATCTCGCCTGGTTGACCCACGATGTTGACCTCAGGCAACACTCAACCCTCGGTGACGGTCCTCTTCATGGATTTGCTGAGTAGAATTGGGGTTTTTGTGTTTGAAAAGCTTAAAATCAAAAGTATGTTTATTGAATGGGGGTAAGATGGAAAATAAAACAAAAATTCATTAACTTACTGTTTAATGTCTCGAGAAAGCCAGAATGCTGCTAATGCTAAACCGAAGGTCCCGTGAGAGAAATTTCTTTACAATTATATTCTCATTTTTCAGTTGAATCTCGAATTTAACATGGCAAGTCAAGTGCGGCTTTTCATAGTTAAATTATGCTTAAAGATGAATTTAGGACTTAACCCCTATAATAATTTTACGACTTCATTGTATTTTTTAAAAGCATTATGACTTAACTACAATTTTACAATTAGTTTTAGGATTTTTGTAATGCTTATTCCCGTAATAATTCATTTTGACTAGTTAGTTAGGTTTGGTTCGGTCAAGTATAGTTGATGGATTTAAACTTTCGGCTATCTCTTGTTTCTCCACTAACTTCATATATACCGTGAGTATTATGACATGAAGGTAGATCATATTTATACAAATATATGTATGTATTAATACCTCCTATCTCGTTCAAACATGATTTGACATGTCAAATTTGACCAACAAGGGGTCGCCATGTGAAATAAATTGGTGCAGAACCCAACTTTGATACTACGTTAAAAAGTTCAATCTAAAAGATTAAATTTAGTTATGGAGGAAGACTATATACATGTAAAGAACATATAAATCTTGTAAACAAGAGATGTGGTGATACTTTGACATGACATTTAAACAAGAGATTTTAGAACATATAGTATTGATTCCATGAACTTTCTACACATAATAGTCCCACATTTTTAGAATAAAAAATTAAATCATATGTCTATACATACTAATTTACCTAGGCTTCCCTTTAACTCAGGTCTTCAAGCCAAATTGAGTCTAATAAATTAGGTGAAATGGGTACTTGCTTTGAAATTATGGAATGACGTGCTTTGGAGTGCATTTAAAAGTTTATACACTCGTTTTACAATTCCTAATTGATCCCTGATAAGAGTGATTCATTCAGTGATTTTATTGATGGTTTGAGCAAGAAAAGCACTCGACTAATAACATGATGCACCACCACAATACTCAAGAACAATAAAGATGATTTTTGCTTCCATAATGCACATTGCACTCCGATTAAAGAAATTAATGAGCAAAGACTTTGTTGAAGTAAAAAGTGAGTTTTACTTTCGCATTCGACCAGAAAAAGAATTTTGGTTGATTGGTTTTTCGAATCAAAAAGAGATCCTTGTTGTGGAAGATGGTTTGCTTTTCGAAAAAGAGAAAATGGACTTGACCGTTTCTTTGGTCCATCATTTACTATGAGACAACGACGTTATCATTGCTAAGATTTGCTTTTAATTGACGAACCAAGATATTTTTCTTCTAATGTGTCCTTTACATCTACTGATCATCTTTGTTCTTCTTTTTGATTTTTTTATCAAACCATATCTCTATTTTGGTATTTAGTTACTCCAGTTGCTCTTGACAATGTCTTGGAAATCGATGATTGTTAGCTAATCATCAGTGTAATGTCAGCTTTGATTTAGGTTCTATGGAAGTCAACAACTTAACAAACATTCAATTTAAATAGATGACGATATTCAAACTCTAATTTCCTTATCTTCTCTCTTCTTACAATCTCAATTATTTTGTCACTAGTGATGGATTTATAGTCACTAAAAGTGATTTGACTCTCCCCTTGTCTTCTAACTAGATTAGTAAAGCTTTGGTCAATTCTCATGGTGGACCAACAAAGTCATTGGAGAATAGACGATAAGGGACTTGAGTTCAAGATACTTTTTTGTTTTGACTTTGTGGTTCTATTGTTGTGTGTAGTTGATGCGTAGAGAAAGCGATGCTTGGAAAGAATTCCAAAAGATGGTGTTTATTTAGAATAAAGAAGTGCGGATTACAATATCTTAGGCGTCTATTTATAAAGATGTCGCCATCTAAATAATAACCAAATAACATAAATCTAATAACAAAATTGAAAAGATATTAATAAACTAGAAAATCTGAAATCTAATAACAAATTAAGGAAAAGATATATTGTAACTCATTTGTAATCTTAAAGATTACACAATTCTCTTTGATTTGTGGGATAGCCCACTCTTATGACATTCCATTGTTTCCAGAAAAGCATTTGCACATTATTCTACATCAATCTCCTCCACTTCAGAAGAACTTGACCCCGAGTTATGATTAGGATAAAGAGGAGTATTTGGAGGATGATACTCAAATAGGTCCGCTACATTGAATGTTGGGGAGATGTTGAGGTCACTAGGAAGATCAACAACATAGGCATTGTCATTGATTTTCTTCATGATTCGATAGGGACCAACTTTCTTGTGCTCTTTTGTTCTCTAATGTCCCGCCTACTCCAAGAAACAAGCGACTCCGAAAGTCTTCAGCTCGGCGTCCTCTTCCTAGCTCTCCTCCATCTCTTCGCTCTTTGGAGGGGTGCCTGAGGGTCATTGGTTTGTTTTTTACTTATAGTTCAACCGAGTAGTTGCATCCTTCTCTCTATACTTTTTGATTCACCCTCACACTCTCCCCGCCCCCACAGCTAAAGTGTGAGTTACGGTGCCGAATTCTTGTTCATTTGTCCAAAGCTTAATATATATTCTTACCTTTTACCAAAAAAAAAAAAAAAAAAAATTTCTTGTGCTTCAGCTTGTTATATGTCCCGATAGGAAAGTGTTCTTTATGGAGGTACACCATCACTTCATCACCCTTAGCAAATACCTTGAGGCGACAATGTTTATCTACAACAGTAGTGGAAGCTTCTAGCTGTTGCTTCACACCATCTTGTATCTCTTGTAATTTTGTTGCTAAGTTTTCAACCGCAATACTATATCTGGGACTTTGGGCAAAGCCACGAGATCTAGTGTATGTTGTGGCGTTCGCCCGTAGATAACCTCAAACGGAGACTTGCCTGTGGAACGGTTGACATTGTTGTTAAAAGCAAACTCAACAGGAGCAAGATACTGATCCCATTGCTTTGGCATGTCACTACAAAGACACCGAATAATATCCGCCATAGTACGATTGACAACTTCAATTTGACCATCATTTTGAGGTTGAAAGGAGCTGCTATACTGCAAATCCATCCCAAATAAACGCCATAGGGTCCTCCAAAAATGACTAAGGAATTTGGTATCACGATCAGAGGTGATAGTTTTTGGAACACCATACAAATGAACTACTTCTCAAAAAAATAAACTAGCTACGTGAGAAGCATCAAAAGTCTTCTTGCAAGGGATAAAGTGGGCCATATTTGTAAACCTGTCCACTACCACAAAAACAGAATCCATACCTCGTTGGGTTCGGGGAAGCCCTAACACAAAATCCATTGAAATGTCTATTCAAGGTCCAGACGGAATAGGTAGAGTGGTGTAAAGTTCGATGTTCTGAGAATGGCCTTTCGCAGTCTGACAAATGTAGCACTTTTTCACAAATCGTCCAATGTCCCGTTTCAATTGAGGCCAATAATACCGCTCCTCAACTAGGGCAATAGTTTTATCTTGCCCACAATGTCCTCCAAGGGAGCCACCATGCAGCTCTCGAATAAGTTGTTCCCGCAAAGAGTTTCGAGGAATGCACAACCTGTTGCCAAAGAATAAAAATTCATCCTGAACGATCATGTTGCCGTGAGAACCTGTAGCAGAACTTTTCTCTCAAATTTCCTAAAAATCTTCATCATCAACATAAAGAGCAGAGAGGTGGTCAAAGCCCACAATGTCAGTGCGCATGGTGACGAGTGTTGTAGCACGATAGCTAAGTGCATTAGCGACTTTGTTCAAGTGGCCCGCTTTGTGTCGAAGCATGAAATTGAATTGCTCCAAAAAGGAGACCCAACATCCATGCATTCGATTTAGATGTCTTTGGCTCTTAATATATTTGAGTGCCTGATGGTTAGTGTTAAGGATAAATTCATGTTGATAAAGATAGGGCTGCCAATGCTTGATAGCTTGTACTACAGCAAAGTACTCATGCTCATAAGTAGACCATCGCTTGCGAACATTATTAAGTTTCTCGCTAAAATAAGTAATATGTTTATCTTCCTGAGAAAGAACAACACCAATTCTTGTCACGCCCCGAACCTTGAGCGCGCGCGCACAACCCTCGGTGGTCGATAGAATTTCGCGACGTTCCTAAGACTCGTCGCCGACCATTTTCATTTTATTATACATGCGGAAACGATTTAACTAATCCCCTAACAACGATAAACATGGGACAGAAAAGCAGGACAACCAACTTCAACTCAAATACACTTTTATAAATACTTCAAGCTTATACAGAAGGTTTATGTCATAAAGAACTACTGAGCCGCCTATGCTCCTGACCCTTCCGCTTTAAGCTCCTAGCTCTTCACACTAAGGACTTGAAAATGGTTATTCAATAACCAGTGAGATATAAATCTCAGTAAGTTCCACCCCTAAGCCCTGGTTAGTACACCAACTCAACTCAGGGTATCTATCCAGAACTACCCCACCACAAGCAACAACCAACGGTCGATTCGCATACAATCTTACTTAGTATGCCATACCCTGCACATTATAATTCAGCACGATACACACAATGCACATGGCCATTAGATGATACATTTCATCAATTACATACGAGTCGCATCACAAGCGATCTCACCTGGCCATTGCCACACCCTACATGTTATCGATTCATGCGTATGTACCATAAACAATGTGCTTAACTCATGCATGACCGAAATCACAGATGCCATGATTTTCATGTGTTCTTGCACATTAGTACAGTTCAACAACATCATGCATATATTCAATGCATACAACAATTAAAACGTCTTATCCCCTCGATTAATCACAGGGGTCTCAACCCAATCAACTCAAATAATCATGTGTTCCAATTGTTACTCACTGCCACTCAAGAGCATAGCCTACTCGCAGTTCGGTTATCTACTGACATTAATGCTAGGCATTGTCTCCCCTCATGGAGCACAGCTTCGTCACTACGTCGACAGCATTCCCGAAAGAACATCGTCTCCCCTCCTTGGAGCACGGCTTCATCACTACATTGACGGCATTCCCGAAGGAGCATCGATCCAGTCGGCCCAGCCTCTACTGCGACCGGCATCTATTGCGTGGGCATCCTATATAGGGGCACGTCCAGCTCAACAGCCTAGGATGGTTTCCTCTTAACCAACACACGACAATTCAATATCAGCTCAGGACACTTTGCATTTCACTCAAATGCCTCGATTAAAATAGTAATCCCGGTCTCTTTCCTTCGTATTAAAAACATCTGAGAAAGTAGTCGTGCGTGGGCACACGTTAATTCGAACCAGAAAACTGATACTTTCCTTTTTCAAATCCCACTATTCGATATAATACTTAAAATCCATTTTCGGTATCAAAACCCGACACCCGGGATTTTCTTAATAAAATCCATAATTTCCAATCATCACACCATTGCACAAATCATTACTCAATTCATGCGAATGTCATGCATTTTCACATCCATTTACTTCATAAAATCAACACATATGAATTTTAGACACTTATTACATTCTGGATGAACAGTGCACGTGAACAGTACTCGGTGAATAGTAACTCGTGAACAGTGTCGCATGAACAGTAAAATTCCAGAATTTAATAAACTATAAATTAGATTCAGAAATAATTAAAAGCATTAATTAAAGCAACCATCAATTAATTAAAGCTAAGCATACTTAATTAAACACATAAACCACATTAAGCAAATAAAGCAATATTAAGCTAGACTAATTTAATTTATCCATCTAACCACCTATTTTAGGGCTAATAAACTTAATTAAATCACTTAAACTAGAATTAAATTTAACTAAACCAACCCTAAGCAAGTTTAGGCACTAATCGAAGGATTAGGAGCTAAACTCACCCGTTAAGCGGCCCGGAAACACTGACGCGGCGGTGATGATGGATGCCACATTCCGGGACCTCTACCACGACGATCCAAGGCGGTCCCAAGCTCAACATAGCAACCACAGCTTGAACTCCCACTGAAAACACTGAAAAACAGCCTTGTCGGAGGAGAAACTGAATTGAACGGCTTGGCTGGAGCTCCGGCGAGGGGTTTGGCCAGCAACTGGCGGCTCCCAAGGGTCTTGGGGATGTTGTGGGTGGTTGGGATGGGCGGAGGAAGGACCGAAATGGGAGAAAATGGCTGAAAACGCGAAACAAGTGCGGGCTGCAGGCGGACCGACAAACCGGCGATCGGTTCCTTCACAGCGGCTCCTAGGCTAGATGGCGGCTCCGTTCGGCGTGAAATTAGGACCATTGGAACGGTCTGTCTCTCCTGGTCACGGTGATAGGTGGCTCGTTGGTTGATTCATCAGGGAAGACCACTTTTGACTTGATTCTTCATTGAAGGGTCGGCTGGAGCAGAAACTGGAGGAGAGGGAGAACGACGAGAGAGAGCTCCGTTGAATTGCGGACGAAGGAGAGGAGAGAGAGAGAGTGAAGTGAGGGCTGAAAGCACTCCTCATTAAGGCCATTCAATGGCCACTTCAAGTCCCCATACAAGTCCCCTCACCTTCTCTCTCTTCCTTTACCCTTATCCACAAGCTTTTAGGGGCAATTTGGTCATTTCACTTTGCACAATTACCATTCTGTCATTGGGCTGAAATTGGTGGATGGGCCTAAGGGTTGGGTTTGGCCATGAATAGGAATGGGCTTAGGGATTGGTTGGGTTTGAAATGGCCAAGAATTGGCTCATGGGCTTAAAAGATGAATAGTTGGTTTGGCCCAATGGGCTCATTTGCTTGACTTAGGCTCATTTGGTGGCTGTCCCAACTTGGGCCTAAGGCCCACACTGATTTGGCCCGGCCCACGTCCTCACGGGCTTGCTTTCTCGGTCCGAAAATCCCTTTTTCCAATTGCTCAGCTTAATTGGCTCTGTCGACTATCTAAAGTAGCTTCATCCAAAGTCCGTCCGGGACATTCCCAATAATTCGAAATCCAACCCTAAGTTCTCTTGCCATGTTAATTTCGCCAAATGCTATTTCAGTTACAGTTCAGACTGACGGGCGGCTCCGAGGATTCGCACGTAACCGACTCGTGCCAAACCACATTCAAGACACCTTGACGCATGGACGTCCTTGACTGCATGAAATTACGGAGGATAGATTCTTATTTCAAAGTACACGATCACTGAGGATTGACATAGGGTCGTTCGCGGTTTCGATAACGGTAAATGGAATCACCCGTTGTTCCATTATGTTCTGTCCGCAAATCGACTTCTAGTCGTCCTTAGAATCGGCCTGCCTATCTACAGGATCATCCTCACGCAAGTCTCATGGTCAAGTCGTTTTCCCAGGTCGAGTCCTTTAGTCATACGAGTTCTGTCCTCATTAGCCTTTCCCCTCAAGGTTAGTATCTCAGGAGTGATCAATTCCGAGTGAGATCAACCAACAATGCATTAACGAAATTCACATCCATTCATTCCTCAGAGAACTCGGATGTCACAATTCCTACACTAAAAGCATCACAGTCTAGTTCGAATCCTTTTCAAAATTCAGGAGCATCGGTATTGGTGCCGTGGAAAGTTTTTCTTTGATGAGAGCAAAGCTAGCTTCTGCTTCATCACCCCAATGAAATTTTCCTTTCTTCAAGCACTCGATGATCAGAGCCATAATAGAACTGAAATTTCAAATAAAGCGTTGGTAGAATGTCGTAAGCTCGTGGAAGCTACGCGCCTCCCCAACAGTCTGGGGAGTCGGCCAGTCGCGGATGGTAGCTACCTTTTCTCCATCAACTTGAAGGACTTCTGCTCCGACAATATACCCTAAGAAGCGGAGTCGATCAGTCATGAAGCTTTACTTCTTCAAATTAATGTACAATTGGTTCGTCTGTAAGGCCGATAAGACGTCCCTTAGATGCTCCATATGCTGTTGGTCATCTGGACTATATATGAAAATGTCATTGAAGTAGACCACCACAAATTTGCCAATAAAAAGTTTAAGAACTTGAGTCATCAAACACATGAAGGTGCTAGGCGCGTTCGTGAGGCCAAACGGCATGATAAGCCATTCGTACAAACCTTCACTTGTTTTAAAGGCCGTTTTCCATTCATCGCCAGGGCAGATGTGTAATTGGTGATATCCGTTATGTAGATCAATCTTTGTAAAGACCTTTGATCCCGCAAGTCGGTCGAATGTCATCCAAGCGAGGGATTGGGAATCGGTACTTGATAGTAATCTGATTAATTGCCCGGCTATCAACGCATATACGCATGCTTCCGTCTTTCTTCAGAGTGAGGAGTGCGGGTTCTGCACAAGGGCTCATGCTTTCGCGCAAAGAAGCCTTTTCGAAAAAGTTTTCCTACTTGGTCTTGCAAAATTTGGTTCTCATTCGGATTCATCTGGTAGTGCGGCAAATTAGGGAGGCTCGCTCCTGGAAGAAAATCAATCTCATGTTGGATATCCCTCAAGGGTGGTAATCCAACAGGTAGATCCTTCAAAATAACATTGTTGAATGCCCTTAATAAGGGCTGAAGAGCCGCCGGAATTGGATTAATGGCTTCTTGATTGCCTTTCTCTACAATCATATACATGCCCTCACGTTTACGGATGTTTAGCATAATCCCTGCACTTTGCTTCTTTGGGGCTTGGGGAGTGTTACTCATCGGCTTCAAAATAATCTTCGTTTTTTTTCACACAAAAGAATATGTGTTCTCTCGAGCCCTGTGTGTGATATCAACATCGTATTGCCATGGTCGCCTTAGTAGGACATGGCATGCATCCATCTCCACTACATCACAAATTATGGTGTCCTTATAGGACTTTCCAATTGAAATAGGTAAATGACATACCTGCGTCACCTTGAATTTGGCCCCTTTACGAATCCACCTAATTGTATAAGGGGAGGATGTAACTCTGTTTTTAGTTGTAGATGGTCCACCAAAGCCTTGGACACTATGTTCTCACAACTTCCGTTGTCGATGATGACATCGCAAACTTTGCCGTTGATGGTACAACGGGCACGAAAAAGACTATTCCACTGTGTGTCTTCTCTTCGCGGAGCGAGCAATAGTCTCCTAACAACGCAATTGACATGCTCGCCCTCCTCATCCTCCACTTCTTCCTCGTCAATCCAGTCATCTTTGTATATGTCATCGTTGTGCTCGACAACATTGGCCATCTTTCGCTATGGACAATCACTCGAACGATGTCCCAATTCGTTACACTTGTAGCATTTGGTTGGTGGTATCTTAGCGTACAAGTTATGGGCATTCGGATTAGCGTTACGGTTATTTGCAATGATTGGTTCCTTGCGCACCCTAGTAATACTTCCCGGAGTTCGGTTCATAGTGTTGGTTTGCTGGTTGGAGGATTCTGAAACATCTAGTTGTCTCCCCTTTCCAAATGATCCTCAAGCAGAATAATTGTTAGCCCGATTAATGGGGCTAGTTTTCTCTAATTGCATCTCAACCTTTCAGGCCATATCTTGAGCATCCTCAACGGAGAACAAACAATGTAGCGAAATATGGTCTTGAATATTAAGTCGCAAACCATTAATGTACCCGGCGGTCTGTTATGCCTCCGACTCAGCAAGGTTGTTACGGGTGGAAAGTCAGAGAAACTCCTCTGTGTAAGCTTGGACTGATCGGCTTAGCTACTTACAATTATGAAATTGTGGAAATAATAATTGTTCATAATCAGTTGGGAGGAACCGAACCTTCATCATTTCCTTCATTCGATTCCATGTTCGGATGGGAGCTTTTCCTTGTCGACGTCGGGTCAGTTGTGTTTGCTCCCACCACGCTGAGGTGCCACCCTTCAATTTGTATGCCGCCAATTTTACTTGGCGATCCTCTTCAATCTCCACGGCATCGAAGAGTTTCTCAACTTCCCAAAGTCAATCCAAAAAGTCTTTAATATTCAAATTGCCATTAAAGGTCGGAAAGTCAACCTTAAGTTTATATTGCTCAGGGTCTCATCGATATCCCTAGTTCCGGTGGCCTCCACGAACAGGTCGATCCAAGAACTCTTCTTCTCCTTTAGAGTCCTTGACATAGGCTTGTCGCCTCTGTCGGGGAGTTGCCACACGTTCCATAGCTGCTTTTGGGTCTCGAGTTACTTTAGCATGTTTAGCCTAAAGATTACTAGGTATGGGGTTGGTAGACAAACGCCGGATGGCGACAAGTAATTCTTGAAACCTCTATTCGATTTGCTCCGCAAATTGGTTAAACTCATCCCATGTAATAGGCTCATTTCTATGGCCTTCAGCTACGGGGAGATTGTCATTAATGTTATTAGCCATCGTCATAGGAGAAACCTGCTCTGATACCAAATGACGCTGAGAAAGCGATGCTTGGAAAGAATTTCAAAAGATGGTGTTTACTTAGAATAAAAAAGTGCGGATTATAATATCTTAGGCATCTATTTATAAGGAGGTCGCCATCTAGATAATAACCAAATAACAGAAATCTAATAACAAAATTGAAAAGATATTGATAAACTAGAAAATCTGAAATCTAATAAAAAATTAAGGAAAAGATATATTGTAACCCATTTGTAATGTTAAAGATCATGCAATCCTCTTTGATTTGTGGGACCGCCCGCTCTTATGATGCTCCATTGTTTCCAGAAAGGCATTTGCACATTGTTCTACATCAGTAGTGCTTGATCTAAAGTCCTTGAACCAGAAGGGACATTACATACTATTGGAAGAAAGTCGGCAGAAGATGACTAACCTATTTTGAATACGCAATAAACAATTTACCCCGGAATGAACGTTGAATTGCAGATGAATGGCGAACAATATTACTTTACGATGGTCTGAATGCAGTCAAGAGGAAAACATCCAATTTCCACAGCGTAAATGCCAATTGTTTTCGTAAATGAGAAATGAAACGACTTTTTTTTTCTTTGATGGAAAAGGGGAGAGGAAGAGAGAACAATTTTTTTTTCTGAACGTTCTGTCTACCAACTATCCCAATGGTTATCTTCAAAAGTTTTTTATATGACTTCCTCATACACTTTCAAAGGATGTCTTTCCATTATAACATATCAAGACAACACGGTGCGTTCTAATTGCACCATATCATGAATGTATTAATAAAGTACAACACATTTATGTCATGGTATGTGCAAATTTCTATTAGTCTCATATCATCTATTGGTTCTTTTTCTTGGTTCGCTCGCTAGGATAAGCCCCCATTTTTTTGAATCTTGCCATTAATCATCGCAAATGGGACAAATCCATGGCACATGTGTCACGGGCCGATCGATTGGGATCATGACCGCGCGGCGACTCGGGCACTTTAGGATCGGAATGGATCGCCGAAGCACCTAAGCCAAGCCTTACTCGGTCGAAACGCTCACTCGCTCGCCTTACCCGGATCGTAGAGAGATAAAGAATCTAGAGAGAAGAGCTCTGGAAAGAAGACTTGCTTTGTATTGCGGAAGTAGTTGATGTTTACAAATGAGGGAGGACACCCCTTTTATAGTTGAGAGCCTCGGATTACATCCATTGATCTAGAATTCTATCGGCGGACGAGATCGCACCGCCTCAACTACCGACATAATGTCAACTACCATCTACCGACATAAATAAAGGAACAGACTTCTGTAATATGGCTCAATGACGGTATTGCCCGCCCTTGCAATCTTCAGGGAGAAGGCTTGGTGGGAATCCGAGCAAGAGCAGGAGGTCCACGGGCGAGTCGGGGTCGACTCTGGGGAACCTCTTGGGTCGTCCATCTTTCGGGCCGTGACATTCTCCCCCACTCAATCGAGCGACGTCCTCGTCGCTCTCAGCTTGACGGGCAGCCTTGCGGGCTTTGGCACGAGCTTTCTTGTTCTTGTTCCGCTTCGCTCGGACGCTCATGAACGAAGGGCCACAACCTTCGATGATGAATTTGGATTTGGCACGCGGCTCGGTCTTTGGCTTGGACGGAGCACGCGGTGCGCACTCAACCTCGGGGAAGAGCGCTTGGATGGGCATGACGTGCGTTGGAGTAGGATCCAACTCGATCGTCGGCTTCACCTCAGACAGCTTGTTGATGCGCATCACGGCCTTCAAGCTCTTGTCGAGGCGTCGGATCGACGCGATGGTCTTGGTGTCAACCACTCCTTTGATCATGGGGATCATCGACGTGCACTTTTGGTCGAGGATCATCATGCACTTGGTCCTCATGTCGATCATAGCACCCACACAATGGAAAAACTGCATCCCAAGTATGAGATCATAGTCGTCAAGAGGGATTATCTCGAACGCCATTCGTCCCTTCCATCTGCCAGTCTTGACATCCACGTCGGGTGTTGCTCCTACGCCATGGAAGTCACCCGAATTGATGGGCTTGTACGACTTCTTGGATGGTTCCACGTGAAGTCCCAAGGCCTTTGCAACCTCGGTCGACATGAACATGTTGGATGCGTCGGTGTCGACCAAAGCGTAAAGCGTTCGGCCGCCCACTTCGACCTCCACGAAGAACATGTCCGTGTTTGGAGCGATTTCTTCTCCTTTGGTCGGTGATCGGGCTTGGACCGAGTTGATCATCCTCACAGCTCCAATCCTGATCTGCCTCTTATCTTCTTTGGGCACCTCCTTCTCTTCCTCAATGGCAAGGAGGGCGTTGATGCGACCCCTCTTCGGGCACTTTTGGGTCCAGTGCGGGCCTTTGCAAATAAAGCAAGGAGAGGGTGGAGGTTGATCGAACTTACTTGCGTAGTCCACTTGCGGTCGACCTCTTTGGAAGGACGGCTTAGAAGTCCCTTCTCCCCACGCTTTGGCTTGGCCGCCTTGATCATGCGCGCCTCGGGGGGTGCTTCTCGTGTCGTCTTCGGGTCGATCCGACCTCCAGTCTCTTGCTCGGTTGTTCCTCGGCTCAACCTTGGTGAGGTCGATGAGAGACTCGGCCATGCTCAGCGCATGCGCCAGACTACTCACGTCCCGCCGCTTCAGCTCAAGTTGTGCCCATGGCTTCAGTCCATCCACGAACGCTCCGAAAGCCTCCTCTTTGCTTAGGTTGCGAATCTGGAGTTTGAGCTCCGTGAACTCCTTCACGTACTCTCGGATTGCGCCTCTTTGCTCGAGGCGATGGAGCATGCTTCAGGCTTCTTGTTGAGCGAACTCGGGGAAGAAATAGTCGTGGAATTCCCTCACAAAGTCATCCCACGTGTTCACGGGATCAACGCCACGTCGAATCTCATCGCACCTATTGCGCCACCACAGCATCGCCGTATCAGACAGGAACATGGAAGCGGTTCGTACCTTGGTCGACTCGTCTCGGATGTTGACGGCGCTGAAGTATTGCCCCATGCTCCACACGAAGTTGTCCACCTCTTAGGCGGACCAGTTGCCTTTGAACTCTTTCAGCTTTGGCACCTCGATCTTGGTCACCGTTTGAGCAGGCACCGCACCGTTCGTGATGCTAAGTTTGCATAGGGCGAGCTCAGTCTTGAGCTCTTGGATCTCCGCCTTCATGGCTTCGACCTTGTCCTTACACGGGCTTACCTCTTCGATTATTTGGACGCGCTCGTTCAAACCATCGATCGATGCTTCGAGAACTTCGTCCTTGTCGAACAATGGAGCCGTGGCTTGGTTGATGCCGGTCGTGAAGTCTTTGCGGAGCGAGCCCTTAACCTCCATGACCCGGTCTCGCACATCGTCAAGACCTTCCATGAGCTCAAGCACAGCACTCCGGACCTTCCCGATCTTCTCATCGAATGTGGCCGCAGCATCCATCGAGGCGTCCCTCTTCTTTTGGTCAGCCGCGGTTCTCTTTGACTAGCACGGCCTCTCCAACTATATTCGCTTCTTGGCTTGACATTCTTTCAAACAATTGGCGCTCTTCAATCTCTTGGAAACGGATCTCTCTTTAGCTTTGATACCACTTGTCATGGGCCGATCGATTGGGATCGTGACCGCGCGGCGACTCGGGCACTTTAGGATCGGAATGGATCGCCGAAGCACCTAAGCCAAGCCTTACTCGGTCGAAACGCTCACTCGCTCGCCTTACCCGGATCGTAGAGAGATAAAGAATCTAGAGAGAAGAGCTCTGAAAAGAAGACTTGCTTTGTATTGCGGAAGTAGTGGATGTTTACAAATGAGGGAGGACACCCCTTTTATAGTTGAGAGCCTCGGATTACATCCATTGATCTAGAATTCTATCGGCGGACGAGATCGCACCGCCTCAACTACTGACATAATGTCAACTACCATCTACCGACATAAATAAAGGAACGGACTTCGCCAATGGCTCAATGACGGTATTGCCCGCCCTTGCAATCTTCAAGGAGAAGGCTTGGTGGGAATCCGAGCGAGAGCAGGAGGTCCACGGGCGAGTCGGGGTCGACTCTGGGGAACCTCTTGGGTCGTCCATCTTTCGGCCCGTGACACATGGGTGGATCATTTTTTGATGAATTAGGCAATGTTACACTGGTGACGCACATCTTCTTCAACCGTGGGGCTCTCATCTAATCAATGATATCACTTGTTGCATTAGAACCCCGAGATAGAAAGCCTTTTCCACATATTAAGAATTAGAGATATTGGGATTGCCTTTTATTTGGATATAAATATGTTGCAAATGTATGCATTATCATAAGTCAAGATCAAGTCTTGTGTCCATAATTTGTTAACGATGCTTGTGTGTATATCCTAGGTTATTTGTGAGAAGTACTACGTTAAGATCACTAGAATCCTCATTATAAATTTTCTCATTCTACCTCCTCAACATTGCAAAATTGTTGCTTCTCAATCAATTGTGTTGATTCCAACTGAAATCTCAGTTGAACCACAAGAACGTGCTGCAAGGGCCTGTTAATGCCAATTACCTCATCTATGGATAACCTCAACATCTGAATCACGAATTACCCCCACCCAAGCTCAATAAGGAATTTCTAATTCCCTAGTATTAGAAATGCCATGAACTAACATTATGAATGGAGAAAGAAGTAACAAAGGATGAAAGGATATCATTGTTATAAAGCGAGTTTCGAAGACTTATTTATACTAAAAAAAGGGAAATGGATGACGCAATAAAAAAGATAGTACAAATTTACAGACAAAAGTTTATTTTTTTCCTAAAACAAAGGGAGCCTTTTTAGATTGGAAAAGTTCTACTACCTTGCCACAGGGGCATTATAAGAATGGAGCTTCAATGAGGTCATTTCAAAGGAACCACTTGATTTGCTCCCCAAGGACTCCTTCAACTCTACCAGTACATCATTTATGTTTGGCCTTTGATTTGCTATTGATCGTGTACATGACATAGCAATCTCCACTACTTTCCAAGCCGAGTTGACATCGAATTTTCCTTGTAACATGGGATCCATAATCCTCTTTATATCACCACTTTCAACAATAGGAATCAACCACTGAAGTAAGTGCATGCTAGCACTACCACCCTGACTTCTCATTATTGCAGGTCGGCCCGTGATCAACTCAAGGAGTATGATTCCAAAACCATAAATATCACTCTTCCTATTTAAGATTCCAGAAAAATGAAACCTGGGTGGAAAGGAAGAACAAATAATGGATCTTTAAGTCAAAGATGAAATTGTAGGCATTGCCAATTTTTATATGCAAATTGAGATCCTGAACTAAACTAGATCAATAATATAGAGTTTTTGCCATTACTCGGGATCGAGGTAGCTAGGAGTGCCTGTAGGACAAGTTGACACATAAGAGTCGTTTTCAATGGCAAAAGTTCTTGATAGGCCAAAATCAGCTATTTTGGCTCGGAAGTCTTCGTTCAACAAGATGTTTGTAGTCTTCAAGTCTTTATGAATGATGGGTGGCTTGCAACCGTTATGCAAATAATCCAAACCTGTAACTCCTTGCAAAAACCACGTCAACAATGCCAAAGCAATGTTGGAAAAGAACCTAAAAGGGTGGATATCCCATTGACGTACCTTGTGCTACATCCACAGCTATTTGTAGTCTCTTACTCCACGTCAAGACCTTTGAATGGTCCTCTGTTGGATACATCCTAACTTTATTTGTGAGCAAGAAATAGAGTTTTGTAGGACTATTTTAGAGAAGAAAACAATAGAAAAGAACATAAATACGCACCTGATAAATGTTGCCTTAAATTTCCATTGACCATGTATTCATATATTAAAGCTATGTGCTTGGAATCACCACAATATCCAAATAGAGAAACCAAGTTTTCGTGACGAACAATCATTAAGAGTTGTACCTGCAGTGTCACAATTGTGCATTATAATAATGCATATTGACAATAGCCTAAGAGGAAGTTTCTAAACAAACTTTTAAATAAGTGTCAGCATAAGTTGATCTTAAAAGGAAGAGTGATTGCATCATCCTATCTAACCTCGGCTTGAAATTCCTTATACCCTTGCTTTGATGATTTAGAGAGAATCTTCACAGCAACCATGGTGCCGTCATCTAGTGTGCCAAGATAAACCTTTCCAAATCCACCTTCACCAATCACTCGTCCAAAGTTTCTAGTGATTCTTGAAACCTCTCCATACTTGAAAGGTCGATTCTTTAATCTCAATGTCATTTCACTAGATTCTGTACCAAAAAAATTTCTATGAGTTTAGTGACTACCCCGGCGGGTAGTAGACTTTAATGGGAAATAACTTCCCATGGTAATTGCATCCACAACAATTAAAAGACATAGGAAGGGTTTTACCAATCCCGTTTTAAGAGTTATATTAATGGAGAAGAGGACAATAATCAAAAGATCTAGGCAGGGATTCTATGTTGCCTACCTTCAACATGCTATCATATAGATAATTGTTCTTTACTCAATTCACAAAGATTAGTTTGTGATCGCACAATCAAATTATCTTTTTGGGAGCCTTAGAATGTTAAGGACAAAATTGTACTATCAAGCTGTTATATGTCATTCCCGTACATAGCATGGTTACTCTTGAAAAGAAAAATTAGAAATTTCATGATGTTAAGCCGAATAATGCACATATGCTTTGCGATGCTGATGCAACCATGTTGTGGAGAACCATGTCTCTCTTTTCTCTCCATTTTCTTATGACCACTATGTAATTAAGATTACTACCATTGGGGAATTTGTATTAGTGCCAACTTTCCTTTATTCCTGAGGTTGATGAGATTGTAAAATGATAATCCGGGTGGGAGTGGGGAGGGGTTGGGGAGGTGGGGGGGGGGGGGGGGGGTGGGGGTGGGGGAAGAGACAGTAAGTTGTTGAGTTGTGTTTTCTCGACTAAATTATCCTAGAAAAGACATTGTTGCAGTTAGAACTGTTCCAATGGATAACCAAAGTCAAGATTGTTGTCAAAAGCAGTGTAGATTGTGTGAACAACACAAGTAAGAATGCTTGCCTGCTTTTCTTTTCCGTTTCATTAACCAAACAATAGCCAAAGCACCAAAGAGAACTAAAAAGAAGCCTGAAACTGATGTAACAACTGGAACGAGGATGGAATTTTGTTTCTTCTTCTGCGCGCAAGGATCGGCTAGGCAAAGATTTGTGTTTCCTGCCAAACTGGATCAAAAAGAATGAAATAGCTGAACTTAGATTCGTATCAACATTGCCATATGGTGATGACAAGTTGGCCTTCTTAATTGTTTTTAATCACATTAAAAAGAACATGTTGATAGTCTTTCCACCCTATAGAAGTTGCATAGGACTCTGAGAGAGAGAGAGAGAGAGAGAGAACCTCATGATTAAAGTATTGTCCAGAACCCTTTTCTTAAGAGCTTTAGGAACTGATCCAATTAGGTTGTTTCCACTTAGATTTCTGCAAATATAGCCATGATTAGAGGTTTGTCTACTTCAAATCTTTTGCTGCTTCACTTTGCCACATTAACTTACAGAAATCTAAGATTTGGTAATTCTGCCAGAGTTTCTGGTATTGCTCCCGTAAGCTTATTGTTGGACAAATCTCTGGGAAGGAGCAAGTTTAGAACATCTCATATCAAGTTAACCAGCTCCATAGCCAAATGCAATATGTTTCCACACATTAGGGCAATATTTCAATAGCCTATGTTTCCTAAAACACAACCTTAATCATTAAATCATGAGTTGACTCCCAGGGGGTGCTTAATCATGAGTGACATGCAGACACAACTAATTCAGCTATGGTGATACTTACAAGTCTTCCATTGTTGATAGACGTGACAGTGATGAAACTATGTTGCCCACCAAATTGCTTGAGCTCAATTTCCTGACCATCAGACATCAAAATAAAGGATCTTGTCATTGCCATCTTCATAAAGGCAGCATTTTTTGGCACAATAAAGAAAAGTTTGTGCAATTAATTCTTCAGAATGAAGATATTTTAGGTCCTAGTGTGAATGTTTTAGGTACCGAAAGACCATTCATAATTGTCAATTTGATTCCTTGCATGGGTCTCACTATCTCCTTTTTCTATAATTTATGGTTACTTTTGGACCTAGATTACTTAAAAATTATTCTCGGAGGACCCAATACTTGCTCATACACAATGCAATTTGGAACATTAATGTCAAAAATAGGAAAAGTAGGCTATTGGGAAATCTCACATGATATTGGAGAGAGCTCATAAATTATTCCTAATTTCACACCCGCCACAAAATGTCACCATCCCATGTGGGAATTCACTTCAGGAGGTTGCATTGATCTTAAATATTATTTCTCGTTGATACTTAAAATTTCCAGTTTTCATCACGTATAAGATTTCTTTTAAATTTCACCTAGAAAATCAGTAATCGAGAAACATTGCTAGAGGACTCACAATGATATGATCCTTGGAGGATTTCCATTGCTACAATTTAGACCATCCCATGTGTATTTGCTTGGTATACATGGGTCACCTTGCCAGCTTTCTTTCTGGATGTGATATGTCGTTTTGATGTCATAAATAGCTTTCACTGTGGTTTAAATCACAAAAAAGACAATATTATTTAGAAAGAAGGATAGAGATGCAATCAAAAAATGGTGGCAAAAATCAATCACATATAAGTCATACAGACTTTCAATTTTTTAAAAGACTCGTAACATCTCAGGGCTTCAATTTGAAGAGACTTTCCAGTTACCAAGCAAAAAGTAGCCAAAACGGGGAATTAAGCAGATAGCAAAGTAATACTTAACCACGTGCGTTGATCCCAACAAAGCAATTATCGATCAGATTTCACAAATAAAATAGGACCCACAGTGGAGACTGGTATATTTAGCAGAGGATTTTACTAAATCTTACTTACTGACATTGGAATATCTCTCTAATTATTGTCCATGTCAGTTCGAGCACAACTGTACGTGTATGTAGACAATAACAATATGTAAAAGAATAAAAGCGTACCATCATCTTGTGCTGTGGGTACATTTGGAAGATCACCAATGGTATAGAACTCCACGGCATTGAGGATCGGTGGATATCCAGACTTATTTGTCGATTCAATCGAGAAGGTGATGTTCCAGCGACCCACTAACAGGAGTGGAGACTACAACCACTGGCTTTAAGTATTCAAGGCTCACTATCTCCATGAATTGATTATCATTCATGGAAACTGTGAACTCCCTCTGGAGGCCGTTTGTCAGTCTCTCAATCTCAACGAAATAAAAGTACACAATCCATTTCTCTACAGAGCTTGAAGGTATCCAGTATAAATGCAAGGGAGTACTGGCATTGATTGTACTTTCAGCAGTTGAAAGAACTTTAATGGGAACCTTATAAGCATCATTATCATCAGATGAATTAATGACAGATGTGGTGTTCAGAAAGATCCAATTCATATAGTCGCCAACTCCCCAAATCCGATCGTAAACATCGTCAGGGTACCTGAGTGAGGCATTTTTGCAAACAGTTTAAGAGCAAACAATTAAGCAATTGACTGAGAGACTAGCAAATGCCAATTCATATGGATAAGCAACAGAAAAGTAGAATTTACCATATTCATCACATTACTAGCGAAAAGCTGATGCTTTGGTTGGTTACGAAAATCAGAATATCTGACTGGTGATTCAATGCAAAACTTGAAGATTGCAATATGATGTGCAGTTGATTATATTTGTCAAAAGAAGTGTGGCCATGGACTTGTAGCACGTTTGTACATACAAATCATCATTTCATAAAGTTCATTTTACGTAATTAAACAAAAATGTTATTGGTTTTATAGCATTTCCCAAATGTGATTTTTTTCTTCTTTTTTCAGGCTAGAAGGGTTCGGACGAGGTTAGGATCTATTTCTCCCACTGCTGAAATATTTCTCGGATGGAATGTAAGGACTTCTATATAACTATGTATATTAATAATGTATTTTACGTAAAATGAGTATTAGCACCAAACTTCAGAGATGCATATTTTCTTTTTTTGGTCGAAGAGCTACATATTATTAACAAGTGTCATAGTGACACTAGTTAAGATCACTAACATTATAAAAAACATTATAAATATGCTGTGAATATTGGAATACAACATATTCATAACATATATCAAGAAATTAGAATTTTTTAAATACAAATGTTCATATTTTCAAAATTTAACTAGTAGCCCTTAATGAATATCCCAAGAGCACTTTCATTTTTTTATTTTTTTTTTATGTATATGTAAAGTCCCCTCTTCATGAGTAGACATTGAGTTCTATATTATATTAGATATAATCCATGCTTTGCGCGAGTTGTTGTGTTCTATCATTAACATGGGATTAATCATTTTGAACAACTATTATACTGTAGTCAACACGATGTCTTGACTTATTATATTTCGTTTATTCTTACTATGTCTCAAGTGCACCTGATTAATGTATTTTTATTTAGTAAACGTATTTGTATACTAATACAAAGTATTATGTCATTATCAAGGCACGAGACTTCTTTGATGCAAAAGAGGTGCAATTAAAATAAAGAAACAACGAAGAGAGGAAGGAAAGGGACACGAGCAATAAATAAGAAGCAAAATGAATGGAGAGTATAAGAAAATGCTCCTTCCAACCTGATATATCCCTTACAAATAAGAATCCTAAATGTCAACCTTAAAGGGGACACTTAGGGAAGACACTGTCATTATATACTTACTAATGTACACGCATTTGTGTATGCGAAGAATTGACATTCATGAGATTTTGCACGATCATCTTGTTATGAAAAATTTGAACTATTAATTATTAATACATAAAAATTATTGATACCTTTTAAGTAAATTAAATGCGCACATATATTGTAGAAAAAATGATACAAAAGGTTCATGAACTTTAATTCAATGTATAATATGATCCATGAATTTTCAGTTTGTTCAATGTAGTCCCTAAACTTTATCTTAATATGTAATGTAGTCCTTTAACTTTCAATTTATTGAACGTGGTCCATGAACTTTCGATACTTGTTCAATTTAGTCCTTACATCTTATAAAAATGTTTAATGTTGTCCGTGAACTTGAATTAATGGAAGGACCACATTAAACATTTTCATGTAATTCAAGGAATAGATTGACCATGTACTAAAAGTAGAAGGATCACATAAAATAAATTAAAAGTTTAGAGACAACATTATATCTTGGGGTAAAGTTCAAGGATTAAATTACACATGGAGCCAAAGTTTAAGTACAATTTATGTCATTAACCCTATATTATGAAGAAAGAGAATAATATTTCAATATTTAGATTTTTAATACATTTTTTTTTTGTAAAATGGAAAAGATTTAAATTTTATGTTCAAGATACGCCGGTGGTGAAATGAAACTGTCAATTGAAAATTTCGTCTACTTAAATATTCTTGAAGAAGAAAATATATTGTATTCCCTTAAAAGAAGAGCTTCCTTTTATATAATATAATAACAATAAATAGATTAAAATCGGCGGTAGAGGCAAGGAATATGATTACGTTTGTTGACATGACTATCTACCAATAAAGAGTGAATTTCCTCATATTAAAGAATCTTCAGTTTGTTATATTACTAAAGATTTAAACGGAAATGTAATTATCAATTTCGCCTAAATGATTGGTTCTCAACCACATCATCTGATGGTGAGTTTTATTAAAAAAATATATATAACACCAATGTTTCTAGTAAATAATTTGTAATGTTCTCATTTCAAACCTTTTTGATAGTATATAATACATATTAGTTTATTGAATACTTATTTGAATATTAAGGCAAAAAATGATTATGATTACATTCTAATATTTTTGCAATGGCGTTGAAATTTTTTCCTAAATAAATCAACCAGTCCGCTTGTTATATTGAAGTAACTTAAGTGTTTTTGATACATATCTGAAATACTAATCTTGATTTGGATTATAATATCAAAAATTTCAAATAACTTAATTCTTTTTCCTCGGACCTAATGGCTTTTCTATTGCTCTTTTAACATTTTCAATCATCTAATGATTTTTGTTGTAATCTTTGACGTCTAATATCATTTTTTTAATGATATTTTAAATGTCTTTTGTTTCGAAATCTGTTGATTTTCTTGGCCTTTTTTTAACTTGCGTCTTTGCTCAATTTTGCCTTGTGTAGTGGCCCCCTTTTGGTCTTTCACACATTTGACTCGTTACCAATTCGGTTGGCTTCATTTTTTCTGTTAAATTAGGTACATGTGCCTTCAATAGTTTGCAAAATGGCTAAATTCGATTAAAAAGAAAACGGAGTCTTTCTTGACTATGATCACCATGCATCTGTATATAAAAAATTAACTGATCACCTGATGAAAGAGTCCGAGGCACCTCCGATGTCCAGTCGCCCAACGAGTTCCAAGAATCCAGATCTTAATCGATAGATGCCATCATCATCTATATGTCTTAGTTCCAATGCCGAAATGAAGGGCACCCCATTGCCAGTATTGACAAGACACACTTGGATATCATCTGTTGGGGACACGTACATGATTTCTTTATAACTAGGACCCAAGTAGTTCACCGTGGTCCAATAATTAACATCAATGTATAGGTCGAATGAAGGAGCCTGATTCTTTTCATCATAGTTCCCATAGTAAAACCTTGCCCTAATCAAGTAGGTGTTGTTCTTGCCTTGGTCTGGTTTTAAAGTGTAACAATTTTCTCTCCGTTGGGAAAACTCCTTAAATTATTCAAGCACTGTCGATAGCCTTCATGTATGAACGTCATGGATATCTGCTTGTTTTGTCCAGAGTCTATGAACCCTTCATCGGTTTCGTATCTTATTCTGATTTCATCCTCAGTGTATGCATTAGTTGCCCCACAATCAATACTGATAAAACCTTGTAAGTTTAGAGAAAAAAAAGAACTTAGTGAATAAAAAAACAATTTATCTTATTGGACCGTTGGAACAAATTCGGTGTATCTCGATCATGTGCATAGTTCAATAGTTATTGTTTCTAACGCGGCGATGATTTGACACTTAAATCAAATGAGTCTGAATACAAAGAAGAGACCACTCGGTTTCAATGGGTGGTCATGACTAATTGAGGGGTGCGCAGACAATGAGATAGCCAACATTTCTTGACGTCATAGATAGGACAATGACACTGTACGAAGCTTAAACCACGAGAAAGGAAAAATATCATGCTGTTGTGGGGAGAAAGGGGAGAAGAAAATTGGGGTCGAGGATGTCTACAATTTAGATTTCTCCTCGCCCATCTTATAAACAGTATAATTTGTTCTGAGATTTTAACTCAATGTTTCTCCCTCCTTTTTCTCTCCTTATAGTCCAAGCAAAGCATGCAAACTCTAAATCTTTTAGCATCTCATGCAAACTCATGGGAACCGAAAAACTTCTCTCTTAGCATCTCATGCGAACTCAAAAACTTTTCTCAACGCAGGCGCGCAGGCATGAGAGAGAGAGAGAGAGAGAGAGAGACCTGGAATCTGTTGGGCTTGGACCACAGGGACTAGTGATGAAGCTAAACCAGCAAGCAACGCAAACGAGAAAGCTGTAATAGATCTTTCCATTGTCATGGAGCAGTGGAGATTGTCGAAGAGAGAAGTGTGAGGAAGATATGCATGCAGGCCTTATATTTATAGCGTGAGCTCTCCGTTCATCCGTTTAACCGGCATCATCTTAATGGCTATAGGCCAGTATATTTCATTAGTCTCATCTTAATGTCAAATTACTAAGAGGATCAGAAGTCCACGCAACCTCATGTGGTGCTGGTTCGCCCCCGCATCAATCTCATCTTTGAATTTTCTTCAGTTTATAAATGACTGAGACATGGCTCGAATGCAAGAAGCCCAAGAATTGAAGCTAGGTCTTCATCTGCAGATGTACGAAAGTTAAGTGCCGCAAATAATCTCAATAGACAGCTTTTTTCTTTTTTTTTTTGATTGATCGCATGTGGTCCATTGGTAAATTAGAAACAATACGTCATGTGATGCGCAATTTTTTTTTTTTTTTTTGTATGTATCATTTTTACAATACACCGTGGAATGCTAGAGGCATCCACATTGAAAAACCACATGGTATATAATGAGAAGGAAAAGTAATTTTTAGGAGGATGAGTTTTGGCTCACATTTTCAGCAATTGGCAATAACATATTGCTATGAAGTTTTGTTGCTACCTCTATGTCATTTGTAATGACCACCAACCGAATCATTGGTATCAACGAATCTTACCATGGTTTGGACCAAACCACCTTTGCTTGTTATGCTCCATCACCTTACATGTATCATTACGTCATGTCCACACTACTGGGAAAAGCCCCGAAGATGCTCATTCAACTTAGAGGTAGGATTCGACCGAAAAAAAGAAAAAAACTTAGAGGTAGGATGTCGTGCAATTTTCAGGCTCCAGCAATATGGGAGTAATTCGCAACGACTCCTCATTGGATTTGTAATTCAACAATTTACGGGAATACATGGACATAGCTTTACGAATTAACCATTTTTTGTTCCACCGGCCCCTTCGCTCTCCCATGCGAGTGGGATTTATCAAGAAAGCCATTAATTTTTCTTCACTTTAACAGTGGAATCCATATTATGTCTCTGGTGTAATCGTGGATCGTTCGTTCACTGCTGAACTTGTACGATCCAGCCAGGTTCAAGATCGACATTTTCACGTCAGTCACCGGGAGAAGGAAAGCTCTTGATGAAGCATCTCATATAAGAAAGTTTAAACCTATAAATAGGGCCGCCGGAATATCTTGCTTAAAAGTATTTTAATATAGATAGACAAGAAAGAGATTAAGGTAACGATAAAGACATAAAAGTTCTGTTTATTTCGTGAATAATAAATAATTTGAAAAATATTTTTTCAAAAAAAAAAAAATGATCCTATACATTGTTTACAAAAATAAATCAACAAAACATATTTTTATCGTTTACGAGAATATTTAGATATAAATTATTATTGATAATGAAAACTTTTCCTACTGTTTAATTATTCCAAGCGATACAAACTATTAAAGTTAAGAAAATATTTTAAAAATCATTTTTTTCGCGAAACGAACGAAATCTAAAATATCATAACTTTCTTTGCGGCGTTCACTTAAATATCAAAACTTTTCAAATGATCACTTGAGTAGCATAAAAAACGATTATCTTCTATTTTGGCGATTTGTCCTATGTGTTTTTTTTTTTTTGAAATTTTAATTCCGCATAGCTTTCTTAACAGAAATTAATCAGGGAGGTGGCGCGCGACCTCAAGGAGAGCTCACGCTGGACCCCAATTGGAAGGAGGCGATGAAGGCGTGGGTGATTCCTGGAGGAGGTGATGATCATGAACAAATGTTTCACACTTGAGATATTGGGGACCATGACGCAGTCGATGGACGATATATGCACCCAACGACCCCATCGTCAGCGACCACGGAAAGCTGGTTGGTCTATATGAAGAATCACGTTGAACTGGATCACCAATAACTCAATTCTTAATTTTTCTGCGCAAAAACAAAGGTCAGAGACCAGCATAAAACTGCAATTTCTTGGGCTTCTTTAGCAATTACAGAGTCCTACAAGATTGTCCTCACTTGGAGGACAATTTTTCACCCAAATCACACTTGCCCTCATCCTTCCTCTCTACGTCATTTCTTCAATGACCTCAACTCTGCTTCTACTAGGGCTCTCGCTTACAATGCTGCAGGTAATCAGCTGCAGTTTTAATAGTAATTTCAAGGGATTAGGATTAGGGATTGCTTCTTGGCCCTAATTTAACCCCAACTAGTCAATTTGGGTAAGAACTAAGGCAAACAAGTTATTTTTGGCTGATTGGATTTCTCCGGCAAGCCATGTCAGCTGATACATAATAAATTAATGTTATGTCGGATTTTCCGGTAAAGAAAATTGTTGATGACACTTAAGTAATTATTTTTATTTTTTATTTTTTTTATAAATAGGTAGTCAAGTGCTTGCTCAAGAAGTTTTGACAATGAAGTGCATGTCATACAAAAATTATGGCATTTCTTATGTCCTTTCCCCTATTAAGGTATAACATGGAGTAGTAAAGGATACGTCACCACACAATCAAATGTGAAATTATCTATCATCTTAAGCTTGCTGGGATGCTGTTATGTAACATGTAGGAGGAAATAACAAGTTGAATTCGATAATCGTGATTGGGTGTTCATCTCTAACACTACCTATTTAGCATGGCGGTGGTGGTACAATTATCGGCATGTGAACAGTTACGGCTTCAGCTAAAGATTCACACGTGAGACTTATGTCTTCAACCGCAAAGTTTAGGAGGACACACAAGTTCTAATAAAAGAAAGCTTACGGAAGGTGAGGTCACCCCACATGATGTTCCAGAAAAGGAAAAGAGAAGTCAGGCTTAGTTGTATCTCTTAGCATATGCCATATATTATGACAAGTAAGCGAAGCCTTCAAAAGAAATATTCCTAATAAACACATAAGGCGGTGATTATTTGAGGTAAATATTACCTGAAACATCATAGGACCTCACCCATCTTATACGAGACTTGAGGGGTCAGGAGATAAGTGTTGAATTTCCACATTTACCTTGCAAGGGGAACACCATCACAGTCAAACCCCAGAGCGGCCAATTCAATGAAGCCGGTTGATTCCATCTCACTATTTTCCACTCTCTGGCGTGCCATGTCTATGGCTAAACACTCCATCAGTTTAGCTAAGATGTGACTTGTTTCTGGCCTCTTCATTGCACATGGCGAAGCACATCACGAATCCCTATCTTCACGACTAAACAAGCTGACATTCGTTGGGTCCGCGTGCTCTCTACGTCTCCGCTTTTGACGATTGGAGTCACCCACCGCATTTTCTCCAGTTTATATTGACCGAGTCATGGCTACAATCCAAAAAGACCAAGACTTGCAGCTAGGTCATCATCAGCATGTCCCCAAGTCTCAGGACCACAATCAATTTGATTGATGACATATAGATCATTGTTAAATCTAAAGCAATATATCATATTATGCATTAGTTTATTATTTACTCTATCATTATTACCATGAATTATTTTTATTTTTCCGGCCGGAGGCATCCGCCTTCAGTTTAGCTAAGATGTGGCTTGTGTGTCTGGCATCGCAGATGGTGAAGCACATCACGACATCCCTATCGTCACGACTTTCCAAGCTGACATGCCCTGAGTCCGCAGTGCTCGCTACGTCTCCGCTTTTGACGATTGGAGTCGCTGACTGCATTTTCTCCCGTTTATAGTAACCGAGTCATGGCTACAATCCAAAAAGACCAAGACTTACAGCTAGGTCTTCGTCACCATGTGTCCAAGTCTCAGCATCACAATCAATGTCAATACGTGGCTTTTTTGATCGATGAGATATATACCGTCTGTGAGACGTCGGATGCCCACCGCCACCTTCTAGAAATAGAAATTCTATTATGTTATTTTTTTTCCATAAATATAGATTTTGGATAGTTATCAAACGCATTTTTTTATTTAAAAATTCGTCAAGGAAATAAAAATTGAGAAATCAAATCTTGGTAAGAGATTGACTTCTATTTCAGAAATTTTATCATATGTGCTCTTATTATTTACCATATAACTATTTCAATGAAGTATCTTTATTTTTCCTGCTGGAGGCATCTGCCTTCAGTTTAGCTAAGGCGTGACTTGTGTTTGGCCATTTAATCGCAGATGGCGAAGCACAAGATGACATCTCTATCTTCACGGCTTTCCAAGCCTAGCTTATGTTGGAGCCGTCCGGATATTCCTTGGGTCGGCAGTGCTCTCCATGCCTCCTCTTTTGATGATTGGAGTCACCCACTGAATTTTCTTCGGTTTATATTGACCGATTCATGGCTACAATACAAAAAGACCAAGACTTGCAGCTAGGTCTTCGTCAGCATGTCTCCAAATCTCAAGACCACGATCAATGTCAATACACAGCATTTTTTATTGATGGCATATAGATCATTCGTAAATCTGAAGCAATATATTATGTTATGCGCTAATTTATTATTTACCATGCCATTATCACCGTGAATTATCTTTATTTTTCCAACTGGAGGCATCCGACATGGAAAACCAGCAAGGTAAATTATAATAAGGAAGAGTAATTAATAGGAGGATGAGTTTTTACTCACGCTTTAGCAGTTGGCATGGTCGGAAATAACTTATCGACGACAATGTTTTCATGGGAGATAAGAATTTCTAGCTCCGTATGCCATGTCTATATCTTCTACAACGACCACTGAACAGACCATCAATATGAATTAACCTTACCATGGTATAGGCAGACCACCCTCGGTTGCCATGCGTCATTACCGAAGGCTAATTTTGTTATCTAGATTAAGAAAATCTATTTGGTTATGCATGGGTAACCTGAGAAAGGGAAAAGTACCAAAAAAGTTTTAAACTTTTTGAATTGGTACCAATTAGTCCTAAGCTTTTTAATTGGACCAATTTAGTCAAGAACATTTTCACATTGGTACCAATTTAGTTTATCCGACCAATTTAAGCTGGAAATTGCTGACGTGAGACCGACGGTCCTACATGACACCATTAGCGCCAACGTGGACAAATTTTATAATTTTTCAAATATTTTTTAAGATTTTTAATTTTTTTTCCTTTTTCCTTTCTCCTAATCCCTTGGCCAGTAAGGTTTCCAGCCGACCATCGCCGGCCACAAGCGAGGGTGCGGTGGCCCTCACCTAGATCCAGGCGAGGGCACCACGCCCTTGCCTGCTACAAGCGAGGGCATCAAGCCCTAAAAAGGAATATTTTGTTTATAAACAGAAATGAAGAACGTTAACAAACAGGGCCTTATCGACATATGGACAGTTACGGCTTCAGCTAAAGATTCACACATGAGACTTATGTCTTCAACTGCAGAGTTTAGAAGGACACAGAAGGTTCTAATAAAAGAAAGCTTACGGAAGGTCCGGTCACCCTGCATGCTGTTCTAGAAAAGGAAAAGAGAAGTCTTATTTGTACATCTTAGCATATGCCATATATTATGACAAGTAAGCCGAGCCTTCAAAAGGAATATTCATAGTAAACATATAAGGCAGTGATTATTTGAGGTAAATATTACCTGAAACATCATGGGACCTCGCCCATCTTATACGAGATTTGAGGTGTCAAAGGATAAGTGTTGAATTTCCACATTTACCTTGCAAGGGGTACACCATCACCGTCAAACCCCAGAGCGGCCAATTCAATGAAGCCGGTTGATTCCATCTCACTATTTTCTGCGTGTCTATGGCCAGACACTCTTCAGTTTAGCTAAGATGTGACTTGTGTCTGGCCTCTCAATTGCATATGGCGAAGCACATCACGACATCCCTATCTTCACGACTTTCCAGCTGTCATTCGTTGGGTCCGCGTGCTCTCTACGTCTCCGCTTTTGACGATTGGAGTCACCCACTACGTTTGCTCCGGTTTATATTGACCGAGTCATGGCTGCAATCCAAAAAGACCAAGACTTGCAAGCTAGGTCTTCGTCAGCACGTGTCCAAGTCTCAGGACCACAATCAATTTGATTGATGACATATAAACCATTGTTAAATCCGAAGCAATATATCATAATATGCGTTAATTTATTATTTACCATATCGTTATTACGATGAATTATTTTTATTTTTCCGGCCGGAGGCATCCGCCTTCAGTTTAGCTAAGATGTGACTTGTGTCTGGCCTCTTAATTGCAGATGGTGAAGCACCAGACGACATCCCTATCTCGACGGCTTTGGAAGCCTAGCTCACGTTGGAGCCGTTCGGATATTCCTTGGGTACGCAATGCTCTCTATCTCTCCTCTTTTGATAATTGGAGTTACCCACGGAATTTTCTCCGGTTTATATTGACCGACTCATGGCTACAATACAAAATGACCAAGACTTGCAGCTAGGTCTTCGTCGGCATGTGTCCAAGTGTCAGGACCACAATCAATGTCAATGCACAGCTTTTTGGATTGATGACAGATACACCATCCGTAAATCTAATGCAATATATCACGTTATGCATTAAACAAAATTCTATTTCTCTATTTTTTAAATTTTTTTCAAAATAAATTTGGAATAAAAATTTGTTTGATAACGTAATTTTATTTTTATATTTCTGGAACAAATTTTTATTACGAAATAAATTTGGAGCAAAAATTAATAATTTTTCTATTTGTAGAGCAAAAGTGAGAATGAAAACTTTTCTCATCGTTCACTCTCGTCATCGCCCACCGCCCACCCCACCATCCATGAGATGCTATGCCCAGACACCCCTAGAAATAGGATTTCCATTCCGCCAGCCTTTATTTATTTAATCGATGACATATAGATCATTGGTAAATCTGAAGCAACATATCATGTTTTGCGCTAATTTATTATTTACCATATCATTATTATCAATGAATTATTTTTATTTTTGACTATTGGGCCATAATAATTGGCATCCGCCATCAAAAAGACCAAGACTTAGCTAAGATTCGTCAGCATGGCCTGTCTGTCAATACGGCATTTCATTGATGGCAAAGATCATTGGTAAATCAAGCAACAAATCATGTTTTGCATCCCATATCATTATTATCGACTTTTTTTTATTTTTCGGGCCAAAGGCATCCGCCATCAGTTTGCTGACATGCCCTGAGTCCACAATGCTTGTTACGTCTCCGCTTTTGACGATTGGAGTCGCCCACTGCATTTTCTCCAGTTTATAGTAACCGAGTCATGGCTGCAATCCAAAAAGACCAAGACTTGTAGCTAGGTCTTCATCAGCATGTATCCAAGTCTCAGCACCACAATCAATGTCAATACGCGGCTTTTTTGATCGATGACATATATACCGTCTGTGAGACGTCGGATGCCCACCGCCACCTTCTAGAAATAAAAATTTTATTCTGTTAATTTTTTTTTTCATAAATATTAATTTTGGGTAGTTATCAAATGCGTTTCTTTATTTAGAAACTCGTCAAGGAAATAAAAATTGAGAAATCAAATCTTGGTCAGAATTGATTTCTATTTCAGAAATTTTGTTATACGTGCCCTTATTATATACCATATTACTATTACAATGAATTATCTTTATTTTTCCTGCTGGAGGCATCTGCCTTCAGTTTAGCTAAGGCGTGACTTGTGTTTGGCCTTTTAATCGCAGATGGCAAAGCACAAGACGACATCTCTATCTTCGCGGCTTTCCAAGCCTAGCTTATATTGAAGCCGTCCGGATATTCCCTGGGTTGGCAATGCTCTCTATGCCTCCTCTTTTGATGATTGGAGTCACCCACTGAATTTTCTTCGGTTTATATTGACCGACTCATGGCTAAAATACAAAAAGACCAAGACTTGCAGCTAGGTCTTCGTTCGTCAGCATGTGTCCAAATCTCAAGACCACGATCAATGTCAATGCACAGCATTTTTTATTGATGACATATAGATCATTGGTAAATCTGAAGCAATATATTATGTTATGCGCTAATTTATTATTTACCATATCATTATCACCATGAATTATCTTTATTTTTCCAACTGGAGGCATCCGACATGGAAAACCAATAAGGTTAATTATAATAAGGAAGAGTAATTAATAGGAGGATGAGTTTTTACTCACGCTGTAGCAGTTGGCATGGTCGAAAATAATTTATTGACGACAATGTTTTCATGGGAGATAAGAATTTCTAGCTCCGTATGCCATGTTTATATCTTTTGCAACAACCACTGAACAGACCATCAATATGAATTAACCTTACCATGGTTTAGGCAGACCACCCTCGATTGCCATGCGTCATTACCAAAGGCTAATTTTGTTATCTAGATTAAGAAAATCTATTTGGTTATGCATGGGTAACCTGAGAAAGGGAAAAGTACCAAAAAAGTTCTAAACTTTTTGAATTGGTACCAATTAGTCTTAAGATTTTTAATTGGACTAATTTAGTCAAGAACATTTTCACATTGGTACCGATTTAGTTTATCCAACCAATTTAAGCTGGAAATTGCTGACGTGAGCACCGACAATCCTACATGACACCATTAGCGCCAACGTGGACAAATTTTATAATTTTTAAATATTTTTTAAGATTTTTAATTTTTTTTCCTTTTTTTTCTCTTTTCTTTTTTTCCTTTTTCCTTTCTCCTTATCCCTTGGCCAGTAAGTTTCCAGCCGACCATCACCGGCCACAAGCGAGGGTGCGGCGGCCCTCACCTAGATCCAAGCGAGGGCACCATGCCCTTGCTTGCTGCTACAAGCGAGGGCATCGAGCTCTCACCCAAATCCAAGCAAGGGCCACAACGGCCTTGCCTGAGGCATCGCAGCCATCACCCGCCACAAGTGAGGGCCTTCACGCCATTGCCTATGGCCGATGAGGGCACAAAGGCCCTCACTCACTCTTGGTCGACGAGGGCCACCGCACCATTGTTGGCCAATAGGCTAGGGTTTTAGCCCTCGTCGGCCAATAGGTAAGGGTTTCAACCCTTGCCTGGATCGGGCGGGGGCCAACGCCCTTGCCTATGGCAAGCAATGGTCGACCAGCGACCTTGTTGGCCAAGGGGTGAGGAGAAACAAAAAAGAAAAAAAAAGAAAAAAAGAAAAAAATACATTTAAAAATTATAAATTTTGTCCACACTAGCACTGGTGACACCATGTAGGACTGCCAACGGCCATGTTGGCAATTTCCGTCCTAAATTGGTCGAATGGACTGAATTGATAATAATGTAAAAATGTTTAGAACTAATTATTCCAATTAAAATATTTAGGATTAAATTGGTACTATTGCAAAAATTTAGGACTTTTCTCGAGAAAGAGTAGAGCAATTGTTGCTTTCAATGAAAACAATATTTCAGAAGAAGTCTATTAGAAACGTTAAAAAGCACCTTTCATCGGTGAATAAGGCTATACATTCAAATATAATTAATGTGTTGTGGAAATAGCTATACTTCTCAAAGGTCCAGTCCAAATATAATTAATGCGTTATGGAAATAGCTATACTTCTCAAAAGTCCAGTCACCCCTCATGTTATTCAAAAAGGAAAAACAAAAAACGCTAGGCTTATTTGTCCCTCTTCGGATATATCATGTCTTAATGACCGGTTCAATATGGACTGAGCCCACAAAAAAAGTATCTCTTTCCACCAATACTTTGAGTTTTGGTTGGATCCATATGCAGAAGCTGTAAAACTCGATTAGTAGAAACTTGATTTAAAAGTTTAAAAGAATTTCTAACATGTTTTCCCAAAACACATGGCGTGCATAATTAAGACTTTTGATAAGTTAGATTAGGGAGTCCATGGACAAGCTTCCTAGAGGAAATCTTGGCAATCTGCTTCATGTTAACATGACCAAGCTTTCGATACCAAATGTTTGTTTTATCTTGAATGGATATTAGACACTAAGAACTTTCTGGTTTTATATCCAAAAGATAAATATTCTCGTGTCTTCGTCCAGTGAAAGATTGAGAGAAGTCTTTACTACTTCCCAAACAAATGCCTTCTTGGAAATTAATTTTGAATTCAATGTCACACAATTGACTAATGTTGAGTAGATTGTAATTCAAACATTTCACCAAGGAGATATTGTTGATTGTAAGACTTCCAATATTCTCAGCTCCATATTCAACAATTCTTCATTTGGTGTTTCCATTAAAAGAAACTTTTCCACCGTTAACAACTTGAATCTCCTGTTATGTGTCTCAAACAACCACTATCCAAATACCACATGATCTTTTTCTTGATAGTGACCTGCAAATTGTAAAAAGAACTCAAGCTTTCTTTGGTACCCACATTTTCTTGGGTCAGGGAAGTTAGTGCTAAATACATTCTTTACCCAATCATTTTTAACAAGTCTCCAAATCTTGGGACATTCTTTCTCAAAATGTTTAGAGCTGTTACACTTTGAACATTTGAGAGCACTTCAGCTAACAGGTTTTACAAAAGCTTTTTGAAAATGATTCTTGTACAATGTTTTTGTAGGTCTTTGTTTGATTCTATCCTTCACTTTTGGAAAATTAATTAAAGGAATGGTTTCTGGTGTCATACCTAAACAAGATTTGTTGAAATAAGGCATTTGTACTGAAAGAATCTTTTCCAACTTCTTGGATCCTTTTGAAAACCTTTTTGTGATATTTGAAATATCCTCTTTCAAAAAGGTATTTTCCTTCGAAAGAGAATCTGCATTTTCTTTCAAATTAATAAAACTTTTGTCTAGATTTTCAAACTTTTCTTTCTAAGAAGTTTCCTGTTGCTTTAGTTTAGAATTCTCCCTTTTCAGCTCGGAAATTCTTATAAGAGATGTGTTGAGACTAAGACAAAGTTCATCTATATACTTTGAGACTTTAGCGGGAATTTATAAATTGATAACCTCAACTTCTTTGTCTGAGTCTGAGTCTGAATCTGTTTCAAAGTCTGATTATGATTCTGAATTTGCCATTGGACATATGTTGACATATTCTTCATCACTTTCTTCACACTTAGTATCGCTCTGTGTTTCTGCTTTGAGAGCCTTCTTGTATTTCTCAATTATATCTTTCTTTTTCTTCAACAGAGGGCAGTTAGGTCTAATGTGCCCATTTTTCTTGCATTCAAAGCAAATCACATCATTGTTGACTTCATTATCCTCAGTTGATTTGTTCTGGAATTTTTTAGTGGCTTGCTTCTTCCAGTTGAATCTTCTTCCATTTCTATTCAATTTCCTGAATTTCTTGATCATGAATGCTAGTTCTTCATCGTCCATATCTTCTTCTGAATCTATATCATCAAAATCATCATTAAATTTTAAAGCAATTGACTTCTTACCTTTAGGATCTTATTCCTCATTGATTTGCTCCACTTCATATGATTGAAGTGTGCCTACAAGTTCGTCTACTAAAAGAGGCATGATCCTCTGGGTTTCTCTAATTGAAGTCTTCACATGATTCCAGTCCTTGGAGAGACTACGTAGCAGTTTATTGACCTTCATTGGTCCTGATATTGGTTGTCCTTGATATGCTAATCCATTTAGAATCTCAGTGAAATGATTGAACATATCAGTGATGGATTCTCCAGGCTTCATCTTAAAGACTTCATACTATCCAAGTAGAATATTGATTTTCGTTTCCTTTATTCGATCAGTTCCTTCATAGGTTACATGAAATCTGTCCCAAACTTCTTTGGCTGTTTCACAAGAAGAAATTCGACTATATTCAGTAGGAGATAAAGCACAGTATAAAGAGTAGATGACTTTAGCATCAAGAGCTTGTCTCTTGGTTAATTCTTCTTGTGTCATTTGGCCAGCATCTACAACTTCTTTCCCTCTTTCTGAGATTAATGTAGCTTTGGGATTGATCCATCTTTCTACCACATCCCATTCCAGGGGATCTTTCGATCTTAGGAATGCATTCATCTTGTTTTTCCATACGTTGTATTCATTTCCATCAAAGTAAGGAGGTCTAGTGTTGCTTTGGCCTTCAACCAAACCTAGAGCCAAAATACTAGCCATAGATCTTTTACTTAGAAGTAAAAATACTTTAATAAAATAAGCACACAGGCTCCGATACCAATTGAAAGGGCTAGTATGAACACCTAGAGGGGGTTGAATAGGTGTTAAAAGAAATTTTTGTGGAAACGTTGATCAAAACTTTTCTTTCGAAATGGAATCTACAAAGTAATAGACTAGAACAAGTTTAAATAGATTTACGAACGAATAAAAGAGTTCAGGGAAGAGAATTGAAAACACAAATTTTATAGTGGTTCGGCTTAAATCAAGCCTACGTTCACTCTCCCGCGCTGACAGCCCACTGACTGGATTTCACTATGAATCAAAAGAGATTTACAGCTTGTGATCTCGACTTTTTCAGTGAAGAGTTTCTCCTAGTTTCTCATAAAGTCTCACTAAGAATTTCTCTCTTTTGTATACAGTTTTGAGCTCGATGAATGAGAAAGTAAAGAACTAGAAAGCTTCAGACTTTGAAATTTTTCTTTCACGCACTTCCTCGAATAACTAGAGAATCTGTCTTAAATACTCTTTCATGCCAAAACGACCATTGGCACTTTCCAAAAGAGTTCTTTCAATCTACCCATTGGACAGAATCAATCAAGGGGGATCTCGAGTCGTTTTAGGAATGTGATGAAAACCCATTAATCTTACTCGCCCATACAATCGGGATCTTGATTTCCATAAGTAGAATCTTCCAAATTTGTTCGCATTCAAAAAGATCTTCATATCGGAATTGATTCCAATAAGAACAATCAATCAAGTAAATGTTATATCCAGCCATAAGGTCTTCCAAAAATCATACGAATCAAATTCTTGAAGGTAATCACGCATCTAGATAAGTCTTCATTCTTCGGTCTGGAAATTGTTGGTGAGGGCAAACTTTAAAATTAAAGTTTGGCGGTCTTCATATTTTGACAATAGAGTTTGTAGTTCTTCATACTATAACACTTGAGTCTGCAAGTCTTCCGTCTAGATTTTTGGAAATCTTTTGTCAGCTTCAAAACAATAAAGGAGTTTTCTTTAACACACGCAACCTCATGTGGTGCTCGTTCGGCCCCGCATCAATCTCATCTTGAATTTTCTTCAGTTTATAAATGACTGAGTCATGGCTCGAATGCAAGAAGCCCACAATTGAAGCTATCTCTTCATCTGCAGATGTACGAAAGTTAAGTGCCGCAATTAATCTCAATAGACAGCTTTCGATTGATCATGTATGGTCCATTGGTAAATTAGAAACAATATGTCATGTGATGCGCTATTTTTTCTTCTTCTTTTTTGTATGTATCATTATCACAATATACCGTGGAGTTGACTATATTTTTTTGGCTAGAGGCATCCGCATTGAAAAATCGCACGGTATATAATGAGAAATAAAAATTTATTTTTAGGAGGATGAGTTTTGGCTCACATTTTCAGCAGTTGGCAATAATTTATTGCTATGAAGTTTTGTTGCTACCTCTATATCATTTGTAATGACCACCGATCGAACCATCAATATCAACGAATCTTACCATGATTTGGACCAAACCACCTTTGCTCGCCATGCTTCATCACCTTACATGTATCATTACGTCATGTCCACACTAATGGGAAAAGCCCCGAAAATGCTCATTCAACTTAGAGGTAGGATTTGACCAAAAAAAAGAAAAAACTTAAGAGGTAGGATATCGTGCAATTTTCAGGCTCCAGCAATATGGGAGTAATTCACAACGACTCCTCATTGGATTTGCAATTCAACAATTTATGGGAATACATGGACATAGCTTTACGAATTAACCATTTTTTGTTCCGCCAGCCCCTTCGCTCTCACATGCGAGTGGGATTTATGCAAGAAAGCCATTAATTTTTCTTCACTTTAACAGTGGAATCCATATTATGTCTCCGGTGTAATCTGTGAAAGCTAGTACGAGCACCTAGAGGGGGGTGAATAGGTGCAAAAACAAATTTCTAAATAAAAGTGTAGCACTAATCAATAATGGATTATGAAATGGAAATTCGTTTCTTGTAAACAAAATGATTTACGGTCAAAGTAAAAAAAGCGTAGAGAAGAAAAAATGAACACAGAGATTATAGTGGTTCGGCTTAATCCAAGTCTACGTCCACTCTTCCGCACTGACAGCCCACCGGCTGGATTTCACTATAAACAAAAGAGTTGTTACAGAAAAGCTCTGCCTTGATTCCATAGTGTAGAGACTCTACTAGACTTCCTCAAGGTCTCTCAAAGATATAGACTCTCTTTTGTGTACAAGATTTCGCTCAACAGTTTAATTGACTAAGAACAAGGAGCTTCAGACTTTGGAATTCTTCTATCGCGCACACACTCGAACAACTGGAACGTCTTCCTTATATACTCCTTTATGCCATCATACTCGTTGGCACTTACCAAAGGAATTCTTCCAATCTACCCGTTAGACAGAATCAATTAGGAAGATCATTCGAGCTATTTAAGGAACATGACGATAGCCCATCAATCCTGCTCGCCCATACAATCAGGATCTCGGTTTCCATAAGTAGAACTTTCTAAGTATACTTCGCCAATCAACGGATCCAAAATCTCTAAATCAATATGGATTTGAATAATGGATTCCGACATGCTATATCCAGCCAAGAGATCTTCTCCGGTCGATAAAGTTAAATCCTTAACGAAACATCCAGTTCTGAATAAGCCTTCTTTGACGGTCTAGAAACTGTCAATGAGGATAGACTTTGAGTCTTGAGTCTTGAGTCTGGCAGTTCGGAGATCTTTAGACTTTGATAGTAGAGTCTGCAAGTCTTCAGACTAGACTGATGGAAACGTTTTGTCAGCTTCAAAACACTCAAGGAAGTTTTCTCCAACAATCTCTCCCTTTTTGATGGTGACAAAACTTTCCTACGGATTTGGATAACTTTGACCTGCAAAACATTACTCAAGCAAAAATAGATATCTCACAAAGATAAATGACTTAGTAATAACGCTAGAATCTGCATCCACAGAAAGTGGGTTAGTCTTGTAGATGAACAAAGCCATGAGATATCAATAGTACTTAAGATAAACAAATGTTCAAACAGTCAAACCCAAATCCAGTCCAAATCCAAACAGCCAAACACAAAAGTCAAGTCAAAATATCATAAAAGTCAAGAGTTCAAAAGTTGAAAGTTCAAATCAAATCTGCACCACATCTCTCCCCATTTTTGTCAGCATTAAAAAGGTAGAGATGAAAAGAGAATGGAATTAAGATTGTTTGGGAACACGAACAAGCTGGAAATCTCCCATTGACTGGACAATGCCTTCCATCTTTTTCAAATCCTCCTTCAGTTGAGCCACATCTTCACCCTTAGCATTTGTTGACACCTAAATTTTGGCGACCCATTTAGTCATTTATTGCATTAAAAAATTAAGGGTTAATTTTATCCCTAAAAAAATAGTTAATTGCATAGCATATAGTTTTAGGTGCATTTATTTTTTATTTGCATTTACATTGGGCTAGTGACGGATGGATTCGAATTGATGGTTCGGAAACTTTAAGTTGATGAGTAAGGCTAAGCCCACGAAGAAAGCAAATCGGTCCAAGCCCGTATCCTCGGAGATATTTTAAGGATTTATCTTTGTGAGATTTCAATTCAAAAGAAATATTACGTTTGGAAAAAAAAATATCAGCATTTCGAAAAGAAATCATCGTGGATATGGATTTGGAAAATTTAAAAACCCTAATCCGTGCGCTATAAATAAGTAAACATACGTAGGGTTTAGGAGGCCACAGATATTGATACATACGGCCACATTGAGGGGGAGCAATTCCGAATACACAGAGAGACACACGCGAGATAAGAGAGAGATAGAGTGCTCCATCAAAGGGTCGAGATTCCCTTTGCCATGTGAGTCCCGCCAGCCACATCGCCGCGCTCTCATGCTCGTAACGCTGCCTCACATTGCGAGACCACCACCGGGACGAGCTGCTGCACTAGCATCCTCAACTGCGTCGTGATCCCCTCTGATGAAGCATCCGCAAGCCACGAGTCCCAGTAGTTCAATCCTACAATTTGCTCCACCTTGACGCTCATCCAAGCAACATGTGGCGGTGGGTACATTAAAAAATTTATAAAGATGTGTGCTGATCAAAGAAGCAGAGAACACATCCACGCGTCTGAAGAAAGGATTCCACCGCACATGAATTGACTCCGCTCTCGATGATCCCGAGTGTGATTCGCAAGCCACGGTGACCATCCCCACTCCTGCTGTCCGACAAGTCCAAATTTGGAAACACATCCGAGTGACATCAAGAGCTAGCTAAGAATTTTGGTCAATTTGGTTCCCATATATTCTGTTGCCATTCCTTGAAATATTCTAATGTTGGTTGAATCCCCTGATATAGAAAACGATAGCCACGATTGGGAGGAGACGTAAAAAAGGAAAAAGTTTCTTGCTTCTCTTTCTCTTTGTAGGTCAACGGAAGATCAATACAAGGGAACTCGATACACTGAGAGACGAAGCTGAGCGGTGATTTTTGGCTTGGTTTGTCAGTTCTTACAGCGAAATCAGAATCTTCAGCAATTCCAGGCCGGTGAGCAATTTCCAAGGGTCAAGCACTGCTCAGCGGGACCTAGATTTCCCACTGAACTTCATCCGAATCCAGCGAGCACGAGACAATCGGCAAAGTCCTCAGCCGGTCTCCGAACACCACCACCGTTCCTGCTCCTGCGACCAGGCTTCAGCAAGTCCGACGTCACTTCTAGCAAAGCTCGGGTGTCCTGCACTCGAGCGCTATCGATATTCCGACTCGATTGCTCCGCCATCATCCGTTTTGTCCACGCTGGCCAATAACGGCAACCCCGAGCCATATCAATCGCCTTGCTGTGCTTGCTGAATTTCTTTTGCAGGTTTTTCCAAACGCTCCAGTTCAATCCATCGGGGAAGTCTCGCATGTTCTTGCGGTCGTCGCAGCTCCTCACCACCGTGACCATCTCGCTCACGACCTGTTGCTAGTGTCTCCTCGAGCTCATTGTTGTTGCCTATCAGGGAGGCCAATTTCTTTGAGGTCAATGGAGACTTTCTCTCTCGATACCCACTCTTTCATCGTGAAACGCTTTGCTGATTTCGACGACATCATCCAAGGATCGTGGTTTGCGACTTGCCCTATTTGGAAGCTAATATTTGGATTAGGTAAAAATCTTATCCAATTTAATTTCTGAATATTCAGTTTTCTTATTTGGAATTTCAATACATATGATTGAAATTCCCGATATGCTATCATATCCGTAATCTTAAGTGCCCTTATGAATTAGGAAAATTTCCTAATTCCGCAACGTGCGTATGATTGACAGTTCGATTTCACGCTCGAAATACGACTCGCAATCGCACGGAAAAATCGCCAATCCGATCTCACGCTCGAGATACGATTCGCGATTTTATTTGAAATTGGCCAATCCGATCTCATGTGCGAGATACGATTCGTCAATTTATTTCCCAAAATTAAAAGGACACGGATGATATCTTGCTTGATTTGGTGCCGTGCCTTCTTGATGCCTCTATTTGATTGTTCCCTTAAAAGAAAAACCCAAAAATATATATTTGAGTTAGATTAGGTTCATGTTAGAATATTACTTATTTTAGGATTATTTTGCATGTTTAGAATAGGAAATTTATTTATTTCGAATTCATTAAATAAAAATCCAAAAAATGCAATCATTTAGGATGTTAGTTTTGAATTTGAATTGCACGTTTAATTATTTGGCAATTTTAATTTCGAATTTCATAATAAGAAAAGAAAAGTTAGAATTATGGCATTCCTTGCACGTCATTGCATATTAGGATAGATTGCATGCTTATTAAGAAAATAAAAAATCATGTGCATGTCATATAGCGTTAGGTTCATGAAATGCACGTCATTTAGTGATTGTTGCTAGGTTCACCTAATTAGAAATTGCATGTCATTAGAACTAGGTCATATAGCTAAGCCATGTTGCCATGTTATATTATTTTATATTAGATTAGTGGCATGCATTGCATAAAGCATGATTCTCATTAATTAAGTGAAAACAAAAGAAAAAAAAATTGCGTGTTAATTAGAAATCATATTTAAGATTGCTGATGTGAATTTTAAACTAACAACGCAGATGCTTTCGTTGCTATGAGGTAAGTCCTGCAATTTATTCATTGCTTTCTTGGGTGTTAAATAGTTGGTTTGTGCACCCGCATGATCGCTTCATATGTTAAGGAAGTGGATTTAAAATCAATTCAAGCTGCCTGCACAAATATTTTTGAAAATAAAAGAAATGGTACCGAAAGGGCATTAGAGAAATCTAGTGTAACCAAGTCCCCGTACCCATAATCTCTGGTTCGTAGGAGTAAAGTAAATCTCCCGTTACTTTGCTTGGGTTTCTAATCGACCCACCAAAAATAGATTAGTGGCAACTCCTGATTGAAAATCAATTGCATGTTAAAAAACTTGAACCTAAGTCGCGAATTGGTATGGGCTTGGGAGAGCCCGAGTTAAGTTTAGGCTTAACAATCCATTAGCCAAACCCTAGGTGGTTCACACCCGAAAAATTGGGTCGCGACAGCATTTGCCTGAACTTGAAGAGCAAGGGCTTGGATTTGATCATGCAAAGAAACTGAAGAGGTTTGACCTGCATTTTGCAAATTCTGTATTTCGTATCCCAAAGCATATATTTGACCCCGCATCTCTAAAAGAACATCAATAATTCTGCGAAAATCTGCTGAATTGTCTATCTGGGTACATGCTTCAGCACGATTAGACGGTGTATAGGCAGATGATGGTAAATTAGCATGGTCACGCAGATTGGGCGATGAAACATCATGACCCTCCTCAGGAAATTGAGAGGCATAAATGTCCCCTGGATCTGCTGGAGAGCGGCTTACTCATTCACTGGTGATAGGGAATGAGGACGTTCTTCTTTTCTTAGGATCTCCCCCTGTTTCCATGCCTTCAGGTGGAGAAGAGTGTTCCTCATGCTCTGCTTCCGCTTGATCTCCTCTCTCCTCTTCTTCTTCTTCTTCTTCAATTCTTTCCTTCTCTGCATCTCTCTCCTCTGCTTCTTTCTCCTCTACTTCCAAATCTTCTCTCTCTCCAGTATTCTGTTTTGTCTCATCCATATCTTTTTCTTGTCTCTCCATTGATTTTGGAACAGAACGACTCAGGTTCTTCAATGCCATTGCAGAAATAGTGATATCATCCTCATCTTCTTCATCCTCAATGATGAGAGCTCTTCTTTTTTTGGATGGAGCAACCATGGGCTCATTCCCTTTTCTTTTTGCAGCTGAAGAGATTTGATGAGTCTTGACAGGGGTTTTCTCCTTGAATTTCTCCAACGCCTTGTTGAGTTCCTTCAGACGTATTTTAGAAACCATTTTCAGTCCCACCACCATTTGATTGCACGTTCTAACACAGAGAATCCGGGGAGGCTGAACATTCAAATGTCTGAATAACTTGGTCACAAGAGTTGGATAAGGAAGTTAACCCTTATCCTTCACCACTGCCCTGTACATATGGAACATAATAGTGTGTGGAAGAGAGAATTTTTTACCAGCATCGATGGCGTACATCAACTTTGCTTCCGAGTTTGAAACGTCGGTCTTTGAAGTTGATTTTGGTCTAAGACAGTTAATCACTATCTTGTGAAGCAAAATGTTGGACGCATTCATTCTCACATAAGAAATCTTTCCTTCCGTCCTTCTATCCTGAACAAGCTCCAACGTTGCACGAGCAATAGACACACTAATAGGTTGATATCTCCCTCTTTCAACCCCAATCACATCAGCCAACATATTCATGTCCACCACATAGTCCTGATTTTGGACACTAAAAGAGAATCTATTCGCATCCAAAAAACTGAGATTCGAATAGAAATAAGCAGCAAGTTCAGCATATGCTTCTGTAGATTCAGAACAAAATTGTTCGAGTTGAAGTAGACTGAATTTTTCCCGCAGATTAACATTCACAGAGTCAAGAAAGTCAAAATCCACACTTCTAGGGTTTATCACCCCACGCTTCAGCAACTTAGAGTACAGTTGCTTGTGGTCATCCGATCGAAACAAGTCTGTCCTTTTACTTCGGATTTTTGCCGCAACACCCATTCTCTGTTTAAACTGACTGTACAACTTGTCATCATCGTTCCCATCTGGTTGATTAAATCCACCAACCCGTGGATCACTTGGGATATTAGCAAAGGTTTCTTCCGCCGACCCCGCAGGGGCAATTCCCAAACGTTCCATGGTACGTAAGAAGAATGATTCATTCTTATACCCTTTGTCCTTAAGAAACTCATCAATGTAGTTCAATGGAGTATCGCTCCTCTTCATAGCAAGGTAAAGCTTATAAGTAAAAGAGGGCTTATGAGTTCTTACGGGTTCTGCGTCTTCGATGATTTCTTCCTCTTCTCGATGTGCAACATCCTGAGGTCTAGATGGAGGAGATGGACGCTGCTGAGAATGCTGTGGGCTCTGCTGTTGTCTAGGAGATTCTTTTTCTTCGGTGAGATCAAAGTGCGTAGGCCCCTCACGAATTTGCTGTGGTTCCCTATTCGCGATCCTCGAAGACTTCCTTTGAGACGACATCTTTCACAGTCTTTGAGAGATTCCAAGCTTGTTTCCTAAGAAAGATGAAAACTTTTTCGAGGATTAAACAAGAGAAGAAGACAGAAGTGGAAGATCGGTGCTCTCTGAGGGTTTTTGTGAGTAAAACGAAGAGGAACAGACAGTATATAAGACAGTCGAAGAGAGGCATACGGAACGTCGTAAAGAAGAAATATAAAGATGTCTTTTAAAAATAACTGCCTTTTCAAAAATTAGATAACTGTCATTTTTTTTAAAATTAACTTCTTTTTTGAAAAGGAAGGATTGCAATAATCACGGAAATAGCAACAATCAATTATGGATAGATGATCGTACCTTTTCGAGATTTGATTTGAGAGATAATAAAGTAAATTAACTTACAGTCAAAAATCTTGATCGTCTGAGTCTGAGTGTCTTTAGACTTTCAATCCTGGGTCTAAACTTCCTCAGACTTTAAGATATTGAGTCTGGAACGAATAACTTCAAATTGATTTTTCTCCAAAGGCTTTGTAAATATATCCGTCAGTTGATTCTTTGAGTCAATAAACTGAATCGAAATTTCTCCATTTTGAACATGATCTCTAATGAAGTGATGTCGAATCTCTATATGTTTTGCTCTTGAGTGAAGAATCGGATTCTTGGTGAGATTGATTGCGCTAGTGTTGTCACATTTGATTTCAGTGCATGAATCTTCGATTCCAAAGTCTCTTAACTGTTGTTTTATCCACAGAATTTGTGAACAACAATTTCCAAGAGCTACATACTCTGCTTCTGCTGTGGAAAGAGCTACTATACTTTGCTTCCTTGAAAACCAAGACACTGTCCTGCTTCCAAGTAGTTGACAGGTGCCTGAGGTGCTCTTTCTATCAACTCTACATCCGGCTAGATCTGCGTCTGAATATCCAAGATGAGTAAAGTCTCCCTTTTTAGGATATGAGAGACCGGAGTTTGAAGTTGAGGCAATGTATTTGATAATACGCTTTGCAGCACTTAGATGAGATTCTTGAGGGTTTGATTGAAATCTGGCACAAATGTAAACATTAAACAAAATGTCAGGTCTAGAAGCAGTAAGATAAAGAAGTGAACTAATGATACTCCTATATAGCTTCTGGTCAACTTTCTTTCATTCTTTATCTTTGTCTAGCTTCAAGGAACTTGACATTGGTATATCAGTCTTTTTGCAATTTTCCAGCCCAAACTTTTTGATAAGATCATTGGCATATTTTTCTTGATAAATAAAAGTTCATTCCTTCAGTTGTTTCACTTGAAGCCCGAGAAAGAAGGTTAGTTCACCCATCATGCTCATTTCAAATTCATCCTGCATAGACTTAGAGAATTTCTTGCATAGACTTTCATTAGAAAATCCAAAAATAATATCATCAACATATATTTGAACAAGCAGAAAACTTTTGCTTTCTCTTTTGATAAACAACGTAGTATCTACTTTACCTTTGACAAAGCCATTTTGAATTAAAAACTTACTTAGTTTGTCGTACCAAGCTCGAGGTGCTTGTTTTAAACCATATAGAGCCTTTTTGAGTCTGAATACAGAGTCTAGTTTCCTTGGGTCTTCAAAACCGGGTGGTTGTTCCACATAGACTTCCTCTTGGATAAATCCATTTAGGAAAGCACTTTTAACGTCCATTTGGAATAACCTAAAATTCTTATAATAAACAAAAGCAAGTAATAATCTAATTGCTTCTAACCTTGCTACTGGCATGTAAGTCTCATCATAGTCTATCCCTTCTTCTTGCGTATATCCCTTGGCCACGAGTCTTGCTTTGTTTCTTACTACCTTTTCTTTCTCGTTCATTTTGTTCCTGAAAACCCATTTAACTCCAATGATAGATTTACTTTTTGGTTTAGGAGTCAATTCCCAGACATCATTAATACTGAATTGCCTAAGATCTTCTTGCATAGCTTCAATCCAGCTTTCATAAGATAAAACTTTTTCTATGCTCTTGGGTTCTATTTCAGAAATAAGAGCCACAGGACTAGACTCTTCAAGCATTTTGGATCTTGTGCGAATTCCTTCATTAATATCACCAATAATTAGATATTTGGGATGACTAGACTTATGCTTCAAGTTGCTGGTTGATTTGTCAGATTGTTGATATTTTTCCTCATTTGAATCTTCGACAATTATTTGTTGCTGGTCTTCTGAAGTCTGAGCTGCTTCTGGAGATTTAGACTTTGTAGAGTCTAGGAGCGAGTTCGAGATTCTTCAAGTTGAGTCTCGAATCGATTCATTTTGCATAAAGTCTTGAAATTTGACATTCATTGATCCCTCCACAAATTGAGTCTTTTTGTTGTATACTCTGTAAGCTTTGCTGGTGGTTGAATATCCAAGGAAGATACATTCGTCTGATTTTTCTTCAAACTTACCAACTCGATCATTTGCATTTTTCAATATAAAACATTTACATCCAAACACATGAAAATATGAAACAATGGACTTCTTTCCTTTGAATAACTCATATGGAGTTTTCTCCAGAATAGGCCTTAGAAAAACTCTATTAATGATATAACATCTTTGAAACTGCTTGACTCAAAAACGTGAAGAGATGTTACTTTCAATTAAAAGAGTTCTAGCCATTTCTTGCAAAGATCTATTATTCCTTTCCACAACTCCATTATGCTCTGGAGTATATGGAGAAGAGAACACATGCTGAAAACCAGATTCATCACAGAATTTTATAAAGTCTTGATTTTCAAATTCACCTCCATGGTCTATCCGTATACTTGAAATAACATAACATTTCTCATTTTGGACCTTTTTAATAAAATTTTTAAAGTAAGAAAATGTTTCAGACTTACTTACCAGGAAATATACCCAAGTGAATCTTGAATAATCATCCACAATCACTAAACAGTATTTCTTACCTCCAATGCTCTGAGTTCTGGTTGGTCCAAAGAGATCCATATGCAGAAGTTGCAGTATACGATTAGTGGAAACTTGATTTATTGGTTTAAATGAGTTTCTTACCTGTTTTCTCAACACGCATGGTGTGCATAGATCAAACTTTTGGTATGACAAATTGGGTAAACCACGAACAAGCTTCTTTGCTGAAATTTTGGCTATTTGCTTCATGTTGATGTGCCCAAGTTTTCTGTGTCATAAGTTTGCTTATTCTTGAATTGAGATTAGACATTGGGTTTCATCTGGTTTGACATCCAAGAGGTAGATATTTCTATGTCTTCGACCCGTGAAAGACTGAGAGGAGTCTTTACTGGTTCTTGAACAGATTCCTTCTTGAAAATTGATTTTGAAACCGGTGTTACACAGCTGACTGATACTTAGCAAATTGTAGTTGAGTCCTTCCACTAAGGAAACATTATTGATCGTGAGGCTTCCAATCATTACAGTTCTGAATCCCACAATTCTTCCTTTGCTGTTTTCTCCAAATGAAACTTTTCCACCATTAATTTGAACAAGCTTTATGAAGCAATTTGAATCTCCTGTCATATGCCTTGAGTATCCACTATCCAGATACCATTTTACATTTTCCTTGATAGTGACATGCATTTAGAAAAGAGACTCAAGCTTTCTTTGGTACCCATATTTTCTTGGGTCCATTAGAGTTAGGGCCAATTCCATAAAAAAGCACAAACTTTAGGGTTTGGGACAAATCTGGCCCGAACTTTATTTTGTCTCGAAAAAAAGCACCAACTTTCACTCGTGTCCCAAATCTGGCCTGCCGTTAACTCTCCTTCACGATCATCCGACTGGCATTTCCACGTCGGATCCGCCCGCGGATCCGCGGCCGAAACCCTAACGGAGCCGACCTCCGCCCCAACCCAAAGCAAAGCGATGAAGAGGATTTCGCGAAGGAGCTGCTCTATCGCCTCCCTCTTATCTGCGCCTCCGCCCTCTCGCCAAAACCAGCAATCTCTTCTCTTTTTTCCTTTTCCAGCTGACTTCCCTTTAGCGGAAGCAACAACCCCTTCTAACTCCTCGGTAAAATTCTCCGACGAGACCGTCACCTCTTCTTCGTCCCGATCGTGCGCCTGCTCGCTCACCTCCTCCCACTCGAGCTCCGCCGCCAGATTCCTCTGTGATTCCAAGTCGAACGAGCACACGTTCTCGGATTCCGATACTCCGAATCCAAATCCGAATCGATGCTCACCACTCGCAATCCGCGCGCGGGATCCGCCTCGTCGGCCACGGCGCGTCGGGCGGATTCGGAGACCGATTCCCGCCGATCCGAATCGATCCTCGGCCCCGATTCCGCACCACCACCAGCGGCGGCTCCGGGTCCGACCCGACGGCGTCTTCGGCGCCGCGGGCCGAGCCGAACCGTCGGATCCCGAATCGGAATCGGAATCGCAGGCCGGCGAGCGCGCGGCCGGGGGCGGGCGCCGAGCCTCCGGCGACGTAGAAGGGCGAGGGGAAGGTGGGGTTGATGTACCACTCGAAGAGGAAGCCGGGTTCTAGGGTTTCGGGATCTTCGGGCGGGCGCGCCATCGGGCGGGGGCAAATCGGGCGATCGGAATCCGCTCCCGGAATTCCCTGGACGGAGGATGGCCACGAGAAGATCACGAGGCGGCGGCCATTGACGGACTCCTCTCGTTCGTCGGTGATCCAGCCATTGATGTTCTTCCGGTTCGGGGCGTTCTCGTGTGGAGGGAGGGAGGATAGGCGGGGAGGGGCGGGAGACGTTTTCGGATCCGGTCGGATGACCGTGAAGGAGAGTTAACGGCAGGCCAGATTTGGGACACGAATAAAAGTTAGTGCTTTTTTTTGAGACAAAATAAAGTTCGGGCCAGATTTGTCCCAAACCCTAAAGTTCGTGCTTTTTTATGGAATTGGCCCATTAGAGTTAGTATGATATACGGTTTTTGCCCATACCTTCTTAACAGATTTCCAAAACATATGACTCAAAATGATCTGAGCTATTGCACTTAGAACATCTAAGAGCATTGCGACCTACTGGTTTTACAAAAACTTTTTGGAAATGATTTTTGTAAGCATCTCTTGTAGGTCTTTGCTTAATTCTTTCCTTTACTTTAGGAAAATTAATTAAAGGACATGGAAAACAGATTTATTGAAATAAGGTCTTTGTGCTGAAAGAATTTTCTCAAGTTTCTCGAGATCCTATAAAAAATCTTTTAGAAATATTTTTTTGGTAAAAATCTTTTAGAAATATTAGAGATGTCATTTTTCAAGAATGCATTTTCTTTTGAAAGATTGTCTTCATTTTCTTTCAAAGTAGTAATACTTTTGTCTAGGTTTTTGACATTTTCTTTCTAAATATTTTCCTATTGCTTTAGAGCAAAATTTTTCTCTTTTGAGTTCGGAAATCCTTTTAAGAGAAGTTTTGAGACTAAAACACAATTCATCAATGTATCTAAAGACTTTAGTAGGGATTTTCAAGTCACTTACCTCGATTTCACTGTTTGAATCTGAGTCTGTTTCGGAGTCTAAATCTGAGTCTGATTGTGCCATGAGACAAATGTTGGCATAATCATCATCACTTTCTTCACATTCTGTATCACTCCAAGTTTCTGCTTTGAGTGCCTTTCGGTATTTCTCAGTTTTTCCTTTCTTTTTTCTCAGAAGGGGACAGTTGGGTCTGATGTGTCCCTTTTTCTTACATTCAAAGCAGACTACATCTCTATTGGTTTCATCATCCTCAACAGACTTAATCTGTTGCTTTTGAAAGCTTTGTTTCTTTGGATTGAATCTTCTTCCCTTTCTATTTAGCTTTCTGAATCTTCTTATTATGAGAGCAAGCTCTTCATCATCCATATCGTCTTCACAATCTGTGACATCAGAATCATCATTAGATTTTAATGCAATGGATTTCTTACCTTTATGATCTTCATCTTCGTTGATTCGCTCCACTTCATAAGACTGAAGAGTCTCAACCAATTCATCAATATAAAGTGGCATAATTCTTTGTGTCTCCCTTATTGAGGTCTTTATATGATTCCAATCCTTGGAGAGTCCACGCAGTAGCTTGTTTACTTTCATGGGATCAGAAATTGGTTGACCTTGATTTCAAGACCATTCACGATTTCTGTAAAACGACTAAACATGTCAGTGATAGATTCTCCTAATTTCATTTTGAATGCTTCGTATTGACCGAGCAGAATGTTGATTCTGGTTTCTTTCACTCGATCAGTTCCTTCATAGGTGATGTGTAATCTATCCTAGACTTCTTTAGCTATAACACAAGAAGATATTCTGTTATATTCAGTAGGTGATAATGCACAATATAAAGAATAAATTGTTTTTGTATCAAGAGCTTGTCTCTTGGTTATCTCTTCTTGAATCATTTCACTAGACTTAATAACTTCTTTTCCTCTCTCCAAGACAGGTGCACTTTAGGAATGATTCATTTGTCTACCACGTCCCATTCCAAAGGATCTCTTGATCTTAGGAATGCCTTCATCTTGTTTTTCCATATGTTGTATTCCTTTCCATCAAAGTAAGGCGGTCTGGTATTACTTTGCCCTTCCACCAGTCTTGGAGCCAACATATTAGTCATGAATCTTTAACTCTGAAGTAAAACACTTCAAATTAAGTGAGTACACAGGCTCTGATACCAATTGTAAAAGCTAGTACGAGCACCTAGAGGAGGGTGAATAGGTGCAAAAACAAATTTCTAAATAAATGTGTAGCACTAATTAATAATGGATTATGAAATGGAAATTCGTCTCTTGTAAACAAAATGATTTACGGTCAAAGTAAAAAAAGCGTAGAGAAGAGAAAATGAACACAGAGATTATAGTGGTTCGGCTTAATCCAGGTTTACGTCCACTCTTTCGCACTGATAGCCCACCGGCTAGATTTCACTATGAACAAAAGAGTTGTTATAGAAAAGCTCTGCCTTGATTCCATAGTGTAGAGACTCTACTACACATCCTCAAGGTCTCTCAAAGATATAGACTCTCTTTTGTGTACAAGATTTCGCTCAACAGTTTAATTGACTAAGAACAAAGGAGCTTCAGACTTTGGAATTCTTCTATCGCGCACACATTCGAACAACTGGAACGTCTTTCTTATATACTCCTTTATGCTATCATACCCGTTGGCACTTACCAAAGGAATTCTTCTAATCTACCCGTTGGACAGAATCAATTAGGAAGATCATTCGAGCTATTTAAAGAACATGACGATAGCTCATCAATCATGCTCGCCCATACAATCAGGATCTTGGTTTTCATAAGTAGAACTTTCCGAGTATATTTCACCAATCAACGGATCCAAAATCCCTGAATCAATCTAGATTTGAATAATGGATTCCGACATGCTATATCCAGCCAAGAGATCTTCTCCAGTCGATAAAGTCAAATCATTAACGAAACATCCAGTTCTGAATAAGCCTTCTTCGACGGTCTAGAAACTGTCAATGAGGATAGACTTTGAGTCTTGAGTCTGGCAGTCCGGAGGTCTTCAGACTTTGATAGTAAAGTCTGCAAGTCTTCGAGACTGGGCGATGGAAACGTTTTGTCAGCTTCAAAACACTCAAGGAAGTTTTCTCCAACATAATCGTGGATCGTTCGATCACTACTGAACTTGTACGATCCAGCCAGGTTCAAGATCGACATTTTCACGTCAGTCACTGGGAGCAAGAAAGCTCTTGATGAAGCATCTCATATAAGAAAGTTTAAACCCAAAATTATAGGGCTGCCGGAATATCTTGCTTAAAAGTGCTTTAATATAGATCGACAAGTAAGAGATTAAGGTAACGATAAAGACATAAAAGTTCCATTTATTTTGTGAAAAATAAATGATTTGAAAATATTTTTTCAAAAAAAAAAATGATCGCATACATTGTTTACAAAAGTAAATGAACAAAACATATTTTTATCGTTTACAAGAATATTTAGATATAAATTATTATTGATAATGAAAACTTTTCCCACTGTTTAATTATTCCAAGCGATACAAACTATTAATGTTAAGAAAATATTTTAAAAATCATTCATTTTTTGTGAAATAAACGAAATCTAAAAATATCATAACTTTCGTGCAGCGTTCACTTAAATATCAAAATTTTTCAAATGATCACTTGAGTAGCATATTAGTGAAAAACGATTACTTAAGTGCTTCTAGCGACAAATTTTGGCGATTTGTCCTACGTGGTTTTTTTTTTTAAATTTTAATTCCGCATAGCTTTCTTAATAGAAATTAATCAGGGAGGTGGCGCCCGACCTCAAGGAGAGCTATGACACGCTGGACCCCAATTGGAAGGAGGCAGCGATGAAGGCGTGGGTGATTCCTGGAGGTGATGATCATGAACAAATGTTTCACACTTGAGATCCTGGGGACCATGACGCAGTCGATGGACGAAATATGCACCCAACGACCCCATCGTCAGCGACCACGGAAAGCTTTACATAATACCTCTCCGGTTGGTCTATATGAAGAATCACGTTGAACTAGATCACCAATAACTCAATTCTTAATTTTTCTGCGCAAAAACAAAGGTCAGAGACCAGCATAAAACTGCAATTTCTTGGGTTTCTTTACCATTTATAGAGTCCTACAAGATTGTCCTCCACTTGGAGGAACATTTTTCACCCAAATCGCACTTGCCCTCATCCTTCCTCTCCACGTCATCTTCCTCACCCAATCCATGGTCTCGCAACTCCTCTTCTTCAATGACCTCAACTCTGCTTCTATTAGGGCTCTCGCTTACAATGCTGCAGGTAATCAGCTGCAGTTTTAATAGTAATTTCAAGGGATTAGGATTGGGGATTGCTTCTTGGCCCTAATTTAACCCCAACTAGTCAATTTGGGTAAGAACTAAGGCAAACGAGTTATTTTTGGTTGATTGGATTTCTTCAGCAAGCCACGTCAGCTGATACATAATAAATTATGCTATGTCGGATTTTCCAAAAAAGAAAATTGTTGATGGCACTTAAGTAATTATTTTTTTTATTTTATTTTTATAAATAGGTAGTCAAGTGCTTACTCAAGAAGTTTTGACAATGAAGTTCGTGTCATACAAAAATTATGGCATATCTTATGTCCTTTCCCCTATTAAGGTATAACATGGAGCAGTAAATGGATACGTCACCACACAATCAAATGTGAAATTATCTATCGTCTTAAGCTTGCTAGGATACTGTTATGTAACATGTAGGAGGAAATCACAAGTGGAATTAGATAATTGTGATTGGGTGTTCATGTCTAACACTACCTATTTAGCATGGCGGTGATGGTACGCTTATCGGCACATGAACAGTTACGGCTTCAGCTAAAGATTCACACATGAGACTTATGTCTTCAACTACAGAGTTTAGGAGGACACAGAAGGTTCTACTAAAAGAAAGCTTACGGAAGGTCCAGTCACCCTGCATGCTGTTCCAAAAAAGGAAAAGAGAAGTCTTATTTGTACATCTTAGCATATGCCATATATTATGACAAGTAAGCCGAGCCTTCAAAAGGAATATTCCTAGTAATCATATAAGGCAGTGATTATTTGAGGTAAATATTACCTGAAACATCATGGGACTTCGCCCATCTTATACGAGATTTGAGGTGTCAAAGGATAAGTGTTGAATTTCCACATTTACCTTGCAAGGGGTACACCATCACCGTCAAACCCCAGAGCGGCCAATTCAATGAAGCCGGTTGATTCCATCTCACTTTTTTCTGCCATGTCTATGGCCAGACACCCTTCAGTTTAGCTAAGATGTGACTTGTGTCTGGCCTCTCAATTGCATATGGCGAAGCACATCACGACATCCCTATCTTCACGACTTTCCAGCTGTCATTCGTTGGGTCCGCGTGCTCTCTACGTCTCCGCTTTCGACGATTGGAGTCACCCACTGCATTTTCTCCGGTTTATATTGACCGAGTCATGGCTGCAATCCAAAAAGACCAAGACTTGCAAGCTAGGTCTTCGTCAGCATGTGTCCAAGTCTCGGGACCACAATCAATTTGATTGGTGACATATAAACCATTGTTAAATCTGTAGCAATATATCATATTATTCGTTAATTTATTATTTACCATAACATTATTACCATGAATTATTTTTATTTTTCTGGCCGGAGGCAATCGCCTTCGGTTTAGCTAAGATGTGACTTGTGTCTGGCATTGCAGATGGCGAAGCACATCACGACATCCCTATCTTCGCGACTTTCCAAGCTGACATGCCCTGGGTCTGCAGTGCTCGCTACGTCTCCGCTTTTGACAATTGGAGTCACCCACTGCATTTTCTCCAGTTTATAGTGACCGAGCCATGGCTACAATCCAAAAAGACCAAGACTTGCAGCTAGGTCTTCATCAGCGTGTGTCGAAGTCTTAGCACCACAATCAATGTCAATACGAAGCTTTTTTGATCGATGACATATAGATCATTGGTAAATCTGAAGCAACATATCATGTTTTGCGCTAATTTATTATTTACCATATCATTATTATCATGAATTATTTTTATTTTTCGGGCCAAAGGCATCCGCCATCAGTTTGCTGACATGCCCTGAGTCCGCAGTGCTCGTTACGTCTCTGCTTTTGACGATTGGAGTCGCCCACTGCATTTTCTCCAGTTTATAGTAACCGAGTCATGGCTACAATCCAAAAAGACCAAGACTTGCAGCTAGGTCTTCGTCAGCATGTGTCCAAGTCTCAACACCACAATCAATGTCAATACGCGGCTTTTTTGATCAATGACATATATACCGTATGTGAGACGTCGGATGCCCACCGCCACCTTCTAGAAATAAAAATTTTATTCTGTTATTTTTTTTTTCATAAATATTGATTTTGGGTAGTTATCAAACACGTTTTAATTTTTTTATTTAGAACACTCATCACTACTTCTCACCGCCCAAATAAAAATTATTTTTTTTCAAATCAAATCTTGGTAGCTTATCAAACGCGTTTATTTACTTATTGATTTATTTCATAAATTGATTTCTGTTTCAAATTTTTTATATGCGCCTTATTATATTACCATATTACTTATTACAATGAATTATCTTTATTTTTCCTGCTGGAGGCATCTGCCTTCAGTTTAGCTAAGGCGTGACTTGTGTTTGGCCTTTTAATCGCAGATGGCGAAGCACAAGACGACATCTCTATCTTCGCGGCTTTCCAAGCCTAGCTTATGTTGGAGCCGTCCGGATATTCCCTGGGTCGGCAATGCTCTCTATGCCTCCTCTTTTGATGATTGGAGTCACCCACTGAATTTTCTTCGGTTTATATTGACCGACTCATGGCTACAATACAAAAAGACCAAGACTTGCAGCTAGGTCTTCGTTCGTCAGCATGTGTCCAAATCTCAAGACCACGATCAATGTCAAGACACAGCATTTTTTTATTGATGACATATAGATCATTGGTAAATCTGAAGCAATATATTATGTTATGCGCTAATTTATTATTTACCATATCATTATCACCATGAATTATTTTTATTTTTCCAACTGGAGGCATCCGACATGGAAAACCAGTAAGGTTAATTATAATAAGGAAGAGTAATTAATAGGAGGATGAGTTTTTACTCACGCTTTAGCAGTTGGCATGGTCGAAAATAACTAATTGACGACAATGTTTTCATGGGAGATAAGAATTTCTAGCTCTGTATGCCATGTCTATATCTTCTGCAACGACCACTGAACAGACCATCAATATGAATTAACCTTACCATGGTTTAGGCAGACCACCTTCGATTGCCATGCGTCATTACCAAAGGCTAATTTTGTTATCTTGATTAAGAAAATCAATTTGGTTATGCATGGGTAACCTGAGAAAGGGAAAAGTACCAAAAAGTTCTAAACTTTTGAATTGGTACAAATTAGTCTAAGCTTTTTAATTGGATCTATTTAATTTTAAACATTTTCACATTAGTGCATTCAATTTAGTTTATCCGACCAATTTTAAGTTAAATTGCTGGCGTGACAAACGTGAATGATGACGGTCCTACATGACACAATTACGCCAACGTGGACAAATTTTATAATTTTTAAATATTTTTTTGATTTTTAATTTTTTTTTTTTTTTTTTTTTTTTTTTTTCCTTTCTCCTTATCCCTTGGCCAATAAGGTTTCTAGCCATCGCCGACCACAAGCGAGTGCGCGGCGGTCCTCACCTAGATCCAAGTGAGGGCACCACGCCCTTGCCCACTACAAGCGAGGGCATCAAGCCCTCACCCAAATCCAAGCAAGGGCCACAACGGCCTTGCACTTGTGACATCGCAGCCATCATCCACCACAAGTGAGGGCCTTCACGCCATTGCCTATGGCCGATGAGGGCACAAAGGCCCTCACTCACTCTTGGTCGACGAGGGCCACCGCACCATTGTTGGCCAATAGGCTAGGGTTTTAGCCCTCGTCGGCCAATAGGTAAGGGTTTCAACCCTTGCCTGGATCGGGCGGGGCCAACGCCCTTGCCTATGGCCGACCTTGTTGGCCAAGGGGTGAGGAGAAAGAAAAAAAAAAAAAAAAAAGAAAAAAAAAAAAAAAAAAAAAAAAATATATTTAAAAATTATAAATTTTGTCCACGTTAGCGTTGGTGACACCATGTAGGACTGCCAACGGCCACGTTAGCAATTTCCGTACTAAATTGATCAAATGGGTGAATTGATAATAATGTAAAAATGTTTAGAACTAATTGATCTAATTAAAATATTTAGGATTAAATTGGTATAATACAAAAATTTAGGACTTTTCTCGAGAAAGAGTAGAGCAATTGTTGCTTTCAATGAAAATGATATTTTCACAAACAAACAAAGACCAAGCTCACGAGTCCTAAAACAAACAGAGGTTCTGGAACATCCGGTTGGGAATTATTTTAGGTAGTGAATTGTAATAGTAAACATTGATTTCCCTAATCTATTACTACAGTAATTTGCTTTGGTGACCTAGCTATAAGCCTATCTCTTGTCACAGGCATTGTCTTCTGACTCATGGGAGTCAATAATCTCTTACCTCACTAGCATTGTAGTCATAGTTTGAGTCATTAGAAATATGCATCTCTACAAGAAGATGTTATTCATATTTCTGTTCAAGTTCTGCAAGTCGGATATTAGAGGGGCTTGGAATGACCTGTGATGTTCGTGTATTCCACATGTTTGTGTTGCTTGATGAAGATGCTTCTTCATGAGTCCTAGAGGAACTTGGAGTGTCGACAAACAGGTTCGGTTGAGGCTAATTGGATGGTTGAGTATAGTAAGACGTGTCCAGTCCTAGAGACAAGGACATAGGTCCTTGATCATAGGGGTCTAAGAGAAGGGCCCCCCATTGGGCATAGGGATCTTGAAATGATTGTGCAGGGTCATATGTATTTGTCATTTCTTGCTCATGTGATGGAGGTGTCCTTACTTGCTTGAACTCTTTGAGTGCTTTTTGGCTTCCGGTGCAAGGTCATAATGATCCCATGCAGTGGGTACAATGTAATTCCATACGTCTTCAAGGATGGTCTTATTTTCCTGGCATATAAGACTCTCTGAAGTTCTCGGTACTGGTATTCATAACAACCAACATAGCCTGGAAATGACTTGTAAATACGAGGTTCCTTAAGGTGTGGCTGAGGTTTATAGGATGTAGTTCCTATACTTTGTGGAGCATTGGCAATGGTGCCATTATTTCGTAAAAGCCCATGGTCGTCGAAGAAACACAACAAAGTGTGAATCTCCGAGTTTGGTCGGACAGTTCTTAGCTTTTGCTGTAGAAGGTGCTTCAAATAAGTGGGAGGATAGAACTAATTGAGGAAAGCCAAAAGGTTTATGTCACTTTCCTTTTAAATATTTCGGTCGAGCCCGAATATCCTGATTAGATTGGTAATGAACCTTTTGGTTGGAATTTCAATAGCTATTAAGTACTTATTGGTTAAGTATCATAACAACCATTAGAGTTTATCAGGAAAGCCATCTTCCTTCCAGATTAGAGGGTGTATGAATAGATAGTTGGAATTTAATCCAAAAAGATAAAAGATTGAGCCTCCATGGAGTCTGAATAGATCCATGTGGCATTGCCACATAAGGTTTTTCAGGTTTTCAGTGAGGTTGTCATTCTGGATTTGTTCAACAATCTCCGGGGTATTGCTAGCTTGGCCAATCTCGTATTCTTTCGATTTTATACTTTTCGTTGTAATGAAAAGTATGGAAGGTGGAAGGCATGTCTCATAATTTACATGTTGATTTCGTCGGTGCCTTTGGTCTAGACATGAAGTCAGCAAGTACATTCTTTTTCCCAACAATGTGTTTGGTTTCGAACAACATGGCTACTCAATATTCATCAGTGGCAACAGTTTGGAGAATTCTCTTTCCCGTCGATGGGATTTATAATGGAGGAAGAATCTACATGATCTCCTTAAGTTCAACAACTACTTTAGTCTGAGATCTTCCCCAAGGTGGAAGATTCTTCTTTAGTATTGATTGTAGTGGGATTATCAATTTTGCAATGTTAGGAACAAAGTCTCTGAGATAGTTAATTATCTGAAAAAATTGCTGAAATTGATGAACTTGCTTTGTCATAAAGTTCTCTTTTGAAAACTTTAGCAATTCCTGCACAATGTGTGGCTCTGGATAATATGTCCCTTTATTAAGATGCATACCAAGAAATTCGTTTTCTGTTTAGGCTTCTTTGAGAAAGCATAATCCCATACTCCTTTACAATGTCTACAAATTGCATAAGAAGTCGGCAGTGGGATTCCTCATTAGGGCTATAGAGCAAGATGTCCTCAATATATACTGCTGAGCTTGACAATATTGGTTGGAAAATTCGACACATGGCCTTTCGAAATAAACATTAAGCCACTTTTAGGCCAAAAGGAAGAATCTTCCATTGAAAATACTGGTTCAGAATACATAACCCTATTTTGGGCATGTCTTTAGGATGAACGCCCAATTGCCAAAATCTGGCCTTAAGATTAAATTTCGAATAGATATGGGCTTTGGATAATCCAGTAAAAAGGGAATTTCTCGAAGGTAGAAGGAATTTGTCATATTAAAGGAAAAGGTTAAGAGGCTAATAGTTTATTACCAGTCGCATCTTTTCTCTGTTTTGCTTAGCACGTTTGTTGACACAAAAAGCTTCGTAGGCCCCTTGAGAATCTAAAATTTCAATAAGGCCCTGTTGTAGCAGTTCTGAGCATTCCTTTTGAGCAGAGACTAGGTGTTCTGGCTTTATTCTCATGTGACTCGCCTTGGTCGGATTTATGTGTTCATTTTTTTTAAGGGAATGCAAACAAAGAATTCTGAATTTTCCATAAAGGATCATGACATTTTTGAGAAAATTCAGAATGAGATTCTGAACAAGATTCTAACAATTTTTGTATGATCGGATCTAACAGACTCATATGAATGGAAAAAAGTCTTTGGATATTGACGAATTCAAAGAATTGATCTTTATACTTAAGACATTTTTTAAAAATAATACGGAGTTGAGAAATTTGAGTGATGATGTCCCAACCAATAATTAAATCTTTGTTGGAGAGACTGAATCCAAAAATCTTTGTGGTTATGGAATATTGGGGAAAAAATTAAACAGTTACTTGGGTAGTTCTTACATTCGTAAAAAAAAGGTATCTCTTGAGGCAGAATCAAAATATCGAACAAAGGAAGTCCAATATTCTTCAGGAAGAATTTTAGTGTCTAGGATTAAAGAACTTATACTAGTATCTATGAGAGCAATGATTGTAATGGGTTTGGCAAACTTTGAAGTAAAGATTTTTACAGGAAAATGAGGACAATGGGTCTGGCTTGAAAATATACTAAGGTCTTGTTATGAGGAAGTGAGAGATATATGAAAAAGATATTTAAAATCTAAGTCAGAATTAGTTTCACTAGGAGTTTGATAACAAGAAATGGCAGAAAGAGTTTGTTCGGATGATTTTTCATCCGCAGAAAATAATGATTCAATATCATCATTTTTTAGTGAAACACCAATTTTAATCTCTATGTGATGTATCAAATGATTCTGACTTTTTTTTGCCTAGGGGCAATTTTTGGCGAAATGACATTTTTTGTTATGGATGAAGCATCAAGTTAATTTCTTGCGGCTTGAACGATCTTTCATTTTGCATAGGAATCGTCATTTCTTCTTTCTCCGGAATGCTTGGATCCATGCTTGGATTTTCTTACCTAGAAAATTTATCCCAAACCTTTTCTTTGCGACACACAAAATCTCATACTTTGCCAACCGTGATATATTTACCCCAAACTCTATGGTCGAAGGGCATTTTCGTCTTTAATTTTTTTCTTTCCTTTTTTTTTTTTGGTCACTTTTTTGTTCTTCTCTCTTCCCTCCGCTAGCCATGGCGGAGGGAAGCCGGACTCAGGTGAGGGTGACCCTCGGTTGGGTTGGGCAAGGCCGACCCTCGTCGACCTAGGTGAGGATGGCCCTTCTCGACGCAAGCGAGGCGAGGGCAGCCCTCACCTAAGTCTTACTTCACTCTGCCATGATCAGAAAGGGAAGAAAGAACAAAAAAAAAGAGAAAAAAGGAAAAAATTAAAAAGTAAAAGACAAAAATGCTCTATAATTTGAAGTAAATGTGTCACATGGGTACAAGTTTGAGATTTTTTGTGTCATGAAAATTTTTTTTGGATAAATATGTCACAGTTAGCAAAGTTTTGAGTTTTTTTGTGCCCCCCTCTCTCCATGTCATGAGAATGACAAAAATGCCAAGGCAGTATACCTTATGATCGATACGCAGCATCGAACACACTGGTGGACAACAACAGAGGAAAATTACAGGCTCCAATGACCAACCGTATTAATCAGTCACCACCATTGAAAAGGTTGCTACATGTGAAAACTAATCGACTTCAAAAACATGACCCGCCAATCGCACTCCCCAAAGTCCTGCTTTACATTTTTCTCTCGGCTCTCACAAATCCTTCGATGTAGCTACTAAAATTCATGTACCGATAGATCACATACGGGGTTCAATTCAGCGCCGCCGCAATTCGCATTAGATATCTCCTAGCTTCCGAATGCCGAACAAACACACATCTCCCGGGTAAAAGAAAAACATCTGCTTCAAGAGATTGGACCCGAGACGATGCGGAAAACGGAAAGAACCGAAACGCTCGGATCTTCGACGAGACTAAAGCACGGAACGCAGCTGCAACGGCTCAAAAATGACGCGTACAGCCTAACCCCACTCAACGACTCCGAGACGTAGTCGTCACTCGCCGGTCGCCATCATTGGGTTAAAAAAAACCTCACAACCATCTCCTCCCATAAAAAAAAAAAAAGAATAAAAATGGACCAATGCGACACGTGTCTACGGTCGTGTCACAACCGAAGCCACGTGAGGTTGGGAAGGAATTCCAAGCGGCTCGGGGTAAAAACACGGCACCATCTACACTCCCTCGGCGGCAATGCGAAACGAGAGGAGCTAAGAAAGAGAGGAAGACAGCGCATGAGAAGTGGCCGAGAAACCCTAGGAGAGAGGGAGAGAGGGGGAAGAGGGGAGAACCTGCAGGAGAGGGAGGGCCAGACGAGGTTGTGGTTGGCGAGTTAGTCGTAGAGGACGGGGACGAGCGACTTCCACTGGGTGTACCTCTCGTCCACCGATCTCCCCGCCCCCTTCCCTCTCTCCTTCATCTCCTTCTTCTTCCTTCCTTCCTTCCCTATCTCGGCGTTTCTCTTTTCCCGCCTCTTCTCGACCTGGCAGACGGAGTGCGAAGTGGGGGAAATGGAAATGGGACGACGGTGGCCCCCCCACCCTCCTTGTTCAGGCCAAAACTCCATCGTCCGCGCCCGGATCTACGTGGGGTCGATTGGTGGGGCCCGCTATTGACGGCCCCGATTTTTCCCTTTTTTTAAATCCCGTGTCTGGGTCCCAGTCAGACTAGAAGGCTCGGCTTGTTCCGGATCACGAGGCTTCGTTCGCGGTCGCGGGCTCGTCGGGCCTGTCTTCGGATGGGACGGGGCTCGGTCGAGAAAATGGTCTTCGGCACGGCCTGCGGGAGAGAGTTTTCGAGCCCATATGATAAGGCCCATGTTTCAATTTCATTTAGATAGGGCAAATTAATTCGGTTCTTATTTTCACTCTAGTAAATTCTTCAACATCCGGCCCCAACTTCTCTAGAATATATGACAACTAAGAAAAACTTAAATTCAACTCGTCCAACTCGCGTGCACATCTCTCGCCGATTTGGCTTCTTTTTTCACTAGCTATTTAAAAGCTCAATACCTTTCGCTAAAGGAGATTGCTTGGAAATAGTTTAAGTTCGAACTTATCAACATATCCAACTGAATGAATCCACGTTCATTTAAAAGTTTGAATCAATGAGTTATGGGCCAACTAGATATAGTGTTTACTCCAAATCACATCAATTCTTCGGTACGAATTTTTTTTTTAAATAACTTACATGTACATTTCAACAATCTATATTCTTTTCGTTTGTTTCAAGAATACAATTCTTCTCTTGACTCTCTCGCTCAATACTCCCCTCTCCTCCATTTCTCATCTTCGTCTCACTCCTGCTTTCTTCCGTCAATGTTTCATTTTCGCCTCTCTCATCCTCGAAATCTAGCCCTCCTAGATACTTGCCTCACTCAACTCTTGACACTATTCATCTCTTTCTCTCATATAATTCATTGTGTTCGCATCTTGATCTTGAAAAATTGTCCTGGACCACCTTTTGCCATGATGATATAACGTAGGCCATAAATGAGGTTTGAATGATTCTACAGGATAAAAAAGTTAGGCAAGGAAAAAAAAAGTGGCGGGCCTCGGTGACCGGTCCTCAAATAGACCCATGGAGTCGAAATTTCCAATTTAAGAAGAGGCGCATATTTTTATTAGTTATATATATTCGAGAATACATTTGAATATACATTTTTATCCATTTTTGAATTCAAATTCAATAAGCGATAGAAGGCTTGTGAGACAGATCACTAAGCCAATCCTAATTGATTGAACCCAAGCCATGTGGCACAATTATGTGCCGCAACTTATCATGTGTCATAGAGGCAAATTAAGTGTTACATGTTAAGCACTGGAGCAAGCATTCTCTCGGCTCTTGTTTTAACCATATACATGATACGAGAAGATAAAATTCATGCGACATATTCACACAGTTTTTGTCATTTTGACCAATAATTTACTGTATTAGTTCCATACGCTAATCCGTAATCTTCTCTTGTTTATCCCTTTTTCTCTATCTAGCTCTTTTTTCTTCATTCATTGACCGCTAAGAAATGATAAGCCGTCGACTTATAAAAATATAACGTAGGCCAAATGATGGCCCAAGCCCGAATACCAATTAGATATAGCTGGCCATAGGATGTCCGCAAAAGGACATTTGGAAGTAGCAATCTGTTTCGATTCTCGGGTGAGATCAATCAGTTAATAATGGTGCAAGAAGAAACAATACACTCGAACATATAATGTCATCCTTTCGTCCTCCCCCTTGTCTCATTTTTTGAAATTTTAATTTTTGAACCGATGCAGCACAAATATACGATTTTCACTGTGGGACGATATGGGATGGGTCCAATGTTTAACTTACGCCTAAAGAGCCTTCCAAATTCAATTATGACTAAGGATGCATTTGGGAGAGCTTCTGAGAAATGCTTTTGCACAAATGCCATGGACTTTAGGTTAAGAGGCTCTTGATAAAATGTAAATAGCGTTAAGTAAACACTGTGCATATAGGCTAAAGGATTTATACGAAATGCAAATAGTGTCTACATAAATGATTTCGTGTTAAAAAAAAGATTGCAACAGTGGCAAGCGAAGCTAGAAGCTTCGGCAACAATTGTTGCTAAGGTCACCAAATCCCAGGTGTGTCAACATTGAAGTTTACACAACCCTAGGTGACTCATGCCAATGTTCTAGATCTCCAAAATCCCATATTTGCAGAGTCCTAGACGTTAGTGTTGCGTGAATTCAGCAACTTCTTCTATGACCTTGTCAAGCCAGATATAGACTTGGGGTGAGCGTTGCGCATGCTAGGTGATAGGCCGCAGCACTCGGATGTCAAAGTTCGGAACAATGACGAGCCAAATCTAGAAATGATGGTGAGCTTGTTGAGGTAAAGTTCATATTTCTCATTGACAAGAAGGGACGGGATCCTACTTCCCGGTGAGCAAGTGGGGGACCGAGGGCTGCCCCCATGCCAACGGAGGGCTTTTATAGTTTATGTCACGCCCCGAACCTCGAGCGCACCAACATCCCACCATGGTCATGCAAATGCGACATTCCCAGGTAGTGTCGCCGACCCCATTCATTTATTATTGCGCAAGCGAACGTATTAAAACCCCGACAATGAAATAAGGGATAGAAAAGCGGGAAGCCAAACCACAACATAACACTTTCATAATTCAACAAAATTACAAATGTAAGCCTACAGCCAAAAGTCTACAAAAGACCGGCTCTAAAAAGGAACTGCTCTACAACCTACAAGTCGGACACGTTTTCCAATCCTCCCGACTTCACCTCTCGCAACTTCTCAAGGCCAACCAAAGCTATCTAGCCGCTCCGTCCACCAGGGACCTGAAATTGTAATCCCCAAACCGGGATGAGACAATGTCTCAAAAGTTCAACCCCTAAACCCCTATTAGAAAGAAAATACGCCCGGTGGCCTAGCCACATCACACGAGAACTTACCTCGCCTCAATTCTTTCCTGCAGGTTAGCACAATTCAAATCACTCAATCATAGATAGTAATAGGAACTTAAACAACCGGAACGCATTCACTTTCATATAACCAACAACCGCAGGGGTCCTGATTATAAGACTAAATCGTTATGACACGTCCCATTCCATGCCACACAATTCCATCCCATAATCCGACACATCAACAACACTCAACATGCATTCCAATTATTATTCACTGCCACACAAGGGCATAGCCTACTCGCAGTTCGGCTATCTACTGACATATAGCCAAGCATCGCCTCCCCCATGGAGCGCGGCTTCATCATTACGTCGATGGCATTCCCGAAAGAGCATCGATCCAATCGGCCTAGCCTCTACTGCGATCGGCATCCACCGCGTGGGCATCCCATATAGGGGCAAGTCCGGCTCAACAGCCCAGGACGATTCCTCTTAATTATCACACAGTCAAATCATACTGGCCCTGGAGACACTTTCATTTCACTCAACGCTTTCACTTAAAATAGTGATCCTACCATTTTTCTTCATATTAAAATATTCCGAAATTACTCACGTGTGTGGGGACACGCTAATTTCGAATCAAAAAGCCAATATCTCACTTTTCAAACCCCACTATTTAATATAATCATTAAAAATCCAATTTATGCATTAAAACCCGACACTTGGGTTTTTATGATTAAAATCTCTATTTATCACAATCAACACTCGCCTTGCCACATCCATTCATCAAATTCAAATTTAAATGCACAAGAAATGATCGGCACGAAATTCTGAGAAATTAAAGTCCCAAAATAATTTTCGGAATTTATTAAATAATTAAATTTATTCCAAAAATTAATTAAATAATAATATCTATATCTTTCACGATCCACACTCAATTTATAATATCCAATCATCAATTTCAAAATCCAACTATACAAAGAATGCCGGCGAAATTCCGAGAATTTAGGGTCCCCGACAAAATTTTCGGAATTTAATAAATAATTAAATTTATTCCGAAAATAATTAAATAATAATATTTTAATAATTTCGAATAATAAAATATTATTTAATTATTTAATAATTTAGAGACATTTAAATAAATCAAATGTAAATTCATTTATGTCAAATCAAGGCTTATTTTAAATAAACCTACTTACCCTTAATTAAGCACACTTTAAATTAAAACACCACCTTAACCTAACCTACTCTTAAATAACCTAAACTAACAACCTAATAATACTTAACATAAACTAAACCTCCCTAAGCATAATTAACCCTCTAAGCGAGGTTTAGTCAACTAAACTCACCGGATTAGCGAGCCGAGCGGACCAAAACGACGAGGACGACGCGAGGATCGACTTTCCTCAAGGCGGGCCGAGCATCCGGGCTCGGGAAGGCGGCCAAAACGGGCCAAAACCGAGTTGAGAAACCCATTTTTCTTGGCTGCTGGTTGAGGCCGACGGAGGGCTGCACGGCGGCGGTTCGGGCGCGAAACTGGCGGGGATGGGTGGCAGCAGCTCAGGCGGTGGCTGGCGGCGACGAACGGCGGCGATGGAGGCTCCGGTGGACGGCGACAAGCGGCGGACGGAGGGGAAGGAGCTCGGGGCTGCGCGGACAAAGGCTGGAGGCGGCGGAGGCGGTGCGACGACGAGCGGGCACAGCGACGGGTGCGCGGGCGAACGGCGACCGCAACGGCGAGCTCCGGCGAACGGGCGCGCGAGCGGGTGAAGGGGGCGGCGTCGGGGCTGGTCCGGTCGGATCCCCCTCTCTCTCCTCTTTCTCTCTCTTCCCAAGCTTGAAGATGATGTTGATGGGTCACACTTTTGAGGGCAAATCTCCACCCTCCACTTGTCCAAATCTCATTCTCTTTGGCCAACCACCACGACATCATCCCACGCCATCTTCCACTCACTCAAATCCTCCACAACTTCTCCACCTGGCCGCTCTTTCATTTTCCGCCGGCCCACCGATTGACATCCAATTTCTTCAATTTTTCTTTCAATTCTCTTATAACCGAATCCAATTAAAATCCACAAAAATTATCTCATGATCCTAATAAGATGTGTGACATAACCGGGCTTCCAACTTCTAAATTCAATCCCAATTTTTACGGTTGAATTCATCTGTGTGATTTCAAAGACGCCTAACCTACGGGTAGGCTTTCGGGGAAATTTTCGCATCCGACCTGAGGGTGATCATCCCCAAGTTTGACGCGTTAAAATCCCTTAATTGCTTCGTCCAAATAGGCTAGTCCTCTCATGAGTGGCCAACTCGAGAGACGAACTATACGCACAGATGAAATGCCCGACTTAATCAGCTGAAAATATAATTAGAAAAATCGGGATGTCACAACTCTTCCCCTCTTATAAAAATTTCGTCCTTGAAATTTAAACATTTATAAATCCTTAAACCAAAAGGTGGGGGTACAGCCGTCTCATATAATCTTCTATTTCTCAGGTCGCTCCTTCTGTACCAATGGTGCCAGATCACCGCTATCTTGCCCAAACCACTTCGGATCCAAAATACTAAACACTTGCTCACTTAAAATTTTAAAGGTCTTCAACCCAAAATCTGCGAAGCTAATTGGCGATTCTGAGCAGTCTCTAAACTGTCTCTGATAATTGCAACTGAATCACTGATTTCTAAACCAACTCTGGACCTGCGATTTTCTGATCCCTGATCTCATCTCGACAACTAAAGTTCTGAACACTCTGCTCTACACTGACTAAAAAGAAACTATCTGACTAATCTGCTGAAATTGGGAACCTCTGGTCAAGATCTTATATAACTCTGACACTGATCTAGGCAACTGAAATCGCTGACTACTATACTGACCCTGGCCTGTAACCTTTCTTTCCCTGACTTCATCTCAGCAATCGAAATTCCGCACTCTCTGCTATGCACTGCTTAAGAAGGAACCTTCCGAAAGCTCTGCCAACTTGAAACATCTGATCTAGATTTGAAATACAATTCATCCCCGGCACTCCATGTAGATGAATTATTTTATGCACACACACTTCGGTATATCCACTTTGTGACAAGACAGAATCTTCAATTCCTGAAATCGAATTTAGATTGACGGTTAATTTCACTCCGACATGCTTTTAGTGTGACCTAGGCTACTGGTAGTTTTCAGAGCTTTTTAGGACAAATGACCCGTGGTCGATTTTCTTCGAGCCACAATGAACCCACTCGACACATTGACGACTCTCGATTGTCGTGAAAATCTCGATGATTCAAATACAGACACAGGGTACCAAAACGACAGTAAAATCAAATTAGTATCGGTCGATGAGAGTTTTCCAATTTAGTGGAGTCACCCACGATCGATCATTCATCTCAGTCGAACCGACCTATCTCTAATCTTAATTCGATATTTAACTGTGCCGTAATGATCTATAAAGATGAGCACGGTCGAGAAGTCGATTCTTGGTCGAATTCTCAAGTCTATTTGCCTTAAAGTCCTTAATAACTCACCCAACTAGTCTAGTTATCTCGTAAGTGGCCAACTCAGAGAAAAACACTGTAATCGCGTCGATGAAATGCCCAATTTAACCAATCGAAATCAGAGTCTGAAAATCAGGATGTCACACACTCAAAACAAGATCTATTCATACTGTACCAAAGTGGACCAACTCCATCTATCGATCGACTACTATCCTCAAATGGTATCAGTAATCCCCTGAATCCTTAGTAAGCTCGTCACAATGTTCCATTGTGATATATTTTCATTCTCACTTAGGACTCTCAAGTGATGGTAAAAGTCCTCCTGGTTTGCATTACTGAACTTCCACTTACTGACATCTCTGATACTTGCAACTTGTTCGGCGATATCTATCTTCATACCGATCTACCAATCCCGATGATGTAGATTTTGACTCATCTTCGCACTGTCTAGACGACTCTGAAATTGCTATGATGAACTTCCCATAAGATCTCTTCTTTAATCTATGCATCGTCAATTACACACAATCGTCCTCAGAACCTTAGCATTCTGTCTTCAGAATCTGAAAATCAACCTCTCTCTCATCTGCATTCTCTTATAGAGTCTTCTGAATTTCTGAATCTGTCCGCTGAAGCATTTTGATTCTGACCTGAACTTTCGGCTCAATTCTGAGAGTAGTCATAAGATTCAAAAGGTGGCCTACCTTAGATTTGAAAATCGAATTTCGAACTTTCTCAAATAAGATCCAATCCTTGAGTACCAACTGTGCAATTAAGGACTCTCGACTCAGTGCATCTGCAACTTTGCTCACCTTTCTAGAGTGATACAAAACATCATAGTCATAATCCTTAATGAGTTCCCTCCAGCGACGCTGTCTCATATTCAACTCCTGAGGTCTCAACTAACGGGACGCGTATACACAACCCTCTCATGCTGCATCAATAAACAACCCAATCCTTTAAACGATGCATCACCGTAGATCTTAACCCTTCTGGACCAGGTGGAATAGTAAGCACAAGTGCGGTAGTTAGCTTCTTCTTAGGCCCTTGAAAACTACGCTTGCACTTATCTGTCCACACGAACTTTTCTTACTTCCTCAGTAGTCGAATCAACTGCAATGCTGACACTGAAAACCCTTCCATAAAACTTCTGTAATATCCTGCTAATCCTCAGAAACTGCTGTTATCTGTCACTGTAGTCAATCTCGGCCAACTGTTCACTGCTTCAATCTTGGACGAGGTCTACGGAGATTCCTTCTCCTGAAATCACATGACCTAGGAACACAACACGAGTCATCCGAAACTTGCATCTGCTAAGCTTATTTTAAAATCCAAAAGCACTCAAGGTCTGAAGTATCATCCCTAAATGTCTCTCGCGCTCCTCAGCACTCTTTGAACACACTAGGATAACTTCAATGAACACGATCACAACCGATTCGAGTACCCTTAAACATTCTGCTCATTAGACCCAAACAAATAGCTATGGTGTCCGTCAAATCACATGGCGTTACAGTGAACTCATAACTGTCGTATCAAGTGTGAAATGCTAACTTCGGTATGTCTTTCTTCCTGATCCTCAGTTGATGATACCCTGACCTTCAGTCGATCTTGAAGAATATCGATGTACAAACACAACGAACCAACTTTCTTCTTCACGAATAGAACGAGTGCTCCCCAAGGTGATGCACTGGAAAGTATGAATCCCCTATCCAACACTTCCTGCATCTACACCTTCAGTTCTTTTAACTCGGGTAACACTATCCGGTAAGGAGCCTTAGGGACTGGCTCTGTTCCGGGTGCTAATTCAATCACGAACTCTATTTCTCTTTCGACAAAGAAACTTGACAATTCTTCAGAAAATATCTTAGAAAACTTATGTACCACGATTATATTCTCCATTTCGGCTCATCAACTGACGCATCCATTACAGCTGCCATGTAGATTCGATAACCGACAACCTGAACCAAGTCATCTTCAGTGACGAATAACAAGGATTGAAGTTCCTCTTCAACTTTCAGTAATTCAAAACTTTCGTACGCTAACTGAACAAACTGAATTATATCACTACCACGATTCATAACAGCAGAAAGCTCCTCGAGCCAAATCTTTTCATAAATGACTTCCAAGTCATACATAAGCAAACCCATCAGGTACAACTATAGTCAGAGACTCATCTTCCTATTACTTTATTACAACAGCGGAAACTCCACAACCTTCACTCAAAATCATGTTGCGCTACTCTGATAAAACACCTCAAAACATTCTTCCCTTGATTAATGCATAGTCAATTCATTCCTATTCCTTTCGCCATCCTAGTGGCGTTCTATCTGCAGTAACGGTGCTTATACTCTCCTAAACTTACACGGACAGTTCCCAACCTGACGGCCATGCTGGCCACATTCAAAGCATGCTCCCCTTTTACTTTGACACCGGGCTGACTCAAGCCTCATTCCCATAAACTCGACACGCAATCAGTGAGTCCCCTGCCTACTGTCAGGTAACAGCATGCGCTCTTTCTTGTACTGAAGGCTTGTTCTAAAAACCCCACGATGCGTTCTATGGTGCACTCCTTTCGATCTGTCCCATCGGCTTTCCAAGACCGTTTCTGGCCAGGTAACTCTGATGGTCACACACAGAACAATCAACCGTCTTACCAGAACACTAAGCTGATCCATGTTGGCTTCTGTCAGCATAACACACTCCAATCTGATTCCTTGCTGACCTAACTATCCCACTTTTCCAAATGGACGGAATGGAATACTTTTCTACGATCAGACTTCTTCCTCAACTGATTTCCATCTCTACTAAATCTGAACCTTGACTCAGATACAACGGCTCGATCCTCGATCACAACTCCATATTAGGCCTCAACAGGCGCAACAACAACAGCGGTCACAACACTGGCAGCGGTAGGAATAACGGCAACAGCGGCGGCTCGATCTTGAGCTTGCTGACCCAAAATACTTCCCAAAGACTCTGGCGCCTGAACGATCCCGACAAACCTAGGATCATTCGGTGCTGCTACACTCTCAGTACCAGCCTACGGCGGTACTCTCACACACACGCTGGACAGAGCTTGCGCTCTACCTCGGGTACCAACTCTTGTCAGCATCCTACTCCGAGGTACAGGTCCTACCGACCTTCTCCAAGGAATCCTCCACTTCTGGTCACTCATCCTACAGGCTCTTTATAGACACCTGTTTTCCGATTCCAACATCATGTTGAAATTTGAGCGACCCCACAAACAAGCTACCAAACAACTATCAACCACATGCATCAGCATATTAAAAGCCTTTCCTACTAACTATCCCATGACTCATCGCACCTTATCACTCCATACACAGACCATGCTCTGATACCACTTAAACGGGGATGTCACGCCCCGAACCTCGAGCGCGCCAACATCCCACCATGGTCATACAAATGCGACATTCCCAGGTAGTGTCGCCGACCCCATTCATTTATTATTGTGCAAGCGGAACGTATTATAAAACCCCTGACAATGAAATACGGGATAGAAAAGCAGGAAGCCAAACCACAACATAACACTTTCATAATTCAACAGAATTACAAACAGAAGCCTACAGCCAAAAGTCTACAAAAGACCGACTCTTAAAAAGGAACTGCCCTACGACCGACAAGTCGGACACGTTCTCCAATCCTCCTGACTTCACCTCTGCAACTCCTCAAGGCCAACCAAAGCTATCTCGCCCCTCCGTCCACCAGGGACCTGAAATTGTAATCCCCAAACCGGGATGAGACAATGTCTCAGCAAGTTCAACCCCTTAAACCCCTATTAGAAAGAAAATACGCCCCGGGTGGCCTAGCCACATCACACAGAGAACTTGCCTCGCCTCAATTCTTTCCTGCAGGTTAGCACAATTCAAATCACTCAATCATAGATAGTAATAGGAACTTAAACAACCGGAACGTATTCACCTTCATATAACCAACAACCGCATGGGTCCTGAGTATAAGACTAAATCCTTATGACACGTCCCATTCCATGCCACACAATTCCATCCCATAATCCGACACATCAACAACACTCAACATGCATTCCAATTATTATTCACTGCCACACAAGGGCATAGCCTACTCGTAGTTCGGCTATCTACTGATATATAGCCAGGCATCGCCTCCCCCCATGGAGCGCAGCTTCGTCATTACGTCGACGGCATTCCCGAAGGAGCATCGATCCAATCGGCCTAGCCTCTACTGCGATCGGCATCCACCGCGTGGGCATCCCATATAGGGGCAAGTCCGGCTCAACAGCCCAGGACGATTCCTCTTAATTATCACACAGTCAAATCATACTCGGCCCCAGGACACTTTGCATTTCACTCAACGCTTTCACTTAAAATAGTGATCCCGGCCATTTTTCTTCATATTAAAATATTCCAGAAATTACTCACGTGTGTGGGGACACGCTAATTTTGAATCAAAAAGCCAATATCTCACTTTTCAAACCCCACTATTTAATATAATCATTAAAAATCCAATTTATGCATTAAAACCCGACACTTGGGTTTTTATGATTAAAATCTCTATTTATCACAATCAACACTCAATTTGCCACATCCATTCATCAAATTCAAATTCTAAATGCACAGTAGCGATCGGCACGAAATTCTGAGAAATTAAAGTCCCAAAATAATTTTCGAATTTATTAAATAATTAAATTTATTCCAAAAATTAATTAAATAATAATATCTATATCTTTCACGATCCACACTCAATTTATAATATCCAATCATCAATTTCAAAATCCGACTATACAGCAGCGACCGGCACGAAATTCTGAGAATTTAGGGTCCCGACAAAATTTTCGGAATTTAATAAATAATTAAATTTATTCCGAAAATAATTAAATAATAATATTTTAATAATTTCGAATAATAAAATATTATTTAATTATTTAATAATTTCGAGACATTTAAATAAATCAAAAGTAAATTCATTTATGTCAAATCAAGGCTTATTTTAAATAAACCTACTTACCCTTAATTAAGCACACTTTAAATTAAAACACCACCTTAACCTAACCTACTCTTAAATAACCTAAACTAACAACCTAATAATACTTAACATAAACTAAACCTCCCTAAGCATAATTAACCCTCTAAGCGAGGTTTAGTCAGCTAAACTCACCGGATTAGCGAGCCGAGCGGACCAAAACGACGAGGACGACGCGAGGATCGACTTTCCTCAAGGCGGGCCGAGCATCCGGGCTCGGGAAGGCGGCCAAAACGGGCCAAAACCGAGTTTTTTTTTTTTTTTTTTTTGATCAGTCCTACTCTATTCCTACGCTACACTCACTGCAGACTTGTGCTCTGCCAAAACCGAGTTGAGAAACCCATTTTTCTTGGCTGCTGGTTGAGGCCGACGGAGGGCTGCACGGCGGCGGTTCGGGCGCGAAACGGCGGGGATGGGCTGCAGCAGCTCAGGCAGTGGCTAGCGGCGACGAACGGCGGCGATGGAGGCTCCGGTGGACGGCGACAAGCGGCGGACGGAGGGGAAGGAGCTCGGGGCTGCGCGGACGAAGGCTGGAGGCGGCGGAGGCGGTGCGACGACGAGCGGGCACGGCGACGGGCGCGCGAGCGAACAGCGACCGCGACGGCGAGCTCCGGCGAACGGGCGCGCGAGCGGGCGAAGGGGGCGGCGTCGGGGCTAGTCCGGTCGGATCCCCCTCTCTCTCCTCTTTCTCTCTCTTCCCAAGCTTGAAGATGATGTTGATGGGTCACACTTTTGAGGGCAAATCTCCACCCTCCACTTGTCCAAATCTCATTCTCTTTGGCCCAACCACCATGACATCATCCCATGTCATCTTCCACTCACTCAAATCCTCCACAACTTCTCCAATGGTTGCCCTTTCATTTTCCGCCGGGGTCCAATTCTTGTACATCCAATTTCTTCAATTTTTCTTTCAATTCTCTTATAACTGAATCCAATTAAAATCCACAAAAATTATCTCTTGATCCTAATAAGATGTGTGACATAACCGGGCTTCCAACTTCTAAATTCAATCCCAATTTTTACGGTTGAATTTAATCTAGTGCGATTTCAGCACGCCTAACCTACCGGGTAGCTTTTAGGGAAATTTTCTTGCATCCGACCTGAGGGTGATCAGTCCCCAAGTTTGACGTGTTAAAATCCCTTAATTGCTTCGTCCAATAGGCTAGTCCTCTCATGAGTGGTCAACTCAGAGAGACGAACTATATGCACAGATGAAATGCCCGACTCAATCAGCTGAAAATAGAATTAGAAAAATCGGGATGTCACAGTTTAAGTCAATATCTTATTGATAATTTATATTTGGGCCCATAAATAGCTACTAAGTATATATAATCTCTTTCTCTGTTACAAGAAAGAGATGTGATATGTTAATTATAGTTGAATCTTATGTTAGATGTAACCCTAATTTAAGGGTAAATCATGATAAAAATCTTGTGTTTTGATTTCTTTTTCTTGCTTTTATTTTATATATCACTATGATTATGTGCCAAATTTTAACAAAGCTCAGGAGCGACCGTGGATTCTCCAGATTTTGCCTTGACCCCTTAGATCTCGCCTAGCCGACCCACGACGTTGACCTCAAGCAACACTCAACCCTTGGTGACGGTCCTCTTCATGGATTTTCTGAGTAGAATTGAGGCTTTTGTGTTTGAAAAGCTTAAAATCAAAAGTATGTTTATTGAATGGGGGTAAGATGGAAAATAAAACAAAAATTCATTAACTTACTGTTCAATGTCTCAAGAAAGCCAGAATGATGCTAATGCTAAACCAAAGGTCTCGTGAGAGAAATTTCTTTACAAATGCATTACAGTTCACAAATGAGCTTTCAAAACCTTTTACCAAACACATGAATTTCAAGCCAACTTTTTAGGCTAAAAATCCTTTAGCAAAGCTATATCAACCGGACTGTAAATAACTTTGATCGTTTTTTTGTTGTAAAGTTGTTAGGTCGAGGCAAATCTTATGGAACGGATCTACCTTGCTCAACTTTAAGAGTAACGGATAAAAAATGTTCTTTCCAATCTACGGCTATACAATAAATAAATGAATTTATTTAAAATAGTGGCCTACGCCAATCCATACTATTTTTTATTTCTTTACTCAATATAGCTCTCAATTTTTCACGACCAGAAAACGATTATTAGTCACTGACTTTTGGGATGAGGAATTCTCTGTATTTTTTTCGATAAGAGGATTTTTTTTTTATTGGTCATACTCTGCTTTTATTCTAATATTTTCTTTTAAACTTTTGCTATGTCTCTTTATAGAACGTAAAAATCAAAATCTATATCTAAAACTAAATTATTCTCAAAACTCTCAACTCCCATTCCTCAAGGTGGCCACTAGGGAGCCCTAGTGGTAAGATGAATGAGCAATTGGAATGTCTCCACTTCTTTTTGTCATTAAGGGCCTGTTTGTTTATGTTCTTTTTTTGTTCTCCAGAACACAATTTTTGTTCTGGGGAACAAAAAAAGAATAGAAACACGTTTGTTTACACTTTTATTCTTGGGAACAAAAACAAGAAACAAGAAAAACTTATTTTTTGTTCCTGGGAACACTTCCGAGAAACAAATTTTCTCTCTCTCATATTTTTTCCTTCTCTTTATTTTCTTCTTCATTTCTTATTCTTTTTTCTTTGGCTGGTCGCCGGCCTCGGCCATGGTCGACGACCGGCTGTCGAGGGCCGGTGACCTTGCCGAAGCGTCGTCGGCCCTCGGCGAGGCTCGACCTCACCTACCTCGCCTTGGCTGGGAGAGCTTGAGCTGGCCCAGATCCGGTGAGGCCGAGCTCGCCCGCCACGGGCGAGGCTCGCCCGAGCCTTGTCATCCTCGCCTAGCCACGACAAGGCTCGGCCTCGCCGGGGCCGGCGAGCCTTGCTATGGCTGGGTGAGGCCACCGACCCTCGTCGGCCGATCGCCGGCTATGGCCGAGGCCGACAACCGGCCAAAAGGAAGAAAAAAAGAAAAAAGGAAAAATAAAATAAAAATATTTAAAAAATTAAAAGAAACAAAAAAATTATACAAGTTTACCGAACGAGTTTTTGATCTTTTTTAATCCAAGAACAAAAATTTTGTGCAGTTACCAAATGCATTCTTTTGTTCAAAAATTGTTCCCCTAACAGAATAGTTTTTTCTATTTCGTTCCCTGGAATAATTTTTAAACCCAAACGCTACCAAACGCACCTTAAATGGGCAATAAGGATTTAAGTTGAAAAGAAAAGTAAATAAAGAAAATCGCAAAAAGCAAGTACGAGCGCACGCGTGGGATCCACCTTGAAATAAAAAAGCACCCGATGGGGATGACACACGGACGGCTATCATCGAGTCGTTACTCCCACGCGCTGAAACGGAAGTGAGATCTCGCTCTATACCCGGTAGCGCATCACACCGTCCCTTTTGCATCATTCGAAGAAAGAAAGCAAATGGACGACTAAGATGGGCCCACGGGATGGAGTCGACGGTGAGCGGCTTGATCAAAAGGTAGGACGGGGCAAGGGTGACGACATTTAAATATTCTCATTTTTTTTAGTTGATTCTCGAATTTAATATGGCAAGTCAAGTGCGACTTTTCATAATTAAATTATGCTTAAAGATGAATTTAGGACTTAATCCCTATAATAATTTTACGACTTCATTGTATTTTTTAAAAGCATTATGACTCGACTGCAATATTACAATGAGTTTTGGGATTTTTGTAGCGTTTATTCCTTTAATAATTCATTTTGACTAGTCAGTTAGGTTTGGTCTGGTCAAGTATAGTTGATGGATTCAAACTTTCGGCTATCTCTTGTTTCTTCACTAACTTCATATATACCGTAAGTATTATGACATGAAGGGAGATCACATTTATACAAATAAATGTATGTATTAATACCTCCCATCTCGTTCAAACATGATTTGACGTGTCAAGTTTGACCAATGAGGGGTTGCACATGTGAAATAAATTGGTGCAGAACTTGACTTTGATACTATGTTAAAAAGTTCAATCTAAAAGATTAAATTTAGTTATGGAGGAAGACTATATATATATGTAAAGAACATATAAACCTTGTAAACAAGAGATGTGATACTTCAACATGACATTTAAACAAGAGATTCTAGAACATATAGTATTGATTCCATGAAGTTTCTACACATAATAGTCCCACATTATTAGAATAAAAAATTAAATCGTATGTCTAGACATACTAATTTACCTAGGCTTCCCTTTAACTCAGGTCTTCAAGCCAAATTGAGTCTAATAAATTAGGTGAAATGGGTACTTGCTTTGAAATTATGGAATGATGTGCTTTGGAGTGCATTTAAAAGTTTATACACTCATTTTACAATTCCTAATTGATCCTTGATAAGAGCGATTCATTCAGTGATTTTATTGATGGTTTGAGCAAGAAAAGCACTGGACTAATAACATGATGTACCACCACAATACTCGGGAACAATAAAGATTATTTTTGCTTCAATAATGCACATTGCACTCCGATTAAAGAAATTAAAGAGCAAAGACTTTGCTGAAGTAAAAGTGAGTTTTACTTTCGCATTCGACCAGAAAAAGAATTTTGGTTGATTGGTTTTTCGATTCAAAAAAAGATTCTTGTTGTGGAAGATGGTTTGCCTTTCCGAAAAAGAGAAAATGGACTTGACCGTTTCTTTGGTCCATCATCTACTATGAGACAACAACGTTATTATTGCTAAGATTTGCTTTTAATTGACGAACCAAGATATTTTTCTTCTAATGTGTCCTTTACATCTACTGATCATCTTTGTTCTTTTTTATGTTTTTATCAAACCATATCTCTATTTCAGTATTTAGTTACTCCGGTTGCTCTTGACAATGTCTTGGCTAAATCAATGATTGTTATCTAATCATCAGTGTAATGTCAACTTTGATTTAGGTTCTATGGAAGTTGACAACTTAACAAACATTCAATTTAAATAGATGACGATATTCAAACTCTAATTTCCTTATCTTCTCTCTTCTTACAGTCTTAATTATTTTGTCACTAGTGATGGATTTATAGTCACAAAAGTGACTTGACTCTCCCCTTGTCTTCTAACTAGATCTGTAAAGCTTTGGTCAATTCTCATGGTGGAACAACAAAGTCATTGGAGAACAGATGATAAGGGACTCGAGTTCAAGACACATTTTTGTTTCGACTCTGTGGTTCTATTGTTGTCTGTAGTGCTTGATCTAAAGTCCTTGAACCAGAAGGGACATTACATACTGTTGGAAGAAAGTAGGCAGAAGACAACTAACCTCTTTCGAATGCGTAATGAACAATTTACTCCGAAATGAACGTTGAATTGCAGATGAATGGCGAACAATATTATTTCACAATGATTTGAATGCAGTCATGAGGAAAACATCCAATTTCCACAGCGTAAATGTCAATTGTTTTCGTAAATGAGAAATAGAACGCCTTTTTTTTCTTTGATGGAAAGGGGAGAGGAAGAGAGAACAATTTCTTTCTAAACGTTCTGTCTGCCAACCATCCCAACAGTTATCATCAGAAGTTTTTTATATGACTCCCTCATACCCTTTCAAAAGATGTCTTTCCATCATAACATATCAAGACAAAACGGTGCGTTTTAATTGCACCCCATCATGGACGTATTAATAGTACAACACATACTTATGTCATGGTATGTGCAAATTTCTATTAGTCTCATATCATCAATTGGTTCTTTTTTCGGGTTCACTCGCTAGGATGAGCCCCCATTTTTTCTGAATCCTACCATTAATTGTCGCAAATGGGACAAATCCATGGCACGTGGGTGGATCCTTTTTTGACGAATCAGGAAATGTTACACTAGTGACACACATCTTCTTCGACCGTGGGGCTCTCATCTAATCAATGATATTGCTTGTTGCATTAGAACCCCGAGATAGAAAACCTACTCCACATTCTAAGAATTAGAGAGATCAGGATTGCCTTTTATTTGGATATAAACATGTTGCAAATGTATGCATTATCATAAGTCAAGATCAAGTCTTGTGTCCATAATTTCTTAACGATGCTTGTGTGTATACCCTAGGCTATTTGTGAGAAGTACTACGTTAAAACCATCAGAAACCTCATTATAAATTTTCTCATTCTACCTCCTCAACATTGCAAAATTGTTGCTTCTTAATCAATTGTGTTGATTCCAACTGAAATCTCAGTTGAACCACAAGAATGTGCTGCAAGGGCCTATTAATGCCAATTACCTCATCTATGGATAACCTCAACGTCTGAATCACGAATTACCTCCACCCACGCTCAATAAGGAATTTCTAATTCCCCAGTATTAGAAATGCCATGAACTAACATTATGAATGGAGAACGAAGTAACAAAGCATGAAAGGATATCATTGTTATAAAGCGAGTTTCGAAGACTTATTTATACTAAGAAAAGGGAAATGGATGACGAAATAAAAAAGATTGTACAAATTTACAGACAAAAGTTTATCTTTTTCCTAAAACAAAGGGAGCCTTTTTAGATTGGAAAAGTTCTACTACCTTGCCACAGGGGCATTGTAAGAATGGAGCTCCAAGGAGGTCATTTCAAAGGAACTACTTGATTCGCTCCCCAAAGACTCCTTCAACTCTACTAGTGCATCATTTATGTCTAGCCTTTGACTTGCTATTGATCGCGTATAGGACATAGCAATCTCCACTACTTTCCAAGCCGAGTTGACGTCGAACTTTCCTTGTAACATGGGATCCATAATGCTCTTTATATCACCGCTTTCAACAATAGGAATCAACCACTGAAGTAAGTGCATGCTGGCACTGCCACCCCGACTTCTCATTATTGCAGGTCGACCCGTGATCAACTCAAGGAGTATGATTCCAAAACTATAAATATCACTCTTCCTATTTAAGATTCCAGAAAAATGAAACCTGGGTGGAAAAGAAGAACAAATAATAGATCTTTAAGTCAAAGATGAAATCCTAGGCATTGCCAATTTTTATATGCAAATTGAGATCCTGAATTGAACTAGATCAATAATATAGAGTTTTAGCCATTACTCGGGATCAAGGTAGCCAGGAGTGCCTGCAGGACAAGTTGACACATGAGAGTCGTTTTCAGTCGCGAAAGTTCTTGATAGGCCAAAATCAGCTATTTTGGCTCGGAAGTCTTTGTTCAACAAGATGTTTGTAGTCTTCAAGTCTCTATGAATGATGGGAGGCTTGCAACCATTATGCAAATAATCCAAACCTGTAACTCCTTGCAAAAACCATGTCAGCAATGCCAAAGCAATGTTGGGAAAGAACCTAAAATAGTGGATATCCCATTGACGTACCTTGTGCTACATCCACAGCTATTTGTAGTCTCTTACTCCACGTCAAGACCTTCGGGTGGTCCTCTGTTGGATACATCCTAACTTTATTTGTGAGAAAGAAATAGAGTTTTACACGACTATTTTAGAGAAGAAAACAATAGAAAAGAACATAAATACGCACCTGATAAATGTTGCCTTAAATTTCCATTGACCATGTATTCATATATTAGAGCTATGTGCTTGGAATCACCACAATATCCAAACAGAGAAACCAAGTTTCCGTGATGAACAATCATTAAGAGTTGTGCCTGCAGTGTCACAATTGTGCATTATAATGCATACTGACAATAGCCTAAGAGGAAGTTTCTAAACAAATGTCTACGTAAGTGTCAGCATAAGTTTATCTTAAAAGGAAGAGTGATTGCATCATCCTATCTAACCTCAGCTTGAAATTCCTTGTACCCTTGCTTTGATGATTTAGAGAGAATCTTCACAGCAACCATGGTGCCGTCATCTAGTGTACCAAGATAAACCTTTCCAAATCCACCTTCACCAATCACTCGTCCAAAGTTTCTAGTGATTCTTGAAACCTCTCCATACTTGAAAGGTCGATTCTTTAATCTCAACGTCATTCCACTAGATTCTGTACCAAAAAAGTTCCTATGAGTCTAGTGACTACCCCGTCGGGTAGTAGACTTTAATGGTAGATAACTTCCGGTGGTAATTGCATCCACAACAATTAAAAGACATAGGAAGGGTTTTACCAATCCTGTTTTAAGAGCTATATTAATGGAGAAGAGGACAATAATCAAAAGATCTAGGCACTGTTTTAAGAGCTATATTCTATGTCGCCTGCCTTCAACATGCTATCATATAGATAATTGTTCTTTACTCAATTCACAAAGATTAGTTTGCGATTGCACAATCGAATTTTCTTTTTGGGAGCCTTAGAACATTAAGGACAAAATTGTACTATCAAGCTGTTATATGTCCTTCCCGTACATAGCACGATTACTCTTGAAAAGAAAAATCAGAAATTTCATTATGTTAAGCCGAATAATGCACATACGCTTTGCGATGCTGATGCGGCCATGCTATGGAGATCCCTGTCTCTCTTTTCTCTCCATTTTCTTGTGACCACTATGTAATTAAGATTACTAGCATTGGGGAATTTGGATTAGTGCCAACTTTCCTTTATTCCTGAGGTTGATGAGATTGTAAAATGATAGTCCGGGTGGGAGTGGGGAGGGGTTGGGGAGGGGGGAGACGAGACAGTAAGTTGCTGAGTTGTGTTTACTCGACTAAATTATCCTAGAAAAGACACTGTTGCAGTTAGAACTTTACCAATGGATAACCAAAGTCAAGATTGTTGTCAAATGCAGTGTAGATTGCGTGAACAGCACAAGTAAGAACGCTTGCCTGCTCTTCTTTTCCGTTTAATTAACCAAACAGTAGCCAAAGCACCAAAGAGAACTAAAAAGAAGCCTGAAACTGATGTAATAGCTGGAACGAGGATGGAATTTTGTTTCTTCTTCTGCGCGCAAGGATCGGCCAGGCAAAGATTCGTGTTTCCTGCCAAACTGGATCAAAGAATGAAATAGCTGAACTTAGATTCCTATCAACATTGCCATATGGTAATGACAAGTTGGCCTTCTTAATTGTTTTTAATCACATTAAAAAGAACATGTTGATAGCCTTTCCACCCTCTAGAAGTTGCATACGACTCAGGAAGAGAGAGAGAGAGAGAGAGAGAGAGCACCTCATGATTAAAGTATTGTCCAGAACCCTTTTCTTAAGAGCTTCAGGAACTGATCCAATTAGGTTGTTTCCACTTAGATTTCTGCAAATTTAGCCATGATTAGAGGTTTGTCTACTTCAAATCTTTTGCTGCTTCACTTTGCCACGTTAACTTACAGAAATCTAAGATTTGGTAATTCTGCCAGAGTTTCTGGTATTGCTCCCGTAAGCTTATTGTTGGACAAATCTCTGGGAAAGAGCAAGTTTAGAACATCTCATATCAAGTTAACCAGCTCCATAGCCAAATGCAGTATGTTTCCACACATTAGGGCAATATTTCAATAGCCTATGTCTCCTAAAACACAACCTTAATCATTAAGTCATGAGTTGACTCTAAGGGGGTGCTTAATCACGAGTGACATGCAGACACAACTAATTCAGCTATGGTGATACTTACAAGTCTTCCATTGTTGATAGACGTGACAGTGATGAGACTATGTTGCCCACCAAATTGCTTGAGCTCAATTTCCTGACCATCGGACATCAAAATAAAGGATCCTGTCATTGCCATCTTCATAAAGGCAGCATTTTTTTGGCACAATATAAATAAGTTCATGCAATTAATTCTTCAGAATGAAGATATTTTAGGTCCTTCTGGTGTGAATGTTTTAGGTACTGGAAGACCATTCATAATCGTCAATTTGATTCCTTGCATGGGTCTCACTATCTCCTTTTTCTATAATTTATGGTTACTTTTGGACCTAGATTAATTAAAAATTATTCTCGGAGGACCCAATACTTGCTCATACACAATGCAATTTGGAACATTAATGTCAAAAATAGGAAAAGTAGGCTATTGGGAAATCTCACATGATATTGGAGAGAGCTCATAAACTATTCCTAATTTCACACCCGCCGCAAAATGTCACCATCCCATGTGGGAATTCACTTCGGGAGGTTGCATTGATCTTAAATATTATTTCTCATTGATACTTAAAATTTCTAGTTTTCATGACGTATAAGATTTCTTTTAAATTTCACCTAGAAAATCAGTAATCGAGAAACATTGCCAGAGGACTCACAATGATATGATTCTTGGAGGATTTCCATTGCTACAATTTAGACCATCCCATGTGTATTTGCTTGGTATACATGGGTCACCTTGCCAGCTTTCTTTCTGAATGTGATATGTTGTTTTGATGTCATTAATAGCTTTCACTGTGGTTTAAATCACAAAAAAGACAATATTATTTAGAAAGAAGGATAGAGATGCAAAAAATGGTGGCAATAAATCACATATAAGTCATACAGACTTTCAATTTTTTAAAAGACTCGTAACATCTTAGGGCTTCAATTTGAAGAGATTTTCCAGCAATTACCAAGCAAAAAGTAGCCAAAACGGGGAATTAAGCAGATAGCAAAGTATTACTTAACCACATGCGTTGATCCCAACAAAGCAATTATCGATCAGAGTTCACAAATAAAATAGGACCCACGGTGGAGACTGGTATATTTAGCATAGGATTTTACTAAATCTTACTTACTGACATTGGAATATCTCTCTAATTATTGTCCATGTCAGTTCGAGCACAACTGTACGTGTATGTAGACAATAACAATATGTAAAAGAATAAAAGAGTACCATCATCTTGTGCTGTGGGTACATATGGAAGATCACCAACGGTATAGAACTCCACGGCATTGAGGATTGGTGGACTTCCGGACTTATTTGTCGATTCAATCGAGAAGGTGATTTCGGACGACCCACTAACAGGAGTGGAGACTACAACCACTGGCTTTAAGTATTCAAGGCTCACTATCTCCATGAATTGATTATCATTCATGGAAACTATGAACTCCCTCTGGAGGCCGTTTGTCAGTCTCTCAATCTCAACGAAATAGAAGTACACAATCCATTTCTCTGCAGAGCTTGAAGGGGTCCAGGATAAATGCAAGGGAGTACTGGCATTGATTTTACTTTTAGCAGTTGAAAGAACTTTACTGGGAACCATATAAGCATCATTATCGTCAGATGAATTAATGACAGATGTGGTGCTCAGAAGGATCCAATGAGTATAGTTGTCAGGTTCCCAAATCCGATCGTAAACATCGTCAGGGTACCTGAGTGAGGCATTTTTGCAAACAGTTTAAGAGCAAACAATTAAGCAATTGACTGAGAGACTAGCAAATGTCAATTCATATGGATGAGCAACAGAAAAGTAGAATTTACCATATTCATCACATTACTAGCGAAAAGCTGATGCTTTGGTTGGTTACGAAAATCAGAATATCTCACTGGTGATTCAATGCAAAACTTGAAGATTGCAATATGATGTGCAGTTGATTATTTTTGTCAAAAGAAGTGTGGCCACGGACTTGTAGCACGTTTGTACATACAAATCATCGATTTCATAAAGTTCATTTTACGTAATTAAACAAAAATGTTAGTGGTTTTACAGCATTTCCCAAATGTGATTTTTTCTTCTTTTTTCAGGCTAGAAGGGTTCGGACGAGGTTAGGATCTGTTTCTCCCACTGCTGAAATACTTCTCGGATGGAATGTAAGGACTTCAATATAACTATGTATATTAATCATGTATTTTACGTAAAATGAGTATTAGCACCAAATTTCAGAGATACATATTTTCTTTTTTTGGTCGAAGAGCTACATATTATTAACAAGTGTCATAGTGACACTAGTTAAGATCACTCACGTTATAAAAAACACATACCGATATATGCTATGAATATTGGAATACAACATATTCATAATGTATATCAAGAAATTAGAATATTTTAAATAAAAATGTTCATATTTTCAAAATATAACTAGTAGCCCTTAATGAATATCCCAAGAGCAATTTCATTTTTTTTTTAATGTATATGTAAAGTCCCCTCTTCATGAGTAGACATTGAGTTCTATATTATACTAGATAACACTAATGTTTCTAGTAAATAATTTGTAATGTTCTCATTTCAAACCTTTATGATAGTATATAATACGTATTAGTTTATTGAATACTTATTTGAATATTAAGGCAAAAAATAATTATGATTACATTCTAATATTTTTGCAATGGCGTTGAAATTTTTTTCCTAAATAAATCAACCAGTCCGCTTGTTATGTTGAAGTAACTTAAGTGTTTTTGATACATATCTGAAATTCTAATCTTGATTTGGATATAATTTGAAAATTTTCAAATAACTTAATTTTTTTCCTCGGACCTAATGGCTTTTCTGTTGCTCTTTTAACATTTTCAATCATCTAATGATTTTTGTTGTAATCTTTGACGTCTAATATCATTTTCTTCAATGATATTTAAAGTGTCGTTTGTTTCGAAATCTGTTGATTTTTCTTGGCCTTTTTTTTTTCCTTGCGTCTTCGCTCAATTTTTGCCTTGTGTAGTGGCCCCCTTTCGGTCTTTCACACATTTGACTCGTTACCAATTCGGTTGGCTTCATTTTTTCTGTTAAATTAGGTACATGTGCCTTCAATAGTTTGCGAAAATGGCTAAATTCGATTAAAAAGAAAACGGAGTCTCTCTTGACTATGATCACCATGCATCTGTATATAAACAATTAGCTGATCACCTGATGAAAGAGTCCAAGGCACCTCCGATGTCCTGTCGCTCATCGAGTTCCAAGAATCCAGATCTTAATCGATAGATGCCATCATCATCTATATGTCTTAGTTCCAATGCCGAAATGAAGGGCACCCCATTGCCAGTATTGACAAGACACACTTGGATATCATCTGCTGGGGACACGTACATGATTTCCTCATAACTAGGACCCAAGTAGTTCACCGTGGTCCAATAATTAACATCAATGTATAGGTCGAATGAAGGAGTCTGATTCTTTTCATCATAGTTCCCATAGTAAAACCTTGCCCTAAGCAAGTAGGTGTTGTTCTTGCCTCGGTCTGGTTTTAAAGTGTAACAGTTTCTCTTTCCGTTGGGAAAACTCCTTAAATTATTCAAGAACTGTCGATAGCCTTCATATATGAACGTCGTGGATATCTGCTTGTTTTGTCCAGAGTCTATGAACCCTTCATCGGTTTCGTATCTTATTCTGATTTCATCCTCGGTGTATGCATTAGTTGCCCCACAATCAATACTGATAAAACCTTGTAAGTTTAGAGAAAAAAAGAACTCAGTGAATAGAAAAATGATTTATCTTATTGGACCATTGGAACAAATTCGGTGTATCTCGATCATTTGCATAGTTCAATAGTTATTGTTTCTAACGCGGCGATGATTTGACACTTAGATCAAATGAATCTGAATACGAAGAAGAGACCACTCGGTTTCAATAGAAGGTCACGACTAATTGAGGGGTGCGCAGACAATGAGATAGCCAACATTTCTTGACGTCATAGATAGGACAATGACACTGTACGAAGCTTAAACCACGAGACAGGAAAAATATCATGCTGTTGTGAGGAGAAAGGGGAGAAGAAAATTGGGGTCGAGGATGTCTACAATTTAGATTTCTCCTCGCCCATCTTATAAAGAGTATAATTTGTTCTGAGATTTTAACTCAATGTTTCTCCCTCCTTTTTCTCTCCTTATAGTCCAAGCAAAGCATGCAAACTCTAAATCTTTTAGCATCTCATGCAAACTCATGGGAACCGAAACTTCTCTCTTAGCATCTCATGCGAACTCAAAAACTTTTCTCAACGCAGGCGCGCAGGCATGAGAGAGAGAGAGAGAGAGAGAGAGAGAGAGAGAGACCTGGAATCTGTTGGGCTTGGACCACAGGGACTAGTGATGAAGCTAAACCAGCAAGCAACGCAAACGAGAAAGCTGTAATAGATCTTTCCATTGTCATGGAGCAGTGGAGATTGTCGAAGAGAGAAGTGTGAGGAAGATATGCATGCAGGCCTTATATTTATAGCGTGAGCTCTCCGTTCATCCGTTTAACCGGCATCATCTTAATGGCTATAGACCTGTATATTTCATTAGTCTCATCTTAATGTCAAATTACTAAGAGGATCGGAAGTCCACGCAACCTCATGTGGTGCTGGTTCGCCCCGCATCAATCTCATCTTGAATTTTCTTCAGTTTATAAATGACTGAGACATGGCTCGAATGCAAGAAGCCCAAGAATTGAAGCTAGGTCTTCATCTGCAGATGTACGAAAGTTAAGTGCCGCAATTAATCTCAATAGACAGCTTTTGATTGATCACGTATGGTCCATTGGTAAATTAGAAACAATACGTCATGTGATGCGCTTTTTTTTTTTTTTTTTTGTATGTATCATTTTTACAATACACCGTGGAATTGACTATATTTTTTCAGCTAGAGGCATCCACATTGAAAAACCACATGGTATATAATGAGAAGGAAAAGTAATTTTTAGGAGGATGAGTTTTGGCTCACATTTTCAGCAATTGGCAATAATATATTGCTATGAAGTTTCGTTGCTACCTCTGTATCATTTGTAATGACCACCGACCGAATCATCGGTATCAACGAATCTTACCATGGTTTGGACCAAACCACCTTTGCTTGTTATGCTCCATCACCTTACATGTATCATTACGTCATGTCCACACTACTGGGAAAAGCCCCGAAGATGCTCATTCAACTTAGAGGTAGGATGTCGTGCAATTTTCAGGCTCCAGCAATATGGGAGTAATTCGCAACGACTCCTCATTGGATTTGTAATTCAACAATTTACGGGAATACATGGACATAGCTTTACGAATTAACCATTTTTGTTCCACCGGCTCCTTCGCTCTCCCATGCGAGTGGGATTTATGCAAGAAAGCCATTAATTTTTCTTCACTTTAACAGTGGAATCCATATTATGTCTCTGGTGTAATCGTGGATCGTTCGTTCACTGCTGAACTTGTACGATCCAGCCAGGTTCAAGATCGACATTTTCACGTCAGTCACCGGGAGCAAGAAAGCTCTTGATGAAGCATCTCATATAAGAAAGTTTAAACCCAGAATTATAGGGCCGCCGGAATATCTTGCTTAAAAGTATTTTAATATAGATCGACAAGAAAGAGATTAAGGTAACCATAAAGACATAAAAGTTCTGTTTATTTCGTGAATAATGAATAATTTAAAAATATTTAAAAAAAAAAAAAAGATCGCATACATTGTTTACAAAAATAAATGAACAAAACATATTTTTATCGTTTACGAGAATATTTAGATATAAATTATTATTGATAATGAAAACTTTTCCCACTGTTTAATTATTCCAAGCGATACAAACTATTAATAGTAAGAGAATATTTTAAAAATTATTCATTTTTTGCTAAATAAATAGAGTCTAAAAATATCATAACTTTCGTACGGCTGCGTTCACTTAAATATCAAAACTTTTCAAATGATCACTTGAGTAGCATATCAGTGAAAAACGATTACTTAAGTGCTTTTAGTGACAAATTTTGGTGATTCGTCCTACGTGTTTTTTTTTTTTTTTTTTGAAATTTTAATTCCGCATAGCTTTCTTAACAGAAATTAATCAGGGAGGTGGCGCGCGACCTCAAGGAGAGCTATGACACGCTGGACCCCAATTGAAAGGAGGCAGCGATGGAGGCGCGGGTGATTCCTGGAAGTGATGATCATTAACAACAAATGTTTCACACTTGAGATCTTGAGGACCATGACGCAGTCGATGGACGATATATGCACCCAACGACCCCATCGTCAGCGACCACGGAAAGCTTTACATAATACCTCTCCGGTTGGTCTATATGAAGAATCATGTTGAACTAGATCACCAATAACTCAATTTTCAATTTTTCTGTGCAAAAACAAAGTCAGAGACCAGCGTAAACTGCAATTTCTTGGGTTTCTTTAGCATTTATAGACTCCCACAAGATTACCCTCACTTGAAGGAAAATTTTTCACCCAAAGCACACTTGCCCTCATCTTGCCTCCCTACGTAATCTTCTTCTCCCAATCCAAGGTCTCGCAACTCCTTTCTTCGATGACCTCAACTCTCCTTCCGCCAGGGCTCTCGCTTACGATTCTACGGGTAATCAGCTGCAATTTTAACAGTATTTTCAAGGGATTAGGGTTAGGGATTGCTTCTTGGCCCTAATTTTACCCCGACTAGTCAATTTGGGAAAGAACTAAGGCCAGCGAGTCATTTTTATTGATTGGATTTATCCGGCAAGCCATGTCAACAGATATATAATAAATTAATGCTATGTCAGAATTTTTCAGTAATGAAAATCGTCATGACACTTAAGTAATTTTATTTTTATTTTTTTCATAAAGAGGTTCTCAAGTGCTTGCTCAAGAAGTTTTGACAATGATGTGCCTTTCATACAAAATTTATGGCATTTCTTATGTCCTTTCCCCTATTAAGGTATAACATGAAGCAATGAAGGGATACGTCACCACACAATCAAATGTGAAGTTATCTATTGTCTTGGGAAAAGTGCCAAAAAATTCATAAACCTTTTGTCTTTGTGCCAATTTAGTCCTAAACCTTTTTTGGTGCCGATTTAGTTTAAACCTTTTTACGTTATGCCAATTCAGTCCTTTCCGGCCAATTTTGGCCGAATTTGCTGATTTGACACCGCCGGTGACGTGGCCTCATCGGCGCGACGTGGACTACTTTAATAATATTTTAATTTTTTAAATTTTTTTTAAATTTTTTTTATTTTTAGTTTTTAATTTTTAATTTTTTTTTCTTTTTTTTTTTCTTTTTGTCTTCTCATCTTCTTCCTCCAGCCCGGTCGCCGGACCTCGGCGACCGGCCGGGAGGCGACGGCCGGCGAGGTCGAGGTCGACCTCGCCGGCCACCTTGCCGCGGGCCGCGAGGGCGGCCTCGGGCTGGGCGGCGAGGCTCGACCTCGCTAGATCCGGCGAGGGCGAGCCTCGCTCGCCCGGTGCGAGGCCGCCCTCAAGGCCTAGGCGGCGAGGGCGAGCCCCGCCAGCTCGGCGCGTGGAGCATGGGGAGGAGAGCGAAGCCGACGGTGGCGAAGCTCGGCGAAGGAGATGACGCGGAGCACGAGCCGAAGTCCGCGGTGCCGCTCGGCGGCAGCGACGACGACGACGACGAGGAGGAAGCGAACGAAGACCTGAGCCTGAAAATCGTCGAGAAGGCGCTCTCGGCGCGGGCCGCGAAGCTCGCCTCCACACCGCCGTGCGTCGACGTGTCGGAGGAGGACGACGATAGGCCTCGGTTCCGTAAGACCTCGAGAACCGAATCAGGGAATCCGGCCGCCTCCTCGCGCCGAGCCGGCGAGGCTCGCCGCCCGAGCCTCGAGGGCGGCCTCGCGCCCGGCGGGCGAGGCTCGCCCTCGCCCGTGGCCGGCGAGGTCGAGGGCGAGGCTCGACCCTCGCTAGATCCGACGAGGGCGAGCCTTGCCGCCCGGCCGCGAGGCCGCCCTCGCGGCCACGGCGAGGTGGCCGGCGAGGTCGACCTCGACCTCGCCGGCCGTCACCTCCGGCCGGTCGCCGAGGTCCGGCGACCGGCTGGAGGAAGAAGATGAGAAGACAAAAAGAAAAAAAAAGAAGAAAAAAATTAAAAATTAAAAACTAAAAAAAAAAAATTTAAAGAAAAAAATTTAAAGAAATTTTTTTTTAAAATATTAAAATATTATTAAAGTAGTCCACGTCAACGCCGATGAGGCCACATCAGCCGGCCGGCGTCCAGTCAGCAAATTCCGGCCAAAATTGGCCGGAAAGGACTGAATTGGCACAACGTAAAAAGGTTTAGGACTAAATCGGCACCAAAAAAAGGTTTAGAACTAAATTGGCACAAAGACAAAAGGTTTAGGACTTTTTTGGCACTTTTCCCCTATTGTCTTAAGCTTGCCGAGATGCTGTAATTTAACATGTAAGAGGAAATCACAAGTTGAATTAGATAATCGTGATTGGGTGTTCATCTCTAACACTACCTATTTAGCATGGCGGTGGCGGTACACTCACCGGCAATTGAACAGTTATGTCTTCAACTAAAGATTCACACGAGACTTATGTCTTTAACTGCAAAGTTTAGGAGAACACAGAAGTTCTAATGAAAGAAGGCTTACGGAAGGTCCGGACCTCCGCTCACCCCACATGCTGTTCCAAAAAAGGAAAGGAGAACTTAGGCTTATTTGTACCTGTTAGCATATGCCATATATTATGACAAGTAAGCCGAGCCTTTAAAAGAAATATTCATAGTGAACACATAAGGTGGTGATTATTTGGGGTGAACATTACCTGAAATATCATAGGACCTTGCCCATCTTATGCGAGACTTGACGTGTTACGAGATAAGTGTTGAAATTCCACATTTACCTTGCGAGGGAAGCACCATCACAGTCAAATCCCAGAGCGGCCAATTCAATGAAGCGGGTTGATTCCATCTCATCATTTTCCACTCTCCGGCGTGCCATGTCTATGGCCAAACGCTCCTTCAGTTTAGCTAGATGTGACTTGTGTCTGGCCTCTTAATTGCAGATGGCGAAGCACATCTTCACGACTTGCCAAGCCGACAAATCTTGGGTCCGCAATGCTCTACGTCTCCACTTTTGATTATTGGAGTCACTCACTGAATTTTCTTCAGTTTATATTGACCGAGTCATGGCTACAGTCCAGAAAGACCAAGACTTGCAGCTAGGACTTCGTCAGCATGTGTCCAGGTCTCAGGACCACAATCAATGTCAACACGCAGCTTTTGTGATTGATGACATATAGACCAGTGGTAAAGTCTGAAGCAATACATCATGTTACGCACTTATTTATTATTTACCGTATCATTATTCCCATGAATAATCTTTATTTTTCCAGTTGGGAGGCATCTGCCATGGAAAACCAGTAAGGTAAATTACAATAAGGAAGAGTGATTAATAGGAGGATGAGTTTTTACTCATTTTGGTCAGAAATAACTGATTGGCAACACTATTTTCATGGTGGACAAGCTCCGAAATTTCTTTACTATCTCTATATCATTTGCAACAACCACCAAACAGACCATCAATATCAACGAATCTTACCATGGTTCAGGCCGACCACCTTCGTTTGCCATGCATCATTGCCGAAGGCTAATTTTGTTATCTGGACTAAGTCAATATCATTCACAGGCTCAAGAAAATCTGTTTGGTTATGCATGGGTAACCCGAGAAACGGTAAGGCATTTGTTACTTTCAATGAAAATAATTTTTGAGAAGAAGTCTATTAGAAACATCAAAAAGCACCTTTTATCTGTTATATTCAAATATAATTAATGCGCTGTGGAAATAGCTATACTCCTGAATGGTCCAGTCATCCCTAATGTTATTCAAAAAGGAAAAAGGAAAAACGCTAGGCTTGTTTGTCCTTCTCAGAATATACCATGTCTTAATGATCAGTTCAATATGGACTAAGCCTAAAAAAAAAGGTATTTTGAGTGAGCATACAAAGTGATGACCATCTCGAGTGGATCTTACTCTTCTATAACATCACATGACATCACTTTTTTCGATATGGGAATTGAAGTATTATGTGATATGTCTTGAATTTCCCCATTTACTTTACCTCGCAAGGGGAGCATGGGAATTGAAGTATTACGTGATATGTCTTGAATTTCCCCCATTTACCTCGCAAGGGGAGCACTATCACGGTCAACCCCTAGAGTGGCCATTTCAAAGAAGCTGCTTGATTCCATGTCACCATTTTGCACTTTCTGGTTGCCATGTCTACGGCTAAACATTGCTTCAGTTCAGCCAATATATGATTCATGTCTCGCCTTGCAGATGGTGGCTTACATGACATTGCTATATCCACAGCTTTCCAAGCCGAGCTTATGTTGAACTGTCCGTTTAATCTTGGGTCTCCAGTGCTCTCCCCGTCTCCTCTTTTGATGATTGGAGTCACCTACTGAAGTATGTGGATGTTACCCTCTTGGGTCCTTAGTGAATATTCGCGTCCTCTCTCTTCCAATTAATTTATATGTTTCTAGAGGGAGTGAACCACTATTCTCTAGAATTATATAAGGGGGTGAATCACTACAAAAAAAAAAGTATGCTTTTTATGTTGAGTGTCCAATCTTTCTCAATAATTAGAATCGGAACTTCTGCCGTGTGCACCCAACCCAAGTGGTATCCAAGCAAAAGGTAGAGGACCGTAAACTCAGCGATCGGGAGAGATGGTAAATGAAGACGGTGGTCCAAGACTATTCTACGTGAGCAGGTGGTCTAGGATCGAAGCACCGCAGTTTGACTAGTGCACAATCAAGGATTGTAATCAATTGGTCTAGGACCAAGCTTACTTGGTATAATGTTGGGCATTATAACCAACTCATGCTGGTGGATATTTTGAGTTTTGTTAGCAGCATTGAAAAGCTCAACAACCCCAATGGCAATAATTAGAGTACTCGCGTTCATATTTACTTGCTAGGTGTAGACTTAAGAGATATTGTCGATAGTAGTAACACCACACCATAGGTGATAATGAGTTGAGAAAGTGGAAGATAAAAGCTGGAATTGTGCTCTAAGTTCTTGTAGTGATTGTTGAAGATGAATTTTTATTGAACATCAATAACGCAAGGACTCTAAAAGAGATGTGAGATGCTTTGTGGCATTGTTTGTGAAGACGAATGATGCCAAGCTGCAACATTGGAGAACAAGTTATTATCAATTTCACAACAACACATGATGGCGAGTCAATACTTCTCCAAAGTTAAATTTCTTTGCAAAGAAATTTTAAAATTGGATTCTCAAAGTGCCATGTCCAAGACAACGATAAAGAGAAGTATCATTCATGGATTATGGGATATAATGGCATTGTTATGGCCATCCGTAGATGGGCACAAGACCCAACTCTTACTGATCTAGAGAATATACTGGCCAACTAAGAGGCTTTAAATGAAAAGTTCTTTAATGTCTTAGTCAAGGATGATAAAAGTGCACTACTTGGTAATAAAGGAGTGTTCAAGAGTAAGAGGAGAAACAGATCATGCACTGAAGATTAGAAACAAAGAAAAGGTTATAGAAACTAGCAAAGAACTAGAGGGAGCTCATTGGGATCGAGGGAAAGGTAACAAGAATGAAGATAAGAATAGATAGAGGCAAGATGGTTATTGCTACATTTGTGGCAAAATTCTAGCAAAGTGAGCAATAAGAAAATGTTGCAGCATCTATAATGAAAGAGAACAACAGTTAAGAAGAGTGGGATTTCCAAGCATCCATTATGGTAAAGGAACAAGTAGGGCTCTTAGCCTTCTCTATCACTGTGTTAGATGATGCGACAGCCTTTGTCATGGTAAGTTTAAACTAATCAATTATGACGATGATTGGATAGTTGAGTCGTGATGCTTGAACTATATGGATCTAAACAATCTATCCAACATGTTTGAGTATATCTATAGACGAGTAGTAGTCATCGTAAAACCAGGCAGTGATTGCATCCAATTCAGTTGACACCAAATTGATTAGCAAAACACGTGTATTACTTACCAAGAATGAAGAAAACCTGTTGTCTATTACATACCAAGAATGAAGAAAACCCATTGTTGGTGTCACAACTTACAACTCGAGAAATTATGTGGTGTTTCACCTAAACGATTTTAAGGTGCATAGTTTTAAACCCACTAGTTGGTCGATCATGGAGGGGTGTCGACTGAAGTGTATATACATGATATCAGCATAGACAACATACATGGACAAAATTTGAAAGAGCTAGACACCCAATTGACATGCTCAGCTTAGACACATAAATTATCATAAGTTAAAGGTGATGATGGAGAAGGCTACACTAAAGGTTCTCCCCCAGTTAGAGGTTCGAGATGACATAATATGTGTCGAGTGTCAACATGAGAAGACACATCAACTTCTATGTGAGGAGATCAAATACCAAGCCAAGACCTCTCTCGAACTCATCCACTTAAATGAGCAAAACAACGGATATTTAGATGTCAAAGCACATGATAACGTTCATTGCTAATATCTTTAGGTATGTTGATTTTATAGAGACATGTAAGGAGTTCAAAGAAAATGCAGAAAAATAAGTCAGCAGACAATACGATTCCTTCGTGCTAATAATGGGGTGAGTACACATTGCATGAGCTCACGTAGTATTTGCAAAAGTATAAGATACACCAACAATTTACACGTCCAAGTACAGCACGGCAAAATAAAGTTGCAGGAAAAAAATAAAAAAATAAAAAAGAGAATGGGCATGTGGTAGAAACCTGTAGGAGCATGTTGCATGAGTAGAATGTTCCACGGAAGTTTTGGGACAAGGATGTTAAGACAAAAACGCAAGTGATCAAATAGGTAACTCCAAACAAGTTATGTTTTTATGCCACCATATAAGAAATTATGGAATTGCAGGCCCAAAGGTTAACTTTAGAGTTGGCTCTCTCTCTCTCTCTCTCCATTTTTTCAAAAATTTGAAAAATTGAAAAATCATCCATTCAATTATTGGCCAGCTTAATTAGACTCTCAATTACTAATTTTTTCGGAAAACGATAGAGAGTGGACTTTCTGACCAAACTAAAAATTTTGACCCCCGATTGGTAACATTCATAATTCATTGATTTCTAAAGTAATTTCTAGAGTAATTTTTTTGCAGCAATAACTATTCCTTCCCTGCCATGCCTAGTGGTATTGGAGCATACGCTTCAGGAGCCCTCTTGCACTATGTTTGATCGACATCTGATCCAGAAGTTGTGAAGCATTGAAATCTTAAGCCAATTTTGAGAATTCAAGCTTGAGACGGGTTAACCGATTTTCGAGCATCGTTTTAGGGCTCTTATCTATCCTTCATAAGTAACGCCAATTAGCTCAATTTGAATCCGATTAAGCCAAATGTACTCAAATTCAATATCAATTTTGGCAAAATCTAACTTGGCATAAATTGATTAAAACAGTGAATTGGGATCGATAGGGTCTGGCTGAGTCAACCTAGTTGACCCATTCCAGTTAAGCCAACTTGGACCGAAACCTGATTTAGCTAATTGGGCAGAGCAAGGCAAGATTGGCCAAACCCATAATACAATTCAAAGCGATTGGGATCCCACAAGTTGATTTGGTTGAACCGAGTCAATCGGGCTTGAACCGAGCCATCCGAGTTTGACTGAATAGGGCCCGACTCCTTGGGCCAAAGTCCAGTGCAATCCCACTCGGCCTAATTAACTAAAACAGATCACCCATATAATAAATTAGGCAAAATTGAGACATACGAGCATCCCCAAGCTGACCCGGGTTGACCTGATTGGGTCCGGCCCATTGGGCCAAAGCCTACTATGGTCATTCGGCCCAATGGGCTGATCAATTCTAGGCCAGTCCAGCCATGTCCGGCCCTCTCTCTCTCTCTCTCCATGTCATGAGAATAACAAAAATGCCATTAGAGTTAATTACAAAATTATTTTGACAAGTCATCAATCTATGTGAAGGCTAATCTTGATCATGCATTACCATCTAATTTTAGCCTTCTACTATGACATGTCACCCAACTATGTCAATAAAATTCAGCCCAAAGTGGCTGCACTTATTAGTCCTCTAAAAATGAAATACGTGCAAAACTACAAGATGATTCCAAACTCGCTAAATAGGCAGCACTACTACGAAATATTGCAACCTCTTTGAATCATAAGTCTGCTTGATTAAAGAGATCTCTCTTTATCATTTTAGCATCTTGAATTCCCATTGCAAAACTATTAGAGGACTTATAAAAAGAGCAAGTATCTGGCATACTAAAGAATGGAAAAATATAGAACAATATATCTCCACTATGATTATTATTGAGCAAAAAAGAACAAAAAAAAAATTAATTAATTAACACATCATCCAACTTCTTGAAGAACAGAGTCTGGCCCTCCCTTACCTTGACAGTAGATATCACTCGTCTCCTCACCTGAGGGTCTGAGATAAGACTCGAGCACGAGATCTCAAAACAAATTCCTCACTGTCATACAAAACCTATAGATCAATCTCCACAGTTCATCATTCATCCCTGCCAATAAAATAGAACGGGTAAAACAAGGAAGAAAAAGTAGGGGACAGACATCAATAGCGGTTTTGACCATGGAGAGCTTCAAGCCAAAGGGCAGCTTCTCCGGAAAAATCAACAGCAATTATATCTACGCAAATTACTGGACGAGACTATTACAGAATAATTCAATTGAAACATAGGATCGATATGAATCGACAACTCCCTGAATTAACGTGAGAAGTAGTAGGAATAACTCCAATTTTCGTTACTTTTCTCCATCTTTAAATTGTCAAGGATGCTTCTAAAGATAAAATCAGTCTATTTCCGTAATAATTTCCGACATCCCAAAAAAAAAAAAACACTAAGCCTTTCGATTTCCCTAATAAAGAAGAAAAAAACCTAACCATGTCATAACTGTGTCATGCCCTCACATTACCTTGGATTTCTCACAAAGAGTGATTGAAGACGGCTTGGTTGAAAGGCCTGACGGCGACCAAGTCGTAGCTCTTGAGAACGGGATTCGCAGAGTTCAGGACCTGAGCCTGGGAGATGGTCTCAGCGAAGACGGTGAGGCGCGTGCACCGGCAGAAGGCAGAGGCAAGTTTGAGGCCGAGGAGGCTGCAGTGGAGGGAGACAGACGAGGAGAGTGAGGGGGCGGCCTTGGACAGATAAAACCATATATCTTTGCCTGCATGCGATTGAAGCACGGTAACGTGCATTTTGCATGTAATTAAGAGGCAGATCAATCAATTACGTTAAATTCTTCGAAAGATTGTTTCTGGGGGTAACGTGCATTTTGTATGCAATTAAGGGGCAGATCAATCAATTAAGTTAAATTCTTCGAAAGATTGTTTCTTGGGGAGGTCAAAGACATGTTATTGATTGCCGCATGCACATTGCAACGTATATTCAAGCTTTGATTCTTATCGTGCACCCTATCATTTGGATGAGAACTACACAAACTTCAGTGAATCGAGTCACCTTGAGATTCCTTTTTTTTTTTCATTTAATCATTTTCATTTTGGTTGTTCTCTGGCAACCATGTGGTTAGCGAGATTGTAACCTTGAGATTGTGTTGAATAATCTGCATTCCATTATTCCAAGAAGAAAACATAGACTGATACAATATTCAGCGATCATTTTTTTCATAAGAACTGCCAATCGATGAGTAAGAAAACGATAAAAAATTGGTTATCTTTTTCTCAGGAGTTTGGCGATATGAAATTGCCAATTCAGAGACAGAACCAACCCAAGTGAGTTCTTTCTCCTGCTCGGCTTGGTCGGCGATGTTAACAATTAACACAGTCAATGCGATGACCTGCACAAACTAGAAATTGAGCAACAGTGGAATACAGCATCGGTGGAGGAGGAAGTTGGAACATGGGCTGCATGCGTTTGGTCTAACGAGTTGGACTCAAACAAAAAGGTTTCACAAGCCTAGAGAAACTTCACCAAGCATACCTGCCCTTACTGTTGTACGGGAACCAGTTATGGGGCATAGCATGGTCATCTCCACCAGGTGCACCTCTGGCTCAGTCACAATGTGTGACATGTTTTAGGGTATTTCTTCATTATGTGTAAGTTAAAAAAAGTCCATCTAGTCACATCAAAACGACACATTTGATCACGGTTCAGTCTAGATTGAGTTGACCCTTCATTGGACACATGTCTGTGTGGAACTCAGATAGTGTCTAGACAGAGATTGTAGGCCATGATAAGTTTCCTGACTAGGGTACTCATGCCGGGGCATTCACGAGAAGCATGAGATTGAAGTTGCCGCTCCTTTGATCACAGGTTCTCCTCAAGCGTTACCACTCCGTTATGGTTGCGGAGTCTCGTGACATGCGAAGACGCGAGTTCCATTTCAAGGAATGAGAGATTTTGGTATGCTACTTACTTACGGAACTCACTAACCAGAATAACTCCTTACAAATGTCAAAGACAGCTCGGGTGGCATCGAGCAGCGTCATCCATGATAGCTGTCTGTACTGTTTGTTTTTCGTATTCAGTAAATGACTGGGCAGCCCTCAAGTCGAATGTCGGACGTCGGCTCAGATAGAAAAGAGTTTTCTTGAGGTTCACAGGCCTAGTAGCTTCCTCAATAAAAACAAGTCCCAATCCATTAAAGATGACAGTGAAGATTTTCATTAGCACTAAGATCAACTTTGCCTGCCAAGCCGGGGGAGGGCAAGTGCTGTAGTAAGGTCTGTCTCTCCCTCCCCTCCAGAACAGTCATTGCCCTCAGCTCCTCCTTAGCAGAATGTTTCTGATGCGAGTAGTCTAAAGTCAATCCGCAACAACATTCTTTCCCTCTCTACCTTTATTTGAGCTAGCTCTCTCTTTTGTGATGAAATCTCACTCTAGATAGTGCCCTCTGGATGCAACTGCAAAGCATAAACAAATTAGGAGTCTTCTTAAACTCTGCCCCTTCATTTGACACGCAGATGAATGTTTTCTTACTTGACCACGTCCATCCTCAGTGAAGCTCACACCCCTAACCTTCAACTCTCCTCTGCTGGTTGTCAGCTAATCAGAAATCTCAGCATCCGATTTTTCGTCCCCATCTTCCGCGATCCCGGAAAGTAACGTTTCTCTCTCCTAATATAATACCTGGTGAGATCTTGCATAGACAGGGAGCTAATTTATGATGACTAATGACAATGACTTCGTGTACCTGACGAGAGAGGCTGAAGGAAAATCATGGGGGTACAAGTGACTTCTTCATACTCCGCCGCATCTAGTTCTCACAGATGATGTGGATTGAACAATTTGGGTAACACATGTTGCCTTATGCCTATGAGAAGAAAGAACAGCAAGTGGAATAGAATTCCGGCAATCGGGATTTTTGTCACTCCGAGACACAGCAACAGATGCACACACTGAAATATGGTGAATGCAGTTATATATTTGAAAGGCACGGACTCCACATAAGAAGCATGAAGCCCTTCCAGGATCCTGCCAATGGACATAATCATACTAACAAAAAAAATCAGCAGATCCTCCGTCAAGGAAGAGAAATCCATTTCATGCTAATGGCTATTCAAGACATTTTATCAACTGGACTGCCTAAACATTGTAATGTTCTATATTTATGGCGATATACCTGTAGCAGCGGCCAGGAGTGATGAAGAGAAATAGCTATCTTTCCCATAACTGATTTCCAGGAATACTATCGACGGCCATGTACGCGAAATAACCCCAAAGTACTGACGTCGGTATGCGCTTAATCATCGGCCTGGTGCATACTGAAGCTGCTCAGTCAGATCGTTGTTTGGTTACTTAATCATAAACCTGAGCATTCTTCAACCCTAGAAAAGCAACAGTGTGTGAGCAGCACATCCACATCAAACTTAATCAATGACGATTATCAAATGCAATGACAGAACAGATATGACAAAACACTGTAATCCATACAAACAGTCATACAAAGATAAGCATAACCACTTTATCATGAATAACATGTTCCAAGAAAAAAAATAAAACGAAAAACACACGTTTGATGACCGTGAGAGCACCTGAGGATAGCTTCTAGAGATGAGATTTGAACAGTTAACAGCCTAGGCAGTATACTTTATGACTGATATGCAGCATTGAACACACTAGTAGACAACAACAGAGGAAAATTACAGGCTCCGACGACCGACCGTATTAATCAGTCACCACCATTGAAAAGGTTGCTACATGTGAAAACTAATCAGATTTCAAAAGCATGACCCAGCAATCGCACTCCCCAAAGTCCTGCTTTACATTTTTCTCTCGGCTCTCACGAATCCTTCAATGTAGCTACTAAAATTCATGTACCGATAGATCACATACGGGGCTCAATTCAGCGCTACCGCGATTTGCATTAGATATCTCCTTGCTTCCGAATGCCGAACAAACACACATGTCACGGGTAAAAGAAAAACATCTGCTTCGAAGGGATTGGACCCGAGACGACGCGGGGAGGAGGAGACGACGAGGAAAACGGAAAGAACCGAAAACGCTCGGATGTTCGACGAGACTAAGCACAGAACACAGGTGCAACGGCTCAAAAATGACGCGTACAGCCTAACCCCACTCAACGACTCCGAGACATAGTCGTCACTCGCCGGTCGCCATCATTGGGTGAAAAAAAAAAACCTCACAACCATCTCCTCCTACAAAAAAAACGAAAAAAAACGAACCAATGCGCACGTGTCTACACTCAGGTCACAACTCACAACCAGAAGCCACGTGAGGTTGGGAAGGAACTCCAAGCGGCTCAGGGTCAAAACCACGGCACCATCTACACTCCCTCGGCGGCATTACGAAACGAGAGGAGCTACGAAAGAGAGAAAAAGACAACGCACGAGAAGCGGCCGAGAAACCCTAGGAGAGAGAGAGAGAGGGGAGAACCTGCAGGAGAGGGAGGGCCAGACAAGGTTGTGGTTGGCGAGCCAGTCGTAGAGGACGGGGACGAGCGACTTCCACTGGGTGTACCTCTCGTCCACCGATCTCCCCGCCCCCTTCCCTCTCTCCTTCATCTCCTTCTCCTTCCTTCCTTCCTTTCCCTCTCTCGGCGTTTCTCTTTTCCCGCCTCTTCTCGACCTGGCAGACGGAGTGCGAAGTGGGGGAAATGGAAATGGGACGACGGTGGCCCCCCACCCTCCTTGTTCCGGCCGAGCCTCCATCGTCCGCGCCCGGATCTACGTGGGGTCGATTGGTGGGGCCCGTGTATCGACGGCCCAATTTTTCCCTTTTTTTGAATCCTGGGCCCAATCGTACGGGTGCGCATGATAAAATTTCTGAAACATAAATTGATTTCGGCCTCAATTTTTATTTCGAAATTGAGAAGTTAAAAATTTTAGCTTCTGATTTCTTCTTCAAATCTATTTTGGAATAGAAATCTGTTCCAGAAATAGAAAAATCAAATTGCGCCAAACGGTCCCAAACCTGTCAGAAATAGAGAAGTAGAAATTTTCTCAGACAAGGCTCGGCTTGTTCCCGGATCACGAGACTTCGTTCGCGGTCGCGGGCTCGCCGGCCTGTCTGCGGATGGGAAGGGGCTCGGTCGAGAATATGGGCCCTGTCTGTTTTATGCCGGCCCAATTTGGTCTTCGGCACGGCTTGCGGGAGGGAGTTTTCGAGCCCATATGATAAGGCCCGCGTTTCAATTTCATTTGGATAGGGGTGGGCTAGGTTGCACCGACACAGACACGCGACACGCGACACGACACGATACAACACGCCGACACGTCATTTCTCAAAAATAGAGAATTCCGACACGTTCTGACACGTTATATATTAAATAAATATTTTAATATATAAATGTATAAATTACTAAATAATAATAATAATAATAATAAAAAGAGCCTAGAATTAATCTATACTAAAAACATTAATCCTACATTTGTTAATATCATTCATTGTTTTAATTTGACAAATTCAACTACATTTCATTACATAAACTTGGAGAAAAAAACAAATAATCCACGTTCCACTATTAAATTTAAAATTTAACAATAAGAAAAAAAAAAAAATCAACATTCCATCAGGTGCGTGCAACTGAGAAGAGTCTAGAAGTAAATTCATTTTAGCTTTTTTTATTTTTTATTTTTATTCTTTTTATATATTTATATTTAGACCCCATAAGTATTGAAATTTTGTAAAAATAACCCCGTGCGTGTCAGAGTCACATGTGGGAATTTCCGACTCGTGTGTCGGAGCGTGTCGAAGGCAATTGACCGTGTGTCGAAGCGTGTCAAACACGTGTCAAAGTGTCGAACACGACACGGAGGGTCTTGGAGAGTGTCTGTGCAACCTAGGGGGTAGTACAAATTAATTTGGTTCTTACTTTCACTCTAGTGAATCCTTCAACATCCGACCCCAACTTCTCTAGAATAGATGACAACTAAGAAAAACTTAAATTCAACTCGTCCAGCTCGTGTGCACATCTCTGGCCGGTTTGGTTTCTTTTTTCACTAGCTATTTAAAAGCTCAATACCTTTCGCTAAAGGAGATTGTTCTGAAAGAGTTTAAATTCGAACTTGTCAACATATCCAATCGAATCCACAATTTTTAAAAAGTTTAAACTAATGAGTCATGTTCAAAAAAAAAAAAAAAAAAAAAAAAAACTGAGTCATGGACCACCAAGATATTACTTCAAATCATATCAATTCTTCAATGCGAAACTTTTTTTTTAACACAACTTACACATACATATCAACAATCTATATTATCTTTTGTTTTGTTTCGAGATTACAATTCTTATCTTGACTCTCTCACTCAATACTCCCATCTCCTCCATGTCTCATCTTCGTCTCACTCCCGCTTTCCTTCGTCTATGTTTCATCTTCGCCTCTCTCACCCTTGAAATCTAGCACTCCTAGAGACTTGCCTCGCTCGTGTCACGCCCCGAACCTCGAGCGCGCCAACATCCCACCATGGTCATGCAAATGCGACATTCTCAGGTAGTGTCGCTGACCCCATTCATTTCTTATTGCGCAAGCGGAATGTATTATAAAAACCCCTGACAATGAAATACGGGATAGAAAAGCAGGAAGCAAAACCACAACATAACACTTTCATATTTCAACAGAATTACAAACAGAGGTCTACGGCCAAAAGTCTACAAAAGACCGACTCTTAAAAAGGAACTGTCCTACGACCTACAAGTCGGACACGTTCTCCAATCCTTATGACTTCACCTCTGCAACTCCTCAAGGCCAACCAAAGTTATCTGACCGCTCTGACCACCAGGGACCTGAAATTTTAATCCCACAATCGGGATGAGACATTGTCTCAGCAAGTTCAACCCCCTAAACCCCTATTGGAAAGAAAATACGCCCAAGGGTGGCCTAGCCACATCACACATAGAACTTACCTCGCCTCAATTCCTTCCTACAGGTTAGCACAATTCAAATCAATCAGTCACGGATAGTAATAAGAACTTAAACCACTGGAATGTCAACAATATCATTTCGAACGACCACAGGAGTCCGGATTATAAGACAAAACCATTATGACACGTCCCATACCATGCCACACGATTCCGTCCCATAATCCGACCCGTCAATAACACTCAGCATGCGGTCCAATTGATATTCACTGCCACACAAGGGCATAGCCTACTCGCAGTTCGGCTATCTACTGGCATATAGCCAGGCATCGCCTCCCCCCTTGGAGCGCGGCTTCATCACTACGTCGACGGCATTCCCGAAGGAGCATGGGTCCAGTTGGCCTAGCCTTTACTGCGACCCGAGCCACGTCACTCTGTTGACAGTGTTTCTAAAGGAATAAAGGTCTAGTTGGTGTAGCCACTATTGCGACCAAGTCTTTCAACCAGCACACGACAATTCAATATTGGCCCCCGGACACTTTGCATTTCACTTAATGCTCTGATTAAAATAGTAGTCCTGGCATCTTTCTTTCATATTAAAACATTCGAGAAAGTAGTCGTGTGTGGGCACACATCACTTCGAACCAAAAACCAATACCTTCCTTTTTCAAACCCCACTGTTTGATATAATACTTAAAATCCATTTTCGATGTCAAACCTGACACCCAGGATTTTCTGAAGAAATTATATACTTTTCACAATCACCACTCAGTTTCACAATTCAACAATCAATTGCACAAATCATCACTCAATTTGCAATATCTAATCATCAAATTCATAATCCGAATACACAGCAACGATCAGCACGAAATTCTAAGAATTTAGGGTCTCGAAATAATTTTCGAATTTATTAAATAATTAAATTTATTCCGAAAATTAATTAAATAATAATATCCACATTTTTCACAATCCACCCTCAATTTATAATATCCAACCATCAATTTCAAAATCTGAATACACAAAACGATCAGCACGAAATTCGAGAAAATAAGATCCCGACGAAATTTTCGAAATTTAATAAATAATTAAATTTATTCCGAAATTAATTAAATAATACTATTTTAATAATTTCGAATAAATATATATTATTAAATTATTTAATAATTTCGGAATACTTAAATAAATCGAAAAAAAATTCATTTAAGTCACATCAAGGTTTATATTAATATAAACATTCAATGAACCTTAAATTAAACACACTTTAACTTAATTAAGCACCTTAATATAATCTACACTTAAATAAATTAAACTAACCACCTAATAACACTTAACATAAACTAAGCACACCTAAAGCATCATTAACCTTCTAATCAAGGTTTAGTGAGCTAAACTCACCGGATTAGCGAGCCGAGTGGACCAAAACGACAGGATCGACGCGAGGATCGACTTTCCTCAAAGCGGGCTGAGCATTCGGGGTCTGGAAGCCAGCCAAAACGGGCCAAAACCAGGCTGGAATACCCACTTTTCTTGGCTGCTGTCCGCTGCTGGTTGAGGCCGAGAAATGGTAGATCTGGCGCCGGCTTGTGTCGGAAACGAGCGGAGGAGCTGCCGCGGTGTTGCGTGGCCATCGGCGGGGTCTCACGGTGGCCGGAGGTGGCTGAACCGTGGCCTGTGTTGGCCCGCGAAGCTGCTGGAGATGAGGGCGAGCAAGGACGACGGCGAGGCTCCGGCTGGCGCACGAGCATGCGGGCGAAGGGGGAGCGGAGCTGGCCAGTTGCGGGGGCGAGCGGGTGCGGACGGCCGGCGACGAGCGGGTGGCCGAGCGGGGGATGAAGGGGGCGTCGGGCAAGCTCAACCGGTCGGTTTCTCCACTCTCTCTCCTCTTTTCAAAATCCAACCAAGACCCTTGATTCAAGGAAGAAGATGAAGTGAAAGCCCACATTTTCAAGAGCTAATCTCCACCCTCCACTTGTCAAGATCCTAGCCGCACAAGCCCCACCATGACATCACTTGATGATGTCACACTCCACTATCTCCAATCTCTCACAACCTTATTCCAATGGGCCCAATTTCATTTTTCGCCGGGGCATGAAATCTTGTACAACAATTCCTTCAATTCCAATCAATTTTCTTTCAATTGAGTCCAATTAAAGTTCATAAATTAATCCAATGTTCCTAATAAGATTTGTGACACACTATGACTTCCAATATCATAATTCGATTTCAATCTCACGGTCAATTTCACTTTGGCACGATACTAGCGCGTCCTGATCTACCGGGTAGCTTTTAGAAATTTTCATGCATTTGACCTATGGTTGATCAATTCAAGCCACAATGTACATTTTTGACACATTGGCGACTTTCGGTTGTCGGGGTAATCTTAAGGTTTCAAATACGGACACAGGGTACCCAATCAACAGAAAAGTCTGTCCAGTGTCGATCGACAAAATTGTGTGACCTGGTGGAATCACCCACACTCGATCACATGCCTCTGTCGAGTCGACCTATCTCCGGTCTCTAATAGATTTTTATTTGTGCCGTAATGACCCTTGCAGATTAGCTCAATCGAAAGGTCGTTTCCTAATCAAATTCTCGAGTCTGATGTATTAGAATCTCTTAACGGCTTCACTTGATAAACTAGTTTTCACATGAGTGGCCGACTCAAGGAAAAGAACTATATGCGTGCCAACGAAATGCCCGTCTCAATTTATTGAAAATAGAATTGGAAAATCGGGATGTCACAGCTCAACTCCCAACACTAATCATCTCTCTCTCTCTCTTATATAATTCATTGTGTTCCATCTTGATCTTGAAAAATTGTCCTGGACCACCTCACTGGGTAGTTTAGATTAGTTTCTTTGTTGCCATGATGATATAACATAGGCCATGAATGAGGTTTGAATGATTCTACAGCATAAAAAAAGTTAGGCAAGAAAAAAAGTGACAGGCCTCGGTCACCGGACCCTCAAAATACACACATGGAGTCGAAATTTCCAATTTAAGAAGAGGCGCATATTTTTATTAGTTAAATATTTTCGAGAATACATTTGAATATACATTTTTATCCATTTTTCAATGCAAATTCAATAATCGATAGAAGGCTTAGTGAGACAGATCACTAAGCTAATGCTAATTGATTGAACCCAAGCCATGTGGCACAATTATGTGTCGCAACTTATCATGTGTCATAGAGGCAAATTAAGTGTTACATGTTGAGCACCAGAGCAAGCATTCTCTCGGCTCTTGTTCTAACCATATACATGATATGATAAGATAAAATTCATGCGACATATTCACACATTTTTTGCCATTTTGAATCACAAAAACGGGTTAGGTCATGTGCTTTTGTTGTGCCTAAAGAGCCTTCCAAACTTTCTCATGATTAAAAAAGTATTCTAACGTTGTTCTTTTGTAAAACTATCGGGCTTAGGCGGAGCGACAATACAATTTTATGTAGCTCAACTAGCTTCAACTAATTCACTTGGGTCGAGTCCCATCTCTCAAAATGTAGTCCTAATCCATCCAAGTGACTATAAGACCTATAAATCGGTCACACCAATAATTTACCGTGTTAGTTCCATACGCTAATCCGTAATCTTCTCTTGTTTATCCCTTTTTCTCTATCTTGCTCTTTTTTCTTCATTCATTGACCGCTAAGAAATGATAAGCCGTCGACTTATAAAAATATAACGTAGGCCAAATGATGGCCCAAGGCCGAATACCAATTAGATATAGCTGGCCATAGGATGTCCGCAAAAGGACATATGGAAGTAGCGATCTGTTTCGATTCTCAGGTGAGATCAATCAACTAATAATCGTGCAACAAGAAATAATACACTCGAACATATAATGTCATCCTTTCATTCTCCCCCTTGTCTCATTTTTTGAAATTTTAATTTTGGAACCAATGTAGCACAAATATGCAATTTTCACTGTGGGACAATATGGGATGGGTCCAATGTTTAACTTACACCTAAAGAGCCTTCCAAACTCACTTATGACTAAGCAAGCCCTTGGAAGAGCTTATGAGAAACGCTTTTGCACAAATGCTGAGGACTTTAGGTTAAGGGGCTCTTAATGAAATGCAAATAGTGTTAATTAAACACTATGTGCATATTGGCAAAAGGATTTATACAAAATGCAAATAGTGTCTACATAAATGACTTCGTGTTAAAAAAAAAAAAATTGCAATAGTGGCAAGCAAAACAAGAAGCTTAGGCAGCAATTGTTGTTGAGGTCACAAAATCCCAGGTGAGTCGACACTAAAGTTTGCACGACCCCAAGCGACTCATGCCGATGTCCCAGATCTCAAAAATCCCATATTTGCAAAAGGGAAAATGTCACAAATGATCCATGTATTTTTATTTAATGTGCAATTTCGTCTCTGAATTTTCAATTTGCTTAATTTGGTCCATAAACTATTGATAAATGTCCAATCTAGTCACTGAATTTTCGATTTGCTCAATTTGGTCATTGAACTATTGATAAATGTTCGATCTAGTCCTTTCGTTACTGTTTTTCCTTCTTTTTTTTTTGCTTCTTCTCTCTTCCCTCCACCGGCCATGGTGGAGGGAAGCCGGCGTCGGGCGAGGGCCGTCCTCGCCGGACGCAGGCGAGGGTGGCCCTCACTGGACGCTGGCTTCCCTTCGCCGGCTCCACCATGGCCGGTGGAGGGAAGAGAGAAGAAGCAAAAAAGAAAAAAGAAAAAAAAAAAAGGAAAAACAGTAACGGAAGGACTAGATCGGACATTTATCAATAGTTCATGGACCAAATTAAGCAAATCGAAAGTTCAGGGACTAGATCAAACATTTATCAATAGTTCATGGACCAAATTGAACAAATTGAAAGTTCAGGGACAAGATTGCACATTAAGTAAAAGTACAAGGACCATTTGTGACATTTTCCCTTTGTAAAATCCTAGACATTAGTGTCACGCGAATTCAGCCACTTTCTCCATGACCTTGCCAAGCTAGATATAGATTGGGGGTGAGCATTGTGCATCTTGGGTGATAGGCCACCACACTCCGATGTCAAAGCTGGGAACAATGACGAGCCAAATCTAAAAACAATGGTGAGCTTGTTGAGGTAAAGTTCATATTTCCCATTGATAAGAAGGGACAAGGGTCTTGCTCCCCACCCCCCAAAAAAACCGGTGGAGGGCTTTTATAGTTTAAGTCTATATCTTATTGGTAGTTTATATTTGGGCCTATAACAAGAATCATAGTTTAAGTCTATATCTTATTGGTAATTTTCGATATTTGGGCCCATAAATAGCAACCTTCAAAGCCTTATCTCTTCTTCTCTCTCCTCTCTCTTCTCCTCCATTCTCTCCCACGTATATATAATATCTTTCTCTTGTAATTGATGGATGTAAGAGAGAGAGAGATGTGAGATGTTAATTATAGTTGAATCTTCTACCAAAGGTAACCCTAGTTTAAGGGTAAATCATGATAAAAATCTTGTGTCTTGATTTCTTTTTCTTACTTTTATTCTCTATGTCATTGTGATTATGCGCTGAACAAAACTCAAGCGCGACTATGGATTCTCCAGATTTTGCCTTGACCCCCTAGATGATCTCTTATTGACGTGTCGATGCTTCGATCAGTGATATGATTGCTTGGGTGTCTATTTGAACTGTGCTAATATGCAGGTGGGAATTTGAGGCTAAGGTAAGTCCCCCGACTCATGTTGTGCATAGACAGAGTAGTGTATTGGTTCCCTAATTGAGTCTTAGACTCGTTGAGACGTAGTCTCATCCCGCCTTTGGGAAAACATTTCAGGACCCCGATGAGGAGCTGAGGAGGAGGAATTAGGGAAGGAGAACTCTAAGGTAAAACCGAGGAAGATAATGATCTGAGGGAAGAGGAGTCAGAGGAGGATCGGGATGATCCCCATCTCTTTGTGAAACCCTGTTGTATATGTGTAGATAGAGTGAGACTTTAAAGTTGTGAATAGTTTGTGAAGTGCTCGTCTCATGTATAAAGGTTTGTTGTAAATTTCAATATGAAAATATAGCCGCTTTTCTATCCCATTGTTTTATTGTCTGGGGATTTGTAACGACGTTGACCTTAGGCAACACTCAACCCTCGGCGACCCCTAGGTCCTGACCTTCATGGATTTGCTGGGTAGAATTGAAGTTTTTGTGTTTGAAAAGCGTAAAATCAGAATTATGATTATTGAATGGGGGTAAGATGGGAAATAAAACAAAAATTCATTAACTTACGGTTCAATGTCTCAAGAAAGCCAGATTGCCGCTAATGCTGAACCGAAGGTGCTGTGAGTGAAACTTCTTTACAAATGCATTACAGTTCACAAATAGGCTTTCAAAACCTTTTACCAAACATAGAGTTGGCAATATTTTGCACCCATTTTTGGTTAAATGGGTCATATATGGGTCAAGTAAAAGTTAAATATGGGTCAGAAATAGGTCAAGTGAAAGTTAAATATGGGTTAGAAATGGGTCAAGTGAAAGTTAAATATGGGTCAGAAATTGGTCTGAGAGAAAGTTAACTTTTATTTTATTTTTATTTTATTTACTATTTTTAATTTAATTTGAAGTTTTAATCCAATTAGCATATAATAAAAGTGGGTTTTTCTAGAATATTAATAGGTTTTAGCAATACGGATAGGTTAGGTATGGTTCAGGTTGGGTATGGTTCGGGTTGGGTATGGATCACTAAATTTACACTACAATAATATGGGTTAAAACGGGTTAAATGGGTCAAATTTGGGTCGACCCATTTTCGACCGACCCGACCATACCCGACCCAACCCACCCATTTGCCACCCCTAACCAAACACATGAAATTCAAGCCAATTTTTTAGGCTAAAAATCCATTAGCAAAGTTATGTCAACCGGATCGCAAATAACTTTAACCGTTCTTTTGTTGTAAAGTTGTTTGAGGCAAATCTTATGAAACGGATCTACCTTGCTCAACTTCAAGTATAACGGATAAAAAATGTTGTCCCAATCTATGGCTATACAATAATTAAATGAATTTATTTAAAATAGTGGCCTACGCCAACCCATACTCTTTTCTATTTCTTTACTCAATATAGCTCTCAATTTTTCACGACCAAAAAGCAATTATTAGTCACCACTTTTGGGATGAGGAATTCTCTCTTCTTCTTTTTTTTTATAAAAGGATTTCCTTTTTTTTTTTTGTCATACTCTATTTTTATTCTTGAACTTTTGGTCTACCTTCTTATAAGGCATGAGAATCGAAATCTATACCTAAAATTAAATCGTTCTCAAAACCCCCAACTCCCATTTCACAAGGGTGGCCTCCGGAGTGGTTAGATGAATGAGAAATTTAGGGTGCGTTTAGTAACGATTCTGTTTCTGTGAGTAGATTCGATCGAAGTGATTCTTTTTTATTCTGTTCCCGGGAACTGATTCTAAGCATTTTAAGCCATTTGGTAACTGTCCAAAATTTCTAATTTTGGAATAAAATTGTGTTTGGTACCGTGCTCATTAATTATGTTCCAAATCAATTTCTTTTAATTTTTAAATAAATTTTTACTTTTTTACTTTTTTTTTTTACTTTTTTACTTTTTTTCTTTTCTTTTTTTCATTTTCCTCCTATTCTTCTTCTTCTTCTTCTTGTGGCCGGCCGGACGAGGGCCGGCGACCTCACCGGAGCGTCGCCGGCCCTCGGTGAGGTTGGCCCTCATCGCCCGAGCCTTGCTTGGGCTGGGCTGCCTCCGGCCGAGCTCGCCGGACCTCGCCACGGCCCGCGAGCCTTCGGCGAGCTCGTTAGATCGGCGAACGGCGGCCGGTGGCGGCGGGCGGTGGTAGACGGCGATCGCGAGATGGGCTGAAGGGAAGAAGAAGAGTTGTTGGTTTTGATAATCAAATTTGTTAGAACGAAGAATCAACTTTTTTTTTAATTCTTGATTCCACCTGTTTGGATGGTTACCAAACAGGGCCTAAATCACCGATAAAGATGGGCATTTGGAATGCCCCCACTTCTTTTTGTTATTAAATGGGCAATAAGGATTTAAGTTGAAAAGAAAAATAGATAAAGAAAATCGCAAAAGCAACTACGAGCACCCGCGTGGGATTCATCTTGAAATCAAAAGGCACCCGATGGGGATGAAACGTGGGCGGCTGTCATCGAGTCATTACTCCCACGCGCTGAAAGGGAAGTGAGATCTGGTTATGTACCCGGTAGTGCATCACACGGTCCCTTTTGCATCATTCGAAGAAAGAAAGCAAATAGTTCAAAAAGAAAGAAAGAAAGAAAGAAAGAAAGCACATGGACGGCTGAGATGGGCCCACTGGATGGAGTCGGCAGTGAGCGGCTTGATCAAAAGGTAGGACGGGGCAACGGCGATGACATTTAGGGCGCGTTTGGTCAAAAAAGAAAGCAAATAGTTCAAAAGAGAAAGAAAGAAAGAAAGCAGATGGATGGTGCGTGGAGTTTTGAGCGGCTTTCAAAAGGTAGGATAATTTTTAACATAAATATTTTTTTTTTTTTTCTGTTCTCAAGGAATAATTTCTAAGTATAAGAACATGCTTGATAATTGCAAAAAAATTTCTAACAGAAATGCATTTGGTAAACTTGTATAATTTTTTTATTTCTTTTAATTTTTCAATAGTTTTATTATATTTTTTTTTTTTTTTTTTCTTTCTTTCTTCTTTTTTTTTTTTTTTTTTTGTTTCTTCCTTTTGGCCTCTTGGCCTTGGCCATGGTCGCAACCTCGCCGGCCGCCGTGAGGCTCGGCCTCGCCAAGCCAAGGCGAGGCCGAGCTCACCCAACCACCCACGAGGCCGAGCTCGCATCGCCCGGGTGAGGTCGAGCCTTGCCGGTGACCTTGCCTGGCCACCGAGGCCATTGGCGAGGCTTGGCCTCGCCCAAGCAGCGCGAGGTCGGCCTCGCCGGTGGTTGGGCGAGCTCGGCCTTGCCGGGGGCCGGCAACGCTCCAGCAAGGTTGCCAGTCCTTGACGGCCATGGCCAAGGCCGGCAACTGGCTAAAAGGAAGAAGAAGGAAGGAAAAGAAGGAAAGAAAAAAGAAGTGTTTCTTGGAATTGTTCCCGGGAACAAGAAATAAATTTTTATGGGAAGAAACAAATTTTTCTACTTTTTGTTCCAAATTTATTCCCATGAACAAAAAAAATAGATTTTTGTTCCCGGGAATAAAAGTGTAAACAAACACGTTTCTATTCCTTTTTTGTTCCTCGGAACAAAAGAACAAAAATTTATGTTTCGCGAAACAGAAACAGAAATAAATAAACAGGCCCTTAGGCTCCGGTTTCGCAAAATAATTTCTAGGAAAATGTTTTTTGGATTTTCCGGCGTTCGTTTCACGGAAAATGAACTTCTTAGGGAAAATGTAAAAAAGTCTTCTAAATTAAGGGAAAATGTTTTCCACTTTTGAAAAGTGGAAAATATTTTCCTTACTTGATCTCTCTTATCTCACACCTTTACAAATCCTCACTTCCTCCCCTCCTTTCTTTTTCTTCTTTTCTTTTTTTGTTTGAATTATTTTTTATTTTTATTTTTATTTTTAATTCAAATTATTTTTAATTTCATTTTTCTTTTCTTTGTTTTTTTTTCTTTCTTATCTTCTTCTTTCTTGGCTAATCGTTGGCCATTGCCAAGCGAACCTCGAGCTCATCGATCTCAAGCTCGTGCTCTCTACACTCTTGCTTATCATTTTCTTCATTTATTCTACTCTGCAGTTATACATTACTTAAGCAAATAGCTCTATATGGTTTGCTTCTTTTTTCTTTTGTTTATTATAACACAAAAGACGCAGGAAGAGAACATGCCACTCAATAGGATGATTCTCATGAGGGCTGTACATGTTTTGCTTCTTTTCTCTTTTGCTTCTTTTTCAAATCCATATGGACATTTTTTAGAGTATATGAGCTTTTGGCGACAATGAGGGAACAAAAATATGAAGTAAGTTTGCCTGGATTTAAAGGCAAGTTCATATTTGATGGATTTATAGATCGGTAAATGATGCATGCCTAAGTGGTGAAGTTTTAGAAAATATTTTCCTTACCGAAAATTGGAAAATATTTTCCAAAACATTTTATGTTTTAGCGAAACACCAAAAAATAATGTCATTTTTCCGGAAAATGACTTCTAATAAAATATTTTCCGGAAATGGCCCATTTTTCGCGAAACGAATACAGACTCTTAAATATTCTCATATTTTTAGTTGATTCTCGAATTTAATATGGGAAGTCAAGTGTGACTTTTCATAGTTAAATTATGCTCAAAGATGAATTCAAGACTTAATCCCTATAATAATTTTACGACTTCATTGTGCTTTTTAAAACATTATGACTTAATTGCAATTTTACGACGAGTTTTAAGACTTTACTAATGCTTATTCCTATAATAATTCATTCAAGTCGGCCAGGCAATTAAATTTGGTGCAGTCAAGTATAATGGTTTTAAACTTTGGGCTATCTCTTGTTTCTACACTAACTTCATATATAGTGAGTATTATAACATGGAGGGAGATCACATTTATAAAAAATATATATATTTTAATACCTCCTATCTCATTCAAACATGATTTAACGTGTCAAATTTGACCAATGAGAGGTCGTACATGTGAAATAGATTGGTGCAAAACCCAACTTTGATGCTATGTTAAAATGTTCAATTCAAAAGATTAAATTTATTTGTGAAGGGAAACTATATGTATATGAAGAACATATAAACCCTGTAAACAGATAATGCGGTGATATTTCGACACGACATTTAAATATTGGACAGTGTCTTAATGCATGACTTGAAGATTTTAGAACATATAGTATTGATTCCACAAACTTTTTACTCAAATAGTCCCACATTATTAGAATAAAAAATAAATCATATGTCAATACATACTAATTTACCCAAGCTTCCCATTAACTCGGGTCTTCGAGCGAAATTGAGTCTAATAAATTAGGTGAAATGGGTACTCGCTTTGAAGTTATGGAATGGCATGCTTTGGAGTGCATTTAAAAGTTTATACGCTCGTTTTACTATTCCTAATTGATCCCGATAAGAGCGATTCATTCAGTGATTTTATTGATGGCTTGAGTAAGAAAAGCATCGGACTAATTACATGATTTACCACCACAATACTTGAGAATAATAAAGATGATTTTTGCTTCAATAGTGCACATTGCACTATTGAATAAAGAAATTAAAGAGCAAAGACTTTGCTGTAGTAAAAGTGAGTTTTACTTTCACATTCGACCAGAAAAAGAATCTTGGTTGATTTGTTTTCGATTCAAAAAGAGAATCTTGTTGTGGAAGCTGGTTTGCCTTTCCAAAAAAGAGAAAATGGAGTTGACCATTTCTTTGGTCCATCGGTTACTATGTGACAACAACATTATCATTGCTAAGATTTGCTTTTAATTGACGAACCAATATATTTTTCTTCTAATGCGTCCTTTATATCTAGTGATCATATGTGCTCTTCTTTTTGATGTTTTTATCAAACGATATGTCTTTTTAAGTATTTAGTTACTCTAGTTGCTCTTGACAATGTCTTGGCTAAATCGATGATGGTGATCTAATTATCAGTGTAATGTCAGCTTTGTTTTAGGTTCCATCGAAGTTGACAACTTAACAAACATTCAATTAGTGTGAAATGGATGACGATATTCAAACTCTAATTTCCTTATCTCCTCTCTTCTTATGATCTCGATTATTTTGTCACAAGTGATGGATTTAAAGTCATTAAAAGTGACTTGACTCTCCCCTTGTCTTCTAACTAGATCAATAAAGCTTTGGTCAATTCTCATGGTAGACCAACAAAGTCACTAGAGAGCGGACGATAAGGGACTCAAGTTCAAGACACATTTTTGTTTCGACTCTATGGTTCTGTTGTTGGCTATAGTGCTTGATCAGATCAAAAGTCCCTAAATCAGAAGGGAAATTACATACTTATGTCACGGTATGTGCAAATTTCTGTTAGTCTCATATCATCAATTGGTCCTTTCTTCGAGTTTGCTCGCTAGGATGAGCCCTCATTTTTTCCGAATCCTGCCATTAATTGTCATATATGGGACAAATCAATTACACGTCAGTGGGTCCATTTTTGATGAATCAAGCAATGTTACACTGGTGATGCACATCTTCTCCGGCAGCAGGGCTCTCATCTAATCAATGATACTGGTTGTTGCATTAGAACCTCGAGACAGAAAGCCTATTCCACATTCTAAAAATTAGAGAGATTAGGATTGCCTTTTATTTGGATATAAACATGTTGCAAATGTATGCATTATCATAAGTCAAGCTCAAGTTTTGTGTCCATAATTTGTTAATGATGCTTGCGTGTATATCCTAGGATGCTTGTGAGAAGTACTACGTTAAGATCACCAGAATCCTCATTATAAATTTTCTCATTCTACCCCCTCAACGTTGCCAAATTGTTGCTTCTTAATCAATTGTGTTGATTCCAACTTAAATCTCAGTTGAACCCTAAGAACGTGCTGCAAGGGCCTGTTAATGCCAATTACCTTATCCATGGATAACCTCAAAGTCAGAATCACAACTCACCTACGCCCATGCTCAATAAGGAATTTCTAATTCCTCGGTATTAGAAATGCCATGAACCGACATTATGAATGGAGAAAGAAGTAACAAAGGACGAAAGGATATTATTGTTCAAAAGCCAGTTCCGAAGATTTATTTATAATAAGAAAAGGGAAATGGATGACGCTATTAAAAAAGAAAATGATAGTACAAATTTGTTGACAAAGCCTTTATGGATTGGAAAAGTTCTACTACCTTGCCATAGGGGCATTGTTAGAATGGAGCTCTAGGGAGGTCATTTCAAAGGAACCACTTGATTTGCTCACCAAAGACCCTTTCAACTCTGCCAGTACATCATTTATGTCCGGCCTTTGACTTGCTGTTGATTGCGTACAGGACATAGCGATCTCCGTTACTCTCAAGCCGAGTTGACGTCGAATTTTCCTTGTAACATTGGATCCATAATCCTCTCTATATCACCACTTTCAACAATAGGAATCAACCATTGAAGTATGTGCATGCTGGCATTGCCATCCTGGCTTCTCATTATTGCAGGTCGGCCCGTGATCAATTCAAAGAGTATGATTCCGAAGCTATAAACATCACTCTTCCTATTAAAGATTCCAGAAAAATGAAACCTGGGTGGAAAAGAAAAACAAATAATGGATCTTTAAATCAAAAATGAAATCCTAGGCAATGCCAATTTTTATATGCAAAATCAGATTGATAATATCAAGTTTTAGCTATTACTCAGGGTCAATGTAGCCAGGAGTGCCCGCGGGACAAGATGACATATAAGAGTCATTTTGAGTCACAAAAGTTTTTGACAGGCCAAAATCAGCTATTTTGGCTTGGAAGTCTTCGTTCAACAAAATGTTCGTAGTCTTCAAGTCTCTATGGATGATGGGTGGCTTGCAACCATTATGCAAATAATCCAAACCTGTAACTCCTCACAAGAACCATGTCAAGAATGCCAAAGCAATGTCAAGAAAAACCTAAGACAGTGATTATCCCATTCATGTACCTTTTGCTGCATCCACAGCTATTTGTAGTCTCTTATTCCACGTCAAGACCTTCGGATGGTCCTCTGTTGGATGCATCCTAACTTTATTTATGAGCAAGAAATAGAGTTTTACAGGACTATTATAGAGAAGAAAACAATAGGAAAAAAAATAAATACACACCTGATAAATGTTGCCTTAAATTTCCGTTGGCCATGTATTCATATATTAAAGCAATGTGCCTGGAATCACCACAATATCCAAACAAAGAAACCAGGTTTCGGTGATGAATAAGCATTAAGAGTTGCACCTGCAGTGTCACAAGTGTGCATTATAATAATGCATGTTGACAATAGTCTAAGAGAAATTTTCTAAATGAACGTCTGCATAAGTGTCGGCGTAAATTTATTTTAAAAGGAAGAGTGATTGCATCATCCTATCTAACCTCGGCTTGAAATTCCTTGTACCCTTGCTTTGATGATTTAGAGAGAGTCTTCACAGCAACTGTGGTGCCGTTATCTAGTGTACCAAGATAAACCTTTCCAAATCCACCTTCACCAATCACTCGTCCAAAATTTCCAGTGATTCTTGAAACCTCTCTATACTTGAAAGGTCGATTCTTTAATCTCAACGTCATTTCACTAGATTCTGTATCAAAAAAGTTCCTATGAGTTTAGTGACTATCCTTTCAGGTAGTAAACTTTCATGGCAAATAACTTCCCATGGTAATTGCGTCCACAACAATTAAAAGACATAGGAAGGGTTTTACCGATCCCATTTAAAGAACTATATTAATGGAGAAGAGGACAATAATCGAAAGATCTGGGCAGGGGTTCTCTGTCGCCTACCTTCAACATGTTATCAATTAGATAATCGTTCTTTGCTCAATACACAAAGATTAGTGGGCGATCGCACAATCGAATTTTCTTTTTGGGAGTCTTAGAATATTAAGGACAAAGTTGTACTATCAAGCCGTTTTAAGTCCTTCTCGTGCATAGCACGGTTACTTTTGAAAAGAAAAATCACAAATTTCATTAAGTTAAGCCGAATAATGCACATACGCTTTGTGATGTTGATGCGTTCATGCTGTAAATATCCCTTTCTCTCTTTTTTCTCCATTTTCTTGTGACCACTATGTAACTCAAATTACCAGCATTGGAAATTTGGATTAATGCTAACGTTCCTTTATTCCTGAGGTTGATGAGATAGTAAAATGATAGTCCAGGTGGGGCGTTGGGGAGGGGGGAGAAGAGACAGCAAGTTGCTAAGTTATGTTTTCTCAACTAAATTATCCTAGAAAAGACACCGTTGCAGTTAGAAATGTACCAATGGAAAACCAAAGTCAAGATTGCTGTCCAATGCAGTTTAGATTGCGTGAACAGCACAAGTAAGAATGCTTACCTGCTTCTCGTCTCTGTTTAATTAACCAAACGATAGCTAAAGCACCAAAGAGAACTAAAAAGAAGCTTGAAACTGATGTAACAATTGGAATGAGGATGGAATTTTGTTTCTTCTTCTGCAGGCAAGGATCGGCTAGGCAAAGATTCGGGTTTCCTGCCAAACTGCATCAAAGAATGAAATAGCTGAACTTAAATTCCTATCAACGTTGCCATATGTTGATGACAAGTTGGCCTTCTTAATTGTTTTTAATCACTTTAAAAAGAAGATGTTGATAGTCTTTCCACCCTATAGAAGTAGCATACGACTCAAAGAGAGAGAGAGAGAGAGAGAGAGAGAGAGAGAGCACCTCATGATCAAAGTATTGTCCAGAGCCCTTTTCTTAAGAGCTTCAGGAACTGATCCAATTAGGTTGTTTCCACTTAGATTTCTGCAAATATAGACATGATTAGAGGTTTGTCCACTTCAAATCTTTTGCTGATTCACTTTGTCACATTAACTTATAGAAATCTAAGATTTGGTAATTCTGCCAGAGTTTCCGGTATTGCTCCTGTAAGCTGGTTGTTGGACAAATCTCTGGGAAAAAGCAAGTTTAGAACACCTCATATCAAGTTAACTAGCTCCGTGGCCAAATACAGTATGTTTCCACACATTAAGGCGATATTTCAATAGCCTATGTCTCCTAAAACACAACCTCAATCATTAAATCATGAGTTGACTCCGAGGGAGTGCTTAATCATGAGTGACATGCAGACACAACTAATTCAAGCACGGTGATACGAGTCTTCCATTTTTGATAGACGTGACAGTGATGAGACTATGTAGCCCATCAAATTGCTTGAGCCCAATTTCTTGACCATCGGAGATCAAAATAGAGGATCCTGTCATTGCCATCTTCATAAAGGTAGCATTTTTTGGCACAATATAGAAAATTTTGTGCGATTAATTCTTCAGAATGAAGATATTTTAGGTCCTTCTAGTGTGAATGTTTTAGGTAAATCATCAATTTGATTCCTTGCATGGGTCTCACTATCTCCTTGTTCTATAATTTATGGTTACTTTTGGACCTAGATTACCTAAAAATTATTCTCGGAGGACCCAATACTTGCTCATACACAATGCAATTTGGAACGCTAATGTCAAAAATATGAAAAGTAGGCTATTGGGGAATTTCACATGACATTGGAGAGAGCTCATAAATTATTCCAAATTTCACAGCCACTGCAAAATGTCATCATCCCATGTGGGAATTTACTTCGGGAGGTTGCATTAATCTTAAATATTATTTTTGTTGATACTTAAAATTTCCAGTTTTCATGACGTATAAGATTTCTTTTAAGTTTCACCTAGAAAATCAGTAACCAAGATACGTTGCCAGAGGACTCACAATGATATGATCCTTGGAGGATTTCCATTGCTACAATCTAGACCATCCCATGTGTATTTGCTTGGTATACATGGGTCACCTTGCCAGCTTTCTTTCTGGATGTGAAATGTTGTTTTGATTGCATTGATAGCTTTCACTGTGGTTTAAATCACAAAAAAGAAATTATTTTTTAGAAAGAATGATAGAGATGCAAAAAGTGGTGGCAATCAATCACACATGAGTCATACAGACTTATAGTTTTTCAAAAGACTTGTAACATCTCAGGGCTTCAATTTGAAGAGATTTTCCAGCAATTACCAAGCAAAAAGTAGCCAAAGCGGGGAATTAAGCAGATAGTAAAGTGATACTTTAGCCGCTTGCGTTGATCCCAACAAAGCAATTATTGATCAGAGTTCATGAATAAAATAGGACCCACAGTGGAGACTAGTATATTTAGCACAGGATTGCCGAAATCTTACTTACTGACATTGGAATAGCTGTCTAATTATTGTCCATGTCAGTTGGAGCACAACTGTACGTGTATGTAGACAATTTAAAAAACAATATGTAAAAGAATAAAAGCATACCATCATCTTGTGCTGTGGGTACATTTGAAAGATCACCAACGGTATAGAACTCCACGGCATTGAGGATTGGTGGACTTCCGGACTTATTTGTCGATTCAATCGAGAAGGTGATTTCGGACGACCCACTAACAGGAGCGGAGACTACAACCACTGGCTTTAAGTATTCAAGGCTCACTATCTCCATGAATCGATAATCATTCATGGAAACTGTGAACTCCCACTGGGGGCCATTTATCAGTCTCTCAATCTCAACGAAATAAAAGTACACAATCCATTTCTCTGTAGAGCTTGAAGGTGTCCAGGATAAATGCAAGGGAGTACTGGCATTGATTCCACTTTTAGCAGTTGAAAGAACTTTACTGGGAACCTTATAAGCATCATTATCGTCAGATGAATTAATCACAGATGTGGTGCTCAGAGGGATCCAATCAGTATAGTCGTCAGGTTCCCAAATCCGATCGTAAACATCATCAGGGTACCTGAGTGAGGCATTTTGCAAAGAGTTTAAGAGCAAGCAATTAAGCAATTGACTGAGAGACTAGCAAATGCCAATTCATATGGATAAGCAACAGAAATGTAGAATTTACCATATTCATCACATTACTAGCGAAAAGCTGATGCTTTGGTTGGTTACGAAAATCAGAATATCTCACTGGTGATTCAGTGCAAAACTCGAAGATTGCAATATGATGTGCAGTTGATTATATTTGTCAAAAGAAGTGTGGCCACGGACTTGTAGCACGTTTGTACATACAAATCATCGATTTCATAACGTTCATTTTACGTAATTAAACAAAAATGTTATTGGTTTTATAGCATTTCCCAAATGTGATTTTTTTTCTTCTTTTTTCAGGCTAGAAGGGTTCGGACTTGGTTAGGATCTATTTCTCCCACTGCTGAAATATTTCTCGGATGGAATGTAAGGACTTCAATATAACTATGTATATTAATCATGTATTTTACGTAAAATGAGTATTAGCACCAAACTTCAGAGATACATATTTTCTTTTCTTGGTCAAAGAGCTACATATTATTAACAAGTGTCATAGTGACACTAGTTAAGATCACTAACATTATAAAAAACGCATACCGATATATGCTGTGAATATTAGAATACAACATATTCATAACATATATCAAGAAATTAGAATTTTTTAAATAAAAATGTTCATATATTCAAAATTTAACTAGTAGCCCTTAATGAATATCCCAAGAGCACTTTCATTTTTATTTTTTTTATGTATATGTAAAGTCCCCTCTTCATGAGTAGACATTGAGTTCTATATTATACTAGATATAATCCATGCTTTGCGCGAGTTGTTGTATTCTATCATTAACATGGGATTAATCATTTTGAGCAACTATTTTAATGTAGTCAACATGATGTTTTGACTTATTATATTTAGTTTATTCTTACTATGTCTCAAGTGCACCCGATTAATGTATTTTTATTTAGTAAACTTACTTGTATACAAAGTATTATGTCATTATCAAGGCACGAGACTTCTTTGATGCAAAAGAGGTGCAATTAAAATAAAGAAACAACGAAGAGAGGAAGGAGAGGGACAAGAGCAATAAATAAGAAGCAAAATGAACGGAGAGTATAAGAAAATGCTCCTTCCAACCTGATATATCCCTTACAAATAAGAATCCTATATGTCAACCTTAAAGAGGACACTTAGGGAAGACACTGTCATTATATATTTACTAATGTACACGCATTTGTGTATGTGAAGAATTGACATTCATGAGATTTTGCACGATCATCTTGTTATGAAAATTTTGAACTATTAATTATTAATAGATAGAAATTATTGATACCTTTTCAGTAAATTAAATGCGCACATATATTGTAGAAAAAATGATACAAAAGGTTCATGAACCTTAATTCAATGTATAATATGGTTCATGAACTTTCAATTTGTTCAATGTAGTCCCTAAACTTTATCCCAATATGCAATGTAGTCCTTGAACTTTCAATTTATTCAACGTGGTCCATGAACTTTCAATACATGTTCAATTTAGTCCTTACATCTTATAAAAATGTTTAATATTGTCCTTGAACTTGAATTAACGGAGGGACCACATTAAACATTTTCATGTAATTCAAGGAATAAATTGAACATGTACTAAAAGTAGAAGGACCACATAAAATAAATTAAAAGTTTAGAGACAACATTATATCTTGGGGTAAAGTTCAAGGATTAAATTACACATGGAGCCAAAGTTTAAGTACAATTTATGTCATTAACCCTATATTATGAAGAAAGAGAATAATATTTCAATATTTAGATATTTAATACATTTGTTTGTAAAATGGAAAAGATTTAAATTTTATGTTCAAGATACGCCGGTGGTGAAATGAAACTGTTAACTGAAAATTTTGTCTACTTAAATATTCTTGAAGAAGAAAATATATTGTATTCCCTTAAAAGAGGAGCTTCCTTTTATATAATATAATAACAATAAATAGATTAAAATCATACACGCCTGGCGGTACGGAGGCAAGGATTATGATTACGTTTGTTGACGTGACAATCTCCCAATAATAAGTGAATTTCCTCATATTACAGAATCTTCAATTTGTTATATTACTAAAGATTTGAACGGAAATGTAATTATCAATTTCGCCTAAATGATTGTTTCTCAACCACATCATCTGATGGTGAGTTTTATTTTATATATATAACACTAATGTTTCTAGTAAATAATTTGTAATGTTCTCATTTCAAACCTTTATGATAGTATATAATACGTATTAGTTTATTGAATACTTATTTGAATATTAAGGCAAAAAATAATTATGATTACATTCTAATATTTTTGCAATGGCGTTGAAATTTTTTCCTAAATAAATCAACCGGTCCGCTTGTTATGTTGAAGTAACTTAAGTGTTTTTGATACATATCTGAAATTCTAATCTTGATTTGGATATAATATGAAAATTTTCAAATAACTTAATTTTTTTCCTCGGACCTAATGGCTTTTATGTTGCTCTTTTAACATTTTCAATCATCTAATGATTTTTGTTGTAATCTTTGACGTCTAATATCATTTTCTTTAATGATATTTAAAGTGTGGTTTGTTTCGAAATCTGTTGATTTTTCTTGGCCTTTTTTTTCCTTGCGTCTTCGCTCAATTTTGCCTTGTGTAGTGGCCCCCTTTTGGTCTTTCACACATTTGACTCGTCACCAATTCGGTTGGCTTCATTTTTTCTGTTAAATTAGGTACATGTGCCTTCAATAGTTTATAAAATGACTAAATTCGATTAAAAAAGCGGAGTCTCTCTTGACTATGATCACCATGCATCTGTATATAAAAAATTAGCTGATCACCTGACGAGAGAGTCCGAGGCACCTCCGGTGTCCTGTCGCTCATCGAGTTCCAAGAATCCAGATCTTAATCGATAGATGCCATCATCATCAATATGTCTTAGTTCCAATGCCGAAATGAAGGGCACCCCCTGGTCAGTATTAACAAGACACACTTGTATATCATCTGCCGGGGACACGTACATGATTTCTTGATACTTACCATCCAAGTCGCTCGCAAACGTGGTCCAATAATTAACACCAATGTATAGGTCAAATGAAGGAGTCTGATTCTTTTCATCATAGTTCCCATACCAAAACGATGCCCTAATCAAGTAGGTGTTGTTCTTGCCTTGGCCTGGTTTTAAAGTGTAACAATTTCTCTTTCCATTGGGAAAACTCCTTAAACTATTCCAGATCTGTAGAAAGCCTTCATATATGAACTTCGTGGATATCTGCTTGTTTTGTCCAGAGTCTATGAACCCTTCATCGGTTTCGTATCTTATTCCGATGTCATACTCGGTATATGCATTAGTTGCGCCACAATCAATACTGATAAAACCTTGAAAGTTTAGAGAAAAAAAAAGAACTCAGTGGAATAGAAAAACGATTTATCTTTTTGGACTGTTGGAACAAGTTTGGTGTATCTTGATCATTTGCATAGTTCAATAGTTATTGTTTCTAATGCGTCGATGATTTGACACTTGGATCAAATGAGTCTGAATACAAAGTAGAGACCACTTGGTTTCAATAGAAGGTCATGACTAATTGAGGGGTACGCAGACAATGAGATAGCCAACATTTCTTGACGTCATAGATAGGACAATGGCACTGTACGAAGCTTAAACCACGAGACAGGAAAAATATCATGCTGTTGTGGGGAGAAAGGGGAGAAGAAAATTGGGGTCGAGGATGTCTACATTTAGATTTCTCCTCGCCCATCTTATAAAGAGTCTAATTTGTTCTGAGATTTTAACTCATATTTCTCCCTCCTTTTTCTCTCCTTATGGTCCAAGCAAAGCATGCAAACTCTAAATCTTTTAGCGTCTCATGCAAACTCATGGGAACCGAAAACTTTTCTCTTAGCGTCTCATGCGAACTCAAAAACTTTTCTCAACGCAGGCGCGCAGGCGAGAGAGAGAGAGAGAGAGAGAGAGAGAGAGAGAGAGAGAGAGAGAGAGAGACCTGGAATCTGTTGGGCTTGGACCACAGGGACTAGTGATGAAGCTAAACCAGCAAGCAACGCAAACGAGAAAGCTGTAATAGATCTTTCCATTGTCATGGAGCAGTGGAGATTGTCGAAGAGAGAAGTGTGAGGAAGATATGCATGCAGGCCTTATATTTATAGCGTGAGCTCTCCGTTCATCCGTTTAACCGGCATCATCTTAATGGCTATAGACCAGTATATTTCATTAGTCTCATCTTAATGTCAAATTACTAAGAGGATCGGAAGTCCACGCAACCTCATGTGGTGCTGGTTCGCCCCCGCATCAATCTCATCTTGAATTTTCTTCAGTTTATAAATGACTGAGACATGGCTCGAATGCAAGAAGCCCGAGAATTGAAGCTAGGTCTTCATCTGCAGATGTACGAAAGTTAAGTGCCGCAATTAATCTCAATAGACAGCTTTTGATTGATCACGTATGGTCCATTGGTAAATTAGAAACAATACGTCATGTGATGGGCTATTTTTTTTTTTTTTTTTTTTTGTATGTATCATTTTTACAATACACCGTGGAATTGACTATATTTTTTCAGCTAGAGGCATCCACATTGAAAAACCACATGGTATATAATGAGAAGGAAAAATAATTTTTAGGAGGATGAGTTTTGGCTCACATTTTCAGCAATTGGCAATAACATATTGCTATGAAGTTTCGTTGCTACCTCTGTATCATTTGTAATGACCACCGACCGAATCATCGGTATCAACGAATCTTACCATGGTTTGGACCAAATCACCTTTGCTTGTTATGCTCCATCACCTTACATGTATCATTACGTCATGTCCACACTACTAGGAATAGCCCCGAAGATGCTCATTCAACTTAGAGGTAGGATGTCGTGCAATTTTCAGGCTCCAGCAATATGGGAGTAATTCGCAACGACTCCTCATTAGATTTGTAATTCAACAATTTACGGGAATACATGGACATAGCTTTACGAATTAACCATTTTTTGTTCCACCGGCCCCTTCGCTCTCCCATGCGAGTGGGATTTATGCAAGAAAGCCATCAATTTTTCTTCACTTTAACAGTGGAATCCATATTATGTCTCTGGTGTAATCGTGGATCGTTCGTTCACTGCTGAACTTGTACAATCCAGCCAGGTTCAAGATCGACATTTTCACGTCAGTCACCGGGAGCAAGAAAGCTCTTGATGAAGCATCTCATATAAGAAAGTTTAAACCTATAGATAGGGCTGCCGGAATATCTTGCTTAAAAGTATTTTAATATAGATTGACAAGAAAGAGATTAAGGTAACAATAAAGACATAAAAGTTCTGTTTATTTCGTGAATAATAAATAATTTGAAAATTATTTTTTTCAAAAAAAAAAATGATCTCATACATTGTTTACAAAAATAAATGAACAAAACATATTTTTATCGTTTACGAGAATATTTAGATATAAATTATTATTGATAATGAAAACTTTTCCCACTGTTTAATTATTCCAAGCGATACAAACTATTAATGTTAAGAAAATATTTTAAAAATCATTTATTTCTCGCGAAACAAACGGAATCTAAAAATATCATAACTTTCGTGTGGCGTTCACTTAAATATCAAAAATTTTCAAATGATCATTTGAATAGCATATTAGTGAAAAACGATTACTTAAGTGCTTCTAGCGAAAAATTTCGGCGATTTGTCCTACGTGTTTTTTTTTTTTTTTGAAATTTTAATTCCACATAGCTTTCTTAACAGAAATTAATCAGGGAGGTGGCGCGCGACCTCAAGGAGAGCTATGACACGCTGGACCCCAATTGGAAGGAGGCAGCGATGAAGGCGTGGGTGATTCCTGGAGGAGGTGATGATCATGAACAAATGTTTCACACTTGAGATATTGGGGACCATGACGCAGTCGATGGACGATATATGCACCCAACGACCCCATCGTCAGCGACCACGGAAAGCTTTACATAATACCTCTCCGGTTGGTCTATATGAAGAATCACGTTGAACTAGATCACCAATAACTCAATTCTTAATTTTTCTGCGCAAAAACAAAGGTCAGAGACCAGCATAAAACTGCAGTTTCTTGGGTTTCTTTAGCATTTATAGAGTCCTACAAGATTGTCCTCACTTGGAGGAAGATTTTTCACCCGAATCGCACTTGCCCTCATCCTTCCTCTCTACGTCATCTTCCTCACCCAATCCATGGTCTCGCAACTCCTCTTCTTCAATGACCTCAACTCTGCTTCTATTAGGGCGCTCGCTTACAATGCTGCAGGTAATCAGCTGCAGTTTTAATAGTAATTTCAAGGGATTAGGATTGGGGATTGCTTCTTGGCCCTAATTTAACCCCAACTAGTCAATTTGGGTAAGAACTAAGGCGAACAAGTTATTTTTGGTTGATTGGATTTCTCCAGCAAGCCACGTCAGCTGATACATAATAAATTATGCCATGTCGGATTTTCCGGTAAAGAAAATTGTTGATGACACTTAAGTAATTATTTTTATTTTTTATTTTTTTGTAAATAGGTAGTCAAGTGCTTACTCAAGAAGTTTTGACAATGAAGTGTGTGTCATACAAAAATTATGGCATATCTTATGTCCTTTCCCCTATTAAGGTATAACATGGAGCAGTAAAGGGATACATCACCACACAATCAAATGTGAAATTATCTATCGTCTTAAGCTTGCTGGGATACTGTTATGTAACATGTAGGAGGAAATCACAAGTGGAATTAGATAATCGTGATTGGGTGTTCATCTCTAACACTACCTATTTAGCATGGCGGTGGTGGTACACTTATCGGCACATGAACAGTTACGGCTTCAGCTAAAGATTCACACATGAGACTTATGTCTTCAACTGCAGAGTTTAGGCGGACACAGAAGGTTCTAATAAACGAAAGCTTACGGAAGGTCCGGTCACCTTGCATGCTGTTCCAAAAAAGGAAAAGAGAAGTCTTGTTTGTACCTCTTAGCATATGCCATATATTATGACAAGTAAGCCGAGCCTTCAAAAGGAATATTCCTAGTAATCATATAAGGCAGTAATTATTTGAGGTAAATATTACCTGAAACATCATGGGACCTCGCCCATCTTATACGAGATTTGAGGTGTCAAAGGATAAGTGTTGAATTTCGCCATTTACCTTGCAAGGGGTACACCATCACCGTCAAACCCCAGAGCGGCCAATTCAATGAAGCCGGTTGATTCCATCTCACTTTTTTCTGCCATGTCTATGGCCAGACACTCTTCAGTTTAGCTAAGATGTGACTTGTGTCTGGCCTCTTAATTGCATATGGCGAAGCACATCACGACATCCCTATCTTCACGACTTTCCAGCTGTCATTCGTTGGGACCTACGTCTCCGCTTTCGACGATTGGAGTCACTCACTGCATTTTCTCCGGTTTATATTGACCGAATCATGGCTGCAATCCAAAAAGACCAAGACTTGCAAGCTAGGTCTTCGTCAGCATGTGTCCAAGTCTCGGGACCACAATCAATTTGATCGGTGACATATAAACCATTGTTAAATCTGTAGCAATATATCATATTATGCGTTAATTTATTACTTACCATAACATTATTACCATGAATTATTTTTATTTTTCTGGCCGGAGGCAATCGCCTTCGGTTTAGCTAAGATGTGACTTGTGTCTGGCATTGCAGATGGCGAAGCACATCACGACATCCCTATCTTCGCGACTTTCCAAGCTGACATGCCCTGGGTCTGCAGTGCTCGCTACGTCTCCGCTTTTAACGATTGGAGTCGCCCACTGCATTTTCTCCAATTTATAGTGACCGAGCCATGGCTACAATCCAAAAAGACCAAGACTTGCAGCTAGGTCTTCGACAGCATGTGTCCAAGTCTCAGCACCATAATCAATGTCAATACGCAGCTTTTTTGATCGATGACATATAGATCATTGGTAAATCTGAAGCAACATATCATGTTATGCTCTAATTTATTATTTACCATATCATTATTATCATGAATTATTTTTATTTTTCCGGCCAGAGGCATCTGCCTTCAGTTTAGCTAAGATGTGACTTGTGTCTGGCCTCTTAATTGCAGACGGTGAAGCACCAGACAACATCCCTATCTTGACGGCTTTGGAAGCCTAGCTCACGCTGGAGCCGTTCGGATATTCCTTGGGTCCGCAATGCTCTCTATCTCTCCTCTTTTGATAATTGGAGTTACCCACGGAATTTTCTTCGGTTTATTTTGACCGACTCATGGCTACAATACAAAATGACCAAGACTTGCAGCTAGGTCTTCGTCGGCATGTGTCCAAGTCTCGGGACCACAATCAATGTCAATGCACAGCTTTTTGGATTGATGACAGATACACCATTCGTAAATCTAATGCAATATATCACGTTATGTGTTAAACAAAATTTCTATTTCTCTATTTTTTAATTTTTTTTTGGAATAAATTTGAAATAAAAATCGGTTTGGTAACGTAATTTCATTTTTCTATTTTTGAAACAAATTTTTATTGCAGAAATAAATTTTGAGTAAAAATCAAAATTACAAGTTTTAATTTTTTTATTTCTAGAACAAAAGTGAAGTGAAATGAAAACTCTTCTCATCATTCACTCTCATGACTACTCACCGCCCATCCGCCATTTGTGAGATGCCGGATGCCCACCGCCACCCCCTAGAAATAGAAATTTTATTCTGTTATTTTTTTTCACAAACAGAGATTTTGAGTAGTTATCAAATGCGTTTATTTACTTAGAAACTTGTCAATGGAATAAAAATTGAGAAATCAAATCCTTGTCATAAATTGATTTCTGTTTCAAATTTTTTTTCATATGCGCCTTTATTATTTACCATATTATTATTACAATGAATTATCTTTATTTTTCCTGCCGGAGGCATCTGCCTTCAGTTTAGCTAAGGTGTGACTTGTGTTTGGCCTTTTAATCGCAGATGGCGAAGCACAAGACGACATCTCTATCTTCACGGCTTTCCAAGCGTAGCTTATGTTGGAACCGTCCGGATATTCCTTGGGTCGGCAATGCTCTATATGCCTCTTCTTTTGATGATTGGAATCACCCACTGAATTTTCTTCGGTTTATATTGACCAACTCATGGCTACAATACAAAAAGACCAAGACTTGCAGCTAGGTATTCGTCAGCATGTGTCCAAATCTCAGGACCACAATCAATCTCAACACGCATCATTTTTTATTGATGACATATAGACCATTAGTAAATCTGAAGCAATATATCAGGTTATGCGCTAATTTATTATTTACCATATCATTATCACTATGAATTATCTTTATTTTTCCGGCGGGAGGCATCCGACATGGAAAACTAGTAGGGTAAATTATAATAAGGAAGAGTAATTAATAGGAGGGTGAGTTTTTACTCACGTTTTTAGCAGTTGGCATGGTCAGAAATAACTGATTGACAACAATGTTTTCATGGGAGATAAAAATTTCTAGCTCCGAATGCCATGTCTATATCATCTGCAACGACCATTGAACAAACCATCAATATGAACGAACCTTACCATGGTTTAGGCGGACCACCTTCGATTGCCATGCGTCATTACCAAAGGCTAATTTTGTTATATGGATTAAGAAAATCTATTTGGTTATGCATGGGTAACCCAAGAAAGGGAAAAGTACTAAAAAAGTCCTAAACTTTTTGCATTGGTACAAATCAATTCTAAGCTTTTCAATTGGATCAATTTAGTTTTAAACATTTTCCATTAAGCATCAATTCGGTTCATCCGCTAATTTTAGTTAAAAATTACAAACGTGAACGTCGGTGGTCTTACGTGATACCCTAACGTGGACAAATTTTATAAATTTTAAATTTTTTTTCGAATTTTTTTTTTTTTTTTCTTTTTTTTCCTTTTATCTTTCTCCTTACCCTTGGCTAGCGAGGGTGCGGCAGCCGTCGCCTAGATTTAGGCGAGGGCACCACACCCTTGCCCACTACAAGTGAGGGCATCAAGCCCTTGCCTAGATCCAAGCAAGGGCCACAACGGCCTCACTTGTGACATCGTAGCCATCATCCACCACAAGCGAGAGCCTTCATGCCATTGCTTGTGGCCAACAAGGGCACGGAGGCCCTCACTCTTGGTCGGCAAGGGCCGCTGCACCCTCGATTGCCGTAGGCTAGGGTTTCGGCCCTCCTTGGATTGGGCGGGGGCCGATGCCCTTGCTTGTGGCAAGCAATGGTCGGCCGATGACCTCGTCGGCCAAGAGGTAAGGAGAAAGAAAAAAGAAAAAAATATTTAAAAATTATAAATTTTGTCCACATCAGCGCTGGTGACACCATGTAGGACTAGCAGCGGCCACGTTAGCAATTTCCGTCCTAAATTGACCGGATGGACTGAATTGGTACTAATGTGAAAATGTTTAGAACTAATTGATCTAATTGAAATATTTAGGACTAAATTGGTATTAATACAAAAGGTTTAGGACTTTCCTCAAGAAAGAGTAAGGCAATTGTCGCTTTCAATGAAAATGATATTTAATAAGTTTCTAAAAAGCACCTTGATACCATTGAATGGACCTAAGCTTAGAACCAGAGAAGATTGAGTCAGCTTCTGCAGATATGCTTTCTCACGATAGGCGAACCTCTAGTTCAAGCTCTTTAGAGACAACCTTTTAGCAGCAAATTACTCAAAAATTTAATTCAGAGCCTAAAGATACTTAGGAATGTCAAGATGGTAACATTTCTAACTATTCGAGCTGTTCCTACTAGGCCGGAGAAGAATAAGTGTTTAGAAAGACATTGAGAGTTTTCACAAACACTCACTTTACTTTAGGGAACTCTACCCATCACCTTACATCCTCCTTACCTTTTATAGGCATTAAGAGGTCACAAACAAATGAAGACCAAGCTCACGAGTCCTAAAACAAACAGAGGTTCTGGAACATCCGGTTGGGAATTATTTTAGGTAGTGAATTGTAATAGTAAACAGTGATTTCCCTAATCTATTACTACAGTAATTTGCTTTGGTGACCTAGCTATAAGCCTATCTCTTGTCACAAGCATTGTCTTCTGACTCATGGGAATCAATAATCTCTTCCCTCACTAGCATTGTAGTCATAGTTTGAGTCATTAGAAATATGCATCTCTACAAGAAGATGTTATTCATATTTTTGTTCAAGTTCTGCAAGTCGGATATTAGAGGGGCTCGGAATGACCTGTGATGTTCGTGTATTCCACATGTTTGTGTTGCTTGATGAAGATGCTTCTTCATGAGTCCTAGAGGAACTTGGAGTGTTGACAAACAGGTTTGGTTGAGGCTAATTGGATGGTTGAGTATAGTAAGACGTGTCCAGTCCTAGAGACAAAGACATAGGTCCTTGATCATAGGGGTCTAAGAGAAGGGCCCCCCATTGGGCATAGGGATCTTGAAATGATTGTGCAGGGTCATATGTATTTGTCATTTCTTGCTCATGTGATGGAGGTGTCCTTACTTGCTTGAACTCTTTGAGTGCTTTTTTGGCTTCCGGTGCAAGGTCATAATGATCCCATGCAATGGGTACAATGTAATTCCATACGTCTTCAAGGATGGTCTTATTTTCCTGGCATAAGACTCTTTGAAGTTCTCGGTATTGGTATTCATAACAACCAACATAGCCTGGAAATGACTTGTAAATACGAGGTTCCTTAAGGTGTGGCTGAGGTTTATAGGATGTAGTTCCTATACTTTGTGGAGCATTGGCAATGGTGCCATTATTTCGTAAAAGCCCATGGTCGTCGAAGAAACACAACATTGTGAATCTCCGAGTTGGGTCGGACAGTTCTTAGCTTTTGCTGTAGAAGGTGCTTCAAATAAGTGGGAGGATAGAACTAATTGAGGAAAGCCAAAAGGTTTATGTCACTTTCCTTTTAAATATTTCGGTCGAGCTCGAATATCCTGATTAGATTGGTAATGAACCTTTTGGTTGGAATTTCAATAGCTATTAAGTACTTATTAGTTAAGTATCATAACAACCATTAGAGTTTATCAGGAAAGCCATCTTCCTTCCAGATTAGAGGGTGTATGAACAGATGGCTGAAATTTAATCCAAAAAGATAAAAGATTGAGCCTCCATGGAGTCTGAATAGATCCATGTGGCATTGCCACATAAGGTTTTTCAGGTTTTCAGTGAGGTTGTCATTCTGGATTTGTTCAACAATCTCTGGGGGGTATTGCTAGCTTGGCCAATCTCATATTCTTTCGATTTTATACTTTTCGTTGTAATTAAAAGTATGGAAGGTGGAAGGCATGTCTCATAATTTACATGTTGATTTCGTCGGTGCCTTTGGTCTAGACATGAAGTCAGCAAGTACATTCTTTTTCCCAACAATGTGTTTGGATTCGAACAACATGGCTGCTCAATATTCATCAGTGGCATCAGTTTGGAGAATTCTCTTACCCGTCGATGGGATTTATAATGGAGGAAGAATCTACATGATCTCCTTAAGTTCAACGACTAGTTTAGTCTGAGATCTTCCCCAAGGTGGAAGATTCTTCTTTAGTATTGATTGTAGTGGGATTATCAATTTTGCAATGTTAGGAACAAAGTCTCTGAGATAGTTAATTATCTCAAGAAATTGCTGAAATTGATGAACTTGATTTGTCATAAAGTTCTCTTTTGAAAACTTTAGCAATTCTGCACAATGTGTGGCTCGGATAATATGTCCCTTTATTAAGATGCATACCAAGAAATTCGTTTTCTGTTTAGGCTTCTTTGAGAAAGCATAATCCCATACTCCTTTACAATGTCTACAAATTGCACAAGAAGTCGGCAGTGGGATTCCTCATTAGGGCTATAGAGCAAGATGTCCTCAATGTATACTGCTAAGCTTAACAATATTGGTTGGAAAATTCGACACATGGCCTTTCGAAATAAGGATTAAGCCACTTTTAGGCCAAAAGGAAGAATCTTCCATTGAAAATACTGGTTCAGAATACAGAACCCTATTTTGGGCATATCTTTAGGATGAACGCCCAATTGCCAAAATCTGGCCTTAAGATTAAATTTCGAATAGATATGGGCTTTGGATAATCCAGCAAAAAGGGAATTTCTCGAAGGTAGAAGGAATTTGTCATATTAAAGGAAAAGGTTAAGAGGCTAATAGTTTATTACCAGTCGCATCTTTTCTCTATTTTGTTTAGCACGTTTGTTGACACAAAAAGCTTCGTAGGCCCCTTGAGAATCTAAAATTTCAATAAGGCCCTGTTGTAGCAGTTCTGAGCATTCCTTTTGAGCAGAGACTAGGTGTTCTGGCTTTATTCTCATGTGACTCGCCTTGGTCGGATTTATGTGTTCATTTTTTTTAAGGGAATGCGAACAAAGAATTCTGAATTTTTCCATAAAGGATCATGACATTTTTGAGAAAATTCAGAATGGGATTCTGAACAAGATTCTAACAATTTTTGCATGATCGGATCTAACAGACTCATATGAATGGAAAAAAGTCTTTGGATATTGACGAATTCAAAGAATTGATCTTTATACTTAAGACATTTTTTAAAAATAATACGGAGTTGAGAAATTTGAGTGATGATGGTGATGATGTCCCAACCAATAATTAAATCTTTGTTGGAGAGACTGAATCCGAAAATCTTTGTGGTTGTGGAATATTGGGGAAAAATTTGAACAATTACTTGGGTAGTTCTTACATTCGTAAAAAAGGTATCTCTTGAGGCAGAATCAAAATATCAAACAAAGGAAGTCTAATATTCTTCAGGAAGAATTTTAGTGTCTAGGATTAAAACTTATACTAGTATCTATGAGAGCAATGATTTTAATGGGTTTGGCAAACTTCAAAGTGAAGATTTTTATAGGAAAATGAGGACAATGAGTCTGGCTTGAAAATATACTAGGGTCTTGTTCTGAGGAAGTGAGAGATATATGAAAAAGATATTTAAAATCTAAGTCAGAATTAGTTTCACTAGGAGTTTGATAACAAGAAATGGCAGAAAGAGTTTGTTTGGATGATTTTTCATCCGCAGAAAATAATGATTCAATATCATCATTTTTTAGTGAAACGCCAATTTTAATCTCTATGTGATGTATCAAATGATTATGACTTTTTTTTTGCCTATGGGCAATTTTTGGCGAAATGACATTTTTTGTTATGGATGAAGCATCAAGTTAATTTCTTGCGGCTTGAACGATCTTTCATTTTGCATAGGAATCGTCATTTCTTCTTTCTTCGGGAATGCTTGGATCCATGCTTGGATTTTCTTATCTAGAAAATTTATCCCAAACTTTTTCTTTGCGACACAAAAAATCTCATACTTTGCCAACTGTGATATATTTACCCCAAACTCTATGGTCGAAGGGCATTTTCGTCTTTAATTTTTTTCTTTCCTTCTTTTTTTTGGTCACTTTTTTGTTCTTCTCTCTTCCCTCTGCTAGCCATGGCGGAGGGAAGCCGGACTCAGGTGAGGGTGACCCTCGGCTGGGTTGGGCAAGGCCGACCCTCGTCGACCTAGGTGAGGATGGCCCTTGCTTATGTTGCAACCCTTTCTCGACGCAAGCGAGGCGAGGGCAGCCCTCACCTAAGTCTTACTTCACTCTGCCATGATTAGCAAAGGGAAGAAAGAAGAAAAAAAAGAGAAAAAAGGAAAAAAATTAAAAAGTAAAAGACAAAAATGCTCTATAATTTGAAGTAAATATGTCACATGGTACAAATTTGAGATTTTTTGTGTCATGAAAATTTTTTTAGATAAATATGTCACAGTTAGCAAAGTTTTGAGTTTTTTTGTGCCCCCCTCTCTCCATGTCATGAGAATGACAAAAATGCCAAGGCAGTATACCTTATGATCGATACGCAGCATCGAACACACTGGTGGACAACAACAGAGGAAAATTACAGGCTCCAATGACCAACCGTATTAATCAGTCGCCACCATTGAAAAGGTTGCTACATGTGAAAACTAATCAGACTTCAAAAACATGACCCGCCAATCGCACTCCCCAAAGTCCTGCTTTACATTTTTCTCTCGGCTCTCACAAATCCTTCGATGTAGCTACTAAAATTCATGTACCGATAGATCACATACGGGGTTCAATTCAGCGCCACTGCGATTCGCATTAGATATCTCCTAGCTTCCGAATGCCGAACAAACACACATCTCCCGGGTAAAAGAAAAACATCTGCTTCGAAGAGATTGGACCCGAGACGATGCGGAAAACGGAAAGAACCGAAACGCTCGGATCTTCGACGAGACTAAAGCACGGAACGCAGCTGCAACGGCTCAAAAATGACGCGTACAGCCTAACCCCACTTGACGACTCCGAGACGTAGTCGTCACTCGCCGGTCACCATCATTGGGTTAAAAAAAACCTCACAACCATCTCCTCCTATAAAAAAAAACGAAAAGAAACGGACCAATGCGCACGTGTCTACGGTCAGGTCACAACCAGAAGCCACGTGAGGTTGGGAAGGAATTCCAAGCGGCTCAGGGTCAAAAACACGGCACCATCTACACTCCCTCGGCGGCAATGCGAAACGAGAGGAGCTAAGAAAGAGAGAGAAAGACAGCGCACGAGAAGCGGCCGAGAAACCCTAGGAGAGAGAGAGAGGGGGGGAGAAGAAGGGAGAACCCGCAGGGAGAGGGAGGGCCGAGACGAGGTTGTGGTTGGCGAGCCGCGTAGAGGACGGGGACGAGCGACTTCCACTGGTGTACCTCTCGTCCACCGATCTCCCCGCCCCCGCCCTCTCTCCTTCATCTCCTTCTCCTTCCTTCCTTCCTTTCCCTCTCTCGGCGTTTCTCTTTTCCCGCCTCTTCTCGACCTGTCAGACGGAGTGCAAAGTTGGGGGAAATGGAAATGGGACGACGGTGGCCCCCACCCTCCTTGTTCCGGCCAAGTCTCCATCGTCTGCGCTCGGATCTATGTGGGGTCGATTGGTGGGGCCCGCGTATCGACGGCCTCGATTTTTCCCTTTTTTTGAATCCCGCGCCCGGGTCCCAGTCAGACCAGAAGGCTCGGCTCGTTCCCGAATCACGAGGCTTCCCAGTGCGGGTTCGCCGGGCCTATCTGCGGATGGGAAGGGGCTGGGTCGAGAAAATGGACCCTGTCTATTTTATGCCGGCCCAATTTGGTCTCCGGCACGGCCTGCGGGAGAGTTTTCGAGCCCATATGATAAGGCCCAGAGAGGGCAAATTAATTCGGTTCTTACTTTCACTCTGGTAAATTCTTCAACATCCGGCCCCAACTTCTCTAGAATATATGACAACTAAGAAGAACTTAAATTCAACTCGTCCAACTCGCGTGCACATCTCCCGCCGATTTAGCTTTCTTTTTTCACTAGCTATTTAAAAGCTCAATACCTTTCACTAAAGGAGATTGCTTGGAAAGAGTTTAAATTTGAATTTGTCAACGCATCCAACCGAATATTCATTTAAAAGTTCGAATCAATGAGTTATGGGCCAACTAGATATGGTACTTACTTCAAATCACATCAATTCTTGAATAAGAAACTTTTGTTAACACAACTTGCACGTACATTTCAACGACCTATATTCTTTTTTGTTTTGTTTCGAGATTACAATTCTTCTCGACTCTCTATCTCGTCTCTCTTGCTCAATACTCCACTGTCCTCCATGTCTCATCTTTGTCTCACTCCCACTTTCTTTCGTCTATGTTTCATCTTCACCTCTCTCACCCTCGAAATCTAGTGCTCCCAGAGACTTGCCTCACTCGACTCCCAACACTATTCATCTCTTTCATATAATTCATTGTGTTCGCATCTTGATCTTGAAAAATTGTCCTGGACCACCTTTTGCCATGATGATATAACGTAGGCCATAAATGAGGTTTGAATGATTCTACGAGATAAAAGAAGTTAGATAAGGAAAAAAAGTGGCGGGCCTTGGTGACGGTCCCTCAAATAGACCCATGGAGTCGAAATTTCCAATTTAAGAACAGGCGCATATTTTTATTAGTTAAACATATTCGAGAATACATTTGAATGTACATTTTTATCCGTTTTTGAATTCGAATTCAATAAGCGATAGAAGGCTTAGTGAGAAAGATCACTACGCTAATGATAATTGATTGAACCTGAGCCATGTGGTACAATTACGTCCCGTAACTTATCATGTGTCATAGAGGCAAATTAAGTGTTACATGTTGAGCGCCGGAGCAAGCATTCTCTCGGCTCTTGTTTTAACCATATACATGATACAATAAGATAAAATTCATGCGACATATTCACACATTTTTCGTCATTTTGAATCACATAAAACGGGTTAGGTCGGGTGCTTTTGTTGCGCCTAAAGAGCCTTCCAAACTTTCTCATGATTAAAAAAGTATTTTTTTTTTGTGACTCAGGAACCTCATACAGCTGGCAGCCGGCAAGTAAACCTGGGGGGACACGTAAGCAGGAGGACCCACCACCCCCGGCGTCCCACTTAAGACCCCAAGCGACCGTGAGGGGATTCGAACTCCTTCCCTTCGTGAAGGGGAGAGAGCCCAAACCATCGCAGCCACCAAGACGGTGGTTGATTAAAAAAGTATTCTAACGTTGTTCTTTCGTAAAACTATTGGGCTTAGGCGAATGCAACAATACAAGTTTATGTAGCTTGACTAGCTTTGACTAATTCACTCGGGTCGAGTCCCATCTCTCAAAATATAGTCCTAATCCATCCAAGTGACTATAAGACCTATAAATCGGTCACACCAATAATTTACCGTATTAGTTCCATACGCTAATCCGTAATCTTCTCTTGTTTATCCCTTTTTCTCTATCTAGCTCTTTTTTCTTCATTCACTGACCACTAAGAAATGATAAGCCGTTGACTTATAAAAATATAATGTAGGCCAAATGATGGCCCAAGCCTGAATACCAATTAGATATAGCTGGCCATAGGATGTCCGCAAAAGGACATTTAGAAGTAGCGATCTGTTTCGATTCTCAGGTGAGATCAATCAATTAATAATCGAGCAAGAAGAAATAATACACTCGTGTTGTAAAATATTGCGTTGCGAATATATTATAAAGAAGAGATTGAGAAAAGAAAGCAAGTGAACACCAGAAGTAGTAGATAAAGCAAGAGGAGAGAGTATTATTTCTAGTATCTCACTATTGTGTTTCTGTTGTGATGATTGTTCTATCAAAACTAAACTCCTATTTATAGGAGAACAAGAATGTAATTATCATTAATATCAATGTATCGAATGATACATGTACTTGATAAGGAAGATGAAAGTTCATTGTATAGGGAGATATACTTAGAATGTATGATAAAAATGTACCATGATAAGTACATTAGATAAGATGAATATAATGAATATTCATTCATGTATTTCATAACACTTCCCCTTGAATATTCATTGTATTCATTATGAATGTGCATCGAATGATACTGCCTCATTAAAAACCTTAAGCCAGAAAAACCCAGTGGGACAAAAACCAAACAAAAGGGAAAAAGAGTGTAGAGCACAGATGTTATGATATCTCCCTTTTATGGATGCATTAATTGCATCGTTAAAAACTTTAAGCCGAAAAAACCCTCTGGGAAAAAACCGGACAGAAAGAAAAAAGAGTACAATGCATATATAGCCACTGCTGGGGCTAATCAATCTTGCATCTTGTGAACTCACCGCATATCAATGCTATAATGCATAGTTCATAATATCTCCCCCTCAATTGAACCATGTAGCCACTGTTGGGGCTAATCAATCTTGCACCTTGTGAACTCGCCGCATACCAATGTCATATACTAATTTCTCAAAAGTTGATGTTGGCAATGATTTGGTAAAAAGATCTGCAAGATTATTTATGGATCAAATCTGTTTAACATCAATTTGTCGACTTTCTTGGAGTTCATGAATATAGAAAAATTTCGGCGAGATATGCTTGGTCCTATCACCTTTGATATATCCTCTCCTGACTTGTGCAACACAAGCAGCATTATCTTCATAAATTATAGTGGGAGAATTTGTAACCGATACTAAGCAACACGAATTATGAATATGTGTTATAACGGATTTTAACCAAACACACTCTCTTCCAGCTTCATATAAAGCAATAATCTCATAGTGGTTAGAAGATGTAGTTACTAGCGATTGCTTCGTAGAACGCCAAGAAATAGCGGTGCCGTTATAACAAAATAAATACTCGATTTGAAAGCGAGCCTTATGTGGATAAGATCTATATCCAGCATCAGCATATCCAACTAAACCAGAGTTAGTGGAATACTTGGAATAATATAATCCCAAATCTATGATTCCTCAGAGATAACGGAAAATATGTTTAACTCCATTCCAATGTCTACGAGTTAGCTTAGAACTAAAAAGTGCCAATAAATTTACTGCAAAAACGATATCTGATCTCGTACATTGTGCCAAGTACATCAAAGCCCCAATTGCATTAAGATATGGTACTTCAGGATCAAGTATCTCTTCATCAGATTCTCTAGGACGAAATGAGTCCTTTTGGGGATCTAGAGACCTTACAACCATAGGGGTGCTCAATGAGTGAGCTTTGTCCATGTTGAAACGTTTAAGCAATCTTTCAACGTATGCTGATTGATGGACGATTATTCCATTTGCTTTATGCTCAAGCTCTAGACCAAGACAATGTTTGGTTTTAATCAAATCTTTAACTTCAAACTCCATTTTCAAATATTCAGCAATTTCAGTTAATTCTTCTGGAGTTCCAATTAAATTTATATCGTCGACATAAACTGCTATAATAGCAAATCTAGTTTCTGATTTCTTAATAAACACGCATAGGCAGATAGGATCATTCTTGTAGCTTTCCTTAATTAGGTACTCACTTAGGCGTTGATACCACATGCGACCGGATTGCTTTAACCCATACAAGGATCTTTGCAATTTTATTGAGAATAAATTGCGGGAAGTGCATGCTTCAGGCATTTTGAATCCCTCAGGAATTTTCATATAAATATCAGAGTCTAATGAGTCATATAAATATGCCGTCACAACGTCCATAAGACGCATTTCCAATCTTTCAAAGATTGCTAAGCTAATGAGAAAACGAAATGTAATCATATCCATAATAGGTGAATATGCCTCATTATAATCAATCACAGGTCTCTAGGAGAATCCTTGAGCAACGAGTCGGGCTTTATACCTGACAACCTCGTTTTTCTCATTTCGTTTTCGGATAAATACCCATTTATATCTAACGGGTTTTACATTATCGGGGATACGAGTTACAAGCCCAAAAACCTCTTGTTTAGTTAGGGAAGCTAATTCAGCTTTAATTGCTTCCTCCCACTTAGGCCAATCTTGCCTTTGACGACATTCAATAATAGATTGCGACTCACAATCATCATCCATAATTTTATGAGCAACTGAGAATGCAAAAGCATCATTAATGATGATTTCATTTCGATCCCAAATTTCATTACAATATGTAATGGAATTCTCGGTATTCCCGGAGCTAGTGTTCCTTTCATGGGTTTGCGCCTCTTCAGGACCAATAAGCTCTTTGGGAGCAAGCACAACGCTAGGCTCTTCTGGAGCGGATTCCTGATTCTTCCCCCTTCGTTTTCGAGGAGCAGTATCTTTTAATCCCATCGGTCTACCATGCTTCAAGTGCAGGGGATTTTGATCCATTTTAGCTTGTTCTTCGGGAACAGCTATCCTAGCTGGAGCATTTGCAGTTGGAATATAAGACTTCGTTACCTTAGTAGCATCATTAAATGCGTCGGGAAGTCTATTAGCCATAGCCTGTAAAGGATTATGCGCTGCACCTCGTTTTCACATTCATGAGTCCTTGGGTCTAATTGAGATAAAATTTTCTTATTCTAAGAGAAAACCTTAACTGGTTTTTGTTTTGCAATCATGGAAGTTGTAGGTATCCCAATTGATGGAAACCTAGTCTCATCGAAATGACAATGCAAATCTGGGTAAAAAAGATCACCGGTAGTTGGTTCCAAGAACCTAATGATAGACGATGAATTAAACCTAACATAAATGCCCAAACGGCGTTGGGGACCCATTTTCGTCCTTTTTGGCGGTGCTACAGGCACCTGTACTGCACAACCAAAGGTGCGTAGATGTGAAATATCTTGTTCATAACCAATAACCATTTGAATGGGAGATTGTAAAAGACTAGCAGTGGGACGTAATCTTATTAGAGCCGCCGCATGCAAAATTGCATGACCCCATGCTGTATCGTTGAGATTTGTTCTCAATAATAGAGTGCGGGCAATGATTTGGATACGTTTAATCAAGGATTCTGCCAATCCATTTTGAGTATGAACATATGCAACCGGGTGCTCAACCTCGATTCCGAATGAAGCATAATATGTATCAAAACTCTTTGATGTAAATTCACCAACATTATCCATCCTTATGCTCTTAATTGGATAATTAGGGAATTGTGCCCGGAGCTTTATAATCTGCGCAAGTAAACGTGTAAATGCGACATTGCGCATAGATAATAGGCAAACATGGGACCATCTACAGAATGCGTCCACTAGTACCATAAAATATCGAAATGGTCCACTTGGTGGTTGTATTGGTCCACAAATATCACCCTGAATTCTTTGTAAGAATAAAGGAGATTCAAGATTAACCTTTGTTATAGAAAGTTTGATAATGGGCTTTCCTTGTGAGCAAGTCTCACAATTATAATCTTTGGACAGCAATACATTTACATCCTTTAAAGGGTGTCATTTTGTATTTTGAATTATCCTATGCATCATTGAAGCGCTAGGATGACTAAGGCGATCATGCCACAATCCAAACTGATCAGGACTTACCAATCTCCAGCATGTGGTGGCGTAGGTTTCAACAGCCTTAATCATGACACAATACAAACCCATAGAAGAAGCTTCTAGCTTCTCATGGATGGTCTTCAGGCCCATCTTATAAGAGGAAATGCCAATATATTCATTATCTTGTTCGTAAACAGTCTCAATATGGTACTCATTACGGCGTACATCTTTGAAACTGAGCAAATTCCTTTTGGATCTAATGCTTAGAAATGCATTCTCAATATGCAGGATGGTGCCATTTAGCAAAATAATTGTGGCATTCCTAAAACCATCAATAATCGGAACAAGACCTGATATTGTATGGATTTGTGCCTTACGCAATGTCATACTCGAGAAAAAGTGTTTACTACGAAATATAGTATATGTTGTTGCACTATCAAGCAAACAAATATCTTCATTTTTCTCGGTATTTTCCATTTGCATTTATATTGACAATTTCAGGTATCAAGTATCATAAAAGTTGCATATTAGTTATATAGTCGAATAAAATTTCAAAAATAAATATTATATAAGGTTCATAAGCATTTCATAACCATATTAAAGAACAATAAAAAGTAATACATTTAAAGCAAAACAAAATAAAATTCGAAGTTCAAATTATCATCCACCACTCTAATCCCTCATCAAAGTAATCAGAGGTCCTCAAAGAAATCAGAGACATCCAAGGATGCATTTGCTACTTCAGAAGCAAGAGGAGTCCTACCAATGGAGATATTGTTAGCCTCAACAGTGGTTATGGCAGTAGGATTGATTTCAATGGCATGAGATTCACCACGCTTGCCCGTATTCTTTAAAGATGCCTGGTATAAATCAACAAAATGTTTTGGCGTACGACAGGTACATGACCAGCGCCAAGTCATGCCACATCGATGACAAATACTTTCATTAATCACCTTCTTTGGCTTCTTTTCTATGCCATGATTTAGGCCAAAGTTTGATTTCCTAGGGCGGTTAAATTTCTTGCCATCCCTTCTAGAATTATGTTCTTGCCTGCTCTTATAGCCTTTAAAATGACCAGTATTTTTCTCAAAGTTAGCATGTGCTTCAGGCAATACTTTTGAGCCAGCAGGTCTAAGATCATGATTTTCTAACAGTAATTCATCGGTTTGCTCGGCAGTAAGAAGCACAGAAATTAATTCAGAATATGTGGCAAACTGACGTTGCCGGTATTGTTGTTGTAATACAATATTCGAAGCATGGAAGGTGGAGAAAGTTTTCTTTAACAATTCCGCATCAGCGAGTTTGATACCACATAACTCAAGCTGAGAAACGATATTAAATAAAGCGGAATTATAGTCAGACGCTGATTTAAAATCTTGCAGTCTGAGATTTTGCCAGTCATATTGTTCTTGAGGGAGGATAACAGTCTTGGTATGATTATACCTATCCTTCAACCTCCTCCACAAGATATGAGGGTCTCGAATGGATAAATATTGAGTCTGCGGGCTCTCATGCAAATGACAGCGAATAAAAATCAACGCATTTGCTTTATCCTTTTCATTTGAGGTTCCATCATCAATAATTATATTAGCGAGATCTTATCCTTGGAGGTGCATTTCCATGTTAAGGCACCATGATAGATAATTCTTTCCACTCACTTCTAGGATGTGGAATTTGAGCTTTTCAATATTTTCCATAATCCTTGCAAAAATAAATCCTTAAATTAATTAAAAGGATTTCCAAATATCCACCGCTACTTCAGGAGCAGACGGATACTTTTAGATTTGAAATTTGGCTTCAGGCCAAGAAAAATAAAAATAAAGAATTGATAAAAGAGTATGAAGTATAAGTTGATTAATAAAAAGAATACCCACCTTACAAAACTTACTTACTCAGTCGGTAGATCTTCGTGCTGATAACGTGTTGTAAAATATTGCGTTGCGAATATATAATAGAGAAAAGATTGAGAAGAGAAAGCAAGTGAACACCAGAAATAGTAGATAAAGCATGAGGAGAGAGTATTATTTCTAGTATCTCACTGTTGTGTTTCTGTTGTGATGATTATTCTATCAAAACTAAACTCCTATTTATAGGAGAACAAGAATGTACTTATCATTAATATCAATGTATCAAATGATACATGTACTTGATAAGGGAAATGAATGTTCATTGTATATGGAGATGTACTTAGAATATATGATACAAATGTACCATAATAAGTATATTAGATAAGATGAATATAATGAATATTCATTCATGTATTTCATAACAACTTAAACATATAATGTCATCCTTTCGTCCTCCCCCTTGTCTCATTTTTTGAAATTTTAATTTTCGAACCGAGGTAGCACAAATATACAATTTTCATCGCGGGACGATATAGGATGGGTGCAATGTTTAACTTACACCTAAAGAGCCTTCCAAACTCACTTATGACTAAGCAAGCGTTTAGAAGAGCTTATGAGAAACGCTTTTGCACAAATGCTGAAAACTTTAGGTTAAGGGGCTCTTAATGAAATGCAAATAGTGTTAATTAAACACTATGTGCATATTGGCAAAATGATTTATACGAAATGCAAATAGTGCCTACATAAATGACTTCGTGTTATAAAAAGATTGCAATAGTGGCAAGCGAAACTAGAAGCTTAGGCAGCAATTGTTGTCGAGGTCACAAAATCCCAAGTGAGTCGACACTAAAGTTTGCACGACCCCAAGCGACTCATGCCGATGTCCCAGATCTCCAAAATCCCACATTTGCAAAGTCCTAGACATTAGTGTCACGCAAATTCAACCACTTTCTCTATGACCGGGGGTGAGTGTTGTGCATCTTGGGCGATGTCCCACCGCACTCCGATGTTAAAGCTGGGAACAATGACAAGCCAAATTTAGAAATAATGGTGAGCTTGTTGAGGTAAAGTTCATGTTTCCCATCGACAAGAAGGGACAGGGTCTTGCTCCCCCCCAAAAGCTGGTGGAGGGCTTTTATAGTTGAAGTCTTTATCTTATTGGTAATTTATATTTGGGCCCATAAATAGCAACCTTGTATATATAATCTCTTTCTCTTATAATTGATGGATGTAATAGAGAGAGATGTGAGATGTTAATTATAGTTGAATATTCTGCAAAAGGTAACCCTAGTTTAAGGGTAAATCATGATAAAAATCTTGTGTTTTGATTTTTTTTCTTACTTTTATTCTCTATATCACTGTGATCATGCGCCAAACAAAACTCAAGCACGACCGTGGATTCTCTAGATTTTGCCTTGACCCCCTAGATCTCGCCTGATCGACCCACGACGTTGACCTTAGGCAACACTCAACCCTCAGCGACGGTCCCGTTCATGGATTTGCTGGGTAGAATTGAGGTTTTTGTGTTTGAAAAGCGTAAAATCAGAATTATGATTATTGAATGGGGGTAAGATGGGAAATAAAACAAAAATTCATTAACTTAAGGCGCGTTTGGTAACGATTCTGTTCCCGGGAGTAGATTCTGATCAGAAATTATTCTTTTTTATTCTGTTCCCGATAAATGATTCTAAGCATTTTAAGCTGTTTGGTAACTATCCAAAATTTCTGATTCTGGAATAGAATTGCGTTTGATACCGTGCTCATTAATTCTATTCCAAATCAATTTATTTTCATTTTTGAATAAAATTTTTCCTTTTTTCCTTTTTTTATATTTTTTTTTCCTTTTTCTCCTATTCTTCTTCTTCTTGTGGCCGGTCGCCGGCGACCTCACCGGAGCGTCGCCGGCCCGCGTCTGCCGCCGAGCCTTGCCGGTGGCCAAGCCGACCTCACCGGGCCGGGCGAGGCTGCCTGGCCACCGGCGGGGCTGGGCGAGCCTCGTCGGGGCTCAGCGAGCCTCGCCCAACCCCGGCGAGGCCCACCTAGCCACCGACGAGCTCGCCGGACCAACGGACGGCGACCGATGGCGGTGGCGAACAGCGGCGGTGGACGGCGGCCGGTGGCAGTGGACGGCGGCGGGTGGTGGTAAACGGCGGTCGCGAGATGGCCGAAGAAAAGAAGAAGAGTTGTTGGTTTTGATTCTCAATTATGATTCTGGAACAAGAATCAACTTTTTTTTTTATTCTTAATTCCACTCCCAATCTGTTCCCGGGAACAAAAATTTTACCAAACCCGATTCGAGCCCAAATTGATTCTGAGAACAAAAAATCAGAATTTGGCCCTGTTTGGATGATTATCAAACAAGGCCTTATTGTTCAATGTCTCGAGAAAGCCAGATTGCTGTTAATGCTGAACCGAAGGTGCCGTGAGAGAAACTTCTTTACAAATGCATTACAGTTGACAAATGGGCTTTCAAAACCTTTTACCAAACACATGAAATTCAAGCCAATTTTTTAGGCTAAAAATCCATTAGCAAAGCTATCCATTAGCAAACCTATCTCAACCGGATCGTAAATAACTTTAACCATTCTTTTGTTGTAAAGTTGTTCGAGGCAAATCTTATGAAACGCATCTACCTTGCTCAACTTCAAGTGTAATTGATAAAAAAATGTTGTCCCAATCTATGGCTATACAATAATTAAATGAATTTATTTAAAATAGTGACCTATGCCAACCCACACTCCTTTTTATTTCTTTACTCAATATAGCTCTCAATTTTTCACGACCAGAAAGCAAGTATTAGTCATCACTTTTGAGAGGAGGAATTCTCTGTATTTTTTTTCGATAAGAGGATTTTTTTTTTTTTTTTTTTCGATCGGCCTATACTTTACTCTTATTCTTGAACTTTTGGTTTACCTCCATGAGAATCGAAATCTATACCTAAAATTAAATCGTTTTTAGAACCCCAACTCCCAATTTCTCAAGGGTGGCCTGTAGAGTGGTTAGATGAATGAGGAATTAAATCGCCGATAAAGATGGGCATTTGGAATGTCCCCGCTTCTTTTTGTTATTAAATGGGCAATAAGGATTTAAGTTGAAAAGAAAAATAAATAAAGAAAATCGCAAATGCAAGTACGAGCACCCGCGTGGGTTTCATCTTGAAATCAAAAGGCAACCGATGGGGATGAAACGTGGGTAGCTATCATTGAGTCGTTACTCCCACGCGCTGAAAGGGAAGTGAGATTTGGCTCTGTACCCGGTAGCGCATCACACCGTCCCTTTTGCATCATTTGAAGAAAGAAAGCAGATGGATGGCTGAGATGGGCCCACTGGATGGAGTCGGCGGTGAGCAGCTTGATCGAAAGGTAGGACGGGGCAAGGGCGATGACATTTAAATATTCTCATTTTTTTAGTTGATTCTCGAATTTAATATGGGAAGTCAAGTGTGACTTTTCATAGTTAAATTATGCTTAAAGATGAATTCAGGACTTAATCCCTATAATAATTTTACGACTTCATCGTACTTTTTGAAAACATTATAACTTAATTGCAATTTTACGATGAGTTTTAGGACTTCCGTAATGCTTATTCCTATAATAATTCATTCAAGTTGGCTAGGCAGTTAAATTTGGTCCGGCCAAGCATAGTTAATTGATTTAAACTTTGGGCTATCTCTTGTTTCCACACTAGCTTCATATATATCGTGAGTATTATGACATGGAGGGAGATCACATTTATAAAAAAAATATATATGTTTTAATACCTCCTATCGCATTCAAACATGATTTGACGTGTCAAATTTGACCAATGAGAGGTCGTACATGTGAAATAAATTGGGGCAAAACCCAACTTTGATACTATGTTAAAATGTTCAATCCAAAAGATTAAATTTATTTGTGAAGGGAGACTATATGTATATGAAGAACATATAAATCCCGTAAACAGATAATATGGTGATATTTCGACACGACATTTAAATATTGGGCAGTGTCTTAATGCATGACTTGAAGATTTTAGAACATATAGTATTGATTTTACAAACTTTTTACTCAAATAGTCCCACATTATTAGAATAAAAAATTAAATCATATGTCAATACATACTAATTTACCCAAGCTTCCCATTAACTCAGGTCTTCGAGCGAAATTGAGTCTAATAAATTAGGTGAAATGGGTACTCGCTTTGAAGTTATGGAATGGCATGCTTTGGAGTGCATTTAAAAGTTTATACACTCATTTTACTATTCCTAATTGATCCCTGATAAGAGTGATTCATTCGGTGATTTTATTGATGGCTTGAGTAAGAAAAGCATCGGACTAACCACCGGCCACGATGGCTCCGCTGGATAAGGCTCTACTGATCCTCAGCCAAGAGGTGAAGAGTTCAAAACCCAGGAGAGACGCTAGGTGTATTAAGTGTAACATCATGGGTGGTGGGTCCTCCTGCTTACGTGTCACCTGGAGGTTTACGGCACGGCTGTCGATTGCAAGCCGATTCCTCCAGAACCACCAAAAAAAAAAAAAAAAGCATCGGACTAATTACATGATTTACCACCACAATACTTGAGAACAATAAATATGATTTTTGCTTCAATAGTGCACATTTGAATAAAGAAATTAAAGAGCAAAGATTTTGCTGTAGTAAAAGTGAGTTTTACTTTCACATTTGACCAGAAAAAAGAATCTTGGTTGATTTTGCTTTTCGATTCAAAAAGAGAATCTTGTTGTGGAAGCTGGTTTGCCTTTCCAAAAAAGAGAAAATGGAGTTGACCATTTCTTTGGTCCATCGGTTACTATGTGACAACAACATTATCATTGCTAAGATTTGCTTTTAATTGATGAACCAATATATTTTTCTTCTAATGCGTCCTTTATAACTAGTGATCATATGTGCTCTTCTTTTCGATGTTTTTATCAAACGATATGTCTTTCTAAGTATTTAGTTACTCCAGTTGCTCTTGACAATGTCTTGGCTAAATCGATGATGGTGATCTAATCATCAGTGTAATGTCAGCTTTGTTTTAGGTTCCATGGAAGTCGATAACTTAACAAACATTCAATTAGCGTGAAATGGATGACGATATTCAAACTCTAATTTCCTTATCTCCTCTCTTCTCACGATCTCGATTATTTTGTCACAAGTGATGGATTTAAAGTCATTAAAAGTGACTTGACTCTCTCCTTGTCTTCTAACTAGATCAGTAAAGCTTTGGTCAATTCTCATGGTAGACCAACAAAGTCACTAGAGAACGGACGATAAGGGACTTGAGTTCAAGACACATTTTTGTTTCGACTCTGTGGTTCTGTTGTTGTCTGTAGTGCTTGATCAGATCAACCCTAAACCAGAAGGGACATTACATACTTATGTCTCGGTATGTGTAAATTTCTGCTAGTCTCATATCATCAATTGGTTCTTTCTTCGAGTTTGCTCGCTAGGATGAGCCCTCATTTTTTCCGAATCCTGCCATTAATTGTCGTAGATGAGACAAAGCAATTACACGTCAGTGGGTCCTTCTTTGATGAACAGGCAACGTTACACTGGTGATGCACCTCTTCTCCGGCAGTAGGGCTCTCATCTAACTAATGATACTGGTTGTTGCATTAGAACCTCGAGACAGAAAGCCTATTCCACATTCTAAGAATTCAAGAGATTAGGATTTCCTTTTATTTGGATATAAACATGTTGCAAATGTATGCATTATCATAAGTCAAGCTCAAGTTTTGTGTCCATAATTTGTTAATGATGCTTGCGTGTATATTTTAGGATGCTTGTGAGAAGTACTACGTTAAGACCACCAGAATCCTCATCATAAATTTTCTCATTCTACCCCCTCGACATTGCCAAATTGTTGCTTCTTAATCAATTGTGTTGATTCCAACTTAAATCTCAGTTGAACCCCAAGAACGTGCTGCAAGGGCCTGTTAATGCCAATTACGTGATCCGTGGATAACCTCAAAGTCAGAATCACAACTCACCTCCGCCCATGCTCAATAAGGAATTTCTAATTCCCCAGTATTAGAAATGCCATGAACTGACATTATGAATGGAGAAAGAAGTAACAAAGGACGAAAGTATATAATTGTTCAAAAGCGAGTTTTGCAGATTTATTTATAATAAGAAAAGGGAAATGGATGATGCAATTAAAAAAAAATGATAGTACAAATTTGTTGACAAAGCCTTTATGGATTGGAAAAGTTCTACTACCTTGCCATAGGGGCATTGTCAGAATGGAGCTCTAGGGAGGTCATTTCATCAAAGGAACTGCTTGATTTGCTCACCAAAGACTCTTTCAACTCTGCCAGTACATCATTTATGTCCGGCCTTTGACTTGCTGTTGATCGCGTACAGGACATAGCGATCTCCGTTACTCTCCAAGCCAAGTTGACGTCGAATTTTCCTTGTAACATTGGATCCATAATCCTCTCTATATCACCACTTTCAACAATAGGAATCAACCATTGAAGTATGTGCATGTTGGCATTGCCACCCTGGCTTCTCATTATTGCAGGTCGGCCCGTGATAAATTCAAAGAGTATGATTCCGAAACTATAAACATCACTCTTCCTATTAAAGATTCCAGAAAAATGAAACCTGGGTGGAAAAGAAAAGCAAATAATGGATCTTTAAATCAAAAATGAAATCTTAGGCAATGTCAATTTTTATATACATAATCGGATTGATAATATCAAGTTTTAGCTATTACTCGGGGTCAATGTAGCCAGGAGTGCCCGCGGGACAAGATGACACATAAGAGTCGTTTTGAGTCACAAAAGTTTTTGATAGGCCAAAATCAGCTATTTTGGCTTGGAAGTCTTCGTTCAACAAAATGTTCGTAGTCTTCAAGTCTCTATGGATGATGGGTGGCTTGCAACCATTATGCAAATAATCCAAACCTGTAACTCCTCGCAAAAACCATGTCAAGAATGCCAAAGCAATGTCAAGAAAAAACCTAAAACTATGGTTATCCCATTCATGTACCTTTTGCTGCATCCATAGCTATTTGTAGTCTCTTACTCCACGTCAAGACCTTTGGATGGTCCTCTGTTGGATGCATCCTAACTTTATTTATGAACAAGAAATAGAGTTTTACAGGAATATTTTAGAGAAAAAAACAATAGAAAAAACATAAATACACACCTGATAAATGTTGCCTTAAATTTCCGTTGGCCATGTATTCATATATTAAAGCAATGTGCCTGGAATCACCACAATATTCAAACAAAGAAACCAAGTTTCCGTGATGAATAAGCATTAAGAGCTGCACCTGCAGTGTCACAAGTGTGCATTATAATAATGCATGTTGACAATAGTCTAAGAGGAATTTTCTAAATGAACGTTTGCATAAGTGTCGGCGTAAATTGATTTTAAAAGGAAGAGTGATTGCATCATCCTATCTAACCTCGGCTTGAAATTCCTTGTACCCTTGCTTTGATGATTTAGAGAGAGTCTTCACAGCAACTGTGGTGCCGTTATCTAGTGTACCAAGATAAACCTTTCCAAATCCACCTTCACCAATCACACGTCCAAAATTTCCAGTGATTCTTGAAACCTCTCTATACTTGAAAGGTCGATTCTTTAATCTCAACGTCTTTTCACTAGATTCTGTATCAAAAAAGTTCCTATGAGTTTAGTGACTATCCTTTCAGGTAGTAGACTTTCATGGCAAATAACTTCCCATGGTAATTGCGTCCACAACAATTAAAAGACATGGGAAGCGTTTTACCGATCCCATTTAAAGAACTATATTAATGGAGAAGAGGACAATAATCGAAAGATCTGGGCAGGGGTTCTCTGTCGCCTACCTTCAACATGTTATCAATTAGATAATCGTTCTTTGCTCAATACACAAAGATTAGTGGGCGATCGCACAATCGAATTTTCTTTTTGGGAGTCTTAGAATATTAAGGACAAAATTGTACTATCAAGCTGTTATATGTTCTTCCCATACATAGCACGGTTACTATTGAAAAGAAAAATCAGAAATTTCATTATGTTAAGCCGAATAATGCACATATGCTTTGCGATGCTAATGCCGCCATGCTGTGGAGATCCTTGTCTCTCTTTTCTCTTCATTTTGTTGTGACCACTATGTAATTAACATTACTAGCATTGGGGAATTTGGATTAGTGCCAGTTTTCCTTTATTCCTGAGGTTGATGAGATTGTAAAATGATAGTCCGGGTGGGACTGGGGAGGGGTTGGGGAAGGGGGGAGAAGAGACAGCAAGTTGCTGAGTTGTGTTTTCTCGACTAAATTATCCTAGAAAAGACACTGTTGCAGTTAGAATTGTACCAATGGAAAACCAAAGTTAAGATTGTTGTCAAATGCAATGTAGATAGCGTGAACAGCACCAGTAAGAACGCTTGCCTGCTCTTCTTTTCTGTTTAATTAGCCAAACAATAGCCCAAGCACCAAAGAGGATCAAAAAGAAGCCTGAAGCTGATGTAACAATTGGAACGAGGACGGAATTTTGTTACTTCTTCTGCGGGCAAGGATCGGCTTGGCAAAGATTCGGGTTTCCTGCCAAACTGCATCAAAGAATGAAATAGCTGAACTTAAATTCCTATCAACGTTGCCATATGTTGATGACAAGTTGGCCTTCTTAATTGTTTTTAATCACTTTAAAAAGAAGATGTTGATAGTCTTTCCACCCTATAGAAGTAGCATACGACTCAGAGAGAGAGAGAGCACCTCATGATCAAAGTATTGTCCAGTGCCCTTTTCTTAAGAGCTTCAGGAACTGATCCAATTAGGTTGTTTCCACTTAGATTTCTGCAAATATAGACATGATTAGAGGTTTGTCCACTTCAAATCTTTCGCTGATTCACTTTGTCACATTAACTTACAGAAATCTAAGATTTGGTAATTCTGCCAGAGTTTCCGGTATTGCTCCTGTAAGCTGGTTGTTGGACAAATCTCTGGGAAAAAGCAAGTTTAGAACACCTCATATCAAGTTAACTAGCTCCATGGCCAAATACAGTATGTTTCCACACATTAAGGCAATATTTCAATAGCCTATGTCTCCTAAAACACAACCTTAATCATTAAATCATGAGTTGACTCCGAGGGAGTGCTTAATCATGAGTGACATGCAGACACAACTAATTCAAGCACGGTGATACGAGTCTTCCATTTTTGATAGACGTGACAGTGATAAGATTATGTAGCCCATCAAATTGCTTGAGCCCAATTTCCTGACCATCGGAGATCAAAATAGAGGATCCTGTCATTGCCATCTTCATAAAGGCAGCATTTTTTGGCACAATATAGAAAATTTTGTGCAATTAATTCTTCAGAATGAAGATATTTTAGGTCCTTCTAGTGTGAATGTTCTAGGTCGTCAATTTGATTCCTTGCATGTGTCTCACTATCTCCTTGTTCTATAATTTATGGTTACTTCTGGACCTAGATTACCTAAAAATTATTCTCGGAGGACCCAATACTTGCTCATACACAATGCAATTTGGAACACTAATGTCAAAAATAGGAAAAGTAGGCTATTGGGGAATTTCACACGACATTGGAGAGAGCTCATAAATTATTCCAAATTTCACACCCACTGCAAAATGTCATCATCCCATGTGGGAATTTACTTCGGGAGGTTGCATTAATCTTAAATATTATTTTTTGTTGATATTTAAAATTTCCAGTTTTCATGACGTATAAGATTTCTTTTAAGTTTCACCTAGAAAATCAGTAATCAAGATACGTTGCCAGAGGACTCACAATGATATGATCCTTGGAGGATTTCCATTGCTACAATCTAGACCATCCCATGTGTATTTGCTTGGTATACATGGGTCACCTTGCCAGCTTTCTTTCTGGATGTGAAATGTTGTTTTGATTGCATTGATAGCTTTCACTGTGGTTTAAATCACAAAAAAGAAATTATTTTTTAGAAAGAAGGATAGAGATGCAAAAAGTGGTGGCAATCAATCACACGAGTCATACAGACTTATAGTTTTTCAAAAGACTTGTAACATCTCAGGGCTTCAATTTGAAGAGATTTTCCAGCAATTACCAAGCAAAAAGTAGCCAAAGCGGGGAATTAAGCAGATAGCAAAGTAATACTTAGCCACTTGCGTTGATCCCAACAAAGCAATTATTGATCAGAGTTCATGAATAAAATAGGACCCACAGTGGAGACTAGTATATTTAGCGCAGGATTGCCGAAATCTTACTTACTGACATTGGAATAGCTGTCTAATTATTGTCCATGTCAGTTGGAGCACAACTGTACGTGTATGTAGACAATTTAAAAAACAATATGTAAAAGAATAAAAGCATACCATCATCTTGTGCTGTGGGTACATATGGAAGATCACCAACGGTATAGAACTCCACGGCATTGAGGATTGGTGGACTTCCGGACTTATTTGTCGAGTCAATCGAGAAGGTGATTTCGGACGACCCACTAACAGGAGTGGAGACTACAACCGTTGGCTTTAAGTATTCAAGGCTCACTATCTCCATGAATTGATTATCATTCATGGAAACTCTGAACTCTCTCTGGAGGCCGTTTTTCAATCTCTCAATCTCAACGAAATAAAAGTACACAATCCATTTCTCTGCAGAGCTTGAAGGTATCCAGTATAAATGCAAGGGAGTACTGGCATTGGTTGTACTTTCAGCAGTTGAAAGAACTTTAATGGGAACCTTATAAGCATCATTATCGTCAGATGAATCAATGACAGATGTGGTGTTCAGAAGGATCCAATTCATATTCTTGTCAGGTAACCAAATCCGATCGTAAACATCGTCAGGGTACCTGAGTGAGGCATTTTTGCAAACAGTTTAAGAGCAAACAATTAAGCAATTGACTGAGAGACTAGCAAATGCCAATTCATATGGATAAACAACAGAAAAGTAGAATTTACCATATTCATCACATTACTAGCGAAAAGCTGATGCTTTGGTTGGTTACGAAAATCAGAATATCTGACTGGTGATTCAATGCAAAACTTGAAGATTGCAATATGATGTGCAGTTGATTATATTTGTCAAAAGAAGTGTGGCCATGGACTTGTAGCACGTTTGTACATACAAATCATCAATTTCATAAAGTTCATTTTACGTAATTAAACAAAAATGTTATTGGTTTTATAGCATTTCCCAAATGTGATTTTTTCTTCTTTTTTCAGGCTAGAAGGGTTCGGACGAGGTTAGGATCTATTTCTCCCACTGCTGAAATATTTCTCGGATGGAATGTAAGGACTTCTATATAACTATGTATATTAATAATGTATTTTACGTAAAATGAGTATTAGCACCAAACTTCAGAGATACATATTTTCTTTTTTGGTCGAAGAGCTACATATTATTAACAAGTGTCATAGTGACACTAGTTAAGATCACTAACATTATAAAAAACGCATACTGATATATGCTGTGAATATTGGAATACAACATATTCATAACATATATCAAGAAATTAGAATTTTTTAAATAAAAATGTTCATATTTTCAAAATTGAACTAGTAGCCCTTAATGAATATCCCAAGAGCACTTTCATTTTTTTTTTCTTTTATGTATATGTAAAGTCCCCTCTTCATGAGTAGACATTGAGTTCTATATTATATTAGATATAATCCATGCTTTGCGCGAGTTGTTGTATTCTATCATTAACATGGGATTAATCATTTTGAGCAACTATTATACTGTAGTCAACATGATGTTTTGACTTATTATGTTTCGTTTATTCTTACTATGTCTCAAGTGCACCTGATTAATGTATTTTTATTTAGTAAACGTACTTGTATACTAATACAAAGTATTATGTCATTATCAAGGCACGAGACTTCTTTGATGCAAAAGAGGTGCAATTAAAATAAAGAAACAACGAAGAGAGGAAGGAGAGGGACAAGAGCAATAAATAAGAAGCAAAATGAATGGAGAGTATAAGAAAATGCTCCTTCCAACCTGATATATCCCTTACAAATAAGAATCCTATGTCAACCTTAAAGGGGACACTTAGGGAAGACACTGTCATTATATATTTACTAATGTACACGCATTTGTGTATGCGAAGAATTGACATTCATGAGATTTTGCACGATCATCTTGTTATGAAAAATTTGAACTATTAATTATTAATAGATAGAAATTATTGATGCCTTTTAAGTAAATTAAATGCGCACATATATTGTAGAAAAATGATACAAAAGGTTCATGAATTTTAATTCAATGTATCATATGGTTCATGAACTTTCAGTTTGTTCAATGTAATCCCTAAACTTTATCCCAATATGCAATGTAGTCCTTGAACTTTCAATTTATTCAACGTGGTTCATGAACTTTCGATACATGTTCAATTTAGTCCTTACATCTTATAAAAATGTTTAATGTTGTCCTTGAACTTGAATTAATGGAGGGACCACATTAAACATTTTCATGTAATTCAAGGAATAAATTGAACATGTACTAAAAGTAGAAGGACCACATAAAATAAATTAAAAATTTAGAGACAACATTATATCTTGGGGTAAAGTTCAAGGATTAAATTACACATGGAGCCAAAGTTTAAGTACAATTTATGTCATTCCCTATATTATGAAGAAAGAGAATAATATTTCAATATTTAGATTTTTCATACATTTTTTTTGTAAAATGGAAAAGATTTAAATTTTATGTTCAAGATACGCCGGTGGTGAAATGAAACTGTTAATTGAAAATTTTGTCTACTTAAATATTCTTGAAGAAGAAAATATATTGTATTCCCTTAAAAGAGGAGCTTCCTTTTATATAATATAATAACAATAAATAGATTAAAATCATACACGCCTGGCGGTACGGAGGCAAGGAATATGATTACGTTTGTTGACATGACAATCTACCTATAATAAGTGAATTTCCTCATATTACAGAATCTTCAATTTGTTATATTACTAAAGATTTGAACGGAAATGTAATTATCAATTTCGCCTAAATGATTGTTTATCAACCACATCATCTGATGGTGAGTTTTATTAATATATATATATAACACTAATGTTTCTAGTAAATAATTTGAAATGTTCTCATTTCAAACCTTTATGATAGTATATAATACGTATTAGTTTATTGAATACTTATTTGAATATTAAGGCAAAAAATAATTATGATTACATTCTAATATTTTTGCAATTGCGTTGAAATTTTTTTCCTAAATAAATCAACCGGTCCGCTTGTTATGTTGAAGTAACTTAAGTGTTTTTGATACATATCTGAAGTTCTAATCTTGATTTGGATATAATATGAAAATTTTCAAATAACTTAATTTTTTTCCTCGGACCTAAGGCTTTTCTGTTGCTCTTTCAACATTTTCAATCATCTAATGATTTTTGTTGTAATCTTTGACGTCTAATATCATTTTTTTAAATGATATTGTAAGTGTCTTTGTTTCGAAATCTGTTGATTTTTCTTGGCCTTTTTTTTTTTTTTCCTTGCGTCTTCGCTCAATTTTGCCTTGTGTAGTGGCCCCTTTTGGTCTTTCACACATTTGACTCGTTACCAATTCGGTTGGCCTCATTTTTTCTGTTAAATTAGGTACATGTGCCTTCAATAGTTTGCAAAATGGCTAAATTTGATTAAAAAGAAAACGGAGTCTCTCTTGACTATGATCACCATGCATCTGTATATAAAAAAATTAGCTGCTCACCTGATGAAAGAGTCCGAGGCACCTCCGATGTCCTCTCGCCAATGGAGTTCCAAGAATCCAGATCTTAATCGATAGATGCCATCATCATCAATATGTCTTAGTTCCAATGCAGAAATGAAGGGCACCCCCTTGCCAGTATTGACAAGACACACTTGTATATCATCTGCCGAGGACACGTACATGATTTCTTCATAACCATGACCCGAGTAGTCCACCGTGGTCCAATAATTAACATCAATGTATAGGTCGAATGAAGGAGCCTGATTCTTTTCATCATAGTTTCCATACCAAAACCTTGCCCTGATCAAGTAGGTGTTGTTCTTGCCTTGGTCTGGTTTTAAAGCGTAACAATTTCTCATCCCGTTGGGAAAACTCCTTAAATTATTCAACACCGGTCAATGGCCTTCATTTATGAACGTTGAGGAAATCTGCCTATTTTCTCCAGAGTCTATGAACCCTTCATCGGTTTCGTATATTATCTTGGAGTTAACCTTGGTGTATTCATTAGTTGCTCCACAATCAATACTGATAAAACCTTATAAGTTCAGAGAAAAAAGAACTCAGTAAAATGGAAAAACAATTTATCTTATCGGATCATTGGAACAAGTCTGGTGTATCTCAATCATTCGCAAAGTTCAATAGTTATTGTTTCTAACACACCAATGATTTGATGCGTAGATCAAAAGTCTGAATATAAAGAAAAGACCATTTGGTTTCAATAGAAGGCCATGACTAATCGAAGGGTACGCAGACAATAAAATGGCCAACATTTATTGACGTCATAGATGGGACAATAACATTTACGAAGCTTAAACCACAAGACAGGGAAAATCATGCTGTGATGGGAAGAAAGCGGAGAAGAAAATTGGGGTCGAGAATGTCCACAACTTTTCGACCAAAAAAAAAAAAAAATGTCCACAACTTAGATTTCTCCTCCTCTCCCATCTTATAAAAAGTCTAATTTGTTCTGAGATTTTCACTCAAATTTCCTCCTCCTTTTTCTCTCCTTATAGTCCAAGCAAAGCATGCAAACTCTAAATCTTTTAGCATCTCATGCTAACTCATGGAAACTGAAAAACTTTTCTCTTAGCATCTCATACGAACTAAAAAACTTTTCTCAACGCAAGCGCACACGCATATGTGTGTGAGAGAGAAACCTGGAATCCGTCGGGCTCGAACCGCAGGGACTAGTGCTGAAACTAAAGCAGCAAGCAACGCAAACGAGAAAGCTGTAATTGATCTTGCCATTGTCAGGAGCAGTGGAGATTGTCAAAGAGAGAAGTGTGAGGAAGATTTACATGCACGCCTTATATTTATTGCGTGAGCTCTCCGTTTAACCTACATCATCTTAATGGCTATAGACCATTACATTTCATTAGTCTTATCTTAATGTCAAATTAGTAAGAGGATGGAAGTAACACGCAACCTCATGTGGTTCGTCCACGCATTACTCTCATCTTGAATTTTCTTTTAGTTCATAATTGACTGAGTCATGGCTCAAATGCAAGAAGACCAAGATTTGCAGGCAGGTCTTCTACGAAAGTAAGACCCGTTTATTTTGCAGAAAATTTTCAAGAAAATATTTTTCGACATTCATTTCACCAAAAATGAATTGACTGAGTCATGGCTCGAATTGCTTGGAAAAAATATTTTTCATGAAGGAAAAAAAGTCTTCTAAAATAGAAGAAAATATTTTTCACTTATGAAAAATAAAAAATATTTTTCTCACTTAATCTCTCTTATCTCACTCTTGCGAGCCCTTATTTCCTCTTCCTTCTCCTTTTTTTTTTCAAATTTGCATTATTTTTCTTTTTCTTTTCTTTGTTTTCCCTCTCATTCTTTATTGATTGGTCATTGGCCACGATGATAGCCAGTGACCGGCCACAGGCGAGCCTCGGGCTCATCGGCCACCATGAGGCTCACCAATCTAGTGTGGCCCAAGGCCATGAGCTTGAGGCTCATCCTAAGCTCGCCAGCAAGCTCAAGGTTCACCTATGGCTGGTCGCGGGCCGTCGCCACGGCTGGCAACCTACCAAGAAGAAGAAGAGGAAAACAAATAAAATAATAAAATAATTGATTTTTAAATAAAAAATAATTAAAAATTGATTTGTTTAAAATATAAAAATAATGAAAAAGAGTGTATGGAGGAAAAGATTTTTCTTACGGAACTGAGGAAAATATTTTCCACTTCATTTTCAGATTTCACCCGAACACTTGAAAATAATTATATTGTTCTAAAAAATGATTTTTTGGAAAAAAATTTCTAGAAACATCATATTTTTCGCAAAGCGAATGAAACCTAAGTATCGCAATCAATGTAGCTTTTGATTGATCACGTATGGTCCATTGGTCAAATTCGAATCAATACATCATGTGATGTGCTATTTTTTTTTTTTTTTTTGTTTTTTTTTTTTGTATGTATTGCTATTACAATACTACGTGGAATTGACTATATTTTTCCGGCTAGAGGCATCTGCCATGAAAAACCATACAATAGATAATGAGAAGGAAGAGTAATTTGTAGGATGATGAGTTTTGACTCACATTTTCAGCATTTGGCATAAATTCATTGCTTTGAAATTTCGTTGCTGTCTCTATATCATTTGTAATGACCACCGATTGAATCACTGGTATCAACGAATTTGTGTTAAAAATATGTCTCGAATTTGAGTCTATATATAATATCCATGCAGAGCATTTATTACTCGTAAATGTGTTGAAAATAGAAGTACGCTTTAAATGCTTAATTAATCTTCTGATGGTAGGTGCCGAAGAATTTATTCAAGTGTTGTGTTCATGCATTAAAAAAATGCAAGTGATTGCCATGCGCCCGTGGAAAGAGGACGCGGCGTACTTTGGATTAGATGTGTTCCCTTCTTGCCTTACGTCCTCTTTGTCAACGGCCACGTGAACGTGCAGGAAGAACGAAGAAACTGAGCAGCTTCTTTGGCTTCGTTCTCTGCAGAAGGGAGAACGGTGATGGCCCATCACTAGCCATCACTGTTGACTTCGAGAAAGAAGGAAAAAGAAGAGGAAAGAGTCCCACGTTCATCCATCTTGTGCCCAATAAATTATGGTAAGCTTCCTTTGTCTTTTATTTCATCTGAAGAAGACTTCATGTGCTGCAATAAATGATGGATACTCTCTTTTGTATTATGAAAGAGAGAGCCGTCCAACGGATAAGGAAAGCGCCAAAGTTCTCGGTGGCCAAAGAAGGGAGAACTCCGAGACCGCACAGAGGAGTGGGTGGAGAGTTCTTCTCGTGGAGGTTTGCTTGTTGTAATTCCACCCAAATGATTAAGCCAGTTAAATTCTCATAAGTAGAATTTATACAATTTCTCAAGTAAGATTTTATTAGGAATTATAAGAGACTAAACACTATATGAGTTATTGGATGTAATTAGGGACTGAGAAACACCGAGAGAATATTTGAATCTTTGATTGATTGTAATCTCTAATGTATATCTCATTTCTATAGTGAAATTCCATACTACTCTCTTCGTGGATATAAATTTTGATATTTAGACCGAACCACATAAATTCAGTGTCTAATTTCCTCCGGTCTATTCTTTGTTTCTATAGTGGAATTTCATGCCGCTCTCCCCATGAACATAGCTTCTGATATTCAGACCGAACCACGTAAATTAAGTATCCGATTTCCTTTCCTTCCTTCCAACTAATTTGATCCAATTCGCTTGATCTATATTTGCAACAATTTGGACCAAACCACCTTCGCTCGTCATGCGTCATCACCTTACGCGTATCATTATGTCATGTCCACACTAATGGCAAAAGCCCCAAAAATGCTCATTCAATCAACTTAGAGGTAAGATATCGTGTAATTTTCAGGCTTCGGCAATATGGGAGTAATTCCTACTGACTCATTGGATTTGTTCGGTAATGCATGGACATAGCTTTACGAATTAGCCGTTTTTTGTTCCACCTACCCCTTCGCTCTCCCATTCGAGGGAGATTTATGCAAGAAAGCCATTAATTTTTCTTCACTTCAGCAGTGGAATCGATACCATGTCTCCGGTGTAATCGTGGATTGTTCGGTCACTGCTGAACTTGTACGACCCAGCCGGTCCAAGATCGATACTTTTACATCAGTCACAAGGAGCAAAGAAAGCTCTTAATGAAGCATCTCATATAAGAAAGTCTAAACCCAAAAGTTATGGAGCCACCGGAATATCTTGCTTAAAAGTGTTTTAATATAGATCAACAAGCAAGAGATTAAGGTAAAGATAAAGACACAAAAGTTCTGTTTGTTTTGCAAAAAATAAATGATTTGAAAAATGTTTTTCTTAAAAAAAATGATTGTGTGCATCACTTACAAAAATGAATGAATAAAAAAAATTATTTTCATCATCCAAGAAAATATTTAGAAGATATTTTGAAGATCATGAAAATTTTTGATAATGAAAATTTTTCCATTAATTAATTATTTCAAGTGATACAAGCGATCAATGTTAAGAAAATATTTTGAAGATCATTCATTTTCCACAAAATAAATGGAGTCTAAAAGTACCATAATTTTCGTACAGTGTTCATTACAATATCAAAAAATTTCGAGTGATCACTTGGGTAGCACATTAGTGAAAAGCAATCACTTTAGTGCCTCTAGGACAAATTTCGGCGATTTGTCCTACGTGGTTTTTTTAAATGAAATTTTAATTCCGCATGGCTTTCTTAACAAAAATTAATTGGGGAGGTGGCGTGAGACCTCGAGGAGAGCCACGACACGCTGGACCACAATTGGAAGGAGGCAGCAATGAAGGCATGGGTCGATTCCTGGAGGTGATGATCATGAACAAATGTTTCGCGCTTGAGATCTTGAGGACCATGAAGCAGTCGATGGACGATATATGATGCGCCCAACGACCCCATCGTCAGCAACCACCTGAAGCTTTACAAAATACCTCTCCGGTTGGTCTATTTCAAGAATCACGTTGAACTAGAACACCAATAACTCAATTCTCAATTTTTCTGTGCAAAAACAAAGGTCAGAGACCAGCATAAACTGCAATTTCTTGGGTTTCTTTAGCATTTATAGAGTCCTACAAGATTATCCTCACTTGGAGGAAGAATTTTCACCCAAATCACACTTGCCCTCATCTCCCCCTCTCTACGTCATCTTCCTCACCCAATTTATGGTCTCGCAACTCCTCTTCTTCAATGACCTCAACTCTGCTTCTACTAGGATTCTCTATCACAATGCTGCAGGCAACAGCTGCAATTTTCATAGTAATTTCGAGGGATTAGGGTTAGGGATTGCCTCTGGCCCTGATTTTACCGCGACTAGTCAATTTGGGGAAATACTAAGGCCAACAAGTTATTTTTACTGATTTGATTTTTCCGGCAAGCCACGTTAGCCGATATATAATAAATTACTGCTATGTCGAATTTTTTGATAAAAAAAATCGTTGATAATACTTAAGTAATTGTTTTTATTTTATTCTATTATAAAGAGGAACTCAAGTGCTTGCTCAATAAGTTTTGACAATGAAGTGTGTGTCATACAAAAGTTATAGCACCTCTTATGTCATTTTCCCTATTAAGGTATAACATGGAGCAGTAGAGGGATACATCACTACACAATCAAATGTGAAATTATCTATCATTTTAAGCTTGCTGGGATGCTGTTATGTAACATGTAGGAGGAAATCACGAGTTGAATTAGATAATCGTGATTGGGTGTTCATCTCTAACACTACCTATTTAGCATGGTGGTGGTGGTACACTTATCGGCATATGAACAGTTACGGCTTCAGCTAAAGATTCACACATGAGACTTATGTCTTCAACCGCAAAGTTTAGGACACACAAGTTCTAATAAAAGAAAGCTTACGGAAGGTCCGGTCACCCCACATGCTGTTCCAGAAAAGGAAAAGAGAAGTCAGGCTTATTTGTATCTCTTAGCATATGCCATATATTATGACAAGTAAGCCAAGCCTTCAAAAGAAATATTCCTAATAAACACATAAGGCGGTGATTATTTGAGGTAAATATTACCTGAAACATCATAGGACCTCAACCATCTTATACGAGACTTGAGATGTCATGGGATAAGTGTTGAATTTCCACATTTACCTTGCAAGGGGAACACCATCACAGTCAAACCCCGGAGCGGCCAATTCAATGAAGCCGGTTGATTCCATCTCACTATTTTCCACTCTCTGGCGTGCCATGTCTATGGCTAAACACTCCTTCAGTTTAGCTTAGATGTGACTTGTGTCTGGCCTCTTATGGCGAAGCACATCACGACATCCCTATCTTCACGACTTTCCAAGCTAACCTTCGGTGGGTCTGCGTGCTCTCTACGTCTCCGCTTTTGACGATTGGAGTCACCCACCGCATTTTCTCCAGTTTATATTGACCGATTCATGGCTACAATCCAAAAAGACCAAGACTTGCAGCTAGGTCTTCGTCAGCATGTGCCCAGGTCTCAGGACCACAATCAATTTGATTGATGACATATAGATCATGATTAAATCTGAAGCAATATATCATATTATGTGTTAATTTATTATTTACCATATCATTATTACCATGAATTATTTTTATTTTTCCGGCCAGAGGCATCCGCCTTCAGTTTAGCTAAGATGTGGCTTGTGTCTGGCATCACAGATGGCGAAGCACATCACGACATCCCTATCGCCATGACTTCCCAAGCTGACATGCCCTAAGTCCGCAGTGCTCACTACGTCTCCGCTTTTGACGATTGGAGTCGCCCACTGCATTTTCTCCAGTTTATAGTCACCGAGTCATGGCTACAATCCAAAAAGACCAAGACTTGCAGCTAGGTCTTCGTCAGCATGTGTCCAAGTCTCAGCACCACAATCAATGTCAATACACGGCTTTTTTGATCGATGACATATATACCGTCTGTAAGACATCGAATGCCCACCGCCACCTTCTAAAAATAGAAATTTTATTCTGTTATTTTTTTTCCATAAATATAGATTCTGGATAGTTATCAAACACGTTTCTTTACTTAAAAACTCGTCAATGAAATAAAAATTGAGAAATCAAATTCTGATCAAAAATTGATTTCTATTTCAGAAATTTTGTCATATGCGCTCTTATTATTTACCATTTACTATTACAATGAATTATCTTTATTTTTCCTGCTGGAGGCATCTGCCTTCAGTTTAGCTAAGGCGTGACTTGTGTTTGGCCTTTTAATCACAGATAGCGAAGCACAAGACGACATCTCTATCTTCACGGCTTTCCAAGCCTAGCTTATGTTGAAGCCGTCCGGATATTCCTTGGGTCGGCAATGCTCTCTATGCCTCCTCTTTTGATGATTGGAGTCACCCACTGAATTTTCTTCGGTTTATATTGACCAACTCATGGCTACAATACAAAAAGACCAAGACTTGCAGCTAGGTATTCGTCAGCATGTGTCCAAATCTCAGGACCACAATCAATCTCAACACGCAGCATTTTTTATTGATGACATATAGACCATTAGTAAATCTGAAGCAATATATCAGGTTATGCGCTAATTTATTATTTACCATATCATTATCACTATGAATTATCTTTATTTTTCCGGCGGGAGGCATCCGACATGGAAAACTAGTAGGGTAAATTATAATAAGGAAGAGTAATTAATAGGAGGGTGAGTTTTTACTCATGTTTTTAGCAGTTGGCATGGTCAGAAATAATTGATTGACAACAATGTTTTCATGGGAGATAAAAATTTCTAGCTCCGAATGCCATGTCTATATCATCTGCAACGACCATTGAACAAACCATCAATATGAACGAACCTTACCATGGTTTAGGCGGACCACCTTCGATTGCCATGCGTCATTACCAAAGGCTAATTTTGTTATATGGATTAAGAACATCTATTTGGTTATGCATGGGTAACCCGAGAAAGGGAAAAGTACTAAAAAAGTCCTAAACTTTTTGCATTGGTACAAATCAATTCTAAGCTTTTCAATTGGATCAATTTAGTTTTAAACATTTTCACATTAGTACCAATTCAGTTCATCCGGCCAATTTTAGTTAAAAATTACAAACGTGAACGTCGGTGGTCTTATGTGATACCCTAACGTGGACAAATTTTATAATTTTTAAATATTTTTTCGATTTTTTTTTTTTGGCTTTTTTGTCCTTTTATCTTTCTCCTTACCCTTGGCTAGCGAGGGTGTGGCAGCCGTCGCCTAGATTTAGGCGAGGGCACCACACCCTTGCCCACTACATGTGAGGGCATCAAGCCCTTGCCTAGATCCAGGCAAGGGCCACAACGGCCTCACTTGTGACGCCGTAGCCATCATCCACCACAAGCGAGAGCCTTCATGCCATTGCTTGTGGCCAACAAGGGCGCGGAGGCCCTCACTCTTGGTCGGCAAGGGCCGCTGCGCCCTCGATGGCCAGTAGGCTAGGGTTTCGGCCCTCCTTGGATTGGGTGGGGGCCGATGCCCTTGCTTGTGGCAAGCAATGGTCGGCCGATGACCTCGTTGGCCAAGAGGTAAGGAGAAAGAAAAAAAGAAAAAATATTTAAAAATTATAAATTTTGTCCACGCGCCGGGTGACGCCATGTAGGACTAGTAGCGGCCACATTAGCAATTTCCGTCCTAAATTGACCGGATGGACTGAATTGGTACTAATATGAAAATGTTTAGAACTAATTGATCTAATTGAAATATTTAGGACTAAATTGGTATTAATACAAAAGGTTTAGGACTTTTCTCGAGAAAGAGTAAGGCAATTGTCGCTTTCAATGAAAATGATATTTAATAAGTTTCTAAAAAGCACCTTGATACCATTGAATGGACCTAAGCTTAGAACCAGAGAAGATTGAGTCAGTTTCTGCAAATATGCTTTCTCACGATAGGCGAACCTCTAGTTCAAGCTCTTTAGAGACAACCTTTTAGCAGCAAATTACTCAAAAATTTAATTCAGAGCCTAGAGATACTTAGGAATGTCAAGATGGTAACATTTATAACTATTCGAGCTGTCTTTCTCAAGGGATCCTACTAGGCCGGAGAAGAATAAGTGTTTAGAAAGACATTGAGAGTTTTCACAAACACTCACTTTACTTTAGGGAACTCTGCCCAACACCTTACATCCTCCTTACCTTTTATAGGCATTAAGAGGTCACAAACAAATAAAGACCAAGCTCACGAGTCCTAAAACAAACAGAGGTTTTGGAACATCCGGTTGGGAATTATTTTAGGTAGTGAATTGTAATAGTAAACAGTGATTTCCGTAATCTATTACTACAGTAATTTGCTTTGGTGACCTAGCTATAAGCCTATCTCTTGTCACAGGCATTGTCTTCTGACTCATGGGAGTCAATAATCTCTTCCCTTAATGGCATTGTAGTCATAGTTTGAGTCATTAGAAATATGCATCTCTACAAGAAAATGTTATTCGTATTTTTGTTCAAGTTCTGCAAGTCGGATATTAGAGGGGCTTGGAATGACCTGTGATGTTCGTGTATTCCACATGTTTGTGTTGCTTGATGAAGATGCTTCTTCATGAGTCCTAGAGGAACTTGGAGTGTCAACAAACAGGTTTGGTTGAGGCTAATTGGATGGTTGAGTATAGTAAGACGTGTCCAGTCCTAGAGACAAGGACATAGGTCCTTGATCATAGGGGTCTAAGAGAAGGGCCCCCATTGGGCATAGGGATCTTGAAATGATTGTGCAGGGTCATATGTATTTGTCATTTCTTGCTCATGTGATGGAGGTGTCCTTACTTGCTTGAACTCTTTGAGTGCTTTTTTGGCTTCCGGTGCAAGGTCATAATGATCCCATGCAGTGGGTACAATGTAATTCCATACGTCTTCAAGGATGGTCTTATTTTCCTGGCATAAGACTCTCTGAAGTTTTTGGTACTAGTATTCATAACAATCAACATAGCCTGGAAATGACTTGTAAATACGAGGTTCCTTAAGGTGTGGCTGAGGTTTATAGGATGTAGTTCCTGTACTTTGTGGAGCATTGGCAATGGTGCCATTATTTCGTAAAAGCCCATGGTCGTCGAAGAAACACAACAGTGTGAATCTCCAAGTTTGGTCGGACAGTTCTTAGCTTTTGCTGTAGAAGGTGCTTCAAATAAGTGGGAGGATAGAACTAATTGAGGAAAGCCAAAAGGTTTATGTCACTTTCCTTTTAAATATTTCGGTCGAGCTCGAATATCCTGATTAGATTGGTAATGAACCTTTTGGTTGGAATTTCAATACCTATTAAGTACTTATTGGTTAAGTATCATAATAACCATTAGAGTTTATCAGGAAAGCCATCTTCCTTCCAAATTAGAGGGTGTATGAACAGATAGCTGGAATTTAATCCAAAAAGATAAAAGATTGAGCCTCCATGGAGTCTGAATAGATCCATGTGGCATTACCACATAAGGTTTTTCAGGTTTTCAGTGAGGTTGTCATTCTGGATTTGTTCAACAATCTCCGAGGGGTATTGCTAGCTTGGCCAATCTCGTATTCTTTCGATTTTATACTTTTCATTGTAATGAAAAGTATGGAAGGCATGTCTCATAATTTACATGTTGATTTCGTTGGTGCCTTTGGTCTAGACATGAAGTCAGCAAGTACATTCTTTTTCCCAACAATGTGTTTGGTTTCGAACAACATGACTGCTCAATATTCATCAGTGGCATCAGTTTGGAGAATTCTCTTTCCCGTCGATGGGATTTATATTGGAGGAAGAATCTACATGATCTCCTTAAGTTCAACGATTACTTTAGTCTGAGATCTTCCCCAAGGTGGAAGATTCTTCTTTAGTATTGATTGTAGTGAGATTATCAATTTTGCAATGTTAGGAACAAAGTCTCTGAGATAGTTAATTATCTCAAGAAATTGCTGAAATTGATGAACTTGCTTTGTCATAAAGTTCTCTTTTGAAAACTTTAGCAATTCCTGCACAATGTGTGGCTTTGGATAATATGTCCCTTTATTAAGATGCATACCAAGAAATTCGTTTTCTGTTTAGGCTTCTTTGAGAAAGCATAATCCCATACTCCTTTACAATGTCTACAAATTGCAAAAGAAGTCGGTAGTGGGATTCCTCATTAGGGCTATAGAGCAAGATGTCCTCAATGTATACTGCTGAGCTTGATAATATTGGTTGGAAAATTCGACACATGGCCTTTCAAAATAAGGATTAAGCCACTTTTAGGCCAAAAGGAAGAATCTTCCATTGAAAATACTGGTTCAAAATACAGAAGAACCCTATTTTGGGCATGTCTTTAGGATGAACGCCCAATTGCCAAAATCTGGCCTTAAGATTAAATTTCGAATAAATATGGGCTTTGGATAATCCAGCAAAAAGGGAATTTCTCGAAGGTAGAAAGAATTTGTCATATTAAAGGAAAAGGTTAAGAGGCTAATAGTTTATTACCGCCGCATCTTTTCTCTGTTTTTCTTAGCACGTTTGTTGACACAAAAAGCTTCGTAGGCCCCTTGAGAATCTAAAATTTCAATAAGGCCCTTGTTGTAGCCGATTCCGAGCATTCCTTTTGAGCAGAGACTAGGTGTTCGAGGCTTTATTATCATGTAACTCGCTTTGGTCGGATTTATGTGTTCATTTTTTTTAAGGGAATGTGAACAAAGAATTCTAAATTTTTCCATAAAGGATCATGACATTTTTGAGAAAATTCAGAATGGGATTCTGAACAAGATTCTAACAATTTTTGCATGATCGGATCTAACGTACTCATATGAATGGAAAAAAATCTTTGGATATTGACGAATTCAAAGAATTGATCTTTATACTTAAGACATTTTTAAAAATAATACGGAGTTGAGAAATTTGAGTGATGATGTCCCAACCAATAATTAAATCTTTGTTGGAGAGATCAATCCGAAAATCTTTGTGGTTATGGAATATTGGGGAAAAAATTGAACAGTTACTTGGATAGTTCTTACATTCGTAAAAAAAGGTATCTCTTGAGGCAGAATCAAAATATCGAACAAAGGAAGTCCAATATTCTTCAGGAAGAATTTTAGTGTCTAGGATTAAAGAACTTATACTAGTATCTATGAGAGTAATGATTGTAATGGGTTTGGCAAACTTCGAAGTGAAGATTTTTATAGGAAAATGAGGACTATGGGTCTGGCTTGAAAATATACTAGGGTCTTGTTTTGAGGAAGTGAGAGATATATGAAAAAGATATTTAAAATCTAAGTCAGAATTAGTTTCACTAGGAGTTTGATAACAAAAAATGACAGAAAGAGTTTGTTCGGATGATTTTTCATCCGCAGAAAATAATGATTCAATATCATCATTTTTGAGTGAAACAACAATTTTAATCTCTATGTGATGTATCAAATGATTCTGACTTTTTTTTTGCCTAGGGGCAATTTTTGGCGAAATGACATTTTTTGTTATAGATGAAGCATCAAGTTAATTTCTTGCGGCTTGAACGATCTTTCATTTTGCATAGGAATCGTCATTTCTTCTTTCTCCGAGAATGCTTGGATCCATGCTTGGATTTTCTTACCTAGAAAATTTATCCCAAACTTTTTCTTTGCGACACACAAAATCTCATACTTTGCCAACTGTGATATATTTACCCCAAACTCTATGGCCGAAGGGCATTTTCGTCTTTAATTTTTTCTTTCCTTTTTTTTTTTGGTCACTTTTTTGTTCTTCTCTCTTCCTCTGCTAGCCATGGCGGAGGGAAGCCGGACTCAGGTGAGGGTGACCCTCAGCTGGGTTGGGCAAAGCCGACCCTCGTTGACCTAGGTGTGGATGGCCCTTGCTTATGTTGCAACCCTTGCTCGACGCAAGCGAGGCGAGGGCAGCCCTCACCTAAGTCTTACTTCACTCTGCCATGATCAGCAAAGGGAAGAAAGAAGAAAAAAAAGAGAAAAAAGGAAAAAAATTAAAAAGTAAAAGACAAAAATGCTCTATAATTTGAAGTAAATGTGTCACATGAGTACAAATTTGAGATTTTTGTGTCATGAAAATTTTTTTAGATAAATATGTCACAGTTAGCAAAGTTTTGAGTTTTTTTGTGCCCCCCTCTCTCCATGTCATGAGAATGACAAAAATGCCAAGGCAGTATAACTTATGATCGATACGCAGCATCGAACACACTGGTGGACAACAACAGGGGAAAATTACAGGCTCCAATGACCAACCGTATTAATCAGTCACCACCATTGAAAAGGCTGCTACATGTGAAAACTAATCAGACTTCAAAAACATGACCCGGCAATCGCACTCCCCAAAGTCTTGCTTTACATTTTTCCCTCGGCTCTCACGAATCCTTTGACGTAGCTACTAAAATTCATGTACTAATAGATCACATACGGGGCTCAATTCAGCGCCGCCACGATTAGCATTAGATATCTCCTCGCTTCCGAATACCGAACTAACACACATCTCGCAGGTAAAAGAAAAAACATCTGCTTCGAAGGGATTGGACCCGAGACAACGCGGAAAACGGAAAGAACCGAAAACGCACGGATCTTCGACGAGACTAAGCACGGAACGCAGCTGCAACGGCTCAAAAATGACGCGTACAGCCTAACCCCACTCAACGACTCCGAGACGTAGTCGTCACTCTCCGGTCGCCATCATTGGGTTAAAAAAAACCTCACAACCATCTCCTCCTATTAAAAATAAATAAATAAATAAAAACGGACCAATGCGCACGTGTCTACGGTCACGTCACAACCGAAGCCACGTGAGGTTGGGAAGGAATTCCAAGCGGCTCGGGGTCAAAAACACGGCACCATCTACACTCCTCGGCGGCAATGCGAAACGAGAGGAGCTAAGAAAGAGAGGAAGACAGCGCACGAGAAGCAGCCAAGAAACCCTAGGAGAGAGAGAGAGAGAGAGGAGCGAGAACCTCGGGAGAGGGAGGGCCGGGGCGAGGTTGTGGTTGGCGAGCCGGTCGTAGAGGACGGGGACGAGCGACTTCCACCGGGTGTACCTCTCGTCCACCGATCTCCCCGCCCCCTTCCCTCTCTCCTTCATCTCCTTCTCCTTCCTTCCTTCCCTCTCTCGGCGTTTCTCATTTCCCGCCTCTTCTCGACCTGGCAGACGAAGTGCGAAGTGGGGGAAATGGAAATGGGACGACGGTGGCCCCCCAACCCTCCTTGTTCCGGCCGAAATCCCATCGTCCGCGCCCGGATCTACGTGGGGTCGATTGGTAGGGCCCGCGTGCCCCTATTTTTCCCTTTTTTTAAATCCCGCGTCTGGGTCCCAGTCAGACTAGAAGGCTCGGCTTGTTCCCGGATCACGAGGCTTCGTTCTCGGTCGCGGGCTCGCCGGGCCTGTCTTTGGATGGGACGGGGCTCGGTCGAGAAAATGGGCCCTGTCTGTTTTATGCCGGCCCAATTTAGTCTTCGGCACGGCCTACGGGAGAGAGTTTTCGAGCCCATATGATAAGGCCCACGTTTCAATTTCATTTAGATAGGGCAAATTAATTCGGTTCTTATTTTCACTCTAGTAAATTCTTCAACATCCGACCCCAACTTCTCTAGAATATATGACAGCTAAGAAAAACTTAAATTCAACTCGTCCAACTCGCGTGCACATCTCTCACCGATTTGGCTTCTTTTTTCACTAGCTATTTAAAAGCTCAATACCTTTCGCTAAAGGAGATTGCTTGGAAATAGTTTAAGTTCGAACTTATCAACATATCCAACTGAATGAATCCACGTTCATTTAAAAGTTTGAATCAATGAGTTATGGGCCAACTAGATATGGTGTTTACTCCAAATCACATCAATTTTTCGGTACGAATTTTTTTTTAAATAACTTACATGTACATTTCAACAATCTATATTCTTCTCTTGACTCTCTCGCTCAATACTCCCCTCTCCTCCATGTCTCATCTTCGTCTCACTCCTGCTTTCTTCCGTCAATGTTTCATTTTCGCCTCTCTCATCCTCGAAATCTAGCCCTCCTAGATACTTGCCTCACTCAACTCCTGACACTATTCATCTCTTTCTCTCATATAATTCATTGTGTTTGCATCTTGATCTTGAAAAATTGTCCTGGACCACCTTTTGCCATGATGATATAACGTAGGCCATAAATGAGGTTTGAATGATTCTACAGGATAAAAAAAGTTAGGCAAGGAAAAAAAGTGGCGGGCCTCGGTGACCGGTCCCTCAAATAGACCCATGGAGTCGAAATTTCCAATTTAAAAAGAGGCGCATATTTTTATTAGTTATATATATTCGAGAATACATTTGAATATACATTTTTATCCATTTTTTAATTCAAATTCAATAAGCGATAGAAGGCTTGTGAGACAGATCACTAAGCCAATCCTAATTGATTGAACCCAAGCCATGTGGCACAATTACGTGCCACAACTTATCAGGTGTCATAGAGGCAAATTAAGTGTTACATGTTAAGCACTGGAGCAAGCATTCTCTCGGCTCTTGTTTTAACCATATACATGATACGAGAAGATAAAATTCATGCGACATATTCACACAATTTTCGCCATTTTGACCAATAATTTACCGTGTTAGTTCCATACGCTAATCCGTAATCTTCTCTTGTTTATCCCTTTTTCTCTATCTAGCTCTTTTTTCTTCATTCATTGACCGCTAAGAAATGATAAGCCGTCGACTTATAAAAATATAACCTGGGCCAAATGATGGCCCAAGCCCGAATACCAATTAGATATAGCTGGCCATAGGATGTCCACAAAAGGACATTTGGAAGTAGCAATCTGTTTCGATTCTCAGGTGAGATCAATCAATTAATAATCGTGCAATAAGAAACAATACACTCGAACATATAATGTCATCCTTTCGTCCTCCCCTTGTCTCATTTTTTGAAATTTTAATTTTCGAACCGATGCAGCACAAATATACGATTTTCACCGTGGGACGATATGGGATGGGTCCAATGTTTAACTTACGCCTAAAGAGCCTTCCAAATTCAATTATGACTAAGGACGCGTTTGGGAGAGCTTCTGAGAAATGCTTTTGCACAAATGCCATGGACTTTAGGTTAAGAGGCTCTTGATAAAATGTAAATAGCGTTAAGTAAACACTGTGCATATAGGCTAAAGGATTTATATGAAATGCAAATAGTGTCTACATAAATGATTTCGTGTTAAAAAAAAGATTGCAACAGTGGCAAGCGAAGCTAGAAGCTTTGGCAACAATTGTTGCTAAGGTCACCAAATCCCAGGTGTGTCAACATTGAAGTTTGCACAACCCTAGGTGACTCATGCCAATGTTCTAGATCTCCAAAATCCCATATTTGCAGAGTCCTAGACGTTAGTGTTGCGTGAATTCAGCCACTTCTTCTATGACCTTGTCAAGCCAGATATACACTTAAGGTGAGCGTTGCGCATGCTAGGTGATAGGCCACAGCACTCGAATGTCAAAGTTGGGAACAATGATGAGCCAAATCTAGAAACGATGGTGAGCTTGTTGAGGTAAAGTTCATATTTCTCATTGACAAGAAGGGACGGGATCCTACTTCCCGGTGAGCAAGTGGGGCACCGAGGGCTGCCCCCATGCCAACGAAGGGCTTTTATAGTTTAAGTCAATATCTTATTGATAATTTATATTTGGGCCCATAAATAGCTACTAAGTATATATAATCTCTTTCTTTGTTACAAGAAAGAGATGTGATATGTTAATTATAGTTGAATCTTATGTTAGACGTAACCCTAATTTAAGGGTAAATCATGATAAAAATCTTGTGTTTTGATTTTTTTTTCTTGCTTTTATTTTATATATCACTATGATTATGTGCGGAATTTTAACAAAGCTCAGGAGCGACCGTGGATTCTCCAGATTTTGCCTTGACCCCTTAGATCTCGCCTAGCCGACCCATGACGTTGACCTCGGGCAACACTCAACCCTTGGTGACGGTCCTCTTCATGGATTTACTGAGTAGAATTGAGGCTTTTGTGTTTGAAAAGCTTAAAATCAAAAGTATGTTTATTGAATGGGGGTAAGATGGAAAATAAAACAAAAATTCATTAACTTACTGTTCAATGTCTCGAGAAAGCCAAAATGATGCTAATGCTAAACCGAAGGTCTCGTGAGAGAAATTTCTTTACAAATGCATTACAGTTCACAAATGAGCTTTCAAAACCTTTTACCAAACACATGAATTTCAAGCCAACTTTTTAGGCTAAAAATCCATTGGCAAAGCTATATCAACCGGACTGTAAATAACTTTGTTCGTTTTTTTGTCGTAAAGTTGTTAGGTCAAGGCAAATCTTATGGAACGGATCTACCTTGCTCAACTTCAAGAGTAACGGATAAAAAATGTTGTTTCTAATCTACGGCTATACAATAAGTAAATGAATTTATTTAAAATAGTGGCCTACGCCAATCCATACTCTTTTTTATTTCTTTACTCAATATAGCTCTCAATTTTTCACGACCCGAAAGCGATTATTAGTCACCGACTTTTGGGATGAGGAATTCTCTGTATTTTTTTTCGATAAGAGGATTTTTTTTTTTTATTGGTCATACTTTGCTTTTATTCTAATATTTACTTTTAAACTTTTGCTCTGTCTCTTTATAGAACATAAAAATCAAAATCTATATCTAAAACTAAATTATTCTCAAAACTCCCAACTCCCATTCCTCAAGGTGGCCACTAGGGAGCCCTAGTGGTGAGATGAATGAGCAATTGGAATGTCTCCACTTCTTTTTGTCATTAAGGGCCTATTTGTTTGTGTTCTTTTTTTATTCTCAAAAACACAATTTTTGTTCTTTTGTTACGGGAACAAAAAAAAAAAAAAAAACACGTTTGTTTACACTTTTATTTTTAACAAAAAAAATCTATTTCTTTGTTAGGAAATGTAAAACAAAAACAAGAAAACTTATTTCTTGTTCCTAGGAATACTTCCGAAAAATAATTTTTCTCTCTCATATTTTTTCCTTCTCTTTCTTTTCTTCTTCATTTCTTCTTCTTTTTTCTTTGGCCGGTCGCCGGCCTCGACCATGGTCGACGATCGGCCGCGAGGGCCGGTGACCTTGGCTTTGGAGCGTCGCCGGCCCTCGACGAGGCTCGACCTCGCCTACCTCGCCTTGGCTGGGCGAGCTCGAGCCGGCCCCCGATCCGGTGAGGCCGAGCTTGCCTAGCCACGGGCGAGGCTCGGCCTCGCCCGGCCACAACAAGGCTCGGCCTCGCCGGGGCCGGCGAGCCTCGGCGTGGCCGGGTGAGGCCACCGACCCTTGTCGGCCGATCGCGGCTATGGGCGAGGCCGGCAACCGGCCAAAAGGAAGAAAAATAAAATAAAATAAAAATATTTAAAAATTAAAAGAAACAAAAAATTATACAAGTTTATCAAACGAGTTTACGATCTTTTTTTAATCCAAAAACAAAAATTTTGTGTAGCTTCTACTCAAATTCGTTCTTTTGTTCAAAAATTGTTCCCCAAAATAGGAATAATTTTTTCTATTTCTTTTTTAGAATAATTTTTAAACAAAAATCTTATCAAACGCACCCTAAATGGGCGATAAGGATTTAAGTTGAAAAGAAAAGTAGATAAAGAAAATCGCAAAAGCAAGTACGAGCGCACGCGTGGGATCCACCTTGAAATCAAAAAGCACCTGATGGGGATGAAACGCGGACGGCTATCATCGAGTCGTTACTCCCACGCGCTGAAACGGAAGTGAGATCTCGCTCTATACCCGGTAGCGCATCACACCGTCCCTTTTGCATCATTCGAAGAAAGACAGTAGATGGACGACTAAGATGGGCCCACTGGATGGAGTCGACGGTGAGCGGCTTGATCAAAAGGTAGGACGGGGCAAGGGCGACGCCATTTAAATATTCTCATTTTTTTTAGTTGATTCTCGAATTTAATATGGCAAGTCAAGTGTGACTTTTCATAGTTAAATTGTGCTTAAAGATGAATTCAGGACTTAATTCCTATAATAATTTTACGACTTCATTGTATTTTTTAAAAGCATTATGACTTGACTGCAATATTACAATGAATTTTGAGACTTTTGTAGCGCTTATTCTTGTAATAATTCATTTTGACTAGTCTGTTAGGTTTGGTTAGGTCAAGTATAGTTGATGGATTTAAACTTTTGGCTATCTCTTGTTTCTCCACTAACTTCATATATACCGTGAGTATTATGACATGAAGGGAGATCACATTTATACTAATAAATGTATGTATTAATACCTCCTATCTCGTTCGAACATGATTTGACGTGTCAAATTTGACCAACGAGGGGTCGCACATGTGAAATAAATTGGTGCAGAACCTAACTTTGATACTATGTTAAAAAGTTCAATCTAAAAGATTAAATTTAGTTATGGAGGAAGACTTGTTGACACCTAAATTTTGACTTCACATTAAGTCATAAGAAAATTAGGGATCCAGACCGATCTCTAAAAAATATAAATATCAATTTTTACTTTGCATGTTTAGTTCTTGTAAAGCATGTCCGCATCCAATAAATTTCATATGAGCTAGTGTTATTATGCTTGAACTCAAGAAGCCATGAACATGCTCCGAGTTGGCACACGGATTAACAAATCCTCAGAACATGCTCAATTATCAATTGCGCACATGAGAATTTGAAACTTGGGGGTCACAATTTCTGCGAAGATGAGGGAGGCCAATCAATTAGAGAAATCTTCTCTCCCGTAAATCTTCCCTCTAGTAAATTTTGGCCAGATAAGTGGAGGGACTCGTGGGATCTTTTTCCAAGGATACTGGAACGCACAAGAGGAAACAAATATGTTGGCTGCGAAATCACAGGCAACGTTGTCAGACCGTAAGTTGAGGGAAAAGAAAGAAAGCATTTTCATGGAATAGTATCCACGACTTTGGCCGAGATATCCCGCATCCAAAAGCTCAACCTCACCAGGTCTCACGAATCATCTTTCGCATAATAAGAGGAGTTGATCTTGGCAAAAGAAAAGCAATCTCACGTTTTCAGCTACTGATCATGGAAAGATCGGGCGCTCGGAGTGACGAGGACGGACTGAATTCTCATTCCTTCGTAGGCACCTCCGGATTGCTTGGAATTTCTTTCGGAAAAATTGAAATCAATGGGATTTGTCCAGTAATATGGAAAGAATGGACACTCACTCCAATATTGGGCGTTCATGCGCAAGTGAATGAATCTGGACACGTTCACGGCAATATAAGTGAATCAGAAAAGGAAAAGATTTCGAAAGAAGATGAGGGACGCATACTTGAGAGATTTACGGTGACAAATCAGGGCTAAGATTTGGCAATCCCCACGATCAAAGGAGCACTGATTCTGACTTTCCAATGTTAAGTGGAAGTCTTATGCTATAAAAAGAGACTGTCGAGTCATTAAAAAAAAGGAGAGACACCCTCAAACATCTCATGTCCACTATCCCGAGAATTCGCCGAATTGAATTATGGAGTTGGCAGTCCTCTCGACGTGCCGCATTCATCTTGCTTTGTGGATATTGACGACAAGCATAAAGCTAAGTCAAGCATTTTTTAGTTTGATCACGTGAAATTCCATTTCGCTATTTAAATTTTTTAACTCATTTATTTTCGTGTTTTCACTTGCTGTCTAGGTTCAATTTCTCGGTCACCGTGGGCTTTCACGCCTAATCTACATCAACATCTCACTGCCATTCTTTTTTACTCTGCGAGAATTCATGCACAAGTCCACACTTGGGACACCGCAGAGAGGGGGATGAAGAGAACTGAGTTTGCACCCAGCAAGCAACCAGTAACTGCTGCAGCAGCAGCTCCGACGATCTCGGCAGTGATTCAGATCCTCTCGACATCCTGCGCGCGTCTTGTTTCATGAATGCTAAAATCATTAAGCTAAGTCGAACATATTTAGCTTGATTGTGCGCTATTCTATTTGGCTATTCGAACTATTCCATCTGTGTTTACGTTTCTTGTCTAGATTAAGCTCTGGAAAAAGACTTCTCGAGGATTCACATCTCCGTCACGTTCAGCTGGCACTTTCACAATCTCTCCTCTCGACAATGCTCAGCATATCCACAAAAGTCATCGCAATATGGAGGCCACAAGATCACAAAAAGAACGTCGAGCGAAAGTGAATTTCGTGGCAGCCGCCGTTTGCATTTTTTTGGCACTTAGCATTCACCACCTCCGTCGCGCCTTGCCGTCATCGCAACCTGTTTCTCGGAGTCTAGTAGTTGTTGCTGTCGCAGCCACATCATCACGTCCAGGAGACTCCATCAATTGCAATCACTCTTTCTTGCCTTGTTTGCTGTGGTCCACTCTCACCAGTGCTAGCACCCTCGGCATCCTATACAACCTGAGCGATGCCAATTCAGTCATCAACGTGTCGGATTTGCTCTCTGTGTCGACTTCAGTTGAGATCTTGCTAAGTCATCGTTTGGTCCCTAATCGGGCTCTGTTCCATTCCATCGATTTCAATTTCTCGATAAAGTTTTACTACAAGCGTGCATTAATCCATTTTTTTGGTCAAATGCATTTCTCCATTTATTTATTTATTTTGGTCGAATCATTTCTTTATTTGAAACAGCACCTTTGCTCGTCTCTTGCGGGGTCCACTGCAATGCATTGGTCTTTGCTTTGACCGTGACTTTTCTCATTGGTTTCGGTAGGCTTTGTGAAAGCTTGCAGAAATCTCATCGTGACGGACAGAGATACACACGCTTGGCCAGGTTCTTAAAATTTTCTGCAATCTATTTACTGTTTTGATTATCGAGTGTTACATTTCCTAATTGTGCACTCGTACGATCAATCCTTACATGTTAGTGGCATAGGGTAAAAATGGATAAATATCGTCAGCAAAAACATTTTTTTGAAAATAAAAGAAATGGTACCGAAAGGGCATTAGAAAATTCTAGTGTAACCAAGTCTCCGTACCCTTAGTCTCTGGTTCGTAGGAGTAAAATAATACTTTATTTTACTTAGGTGTCTAATCGACCTACCATAAACCGATTAGTAGCGACTCCTAGTTAATAACCTCTTGCATATTTAAAAATTTAGATTTAAGTCGCGAATTGGTATGGGCTTGGGAGAACCCGAGTTAAGTTTGAAAGCTTAGTAATCCATTAACTTAATTTTAGGTGGTGCACCCAAAAAATAGGTCGCGACAAGACTATATACACACATATATATATATATATATATGTGTGTGTGTGTGTGTGTGTAAAGAACATATAAACCTTGTAAACAAGAGATGTGATACTTCGACATGACATTTAAACAAGAGATTTTAGAACATATAGTATTGATTCCATGAACTTTCTACACATAATAGTCCCACATTATTAGAATAAAAAATTAAATCGTATGTCTAGACATACTAATTTACCTAGGCTTCCCTTTAACTCGGGTCTTCAAGCCAAATTGAGTCTAATAAATTAGGTGAAATGGGTACTTGCTTTGAAATTATGGAATGACGTGCTTTGGAGTGCATTTAAAAGTTTATACACTCGTTTTACAATTGCTAATTGATCCTTGATAAGAATGATTCATTCAGTGATTTTATTGATGGTTTGAGCAAGAAAAGCACTGGACTAATAACGTGATGTACCACCACTATGCTCGGGAACAATAAAGATTATTTTTGCTTCAATAATGCACATTGCACTCTGATTAAAGAAATTAAAGAGCAAAGACTTTGCTGAAGTAAAAGTGAGTTTTACTTTCGCATTCGACCAGAAAAAGAATTTTGGTTGATTGGTTTTTCGATTCAAAAAAAGATTCTTGTTGTGGAAGATGGTTTGCCTTTCCGAAAAAGAGAAAATGGACTTGACCGTTTCTTTGGTCCATCATCTACTATGAGACAACAACGTTATTATTGCTAAGATTTGCTTTTGATTGACGAACCAAGATATTTTTCTTCTAATGTGTCCTTTACATCTATTGATCATCTTTGTTCTTCTTTTTGATGTTTTTATCAAACCATATCTCTATTTCAGTATTTAGTTACTCCAGTTGCTCTTGACAATGTCTGGGCTAAATCAATGATTGTTATCTAATCATCAGTGTAATGTCAGCTTTGATTTAGGTTCTATGGAAGTTGACAACTTAATAAACATTCAATTTAAATAGATGACGATATTCAAACTCTAATTTCCTTATCTTCTCTCTTCTTACGGTCTTAATTATTTTGTCAGTAGTGATGGATTTATAGTCACTAAAAGTGACTTGACTCTCCCCTTGTCTTCTAACTAGATCTGTAAAGCTTTGGTCAATTCTCATGGTGGAACAACAAAGTCATTAGAGAACAGTTGATAAGGGACTCGAGTTCAAGACACATTTTTGTTTAGACTGTGTGGTTCTATTGTTGTCTGTAGTGCTTGATCTAAAGTCCTTGAACCAGAAGGGACATTACATATTGTTGGAAGAAAGTAGGCAGAAGACAACTAACCTCTTTCGAATGCACAATGAACAATTTACCCTGAAATGAACGTTGAATTGCGGATGAATGGCGAACAATATTATTTCATGATGATCTGAATGCAGTCATGAGGAAAACATCCAATTTCCACAGCGTAAATGTCAATTGTTTTCGTAAATGAGAAATAGAACGCCTTTTTTTTCTTTGATGGAAAGGGGAGAGGAAGAGAGAACAATTTCTTTCTAAACGTTCTGTCTACCAACCATCCCAAGAGTTATCATCAGAAGTTTTTTATATGACTCCCTCATATCCTTTCAAAAGATGTCTTTCCATCTGTTTTGTCTTGATATGTTATGAATCCTACCATTAATTGTCGCAAATGGGACAAATCCATGGCACGTGGGTGGATCCTTTTTTGACGAATCAGGCAATGTTACACTAGTGACACACATCTTCTTCGACCGCGGGGCTCTCATCTAATCAATGATATTGCTTGTTGCATTAGAACCCCGAGATAGAAAGCCTACTCCACATTCTAAGAATTAGAGAGATCAGGATTGCCTTTTATTTGGATATAAACATGTTGCAAATGTATGCATTATCATAAGTCAAGATCAAGTCTTGTGTCCATAATTTCTTAACGATGCTTGTGTGTATATCCTAGGTTATTTGTGAGAAGTACTACTTTAAGACCATCAGAATCCTCATTATAAATTTTCTCATTCTATCTCCTCAACATTGCAAAATTGTTGCTTCTTAATCAATTGAGTTGATTCCAACTGAAATCTTAGTTGAACCACAAGAATGTGCTGCAAGGGCCTATTAATGCCAATTACCTCATCTATGGATAACCTCAACGTCCGAATCACGAATTACCTCCACCCACGCTCAATAAGGAATTTCTAATTCTCCAGTATTAGAAATGCCATGAACTAACATTATGAATGGAGAACGAAGTAACAAAGCATGAAAGGATATTATTGTTATAAAGCGAGTTTCGAAGACTTATTTATACTAAGAAAAGGGAAATGGATGACGAAATAAAAAAGATTGTACAAATTTACAGACAAAAGTTTATCTTTTTCCTAAAACAAAGGGAGCCTTTTTAGATTGGAAAAGTTCTACTACCTTGCCACAGGGGCATTGTAAGAATGGAGCTCCAAGGAGGTCATTTCAAAGGAACTACTTGATTCGCTCCCCAAAGACTCCTTCAACTCTACCTGTACATCATTTATGTCTGGCCTTTGACTTGCTATTGATCGCGTACAGGACATAGCAATCTCCACTACTTTCCAAGCCGAGTTGACGTCGAACTTTCCTTGTAACCTGGGATCCATAATCCTCTTTATATCACCGCTTTCAACAATAGGAATCAACCACTGAAGTAAGTGCATGCTGGGGCACGCCACCCCGACTTCTCATTATTGCAGGTCGGCCCGTGATCAACTCAAGGAGTATGATTCCAAAACTATAAATATCACTCTTCCTATTTAAGATTCCAGAAAAATGAAACCTGGGTGGAAAAGAAGAACAAATAATAGATCTTTAAGTCAAAGATGAAATCCTAGGCATTGCCAATTTTTATATGCAAATTGAGATCTTGAATTGAACTAGATCAATAATATAGAGTTTTAGCCATTACTCGGGATCAAGGTAGCCAGGAGTGCCTGCAGGACAAGTTGACACATGAGAGTCGTTTTCAGTCGCGAAAGTTCTTGATAGGCCAAAATCAGCTATTTTGGCTCGGAAGTCTTCGTTCAACAAGATGTTTGTAGTCTTCAAGTCTCTATGAATGATGGGTGGCTTGCAACCGTTATGCAAATAATCCAAACCTGTAACTCCTTGCAAAAACCATGTCAACAATGCCAAAGCAATGTTGGGAAAGAACCTAAAATAGTGGATATCCCATTGACGTACCTTGTGCTACATCCACAGCTATTTGTAGTCTCTTACTCCACGTCAAGACCTTCAAGTGGTCCTCTGTTGGATACATCCTAACTTTATTTGTGAGAAAGAAATAGAGTTTTACAGGACTATTTTAGAGAAGAAAACAATAGAAAAGAACATAAATATGCACCTGATAAATGTTGCCTTAAATTTCCATTGACCATGTATTCATATATTAGAGCTATGTGCTTGGAATCACCACAATATCCAAACAGAGAAACCAAGTTTCCGTGATGAACAATCATTAAGAGTTGTGCCTGCAGTGTCACAATTGTGCATTATAATAATGCATACTGACAATAGCCTAAGAGGAAGTTTCTAAACAAATGTCTACGTAAGTGTCAGCATAAGTTGATCTTAAAAGGAAGAGTGATTGCATCATCCTATCTAACCTCGGCTTGAAATTCCTTGTACCCTTGCTTTGATGATTTAGAGAGAATCTTCACAGCAACCATGGTGCCGTCATCTAGTGTACCAAGATAAACCTTTCCAAATCCACCTTCACCAATCACTCGTCCAAAGTTTCTAGTGATTCTTGAAACCTCTCCATACTTGAAAGGTCGATTCTTTAATCTCAACGTCATTCCACTAGATTCTGTACCAAAAAAGTTCCTATGAGTCTAGTGACTACCCCGTCAGGTAGTAGACTTTAATGGCAAATAACTTCCCATGGTAATTGCATCCACAACAATTAAAAGACATAGGAAGGGTTTTACCAATCCTGTTTTAAGAGCTATATTAATGGAGAAGAGGACAATAATCGAAAGATCTAGGCAGGGATTCTATGTCGCCTGCCTTCAACATGCTATCATATAGATAATTGTTCTTTACTCAATTCACAAAGATTAGTTTGCGATTGCACAATCGAATTTTCTTTTTGGGAGCCTTAGAACATTAAGGACAAAATTGTACTATCAAGCTGTTATATGTCCTTCCCGTACATAGCACGATTACTCTTGAAAAGAAAAATCAGAAATTTCATTATGTTAAGCCGAATAATGCACATACGCTTTGCGATGCTGATGCGGCCATGCTGTGGAGATCCCTGTCTCTCTTTTCTCTCCATTTTCTTGTGACCACTATGTAATTAAGATTACTAGCATTGGGGAATTTGGATTAGTGCCAACTTTCCTTTATTCCTGAGGTTGATGAGATTGTAAAATGATAGTCCGGGTGGGAGTGGGGAGGGGTTGGGGAGGGGGGAGACGAGACAGTAAGTTGCTGAGTTGTGTTTACTCGACTAAATTATCCTAGAAAAGACACTGTTGCAGTTAGAACTGTATCAATGGATAACCAAAGTCAAGATTGTTGTCAAATGCAGTGTAGATTGTGTGAACAGCACAAGTAAGAACGCTTGCCTGCTCTTCTTTTCCGTTTAATTAACCAAACAGTAGCCAAAGCACCAAAGAGAACTAAAAAGAAGCCTGAAACTGATGTAATAGCTGGAACGAGGATGGAATTTTGTTTCTTCTTCTGCGCGCAAGGATCGGCCAGGCAAAGATTCGTGTTTCCTGCCAAACTGGATCAAAGAATGAAATAGCTGAACTTAGATTCCTATCAACATTGCCATATGGTGATGACAAGTTGGCCTTCTTAATTGTTTTTAATCACATTAAAAAGAACATGTTGATAGTCTTTCCACCCTATAGAAGTTGCATACGACTCAGGGAGAGAGAGAGAGAGAGAGCACCTCATGATTAAAGTATTGTCCAGAACCCTTTTCTTAAGAGCTTCAGGAACTGATCCAATTAGGTTGTTTCCACTTAGATTTCTGCAAATATAGCCATGATTAGAGGTTTGTCTACTTCAAATCTTTTGCTGCTTCACTTTGCCACATTAACTTACATAAATCTAAGATTTGGTAATTCTGCCAGAGTTTCTGGTATTGCTCCCGTAAGCTGATTGTTGGACAAATCTCTGGGAAAGAGCAAGTTTAGAACATCTCATATCAAGTTAACCAGCTCCATAGCCAAATGCAGTATGTTTCCACACATTAGGGCAATATTTCAATAGCCTATGTCTCCTAAAACACAACCTTAATCATTAAATCATGAGTTGACTCCCAGGGGGTGCGTAATCATGAGTGACATGCAGACACAACTAATTCAACTACGGTGATACTTACAAGTCTTCCATTGTTGATAGACGTGACAGTGACGGGACTATGTTGCCCACCAAATTGCTTGAGCTCAATTTCCTGACCATCGGACATCAAAATAAAGGATCTTGTCATTGCCATCTTCATAAATGCAGTATTTTTTTGGCACAATATAAAAAAGTTTATGCAATTAATTCTTCAGAATGAAGATATTTTAGGTCCTTCTGGTGTGAATGTTTTAGGTACTGGAAGACCATTCATAATCGTCAATTTGATTCCTTGCATGGGTCTCACTATCTCCTTTTCTATAATTTATGGTTACTTTTGGACCCAGATTAATTAAAAATTATTCTCGGAGGACCCAATACTTGCTCATACACAATGCAATTTGGAACATTAATGTCAAAAATAGGAAAAGTAGGCTATTGGGAAATCTCACATGATATTGGAGAGAGCTCATAAACTATTCCTAATTTCACACCCGCCGCAAAATGTCACCATCCCATGTGGGAATTCACTTGGGAGGTTGCATTGATCTTAAATATTATTTCTCGTTGATACTTAAAATTTCTAGTTTTCATGACGTATAAGATTTCTTTTAAATTTCACCTAGAAAATCAGTAATCGAGAAACATTGCCAGAGGACTCACAATGATATGATTCTTGGAGGATTTCCATTGCTACAATTTAGACCATCCCATGTGTATTTGCTTGGTATACATGGGTCACCTTGCCAGCTTTCTTTCTGAATGTGATATGTTGTTTTGATGTCATTAATAGCTTTCACTATGGTTTAAATCACAAAAAAGACAATATTATTTAGAAAGAAGGATAGAGATGCAAAAAAATGGTGGCAATCAATCACATATAAGTCATACAGACTTTCAATTTTTTAAAAGACTCGTAACATCTGAGGGCTTCAATTTGAAGAGATTTTCCAGCAATTACCAAGCAAAAAGTAGCCAAAACGGGGAATTAAGCAGATAGCAAAGTAATACTTAGCCACATGCGTTGATCCCAACAAAGCAATTATCGATCAAAGTTCACAAATAAAATAGGACCCACAGTGGAGACTAGTATATTTAGCATAGGATTTTACTAAATCTTACTTACTGACATTGGAATATCTCTCTAATTATTGTCCATGTCAGTTGGAGCACAACTGTACGTGTATGTAGACAATAACAATATGTAAAAGAACAAAAGAGTACCTTCATCTTGTGCTGTGGGTAAATATGGAAGATCACCAACGGTATAGAACTCCACGGCATTGAGGATTGGTGGACTTCCGGACTTATTTTTCGATTCAATCGAGAAGGTGATTTCCGACGATCCACTAACAGGAGTGGAGACTACAACCACTGGCTTTAAGTATTCAAGGCTCACTATCTCCTTGAATTGATTATCATTCATGGAAACTGTGAACTCCCTCTGGAGGCCGTTTGTCAGTCTCTCAATCTCAACGAAATAAAAGTACATAATCCCTTTTTCTGCAGAGCTTGAAGGTGTCCAGAATAACTGCAAGGGAGTACTGGCACTGATTGTACCTTTAGCAGTTGAAAGAACTTTACTAGGAACCTTATAAGCATCATTATCGTCAGATGATTTAATGACAGACGTGGTGCTCAGAAGGATCCAATCAGTATAGTTGTCACGATCCCAAATCCGATCGTAAACATCGTCAGGGTACCTGAGTGAGACATTTTTACAAACAGTTTAAGAGCAAACAATTAAGCAATTGACTGAGAGACAAGCAAATGCCATTTCATATGGATAAGCAACAGAAATGTAGAATTAACCATATTCATCACATTACTAGCGAAAAGCCGATGCTTTGGTTGGTTACGAAAATCAGAATATCTCACTGGTGATTCAATGCAAAACTTGAAGGTTGCAATATGATGAACAGTTGATTATATTTGTCAAAAGAAGTGTGGCCACGGACTTGTAGCACGTCTATACATATACATCGGTTTCATATGGTTCATTTTATAAAATTAAACAAAAATGTTATTGGTTTTGAAGCATTTCCCAAATGTGATTTTATTTTTCTTTTTTTCAGGCTAAAATGGTTCGGACGAGGTTGGGATCTATTTCTCCCACTGCTGAAATATTTCTTGGATGGAATGTAAGGACTTCAAAATAGCTATGTATATTAATCATGTATTTTACGTAAAGTGAGTATTAGCACCAAACTTCAGAGATACCTGTTGTTTTTTTTTTTTTTTTTTTTTTTTTTGGGTCGAAGACACATATTATTAACAAGTGTCATAGTGACACTAGTTAAGATCACTAACATTAAAAAAACGCATTCCAATGTATGCTGTGAATATTGGGATACAACATATTCATAACATATATCAAGAAATTAGAATACTTTAAATAAAAATGTTCATGTTAAATATAACTAATAGCCCTTAATGAATATTACGAGAGCACTTTCATTTTTCGTATATGTATATGTAAAGTCCCCTCTTCATGAGTAGACATTGAGTTTTATAATATACTAGATATAATCCGTGCTTTGCACGGGTTGTTTTATTCTACCATTAACGTAGGATTAATCATTTTGAGCAACTATTATAATGTAGTCAACATGATGTTTTAACTTCTCATATTTCGTTTGTTCTTAGTATGTCTCAAGTGCACCTGATTAATGTATTTTTATTTAGGAAACGTGCTTGTATACTAATACAAGGTATCATGTCAATATCAAGGCACGAGACTTCTTTGATACAAAAGAGGTGCAATTAAAATAAAGAAATAACGAAGAGAGGAAGGAAAGGGACAAGAGCAATAAATACGAAGCAAAATGAATGGAGAGTACAAGAAAATACTCCTTCCAACCTGATTTATCCCTTACAAATAAGAATCCTACGTGTCAAACTTAAAGGGGACACTTAGGGAAGACACTGTTATCATATATTTACTAATGTACACGCATTTGTGTATGCGAAGAATTGGCATTTATGAGATTTTGCATGATCATTTTGTTATGAAATATTTGAGCTATTAATTATTAATAGATTCAAATTATTGATACCATTTAAGTGAATTGAATGCACACATATATTATAGCAAAAATGACACAAATGGTTTATGAACTTTGATCCCATGTACAATATGATCCATGGACTTTCAGTTTGTTCAATGCAATTCCTAAACTTTATCCCAATATGCGATGTAGTCCATGAACTTTCAATTTGTTCAAAGTGGTCCATGAACTTTATGTACATGTTCAATTTAATCCCTACATCTTATAAAAATGTTTAATGTTGTCTGTGAACTTGAATTAATGGAGGGACCACATCGAACATTTTCATGTAATTTATGGAACAAATTAAACATGTACTAAAAATCCAGGGATCACATATAATAAATTAAAAGTTTAAAAACAACATTACATCTTAATGTAAAGTTCGATGATCACATTACACATTGGGCCAAAGTTTAAAAACAATTTGTGTCATTAACCCTATATTATGAAGAAAGAGAATAATATTTCAATATATAGATTTTTAGTAAAAGATTTAAATTTTACGTTCAAGATACGCCGGTGGTGAGATAAAATTGTTAATTGAAAGATTTGTCTACTTAAATATTCTTGAAGAAGAAAATATATTGTATCCCTTAAAATGGGAGATTCCCTTTATATAATATAATAACAATAAATAGATTAAAATCATACGCGCCTGGTGGTACGGAGGTAAGGAATATGATTACGTTTGTTGACATGACAATCTACCAATAATAAGTGAATTTCTTCGTATTACAGAATCTTCAATTTGTTATATTACTAAAGATTTGAACGGAAATGTAATAATCAATTTCCCTAAATGATTGTTTCTCAACCACATCATCTGATGGTGAGTTTTATTAAAAAAAAAAAATATAACATTAATGTTTCTAGTAAATAATTTGTAATGTTCTCATTTCAAACCTTTACGATATTATATAATATGTATTAGTTTATTGAATACTTATTTGAATATTAAGGCAAAAAAATAATTATGATTACATTCTAATATTTTTGCAATGGTATTGAAATTTTTCCTAAATAAATCAACCAGTTCGCTTGTTATGTTGAAGTAACTTAAGTGTTTTTGATACATATCTGAAATTCTAATCTTGATTTGGATTATAATATCAAAATTTTCAAATAACTTAATTCTTTTTCCTCGGACCTAATGGCTTTTCTGTTGCTCTTTTAACATTTTTAATCATGTAATGATTTTGTTGTAATCTTTGACGTCTAATATCATTTTTTAATGATATTTTAAGTGTCTTTTGTTTCGAAATCTGTTGATTTTCTTGGCCTTTTTTTTTTTCTTGTTTGGTCTTTCGCACATTTGACTCGTTACCAGGCCTCATTTTTCTGTTAAATTAGGTACATGTGCCTTCAATAGTTTGCAAAATGGCTAAATTCGATTAAAAAGAAAACGGAGTCTCTCTTGACTATGATCACCATGCATCTGTATATAAAAAATTAGCTGATCACCTGATTGAAGAGTCCGATGCACCTCCGATGTCCTGACGCACATAGAGTTTCAAGAATCCAGATCTTAATCGATAGATGGCATCATCATCAATATGTCTTAGTTCCAATGCCGAAATGAAGGGCACCCCCTGGTCGGTATTGACAAGACAAACTTGTATATCATCTGCCGGGGACACGTACATGATTTCTTCATAATCAACATCCAAGTCGCTCACAACCGTGGTCCAATGATTAACACCAATGTATAGGTCAAATGAAGGAGTCTGATTCTTTTCATCATAGTTCCCATAGCAAAACCATGCCCTAATCAAGTAGGTGTTGTTCTTGCCTTGGTCTGGTTTTAAAGTGTAACAATTTCTCTTTCCATTGGGAAAACTCCTTAAATTATTCAAGTACTGTCGATAGTCTTCTCCATATATGAACGTCGTGGATATCTGCTTGTTTTGTCCAGAGTCTATGAACCCTTCATCGGTTTCGTATCTTATTCTGATTTCATTCTCGGTGTATGCATTAGTTGCCCCACAATCAATACTGATAAAACCTTGCAAGTTTAGAGAAAAAAAGAACTCGGTGAAATAGAAAAATGATTTATCTTATTGGACCGTTGGAACAAGTTCGGTGTATCTCAATCATTCGCATAGTTCAATAGTTATTGTTTCTAACGCGCTGATGATTTGACACTTAGATCAAATGAGTCTGAATACAAAGAAGAGACCACTTGGTTTCGATAGAAGGTCATGACTAATTGAGGGGTACGCAGACAACGAGATAGCCAACATTTCTTGACGTTTCTTGACGTCACAGGTAGGACAATGACACTGTACGAAGCTTAAACCACGAGACACGAAAAATATCATGCTGTTGTGGGGAGAAAGGGGAGAAGAAAATTGGGGTCGAGGATGTCTACAATTTAGATTTCTCCTCGTCCATCTTATAAAGAGTCTAATTTGTTCTGAGATTTTAACTCATATTTCCCTTCCTTTTTCTCTCCTTATAGTCCAAGCAAAGCATGCAAACTCTAAATCTTTTAGCATCTCATTCAAACTCATGGGAACCGAAAATCTTTTCTCAGCATCTCATGCGAACTCAAAAACTTTTCTCAACGCAGGCGCGCAGGCAAGAGAGAGAGAGAGAGAGAGAGAGACCTGGAATCTGTTGGGCTTGAACCACAGGGACTAGTGATGAAGCTAAACCAGCAAGCAACGCAAACGAGAAAGCTGTAATAGATCTTGCCATTGTCATGGAGCAGGGGAGATTGTCGAAGAGAGAAGTGTGAGGAAGATATGCATGCACGCCTTATATTTATAGAGTGAGCTCTCCGTTTATCCGTTTAACCGGCATCATCTTAATGGCTATAGACCAGTATATTTCATTAGTCTCATCTTAATGTCAAATTACTAAGAGGATCGGAAGTACACGCAACCTCATGTGGTGCTCGTTCGCCCCCGCATTAATCTCATCTTGAATTTTCTTCAGTTTATAAATGACTGAGTCATGGCTCGAATGCAAGAAGCCCAATAATTGAAGCTAGGTCTTCATCTGCAGATGTACGAAAGTTAAGTGCCGCAATTAATCTCAATAGAGAGCTTTTGATTGATCACGTATGGTCCATTGGTAAATTAGAAACAATACGTCATGTGATTCGCTATTTTTTTTTTTTTTTTTTTTTTTTGCATGTATCATTATTACAAAACACCGTGGAATTGACTATATTTTTTCGGCTAGAGGCATCCGCATTGAAAAACCACACGGTATATAATGAAAAGGAAAAGCAATTTTTAGGAGGATGAGTTTTGGCTCACATTTTCAGCAATTGGCAATAATTTATTGCTCTGAAGTTTCATTGGTACCTCTACATCATTTGAATGACCACCGATCGAACCATCGATATCAACAATCTTACCATGGTTTGGACCAAACCACCTTTGCTCGCCGTGCTCCATCACCTTACATGTATCATTACGTCATGTCCACGCTAATGGGAAAAGCCCCGAAAATGCCCATTCAACTTAGAGGTAGCATTCGACGAAAAAAAAGAAAAAACTTAGAGGTAGGATATCGTGCAATTTTCAGGCTCCAGCAATATGGGAGTAATTCGCAAAGACTCCTCATTGGATTTGTAATTCAACAATTTACGGGAATACATGGACATAGCGTTAAGAATTAACCATTTTTTGTTCCACCGGCCCCTTCGCTCTCCCATGCGAGTGGGATTTATGCAAGAAAGCCATTAATTTTTCTTCACTTTCACAGTGGAATCCATATTATGTCTCTGATGTAATCGTAAATCGTTCGGTCACTACTGAACTTGTACGATCCAGCCAGGTTCAAGATCGACATTTTCACGTCAGTCACCGGGAGCGAGAAAGCTCTTGATGAAGCATCTCATATAAGAAAGGTTAAACCCAAAATTATAGGGCCACCGGAATATCTTGCTTAAAAGTTTTTTAATATAGATCGACAAGTAAGAGATTAAGGTAACGATAAAGACATAAAAATTCCATTTATTTTGTGAAAAATAAATGATTTCAAAAATATTTTTTTTTCAAAAAAAATGATCGCATACATTGTTTACAAAAATAAATGAACAAAACATATTTTTATTGTTCACAAGAATATTTAGATATAAATTATTATTGATAATGAAAACTTTTCCCACTGATTAATTATTCCAAGCCATACAAACTATTAATATTAAGAAATTTTTTTAAAAATCATTCATTTTTCACGAAACAAACGGAGTCTAAAAATATCATAACTTTCGTACGGCGTTCACTTACATATCAAAACTTTTCAAATGATCACTTGAGTAGCATATTAGTGAAAAACGATTACTTAAGTGCTTCTAGCAACAAATTTTGGCGATTTCTCCTACGTGTTTTTTTCTTGAAATTTTAATTCCGCATAGCTTTCTTAACGGAAATTAATCAGGGAGGTGGCGCGAGACTTCAAGGAGAGCTATGACACGCTGGACCCCAATTGGAAGGAGGCAGCGATGAAGGCGTGGGTGATTCCTGGAGGAGGTGATGATCATGAACAAATGTTTCACACTTGAGATCTTGAGGACCATGACGCAGTCGATGGACGATATATGCACCCAACGACCCCATCGTCAGCGACCACGGCAAGCTTTACATGATACCTCTGCGGTTGGTCTATATGAAGAATCACGTTGAACTAGATCACCAATAACTCAATTCTTAATTTTTCTGTGCAAAAACAAAGGTCAGAGGCCAGCGTAAACTGCAATTTCTTGGGTTTCCTTAGCATTTATAGATTCCTACAAGATTACCCTCACTTGAAGGAAGATTTTTCACCCAAGGCACACTTGACCTCATCGTGCCTCCCTGCGTAATCTTCTTCTCCCAATCCAAGGTCTCGCAACTCCTCTTCTTCAATGACCTCAACTCTGCTTCCGCTAGGGCTCTCGCTTACGATTCTACGGGTAATCAGCTGCAATTTTAACAGTAATTTCAAGGGATTAGGGTTAGGGATTGCTTCTTGGCCCTAATTTAACCCCGACTAGTCAATTTGGGAAAGAACTCAGGCCAGCGAGTCATTTTTATTGATTGGATTTATCCGGCAAGCCATGTCAGCTGATATATAATAAATTAATGCTATGAGGGAACTTTTTGGTAAAGAAAATCGTTGATGACACTTAAGTAATTTTTTTTTATATTTTTTCATAAAGAGGTTCTCAAGTGCTTGCTCAAGAAGTTTTGACAATGAAGTGCCCGTCATACAAAATTTATGGCATTTCTTATGTCCTTTCCCCTATTAAGGTATAACATGGAGCAATGAAGGACTACGTCACCATACAATCAAATGTGAAATTATCTATTGTCTTAAGCTTGCTGAGATGCTGTAATTTAACATGTAAGAGGAAATCACAATTTGAATTAGATAATCGTGATTGGGTGTTCATCTCTAACACTACCTATTTAGCATGGCGGTGGCGGTACACTTATGGCAATTGAACTGTTATGTCTTCAACTAAAGATTCACACGAGACTTATGTCTTCAACTGCAAAGTTTAGTAGAACGCAGAAGTTCTAATGAAAGAAAGCTTACAGAAGGTCCGGACCTTCGGTCACCCCACATGCTGTTCCAAAAAAGGAAAGGAGAACTTAGGCTTATTTGTACCTGTTAGCATATGCCATATATTATGACAAGTAAGCCGAGCCTTTAAAAGAAATATTCATAGTGAACACATAAAGTGGCGATTATTTGGGGTAACATTACCTGAAATATCATAGGACCTTGCCCATCTTATGCGAGACTTGACGTGTTACGAGATAAGTGTTTAAATTCCACATTTACCTTGCGAGGGAAGCACCATCACAGTCAAATCCCAGAGCGGCCAATTCAATGAAGCGGGTTGATTCCATCTCATCATTTTCCACTCTCCGGCGTGCCATGTCTATGGCCAAACGCTCCTTCAGTTTAGCTAGATGCGACTTGTGTCTGGCCTCTTAATTGCAGATGGCGAAGCACATCTTCACGACTTGCCAAGCCGACAAATCTTGGGTCCGCAATGCTCTACGTCTCCACTTTTGATTATTGGAGTCACTCACTGAATTTTCTTCAGTTTATATTGACCGAGTCATGGCTACAGTCCAGAAAGACCAAGACTTGCAGCTAGGACTTCGTCAGCATGTGTCCAGGTCTCAGGACCACAATCAATGTCAACACGCAGCTTTTGTGATTGATGACATATAGACCAGTGGTAAAATCTGAAGCAATACATCATGTTACGCACTTATTTATTATTTACCGTATCATTATTCCCATGAATAATCTTTATTTTTCCAGCTGGAGGCATCTGCCATGGAAAACCAGTAAGGTAAATTACAATAAGGAAGAGTGATTAATAGGAGGATGAGTTTTTACTCATTTTTCAGCACTTGGCATGGTCAGAAATAACTGATTGGCAACACTATTTTCATGGTGGACAAGAATTTCTAGCTCCGAAATTTCTTTACTATCTCTATATCATTTGCAACAACCACCAAACAGACCATCAATATCAACGAATCTTACCATGGTTCAGGCCGACCACCTTCGATTACCATGCATCATTGCCGAAGGCTAATTTTGTTATCTGGACTAAGTCAATATCATTCACAGGCTCAAGAAAATCTATTTGGTTATGCATGGGTAACCCGAGAAACAGTAAGGCATTTGTTGCTTTCAATGAAAATAATATTTGAGAAGAAGTCTATTAGAAACATCAAAAAAACACCTTTCATCTGTTATATTCAAATATAATTAATGCGCTGTGGAAATACTATACTTCTGAATGGTCCAGTCATCCCTAATGTTATTCAAAAAGGAAAAACGAAAAACGCTAGGCTTGTTTGTCCCTCTTAGAATATACCATGTCCTAATGATCAGTTCAATATGGACTAAGCCTAAAAAAAAGGTATTTTGAGTGAACATACGAAGTGATGACCATCTCGAGTGGATCTTACATCTATAACATCCCATGACATCACTTTTTTCGATATGGGAATTGAAGTATTATGTGATGTCTTGAATTTCCCCATTTACTTTACCTCGCAAGGGGAGCATGGGAATTGAAGTATTACGTGATATGTCTTGAATTTCCCCATTTACCTCGCAAGGGGAGCACTATCACGGTCAACCCCCAGAGTGGCCATTTCAAAGAAGCTGCTTGATTCCGTGTCACCATTTTGCACTTTCTGGTTGCCATGTCTACGGCTAAACATTGCTTCAGTTCAGCCGATATATGATTCATGTCTCGCCTTGCAGATGGTGGCTTACGTGACATTGCTATATCCACAGCTTTCCAAGCCGAGCTTATGTCGAACTGTCCGTTTAATCTTGGGTCTCCAGTGCTCTCCCTGTCTCCTCTTTTGATGATTGGAGTCACCTACTGAAGTATGTGGATGTTACCCTCTTGGGTTCTAAGTGAATATTCGCGTCCTCTCTCTTCCAATTAATTTATATGTTTCTAGAGGGAGTGAACCACTATTCTCTAGAATTATATAAGGGGGTGAATCACTAATCTCTAAAATGATATAAGGAGGGGGTTGAATCACTACAAAAAAAAAGTATGCTTTTTATGTTGAGTGTCCAATCTTTCTCAATAATTAGAATCGGAACTTCTGCCGTGTGCACCCGACAAGTGGTATCCAAGCAAAAGGTAGAGGACCGTAAACTCAGCGATCGGGAGAGATGGTGCATGAAGACGGTGGTCCAAGACTATTCTACGTGAGCAGGTGGTCTAGGATCGAAGCACCGCAGTTTGACTAGTGCACAATCAAGGATTGTAATCAATTGGTCTAGGACCAAGCTTACTTGGTATAATGTTGGGCATTATAACCAACTCATGCTGGTGGATATTTCGAGTTTTGTTAGCAGCATTGAAAAGCTCAACAACCCCAATGGCAATAATTAGAGTACTTGCCTTCATATTTACTTGCTAGGTGTAGACTTAAGAGATATTGTCGGCAGTAGTAACACCACACCATAGGTGATAATGAGTTGAGAAAGCGAAAGATAAAAGCTGGAATTGTGCTCTAAGTTTTTGTAGTGATTGTTGAAGATGGATTTTTATTGAACATCAATAACGCAAGGACTCTAAAAGAGGTGTGAGATGCTTTGTGGCACTGTTTGTGAAGACGAACGATGCCAAGCTGCAACATTGGAGAACAAGTTATTATCAATTTCACAACAACACATGATGGTGAGTCAATACTTCTCCAAAGTTAAATTTCTTTGCAAAGAAATTTTAAAATTGGATTCTCAAAGTGCCATGTCCAAGACAACGATAAAGAGAAGTATCATTATAATGGCATTGTTATGGCCATCTGTAGATGGGCACAAGACCCAACTCTTACTGATCTAGAGAATATACTGGCCAACTAAGAGGCTTTAAATGAAAGGTTCTTTAATGTCTTAGTCAAGCATGATAAAAGTGCACTACTTGGTAATAAAGGAGTGTACAAGAGTAAGAGGAGAAACAGATCATGTACTGAAGATTAGAAACAAAGAAAAGGTTATAGAAACTAGCAAAGAACTAGAGGGAGCTCATTGGGATCGAGGGAAAGGTAACAAGAATGAAGATAAGAATAGATAGAGGCGAGATGGTTATTGCTACATTTGTGGCAAAATTCTAGCAAAGTGAGCAATAAGAAAATGTTGCAGCATCTATAATGAAAGAGAACAACAGTTAAGAAGAGTGGGATTTCCAAGCATTCATTATGGTAAAGGAACAAGTAGTGCTCGTAGCCTTCTCTATCACTGTGTTAGATGATGCGACGGCCTTTGTCATGGTAAGTTTAAACTAATCAATTATGACGATGATTGGATAGTTGAGTCGTGATGCTTGAACCATATGGATCTAAACAATCTATCCAACATGTTTGAGTATATCTATAGACGAGTAGTAGTCATCGTAAAACTAGGCATGTGGTAGAAACCTGTAGGAGCATGTTGCATGTGTAGAATGTTCCACGGAAGTTTTGGGACAAGGATGTTAAGACAAAAACGCAAGTGATCAAATCGGTAACTCCAAACAAGTTATGTTTTTATGCCACCATATAAGAAATTATGGAATTGCAGGCCCAAAGTGAGTCACTTTTAAGTATTTGGATGTGTAAATTTTGTATTCGTGCCTGATCATCTATTTTTAATAGGTAACAAGCCTGGTGAGTAAAAACTTGAGATTAGAGGTCTCAAATCATGTCTTGGCCAAAAAAAAAAAAAAAAGACATTTCAATAATCCAAGGTTAACTTTAGAGTTGTCTCTCTCTCTCTCTCTCTCTCTCTCTCTCTCTCTCTCTCTCTCTCTCTCTCTATTTTTTCAAAAATTTGAAAAATTGAAAAATCACCCATTCAATTATTGGCCAGCTTAATTAGACTCTCAATTACTAATTTTTTCGGAAAATGATAGAGAGTGGACTTTCTGACCAAACTAAAATTTTGACCCCCGATTGGTAACATTCATAATTCATTGATTTCTAAAGTAATTTCTAGAGTAATTTCTTTGCGGCAATAACTATTCCATCCCTGCCATGCCTAGTGGTATTGGAGCATACGCTTCAGGAGCCCTCTTGCACTATGTTTGATCAACATCTGATCCAGAAGTTGTAAAACATTGAAATCTTAAGCCAATTTTGAAAATTCAAGCTTGAGACGGGTTAACCGATTTTCGAGCATCGTTTTAGGGCCTTTATCTATCTTTCATAAGTAACGCCAATTAGCTCAATTTGAATCCGATTAAGCCAAATGTACTCAAATTCAATATCAATTTTGGCAAAATCTAACTTGCATAAATTGATTAAAACGGTGAATTGGGATCGATAGGGTCTGGCTGAGCCAACCTAGTTGACCCATTCCAGTTAAGCCAACTTGGATCGAAACCTTATTTAGCTAATTGGGCAGAGCAAGGCAAGATTGGCCAAACCCATAATACAATTCAAAGCGATTGGGATCCCACAAGTTGATTTGGTTGAACCGAGTCAACCGGGCTTGAACCGAGCCATCCAAGTTTGACCGAATAGGGCCCGACTCCTTGGGCCAAAGTCCAATGCAATCCCACTCGGCCTAATTAACTAAAATAGATCACCCATATAATAAATTAGGCAAAATTGAGACATACGAGCATCCCCAAGCTGACCCGGGTTGACCTGATTGGGTCCGGCCCATTGGGCCAAAGCCTACTATGGTCATTCGGCCCAATGGGCCGATCAATTCTAGGCCAGCCTAGCCACGTCCGGCCCTCTCTCTCTCTCCATGTCATGAGAATAACAAAAATGCCATTAGAGTTAATTACAAAATTATTTTGACAAGTCATCAATCTATGTGAAGGCTAATCTTGATCATGCATTACCATCTAATTTTAGCCTTCTACTATGACATGTCACCCAATTATGTCAATAAAATTCAGCCCAAAGTGACTGCACTTATTAGTCCTCTAAAAATGCAATATGTGCAAAACTACAAAATGATTCCAAACTCGCTAACTAGGCAGCACTACTACGAAATATTGCAACCTCTTTGAATCATAAGTCTGCGTGATTAAAGAGAACTCTCTTTATCATTTTAGAATCTCGAATTCCCATTGCAAAACTATTAGAGAACTTATAAAAAGAGCAAGTATCTGGCATACTAAAGAATGGAAAAATATAGAACAATATGTCTCCACTATGATTATTATTGAGAAAAAAAGAACAAAAATAATAAAAAAAATAATTAACACATCATCCAACTTCTTGAAGAACAGAGTCTGGCCCTCCCTTACCTTGGCAGTAGATATCACTCGTCTCCTCGGGACAATTGTCCAAAAGTCCTAAACCTATTGCACATTTGCCAATTCAATCCTAAACCTTTTTTTCTTGCCAATTAAGTCCTAAACCTTTTACAATTGTGCCAATTCAGTCCATTTGGCCGGCCGGAGCTGACGTGGATGCCGGCCGGAGCTTGGCCGGCGAACAATTTTTTAATATTTAAAAAAAAAAATCGGATTTTTTTAATTTTTTCGAATTTTTTTTTTTTTTTTCCACTTTCTTCTTCCTTCGCCGACGCCGGCGCCGGCCGGCCGAGGCGAGGGCCGGCGAGGCTCACCCCGCCGGCCCGGCGAAGGCGAGCCTCGCCTCGGGGGGCGACGGCGAGGCCGCCGTCGCCAGATCCGGCGAGGCTCGACCTCGCCACGAGCCGGGCGAGGCTCGGCCGCCAGCCGGCGGGGCGAGCCTCGCCCGGCTACGGCGAGGTTGCCGTCTCCGGATCCGGCGAGGCTCGACCTCGCCACGGCCGGGCGAGGCCGAGCCTCGCCTCCGCCGGGGCCTGAGAGGCTGACCTCGCCGGCCCTTGCCTCCGGCCGGCCGGCGCCGAGCCGAGGAAGAAGAAAAAAAAAAAAGAAAAAAATTAAAAAAATCGAAAAAAATATTAAAAAATTATTCGCCGGCCAGCCCTCCGGCCGGCGTCCACGCGCCTCCGGCCGGCCAAATGGACTGAATTGGCACAATTGTAAAAGGTTTAGGACTCAATTGGCAAGAAAAAAAGTTTAGGACTAAATTGTAAGAAAAGACAATAGGTTTAGGACTTTTTGGACAATTGTCCCCTCGTCTCCTCACCTGAGGGTCTGAGATGAGACTTGAGCATGAGATCTCAAAACAAACTCCTCACTGTCGTACAAAATCTATAGATCAATGTCCACAGTTCATCATTCATCCCTGCCAATAAAATAGAACGGGTAAAACAAGGAAGAAAAAGTAGGGGACAGACATCAATAGCGGTTTTGACCATGGGGAGCTTCAAGCCAAAGGGCAGCTTCTCCAGAAAAATCAACAGCAATTATATCTACGCAAATTACCGGAAGAGACTATTACAAAATAATTCAATTGAAACATAGGATCGATATGAATCGACAACTCCCTGAATTAACATGAGAAGTAGTAGGAATAACTCCAATTTTCGTTACTTTTCTCCATTTTTAAATTGTCAAGGATGCTTCTAAAGATAAAATCAGTCTATTTCCGTAATAATTTCCGACATCCCAGAAAAAAAACACTAAGCGTTTCGATTTGCCTAATAAAGAAGAAAAAAACCTAACTATGTCATAACTGTGTCATGCCCTCACATTACCTTGGATTTCTCACAAAGAGTGATTGAAGACGGCTTGGTTGAAAGGCCTGACGGCGACCAAGTCGTGGCTCTTGAGAACGGGAATCGCAGAGTTCAGGACCTGAGCCTGGGAGATGGTCTCAGCGAAGACGGTGAGGCGCGTGCACCGGCAGAAGGCAGAGGCGAGTTGGAGGCCGAGGAGGCTGCAATGGAGGGAGACAGACGAGGAGAGCGAGGGGGCGGCCTTGGACAGATAAAACCATATATCTTTGCCTGCATGCGATTGAAGCATGGTAACGTGCATTTTGCATGTAATTAAGAGGCAGATCAATCAATTACGTTAAATTCTTCGAAAGATTGTTTCTGGGGGTAACGTGCATTTTGTATGCAATTAAGGGGCAGATCAATCAATTAAGTTAAATTCTTGAAAAGATTGTTTCTGAGGGAGGTCAAAGACATGCTATTGATTGCCGCATGCACATTGCAACGTATATTCAAGCTTTGATTCTTATCTTGCACCCTATCATTTGGATGAGAACTACACAAACTTCAGTGAATCGAGTCACCTTGAGATTCCTTTTTTTTTTTTTTTCATTTAATCATTTTCATTTTGGTTGTTCTCTGGCAACCATGTGGTTAGCGAGATTGTAACCTTGAGATTGTGTTGAATAATCTGCATTCCATTATTCCAAGAAGAAAACATAGACTGATACAATATTCAGCGATCATTTTTTTCATAAGAACTGCCAATCGATGAGTAAGAAAACGATAAAAATCTGGTTATCTTTTTCTCAGGAGTTTGGCGATATGAAATCGCCAATTCAGAGACAGAACCAACCAAAGTGAGTTCTTTCTCCTGCTCGGCTTGGTCGGCGATGTTAACAATTAACACAGTCAACGCGATGACCTGCACAAACTAGAAAAAGGGCCGTTGAGCAACAGTTGAATACAGCATCGGTGGAGCAGGAAGTTGGAACATGGGCCGCATGCGTTTGGTCTAACGAGTTGGACTCAAACAAAAAGGTTTCACAAGCCTAGAGAAACTTCACCAAGCATACCTGCCCTTACTGCTGTACGGGAACCAGATATGGGGCATAGCATGGTCGTCTCCACCAGGTGCACCTCTGGCTCAGTCACAATGTGTGACATGTTTTAGGGTATTTCTTCATCATGCGTAAGTTAAAAAAAGTCCATCTAGTCACATCAAAACGACACACTTGATCACGGTTCAGTCTAGATTGAGTTGACCCTTCATTGGACAAATGTCTGTGTGGAACTCAGATAGTATCTAGACAGAGATTGTAGGCTATGAAGAGTAGGGTACTCATGCCGGGGCATTCACGAGAAGCTTGAGATTGAAGTTACCGCTCCTTTGATCACAGGTTCTCCTCAAGCGTTACCACTCCGTTATGGTTGCGGAGTCTCGTGACATACGAAGACGCGAGTTCCATTTCAAGGAATGAGAGATTTTGGCATGCTACTTACCTATGGAACTCACTAACCAGAATAACTCCTTACAAATGTCAAAGACAGCTCGTGTGGCATCGAGCAGTGTCATCCATAATAGCTGTCTGTACTGTTTGTTTTTCGTATTCAGTAAATGACTGGGCAGCCCTCAAGTCAAATGTCAGACGTCGGCTTGGATAGAAAAGAGTTTTCTTGAGGTTCACAGGCCTAGTAGCTTCCTCAATAAAAACAAGTCCCAATCCATGAACGATGACAGTGAAGATTTTCATTAGCACTAAGATCAACTTTGCCTGCCAAGCCGGGGGAGGGCAAGTGCTCTAGTAAGGTCTGTCTCTCCCTCCCCTCCAGAACAGTCATTGCCCTCGGCTCCCTCCTTAGCACAATGTTTCTGATGCGAATAGTCTAAAGTCAATCCGCAACAACATTCTTTCCCTCTCTACCTTTATTTGAGCTAGCTCTCTCTTTTGTGATGAAATCTCACTCTAGATAGTGTCCTCTGGATGCAACTGCAAAGCATAAACAAATTAGGAGACTTCTTAAACTCCGCCCCTTCATTTGACACGCAGATGAATGTTTTCTTACTTGATTACGTCCATCCTTAGTGAAGCTCACACCCCTAACCTTCAACTCTCCTCTGCTGGTTGTCAGCTCATCGGAAATCTCAGCATCCGATTTTTCGTCCCCATCTTCTGCGATCCCGGAAAGTAACGTTTCTCTCTCCTAATATAATACCTGGTGAGATCTTGCATAGACAGGGAGCTAATATATGATGACTAATGACAATGACTTCGCATACCTGATGAGAGAGCCCAAAGGAAAATCATGGGGGTACAAGTGACTTCTTCATACACCGCCGCATCTCGTTCTCGCAGATGATGTGGATTGAACAACTTGGGTAATACATGTTGCCTTATGCCTATGAGCATTGAACAACTTGGGTAATACATGTTGCCTTATGCCTATGAGAAGAAAAAACGGTAAGGGGAATAGAATTCCGGCAATCGGGATTTTTGTCACTCCAAAACACAGCAACAGATGCACACACTGAAATATGGTGAATGCAGTTATATATTTGAAAGGCACGGACTCCACATAAGAAGCATGAAGCCCTTCCAGGATCCTGCCAATGGACATAATCAAAATAACAAAAAAAATCAGCAGATCCTCCGTCAAGGAAGAGAAATCTATTTCATGCTAATGGCTATTCAAGACATTTTATCAACTGGACTGCCTAAACATTGTAATGTTCTATATTTATGGCGATATACCTGTAGCAGCGGCTGGGAGTGATGAAGAGAAATAGCTATCTTTCCCATAATTGATTTCCGGGAATACTATTGATGGCCATGTATGCGAAATAACTCCAAAGTACTGATGTCGGTATGCGCTTAATCATCGGCCTGGTGCATACCGAAGCAGCTCAGTCAGATTGTTGTTTGGTTACTTAATCATAAACCTGAGCATTCTTCAACCCTAGAGAAGCAACAGTGTGTGAGCAGCACATCCACATCAAACTTAATTGGTGATGATTATCAAATGCAATGACAGAACAGATAGATAGGATTTGAAAAAACACTGTTATAAGCACTCTATCATGAATAACATGTTCCAAACAAAAAAAAAATAAAACGAAAAACACACGTTTGATAACCGCAAGAGCACCTGAGGATAGCTTCTAGAGATGAGATTTGAACAGTTAACAGCCAAGGCAGTATACTTTATGACCGATATGCAGCATTGAACACACTGGTAGACAACAACAGAGGAAAAATTATAGGCTCCGACGACCAACCATATTAATCAGTCACCACCATTGAAAAGGTTGCTACATGTGAAAACTAATCAGATTTCAAAAGCATGACCCAGCAATCGCACTCCCCAAAGTCCTGCTTTACAATTTTTCCCTCGGCTCTCACGAATCCTTTGACGTAGCTACTAAAATTCATGTACCGATAGATCACATACGGGGCTCAATTCAGCGCCGCCACGATTCGCATTAGATATCTCCTCGCTTCCGAATACCGAACTAACACGCATCTCGCAGGTAAAAGAAAAAAACATCTGCTTCGAAGGGATTGGACCCGAGACGACGGGGAAAACGGAAAGAACCGAAAACGCTCCGACCTTCGACGAGACTAAGCACGGAACGCAGCTGCAACGGCTCAAAAACGACGCGTAGAGCCTAACCCCACTCAACGACTCCGGGACGTAGTCGTCGCTCGCCGGTCGCCATCATTGGGTAAAAAAAAAAAAAAAACCTCACGACCATCTCCTATAAAAAAAACACAAAAGAACGGACCAATGCGCACGTGTCTACGGTCAGGTCACAACCAGAAGCCACGTGAGGTTGGGAAGGAATTCCAAGCGGCTCAGGGTCAAAAACACGGCACCATCTACACTCCCTCGGCGGCAATGCGAAACGAGAAGAGCTAAAGAAAGAGAGGAAGACAGCGCACGAGAAGCGGCCGAGAAACCCTAGGAGAGAGAGAGAGAAGGGGGGAGAAGAGGGGAGAACCTGCAGGAGAGGGAGTGCCAGACGAGGTTGTGGTTGGCGAGCCAGTCGTGAAGGACGGGGACGAGCGACTTCCACTGGGTGTACCTCTCGTCCACCGACCTCCCCGCCCCCTTCCCTCTCTCCTTCATCTCCTTCTCCTTCCTCCCTTCCTTTCCCTCTCTCGGCGTTTCTCTTTTCCCGCCTCTTCTCGACCTGGCAGACGGAGTGCGAAGTGGTGAAATGGAAATGGTACGACGGTGGCCCCTCCACCCTCCTTGTTCCGGCCGAGCCTCCATCGTCCGCGCCCGGATCTACGTGGGGTCGATTGGTGGGGCCCGTGTATCGACGGCCCCGATTTTTCCCTTTTTTTGAATCCCGCGCCTGGGTCCCAGTCAGAACAGAAGGCTCGGCTTGTTCCCGGATCACGAGGCTTCCCAGTCGCGGGCTCGCCGGGCCTGTCTGCGGATGGGAAGGGGCTCGGTGGAGAAATTGGACCCTGTCTATTTTATGCCGGCCCAATTTGGTCTTCGGCATGGCCTGCGGGAGAGTTTTCCAGCCCATATGATAAGGCCCACGTTTCAATTTCATTTACATAGGGCAAATTAATTCTGTTCTTATTTTCACTCTAATAAATTCATCAACATACGGCCCCAACTTCTCTAGAATAGATGACAACTAAGAAAAACTTAAATTCAGCTCGTCCAACTCGCGTGCACATCTCTCGCCGATTTGGTTTCTTTTTTAACTAGCTATTTAAAAGCTCAATACCTTTCGCTAAAGGAGATTGCTCGGAAATAGTTTAAGTTCAAACTTATTAACATATCCAACTGAGTGAATCCACGTTCATTTAAAAGTTTGAATCAATGAGTTATGGGCCAACTAGATATAATACTTACTCCAAATCACATCAATTCTTAGGTACAAAACTTTTTTTAAAATAACTTACACGTACATTTCAACCATCTATATTCTTTTTGTTTTGTTTCAAGATTACAATTCTTCTCTTGACTCTCTCGCTCAATACTCCCCTCTCCTCCATGTCTCATCTTCGTCTCACTCCTGCTTTCTTCCGTCAATGTTTCATCTTCGCCTCTCTCATCCTCGAAATCTAGCCCTCCTAGATACTTCCCTCACTCAACTCCTGACACTATTCATCTCTTTCTCTCATATAATTCATTGTGTTCGCATCTTGATCTTGAAAAATTGTCCTGGACCACCTTTTGCCACGATGATATAACGTAGGCCATAAATGAGGTTTGAATGATTCAACAGGATAAAAAAAGTTAGACAAGGAAAAAAAGTGGCGGGCCTCGGTGACTGATTCCTCAAATAGACCCATGGAGTCAAAATTTTCAATTTAAGAAGAGGCGTACATTTTTATTCGCATCTTGATCTTGAAAAATTGTCCTGGACCACCTTTTGCCACGATGATATAACGTAGGCCATAAATGAGGTTTGAATGATTCAACAGGATAAAAAAAGTTAGGCAAGGAAAAAAAGTGGCGGGCCTTGGTGACTGATCCCTCAAATAGACCCATGGAGTCAAAATTTTCAATTTAAGAAGAGGCGTACATTTTTATTTGTTAAATATATTCGGGAATACATTTGAATATACATTTTTATCCATTTGTGAATTCAAATTCAATGAGTGATAGAAGGTTTAGTGAGACAGAACGCTAACCTAACGCTAATTGATTGAACCCGAGCCATGTGGCACAATTACATTACGTGACTTGTCATGTGTCAATCATAGAGGCAAATTAAAAGTGTTACATGGTAAGCACCGAAGTGAGCATTCTCTCGACTCTTGTTTTAACCATTTACATCATACGATATGATAAAATCCATGCAACATATTAACACATATTTCGCCATCTTAAATCACATAATATAGGATAGGTCGGGTGCTTGTGTTGCTCCTAAAGAGCCTTCCAAACTTTCTCATGACTAAAAAAGTATTCTAACGTTGTTCTTTCGTAAAACTATTGGGCTTAGGCGGACACGACGGTACAAATTTATGTAGTTCGATTAGCTTCGACTAATTCACTTAGGTCAAGTCCCGTCTCTCAAAATGTAATCGTAATCTGTCCAAGTGACTGTAGGACCTATAAATTGGTCATATCAATAATTTACCATATATAGTTCCATACACTAATCCATATTCTCCTCTTGTTTATCCTTTTTCTCGGCAAAATAACCCTTCAAGTACCAAAAGTTGGCACAAAATGATATTTAAATGCCAAAACTTACGAAAGTGACATTTAAGATCTGTTTTTTATAAATAAAAAAAAATAGGACACTTGAGTGCCATATTTGGCCAAACTTCGAAAATCCTACGTGGCATTTTTTTATTAATTTTTTTGCTTACATGGTTCTCCGTAAGGCTAATTCAGTAAACCACACACAAAAATGATGTCGTTTAGGTATAATTCAAAATTTAATATAATAATTAATTAAATTAAATTTTAAATAATTAAATAATCAATTAAAAAAAGGGGGCGGAGGAGGAGGAGGGAGTTGGCAGCTGAGGGTTAAGCCGGGAAGGTGGGGGAGGGGGAGTGTCGGTCGGGGCCGCCAAGCCCGACCGGCAGCGAGGGCCTGCGTGCCCTCGCCCAGATTTGGGACTTGTGTTACGCCTAATGAGCCTTCCAAACTCACTTATGACTAAGGACTTGTTTGGGAGAGCTTCTGAGAAATACTTTTGCACAAATGCCGTGGACTTTAGGTTAGGAGGCTCTTAATGAAATGTAAATAACGCTAAGTAAACACTGTGCGTATAGGCTAAAGGAAGTGTCAACGCTCTCGATCAACATCAATTGTAATCGCAAGGTGAAACGAGAGGTCGAAACTCGAGCTCTCGAACGTAAAACAAACCATGGCGGAAAACGAGGACGAGGAGGAGAAGAGAAACTCACTGAATGAGCACAATTCTTTACCTTAATCACACACAAGAAAAACTTGTACTTTTCCGAGCCATGAATTCTAGGAATAAATCTGAGTCAACCGGAGCAATTAGATTAGGCTTTCTTACTTTTAACATTGATATAATTTACTAGAATGAATTAAAGGAAGAAAAATGAGTAAATCTTCCACATACAAGCTTCAAAATTTCGGATCTAATACCCCCATGGCCGGATTCATTTTTTCTCAAATCAAAGCCCAAAAAAATTTCTTTAATGCAACCAAAAGATGCTAAAACACACATACACACACATCCTCATGTGGTGCACACTTCTTGGATGAGAGAGAGGGAGACTTGTGTCTTGCTTGGAAACTTCCTAGTGCTTGTGTTTGAGAAAGGAAATATCCGTCACACCGTGAAACACGGTGATTCAAGCACCACTCTTTTTATAGCGTGAGCTCTCCGTTTAATTGACCATAGACCTGTACATTTCATTAGTCTCATCTTAATGTCAAATTTCCAAGAGGAGCGGAAGTAACACGTAAAACCTCATGTGGTGCTCGTTCGCCTCCGTGTTGAATTTCCTACGGTTATAAATGACTCGAGTCATGGCTCGAATGCAAGAAGACCGAGACTGGTGGTTTATAATCTTGCGACGCCTCCGCATTTGATCGTCCGATCGGCCCCTCACTCGATCCGTCGCCAATGAGTATATTTGCTCGAATCATGAACCGATTTCTTTGTTTGCGTGTTTAAACTTGCTCTTCGCACGTTTTCTTCTTGCAATTGATAGTCTATGATTGTCGCGATAACAATCTTGTATCGATTCTGGAAATCTCTGGACTGCCGTTGGCTTTTGCGTTTTTAATTAGGGATTCTCGTAACTGTTGCTGCCGGGTCTTAAATTTCCCCCTTCGCTTGTAATGTCGAATTAATGCATCTGCTGGTTGCGAATCGCCATTACGTAACAGCTCGGGTTTGCCTTCGATTTTGATCCGGATGCTGTTGCGTGGCATGACTGTTTCCTCTCTCTACTTCGGATCGCGTTTGTTGCTGAGTTAGCTCGACGACGATTGTTTCAGCTCTCGAGGACCTGGAAAAGAGAGAGCTTTAGTTGTTTGATTGAGGTTATAAGAGTGACTGTGAAGATTAAGAAGTTTCTTCGTGAGAACCCTTTTGATTGAGGTGCAAAGGGTAGCTGATGACATTATTCATCTCCTGAGGTGTTAGTCTAACGGGATGTCAGTATATAAGACAAAAACATTTCTTCCACAACCGTCCTCACTAACATTTCGTTTTTCCGGTTTTGTATTCACCTTCTTTTTCGTTGAGGTTGGCCGGCGAAGTTGCGCGGAGCTGCGAGGGCCCGGCGACGAGCTGGACAGAGGTCGGCATGAGGCCGGTGTGTCACGGCTACCGTCGGCGGCCAGTCGTGTGACCTCGGCGACCCCTTGCGAGTCGCGTCGCCGCGACCGCTGCAACCCCCGGCGACCACCCAGATCTGGGTCGCAGCAAGGTCGCGCGACCGCTGCAACCCGGCGACGCTGCGACCCCCGGCAGATTTGGGTCACCGGATTGATTTCTAGATTGCTGTTGACAGCTATGTTTCGAAAGATTGACAAGGATTGATTCACTTACTTCATCGTTACGAGAAATATGTGGTTTGATAAAATTGTCGAAAGAGTGAAATCAACCTCTCGAGTACTTTTAGCCGTTTAGGTACTTGTGCAATATGTAGGATCTGAGGTTTTCATTCTCGATCACGAGTTGTTAGTTTCGTCTTGCCTACTCTAGGCTTAGTGTATTGGTTTATCATGTCAATTCTCTTTTTGACTTGCTAATTTGGACATCTTTTTTCTCAGATAATTCTGGTGAATGTTGTTCTACTCAACTTATTTATGGAAATGGAGTATTCAACGTCGATGGACTGGAAAATTTCATCAAGGAGGTCAAATTGAGGGAATGTGGCCTTTCTTACGCCGTTGTCTCCATCATGGGTCCTCAAAGTAGTGGTGTGTATTTACTCCCAATAACTTGCTTTGGACTTTGCTTCTTTTGCTAAATATAGATTACATGAAAATTTTGGTAAGGCTGTGAAATGTTCTTAAAAAGAACCAAATTTTTGCTGGGTACCATTGTCGATATGTCAAGTCGTTCAAATTCAGTTTAATACGGTGGCTCGCCGTTCTTCACCTTAAATTTTTACTTTCAGAAAAACCATTACCTTCAGGGCACCATGTGGAAAATTGCTGCTTTTTTGTTTTCATCTACGTATCTTTTCTTTTGCCTTCGGAAGAGTTTCAAACTTATTCTATTGTTTCGTATGATATCCAACAGGGAAGAGTACACTGTTAAATCATCTATTTCGCACCAACTTTAGGGAGATGGATGCTTTTAAAGGGAGGCATGTCTACAGACCAACTTTTCGCTCACTCTAATGAAGGATTTGGATTCAGAAAGTCTAAAACCAGTTTGGTATTTTTCCAGGTCCCAGACCACCAAAGGTATATGGCTGGCAAAAGGTGCTGGCATTGAACCGTGTACTCTGGTTATGGACTTGGAGGGAACTGATGGAAGAGAAAGAGGAGAGGTATATTTACTATATGATTCTACATGGATTTATAATAGCTTATCTTGTCCATGTTTAAGTACTTGTTGTTATCCATAAGTAATTGCAAATTCTAAACTTTTGTACATGTTGAAACATTAATTTGTGCTTCGGGTAGCTGCTGTATGATCTTAACTTTCTTTTCCACTTTTGTATGTCTTTGCTCATCTTACTAACCCAGAAGGTTGATTTATGTGTAGCTGATGCTCATTGAAACTCTCCTGATTTACACTTGGTTTGAGTAAGCAGCAATTAGCATTCCCGCAGCTTCTTAACCGGTGTCATTTTTTTTTCAGGACGATACTGCTTTTGAAAAGCAGAGTGCTCTTTTCGCTTTGGCTGTCTCCGATATAGTGCTCATTAACATGTGAGGCTTCTGCTTTCCTCTAGTGAGATATTGTTTCTGTTTCTACCATGCTATCTATGAAGTTGTTGTTTTAGTATTTTCCTAGTGCCCTTTCTAAGCATATTTTTCATAGGTGGTGTCATGATATTGGCCGGGAACAAGCTGCCAACAAGCCTCTTCTGAAAACTGTATTCCAGGTATTTCTTGTCTTCTTGCGTTAAGATAAGCTAAATGTTTAGTTCTAAGAGCTAATGATAAAGTTGTGACACTTCTTGAAGGTCATGATGCGATTGTTTAGCCCTCGGAAAACAACTCTGTTGTTTGTCATACGGGATAAAACAAGGGTTAGTACCTATAGTTAATTGTGTTTTCATTTTGGCTGCATCTGGTAAGTTTTACCGATCTGAGTTGATTTTTTTTTTTATGTGTTCACTGCCTTTTCTTTTTATACAGACTCCTCTGGAAAATCTAGAAACTGTCTTGAGAGAAGATTTGCAGAAGGTGAGGCTTGTCGCATTTCCCATTGAAAACTGACTTTGTAAAGTTGTTCCTGGTTTCATTTGGTATTTTCCTGCAGATATGGGACAATGTTCCTAAGCCACAAGTGCACAAGGAAACTCCTCTCAGTGAATTTTTTAATGTAGGTGCTTTGATGCTTGTATGAGTTACTCTCAATAAGTTACTTTTCCCTCTAATCATTGTAATGAAGTTCATCCTAATGACTCTTTCCTGCTGTACAGGTTGAGGTTACTGCTCTGTCTAGTTATGAAGAGAAGGAAGAGCAATTTAAAGAGCAGGTATACCTACCTTGCACCACATGGAAGCATGTTTGGATCTAGAGTGCGATTGCCCAAGTTTTATGTGGGCTTTGTCATTGTGTTTGGACAAGATTCTCAAATGCTGCAGTGGGTGCCGTTTTCTTCACATAAATCCACTGTTTGAGACAAAACTTTGGTCCTCATAAACAGAAGTTTTGGAATATCTGTGGAAATGCCACTCATCAGTGACAGCTATTTCTTTTTTTGGAGGCTTATCATTGCTCAATCGTCCTTATTGAGTTTAGTGATTTTCACTACTCCTGTTCCCATTCTCAACCAATTATATTTTGAGACGTGTTATGTTTCCATCTCATCTTCTTTTGCTCTTTTGTGGAATTTGGGCCATTGGTTGCCAAATAGATTATATCTTTTTATCTGTACTAATTTTTTGCCATTTGGTTGAATTTTCCTTGGACAAAAAGGTGGCCACCCTTAGACAGCGGTTGTTTCATTCTATTGCACCTGGCGGGTTCGCAGGAGATCGAAGGGGAATAGTTCCTGCATCAGGATTTTCTTTTAGTGCTCAGCAGATGTGGAAGGACATCGAGGAGAATAAGGACCTTGACTTGCCTGCGCACAAGGTGAGAGTTAATTAATTGAAAGGCAACTGGATGAGAATGCTAATTAACACATCATGCTTTCCGTGATAAGGTCATGGTTGCTACTGTAAGATGTGAAGAAATTGCCCACAAAAACTATTCCGGTTTCACTGAAAATGAGGTACTGATCTGGTTCTTGCTGGACATTAAACTTGCTTGCTTGTTTCGCTATTTTGAAATGCAAGCAGATGTATTTTGTCCTACACATATTAAGATTGAGCAAACTCTTTTGAACATGTTAGGATTGGCGTTTGATTAAAGAGGTTGTGCATTCAGGACCAGTTTCTGGTTTTGGAAAGAAAGCCAGTTCAATTCTTGAGTCTTGCTTATCAGGGTAAGATAAGTAATTTTATTTGATGAATTATAGATGGTGGTGTAGCAACTGGATCTTATGTTTGGTAAGTAATGGGAGTGCGTTAAAGTTATCCAGCGCAATCGGCTTCATGTTCTAAGAATGTTGTTTCTTTAAGTTTTCCTGGAATTTGTGAAGTGGGGCAGTAGGAGCATTTTTTTTTTTTTTTCTCTTGTCAGAAACTCGTCCAGGGAACAAAATCACAAAGAATCATTTCTAAGCAAATTTTTCTCAGGAATAGAATGGTTACCAAACGCACCCTTATAGTTTAGCAGCTGCCTAGATGGCGGCTTAACTTAATTTGGCCATAGCTATGGACCCTATTCTGTTTGCGATGTTTCCTTGTTTTATTTTTGGGTGAAGTTTATGTTCTGTCATGGTTTGAAATTCATCTATCAATGTAAGTACGTTTTATTTATGAAGTTTCTTGTGCTGCTTATTAGGTATGACTCAGAGGCTGTATATTTTGAGGAGAGCGTTAGATCTTCGAAGCGGAAGCAGCTTGAAGAAAAGTTACTTAAAGTAAGAAGTTGTGGGATGTTTTTCTTTGTTTAAAGTGCATGATTTTTTTGGGTAATATTGTTTGACTACCAATTCAAGCTGCTTGGAACGTGGAAATATTTTTCCTTTTTGACACACTTTTATTTCAGTCATGATGTTTTCATTTGAAGTTAGCTTAAACAGAGAGACTGTCTGTTGAGGATATCTTATCATATGTTGTTTATTGTGTTTTGTGTGAATGGTCAGCTTATAAAACCGCATTTCCAAGCTGTTCTTAAACATATTGGGTGCGAAACTCTGGATAAATTCAAGGAAGCATTTGATAAGGCTTTGAATGGAAAAGAACGGTTTTCAGTGGCTGCTGATCGCTGCACTCAGTTTTATGTGACTCTATTTGACAAAGGATGTGCAGGTACATCAACTTGTGATGCCTTCTTTTGACCTAATGTTGTAAAGTTAATGCTCTGAAAAAGTAAGCCGAGAATGAAGGTTTGTAGTTCTGCTTTGTCTTGTAACAAGCTGTTTTTGGGTTCTTTGACTCCTTCTGTACATGCGCTTTCGCTCCCTTAGTGGCCTATTAGTTTTCTACTTGTATCTATCCGAAATGAAGGTTCGTGTCTGAGATTGGAGGCTGATGTGAAAATATAGTCTTGTTGGCAATAACATTCTGGGCATTTAGGAATCCTTTCTGTAGGTTCATGCCATGTTTTACTTACTTTTGACTTGTTAGTAGAGGAATTTTACCACCGACTGTATGGATAAGTTTTGTATCATACTTTGAGCAGATGCTGTAATTGAACAAGCCAAATGGAATACATCTGGAGCACGGGAGAAGCTGCGGCGTGACATTGATGCCCATGTTGCTTCAGTCCGTGCTGCCAAACTCTCTGAGCTTACAAAAGGATATGAGGTAGCATAATGAACAGAGATATTTCCTCTGCTCTTGAGCTTCTCTTTTTACAGATGGAGGGTTTTTCCCTTTCCACTTAATGGTGGTTGATGGGATCTGCGCAAATTATGTTATGTTTTTACAGACAAAACTGAATGAAGCATTGTCTGGACCAGTGGAAGATATTTTGGAAAAAGCTAATAATGAAACCTGGTCGGCTATCAGGAAACTTCTTTCATGTGAGACCGAATCGGCAGTAACTGGGTTCTCTGGCGCCCTCTCCGGTTTCGATCTGGATGAACAGAGTAAGGAAAAAATGCTTTTGGCTATAAAAGATCATGCGAGGGACATGGTTGAAGCAAAAGCAAGGGAAAAAGCTGGAGGAGTCCTTGCCCTCATGAAGGACCGGTAGACACTCTTTAAGTTTGTGATTTACTCATCTGTTAGATTCAATACCTTTTAATATCCTAATGTGCTTCATTTTCAATCCAGGTTTACAACATTGTTCTGTCATGATGCTCACTCTATGCTGAGAGTTTGGACAGGGAAGGAAGATATTCGAGCAATCAACAAACTTGCTCGTTCCGCAGTATGCAGAATTTTTATATGGCTAATTTTTTACATGTTACTCGTGTTGCTTGCTTGTGCATCTTTTACTGAAATGATGCCATGACACTTTCAGTCTTTAGAGGTGCTGTCTGTAATGGCGGCAGTGCGTTTGGATAATGAGAAAGATAACATCGAGAAAACTTTGTCCGATGCTTTGCTGGACACCAGGCCTACTGCCACTGACGATCCCTTGGCTTCTAGCACATGGAAAGAGGTGAGTTTTGCTTTTGTTGTGCTGATTCAATTAGTGCAGATCTTCAATTTCTTTTCCTATGAAAATGGATGGAAGAGTTTAGGCCCCATTGTCCATACTAGTTTTAATACAATCATCTGCGCTTGTGAATATTGGATTATCTGTGCTAAAAAAACATGTCAGATAACTGAAGGTAATGCAGCTGTCTGAAGGTAATGCAGAAATAAGAGCCTTTCATTTGCTGAAAGCACTTGTTCACTGTTTAATTGCAGATTCCTTCATCAAAAACACTGATCACACCTGTTCAGTGCAAATCACTCTGGGAGCGATTTAAGGAGGAGACTGAGGACACCGTCAAACTAGCAAGTTCTGCTCAGGCATGATATTATATCTAAAAGATTTTTAGTAGTGTAAATGTCATTATTGTTCAAAATGCCATGCCAGCATCCCCGCTCCCAACACGCACACACTAACATTAAAAAAAAAAAGGACAGAAAATAAAAGAAAAAGGAAAGAAGGCTCTATTGAATCCACTGCACTAGATTTTTCTATTTGAATTGATTATCAAGATCAATTCTAAGCACCACTGGGAGGACATCTGCTTGCTACTTGAGTTTGAGACTATCAATATAAGAAATGTTAGAGAGTTGAGAAATACTTTCAATTCCACGAAAGAAAGACATACTTGCATATGTTAAAGTAGTGTACTTGCTTATCTACGAAGTTCTTTCGCTATTGGAGATATTTGATTATTTCCTCTCTTCTTTTGGAATTATCAGGAAGCACACAGGCGTAACAGGCATAACAAACCTGACGGGCTGTTACAACTAGGGTCAATTGTGGCAGGTGCAGTAGCGGCGTTGGTAGGTATATCTTCAGGTTAAGAGATCACAGGCAAGCAACATGAGTAACGTGTAAAATGAGTTACGTGTACAAAATTAGCCATCCGCACACTGTGGACTGAGCACGTTTGTTGATTGCTCTAGATGTATCCCATTTTGCTTGTTCAATTACGGCATCTGTTCAAACTTTGAACAGTACCCAATGCTGTATCAATTGTCAAAAACTTCTGCATCTTGTATATTGAGATGGCTTTTGAACGCACTGATGTGAAGGTTTGTTATTGTTATGGCATCTGAAGTGTCTTTGGGAAGTGAAAAGCTGTTATCTTGAACTTGCCTGTCTAGAAAATCTTTTGTGCGAACCCAAAGGTTTGTTTAAAGTTCTTTATTCCCTAGCATGTACATGGATTTATTTCATAGTTTTTTCAATCTTGTCTAACAAAATATACGTGACTCAGTTCTTGTCTAATCCAAACATTAGAATTAGATAGCGAGATAACCGAACTACTTCGACTAACGTTCCCTTTTCTCCCCTTCTTTCCTTTATTTTGGCTTGTTTTGTTTTTAGAGGAATGGCATTCTCCCAATTTTATAATGTAGAAACAAGACTGAATGTTTCAGTTATTGGTTGATTGGGAGCTTAAGCTTTTATTTTTGTCAAATGATGATTTAAGGTTTCAAAAAAGCCTCAATCAAGTCTCAAGCTCATTTTTAATGGAATTACACGATTGGAAATGGCAAATATTCCACATGGAAGCCAAGTCGGATTTGATTGGGACTTCTTAAACAAGTCTTCTGTTGACCAAACCAAAACTTTCAAGTCTAGAATAAACTAAAAATCGGAAACTCTAAGATTTAGTTTAGCACTTACCTATATGTTATTCGGGAATGGAATGAAGTAAATATTTTTTGTCAATATCTTTTTTGACACTTATAAAATTCTTTAGTAACTTATTAGTACGGAAAAAATTCTTTATTTTTTTCAATTGAACAATAGAATTGTCTCTTAGAGAATCATCAAGAGAGATTATGTTAAGCAATTGTTTAAATTGGATATCATTATTTGGCCAATGCTTAAAAAAAAGGGAAGGAAGTATATGATCTAAATTGCAAAATCCTCTAAGCTTGAAGTGCAGTAACATATTGAATTTAGATTATTTTGAGTTGAACAAAAAAAAAGAAAAACAAAAAAAAAAAAAAACTGAAAACCAAAAGCTGAAAACTAAAAATCGAAAAACCAAACTGAATCGAAATTTCGGTTCGGTTCGTATTCGGTTTAGGTTTTATTCGGTTCGGTTCGGAAGATTTTTCTAATTGTTCGATTTGATTCGATTTTTCAAAAAAACCGAATTGTTGACACCCCTAATTCAGAGTATGATGCGAAACTTATCGATACAGTCGGTGGACTAGGATCAAGTATATCCCTAAAAACTATTATGTATTTCACCATCTTTTGAGGTTTTCTAAATAGAATTTCAATTTTCACCTTATGAAATTTTGCATGGGTATCATGTAATTTTGCTTGCAATCTTTCTTATTAAAAGATACAATAAGTAATTTTCCACACTAAATTTCAAGGGTGCCCATATTTTGAAGCTTTCCAAAATACTCTACTGTAACCAAATTTCTAAAAACAAAATTAGTAATTCCAATTCCGGTAAATCATAACAACATTTTGAAGTACTCTACACATTGATATTCTATTCACCTGATTTTGAGATGATAATCGAATATTTCAATTGTCCAAGAAAAATCAAAATGAAAATTACTCTCGAATATATGTTATAAACTAACTTCCTAAATAAATAGCTGTAAGAGAAATTACTTGGTCAATGATATTTTACTAAAATAAATTACATGGTCCCAAAATGAAGTTCGAGATTCCATGCAAATTAATAATGAGATATTTGTGATTTTTAGTGAGAAAATAGAACAATCTTGAAAATAGCTGTGATAATATGATGAGTAATTATTGTTTGGTTACTTGACCATACATCTGAGCACTCTTTAACTAGTAAATATTTTTAAAAAAATTTCCTGTTTCGATCAAATTTTTGAAGGGCAAAAACTTCTTAGTTCCAGTGCAGCCCCATTTTCTTTCCGACCAAAAGACAAAAAAAAGAAAAGAAAAGAAAAGAAAAGATTCGTTACTCTACTACAGAAATATTCTCATTTCTTTTTTTGGGGGCATTATTCTATCATCAAAAGGGATCAGTCCGAGTCTTACTTTTCTGGCGAGCAGAGGAGGTTCAAAACCGACGTACCTCTCTCACAGATCCTTTCACTGCTTCTCCTTCCTCCCTCGCTTTCGCTCTCTCTCTCTCTCTCGATAGATCGACCGGACCGGATCGGATCGGATCGGATCGGATCGATCTCCATCTCCACCGGACCGAATCTCGCAACTCTTCCACATTCGATCGCCCGATCAGCTCCTCGCTCGATCCGTCGCCAATGGGTATATTTTTGCTCAAATTATGAACCGATCCCTTTGTTCGTGTGTTTAGACTTGCTCTTCCCACGCTTTCTTCTCGCGATTGAAAGCATCCGATTATCGCGAATCGCTTCTGAAAATCTCTGAATTGCCGTTGAAGTTTTTGCGTTTTAACTAGGTATTCGCGTAACTGTTGGCGGGTCTTTAATTTTTCCTTCGCTTGTAATGTCGAATTAATGCATCTGCTGGTTTCGAATCGCCATTATGTAACAGCTCGTGTTTGCCTTCGATTTTGATCTGGACGGCACGACTGTTTCCTCTCTCTATTTCGGATCGCGTTCGTTGCCGAATTAGCTCGCCGACGGTTGTTTCAGCTCTCGATAACCTGTAAAATAGAGCTTTAGTTATTTGAGGTTACGCTAGTGACTGAAGATCGAGTTGCAAAGGGTGGCTGATGACATGAATCATCTCCCTCGGAAGGTGTTAGTCTAACAGGATGTCAATATAATCATGTCCAAAGAACTGCGAATATGGATTCCTTAGATTGCTGTTGACAGCTGTGTTTCAACAGATTGACAACGATTGATTCTCGTCCTTAAAAAAAAAAAAATAATAATTAATTAATATTATTAATTTAATTCATAATTTTCTATGTAATTAATAAATGTTTAACCAGGTCACCAAATTTATGTATCAACACCAAGACTTTAAAAAACAAAAAGTTTTCATCAACTCCATTGAGAATATATAAAAACACGATAATTGGATTCGATTGAATATCTAGATCTCGCGATGCTTAAAAATAAAAAAACTAGTGAGAGTTTTCATCAATTTCGTCGAGAACATATGAAAACATAATGATCGAATTCAAGCAAATATCTAGATCTTGTGGCACTTAAAAAAAATTGGCGAGAGCTTTCATCAACTTAATAAGGAATTGAATCAAATACCGGAATTTCATGATGCTTCCATTGCGAAAGAGGACACTCGAACTGATCGGGAAAGTAATAACCCCTTGACCACCAAGGATCCAAAATTACAATATCTGGTATGGAAATTTTGGCCTCTCGAAATTTTTTCGAAAAGAAAAGAAAAGATTTACTCATTAAGGAGTGCTCAAAACAATAATTCTCAATATTGTACTTTTTTAAATTATAATCACAAGTATCCCATGATTGATTCTTGTGAAAGCTTGAACTTGATTTTGGGGCCGCGTGATTTGTTTTAATAAATATCATTGAGCAAATTATTTCTTATGAGTACTTTCTAATCGAAGTCAATGTCTAGCATATATTCGAGAGAAATTCCGTAATTTTAACTTTTATTGTCTAGTTCAATATTCAATTATCATTTAATGTTGAATATCTTTAATAATTTTAAAATCACTATTAGCACTTAAATTTTGACATCTCATTTAGTAATTCATTATATATATAATTAGGGATCCACCTCAAAACCATTTCATAATTTACTATAATTGTAATTAGTATTTCGTTTTTCGAAATTTTGTGGAAATAAAGCATTTTAAAAAGCTTTTAAATGTGTTTACCCTTAAATAAAAACTTAAAGTGGAAATTCGATTATTGTACCTTTTTACCAATTCCATAATTGCTTATGTCCACAAAAAAGGAAAACATAATCTCTTTATAAAGCAAATGACATTGCATAAAAAAGCCTAATCGGCTCACAATGTTGAGCGTACTCCCTTCTTCCCAAGTAGAAACAGACTCTTGAATTGAAATGCGAGAGCTTGACTTACAATGGTGCATGCTAAAGGGATCTTAATTGTCCCACATCACTTGGGAGAAGCCATCCGGCTTACTTGATAACCGCTATGACTCCCCTCATCTCACAAGACGAAATTTGAGACTGAGTCCCCCCAGATTGACATCATAGCCAGGTTAAGGTGGATCGAGGTGCATGCTAGATCTTAGCTCTCCCTAGTGATCGATGAATTATGCCGAGGTTTGGTTTTTCTTTTTTATTTTTTATTTTAACTCGCTAGATTCCACCGAGAAAGTTTTGTTTTTAGCTCGCTAGATTCCGTTGGGAAAGTTTTGTGAAGTTTTAACTCCACGAGGCGTGTCTGGAAATGTTCAATTGACTAAGATTGCCTTTGGAAATGGCTTTTCCCCAAATATGTAGATTCTCCAACATCGAATTCTTCGTCCTCGGTGACCCTGCCCTCCCTAGTGAACGTTTCGTCGGCCGCATCACCCGCAAGAAGGGCAATTATGCCGAGGTTTGGTTTTTCATTTTTTTTTTAGCTCGCTAGATTCCGTTGGGAGAGTTTTGTGAAGTTTTAATTCCACGAGGCATGTCTAGAAATGTTCAATTGACTAAGAGTGCATTTGGAAAAGGCCTTCCCGAAGCCCTTTTAGTCAAGTAGAGTGTGTTTAGGAATTTTTTTTTTAAACCCCATTCCACAAATGCAAGTTTTCAGAAGGCTGAAAGCCTATGCTAAGCCTTGAGTTAGTAAAAAGGATTCTTCTGAAATTATCCTCGCTAGCTTTTTGTTTTTTCGGTTTTGCCCTCGATGACTGTTCATCTTCTTCTCTTCGTTTTTTTTTTTTTTTTTGGTCGGTCCTACTCTAATCTTACGCTAATACTCACTTTCGGACTTTTGCCCGTGCTTCCTTGCGGGCGTGGGAGTCGAAACCCACTCCTGAAATAAATTCGTCCCCACCCCAATCCCTCATGAGAAGGTGGGGATTTGAACTCCCAACCTCCCCCTTCCAAGTCAGAAGGGTGGCCACTAGGGCGAACCCCTAGTGGTTTCTTCTCTTCGTTGAATAAGACCGGCATGGCTACGCATGGTCGCCGGCGACAGGTAGGCGATTTGGTGACCCTTGCCAGACCGCCTGCCCTTCACCAGCGACTACTTGCTCTTCACCAACAACTACTTGCCTTTGGTCGGCGAACTCTTCCTTTTTTTTTTTTTTTTTTTTTAAATAAAAAAATTCTTTTGCAAATATAATTTCTCCAAGAATTTTTTTTTTTTTACTTAAAGATACTTTACAATGTACTTTTATAATACAATTTACCAAACACAATTTACATTTTAAAAAATTCCTTAAACTCAATGACTTTTGCATTTCCCCAAAGACTTTCTCCAAAAGCTTTCTCAAACGCACTCTAAGTTGAGAACAATGTCTTCACACTGGGACATTGTGGATGGTCCCTATGAGTATGCTTCGTATTGCGAAGGGTGTTAAATGCAAAATTTGTTGTATGAGGTACAAATGCAAAAAGTTTATGACTCAATTAGGCAATATATATATATATACTAATTGCAATAAATTTAAGATTTTTTTGATAATTTTCCCCAAAGATATATGATAATACTTGACGCCTCTACCTAAATTGAAAATTCCGACTCTTAACGGTTTATTTTGGGGGGCCAGTCACATAGGCTGCCAAGTTTTTTCTTACCTGATTTTTTTGAGAGTGAGAGAGGCGAAGATGGAACATGTACTAAATTGGTAATTGTAATCTCGAAACAAAAGAAAAGGATATAGATTTCAGAAAGAACCACGCCAGTCCCAGAAAAACGATAGTGGATTCGTTCGCTGACCACGGACTCTCAAGAATGGGCAATTTCCAAACCGCTATTGAGACTAGGAGTGTCTGTTGCATGTGCTGGTGATTCATTTTTTTCCCATCTCAGTATTTCTTTGGGTGTAGTTTCTTGTAAACTACAATGATCCTCGTGGAAACCTTGATGGTACGGAGAGGAGAACGGGATGAGTTCGATTCCCAATCCCCGAGTTTCCTACTACATTACTTGGACTATATGATCAAATGATCGCGATCTGAACATGTTGGGTTTCGGTTTCCCCTCATAGAAGGAACCAAACCAACTAAACTGAACTAATGGAACTAGCCTGGAGTCTATTATTATTATTATTATTATTATTATTATTATTATTATTAGTAGCAGCAGCAGCAGCAGCAAGGGCGGAAAGTACATGTTATTTATGGGAGTAATCTCTTCTTTTATTAGTGACCTTCGTATGATTAGTAATTTTACCATACACTAAATTAACTCTCATTATATTTAAGAAGAAAACAAAATATTTGTAGAAAAAATAACATCATCCCAAGAACCTCGTCACGGGTCTGGTTTCATGGTGGACAGGGTCAGTTTTTGGTGCCAACATAGGATCGGATCCATACTGAAACTGATCATCTCTGGTGCCATATTTAATTTATTAATATTATTAATTTTTTTTTAAAGAAGAAGGAAAAAAAAAGGGAAAAGAGAGACCTGGGCCGGGGGCAGGCTGGCGCGGCGTCTCTCTATTTTCCCTGCTTTTCTTTTTCTCTACGTGTGGGGCGGTCCAACCCGTTTCCCTTTCTCTTCCAAGCCCGGCCCTCTCCTCCTCCTTCCCTTTTTTCCTCACGCGCTCTGCGCTACAGGGAAGGACGCGGGTACGAGCAAAAGAGAGGAGAAGAGGCAGAGGAGACGGGGAGCGTCCGACCGGAGTTGGTGGTCGGGGACCAGGCCGGCAGAGACAGCTGGCCTAAAAGCAGAATCCCCCTGTCAGAAGGCTGAGAGAGTGAGTGCTGGAGACATCTTCATATCCTTCGGCTTAAAAACCAGAACCGAAACACAGAACGCTCGAGGAGGCTGAGGGACCGAGGGAGAGTGAGCGCTGAAGAGAGTTCGAGCGAAGGAGAGAGGGAGAGAGAGAGGGGCTCCGGTGGCCAATGCGCCGTGCACGAACCCCGTCCGACGACCACGCCCAGCCGACTTCCTCAAGCCTAGCGGTCGAGGAATCCGGCTTTGCGCTTTGGGCAGAGCTTGAGGAGGAAGACGACGCCGCAAATCCAGAAAGCTCTTCGCTTCCTGAGCGAAGCTCGACACGCGCTCGTGCCCAAGATCGCTCGCAGAGATCCGGAGTCGAAGACATAGGAGGCGCGACGGATGGTGGTGGTTCGAAGCAGGATAGGGGAGCTGCGGAGGTTCTTCGGACAGGGGGATTCTGCTGCTTCTTCTTCTTCGGCTGAAAATGGAGACGGAGAGCACAATGGGAGAAGGAGAGAGTAAGAGGAAAAGAGGGAAGCTTTATGCTTTCAATGGCGATTCTAATGCTCAAAGGTAAGAGCAGCCGATACCAAAGCGGAAAGGGAATGTCTTCTCTGCCCTCCGAACTTTTCAACCCCTCCATCAGGCGAGCTTCAACCCATCAAGCCCATACTTAATCATGTCATCATTTTGGATTTTGATGGTTTTTATCTGCTCGTTTTGGCTGCATCTGGTTAGTTTTACCTATCTGAGTTGATTTTTTTTTTATATGTTGACTGCCTTTTTTTTATGCAGACCCCTCTGGAAAATCTAGAACCTGTCTTGAGAGAAGATGTGCAGAAGGTGGGAGTTGTTGCGTTCCCTGTTTAAAACCGGCTTTGTAAAGTTGTTCCTGGCGTCACGTAGAATTTTCATGCAGAAATGGGACAATGTTCCTAAGCCACAAGCACACAAGGAAACTCCTCTGTGAATTTTTTAATGTAGGTGCTTCGATGCTTGTATGAGTTCCTCTCAATAATTCCGTTTCGCCTCTAATTGTCGCTATGAAGTTCATCCTAATGACTCTTCTGCTGTTCAAGTTGAGGTTGTTGCTCTTTCTAGTTATGAAGAGAAGGACGAGCAATTTAAAGAGTAGGTATACCTACCTTACACCACATGGAAGCATGTTTGGATCTTGAGTATGATTGCCCAATTTTTATGTCGGCTTTAATGTTGTGTTTGGACCAGACTTTTAAATGCCGTAGTGGGCGCCCTTTCCTTCACATAAATCCTATACTGCGGTACTGTTTAAGACAAAACTTTTGTCCTCATATGCATAACTTTTGGAATAAATGTGGAAACGCCACTCATCATTGACGGCTAGTTCTTAGTTTTTTGGTGCTTATCATTGCTCAGACATCCTTATCGAGTTTGATGATTTTCACTACTCTTCTGTTCCCATTCTTAATCAATTATAGTTTGACATGTGTTATGTTTCCATCTCATCTTCTTGTGCTTTTTTTTGGAATTTGGAGCATCGGTTGCCAAATAGATTATACTTTTTATCTATACTAATTTTTTGCCATATGGTTGAATTTCCTTGGACGAACGGGTGGCTAGTCTTAGATAGCGATTCTTCCATTCTATTGCACTTAGTGGGCTCGCAATAGATTGAAGGGGAGTAGTTCCTGCTTTTAGGATTTTCTTTTAGTGTTTAGTAGATGCAGAAGGTCATTAAGGAGAATAAGGACCTTGACTTGCTTGTTGATAATGATAATGCTAATGTACGTATCACGCTATCCGTGTTAAGGTCATGGTTGCGACCATACGATGTGAAGAAATTGCCAAAGGAAAATATTCCAGTTTTACTGAAAATGAGGTATGGATTTGGTTCTTGCTGGACATTATATTTGTTGTTTCTATTTCGCTATTTTGAAATGCAAGCAGATGCATTTTATCTTGCACATATTAAGATTGGGCAAATCTTCTAAACATGCTAGGATTGCGTTTGATTGAAGAGGCTGTGCAATCCGGATCAATTCCTGATTTTGGAAAGAAAGTCAGTTAGGCTTGTTTATCAGGGCAAGATATCCGGCCTCCGATTTATACCTAACAAGGAGCACAAGAAAATTTATAACAAAACGTACTTATAGTGATAGACAAATTTCTTACCCTGACAAAACATAATCTTCACCCAAAAATAAAACAAGAAAACATCACAAACAGAAAAGGGTCCATGGTTATGGCCAAATTAAGCTAGTGGTCAGCTAGAAAAATGCTGCACTATAACTAGCCATTCCTCTCCTACTATTAGGAAAACAAATCAATCAAACGAGAAGTAAATTGCTCCAAAACAACCATTGAACAACTAATTGCAATAATACTCAGATTGTGAATGAAGGGGCTTGAATAGAATAGCTATATCTGACCTCAACAGCTATATCTCATCAACTCAGGCTAGACCTCAAGTAGATATATCACGGAGGCAAACTTGTACAACCTAAACTTAAACAATATAAACTTCAAAATAGCCGAGGTTTCTTGCTCTTTAAAATATGCACTTGTTCCAAGGAAAGAAATGCTCCTATTGCCGCCATTTCATGTAAGCAAGGAAAACCTAAAGAAACAACATTCTTAGAAGTACGATCATAGAGCCGATTGCACTGGATATCAGGTACATTAAGGTTATCCAGTGCAATCGGCTCTATGATCTTACTTCTAAGAATGTTTCTTTAGATTTTTCCTTGCTTACATGAAATGGGGGCAATAGGAGCATTTCTTTCCTTGGAACAAGTGCATATTTTAAAGAGCAAGAAATCTCGGCTATTTTGAAGTTTATATTATTTAATTTTAGGTTGTACAAGTTTGCCTTTGTGATATATCTACTATGTGGTCTTGAGGTCTAGCCTGAGTTGATGAGATATAGCTATTGAGGTCAGATATAGCTATTATGTTCGAGTGAGCCCCTTCATTCACAATTTGAGTATTATTGCAATTAGTTGTTCAATGGTTGTTTTGGAGCAATCTACTTCTCGTTTGATTGATTTGTTTTCTTGATAGTAGGAGAGGAATGGCTAGTTACAATGCAGCAGTTCCCAAGCTGACCGCTAGCTTAATTTGGCCATAAGCATGGACCCTTTTCTATTTGTGATGTTTTCTTGTTTTATTTTTGGCTGAATATTATGTTCTGTCAGGGTAAGAAATTTGTCTATCACTATAACTACGTTTTGTTATAAATTTTCTTGTGCTCTTTGTTAGGTATGAATCGGAGGCCGGATATTTTGACGAGACTCGCACAACCAGCTTCTGATTTGTCTTGGACATATTTGGTGTGGAACTCTAGATAAGTTCAAGGAAGCATATGATAAGGCCTTGAATGGAAGGGAAGGGTTTTCCGTGCCTTCTCATGAGTGCACTTTGTTTTATATGGCTCTCTTTGATAAAGGATGCGCATGTACGGCAACTTCTAATGCCTTCGTTAGGCCTAATGTTGTAAAGTTAATGCTCTGAAAAAGTTGGCCTTGAGTGAAGATCTGTTGTTGTTCTTTGTCTTGCAACTAAGCTCTTTTTTGGTTCTGACACTTTCTGTACATGCGTTTGCACTCCCTTGGTGGCCTATTAGTTGTTTTACTTGTATCTATCAAAAATGAAGATTTGTATCTGAGACTGGAAGCTGATGTGAAAATGTGGTCTTGTTGGTAAATAACACACTGCGTATTTAGGAAACTATTTGTAGGTTCATGCCATGCTTTATATTTGAGATTAGAGGAATTTTACCACCGACCATATGGATAAATTTCGTCAATCAGCAATTTCTACTTAGACATGATACCTATGTCTTAAAAGATGTTTTGTACTGCAATTGTCATTATTGTTATTAAAATGCCATGTCATCATCCCTCCATCCCCAGCACGCACGCACTAACACAACGAAAAAGAAAAGAAAAATAAAGGAAAGGAGGCTCTATCAAATCCAATGCACTAGGATTTTCTATTGGAATGGATTATCAAGATTAATTCTAAGCATCACTAGGACATTTGCTTGCCACTTGACTTTGAGACTATCGATATAAGAAATGCTAGAGCGCTTAGAAATACTTTCAATTACACCAAAGAAAGATGTGCTTGCTGGTGTCGAGTGAGTATTATATTTGAAGGATCTCACTTCTGTGCCACGTGGTCAACTTACCATCATAGACGAACGTCTACCCCACTCAACGACTTGAGACGTAGTCGTTACTCGTCGGTCGCCACCATTGGGTTAAAAAAACTCACAACCATCTCCTATAAAAAACAAGAGAACGGACCAATGCGCACGTGTATACGCTTAGGTCATATACTGAAACACGAGCAGCAGCCGGCGACAATGCGAAACAAGCCGAGCTGGAGAGAGAGAGAGAGAGAGAGAGAGAGAGAGAGGAAAGAGGAAGAGCAAGAGAAGCGGCCGGAAAACCCCAGGAGAGAGGGGGGAGAAGAGGGGAGAATCTGCAGGAGAGGGAGGGCCAGACGAGGTTGTGGTTGGCGAGCCAGTCGTAGAGGACAGGGACGAGCGACTTCCAGTGCGTGTACCTCTCGTCCACCGATCTCCCCACCCCCTTCCCTCTATCCTTCATCTCCTTCTCCTTCCTTCCTTCTCTCTCTCTTTCTCTCTCGCCCTCTCTGCATTTCTCTTTTCCCGCCTCTCTTCTCGACTAGATGTCATGATAGCCAATTTCCCCCACTGGGAAAGGGGAAAATCTAAAAATTTGAAATCGATAATTGCATTTCATCAGCGAACAAATGCCACCTAAATTATACCAGCATAAGGAAAGAAGATGAGTTACCTCCCCAGGATGTACAATAGTTTTGAACTTCTTGACAAAGGGAGAGCGAGCTTCTTCATTAAACTGTCAAAGTAAACCATCAGTGCTACAAGTCCATTCATAGTATGACTTCATGAAAGGGAATGACCACACGCTTTAATGTAGACAGATTAACTTTCAGGTGAGAGACACTAAAACCCAATGAACAAGTACCTGAGAGATATGCTCTGCAGCTGCAACTCTTGGTTTGACAACCTCGACATTTGCAATAACAAGTGTATTTGGAACACTGCCATCTGTCTGTGTAGAATAAGATGACGCATCAGAATCTATGCTCATAATAATGCATATATACATCATCCGTATTGGACTATCTAGACTTCAAAGGACAACCCATAGTAAAAAAAAAAAAATATATCGAACGAAGCACACGTGACTGTAAAAGGAAGAGATGTACGAAGTCGTACAATTATAAATCACTGGGATCGGCCCCAATCTAGATTGTAGTACAAAAATCCACGAATCAAACTTCTTGAAACTAAAGTTTCTTGCAGTTATGCCACGAGACAGTAAAAAAAAAATAAAAAAAATCAAGCTAAAAACATTGACCCTTTCATAAATTCTTTCATTTCCTTGGATCTGAAGAAGAATCTTTGCCTGTTCAGACAGGTAAAGACGCTGTCGATTTTTGTAAGTAGCTTGCTCGAGCTGTGGACCCCATCTGTTGGAATTAAAAAGTCACAACAGCCCAAACAGGCAAACAAACAATTAAGTTCCACCACAAAACAAATCATAAACCCTAGAAAGCCAACAGCGTGTGAGCAGCGCTCCACATCAAACTTAATTGTGACAATTAATGTGACAAAACACTGTTATCTATACAAGCAGTTACACGAATATGAGCATAAGCACTTTATCATGAATAACATGTTCCAAACAAAAAAATAAAACGAAAAACACACGTTCGATAACCGCGAGAGCACCTGAGGATAGCTTCCAGAGATGAGATTTGAACAGTTAACAGCCAAGGCAGTATACTTTATGATCGATATGCAGCATTGAACACACTGGTAGACAACAACAGAGGAAAATTGCAGGCTCCGACGACCAACCATATTAATCAGTCACCACCATTGAAAAGGTTGCTACATGTGAAAACTAATCAGATTTCAAAAACATGACCCGGCAATCGCACTACCCAAAGTCCTGCTTTACAATTTTTCCCTCGGCTCTCACGAATCCTTCGATGTAGCTAGGGGTGGCAAAGGGGTGGGTCGGGTCGAAAATGGGTCGACCCATATCCGACTTGACTCGTATTGCTAAAATCTATTAATATTCTGGGAAAACTCACTTCTATTATATGCTAATTGAATTAAAAATTCAAATTAAATTAAAAATAGTAAATAAAATTAAATAAAAAAATTTAAAAACCTATAAATTGAAATATTTATAAAAAAATTAGACAAATTTAATAAAAAAATTTATAATTCTTTTTAAAATATTATTTTTGAAAAATCGAATTTTTAATTTTTTAAATATAATTTTTAATTATTTTTAATTTTTAAAAATATAATTTTAATAATTATTTTTTCTTTTTCTCTTTTCTCTTTTGTCTTTTGTCTTTTCTTTTTCTTCTTCTTCGCCGGCTGTGGACCACGACGACGGCCGGCGACCGGCGACAAGCTAGATCGAGCTTGCCGGTGTCGGGCGAGCTCGATCTCGCCGGATCCGATGAGACTCGAGCTCGCCAGCGTTGGGCAAGGCTCGATCTCGCCGTTCCGGGGCAGCCAAGGCCTTGCCCGACACTAGCAAGCTCGAGCTTCGCCGGATCTGTGAGACTCGAGCTCGCCGGCGTTCGGCGGGCTCGATCTCATCGATCCGGCGAGGTCGAGGCCTCGCCCGACGCCGGCGAGCTCGAGTCTCGCCAGATCCGGCGAGGCTCGAGCCTTGCCGCTTGTCGGCGACTTGCCGGCGAGCTCGAGCCTTGCCTAGCTTGTTGCCGGCCGGCACCGGCCATTGATTTGTCGGCTATCGGTAAGGAAGGAAGAAAAAGAAAGAAAAAGAAAAAGAAAAAGAAAAGAAAAAAAGGAAGCTCATGCTTTTTAGGTTTTAAAAATGGGCCCGAACGTGTGACCCATTTTTGACCCATATAAAATCTGAACTTAAAATGGGTCGAATATGGGTTATGGCCCATTACAACTTCATAACCCACATTCGACCCATTTGTGAAAAATATGGGTGCAAAATGTGTCCATGACCCATTTTGCCACCTCTAGATGTAGCTACTTAAATTCATGTACCGATAGATCACATACGGGGCTCAATTCAGCGCCACCACGATTCGCATTAGATATCTCCTAGCTTCCGAATGCCGAACAAACACACTTGTCACGGGTAAAAGAAAAACATCTGCTTCGAAGGTATTGGACCCGAGGCGACGCGGAAAACGGAAAGAACCGAAAACGCTCGGATCTTCGACGAGACTAAGCACGGAACCCAGCTACAACGGCTCAAAAATGACGCGTACAGCCTAACCCCACTCAACGACTCCGAGAAGTAGTCGTCAATCGCCGGTCGCCATCATTGGGTTAAAAAAAAACCTCACAACCATCAACTCCTAAAAAAAAAAAAAAAAAACGAAAAAGAACGGACCAATGCGCACGTGTCTACGCTCAGGTCACAACCAGAAGCCACGTGAGGTTGGGAAGGAATTCCAAGCGGCTCAGGGTAAAAAAAAACGGCTCAGTTCGAGCCCATATGATAAGGCCCACGTTTCAATTTCATTTAGATAGGGCAAATTAATTCGATTCTTATTTTCACTCTAGTAAATTCTTCAACATCCGGCCCCAACTTCTCTAGAATAGATGACAACTAAGAAAAACTTAAATTCAACTCGTCCAACTCGCATGCACATCTCTCGCCGATTTGGCTTCTTCTTTCACTCACTATTTAAAAGCTCAATAACTTTCACTAAAGGAGATTGTTCATAAAGAGTTTAAATTCAAACTTATCAACATATCCAACTGAATGAATCCACATTCATTTAAAAGTTTGAATCAATGAGTTATGGGCCAACTAGATATAATACTTTTTCCAAACCACATCAATTCTCCGTACGAAACTTTTTTTAAAATAACTCACACGTACATTTCAACGATCTATATTCTTTTTGTTTTGTTTCAAGATTACAATTCTTCTCTTGACTCTCTCGCTCAATATTCCCCTCTCCTTCATGTCTCATCTTCATCTCACTCCCGCTTTCTTTCATCTATGTTTCATCTTCGCCTCTCTCACCATTGAAATCTAGCGCCCCTAGAGACTTGCCTCACTCAACTCCCAACACTATTCATCTCTCTCTCTCCCTCTCTCGTATAATTCATTGTGTTAGCATCTTGATCTTGAAAAATTGTCCTCGACCACCTTACTGAGTAGTTCAGATCCGTTTTTTTTATTGCCATGATGATATAATATAGGCCATAAATGTGGTTTGAACGATTCTACAGGATAAAAAAAGTTAGGCAAGAAAAAAAAAGTGGCAGGCCTCGGTGACTGGTCCCTCAAAATAGACCCATGGAGTCGAAATTTCCAATTTAAGAAGAGGCGCTTTATTAGTTAAATATATTCGTGAATACATTTGAATATACCTTTTTATCCATTTTTCAATTCAAATTCAATAAGCGATAGGAGGCTTAGTGAGACAAATCACTAAGCTAATGTTAATTGATTGAACCCGAGTCATGTGGCACAATTATGTCCCGCAACTTGTCATGTGTCATAGAGGCAAATTAAGTGTTACATGTTGAGCGCCGGAGCAAGCATTCTCTCGACTCTTGTTTTAACCATATAAATGATACGATAAGATAAAATTCATGCGACATATTCACACATTTTTCGTCATTTAGAATCACATAAAACGGGTTAGGTCAGGTGCTTTTGTTGCACCTAAAGACCCTTCCAAACTTTCTCATGATTAAAAAAGTATTCTAATGTTGTTCTTTTGTAAAACTATCAGGCTTAGGTGGACGCGATGATACAAATTTATTTAGCTCGACTAGCTTCGACTAATTCATTCGGGTCGAGTCTCATCTCTCAAAATGTAGTCCTAATCCATCCAAGTGACAATAAGACCTATAAATCGGTCACACCAATAAATTACCGTATTAGTTCCAAACGCTAATCCGTAATCTTCTCTTGTTTATCCCTTTTTCTCCATCTAGCTCTTTTTTCTTCATTCATTGACCGCTAAGAAATGATAAGCCATCGACTTATAAAAATATAACGGAGGCCAAATGATGGCCCAAGCCCGAATACCAATTAGATATAGTTGGCCATAGGATGTCCGCAAAAGGACATTTGGAAGTAGCAATCTGTTTCGATTCTCAGGTGAGATCAATCAATTAATAATCATGCAAGAAGAAATAATACACTCGAACATACAATGTCATCCTTTCGTCCTCCCCCTTGTCTCATTGTAGAGATTGAGTGAACTCACTTGCATTGATGAAGTAATTTACAATATATACATAGGGTTTAGGGCTAAAACAATACAATGACAATTATGCCCTTTAGTATAAACCCAATTTGCTAATACTCCCCCTCAAGTTGGTGAATGTAAACATGTCAACAACTTGTTCTTAAAATTACAAAAGAAATCACGTGTGACTGGTTTCGTGAACAAGTCCGCGAGTTGGGAGGATTTGGGAATGTAAAGAGTACGCAAAGTTCCATCTTGAATTTTTTTCACGAACCAAGTGACAGTCAATCTCAATGTGTTTGGTTCGTTCATGGAAGATAGGATTAGTGGCAATGTGGATGGCCGCTTTATTATCACAAAAAAGATTGGCAGTGGTAATGTTGACATGGAGATCCGAGAGAAGCATGTGAAGCCATGTGATTTCGCATGCGGCAGACGCCATGGCACGATAATTGGCTTCTGCTGAGGAATGGGCAACAGTGGTTTGTTTTTTGGAACACCATGAGATAGGACAAGAACCAAGAAACATGCAATAGCTAGAAACAGATCGTTGGGATGTAGAACAGGATGCCCAATCAGAATCTGTATAACCATTAAGTTGGAGAGTTGAATCAGATGGGAAAAATAAACCAGTGCCAGGATCATGCTTGAGATATCGCACAATGCGAAGGGTAGCATTCCAATGGTCTTCATGAGGAGAGTGCATAAATTGACTAAGATGTTGCACTGCAAAGAGTAAATCTGGATGGGTTACTTTAAGATATAATAATCTACCAATAAGTTGTCGATATGAACCTGGATCCTTAAGAGTTGGAGCGGAGTCCGAAAATTGTATATTGGGTTCCATTGGAGTATCAATAGGACGTCCACCAAGAAGACCAATGTCAGACAAAATATTAAGAGTGTATTTCCTTTGTGACAAGAAAATCCCAGACTTGGAACAAGAAACTTCAATGCCCAAGAAATATTTGAGAGTGCCCAAGTCCTTAATATGAAATTGTGTGTCGAGAAATCGTTTGAGAAGTTGAATCATAACTTCATCATCACCCGTTATAACCAAATCATCAACATAAACAAGGACAATGGTCAAGAGAGAGCCATGGACTAATGTAAGAAGTGAATAGTCCGCCTTTGGCTGTTGAAAACCAACATCAAGTAGTGCATAAGAGAATTTAGCAAACCATTGCCCCGATGCCTGTTTAAGGCCATAGAGTGATTTCTTAAGTCGACAAACTAAATTCTCCCCCTTAATATGAAAACCCGGTGGAAACCTCATGTAGACCTCTTCGTCAAGATCACCATGCAGAAAAGCATTATTCACATCTAATTGGTAGAGAGGCCAATGACAAATTGAAGCAAGAGCTAATAAAGTGCAAATAGTTACCATTTTAGTAACAGGCGCAAATGTGTCATGGTAATCAATCCCCTCTGTTTGAGTGTAACCTTTTGCAACGAGCCGAGCCTTGTAACGCTCAATGGTGCCATCAGAATTATATTTGATTTAGTAAACCCATTTGCATCCAATTGGATGTTTGTTAGGAGGAAGATAAACAATTTCCCAAGTGCCATTTTGTTCAAGAGCCTGTATCTCAAAAGACATTGCCTCTCGCCACTTGGGAGATTGACACGCAGCGTCATAAGTTTGAGGTTCCTGTTTAGAGGATATGGAGGCTAAAAAGGCACGATGAGTGGGTGAAAAACGCGAGTATGATAAACAGTTGGATAAAGGGTAAAGAGTACCTGATTCAGTTACCTTAGAGTCCGAAGAGGATTGATCGGAGGCCACAATAGCGCAATAGTAGTCCCGAAGATATTCGAGTGGATGGCGTTGCCGAGATGGCCGAGGCATGTCTTCGGGTTCAGTTGGTGATGGTGTGATCGTGGGTGTAAGAGGTTGAGGAGTGGAGGTCAGTGCAAGGATTGGGGTGGAGGGAGGTGAGTACGTTTCACCAAGGTTAGGTATGGGTAATGGAAGTACTAAGGTCTGTTCAGTTGTGGTGTGTTTGATGGTTTGACGGAAAGGAAAATCTTGTTCATAGAAAATGACGTCGCGACTGGTAAAAATTGTTTGGTATTGAAGGTCATAGAGATGGTAACCTTTGTGGTTTGTCGGATAACCAATTAGAACACATCGGCGAGATTGGGGACCAAATTTATTGGAGTGAAGATGACCGGTGGAAGCATAGCATAATGAGCCAAAGACACGGAGATGAGAATAGCAAGGTGGTTTGCCATAAAGAAATTCATATGGGGTTTTATTGTGTAGGAGATGACTAGGTAGTCTATTAATGAGATGAGTAGCAATTAAGACACAATCCCCCCAAAAATGAAGAGGTATGCTAGAATGAAAACGCATTGCACGAGCAACATTGAGCAAGTGACGATGCTTATGCTCAACAACTCTATTTTGTTGAGGAGTGTGAGGACAACTGCGTTGGGGTTGAACACCGTGTGCGCAAAAAAACTCTTGTAAGCGAGAGGAAAGAAATTCAGTCCCATTATCAGATTGAACATTTTGGATTTTGGTTTGATATTGAGTTTCAACAAAAGTAAAGAAGCAAATCATAGAGTCAATTGCATCAGACTTAAAAGTAAGCAAAAAAATCCAAGTATAGCACAAATAATCATCAACAATAGATAAAAAATAACGACATGTCTTATGTGTACAATGAGAATAAGGTCCCCAAATGTCAACATGAATAAGCTCAAAAGGACGTGAAGTAGTAATAGTGCTAGACGCAAAAGATAGACACATTTGCTTGGATAAATGACAAGCATCACATGGACTGAATTGTTTTGCTGGACTAAAACATAAAGTTTGTTGCAAAGTAGATAAAACTAACTCAGATGGATGTCCTAAGCGGGCATGCCAAAGATGAGATGAAGAGGTTGTAGTAGAAAGAACGGCAGGTTCGACAGGAATCTCCAGATAATAGAGACCACCACGCTTATGGCCCTGACCAATGATCTTCTTCGTCAAGAGGTCTTGAAAAAGACAATAGTTAGGAAAAAAAAAATGACTGAGCAGTTTAAAGTTTGAGTGAGTTTGGAAACTGACAATAAGTCATATTTGAAAGAGGGAGCGCAAAGGACATGATCAAGAGAGATAGTTGAGGTAAGGGGGGCTGAACCGTGTGATGTCATGGGGACACCAACACCATTCGGAATTCCAACGGTGGAATGTGGACAGGAATAGTATGTTGGGTTTGTAAGGTAATGGGGTTCAAATGTGATGTGATTGGTGGTGCCAGTGTCAATGACCCAAGTATTGGAATTAAATGAATTCGAAGTTAAGCCAAGAACATTACTTGATAGGTTGGCTTTCGGGATGTTTACCTCTTGCAACAAGCGCATCAACTGCTTATACTGATCATTTGTGAATGGTGGAGGTGCCGCATCAGAAGTATGACTGGACTTGTTATCCGCAAGCCAGGAGGAAGTAGATGGCTGTCCACGGTGTTGCTTGTGGTTAGGAGGGAAGCCATGAAGTTGATAACACACATCCCGCGTATGTCCCTAGATGCCATAGTGGGCACATCTTTCTCGGCTGCGCGACGTGTTCGTCTGTTTAGCTAGGTTAGCCGACGGAGCGGGGGCACCAAGAGAACTGGGCTATCCATGGTATGAGGAATTCGTGTACTGCCGTGGAACATTATTTTCGTGAGCGTTAAGCAAAGTGCTGGTTTGGTCGAATAGTGGGTGGTCCAATTGGATATGGCGACGTGACTCATCTTGAAGAACTAGCGCATATGCACATGCAACACTAGGTAACGGATTCATTAGTAAAATTTGACTAATAACATTAGCGTACCTCGGATTGAGACCCATGAGAAATTGAAACAAGCATCGATTCTCTTGTTGTGTGGTGCTAATAGAATGAGCCAAACAAGAGCATTGCGGTAACAGATCCAAATTATTCAATTCATCCCAGCAGCTTCGCAAATTGTTGTAATACTTAGTCACGGCATCGTCACATTGAGCAAGGGTGCATATCTTTTGCTCGAGATGAAAAATCCTAGGACCATTCGATGGCAAAAAACATTCACGAAGATCGACCCAAACATCCGCAACTAACTCTGTGTAGAGAACTGTTGGCACCAAATCTGGATGGATGGAATTAAGGATCCAAGATAGAATCATATTGTTCACACGAATCCAAGACGCATAGGCAGGATCTGTTGTAGTTGGCTTTTTTTATTTCTCCGGTAACAAACACCATCTTCTTGGCGGTAAGGGCAATCTCCATGGCACGAGACCAATTGTTGTAATTGTCACCCGTAAGGACCATGCCAACGAGATTAGATCCTGGGTTATCAGAATGATGCAAAAAATAAGGGCTGCCCACCTGTTCATGTGCGGGAACGGTGGCTGAAGAGTTTTGATACTTAGTTGCCATGATTACCTGTGGCCAAAAAAACGGCTCCTCACATCTGCATAAGAACCGATTCTTGAGGACGAAAAGATCAAAGAAAGCAAGCAGTTTCAGAATTTGGGTAGTGGTATATCGCCGAGGTTGAGATGGCGAGCACCACAGAAGAAGTTCGTGCAAATATAATTGTGAATATTAGTCCGAATGGCCAGCACGTTCTCCCAAACCATAAACTGCCAAATTCCGATGCAACATCTCGATTCGTGCAAATTCTGATACTGCAAATTCCGATACCACATAGAGGAGGCAAGAGCAAATTGTGATACCCCAGCCTCTAATGTGATTGTCATCACAAATTGTGACTCACGATTAGCTCTTGAACTTGTGAGAAGAGGCAAGAGTCAAGACTTGAGATGAGATCGCAAGAGCAAAGCGTTGAGTGAGAGGGAGGCCTTGAACTTGGAGTGAAAAAAAAAAAAAACTTTAGCGCTCGATCGGCATCAATGCTGCGGCCTCTTCGAGACGTGAGAGATGGGCTCCATGAATCGCCGCTCTGATACCATGTAGAGATTGGGTGAACTCACTTGCATTGATTAAGTAATTTACAATATATACATAGGGTTTAGGGCTAAAACAATACAATGACAATTATGCCATTTAGTATAAACCCAATTTGCTAATACTCATTTTTTGAAATTTTAATTTTCGAACCGATGCAGCACAAATATACAATTTTCACCGTGGGACGATATGAGATGGGTCCAATGTTTAACTTACACCTAAAGAGCCTTCCAAACTTACTTATGACTAAGCAAGCGTTTGGAAGAGCTTATGAGAAACGCTTTTGCACAAATGCTGAGGACTTTAGGTTAAGGGGCTCTTAATGAAATGCAAATAGCGTTAATTAAACACTATGTGCATATTGGCAAAAGGATTTATACAAAATGCAAATAGTGTCTACATAAATGACTTTATGTTAAAAAAAGATTGTAATAGTGGTAAGCAAAACTAGAAGCTTAGGCAGCAATTATTGCTAAGGTCACAAAATCCCAGGTGAGTCGACACTAAAGTTTGCACGACCCCAAGCGACTCATGCTGATGTCCCAGATCTCCAAAATCCCATATTTGCAAAGTCCTAGACATTAGTGTTGCGAGAAATCAGCCACTTTCTCTATGACCTTGTCAAGCTAGATATAGACTGGGGGTGAGCGTTGTGCATCTTGGGCGATAGGCCACCGCACTCCGATGTCGAAGATAGGAACAATGACAAGCCAAATCTAGAAACGATGGTGAGCTTGTTGAGGTAAATTTCATATTTCCCATCGACAAGAAGGGATGGGGGTCTTTCTCCCCGCCTCGCCGCCCCCCCCAAAGCCGGTGGAGGGCTTTTATAGTTTAAGTCTATATCTTATTGGTAATTTATATTTTGGCTCATAAATAACAACTGAGCATATATAATCTCTTTTCTTGTAATTGATGGTTGTAAGAGAGAGAGAGAGAGATGTGAGATGTTATTTATAGTTGAATATTTTGCAAAAGGTAATCCTAATTTAAGGGTAAATCATGATAAAAATCTTATGTCTTGATTTCTTTTTCTTACTTTTATTCTCTATATCGTTGTGATTATGCGCCGAACAAAACTCAAGCGTGACTGGGGATTCTCCAGATTTTGCCTTGACCCCTTAGATCTCGCCTGACCGACCCACGACATTGACCTTAGGCAACACTCAACCCTCGGCGATGGTCCTGTTCATGGATTTGCTGGGTAGAATTGAGGTTTTTGTGTTTGAAAAGCGTAAAATCAGAATTATGATTATTGAATGAGGGTAAGATGGGAAATAAAATAAAAATTCATTAACTGACTATTCAATGTCTCGAGAAAGGGAAGTGAGATCTGGCTCTGTACCCGGAAGTGAGATGGGCCCACTGGCGGCGGTGAGCAGCTTGATCAAAAGGTAGGACAGGGCAAGGGCGATGACAATTAAATATTCTCATTTTTTTAGTTGATTCTCGAATTTAATATGGGAAGTCAAGTGCGACTTTTCATAGTTAAATTATGCTTAAAGTTGAATTCAGGACGTAATCCCTATAATAATTTTACGACATTATCGTACTTTTTGAAAACATTATGACTTAATTGCAATTTTATGACGAGTTTTAGGACTTTCGTAATACTTATTCCTATAATAATTCATTCAAGTTGGTTAGGCATTTAAATTTGGTCCGATCAAGTATAGTTAATGGATTTAAACTTTGGGCTATCTCTTGTTTCTACACTAACTTCATATATCGTGAGTATTATGACATGGAGGGAGACGACATTTATAAAAAAAAATATATATATGTTTTAATACCTCCTATCTCGTTCAAACATGTTTTGACGTGTCAAATTTGACCAATAAGAGGTCGTACATGTGAAATAGATTGGTGCAAAACCCAACTTTGATGCTATGTTAAAATGTTCAATCCAAAAGATTAAATTTATTTGTGAAGGGAGACTATATGTATATGAAGAACATATAAACCCCGTAAACAGATAATGTGGTGATATTTCGACACGACATTTAAATATTGGACAATGCCTTAATGCATGACTTGAAGATTTTAGAACATATAGTATTGATTCCACAAACTTTTTACTCAAATAATCCCACATTATTAGAATAAAAATTAAATCATAAGTCAATACATACTAATTTACCCAAGCTTCCCATTAACTCGGGTCTTCGAGCGAAATTGAGTCTAATAAATTAGGTGAAATGGTACTCGCTTTGAAGTTATGGAATGGCATGCTTTGGAGTGCATTAAAAAGTTTATACACTCGTTTTACTATTCCTAATTGATCCCTGATAAGAGTGATTCATTCAGTGATTTTATCGATGGCTTGAGTAAGAAAAGCATCGGACTAATTACATGATTTACCACCACAATACTAGAGAACAATAAAGATGATTTTTGCTTCAATAGTGCACATTGCACTATTGAATAAAGAAATTAAAGAGCAAAGACTTTGCTGTAGTAAAAGTGAGTTTTACTTTCACATTCGACCAGAAAAAGAATCTTGGTTGATTTGTTTTTCGATTCAAAAAGAGAATCTTGTTGTGGAAGCTGGTTTGCCTTTCCAAAAAAGAGAAAATGGAGTTGACCATTTCTTTGGTCCATCGGTTACTATGTGACAACAACATTATCATTGCTAAGATTTGCTTTTAATTGACGAACCAATATATTTTTCTTCTAATGCGTCCTTTATATCTAGTGATCATATGTGCTCTTCTTTTTGATGTTTTTATCAAACGATATGTCTTTTTAAGTATTTAGTTACTCTAGTTGCTCTTGACAATGTCTTGGCTAAATCGATGATGGTGATCTAATTATCAGTGTAATGTCAGCTTTGTTTTAGGTTCCATCGAAGTTGACAACTTAACAAACATTCAATTAGCGTGAAATGGATGACGATATTCAAACTCTAATTTCCTTATCTCCTCTCTTCTTATGATCTCGATTATTTTGTCACAAGTGATGGATTTAAAGTCAATAAAAGTGACTTGACTCTCCCTTGTCTTCTAACTAGATCAATAAAGCTTTGGTCAATTCTCATGGTAGACCAACAAAGTCACTAGAGAGCGGACGATAAAGGACTCAAGTTCAAGACACATTTTTGTTTCGACTCTATGGTTCTGTTGTTGGCTATAGTGCTTGATCAGATCAAAAGTCCCTAAATCAGAAGGGAAATTACATACTTATGTCACGGTATGTGCAAATTTCTGTTAGTCTCATATCATCAATTGGTCCTTTCTACGAGTTTGCTCGCTAGGATGAGCCCTCATTTTTTCGAATCCTGCCATTAATTGTCATATATGGGACAAATCAATTACACGTCAGTGGGTCCATTTTGATGAATCAAGCAATGTTACACTGGTGATGCACATCTTCTCCGGCAGCAGGGCTCTCATCTAATCAATGATACTGGTTGTTGCATTAGAACCTCGAGACAGAAAGCCTATTCCACATTCTAAAAATTAGAGAGATTAGGATTGCCTTTTATTTGGATATAAACATGTTGCAAATGTATGCATTATCATAAGTCAAGCTCAAGTTTTGTGTCCATAATTTGTTAATGATGCTTGCGTGTATATCCTAGGATGCTTGTGAGAAGTACTACGTTAAGATCACCAGAATCCTCATTATAAATTTTCTCATTCTACCCCCTCAACGTTGCCAAATTGTTGCTTCTTAATCAATTGTGTTGATTCCAACTTAAATCTCAGTTGAACCCTAAGAACGTGCTGCAAGGGCCTGTTAATGCCAATTACCTTATCCATGGATAACCTCAAAGTCAGAATCACAACTCACCTACGCCCATGCTCAATAAGGAATTTCTAATTCCTCGGTATTAGAAATGCCATGAACCGACATTATGAATGGAGAAAGAAGTAACAAAGGACGAAAGGATATTATTGTTCAAAAGCCAGTTCCGAAGATTTATTTATAATAAGAAAAGGGAAATGGATGACGCTATTAAAAAAAGAAAATGATAGTACAAATTTGTTGACAAAGCCTTTATGGATTGGAAAAGTTCTACTACCTTGCCATAGGGGCATTGTTAGAATGGAGCTCTAGGAGGTCATTTCAAAGGAACCACTTGATTTGCTCACCAAAGACCCTTTCAACTCTGCCAGTACATCATTTATGTCCGGCCTTTGACTTGCTGTTGATTGCGTACAGGACATAGCGATCTCCGTTACTCTCCAAGCCGAGTTGACGTCGAATTTTCCTTGTAACATTGGATCCATAATCCTCTCTATATCACCACTTTCAACAATAGGAATCAACCATTGAAGTATGTGCATGCTGGCATTGCCATCCTGGCTTCTCATTATTGCAGGTCGGCCCGTGATCAATTCAAAGAGTATGATTCCGAAGCTATAAACATCACTCTTCCTATTAAAGATTCCAGAAAAATGAAACCTGGGTGGAAAAGAAAAGCAAATAATGGATCTTTAAATCAAAAATGAAATCCTAGGCAATGTCAATTTTTATATGTAGAATCAAATTGATAATATCAAGTTTTAGCTATTACTCGGGGTCAATGTAGCCAGGAGTGCCCGCGGGACAAGTTGACACATAAGAGTCGTTTTGAGTCACAAAAGTTTTTGACAGGCCAAAATCAGCTATTTTGGCTTGGAAGTCTTCGTTCAACAAGATGTTCGTAGTCTTCAAGTCTCTATGGATGATGGGTGGCTTGCAACCATTATGCAAATAATCCAAACCTGTAACTCCTCGCAAGAACCATGTCAAGAATGCCAAAGCAATGTCAAGAAAAAACCTAAGACAGTGATTATCCCATTCATGTACCTTTTGCTGCATCCACAGCTATTTGTAGTCTCTTATTCCACGTCAAGACCTTCGGATGGTCCTCTGTTGGATGCATCCTAACTTTATTTATGAGCAAGAAATAGAGTTTTACAGGACTATTTTAGAGAAGAAAACAATAGGAAAAAAAATAAATACACACCTGATAAATGTTGCCTTAAATTTCCGTTGGCCATGTATTCATATATTAAAGCAATGTGCCTGGAATCACCACAATATCCAAACAAAGAAACCAGGTTTCCGTGATGAATAAGCATTAAGAGTTGCACCTGCAGTGTCACAAGTGTGCATTATAATAATGCATGTTGACAATAGTCTAAGAGAAATTTTCTAAATGAACGTCTGCATAAGTGTCGGCGTAAATTTATTTTAAAAGGAAGAGTGATTGCATCATCCTATCTAACCTCGGCTTGAAATTCCTTGTACCCTTGCTTTGATGATTTAGAGAGAGTCTTCACAGCAACTGTGGTGCCGTTATCTAGTGTACCAAGATAAACCTTTCCAAATCCACCTTCACCAATCACTCGACCAAAATTTCCAGTGATTCTTGAAACCTCTCTATACTTGAAAGGTCGATTCTTTAATCTCAACGTCATTTCACTAGATTCTGTATCAAAAAAGTTCCTATGAGTTTAGTGACTATCCTTTCAGGTAGTACACTTTCATGGCAAATAACTTCCCATGGTAATTGCGTCCACAACAATTAAAAGACATAGGAAGGGTTTTACCGATCCCATTTAAAGAACTATATTAATGGAGAAGAGGACAATAATCGAAAGATCTGGGCAGGGTTCTCTGTCGCCTACCTTCAACATGTTATCAATTAGATAATCGTTCTTTGCTCAATACACAAAGATTAGTGGGCGATCGCACAATCGAATTTTCTTTTTGGGAGTCTTAGAATATTAAGGACAAAATTGTACTATCAAGCTGTTATATGTCCTTCCCATACATAGCACGGTTACTATTGAAAAGAAAAATCAGAAATTTCATTATGTTAAGCCAAATAATGCACATATGCTTTGCGATGCTAATGCGGCCATGCTGTGGAGATCCTTGTCTCTCTTTTCTCTTCATTTTGTTGTGACCACTATGTAATTAAGATTACTAGCATTGGGGAATTTGGATTAGTGCCAGTTTTCCTTTATTCCTGAGGTTGATGAGATTGTAAAATGATAGTCCGGGTGGGACTGGGGAGGGGCTGGGGAGGGGGAGAAGAGACAGCAAGTTGCTGAGTTGTGTTTTCTCGACTAAATTATCCTAGAAAAGACACTGTTGCAGTTAGAATTGTACCAATGGAAAACCAAAGTCAAGATTGTTGTCAAATGCAATGTAGATTGCGTGAACAGGACCAGTAAGAACGCTTGCCTGCTCTTCTTTTCTGTTTAATTAGCCAAACAATAGCCCAAGCACCAAAGAGGATCAAAAAGAAGCTTGAAGCTGATGTAACAACTGGAACGAGGACGGAATTTTGTTTCTTCTTCTGCGGGCAAGGATCGGCTAGGCAAAGATTCGGGTTTCCTGCCAAACTGCATCAAAGAATGAAATAGCTGAACTTAAATTCCTATCAACGTTGCCATATGTTGATGACAAGTTGGCCTTCTTAATTGTTTTTAATCACTTTAAAAAGAAGATGTTGATAGTCTTTCCACCCTATAGAAGTAGCATACGACTCAAAGAGAGAGAGAGAGAGAGAGAGAGAGAGAGAGAGAGAGAGAGAGAGAGCACCTCATGATCAAAGTATTGTCCAGAGCCCTTTTCTTAAGAGCTTCAGGAACTGATCCAATTAGGTTGTTTCCACTTAGATTTCTGCAAATATAGACATGATTAGAGGTTTGTCCACTTCAAATCTTTTGCTGATTCACTTTGTCACATTAACTTACAGAAATCTAAGATTTGGTAATTCTGCCAGAGTTTCCGGTATTGCTCCTGTAAGCTGGTTGTTGGACAAATCTCTGGGAAAAAGCAAGTTTAGAACACCTCATATCAAGTTAACTAGCTCCATGGCCAAATACAGTATGTTTCCACACATTAAGGCGATATTTCAATAGCCTATGTCTCCTAAAACACAACCTCAATCATTAAATCATGAGTTGACTCCGAGGGAGTGCTTAATCATGAGTGACATGCAGACACAACTAATTCAAGCACGGTGATACGAGTCTTCCATTTTTGATAGACGTGACAGTGATGAGACTATGTAGCCCATCAAATTGCTTGAGCCCAATTTCTTGACCATCGGAGATCAAAATAGAGGATCCTGTCATTGCCATCTTCATAAAGGTAGCATTTTTGGCACAATATAGAAAATTTTGTGCGATTAATTCTTCAGAATGAAGATATTTTAGGTCCTTCTAGTGTGAATGTTTTAGGTAAATCGTCAATTTGATTCCTTGCATGGGTCTCACTATCTCCTTGTTCTATAATTTATGGTTACTTTTGGACCTAGATTACCTAAAAATTATTCTCGGAGGACCCAATACTTGCTCATACACAATGCAATTTGGAACACTAATGTCAAAAATAGGAAAAGTAGGCTATTGGGGAATTTCACATGACATTGGAGAGAGCTCATAAATTATTCCAAATTTCACAGCCACTGCAAATGTCATCATCCCATGTGGGAATTTACTTCGGGAGGTTGCATTAATCTTAAATATTATTTTTGTTGATACTTAAAATTTCCAGTTTTCATGACGTATAAGATTTCTTTTAAGTTTCACCTAGAAAATCAGTAACCAAGATACGTTGCCAGAGGACTCACAATGATATGATCCTTGGAGGATTTCCATTGCTACAATCTAGACCATCCCATGTGTATTTGCTTGGTATACATGGGTCACCTTGCCAGCTTTCTTTCTGGATGTGAAATGTTGTTTTGATTGCATTGATAGCTTTCACTGTGGTTTAAATCACAAAAAGAAATTATTTTTAGAAAGAATGATAGAGATGCAAAAAGTGGTGGCAATCAATCACACATGAGTCATACAGACTTATAGTTTTTCAAAAGACTTGTAACATCTCAGGGCTTCAATTTGAAGAGATTTTCCAGCAATTACCAAGCAAAAAGTAGCCAAAGCGGGGAATTAAGCAGATAGTAAAGTGATACTTTAGCCGCTTGCGTTGATCCCAACAAAGCAATTATTGATCAGAGTTCATGAATAAAATAGGACCCACAGTGGAGACTAGTATATTTAGCACATGATTGCCGAAATCTTACTTACTGACATTGGAATAGCTGTCTAATTATTGTCCATGTCAGTTGGAGCACAACTGTACGTGTATGTAGACAATTTAAAAAACAATATGTAAAAGAATAAAAGCATACCATCATCTTGTGCTGTGGGTACATTTGAAAGATCACCAACGGTATAGAACTCCACGGCATTGAGGATTGGTGGACTTCCGGACTTATTTGTCGATTCAATCGAGAAGGTGATTTCGGACGACCCACTAACAGGAGCGGAGACTACAACCACTGGCTTTAAGTATTCAAGGCTCACTATCTCCATGAATCGATAATCATTCATGGAAACTGTGAACTCCCTCTGGGGGCCATTTATCAGTCTCTCAATCTCAACGAAATAAAAGTACACAATCCATTTCTTTGTAGAGCTTGAAGGTGTCCAGGATAAATGCAAGGGAGTACTGGCATTGATTCCACTTTTAGCAGTTGAAAGAACTTTACTGGGAACCTTATAAGCATCATTATCGTCAGATGAATTAATCACAGATGTGGTGCTCAGAGGGATCCAATCAGTATAGTCGTCAGGTTCCCAAATCCGATCGTAAACATCATCAGGGTACCTGAGTGAGGCATTTTGCAAAGAGTTTAAGAGCAAGCAATTAAGCAATTGACTGAGAGACTAGCAAATGCCAATTCATATGGATAAGCAACAGAAATGTAGAATTTACCATATTCATCACATTACTAGCGAAAAGCTGATGCTTTGGTTGGTTACGAAAATCAGAATATCTCACTGGTGATTCAGTGCAAAACTCGAAGATTGCAATATGATGTGCAGTTGATTATATTTGTCAAAAGAAGTGTGGCCACGGACTTGTAGCACGTTTGTACATACAAATCATCGATTTCATAACGTTCATTTTACGTAATTAAACAAAAATGTTATTGGTTTTATAGCATTTCCCAAATGTGATTTTTTTTCTTCTTTTTTCAGGCTAGAAGGGTTCGGACGAGGTTAGGATCTATTTCTCCCACTGCTGAAATATTTCTCGGATGGAATGTAAGGACTTCAATATAACTATGTATATTAATCATGTATTTTACGTAAAATGAGTATTAGCACCAAACTTCAGAGATACATATTTTCTTTTCTTGGTCGAAGAGTTACATATTATGAACAAGTGTCATAATGACACTAGTTAAGATCACTAACATTATAAAAAACGCATACAGATATATGTTGTGAATATTGGAAGAAATTGGAATACTCTAAATAAAAATGTTCATATATTCAAAATATAACTAATAGCCCTTAATGAATATCCCAAGAGCACTTTCATTTTTTTATTTATTTATGTATATGTAAAGTCCCCTCTTCATGAGTAGACATTGAGTTCTATATTATACTAGATATAATCCATGCTTTGCGCGAGTTGTTGTATTCTATCATTAACATGGGATTAATCATTTTGAGCAACTATTTTAATGTAGTCAACATGATGTTTTGACTTATTATATTTAGTTTATTCTTACTATGTCTCAAGTGCACCCGATTAATGTATTTTTATTTAGTAAACTTACTTGTATACAAAGTATTATGTCATTATCAAGGCACGAGACTTCTTTGATGCAAAAGAGGTGCAATTAAAATAAAGAAACAACGAAGAGAGGAAGGAGAGGGACAAGAGCAATAAATAAGAAGCAAAATGAACGGAGAGTATAAGAAAATGCTCCTTCCAACCTGATATATCCCTTACAAATAAGAATCCTATATGTCAACCTTAAAGAGGACACTTAGGGAAGACACTGTCATTATATATTTACTAATGTACACGCATTTGTGTATGTGAAGAATTGACATTCATGAGATTTTGCACGATCATCTTGTTATGAAAATTTTGAACTACTAATTATTAATAGATAGAAATTATTGATACCTTTTCAGTAAATTAAATGCGCACATATATTGTAGAAAAAATGATACAAAAGGTTCATGAACCTTAATTCAATGTATAATATGGTTCATGAACTTTCAATTTGTTCAATGTAGTCCCTAAACTTTATCCCAATATGCAATGTAGTCCTTGAACTTTCAATTTATTCAACGTGGTCCATGAACTTTCAATACATGTTCAATTTAGTCCTTACATCTTATAAAAATGTTTAATATTGTCCTTGAACTTGAATTAACGGAGGGACCACATTAAACATTTTCATGTAATTCAAGGAATAAATTGAACATGTACTAAAAGTAGAAGGACCACATAAAATAAATTAAAAGTTTAGAGACAACATTATATCTTGGGGTAAAGTTCAAGGATTAAATTACACATGGAGCCAAAGTTTAAGTACAATTTATGTCATTAACCCTATATTATGAAGAAAGAGAATAATATTTCAATATTTAGATATTTAATACATTTGTTTGTAAAATGGAAAAGATTTAAATTTTATGTTCAAGATACGCCGGTGGTGAAATGAAACTGTTAACTGAAAATTTTGTCTACTTAAATATTCTTGAAGAAGAAAATATATTGTATTCCCTTAAAAGAGGAGCTTCCTTTTATATAATATAATAACAATAAATAGATTAAAATCATACACGCCTGGCGGTACGGAGGCAAGGATTATGATTACGTTTGTTGACATGACAATCTCCCAATAATAAGTGAATTTCCTCATATTACAGAATCTTCAATTTGTTATATTACTAAAGATTTGAACGGAAATGTAATTATCAATTTCGCCTAAATGATTGTTTCTCAACCACATCATCTGATGGTGAGTTTTATTTTATATATATAACACTAATGTTTTTGACATAGTAAATAATTTGTAATGTTCTCATTTCAAACCTTTATGATAGTATATAATACGTATTAGTTTATTGAATACTTATTTGAATATTAAGGCAAAAATAATTATGATTATATTCAAATTTTTTGCAATGGCGTTGAAATTTTTTTCCTAAATAAATCAACCGGTCCGCTTGTTTTGTTGAAGTAACTTAAGTGTTTTTGATACATATCTGAAATTCTAATCTTGATTTGGATATAATATGAAAATTTTCAAATAACTTAATTTTTTTCCTCGGACCTAATGGCTTTTATGTTTCTCTTTTAACATTTTCAATCATCTAATGATTTTTGTTGTAATCTTTGACGTCTAATATCATTTTCTTTAATGATATTTAAAGTGTGGTTTGTTTCGAAATCTGTTGATTTTTCTTGGCCTTTTTTTCCTTGCGTCTTCGCTCAATTTTGCCTTGTGTAGTGGCCCCCTTTTGGTCTTTCACACATTTGACTCGTCACCAATTCGGTTGGCTTCATTTTTTCTGTTAAATTAGGTACATGTGCCTTCAATAGTTTATAAAATGACTAAATTCGATTAAAAAAAAAGCGGAGTCTCTCTTGACTATGATCACCATGCATCTGTATATAAAAAATTAGCTGATCACCTGACGAGAGAGTCCGAGGCACCTCCGGTGTCCTGTCGCTCATCGAGTTCCAAGAATCCAGATCTTAATCGATAGATGCCATCATCATCAATATGTCTTAGTTCCAATGCCGAAATGAAGGGCACCCCCTGGTCAGTATTAACAAGACACACTTGTATATCATCTGCCGGGGACACGTACATGATTTCTTGATAACTACTATCCAAGTCGCTCCAAACGTGGTCCAATAATTAACACCAATGTATAGGTCAAATGAAGGAGTCTGATTCTTTTCATCATAGTTCCCATACCAAAACGATGCCCTAATCAAGTAGGTGTTGTTCTTGCCTTGGCCTGGTTTTAAAGTGTAACAATTTCTCGTTTCGTTGGGAAAAATCCTTAAATTAGTAAACAACGGTCGAAGGCCTTCTCTTATGAACACTGAGGATATCTGCTTGTTTTTTCCAGAGTCTATGAACCCTTCATCGGTTTTGTATATTATTCCGATGTCATACTCAGTGTATATGCATTAGTTGCTCCACAATCATAAAAAACCTTATAAGTTCAGAGAAAAAAAGAACTCAGTAAAATGGAAAAACAATTTATCTTATTGGACCATTGGAACAAGCTTGGTGTTCCTTGATCATTCGCATAGTTCAATAGTTATTATTTCTAACGCACCGATGATTTGATGCGTAGATCAAATGAGTCTGAATAAAAAGAAGAGAGCACTTGGTTTCAATAGAGGGTCATGACTAATGGAGGGGTACGCAGACGATAAAATGGCCAACATTTCTTGACGTCATAGATGGGACAATAACATTGTACGAAGCTTAAACCACAAGACAGGGAAATATGATGCTGTTTTTAGGAGAGAGAGGAGAGGAAAATTGGTGTCGAGGATGTCTACATTTAGATTTCTCCTCGCCCATCTTATAAAGAGTCTAATTTGTTCTGAGATTTTTACTCATATTTCTCCCTCCTTTTTCTCTCCTTATGGTCCAAGCAAAGCATGCAAACTCTGAATCTTTTAGCGTCTCATGCAAACTCATGGGAACCGAAAACTTTTCTCTTAGCGTCTCATGCGAACTCAAAAACTTTTCTCAACGCAGGCGCGCAGGCGAGAGAGAGAGAGAGAGAGACCTGGAATCTGTTGGGCTTGGACCACAGGGACTAGTGATGAAGCTAAACCAGCAAGCAACGCAAACGAGAAAGCTGTAATAGATCTTTCCATTGTCATGGAGCAGTGGAGATTGTCGAAGAGAGAAGTGTGAGGAAGATATGCATGCAGGCCTTATATTTATAGCGTGAGCTCTCCGTTCATCCGTTTAACCGGCATCATCTTAATGGCTATAGACCAGTATATTTCATTAGTCTCATCTTAATGTCAAATTACTAAGAGGATCGGAAGTCCACGCAACCTCATGTGGTGCTGGTTCGCCCCCGCATCAATCTCATCTTGAATTTTCTTCAGTTTATAAATGACTGAGACATGGCTCGAATGCAAGAAGCCCAGAATTGAAGCTAGGTCTTCATCTGCAGATGTACGAAAGTTAAGTGCCGCAATTAATCTCAATAGACAGCTTTTTTCTTTTTTTTTTTTGATTGATCATGTATGGTCCATTGGTAAATTAGAAACAATACGTCATGTGATGGGCTATTTTTTTTTTTTTTTTTTTGTATGTATCATTTTTACAATACACCGTGGAATGCTATATTTTTTTCAGCTAGGCATCCACATTGAAAAACCACATGGTATATAATGAGAAGGAAAAATAATTTTTAGGAGGATGAGTTTTGGCTCACATTTTCAGCAATTGGCAATAACATATTGCTATGAAGTTTCGTTGCTACCTCTGTATCATTTGTAATGACCACCGACGGAATCATCGGTATCAACGAATCTTACCATGGTTTGGACCAAATCACCTTTGCTTGTTATGCTCCATCACCTTACATGTATCATTACGTCATGTCCACACTACTGGGAATAGCCCCGAAGATGCTCATTCAACTTAGAGGTAGGATGTCGTGCAATTTTCAGGCTCCAGCAATATGGGAGTAATTCGCAACGACTCCTCATTAGATTTGTAATTCAACAATTTACGGGAATACATGGACATAGCTTTACGAATTAACCATTTTTTGTTCCACCGGCCCCTTCGCTCTCCCATGCGAGTGGGATTTATCAAGAAAGCCATCAATTTTTCTTCACTTTAACAGTGGAATCCATATTATGTCTCTGGTGTAATCGTGGATCGTTCGTTCACTGCTGAACTTGTACAATCCAGCCAGGTTCAAGATCGACATTTTCACGTCAGTCACCGGGAGCAAGAAAGCTCTTGATGAAGCATCTCATATAAGAAAGTTTAAACCTATAAATAGGGCCGCCGGAATATCTTGCTTAAAAGTATTTTAATATAGATCGACAAGAAAGAGATTAAGGTAACAATAAAGACATAAAAGTTCTGTTTATTTCGTGAATAATAAATAATTTGAAAATTATTTTTTCAAAAAAAAAAAATGATCTCTATACATTGTTTACAAAAATAAATCAACAAAACATATTTTTATCGTTTACGAGAATATTTAGATATAAATTATTATTGATAATGAAAACTTTTCCTACTGTTTAATTATTCCAAGCGATACAAACTATTAATGTTAAGAAAATATTTTAAAAATCATTCATTTTTCGCGAAACGAACGAAATCTAAAAATATCATAACTTTCTTGCGGCGTTCACTTAAATATCAAAACTTTTCAAATGATCACTTGAGTAGCATATTAGTGAAAAACGATTACTTAAGTGCTTCTAGCGACAAATTTTGGCGATTTGTCCTATGTGTTTTTTTTTTTTGAAATTTTAATTCCGCATAGCTTTCTTAACAGAAATTAATCAGGGAGGTGGCGCGCGACCTCAAGGAGAGCTATGACACTCTGGACCCCAATTGGAAGGAGGCAGCGATGAAGGCGTGGGTGATTCCTGGAGGAGGTGATGATCATGAACAAATGTTTCACACTTGAGATCTGGGGACCATGACGCAGTCGATGGACGATATATGCACCCAACGACCCCATCGTCAGCGACCAAGGAAAGCTTTACATAATACCTCTCCGGTTGGTCTATATGAAGAATCACGTTGAACTGATCACCAATAACTCAATTCTTAATTTTTCTGCGCAAAAACAAAGGTCAGAGACCAGCATAAAACTGCAGTTTCTTGGGTTTCTTTAGCATTTATAGAGTCCTACAAGATTGTCCTCACTTGGAGGAAATTTTTCACCCAAATCACACTTGCCCTCATCCTTCCTCTCTACGTCATCTTCTTCACCCAATCCATGGTCTCGCACTCCTCTTCTTCAATGACCTCAACTCTGCTTCTATTAGGGCTCTCGCTTACAATGCTGCAGGTAATCAGCTGCAGTTTTAATAGTAATTTCAAGGGATTAGGATTAGGGGATTGCTTCTTGGCCCTAATTTAACCCCAACTAGTCAATTTGGGTAAGAACTAAGGCAAACAAGTTATTTTTGGTTGATTGGATTTCTCCGCAAGCCATGTCAGCTGATACATAATAAATTAATGTTATGTCGGATTTTCCGGTAAAGAAAATTGTTGATGACACTTAAGTAATTATTTTTATTTTTTATTTTTTTATAAATAGGTAGTCAAGTGCTTGCTCAAGAAGTTTTGACAATGAAGTGCGTGTCATACAAAAATTATGGCATATCTTATGTCCTTTCCCTATTAAGGTATAACATGGAGTAGTAAAGGATACGTCACCACACAATCAAATGTGAAATTATCTATCATCTTAAGCTTGCTGGGATGCTGTTATGTAACATGTAGGAGGAAATCACAAGTTGAATTAGATAATCATGATTGGGTGTTCATCTCTAACACTACCTATTTAGCATGGCGGTGGTGGTACAATTATCGGCATGTGAACAGTTACGGCTTCAGCTAAAGATTCACACATGAGACTTATGTCTTCAACTGCAAGTTTAGGAGGACACAGAAGTTCTAATAAAAGAAAGCTTACGGAAGGTCCGGTCACCTTGCATGATGTTCCAAAAAGGAAAAGAGAAGTCTTGTTTGTATCTCTTAGCATATGCCATATATTATGACAAGTAAGCCGAGCCTTCAAAAGAAATATTCCTAATAAACACATAAGGCAGTGATTATTTGAGGTAAATATTACCTGAAACATCATAGGACCTCACCCATCTTATACGAGATTTGAGGGTCAGGAGATAAGTGTTGAATTTCGCCATTTACCTTGCAAGGGGAACACCATCACCGTCAAACCCCAGAGCGGCCAATTCAATGAAGCCGGTTGATTCCATCTCACTTTTTCCACTTTCTGGCGTGCCATGTCTATGGCTAAACACTCCATCAGTTTAGCTAAGATGTGACTTGTTCTGGCCTCTTCATTGCATATGGCGAAGCACATCACGACATCCCTATCTTCACGACTTTCAAGCTGACATTCGTTGGGACCTGCTCTCTACGTCTCCGCTTTTGACGATTGGAGTCACCCACCGCATTTTCTCCAGTTTATATTGACCGAGTCATGGCTACAATCCAAAAAGACCAAGACTTGCAAGCTAGGTCTTCATCAGCATGTGCCCAAGTCTCAGGACCACAATCAATTTGATCGGTGACATATAAACCATTGTTAAATCTAAAGCAATATATCATATTATGCATTAATTTATTATTTACCATAACATTATTACCATGAATTATTTTTATTTTTCTGGCCGGAGGCATCCGCCTTCAGTTTAGCTAAGATGTGACTTGTGTCTGGCATCGCAGATGGCGAAGCACATCACGACATCCCTATCTTCACGACTTTCCAAGCTGACATGCCCTGGGTCTGCAGTGCTCGCTACGTCTCCGCTTTTGACGATTGGGAGTCGCCCACGCCCACTGCATTTTCTCCAATTTATAGTAAATGAGTCATGGCTACCATCCAAAAAGGCCAAGACTTGCAGCTAGGTCTTCGTCAGCATGGGTCCAAGTCTCAGCACCACAATCAATGTCAATACGCAGCTTTTTTGATCGATGACATATAGATCATTGGTAAATTTGAAGCAACATATCATGTTTTGCCCTAATTTATTATTTACCATATCATTATGAATTATTTTTATTTTTCGGGCCGAAGGCATCCGCCATCAGTTTAGCTAAGATGTGGCTTGTGTCTGGCATTTCAGATGGTGAAGCACCAGACGACATCCCTATCTTGACGGCTTTGGAAGCCTGACATTGCCCGTTCGATATTCCTTGGTCCGCAATGCGTTACGTCTCTGCTTTTGACGATTGGAGTTACCCACTGAATTTTCTTCAGTTTATATTGACCGACTCATGGCTACAATACAAAAAGACCAGGACTTGCAGCTCGGTCTTCGTCGGCATGTGTCCAAGTCTCAGGACCACAATCAATGTCAATGTACAGCTTTTTGGATTGATGACATATACACCATCCGTAAATCTAAAGCAAAATATCATGTTATGTGTTAATTTAGAGCACCTACGACAAAATTTCTAATTTTTTATTTTTTTATTTTTTTATTTTGGCTTTAGAATAAAAATCAGATAATGTAATTTCGATTTATTTATTTAGAATGATACACCGTCTGTGAGACGCTGCAGGATGCCCACCCACCCGCCACCTTCAAATAGAAATAAAAATTTTATTATTATTTTTTTTTCATAAACACAAATTTTAAATAATTATCAAACGCGTTTCTTTACTTAGAAACTTATCAAGGGAATGAAAATTGAGAAATCAAATCCTGGTCAAAAATTAATTTTTATTTCAGAAGTTTTGTCACACGCGCCCTTATTATTTACCATATTATAATTACAATGAATTATCTTTATTTTTCCTGCTGGAGTCAGTTTAGCTAAGGCGTGACCTGTGCTTGGCCTTTTAATCGCGGATGGCGAAGCACAAGGCGACATCTCTATCTTCACGGCTTTCCAAGCCTAGCTTATGCTGGAGCCGTCCGGATATTCCTTGGGTCGGCAATGCTCTCTATGCCTCCTCTTTTGATGATTGGAGTCACCCACTGAATTTTCTTCGGCTTATATTGACCGATCATGGCTACAATACAAAAAGACAAGACTTGCAGCTAGGTCTTCGTCAGCATGTGTCCAAATCTCAAGACCAAAATCAATGTCAATACACTGCATTTTTTATTGATGACATATAGATCATTGGTAAATCTGAAGCAATATATTATGTTATGGGCTAATTTATTATTTACCATATCATGATCACCATGAACTATCTTTAATTTTTCAGCTGGAGGCATCCTACATGAAAAACCAGTAAGGTAAATTATAATAAGGAAGAGTAATAAATAGGAGGATGAGTTTTTACTCACGTTTTCAGTAGTTTTTTTTTTTGGTCGAAAACGTTTTCAGTAGTTGGCATGGTCGGAAATAACTGATTGACGACAATGTTTTCATGGGAGATAAGAATTTCTAGCTCCGAATGCCATGTCTATATCATTTGCAACGACCATTGAACAGACCATCAATATGAACGAACCTTACCATGGTTTAGGCGACCACCTTCGATTGCCATGCATCATTACCAAAGGCTAATTTTGTTATCTAGATTAAGAAAATCTATTTGGTTATGCATGGGTAACCCGAGAAAGGGAAAGGTACCAAAAAAGTTCTAAACTTTTTGCATTGGTATCAATCAGTCATAAGCTTTTCAATTGGATCCAATTTAGTTCCTAAACATTTTCACATTGGTACCAATTTAGTTCACTTGGCCAATTTAAGCAGGAAATTACCGACGTGAGCGCCGACGGTCCTACATGACACCATTAGCACCAACATGGACAAATTTTATATTTTTTAAATAATTTTTAAATTTTTAATTTTTTTTTTCCTTTTTTGACTTTTTTTCTTTTTTTCCTTTTTCTTTCTCCCTACCCCTTGGCTAGTGAGGTCGCCAACCGACCATTGCTAGCCACAAGCAAGGGTGCGGCGGCCCTCGCCTAGATCCAAGTGAGGGCACCACGCCATTGCCTACTACCCAAGCCCTTGCCCATACAAGCAAGGGCCACAACGGCTTTGCCTGAGGCATTGTGGCCATCGCTTGCCACAAGCGAGGGCCTTCACGCCATTGCCTATGGGCAACCAGGGCACAAGGCCCTCACTCACTCTTGGCTAACGAGGGCCACCGTGCCCTTGTTGGCCAATAGGCTAGGGTTTCAACCCTTGTCAGCCAACAAGGTAAGGGTTTTGGCCCTTGCCTAGATTGGGGGGGGGGGGGCCGACGCTCTTGCCTATGGCAAGCAATGGTCGGCTGGCGACCTCGTTGGTGAAGGGGTAAAGAAAAAAGAAAAAAAAAAAAAAAAGAAAAAAAAAAGAAAAATATATATTTAAAAATTATAAATTTTGTCCACATTAGCGTCGGTGATGCCATGAAGGACTGCCAATGGCCATGTTGGCAATTTCCATTCTAAATTAGTCGAATGGACTAAATTGATAATAATATAAAAATATTTAAAACTAATTGGTTCAATTAAAATATTTAAGATTAAATTGATACCAATGCAAAAATTTAGGACTTTTCTCGAGAAATAGTAGGGCAATTGTTGCTTTCAATGAAAATGATATTTCAGGAGAAGTCTATTAGAAACGTTAAAAAGCACCTTTCATCGGTAAAAAAAAAGGCTATACATTCAAATATAATTAATGTGTTGTGGAAATAGCTACACTTCTCAAAGGTCCAGTCCAATTAATGCGTTGTGGAAATAGCTATACTTCTAAAAGGTCCAGTCCAAATATAATTAATGCGTTGTGGAAATATCTATACTTCTCAAAAGTCCAGTCACCCCTCGTGTTATTCAAAATGGAAAAAGAAAAAATGCTAGACTTATTTGTCCCTCTTAGGATATACCATGTCTTAATGACCGGTTCAATGTGGACTGAGCCCCCAAAAAAAGTATTTTGAGCGAACATACGAAGTGATGACCATCTCAAGTGGATATTAGTCATTTATAACATCACAAGACATAATCTTTTTCGACGTGGGAATTGAAATACTATGTAATATGTCTTGAATTTCCCCCATTTACCTCGCAAGGGGAACACTATCACAGTCAAGACCCAGAGTGGCCATTTCAAAGAAGCTGTTTGATTCCATCTCACCATTTTGCACCTTCTGGCTTGCCACGTCTACGGCTAAACATTGCTTCAGTTCAGCCAATATATGACTCATGTCTCGCCTCTGAATTGCGGATAGTGGCTTACATGTCATTGCTATATCCACAGCTTTTTTAGCCGAGCTTATGTTGAACTTTCCGTTTAACCTTGGGTCTCCAATGTTCTCCCTTGTCTCCACTTTTGATGATTGAGTCACCCACTGAAGTTTGTAGATGTTAACCTCTTGGGCTTCTTAGTGAACATTCACTTCCTCTCTTTTCCAATTAATTTTTATGTTTCTAGAGGGAGTGAACCACTAATCTCTCTTTTCCAATTAATTTTTACATTTCTAGAGGAAGTGAACCATTAATCTCTATAATGATATAAGGGGATGAATCATTAATCTCTAAAATGATATAAGGAGGGGGTTGAATCGCTACAAAAACAAAGCATATTTTCTTTATTGAGTTTCCAATCTTTCTCCACAATTAGAATTTGAACTTTTGTTGTGTGCGCCAGCAAGTGGTATCGAGCAAACGGTAGGAGACCGTAAACTCAGCACTCAGGAGACATGGTGCATGAAGACAGTGGTCCAAGACTATTCTACGTGAGCAGGTGGTACTGGGATGGAGCGCCCAAGTTCGACTAGTGCATAATCAAGGATTGTGATCAATTGGTCTAGGACCAAGCTTACTTGGTATAATGTTGGGCATTATAACCAAGTCATGCTCGAGGATATTTAGAGTTTTTTTTAGCAGTATTGAAAGGCTTAACAACCCCAATGGTAATAATTAGAGTATCCGTGTTCATATTTACCTATTGGGTCAAGACTTGAGAGATATTGTTGGTGGCAGGAACACCACACTATACATAGATGATAACGAGTTGAGAAAGCAGAAGATGAAAGTTGGAATTGTGCTTTATGTTCTTGTAGTGATTGTTGAAGATGAATTGTTACAAAACATCGACAAGGTGATGACTTTGAAGGAGGTGTGAGATGCCTTGCAGCACTGTTTGCAATAACAAATGATGCCAAGCTGCAATGTTGGAGAACAAATTATTGTCAATTTCACAACAACGCATGCTGGTGAGTTAATAATTCTCCAAAGTTAAATCTCTTTGTCAAGAAATTCTAAAATTTGATTTTCAGAGTGCCATGTCCAAGATAAGGATAAGGAGAATTATCATTCATGGATTATGACCGGAGTATAATGATATTGTTGTGGCCATCCGTAGATAGGCACAAGACCCAGCTCTTATTGATCTAGAGAATATATTGGCCAACCAAGAGGCTTTAAATGAAAAGTTGTTTAAGGTCTTAGTCAAGGATGATAAAAGTGCACTACTTGGTAATAAGGGAGTGTTCAAGAGTAAGAGGAGAAACGGATCATGCACTGAAGATCAGAAACAGAAAAAAAAGGTCACTGAAACTATCAAAGAACTAGAGAGAGCTCATTGGGATCGAGGAAAAGATAACAAGAATGAAGCTAAGAACAGATAGAGGCGAGATGGTCATCGCTAAATTCGTGGCAAAATTGTTCACTTTGCTAGGGATCGTCCATTAAAATGATCATAAGGAAATGTTGCAGCATCTATCATGAAAGAGAACAACAGTTAAGAAGAGTGGGATTTCCAAGCATCTATTGTGGTAAAAAAACAAGTAGAGCTTGCTGCCTTCTCTATCACTATGTTAGATGATGCGACGACTTTTGTCATGGTAAGTTTAAACTAATCAATTATGACAATGATTGGATAGTTGACTCATGATGCTTAAACCATATGGATCAAAACAATCTATCCAACATGTTTGAGTATACCAGGAGATGAGTAGTAGTCATCGCAAAACTAGACAGTGATTACATCCAATTCAGTTGACATAAGATTGATTAGCAAAACACGTGTATCACGTACCAGGATTGAAAAAAACCTATTGTTGGTGTCACAACTTACAACTCGAGAAATTGTGTGGTGTTTCACCTGAACGATTTTAAGGTGCACTGCAGTTTTAAACCTACTAGTAGGTTGATCATGGAGGGGTGTTGACTGAAGTTTACATACATGATGTCTGCATAGACAACACACATGAACAAAATCCAAAAGAGCGAGACACCCGATTGACATGCTCAACTCTGACACATAAATTATCATAAGTTAAAGGTGATGATGTAGAAGGCTATGATAAAGGGTCTCCCCCAATTAGATGTTCGAGAAGACATAATATGTGTCTGGTGTCAACATGGGAAGACACATCAACTTCCGTGTGAGGAGTTCCAATACCAAGCCAAGACTCCTCTTGAACTCATCCACTCAAATGTATTTGGACTAGCAAAGCAACGAATATTTAGTTGTCAAAGTACATGACAACGTTCATTGCTAGTTTCTTTAGGTATGTTGATTTCATAGAAAAAATGTAAGGAGTTTAAAGAATTCAGCAAGCAAATATGATACCTTCGTCCTAATAATGGGGTGACTACACCCCGCATGAGTTTACATAGTATTAGCAAAAGTGTAAGATACGCCAACAATTTACATGTCCAAGTATAGCACGACAAAATAAAGTTGCAGGAAAAAAAGAGAGAAAGAGAGAGAATGGGCATGTGGTAAAAACCTATAGGAGCATGTTTCATGTGTAGAATGTTCCACAAAAGTTTTAGGTCACGGATATTAAGACAACAGCGCACGCGATCAACAAATTACTCCAAACAAGTCTTGTTTTTATGATAGTCTTGTTTTTATGACATCATATGAGAAATTATGGAATTGCAAGCCCAAAGTGAGTCATTTAAAGTATTTGGATGTGTATATTATGCATTCATGCCTAATCACCTATTATTGACACTTGATTTTAGCCGACAAGCCTGGTTGAGGTAAAAACTTGAGATTAGAGGTCCCTAATCACGACAGATCCCATTTCTTGGCAAAAAAAGAGACATTTCATTGATTTCTTAAAGTTTTTCAAATTCCGTTTTATTCAATCGAAATGCAGGCATTGATTTCATCAATAATCCAAGGTTGACTTTAGAGTTTACCTTTTAATCATACCCTCAAGTCAACTCTTCGTCAACATTTTTTTCAAAAATTTGAAAAATAAAAAAATCATCAATTCAATTATTGGCCAGCTTAATTAGACACTCGATAACTAATTTTTTTGAAAAACGATAGAGAGTGGACTTTTTGGCCAAACTAAAAATTTTGACCCCCGAACGGTAACATTCAAAATCCATTGATTTCTAGAGTGATTTCTAGAGTAATTTTATTGCGCCAATAACTATTCCATTGCTGCCATGCCTAGCGGTATTGGAGCATACGCTTCAGGAGCACTCTTGGACTATGGTTGATGGACATTTGAGAAATTGTGAAGCATTGAAATCTTAAGCCAATTTTGAGAATTCAAGCTTGAGACGGCTTAACCAATTTTTGAGCATCATTTTAGGGCCCCTATCTATCCTTCATAGGTAATGCCAATTAGCCCAATTGGAATCCTATTAAGCCAAATTTACTCAATTTTAATATCAATTTTGGCAAAATCTAACTTGGCATAACTTGGCTAAAACGGCGAATTGGGATCAATAGAGTCCGACCGAGTCAACCCAGTTGACTCATTCCAATTGAGCCCACTTGGACCAAAACCAGATTTAGCTAATTGGGTAGTGCAAGGCAAGATTAGCCAAACCCATAATACAGTTCAAAGCAATTGGGATCCCACAAGTTAATTCGGTTGAACCTATTCAACCAGCCTCGAACCGAGCCATCCAAGTTTGACTGAATAAGATCCGACTCCTTGGGCCGAAGTCCAATGCAATCCCACTTGGCCCAATTAACTAAAACAGCTCAGCCCATACAATAAAGGGAAAAAAACCACCAAAAATTCCAAACTTTACTTAGTGTGACAAATTTACCTTAAATTTTTTTTTTTGTGACCCACAAAATCTCATGCTTTGCCAACTGTGATATATTTACCCCAAACTCTATGGTCGAAGGGCATTTTCATCTTTTATTTTTTTCTTTTTCTTTCCTTTTTATGTTTTTCCTTTTTCTTTGCCTTTTTGCCCCCTTTTTTCTTCTTCTCTCTTCCCTCTGCCAGCCATTGCGGAGGGAAGCCAGACTCAGGTGAGGGCAACCTTCGGTTGGGTTGGGCAAGGGCGTCCCTTGCCGACCTAAGTGAGGACAGCCCTTGCCTACATTGCAACCCTCACTCGACACAAGTGAGGGTGGCCCTCGCCTAGGCCGGATCTAGTAAGGAATGCCCTCGCTCGACGCTGATCAAGCCACCCTCCCCGGATTCGATGAGGGCTGCCTTCGCTTGACGCTAGCGAGGGCTGCCCTTGCTCAATGCTAGCAAGGGCAGCCCTCGCTTGATTCTAACTTCTCTCTACCATGATCGGCGAAGGGAAGAGAGAAGAAAAAAAGAAAAGAAAAAACAAATATGCTTTATAGCTTGGAGTAAATGTGTCACGTGGGTATAAGTTTGGGATTTTTTGTGCCATAAAAAAAGTTTAGATTAAATTTGTCACACTAAACAAAGTTTGAGGTCTTTTGTGGCTTTTTCCCTAGAATAAATTAGTCAAACATACGAGCATCCTCAAGTTGAGCTGGGTTGACCTAATTGGGTTCGACCCATTGGGCCGAAGCCTAATAGGGTCATTCGACCCAATGGGTTGATCAATTCCAGGCCCAGCCATGGCCGGCCCCCTCTCTCTCTCCATGTCATGAGAATGACAAAAATGCCATTACAGTTAATCACAAAATTATTTAGATAAGTCATCAATCTATGTGAAGGAGAATCTTGGCCATGCATTACCATTTAATTTTAGCCTTCTAACATGACATGTCACCCATTTATGTCATTAAAATTCAGCCCAAAGTGGCTGTACTTATTAGTCCTCTAAAAATGCAATATGTGCAAAACTACAATATGATTCCAAACTCGCTAACTAGGTAGCATTCCTACGAAATACTGTAACCTCTTTAAATACATAAATCCGTGTGATTATAGATATCTCTCTTTATCATTTCAGAATCTTGATTGCCACGGCAAAATTATTAGAGAACTTATAAAAAGAGCAAGTATCTAGCATACTAAAGAATGGAAAACTATAGATCAATATATCTCCACTATGATTATGATTGAGCAAAAAAGAACCAAAAAAAGAAAAAGGAAAAACATTAACACGTCATCGAACTTCTTGAAGAACACACCCTTACCTTGGCAGTAGATATCACTTGTCTCCTCACCTAAGGGTCTGAGATGGGACTCGAGTACGAGATCTCAAAACAAACTCCTCACTGTCATACAAAACCTATAGATCAATTTCCACAGTTCATCATTCATCCCTACCATAAAGATAAAAGGGGTAAAACAAGGAAGAAAAAGTAGGGGACAGACCTCAATAGCAGTTTTGACCATGGGGAGCTTCAAGCGATAGGGCGGCTTCTCTGGAAAAATCAATGGAATTATATCTATCTACGGAAATTACTGGAAGAGACTATTACAAAATAATTCAATTGAAACATCGGATCGATACAAATCAACAGCTCCCTGAACTAACGTGAGATAAAATCAGTCCATTTCCGTACTAACTTCCGACATCCTGGAAAAAAACACCGAACCTTTCGAATAAAGAAGAAAGAATCCTAACTGTGTCATAACTATGTCGTGCCCCTGCATTAAAGAGTTTGTAATATTGTTTAACAAGAATAATAATTATTTTACTTCTACATCCATTTGCTTCTCAACAATTGGTATCAGAGCAGGTCGTCGGAGATCATGCGAAGACAATGGTCGGGGACCATTGTAAGTGAGCAAGGCGGTCAGGTTCATCGAGCCAAGGAGCGGAGTACGTCGGAGTTTTGCCAGTGCACAATTTGGGATTGTGAAGTCGGTTGGTCTGGGACCAGGCTTACTTGGTATAGTGTGGGGCATTATACTCAAGTCACGATGGCGGATTTCTCAAGTTCGGTAAGTGGCATTGAGAAGCTCAACAACTCAAATTATACTAATTGGAGTACCTGCATGCAATATTACTTGCTAGGTCAAGATTTGTGGGATATCGTTGGCGGGAGCAACACCACACCACCCACGAATCAGAGCGAATTAAGAAAATGGAACATAAAATCAGGTAAGGCTCTTTATGTTCTTGCCGTAACTGTTGAAGATGAATTATTACAACATATAAAGAGTGCGAAGACCCCGAAGGAGGCCTGGGATAACTTGGCGACTCTGTTTGCAAGGACAAACGATGCCAAGTTACAATGCCTGGAGAACGAGCTCCTCTTAGTCTCGCAACATAGTACGACGATAAGTCAATACTTTTCTAAAGTTAAAACTATTTGCGAAGAAATTTCAAAATTAGATCCTGAGAATGCCATATCTGAGACAAGAATGAGAAGAATAATAATTCACAGGTTAAGGCCGGAATATAATGGTATTGTTACGGCCACTCGTGGATGGGCAAATGAGCCAACTCTAACAGAGTTGGAGAATATATTGGCCAACCAAGAAGCCTTAGATAAACAAATTTCTAAGGTCTCAATTAAAGGGGATGAAAGTGCCCTCTTTAGTAAAAAAAGAGGGTTCAAGGGCCAAAATAGAAATAGAGTAGGTGCAAGAGATGGCAAACCATGGAAAAGTCATGGAGAATGGCCAAAGCGGAGAGAAGGAACTGGACCTTAGCTAGGGGGAGCTCGTCGAGACCACGACCAGGACGACAATGAAGATAAGAAGAATAGAAGGCGTAATGGACGGTGTTACACCTGTGGCAATCAGACAACACGTACATGATTTCTTCATAACCATGACGTGAGTAGTTTACCGTGGTCCAATAATTAACATCAATGTATAGGTGGAATGAAAAGTCTGATTCTGTTCATCATAGTTTCCATACCAAAACGTTGCCCTAATCAAGTAGGTGTTGTTCTTGCCTTGGTTTGGTTTTAAACTGTAACAACTTCTTGCTCCGTTGGGAAAACTCCTTAAATTCTTCAATAACTGTTGATCGCCATCATATATGAACTTCGTGGAAATCTGCATCTTTTTTTCTAGAGTCTATGAACCCTTCATCGGTTTCATATGTTGTGCCGGTGTATGGATTAGTTGCCCCACAATCGATATTAAGAACTCTGTGAAATGGAAAAAAAAATGATTTATCTTATTGGACCATTGGAACAAGTTCGGTGTATCCCAATCATTCGCACAGTCCAGTAGTTATTGTTTCTAACGCACCTATGATTTGATGCTTAGATCAAATGAGTCTGAATATAAAGAAGAGACCATTTTGTTTCGATAGAAGGTCATGACAAATGGAGTGGTACAGACAACAAGATGGCCAACATTTCTTGACCTCATAGATGGGACACTAACATTGTACGAAGCTTAAACCACAAGACAGGAAAAATATCATGCCGTGTTGGGGAGAAAGGAGAGAAGAAAATTGGGGTCGAGGATTTCCACAATTTAGATTTCTCCTCCTCTCCCATCTTATAAAAAGTCGAATTTGTTCTGAGATTTTCACTTGAATTTCCCCCTCCTGTTTCTTTCCTTATAGTCCAAGCAAATCATGCAAACTCTGAATCTTTTAGCATCTCATGCAAACTCTGAATCTTTTAGCATCTCACGCAAACTCTTGGAAACCGAAAAACTTTTGTCTTAGCATATCATGCGAACTCGAAAACTTTTCTCCACGCAGGCGCGCATGCGTGAGAGAGAGAGAGAGAGAGAGAGAGAGAGAGACCGGGAATCTGTCGGGCTTGAACCACAGGGACTAGTGCTGAAGCTAAAGCAGCAAGCAATGCAAACGAGAAAGCTGTAATTGATCTTGACATTGTTATGGAGCAGTGGAGATCGTCGAAGAGAAGGGTAAAGAAAATATGCATGCACGCCTTATATTTGTAGCGTGAGCTCTCCATTCCACCGACATCATATAATGGCTTTAGACCAGTACATTTTGTGTCACGCCTCGAACCCCGGGCATGCGCACACCCCTTGGTGGTCGATAAAAAAAATGCGACGTCCTAGGACGCGTCGCTGACCCCTTTCTTTTTATCTTTCGATTAAGCACATGCGGAAGCGAATTAAATAAACACCCGGACAACCATCAAACACAAGGATAGTAAAAATCTGCTAATGCTTTTTTCACAAACCACACGGGGGAAGTATACTATCAGTGTAAAAAATTGTGTATGGCGCTCACTTTGGTGCTAAAAAGTTTGAAAAACGATCATTTTAGTGTCAACTCCGATCAGATTGACCGGAAATCCAACGTGACACTTTTTTTTATTAATTTTGAAATTGATGTGACTCACGGAGAGTACGATCAGCATCTAAACCACAAAACGACATTGTTTGGCATCTTTCCCCCAACTTAGAACCCTAAATCCTCAAATTGAGAGAGAGAGAGAGAGAGAGAGAGAGAGAGAGAGAAGGCATGTCGTCTTCTTCTTCCCCAAAGAACAACTCTAGCAGCGGCACCTGCAATGGCACCAGCAACAGCACCAGCAATGGCACCAGCAACGGCACCAGTAACAGCAGCAATAGTGCACCAACAGCGGCACCAGCAACGGCATCGGTAGCAGCAACAACAGTGCACCAGCAGCGGCAGCAGCAACGGCACCGGTAGCAGCAGCAAAAGTGCACCAGCAGCAGCACCTTCGACCTCTCTTCTTCCTCCTTCTCCTCCGCCCATACCTCCTATTCTTCCTGCCACTTCTTGCTTGAGCAATAATCTCAGTCCTTCTCCTCGCTCGCCTCGCCTGCTTGGCCGAGCGACGGTGGTTGAGCGATGGCTGGCGAACGACGGTGGCCGAGCGGCGAACAACAAAGAAACCCTAATTTCAATCCCCATATGAGCTATACAACGTCGTTTCTATGAGAATGTCCATGTATGATGGCGAAGCGACGTCGTTTCTTGAGGAGAATGAAAAACAACATTGTTTTAAAGCCACCACAACTTTTTTTTTAATTATAAAAGTCACGTAATTAATCTGGCCGGAATCTCTTGCCGGTGGCACCAAAGTGATCATTTTTATCCAATTCGGCACTTAAGTGATCCAATGGAAACTTTTTGCACCAAAGTAAGCTGCGTACACAACTTTTGGCATTGAAAGTGTACTTACCCTTAAACCACACTTTATAAATATTACCAAGTTAGTCCTACAAGTTTATATACAAAAGGTCTGACTCAAAAAGAGGTCCTAACCGACCTATACCCCAGATCCCTCCTCTGGGATGTCGATGTCCATAGGGTGAGCTACCTCCCCATCCTTGGTTTCAACGGTAGATCCGTCAAAACCCTACAAAGGACCCTCCTGAACCCCGTTAGGCTCGTTAATGAACCACACCTTGAAGCGATGAGACACCAAGTGAAAGAGGCCCTCATTGACCCAAATCATGGTCACCACTAACTCATGGGTCCAGGTGGTCTCGAGAATTGGGAAGAAAGTAGACTTAGAATCCATCTGCCATGGACACCCAAAACGGACGTAACGTATCTCCATCTAAGGACTTGAAAAAGGGTTAACCACGATGGGGTGAGATAAATCTCAGTGAGTCAAAACCCTAAACCCCGATTAAGACGCAAATTCACCTCGAAGGCGGTCCTAAACATGTACCATACAGAACTCACCTCACCTTGGCGCATCCCTGCATATTAGTGCACCACATATATCATATGAATACAACAAGCGTATTTAATAACCGGAACACATCATTTCATCTTGCAAACAATCACATGGGTCCTGATTATAAGGTCAAAGCGTTATGACATGTCTCATACCGTGCCACACAATTTTGTCCCATAATCAGGCGCAACTATCACAACCACTCAGGGGTGTTCCAGTTATTATGACCCATCGACCATGGCCAACTCAACAATCGGTGGTCATCCGGCATAACTGGGTGTCGTCCCGCTTCGTCGAGCACGGCAACGTATATGCCTAGACAGCATTCCATAAAAGAGTATCGGCCTAGCCTCCACTGCGACCAGCATCTGTTGACGTGGGGCATCCGAACTTAATTAGGCATCGCCTCCCCAACTCCTATTAGGTGATGGGTTCCGATAGTGACCACACGCGCATCCATACTTGGCCAAGAACACCGTGCTTTGCATTCAAATACCTTGTATTCAAATAATGAACTTGGATACTTTTCTTTGTATTAAAAATTTCGGTAAAATAGTTGTGCGTGGTCACGTATTTAAATCAAACCGTTAAACATAGTACACTCCCATTTCAAAATTCCATGATTTTATATAGTACATACAATTTTTTTTTGGCGTCAAAAATCGATACTTGGTATTTTTTTTAATTAAATACCCATAAAATCAAATTTTATAATAATAATCAATAATTACCACCAAGCCCTCAATTGCACATCATAGCATAAATAAACCATCAATTTCATATATAAATTCAACCACGAGAATCAGCGTAAAATTTCACTAACGGCTAATCCGTTACAATTTACATTAATTACGATTAATTAAACAAATTGCGATTAATTAAATTAATCTAATTTAATTAACCTAACCATGATTAATTAAAATAACCATGGTTAACTAATCTAACCCAAGTTAACTAATCTAACCTAGGGTAGGCTAACTAAACTGGTAGGCTAACTAAACTAACCACCTAACCAATCTAATTACACTAACCAAACTAACATAACTAAGCTAGTCCAACTAACTAAGATTAATCACTAATCCAAATTAACACTAAACTAACCCATAAGCACAATTAACAATCTAATCAAGAATTATGGAGTTAACTCACCGAATTAGGGCGGCGGCAAGTTCACGGCAATGGTGGCGTGATGGCGGTGACAACCCGAGACTACCGCATCTCCAATGGTAGTGGGCTGAGGTGGTGGTGTGAGGTGGTGAGGTGACTGTGGAGGAGAGGCAGCTTGATTTCGTGGCTGGACTTCGATGGGTTGTGGGGCTTCTTCAATCAACTAAAGCTTCAATGGTTGACTTGAGGCATGAGCTACGGATGTGGGGTGATGGTGGAAGATGGGATGATGATAGATGGTGATGATATGGTGGTGGAGATGGATGGGTGATGAGGATGAAATGATAGTGGAGACGTGCGTTGCTGCAGGCGTGAAGGAAGTCGTGCGGCAGAGGTTTTCAGTCGTAGAAATAGATGGAAAGAAAACAAGAGCAGTTGCTTTGTTGGTGTCAACGGCGTGGGCACTCGGTTGACGGAGAGAGACGAAGGAGCGGTATACGAAGATGAAGATCGACAGAGGCTTGCTCAACAAACTGAAAGGGAGAGAAGCCGTTCGAAGGAGGATGAGGCGGCGGTCAAAGCTGCTGGGAAGTCACAGGTGGGGCCAAAAATCTACAAATATCTTATACACTTAATTGCTTGGTCCCCACTCTAAGCCTCCAACCTTATCCTTCATGTCTCATATTTCTTTCTTGCTTAATTACCACCAAATAATCCAATTTTGGTGTCAACATATAGCCCATCAACCATAAATCCGAATTTCACTTAATTTAGCTTCAATTTCATTACTCAATTCCCCAAATTGAGGTCCGATTTCAATGAAGAAAAAACCTGAACAATTTCTTGTAAGTCCCCGCACTCGAAAGGCTTTCGTGGCGGCCCAAATTTCTTTTAATTTGGCTCATCCGAATTTTCGCTAATTTTTCCGCGACGTCCGAACAATTTTTCGCAAAAATCCCGGAATCTCTGAAAATTCTTCGGAGGATGAGTCGACGTTCCTGTCGTGACCAAATTTTTGCGGGGTGTGAACCACCTAGGGTTTGGCTAATGGATTGTTAAGCCTGGACTTAACTCGGCTCTCCCAAGCCCATACCAATTCGCGACTTTCGGTTCAAGTTCTTAACATGCAAATGATTTTCAATCAAGAGTCGCAACTAATCTATTTTTGGTGGGTCGATTAGAAACCCAAATAAAGTAACGAGAGATTTACTTTATTCCTACAAACTAGAGATTTGTGAGTTCGGGGACTTGGTTACGTTAGATTTCTCTAACGCCCTTTCGGTACCTTTATCTTTTATTTTGAAAAAATTATTTGGCAAAAAACTTGAATTGATTTTAATTCCTTAACATGTGAGGTGAGGTAAAAATGCATTTCAAAACCACCAATTTAACACTCAAGAAAGCAAATGAATAAATTGCGGACTTACCTCACAACAACGAAAGATTCGTCTGCAGATGTTAAATTAAAATCCACATCAACAACCCTAGATATGGTTTCTAATTAACACGCAATTTTTGTTTTATTTTCACTTAATTAATGAAAATCATGCAATATGCAATGCAATATTAACTAAATGACCTAATTCCAATGACATGTAATTTCTAATTAAATGGGCCTAGCAAAAATACTAAATGACATGCATCTCAATGAATCTAACCCTAATGACGTGCATATGAAATTTTTTTTCTTTTTCCTAAAAGAATGCATTTTTTATCCTAAATAATAAAACCAAATCAACCTATGGCATTTTTTTGTATTTTTCATGAAATTCGAAATTAGGTGAAATATGAAAATTACCTAATTAGATTAAGATCCTATTTAATTTATATTAGGAATTAGGTTGAGCCACATCCTAATTTAAACTAAAATATTATCTTAACCTAGATAATCCTAAAATGCAATCTATTTAATACAATACCTAAACCTATAGTAAATTAAGAAATTATCTAAATTAACTTAAGTGCAATTTCTATCCTAATATGCAATGACGTGCAAAATGTACCCTAATTCTACATGAATTATGCATGATGATTTTTTTTTTTTTATGTTTTTCCTTTTTTTCCTCTTTTTTAAAATTTCGAAATTAATAATTGCCAAATAATTAAACATGCAATCCAAGTTTTAAAGAAAACTAGCAACCTAAATTAATTGATTTGATTTTTTTGAAAATTCGAAATAAAATACCTATTATGAACATGCAAACCCTGAAGCTACATTTTTTTTTTTTTTAAAGAAAACTAATTTAAGTACCAACACAAAGAAATCAAGCCATATTGATACCCAAATGACGAACCATATCTCGGCGTGAGATCGGGTTGGGCCAATTTCACATAAATCACGAATCGGATCTCGAGTGGGAGATCGGATTGGCAATTTTTAAGTAATTGCGAGTTGGATTTCGAAATAAAATCGGACCGACAATCACTAATTTCAAGCGATTTCATATCATGGAATTTGATTTCACATTAAAGGAATAATTACACTAAAAAGATAAAATAAAATAGCAAAAATAATAAAACAAAAATAAGATAAAGAAAATACCTAAATTTTCTTTTGCTTTTCTCTTTTTTTGCTTTTCTTTTTTTCTAAAAAAAGAAAAATAAAGCTGGTGGCCGATCCGGCGAGGGGAGATCTCCGGCGAGGGTTCAGGCGAGGGGTGTCGTGCGGGGCGCCGGATCTGGTGGCGTCGGGACTCCGAGCGGCAAGGATCGGCGGAAACGAGGCGACACGGGCGAAGCACGGGGTCACGGGCAGGGAGACCTCGAGCGCGGGCAGAGGCGAAGGCGGCGTCGGGGCGGCGTCGGGGCGGCACAGCGAGACCGGCGGGCGGCGTCGCGGGCAGAGCAGGGGCTTCGACGCGTTCCGGCGAGGCGGATCTGGGCAGAGGCGGGCCGATCTGGAGCAACGACGTTGGGGAGCAACTCCAGTGCGGCGGATCGAGGTTGATGCGGCAAATCGGCGACAGCGGGGCGCGAGCTTCGGGCGCCGGGGCTCGCGGACGAAGATGCGGCGGCGGAACGTCGGGGGGGGGGGCGACTCAGGCGAGGGGCGGCGTCGCGGCTTCGGGCGGACTGGCGCAGGCACTCGCGGACGGAGGCCGGCGGCGGTGAGCAGCAGCAGCGCCGGCTGCTCTTCGGGGACGATGAACAGTAGCCGATTAGGGTTTCGGCTACCTTTTCTTTTCTTTTTCTTTTTTCTCTCTTTTTTACTTTTTCCTCTCTCCACTCACTTTTCACCTTATTCTCTCTTTTTACCGACGGAAAAGAACCCCCCTTTTCCCACCGTACACAACTCTTTTATACACCCAAAAGAATGTATCTTTGCGGTATATTTCATTGCCAATTTTGTTCGTGTAAAATTCCATTGAATATATTATTTCACCATGCGCAATATTTTTGCATATCCGATCAAAAAATTCCCCTTTTGCAAAAATGCATCTCCCAGTGTATATTACCTAAATGTGAAAAATCTTAACAAAATATAACAAAAAACAAAAAATAAAATTTTCCTAAACTATATGCCATGTGATTATGATTTTTTATTTTTTTATTTTTTATTTAGCAAAAGTTTAGGTGTCGGCAATTTCTTTCTTTGAAGGTGAGCTCGCAGAGGTTGCGCTTTCAAAGACAAATGAGCCTAAATTTTGGTCATGCTCATGCAATGAATGATTTTTTGTTGGAACATGAATTCCATTTTTTTAATGCAATTTATATGATGCATGGAAATACTAATGCAAATGATAGATAAACCTACCTGGGATAACTTACCTTCGAGGAGGATAAAGTAATTCGAGGTAGTGAGTGTTACCCGTCCAGGACCCGTACCATTCTACGGTCGCCTAGAATAGTAACATGACTTTGTGGAGATCTTTGCTTTCCTGGACCCGTCTGCCATTCTGATCGCCGCCAGTATGGTAGAGAGGAGCCTAACTTTCTCAGGACCCTTACCATTCTACGATCGCCCAATATGGCAGAAAGGTTTTGTAAGGAACTGCTTTCCTAGGACCCGTACCATTCTACGGTCTCCCAGTACGACAGAAAGGTTTTGTCTAGGACCCGTACCATTCTACGGTCGCCTCGACGAAGAAAATCATTTTTCCAAGACCCGTACCATTCTACGGTCGCCTGAATGAGGAAATGGCTTTTCCAGGACTCGTACCATTCTACGGTTGCCTGTTAGAGCAATAAATGTTGTCTAGGACCCGTACCATTCTACGGTCGCCTAGACTGAGGTTTTGCTTGGCTAGAACCCGAACTATTCTTCGGTCGCCCAGCCTTGCGATAGAAATCATCCGACCAGAACCCGAACCATTCTTCGGTCGCCTTAATCAGATTGAATTTGGAGGAAAAATCTTTGGGGGACAACTCAATTGAGTGTCGGTATGCTTAAAAGGGAATACCCGTACAATGACAAATATTCAAGGTATGGATAGAGATATACTTACCTGGTAACATCTCCGATCTTCGGGGATACGTTTCCTGCAAAACATGGTCGTAGGAGAGACAACATGCATTGGTAATCATAAACATGCATCAATTTAATAGAGGTTCATGATGATTTCCATTAATCTTGCATCACCTAATTTCCATTCTGAACACATGAGTGTCATGAATGTGTCAAATGAGGGATCCTTTGGTCTAAAAGGACTTTTCTCTCATCCTCATTAAAATGGCAATTTCATCCTGACCTTTGATGCAGGATTTTGTCAATCACTCTATCTCACCATCGTCATGCCAAACAAGGGTCTGAGCAATCTCGCAAGTGGTACGATCTCACCAATCTGAGAGGTCTTTAAAAGGGACCGTAATGTGGGTTTGGTCAACGGCTTAACAAAGGGGACTCTTTAAGCCGGGGCTATTTGAAAAAAGACATTTCATAACTGTCTTGGGATTTTCAAGTCAAGAAACATATGAAATGAGGAAGTAATTATCTTACTCGCACTTCTTCAAGCGATGTTTTCAAGCATATGAACTCTTACGTTAATTCAAGTGCCCTAATCTGAAGAGACTTTGCAAGGGACGTAACGTAAGCTTGATTCATGGGTTGTGAAATGAAAGGATCATTAGGCTCAAAAAGTGTTTAGAGGGTCAAAGTTGGTAATCATCTTGACATTTCCACCACTTTTCTTCTCTATGGTCGGAAATTTTTTTTTTTTTTTACACTCATTGATTGCAACAACATTTGAGTTTTTTTCTTTTTTTTTGGGCATCGGCCTTGCTTTTACCAGCACACTTTTTTTCATGCCCCATTTTTGCATTTTTTTAACAAAATCTCCATTTTTGTCGATATTCTAGTTCATGCTACCTGAGTGTTTTTGTCTTGCCCCAGTGTGGGGGATGATCACCAACTGGGTTTAATATGAAATGAATTTATAATCTCAAGTGGGCTATGCAATGGATAAAAGTGTGTAGGATAGAGAAATGACTGCTCTTCATCATCCTAAGGCACTTTAAATTATCATACGAGTTACAACGCGAAAGCAACACTCAAAGATTGATGCAAGTGTGAGTAAGAAAATTCCTTTCATTCATTTCAAACTTTGTCCCAATGTGGGATGATCCTTGACAGGGATGATTTAAAAACTCTTCATATGTGTGGGCTCGAAGGGCTAAACAATGGTATACCTGTAGTGTTTCGGGTAAAAGAAGAAATTGCCTCTTGTCACCTTGGTTAGTGTACCCTTTGCGAGATCACCCTCTTCCTTGCGGGCATGGAACTCTTTCACAACTCACCGAGGATTAGTGTATGGGGTAGTGTATGGAACAAGGCTTGCCTTTCATCATTCCAAGGTATCTCATTTGACACATTCAATTTATCTCACACGATTCATTAAGGAAGATGAATGCAAAATTTATGACAAATTTGAACAATTCAACTGATTGAGGCATCCTATTCATCATAAAATACTTGCAATTTAAGACAAGACATGACAAATTCTATCATGGATAATACTTCTTGACAGTATCAGAATTAACTGGAGTGGAAAACTCACGACCATCCATTTCTGCCAAGATCAAGGCACCTCCAGGAAGCACCTTCTTCACCACATATGGACCACTGTAATTTGGGGTGAACTTGCCCCCCGGATCAAGGAAAATTGGCAACAGTTTTCATAGAACAAGATCATTTACCTCGAAATGTCTCGGTCGTACTTTTCGGTTGAAGGATCTGGCAACTCTTTGCTGATAAGCTTGGCCATGACAAAGAGCCTTCAGTCTCTTCTCATCAATCAAGTTTAACTGTTCAAGTCTTTGTTGCGACCATTCAGCTTCAGACAACTCCATTTGGGATAAAACTCTCAGAGAAGGAATCTCCACTTCTACGGGTAGAATTGCCTCCATGCTGTACACCAAAGCAAACGGGGTTGCCCCAGTGGAAGTGCGGATCGATATCCGATACGCCATTAGTGCGAAGGGTAACCTGTCATGCCAATCTTTATAATTCTCGGCTGTCTTAGCCAAAATCTTCTTAATGTTCTTATTGGCCGCTTCAATAGCCCCGTTCATTTGAGGGCGATAAGGGGACGAATTCATATGCTTGATCTTGAACTCGCTAAACAACTCATCAACAAGCTTGTTGTTCAAATTTGTTCCGTTGTCAGTGATGATTGTTTCAGGGACACCATAGCGAGCAATTATGTCACGTTTGATGAACTTTGCAACATTGCGAGCAGTGATACTTGCAAACGACGTAGCTTCGATCCATTTGGAGAAATAGTCTATGGCCACTAAAATGAATCGGTGCCCATTGGAAGCCTTCGGGTTTATCGGGCCGATCACATCAATGCCCCACATTGAGAAGGGCCATGGCTCGGAAAACTGATGTAGCTCGGTTGGAGGAACATTTATCTTATCACCATGGATCTGGCAACGATGACAACTCCGTACATGCTTGATGCAGTCACTTTCTAGTGTGAGCCAATAGTAGCCTAATCTCATAATCTTCTTAGCCATCATGTGCCCATTCATATGAGGGCCACATATTCCTTCGTGCACTTCTTGCATGATTTGAGTGGCTCCGGTTGCATCCACACACCGTAACAAGACTGAATCATAAGATCTCTTGTACAAATTCTCATCACTGACGAAGAATTTTGAGGCCATCTTCGTGATGTACTTCCTATCAGCAGGAGTGCTTCCTTTGGGAAATTCCTGCCTTTTAATGTAGTTCATGATATCGTAATACCACGGTTTTTTCCATCAGGTTCTTCAGTTATAATCATACAATAAGCCGGTTTTGGCAAAACCTCTATTTTCAAAGGCTCAACCTCTAACCCGTTAGTGACTTGCAACATAGACGACAAAGTCGCGAGTGCATCGGCAAATTGATTATGAGACCTTGGCAAGTATTCAAATGAAATTTTGTCAAACTCCTTTACCAGATCTTCTAAGTACTTGTGGTACGGGAGCAACTTGGCATCCTTGGTCTTCCACTCACCTACAGTCTGTAATATGATCAATGCCGAATCTCCAAATACCATTAACTTGGCCACACTCATCTCGATTGCGGCTTGAAGTCCGAGGATGCAAGCCTCATACTCGTCCACATTGTTAGTGCATGGGAATATCAATTTTGCAGCTACCGGATAGTGCTGTCCATCTAGGGATATCGAACCGCCCCACTCGATGCAAACCGGACAAGTTTACACTCCATCAAAGAACATCTTCCATGAGTCTTCATTTACACTCAAGACACGGTCATCAAGGATATTGTCATCGTCATTAGAGACTCCCCGAATTCTCGGCCAATAGATCGCGATCGCTCGACCCTTAACCGACTTTTTGTGGCATGTATTGCACATCAAATTCGAAGATCAACATTTGCCATTTGGCCAACTTACCCACCAAAGCTGGCCGATCAAGTAAATACTTGATGGGGTCGTTCTCAGTTACGAGAAATGTCTGATAATGTAGTGTGTATTGTCGCAATCTATGCAATACCCACACCAATGCCACACAAGTCTTTTCAACATCAGAATATTTCAGCTCTGATACAGTGAACTTCTTACTCAGATAATAAACGGCTCGTTCTTTTTTATCCACAGGACTTTCCTAAGCCAACATTGCACCCAATGACTCACTATGAATGGTGAGGTAGAGAATCAAGGGATGCCCCGGTGATGGTGGGACAAGAACTGGTGGATTCATCAGGTACTGCTTTAACTTGTTGAACGCTTCTCGACACTCATCATCCCAGTTGATTCGTGCATTCTTCTTTAGGAGCTTGAAGAATGGCTTGGCGGTTTCGAGAGTTGGGAAATGAACCGGCTATGTAATTCGCCTTCCCGGAGGCTCCGAACTTCTTTCACAGTTGATGGAGGTTGCAATTCGCATATGGCCTTAGCCTTGGATGGGTCAATCTCAATCCCCTTACTGCTTACAATGAATCCGAGTAATTTACCGGATGTTGCCCCGAACATGCATTTAGTGGGATTTAGCCGAAGCTTGAATTCACGGAGTCGATCGAACAACTTCTTCAGGGTTTCTACATGGCTTCTTCCAGGCCGAGTCTTTGCAATCATATCATCAACATAGACTTCAATCTCCTGATGTACCATATCATGGAATAGTGTTACCATGGCTCGTTGGTAAGTTGCCCCTGCATTCTTGAGTCCGAAGGGCATGACCTTGTAATGAAAAGTCCCCCACAGGGTGATAAATGCAGTCTTCTCCTTGTCTTCCTCCTTCATCCTTATCTGATTGTACCCGGAAAACCCATCCATAAATGAGAATAGTTCAAATCCGGCAGTACTATCCACGAGGATATCTATGTGAGGCAGCGAGAAATCATCTTTTGGGCTAGCCTTGTTTAGATCTCGATAGTTGACGCAAACTCGAACTCGACTATCCTTCTTCATCACCGGCACGATATTAGCCACCCATTCAGGGTATTGTGAGACTTCAATGAATCCCACCTTCAAAAGCTTCATCACCTCTTCCTCTATCTTCTTTGAGAGCTCGGGCTTAGTTCTCCGGAGCCTTTGCTTCTTAGGTGGTATGTCCGGATTAGTAGGCAAGCAATGCTCGACGATCGATGGGTCTAAACCGGCATGTCGGCATAGGTCCATGCAAAGACATCCCGATATTCCTTTAGTAGCTGAGTTAGGCGCTCGGCCTCGTCTTTGGAGAGATTTTCCCCAATTTTAATTTCCTTGACCTCTTCGGTGTCACCTAAATTAATAGTGACAGTCTGCTCGGATGTGAGAGCCTTGGCTTTTTCATGTTGCTCCCAGCTTTGTTGCACCTCAATGGAATCTTCATTCAAATCCTCGAGGTCGTCAATGTCAACATTCATTGCATTGGGCTGGACCATTTCCATACTTTTGCATGCCGTATGATTACTCTCTTGTGGGCTAGAGCCCATCTTCTCCTGAGGTCCTTCGTCAATGGTCCCTATGAAGACATCATCGAAGAGACTAGAGATTCCTTCCAATGCATCTTCGGGGTTTTCCGTCTCCGGGGGTATCGGATCATCCATGCCACCCCATCCATCTGGGACAATGTCGAGGGGATCAATGTAGAAACTGGGAGGAGCCGAATACTTCACCAGATAGTCGAATTTTCCGCTTGGCTGCCCCAGGGTATCTATTATTTCTGCTTCATCTTGCATCATTATGGGAGGACCAGGGAATGTCTCGCGAATGTTTGGGGGTAATGGGTTTTGCCTTCCTCGCCTGTGGTCAGGTGGCGGGTTTCGCCTTTCCTGTCTTCGTCCTCCAGAACTTTCCCTACCTCCTCCATGTTACCCTAATCCAGCAACACGGGACCTCTGAGGGGGTTCAATGGGGTTTCGAATCCCCTGACCATTTCTTCCAAGGCCATTACCAGGAATAAAACCATTCTCAACCATCATCCTTCCCACCATGAGAGCAGCATTTGAAACTTCAGGAGTTGGTGGTGGTGAGTCTCGAGAAGCATGAATAGTGGATACCAACTCAAACGAGTGGTAACTTGATTCGAACTCAAAGTCTGGCTCTACATAGGAGATAGCTGTCTCATGATAAATCCGATGATCTTCTTCGCCATAGACAGTGACTAACTTCCCTTTGATTACGAATTTCACAGCTTGATGTAGACTTGATGGTACAGCTCCAGCAGTATGAATCCAGGGACGACCTAGCAGAAAATTAAAGGCAGTACGGATATCCATTACCTAGAAAGGAACATTGAAAACCACCAGCCCTATTTGTACATCAAGGTGAATCTCTCCAAGCACCTCCTTCTTCGTACCATCAAAAGCTCGGACAGAAGTCTTTGTAGCATGTATCCTGGACGGGTCCACCTTAAGGCGATGAAGAGTGGCCAGTGGACATATGTTTAGGGCGGACCCATTATCAATGAGTACTCGAGACACATGAGAAGCCTTATATTTGACCGATACATAGAGTGCCTTGTTATGTCCCCTACCCTCGAGAGGGAATTCCTCATCAGAAAAGGCAATCATGTCCTTAAGGAGGATCGATCCCACAAAGTCTTCCAGCTTGTCTACCTCGACCGTTTCAGGTACACGAATTTCACTTAACACCTTCATTAGCGACTTTTGATGCACAGGGGATGTAAGCAGGAGTTCAAGCAAAGAAATCTGGGCGGGCATCTTTCGTAACTGTTCGACCACCTTATACTCGCTTGCTTTGATCACGGCCAAAAACTCCTTAGCCTCTTCATCGGTGACAAGTTTTGCGGGTTGAGCATTGGTTTGAGAATAAGTCCGACCAGATCTTGTAACGAGGTCAACATCTAGACCATAGGACCAAGGGACTGCCTTATTGTTGACATATTCATACGGTTGAGGCATTTCAATCACTATCTCATCGTCGGATGCATCTTCAAGTGGGGGCATGTCCACAAGCGAAGGATCAACTTCCTCTTTATTAGCATTGAGTGCCGCTTGCTCCTCCTCCCAATCAATAATGATGAGTGAAATAGCGGAAACTATACAATTATGGTCGGCATAAACGATGATTCCGTCATCCACCATCCCGGTGACTCTTTCCTTCATCGGTGATAGAGGAACATCCTCCCGATCTAGGATAATATCCAGCTCTTATCAGCCCGTTGTAAGCATCTCGCTACGTGTATCTTTGAGTTCTTGATCCGACCGACTTCATGCTCCAAGATAGCATTGACCGTACCTTCATGCTCGGGCAAATGATTCTTTTGGACATTCGGTCGAGTAGTTTGAAATGAGAAGGCCTTCGTGTCTAAGAGATTTTGGATCTTATGCTTCAAGGTGAAACATTCATCAGTTGAATGTCCCAATTCACCGCTATGATAGTCACACTTCTTGGTCAAGTCGTAACCACGAATGTTTTCGCGGTTAGGGCGCTTCGGTTCGCTAGTAAGCAATCCTTTCTTCCTTAGGATTGCCAAGACTTGGGATGGAGATCCGGGAGAGGAGAGAATTGCCTTCTTGCTTGAGCAAACGATTGACGGCGGTAGCTTGCCGTTGCCTTGGATTCATCTCGGATAGCCGGGTGCGATTGGCACTTTCCCGGCCATAAGCCACATTCACGTCTACACAGCCTCCTTCTCTTTCTTGGCGTAGAATCTTCTATTCGATGGTTCAAGAAACCATCCTTCCCTTATCCCCATCTCGATTTGTTCCCCCACGAAATAAGCTGATTGAAGCTTTCAACGTACGTGCTGGCCATCCCGGATACGGAACTCGGATGGGAGAGTTTTGATAAATAACTTCATTAGCTCCTTGTCGGTAGGCTCGGGGTGATTTGAGCTGCCGATTTCGCCATGTCACGGCATACTCTTTGAACGACTCGCTCTTCTTTTTCTCCATCCTCTCAAGATCCTCTCGGGAAGGTGCAATATCCATGTTGAACTTGTATTGCTTGAGAAATGCGTCACCACTTCATTCCAAGTGTTGAGAAGGTTCACATTCTTCATGACATACCAATTCGGTGCGGGCCAAGTCAAACTTGCATGGAATGATTGGATCATGAGAGGCTCGTTCTTGACATACTTGGGCCATGCGCACGTGGTACATCTCGCAAATGAGCTTTTGGGCGGGAAGTACCATCGTATTTCTCAAAATCCGGCATTTTGAATTTCTTTGGCATATTGACTTTCTCGTACACGGACAAGTCGAATGGGAGTGAACTCTATGACTCTTGTAATTGTTTCAACTTTTCTTCCAATTTTGCAAAGCGTTCATCCTGTTCCGTCTTAGGGATGTTGACAAGCTTAGCCTTTTCCACATTGATTGGGAATGGATCATCTTCCAGCCCGGGCATGTCATCCTCACCCATTTGGGCCTTGTTTGCCGGCTTCGGGACGACTATCTCAGGGAGAGTGGGTACAGGAGCCGGATTCACTTGGAGGGATTGAAGTTGAGCTGTTATAAGCTCCATAGAGGCAGCTAATTGTTGGAGTTGGCCCTCCATAGCGGAGACACGATCACGCACTTCGGTTTGTTCGGCCATTCTTGCTCTTAATCGCGTGATAATGGGAGAGCGTGGAGGATCCGTTATCACCTAAATTTTAAGAAATGAATACAAATAAGTATCTCATATGAAAATACGCCAATCCATGGCAATACTCTAGAAATTTTATTCATCAATGGAGCTTTTGACAAGCCCAGAAATTCGATATGTCCTAAGCAAACGAACTAGGAAAGTAAATGACCCCAACTCCCTAAACATTAATCTAAAAATGAGAATAGCAAGATTGATTCAAGCACTTCATTTGGCTTGATCAATATACATTTGGGACACCATTCGGCGCAATCGTTTATTCTCCTCTTGAGCTTTTTCAGCAACTCTTTTGAGGCGTTTATTCTCAGCTTGATTGGTGATCTTCAACGGCGCCTCCGGTATCTTCGGAAACAGCTCTTCAGGAATCTTGTGTTGTTGGATATACTTAATCGAGGCATAGTACTTCCTTTCCTTGCCTTTCAACTCCTCATCAGGCCATTTGAGCTTTCGTGGATGGCACATGTCCCACATCGATTTGATAGTGAGAATGGAATCTTCATGGCCTCGGCTTCCATCGACAAAACTGACTTGGAGTGACTCTACTTGTAACGCTGGGGGAAGCTCTTGCACGACTTGATATTGACGAGTCACTCTGGTCGGATAGTACTCCAATGCTCCGGTGAATCCCAATAGAGGGATTGGGCCAACTCCTCCACACGAGAGTCTCGCTACCCAAACTTGGAACCATTTAGCATGCCATAGGAAACCCTTGGAAGTTGATTTTTTCATGAAAGCTAGCCACCTAGAATAATGATAATCCGGTGCATGTTTTTGGTTGTTCTCAAATCTCATAATAGGGTGGTTGGAATTACTAACATCATGTATAGTCATTAGACCACCAAACCCTTTTATATGTGAAAGAAACCAAATTTGCAAAAGTTCAGGAGAGGAATGGAAAGTCTTATCACCGCCTCCTTTAAACCGAGTGAGGGAAAGGAAAGTTTCAGTTAAAACAGTGTTTACAAAATTCTTTCCTTCCAACACTTGTTTAACTAATTGAGCGATCAAAGGGTTAATAGCATTCTTGCAGTAAGGGAAAACTATAAACCCAAAGAAAGCCAAAAGGAAAACCCTTCGCATTTGAGATGAAGTGCCTTTCTCAAAACATTGTTTCAGAAAAGATAAAGGACATGCATTGCGGTTAGCCTTTAAAACCTTTCTTAAATCGTCTTCCTTAACTCTCGAAAATCGATAAGGTCATAACAGGATCTATTCCGATAGGCGGACTAATCAATTCAGCTTTCAAGGATTTTCCTATGGCAATGCTATACTCTTCCAAGGTGGGAGTGAGCTCATGCTTACCGCCGAAGATAAAGGTAGAAGTCTCGGGGCACCAACAGTGGGCGAGTGCTTGGACGAGGCCGACATGGATGTTGATACGCAGCGGTGGAAGCGGTCGACCAATATGTGACTCTACAAACGACGGCCATCTTGATCTAACTTGTCCCACCAAGTGCTAAGCTCTTCCCTTGGAGGGAAAATAATTCGAATGTCCGGTGTCCCCATTGTATATTGATCAAGGCTCAGGATAATCCTAATGCCATGGACCGACAAAATAATGCGATAAAGTAAGTAAATTGCAAAGGCCAAAAATTTAGAGAACTTACTTTACCAATGATGGGCAATCACATAGACATGCGCATGGTAAGTGGCTCGATTTCTACTCTATAAGGCTTATCAAAGTGGAGCCACAAGGATGATCGGACTAGCCACGAGCTTGTGGATTATGTCGGGTCCTCATGACTCCAGCTTGGTCAAAGAGCCGACCCGGGTCGCGAGCATGCGGACCGAGGTGGGTACTCTTGACACCATGAAAGAAACTTCGGGATTGAGATGGGCGACTCGTACCGCGAGCATGCGGTCGGAGTGGCAAACATCTCAATACCATCCTAGATGATCCTAATGCGGCCTAGGTCCGGCGGCAGGTTGTGTGTGCAATAGTGTAGTGCTAGATGCAAGGCATGCACGACAGTTTATATCAAGCAACACTTCGTATATGAAAATAAACCATACATTCTTGTACCTCCCTACAAAACAAAGGTTAACAAACACTTCCCCTTATACCTCCCATCCTGCAAGAACATTTAACACCTTAAATGTTAGGGGCGTACCTAGAATCATCGCTGCCAAACAAAACATTTTTCAAAAGAAAAGAAAAATTGGCCTAAGTCCACCAAGAGTTTTAACTCAAGTCCCTAGTGGAGTCGCCAAGCTGTCACGACCAAATTTTTGCGGGGTGTGAACCACCTAGGATTTGGCTAATGGATTGTTAAGCCTAGACTTAACTCAGGCTCTCCCAAGCCCATACCAATTCGCGACTTTCGGTTCAAGTTCTTAACATGCAAATGATTTTCAATCGGAGTCGCCACTAATCTATTTTTGGTGGGTCGATTAGAAACCCAAATAAAGTAACGAGAGATTTACTTTATTCCTACGAACTGGAGATTTGTGAGTTCGGGGACTTGGTTACGTTAGATTTCTCTAACGCCCTTTCGGTACCTTTATCTTTTATTTTGAAAAAATTGTTTGGCAAAGAACTTTTGATTGATTTTAATTTATTTACTTAACATGTGAGGTGATCATACAAGTGCGTGCGCAAACCACCAATTTAACACTCAAGAAAGCAAAAATGAATAAATTGCGAACTTACCTCATAGCAACGAAAAGCATCTCGCAGATGTTAAATTAAAATCCACATCAACAACCCTAGATATATGGTTTCTAATTAACACGCAATTTTTGTTTTTTTTTTCACTTAATTAATGAAAATCATGCAATATGCAATGCAATATTAACTAAATGACCTAATTCCAATGACATGTAATTTTTAATTAAATGGGCCTAGCAAAAATACTAAATGACATGCATCTCAATGAATCTAACCCTAATGACGTGCATATGAAATTTTTTTTTCTTTTTCCTAAAAGAATGCATTTTTATCCTAAATAATAAAACCAAATCAACCTATGGCATTTTTTTGTATTTTTCATGAAATTCTGAAATTAGGTGAAATATGAAAATTACCTAATTAGATTAAGATCCTATTTAATTTATATTAGGAATTAGGTTGAGCCACATCCTAATTTAAACTAAAATATTATCTTAACCTAGATAATCCTAAAATGCAATCTATTTAATACAATACCTAAACCTATAGTAAATTAAGAAATTATCTAAATTAACTTAAGTGCAATTTCTATCATAATATGCAATGACGTGCAAAATGTACCCTAATTCTACATGAATTATGCATGATGATTTTTTTTTATGTTTTTCCTTTTTTCCCTCTTTTTTAAAATTTCGAAATTAATAATTGCCAAATAATTAAACATGCAATCCAAGTTTTAAAGAAAACTAGCAACCTAAATTAATTGATTTGATTTTTTTGAAAATTCGAAATAAAATACCTATTATGAACATGCAAACCCTAAAGCTACATTTTTTTTTTTTTTTTAAAGAAAACTAATTTAAGAATACCATAAAGAAATCGCCATATTGATACCCAAATGAACCATATCTCGAGCGTGAGATCGGGTTGGCCAATTTCATATAAATCACGAATCGGATCTCGAATGGGAGATCGGATTGGATTTTTTTAAGTAATTGCGAATCGGATTTGAAAAAAATCGATCGACAATCACTAATTTCAAACGATTTCATATCATGGAATTTCAATTTCACATTAAAGGAATAATTACACTAAAAAGATAAAATAAAATAGCAAAAATAATAAAACAAAAATAAGATAAAGAAAATACCTAAATTTTCTTTTGCTTTTCTTTTTTTTTTTTTCCTTTTCTTTTTTTTTCTAAAAAAAAAAGAAAAAAAAATAAAGCTAGTGGCCGGTCCGGCAAGGGGTGTCCTGCGGGGCGCCGGATCTGGTGGCGTCGGGACTCCGAGCGGCAGGGATCGGCGGAAACGAGGCGACGCGGGCGAAGCACAGGGTCACGGGCAGGGAGACCTCGAGCGCGGGCAGAGGCGAAGGCGGCGTCGGGGCGGCACAACGAGACCGGCGGGCGGCGTCGCGGGCAGAGCAGGGGCTTCGACGCGTTCCGGCGAGGCGGATCTGGGCAGAGGCGGGCCAATCTGAGCAACGACGTCAGGGAGCAACTCCGGTGCGGCGGATCGAGGTTGATGCGGCAAATCGGCGACAGCGGGGCGCGAGCTTCAGGCGCCGGGGCTCGCGGACGAAGATGCGGCGGCGGAACGTCGGGGGGCGTCAGGGGGCTCATACGAGGGGCGGCGTCGCAGCTTCGGGCGGACTGGCGCAGGCACTCGCGGACGGAGGCTGGCGGCGGTGAGCAGCAGCGGCGCCAGCTGCTCTTCGGGGAAGATGAACAGTAGCCGATTAGGGTTTCGGCTACTTTTTCTTTGTTTTCTCTCTCTCTCGTTTTTACTTTTTCCTCTCTCCACTCACTTTTCACCTTATTCTCTCTTTTTACCGACGGAAAAGAACCCCCTTTTTCCCATCGTACGCAACTCTTTTATACACCCAAAATAATGTATCTTTGCGGTATATTTCATTGCCAATTTTGTTCGTGTAAAATTCCATTGAATATATTATTTCACCATGCGCAATATTTTTTGCATATCCAATCAAAAAATTCCCCTTTTGCGCAAAAATGCATCTCCTAGTGTATATTACCTAAATGTGAAAAATCTTAACAAAATATAACAAAAAACAAAAAATAAAATTTTCCTAAACTATATGCCATGTGATTATGATTTTTTTATTTTTTTATTTTTTATTTAGCAAAAATTAACCCCAAAAATTTAGGAGTCAACAGTTCCTAAAATAGATCGTGATACCACAAAACTTTCAATTGCTAAAATCGGACTCGAATTCACGACTAATTTCCATTCTACGTGTTTTTAAGCGACCTGCGCCACCGGGGTAGTTTTCGAGGTTTTTAGTGCAAATGACCCATGGTCGATTTTTTTCTAGCCACTATGAAATCACTCGACACATCGACGACTCTCAGGTGGTTGTGAAAATCTCATGGTTTCAATTACGAGCATAGGGTACCCAAAACAATGTAAAATCGGTTTAGTGCTGATCGATGATAATTTTACAATCAGGTGGAATCACCCACACTATGATTACACATCTCGCCGAATCAACCTATCCCTAATCTCTCGATCGATTTTGACAATGCCGTAATGACCCTTGCAGACTAGACGGTCGAGCGGTTGACTTCTGTCGAATTCTCAAGTCAATTGCATTAAAATCTCTTAACGACTTCCCCAAATAGTCTAGTTATCTCACGAGTGATCGGCTCTGAAAATATCACTATAGATGTGTCGATGAAATGCCCAATTTATTCAATTGAAAACAAGATGCGAAAATTTAGGATGTCACAAATTCCTGGCAATGAAGCTGGGTGGTCGCTGGCCGACTATTGGATGGTGGGTGAGCTGGTTGGTGCTGGGCGGAGTTGTTGGGGGAATGGTGGTGGTGAGGTCGTTTGGTGGGTGGTGGACGTTGCAGGTGGAGTGAAGGGGGTAGCGAGTGCTAGTGTGTGGTGGGGGCGTGAGGGCATATGAGATGGCGAGGAGATGTTGGTGGTCGGTGAGGTGAAGCAGCAGAAGGGAAAAGGAGAGGAATGAAGGGCCGGCATTGGTGTGGGTTACGGTGAAGAAGAAGAAGAAGGCTTGAGGGATGATCGGCTGAAGTAAAGGATGGGTCGCACGAGGTGAGGAGAGAGGGAAAGAGAGAGAGAGAGAGAGAGGGGGAAAGAAAGTCCAAGCTGCAGCCACTAAAAAGCCTTGAAAATATCTAAATAATCATCAAATTGCCACAAAAGTCTTCAGCCCCTAAAGTCCAATGGCCAACCAATGAGAATTTAACTCAATTTCTCATAAACAAAACACTTTGGGCAGCCAAATAAGGCCTCCAAACAGCCCATCCGAATTTCCTCTTCTTTTCGAATTGTCCGAAATTGATTTTTTCGCAAAATTTCGAGCTCAACGAAAATTCTCCGAAAGATGAGACGACATCCTAAAAATGAATCATGACACACTCGAACGTCCGATTCTTGAAATCGAATTCAATTTCGTGGTTAAAATCGACTGAACGTGATTTTAGTACAACCTAACCTATCGGATAGCTTTTAGGGATTTTAGCGCGTTTGATCTGTGGTTGATAATTTTCAATCCACATTTGTACATCTTCGACTTGTAGATGACTCTCGGTTGTCATAAAAATTGCAAGGTTTTAATTACGGGTACCGAGTATAGTTTTGATAGAAAATCGGGTTAGTGCCGTTCGACACAAATTTCATAATCATGCGGAATCACCCGCAATTCAATCACGTCATTCCATCGAATTGACCTATATCCGATCACAATTCAAATATAACGGTATCGTATTGACCATTGTCGATTATTATGGTCGAGTAGTCGATTTCCGATCGAATTCTCTAGTCTGTCGCATTTATATTCCTTAACGGTCTCACCTAATAGATTAGTTAACTCGTAAGGGGCCAGCTCAGAGGAAATTAACTATAGGCGCGTCGACGAAATGCCCATTGCAAATATATTTGAGACATGGTTGAATTTCAGGATGTTACATTTCCTTAGTCTCATCTTAATGTTAAATTGCTAAGAGGATCGGAAGTAACAGGCAACCTAATGTGGTGCTCGTTCGCCTCTGCATTACTCCCATCTTGAACTTCCTTCAGTCTATAATTGACTAAGTCATGGCTCGAATGCAAGCAGACAAAGACTTGCAGGTAGGTCTTCATCTGTTATACTCGTCACTGTCATGCAAAACCTATAGATCAATGTCCATAGTTCATCATCCATCCCTGCTATTAAAATAAAACGGGTCAAAAACGGAAGAAAAATTAGGGGATGTCAAAGAAAAGAATCCCAACAGCGTTGATTGTGGAATTGCTACAATTGCTCCATGACTTGGTCATCAACTCAGATCATTTCCTTACAAGAATACGCCTACAACTCTGTTGTTTGTCATACGGGATAAAACAAGGGTTGGTACCTATACAGATCATTTTCTTGTCTTCTTGTGTTAAGATAAGCTAGATGTTTAGTTCTAAGAGCTAATGGTAAAGTTGTGACTCTTCTTGAAGGTCATGATGCGACTGTTTAGCCCTCAAAAAACAACTCTGTTGTTTGTCATACGGGATAAAACAAGGGTTGGTACCTATACTTAATCATGTTTTCATTTTGGATTGTGATGGTTTTTATCTGCTCGTGGCTGCATCTGGTAAGTTTTACCGATCTGAGTTGATCCTTTTTATATGTTCACTGCCTTTTCTTTTTATCCAGACTCCTCTGGAAAATCTAGGATCTATCTTGAGAGAAGATGTGCAGAAGGTGAGGGTTGTCGCATTTCCTATTGAAAACCGACTTTGTAAAATTGTTCCTAGTTTCATTAGTATTTTCCTGCAGATATGGGACAATGTTCCTAAGCCACAAGCGCATAAGGAAACTCCTCTCAGTGAATTTTTTTAATGTAGGTGCTTCGATGTTTGTATGAGTTACTCTCGATAATTTGCTTTTGCCTCTAATCGTGTTATAAAATTCATCCTAATGACTCTTTCCTGCTGTGCAGGTTGAGGTTGTTGCTCTGTCTAGTTATGAAGAGAAGGAAAAGCAATTTAAAGAGCAAGTATACCTACCTTGCACCACATGGAAGCATGCTTGAATATAGAGTACGATTGTCCAAATTTTTTTTTTTTTTGGTTGGTCGATTGCCCGATTTTTATGTGGGCTTTGTTGTTGTGTTTGGACAAGATTCTCAAATGCTGCAGTGGGCGCCGTTTCCTTCACATAAATACACTATTTGAGACAAAACTTTTGCACTCTTAAGCAGAAGTTTTGGAATATCTGTGGAAATGCTACTCATCATTGACAGCTACTTTTTTTTAGGGGGTTATCATTGCTCAATTGTCCTTATTAAGTTTGGTGATTTTCACTACTCCTGTTCCCATTCTTAACCAATTATATTTTGAGATGTGTTACCTTTCCATCTCATCTTCTTTTGCTCTTTTATGGAATTGGGGCCATTAGTTGCCAAATAGATTATATCTTTTTATTGGGATAAATACACTATCAGTGTCAAAAGTTGTGTACGACGCTCACTTTGGTGCCAAAAGTTTCAGTTTGATCACTTAAGTGCTAAAAATTTTGAAAAACGCTCATTTCAGTGCCAACGCCGATTTAATTAGTCGGAAATCCAACGTGGATCGCCGGAGAGTACAATTAGCATGCAATCAACAAAACGACGCCGTTTAGCGTCTTTTCCCCCAAATAAGAAACCTTAAATCCCCAAATTCAACCAGAACTAGAAGTTGAAATCCCTAAATCCCCAATTCGATTAATTCGAGTACATACTTCGATTTTCTCTCAAAGTTATCAATTCACTCTTGCAAATGGAGGGCAAAAGCTCCAATGGAAACTCACATTCCTAAAAAAAAAAAAAAAAAAAAAAAGAATTAGATGGTGAGTGTTACTGTTATAGTGGGTTATCGAGTCCGGAAAGAATATCTTGGACTCGGTTGAATCTCGGGAGAAAATTCCATGAGTGCGGCAGTAGAGAAGACTCGAAGTGCAAATATTTCAAATGGGTTGATAGGAAATTCTCTTATCAAGCGACAAAAGTGATCTTGGAGTTACTTGAAGGCCGAAATCAACCTTCACCTATGTTAATGGACAAGTTGAAGAATGTCAACTCAATGCAAGCTCAAATGAAGGGTTTAATACCTCTGGTCGACCATTTGAATATGGAGGTTTCAAGACTGAAAATTGAAATAAACTTTTATTGAGCGTTGATTGTGTTATTATTTTCTTGGGTAATTTATTCAAATGTGAAGTGAGTAATGAGAAGAAGTTTGTATATCTACCATAGTCGAAAACGTAGAATATGCACTTGTATTCAATTATTTATAAGTAAAATGTGTTTTTGGTTTGTTGCAATTTTTGTATAGAACAGAAAGTTTTATTGTAATATATAGTAGAAATGAAGGTTGGAGTTGGAATGCATTAGTTCTGAACACTTAAAAGTTTTATTGTTTAGTTGTATATTGTTAATATTTGTTTTAGTTAGTTTTTGCTTCAAATATAATGGTTTGCTAGTTTGTTGTAACTACAAACCATGGCGAAAGGGCAGAAAGTACATGTTATTTATGAAAGTAATCTCTTCTTTTATTAATAACCTTTGTACGATTAGTAATTTTACCATACACTAAATTAACTCTCATTATATTTAAGGACTTTTGAGTAAGAAAACAAAACATTTGTAGAAAAAATAACATCATCCCAAGGACCTCGTCACGACCAATCAGTCTGATCTGGTTTCATGGTGGACAAGGTCATTTTTTGGTGGCAACATAGCATCGGATCCATACTAAAACTGATCATCTCTGGTGCCATATTTAATTTATTAATATTCTTAATTTTTTTTAAAAAGAACGAAAAAAAAAATGGAAAAGAGAGACCTGGGCCGGGGGCAGGCTGGCCCGGCGTCTCTCTATTTTCCCTGCTTTTCTTTTTCTCTACGTGTGGGGCGGTCCAACCCGTTTCCCTTTCTCTTCCAAGCCCGGCCCTCTCCTCCTCCTTCCTCTCTTTTCCTCACGCGCTCTGCGCTACAGGGAAGGACGCGGTTACGAGCAAAAGAGAGGAGAAGAGGCAGGGAGGACGGGGAGCGTCCGACCGGAGTTGGTGGTCAGAGACAGGCCGGCAGAGACAGCTGGCCTAAGAAGCAGAATCCCCCTGTCAGAAGGCTGAGAGAGTGAGTGCTGGAGACATCTTCATATCCTTCGGCTTAAAAACCAGAACCGAAACACAGAACGCTCGAGGAGGCTGAGGGACCGAGGGAGAGTGAGCGCTGAAGAGAGTTCGAGCGAAGGAGAGAGGGAGAGAGAGAGGGGCTCCGGTGGCCAATGCGCCGCGCACGAACCCCGTCCGACGACCACGCCCAGCCGACTTCCTCAAGCCTAGCGGTCGAGGAATCCGGCTTTGCGCTTTGGGCAGAGCTTGAGGAGGAAGACGACGCCGCAAGTCCAGAAAGCTCTTCGCTTCCTGAGCGAAGCTCGACACGCGCTCGTGCCCAAGATCGCTCGCAGAGATCCGGAGTCGAAGACATAGGAGGCGCGACGGATGGTGGTGGTTCGAAGCAGGATAGGGGAGCTGCCGAGTTTCTTCGGACAGGGGGATTCTGCTGCTTCTTCTTCTTCGGCTGAAAATGGAGACGGAGAGCACAATGGGAGAAGGAGAGAGTAAGAGGAAAAGAGGGAAGATTTATGCTTTCAATGGCGATTCTAATGCTCAAAGGTAAGAGCAGCCGATACCAAAGCGGAAAGGGAATGTCTTCTCTGCCCTCCGAACTTTTCAACCCCTCCATCAGGCAAGCTTCAACCCATCAAGCCCATACTTAATCATGTTATCATTTTGGATTTTGATGGTTTTTATCTGCTCGTTTTGGCTGCATCTGGTTAGTTTTACCTATCTGAGTTGATTTTTTTTTTTTTTAATGTTGACTGCCTTTTTTTTTATGCAGACTCCTCTGGAAAATCTAGAACCTGTCTTGAGAGAAGATGTGCAGAAGGTGAGAGTTGTTGCGTTCCCTGTTGAAAACCGGCTTTGTAAAGTTGTTCCTGGCGTCACGTAGAATTTTCCTGCAGATATGGGACAAGGTTCCTAAGCCACAAGCACACAAGGAAACTACTCTCTGAATTTTTTAATGTAGGTGCTTCAATGCTTGTATGAGTTCCTCTCAATAATTTCGTTTCGCCTCTAAGCACAGAATGCAGCTGCAACGGCTCAAAAATGACGCGTACAGCCTAACCCCACTCGACGACTCCAAGACGTAGTCGTCACTCGCCGGTCGCCGGTCGCCATCATTGGGTTAAAAAAAACCTCACAACCATCTCCTCCTATAAAAAAAAAAAAAACGAAAAGAAACGGACCAATGCGCACGTGTCTACGGTCAGGTCACAGCCAGAAGCCACGTGAGGTTGGGAAGGAATTCCAAGCGGCTTAGGGTCAAAAACACGGCACCATCTACACTCCCTCGGCGGCAATGCGAAACGAGAGGAGCTAAGAAAGAGAGGAAGACAGCGCACGAGAAGCGCACGAGAAACCCTAGGAGAGAGAGAGAAGGGGGGAGAAGAGGGGAGAACCTGCAGGAGAGGGAGGGCCAGACGAGGTTGTGGTTGGCGAGCCAGTCGTAGAGGACGGGGACGAGCGACTTCCACTGCGTGTACCTCTCGTCCACCGATCTCCCCGCCCGCTTCCCTCTCTCCTTCATCTCCTTCTCCTTCTTTCCTTCCTTCCTTCCTTCCCTCTCTCGGCGTTTCTCTTTTCCCGCCTCTTCTCGACCTGGCAGGCGGAGTGCGAAGTGGTGAAATGGAAATGGTACGACGGTGGCCCCCACCCTCCTTGTTCCGGCCGAGCCTCCATCGTCCGCGCCCGGATCTACGTGGGGTCGATTGGTGGGGCCCGTGTATCGACGGCCCCGATTTTCCCCTTTTCGAATCCGCGCACTGGGTCCCGGGGCCGACGAGAAGGCTCGGCTTGTTCCCGGATCACGAGGCTTCGTTCGCGGTCGCGGGCTCGCCGGGCCTGTCTTCGGATGGGACGGGGCTCGGTCAAGAATATGGGCCCTGTCTGTTTTATGCCGGCCCAATTTGGTGTTCGGCATGGCCTACGGGAGAGTTTTCGAGCCCATATGATAAGGCCCACGTTTCAATTTCATTTGGATAGGGCAAATTAATTCGGTTCTTATTTTCACTCTAGTAAATTCTTCGACATCCGGCCCCAACTTCTCTAGAATAGATGACAACTAAGAAAAACTTAAATTCAACTCGTCCAACTCGCGTGCACATCTCTCGCCGATTTGGTTTCCTTTTTCACTAGCTATTTAAAAGCTTAATACCCTTCGCTAAAAGAGATTGCTTGGAAATAGTTTTAAGTTTAAACTTATCAACATATCCAACTGAATGTATCTATATTCATTTAAAAGTTTGAATCAATGAATTATGAACCAACTAGATATAGTACTTACTCCAAATCACATCAATTCTTCGATACGAAATTTTTTTAAAATAACTTACACGTACATTTCAACAATCCATATTCTTTTCGTTTTGTTTCGAGATTACAATTCTTCTCTTGACTCTCTCGCTCAATACTCCCCTCTCCTCCTTGTCTCATTTTCGTCTCACTCCTGCTTTCAACTCCTGACACCATTCATCTCTCTCTCATATAATTCATTGTGTTCGCATCTTGATCTTGAAAAATTGTCCTGGACCACCTTTTGCCATGATGATACAACGTAGGCCATAAATGAGGTTTGAATGATTCTACGGGACTAAAAAAGTTAGGCAAGGAAAAAAAGTGGCGGGCCTCGGTGACCGGTCCCTCAAATAGACCCATGGAGTCGAAATTTCCAATTTAAGAGAGGCGCATATTTTTATTAGTTAAATATATTCGAGAATACATTTGAATATACATTTTTATCCATTTTTGAATTCAAATTCAATAAGCGATAGAAGGCTTAGTGAGACGGATCACTAAGCTAATGCTAATTGATTGAACCTGAGCCATTTGGCACAATTACATCCTGTAACTTATCATGTGTCATAGAGGCAAATTAAGTGTTACATGTTGAGCGCCGGAGTAAGCATTCTCTTGGCTCTTGTTTTAATCATATACATGATACGATAAGATAAAATTCATGTGACATATTCACACATTTTTCGTCATTTTGAATCACATAAAACGGGTTAGGTCAGGTGCTTTTGTTGTGCCTAAAGAGTCTTCCAAACTTTCTCGTGATTTAAAAAGTATTCTAACGGTGTTCTTTCATAAAACTTTCGGGCTTAGGCGGACGTGACAATACAAATTTATGTAGCTCGACTATGTCACGACCTCTTTTTTTTCCATCCGGGGAAAAGAAAGAAAGGTTTAGGGGTATTTGCCTAAAGAGGCAGACCAACGATCCTAAATTAGGCGTGGGCTCTCCCAAGCCCATACCTCGCGCAACATTGGATTTTGAATTTTAATTCTTAACAACCTATGTACTTCTAGGAGTCGCCACTAGCCTATTTGGGTCGGCTAGAAACCAACCGAGACACGGGAGTGTTGCCTCGATTTCTACGCAACCAGAGATTTCTAGGAACGGGGACTTGTTTACGCCAATGTTTCTATTAGCGCCCTTGCGGTACCACTAGCTTGGAAGGTTGTTTATCTAAATGGCCACACAATCTTGATTACCAATTATAATCTTTATGAAACCACTAAGTGTCCATGCAAATGTTTTTGTAGGTTTTTTTTTTGTCTAAACTAATCCTAACATAATTTAGAAAAGAAATTTACACTCAAATTATTGAAAAGCGGTGCGGTAAATAAACATCCAAGAAATTGAAAGGACTTGAAAGTAATGCGGAAAAGAAAGACCCGATACAAGTCGGGCAAATAATATTACATGGCCTTGTTATCATGCCCCGGGACAGGACCCCCGTGAGCGAAATGGGAATTTAAATATGCATGATATTACCCTAAATACATGAAACTACTCTAAATAATTTGAATCTATGGAAAATAGATTATTTACAAAAAATGATTATAAAATATCAAAATAGCATTAAATTAGGAAAAATGACCTTATAAAATTAATAAAATTTCATATATGTCTTTTTTCCTTAATTTGATGCCATTTATCACTTATATGTTTTTTTTGAATTTTTTTTTTGAATTTTTTTTTTTGGACTTTATATATATATATATATATATATTTAAAAATAATAATAATAATAATTCCCTAAACCGATATATGCTAACATTAAACAACACAGCACATGAATATTACAATAATAGAGCTTAAATCGACCGTTTCAAGGTTGAAACTTGGTTCCAACATTTTATCGAATACTTGGCTTGCATCAAATCTCCTCAAAACGGCTTCCTCGGGCCATGTTCGTGGCCTTCAATCTCGACCCATAAGCGATCTCATGCGGAACTAAAGTATCAAGATTATACTACCACATGCAAAGAACAGGTTTAACTAGAAATCACAGCCTAGATCATGCAAAAACCGAACTGAAAATGGCCTCCAATATGCGGGTTGGAGCCGTTTTGCAAATCTGGTGATGAACCCAAGTCAAACAGCCATGTCAAATGCTCAGATTGAAGCTCCGACAACCATCACATGCAACATCTATATGAAATATTACTCCATCTAGATGAAAATAGGTAACACTTACTTTCAAATGCAACAAACATCACCAAAAACGATCAACCGAACGCATCAAAATGAACTCTCCAAGAAGCATTCATGCATGCCCTATGCTGGCCAACCATGTCTCAATGTGGTTTTTGGCTCATGTTATAGATGGTTTCATGGTTCACAAGGAGATTTAAAGACTAAACTGGATTGTCCTATGCATCATTTGTACTCCCATGTAACATTCATCAAAGTCACAACGACGAAAAAAAGCATGCAAAGGGGAGTAACAAGTCAGGCATGTAGGGGCATTGAAGAGTTTTTTTAAACACTTAGAAGAATTTTAGCTTCAGAAATCAGTTCTTCGGACTAGTTTCCTTCTCGATTTTCATGATCAAAACATGTTCAAACTTGAACAAAAATACATCTAGGATGCTTACCTTGCTTCCTAGTTTCTTTTTCAAGTGACTCTTGGCCAAGGAAACCACGAAATTGTCCTCTGGAAGCACGTGGAAGATGGTTCCTTCAAGCTGAAAGTGAGATCTGCAGAAGAAAAAGTGACAACGAAGCTTTTCGTTGACTTCCAAAATTAGACTTCCAAACCTTCCTTGTTGGCCAAGTTCAAATAAACCCAAACTATATGTATTATAGTTTGGGTTTTAAGTCATGGCTTTCCTCATTTGTCTCTCAAGTTTCTCAAAAGCACTCGCTTTTCCTCACTCGTGACCAATCAGGCTCAACACTTAGAAAAATTTCCGGACTTTCTGGGCCCGCCAGGAGGGCACTGTTTCGGGGGGCTTTAGGAGGCCTTCCCGATCTTCATTTGTGACATGCGACCTATGGTTGGAAAGATATTTGAATGAAGTTTCACTCTCTAGTTGAAGGTTTTGGCTAATTTTGGCCGCAGGTATGTGAAAATCTCACTTTTCTCTCTCCAGGTCGGTCTGGAATTTCTGGGTTTCCCCTTTCTGGAATTGCTTCTGAGGGTGTTTTTTGGGTACGATTCCGAGCTCTCTCTTCTCCCTCTCGTCTCCTTTCTTTCATCCCTTGAAATACCTTGCTTCAGTGATCTTATCCCATGAATTGAGGGATTTTTGGTCGGTCTTTTGTCTACCTACTAAGCCTGCCAACTGAGCTGGTTCACCTACTCTTCTGACTTAACCAAATTTTTAGCTTTTGCAGCTGTTGAGTGTGCCGATTTTGCTGCGACTTTCCCGTGCTTGCAGCAGCTTATCCCTGGCAAATTTCCGTCCACTTGCACTACTCATTACGGTCTTCCATCACGTGCAAAGATCAGGCCGGTTGGACAGCTAAGGAGGACATGGTGGGGCCACCAAGTTGCTTACTCAGCAGCTCCGACTTTAGACCAACTTGAGGAATGGGATTTGTCAGCTGATTTTGGTGCTTTAATCCATGAATTTGGCTGCGATTTTTGATCAATTAGCAAGCTCATGTATAGTAGTTTAAGATCTCGATCGGATTTTGCAATTTTGCCCACCCAAGTTTGCAAAAGGTCCCTCAAAGTTAGCCATTTTCTTATCCGAAAATACCCAATTCAAGGCAAATTTGGTCATTTTGGCTTGATTTGATTGATTCGAGTTGGCCCAAATTCAATTTCAACTTAATTGGTGACCAAGATGATGATTTACGGGCTCGGGCACAAATTTTGCAAAATTTGCGAATTAGTCCCTCAACTTTTGAAAATTGCATTTTGGCCCCAACTTGCCATTTGAATTCCAATTTGACCTCCTAGGCTTGGCTAGTCACATTTAGATCATTGGCCCCAACTTTTTTTTCTTTTCTTTTTTTTTATCTTTTTTATAAATTTTCAATTTTTTTTAAAGTAGAAATATTTATATTAAATGCCTAGATAATCTATATGTAAAAATTTAGGTGTCAACAGACTAGCTTCGACTAATTCACTCGGGTCGAGTCCCATCTCTCAAAATGTAGTCCTAATCCATCCAAGTGACTATAAGACCTATATATCGGTCACACCAATAATTTATCGTATTAGTTCCATACACTAATCCGTAATCTTCTCTTGTTTATCCCTTTTTCTCTACCTAGCTCTTTTTTCTTCATTCATTGACCGCTAAGAAATGATAAGCCATCGACTTATAAAAATATAACGTAGGCCAAATGATGGCCCAAGCCTGAATACCAATTAGATATAGCTAGCCATAGGATGTCCGCAAAAGGACATTTGGAAGTAGCAATCTGTTTTGATTCTCAGGTGAGATTGTTGGAAGATATGATTTAGTAGATTTGTATCAATAGGGAATCAATTTTATTTTAGGATTAGAAAGATAGGAGAATATCTAATTTCCTTTTATTAATTCTTTCTTTGTAATTAAATATAGGAGGTTGTACGAAAATTACAATACGAATGAAGAAACAATTTTTCTTCTACGTCTTTTGTTTTTCCTCACGAATCTAGAAGACCTTCTTCTTCTTCTTCTTCTTCATCTCCTTTTGTGACATGGTATCAGAGCCATATGTGGTTCTGAACTAAATTTTTTGCTTCCGCTCCAATTACCTCGCAAAAACTCCAAATTCCAGAGAAGTGTTGCCATAGGAATCAAAGCCTTGATTGCCTAAGTGAGGAACCTCATCTACGTAGGAGTTGCCGGAGGAATCAATCTTCTATTAACCATGACAAAGCCGCAAGATCCTATCTCAACTCCAGTCGACCAATCTGCAGGAGAAGCATTGCAGCAAACCTTGGGAGACCAAGATTCGTCTGTTGTGATTCCTGCATCAGAACAACAAAAAAGCCAAATCCATACTCAACCTCAACATGTGCAATGACAGCAGCAGGCTCAGGCTAATCTGGGGCAAACCTTCATGGGCTACCCTTACCAATGGATGCCGTATCCATGGTACCATGGGCCGATCCCCAATGCATCATCGCCTGGCTACCAAAGGAGCACGTGAGCCGATGGAGGTCTACCAACCAATGATGGGGCAAATCCAACCATCGGCCCGAAGCAGACGGGCGGGTCAACTGGACCGGGTATGGGAGCAAATCCCTACTCGGGTTTTCACAATGCGGGTCATGGATTTGGGTTGAGCGATTTGGGTCAGGGCACAAATCCCTACCCGAATCCTACACCAGGTTTCCTTCCATATCAGATCCTCGGTGCCAATGGCCGGCCGGAACCTAGCAATCCCCTTTATACAACAAACGACGACGGAGCAGAGCTAAAAATCATCAGTCAGCAACTAATAGGTGCAGATAATTATTCAAGTTGGTAGTGCGAATTCCGGCGGGCACTAGTAACGAAGGATAAATAAGTTTTCATCGACGGAACGTTCCCGATTCCATCCAACGAGCGAATGGCACAGCTTTGGAGGAGATGTAACCAATTGGTTAAGACCTGGATTGGAAATTGCATCGCACCTGAAGTCGTAGTCAAACTTCCCTTGACGGAGGACTCAAAGAAAATGTGGGAAAACATAAAAGAGATGTATGGAAAACTTGATCAAGTTAAAATCTTTTCTCTCACACAACAGATCTCATATCTGAAACAGGGGAACATGACCGTCGCGACGGTATACAACAAGCTCTCGACTCTATGGAATGAATTAGAGGCAGTCGAGGAAAAGTTCGACTAGCCTGACCACATTCAACAACAATATAAGAAAATGTGAGAAAGGGAGAAGGCGACGAGGTTTCTCCTCATCCTCAACAAAACGTAACTGTCGTTCCGTTCTCAAATACTGACCATGGAGCCATGCCGAGTCTCGGCCGTATCTATCAACTCGCCATACAGGAAGAGAGCCAGCAGAGGACGGCGGACCATGGCAAGGGAGGAGACAGAATGGTCCTGGCGGTGAGGAGCCAGTTCCGATCCTCGCAGAAAAACATGGGGAGAAAAAAGGCGGATCTAGGGTTCTTTGAGAACGAAAATCCTAAGTCGTTTTTAAAGAAGGCGACGGATGGTGGAGATCACTTCCAGCAATCAGACGGATCAAGCTTCTTCCAGGGAGCGACTGGATCCGACGGCTTGCGCGGCATCCATCTAATTGGATCGGAGGGCCCACGATCAGCAAACTTCCATGGACCGGATGGCTCGCGTGGTCATTTTTTCGCAAGATACGACGGTCCATATAGGCCTATTTTGGCCCAAGCATTTTAGCCCACAATCAAGCCTTCATCAGCTGCAAAAAATAATGGGCCAAAAGGAAAAGGTAAAATGTATTGTGATTATTGTAAACGCCCGCACCATACAATTGAAAACTGCTGGAAATTGCATAGGAAACCGAAGAAAAGGAAAAGGGAAATTTTTCTTAGTTTTTCAGGTATAGGGCCAACCAATGGGAAAATCAATTACTCATGAACAATATCACGATCTGATGGAAGCATTGAAGAAATGGGATGCCACTGATAAAGGTGGAAGATTCACAGGTGCATCTTACTGTTTGATAAACTCAATTTCGAAGAATGCATGGATTATTGATTCGGGTGCTAGTGACCACATAGTCTGTGATAAGGTTTTCTTTTCCGATATTACGAAATTATCTTTCCCCATATCAGTACAACTTCCGAATGAGAATACCACCAAAGTCACCATGACTAGCACTGTGAATCTTAGTTCCCTTATTACTCTTTGAAATGTGTTTTAAGTTCCCGATTTCCACTTCAATCTAATCTCAGTTGCTCAAGCTTGTGAAGAAAATTCATGTCGCATTATTTTCCACTCTGATAAATATTTCTTTCAGGCCTTTTCGACTGGCAAACTGATGGGCTTGGGTGGAGTCAATCAATGGCTGTATTTTTTGGTGGAATTTTCGCATCTCCTTAAATTACTTCATGTTAAGTTCAATAAATCATTGTGTAATGCTACTACCAATGATATGAATTTTCTTAATCATAAAAAATTGGGTCACAGTGCATCATTTCATTATCCTAAATGTCCCATTTGTCCCATGGCAAAGCAAACACGTGCCCCTTTCCAAAATAGCACTTCCTGAACAGAAGACATTTTTTCTCTAATTCATGCTGATGTTTGGGGACCTTATCATACTTTGAATCATGATGGGTTTCGGTTCTTTCTCACAATCGTGGATGATTACTCTCGTGCAACATGGATATTTCTTATGTAATCCAAAAATCAGGTCTTTTCTCATCTAAAGACCTTCTTTTCCTTATCCAAAACTCAATTTCAAAAACCAATTCGTCGGATACGCACTGATAATGGAAGAGAATTTTTCAATGCTGAATGTACTTCTTTATTTTCTCTAAATGGAATCTTGCATGAGAGTTCATGTACCTATACACCACAGCAAAATGGAGTTATTGAGAGAAAGCATCGTCATCTCTTAGAAGTGGCACGTGCACTTAAATTCCAAGCGTCTATTCCTGAAAATTTTTGGAGAGATTGTGTTGTCACAGCAGCATACCTAATCAATTGCATGCCGTCACGCATTCTAAAAGGAAATGCACCTTTTGAGCTATTATATGAAAGAAAACCGGATTTGAGTCATCTTAGAGTCTTTGGGTGTCTGTGTTATGTGACTACAGTGAGACATAAAGATGAGATGGCACCTCGTGCTAGACAATGCATATTCATGGGCTATCCAACCTTGCAAAAGGGATATTGGCTTTACGCACCATCTACAGGAGATTTCTTTGTAAGCAGGGATGTTGTCTTTCACGAAGATGTTTTTCCATTTTCGACATTAACTTCCTTACCTAAAGATGAGAAGACAACGAATAGACAATTCTTATTGGAAGAGGATTTATCTTCCGAAGGAACATTCATTGTTACTTCCTCTCCAAGACCAGCTGATATATTGGCTCTAATGCCTATTGAGAGTGCTATCGAAGATTCCATTGAGAAGCAACCTGTAGAAAAGCCAGCACTAGAAGAACCAGCATAGTTGAGGGATATTTCAGAAGCAAGAATTACTGAAGAATCATCCTCGACACAACATGCACCACAGCAGTGCTCTAGTCGAGCTACTTATCCACCTACTTGGATGAAAGATTATATATGCGGTTCTTCAAGATCATTAGGTACTCGTTACCCTATCTTGTCTTATATTTCCTTTGATAGATTATCGCCAAAACATCTATGTTGTATAAGCTGTATTTCTGAAGAACAAGAACCTTCTAGTTATAACGAGGCAAGAAGTGATCCTCGTTAGCAAAAGGCCATGGATTATGAATTACATGCCTTGATGGAGAATCGTACTTGGGATGTTGTATCATTACCTGCTCATCGCAAACCAATTGGGTGTAAGTGGGTATATAAGATTAAATACAGAGCAGATGGCTCTGTAGAAAGGTACAAAGCCCGGTTGGTGGCCAAAGGCTTTACACAGCGAGAAGGTTTCGACTACCATGAAACATTTTCGCCCGTAGCAAAGGATGTCACGGTTCGTACCTTTTTATCTGTTGCTACTTTTCGTGCCTGGCCACTGCATAAAATGGATGTCCATAATGCCTTCTTGCATGGTGATCTGGACGAAGAAATATACATGGAGCTTCCACTAGGATTACGGAGACAGGGGGAGTCTAAGGTATGTCGTCTCCGCAAATCTCTTTATGGATTAAAGTAAGCTTCTCGACAATGGAACGTCAAGTTCACCAATGCACTTATGGCTGCTGGGTTCAAACGGTCCAAATATGACTATGCCTTATTCACCTAGACGAAAGGTATGTCATCTATTTATTTGATGATCTATGTTGATGACATACTTATCATGGGAAATGATGATTCTGCCGTGAAGAAACTTAAAGAGTATCCGCATTCCACTTTTCATATTAAAGACTTAGGGCCACCTAAGTCTTTTCTTGGGATTCAGATAGCTCGTTCAAATCAGGGAATCTCACTAAGCCAGTGGAAATTTGTAATGGAGATCATATCAGAAGCAGGACTGTCAAGCTGCAGACCATCGGTTATTCCTATTGAGCAAAATGCCAAACTAACTTCCATCAATTATGATACTGGCATATCTTCTCCTTCTGATGATCCATTGTTAAAAGATCTCTCAGGATATCAGACACTTGTAGGGAAACTAATATATCTCACCATGACTAGGCCAGACATTTGCTATGTAGAACAGACTCTTAGTCAATTTATGCACAGTCCGAAGCAATCTCACATGAATGCAACCTTGAAAATTGTGAGATACTTGAAAATGTGTCCAGGCTTAGGAATACTCCTTTCTCGAAAGTGCAACATGGAAATGACGGCCTATTGCGATGCAAACTATGCCACATGTCCTATGAGCAGGAGATCTATCACTGGTTTCTGTATCAAATTCGGGGAATCATTACTTTCATGGAAGACAAAGAAGCAGTCTACTGTGTCCTTATCTTCAGCTGAAGCCGAATACCAATCCATGGCCAAGACTGTTTGTGAAATTCTCTGGTTAAGGGGTCTGCTTCTAGATCTCGGGGCACAAGTTAAATGACCGACTTTACTCTTTTGTGACAATGATTTAGCACTCAAACTTGCAGCAAATCCTATATTACATGAGAGGACCAAGCATATAAAAGTCGATTGTCATTTTACTCGAGAAAAGATTCAAGAAGGAATTGTCGAGACAAGAGGAAACAGAATCTTGGAGCAAATCTTGGAGCAACCCGTGGATATATTCACTAAACCTCTTTGTCAAAGACAACATACATATCTTCTAAACAAGCTAGGCGTCTCGGACATATACAAGCCACCAGCTTGAGGGGAAGTGTTGGAAGATATGATTTAGTAAATTTGTATCAACAGGGAATCAAGTTTATTTTAGGATTAGAAAGATATGAGAATATCTAATTTCCTTTTATTAATTCTTTCTTTGTAATTAAATATAGGAGGTTGTACAGAAATTACAATACAAAATGAAGAAACAAGTTTTCTTCTACATCTTCTGTTTTTCCTCATGAATCCAGAAGACCTTCTTCTTCTTCTCCTTTTGTGATAGAGATCAATCAATTAATAATTGTGCAAGAAGAAATAATACACTCGAACATATAATGTCATCCTTTCATCCTCCCCCTTGTCTCATTTTTTGAAATTTTAATTTTTCAACCGATGCAGCACAAATATACAATTTTCACCATGGGATGATATGGGATGGGTCCAATGTTTAACTTACACCTAAAGAGTCTTCCAAACTCACTTATGACTGAGGAAGCGTTTGGAAGAGCTTATGAGAAACACTTTCGCACAAATGTTGAGGACTTTAGGTTAAGGGGCTCTTAATGAAATGCAAATAGCGTTAAGTAAACACTATGTGCATATTGGCAAAAGGACTTATACGAAATGCAAATAGTGTCTACATAAATGACTTCGTGTTAAAAAAATGATTGCAATAATGGCAAGTGAAGATAGAAGCTTAGGCAACAATTGTTGCTGAGGTCACAAAATCCCAGGTGAGTCGACACTAAAGTTTGCACAACCCCAAGCGACTCATGCCGATGTCCCAGATCTCCAAAATCCCATATTTGCAAAGTCCTAGACATTAGTGTCAGTTGAATTCAACCACTTTCTCTATGACCTTGTCAAGCCAGATATAGGTGAGCATTGTGCATCTTGGGCAATAGGCCACTGCACTCTGATGTCAAAGCTAGGAAGAATGATGAGCCAAATCTAGAAACAATGGTGAGCTTGTTGAGGTAAAGCTCATATTTCCCATCAACAAGAAGAGACGGGGTCTTGCTCACCGGCAAACCCCCCCCCCAAGCCGACGAAGGGCTTTTATAATTTAAGTCTATATCTTATTGATAATTTATACTTAAGCCCATAAATAGCAACTGAGTATATATAATCTCTTTCTCTTGTAATTGATGGATATAATAGAGAGAGGGATGTGAGATGTTAATTATAGTTGAATCTTCTACGAAAGGTGACCCTACTTTAAGGGTAAATCATGATAAAAATTTTGTGTCTCGATTTCTTTTTCTTACTTTTATTCTCTATATCATTGTGATTATGCATCGAACAAAACTCAAGCACGACCGTGGATTCTCCAGATTTTGCCTTGACCCCCCAGATCTTGCTGGACCAACCCATGACTTGACCTTAGGCAACACTCAACGCTCGACGACAGTCCTATTCATGAATTTGCTAGGTAGAATTGAGGTTTTTGTGTTTGAAAACCATAAAATCAGAATTATGATTATTGAATGGGGATAAGATGGGAAATAAAACAAAAATTCATTAACTTACTGTTCGGACATTTATCAATAGTTCAGGGATCAAATTGAGCAAATCGAAAGTTCAGAGACTAGATCGGACATTTATCAATAGTTCAGGGACCAAATTGAGCAAATTGAAAATTCATGGATGAAATTGCATATTAAGTAAAAATATATGGACCATTTGTGACATTTTCCCTTTACCAAACACATGAAATTCAAGCCAATTTTTAGGCTAAAAATCCATTAGCAAAGCTATGTCAACCGGCCCGTAAATAACTTTAACCGTTCTTTTGTTGTAAAGTTCTTCGAGGCAAATCTTATGAAATGGATCTACCTTGCTCAACTTCAAGTGTAACAGATCAAAAATGTTGTCACAATCTATGGCTATACAATAATTAAATGAATTTATTTCTGAAAATAGTACTTTTTATTTTTATTTTTATTTTAAAAAGAATAGTGGCCTATGTCTCAATTTTTCACGATCAGAAAGCTTGTATTAGTCATCACTTTTGAGATGAGGAATTCTCTATATTTTATTTCGATAAGAAGATTTTTTTTTTTTTTTTGTCGATCATACTCTATTCTTATTCTTAAACTTTTGGTCTACCTCCTTATAAGGCATGAGAATTGAAATCTATACCTAAAATTAAATCATTCTCGAAACCCCCAACTCCCATTTCTCGAGGGTGGCCTCTGGAGTGGTTAGATGAAATGAGGAATTAAATCGCTGATAAAGATGGGCATTTGGAATGCCCCCACTTCCTTTTGTTATTAAATGGGCAACAAGGATTTAAGTTTAAAAGAAAACTAGATAAAGAAAATCGCAAAAGCAAGTACGAGCACCCGCGTGGGATCCACCCTGAAATCAAAAAGCACCCGATGGGGATGAAACGTGGACGGCTATCATCGAGTCGTTACTCCCACATGCTGAAAGGGAAGTGAGATCTCGCTCTGTACCCAATAGCGCATCACACCGTCCCTTTTGTATCATTCGAAGAAAGAAAGCAGATGGACGGCTGAGATGGGCCCACTGGATGGAGTCGGTGGTGAGCGGCTTGATCAAAAGGTAGGACGGGGCAAGGGCGACGACATTTAAATATTCTCATTTTTTGTAGTTGATTCTCGAATTTAATATGGCAAGTCAAGTGCGACTTTTCATAGTTAAATTATGCTTAAAGATGAATTCAGGACTTAATCCCTATAATAATTTTACGACTTCATTATATTTTTTAAAAGCATTATGACTTAACTACAATTTTACGACGAGTTTTAGGATTTATGTAGCACTTATTCCTGTAATAATTCATTTTGAGTAGTCAGTTAGGTTTGGTCCGGTCAAGTATAGTTGATGGATTCAAACTTTGGTCTATCTCTTGTTTCTCCACTAACTTCATATATACCATGAGTATTATGACATGAAGGGAGATCACATTTATACAAATATATGTATGTATTAATACCTCCTATCTCGTTCAAACATGATTTGACGTGTCAAATTTGACCAATGAGGGGTCGCACATGTGAAATAAATTAGTGCAGAACCTGACTTTGATACTATGTTAAAAAATTCAATATAAAAGATTAAATTTAGTTATGGAGGAAGACTATACATACATATATATATATATATATATATATATATATGTATGTATGTATATATATGTAAAGAACATATAAACCTTGTAAACAAGAGATGTGGTGATACTTCGACATGACATTTAAATATTGGATAATGTTTAGATGCAAGACTTGAAGATTTTAGAACATATAGTATTGATTCCATGAACTTTCTACACATAATAGTCCCACATTATTAAAATAAAAAATCAAATCATATGTCTATACATACGAATTTATCCAGGCTTCCCATTAACTCGGGTCCTCAAGTCAAATTGAGTCTAATAAATTAGGTGAAATGGTTACTTGCTTTGAAATTATGGAATGACGTGCTTTGGAATGCATTTAAAAGTTTATACACTCATTTTACAATTCCTAATTGATCCCTAATAAGAGTGATTCATTCAGTGATTTTATTGATGGTTTGAGTAAGAAAAGCACTGGACTAATTACATGATGTACCACCACAATACTCGAGAACAATAAAGATGATTTTTGCTTCAGTAATGCACATTGCACTCCGATTAAAGAAATTAAAGAGCAAAGACTTTGTTGAAGTAAAAGTGAGTTTTACTTTCGCATTCAACCAGAAAAAGAATTTTGGTTGATTGGTTTTTCGATTCAAAAAGAGATTCTTGTTGTGGAAGATGGTTTGCCTTTCCAAAAAAGAGAAAATGGACTTGACCGTTTCTTTGGTCCATCATCTACTATGAGACAATAACATTATCATTGCTAAGATTTGCTTTTAATTGATGAACCAAGATATTTTTCTTCCAATGTGTCCTTTACATCTACTAATCATCTTTGTTCTTCTTTTTGATGTTTTTATCAAACCATATCTCTATGGAAGTCGACAACTTAACAAACATTCAATTTAAATAGATAACGATATTCAAACTCTAATTTCGTTTTCTTCTCTCTTCTTACAGTCTCAATTATTTTGTCACTAGTGATAGATTTGTAGTCACTAAAAGTGACTTGACTCTCCCTTTGTCTTCTAACTAGATCAGTAAAGCTTTGGTCAATTCTCATGGTGGACCAACAAAGTCATTGGAGAACAGACGATAAGGGACTCGAGTTAAAGACACATTTTTGTTTTGACTCTGTGGTTCTATTGTTGTCTGTAGTGCTTGATCTAAAGTCCCTAAACCAGAAGGGACATTACATACTGTTGGAAGAAAGTCGGCAGAAGATGACTAACCTCTTTCAAATGCGCAATGAACAATTTACCCCATAACGAATGTTGAATTGCAGATGAACGGCGAACAATATTATTTCACGATGGTCTAAATGTAGTCACAAGGAAAACATCCAATTTCCACAGCGTAAATGCCAATTGTTTTCGTAAAGGAGAAATGTAACGCCTTTTTTTTTCTTTGATGGGGAGGGGAGAGGAAGAGAGAACAATTTCTTTTTGAACGTTCTGTCTACCAACCGTCCCAATGGTTATCTTCAAAAGTTTTTTATATGACTCCCTCATACCCTTTTAAAGGATGTCTTTTCATCATAACATATCAAGACAAAATGGTGCGTTTTAATTGCACCCCATCATAGACGTATTAATAAAGTACAACACATACTTATGTCATGGTATGTGCAAATTTCTATTAGTCTCATATCATCAATTGGTTCTTTTTCCGGGTTCGCTCGCTAGGATGAGCCCCCATTTTTTCTGAATCCTGCCATTATTCGTCGCAAATGGGACAAATCCATGGCACGTGGGTGGATCCTTTTTTGACGAATCAAGCAATGTTACACTGGTGACGCACATCTTCTTCGACTGCAGGGCCCTCGTCTAATCAACGATATCGCTTGTTGCATTAGAACCCCGAGACAGAAAACCTACTCCACATTCTAAGAATTAGAGAGATCAGGATTGCCTTTTATTTGGATATAAACATGTTGCAAATGTATGCATTATCATAAGTCAAGATCAAGTCTTGTGTCCATAATTTATTAACGGTGCTTGTGTGTATATCCTAGGTTATTTGTGAGAAGTACTATGTTAAGACCACCAGAATACTCATTGTAAATTTTCTCATTCTACCTCATCAACATTGCAAAATTGTTGCTTCTTAATCAATTGTGTTGATTCCAACTGAAATCTCAGTTGAACCACAAGAACGTGTTGCAAGGGCCTATTAATGCCAATTACCTCATTTATGGATAACCTCAACGTCTGAATCACGATTTACCTCCACCCACGCTCAGTAAGGAATTTCTAATTCCCCAGTATTAGAAATGCCATGAACTAACATTATGAATGGAGAAAGAAGTAACAAAGGATGAAAGGATATCATTGTTATAAAGCAAGTTTTGAAGACTTATTTATACTAAGAAAAGGGAAATGGATGACGCAATAAAAAAGAAAGTACAAATTTACAAAGAAAAGTTTATCTTTTTCCTAAAACAAATGGAGCCTTTTTAGATTGGAAAAGTTCTACTACCTTGCCACAGGGGCATTGTAAGAATGGACCTTCAGGGAGGTCATTTCAAAGGAACCACTTGATTCGCTCCCCAAAGACTCCTTCAACTCTACCAGTACATCATTTATGTATGGCCTTTGACTTGCTGTTGATCGCGTACAGGACATAGCAATCTCTACGACTTTCCAAGCCGAGTTGATGTCGAATTTTCCTTGTAACATGGGATCCATAATCCTCTTTATATCACCGCTTTCAACAATAGGAATCAACCATTGAAGTAAGTGCATGCTAGCGCTGCCACCCTGACTTCTCATTATTGCAGGTCGGCCCGTGATCAACTCAAGTAGTATGATTCCAAAACTATAAACATCACTCTTCCTATTTAAGATTCCAGAAAAATGAAACCTGGGTAGAAAAGAAGAACAAATAATGGATCTTTAAGTCAAAGATGAAATCCTAGGCAATGCCAATTTTCATATGCAAATTGAGATCCTGAGCTAAACTAGATCGATAATATAGAGTTTTAGCCATTACTCGGGATCGAGGTAGCCAGGAGTGCCTGCAGGACAAGTTGACACATAAGAGTCGTTTTCAGTCGCAAAAGTTCTTGATAGGCCAAAATCAGCTATTTTGGCTCGGAAGTCTTCGTTCAACAAGATGTTTGTAGTCTTCAAGTCTCTATGAATGATGGGTGGCTTGCAACCGTTATGCAAATAATCCAAACCTATAACTCCTTGCAAAAACCATGTCAATAATGCCAAAGCAATGTTGGGAAAGAACCTCAAACAGTGGATATCCCATTGACGTACCTTGTGCTACATCCACAGCTATTTGTAGTCTATTACTCCACATCAAGACCTTTGGATGGTCCTCTATTGGATACATCCTAACTTTATTTGTGAGCAAGAAATAGAGTTTTACAGGACTATTTTAGAGAAGAAAACAATAGAAAAGAACATAAATACACACCCGATAAATGTTGCCTTAAATTTCCATTGACCATGTATTCATATATTAAAGCCATGTGCTTGGAATCACCACAATATCCAAATAGAGAAACCAAGTTTCCATGATGAACAATCATTAAGAGTTGTGCCTGCAGTGTCACAATTGTGCTTATAATAATGCATATTGACAATAGCCTAAGAGGAAGTTTCTAAACAAACATCTACGTAAGTGTCAGCATAAGTTGATCTTAAAAGGAAGAGTGATTGCATCATCTGATCTAACCTCGGCTTGAAATTCCTTGTACCCTTGCTTTGATGATTTAGAGAGAATCTTCACAGCAACCATGGTGCCGTCATCTAGTGTACCAAGATAAACCTTTCCAAATCCACCTTCACCAATCACTCGTCCAAAGTTTCTAGTGATTCTTGAAACCTCTCCATACTTGAAAGGTCGATTCTTTAATCTCAACGTCATTTCACTAGATTCTATACCAAAAAAGTTCTTATGAGTTTAGTGACTACCCCGTCGAGTAGTAGACTTTAATGGCAAATAACTTCCCATGGTAATTGTATCCACAACAATTAAAAGACATAGGAAGGGTTTTACCAATCCCGTTTTAAGAGCTATATTAATGGAGAAGAGGACAATAATCGAAAGATCTAGGCAAGGATTCTATGTCGCCTGCCTTCAACATGCTATCATATAGATAATTGTTCTTTGCTCAATTCACAAAAATTAGTTTGCAATCGCACAATCGAATTTTCTTTTTGGGAGCCTTAGAATATTAAGGACAAAATTGTACTATCAAGCTATTATATGTCCTTCCCGTACATAGCAGTTACTCTTCAAAAGAAAAATCAGAAATTTTATTATGTTAAGCCGAAAAATGCACATATGCTTTGCGATGCTGATGCAGCCATGCTGTGGAGATCCCTGTCTCTCTTTTCTCTCCATTTTCTTATGACCACTATGTAATTAAGATTACTAGCATTGGGGAATTTGGATTAGTGCCAACTTTCCTTTATTCCTGAGGTTGATGAGATTGTAAAATGATAGTCCGGGTGGGAGTGGGGAGGGGTTGGGGAGGGGGTAGAAGATACAGTAAGTTGCTGAGTTGTGTTTTCTCAACTAAATTATCCTAGAAAAGACACTGTTGCAGTTAGAATTGTACCAATGGATAACCAAAGTCAAGATTGTTGCCAAATGCAATGTAGATTGTGAGAACAACACAAGTAAGAACGCTTGCCTGCTCTTCTTTTCCGTTTAATTAACCAAACAATAGCCAAAGCACCAAAGAGAATTAAAAAGAAGCCCGAAACTGATGTGACAACTAGAACGAGAATGGAATTTTGTTTCTTCTTCTGCGGGCAAGGATCGGCTAGGCAAAGATTCGGGTTTCCTGCCAAACTGCATCAAAGAATGAAATAGCTTAACTTAAATTCCTATCAACGTTGGCCTTCTTAATTGTTTTTAATCACTTTAAAAAGAAGATGTTGATAGTCTTTCCACCCTATAGAAGTTGCATACGACTCAGAGAGAGAGAGAGAGAGAGAGAGAGAGAGAGAGAGAGAGAGAGAGAGCACCTCATGATCAAAGTATTGTCCAGAACCCTTTTCTTAAGAGCTTCAGGAACTGATCCACTTAGGTTGTTTCCACTTAGATTTCTGCAAATATAGCCATGATTAGAGGTTTGTCCACTTCAAATCTTTTGCTAATTCACTTTGCCACATTAACTTACAGAAATCTAAGATTTGGTAATTCTGCCAGAGTTTCTAGTATTGCTCCTGTAAGCTGATTGTTGGACAAATCTCTAGGAAAGAGCAAGTTTAGAACACCTCATATCAAGTTAACCAGCTCCATAGTCAAATGCAGTATATTTCCACACATTAAGGCAATATTTCAATAGCCTATGTCTCCTAAAACACAACCTTAATCATTAAATCATGAGTTGACTCCCATGGAGTGCTTAATCATGAGTGACATGCAGACACAACTAATTCAACCATGGTAATACTTACAAGTCTTCCATTTTTGATAGACGTGACAGTGACGAGACTATGTCGCCCATCAAATTGCTTGAGCCCAATTTCCTGACCATCGGAGATCAAAATAGAGAATCCTATCATTGCCATCTTCATAAAGGTAGCATTCTTTTGGCACAATATAGAAAAGTTTGTGCAATTAATTCTTCAGAATGAAGATATTTTAGGTCCTTCTAGTGTGAATGTTTTAGGTAAATTGTCAATTTGGATCTCACTATCTCCTTGTTCTATAATTTATGGTTACTTTTGGACCTAGATTACCTAAAAATTATTCTCGGAGGACCCAATACTTGCTCATACACAATGCAATTTGGAACATTAATGTCAAAAATAGGAAAAGTAGGCTATTGCGGAATTTCACATGATATTGAAGAGAGCTCATAAACTATTCCTAATTTCACACCCACCGCAAAATGTCACCATCCCATGTGCGAATCCACTTTGGGAGGTTGTATTGATCTTAAATATTATTTCTCCGTTGATACTTAAAATTTCCAGTTTTCATGATGTATAAGATTTCTTTTAAGTTTCACCTTGAAAATCAGTAATCGAGAAACATTGCCAAAGGACTCACAATGATATGATCCTTGGAGGATTTCCATTGCTACAATTTAGACCATCCCATGTGTATTTGCTTGGTACACATGGGTCACCTTGCCAGCTTTCTTTCTGGATGTGATATGTTGTTTTGATGTCCTTAATAGCTTTCACTGTGGTTTAAATCACAAAAAAGAAAATATTACATAGAAGAAGGATAGAGATGCAAAAAGTGGTGGCAATCAATTACATATGAGTCATACAGACTAATAGTTTTTCAAAAGACTTGTAACATCCCAGGGCTTCAATTTGAAGAGATTTTCCAGCAATTACCAAGCAAAAAGTAGCCAAAGCGGGGAATTAAGCAGATAGCAAAATAATACTTAGCCACATGCGTTGATCCCAACAAATGATCAGAGTTCACGAATAAAATAGGACCCACAGTGGAGACTAGTATATTTAGCATAGGATTGCCTAAATCTTACTTACTGACATTGGAATATCTGTCTAATTATTTTCCATGTCAGTTGGAGCACAACTGTACGTGTTTGTAGACAATTTAAAAATATATATGTAAAAAAATAAAAGCATACCATCATCTTGTGTTGTGGGTACATTTGGAAGATCACCAATGGTATAGAACTCCACGGCATTGAGGATCGGTGGACTTCCGGACTTATTTGTCGATTCAATCGAGAAGTTGATGAGTGACGACCCACTAACAGGAGTGGAGACTACAACCACTGGCTTTAAGTATTCAAGGCTCACTATCTCCATGAGTTGATTATCATTCATGGAAACTGTGAACTCCCTCTGGGGGCCGTTTATCAGTCTCTCAATCTCAACGAAATAAAAGTACACAATCCCTTTCTCTGCAGAGCTTGAAGGTGTCCAGAATATACACAAGGGAGTACTGGCATCGATTGTACTTCGAGCGGTCGAAAGAACTTTACTGGGAACCTTATAAGCATCATTATCGTCAGATGAATTAATGACAGATGCGGTGTTCAGAAAGATCCAATCAGTATAGTCGTCAACTCCCCAAATCCGATCGTAAACATCGTCAGGGTACCTGAGTGAGGCATTTTTGCAAACAGTTTAAGAGCAAACAATTAAGCAATTGACTGAGAGATTAGCAAATGCCAATTAATTTGGATAAGCAACAGAAATATAGAATTTACCATATTCATCACATTACTAGCAACTGAAGCACGTCTGTACATACAAATCATCGGTTTCATATAGTTAATTTTACGTAATTGAACAAAAATCTTATTGGTTTTTTAGCATTTCCCAAATGTGAATTTTTTTTTTTTTTTTTTTTTCAGGCTAAAAGGTTTCGGACGAGGTTGGGATCTATTTCTCCCGCTGCTGAAATATTTCTCGGATGGAATGTAAGGACTTCAATATAGCTCTGTATATTAATCATGTATTTTACGTAAAACAAGTATCAGCACCAAACCTCAGAGATACGTATTTTTTTTTTTTTTTTTGGTCGAAGAGCTACATATTATTAACAAGTGTCATAGTAATACTAGCTAAGAGCACTAGCATTATGAAAAACGCATACCGATGTATGCTGTGAATATTGGAATACAACATATCTCAAGAAATAAAAATACTTTAAATAAAAATGTTCATATATTCAAAATATAACTAATAGCCCTTAATGATTGTCCTGACAGCACTTTTATTTTTTGTATATGTATATGTAAAGTCCCCTCTTCATGAGTAGACATTGAGTTGTATAAAATGCTAGATATAATCCGTGCTTTGCACGGGTTGTTGTATCTACCATTAACATAGGATCAATCATTTTGAGCAACTAATATAATGATATAGTCAGTGTGATGTCCCAGGTACATCATGTGCTACATGTGTCCTTTCCAATTATATCATATAATTATAATTACGCATGTGAAAGTATTACAAAATACATTATCATACATCATACAAGAAAGTTGCACGAGTTTAGTACATGTTGCTTTTTCTTTATACAACTACCAGTACTTATCATCAAGACATATAAACCTGGGACCTGTGGGTTATGGGCTCACTAGTACCACCACTCCTGTATTATTTCATAAGCGAGCCACCATCCAACTTAGGGATTGATGGTATCATATATCAACTCATCCCCTCTACCGTTATGCCTAAGGGGACCATCCTACACACTTGAAGAGCTAGAAATACAAGATGGCTCGGGTGGTTAAGGTTGAAAGTAAGTGTAGGCAAGAAATGGGAGCTTTTGTTAGAGAACATGAGTAATAAGAAGTGGTAGTGCGTGCCCAAAATGAAGGGGTAAGGCCCCCTTATTTATAATCACCATCTATGGCTATACAAGGATTGCCTTACTTAAATGTAAGGCTAAGTGTTCCAATAGAAAAACCTCACCTAGCTTAACTAAAGTTTGGGTGCCAAATCTATTAACATGAGGTGTCTTTAGTATAATGATAATGGAACAAGTTGCTCCAATGAATGAGCTTCAAGTGGCCCCTATGAGAATAGCTAGGGCACAAATGGCCCAATGAAAATTTGCCACAAGATATTTAAATGGAGGTGAACTTGAGATCCTCTTCTTTGGCCAAGTATTTACATGAATCATCATACATTGATGAAATATAGGGATGAGTCACCCAAAACATTAATGAATTATTGTTGAAATTGATGATGCCATGCATGTTGTAAAAGCCAACTAAATTAAATATCTCAAACCAAAGCATAGGTTTAAAAATTTTGGTGGACAAAAGAGAAGTGGCGTGCCAATTGAAGAGAAATAGAGATTTACGGAAACCAATATTCATTCTGAATATTGGTGAGTTTGAAAATATTTTGAATCAACTAAAATCATTAATGAAAGATATCAAAATTAGGAAAATCTCAATTCAATAAATTCGAAATTTGAATATCATAAAATATGAAATTCGAAGTATATCAATCCCTTTCTACAATTGATATGATTGTAACGATAACACAAATTCATGCTAAATACTATTATCAAGTATAGAAAATTCAGGATATCACAGTCAACACAATGTTTTGGCTTATTATATTTCGTTTGTGCTTACTATGTCTCAAGTGCACCCGATTTAAGTATTTTTTATTTAGTAAATGTACTTGTATACTAATATATAGTATTATGTCATTATCAAGGCGCGAAACTTCTTCGATACAAATGAGGTGCAATTAAAATAAAGAAATAACGAAGAGAGGAAGGAGAGGGACAAACAATAAGTAAGTAGCAAAATGAATGGAGAGTACAAGAAAATACTCCTTCCAACCTGATCAATCCCTCACAAAAAACAATCTTATCGTGTCGACCTTAAAGGTGACACTCAGGGAAGACACCGTTAGCATATATTTTCAAATGCCCACGCATTTGTGTATGCGAAAATTAACATTTATGAGATTTGTCCATGAACTTGACTTAATGGAGCAATCTTATTGAATATTTTATATAAATTAAAAGTTTAAGAACTACATTACATATTGAAATAACATTCAGGGATTACAATACATATTGAGCCAAAGTATAAAGAAAGAGAAAAATATTTCAATACTTAATTTTTAATACATACGTTTGTAAGATAGAAAAGATTTAAATTTTATGTTCGTGATACACGAAAGGTGAAATAAATTATTAATCGAAAGATTTGTCCACTTAAATATTCTTGAAGAAGAAAAAAAATATGTATGGTGTTCCTTAAATAGGAGCTCCTCTTTATTTAATATAATAATGATATAGGTTAAAATCATACACGTCTGATAGAAAAGAGGTAAGGAATATGATTACATTTGTTGACATGACAATCTACCAATAATAAGTGAATTTCCTCATATTACAAAATCTTCAATTTTTTATAGCACTAAAGTTTTGAACTGAAATGTAATTATCAATGCCGCCTAAACGATTGTTCCTCAACCACATCATCTGATGGTGAGTTTTATTAAAAAACTATATGCAACTCAAAATCACCACATGACCTTATATTTATTTGACATCAATAACTTACTATAACATTAATGTCTTTAGTAAATAATTTGCAATGTTTTCATTTCAAACCTTTATGATGGTATATAATGCATATTAGTTTATTGAATATTTAGTTGCATATTTAAGGCCAAAAATAATTATAATTATATTCAAATATTTTTGCAATGGGGTTGAATTTTTTTCCTAAATAAACCAATCAGTCCGCTTGTTATTTTGGAGTAACTTAAGTGCTTTTGATACATATCTGAAATTCTAATCTTGATTTGGATTATAATTTCAAAATTATAAAATACCTTTTTTTTTCCTCGGACCTAATGGCTTTTCTGTTTCTCTTTTAATATTTTCAATCATCTAATGATTTTTGTTGTAATCTTTGACTCTAATATCATTTCCTTTTTATGATTTTTTAAGTGCCTTTTGTTTTGAAATCTGTTGATTTCTCTTGGCCTTTTTTTTTCGTTGTGTAGTGGCCCCCTTTTAGTCTTTCACACATTTGACTCGTTACCAATTCGGTTGGCCTCATTTTTTCAGTTAAATGGATACATGTGCCTTCAATAGTTTGCAAAATGGTTAAATTCGATTAAAAAGAAAACGGAATCTCTCTTGACTATGATCACTGTACATCTGTATATAAAAAGTAGCTGATCACCTGGAGTCCGAGCCACCTCCGATGTCCTGTCGCTCATCGCGTTCCAAGAATCCAGATGTTACTCGATAGATGCCATCATCATCAATATGTCTTAGTTCCAATGCCGAAATGAAGGGCAGCCCATTGCCAGTATTGACAAGACAAACTTGTATATCATCTGCCTGGGATACATACATGATTTCTTCTGATCTGTCATCCCGGTAGTTCACCGTGGTCCAACGATTAACATCGACGTACAGATCGAATGAAGGAGTTTGATTCTTTCCATCATAGTTTCCATACCAAAATCTTGCCCTAATCAAGTAGGTGTGGTTCTTGCCTTGGACTGGCTTTAAAGTGTAACAATTTCTCGTTCCGTTGGGGAAACTCCTTAAATTCTTTGCCAACTGTTGATTGTCATCATATATGAACGCCGTGGATATCTGCATGTTTTTTCCAGAGTCTATGAACCCTTCATCGGTTTCATATGTTATGTTGGTGCCACCGTCGGTGTATTCATTAGGTGCCCCACAATCAATACTGATAAAACCTTGTAAGTTTAGAGAAAAAAAATAATAAGTGAAATGGAAAAAACAATTGATCTTATTGGACCATCGGAACAAGCTTGGTGTTTCCTGATCATTCACACAGTTCAATAGTTATTGTTCTTAACGGACTGATGATTTGATGCTTAGATCAAATCAGTTTGAATATACAGAAGAGACCATTTTGTTTCAATAGAAGGTCATGACCAATGGAGGGGTACATAAACAATAAGGGTGCATTTGATAACATTTCTATTCCCTAAAACAATTTCTTTCTATAAATAGTTATTTTCTATTTCTATTCCTTGGAACAGTTTCTTAATAAAATAATACGTTTTGTAATCACACAAAATTTCTAGTCTTAAAATAGAAAAAGAATAGGAATGTGTTTAGTAATGACCCCGCAAGTTTTTTTGTGCTATAAAATTTCTTTCAATTTTTAGTAATTTTTTTGAGATTTTTTTTTCTTTTTTTTCTCTCATCTTCTCCTTCTTCCTCTTCTAGTCGGTCATCGGGCAACGACAGATGGCGACAACGGGTGGCTGCGACCGGCGACAGCAAGAGTTGGTGATGGACGACGGTCGGCAACCAACAGTAAAGGACAAGTGATGGTGGTGGACAACAGGCAACGAATGGCAGCAGACGGCAATGGTGGGTAGCAAGTCTCCATCGATTGATTGGAAGAGGAGGAAGAAGAAAATAAAACAAGAAAATAAAGAAATGACTTATTTCTAGATATCATTTCCGAGAACAAAAACTTACTTTTCTCTATTTCTTCTTTATAATTCAAATTTACTCCTTGGTCACTTTTCTATTTCGAGAAATAAAAAAATTAACTAACGTTACTAAATGGATTTTTATTATTTTTTTCTTTCGGAGAAAAAACAGAAAAATCAGATGTTGCCATGCAGGCCTTAAAATGGCCAACATTTCTTGACGTCATTGACGGGACAATAACATTGTACGACAAGGAAAATGTCATGCTGTGTTGGGGAGAAAGGAGAGAAGAAAATTGGGGTCGAGGATGTCCACAATTTAGATTTCTGCTCCCCTCCCATCTTATAAAAAGTCTAATTTGTTCTGAGATTTTCACTCGAATTTCCCCCCTCCTTTTTCTCTCCTTATAGTCAAAGCAAAGCATGCAAACTCATGGAAACCGAAAAGCTTCTCTTAGCATCTCATGCGAACTCAAAAACTTTTCTCAACGCGGGAGCACACGCATGAGAGAGAGAGAGACCTGGAATCTGTTGGGCTTGAACCGCAGGGACTACTGCTGAAGCTAAAGCAGCAAGCAATGCAAACGAGAAAGCCGTAATTGATCTTGCCATTGTCATGGAGCAGTGGAGATTGTCGAAGAGAGAAGTGTGAGGAAGATATGCATGCACGCCTTATATTTATAGCGTGAGCTCTCCGTCTAGCCACATCATATAATGGCTATAGACCAGTCCATTTCGTTAGTCTCATCTTAATGTCAAATTACTAAGAGGATCGGAAGTAACACGCAACCTCTTGTGGTGCTCGTTCGCCCCCGGGTTACTCACATCTTGAATTTCCTTCAGTCTATAATTAACTGAGTCATGGCTCGAATGCAAGCAGACAAAGACTTGCAGCTAGGTCTTCATCTGTTGTACTCCTCACTGTCATGCAAAACGTATAGATCAATGTCCACAGTTCACCATCCATCCCCGCCATTAAAATAAAACGGGTAAAACAAGGAAGAAAAAGTAGAAGATGTCAAAGAAAAGAAATCCCCACAGCGTTGATTGTGGAACTGCTACAATTCCTCCACAACTTGGTCATCAAGTCAGATCATTTCCTTCCAAGAATACACCTACAGTTCCTCCATGACTTGCTCCTCAAGACAGATCATTCTCTAGAGATTGTATCCCACAATATCACGTCCCTTGAAAGCCTAGTGCTTAGCCAATATATTCATGTGTTGTATAGCAAACATGTGTATAAAAGATATTCTCTTAAAATATACAGAAAATAAAAGGCAACGTTGTGCCTGAATCTTCTTCTTCTATTCAGCTCTCTTTTACCATTTTGACAAGGGACAGACCTCAAAAGTAGTTTTCACCATGGGGAGCTTCAAGCGAAAGGGCAGCTTCTCCGGAAAAATCAATGGCAATGATATCTATCTACGCAAATTACTGGAGAGACTATTACAAAATAATTCAACTGAAACATAGGATCGATATGAATCAACAGCTCCCTGGATTAACTTGAGAAGTAGTAGGAATAACTCCAATTTTGTTACTTTTCTCCATTTTTAAATAGTCAAGGATGCTTTTGAAGAAAAAATCAGTCTATTTACGTGATAACTTCCAACATCCCAGGAAAAACCACTGAGCCTTTCGATTTCCCAAATAGAGAAGAAAGAATCCTAACTGTGTAATGCCCTCACATTACCTCGGATTTCTCACAGAGCGATTGAAGACAGCTGGTTTGAAAGGCCTGATGGCGACCAAGTCGCAGCTCTTGAGTAACGGGATTCGCGGAGTTCAGGACCTGAGCCTGGGAGACGATCTCGGCAAAGACAGTGAGGCGTGTGTACTGGCGGAAGGCGGAGGCAAGTTGGAGGTTGAGGAGGCAGCAGTGGAGGGAGACAGACGAGGAGAGCGAGGGGGCGGCCTTCAACAGATAGAACTATATATCTTTGCCCGCGTGCGATTGGAGCATGGTTATGTGCATTTTGTATGTAATTGAGGGGCAGGTCAATCAATAACGTTAAATTCTTCGAGAGATTGTTTCTGGGGGAGATCAAAGACATGCTATCGATTGCCAGATGCACATTGCAATGTATATTCAAGCTTTGGTTCTTATCTTGCACTCTATCATTTGGATGGGAACTGCACAGACTTCAGTGAATCAAGTCACCTTGAGATTCCTTTTTTTGATTTAATCATTTTCATCTTGGTTGTTCTCTGGCAACCATGTGTTTAGCGAGGTTTTGACCTTGACATTGTGTTGAATAATCTGCATTCCATTATTCCAAGAAGAAAACATAGACTGATACAATATTCAGCGATCACTTCTTTTATAAGAACTGCCTTTCAATGAGTAAGAAAATGATAAAAATCTGGTTATCTTTTTCTAGGAAGTTTGGCGATGTGAAATCACCAATTCAGAGACAGAACCGACACAAGTGAGTTCTTTCTCCTGCTTGGCTTGATCAGCGATGTTAACAATTAACACAGTCAATGCGATGACCTGCACTGACTAGAAAAAAGGCTGTGAGTAACAGTCGAATTGGTGCAAAATATAACAGCATGGTTTGAGCAAGATGTTGGAACATGGGCTGCATGTGTTTGGTCTAACAAATTGCACTCAGACGAAATAGTTTCACAAGCCTAAAGAAGCTCTACCAAGCATACCTGCCTTCGGTGTTGTACGGGAACCAGATATAGCGCATAGCACAGTCATCTCCACCAGGTGCACCTCTGGCTCAATCACAATGTGTGACACATGCTTTGGGGTGTTTCTTCATTATGTGTAAGTTAAAAGAAGTCGATCTAGTCACATCAAAATGACACATTTGATCACAGTTCAGTCTAGATTGAGTTGACCCTTCATTAGGCAAATGTCTGTGTGGAACTCAGATAGTGACTAAACAGAGTTTGTAGACTATGATGAGTTTCCTGACTAGGGTACTCATGCCGGTGCATTCACGAGAAGCATGAGATTGAAGTTACTGCTCCTTTCATCACAAATTCTCCTCAAGCGTTACCATTCCGTTATGATTGCGGAGTCTCGTGACATATGAAGACGCGAGTTCCATTTCAAGGAATCAGAGAGATTTTGATATGCTACTTACCTATAGAACTCACTAACCAGAATAACTCCTTACCAACGTCAAAGACACAGCCCATGTGGCATCGAGCAGTCATTTATAATAGCTGTCTGTACTGTTTGTTGTTCATATTCAGTAGATGACTGGGTAGCCCTGAAAGCAAATGTCGGACGTCTGCTCAGATAGAAAAGAGTTTTCTTGAGGTTCACAGGCCTAGTAGCTTCAATATAAGCAAGTCCCAATCCATGAACAATGATAGTGAAGCTTTTCATTAACACTGAGATTTCTTGAATTACTACACATGCAGACAGATGGAGAAATTTCATTGAGACCATACGTATACAATTTCATTCGTGCAGAAAATGTACCCATCAGTCATCACATTTCAAATCAATGACAGTTTCCTAGAGTGCTATCAACAGTTCAGGACTTGCAGTCCATCTTCGGAATCAACTTTACCTGCCAAGCTGGGGAAGGGCAAGTGCTGTAGTGAAGGTCTGTCTCTCCTTCCCCTCCAGAGCAGTCATTGCCCTCAACTCTCTCCTTAGAAGAATGCTTCTGATGTGAGTAGTCTAAAGTCAATCCGCAACGACATTCTTTACCTCTCTACCTTCTTTATTTGAGCTAGTTCTCTCTTTCATCATGAAATCTCACTCCAGATATTGTCCTATGGATGCAACTGCAAAGCATAAACAAATCAGGAGACTTCTTAAACTCCACTCTTCATTTGACACGCAGATGAATGTTTTCTCACTTAACCACGCAGATGAAGCTCACAACCCTAGCCTTCAACTCTCCTCTGCTGGTTGTCAGCTCATCGGAAATCTCAGCATCCGATTTTTCGTCCCCATCTTCCGCAATCCTGGAAAGTAACATTTCCCTCTCCTAATATAACACCTGGTGAGATCTTGCATAGACAGGGAGCTAATTCATGATTACTAATGACAACGACTTTGCATACTTGACGAGAGACGCCGAGGGAAAATCGTGGGGGTACAAGTGACTTCTTCATACTCCGCCGCATCTAGTTCTTGCAAATGAAGTGGATTAAACAACTTGCGTAATACATGTTGCCTTATGCCTATGAGAAGAAAGAACGGCAAGGGGAATAGAATTCTGGCAATTGGGATTTTTGTCACTCCGAAACAAAGCAAAAGATGCAGAAACTGAAATATGGTGAATGCGGCTATATATTTGAAAGACACGGACTCCACATAAGAAGCATGAACCCCTTCCAGGACGCTGCCAATGGACATGATCATACTAACAAAAAAAGTCAGCAGATCCTCCGTCAGGGAAAAGAAATCTATTTCATGCTAATGGCTATTCAAGACATTTTATCAACTCGACTGCCTAAACATTGTAATGTTCTATATTTGTGGCGATATAACTGTAGCAGCGGCCAGAAGTGATGAAGAGAAATAGCCATCTTTTCCTTAATTGATTTCCAGGAAAACTATCGACGGCCATGTACGGGAAATAACGCCAAAGTACTTATGTCGGTATGCGCTTAATCATCGGCCTGGTGCATACCGAGGCTGCTCAGTCAGATTGTTGTTTGGTTACTTAACCATAAATCTGAGCACTCTTTAACTAGTGAATCCTTTCTTTTCTTCTTTTTTTCTTTTGGGGGAGAAGAATTCGAAGGGTAAAAGTTTCTTGACTCCAAAGCAATCCCATTTTTTCCGATCATAATAATAAAAGGCGTGAAATTTTGAAACGTGCCCAAGTGGTCCAAATGTCAGAGAAATTTCTCCACTGATTCTCCTTCCTCGCTCTTGGAGTCTCTGAATCCCGTCGGTTTGCATATAATTAGGCTTTCTCGTAACTGTTGTTGGGTCTCAAGTTCTTTTGCTGGTAATGTCGAATGAATGCATCCGCTGGTCTTCATTTCGTAAAGGCAGTTGCAAGGGCTGAAAAGTTTAAGCCTTTATTTTCCTCAACGATTGTTTCTGCCCTCGAGAACCCGTAGAAGAGAGGTTCAGTAATTTGATGTCTAGTTCCTAAGAGTTAATGATGAAGTTGCGACTCTCGAAGGTCATTATGCGATTGTTTAGTCCTCGGAAAACTATTCTGTTTGTCATACGGGATAAAACAAGGGTTGGTACCTATACTTAATCATGTTTCCATTTTGGATTTTGATGGTTTTTATCTGCTCGTTTTGGCTGCATCTGGTAAGTTTTACCTATCTGAGTTGATTTTTTTTTTATATGTTTACTGCCTTTTCTTTTTATGCAGACTCCTCTGGAAAATCTAGAACCAGTCTTGAGAGAAGATGTGCAGAAGGTGAGGGTTGTTGCCTTTCCTGTTGATACGGGCTTTGCAAAGTTTTTCCTAGTGTCGTGTAGTATTTTCCTGCAGATATGGGACAATGCTCCTAAGCCACCAGCACACAAGGAAACTCCTCCCAGTGAATTTTTTAATGTAGGTGCTTTGACGCTTGTATGAGTTCCTCTCAATAATTTCGTTTCACCTCTGATTGTCGTGATGAAGTTCATCCTAATGACTCTTCTGCTATCCAGGTCGAGGTTGTTGCTCTTTCTAGTTATGAAGAGAAGGAAGAGCAATTTAAAGAGTAGATATACCTACCTTCCACCACATGGAAGCATGTTTGGATCTTGAGTACGATTGCCCAATTTTTATGTTGGCTTTGTTGTTGTGCTTGGACCGGACTTTTAAATCCTGTACTTGAGTACTGTTTAAGACAAAACTTTGGTTCTCATATGCATAACTTTTGGAATATGTGGACATATTCGGCCTCGTCAAAATAGACAGTCTCCAAATCATACCCTACAAGGGGCACAAGAAAATTTATAATAAAACATACTTACAGTGATAGACAAATTTCGTTCTTGGACATATTCGGTGTGGAACTCTAGATAAGTTCAAGGAAGCATATGATAAGGCTTTGAATGGAAGGGAAGGATTTTCTGCGGCTGCTCATGACTGCACTCTGTTTTACATGGCTCTATTTGACAAAGGATGCGCAGGTACAGCAACTTATAATGCCTTCGTTTGGCCTAATGTTGTAAAGTTAATGCCCTGAAAAAGTAGGCCAAGAATGAAGGTCTGTTGTTCTTTGTCTTGTAACTAAGCTCATTTTTGGTTCTTTGACACTTTTTGTACATGCATTTGCGCTCCCTTGGTGACCTATTAGTTGTTTTACTTGTATATCTCAGAAATGAAGGTTTGTGTCTGAGACTGGAGACTGATTTGAATATATGGTCTTGTTGGTAAATAACACTCTGGATATTTAGGAAACTATTTGTAGGTTCATGCTACTTTTGACTTGTTATTAGAGGAATTTTACCACCAACTGTATGGATAAGTTTCGTATCATACTTTGAACAGATGCTGTAATTGAATAAGCCAAATGGGATACCTCTAGTGTACAGGAGAAGTTGCGGCGTGACATTGACACCCAAGTTGCTTCAATCCTTGCTGCCAGGCTCTCTGATCTTACAAAAGCATATGAGGTAGTATAATGAACAGAGATAATGCTTCTGCTTTCGAGCTTCTATTTTTACAGATGGAAGAATTTTTCCCCTTTCACTGAATGGTGGTTGATGGGATCTGCACAATTTATATTATGTTTTTACAGGCAAGACTGAATGAAGAATTGTCTGGACCAGTGGAAGCTCTTTTGGATGAAGCTAACAATGAAACCTGGTCGGCTGTCAGGATAACTCCAGAGACCAAATTGGCAGTAACTGGGTTCTTTGGTGCCCTTTTTGGTTTTGACATGGATGAAGAAAGCAAGGAAAAATTGGTCACAGGTGTAAAAGATCATGCAAGGGGTGCGGTTGAAGCGAAAGAGAAGCTGGAAGAGTCCTCATAGGCACGAAGACTGATAGGTGCACTCTTTAAGTTTGTGTTTTACTCATTAGTTAGAATCAATACCTCTAACTAATGAGTAAAACACAAACTTAAAGAGCATGTCTACCCTTCATGAGTATGTGGACTCTTCCAGCTCTTCCCTATTTTTGCTTCAACCATGATCTTTTATACCTTTTTTTTTTCTTTTTTTTTTTATTTCTTCATCCATTTCAAAAGCAAAAAGGCAAAAAGTGCACCAGAGAATCCATTTACCGTCAATTCAGTCTCATGCGAAAGAATTATCTTGCGATCACCAAACTTGCTTGTTCGGCGGTATGCAAAATTTATATGCAGCGAACTTTTTACATGTTTCTCTTGTTGCTTGCTTGTGGATCTTTTACAAAATGATTCAATGACCATTAAAATTGCTGTATGTAACGGCAGCAATGCATTTGGATGATGAGAGAGATAACATCGAGAACTTTGTCTGTTGCTTTGCTGGACATTGAGCCTAATGCCGTTGGTAGGAGCATGACAACAGTAGCTCCCTTGGCTTTCATCACATGAGAAGAGGTGAGTTTTGCTTTTATCATGCTGGTTCAATTAATGCAGATCTTCAATTTCTTTTGTCTCTTGTGAAAATGGATGGAAGAGTTTAGGCCCCATTGTGCATATTAGTTTTAATGTTATCATCTTGCACTTGTGAAAATTGGATTATCTGTGCCAAAAGAAGATGTTAGATTACTGATTGACATGCAGCTGTCCGAAGGAAATGCAGAAATAAGCCAATGTACAACACACAAAGTGCATAGTATATATCATTGCTCCTTTTAACTCGATATATAAGAGCCTTTCATTTGTTGAGAGCACTTATTCACCGTTTAATTGCAGATTCCTTCATAAAAAAACACTGATCCCACCTGTTCAGTGCAAATCATTGTGGAGGCAACTTAAGGCGGAGACTGAATACATCGTCAATCAAGCAATTTCTGCTCAGGCGTGATACTTAAAAGATATTTAGTAGTGCAAACATCATTGTTATTATTAAAATGCCATGTCATCATCCCTCCATCCCAACATGCACACATTAACACAACAAGAAGGAAATGAAAAGGAAAGGAAAGGAAAGAAGGCTCTATTAAATCCAATGCACTGGATTTTTCTTTTAGAATGGATTATCAAGATCAATTCGAAGCACCACTAGGAAGACATTTGCTTGCCACTTGACTTTGAGACTATCACTATAAGAAATGCTAGAGCGCTGAGAAATACTTTCAATTCCACGAAAGAAAGATGTGCTTGCTTGTGTTGAGTAAATATTATACTTGAAGGATCTCACTTCCATGCCATGTGGTCGACTTACCATCATAGACGAACATCTACAAAGTCCTTCCGCTACTGAAGCTGTTTGGTTATATGCTCTCTTCTTTTGGAATTATCAGGAAGCGAACAGGCGTAACTGGCTGCAACCTCCGTGGGCAATTGTTGCGTTAGCTGTTTTGGGGTTCAACGGAAATAGGACACTTCTCAGGTATTTTACTTCTGAAGTTCTGCTTCGGTATTCAATACATTTGTCTTTGTTGCTTTTGCTTGACATTTTTTTTTTCCAATGGAAGGGGACTGCAAGATTCGAGGGGGAGAGAGAGGCAAGGAGCTTTAGAGTGAGGGTGGTGGTGCTGCTTTGTCATCGACAGAGGAAGAAAGAGGAGCATACAAAAAAATTTCATTTTTCTCAGTTTGGGTTGAAAGTGGGATTCTTGCTTAAGCCACCAAGACCAATATTTTTTTTGGCCTTTTTTCTTTGAAACCCATTTTGACCAATATTTTATAAAGCACTGACCTTACCAAATTAATTATACTCGTGACAATCACATGACATCTACGAATGGCTGAAAAGTTTTCAGTTTTTACCGCAAAACATTGATATCAGACAAAGCCATGAAGGCTTTGTCCGTGTGCAGCATCTTTTAGGTTCAACAATAGAGTTTTGAATCATGTGACATTATTTAGGATCAGGGCTATCCAAATGGGTCACAAATTCATATATGTGACTTTCATTAATATGAGTTAAGATGTGTGTGACAATGTCCTAATCCTAGTATAATAGCAGATTGGTTATTCAAAACTATACGGTTGGGACCTAAAAGGTGTTTGCACTCGGACAAAACCTTCATGGCTTTGTTTGATATTATTGTTTTGTAGTAAAAGCTACTTGGGGAGATTATCTAAGCTCTAACCTGGCTCTTTAGACAAAGAAAGACTAAGGCCTTTCAGCCTATCGTGGATGCCATGTGATTGTCATGAGTACAATTGATATTGTCAAGCCAACTATTTAGTGCTTTAAAGTTCAAAAAACTAGTACTACTTCACAATCTTCCAAATATTAGTGTCAGATTTGGTTGATGATGTTAACCTCTTCTTTTTAAATCATCGGCGCTTTGTCCTCTCTCTTGCCTTTATAAAATTTATTCATTTGATGTCAGCGAAGAAATGCCCGTTTCATTACTTGAGCCCCAGGGAGTCACTATCAATGTATAACTTCGAAAAATACCAACCAGAATATTGCAATCCATACTTATGTAATTTATTCAAACCCTGATCTCCAAGAGAACATCTAAAATCATTCTTAGCTGCGGCACCTTTTGCACATAATCACCAAACTTCACAGGACTAAAGGCCAAAATGATCACTATCCATGCATCCGACGCCTTGTTTCTAGCTCTATCTATTTAAGTGAGAGTGAGGAAGACCGAGTGTGTGTTACAGGTTGAATCTAATCATCTGGGTCGGCCACATGGAAATAATCAGGGCCATTTGTACTACAGAAAGTTGCAACTACTGTATTTAAAAAGCTTTTCAATTAATTGATCTAGTTTTCACGGTCATATTTGCAAACAAAACAGATGCACTGATTAAGTATCAAGCAATCTCTTCATAATCTAACAAGGCAACCGAAACGTGCCTCTTAGTAAGGTTATGACAGCAACAGCGGCTTAAGTTGGAATAAACTCCCTTAACCTTACAAAGGTCATGACAGCAACAGCTGCTTAGTTCACATAAACTCGGCGAGGGACATTGAACGGGAAATGTACCAAAAAAGTCCTAAACCTATTGCATTGGTACCAATTCAATCCTAAACTTTTCAATTTGACCAATTTTGTCCTAAACCTTTTAATATTAGTACCAATTCAGTCCATCTAGCCAACTTTGGCCGGCCGGCGCTGACGTGGACGTCGGCCGGTGACCGAATGCGACATGGCAATTTTTATGATTTTTTTGAATTTTTATTATTTTTTATTAATTTTTTTTCTTTTTCCTGTTATTTTCTGCCTTCTTCTGGCGGTGGTCGGCGAGCCTCCGGTGAGGCTCGCCGGCCACCGGGCAAGGGCCGCCAAGCCCTCGCCTACCGCCGACAAGGGTCGCGACCCTCGCCCGGCCTCTCCCGGGCTGCTGCGGCGAGGCGGCTTCACCCGAATCCGGGCGAGGCCAGCCTCGCCCTAGCCTTGCCGCAGAGGAGGAGGGAGAGGAGGAGGGACGGGTTGTGGGGCCGGCACCATCGGAAGAAGGAGAGGAGTGTGTTGGGGCGACGGGCTAGAGTTTCGAGGGCAAAGATCGGGCGGAGGAGCGGCGGCGTGAGGCGCGGGAGGTGGGGGACCCGGGGCCTCGGGTGGGATTTCGTGGAGGTGAGGGTGGCGGTGACAAGGACGAGAAGCTCCGGGGTCGACAGTGGAGGAGTCGCCGGGGACTTAGCGACAAGGCCGGGCGAGGCCAAATCGGAGCTAAGCCGCCTCGCCCGCGGCCCTGGGCGAGCCAAGCAAGGGTCGCGACCCTTGTCGACGGCTAGCGAGGGCTTCGCGGCCCTCACCTCTGCCCTAGCGATGGCCGCCATGGCCTCGCCAGCCGCGAGCGAGGCTGGCCTCGCCCAGATCCAAGTGAAGCCGCCTCACCGGCCACCGGGAGAGGCCAGCCGAGGGCCGCGACCCTCACCGGTGGCAAACGAGGGCTTCACAGCCCTCGCCGGCCACCGCCGGGAAGAAGGCAGAAAATAACAGAAAAAGAAAAAAATTAATAAAAAATTCGAAAAAATCATTAAAAAAATCATAAAAATTGCCACATCAACGTCCGCCACCGGCCGACCGACGTCGGCGTCGGCCGGCCAAAATTGGCCGGATGAACTGAATTGGTACCAATATTAAAAGGTTTAGGACTGAATTGATCCAATTGAAAAGGTTAGGACTGAATTGGTACCAATGCAATAAATTTATGACTTTTTTGGTACTTTTCCCGACATTGAACCCTCGCCGGTGCCTGACTCCCTCTCTTTCTCTCTCTATGGATCTCTAATGTTAAGTTTCATTTTTAATTCTTGTGCAACTTTTCAGCTTTCGGACAAAGGTGCCCCTAGCAATCCTAAAAAACATGCACATGACTAGTACGAGCAAATTTTTTGGCCGATGACCGACTTAGGGGCTATTGACTGTATTGATGAACTCAAACTTAAACTCTTTATTGGCGATGTATGGGGCTTCTGCAAATTGCTGTGCTCTTCCAACACTCCAAACCGCATAAACCTAGATTAGATATAAAATTTGAAAAATAAGTAAAAAAATCATATTTTATTCTTTTAAAAGAGTGATAGAGTGACGAAGCACGTATTGCTTGCCAACACCACTCGCCTTGGGATCACCACCAAAATTATCTATTTTCATCCCTTTTGACCATCACATAACCTTGCCTTTGACCACTGCGGTCGGTGATTGTGTTCCAGCAACTGAGGGTGAAAAGGGGCCTCAAGATATCGCCATGCCGACTCTGCATAGATCCTCCTTTCCACCCTAGTCGCATACATGCATAACGTTGAGCCCACCTTCCACGATGATTCGGCTCTTCACCTGCTGGTCGATGAAGAATGGCCAGCACACCATCACTTTCTTGGTGACCAAGCTCTGAAGTGTTGAGTTCTAGCATCAAGAACGCTGCAACGGTACTGTGATGCAAAACCTCCTCCTGCGGGCATATCCCATGACGTACATCTTCTCCGCTATCGCCTCTCTTAGCCACATTCTTTGGCAATGGAGTCTAGTCGTACAACCCACATGAAACCGTCCAAAATTATGTTAATTCGTATCCATTGAGAGGCCTCATGCTCCCGAGGTCTACTTCCCAAGAGGGTTTGAGTCTCACGTATAGGAGGAGCAAAGTTAAATATGGGATTTTCAAATGAGAAAGATTTTCAAAAATTTTCAATCTTATGTTGTTGTGAACTTCCAAAAATTATGAAAGATTTTTTTTCAAAAATTCCAAATTCTATCTTAACTTGGGCTAAAGATGTGATAAGATATTTTAACAATTCGAGGATATGTGAAAGATTTTCAATCTTCTTTATCCTATCATATTATAATTCAAAGTCAGACGACTAAACAAGGGACAAAGGTTCAAAGTCAACCAATCTGCGGATCAGTAGATTAGGCCAGCGTAGAGATTTGTAGCAAAGAAGCGAGCAATTGCAATAGTTTTGCTCCATATCGGCGCACGAGTGGTGCAGGATAAGCAAGATGCACCAGGATTTGAGTCACTCCTCCATGTGATTTCCCCGCTTGCATGTCCAGCCCATTTTTTTGAGAATTTTTCATTTGTAGAAGAGAATCATGCAATCCCTAACATCTCGACCTTTATAATTTTCTGCAATATATCCGGAGCAATTATTTTCCTAGAATAAAAAGAAGAATTTCCAGTAATAGCGAAATCGATTCACATATAAAAAATTTGCCAGGATCTGATTTGATTTTGCGGTCCGCGCGTAATCACAAAAGACCTTGATGATCAAGTCTGAATGGTCATCTAAGAGGTAATGCTTGTTTTGATTGCTCTTGCTGCTTACCAAATTTAAGAAAGAAGGATTCGTCGTTGGTACTAATTATCTCTGAAATGGAGTGGAAGTTCAGATTTGAAGAACCCGTGAATTTGAGACCTTTGTATCAATAGCCCCTAAGACACAAGCTAATCAACTTTGAGACAGGGGCCCCTGTACAAGAAGATTTTTGTCATTTTCTCGTTATCACTACAATACCAAGCAATTGCATGGGTTTTACCAACAAAACGTGAATCAACCAATCCAGAAAAGGAAAGAGAGAAACATAGATGCGGCCCCGAGAGAATCTGCTACTTACCTATTATGATGTTGCGGCGGCCAAAGAATCATTAGATCGTTATGATCACCTTTTGAGATAAGTCAAAACACGAAATTCGTTATCTCGAATAATAAGGCCGGGCACTTAGCTCTTGTTCGCTCACACGCATGGTGTTTTAATTTTATCTCTAACTCATGTGTTGAAAAATTATTTTAAAACATTGACAAAGCATTCCGCTCTAGGAATAATTTCTTTGTGCAAAAGCGTAATTGGATAATTATATTGTCACATGATAATAAGAAAATAATCATATTCACATTAGAATTCACAAAATAGAGCTACAGATATACACTATCATTAACTCGTGGGCATTAATTTGGTGTTCGGCCATCGATCGATTACAGTGTCAAATCTGTTTTCGAGATATGAGAATGTGCTTCTAACTGTAAATTGTGCTTTGTGGCTTTTGATTTGTTCTGCAATTATTTGATATTTACTAAGCTTGAAAAATTTCTATGTACCTCTCAAATATTATTTTAATATATGAGTGGCATCTTTCCTTTGGAAAAAACTCATAGGCATTAAATGCCATTCAGAAACCAGTAAATTGTATTTGATACAGTCTTTTTTGGAGCTTTGTTAAAAGAAGTCAGTTCGTGAAACCGATTTATGATGTGAATACTAAATAACGATACGAATCATGTTCAATTAATTTCTTTGCTGACTTTGAACGTCTTCTAAGTCGACATACCTATCCTCGCGTGGTCCGTGAATTTATATAGGAGATAAGCTCTTCATTAACCATATGTGCACAGTGCATCGACCATCAGATGGGATCGCCCTTCACCGTGAAATGCAACTCCACGGGCAATTTAGAAAAAAACGATGTCCGTGTCCGACTCCACATGGTGAAGTTGAAGCTGCAAAAGCTTGAAGAAATAGTCATGGCTTCTTTGAATAAAGAGAAAAAGGAGGACATGCATGACGGTGATGAAAACTGGTGATGAAAACTGGTGATGATGACTCATGATGATGATGAACGTCCGATTGCGTGAAGAAATTGTTTGAAGATGTAAATGAACGTGCTGATTGATGTTCTATATATGTAAATTTCCTCTAATCCAATATTTATTCGTTTTTCTCGACTTTGTTGTTCTCTTTCAATTTTCAAAGCAATTGTTGGGCATGGTTGGTTACTGGTCAATAGAACTTGGAATCAGCCCTGTTCATCTTGGAATATTCTTTTAAATATTTTATTTTCTTTCTCAAAAGTTTCTTAATATATTGAAATTAACTACAGTGTAGGATGAAACTACTATTCATGGGAAATTACTAGTAAAATAAAAGATTACTCCCACAAATAATATGTACTTTTTGCCTTGTTGAATTAAAACAAAACAATATACCCTAGGGGCATTGTCGGTTCGGTCTAGTTGATTCTTTCGATTGGAGTCCTCTTCGGGAACAAGAAACCGGACCGATTATTCTCTACTTTGAAAATTTGGAATCGGAGACCATCTAGACTCATCCGTCCAATTCGATTTCCAGGTTGGATTGTAACCAATGTACATCCCTGAAATTATGATCTATCACTGTATCTCAGCATTTTTTTGAGTATGCCCAATAGAAACTTGATTTTCACTTTATGAAAATTTTGCTAGGCTACCATGTTATTGCGCTTCCCAATCATTCTTTCTTACTAAAGTACAATAAGTAATTTTTCGCTATAAATTTTAAGTACAAACACATTTTTATGCTTTTTGAAACACTCTACACACAAAAATTTCGAAAAACAAAACACTTGCTTCAATTCCAATTAATTATGAAAAAATTTTGAAGGACTTGCTGTGTGATTTTGAGATTGTTAAAGGTATTCGACATTCAATAATAATTGAATATTGAACTAGACAAAAAAAAAAATACTCTCAAATGTGCTATAGACTGCCCTCTCAAACACTGACATCGACCGGAAAATACAAATTAATTGCTTACTGATATTTATTAAAACAAATTACAGGATTTCACACGAATTAATTATGAGATATTCATGATTTTAAATAAAATAATTACAATCTTGAAAATAATTGTCATAATATGGTGAGAAAAAATCAGTCGATTGCTGGTTGGTTACTTAACCTTAAATTTGAGCATTCTTTAATTAGTAAATCTTTTTCTTTAAATTCAAATTGCAAAAATTTCTTAGTTCCACTGGAGCCCCTTTTTTTGGGACAATAAAAAAAAATATTATTTCACTTTATTATATTTTTGTAATATAATAAAGGATCAGTTCGAGTCTACTTTTGTAGAGAGCAGAGGAGAGGTAACATACGATGCACCCTCTAGAGATTTCTCTTTCGTCTCTATCTCTATATCTATCTACATCTTCGCCAACCGAATCTCGCGGGACTTCCTTTTCGATCGTCAGATCAATTTAGCTCAGGATGGAGTCAAGTAGTCTGATAAGAAAAAAATAATATTCAAGCACCAAATTTTTAATGCTAAACTCCTATTATATATAGATACTCTTATTATATATTGATACTGGTAGTAAAGAGATTCTCTCGCGCCATACTTCCTATTTTGAAAAGGGCTTTTCACGTAAAAATTCGTTTGTTTTCTTCTTCTTTTCTTTTCTTCAAAGATTCGCGTTCCTAACGGCTCAATCCACTGCCAATGGGTAATTTGCTCGATTCCGGCACCTCCGATCCTCTGTTTGCATGTTAAAACTTGCTTTTCATACGTTTTCTTCTCGTGACTGAAGTCTCTGATTATTGCAATAACATCTTTTATCGCTTTTGGATTCTCTGAATTGCCGTTGGTTTGCGTTTTGTTAGGTGTTCTCGTAGCTGTTGTTGGGTCATATGTTGTTTCGCTTGTAATGTCGAATTAAGGCATCTGCTGATTTTTATCTCCTAATGGCAATTGCGAGGGCTGAAAAGTTTAAGGCTTTATTTTCCTCAGCCATTGTTTCAGTTCTCGAGAACCTGTAGAATAGAGCTTTAGTTATTTGATGTTATGACAGAGACTTTGAAGATTAAGAAGTTTCTTGGCAAGTACCTATGACATTGATCATCTCCAAAGATGGGTTTCTAGAATGTTGTCGACATCGTGATTTAAGGGATTGACAGGGATTACTTCACTTCCTTAATCATTAGGAGACATACGTTCTCAATGAAATTATTGAGATAATAAAATCAACCTCTTGGTACTTCTCGCTATTTAGATACTTTTGCATTATGCATTATCCAAGGTTTTCATTCTCCACTAAGAGTTTTTTATTGCTGTCGTCTACTCGAGGCAGAGTGTACAGGCTTATCATGTCACTCTCTTTTTGACTTGCTAATTTGAACATCTGTTTCCTCAGATAATTCTGGTGAATGTTTTTCTACTCAACTAATTGATGGTGATGGCACATTCAATGTCGACGGACTGGAAAATTTCATCAAGGAGGTCAAATTGAGGGAATATGGCCTTTCGTACGCCGTTGTCTCCATTATGGGTCCTGTTGCTAGTGGTGTGTATTTACTCCCAGTGACATTGCTTTGGATTTTGCTTCTCTTGCTAGATATAGATAACAACAAAAGTTTTTGTAAGGGCTGTGAAGTGATCGTGAAAAGAACAAATTTTCCCCAGTAACATTGGCTCTCTTTTACATATTATATGATATTTCAAGTTGCTTAAATTCAGTTTAATTCGTTGGTTCGCCGCTCTCCTTTTATTTTTACTTTCAGCAAAACCATTACCTGGACAGCACCACATTGCTGCTTTTGTTTCCATCTTCACTTATCTTTTCTTTTGCCTTCAGAAGAGTTTTTAACTTATTCTATTGATGTGTATGATATTTGGCAGGGAAGAGTACGCTATTAAATCATTTATTTGGCACCAACTTTAGGGAGATGGATGCTTCAAAAGGAAGGCATGTCTACAAACCAACTTTTACCTCACTCTAATGAAGGATTTGGATTTGGAAAGTCTAAAACCAGTTTGATATTTTTCCAGATCCCAAACCACCGAAGGTATATGGTTGGCGAAAGGTGCTGGCAATGAGCTGTGTACTCTGGTTATGGACTTGGAGGGAACTGATGGAATAAAACGAGGAGAGGTATATTTACTAGATGATTTTACATGGATATATAATGGTTTATTTTGTCCATGTTCAACTACTTATTTTTATCCATGAGTGACTGCAAATTCTATATTTTTGTACATGTTGAAACATTAATTGGTGCATCAGTAGCTGCCGTATGATCTTTGACTTGCTTTTCCACTTTTGTATGTCTTTGCTTATCTTACCAACCCAGAAGATTGATTTATGTGTAGCTGATGCTCATTGAAACTCACCTAATTTACACTTGGTTTGAGTAAGCAGCAATTAGCATTCTCGCAGCTTCTTAACCAGTGTCATTTTTATTCAGGACACTACTTTTGAAAAGCAGAGTGCTCTTTTCGCTTTGGCTGTCTCCGATATAGTGCTCATTAACATGTGAGTCTTTTGCTTTGCTCTAGTGAGATACCGTTTCTGTTTCTGCCATGTTATCTACGAGGTTGTTGTTTTAGTATTTTCCTAGTGCCCTTTCAAGCATCTTTTTCATAGGTGGTGTCGTCATATTGGCTGTGAAAAAGCTGCCAACAGGCCTCTTCTGAAAACCGTATTCCTGGTATTTCTTGTCTTCTTGCGTTAAGATAAGCTAAATTTCTAGTTCTAAGAGTTGATGATAAAGTCGTGACTCTTCTTGAAGGTCATGATGCAATTGTTCAGCCCTTGGAAAAAAACTCTGTTGTTTGTCATACGGGATAAAACAAGGGTCGGTACCTATACTTAATCATGTTTCCATTTTAAATTTGATGGTTTTTATCTGCTCGTTTTGGTTGCATCTGGTAAGTTTTACCGATCTGAGTTGATTTTCTTTATATGCTCTCTGGTTTTTCTTTTTATACAGACGCCTCTGGAATATCTAGAACCTTTCTTGAGAGAAGATGTGCAAGAGGTGAGGGTTGTCGCATTTTCGATTAAAAATCGACTTTGTAAAGTTGTTCCTGTTTTCATTTAGTATTTTCCTGCAGATATGGGACAATGTTCCTAAGCCACAAGCACACAAAGAAACTCCTCTCAGTGAATTTTTTAATGTATGTGCTTTGATGCTTGTATGAGTTCCTCTCAATAATTTGCTTTTGCCTTTAATTGTAGTAATGAAGTGACTCTTTTCTGCTGTTCAGGTTGAGGTTATTGCTCTGTCTAATTATGAAAAGAAGGAAGAGCAATTTAAAGAGCAGGTATACCTACCTTGCACCACATGGAAGCGTGTTTGGATCTAGAGTAGGATTGCCCATTTTTTATGTTAGCTTTGTTTTTGTGTTTACAAGATTCTTAAATGCTGCAGTGGGCGCTATTTCCTTCACACAAATCCTGTACTTGAGTACTGTTTAAGACAAAACTTTGGTCCTCATAAGCATAAGTTTTGGAATATCTGTGGAAATGCCACTCATCATTGACAGCTATTTCTTATTTTGTTGGGGCTTATCATTGCTCAATCATCCTTATTGAGTTTGGTGATTTTCACTACTCCTGTTCCCTTTCTTAATCAATTATACTTTCACTTTGAGCTTTTGCTCTTTTGTGGAATTTGGACCATTGGCTGCCAATTTGATTATATCTTTTTATCTGTACTAATTTTTTGCCACATTGTTGAATTTCGTCGGATGAAAAGGTAGCCATCCTTAGACAGCGGTTCTTTCATTCTATTGCACCTGGCGGGCTCACTGGAAATCAAAGGGGAGTAGTTCCTGCTTTAGGATTTTCTTTTAATGCTCAGCAGATGTGGAAGGTCATCAAGGAGAATAAGGACCTTGACTTTTCTTTTAATGCTCAGCAGATGTGGAAGGTCATCAAGGAAAATAAGGACCTTGACTTGCCTGCACACAAGGTGAGAGATTAATTGAAAAGCCACTGGATATATTGTTGATAAGGAGAATGCGAATGCTAATGTATGCATCATGCTATCCGTGTTAAGGTCATAGTTGCTACCGAACAATGTGAAAGAATTGCCGATGAAAAATATTCCAGTTTTTTCTGAAAATGAGGTATTGATCTGGGTTCTTGCTGAACATTAAACTTATTTGTCTGTTTCGCTATTTTGAAATGCAAGCAGATGCATTTTATCTTACACATATTAAGATCGGGCTAACTCTTTTAAACATGTTAGGATTTGCATTTGATTGAAGAGGCTGTGTGGTCAGGACCAGTTCCTGGTTTTGGAAAGAAACTCAGTTCAATTATTGAGGCTTGTTTATCAGGGTAAGATAAGAATTTTATCTGATGAATTACACAGATGGGGTGCAGAAACTGGATTTTATGTTTATTAAATAATGCAAGTATATTAAGGTTATCCAGTGCAATCGGCTTCATATTCTTACTTCTAAGAATGTTGCTTCTTTAAGTTTTTGCCGGCTTACATGAAGTGAGGGCAGGAGCATTTTCTTTTCTTGAAACAAGTGCATTTTATAAAGAGCAACCACAAAGGAAACCTTGGCTTGTATGAAGTTTATATTGTTTAATTTTAGGTTGTACTAGTTTGCCTCTGTGATATATCTACAATCTGGTTGTTGAGGTCTAGCCTGAGTAGATGATATATATGTGTCGAGGTCTGGCCTGTGTAGATGAGATATGGCTATTCTGTTCAAGTGATCATTCCAGTTTGGAAATGGCCCCCTTCATTCACAATCTGAGTATTGTTTCAACTGGTTGTTCGATGGTTGCTTTCGCACAATCATTTTTTCATTCAATTTATCTGTTCTCATGATAGTAGGAGAGTAATGGCTAGTTACAGTGTAGCAGTTGCCTAGCTAACAGCTTAGCTTACTTTGGCCATAGCTTAATTTGGCCATAGCTATGGTACCCTGTTCTGTTTGCGATATTTCCTTGTTTCATTTTTGGGTGAACATTAAGTTTTATCAGGGTTAGAATTTGTCTATCAATATAAGCACGTTATATTTATGAAGTTTCTCGTGCTCCTTATTAGGTATGAATCAGAGGCTGTATATTTTGACAAGAATGTTAGATCTTTGAAACGGAAGCAGCTTGAAGAAAAATCACTTCGAGTAAGAAATTATGGGACGTTTTTCCTTGCTTAGAGTGCATCATTTTTGGATTCCATTGTATGACTGCCACTTCAAGCCACTTGGAATGTGGAAATATTTTTCCTTTCTGACACATTTTCATTTCAGTCATGATGTTCTCATTTGAAGTTACTTTACATGGAGAGACTGTCTGTTGAGGATATCTTATCATATGTTGCTTGTCGTGTTTTGTGTGAATCGTCAGCTTGTACAACCAGCTTTCCAATCTGTTCTTGGACATATTCAGTGTGGAACTTTAGATAAGTTCAAGGAAGCATTTGATAAGGCTTTGATTGGAGGGGAAGGGTTTTCTGTGGCTGCTTATGACTGCACTCAGTTTTATATGGCTCTATTTGACAAAAGATGTGCAGGTACGGCAGGTTGTAATACCTTCATTTGGCCAAATGTTGTAAAGTTAATATTCTGAAAAAGCAGGCAAGAATGAAGGCTTATTGTAGTGCTTTGTCTTGTAACTGAGATCTTTTGTTGTTCCTCGACTCTCTGTACGTGCATTTGCACTCCCTTGGTGGCCTATTAGTGGTTTACTTGTATTTATCATAAATGAAGGTTTTGTGTCTGAGACTGGAGGCTGATGTGAAAATATGGTCTTGTTGGTAGATAACACACTGGGCTCCAAGGAAACTATTTGTAGGTTCATGCCATGCTTTACTTTCGACTTGTTATTGGAGAAATTTTACCACCGACTGTATAAGATTCATATCGTACTTTGAACAGATGCCACAATTGAACAAGCCCAATGGGATACATCTGGAGCACGGGAGAAGCTGCGGCGTGGCATTGATGCCCATGTTGCTTCAGTCCTTGCTGCCAAGCTCTCTGAGCTTACAGAAGAATATAAGGTAGCATAATGAACAGAGATATTTCATCTGCTCTTGAGCTTCTCCTTTTACAGATGGAGGGTTTTTCCCCCTTTCACTTGATGGAGGTTGATGTGATCTGCACAAAATTTATTATGTTTTTACAGGAAAGACTTGATGAAGCATTGTCTGGACCAGTGCAAGCTCTTTTGGCTCAAGCTAATAGTGAAACCTGGTCAGCTATCAGGAAACTTCTTTCGCGGAGATCGAATCAGCAGTGAGTCGGTTCTCTGGTGCCCTTTCTGGTTTCGACGTGGATGAACAGAGCAAGGAAAAATTGCTTGTGGGTATCAAAGATCATGCAAGGGGCGTGGTTGAAGCGGAAGCAAAGGAAAAAGCTCCACAAGTCCTCTTATACATGAAGGGCCAGTATGCAGTTTGTGATTTTCTCATCAGTTAGATTCAATGCCTCTTGATATCCTTATGTGCCTCATTTTCAATCCAGGTTTGTAACATTGTTCAGCTATGATGCTGACCATATGCAAAGAGTTTGGACAGGGAAGGAAAATATTCGAGCAATCGCACAACTTGCTCGTTCAGCAGTATGCAAAATTTATATGCAGCAAATTTTTTACATGTTTCTCCTGTTTCTTGCTTATGGATCTTTTACAGAAATGATTCAACGACGCTTGCAGTCGTTAAAGGTGCTGTCTGTAATGGCGGCAGTGCGTTTGGATGATGAGAGAGATAACATTGAGAGAACTTTGTCCGCTGCTTTGCTGGACACAAAGCCTAATGCCACTGTCAGGAGCATTGCAACAGTAGATCCCTTGGCTTTCGGCATATGGAAAGAGGTGAGTTTTGATTTTATGGTGCTGGTTCAATTAATGCAGATATTCATTTCTCTGGTCTCTTATGAAAATGGATGGAAGAGTTTAGGCCCCATTGTCCATACTAGTTTTGATGTTATCATCTGCACTTGTGAAAATTGGATTATCGTGTGCTAAAAGAAGGACACATTACTGATTGACGTTGCCACTGTCCAAAGGTGATGCTGAAATAAGCCAATGTACAACCGACAAACTACATAGTATATGTTATTGCTCCTTTAACTCAATATACAAGAGCCTTTCATTTGCTAAGAGCACTTATTCGCTGTTTAATTGCAGATTCCTTCATCAGAAACACTGATCGCACCATATCAGTGCAAATCATTGTGGAGACAATTTGAGGCGGAGACTGCGTACACCATCACTAAAGCAATTTCTGCTCAGGCACGATACCTATATTGTAAAAATGTTTAGTAGTATAAACGCCATTATTATTATTATTTTTAAAATGCCATGTCATCATCCCTCCACCCCAACACACACTAACACGACAAAAAAGGAGAGACGGCTCTATTGAATCCAATGCACTAGATTTTTCTATAAGAATGGATATTCAAGATCAATTCTAAGCACCACTCCACATTTGCTTGCCACTTGACTTTGAGACTATCAACATAGGAAATGCCAGAGCACTGAGAAATAGTTGCAATTCCACCAAAAAAAAAAAAAAAGGGGGTACTTGCTTATGTTGAGTAAGTAGTTATGTTTGGAGGACCTCACTAGCATGCCATGTGGTCAACTTATCATCATAGACGAACATCTCTGAAGTTCTTTCGCTACTGGAGCTATTCTATTATTTGCTCTCTTCTTTCAGGAAGCGAAGAGGCGTGAAAACTTGCAACATTGGTTGGAAACTGTTGCGTTAGCTGTTCTGGGATTCCAAGGAATTAGGACACTTCTTAGGTATTTTACTTCTGGAGTTCTGCTTTGGTGTCCGATATAAATATTTATCTTTGTTGCTTTTGCTTGACACTTTTTCTTCTTTTTTTTTTTTGGCGGAAGGGGACTGCGACATTTGAGGGGGAGAGGGAGAGGCTAGGAGCTTTAGAGTGAGGGCGGTGGTGCTGCCTCGTCGTCTACAGGGGGAGAAAGAGGAGCATATATAAAATTTCATTTTTCTCGGTTTACGTTGAAAGTGGGATTATTGCTTAACCCACTAAAACCAATATTTTTTTTTTTTAGGTATTTTTTCTTTGGAAACCATTTTGACCCATATTTTATAAAGCATTTTGTGACCCATATTAACAGCCCTAATCCTAGAATAATGTCACATTGATAATTCAAGACCCTATTGTTGGGACCTAAAAGATGTTTGCACACAGAAAAGCCTTCATGGCTCTGTCTAATCTCGGTGTTTTGTGGTAAAAGCTGAAGGACTTCATCCATTCGTGGATGTCATACGATCATCCTGCAATTATCACGAGTACAATTGATATTGTAAGGCTCATTATTTTTTGTGGTAAAGGCTGAAGGCCTTTAGCCATTCGTGGATGTCATACGATTGTCATGCGATTGTCATAGGTACAATTGATATTCTAAGGCTGGCTATATAGTGCTTTAAAGTTCAAAAAAACTGGTACAACTACTTCATAGATATTCCAAAAATTAGTCACATCTTGCTATTATTGAATTTGGTCAATGGGCGTTGACCTCTTCTTTTTTTGTCATCGGTGCTTTGTCTTCTCTTTTGCCTTTACAATATTTATTCATTTGATGTCAGCAAAGAGATGCCCGGTTCATTACTTGAGCCCTAGGGAGTCTCTATCAATGTATAACTTCGTAAAATACCAACCAGAAGATTCCTGATCTCCAAGAGATCTCGACCCAAGATCATCCTTAGTTGCAGCACATGTTGCACATGAACACTGAACTTCTCAAGATTAATGGCCAAAACGATCGCTATCTATGCATCCGATACCTTGGTTCTAGCTCTGTCTATTTAATCTAGAGCGAGAGAGACTGAGTGTGTGTTATGCATTGAATCTAATGACCCGGGTCGACCAAATGGAAGTAACCGAGCCCATTTCTACCACAGTACTACCACAGACGGTTGCACCTACTGTAATCAAAAAGCTTATCAATTAACTGATCTAGTTTTCAGGGTCCAAAATATCTGCAAACAAGACAGGTGTACTGGTTAAGTATCAAGCAATCTCTTTGGGCCTGTTTGGCAACGTGCCAAATAGTGCCAGATTCTCATTTTTTGTTCCTAGAATCAGTTTGGGACAAGAATCACATTTGGTAAAAATTTTGTTCTCGGGAATAAATTTGTTCCCGGGAACAGTTTTGAACAAGATTTGAGAATAAAAAAAAATTTGATTCTCTGTTCGAGAATCAGAAAAAGAATCAAAATGGTGAAACTTTCACTCTTCCCTTTCGTCATCTCGGTTGCCGTCCGCCACCATCCGCCGCCACCCGCCGCCGCTCATCGCCGCCATCCACCGCCGGTCGCCGGAGGCTCGCCGAGCCGGGCCGGGTCCGTGAGCTCGACAGAGGCAAGCCCGGCCACCACCGCCAGGGCCGGGCAAGCCTCGCCGGTGGCTAGGCGAGCCTCGCCCCGGATCGAGCGAGGTCGAGCCTCGCCGGTGGCTGGGCGAGCCTCGCGTAGCCGACGAAGGCCAACCTCGCCGAGGGCCGGCGACGCTCACTGGAGGGTCGCCGGCCTCGGCCACATGAAGAAGAAGAAGAATAGGAAAAAGGGAAAAATAGAAAAATATATATATTTAAAATTTATTTAAAAATCAAAAGAAATTAATTTGGAACAGAATCAATTAAGCACGGTATTAAACGCAATTCTATTCCGAATAAAAAATTTTGGACAATTACAAACGCGCTTTTTTACTCGTAATCGGTTCCGGAACAATCAAAAATAATAATTTCTGGTCAGAATCAGCTCCCGGAAACAGAATCGTTACCAAACGCACCCTTTACAATCTAATGAAGCAACTGAAACGTGCCCAAGTATCAAGCAATCTCTTTACAATCTAATGAAGCAACCAAACGTGCCCCGCAGCCATGGCCTGAAGCAATACCAGAGAATATGTTTGTCGGACTTGGGTACTTGTGAGTACTTGTGAAACCATGGTCGCTAGCTTTTTATCATTCTGGAAAACGATGAAAGATTTATTGACAACTAACACAAGGAATATGCAGGAAGTATTGTTGATAATATCAATTCACGAAAACAGCATATAACTTCACCATTAAGGTTTCGTTGTGTGATGAAAACACTAGGTCTCTTTTTTACTGTTGTGTCCTCTCCAGTACCACATCTTCCCGTTAAACATATCTTATCTCAATCAAGAAGTACTTAATGCAGCAGACTAGCAACTGCTAAGAAAAGTTTTCTCTAAACTTGTCATATGAAGAACAATCAAAAGGACTGAATAGCACCTTCTGAAACGATTAAGGCAAAATGTAACAATATTGTAGCTGCTATATTCTGTTTGATGTGCCAAATATGAAGACATGTTTAAATACAACTGGTCATACCAAGTTACCAACCTGATCTTGCGTACAGTTAATGCAGGTAACTGATGTAAGTTTTCCTATTATCCATTTTCAGATTATGAAAGAGCACCAAGAGGTGCCTCTCACTAACAACCTCGAAGTTAGAAAAAGATATAAAATATATTGTAGACAGAATCAACTGTGGAGAGCTACCGCCATAATGCCAGAAAAGGAAACCGGAAGCATCATTCAGCCTTGTGCCTTCTGTCACCATGATACTCCCACAAAACAAAAATATTACAGGGAGACATGAGACGTCCGACCAAAAAACTAAAAAAGAGACATACCCTATCATTCAAGATACTCAATAACTTCACACATTTTCATGATCCCAGGTATCTAAAATGCCATTCTCATCAGAACTTCCTAAGGCAGATGACATGTCTGGAGACCACCGGAAACAAACGAATGGTCTAAATCATGATGTTTTTTTCTCTAAATTGAAAAGGAAAGTGAGGAGATCCTGTTCCAAAATTAAGAAACCAATGATATTTGAATTGACTTTTTTGTGTCAACACGATGAAGATCGGCATGGTGAGCTTTCTCAAGCTGGGAAATAGACAACCGAAAGTTCCACCAAGTAAACCAATGCAAACCAACCATAGTCAAAACCAAAGACTTCAAAGGACAACATTTAGGGATCAATAAAATAATTAGGAAGAAAAGCCCGACTCGCGAACCATTTTTGCCGCATTTACATCGGGGCCCATGGGATGGGTCCAATGTTTAAATTGTGTCTGAAAAAAGCCTTCCAAACTCATTTATGACTAAGGAGAGCGTCTGGGAGAGTGAGAAACGCCTTTACACAGATGCAAAGAATTTTAGGTGAAGAATTTTTAATGAAATTCGAATAGCTTTTGGTAAACACTATGTGCATACAAGCTAAAGAACTTTTTCGAAATAGCAAATAGTGTTTACATAAATGACTTTATGTTTAAAAAAAAAAAAATTTGCAATAGTGGCAAGCGAAGCTAGAAGCTTCAGCAACAATTGTTGCCAAGGTCGTGTGACCCTAGGTGAGTCGACGCCGGAGTTTGCGCAACCATAGCGACTCATGTTAGCATCCTAAATCTCCAAGATCCCATCTTCGCAAAGTCCTAGATACCAATGTCGTGCAAATTTAGCCCTTACTATGTAACCTTGTCAAGCCAAATATAAACCAAGGATGAGTGTCCGCGTACCCTAGGCGATTAGCCACTAAGCTCAAATGTCGGAGCTAGGAACAGAAGCAACCCAAATCTCAAAACAATGGCAAGCTCAAGGGCAACCCTAGATTCTCCATAAATGGCTTAGATCTCACTTGACTAACCTGCAACCATCGACCTTTAGCAACACTAGACCCTCGGTGACGGTCCACATTCATGGATTTGTTGAGTAAAATTGAGGGTTTAAAAGCATAAAATTAGACTTATAATTATTGAATAGGGTTGAGATGGGAAATAAAATAAAAATTCAAGTGCCCTCAGAGAAACTTCCTTACAAATGCATCGTAGTTCACAAATAGGCTTTTAAAACCTTTTAACAAATGGACAAATTTTAAGTCTGAAGATCTTTGTAGGTCAAAATCCATTAGCAAAGCTATGCCAGATGGATCCTAAAATCATTTTAACCACTTTTCTATCATAAAGTTGTTAGGTCAAGGTGGACCTCATGTGACAAGTCTACCTAGCTCAAGTTCAAGTGTAATGGGTATTAAATATTGTCCCGATCTGTCTATATTTATGCAATAATTGGATCAATTTACTTAATATATGCAGCATACGCTAAACCCATACTCTTCTTCCGCTATTTCTTTACTCTATGTAGCTCTTAATTTTTCGTTTCTTGACCGTGAAGCAATTATGAGTCGCCGACTTTTGGGACGAGGAATTATTAAATCGCCGGCATAGATGCGCTTTGGGAATGTCCCCACGTCTTTTTGTTATTAAATGTGCAACGAGGATTTTAAATGAAAAAGAAAAAGGGATAAAGAAAATTGAAAAAGTAAGTAAGAGCACACGTGTGGGATCCACTTTAAAATCAAAAAGCACCCGATGGAGTGCAACGTGGACGGCGAGGATCGAGCCGTGATCCCACGCGCTGAAAAGGGACGGTGAGATCCCGCATTACGCCGTCCCCGTCCCTTTGGCATCATTTCAGAAGGAAAGAAAGTCGATGGACGGCTGAGATGGGCCCACCGGATGGGAGTCGGCGGTGAGCGGCTTGATTAAAAAGTTGGGAGAGGAAGATGACAACTATGCACATCGATCGAGTTGGATCCACCGGTTTTGTTTTAGTAAAATGAAATCCTTAATATTTCTCATTTTTTAAGCCGATTCTCGAATTTATTATGGCAAGCCAAGTGCGACTTTTCATAATTAAATTATGCTTAAAGATAAATTCAGAGACCTACTTGACTGGACGGTAAATGCATAAAATTGTAATTACCCTGACTAGAAGTCCACAGGTATTTTTGAACGCGTTTGAATTGAAAATATAAACCAGGAAATTGCTTATAAGAAAATGATAATGTGTGCTTATTATGTTAATCATGGTGTTTTATTTATTAAAGTAGGAATTTGGGGACGCGCGCATGCGCTTGGCAGCTTGAGTCGTCGTTACCCATGGGATGGAAAATCATTCAAGCCATCCAACTTGACTTGCTAGTGCTTTCCCTAATCATTTGGGTGGGTAAAAAGAAAATTAAGGTAGAGTTGACTAGACTTGGGGGTTGATTAAGAATAAAAGGCTCGTTTACTTACATTTAATTAAAAGGATAATAGAACAAACGGTCTTCAAACTTTAATTCAATATACAATATCACCTTTGAATTTTTTAATTTATGTAATGTCATCCCTGGATTTACTTATAGTTGATTAAAATGGATAATAGAGCAAATGGTCCTTAAACTTTGATTTAATATGCAATATCATTCATGAACTTTTTTAATTTGTGCAATGTGATATTTGAATTTCAATATAATGTATAATGTCATTTCTAGACTTTTAATTTGTTTAATGTGATTCCTAAACTATTTGTACATATTCAATGCGATCTCTATATTAAATGAAAATGTTTAAAAATTCATATTGAACCAGAGTTGAGAGATCATTTATGTTATTTTTTCTAATTAGAACAAGCTTATTTACTTCTACTCAATCAAAATTCAAAATATTATATAAAAATTTTTGTGTTGATGGATGAATGTCATGTAAGTTTCGAGAGTTTTGGATGTAAAAAAAAAAAATCAAGTGGTGAAATTTATGCGAAAAGCAAAATTAAAAGTTATTCGAAACCGGATGTGTAATTTGCGAATAACATTGTGAGATTAAAGCCCTAATTCTTTATCAATTGGCACGAAAGCTTCAATCAATGGAAGACAAAAGACAGGAGTCACATGTCAAGTCCATGGCGCAAGTTACCAAAGTGCTCACGTGCCACGGTGCCAGCCACTCCCTCCCATCGAGACTGAGAATGCACATGCTCCAGGCTGAACTTTCCACTAATCCCCTATTTATTCTTTTAAAATATTTTGTTATCTTTCGCAAAAGTTCCAAAATGTATTGAAAGTTACAATAAATTACTAATTACAAAAAGACATTACTCTTGCGGGTAATTTGTACCTTTTGCCTTTGCTGAATAACAACATAAAAAAATAAGATACTTTGGGCCCACTATTGTGGTGAATAATAAAATGAAAAGTAATATACTTTGAATCTATTACTGGTCCGATCTAATCGATTACGCTTATTTGATTTAGTAGGTCCACTTTCCGGTGGAAACCACTTAGAACTATCCAATTAGTAGCACGGTTAAATTTTTATAACGAATTCATCGCCTTAATTAGTAGTATCTCTGGAGTCCTCTTCATCTCTTGTTTGTTTTTCGTGAAAAAATATCAATTAAAGTGATTGAGGATTTACCCGATGTGAGATATTACATTGTTTGAAGAATCCTAGATATTGTCAAATTCAGTTTCTTGACATTCAATTGTAGTTTGAGTGGAAGTTGGACTAGGATTGAGTATACTCTTGAAAATGTATTTCTTTTCTTTTTGAGGTTTTCTAAACAGAATTTTTGTTTTCTTATGAAATTTTGCATGGGTGTCATCATGTAATTTTGCTTCCAATCTTTCTCATTAAAAGGTACAATATGTAATTATCCACACTAAATTTTAGGGATGCACATATTTTGAAGCTTTCTAAAATACTCTATTCTAACCAAATTTCTAAAAATAAAATTACTAATTCCAATTTTAGTAAATCATAACAACAGTTTGAAGTAATCTTCACCTTGATATTCCATTCATGTGATTTTGAGATGATTTAAGGTATTCAACATAAAATTATAATTTAATATTGAATTGTCCAGGAAAATTCAAAATGAAAATTACCCTCAAATATATGTTATAAACTAACTTCATGAACACGAACAAGGACTGAAAAATACTCATATAAGAAATTATTTGGTCAATGATATTTATTAAAACAAATTACGCCGTCCTACAATGAAGTTTTAGGCAAATTTCATTTGTGATTTTAGTTGGAAAAGATCTTGAAAATTTGACAACATGATGACTGATTATTGTTTGGTTACTTAACCATACATTTAAGCACTCGTAAATATATATATATTTTTAAATCCTGTTTTGGTCAAATTTTTGAAAGGCGAAAATTGATTAGTTCCAATGCAGCCCCCTTTTTTCCCGACCAAAACCATAAAAAAATAAATTTGCCACTCTACTACAGAAATATTCTCATTCCTTTCCTTTTTTTTCCATTACGGAGGGTATTATTCCCTCATCAAAAGGATCAGTCCGGCTCTTTTAACTTTTCTGGCGAGCAGACGAGGTAGAAACCCGACGTACCTCTCTCGCGGATCCTGTCACTCCTTCTCCTTCCATCCATCGCTTTCGCCGTCTCTCTCTCGGTGGTTCGATCGATCGGATCGGATCGGACCGATCTCCATCTCCGCCGGACCGAATCTCGCGACGCCTCCGCATTCGATCGCCCGATCGGCCCCTCGCTCGATCCGCCGCCAATGGGTATATTTGCTCGGATCATGAACCGATTTCTTTGTTTGCGTGTTTAAACTCGCTCTTCGCAAGCTTTCTTCTCGCGATTGATTGTCTCTGATTGTCGCGATGGCAATCTCGTATCGAACCTGGAAATCTCTGAACTGCCGTTGGCCTTTGCGTTTTTAATTAGGGATTCTCGTAACTGTTGCCGTCGGGTCTTAAATTTCCCCTTCGCTTGTAATGTCGAATTAATGCATCTGCTGGTTGCGGATCGCCATTACGTAACAGCTCGTGTTTGCCTTGCATTTTGATCCGGATGCTGTTGCGTGGCATGATTGTTTCCTCTCTCTCTACTTCGGATCGCGTTTGTTGCTGAGGTAGCTCGACGACGATTGTTTCAGCTCTTGAGGACCTGGAAAAGAGAGAGCTTTAGTTGTTTGAGGTTATAAGAGTGACTGTGAAGATTAAAAAGTTTCTTCGTGAGAACCCTTTTGATTGAGGTGCAAAGGGTAGCTGCCTCAGAAGCTGTTAGTGTAACAGGATGTCGATATAATAATGTCCCAAGCACTGCAAAGATGGATTTCTAGATTGTTGTTGACAGCTATGTCTGGAAAGATTGACAAGGATTGATTCACTTACTTCATCATTACGAGAAATGTGTGGTTGATAAAATTGTCGAAAGAGTGAAATCAACCTCTCAAGTACTTTTAGCTGTTTAGGTACTTGTGCATTATGTAGGATCTGAGGTTTTCATTCTCGATCACGAGTTGTTAGTTTCGTATTGCCTACTCTAGGCATGGTGTATTGGTTTATCATGTCAATTCTCTTTTTGACTTGCTAATTTGGACATCCTTTTTCTCAGATAATTCTGGTGAATGTTGTTCTACTCAACTTATTGATGGAGATGGAGTATTCAATGTCGATGGACTGGAAAATTTCATCAATGAGGTCAAATTGAGGGAATGTGGCCTTTCTTACGCCGTTGTCTCCATCATGGGTCCTCAAAGTAGTGGTGTGTATTTACTCCCAATAACTTGCTTTGGACTTTGCTTCTTTTGCTAAATGTGGATTACATGAAATGTTTGGTAAGGCTGTGAAATGTTCTTAAAAGAAACCAATTTTTGCTGGGTACCATTGTCGATTTGTCAAGTTGTTCAAATTCAGTTTAATATAGTTTCTTCACCTTAAATTTTTACTTTCAGCAAAGCCATTACCTTCAGGGCATCATGTGGAAAGTTGCTGCTTTTTTGTTTTCATCAACGTATCTTTTCTTTTGTGAGTTTCAAACTTATTCTATTGTTTCTTATGATATCCGACAGGGAAGAGTACACTGTTAAATCATCTATTTCGCACCAAGTTTAGGGAGATGGATGCTTTTAAAGGGAGGCATGTCTACAAACCAACTTTTCGCTCACTCTAATGAAGGATTTGGATTCAGAAAGTCTAAAACCAGTTTGGTATTTTTCCAGGTCCCAAACCACCAAAGGTATATGGCTGGCAAAAGGTGCGGACATTGAACCGTGTACTCTGGTTATGGACTTGGAGGGAACTGATGGAAGAGAAAGAGGAGAGGTATATTTACGAGATGATTCTACATGGAGTTATAATAGCTTATCTTGTCCATGTTTAACTACTTATTTTTATCCATAAGTAATTGCAAATTCTAAATTTTTGTACATGTTGAAACATTAATTTGTGCTTTGGGTAGCTGCTGTGTGATCTTAACTTTCTTTTCCACTTTTGTATGTCTTTGCTCATCTTACTAATCCAGAAGGTTGATTTATGTGTAGCTGATGCTCATTGAAACACTCCTGATTTACACTTGGTTTGAGTAAGCAGTAATTAGCATTCTCGCAGCTTCGTAACTGGTGTCATTTTTATTTTCAGGACGATACTGCTTTTGAAAAGCAGAGTGCTCTTTTCGCTTTGGCTGTCTCTGATATAGTGCTCATTAACATGTGAGGCTTTTGCTTTCCTCTAGTGAGATACTGTTTCGGTTTCTGCCATGCTATCTATAAGGTTGTTGTTTTAGTATTTTCCTAGTGCCCTTTTAAGCATATTTTTCATAGGTGGTGTCATGATATTGGCCGGGAACAAGCTGCCAACAAGCCTCTTTTAAAAACTGTATTCCAGGTATTTCTTGTGTTCTTGTGTTAAGCTAAGCTAAATGTTTAGTTCTAAGATTTAATGATGAAGTTCTGACTCTTCTTGAAGGTCATGATGCGATTGTTTAGCCCTCGGAAAACAACTCTGTTGTTTGTCATACGGGATAAAACAAGGGTTAGTATCTATACTTAATTGTGTTTTCATTTTGTACTGTGATGGTTTTTATCTGCTCGTTTTGGCTGCATCTGGTAAGTTTTACTGATCTGAGTTCTTTTTTTTTTTTTTTTTTTTTTTATTTATTTATTTATGTGTTTACTGCCTTTTCTTTTTATACAGACTCCTCTGGAAAATCTAGAACCTGTCTTGAGAGAAGATGTGCAGAAGGTGAGGCTTGTCGCATTTCCCATTGAAAACCGACTTTGTAAAGTTGTTCCTGGTTTCATTTGGTATTTTCCTGCAGATATGGGACAATGTTCCTAAGCCACAGGCGCACAAGGAAACTCCTATCAGTGAATTTTTTAATGTAGGTGCTTTGATGCTTGTATCAGTTACTCTCAATAAGTTGCTTTTCCCTCTAATCATTGTAATGAAGTTCATCCTAATGACTCTTTCCTGCTGTACAGGTTGAGGTTACTGCTCTGTCTAGTTATGAAGAGAAGGAAGAGCAATTTAAAGAGCAGGTATACCTACCTTGCACCACATGGAAGCATGTTTGGATCTAGAGTATGGTTGCCCAAGTTTTATGTGGGCTTTGTTGTTGTGTTTGGACAAGATTCTCAAATGCTGTAGTGGGCGCCGTTTTCTTCACATAAATCCACTGTTTGAGACAAAACTTTGGTCCTCATAAGCTGAAGTTTTGGAATATCTGTGGAAATGCCACTCATCATTGACAGCTATTTCTTATTTTTTTGGAGGCTTATCATTGCTCCATCATCCTTATTGAGTTTAGTGATTTTCACTTCCCATTCTCAATCAATTATATTTTGAGACGTGTTATGTTTCCATCTCATCTTCTTTTGCTCTTGTGGAATTTGGGCCGTTGGTTGCCAAATAGATTATATCTTTTTATCTGTACTAATTTTTTGCCATATTGTTGAATTTTCCTTGGACAAAAAGGTGGCCATCCTTAGACAGCGATTCTTTCATTCTATTGCACCTGGTGGGCTCGCAGGAGATCGAAGGGGAGTAGTTCCTGCATCGGCATTTGCTTTTAGTGCTCAGCAGATGTGGAAGGTCATCAAGGAGAATAAGGACCTTGACTTGCCTGCACATAAGGTGAGAGTTAATTAATTGAAAGGCAACTGGATGAGAATGCTAATTAACACATCATGCTTTCCGTGTTAAGGTCATGGTTGCTACTGTACGATGTGAAGAAATCGCCCACGAAAAATATTCCAGTTTCACTGAAAATGAGGTACCGATCTGGTTCTTGCTGGACATTAAACTTGTTTTACTTGTTTTGCTATCTTGTAATGCAAGCAGATGCATTTTATCTTACACATATTAAGATTGAGCAAACTCTTTTGAACATGTTAGGATTGGTGTTCGATTGAAGAGGCTGTGCATTTGGGACCAATTCCTGGTTTTGGAAAGAAAGTCAGTTCAATTCTTGACACTTACTTATCAGGGTAAGACAAGCAATTTTATCTGATGGATTACAGATGGTGGTGCAGCAACTGCATTTGTGTTTGTTAAAGTGCATTAAGGTTATCCAGCGCAATCAGCTTCATGTTCTTACTTCTAAGAATATTGTTTCTTTAAGTTTTCCTGGCTTTCACGACGTGGGGGCAGGAGGAGCCTTTTTTTGTTTGCTTGGAAGAAGTGCATTTTTTTATAGTGCAAACATAAAGGAAACCTCGGCTTTTTTGAAATATGTATTGTTTAATTTTCGGTTGTGCCAATTTACCTCTCTGATATATTTAGTATTGGGTTGTTGAGGTCTAGGCTGAGTAGATGAGATATAGCTATTCTGTTCAAGTGATCATATTCCAGTTTGGAAATGGCCCCCTTTACTCACAATCTGAGGATGCTATCAACTGTTTGTACAATGGTTGTTTTCGAGTAATCATCTTTTGACTTCATTGATCTGTTTTCTTGATTGTAGGAGAGTAATGGCTAGTTGGGGTCTGTTTGTTAATTGGCCAAATAGCAATTGATTCTATTCTTTTATTTCCCGGAAAAAAAAAAAAAAAAAGAATCCATTTGATAACTTTTTTTGCTCCTGGAAATAGATTTGTAACAAATAGAAAAAAAGTTGTTTCTTTGTTCACGGGAACGATTTCAGGATCAAGCTAAATTTTCTTCTTTTTTTTTTTCTCTTTTCTTTTCTTTTCTTTTCTCTTCTCTTCTTCTCCATGGCCAGCGACTGGCTAGAGAATAAGAAGAGGGATGAAAAAAGAGAGAGAAAAAAAAGAGAAAAAAGAAGAAGATAAAAATATAACAAAAGTACTAAAAAAATTAAAATAAATTCTAATTCACAAAAGAATCTGAGATTTTATGAAACACATTGCTTTCACGGGAATAGAAATTTTGGATAGTTACCAAATGTCTTCAAAGGGAACAGAATAAAAAAGAATGATTTCTAAACATAAATTGTTTCTGGGAGGAGAATGGTTACCAAACGCACCTTACAGTTTAGCAGCTGCCTAGCTGACGGCTTAGCTGAATTTGGCCATAGCTATGGACCCTGTTCTGTTTGTGATATTTCCTTGTTTTATTTTTTGGGTGAAGTTTATGTTCTGTCATGGTTTGAAATTCTTCTATCAGTGTAAGTATGTTTTATTAATTCGTCTATCAGTGTAAGTATGTTTTATTTATGAAGTTTCTTGTGCTGCTCATTAGGTATGACTCGGAGGCTGTATATTTTGATGAGAGTGTTAGATCTTCGAAGCGAAAGCAGCTTGAAGAAAAGTTACTTCAAGTAAGAAGTTATGGGATGTTTTTGTTTGTTTAAAGTGCGTCATTTTTTTGGGTTATATTGTTTGACTACCACTTCCAGCTGCTTGCGGAAATATGTTTCCTTTTTGACACTTTTATTTCAGTCATGATGTTTTCACTTGAAGTTAGCTTACACAGAGAGACTCTGTTGAGGATATCTTATCATATGTTGCTCATTGTGTTTTGTGTAAATCGTCAGCTTGTAAAACCAGCTTTCCAATCTGTTCTTGAACATATTGGGTGCGAAACTCTAGATAAATTCAAAGAAGCATTTGATAAGGCTCTGAATGGAGGAGAAGGGTTTTCTGTTGCTGCTCATGACTGCGCTCAGTTTTATGTGGCTCTGTTTGACAAAGGATGTGCAGGTACGTCAACTTGTAATGCCTTCTTTTGACCTAATGTTGTAAAGTTAATGCTCTGAAAAAGTAAGCCAAGAATGAAGGCTTGTAGTTGTGCTTTGTCTTGTAACTAAACTCTTTTTGGGTTTTTTTTTCTCCTTTTGTACATGCACATTCGCTCCCTTAGTGGCCTATTAGTTTTTTTACTTGTATCTATCAGAAATGAAGGTTCGTGTCTGAATTGGAGGCTCATGTGAAAATATAGTCTCGTTGGTAAATAACATTCTGGGCATTTAGGAATCCTTTCTGTAGGTTCATGCCATGCTTTACTTACTTTTGACTTGTTATTAGAGGAATTTTACCACCAACTGTATGGATGAGTTTTGCATCATACTTTGAGCAGATGCCGTAATTGAACAAGCCAAATGGGATACATCTAGAGCACGGGAGAAGCTGCGGCGTGACATTGATGCCCATGTTGCTTCAGTCCGTGCTGCCAAGCTCTCTGAGCTTACAAAAGCATATGAGGTAGCATGATGAACAGAGATATTTCATCTGCTCTCGAGCTTCTCTTTTTACAGATGGAGGGTTTTTCCTCTTTCACTTAATGGTGGTTGATTGGATCTGCACAAATTATGTTATTTTTTACAGGCAAAACTGAATGAAGCATTGTCTGGACCAGTGGAAGCTCTTTTGGAAGGAGCTAATAATGAAACCTGGTCGGCTATCAGGAAACTTCTTTCGCGTGAGACCGAATCGGCAGTAACTGGGTTCTCTGGCGCCCTTTCGGGTTTTGACCTGGATGAGCAGAGCAAGGAAAAAATGCTTTTGGCTATAAGAGATAATGCGAGGGGCATGGTTGAAGCAAAAGCAAGGGAAAAAGCTGGTGGAGTCCTTGCACTCATGAAGGACCGGTAGACACTCTTTATGTTTGTGATTTACTCATCTGTTAGATTCAATACCTTTTAATATCCTAATGTGCTTCATTTTCAATCCAGGTTTACAACATTGTTCTGCCATGATGCTGACTCTATGCCAAGAGTTTGGACAGGGAAGGAAGATATTCGAGCAATCAACAAACTTGCTCGTTCCGCAGTATGCAGAATTTTTATATGGCTAATTTTTTACATGTTACTTGTGTTGCTTGCTTGTGCATCTTTTACTGAAATGATGCAATGACACTTGCAGTCATTAAAGTTGCTGTCTGTAATGGCGGCAGTGCGTTTGGATAATGAGAAAGATAACATCGACAAAACTTTGTCCGTTGCTTTGCTGGACACCAAGCCTACTACCACTGACAGGAGCATTACAACAGTAGATCCCTTGGCTTCCAGCAAATGGGAAGAGGTGAGTTTTGCTTTAATCGTGCTGATTCAATTAGTGCAGATCTTCAATTTCTTTTGTATCTTATGAAAAATGGATGGAAGAGTTTAGGCCCCATTGTCCATACTAGTTTTAATACTATCATTTGCACTTGTGAATATTGGATTATCTGTGCTAAAAAAAAGATGTCAGATAACTGATTGATGCTGCAGCTGTCTGAAGGTAATGCAGAAAGAAGAGCCTTCCATTTGCTGAAAGCACTTGTTCACTGTTTAATTGCAGATTCCTTCATCAAAAACACTGATCACACCCGTTCAGTGCAAATCATTGTGGAGGCAATTTAAGGCGGAGACTGAGTACACCGTCACTCAAGCAATTTCTGCTCAGGCATGATACTTATATCTAAAAATGTTTAGTAGTGTAAACGTCATTGTTGTTATCAAAGGCCAAGCCAGCATCCCCCACCCGCAACACGCACACACTAATGCCAAAAAAAAAAAAAAAAAAATGTATAGAAAATAAAAGAAAAGGAAAGAAGGCTCTATTGAATCCACTGCACTAGATTTCTATTTGAATTGATTATCAAGATCAATTCTAAGCACCACTAGGAGGACATCTGCTTGCTACTTGAGTTTGAGAATATCAATATAAGAAATGTTAAAAGCGTTGAGAAATACTTTCAATTCCACGAAGTAGTGTACTTGCTTATCTACAAAGTTCTTTCGCTATTGGGGATATATGATTATTTCCTCTCTTCTTTTGGAATTATCAGGAAGCAAACAGGCGTAACAACAACTGGATGCCACCTCCATGGGCAATTGTTGCGTTAGTTGTTTTAGGGTTTAACGAATTTATGACACTTCTTAGGTATTTTACTTCTGCAATTCTGCTTTGATGTCCAATATGGGTATTTTCTTTTGCTTGACACAAGTATGTTTTTTGGCGGCAGAAATCCCCTCTATTTGGGCGTCATATTTGTGGGATTTTTACTCGTCAAAGCACTATGGGTGCAGCTTGATATATCTGGCGAATTCCGTAATGGCGCTGTAAGTGTTAACAGTTCAATTTGATTTTTTTTTTTTCTGCCATTTTATATTGGATTATCAGGAGTTATCTGCCAACATAGATGAGCAAATTTTTCTTCAAGGGAGAGAATGTTATACACTTGTATCCGATCTCCAATCTTTTATGAAATGGAAAGGACTTCATCTTTTCTCATTAGTGATTTGAATGATGAAGCTGGACAGTTGAGAGACTTCGATTCTCATGAGATTGCAAGCTGTGGGTTGTAATGTAAATTGGGTGCTTAGGATCTTGATAGATGAAAGGTTTAGAGAAAGGGATGATATTCATTTGTCAATTTTTGGCACGCATTAAAGATCTTAGCTCTCATTGTTGTCATCAATTGACGGATGTCATTCAGATGATAAAGAGATTGGTATACTTTATGCTTTCATTGATTCCCAAGGTTGTCTTTGGCTCTGATGTCCTAGTGGGTTTCTTTGTCACAGCTTCCTGGGCTTATATCCTTGTCAAGCAAGTTCGTTCCCACTATTATGAACCTTCTCAAAAGACTAGCAGAAGAAGGGCAAGTGCCTGCATCAAATAATCCTCACGGAAATCCTTCTCTCACATCAAAGAGCTTACGTAATGGAGTCGGAACATCGAGTGGTTTATCTTCCACTGCTTCTTCCAACGTAACCTCGGAGCAAGAAGCTGAGTATTCAAGTCCTTCTAAAGAAGAGTAGCTGGGAAGTCATCCTGCTGGAGTTATTAGTGTTAGATCGAAGATTCTTGCAAGCTACCCCCAGAATGGTAGGCATCACGTGGAATGCTTGAAGAATATCTGCTGCAATCATTGCAAGATGAGACTAGTACATTTAAAGGCATCTATTTTTATCAAAAATGCCACTTGAAGGAGGTTGGGCGTCTTGCAACGATCCCCATTCACCATTTAAATCTTGTGATATTGATTTATGGTAAGTTGCAGTGGCGGGCTTCTCGTTTTCGCCTTTTCTTTGCTTCCTTTTCTTGTTTGGGGCTTGGAAAGAGTCATGCTGGTTTGAGGACTTCTTGAGTGCCATTTTGTATCGCTGGCATTACTCATTATAATAGACCAGAAAGAAAGAACATGTAATAGCTTTTCATTGTCATCTTTATTAATTTCATTGTGCTTTTTCATCGTGCGGGCTTGAATTTCAATTTCGTTTTGAAATAGATGGTGTAAAATGCGAGTGTTGTAAGATCATCTCATGTGTGTGCTTGATTGTCAAGATAATCATGGAGGTGAGCTTTTGTTTCATGGAGCTCAGAGTCAGGACGACTCGTGCGCAAGGTCAACTCATTTGTGGACCCTGTGCCGCCTGTGCGTGCTTCGTCCATGTGATTGGTGCATGGCACTTCACCTTGACATCGATTTCTGTTTCTTGTTGGATTTAAATTCTCGCAAAATGGATTAAGAGAAAACGTAAAGATTTTATCTGTTGTTAAGCTTCAACTTGAAAAAAAGGATAAATTAGGGAGTATTTTCAATCATACCCTGTCATCTCTCAATTTATGTATTTTATTGACATCGTGCTTAAATGTTCAAAAACTAATAAAGAGAGTTCATCAAGATTTTACCTGTTGTCGAGCTTAAACCTGAAAATGTAAAGGATAAAATACAGAAGGTACTTTAGATTATACTCTTCACTAGCATGACTTTATTTTAATGGTAGTTTGCTAAACGCACTTGTAAACGGTGGAAATCGTGAGCCAATTACACAGTTCTCTTAAGCCAAGTACAAAAGTCTGCAAAGATGATTCAATAGTCTGTAATTCTCTTTTGTGAATGTAATTATCCAATCAAATCAGGATATATATACGGTAAGACAACTAAAACTAGAGTGAAGATTCCCGTTAATTGGATGAGCTAAATTAAATTAACATTCATCCATAATAAACAGGATTTGATATATAATCAGATCAAAGTCAATATTGATCGAAAAGGACCAATCACCTTGATAAAAGAAACTCCTCCATCCTCTTTGTAAGTAGGAGCTCTCTCTATTTATCTTGGGACGGTATGTGGAGTTGCAGTAGATATCGAGAAGTACTTAAAAATTCAAAAACACCAAATCTATAGGATTGAAGTCATTGAGACCTCTGTAAGCATGTCGTCAAGAGCTCGCCAAGCTTCCAGATCATCAAGTCCACGACCATCTCCAATTTAAGATCAATTCTTGGAGGCCCCCGAATCCGGTTCTTTATTAAAGGAATTGAATGATTCGAGATCAAGCCGCTGAGACACTTGAATTGCGCTCATGTGGAGAACCACAAAACGACTATTCCATTTGGGATTAACCTCCTATTAAGGCACTCGAATCGCATTTAAAGAATGAGGAGTTCTTTATTTAGAAATGGAACTTTGGAGGGAGAGAGAGAGAGAGAGAGAGAGAGGGGAGGGAGAGAGAGATATCAATTGCTAGGGGGTTGGCTTGGTTGGCTGGCGATTCTTGCCTGGTCTCAAGTGAGGGCTTGCTTGCCACCACTGCACAAGGGTCGACTGGCGCTTCCATATAAGCCGCTCTTCCTTTGGAGCAAGATGATGTGGTTCTTAGCAACAAATTACAGCTTGGCTAGTTCATTTGCGTTAGTCCATGGTTTCGAAGAGGGTGTAGGGGCAAATGGCCTGGTGGCCGAGGAGATAGCATTCCGTGTCCCATGATTTTGCTCTGCCAAATCAAGATCTAAATCCGAAAAGCAGGTAATCTAGGTTACTCTAGCAACGACATCCCCTGTTCATGTTCATTACACAACAACAATCTCAAGGTGCGAATGTGAGCTTACGTGGTCTTAAATCAATATGTATCTGGCCAGAACTTCAAGGCAAATTCATGTTCGCTCAAGCTACCTCTGGATAAGCTCCTGAGTCTCTGCCAAAATTGCCTTCTCTTTCCCATTCTCAATGGACCCGAGCGACAATGCCTCGTGGAGTACCCGGTTTCTTCGTCCTCGATCCCAGTTGATGCTCTGAAGCATTCCAATTGTTCTAGATGGTTAAAACCTTTGATTGGTGTACTGTTGCCTGTCAATAAAGCTTCAACAAATTCGTGTGGAACTTTACGACCTTTGCCATCGACACAACTAGAGGATTCTTGACCTGTGCAACTTCCGGGACTTAGCTCCTTCGTTTCATCAAACTCGTTTATAACTAGCTTCAAGGCTTGAACCACTTCACCCATGAATGGACGGTGCGATGCCTCCGGTTGCACGCACATTGAAGCTATTGCCGCCACCTTGGCCACGCTATTGAACGACATGCTTGATCTCACGGATGGGTCGATGATTGTTTGCAAGCCATCCTTGTCCGTGAGGAGCGGCCGGGCCCAGGAAACGAGATTCTCTTGGCCAGGCGGTTGCGACAGATCTACCGGCTTCCTGCCCGTTAGAAGTTCGAGGAGGACAACCCCGTAGCTATAAACATCACTTTTGACTAGAAGATGACCCGTCATTGCATATTCCGGTGCCAAGTAGCTGGAAAGATGACACCATAAAGATTAACATTACCGAAGCGAGATATGACAAACTACAAAATCATCTACTTCTATTTGAGAAATTTTTGCGGACCTTCTCGTCATATTCAATTGATCGCTGTGTTTTATTAGGGACTGATAAAGGCAAGTTAGCACGATAAGTTATTTTAAAGTCACCTTCTTTTCACTAACAATTATTCGACAGTGTGTTAAACAAGAACTTAAGTGAAAATTTTCATACCCAAAAGTCCCCATAACATGGGTAGAAACTTGTCTGTTGTTCCCCTCGTCCATTGCAGCTCTAGCCAATCCAAAGTCGGACACTCTTGGCGTGAAGTCAGGCTCCAACAAGATGTTGCTGGACTTGAAATCTCGATGTATAACACGAGGGCTCGAGTCTTCATGGAGGTAGGCCAAACCTCGAGCTGCACCCAGTGCGATCTTCATTCTAGCACCCCAGTCAAGCGGATCATTCTCCTTGTCACAGCCTATAAGCACAACATGATACCGATGAGAAAAGTTCCCCACAACCAAGTAGTCCAACCTATCAAGGTTCATGTTTGAAGCATATAAAGATTTGTTCTATCTACCATGTAAATGGGAATCGACACTTCCATTCGCTATGAGTTCATACACGACACAGCGGATGTGTTCCTCCATGCATATGCCAATTAACTTGACTAGGTTTCTGTGGTGGAGACGGCTCAACATTTCCACCTCTGACAAGAACTCACGGCTTCCGTGATGATCATCCCTCTTCAGAACCTTCACTGCCATCTCCTCTCCATTGTCTAATATGCCTCTGTAGACTATCCCAAAACCGCCTTCTCCGAGTACTCTCGAAGAATCGAAATTGTTGGTGAATCTCTGTATGTCGTTTGAGCTGAATGTTTTGGCAGATCCGGCACACAAGATTCCATTAGAGCAGAACGAAGTTGATGCTAAATTGGACACACCTCTCTGCATCACAGGCTTAGCAAAACCTGCTGAGGACAGGGAAAGTTTATGATGGGAAGAAATTATGAGATGCCACACAACACAGAAGATGATGCATGGTCAATCAAGCAAGAGGGAAGACTTATGGTAATATGAAGTTTTTTGCAAGCAACTGCCAAGCAACACAATATACAATATTGGTCCTAAATGTGATTAAAATTTATCGACAACACGATCATTTGGAAAATTCCATATTTCACTGCATCGAGGAGGAACCTTTTTTTTTTTTTTTTTTTAAACAAAAGAATGAGAACAAAGGTTGATCCTCAACACTGAGAATCTGCAGAATGTAGAACCTGAAGGTTTTTCTGGGGAGAGAGGCCGTGGCGACTTTTTAGATTGATGATGACAAGCTTCACACTTTCTCAGTAGTACCCACGTGATGACTGTGCACACGATTAATACCATGAAAGATGATAGAACAAGTACAGCAATCGTGCTTCCACTAGGGCCATCTCTTTTCCTCTTAGGCACATTAACCCCTAATGGTTTTGTCACCGGGCCTTTGTCCTCATTGTCCATATATGGTGAACTGTCAGTGGTAATGATGCTAGAAGGTGGTGAAGGTGGAAGACCTGCAGAGACATGGTAAGTTCGTAAAAAAACCACAATAAGTGTTTAAAACTTCCTATTATCATATTTTGGCAACTTGTGCTAGCTATACTCTGACATACAATTACTATTTAAAACGCTATATTCTTCAAAGAAGCTATCCTTGAGCCATACAGTATACCAAACTAAAAGAACATGAGAATTTTAAGAAGAGTAAAATGAGAAGAAAGGAATAAGCATCATACATATCTTCCTGATATGATCTTAAGAAAACATTCTGACATCACAATGACAATACCTGGATAGTGAACATATAGAACTTCATAATCACCAAACAGTGATGCCTCCATATGAACCTGCTTGTGGAAGAATTTTTTATAGATTGCAAACGCAGAATCATTCCCGAATTTTGCCCCTTGCGGCACCAAATTAATTAGAACTGCAGTTTTTTCCAGTTGAGGACTGGCTGAATTTGCTCCCATTATGCGCACTTGGCTATGATCTAAGGACAAACTTGCAGAAATTTCCTTGGCAAGCTCTGTAACCAAAGGGAAGAATGTGTATAGTGCAACCGCTAGCCGAAGTTTCACCTGAATTGGCCATACACAGTCACAGGGAATTCCAGGAGGCGGGTATGTTAATGGCTCTGTGCATGTTACTGATGCGCAATCTACACAGCATCAGATGCAGAATATCATCAGCTATATTGTTCTTTCTGGACAACAAAGAAACTAATTATGCAACAAGTCTAATTAACGCTGCATGAAGTCTAATGTAAGGACCAATATTATGTACCTTCATTAGGAGGTGGAGGAGGTAAAGTCAGAAGTGGCCTTGGCGGTGGAGTCTTCGTTTTCTCTGCTGATCCGAAAGGGGAGAATTCAGGTGGAAGAGTAGGCTCTTCAAGAAATTAAATAACAATAGTCATTAGCACAATGGACATATATCAGACAAATCCAATGCAAGAATTGAGCAAAAAGTTTCCTTCACATACTATTAGACTGGCGTGACAGCATGGTGGGTGATGGTGCAGGCGCTGGCAAATGTGATCTTCTAGAAGTAGGGAATGGAGATTGAGCTGGGGAAATCGAAGGACCTACACAACAGAAGATTTTCCAAATGTACAAATATAACCCAAGAGGACCAAAGTATATGTGATCCACTGAAAAGCCAATCTTACGAAGTTGGAATCAACCTGCTCGGTGGTAAATGTGCCGTGGAAATGGAGATTGCTGTGGAGCAGAGTCACTGAAGTGGTTTCTGACATGGTGATGATGCTTATGATATGATACTGAAGGAGCATGTGCATAACCGTGTATCCATTTCTTCACTGGCCCTTGGAAAGATGATACAGAAGGTGCAACTGAAATACTTGAAGGCTTCATGACCTTCGGCAAAACAGGCGCTACAGTAGGATTCAAAGTCTTAGCTATTGACAATCAGCAGCACGTGAAGTCAATTCGTTGGCATAAAATGTTGCACATTTAGGCTTCAAGTTTATTCTGCAGTTACCTTTGGTGGGTGGTTCACGCATAAATGCTGGAAAGTGCAATGGCCTGTTTGAGTGTGAACCAAGTGGCTTCCTGTGTTTTTGTGCGGTAATCGTAAGAGGACTAGCCGCCGGAAAGGAGGCCTCGTCTGTGAATTTGGAAGAGAGGATCCAACCAGAAGTTCATTAACATAAGTACGAATATTTTGTGCATAACCAACATCTATAATGGGAAAGTACCAAAAAAAAAAAAAAAACATCTATAATGGGAGAAAAATAAGGAACAATGAGTAAGATGACGAAGGGGCATTTCCTGATGGATTGTTGCAAATGATGGCACATATGACATTCATGATTTCTCAGAAAAGAATAGAAATGTTGGATTGCTTGGAATTTGATGAGACAACAACTGAAAAACTACAGTTGGAGGTGCATTTTCGTATGATCATGTTACAGATCTTCATTAGCTTATTTCTCCTCATGCAGTTCTAACTTCTAATCACATTCTTGTTTTAAATGATATTGGAGTCACAGGAAGTAGAAGCAAACTGCAAACTCAACCATACAGTAACAGCGTAAAATAAGAAACGAATTAAAGAGAGATTACATGAAAAAAGAAAAACAGGTATATTCGTGGAACTCTCTGAAGGAGGAGAATATTGAGTCACCATATTAATGCAATCTGTTAATTTTCACCATATTAAACCAATTCTGTTAATTTATCAGTCTGCTTGGCTACATTTATAGCTTCCTACACACGGGAAGTGATTCTAATCATCAGCAGGTACAATGTTAGCTTCTCATAGACAATCCAGATAATGCTCAATTTCAGCTCATACACAGAATTTTACCGGGATCTGCATCTGATCCAACTGGGAATACGATGCAATCACGCAAAGTTCAATCTCAGTGCATATTCAACCAAAGATAATAATCAACCAAACCATTACCTGCAGATCCGTGAACCCACAACAAATTGCAGAGCACAGGTACTCCCATCAGCATGACAATCAAGTGCATTTGCATACCCATTTTTTTTACCTCTCAGCTCAGTTTAGGAAGCGTGTCCAGTTTCAAGTAAAGAAGAAGTAAAGAGGAAGTACTGGAAACTGCAACATTTTAAGGAACCGAATCATGGGTATTGCTCGAAGTGACAAAATTCACATCGACTGTTAGCAAATGCAGAAGAAGAACCACATTTAGTACCCCAGAAGCGATGGATAAAGAGGGAGAAGAAGATTCTTATAGTAGAAAAGAAGAGGTGGTTAGGTGGCCAAAAGAAAAGCCCAACTGCTCCTTTTAATTTCAAGCTAATAAGCTTTGCTAGATATGCAGAGACTTGGGAGCTGGACACTGATGACGGTAGTACCTGAACTGAAGAAAGAATCAAGAAAAAGAATAAGGTCCTCCATGCTGCGATTTCTTTTCACATGCGTGGTTAAATTAATGTGTGTTGGAGCTGATCAAGCAGAAAGAAGACGGTACTAACTTAAAAGGGCTTACCAAGAACATTCTTGCTGGGGACAGTGTTTTTCACGTGAGAGAGAGAGAGAGAGAGAGAGAGAGAGGCGATTTATCTATGAAAGAAATGTCATGGAGTAGTAAGAATCATGCAGTGATTATCACATGAATAGTACTATTTTGACTGCTTGTTTTGGATGTTTCATAAAAATCCATGGAGTCAGATCTCCGTATTTAGATAACGGAGTTATGAAGACCGAGCATTTGATTTCTCAACTCTTATAACATTACAACGTATTTCCCCTCTCAACAAGATTGGCAATTCTCAATCCCACAATGTATTGAATTAATCAATTAATCTCATAATTCAAGTAAGATGTGAGTCAAAATCTTAATAGGTGGTTTGAATATCGGATTGGTTAGTCTTCAAATCTACATTGTATGATCAATTCATGCAGAACCCACTCTTCAACTACTAAAATAGATTAACAATACTACATCCGATTTGTCTGGCCTTTTTTCAGTAGATTCGGGCATGATTCTCCAAAAGTAATTATGAGCTACGCTTTTTCATTGCTTAATAAAGAATAATCATTCTTCCCAATTAAATGCTGGGATCTAAGATTGCTTTCAACTTTTGGACATGATTGGTCAGCTAACTGAGCTCCCCAACGTGATATCTTTTTCTCTTGTGCGCTTTTGCTTTACTTCTTTTATCTTCTTTTTCCGCTTGCTCCTCTGGTAAATTCAGCAAGTCATCATCTTTTAGCCATTGCTGTAATAAAACCATTCGGCACCATCAAGAGCAATATCCAACAAGATCCATCATTTGTCTAGTTACTAAATCATCACCTACCAATACCACCATTACTATTTGCTATATTGTAAGAACCAAATGACCCACACGCACATTTATTCAATTGAGCGACGGATGTTGGGGACACCTTGCAGACCCTTTCCCGCATTAGTCAAATCAAGATCTGGAAATTTGAGGGGGCAAAGATCCTTTAGTCCTAGGAAAGGGACACAATATTGAGCCGAAGTCCTTGCGCTCACACTCTCTTGCTTTGTAAATGTCTTCTAACTCTAGACGCCGCTCACTTCTCTATCATCTTTTCATGTTGAGGTTAGGTCGGAAAGGTAAGAAGAAGAATAAAATAAGATTAATATGAAAAGCCCAAGACTGATATATTCATGACAAATTTTTCCCAAATCAATTTCTAGATCATAACTAACTTTAAATTGATAAGAATATGACAAATTCACCTCAAACTGATGAAGATTTCTATGAACTTGCATATCAATTATGTTATTGTCATGTATCATCTAACTTAGCAATTTCACGAAAGCTAACGGACAGTAAACATATCATTTTTAGTGATTCAAAATTAATGTTTTAATGCTGATAAACTTAGTTTGGAGTATATTTATCATAGGTATATTAGTTTAAAGTTGTTTATGGTATTAACCTAATAGAATAAAGAGATGGGTTTTGATGCATGTATAGAATTTTAATATGCCTAGGCAAATATTATTCTATGCTTAGCCTTAAGCATGCTAATTTATTCATCAGTTAACTAGTCCAACAAGCGCCACTTTTCATTTATTCTTTTGGCACCATTAAAAAAGGGGAAAAGAGTTAAAATGAAATTAAAATTACCCCATCATCTGCTCTCTTTTTTTTTATATCCGGATGTGATTATCATTTATTTCTTTTTCTTCTTTTTGACTCCACCACGTTCAGAGAAGTGTACATCGAGAAAAGCAATCATGTTCCCTTCGCAGAGGAGATTCACGTGGCAATTATGACGTCATAAAGGCACATGCACGTTACTTATCACAAGCAAAGTCGGGAAAACAATCGGAAAGTTTTATTCGGATAAATGTCCAGATAATTATTAAAAAGATTCCTTCCTTTTCACCTAACCACGGCCCTAATCTCATCGTAAATTGATTTATGGGAGATATAATGTAACGATTTCCGGAGTGTCACATCACGTGTCGATCTCAAAGCCAGAGCAGTCTCTTGGACGACATAAAGACAAGAAGCTGACAACTCATTCATGGCAGAATAAATAAACAAAAACAAATATTCCCGAAATAATTAAATATTTTTCTATGATTCCAAACGAGTCGCATGTACAGGTCCCCCACCATTTGATGCAGGCAGAGTAGGTTTCGGTAGTTTCGGTTCCTGTAACGTGCAAAAAGTGCTGGAAAAACCACACCATTCTCAGCATGGGGCAATTTCCAAACCTGCTGTCGAAACCAATAATGTCGCCTCTCATCTGTCGGTGGTTCCCGGTTTCGTGTGAACCGCGATGATCCTCGTGGAAAGCTTGATAGTACGGCGGAGGGAACGGCGCGAGCTCGATTCCCAATCCCCCAAATTTCTTGCTACATCGCTCGGATTACCGTATAAGGCGAACGCGATCAAAATACGTCGAGTTTCTTTTTTGCTTGAAATCCACATGGTCTCATGGATGGTTTTTCTTTGGCGGAGGGGTGTCATCTAAATTGCATTTTGTGTAACGATCCGGTCTGACAATGACGAGCAGTGATCGCCAACATAGAGGGCTCGAATAAGAAACGGCTTCGGGCAAGCTTTTGGAATTGTAAATGAGATAGGAATAAACTAAATCGCACAATGAATAGAAAGAAAACATTCCTAGGATGTGCGTGCATATGTGGGTATGTATGTGAAATTAGAATTAACTTATAAAATGCTTATTTTGATGTAACAACAATACTTAATATTGATTGAAAGCACTATCAGTATGAGTAACCTCTTAGGAAATCATCCATCTCTATGCAAAAATTCATAATCATAAGACTCATTATGAGACGGATTAAGATGGACAATATCTCAAATGAATTAATCTAGAACTATCACAATCATTAGAAGAATTCAAGAAACATGAGAACATGTCCCTCGAATCTATCAAATTTGGTAGGATGAAGAGATATGTGGATGTCGAGATTGGTAGTGGGCCTTGACCTCGGGCCATTGGACATTAAAGTGAATTATTCTAGATTTGGGCTTCTGTTGTCAACAGCTTAATCTTAATTAGAAGCGTGGGAAGAGAAAATTATCCAAAAAGTGCAAAATCTATAGTACATTTGTTACTTCATTATTCAACCTTTCAAATGTTAATTGAGTCCCAAATATTTTCACGTTTTACCAATTATTTCCATTTGACCAATTTTAATCTAAAATCATTGACGTGAACGTTCGTAGTGCCATATAAGACAGCTGGCGTTAATATAATTGTTTTTCTTTCTTTCTTTATTTTTCCTTTTATTTTCTACAAATTTTGGCAAGGGTCGTTGATTGAACCTCGCCAACCATAGGTGAGGGTCGCCACCCTCGCCCTGGCTAGCCCTTGTGATTAGCGAGGGTTGGCTAGCAACCATCGCCAAGCTTGGAAGAAAAGGAAAGAAAGAAAAAAAAAATAATTCATATCTTTTTTAAAAAATTATAAAAGTTGTTAACATTAAAGTCGATCATATCACATAAAACGGCTCTCATCCACATTAGTGATTTTCTGTTAAAATTGGCTGGATAGACTCAATTGACAAAATATGAAAATATTTAGGACTTAATCGGTAAAATTGAAAGGTTTAAAATTTGATTAGTAAAAGTATAATAAGTAGGTTTAAAACTTTTTGGATAATTTTTGAACTTAATGGATTCTTGAGGGAACCGGTTCCCGGTTCCAATTTTTCGGAACCGGTGGGTACCGGTCCGGTTCCCGGTTCCGTGGGCGGATCCGCCCACCCGGACCGGACCGGAACCTTTTAATATTAAAAAAAATTACTAAAAGAAACCCTAGATTAGATCCCATTTCCTCACTCCCTTTGTATTCGGTTCTCTCTCTCTCTTTGTCTCTTCCTCGGTTCCTCCTAATCCTATCACCATTTCGATTCCTCCTTGAGCGTTGACGCCGCCGCCGCTCCTCCGCCGTTGTTGTTCACCCCCTCGCATCAACGGCCACCCGCCACGGCCGCGGAAAATTGTTCCGCGACCGTTCTATGTTGAAAACCCAACCATAGACCTCCTCCCCTCCTTCTCAACTCATAGACCCGACCGTTCTATGTTGAAAATCAAAATTGTTTCGCGTCAAAATTGGTTCCATGGATCCACCCGGGAATCGGACCGGACCGGCGGTCCGGTTCCCGGGTGGATCCATGCAACAAACAGGTTGATCCCGATTCCAATTTTTCGGAACCGGTCCTTAGCGGGCGGTTCCCGATTCTAGGTCGGGAACCGCCCGCCCGGATCATGCACACCCCTAGGTTTAAGACTTTTTGGATAATTTTTTGAACTTAGGAATAGATCTGATGGTTCCTGGGCCTGCGTTGTCTTTTGGGAAGCCATTGAAGCCCAAAGTGTAAGTTTCACAGAGAAATTTGATGCAGGATCTTCAAAAGGCCTCTTCCTAACAAATCCTCTTTCCAAGGGTCGTCGACCGCTGATGAGATTGGGCAGATTGTGGCAAATTTCTTAGGTTCGCATTTGGGTCAAATTCGGGCCCGTTTGGTTCGGCTTTGGGGAAATGCCTTTGGCCAAATGCAAATATTTTTAGGGTAAATGGGTTTTCGGGAATACTCGAAAGTTTGGTAAATTACGCATTGGAAAGTGGCTCGTGTAAAAATACCGTTTGACAAAACTTATTATAAATGGGCTTTTGCTTTTAATTTTTTTTTTTAAATCTGAAAATCAAATCTGGCGGCCGGCGGCTAGATCTGGCCGCCTAAGATCGCGACCTCAAGTGCCGCGGAGGCGCGCGGAGGCGCGGGCCGATTTGGCGGCCCGAGGTCACGCGGACCCGTGGCGCGACCTCAGATCTAGCCTCACCGCCCACGCGACCTCAAGCGCCCGAGGTCGAGGTCGACGGACCGTCCGGCAGCCAAATCTAGCCTCCGAACCACCAGATCTAGCGGCCTGAGGTCCGCACCGCTTGGATCGCGCGTCGCGCCATCCCCCAAACGGTGGTCACCGGGCACGCGCGACCCTCAAGCGGCGGCGGCCGTGGCGGTTGCCGGAGAAGCCCGATGGCCGGGAAGAAGAAGAAGAAGAAGAAGGGGGAAGGAGAAGATGAACAATACGCATGGCATTTCCCAAATGCCGAATGCTCAATGCTGCCCCTCCCGAGCTTTCAATATTCAGCATTCGAAATGCTCATATTTGGACAAAGGAGCTTTCAAAAACTTTGCCAAACACAAAAAATTTTCCCCAAAACCCCTTGGGAAAGTCCAACCAAACGGGACCTTCGTGGCCCATTGGACCGGATTGTTGACGATTTTTTTTTTTTTTTTTAATGCCGTATGTATGCAAAATATAACATTTTCATTAGAATTTTTTTTTTTGTGTAAAAAAAAAAGAGAGAAAAAGAAACGAAAATGCAGGCGGATTGGATACTACTGGAATACACCTTGTACCATTAGCAGATAATTAACGCAACTCCAGTTATCTTTGTACCAAATCAAGTCAATCCCTCTTACCTAATTTAAAAATAAAATAAAATAAAAAAGAAAATTCAAGTCAATCCCTTGTTGATTTCGGCGATGCACAACATATTTTGTTTAACTTTTATCCCATCTTAATGCACCGAAAAATGGTCGATTTAGTGATGAAATGGATTAAACGTATGTTGACACCTACCAACTTAACACATTCCATCTTAAAACCATCTAGATGGTCAATTTAGTGTGAAATGGATCATCCGTCTTCCACGAGATTTCAAGTTTGATTCATGTTGTGAGTAGATCCCTGAGCAGCTCATGTTGCATTGTTTAACTTAGATATATGCAATCGTATGGAGAGACTTCCTGACCGTTGTTATTTTGATGGGGTTATATTGGCGAGCTTCTTGAATTTTCGAATGCAAATCATGCAAAGTAATTATAACTCAAAGGGAATATTTCGTAGTATATGTGGTACACTTATGGAGGTCATAATTTCCCTTTCTCACCCTTTTTATAATAGGGAAAAAGAATTTCCATCTTGAAAATCAGCAATCTGGATGACAATTAATATGCTGTTAAATCATTGTCTACAAGGCTGAAATTTCAATTTCTTGGTAATCTATATTATTTGTGTAAAGGATTTCGTTTAGTCAATCCATGTTCTCTTTCTATCTCCTAAATAAAAAGACCAAGTCCATTTTATGAAAACTTTTAAGGTTACCGTGTGTGTAAATACATACGTACATACATCCATACTTTCAAGAGCCGCATGTGCCCATATACCAATTAGATATGAACTATATATGAAGCAAGAAATAATATATTTTATTATAGCCGTAAATACTTTGACTTCATTCTTTTACCGACTAAGGGTCAAAAGTAAGATAAAAAACATTGTGATCATGCGTAATTCAATCTCAATACACATTGAGCCAGAGATAATAATTGACCAAACCATTACGTTCAGATCCGTCAACTCCACAAGTACTCCCTCAACATGAAATCAACTGCATTTGCATAGCCATATTTTATCTCTCAGCTCAGTTGAAGAAGAGTGTCCAGCTTCAAGTAAAGAAAAAGAAGTGAAGAGGAAGTACTGGAAACGGCAACATTTTAAAGAACCGAGTAATGGGTATTGCTCAAAGCGATAAAATTCACATCCAGAAGAAGACCCATATTTAGCATCACAGAAGCAATGGATAGAGAAGAAGAAGAAGAAGAAGAAGAAGAAGAAGAAGAAATTCTTCTAATAGAAAAGAAGAGGTGGTTAGGTGGCTAAAAGAAAAGCCCAACTGCTTCTTTTAATTTCAAAATAATAAGCTTTGCTAAATTCGCAGGGATTTGGAAGCTAGACACTGATGATGATAATAGTTGAACTTAAGAAAGATTCAAGAAAAAAAGGTCCTTGATGGTGTGTGGTTTCTTTTCACATGCGTGGTTAAAGTAAAATGGTATGAAGCTAACAAGCAGAAAGAAGACACCACTAGCTTAAAAGGACTTACCAAGAACGTTCTTGCTGGGGACTGTGTTTTTCACATGAGAGAGAGAGAGACAGAGACAGAGACAGAGGCGATTTGTCCATGTCATGGGGTAGTAGTATCTTGCAGTAATCATCACATGATTCCTACTATTTTGACTGCCTCGATATTGGATGTTTTATCTAACTCCAAGTAGTTGGGTCTCTGCATTTACGTCCCTGAGTTATCAAAACCAAATATTAGATTTCTCAACTCGTCACATTACTACCTTATTCCCCTTTCAACAAAATTAGCAAATTTTAAGCCCACAAAGTATTCCATTCATCTCATAATTCTAATGAGATACAAGTCAAGATCCCAATGAGCGATTCAAATATAAAATCGGTTGTCTTCAAATTTATATTGCACGCCTACATAAATCATTCTTCAACTATTAAAATAGGTTAATTGTGCTACATCTGATCGACTTGGCCTCTTTTCTACTGCTTCAGGCTTTCCCGCTAACTTAAATAAAGATTGATTAGTCTTCCCAATTAAATGCTCTTCAACTTTTGGACATTATTGGTCAGCTACTCAACGTGATGTCTTTTTCTCGTGTGCTTTTGCTTGACTTCTGTCTTCTTTTTCCGCTTGCTCTTAAGGTAAATTCACCAAATCATCTTCTAGCAATTGCAGTTATGAAACCATCCAGCACCATTAAGTGCAATATCCAACAAGATCCATCGTTTCTCTAGTACTAAATCATAACCTAATACATAGTGTGGACCAATGACCCCCATGCACATTAATTCACTTAAGCTACGGATGTCGGGGACATCTTGGAGACCCTTGATCGCATTGATCAGATCAAGACCTGGTAATTTTAGGGGGCAAAGATCTTTCCGGTCCTAGGAAAAAATGACATTATTGAGTGGAAGTCCTCATGCTCACATGGTCACACCCTATCTTTTTTTATAAACATCTTCTAACAATTGACACGGCTGACTTGTCTATCAATTTTTCACATTCGAGTTAGGTTAGAAAGGCTAAAAAAATAAAAGAGAACAATAAAATAAAGAAATGGGTTGTTATGCTACAGAATTATGATATACATTAGGTAAATATTATTACATGCTTAGCCTTAGTCAGGCTAGTTTATTCATCAGTTAACTAATCCAACAAGCAGCCATTTTTCATATTTTCTTTTTGGTACCATTAAGAAAGGGGAAAAGAGTTTAAAACAGAAGAAAAACCCCATCATCCGCTTTTGTTTTATTTTCTAGATGTGATTATCATTTATATCTTTTTCCCCTTTTGTCCGCCTTGAAAGAAGAAAACATACGGTCCTACTTAAACCCGACTCGTCGAGAAAGCAATCATTTTCCTTCACAAGGAGATTCAATGGCTTGTTGCAATTTTTGAATTGACACTCACTGGAAAATTATTACTGTATTTCTTCGAAATCAATCAGACATAGTTAAATGAAAAGAAAGGTCGATTGGGCTTACTCCAAATGAAACCGCCTTTATTCTAATTATTTGCTTTTGCCTTTATGACATAATAAATGATTTCTGGCAAGTCATATCATCTGTTGATTCAAAGCCAACCCAAGTTCCTGAAAGACATAAAGACGATAAGCCAACTCATTTATGGTTCCGACAAAACAAAACAAAAAAATAAAACTCATTTTTGGTAAAATAAGCCAATCTCTTGAACCTTTTTCTTTTTTTAATTTACATTTTTTACTCTTCACTGCGTCCCCTTCTCAAGCGACATCCTCCCCTTCTTCTAACCCTGAGGGAACATGATATTCACCCAAAAATAAACAAGGAAATAAAGCAAGGTCCATAGCTATGGCCAAATTAAGCTAAACCGTCTGCTAGGCACCTGCTACATTATAACTAGGGCTGAGCGCGGTTCCCGGGTTACCCGGGAACCGGAACCGAACCGGAGGAGGGTCCGGTTCGGTTCCCGGTTCCAAGGGGGACCGGTTCCGGTTCCGGTTCCTTTTTTCTGGGAACCGGAACCGGTTACTTAGGGCAGAAAAAGCTCGACCTTGGATGTTCTAGTGACTTGTATGTGATGTTCTAGTTGAAGTTTGGCTTCGGCCTCTAAATGAAAGTTGTAAAGGACTTCTTGGAGTATAACATACTCAAATTTGGGACAAAACAAACAAGTATAAGTGGGTGAAATCGTTATTCTTGAAAGACTGGATCTGGAGATTTTGGGACCGACCCTTGATGAATGCATGGACTGTAAGGCAACCTTTTTGTCGAAATTTCACTTCGGTTTCTTAACAAAAGTTGTAAAGGACATCCTGAGGTACAACATATCAAAAATTTAGAGAAAACAAACACGAATAGGTAGGTGAAATCGTGGTCCTTTGGAGATGGTTAGATCTGGAATTACGGTACTACGAACAGGGATTTTAACCGTCCATATTTAATTATCTAGGACGAATTTGACTTCGATGTTTTCATGAAGTATCTACCTTATGGTCTTGGCTATCACATAGTCGAATTTCATAATTTTTGAAGGTCATTTGGGTATTTAATCGGAAATGTTTCTAAAACTGTGCAATCTGATGTGTTCGGATCTTGTAAGTTGCAATGCGTGGACTATATCATTTTGTATGAGGTTCTTTTGGAAATGTGTTCTGCATGAAATATCTCTCTTCATGTCTTCCATACAACATATTTAAATTTCGTAATTTTTGTAGTTCATTTGCCTATTTAACCAAAAATGTTTCAAAAACTGTGCAAGTAGAGAATAGGAAAAGTAAATCGATTTTATCTTTTAATCCAGAACGAATTGGACTACGATTTCTTCATAAAACTTGTACCTCTAGGTCTTAAATACAACGTGTCCAAATTTCAGAATTTTCTGAGTTCATTTAAGGGTTTAATCGAAATTGTTTTCAAAACTTGTACCTCTAGACATTCTTGTTCTAGTGGTGTTTTATTTCTACTTTCTAGTTTGCTATTTGTTTTGAAATTTCTAATTATATTCTATTATTGTTATGCAGTGCGAAGTTAATGTATCAAGATAACATGTCAATGGGAAGTTACCGTGTAGTATACGCGTACATTATAGTTTTTTTTGGTAACGTGCGCATACGTTATATTTTTTTTGGTAACGTACGCATATGTTATAGTTTTTTTTTTGGTAACGTGCGCGTACGTTATAGTTTTTTTGGTAACGTGTTATATTTTTTTTGGGTAACGTGCGCATATGTTATAGTTCAAATCTGAAAATAACAAAAAAAAAAAAAAAAAAAAACCCTGTTGGAACCCGGAACCGACCCCGGAACCCGTGACAGGGTAGGTTCCAGTTCTCGGTTCCCACGGGTAGTTCCAGTTCCTCATTTTGAGGAACTTGTACCCGACTGGTAGGTTCCAGGTTCCGACGGAACCGAACCGGAACCCGGAACCGCTCACCCCTAATTATAACCAGCCATCACTCTCCTACAATCAGTCCTCTACACAGACTAAACGGGAGAATTACCAAAAAAGTCCTAAATCTATTGTAATTGTGCCAATTCAGTCCTAAACTTTTTTTTTTTGGCCAATTTAGTCCTAAACCTTTTATAATTGTGCCAATTCAGTCCATCCGGCCAAAATTGGCCGGCCAGCGCTGACGTGGACGTCGGCAAGGGACAACCGGCCGGCAAACGTTGACGTGGCAATTTTAAAAGTTTTTTATAAAAAAATTTCGAATTTTTTAATTTTTTAAAATATTTTTAAATATTTTTTTTTTTTTTTTTCACACATTCTCTTTCCTCCGGCCGGCGAGGTCGCCTCGCCGCCACGGCGAGGCTCGCCCCCGCCGGCCGGAGGCGAGGGCCGGCGAGGGCGAGGCCCCGCCAGATCTGGCGAGGTCGCCTCGCCGCCGGGCGAGGGCGAGGCCTCGCGGATCCGGCGAGCTCGGCCTCGCCAAGGCCGGGGCGGAGGCGGGGAGGCGGTCGACCGGGTGGGGAGAGGGAATCGGGGGAGGCGAAGCCGAGCCGAGGAGACGACCGAACGCCCGATCCGAGGGCCGGTCCAAGGGACGTCGAAGCTCGCTACATCGCTTGGTTGCGGGCGGATGCCGCCATTGACGCCGAGGTTCGGCTGACGGAATCTAAGAGCTTCGCGGCGGTCGAATCAAGCCGAGCCGTTCGTTCCGGTGGGGCAAATCGGGGGAATTCGGCGGAGGGACTCGTCTTCTTCGTCGCGGCGCGCGAGGGCGTCCGGTCGTCTCCTCAACTCGGCTCCGCCTCCCCCCGATTCCCTCTCCCCGCCCGGTCGACCGCCTCCCCGCTCCGCCGCTTCTTCTCTTCCAAGTCTCTCTCTCCCTCCCCGTCTCCGCCCCAGCCTTGGCGAGGGCCGAGCTCGCCGGATCTGGCGAGGCCTCGCCGGTGGCCGGCGAGGCTGACCTCGCCGGCCGGCCGAGGAAAGAGAAGTTGTGAAAAATAAAAAAATTAAAAAATTAAAAAAATTCGAAAAAATTTTAAATTTTTTTTTTAAATTGCCCCATGTCAGCATTTGCCGGCCGATTGTCCCCTGCCGGCGTCCACGTCAGCGCCGGCCGGCCAATTTTGGCCGGATGGACTGAATCGGCACAATTATAAAAGTTTAGGACTAAATTGGCCAAAAAAAGTTTAGACTGACCATTGATGATTGCAATAGGTTTAGGACTTTTTTGGTAATTCTCCCAGACTAAACCTTAACTGCAATATCTCATCTACTCAGGCTAGCCCTCAACAACCACATAGTAGTTATATCACAAAAGCAAAATTGTACAACCTAAAACTAAACAATATGAACACAAAAAGACCGAGGTTTCCTTTGTGATTGCTCTTTACAAAATGCACTTGTTCCAAGAAAAAGAAAATACTCCTACTTAGGGGCTCACATGATGAACAGCCTAGAATTGGTTGTTCACATGATAACCAATTCGGTTCTCATTTCAATTTAGAAAACCATTTAGATTACCGATAAGTATCGACTTGGTTACCAATTCTAGGTGTGGTATGAATTCTAGGTGTGGAATCGCCCATGCACTCCACTCAGATCAAACCAAATCAATATATATATATTTTTAAATAAATTTTATCTCAATATTTAATGATTTTGTAGTTTTTCAACCAAATATATCTAATATTAACTAATTTTGTCTCTTGGGTTTGTAATAAAATTAACTCCCTACTTTTTTTTATACTAATAGTCCATTTATTTACTTTTTCAACCAAAACAAAATAAACAAACAAAAAAGGAGTGTACAAAATTAAGAACCAATGGCTTGTTTTAAGAGTATAAATAGAAACTAAGTGCACCATAATATTAATTGATGAATGCAATTTGTAGGGATTTGGGATCAATTTAGACTAGACCAACGATCTAATTCTTGGGTGAATTCATGAAATCAATGGATGGTTCTTGATTCTAATTTTTAGAATATAAGCCAAGAAAAACTTACAGAAACAACATTCTTCTAAACTTACAAAAACAACATTCTCAGAAGTAAGAACATAAATCCAATTGCGTTAAATAACTCAAATGTACTTGCATTACTTAATAAACATAAAATCTAGTTGATGCACTGCCAACATTAATTCATCAGATAAAATTAATTATCTTATCCTAATCAACAAACCTCAAGAATTGATAAAATCCAGTTAATGCACCGCCATCTGTAATTCATATAAAATTACTTATTATATCTTGCAAAACAGGTCTCTAGAATTGAAGTGTTTCTTTCGAAACTAGAAACTGATCCTGATTACATAGTCTCTTCAATCAAATGCCTATCCTAGAGACTATGCAGTCAGGACTAGTTCCTAATTTTGAAAGGAACACTTCAATTTTAGAGACCTGTTTTGCAAGATATAATAAGTAATTTTATCTGAATTACAGATGGCGGTGATTATGACATATTAGGATTAGCGTTTGATTGAAGAGGCTGTGCAATCAGGATCAATTCCAAAATGGAATCATGATGAAGTATAGGTACCAACCCTTGTTCTAGCCCATATAACAAATTTCCGAGGGCTAAACGATCGCATCACGTTCTTCAAGAAGAGTCGCGACTTTATCATTGACCCTTAGAAATGCCAGGAATACAGTTCTCAAAAGAGGCTTGCTGCAGCTTTGCTCACGGCCATTATTATGGCATTACCTTTGAAAAAGCTGCCAACATACCACTTCTGAAAACTGTGATGCAGCTCACGGCCAGTATCATCGCCCGTTAAGAAGCTGCTACAATGCTAATTTCTGCTCACTCAATCCAATTGTAAATCCGGTGAGCTTCGATGAGCATCACCTACACATAAATCAACCTTCTGTGTTAGTAAGATGAGCAAAGATACACAAAAAATAGAATCTGCAATTACTCATGGAAAAAAAGAGAGTAGCTGAACATGGACAGAATAAGTTACTACATCTCCATGTAAAATCATCTAGTCAATATACCTCTCCTCTCTCTTCCATCAGTTCCCTCAATGTCCATATCCAGAGTATACCGCATACGGTTCAATGCCAGCTCCCTTTGCCAGCCATCCATCGTTCGGGAACTGGGAAAATTACCAAACTGGTTTTGGACTTTCCAAATACGAAATCCTTCATTAGGGGGAGCACCACTAACTAAGGATGGAGTGAATGTGGCGTTGCATATGCCGTTGTTTCCATCCTGGGTATTTTTGGGTTGAATGTGGCGTTGCATGCACTGTCGTTTCCATTGTTTTTTTTTTCCCAACCAAAGCAAACCCAGGACAGCGTTCGGCTACCGTTTTCTTAAGAACATATTTCAAAACATGGGGATCACCAGACGGAGAAAATATTAGGTAGAGCTCTCTACACACGTCCATTCACTTCTCTCCTTCATTTCCCTCTCTTCTTCCCCGTTTTTGTCCTTTTCCCCCTTTTTTCTTCTTTTCTTTCCCTTTGGCCAGCCACAGGTGAGGGTTGGCAAGAGTGTCGTGGCCCTCGCCTGACGTGACCCTCCCCTGTGGTCAGCTACGTTCTTAGAGATGAGTGATAAAATATCTAATTGCATACACTTACCTCTTCCGTATCTATAAGTCTCCAAGAATTGTCATGTAGCTCGACAAATATCCTGCCTGAACCAGGATCATTTTTTGAGGTAGATGCAACAAACCACCAATACCAATTTCTCCTGCAATCCTGACCAAGAGGCGAGGACCTGTATACATAAATCTCTTCAGCTCTATGAGCAATGTAAGACTTCAATTGAGTGCGTGATCTTTTTGAAGCATGTCCATATTGCATAGAGAAGTTATCAGGACCTCCAGGTCCTCCACAAGAATCCTGAACAGCTGAGAATCTTTCAGTTGGAACACTGCTCAAGTCATTCTGGAGACCTTGGGGACCATGCAATGAATTTTGGTTCTCTGCGGAAACATCATTGTTTTTATTATCAGCTAGAAGCCAGGAGCTGCAGCCGCCATACAATACAGAATTGGGAAGCTGAAATTCAATTTTGCTCCCTAATAAGGACAAGAAATCCACTTTAGCAGTTGCTGCTTCCAGCCGGTCCTGCAAAAAAATTAGACAGTTTTAGGAGAGAATTCCTTTTTTTTCAAAGCAAAACTTTTCAGTAAAATGCAGAAGGCCGACTACCTCAAGAGCAGCATGAATTGAGTTCCCCTCATTCGCAATACCAATTAAAGCAACAAGAGCATTCAGACGCTCCTCAACACTGAGATGAGAATATTCCCCTTCAGTAAGTCCACGAACCCACAATTCACCTGACTTACTTTCATCAATCTCCACACTTTCCTGATCATCTTTACCACCACAAAAATCCTCAGCATCCTTATGGTGCTCAGTGGCAGTGCTTGGATGACACACATCCACGGAACCAGCAATAGTGCAAGATTCTACGTCTCCTTCAATCTCATTTTGCAAATTTGTATCATCAGAAACATTCTCCTTTCCAATTTCTGGACAAGCATTCGCTTGACCACATTGGTCCACATCAATGTTAGCACTCCATGCGGTGCCTAAATCATCGACTTCAAGATTCTCATCAACATCACCTTCAAATTCTTCATCTCTTTCCCCTTCATCGTCTCTTTCCACTTCATTAGCATCTTCTCCAGATAAAATTCCATTCTCAAATATTCTTATTTTCTTTCTGGCTTCTGCCAAAATTGACTCAGCATCAGCTGGATCCTTCCTATAAGCAGATCTGACACGATAGGTTGAAGGAGCTATTCTTTCAAAAAGTTTAGTATCCCTTGTCAAAGCAACAGAAATGGAAGCTTCTGGTGTCTTGCTTGTGGTGAGATCCTGCAGTCCAGATTTCTATAAATAATGGGCTAAATCAGATTAACAGTGAAGAACCAATCACCACCCTGACCGGAATCTAGTAAATACTAACCTGAATCTTGTCTGCCAGTTCTAATACAGTCAGCCCCTTGCTTCCTTCAAGTGAGAGGACATGAAATGCGGCAAATTTGACAGTTCCAGGTGTCAATCGGTGCCTAGATCTCCTAGGAAGTAACAAACCTTTATCTTGCACATGATGGTGAGCGCTTTCTCTGGAGCTGAACCACTGCGTAAAGTAGAAACGACTTCTTCACAACCTTTAACCCGAAATCACAAGTTTCTCCATTGAAATTCATCAAAGCAAAAAATAACAAATAGAGAATGTCATTCTAGAATCCATTCAGTATAGATGCAAGACAACTCCATCTAGGTATAAGATGGACTACCAGAGAATGCATGCGAAGTGCATTTCATCATCATTCTTAGCAAATATAAACACAAGTTACAAATAACAACCAAATCCACATCCTTAATGAATGAAGTATGACCAAAACAAATCGGAGTTTCTTCAAATACCCAAAAAGCTATCAGCAACAAGGTAAAGCCTGTTGCCTAAAAGGTTTTGAAGAAATTGTTGGCCTATATTCCAAAGGTGCTGTAAATTCAGCAAATAGTAGTACATCAAATGTGTTTGTTACATAAGTGATTGAAATGTCAGGCAACACACAGTAGAGATTGATGTTGCACTTCATCCACACGCTGTATTACGTGGCACGTCTGCTTTCTATTTGTTTCTTATGGATAGTAGATGGAGTGACCCAATAGAAATGTCATTATTGGAACTTCGATTACACTATGCTGGTATGCTTTACACATGGAGTTGAGAAGTAATGTGATCATGATTTTATCTGCTTACAGATGGTTTTCTAGGATGGACAACATGGGTTTGTTCATACAATATCTTTTGCGCACCCCAGTTACATGAATGTTTCTAAGTATGTAAATAAATACATGACTAAACAAAGAATGCTGATACGTCATTCAGTTCATTCACATGCTTAATACTCTGTCCTTGATAGCCTTGAAAAAATATTTCTCATAAAAAATTTTGCACATTGTCAACACCACCTTGGTATCTTCATGAACAAACTAGTGTACCCTCCACCTTTTTATAAAATAATCACAATTACCAAACAAACCCACTAGGTTTTTTCTCCTTTTATTTGGGGGGCCAACGGTTGGCAGAGACCGGAGGTTTCAGACAATAAATATTGAAAAAGAAAAAAACAGAGAGAAATGCGTCCAGACTCAACTGCCTAGACTGTTACTCAGTGGGAATGAGAGGAACTGACATAGTAAAAAAATGAGTACCAGCAGGCAGCAGTAAAAGGAAAAAATTTACCTCTTTCCTCTCTGAGGAAAAACCATGCAACATGGTGCAGAGATGGAACATCAACAGCCTTTAAGACACGGACATCTCCAGGATGCAAGCAAGGGTTTTTTGCAACCACCAACTCTCCCTGAAGGATAAAGGTGTCGAGCGGTGACTCACTTCTGCTCAACTTTAGCATGGTATTACTTCCAATCTGCAAATTTCCGACCCTAGAGAGTTGTACAAACACCTGACCATATTCCAAAGTCCTCGTTTCATTCAAGCATCCCATCATTGATCTTCCATTTGGCACAAAGATCCTTGCTTTGGAACACAAGTCAAGCAACTTCGATGCGTTCGAAGCATCATTGATAGAAAGGGTTCCACATCTGGCTCATAACCACAGATAAGCATTTCTAGAAGAACCTTCGTATTCTCTCCAGGAGACATAAGCTCCAGCGCATGCTGTGCCACCAGAGGATCCATTAAAATAGCATCCAATTGGCATAGCGCCTCTCTTTGCTTCCTTTCAAAAATACGATCCTTGACTCCACGAGTAGACAAAAGAGTAATAATCTGTTAATTCAGAAAGCAAGGCTGATACCTGCTCCACGCTAAAATAATCTGTCAATTCAGAAAACACAATTCAATGTTGCAAATTCACAATGACCTCCCATCATTACAGTGTGCTGTGGTCACTCTGGTGCAGAACTTGGCCTCTGCCTGTCAGGAAAAAATCAAACATAAAGAAAAAGGGGAAAAAGAGAAGAAAAACAGATTCAGTCAACTTTACCAAAAAAAAACAGATTCAGTCAAGAAAAGATAGTCATCAGCATAAGACAACAGAACATATTCAGTCAACAACACAGGAGGTTCCTACCTATGCAAAAAAAGCAGGTAACTGGCCAATGATTTTACTGGAGGGTGCATGTGCAGCCCCCCCAGGAAACGGTGGTGGCTCTGGCCTGATTTAACATTGATTGCAGCAAAATCTTTTAATGCCTGCCTCATAGTGCTCTTGTGGTCCTGAGCATCCATGAGGGAGAGGGAGAGAGACAAAGCTTTCAGGCATTTCGACAATCGTTACTTGCAAAGCACATAAAGTTGCCATTTCGACAATTGTATAGTGAATCTGGTGAAAAAGAAATTCTGTCCAACAACCAGAATGACGCCGATATAGGTCAAAGACTATAAATAGCACAAGCAAAATAACCACACAAATAAATAGTTAAGGACATTTTCTCATGGACGATGAAGTCCTAGTTACATTGTAGGCAGCTGATTTCAGAGATATTCAATGATTTTCCTTACCATAGTAAGACTTGGTTCTTTGTATACACTTTAGGTTGATACTGAGCTACTCAATCAAAGATAACTGTCTCTTCTACAATGCTCAAACCGCTCAACTAGTTTCTTAATTACCTTAATCTACCATAAGTCATCAACAGTCAAGTCGCGGTCTGCAACTAGTAATATCCTTTAAGCAGCAATACTGTAATAAATCATGTGTGTCTTCTGAAGATAGAGATACTCTGCTATAAAAAGGATCTGATGAGAACATCCAATGTCTACCTGAGACTTGAATGCACGTATAGTTGATGATCCATCAAGAGTCTCAGAGAAAGACGCATAGATAGGAGAACGAGCAACGCTGTCCAGCCTTCTTAACTCCCTGGAAGTTGATCTGTAAAAGAGCTATGGAACTTCCAAGTTAAAAGAGAGCTCCAAAGTCATATGTCAGGGAAATTCTTTTGTTTGTTTTCATAGATAAAGCAATACTTGCTGCAGATGTATCTATAAACTTAAACATTAACATCGCACCGAATTCAACTGAGTGGAATCCAGAAAAAGAAAAAGAAAAAGAAAAACGAACCTTCGGACGTACGGGAGTCGCCAATGGGGTGCCTATCGGTGGGGCTGGGAAGGCGACGGCGTCCGCGTTCAGGAGCAGGGGGCGCTTCGCGGAGGAGAGAGAGAGCGAGCAGAGCGACCTTCGTTCGCGGAGAGTGAGGCCAAAACGCGAGCAGGGGTTCGTCGGCGTCGGCGTTGGAGTCGGGGCGACGGAAGCAACCGGCGGAGGGGCGTCGGAGTCGGGGGTGACGGATGCAACCGGCGGAGGGGCGTCGGCGTCGCGGTTTGCTGGAAGAGAGACGCGACTTCGAGGACGAAAGAGAGAGAGAGCGGACTAGAGGTCGCGAGAGGGAGGCGGAAGCTGCGTCGGCGTCGGCATCGGAGTCGGGGGCGACGGAGGCAACCGGTGGAGGCGGAGGGCCGTCGGCGTCGCGTTTCGCTGGAAAAGAGGCACGACTTCGCGGAGGAGGAGAGGCTCAACCTTTTTATGAGCAGAGCGGACGTCGCGAGAGGGAGGCGGAGGAGCATCGGCGGCGTCGGCGTCAGGGTGTGGGGCGATGGAAGCAACCAGCGGAGGCGGAGGGGCTCAACAGGAGAGGGAGCAGAGGAGGGGGAAGACGCAAATTTTTGAATCGCTGAACCGTGGGACCCTTTTTCTTCTTCTGGAAAAGCTCGGAAAGGATTTCCGGAAATGGGTCCGAATCGTCCATTTTTGCAATAAATGATACTGCAGTACCATGCAGTAAATCGAATCCGGCTTCAATAATTTTAAGAGTTTTTTTTTTCCTTTTTTATGGGAAGTTGGGAGAGCTAGAGGCACTGTAGTCTGTGTTGATTCGACGGAGTTGTGTAAGATCCTCGAGGCTTCTCCGTGTTGTCATTGCTCCGGGCCAGAAATGTTTTCTTCTTCAATTCGTTTTTGAAATTCCTCCATTTCTTTTCCGATTGAAACCATAATAGTGAAACTTAAGACCGAGACAAAGTATCTCAAAATCATCGACCCCAATCAAAGTACATAACAAAATGCATTTTACTTCTCTTAGAGAGGACGCTGCTCTCATTTTTGCCTTTGCTTATGGCCCATCTCTCCAACTTTTCACGGAAAAACCTCTTAAAATCAGAAGGAAAAAAAGAAAGAAAAAGAAAGTGGGGGATATATTTAACTACAAATGAAGAAATCGCAAGGACATGGCAGACCCCTGTACACGAAAGTCTCACAACTCTCTCTCTCTCTCTCTCTCTCTCTCTCTCTCTCTCTGTGTATAGGGCAGAGTGCCCACGCCAGAATCGTGTCCAAACATTTGCCAATTCTAGCTAAAGGGTTGTCTCCCTTGCACGGCTAATTTTGAAACTTTCATCCTACGGCTCGGTTCAATGACCGCGGGACCACCCATCCCAGTTTATGTTCATGCAAGAAAAGTAAATCATGATTAGTTGATGGAGTTTGTATATACTAGCCCACGTTCCTCTTTTATCGGAGTAAAAATTTGGAGAACACTCGTGATAAAAGAGGAACCTTATAAAATAAATTTTGGGGTAAAACCATGCATATTATCAAGCTCTCAACAGTATCCATGTAAATTCAAAAGTACACACTCATGGGCTAGTATGTATAACTTTTACTTCACTCGACAGAGTAGCACCTACTCTAAGTACAGGAAGTTCCAGAGAGCCTTGACCATATAATTGTAGAAAATTCCTACCAGACTTTATCACGGCTCAGTTCTCACTACACGTCCCGTTTTTCAAGTCTTTAATGCTTCCAATACCAGAATAATGTATATCTACTGTTCAAAGGGATTAACATCTGATCCAGCTGCAACCACGTTGCTTTGTAACCCCATTGCTCTTCAACATCTTCCTCACATTTGCTGCCTCATCCCATTGACCTGCAGTTGCATAAATATTTGACAAAAGCACATAAACCGATGGATTGTCTGGCTCGTTTTTTAGAATCAACTCAGCAACAACTCTTCCAAGCCTTAAATTGTTATGAGATGCACAAGCACTGAACAATGTCCATAATGAGCCAGAATTTGCTTGAAAGTGCTGACTATTTATTACTGTTTCAGCCTCATCGAGATATCCAGCTCGACCAAGAAGGTCAAGCATACATGAGAACTGGTCCTCTTGAGGTTTAAGGCCAAACGTATTTAACATTAAGTCAAATATGCGAGCACCATCATTAACCAGACCAGAATGACTGCAAGCAGATAATAATGCTGTAAAAGTGGCTAGATCTGGTTTACACTTGGACTCACTTCGCATTGCCTCAAAACAATTCACTGCTTCCTTCCCTTTCCCATGCTGAGCAAAAGCAGAGATAAGGGCATTCCATGATACCGTGTCTCTCTCAGGCGTCTTATTAAACACTCTCAAGCAAGAGTCCAGAACTCCGCATTTTGAATACACTGTAATCAGTCCATTACTCAAAGAAGCCTCTGAGAGAAATGCATTTCTGATGATGTAGCAATGAATCTGTTTAGCATGTCCCAAGGAACAGAGGGTAGCGCACATGGCTAGAGCAATACTGAGAGTATATGCATTTGGCTTAAGATCATAAATAAACATCTCAGTTAAGCATCGTAAGCCTTGTACTGGAAAACCATTTGACAGCAAACCAGAAAATAGGGTATTCCATGAGATCAGATTTTTTAAAGGTATGTCTCGAAACACTTGGTAGGCATTCATCATCTTTCCATGTTTAGAATATGCCAATGTTAATGCATTGGAAGCCTGAATATTCAAGAGGAGCCCCTTTTGGTATAAAAAGGCATGAATCATCTCCACTATTTCTGTTGACTCGGAGCTAGTTAACAAACTTCCAAAGGTAAATTCATCAGGTTCGAAACCAAGCCTTTGCATTTGTAGGAAGGTCAAAATCACTGATGTACCCAAATTTAATTGAGCATAGCTGGAGATCATGGCATTCCAAGACACAAGATCCTTCTTGTCAAATCTATTAAAAACCGTCTTGGCTGCCTCCAATATGCCACAGCGAGAATACATGGTAATTGCAGCATTAATAACTGCAGTACAAGATTCAAGACCTCTTTTGATAGCTTGAACATGTAGTTGAGCAGCATTTCTCTCGAATGAACATGAACTCATGAGACTTACAAAGGTGAGCTCAGTAGGACTAAGCCCAGACCTTTGCATTTCCCTGAACATCAAAAGAGCCTCCTCATCTCTACTTATTCCCACAAGACCATCTATCATTGCATTAATGGTGATTTCATCACGCACTTCAGCATCATCAAAGACTTTGTAAGCATCACCAACACATTCACTGTTGAAGTACATTGTAAGCAGGGAATTTACGACTGAGGGCTTGATCAGAAATCCCGTCTTAGTAACTAAACAATGCACCTGCCTCCCGAACTCAAGCAGCTCCAAAGAACACAAACTCAGCACACAAGCGAAACTATAATTATCATGCTTGACACCCAGCTCATGCATTTCCCTGAACTTGGCAAAGGCAATCTCTTCATGCCCACTATCTGCACACCCAGTAATAACGGCATTCCAAACTGCCACATTCCTGTCAGGCATTTCATCAAACGCCTCACAGGCATAGTCAACTTCCCCTAGCTTCATACAAGCCGACATCACTGTCGTCCATGAGTACACATCTGGGTTCTCAATTTCCCCAAACACCTTTTTCACTGAACCCACATCTTCCACTTTTGCATAGAGCAAAAGAAGGGTGTTGGCGACGTGTGGGTAAGCTTTGAAGCCGGCCCGAATAGCATGGGCGTGAAGCTGCTCGCCAAACACGGCATTGTGAGCATTGGCACAAGCAGTGATGGTGCTGGACAGAGTGTAGTGGTCCGGCTTCAAGTGACAACTCCCACGGATTTGGACAAACAGTTGAAGACATTCTGTGTAGAGGTTCGAGCGAGTTAGCTTCGCGAGCGAAGTGTTGAGCCTATAGAGTTGTTTGGCTGTGCTTTCTACTGTATTTGCACAGACGAATGGAACTTTCATCAGCTGGTGCGAAACCAATAACCCTCCGAGCTTCTCAATGTGAGAACTAATTATTAACTGAGAATGCAGGGAAGGAAATACAGCCCCAGAAGTATTTTGGTGTAAATTGCTTTTGGGTTTTGACTCTACGAACCATTTCAGTATTCTAATCCCAATAGCAGAAGCTGATCATAAATAAAGCAAAAGCCTCAAGAGTTCAAGGCCAAATAGAACGGTTCTTTTTTCAAGAAAAGGAAAAGTCCAAATTTTGGAAAGCAAACTCCGTTGGTGAACGGCGCTGCCACATTGTGGGTGTTGAATGGTCAGTGAATGACCAGTCGTCTACAGAGAGCTTCGTCTGACGGAGAGAGGTGAATAAAAGAGAGTTAAAGCCGAGTTGAATGTTCCCGAAACGCCGTAATTCACATTTAGAGAAGTTCCCATCTCGACCACATCTCATGCTGTACATGTAATCAGTGGGCAGCAATCCTAGGTCTTTCCAGACTAAGTCGGCTAGCTGGGTTACACCTTTCCTGTGTTCAGAGAAACATGTCAGCAACTAAATTGCATTGCACATCAGCAAGATGACAGTTTGAAGTTTTCTACATACTAATTACACTTATAGCAAGTTTGCTTAAAAGTAAAATGTCCCTGCTTGAGATCATTGCGCATATCTTGCATATGCAGGTCTCCCCGGTAGTTGGGCAACTCAGTCAAGCTGTTCTTTTATTTATCTAACCAGTACCTCAGGATTTTCACTATTTCTCCAACTCAGTCAAGCTGTTCCATCCTACGTGAACACCATTTGAAGGGGAAATTAGATTCTCCACATGAAATGTCTTGATTTTAACAAAAGATAACATCAGTATGTCTCAGCTTTGACTGCAGAGAAGAAAAACGCCTGCATATAGTTGTTATAAGTGTCAGTACGCTGGCTACCCAAATAGGCTTTTAAAACTCACGAGTTCAGATTTTGATGCACGATTTCAGTTGTATCGATTTCTCATGAAACATTCACTTCCGATATTCCAAGCAGCCAAAACGATGAGTCCAGGCTTGACACCTCTGAGCTACAAACTTCTTAACCTTGCTAACAGGGCTGCGATGATCTATTTCTCTTATTCAGAAACGCAATCAACAAAGACAAGATCACAGACCTTTGTAATTGTTGTGCATTCCTCTGTGGGAGAGCACAAATGACGGTACTCTGCAAGCTTGCAAGCGGCTGGGCGAGCAGCTTCGCGGGAGGCTCGGCGAGGGCCGTCGGGGGCGGCTGGCCGAGCGGCGTCAGTTGTGAGCACCGTCGGGGCGACCGGGCGAGCAGTGTTGGGGGCGGCTGGGCGAGCGGCGAGCGGCCTCCACCGAGGGGACGAGCGACGTCCACCGGCGGCGTTGACAGCGAGCGGCTGAGCGGCGAGGCGAGCGAGGGGTGACGGCGTCGAGGGAGGAAAGGGCGAGGCGACGCGGGGCGACTGGCGTCCAGCGGCGTCCGGCGGCGGCGGCGGCGTCGAGGGCGAGCGGCGGTGGCGTCGAGCAAAGGCAGAGAACGAGAGAAAGGATTTTTTTTTGGAGCCCTAACCGGTCCGGTTCCCAGAAAAAGGGAACCGGTCCCTTTGGAACCGGGAACCGAACCGAACCCCGGTTCGGTTCCCCGGTTCCCGGGCACTCACCCCTAAATTATAATTTCCATCACCAGCTCCATCTTCTGTTTATTATTTAAATGTAAAAATAATTTGTTTTTCATAGACTGCTTGGTGAAAGTCATGCGCGAAAATTGGTAAATAGAAAAAAAAAATATTCACTCTCTCAAATTGCGTTTCACGACCAGCTGTGCTCTGCAATGAGAGCGGTATGTAAAGCTGACACGTTAGGTGAAAGTTAACCATGAGTTGCCAGAAAAATATGGCTGAACGGTGATCGTGCGTTTGACCGTGTAATAGGATGCTTTCCGACATCTGCTTCTCCCTTTACAATTTTTCTTTTTCCGGATAAGCTCGGAAAAGGTTTTCTGGAAATGGGTCCGAATCGTCCATTTGCAATAAATGGTACTGTAGTACCATGCAGTAAATCCGATCTAATTTCAATGATTTTAAGAGTTTTTTTTCTTTTTTATGGGAAGTTGGGAGAGCTAAAGGTACTGTAATCTGTGTTGATTCGACAAAACTATGTAAGATCCTCGAGGCTTCTCCGAGTTGTCGTTGCTCCGGGCCAGAAATGTTTTCTTCTTCAATTCGTTTTTGAAATTGCTCCATTTCTTTTTCGATTGAAGCCATAATAGTGAATGTCAACAATATCACGTGAGAGAACACTTGTTTGAATTCCATATAGAATGAAGAAGAAACATACAGCCACTATTAATTATGCTCACCATGTCCCCAGCAAATTCAATCCGCCAACAGGAATGACATATGGCTTTCTTTCTTAAGCAACTTTTCTTTTAGGAGTTCAGTCTAAGTCTGAAATAAAATTCAGCAAGGCAAACGCAAATATCAAACTTTTTCCGAACATACGAGAGCATAGTTCACTCTATCAAGTTTTATTAACTTGTTAGCATAAGATTCTTGTAATTCCACTCGAATGTCAAAACATTATAAAGATGCCATCCACAAACATAAATAATTAAATATCAAACTTGTTAGCAATTCCGCATGTTATCCAAGCAATATTTTCTTTGTGTGGCAATATCCAAGAGATGCTCTAATGTGCCACTTTCCGTTTAAACAATTAAATATTAACTTTAAAAAAGAGGAGATATTACAAGCAAAAGACAATTAGAAGCAGGTACAAACCACACTCCCCAGTTTGGCATATTCCTCTTTTGAAATAAGTTGAACATGAACTCCCACCAATCTCTCAACCAAGAGATTACCTGTAAGTCCAGGATCTCTGTCTTCTAGAACCTGCAAGAAATCAATTGTGGTAGCAATTGGGTATTGCTCAAAGTGATCAAATTCACATCCAGGAGAAGACCCACATTTAATATCACAGAAGCAATGGATAGAGAAGAAGAATAAGAAATTCTTCTAGTAGAAAAGAAGAGGTGCTTAGGTGGCTAAAAGAAGAGCTCAACTGCTTCTTTTAATTTCGAACTAATAAGCTTTGTTAAATTTGCAGAGATTTGGAAGCTAGACACTGATGATAATAGGAGCCGAACTTAAGCAAGATTCAAGAAAAAAAGAAGGTCCTTGATGTTGTGTGGTTTCTTTCCACATGCGTGGTTAAAGTAAAATGTGATGAAGCTGACCCAGCAGAAAGAAGATAGTACTAGCTTGAAAGGACTTACCGAGAACGTTCTTGCTGGGGACAGTGTTTTTCACACGATCGAGAGAGAGAGGGAGAGAGAGAGGCGACTTGTCCATGTCATGGGGAAGTAGTATCATGCAATAATTATTACATGATTCCTACTATTTTGACTGTCTCAATTTTGGATGTTTTATGTAACTTCAAGTAGTCGGGTCTCTGCAATTAGGTCCGTAAATTATCAAAATCAAATATTTGATTTCTCAACTCCTCACATTACTTATTTATTCCCCTTTTAATAAGATGAGCAAATCTTAAGCCCACAAAGTATTCCGTTCATCTCATAATTCAAGTCAGATGCATGTCAAAATCTCAATGACCAATTCAAATACCGAATTGGCTGTCTTCAACCATTAAAATAGGTTAACTGTGCTACGTCTGATTTACTTGGCCTCTTTTCTACAGCTTCAGGTATGACTTTTCGGAAGTTATAACAGATACACTTTCCCACTTAAATAAAGATTAATTATTCTTCCCAATTAAATGCTGGGATCTAAGATTGCTTTTCAACTTTTGAACATAATTGGTCAGCTAACTCAGCTCTTCGACGTGACGTCTTTTTTCTCGTGTGCTCTTGCTTTACTTCTTTGTCTTCTTCTTCCGCTTGCTCTTAAGGTAAATTCACCAAGTCATCTTTTAGCAATTGCGGTTATGAAACCATCCAGCACCATTAAGTGCAATATCCAACAAGATCTATCGTTCGTCTAGTACTATACCATCACCTAATACATTTTATGGAACAATGACCCGCATGCATGTTAATTCAATTAAGCTACGGATGCTGGGAACATCTTGCGCCTTTATCACATTAGTCAGATCAAGATCTAGAAATTTTACGGGGCAAAGATATCTTAGTCCTAGGAAAGTATGACATTATTGAGTAGAAGTCCTCATGCTCACATGCTCACACCCTCTCTTTTTCCATAAACATCTTCTAACAATTGACACAGCTAACTTTTCTATCAATTTTCCACATTTGAGCTAGGTTAGAACAGCCAAAAAATAAAAAGAACAAAATGAAGAAATGGGTTGTGATGCTTGTACATAATTATTTATGCATTAGGCAAATATTATTCCATGCTTAGCCTTAATCATGCTAGTTTATTCATCAGTTTATGTGAAATTTTAGATGGAGAGAAATTGTTATTCTCATTCATATCTTCTAGTGCTTTACAATGCTGTATTTATAGGCTAATACACAGATAAATCCTAACAAACAAAAAAAAAAAAGGAAAGAAATTTAAAAAAGGAGAAAAAACTAAAATCCCACGATTTGTGGGTTAACATCTATAATCCCATGATGTGGGGATTTGATCGAATCAAATCGAATAAAAACCTCCTAAAAATCCTATGTATTTACAGCAATATAATATCTATTTACAGCTCAACACTCCCCCTTAAGCTGGTGAATAGATATCTTCCATTCCCAGCTTGGAAATTAGCTCATGAAAACTTCCACCATTAAGCCCTTTGGTCAAGACATCCGCCACTTGCTGTCCTGAAGGAACATAAGACAAACAAATCAACCCTTCTTCAAGTTTCTCCTTGATGAAGTGCCTATCAATCTCAATATGTTTTGTCCTGTCGTGCTGCACAGGATTATGAGCAATATTAATTGCAGACTTATTGTCACAAAATAACTTCGTAGGACTCTGCCACTCAATCTTCAAGTCATCAAGAATGATCTTGATCCATAATAACTCACATATTCCTTGAGCCGCTCCTAAACTCGCATTCGCACTTGATCTTGCCACCACATTCGTTTTTTACTCCTCCAAGTTACCAAATTACCTCCAAGGAAGGTACAATAACCGCTTGTAGACCTTCCGTCAACCATTGAGCCCATAATGCATCCGTATAAGCCTCGAGCTTGAGATTTGGGCTTCTCTTGAAAAGTATTCCCTTTCCCGGACTACCTTTTAAGTAGTGTAGGACTCGATGAAATGCCTGTAGATGTGATTCCTTTGGATTATGCATGAATTGACTAATCAAGCGACAAAGATAGGAGATATCTCGGTAGAATATGAGTAAGATAAATTAACTTTCCCACTAATCGCCGATACATTTCTCGATCCACCGCCGCCTCCTCTTTTGCTTCATTTAGCCTTTGGTTCGGCTCAATTGAGTAGCTACGGTTTACAACCAAGCTTCCCGCTTTCTTCCAAAAGATCCGTCACATACTTTCGTTGTGAAATAAGGACCCCTTGCCCGGAGTACGAAACCTCAATTCCCAGAAAATACTGTAGCTTCCCTAACTCCTTTATTTCAAATTCCTTAATCAAGCATTGTTTCAGCCGCTGTTTTTCCCTTTCATCATTGCCTGTGACTATTATGTCATCAACATACACCAATAATGCTGTAACTCCCCCCAAGTCCGAGTGTTTTATGAACATTGTATGATCTCCCTGGCTTTGTTTATACCCGGATGCCTTCATGACTCTAGCAAACCGTCCAAACCAGGCTCTAGGTGATTGTTTGAGCCCGTATAATGCTTTCTTAAGTCTACAAACCTTTTCTGTTGTTTCCTTTCCTTCAAAACCAGGTGGGATGCTCATGTAGATTTCCTCTTCCAAATCTCCATGTAAAAACGCATTCTTTACATCATACTGTTGAAGTTCCCAATCAAAATGAGCAGCTAAAGACAATAAAATTCTTACAGTATTCATTTTAGCCACTGGTGCAAATGTCTCCTGATAATCCACTCCATATGTTTGAGTGTAACCCTTTGCAACTAATCTTGCCTTGTACCTCTCCAGAGAGCCATCTGCCTTGTACTTTACAGTGAATACCCACTTGCAACCAACTAGATTTTTCCCCCTTGGCCTGTCAACAATTTCCCATGTTTTATTTTTCGAGTGCTTCCATCTCTTCTTTCATGGCATTCCTCCATTCCTCTTTTGACGCTTCGACAAGGTGTTAGGAACAGCAATTGTGTTTAAACTCACAATAAAGTTTCTGTATGATGATGATAACCTATTAAGAGACACATAATTTGATAGTGGATATACCGGTTTCTTGGTACACTCTCTAGTCCCTTTTCTTACAAAGAATAGGTAAATCAAGATCACTCTCGGTGTATTACTAAGTCGTTCATCCAAAGGAGATTCGAACTTACCGTGTTTTCATTGACAAGACCGGAGTGGTATTTTGGACCCGCTCTTGTGTTGGAACGGCTGTCCTCCTTGAATACACCTGAGAAAATCTCTTAGAATCATAAATATGAGTTGGACTAGTGGGAATAGGAACAGAGACAGGTTGGTGTGTGGGACTAGTTGACGAGTTTTGGTTGATAGGGACATTAGACGATAAATCTAAGTTATCAATGATACCAAGGTCCTTATCTTCCATGACTGAAAAATCCCCCCGAAGATAAGATTGTGAGAAATAGGGTTTATTTTCAACAAAAGTGACATCTCGAGAGATAGAATTTTTAGAAGGAGGATGGTAACATTTATAGCCTTTTGTGTTTGTGAGTAACCAAGAAATACACATTTGATTGCACGAGGATCTAACTTTCCTCGTTGATGATGGTGAATGTGGACATAGGAAGTGCAACCAAAGACTCGAGGTGTAAGACCATTAGATGTACGAAGGTGAGGATAGAACTGAGAAAAAACTTCCATAGGGGTCTTGTGGTCTAATGTACGTGAGGGTAGTCTATTGATCATGTGTGTAGCTGTAAGAACAGCTTCTCCCCAATATGCTTTAGGAACTTGTCCGTGAAACAATAAGGCACGAGTTGTGTTAAGGAGATGGCCATTTTTCCTTTCAGCAACCCTATTTTGTTGTGGTGTATTCACACAATATGACTCATGGATAATGCCTTCCTTTTGAAAATAAGGGGACAACACTTGATTAAAGTATTCTCTACCATTATCCGACCGAAAGACCTTGATCTTGACCCCAAATTGAGTTTGAATCATGGAATGAAACGAAGGAATAATGTTACTCACATCAGATTTATGTTTGAGTAAGAAAGTCCACGTGATCCTAGAGCAATCATCAATTAGAGTGACAAACCAGCGAGCTCCAGAGATGTTTGGAATCGTGGAAGGTCCCCAAATGTCACTGTGGATTAAGTCAAAAGGATTAGAACTATGGTGATTGCTAATAGGAAATGGTACACGATTATGTTTGGCTAATTCACAAACATCACAATGGAAGTCTTTAATATTCAGATCTTTAAACAAGGATGGAAACATAATGCTCAAGACTTGAAAGGAAGGATGACCAAAAACGAAAATGATGAAGCCAAATTGCTTCTTTATTTGAAGTACTAAGAAATGACATAGACAGATTATTCATGATTCTTCTTGTAGTGAGAGGTGTCTCAAGGTAGTACAGCCCATTTTGTTCCTTAGCAAGTCCAATCCTCCTCTCCGAGTCCCGATCCTGAAAAACACAGTAAGATGGGTAAAAAACAGCTTGACAATGAAGATCTTTTGTGAGTTTCTGTATTGAGATAAGACTGGCAGATAGTTTAGGGACATGAAGAACATCTTTAAGGACAAGATCAGGTGTGATAGGAACATTTCCAACCCCTACAATAGTAGCAAGAGACCCATTTGCCACAATAATCTTCTTATTGCTAGGACAAGGTGTATAAGTGCTGAAATGGGATGAGGTGTGAGTCATGTGGTCGGTAGACCCTGAATCAATAACCCATGAATTACCTAAGAGTGCTAGTGAGCATGCACCAGAAGGTTTATTAAGAGACCCTAACAAACCTCTTAATTTCTCAATTTCTTCATTGTTGAAGGTTGCTTTCTCCTGAACTTCTTCTTGACCAGCTTTCTCAGTTAGGTGGACCCGAGGTCTTGGTTGTGTTGCCCGATTCACCCACTCTCGGCCAAGTAGTTGGCTTGCCATTCAATTTCCAGCATTGTTCTTTTTGTATGTCTGGGCTTCTTGCAGTAGGCACACCACAAGCTGTCCCGATTGTCTTTCCTTGGCAAGTCACCCTTTTCATCAACCTTTCTAGTTGTAAAGGCCGACCCTTCTACAGCTTGTGGTTCTAGCATGACGGATCGACGGCTTTCTTCCGCCCGAATCAAGGAAATCGTTTCCTCCAATGATGGCACTTCCTCCTTGCCAAGTATTTGAATTCTGACTTGGTCATATTCAGAATTAAGCCCGGCTAAGAAATCGTAGACTCGATCCTTTTCAATAAAACTCTTTAGAATGGCCGCATCATCCGGACACCGCATCCAAATACTCGATAATGATCGAGTTCTTGCCATAAGTTCTGCAGAGAATTAGCATACTCGTAACAGTCTTACCTCCTTGCTTTGTCCCACTGGTTTTCACCTTAATTTCATACACACGGCTGCATCACGAGCCTTTGAGTACGTCCGTCGAACGGAATCCCATCTCCTTTGCGGTTGGTAGAAACATACAAGTGTCGCTTATGGTCTGGTTCCATGGAATTCCATAACCATGACATGATCATGGAATCAGCCTCATCCCACGCATCAAAATCAGGATCTCCTTTCTTGGGTCCTGTCCCAAGTAAATGGCTGAGTTTTCCTTTCCCTTTCAGATACGTCTTGACAAATTGTGACCACTTGAGGTAGTTCTTCTCATTCAATCTATAGGTTGGCCTGATATTCTGAAGATCACCTGTCATGTGTGTTGAGGCGACCTCCTCAGATTGGTTCATGGTAGGATTTGTGGCTTTGGATGTGGCCATTTTGGAGAGTGAATGTTAAGAAGAGAACAAGGGCAATAGTGCAGCAATGAAGACTGCAATTGAAATCTAGAAATCTATTTCTGGAGAATAATAGATAGCAACGAAGGCTGAAAAAGAACGCAAAGAATGAAGACTGCAATTTTAAAATCGGAATCTAGCCTAGAGCTCGATACCATGTGAAATTTTAGATGGAGAGAAATTGTTATTCTCATTCATATCTTCTGGTGCTTTACAATGCTGTATTTATAGGCTAATACACAGATAAATCCTAACAAACAAACAAAAAAAAAAGGAAAGAAATTTAAAAAAGGAGAAAAAACTAAAATCCCACGATTTGTGGGTTAACAACTATAATCCCATGATGTGTGGGATTTGATCAGAATCAAATCAGAATAAAAACCTCCTAAAAAATCCTATGTATTTACAGCAATATAATATCTATTTACAGCTCAACAGTTTAACTAGTCCAACAAGCAGTCATTTTTCATATTTTCTTTATAGTATCATTAAGAAAAGGGAAAGAGTTCAAAAAGAAGAAAAGCCCCATCATCTGCTTTTGTTTCATTTTCTAGATGTGATTATCATTTATATCTTTTTTCCCCTTTTGTCCACGTTGCAAGAAGAATACATTGAGAAAGCAATCGTGTCCCTTCACAAAGGAGATTCACCGGCTTGGATTTGAATTGACACGAGGCATAACTCGCCCCAAAATTATTACTGTTTCTCAGAAATCAATCACACAGAGTTACATGAAAAGAAAGGTCAATTGGACTTAATCCGAAAAAAACCGCCTTTATTCTAATTATTTTCCCCCAACTCTACTTGTGACAAGTAATTTGCATTTGCCTTCATGACATCATAAATGATTTCCAACGAGTCATATCATGTGTCGATTCAAAGCCAGGCCAAATATCTTGAAAGACATAAAGAGGACAAGAAGCCAACTCATTTATGGTTCCGACCCAAAAAAAACAACTCATTTATGGTAAAAAAAAAGCCAATCTCTTGAGCCTTCTTTTTTATTTTATATTTATATTTTTAATTCTTCTCTGGTCTCTTCTTCTTCACTACGTCCCCTTCTTGAGCGACATCCTCCACCCGACTCTCCTGGATTTTTTACAAAGCTTCAGCCAAATCTCCAGCCACCTAACTCAATACCAAATAAGTAGCACAAGAAACTTTATAAATTTCTAACCCTAACAGAACATAATATTCACCCAAAAATAAAACAAGGAAACATCGCAAACAGAACAAGGTCCAGATCTATAGCCAAATTAAACTAAGCTGTCTGCTAGGCAACTGCTACACCATAACTAGCCATTACTCTCTTGCTATCTATCAGTCGTCTACACTGGCTAGACCTCAACAGCGAAGCCAATTGCACTGGACAAACATAAAATCAAGTTGCTGCAGTGCCATCTGTAATTATTCAGATAAAATTACTCATCTTACCCTGATTAACAAACCTAATTGAACTGAGTTTCCTTCCAAAACTAGGAACTGGTCCGACTGCACAGCCTCTTCAAACACCAATCCTAACATGTTCAAAAGAGTTGGTCCGATCTTAATATGTATAAGATAAAATGCATCTGCTTGCATTTCAAAATAGCAAAACAGACAAGCAAGTTTAATGTCCAGCAAGAATCAGATAGATACCTCATTTTCAGTGAAACTGGAATATTTTATGTGGACAATTTCTTCACTTCTTACGGTGATAGCATGATGCATACAAGCATTCTCATTATCAACAATATATCCAGTGGCCTCGCCATATGGTTCATCTCCTTGGAACGAACAGGTGGCCAGCTGCCGACAACGGTTCTTCCATTGTAATGCACATTGCAGGCACATCAAGGTCCTTATCCTCCTTAATGAACTTCCACATTTGTTAAGCACTAAACGAAAACCCTGAAGCAGGAAACACTAGCCTTCAACCTCCTGTGAGTGGTGCAGTAGAACTGCAGTCTAAGGCTTGGCCACTTGTTCGTCCAAGGAAATTCAACCATATGGCAAAATATTAGCAGACAACAACAGGTATAACCTATTTTGCAAACAATGCTCCAAATTCCACAAAAGAGCACAAGAAGATGAGATGGAAACATACCACATCTCAAACTATAATTGATTAAGAATGGGAACAAAAGAGTGGCGAAAACCACCAAACTCAATAAGGATGATTGAGCAATGATAAGTCCCAACAAAATCAGAAATAGCTGTCAATAATGAGCAACATTTCCACAGATATTCCAAAACTTCTGCTTATGAGGACCAAAGTTTTGTCACCAACAGTAGTCAAGCACGGGATTTATGTTAAGGAAAGGGCGCTTACTGGAGCATTTAAAAATCTTGTCCAAAAACAGCAACAAACTGCAGTCAGGATCCAAACATGCTTCCATATAATACAAGGTAGGTAAACCTGGTTCCATTCAGTATTTTCCTGCTGATACGGGACAACGTTCTCAAGCCACAAGAGCACCGGGAAGCTCCAATAGGTGATTTCTTAATAGATATACCTGCTCTTTAAATTGCATTTCCTGGAAAGCATTATTCCTGGTTTTATTCAGTATTTTCCAGCAATAGGGGACAATGTTCTGAAGCCATAGGCATAAGGAAACTCTTCTCGGTGATTTTTATAATTTAGGTGCTTCGTTGCTTGTATGAGTTCCTCTGAATGATTCGCTTTCACCTCTAATCATCGAAATGAAGTTCATCCATTGACTCTTCAGCTTTCCAGGAAGAGCAATTTAAAGAACAGTTATACCTAAATTAGAAAAGGTTTGCTTGTTGCTTAGGAAAAGCAACAACCCTCACCTTCTGCACATCTTCTCTCAAGACAAATTCTAGATTTTCCAGAGGAGTCTGGTTAAAAAAAAAAGAAAAATTCAGGGAGCATATATATAAAAAAAATCAACTCAGATCGATAAACTCACCAGATACAACCAAAACGAGCAGATAAAAACCATCACAATCCAAAATGGAATCATGATAAAGCATGCGTACCGACCCTTGTTTTATCCCGTACGACAAACAACAACAGAGTTGTTTTCCAAAAGCTAAACAATCGCATCATGATCTTCGAGAAGAGTCGCCACTTTATCATTCACGCTTAGAATTAAACATTTAGCTTATCTTAACGCAAGAAAATTAAAAAATGCCACGACTACAGTTTTCAAAGAGGCCTCTCACCGCTTGTTCACCGCCAGTGCCATGGCACCATCTATGAACGAGCGGTAAGGGCACTCTGTTGAAAACCGTGTTGCCGGGGTTAAGAAGCTGCGAGAATAGAATACTAATTGCCGGAGATGGTGTCGTGGCGCTCGTCTGTGGCCAGCGAGCGTTGCTTTTGTCGGATTCGGCGAGGGTTTGGGAGGCGACGACATCGGAGCAGCGCACGACCTCGAGGTCGAGCGATGGGCTCCACCGAGAGTGTGAACGGTCGCGAGTGAGAGGGTGAAAGGGAAAAGCGCGAATGGGGAAGGAGAGGAGAGAGCTTGAAATTAAAAAGACGGAGTAGATGGGGGACGGTGCTCATTTTTGCTTCTGCTCAGTCCTCCACTGGTGTCTTGCAACAGATGGCTCGCTCATCTCTGCAACTTTCCATGAAAAACTTCTTAAAGTGGGGAATATATTTAATTTCAAATGAAGAAATCGCGAGGACATGGCAGACCCGTACACACGAGAATCACACGACCCTCTCTCTCTCTGACCCACGCCAAAGTCATGTCCAAACTTTGCCAATTCTAGCTAAAGGGTTGTCTCCGGGGCACGGCCAATTCTGGAACACTTCCATCCTACAGTCGCTTCATTGACCGCGGGACCAACGTCCGCGTCTGTGTTCATGTCAGGAAAAGTAAATCATGATTAGTTAAAAATAGAGGCGTCAAAATTTAATCTTATATTCATTCATAACCCATTTAAATCATAAATAAATCATATACAAATCACTTACATCTTTAAAAAGTTAATTAAATTAATTTTAAATGGATTGGACTTAAAACTCATTTCTAACCCAAGCCCCACATTCTTTCTTTCCCTCTTTAACTTTAAATAATTTTTTTTATAAAAATTAAAATTAAAATTATTTTTATATTTATTCTTTCTATTCTTTTCTTTTTATTTTTTTCTTTCTTATTCCTCCTTTCTTAACCAATGGGCAGCACAAGGATGACCAGCAACTAGCTAGGCAAGGCTCAAGCTCATCCGCCTCAAGTGAGCTCAAGGTTGCCAACAATTGGTGAGATAGAGGCCTCATCGACGTCTAGTAAAACTTGAGCCTTGCCAATCCATTGGGCAAGCTCAAGCTTGCCGATTTGGCAAGGCCTAACCTCACTGGCATCGGGCGAGCTCAAGCTCGCCTGTGAGCGGTTGCCAAGCAAAAAAATAATAATATTTAAGATTATATTTTAAAAAATATATAAAAAGAGTCAAGGAGGAAAATTTAATCTTATTTTTATACCAAATGACAAAAAATATTTTCTAATTTATTTTAAAATTTCAAGCAAAAACCAAAAATATTGTAATTTTCTTGAAAAATACTTCTTGGAAAATATTTAAGAAAAAAATGAAGGCTTGTTTTTTAAAAATATATAAAAATGCCCATTAAATTTGTATTGCATTAAAGTGTTTTAGTAATATCATTTTAAAAAATCGTAAGAAATAAGATTTCTCATGTTTAGCTAAATGGGTCGGGATGGGTTGAGTATGGATCGAGTCGATATGGGTCAAAAATTTTGCACTATGATAAATGAGTCATAAATGAGTTAAATTGATTGATTTTGATTGGATCATTTATGACTCGATCCAAACCCGACTTGACCTGATCCACCCATTTGACAAGTCTAGTAAAAAGTGATAGAGTTTGTATATATAGATGATGGGTCTTCTTGAATTTGGGATTACGTTTAGACGTATTTACTTTTTCAGTGGATGAATGTTTTAGAAGAATTTTGAAGTTCATATTGCTAAGTATTTTTAAATAAAGGCGTTCGTACTAAATTATTTTATTGATATGATGATTATGTTCCTTAAAACATAGGGGACTTGTCAACTTCATGTAAAAGAAGTAAATGATCATGATTTTTATAATGTATAGACATCAAGCTTTGAGAAGGATTTGTTGATCGTCTAGTGTAGAGTAGTGAATTGAATAAGATGCAGCAATTTCCATGTTTGATTACTTTTTTTTTTTTTTTTGTCGAAAAAAATTAAAGAGAAGGAAAAGAAAATAGAAAAGAAAAAAGCAAAAGAATTACAAAAATTCAAAAAAATTAGTAAACTGTTATTTAAAAATATCACATCAAGGCCAATTGTGCCATGTAGGACGATAAGTGTCTATGTTGTTGATTGCCGACTAGATGAATTGAATTAGCAAAAATGTAAAAGATTAATGGCTCAATTAGTAAAAAAGAAAAAGTTTATGACTAATTTAGCATAATTATAATATGTTCAAGACTTTTTTTTATAGTTTTTCCTACAGACTAATAGAAGAAAGTGAGGGCGAGATGAATATGAGACATGAAGGAGAGGGTCGTATTGAGCAAGTGAGACAAAATATAGAGCAATGGAGGAATTGTAATCTTGAAACAAAAGAAATTTAGGAGGAGGTCACCTTTGTAGCCACTGGTGAGGACTCGAGCGAGCCTCGTTATTGGTCGACAAAGCTTGCCAGAGGCTAGCGAGGTCGAGGTTGACCTCACCCGCCCTCAAATCTAGTTAGTCATCAATTGGGCGACCGGCTAGAGAAAGGAGGAGGGGAAGGAAAAAAAAAAAAAAGGAAAATGAAAATGAAATGAAAATAATTAATTAATAAATGATTCAAAAAAATTGAAAATATTATTAAAAATCATCTATGTTAACGTTGGTCATGCCACGTCAGCTAATAAGCATTCACGTAGTAATAATTAGTCAAAATTGGCTGGAATGACTTAATTGGCATTAGATCAAAATGTTTAAGACTAAATTAACACTAAATCAAAAGTTTTATAACTAAATTGACATCAATAAAATGTTTAGAACTAAATTGACATAAAATCAAAATATTTAGGATTGAATTGGCATCCATAAAAGATTTAGGACTAATAAATATAAAAGATTTATGACTTTTCTAACACTTTTCACCATGAGAACATGTCCCTCGGATCCACTAAACTTGTAGGATGGAGACACGTGTGGATGTGGAGGTTGATAATGGGCCTTGGCCTTAATGATTAGACGTCAAAGTGAATTATTCTGGATCTGGGCTTTTGTCAACAGTCTAATTTAGTTACTAACTTAGCTTGGGGATGGACCTGACGGTTCTTGGACCATCGAAGCCCGAAGTGTAAGTTTCACGGAGAAACTGATGCAAAATCTTCAAAAAGCCTCTTCATATAGAATATGACATTTCCATTTGAAGATTTATTATTATTTTTTTTATAAAGAAAAGAGAGAGAAAAAGAAACGAAAATGCTGGCGGATTGGGTAGTAGTGGAATATACCCCGTACCACTAGCAGATAATCAAGGCAACTCCGGTTCTCTTTCTACCAAGTCAAGTCAATCCCCCTCTTACCTAATTTTGAACGAAAAAATATTAAAGTCAATCCCTCGTTGATTTCGGCAACGCATTACGTATCTTAGTGCACCAAAGATAATCTTCCCCACGGACCAGACATGCGTCACCCCGCACCAAGTAACACATTCCATCTTGAAACCATCAACATGGTCGACTTAGTGGTAAAATCGATCGCTTGCCTTTCCTAATATCACGAGTTCAAGGGATCTCTGAATAGCTTGCGCTGCGTTGTGTAACCAAGACGTATGCAATCGTATGGAGGGATTTTTTGACTATTGTTATCTCGATAGAGTTGCAGTGACAAGCTTGCCATGCGTGTCATGCGGAATAGTTATAACTCGAATCAATATTTTGTAGCAAGTAAGACACCTATAAAAGTTAAAGTTACTACTCCTTGCCCTTTTTGTAATCGAGAAAAAGAATTTCCATCTTGAATTTTGGCAATTTGGATGACAATTAATATGTTGTAAAATCATTATCCACAAGCTAAAATTTCAATTTCTAGGTAATCCATATTATTTGTGTAAAGGAATTCGTTTGGACCATCAATATTTTCCCTCTATCTCCTGCAAAATTCTCCTTTGCGAGAACTTATGATGATTGGGTCCATTTTTATGAAAACTTATAAGGTAAATATCTGTATATACATACATGAGACCAAGATTCACACATGCCCATATACCAGTTAAATGTGAACAATATATATGAAGCAAAATATAATATATACGATGATAGCCGTAAATAATTCGGCTTCATTTTTTTTATTGACTGAGTCAAAAGCAACAAAAAAAGAAGAAGAAGAATCATGGACCCATTTTATATATATGAAAAGCATCCTTTGAAATAACCTATCTAGTCAACGATGCTTCATTTATATCATGGTATGTGGGTCTTATGCTGAAGTTTTAAAGCATGGGCAGTATCACCGAATATTGTCAAAGATATTATTTTAATCTTTCTTTCCTTTTCCTATGGTAGTATATTACTCCATTTTTCTGAACAAATTACTCGAATATAAATGCCCATCAATAATAACAAGTAATACAATAAATCCTATTTTCGTCTGATGATTATGAAATGATAGGATATTCCACCAGCTCTGCTTTATTCGTAATCAATACATGGGTGTTGTCTTTTCTTTCCCTTTCCCTTTTCTTAATGGGGGCCCTGTTTGCTCTATTGGTAGCTGAAATAGCAGCTGGATTGCGCTATCCCGTGAGGTGATGGATCCGCTATTTATGGTAAATTGGCAATACATGTTTTAACGCCACGACATTGGAAGCTGCGGGAGACCGTCCTTATAGTACGTCCGACATCAATCTTTAATCGACTGGTCTCTCAAGCCACAGAGGCATCCCACCTTGTCCAATGTCAGGAAATGAAATATTCTTTTTCATCAAAATTCATTCTGCGATTGGAGATGGATATGGATTTTGCGGCGATTTCGAACAAAAGTCTTATCAATAGAGCACAAAGAACAAATATACATCAACAGAAATTGATCGATGTCGAAATACAATGATATAAAATGTTTTATTGAAATCTAATCAACGACAAAGTGCGTGCTAACGTAAATACACAATGTTAGAATTTAATCGATTACGAAAATTTGAAAGTTACAACTAATATATACTCCGAAACTTAATTGCCAACAAAATATCTAGAAACTACGACTATAGTGCATGAGTTGAAAGATAATTATCCCATGTTTTTGTTGTTTTCTAGGGGGTTCTACAACACTAAGATTTCAGTCTTAAGGCGTTAGAATAGGATAAAATTCAGGATATAATATGATTTATCCTATCTTACGTTTGGTGCTCGATCAGAACAAAATAAAATCGGATATAAGGATAATATGGGTAGGATAAAATTATCTAATGGGAGAGATAAGATAAAAGTGGATAGAATTTCTAATGTTCATAATAGGAAAGTTATTTTTTCGAATAACAAATTTATTAAGTTAACAAAATTGAAATTATATTTCAATATAAATAATATTTGAATTCTAATTTAAGAAATTAAAAATAGAAAATAGAAAATTATTTTTAATTAATCTTATTTTAATTTACATATTAAAATTTAATTCTTTCTTATAATAAACATTCAATTTATAAATTAAATATTTATATTTATTATATATTTTAGGTATATCAATACAATTTAAATTTTATTAAAGAATGATGAAAGGGGAAAAAAAGAAATAATAAATAAAATAATATAAAAAAAGGAAAAATAAAATAAAAATAAATTAAGGAATATTGTTACAAGATATTTTCACCATCTCCGTTTATTAAACATTTATGTTCATTTATAATGATACGCCATTTATATCAAAAAAATGTATATGATACGATGTGAATATATCCGACTTTAATATTACGATTCACCAAACAATTGACAAGATACCGGATTTTATATTCATATCCTGTCCTATCCAGTCTTATCCCAATTAGAAATCTTGATGATCAAACGTAGTCTTATAGTATTAACAACATAATTATACCCATACTTTCATATCTCCATGATTTCCGACCCCACACCTTCATGCTGTTGCGCCATCTAATCCCTAGATGGTTATTTCTCTAGAATCGCACATCGATCTTGCTTTCGAACGGCCACAATCGTCGTGCTGTCTTTTCCCCTACTTTATCCATAAAGAGTCGCAAACTTCACTGCCACCACACTTGAACCCCGTGCTCATCTGTTCCATTATTTGAACATCATTTCGCTTAATCTCTATCTTCCAATTGATTACTTCACGTCAGTAAAAAATTTCCGTAGTCAGTAGGTCATTGACAACTATAACATGCCCGATCTCGAATCTCGAGTTATCTGCTTATTCAAATCACAAAGACTTTGGCTAATTATTGGGCGTAAACAAGGTCCACGACACACGAATTGCATAATCGCATCCATTGACAAGAGAGATCCAATCCAAGACCGAAGGCAAAAAGCTCGAGGGCTTGCGTCGCCGCTCGGAAGTCCCGAGCGTCCCCGCCCGTGCATCGTTACTCGCGTTTCGGCCGCCGGGCCGACACGAATTCCGAAACGTGCGACGCGGGGGCGGGGGCGACGTGGAGGACGAGCGTCTGGCGCCTGGCGGTGCCGTTAGTGAGGGTGGGATCGTCCCACCACCACAGGGCGGGCCCATGCAAAGGGCAGAAAACGGGGGCCTCGTTCCGCTTCGTGCCGATGGATGGATGGCTGGACGGATGGTCGCTCGTCGCTTTCACACGTGTTTTATTATCACCAGCTGTTTCGTGTCTAGAGAGACAGCCGGGGGTCCCGCTCGGGAATTAGGTGGACTTGGGGACATGTGCACTCCGTCGCCCCCAAAATCTTCATTCCCCAGTTGCGCCTTGGTTGCGTTAGCATCCCCCTTCTCTCTCTCTCTCTCTCTCCCTAGCGTAATCATCCTCGAGAAAAAGTTGACAAAGACGGTGGAAAGAGACGACGAGACGACAATTCGTTCTAGACATCGTGCGAGAGTTTCACATCCGCTACTCACGATTTAAAAGGTCCGAAATCAGCTCTCCCAACAGCTTTCATGAATGGTTTGACAGTTAAAAGATCTCTTTGTATATGAACAGCTAGATAATGCAGTATGACCCGTTCCCCAATTCAACTGTGATTGTTATGAAAGACGGATTGCCCATTCATCACTTAACCAATCACATTAACAGTTTACCATCACATATCCAATGAACTAAATCCTCACCACGTACGAGGCCACTTGTTCATTAGGCATGAGACGTAAATGACGAATTCCAAGTAGATTCGCATGACAGATCAACTCTTCTCTTGTATGTTTCAACTATATATGAGAGAATTTTAAATATATATTTCTGTGGATGGTACCATCTCGATGGATCCCACATCATTACTCCCATTTCAAAGCAAAAAGAGTAAAGTTTCCACGACACTTGCGCACGTTTGGTCCGAAGATGCGCGCTCGTCTTGCCGTAAAAGAGAAGTTGGGCGTGGGGGTTTTTCTCTTCTTAGGTAATTGCTTGGTTGCCGGAAACGGGTCAATAATCAATAGCTTTTAGTTAGGATTTGGGGAAGTCGACAGATGGAATGCTCGAGTGCCAAATTTGGGTAGACAAGCCCTTTGACTTTTCTGACCGCAATCAAAGGTTGGAAAAAGAGAAGCTTGGGGTCCTATTCTAATCTTGGCGGCCAAGCCTAAATTCGTTCTTGATCCACTCGCTCGAGCAAAGCGCCCTTTTCCTTTTGCCCTTTCTGGCTTATATATTGAGTAGCCTATAAGCCTTCCATTTCTTAGCTTCCGACTCGAACGCGTTGGGATTACAGTTGTCATCGAGGGAGAGCACGAAGGAAAAAAGGGCTTAGCGACTTCTCTTCTGAATTGGTAATTTGACCCTTTATTTAGCATATTGATTGGTGGGTACATAAGGTGTAATTTCAATAAAGTAATTTCTTAGTCGGCCTTGCTTTCTTCTGTCTTTTTCTTGACTCTCCCTTTTTTCGTAAATCAATTCACATCTTATTTCTCGATTACGTGAGTCATGCTTTCAGTTACAAATATGAATATCACCTAATTCTTAAATAAGTCAGATTTTGCACATGGGTTGTTATATCCACAAAAAACCCACCCATCATAAGCATGACATAGCACTATTTTATATCTTCGTCTTTTATCACAGTCTTTTCCGTAAGTAGAGGGAAAAATGCTGACTCATCGCCATGCGTCCATGTATGATTACGGAAATTTGTTTCTAAGGGGAAATTAAATTCCTTTGGCGGTGAAAACAAAAGTAAAAAAATGAGCCGACCGCGCCTCCAATTCCAGAATTAATTTACCGTTTATATCCCATATATTCCCGAGAATATTAAAAAATTCTGGAAATTGCAGGAAATTCCCAAACCGAAAGCAGTCAACGCGTCAACCACGCGCTCTCTCCCTCGAGTGGAGTATAATCCATCCCCCCCACTTTCCCCCACTCACTGCTTACAGCTATCTCCCCCATCCTCTCCTTCGCCATTCGCATCCCCTCTCTCTCTCTCTCTAGAAAACGCCATGGCCGACAGACCCTTCCCTCCCACCACCAAGTCCCCCGCCGCCGCCAACGGCGGCGGCCTCACGGCCAACGGCTCCTTCCCCGCCACCAAGGGCCAGCTCTACGGCGAAGCCGCCCGCTCCGCCGCCTACCGCCCCCTGCCCAAGAAGGGCGGAGGCCGACGCCGACACCGCCGCGGCTGCTGCTGCCGCTGCTGCCTCTGGACCACCGTCGCCCTCCTCGTCCTCCTCCTCCTCATCGCCGCCGCCGCCGCCGTCTTCTACGCCCTCTACCGCCCGCAACGCCCCACCTTCACCGTGACCTCCCTCAAGGTGTCTTACATAAACATCACCTCCTCGTCCTCCACCCTCAGCTCCAAGTTCAACCTCACCGTCTCCGCTCGGAACCCCAACAGCAAGCTCGTGTACATCTACAGCCCGACTTCGGTGTCGGTCGTCAGCGCCGACGGCGGCGGCGGCGTCGACCTGGGGGACGCGACGATCCCGGCCTTCGTGCACGGGAAGAAGAACACGACGGTGCTGAAGACGTCGATCGCCAGCACCGGCCAGCAGGTGGACAGCACCGCCGCGAGCGCGCTGAAGTCGGGCCTGAAGAGCAAGAACGGGCTGGCGCTGAAGATCAGGCTGGACACGAAGGTGAAGGTGAAGATCGGCGGCTTGAAGACGCCGAGGGTCGGAATCCGCGTCACTTGCGGCGGAATCAGGGCGACCGCTCCGGCCGCCGGGAAGTCGGCGGCCACGGCGTCGACGGCGAGCGCGAAGTGCAAGGTGGATACGAGGATCAGGATCTGGAACTGGACGCTTTAGGAAAGTGGAAAAAGTTACTGTGGCCATAATTATTTTTCCTCAGAATATAAAAAAATTGTTCAGAAATACCGTTCATTTTCCCTTTTTTTTTTTCCGTGTGTATTTTTTTGGGGTGGTGACGTGGCGATTGGTCGTATAATGGGTCATAAAATAGAATTTTTGTCTTTTATATTTTTAGCCTTTTGGGTTCTGTCTTGGAATTTAGTTTAGTGGCTTGTTGTGGGGGGAAAACAGCTGTATGATTGAAAGATTGATTGTTCTCCATTGAATTTGTTCTTATCTTGCTCCCGAGTCTCGTTCACTTGCCCAATATAACTGGATTTGAGCATAAATTCTGAACAAAAGTTAATAAAATTGTTGAATCCGAACTTATATCTAACATACAATTTCTTTTATTTTCTTTATATCGCCTGTTTTGGGCCTTTTAAAAAAAAGCGGGATGGCGATTTTCCGAAGCCGTCCAATGATTGCTGCGGTACACGCGGCGGGAGGAGGCAAACGAGGGGTGGATGTCCGAATGGGATCGTCACTTTCGAACGTGTCGCCATCGATTTTCGCCCTCTGGACGACAACGCGTTTGATGGAATATATATTTCTGTGGTGACCGCTTCAAGCCCGTGTCGGTGGGGGCCGTTCACTGTGTTTGTTTCTTTCTCGCCGTACCGCTTTAATATGTGCCGTAAAAGAAACAAAACCATAGCGCTCATATACGGCTATTTATGGTGCGTTCGGTTCCCTTTGAAATGGGCTTTGGCGCTAAGCCAGGATGCCAGGGGAGGACTTGGACATGGGTTTTTGGACTTGGGCTCAAGCACTAGGGACCCGATCTTGGGCCTAGCCTCGATGGACTTGAGTTCGGGTGCAGGGATTTTAGGCACCTGTACTTGGGTCTCGAGCTTGAGTATCAAGGATTTGGGCATGGGTACTGGGGAGTTGGCCTAGGTCTCGATGGGATTGGGCTTGGGTGCAAGTGCAAGGGATTTGAGCACAAGCATTAGAGACTCGAGTTTGGGTGTCAAGAAACCGAGCATAGGCACTGCGATCTTGAGCCTAATCACAATGGACCCATTCATGGGCACTAGGGTCTCTAGCCTTGGCCTTGTTAGACCTGGGCTTGAGCATGAGAGATTTGGGGCAAGGGCACTAGCATCCAAGCCCGACCTTGATAGGCTCGAACTCGGACCTGGGTGCCAACGATCCAAGCACAGGTTTGGGTTCCCAAGCTCGCTTCCGTGGACTTGGGCCTAGCCTCCATTGATCAAGGTGGGGACATTGAGGTCTCGGACTTGGCCTCTATGGACTTAGGTCAGGACGTTGGGGAGTCAAGAAACAATACCGAAGTCTAAGGCCTAACCTTTATGGACCCCGGCTTAGGTGTTGGTGTCTTGAACCCCACCTTTGTTGACCCAGGGCTAGGCATCGAGGTTCTAGGCCGGCTTCTTTGGACTCAGGCTTGGGCTTAATGGACCCCGGTGGACCCAGCCCCGACCTCTAGACTCAAGTGCATTGCAAAGGACTTGGAAGTGAGTGTTGGAGTTCTCTTGCCTAAGTATAGAATTTTAGGATCAAGCGGCTATATCTAACATATTTTGGAAAATGATTTTTTATTTTAAAAAGAGGAAGCCAATTTTTTGAATTTAAGTATATATTTTTCATTAACTCATTTTTCTGAATGATCCAAATACTATAAAATAATGAAAATATTTATCGTGAAACAAACGAAACTAAAGTTTTTGCATTTCCTCAAAAACATTTTATAAATGTAGAACCAAATGCAATCTTGGTGTCGAAATATGCTACTTATGATAATGCTAGACTTCGAATTACTGAGGATCCTGCCTTTTCTCAGGGAAGATATGATATTGAGAAAAAGCTGTTTCCAAACGACTCGTAATTACATTTTCTTGTATTTGGATGGACATTTAACCGACGTCGTTTTTCTGGTGTTTGTTGTCGGTCGCCTGGCCGTAAGTCCAGGCGTACAGGAGGCTTGGTTCCAAGCCTAAGTTCGGTGTCCATCGACCATTGTGAATTTGTCTGCTAACATCACAGATCAGGATGAACTTCCCTCTCTGTGTTCACGAGAACTGTTTCTGGCAAAATGAACATCAGCAGCTCCCTGAACCGGGAGGGCAAGAAACATACCCGCAAGTGGCCGCCAATGTACACTCATATGCATGAGAGCTAAAGGAGTCGACGGCAATCGACCTTCGACGCGATCTTCCTTTCATTCAACAACAACTATTATGACATCAAACAGAACAAAGACCGAGAATACGATGACTTGATTACACCACCAAATTCCATAAGCACTGTTTCAAGTCTACAGGTCTCCAGTCACAGTAGATGAGGTCGATATAACAGTACACTGCTGAATCTGCACACGATTATTCGTTCAGCACGCGATAATGTGGAAGCGGGAAGCCCTTCAGTTGCTGAGTTGCAGGAATCTCTGTGCCATGGGATGCTTGGCTTCCGAGAGACGATCAGGAGTTAAAACTTCCACCAGTTCACCGCTCACCAGGAGGCAAACTACGTCGGCAATCCTCTGAATCTGTTTGATGCTGTGAGAGACCATTATGGTCGTCAATCCTTGAGTCTTCTTGAGCTTCACTAGCACGTCCTCGATGTTTTGTGTCGAGATTGGGTCCAACGCGCTCGTCGGCTCATCCAGCAGAAGAACCTTTTTGAGAAGAAATCACAACTTTAGGTATCGGCTGTGAAGTATGACCTTTCAATGGACAAAATGGGAAATGCTGGCTCACCTCTGGTTCGTTAGCTAGTGTCCTCGCAAGTGCCACTCTCTGGGCCTGGCCGACAGAGAGTTCTGAGCCGGCTCTGCTGAAGAGAGAGGAATCGAGGTCGGCAAGGTTCAGCAACTTGAACACTTCACCATCGCTTAGCTTCTTCCCCATCAGTTGTGGTCCATATCTGACATTATCCGCAACTGTGCCTGGAAGTTTGCGGCTTGATGTAAGCTTTCGAGAATTGTAGGACAATGGCTATGAATAAAAACATGATTCTAGAAGAATCACATCAATAAACTTGTTCTTCACATAATCCACTAGATCTAATCATCTGGTATTTCTCCGTTGTCTAGCTTTTTCTTCCTAAAAAATGAGAACCCCTCCAACACCAAAAGAATAAAGCACCATCTCCTTTCAAGCTGGAAAAGTTTAGGTGCATAGAAGGTCTCAACTCAATCATCGAAATAAATTAATTTAGTGCAAGCCCTAGGTAAGCCATAAGAATTCTCCTACAAAGACAATGAATTCATAGCAATCAGACGAAATCACTAATTTAAGAACACTTTGTAGTTGAGGAAATACCACCTCTGCTATTGGATTGACAGCACTCGACAGCATTTGCGTAAAATTAAAAGCACTAGATAGAGCCAAAATGCCTCTGAATCATCATATAGAGGACTGCGGGTTGTTTAAAACAAGATAAATAGCAAGTTGAACCAGAAACAGTATAGATTAGTTAAGCCTCAACTGGATTCATCTCTTAACTTCTAATTTTCCCTCATTTGAGAGCTGCGAATCCTAGAAGTCATATGAAGGTAAAGACCATGAACACAAGCACCATATTTCTTGCACATAGACCATAATTATGGGAGTCGATCGATTCAGACCTGATCTGGCAGGACCAAGTTCAGTGGCAGAACAATATTGCCAATGGTTGTGCACGGAGGATACAATACATGACCAAATAACCCAGAAGGCTAGGTCGTGATAATTTGGCACCACATGCCATCATGAATTTGCAGTGTTTAAACTTATCCAACAAAGCAAACCCAAAAGGACAGGGTGAACACTTTTGACATTAATCTTCCATCACCATGACAGCCAAACTAGTCTATTTCGGTTTTGATTGTGAATTCTTAGAGGCAGAGATTACTATTAAATGCAGAAAGTTACATCAAAACTAAACTCTATTCAGCCTGCTTAGATCATAGTTCTCAGTAGCAACCCTGAATTAAAATCATGGAACGACTATTTGATTTTCTTCCAGTAACAACACCAAGAACACATAATATAAACAACAGTCGCTCAAGTAATACAAGTGTGGCCTTTCTTTATCCCTTGATTCACAGATGATCACTTCAAATGCGGGTCAGGAAACACTTGATGATTTCAGGAGGTAAGTCAAACTACCATGTCACTTGGCAAACCAATTTTATCAAACAAACTCGAACTTTCTCACTCTTTCCTTGGCTAACATTCAATTCCATCGTCACTCACAAATAAAGCAAACCGAGCTCTGGAATTCCAGAAATTGTACCTTCAAACATCGCGGGAAGCTGAAACAGCATCCCGACCTTCCGCCGAAGGCTGAGCACGTCGAGATTCTTAATGTCCTCGCCGTCCAAGAACACGGTGCCGGACGGCGGCTCCCACAGCCGGTTCAGGGCCCTCAGGAGCGTGGACTTGCCGCTCCCGCTCGGCCCGATGATGCCCACGATCTTCCCTTGCGGGATCTCCAGGTTGATCTCGCTCAGGATGGGGTCCCCGGCGTCGGAAACCTTGTTCAGGCCTTTGATCTCGAACTTGGCCCGGTCCTCCTTGACGCCGTCGTCCACATCCACGACGAGCAAGTGCTCCTGAGCCTCCACATCTGAAAAGGGTATTTGCCAGAAAACAGAGAATCACCACACGAGAAACAAAACAAAGGAAAATTCAAGATTCCGGCCATCAAGATTCAAGAAGCCCAAGAAAACAGAGGATCACCACACAAGAAACAAGAAAAAATTTCAAGAATCCGGCCATCAAGATTCAAGAATCCCAAGAAACACGGAGGCCGGGGGCGAATTCCGCGTACCGGGAGATGGGTCGGGCTGAAGGATGGAAGCCGCGGGCATTGTCGCTTCGCCCTCGCTCGGATGGAGGATTCGGAGGAAGTTGGTGGGTGTCTTTGCAGGTCGCGCGTGCGCGACTGTGCATGTCCGTTCTCGGATGGATACCGAGAATAATATATATAGCTTGATTGACAGATGAAGCCTGACCCAGTATTCCCATCGTGTCGTTTTCTCCTTCCCTTGCGGGGGGTGGATTCGGTCGAGGGACAACGATCACGAGATGAACCTCCCCCATTTGAGATGGGATCGCAGGTTGCAAAAGCGGACAGTGTACCTTGGAGTTTCTTGCATTATTGAAAAGCGCTAAAAGCCGTACGGAGGACGTGGTGGAGGTCGCTGTAAGCGACGGGTGGACCGGGTAGCCGGGGCGACGATTCTTCTGGGGAAGGGAGGAGAGGAGATCGCACCGCACTATCCGTAATATCTCCGTACTAATTAATAAATATATGGAGAAGGGTCCTTTTTCCCATACCCATCAACTTTAGACTTTAAAGCAGTTTCACTTGCGTAATAGACTTTTATTTTCTTTTTCTTTTTATTTAATTTATATTTCGTGATAGATAAACATTCCGGGTATACGGAAGTTGGTTTCTTTTCATTTCGAAAATTGATTGAATAATATATTCAAAAAAATTTCGGAGAAGCAAATCGTGCTTTCTCCCCAAGAGCGACTGAGGCCTTATTAAAGGTTCGTGCTCATTTCGTTTGGGAATTAAATTTAGTAGGTCTCGTCATGACTCACGAGTCTGTTGACCCTAGATGCATAGAGCGTTTTTTGGATAGGTCTGAGCAAGGTCATTTAATTATAAAGCCGGACCTCAATCCATGGAACCCAACCTAGCCTTGCTCGATCGAGGCAGGTCAGCCATAACAATTCTACCTTTTTCTTTTTTTTTTGGTTGATAAGTAAGATTACGATGCTAATATGTGTTTGTGCTGGGGAAAATTTTATGATAAAAAGAAAATGTTTTGGAGTCATGCTCACATGCCGAAACTGCATATGGTTCGATGAGAATGAGAGGAGATGGTTCGCATGCTGGATTAGGGTGCGAACGGTGATATTTTTATTTCGAAAAATAATTTCTTCTTAAAAATAGTCATTTTCTATTTTTACTGCTCAGAATAATTTCTAAATAAAACAACGCTTTTGATAATTATATAAAATTTATATTCTAAAAATAGAAAAAGAATAAAAATGTGTTTAGTATGATCTACAAAAAGAATTAAAAAACGTTTGATTGTCGTCGTTCGCTGTTACCGCCATCAATTGTCGATCCTCGATTGCCGATCGACTACCACCGCCACGACCACCACTCGCTCGCGGCCGACAACTGTTAGCAGTTAATGGTGGGGGGCAATCAGGTGTCGATGGCGGTAGCTAGTTGACGGACGACAACCCGTGGGGAGCGGCAAGGAAGAAAAAGAAAAGAAAAAGAGAAAAAATAACTTATTTATAGAAATTATTTTTGAGAATAAGAAGTTATTTTTTTCTATTTCTTATTTCTATTACAAATCTATTCTCCGGCTATTTTTCTATTCGGAGAATAAAAAAATTAGTTAATATTTTCAAATGGGTATCTATTCTTTTTTTGTTCTAGGAAGCAAAAGAACAAAAACACAGAAGAACATAAACGGTTCCCATGTGCTACCTTTACTAACTGTGTTTCTCTCTAATACGATTGCACTCCATATGTGTAAAGCAATTCGTGGACTTGTTGTAAATGTTGGTTTTGAAGCTTATTTGATTGTAGTATGTGTACATGGGAAGCAAAGACATTTGAAAGATGCTAGTCAATTGTTCTTAGAAATGGAATCCAAGAACATAGTTGGAATGCTCTAATTACATCGTACGCATAGTCTGAATTACGCAACCAGGCTTATGAATCATTCTCCTAGCTCAAGAAATCAGATGGTTGTTTGGAACTCTACAAATAAATGCAGCTCGCCAATATCGCGGAAATATGCCGTCACCATCTCTAGGGCCTCATCAGTTTGTGCAGAGTTGGCGGCACTCGATCTTGGTCGGAAAGTCCACGGCCATGTGGTTTGGGCTTTGATGAATCATAACCTCCTCGTGGCGAGCGGCCTGATCAAAATGTACATGATCCGTGGAAGCCTTAACGAGAAGAGCCTAGTGTGCAAGAAATTTGTTGTCAATCACTTAGGATGCACATGACTAAATTTCTATTTTTTTATTTCTTTGTTTTTCTGTTCCTCAAAACAATTTTGGAACAGAATTTGGTAACGTAATTTCTAGATGTGGGATGCATGGTTTAGGGAAAAGGTGCGGGGAGATATTTTTGTGGAATGATGGAAACTGGATTTTATGCCCAGATGAGATCACTTTTGTTGCTGTTCCTCCTGCTTTTACTCATGCAGGGCTTGTTGTCAAGCGTCGTAAACTTTATGATGAAATGACTAAATAGTTTGGAATTGGGCCACAAATGGAGCATTATACATATGCAGTTGATCTATTGAGCCGATCTGGTTCCTTTCAGGATGCTAGAGAGATAGCAAAACTCGTGCCATTGTCAACTAATGCTTGTGTTTTGGGGAGCTCTTCTTAATGCTTGTAGGATGTGTTGAGATACAGATTTTGTGGAGGCAATAGCCACACGCTTTTTCAGTCATAATTAGGAAACTATGGGAAGCTACATGCTTCTCATTAACATTTATGCTGCAAATAGCCGGTGGGATGATTCTGCAAGAGAGCGGGTTTCTGCCAAGGAAGAGGAAATTGAAGCAAGTCCCAGGCCAGAGATCGGTTTAGTTGAATAATTAGGTCTATAAGGCCCTGCTTGTTTAATTGTGTTTCTGTTCCTCAAAACAAAAATTTCTGTTCTTTTGTTCCGAGGAACAAAAGAAGAACAGATATGCGTTTGTTTACACACTTTTGTTCTCGGGAACAGATTTGAAACAAAACAAAACAAGTAGAAAAACTTGTTTCTTACTCCTGGGAACAATTCGAGAAACACTTTTTTTTTTTCTTCTTTTTCTTTGGTTGGTGACCTTGCCGGAGCATCGCCAGCCCCCGGTGAGGCCATTGACCCTCGTCGGCCGATTGCCTGCTATGGCGAAGGCCAACTACTAGCCAAAAGGAAGAAAGAAAAAAAAGCGAAAAAAAATGAAAAATAAAATAAAATATTAAAAAATTAAAAAAAAAATTATACAAGTTTACCAAACGTGTTTTTGTTCTTTTTCTATTCCAGGCGCAGAAATTTTGTGTAGTTACCAAGAGGGTGCATGACAACCAATAATTTCTATTTTAGAAACAATTTTTTTATTTCGGACTGCTTTTACGGAATAGAAATCCGTTTGATAAAGTTATTCCGTTTTTCTATTTTCGGAATAGATTTCTATTCCGTAAATAGGTTTGGAATAGAAATCAGAAGTAGAAATTTTCTACTTCTTTATTTCTAGAACAAATGAGAAATAAAATTTTTTTTCATCGTTCGTCAACTAGTCTTTCATTTGTTGCCACCGACCACCGTCCATCGGTCGCTCGCCGGCCCTCATCGCTGCCGGCATCGGTCAACGGTCGCCGGTTGCCGGCCGTCACCGCCGCCGTCGATTGCCGATCGCCGCCGCCGCCGCCGCTACCTTTGCCATCGCCATCCGTCAGTCCACCGTCATCCGAAAGGAAGAAATTTTGTGTCGTTATCAAACGAATTTCTATTTTTAGAGTAGAAATTTTGTGTCATTATCAAACGGTTATTTTTGCTTAAAAACTCTTCTAGAAATAGAAATAGAAAAATCTATTTCTGTTCCAGAAACTATTTCTGGAACAAAATGGTTGTCATGCGCGCCCCAAATGTGTTTTTTGTTAAAAAATTATTCCCCAGAACAGAAATAGTTCCCAGGAACAATTTTGAACAAAAACGTTACCAAACGCAGCCTAAGTCTTCGTCCGCGAGCGCCTTGCAGTTGGGTATGGAGGATGTTTATGGTGTTCTTCAAGTTTTGACACTTCAAAGGGAAACCTAAAATGTTAAAAGTACTAATAAACTTGATTGTTGTGTCAACAAATCCTCCAAGAAGACAAAAAAGAAATCAACAAGTAGTGAATTATGGTGGATCGCGTGAACTCAAGAATGAAGATCTCTATGTGAAGGTTACATTAAATGTTAACCAGCGCATTACTAAACTTGTTTTTCAAATGCATTTATGGCGTGCATTTATTGTATTGACTTCGTTTGTGTGCTTTCGTTAGCTTTGTAAACCTTTTTGTTGCTTCGCTTAATGTTTCATGGCTCATTTAATGTGTTTTAAGGGTGTGGGATGCTTATATTCTGTATTATAGATGTTCTGCTATTATATAAGGATGTGAGGGTGAGGGTTGTAAATTGAAGTCATCAAAAAGCATTCTAAGAACAATTTCTCCCTCTAACTTGTGCACTCGTTCCAAATTTCCAAAGTTATAATTTCTTTTGGTTTCAACAAGAAACCTTATACCCACGATGTAATAAAAAAGAGCAGTGGTACAAAGCTACAAAGCTGAGATTGCTTAATTAGTATCTGTTCACGGAATTGCTAATGCTTTCATATGGCCAATAGATCATTGGAAATTCTCTGGAGATTTTAACAGGTTTAGCGGGAAGATGACAAGAAAGGTTTCAATAACTAAACTGAGAATTCTAGTCATCGTTTAGATACTGATAGGTTTGTGGAAAAGGTTTCGGTCACTTGCGACGTCAGTCTTATTGAACATTCATATCTAATCGAAAGTTTCAGCCATATTGCTGCCTCATGTTTTGGCAAGTCATGCTTGTCTTGGCCTTCTTGTTTTCGCGTGTTTATCTTCTTCTCCAATCCTACGCGCTCTGCAATTTGTTCCAATTCGTTGCTGTTCTCCCTTTGAAACTCTCTTGCGGATCATGCACGCTGCATACATCTGAATAGCATGCGGCGTCGTCATCTAGGTCGTGTCGATACATGGATGGGAGTGATCATCAAATACATATGTCTTTGCTATATGTCCTGTGTACCGGTTCAGCCATTGCATGAGAGTTATATTGCATGTACTTGCGCATGCGCAGACGTTTCGACATTATTAAGACACTGACAAAAATGCTTTCTTCTCGCCCTCTGAAAATTGAAGATGCAAAAGAAAGATGCGCTTATCTTTTTCACTAAACCAAAAGTGTAACGACGGAAAGGCTAGACCGCTAATACACTTTGCTCGGGATGAGCACGGATAGGTCTGTTCATAGCAAAAGTCTAGCTTGTACAATTTGTGAGGGTGAACAAAGTAGCCGCGCCTTTCAGATCGTGATCAAGGACTTGTTGGCGGGGATCATCTTCTTCTTCTGTTATCTCCGTTTTGTGATCTTCCAAGATGACTTGATGATGATCACTGCAATATTTCATGCACAACGTAAAGTTAGAATCAAACCAACGCCAGTAAGTTGGAGTCGAAGAGCTACAATGTCATGTGGAAGGAATTTAAAGATCTATCGATGCAAGTCCAGACGGTGTTAACAGTATTAACGAGCTCATCATCGAGACTACGCATTCATGGAGTAACTTAATTCTGTTCTTTCTTTCATCATCTTTCTCGACGAACAATCACGCATGCTCCTTTCCTCCTCTTCACACATCGAAATATCTTCGGATAGCGACATAGCTATACATGACGAAATAAAGAAATTTACTCTCATCTTCATGACAAGACTCTGGTATATGATGCTCATCTTCTATGTTCATCCTGTACCAACACAGTCATTTGCAGAAAGACACGAGACTGCTTCTATCATATCATCAAATGCTTGGATTCGATGTAATCGTCGAGGCAACACCGCTCACGAAGCTCATGTGCGTACGAATTGCCGATTCCATCAAATTGGCAGATCGAACATTCATGGGTGTAATGAAAAAGGTGAACCTAATCGATTTAAACGATGCTTACCTTCTCTCGTCGATGATTTCGCCTTCCAAATTGAGGCCATCGTTCCTGTCGTCTGCAATGTCCAGAATGGGCCTCATATCATCACATCCACCTTCAAACCCTTGCTTGATCTGAAAGTCCGACGGGAACGTGGAGACCTGCATGGCCCATGCACCGAAATCCTGCAAAGACGCCTGATCGTTCCGTCCTGGCCATTACCGATATAACCTTCCACTTCCTGGCCCGGATGGCCGGCGGTCGGCTGGACATAGCCGTACCCCTGCCCCAGCAGATCCCCCGGCTCACGATGTCGCAGCCGACCGGCCCCGCCCCAGCCCCCGCTGCCGCCGCCCCGGGATCCATCATCTGCTGCATGGCGGCCTCCTGCTGGGCCTGAGCCTGGGCGCGGCAGAGCTCGAGCTGGCGGAGGACGAACTCGAGCTCGGCCTGGCAGAACTCGATCTGGCGGTGGAGGTCGCGGATGATGCGGTAGCACCCGAGGACGGGGTCGTGGGCGCGGGCGTCGGACTGGTAGATGATGGTGCGCATGGCCTCGTCCTTCTCGTGGGGGGCGAGGTTCTTGATGACCTTGGTGATGTTGCTGACGCCGAAGAGCTTGTGGGCGTTGAGGAACTGGTGCTGGCGGTCATAGGGGAAGTAGGGCGCGAGGAGGCAGTTGGGCTCGCATTTCCGGCGCTGGTACTTGCACGCGGCGCAGGCCGGGGTGGTGGAGCTGCTCTTGGAGGCGGAGGAAGTCGAGGTGGTGGTGGCGGCGGCGGCGGCGGCGGTGGTTATGGGGGAAGGAGAGGAGGATGCTGTCGATGCTGAGGTGGGACGTGGGGAGGAGAAGTTCATGGTAGGAGGAGGAGGAGGAGGAGGCGTTGTTATTGTAGGGTTAGGGAGAGATCGGGTGCGTCTCCGGCGGGAATGCATGTGCAGTTATCCTCTCTTCTGTTCACGATCGTTGCGTTGGGCGGCTCTTCTCCCTCCCGATGCGAGGAAAACGAGGATTCGCGCGTGTGTCCGTGCGGAAGAAGGGGAGATTTCGGAGAAATATATGGGAGGAGAGAAGAACAGAGGGAGCAGAGAGAGGAGCAGAGAGGGAGGAGGTTAGTTATGGGGGGAGCCTATTTTTGGGGGGTTTAAGGAAGATGAATCTGTCAAGGGTGGGTGGGGAGGGAGATTGGAAAGGTTGGCACACGACATTCTTGGATTAATCAAATTTGGGACTGAATTACGTAGTATCCTAAAATTGGGTGAGCTGGTGTTGGTCATTGTCTTTTATAACCGCTTTTCTGTTTTGTTGTTCATTTTATCTCCTATCCTTTCTTTCTTTTTATACTTAGCAAAGTGTAAGTGTATCCAATCCAATAGTCACCGCGTTTTGTAATTATTGAGATGTGGTTCATTACCTTCCATCAATTAAAAGGGGAACGGCCCTCGATCGCTAGAAAGCTTTTATAATTTAAGCCGGTATTCAATCGGTCATTTGAGCTTAAATCCATGAATAGATACTATTGTCTACATATATTCTTTTATAATTGAGGGTTAGTAACAAAGAGGTGATGGATACTAATTTTAGTGAAATCCTCTATCGAATATAGCTTTAGTTTAAGGGTGAATTAAATTAAATTTTGTGTCTTGATTTCTCTTTCTCATCTCTACTTTCTATTTCGTTGTGTTTGTATGCCTAATCTTAATAGTAATAAGGATAATTGTCATAGAGGGATGCTTTCGTCGTGTGCCAAGCATTTTGCGAGTCGATTTAGCTTACATAAGTATGTGATAATAAATATTTTTAGTGTCGTATGGCTCGTGCGTTTATATCTTTCTCATTGAAATTGAAATCGATTATGATGCAGACCCTATACTACTGTATAGTAGGGAATTGTAATGAGTTATAAAAAATAAAAATAAAAATAAAAAATCAACAGTATTGAGGATAGTAGGCTTAATGAGTAAGAAAGTGCAAATGCAAAGTGAAAAGGTAATTTACCAACACTTGCGTTCTTCCCATGGGAATTTATGGGTACTGGTTAGGTTCGAAGTGTAGAACTGTCCACCCCAATTACATAGGTACTATAAATACATATTATATTTTTTATTTTTTAAGAAAAATAAAAATCATAATCCCTAATTTCACTCGTTAGTCATCTTGTCTCATCTTATCTCAATCTGTTGCATCACCCAAGCCAGATCAAACAACCTCTTCTTGGGATTAGGGTAATCATTGTGGAAGAATGCATCAGTTGTATGCCAAATCATTTTGTGGGTCAATTTAGCTTGAATAAGTATGTGATAATAAATATTTCTGGTGTTGTACGACGGGTGTGCTAATTTCTCTCTCTCATCGAAATCAAAATTGATTATAATGTGGACCCCATACTGCATATAGTAGAAAATCTGAACAAGTCATCAAATAAATCGGCAATGCCGAGTACCGTTGGAGAAATTTCTTTTTGCTTTTTTGGTCAGAGAGAAATTTCAATTGAACAAGTTCAAAAGATGCACAAAAGAAGTGCAGATGCAGACTGAAAAGGCAATTCACCACCAGCACTTGCATTCCGTGCCACGCACGACGTTCTTACCCCTACTTTTCTCGTCCGTAAAAAAACTCGGTGAACCTACTCAAGTGCTTGGGCCTGGGCCTGGGCCTGGGCCTGGGGCTGGGGCTGGGCCAATTGGACTTGACTTTTCGGGCCTGGCCCGGCCAGTGTTCTCGTCTTGATATTCTCGAGATCCGTGGATTTTGCCTAAACTAGAGGATCATCATAATAGGGCAAGCCAACACGTTTAAGTTTTTTTTGACTAACCAACACGTTTAAGTTACCAACCAACAAAGAAAAACACGTTTAAGTTACATTACATGGCCACTAAAATTTAAAATTTGTGGGCTTTGAGAAGTAGTTACTCTCTCATTTTGGAAAAATGACATAAATGATTCATGAACTTTGACTTAATATACAATATGATCATTGAATTTTTAATATGTTCAATGTAGTCTCTAAATTTTAATTCAATATACAATGTGGTTTCTGAACTTTTAATCTGTTCAAAGTAATCTACGAACTTTTGATACATGTTCAATTTAATCCCAAGACTATACGAAAATGTTCAATATTGTCTCTGATCTTGAATTAATGAAAGAACTACTTTAAGCATTTTCATATAATTCACATATTATATTAAATATGTACCAAAAGTTCATGAATCATCCTAAATAAATTAATAGTTTATGAACCACATTGAACATTATATTAAAGTGTAAATATCACATTGCACGAATAAAGATTTAAAGAATTACATTACACATTAAATTAAAATTCAAAGATCATTTGTATTATTATCCATTTTCCTTTGATAAATCAAGGCCATTCTTCACAAAGTACTTAAAAAGCGAGATTAAAGGCAACTTATCATAATGGTTTTAGCTAGAGGTGCTTTGGAGAAGTTTTCGTTTTCTATGTACCTTAAAAAAATTCGAAATACGTGTTAGGTGTGTGCCTGCACTCAGGAGCAATTTGAGAAATTTGCCACGTTTCGAAATCGCATATGCCGAGAATCACAAACCTACGAACACCCCAAAAGTCAAAAATCAAAAATCGAAAATACATAATAATAAAAAAATAAATTAATGACAGAGTAAAAAAAGATAAAAAAAAAATTATAAAAAAGGGGCCAAAAATCGGGGGATGAATGCAACAGAGGCGGAAACCACAAGCAGCCCTGCTTTCGCTCTGCGTCGAATCCACTCCTACCGACTTCGAATTCTTCTTCTTCTTCTCGGGACGTCAGGTTTGATCTCGCCTCTCTCGTCCGCTTCGGTTTAGCGGGGATTGCTTCTGCGTAGCGCGTTCGATGCGGCGATGGTGATAGCCAGTTCGCGGGGTCGGTGACTTGACAAGTTTTGGTTTTTCCGTGGTTCCCGTTGGTTGGAGGTGAAATGGTTCGGTCCCGAGATCCGAACCTGGATGTCTATTTAAGATTCGTAGGGCAATGTGCACGGATTCGTCTTGCTTTTGGCTGGGTTAGATTGTTTTTTGCATTTTCTTGGGCTGTGGATTAGGGTGGGAGATGAGGAGAAGAAAGGGTATCGCGAGCTTTGTCGAGGAAAGTGGTGATTGGTACTGCATTTGGAGATGGAATTAGTTAAAATCGTGGGTGAGATCGTGTCGACGGGGTTGAAAATGTTGGAATTGGTACATTTTGTTTCTATCTGGTAAATGGGATGAGTTTACTTTGGGAAAAAATTATGAAAAAGACGATGCTTTTTAGTTTGTTGTTTTTTGGATATGGTTTGTGAAGGTGCGGGCGATGTGAATCCTAATTGTCATTATCTCGGGTTGCCTTCGATGATTCTGGGTATTAGAAATCTGGAAGTTTTGTAGTTGTGCTCTTCTAGTTCAATAGATCCTCTTCTAGTTCAACCATTTCAGTTTCAGCACATGCTACAGGGAACTTGAAATGGAATAATACTTGCCCTAAATCTCTCCTCTTGGGATCATAAGGCATGCCTAGTGCTCTTCACCTCAAGCCGACTGCCAAACTTACTAGCATTGCCCCTCCTTCTTTCACGTGATGTCTAGCTCATTACATTGTTGGCAATTTATGCAGCGCAAGCTATTCTGTATTGCATATAACTTAATTGAAGCCTGACTATGTGAATGAAATGGAGAGTGACCCTGGGATTAGTGGAGTAGGAGTTGCTGATGGTTAAGTTGCCTGCTTAAAAAAGAAATAAAGGACAGGATCGAAGTACTTGTTTTTGCCTACTTACAAGCAGTCATAACGCAGTTGGTGTCCAAAAATAAGAGGGATTTATAGTCTTCTGTGCATTGTGGGCTTAGGATTTGAAGGTCTCTCTTATTATATAGGGCAGTGATTTGCCATTTTAATGGACTCACCATGATTGATCTGTTTTGCTTAGTGACACAAGAACAGTGACATCGACTCTTAGAGAAGCAAATTGGTTAAAATAATAGACTGAGGTTCATAGGGAGTGCGGCTTACAGCTTAAGAGAACTGATTTAATATGTGGATCGTGTGATTTCAAAATTGATTAAAAAAGGTGATTCTAGGATTGTAGACCACGAAACATTGCTCTTGAGGGTCTTAAGTTATGAGTATTTCAGGCCCAGCAACTTCTATGCCTCGATTTTAGGAGTAATTGCATATTTATTTTTGCAAGTGCGCCACTGGAAATGCACAATTTACTATTGTTATCATAGGCTCATTATCTTTTGAAATTGTTCTTTTTACTAGTGTTATCATACACTTCGGTCTTTTTCTAAAATGAAATTGTTCTTTAATTTGTACTTGTACTTCTCGCTTGTATGCAATAACGTTGGAAATGACAGGTGCACCAAGACATGGCAGTTAAACCCACAGTTGCATTGAGGGCTATCCTTGTTGGGGGGTTAGCCGCATTTGCGAAAATAGGTGGCGTTATGAAGGCGGCAGGTGGTGTAAAGTTGGGGGCGGCCGCAGCTGCAGTGACGGCTGCCGCAACTGCAGCTGTGAGCTCTAAGCAGGATCAGAAAGATGCTCCCCGCCAATCCTGAAGCCTTTTTTGGCTTCTGCAGCCAGGAGGAGATGTTTGTAGGATAATTATACTCACCATTGAGGTTTTTCCTTTTCTTCCGTTTTTGGGGTTTCTCATGTGAGCTGTTAGAAAAGCTGGTCTTGTCCAGGATCAAGCCAAATTTGTACTAAGATGGTGAGAAAAGTCCGGAAATAAGATTTGTTCTGACTTGTACTCCAAATAGGTTATTGAAATAGAAAGCGATTCTTTTTTTTCTTTGACGTTGGAGGAACGTGCATGGCATCAAGGACATGTAAAGGTAATTTCAGAAAGGTGGCCGATCTAGCATCATCTGGTCTTTTTGGGTATTGCCGTTTGGATCGTCTAACGAACCTATGCAAAGATTTCATTTTTTGGGGGTGAAAATTGGTTCCGGTTCTGCAGGAAGAGATCAGTCGAAAGTTCTCTTTATATCTTATATCGACAGTCCTGTTGCGTGTCTAAAATGCTGAAGCTGTCAATCAAGTCGTTCAAGCCTGTAGTGCAGTCACCATCCCGAGTACATATATCTGCGAGCAGGGAGAATATGGTCCACCACGTCATGCCAAAATACCATTTCTAAGTCCAAGATCAACTTTTCTCCGACTCCGACTCCGACTCCGACTAGCCGTGTTGAGCACGTGCAAATTCAACAGAAATGACCTAAAAGAAGAGCGAATGGTCTGCATGAATGAGTCAAAAGCAACCTTTGAGCACATTTTATAAGGTAAATCCCCAACCTCAAGATTGTCATAAATGTTGGGCATTGTACATTCAAATGGTTTACAGCCCAAAAAAAAGAACTGGGATGGCAAAGTCTCCATCCTCTGCTTCTTCTTAAGGAAACTGTTGAATGTGTTTGCCAAATTTCGTTTAGACGTGGCTAGAGCAGATGCAATCTGTGTTGAGCAATCGAACTTCACTGCTTTTAGTCTAAATTATAAGTCAATTAGCTGCAGCTACTTTTTCCCGCCTTTGGAAAGTGCTTCCTCTTCATTCCAAGACCAAGTCCTCTCCATCGTAAACATCACTCCTCTTGCGGGGTTTATGCCGTGAACAGACTTCAGTGGTGAATTGGTAATGGTCAACAATAGGAGCATTTTACCAATTTTGGCACACCATGATAATTTCAACTATGAATCTCTAATCTTCTGATATTCCCATGTCTCGAGAAACTGCAGTCAATGCAGTTGCAGATTAAAGATGATGCACGCTCGATTTGGATTTACCACAAGAGAAGTCTGGCTCATCAACCGAGTGCAAGACAAGATCAGGCTTTGGGGATTCTAACTCGAGAACAACCTGCCCAAAGGTAGCAGAATAGTTCTTCATATGAGAGAGAGAGAGAGAGAGAGAGAGAGAGAGAGAGAGAGAGAGAGAGAGAGAGAGATCATTTAACTGCTAACAATAATCATAGCATTCAACGCAAAAGAAGATTCGACTTTTGTGAACTGCCAAGCTTTTATGGATCAAAGGCCTAACACAGACAATTTTTTTTTTTCTCATTCAAATTTATTGCATGCTCACTTTTCAAAACCTTCAGCAAAGCTTCAAGTGGAGTGATTTAAAAAAGGAACACAAAAAGGACCTAGGGGAGTTCAGTTGATAGGGTTTTCCATAATAGAAGTATCTTGCTATGTGTGTTTCAGCAGTGATGACTTTGTAATTTCTGAGACATTAAAGTTAAATACAAATGGCACTACACAAGGTGCCATGAAATTGAGAAGGATGTCATACCAGTGAATTTACCCCAACTCGAAGGACAGGTGCGGGAACATAAAGGTTACATTGCGGACCAAAAGACTGCAGGAAGAATTTATGCGAATATGAGTACTACAGGAGATAGGGAAGAACATGTTTGGCAAGGTTCAATCGAACTGAGAATAAAGAGAAAAGATCTCTTTACCGGCCAAAATCTTCCTATATTGAAGTCATTAACATATGCAACTCCTTTACCCCATCCTTGGAAAGAAATGAATGTGTCTTTAATTTGGGCAACTTCATTGACATGGAAACTGCCAGCATAAAAGGCAGGTTCTCTTGTTACACCATCTACAGAAAAGAAACAGAACCAAAGATGTTTGTTGATATTAGATCAGTAGAATGATGTAAAATGCAAGGAAACATGGTCTTAAAAGTGAAAACCACAAATAAAAGGTGCAAATAACCATGAAGTTGATAGAACAGGCATGACAGTGCTTCGAAGATTTTACAAGAACATACCAGATTTGTTGATACTTCTGTTGGATAGAACTCTCATGATTCCTGAATGTCTGACCTGAACAACAGAATTGATTGTGGTTGCCTCATTCAGGTTGTGCAAAGGAATTGAGAACATTTTCCACCCAAGCAGAACTCTTCCATTTAGGTAAACAGAAGAGAGAATACCCTGTCAAGGCAAAGACGGACAGAGAGAGATGAACCTTTCATAAAAGCATAAAGGAAAGGACAAGAAGTGTTCCATGTGTGAATGAAGTAACACATTCTAATGAAATCAAGTATGTTTCATCAAAAGCAAGCGTGCAGTTAGCTGTCTTGCGGAAGCTTTGATGAGGATCTCCAGAGATAATCATGCGAGCCATATGGCAAATGTTGGAACACAATTATCATCCTTATTAAGAATCTTATAACCACAAACACCAGAAAAAGAGACCAGGAAGGTAAAATCTAGGGGCTGTCAGAGTTTGATGACATTCCGTAAAAGTGTAGTTGCGAATATACTTATTGAAGTATCTCCAACAATTATTGCAATTGTTGGCACACTCCACAGATGCCCTATACAGAAGGTAGTAGAAACATGCCTTATTTTTAGGAAATGGAGGAAGTTTACTGAAATTGCGAAGCCCGCAAAGAAGGTTGTTCCTATCTAAAAATGTTAAGCAATAATTAGCATTGACAAAACTGACTGAGAATCTACAGGAGTGGTTCAGCACATTGAACAATGTTCCACATATTACCAAGTTGGATATTCAATTTGAGTACTATAGCTCTCCAATATTTCATATACAATGTATAAGATAATTGAAAAGATTGAATTAAAAACCTTCAGCAACAATTTTTATCACTTTGAAGTTTCGAGTATACTCGAAGTACGTATCTATATCTTGACTAATTCCAGATCTACGCTTGAGCATTAAAACAAACTGACTTTGTTTCAAATCATGTTCAACCATGCCAACAAGGGGCAAACATAACAAACATCATCTCAATTTTCATAAATATAATTACCTTCATGTCAAACATGTAGGATCCATAATTTATTCGACCCATGTTCTCAACCTATAAGCATAACAACTGCATTAGTTTTGGAATGAAGGTGAACGAGAATATTTCCAATACACTGCACCTATTACAGCAGAACTCATTGAAAAGCGAAACAAAAGAAATACTTAGAACTTCATGTCACTGTGGTCTTGCTTCAATAAGTTAAATTACCATGTTCATTGAAACCACCAATCTCAACTACTACTCCTGAACAAGGTAATACCCAGCAGATGTTTAGTGCATGGAAGAGGTTGAAACTTCAAAGTGAAGGAAGTAGGATCAAATACAAATGTTACGTGCAGCTACAATGGCATCCCTGAACAACTAAGTGACGTTCTTTTGAATACATGTACATGGTACTCTGCCTAAAACAAGCATATTTGCACGTGTATAAAATGTTGGATGACTAAATTCTTTCTCTACAGTCGATTCAAACAAAGTAATGAGAATAAACCATGGGGAACTTGGATTAACCAGAAACCAATGCAGTGCCATCTAAAATTTCAAGTACGCTGCCAACTACTGCAAAAGATTTTTGCACTCAAAGCTTAACGATCACATTGACATGCAAAGCGCATCTTACAAGCCACTGCAAAAATCTCACCTCGCAGAAGACAAAGCACTATTTGACAAAAATAGATTGTATTTGCTTGAGGAATTTGATGAGATATACCAGCAGTAACAGCATATTAAAGAGGAGCTAAAATCACATACCAAGACATATAAGTTGATTCTTGATGCACATTTGGTAACTGGAAGATGAAGTGGTTTATTTGACCATCTTTCAATAGCACCAGCATATAATGGTCTGTCCTTTCGCGAAGCACATGACACGAACACCTGACCTCTATCATGCACCTGCAATATTCAGAAATTATGTGTCTTCTTTTATCTCAAAGAATGTATATCACTCGGCACAATATTTATTTGGATTCTTTCTTAAGCCCCATGATTAAGGGGAGCCTACAATATTGGAACAGGGGTGACATTGCAATATTGCATATTGAAGCTGGGGTAGTGAGAGAACATCACATATTGTCAATGGACATCTATCAAACATCTTCTCTTCTATCAGTAAACCATAAGATAAAAACATAAGATGAAGAGAAGGTCAATTGTATCTACCAAAGCTCAGAGGCCAAAAAGAGATCACTTACAAGATAAATGTTCTACAGAGTCTAATAATGCATTTGGACCAAGATATTGTTTCCCCCATGCTTTCAACATATATTGCAAAAGGTTACCTTGGGTATGGTAAGCATACTCCCATCGTCCGTTGAAGCAAATTCAGTTGCATATAATAAGAATCCAAACATCTGAACAGAAAAGGCATATTTAGCTACTTTCATTATTAAGCAAACCTTTGAATTTCAACAGCTCACGATAACCTCCAAATCTACGTAATATATACGAACCTGGCCAACTAACTCCATTGACAAGGGGCTTTCAGATTCGACAACATCATGAGGACCTAGAACATTTAGTAAATCAAAAAGAAAAGAGGTTCTTTGTAGCTGAATCCTTCCATAGCTTGTCTTTGCATTGTTGTAAGGTACTGAAGGAAGAGGCACTATAGAATACTGCTCGACAACCTTCCTAATAGCTGAAACAAATCCAGAATGAAATTTTGGACATGATGTTTTATGATCACAAGTACAGAACACGCATTCTTTTAAACATTTTAGAAGCAAAAAGTACTTTTTGCTTTCCTGCCTAAATTTATTGTTGTTAACATTTATAAAAATAATGAACATTTGCACATTTTTAAAGCTTCAGGTGTTTCCAGCTAAAAAAAGGAGCGTGAGCCGCAAGATATAAAAAGAGAAAAAATTAAACAAGTAGAGGCCATCCCAATCATAGTTTGACCACAGTTTATATATCAAGAGTGTGAGAGAAAAGTGCAATTTTCTATTCAGTAATGTTTTATATATATACATAAAATACACCCAAAGGCTCCTAAAGACTATTTTACCCTTATACTCTAACAAAGAAAAAGGGAGAAAGAATGATTAATGAGCTCTACACCGAAAAGGCCGGAGACAACAAGTTAATCTCTTTGCATAATTCTTAAAACCATCCGCATGCACCACTTACTCCAAATCGTAGTAGCTTTATCAAGGAGCCAAAGATCATGACAAACGCTACAACCATACCAGACCTATTTCTCAATGCAGATTTCCACCACGATTACTGTTCTCCAGATGAATATCATGACTTCAAATATGCAGGATAACACTACATGAGCAGCATCTCAACATTCAAACCTTCTACAGTCACTTTTGGAGCATGGAAAAACATTGGCTCAAAAACAGAAGCAGTTCTTAGGGTAATATGATAAGGAAAAGCTTCAAGAGAGTATAGCCCTAAGTATGTCACCTTTATATTTTGGATTGTCCACATCACCAGATTCTTTAATAGGTGCATCCTGAAAGAAGATAATCACTTTTACGCTTACAACAGGAACCATCAGCTGTGTCAGATGACAAAAAATAAAAAGATAAATTCTTCCTCACATAGTCATAAGAAGTAAGGTCAGGCTTATACTCGGACTCGCTCCCACCAGTGTTTGCTCCATTGTAGAACCCAAAATTTGTTCCACCATGTGCCATCTAGAAGCTCAAAGAGATGAAATGACGACAGTTATTTGCGATCTTCAAATATGAAGGAAGACAAAATAATATCAGCATACATAGAGCACGGCAGACCCATTTCTTGATAAAATCTTTTCCAGTGCAGCCGCAGTAAATTCAGCATCTGTCTGAGCAAGCTTCTCACCCCAGTGTGTGAGCCAACCAGTGTAAAACTCCCTGAAACAAGGAAATATTAACAATTGAACCAGTGATCCAGAACTATCACTTAGACTAATTTGAAGATTTGTACTTAGATATAATAAGAGACCCACGCCGCAAGAGGTGGTGATTTTCCTGGGGCATTGAACTGCTTTTGCAAGTTGAATATAGGCCAAGCCTCAGCACCAGTGTCAAAATCCACAGCTAATATCAGAAAATTGAGGTGAGAAGATTGTATGGTACTTGGATTTAAAAAGTTGCTCAAAAAGATGTGAAGGATGGAAACTGAATAGTAGCCTAAATGCTAGGGAGCATCAATAGGAACAACTATTGATAAACATATCCTAAAGGCAATGAACACAAGGAAACTACACAAAACTGGGAAGTCCAATGCCTCTCTAAATCCACAAAACACACATGAACAATGAATTCACCTGAGAAAACATCTTCTCCTCCAACTGTTCCTTTCTGAAGAGTTTCCTTAGAACCTCCATCCGTAGTGTACCTGCAGCATGAGAATAAGAATTCCCAAGGATCAGAGAATAAAATAATGTCACACCTAGCGTCATTCTTAAGTACTTCCATGTTCTATGAACGCAAGACACAAGTTTTAGGTGATATAAGAAAAACTAGATTTCTTCACAGATACATCCACAATTCCTATCACTTTGCCAAAATAATGAGGTTGACCATACATCTAATCCTACAGTGAAATTGAATTTGCCAAATATTGAGCTTCTCACAGGATTACTTCATTGCCTAGGTATCCCCGAGCCAATTTCACAAGGTGACGAAGATAAGTTTTATCGTCTCCATATGAGCCATATTCATTTTCAATCTGTCAAAACAATCATTTATTACCGAGTCAATAACCCACCTAAAAGAACAGGAGTTATTATATATGAAAAGCCAAAATGCTTCAGAAGTAAGTATAGTCCTGAGACTACGTGTGTCTAACATCTTCAGACCAGATATTCTTGACAACAAATTCAACACAAATTTCTCTCATAAACCACATAATGCTCCAAAGCATCAAAAGTACAATGGAAAATTGGAGAAATATCATGCTCACAAGATCCAGCCATGATGTTCATACTCAAATAAACAGAACAGTGAAAACATATAGTACAGACTTTCAAGTTCAAAGAAATTTTGAAATGCATCAGAACTGCTGCAGTCCTTTGCACGTGTGCTAACAGTCATACAGACAGGCATCGGCAAGGAAAAAAAGAAGTGAGTTTAGATATCTTAATGAATCTACTGATGGCGGAAGGACAATGTGACCCCAAGACAATCATTATAAGTAACTCTTTAAACAAAAAGAAAAAGTGTTCTCCTCAGTTAAAAGTAAAAATGGAGATGGGATTACTTCGTTGGTTTGTACAAGTATTTTGGTTTCACTAATGACTCTACTTCTTTTCAGAATAAGTAAATGCCCCAAATTCCAAGCCAAGAAGCAATTCTAGTCACTCCAACACTGGCAATCTTGTATTTCCTAAGAAGAAACATAACATAGTAGTTAGCAAAAATAAACAAGAACACTGTTTTATATTATACCTGAACCATTATTATAGGGCCACCATTTGCATAAAGAAGAGAAGAAACCTTCGGAAGTAGGATGCTCCACCACTGTTCAACCTGTGAGAGCTCGAAATTTACCAACAATCACTTGAGAATAGGTGTGCCGTTAAAAATGTTGTTTGCAGAGCATTTTGACTGAGATATGATAGAACATTCAAGAAAACCAATGAAAATATGTTTACACCAAAAAGTCCTTACCATTCCAGAGTTCATAGGCCAACCAAACAAATAATGACTCTCACCTTCTAATTTCTATTTTAATTCTTCACCACAAGTAGGACCTACGAAACTATAAGAACTTCTATTCATTATATTCCACATGCCCATCCTGTACCCTCACTCCCTCCAATACTACTGAATGAAATGATTCTTTTCCAGAAAAAAGCCACGTGTACAGCCTCCAAGTCTACATTCTAATCGGTCACCACGTTATTATATCTGTCAATTACGTCATTCATTAGCTCTCCACTTTTTTTTTTCTTTTTAAATAACACGGGACATCCAAACCTTTCAGTGTGATTAACCCTTATGGACGCACACAAACCACCGGATCCACGTTCATTCATATAAGACCACCCACAGGGCGGGAGCATGACCACTAAGTTACTGTGAGTGGAAACATTGTGATTTGAACACAAAACGAAATCTATCACATCCAAACCAATCGATCAACCACTCAACCAATCCCTGGGTCAGCAGCCCTCCTCTCAGCTCATCCAAAATGACCATTTTTGGAGAAACATCATCATGGCTAAATAATCCACTTATAGGTTGCTAGGCACTACTTATTACCCATTTCGGCCTATTCCAGTTTCCTCCTCCCACTTTGAGGGAAACTTTGTACCTGTCAATATTATAAGTTGAAATCTTGCTGTGGATGCAATTATGGGCGAAGCAAGTGATGTGGCATCAGCTGAAATTTTACTCGATTTTCACGAGGCATCCATCTGATTACTATTTTTCAATTGACATTCTAATTGCACGCAGCAAGTGATTTAGGACCTTAAAGGGTGGTCCTTATATTTTGTAGTTACAAATGCTTCCAAATCCATGCAGCGTGCAAGAGAGTCCCAGCAACTTGCTTTTTTGTGCTTAAGACCTCTTTAATCCATTTTATTACAGTTTGAGAATTACTCCCAAACTTTGAATTTCTTAGTATAACTAAACAAGATACTAAATGATGTTCCATCTAAAGAAACAAATGGGAACATTCCAAAACACGATTCATCAGCACAGATTAATAGCTCCTTTTGGAAGAGCCTTGATTAACATAGGCTGGCCATTAACAGTATGCAAAGGGTGAGACAATTTGTCCGTATTTAAAGTGAGCACCTGTATAGATGAGAAAAATTCAGGAATTCTCTGGACTAAGATGGATGTGCTGAAAAGCTTGGGTACCATCAAAATATGGCACCAAAAAATTTCTAAAGAGAAAAAAATATGAGAGCATCAACACACAAAAAGAAGTAAGAAAAGCAATCCATCTTTCTTATATCTATAAAAGTGGAAGCTAAGCTAGCCATGTTTCTTACGTCTCTGAACATGACAAAACAGGAAAGCCAAATGCAGAGATATATCTATCAGTCAAATGGAGCCTGAAAATGACCATAATCTCTTTAGGAATCCAAAACACATCAAAGAGCTTTTCTAGAACAATTATGCAATCCCACAATGATCCAGTATCATGAAGCACAACAATTCTTGATTATTGACAAATAGAGTAGGAACACATACCAACTTGACAAATGCAGGATCAGATGATCTTAACGTAAGCGCTGGTTTTATGGCAAGTAGCCAGTAAGGGAAGCCCCCAAAATCCCACTCTGCATCAATATGTACCCATCAGGGTTATTGCACCACATAAATGGGGAAGCAAGGAAAATTGGAATGCCATCATATCGCAGATATTGCTAATTAATGCGTCTAAGGAAACACTAGCGCCCCTATTGCAACAGCAAGCAGTGTTATGAAATCATGTTTATTTCGAAGAATTGTATTCCGCTGCTCCAATTGGAAGTCTAAAATTTACTTTTTTCAATGAATGTAATCATCTACTATTGCCAATAAAAAGAGGGTCATACTTGCTTGTTCTTGCATAGAAAGAGACTTCGAACATGACAACATATCCGAAGATGAGCCATATATTGAATTACAATGGATGAGACTTAGCAATCTCCATTACAAATTTAACATGCAAAGCTGCTATGGCAAGGAAGTCAGAAAACAGGAGCATTTGGAATCCAGAGTATGTATATATTAATAATCATGCTTTTCTAACAACAAACACATAAAAATTAAAGAATGAGTCAGAAACCACCTTTGCTCTGTTGAACCAACTATGCTCTCTAGAATTGACTCTTCACAAAGAATAGGAGATTAAAGCACACGTGCTACCTAAATTTATTGTGCAAGCTAAAAGAATGCATGAAATCATGGTCTTAGAGCATTTCCAACACTTAAGACTGGAATTGCACAGAAATACCTGTTAGCCAACAAGGTATGCTTAATTAAGTGCCAAAAGTCAAGTATTACTTCTTTGAGAGTATGAGGACAGCAGCTAAGAGTATTGCCCTAATTTAGCGGAGAACATGAGACACAAGCTATTCAATGCATGTATATGACATAGAAATAAAGGAATAGCACAGACCCAAAGGAATAACTAGATCTGCCATTTGCACAAATGTCCTATCAAAGAGCAAAAAATAAAAAATAATAGAAGTGACGAGGATAAAAGAAACAAGACATGGAAATGAGGCTGACGTAATTTACACAATGGGTAACGCAGTCTCAGACTCAATCATGCAAATGATGTTTAATCCGTAAGAGTCCTACATAGTAGAACAGATCCAGTAGATGAATTATTCGAGGAAATATGCACCACATATTTTTTGGCCGCAACAAAATAGAAAACACAGATGCAAGTCAGCCCTACGTGGAGACATAAAGTTCATCTCATCCATAAAAGGAAACAACTGAGAATTCACCAGTCAGGACAGTCCCAAATGATGTATTTAGAAAATCAAATGAACAAAGGTCTACGAGTTCACCAAGAATTAGAGATGTCACATTTTATATCTCACTGGACTTAGAACAGACAAAATCCTGTTATGTCCAAATAAACTGTCTAAGGTTAGCAATTGAAACTCTTCACAGCTCCACAGAAACAAGAAGAGAAAAAAAGACAGTGTCCTACTTCCACGATTTTTTTTGCTAAAATGTTACCTCCATTTACTTGTGCACGAAATCAAATAGGTATAACTCATGACCTACTCTTGTAACGGAAGAGACACTGATCGCCAAGGTCCAAAATGGAATGACAGTTATGGGTTAAATATGCTGAAAGCATGCCATGGCTTAATAAGGCCACGTCAATCCAATGTCCACTTCAGAGTCGAGTCAAGAGAAGGGCAGCAAACACTTCAATGTAGATTAACAAGTTTTAAAGCACCTATAAGAAGATTCTGGCCCTCACCTGCACATATATAAGGGCCTACTCGAAGCATAACCAAGAGATCAAGCTTCTTGCACAAGTTGAGAAAAGATATTATATCCGCAATTCCCTCAAAGACTGTCTCGCCTGGTTTCGGTTCATGCAGATTCCAAGGAACATATGTCTGGATAGTGTTCAAACCCAGGGCTTTTGCTCTCAACAATCTGTCTTCCCAATACTGCATTTGCCATAAATTCCCAAGTGTAATCAATTTGTTAAATGAAAGTGGGCAATGTTGCTTCAAACAAAGAATCCTTCTAGTCAGCATTGAATTAAGATGCTGAATTATATTAAGGTGTAAACAAGTCCTTCAGTGAGGGGCTCCCTGAATTTGTCAGGTCATGGAGCTCTAGTTTTTATTGCTTCCTGATGGAGCAGAAAGTCATCTTCTAAAACAATCTCGAGTTCCAAGTTCCCCTTCTAGCCTAAACTAGATGACTACTGCATGCAGTAATATTGCTTCAGATATGGCTAATATAACACAGTTTCACTTCTTAAAAAGGTGCATCTCCGTATAGAAAGGAGCACTATTTGTCAGTATTTGTAAAAAAAGCATATATAACAATTGTCGCAAAAAACCATTGCAATCTAACCACATGCGTAAGAAGAAAACCTAAAGGAAAGAAAAGAAAATACCTCCGGAAGCACCCGGAAATAGTGAACATCACCACCAATTATCTGAAAGGGAGAGCCATCTTTCCAGAACTTGTCACTGTCGATCTCAAATTTCCGACTACTGGACTGATTAAAGTAAATTGCAATCAGACTCAGGTACAGAAGTAACACGACCAAACTTCAACCATGCAAGGATAGCAATTTACAATCAAAGGCAACTAGTCTCAACGAAAGTGAGAGGCACACTATGAAAGAGCAGAATAAACCAAAGACTAAACTGCAATCACATTGAAAAATCGCTTTTTTCAATCGGTGAACATGATCTAGAAAAGCGGACACAAAGAAGCAGGAACTTGCAGCTTAAGGCAGCTCCGACAAGCGAAAGTCCTCTTAAACGAAGTCAAATACTCGAAAGCAGAAACTATCAACGTATGCTAGCATCGATGAAACAGAACGAACAGCTACATTCCGGTCCGATGACAAGTAAATTTCTACAGCCGACACACTGATCGGCAGCATTAAAAGTCGGCATTGCCTTGAATTCCAAACGCAGAAAAAGCCGACACAACAAAAACAAAAGCGATTAAAACGGACAGTTCAAGTCACTCCAGACGGTCGATCACGCGCCGAACGCTGAACACGCGACACTAACAAACGATCGAATCCATCGAAGGCAGCTCGAACTGATCGAATCCGTCGACGGCGGCGGCCCGAACAGATCAAGCACGACGACTAAGTCGCGATCGCATTCCCAAAAAAACTATGCAATTTCGAAGCAGCGAAATCGTACCTTCTTGGGGAGCGAAGGGCGGGGAGAGGAGAGGGAAGGGAGAGGGGCGAGGGCCGGGACGAAGGCCCCGAAGGCGGCGAGGGAGAGGAGGGCGAAGAAGACGACGGTGGTGGCGCGGCGGCCGCGCTTCCTCGCCATCGCGGCGGCTCTGGAGGCGGCCGGCGCTGCGCTGTGAAGAGGGAGAGCGTTGCTGGTGGCAGTGCGAACTGGCATGCTCGGACAAGAAGTAGTGGTTCTGGTTCCGACATTCTGTGGTCCGATCGTAATTTTAGTAATTATGGTCGACCCCGTTTACTTTCGGCCCATCCGAACCGTCAAAGCTCGAGAAAATTTGGTCCGCCGTATTCAACGGAGTAGATAAATGGCGAATATTTTATTTGGTTAGGCTGCGTTTTGTTTCGTGGAAAAATTAGATGGTTTAGAAAATTTCCTCTTAAACATGATAAGTTATATCACTTGTAAAAATGAACGAACCGAAACTACTTTCCCACTGATGAAAATGTTTAAATATAAATTATTATCAATAATAAAAATAATTTACATTGGCTAATTATGGTGTGTTTAGTAACATTTTTGTTTTTGAGAACAATTTCTACTCAGAAATAGTTTTTTTTTTCCATTTTTGTTCCTAGAAAAAAAAAGTAGATTTTTTGATTTTTTATTTTTATTCCAAGTCTATTCCCCGACCAATTAGCTGACATTATTAAATGGAATTCTATTCTTTTTCTGTTCTAAGGAACAAAAGAAAAAAACAAAAAAATAGGATGATTACTAAATAGACTCTTAGTCTTACTCAAAAACTTGCATAGTAGCCTATTCGATTTAATTCAACTTACTTGATCTGATGGTGCTCATTTTTTTCTTAAGAATGAATTGTATAGAAGGATCATGCGACACCTTTATAAATCAGAATAGGCTGAAGTGCATTTTTAGTTAGAAAGAATTGAATATGAGGCAAAAGAGATGAATAGAGCCTCTGAAAAATTATGACCATCCAGGCAAGGCAAATACTATAGTAGAGGCCTTAAGGGTGTGTTTGATCAAACTCTTGAGGAAAGCTTTTGAGAAAATGCAAAGGATTTTAAGTTAAAGGGATTTTCTAAAATACAAATTGTATTTGTTAAATTATGATTTGAAAGTCCATTGTGAAATACTTTTGAGCAAAAATAAGGTTTGGAGAAATTGTATTTACAAAGGACTTTTGAGATTAAAAAAGGAAAAAAAAAAATTCATCAAAAGAAAAATAAAAAATAAAGAAAAAATTGGCTAGTAAGGGCAGGTGGTCGCCAGCGATCGAAATCTATCGTCGGCAGCTGGCATCTAAGGTTGCAAGACCTCAAGCAACCCCCAAAAACAACCAACGAGGGCCGCCTAGGGTCGGGCAACCCCTAGCAAGGGCCGCTTGGTGACACAATCATAGGCGGCCCTTCACAGAGGTAGCAGCAACCCAAATTCGAGTCACGGCAAGGTCACAACGACTACCAACGAGTTGCATCACCGCAACCCAAATCTAGGTCACCGTGAGGTCAATCTAGGTCGCGACAACGTGACTCGAGGGAGATCGCCACGACTCACGGAGTTAGCGCGACTGAATAATGACAGTCACTAAGATAGCAAATCTCGTCGACCTCTCTCCAGCCCATCGTCGACCAACCATGCACAACCACACCACGCGAATGGAGAAGAAGATGAATAATAAACCATTGGGACCTTCCGAAAATGCTGAAAGCCCAAAGCAATCTAAGACCTACCTTGGACCTTCAACCTTTCAAAGGCTAACATTCCCTCAATGCAAGTTTTAAAATTTTTACCAAATATTTAATATTTGGCCAAATGGGCTTTAGACACCCAAAGCCCATTCCCAAAGCAGATCCCAAACGTATCCTAAGTCATTAATCTTTTGGAAATATGGTAACTTAACTCCGTACTCAAAAGTCTATTCTTAAGAAGATGAGAAGATTGGACCCAAAGGTTTTGGTTCTTGGTGTTCAATTAGCTAATCTTCTAGTACAATCAAATAAAAATCAAGTCTAAACAAAATGAAGATTCTCAGATGAGGAAAATCAATGAATACATAGAAGCTTGGGCGACAATTAGATTTCGATGTCCAGATGGATGGGTTCTTGAGGTTTCGTGATTTGTTAATGTGTTGAAAAAGAAAATATTGCACGATACTCTTGGCATGAGATTCTCAATTCCTTCGAGGGTATTAAAATGTATAGGGATTTAAGAGAATACTCTAGTGGATTAGCATGGAGAATGATTATTATTCGTTATCACTTGTTAACACTTCAAATCTCATATGAAAGATATGTATCAAATTAAAGTATATTGCATCTTTTATAGTCATCACAACTTGAATCACTAGCCACTAATTATTCTTTCCACATTGCTCTCATTTCAATTACGTTTATAGCCTAAGAATATCACATCTCCACGTGAAGATTCGTGTACAATTTTCATATTCTAATTAACGCATCGAGTAAAGATCATTGATAACATTATTTCAAAATTAACCTTTCTAACACCAAGGAATAATTAACTTTCATCCACCCAAGACATGATTCATTATATGACTATATTACAATTATGATCGTGCACTTCCAATCATAACACTAAGATAGCTTAAACCTAATTACTTGTGAACGGTTTGCAAAGTATTTTATAAAAGAAATTACTAAAGGTTGTTGATTTACGAAGTTGGTTTATAAGACGTACTCATTCTGATGAATTGAACCATTAAAAGTTAAATGTTTCAATTGGTGAACCTAACTTCAAAACCTGTATTAACTTTGCTTTCGTAGCGTCCGAGAAGAATTTGAACCCTTCATTTATCTAATCGGAAAAAATTTCGTAGTTGAGCTATCAATTCAGATCATTGTACGTTTTAGTTTGTTGGGTTCATTCTAGACCTTATTTAAACTGTAAAATTACATGGTAATGATAGTTTAGGATATTTTGGAATTATGATTAAATCAGGATGAATTTCTAAAGTTTCATCTACGATGTTGGACCTAGTAGCAAATCATTGTTTTTAGCGATGGGTTTTGCCCATCTACGGCCATCTTTTGGGTCAACTGTAAGGTTAGGGTCTTTTAGTACTTCAAAACAACTTTCCAATTAGCTCACTTGAATCGGAGTCCGACAAAAAGATTGGCATGACCAAATTTGGTGCACAAACTACCTGAATCAGCGGACAACAATGAAAGTTTTGCTAAGGGTGAGTTTTCGTCGGCAAATAGGAGTCGTTTGGTCTCCGACTGAGATTAGTTCAGTCGAGTCTAAGTTAAGGTAGTTACTAACTTGGTTTTTTTTTATATCGTTTCAGTATTTAATCCATAGGATTTTGAGTTAGTTGACTCGAGAAACTTTAATTGTTTGGTTTTGCAACGTCAATTGAGTGATGCTTATCTCTTCTTTGATTTTGTGAACTCATTTTTTGAAAACAACAGTAATTGAATATGTTGTGAGTTATGAAAAATGCATCACATGGTTTGATACTTCTTTGAAATGAAAGAACAACAAGTGATGTGTAGAGCATATTTATTGGATAAAGACGGGTCATTACCCTTTTGTCAATTTGAAATAGTAAAGTATTTTTTGAATATAACTTGATATGATTAACCGTGAATGGTTAGCAAAACATTTTATCGAAGGAATTACTAGAGATTATTGATTTATGGATCTGCTTTATGAAATGTACTCGGTTTAATGAATTGAATCATAAAAGACTATTTGGTTTGGTTAATGAACCTGAGTTTTGAGATAAATTTCATATTTGATTTATGGGTTGTCGAAAGAAGAGTTATTAGTTTGACGCTCACTGTCACTTTATAATAAACCCATTGAGGGGCTTGTGGGTATACACACTATCCTCAAAATATAAAGCTCATAAAAGTCGCAGTTTTTTGGGATCAAGCCACTAGTCGATAAAAATAGAGACCTAGCAAAGGGGTGAATCTTAGTTGCCTTTGCCATAGTGCTTTAAGCATAACCATAGTTGGATAAAGAGCATTAAATTGCTCAATGGAATGGACATTGATGTGTTGTTTGATATAGATAGGTCAATAGAATGAACCATTGATGTTTGGTTTGATTATTGATTGAATGAGTATTGTTGATAGGTATAAAGCTTTGTTGAAATTAATAATTCATAATTTATTTGGTACGTATATTATATCCTTAGTTTGGATTATTGAGTTTCCAATATTGCTTTATACATAGGACCATTGGTGTTTGGTTTGATTATTGATTGAACGAGTGTTGTTGATAGGTGTAAAGCTTTGTTGAAATTAATAATTCATATTTTATTTGGTACGTATATTATATCCTTGGTTTGGATTATTGAGTTTCCAATATTGCTTTATATATATACACACACGTAGTGGGTACTTGATTTACTTAAAAAAGAAGCGTATTACCTACCGAGTTGTGGTTGCTAACTTCAATCAATTCAAATCTTTTTTAGGTTTCTCAACTAGCGGCAAGCAGGAAGAGAGTGCTTGCATCATCGGTAGGATTGTTTGATAGTGAGATTTTTATTATCCAAAAGCGACACGGATTCCAGTTGGATGAGAGCTTGAGATACAGGCATGGAAACGATTTCCCTTTAGAAGCAGAAACAACCAAAAACACATGTGTCTGTCTTCCAGCCCCACATTGCACATACAACAAAATAGGAGAGGCTTGCAGATGCCATTCTGATCGATCTGTCCTTAGCAGCAAGCCTGTCATGCATTGCAAACCAACAGATAAAGGGGTGCTTTGGTATACTAGGGCAGCACCAAAGCCATCTACACCGAGGCTCATTCCCCCATACGTCTCCACGCAGTACATCGCGCACTGCCAACTGCGGCAAGTTCGCCTCCAAGTCACTCTCACAGCACCAGAAGGATCAGGCTTGATGACACCATGGAGTCCAGCTCGGATCTCCACTGCCGCACTAGACCTGTCATGTGGCCAGCGTCAACGGCGTGCATGCAGAGGCAGGATTCTCTCCAAGAAGTCCTTTTCGGTGTTTTTTTGGCTTTCTGTATAGCAATATGTCGAAAACCCTTGAAAGTCCTCAGGTAAATCACGAGAGAGGGTGGTACACACATGGTGTCGGAGGGTGGAAATCTCAAGAAAAGAGAGGGCCACTGATATATTCCTGCCCTCATGCAAAAGATGCAGCAACTTTCCCGACCGAGAAAGTCCCATCATCATCCGTCCTTTTCTCCCCGCCTGCCCCCACCATCGTCTCGAAATTACCAGCGCCTTTGAACCATAATAATTCACGAAGGCACCTTGCTGATTATGCTTGGGGAACAGGAACGGAGGACACCCATTTGGACTTCACACGGTTCAATGATTGAGTATCGCTCTATATCCATGACGAGACGGGGAACCGAAACGCGCGACCTATAAGCTTTACATTGTTTCTACTTGTGGTTTGACTTGACATTGACTTGAAGGGAGCAAGAGGGGTCGATGAGATCAGGGTGAAATCATGGGAAATGGACAGGGGAGGCGAGGAAAAAGATGGAGAAAAATTGGCGATGACCAAGGGAGGGAGCGGAGAGGAGGGAGACCAATCTCTGCTTCTTCTCGGGATTGAATCCCACTGTCTATTTTGCACACCACGTCGGGGGGTCAAACAGCATCTCGTCTTTTCGTGGTCCTTCCTTTTTGTGTTAAATAAATTTCTATTATCTTCTTTTTCGACAGAAATTGAAAATATAAATAAATTATATAAACAGCATCTCTATCTTTGCAGCTTGCCCATTTTGTAAATTTGCATCTTTTCCCCCTCTCAGAGAATCCAATGCTATTCTCCCCCGCTCTCGACCGGTATATACCCAACTCCTTTTCATTATTATTTTTCTTTGGTGATAAAGTCGAATAATTCCGTATATTCAAAGCCCAGATCCATACAGATTAATCGATTGTTTTAATGGGATATGCATGCTTACCCATTACGTATATTCCCCCACTGTACTACTTTATATATATATATATATATATATATATATATATATATGTTCGATTTTGGTACACGTGGCAATGGACATTACATGCATGCACCTAGATACAGCTTTACGAGCGTGCTAGGGAGCCATTGCCCATATATAAATTTGAACACAAATCATGCTGAGTAAGCTAACATTAATATTTAGAAAGAATTCATCACAAAACCCTAATTGATTTTCAGGGCATGTCTTATTGCTCTGTAAACATCTATTAGTCTATGGTCCATCACATCTCTTACTATAATGATTTTGTAGATCCATCTTGGCACGATATTTAAAATTACTACTCGCCACGAAGAACTAATGCGTTTTCTCTATGGCACTCTACCCGTACACACTCAGTGGATATGTAGAAGCACCATAACAAATGTGACATGTAGTGAGACACACATAAATATGTTTGAACGCAATCGGCCGATCACCGAATCTATCAAATGAAGTTCGAAGCGCAATAGAAAGGCCTTCAATTAGAAGCAACTCAGCTCGACAACAATTGGGCAGTCGAATTTCGTGCGTTATCAACATTATTTAATCTCACTATAGTTTTCAAACCATCACGTAATTTTCATATCACTGGATCGTCCCATCATAGAGAAAGGACGGTTCTTTTTTTCTTTTTTATAAGTGCTATCGAAAGCTGGCCACGGCTTAGTGCGGTCGGCCCACTTTAGCATTGGACCACCCAAAAACGTCAATGGAGATAAGATTGAAAATCGAGGGTCGTGAGTGGTTTGCATCAAAACTCGATTCTGCCTATAAATGGAAGCTATATATGGCCATTGAAGAACTTCTTGTTTCTGCAGCAATTCTCGACGTCGAAACGAGTTGGTTCCCTTTCTAACCTAATCATTCCCACACCAGAATTGAAAAGCTTGTGATGATGGTTTTTTGCAATGATGGGATGCTAAAGGCCACCGCCTTTCATTGACAACTTAGATAATTTATTCGAAAAGAGTAATGCCGAGGTAAATTAAAGGATGCCATAATTGATTTATTTTTAGGTTTAAATATAACCGACGGCACAGTTATATATCCATCTACAATCTATCACATAACTTAATTTATCGGTTCAGTGTACCGACTTCAGTACGTTTAGCTTAGCCTAACCCTTAGACGAGAGTTTTTTACGAGAATTATCAGGAAGTGAAGCATATATGTTGGGACAGAAATCACTGTCTAGAGTGAAAAGTCAACGGCCAATCTCCCATCTGGTCCCAAAAAAAAAAAGATGCAATCAATGTTCGTCTTTTGAAGCCTTGCACATAATAAAGGACCGGACCCCAATATATGTTTGATCATGTGCCATGCATAAAATTTGGTGGGAGCATGACAACTTTATTACACAAAGAATAGCATTAAAAAGAATAAAGAGGAAAGCACCAAACTTCCAGACCCCTGCATAAGTCATTATCTTGTAGCGTCGCTTTCTGTTGATACAAAGAACCTAGGGTTTCCCGTCCATGCTGCGTTATTATATGACAAGATTGTGAAAACAAGAATTACAGACCACCGCAGACTAAAAATAAATGACATGTTATATAATATCACGACCATCTATGAGATGAGTTTATATATTAGGGATCTTGAGTTTTTGTTCCTTCCCTTTGGGAAGAAGATTTGGTAGCAAGAGACTGAAGATGATGATGGTGATGAACGACAAAATTTAGCATATAGTATGAAAGAACATAAAAAAGGAAAAGGAAGACCCAAAAAAAAAAAAAGAAGAAGCTGATGTATTTAGAAAATCTTCCTCTCTGTATAGAGCCTAAGCTTGCCATGGTTTTTGGGGCACTTGAGTTTGAGAAGAAGTGGTGCTCATGCAGTTTCCAAGACCGGCGATACTCAAAATGTCACTGTGAGATAGTGGCCTCAGACCCAAGAAATCTCTTGTCAACTCTTCGTTGTTCCCGCCGCCGCCGACATCTTGCCGCCGGGCAAGGAGGCCACCTTGGGCGGCGGCTTTCAAAGCCTCGTGCTGGTTATTACTACTGTCATTGTTAATGTCGTCACTATCTTTCTTGGAAGAGCTGCTGAGAATCCCACCGAAAGGATCCTCAAAGGAGGAAGCTCCCTCAAACCCACCACCACCAGGAGTCATCAGCATGTCTTGTATGGCTCTGTTGCTCCCAAATGGAGCCACCAATCCCTGCATATGCTGGTGATGGTGAAACCCAGCACTTGCCATCTCTTCGTGTGAGGACAAACTCAGCCTAAAGCCACCACTCCCACTGCCGCTGCTATTGATATTATTGTTTCTACCAGGATGTTGTTGATCAGGAGTAGAGGATGTAGTGTACAAGTGAGCTGGTTCTTCTTGTTGCTGCTGCTTCTGCTGGTGAGCCCCGCTGAGCGGGGATGAGAAGCTAGCGTTGCTCTTGCTCATGGTTGCACCCATCTGGGCCGCTTTTTGGAGGAGCGCAGTTGCAGACATGTTTGGGGAAGCTGAGGGTGTTGCTTGGGGGTAGCTGGGGCCAAGGCTAGGGTTGTTAGGGCTAGGGTTTGGGTTCTGCTGAGTTGAGCGGTGGTGTTCATAGCTTTGGGCGAATTCTTGGTCTAGCCTTGTGGAGAAGATTGATGAGGACGAGGAGGAGAGGTCAATGGGTGGAGGTAGTGGACAAGCCAGCCATGGTGGGATTTGGTCTTGCCTCAGCCCAAAACTACTGATTTGTTGTTGCTGGTGCTGGTGCTGGTGCTGGTGCTGGTGCTGGTGCTGGTGGTGTTGTGGCTCTTCTTTCTTGAGAGTGAATGGGATGTTTTGGGTGTTGATGAATTGAGGTGGCAAGTTCATGTTTTGTGGAGCTGAGGAGAGGAGGAGTGGGTTGGGTATGGCCCTTGCACTCTCCTCTGCCAATGCATCACAGAAGGCTCTGTGGGTTATGAAGCTGTCCCTCCTGTGGAAAAAAAAAAAACACCCAAGACAAATTTGATTAAGGAAAGAAACAATTTTTACGAGAAAAACAAAACCAGAACTAGCCAAAAAGTGCTCGTGGTGTGGCGAGGAGGAGGAGGAGGACAATGAAGAAGTATCGTATGCATTTGACTTTATCTCTCTCTCTCTCCCCCCCTCACCCCCCAACCTTTCTTCCTCCTTTTGCTTCCTGTATAAACCACTACTTTTTCCTTCACGCTTTCCCACTTCTATTCTAGGAGCTAATAAACAGATAGTCCAGAGTCCACCCACAAGCTGGTGCATTAAAAATTTCCCCACACAGATCACCAATCCCCTCTCTCTGTCTGTGTTAGTTCAAGGGAATGTACAAAATCTGTCCAATTTAATGCATCAGACAAAAAAATGAGATGGGTCTCAGCAGATGGAATTTTGGGGCTATTCAATTCCTTTCCTTTCCAAATCAGCATAAGTGAAGGATGCATATAGCATTGACCACTGCGCATTAATGGAGGTCCCGAAGGGAGAACGTTTAAAATTTCTCTCATTCGCGAAAAAGATAATGATTTTGGTTTTGGGTTTGATATATTTACCTTGAGAAAAGAGTTCCACAGTCACATCTGTACTCTCTAGTGCCACAGATCTTGGAGTGAGCCTTCCAATCTGATTGAACCGCATACCTCTTTGAGCATTTCTCACACTTCCACTTCTTCTCACCATGTTTTCTACAAAAGTGCTTCTTGATCCCAGTCAAGTCCCCAAGAGCCCTTGACGGGTCATGGTGAACACAGCTCGGCTCAGGGCACACATACACCTTCTTCCTAATGACCTCCTTGTTTGCTCTCTGCTTGAGCTTCCATGGGAGGTTGTGCCCTCTTCTGTGGAGCTGTAGGTTCTGATCTCTCTGAAACCCTTTGTTGCAGATCTCACAGACAAACCTGTTTGTGGCCATCAGAGTCTTGGGAGATAGAGCTATCACTTCTGCATCTGGGTCTGATTCATACGCCAAGAAAATAGCATCAGTACAAGTGTACGGCCCCAAGATAAGAAAATAAAACCGAAGGAGAGCAATAATTGAGAAAATATTACAAAAAGAAGTGAGAATTTCGATTCAAGTTTTACCTGGGTTGCCGGGCAGGTTTCTCTTTTTCTTCAGAGGAGGCTGGGGAGTGATCTGAGTAGTTGAAGGTTGAGGTGGAGCAAAGTTATATTGTTGATGAGAATAATTATTGATAGGACCAGATAATTCAGTGGGTCTGTTGCCTGAAGAAGCACTGGTGGCGTCGCCAGAAGCAGCCGAAGTCAAATTGGACATGTTGTCTTCAACACCTGATTGCTGTGGCTTTTGCTGAAATATCAAGCCCTTCATCATCTTCTTCTCTCAGGCATGCAGTGATTCTTGAAACCCTGAGGTTTCACTGCTCTCGGTCATGGATGGTGATGATGGTTATGGCGTTGCTTCTTTTTCCATAACGAAAGGAAAAGCAAAAAACGAGGTATATATGAGATTCTGAAAAAAAACTGATTAATTCCAGGTCTTTTCCAGTCTCTACATGCAGTAAAAGCTAGCTTGTACTAAATAATGAAGATGGAGTTAGCGAAAGGGAAGAAAACAAATAATAAGGACATAACATTCTTTTTTCGATTTAAGTGCAAGCAAGGCTGGCTATGGTATGCTCTCTTGATTCTCAGACGATAATACATACACAGAAGCTCACATCTGCGATGGACTTTTTCCTTCTCTCTTTGTTTGGCATCAACCTAAGAGACAATCTTTTGTTTTTCAGCACAAAAATAAGAAGAAACAAAAGGAGTAGATGGGGAGGGAGAGAGAGAGAGAAAAGAGAGAGAGAGAGAGAGAGAACTGGAACTGAACAAGAACAAAAGAGCTACCTCTGGTTCATTAGCTACTTTTTCTCTCCTCCATGTCTCAATAAACACATGCTCTTGCTAATACCAAGAAAATCCAACCATAGCCATACACAGATGTGAACAAAAAAGTATACTATAAGTATAAGACCCAAAGACCCAAGTTTCTTCCTGAGCTCACACAAGAGAGAGAGAGAGAGAGAGAGAGAGAGAGAGAGAGAGATGTGGAGGAGAGAGAGGATACCTCTCAATGAAAATGCCACAGAACCCAAAGGAACCCTACAGCTTGAAGAACTGACGTTGCACTTTCTGTCTTTTCCTTTGTTCTCTTCCTCTCCACCCTCCCGAGAGAGAGAGAGAGCAAGCAAATCTTTTACTTTGTTTAATAGTATTGCACATACTTTGCCTCTATTCTTTTTCAATAGGTGTTAAAAAAAAAATTCTGGTGAGAACTTTTTTGTGCATCCATCTAGTGCACCTTTTCTTCCCTCATAAAGTAAGTATTAAAAAGGAAGCCCCATCGGATGAAGGTGACTCTAAACTCCATGCAATTATGCCCAGATAGCAAGATCGATTTGTATAATTTGATTCACAAAGAAATGCCCAGATATTCATCAAAAGTTGCATTTGATTGATTTATTAAGTGTTAATATGATCATTCACATTGTTTATTTTATCATTTCATTTTAATAAGAGAGAAATGAAGGGAAGGTTTTGTGTATACTTGAAATCATGGGTTTAGTCAGCTTTTCACAGCTTTATGCACTTATGGCGACATGATTGCCATATCAATCGAGCTCAACTAGCTTCACTTGGGTTTGAAATATAAGCCATGCCACCCCTTTTTAATACATACACTTTTTTTGCAAGTATCTCGTCGTTTCCTTCGTTATCTCTCATTTCACTATCGTTTTCCCTTTTCTATTAGAACGCGGCTGGAATTTCTATCAGCATTATTGCATGGTGTGTCATGAATAGTGATTAATGAGAATCAAGGTCTTAACGACCTAGCTAAACTACATATTCCCCCTATTTAATGACGCGTCGCCTTAGTCGCCCATTTCATGATTTTCACTTGCCCATCAAGGCACATGTTCGTGAAAAGGTACCGAGCTGAGGAAAAAAACATGGCAATTTCCATGCTCCTGTTATAAATTTGTTTAAATGCGACAGGAATAAAATAAAAAACATCAATTTTTGCGCCTCCCAAGGAGACTAAAATGCTTCGTGAACAAGCCAGAAAATAGAAAGATACAAGAATAAGATGCCGATACGATCCGCCATACGCTTGCTTCAATTCATTGTCAATATATTGCGTCCCAGAAAGACACAGACCTTGACCTCGTCATGGTATCTCTGCGTTCAAAAGTACACACGCTGGTCTTCACACGCGGTGCTGGTACAGTTTCATTGACTTTTAGGGCTTGAAATATGGCTGCTGATTGACTTGTCAGCTGTGAATAATCATCCGGATTAATATCACAAAAAGCCACAAATTGATATACATGTGATGAACTTATCTTACATTAGTTTCCGTTAAATTTTGACGTCAAATTACTGGATTGGATGACTCATGGCAATTAACGAGTGTACCAGTTTAGATTTTACCTTTCGTATGTCATAAGTATATCAATTTATAATTTTTCGTGATATTAATCTAATTTAACGAAAACTAATATAGGATAAATTCATTGTAAATGTATCGGTTTAGAGTTTTAAATAAGTTAATTTATCATGGGTGTACTTTGGTTGTGGGTTTTTCATTGTATTAACTCTTCGTCTTATATTTGCGACTTTGAAAGAATTTGATGACTAAATCCAATGGTTAGCCAAATCTTTGAAATCGGATACACGAGAAAATATTTCGATGAATTTTTAGTTCTAGAAACAAAAGAATTTAATGCTTCAAAAGTCATGAAGACGAAATGAGATTAGGGTTTTGGGGACCATTTTGGTTAATTATATCTTAGCAATAATTAACAATTTGGTACACGCATACACTTGTCTCCAGTGAGAGATTTTATATGCTGCATGAAATAAAGAATCGTAATTAGTTGGTGTGGAGCTGCATTGTCTCTCTGTTCGCTCAGGTTTCCGATGAGCTCGTGTTCCCTCGCAAAAATAGGAGAGGGATAAAATAGTGATTAATTAAAGAATCACTAAAACTTTTGTCGTCTTCTTGTTTTATTCTTCAATGATTTATTACTTTATGAAATGGGATCTGGGTAGACCCGAATTTCCATATGCTCCCTCCCTCCAGCTCATCCTTGGCATTAAAAAAATTGGAAGATGGGTTTTGAAAGAAAGGGTCTAAAAAAAACAGCATTAATTGATCGAAAGACGAGGAAATTAATCTAAAAGAAAAGGGGATTAAGAATAATGATAATAAATTAAGGGTTGGAAAGCAACCCATGATTCTACAGTGTTTACAATCCTTTATATACAAGGCACTAAAACTTGTTTTTGGTGCTAAAGACAAAGTGGGTGAAAGTCGTTTGTAAAATATGCGGTGGTATGGACAATCGTGCGTGCGGAGCAATCGCACCAACGACCCTCTTCGTGCTCTCTATTGATCGTATAAATAAGATATATGTTGAATCTACTAAGATTATTTGCAAATTTATTATTTTGAATGGTGAGTTTTTGAGCTTCTACGGCTCACTTGATCAAATGCAATCTTATTATAACTAGCTTCGATCTGTAAGTAACTTGTGAGTTGGTTCAAAGATTGAAGAACGGTGTTTGGTGTTATAAAAAGCATGATACGGATCAAGTTCTCCATGTTCCCAAATTCAAAGAATCGATATAGTTTACTAGATGATCGTGTTTTCTAATAGTTCGAAGTATTTGGAGGACAGTTGATTTTACCATCTTTGTCGATGTAAATGATCTATACACGGACTTTATCGTGGGTGAGAAGTGAGAATTACATATGAATGCATTTAGAATTAGGTTGTCTCAAAGCTCATCCGACTCACATGTTGCAAAGTAGAAATGTTTGGTGCTAAATCTCCTTTGACGTCCTCATGATTCCAAAAGAAAGTAGCTTGGACTTATTCCACATAGGTATCGAAGCTACCCACGTGTGAGATTCCCTAATAGTTTTTGTCATTATTATTTTATATATCTACCCAAGTAATGTTCCTCAGCAATTTAGGGTTTTTCGATCGAGTGAATCGTGGATGAGACATGCATGTGATACTTTCCGGTTTTAAGGAATTTCACGTTTTCATAGGTAAGCAACAAGCTGATGTCTATAGATCCTTAGTTGGCGAATCAATGTCGACGTTCATTACAAGTAATAAACAATTCTCGAGATGTCATCGAGATGACTATTCGCAAATCACATGACTTTTCACTATCGGCGAATCATATTGTTTCTAAACACAAAAATTGTCAATGATGATCAATCAATATCATCACTTCAACAGCCCAAATAACTTTTCTCAATCAATATCCTCACGACATTACAATCTAACTCCGACACATTGCTTATGGTAATCTCTTCCAAGTATTTAGTACCCTTATTTGGGAGGCTGAATTTGGTGCATCTAAGCTATGAAAAGATGGTGAACGTTAGGGAAATAAGCATCCACATTATGTACATACATACATACATACATATATATATATATATATATATGAAGAGTGTATGTGTGGTGCTAGGGTTAGGGTTTCCATCGGATGAAGACATGCGATGACCATTCTTTTTGTATTTATTGATTTCTTATGACATTATGCAGAAGTTGGCGATGCGCGTGACTGGGTAGGCCTGTGTCTTCGACCAACCATGCAAAGTTGTAGGCAGTCCACAGAACTGAAAGCCCCACTCTCGCCACTTTATTCATAGGCTCTGCTCATTCTTGGGATATAGCTCAGTCCTCATCTACACATATACATTTATATATATATAACTCGCATTTTTATATAAACCCATTTACATGATACGAACTCGAAGAAAAGAAAATTATTGATTCGCTGCGCTGTTTTTAGCCTTTCTTCTCGTTCTGGTCAAGAGGGTATTTCGGGTCAACGATAGGATTTCAGACAAAAACTTCGAGAAGGAAAACTCATCATGCATGAGCATGACAAGATACGGAGAGCGTGACAAGAAGGGCTGAAAACCTAGTCAAGATCTCGCTGTACATGTCACACACTAATTACATGGAAAAATCACAGGCTGATCAGCCGATTAAAATACTGGGGATGACCTAAAATTTGCATGACTCCGGTGGAAATAAATTATAGGAGCGAAATCTCTACACGTGCCCCGGCCTAAGAGATTTTGCAAAAGACTCGGGTACGTTTTGACTTCTCACAGGCCTAGGCAGCGCTGCGAGATTAGGGTTGCATAAAAGGAATTGGATGTCACGAATGTTATGAAAATTCCAAATTTGGACTCTTTTGTAGAATTTCGCTACTAGAGAATGATCTTGTCGCAATCAAGAACCCTAGTTTTCTCCCGTTGATTGTTTCTTTCTTTCTAACCGAGGGGCAACGTGTCACGACTTTTCGTGACCACGTCTTTGCGAAAAAAACAAGTTAATAACATCCGCCACGCGTCAAGGTTATAGGACTATATGACATCGATAGACGTAATATAACTTAGCAAATTAGTTCAAACTTTTCACGGGTCAAAAAATAAAGCATTCAATCTTTCTTTTTTGTAAAAATATAACAAAGTGCGACTTCAGTTTCGCTAAAATCACGTATTACTTTAACGGCCAAAAAACAAACTTTTGTGAGTATTGGGATCGATTTTGCAATACAGAACGAGATTTTGTACGACTTACTTGTTTTCCTATATGGATGGACAAAACAGAAGTGAATACACCGACAAGGACTCAAGTCCTTGATCTACTAGGTTGGACATATTGCGATACGACACAATCTTTTCAAGCTAAAACAGTATGTACTCGTTTCGAGGTTTGAGTATTCACTCGTCCGTTCTAATTCCATCGAGTCCGTTCGATATGAGTGCCCGCCTTCGATGCCATGTTAAGATGGGTTAATCACATTCCGAATGATGAAGAGGGGGGTGAGTCAACAAAAGGTGGAGGGGAAGAGAGATTCCTGGAAATCGGGAAGGGTACGATCCGCACCAGCAAGCAATTGCTAGGGAAAGCCAGTTTTGGTGAAAGCTTTTTGACAGAGAGAAAGAAGAGAGAGAGGGAGCAAAAGGAATGATTTTTTTTTTTTTTTTACGAAATTTTTGACAGAGAGCGGGGTTGGTTGGTTGGTGATTCTCTCTGTTCGTGCCATGGCGATGCAAAGAGAGGGAGAGAGGAGGGATCACGGGCGGTGGGATGAGGGGAAAGGTGGTGGGGGCTCCCCAGGATTGGAAATGATATGAAAGTGGTACGACAGAATCACATGATGAGCCGCTCCCGCTTCGTACTCCGCGCCCCTCCCCCTTAACATCGCCCACCTAAATTTCCCGCCTCGACTTTTCCTCTCAGAGGAATATACCGGGCGGTTGTTAAACATGTTTCGTTCGATACAAATAAGATTCTTGAGAAAAATGAATACGTGGGTAACCAATGCATCAAAAACAGTAAAATTCCTTTGATTGGTTGTTGAATTTCAAATTAATACATCTATTAACAACCCTAAACTGATATATTATAATAAATTTTGAATTAATACTATACACACTCATCATCTGTCATATGTCGCTTAATTCAACAATTTGATAGTTAAAGTATACTAATTGAAATTTTGGATAGTCAAAATATTAATTTTTGGCATTTTTTTTTAATTTGAGATTTGTTATGATAAGATGGGTTGTTCTGCCGGCACGTTAACGAATTTCCTTTGAATTTTCGTGAAAATTGAAAAAGAATTTATGTTATTTCGTCATCCACCAAGGGCACGGATTGCTTACCATCGTCTTCCCCCGCTACAAACGTATGACGACGGCATCTCACCCGACGCAGGGCGGTGCTCCCCAAACCCACCATGAAAGCGACCCGTGGGCGAAGGACTCGTACTTGACCTAACGTTGGCCACGTGGCTCCCCGCCATTGGCCCTGCCTCGTCCGTCGCCATGCATAACGAGAGCCGGCCATCTTTTTTTGACCCCTTTTGGACTTATTAGGGAAAAGGAGGAAGCCAACATTGTTTTCGAAAGCAAAGCTCAATCATGAGACTCATCTCGTCCTGCTTGCGCTTGCCATTTCGATGGGACTATAATAATTTTGACTTAATGTATAATATGATTTCTGAACTTTAAATTTATTTAATATGATTTCAAGATTTTAGCTTAGCGTGCAATGGCGTGCAATGGCGTTCTAGTTCCTCGGATTATACAAAAATAATTAATACCGTGTTTGGATTAAGTCGTACATCGAATCAAAATTCAAAGATCACTTTATCATTTATCATAAAAAAATCTCAACTTTACATCTAATCTTAATTTTGTCCCGAACTTTAGGTCTAGTCCAAACCAATCCCGTATTTTTTTTTTTTTTGTAACCGAGGATCCTCCAGAGCCTACGCCGACTTGGGTTCTCACGAGCCTCCGCAGTAGACGCCCAATAGCGATTATACCTCGGGGGAAATTGACCCAACAACCCACCGCCGGGACCCCCGTTTTAATCGCTAACAACGCAGAGTTTCAAAACCTTGACCTCTTTTGCTTGAGGAGACATAACCAACTGCGTTACCCACGGGTGGGTCAGTCCCACACTTTTTTTTTTTTTTTTTTTTTTTTTGGTGACCCGGGAACCTCCGCTCTGCGCGCTTCGCGGCGGAGAGTAAACCCCGGGCTCGGGGCCCCCACCGCCGGCCCCGTCACGCGGGTAAGTCGCGCGTTGAGCGTTGATTCAAGATGCGTCCCACGAAGTCTCGAACTCTTCCCTTGGTGTGGAGAGTACCAAGCCTTAATCATGCGGCCACCGCGGGCGGTGTCCCACACTTTCTTTGTCTAAAAGAAAACCCCAAATTTAGGTCCAGTGCAATCTCAAACTTTTTTTTTTTTTTTTTTTTTGTCTAAGAGAAAAATCATCAAATTTTTACCCTCATTAGCCCTCCATCCAAAAATCACTGCTAATCATCCATAATTTTCATATCCTAGAGCAGTTTCATTTTGGAGAAAATTTTACATGTCACCTTGTTAATGTGAATTTGTTATCAATGTGGAAATGTCACGTCAACTTGGGAGTGGATCATGACGATAGATTTAAAAATATATTAAAAGTTGGTTTTTTTTTAGATAAATTAAAAAAATAGGTAAATTTGAGACTCAACCTAGAATTTGGAATTTTTTTTAAGACAAAGAAAGTTCGAAATAGATTTACAACATAATCTAATGTTTATGATTTTTTTCAAAACAAAAAAAAAAAGTTCATGACAGAATTAAGATTAGATCTAATATTGGTGATTTTTTTAAGTAATTAGGCCTTTCGTGTTGACACCCTTTCTCCTCGATAAATAATTGCATGTATCTCCATGCATGCACCTCAAATGTTTCGATGGTTGAATTCGGTCGAACTCAGCAACTTTTAATAATCGATATGACGTGCTTGTGAGTGTGCATGCAAACGTATCAGGTGCATATAATAGTTGGTTCAAATACGATGCCATTCCATCTCATTTTGTCTGTACTTTATATGTTACGTAGAATCAAATTCGGGAGGAAAAAGGATGCGCTAACGTCGATCCGACACCCTCTGAAAACGAGTCATGTAACCTCACTTGGGCACCTCTTTTTTCAAGGTGATGGTTCAGATACAATGCCGTTTCCATCACATTCTATCTCTAATTTGTATTTTGCCTGGTGTCGATTTAGGGAGGAAAAAGGATGCACCTCCTATTCGTATAGAGTACGACGTACATCAGTCAAAAGAATTGTTTTACTTGAAAGAACCAAGATTTTTTTCCTCGATTAAAGATATGATTACACTTTAGCGATATGATTTGTCCAATTCAAAATGTCATGAGACTCACCAACTAAATCCCGACCCGTCATCTCAAAGCATTTGCAAGATGGGATCCTAGACCCATCACCCACTTGAAATAAGAAATTTGATTTCCGTCCGATTTGGTGAAGGTAGCATGGCTTCTCAAATCGTATGGTGGTGCATTGGCATAATTCCCTCTAAAGAAGGGAAGGAGGAGAGAATTTTCTAATCCTGCCGTGGCCAATGGTTTCGTTGTCATAGGAGGCGGCAGATTTCCTTCTTCTAACGCCTGTGGTCGTCTTACTTTTTAAGCAAATTCACAAGACTGCGAGTGTTCTGAAGCGCTTTGGGGGTGTGACCCACTTGAAAATGAAGCTATTTCATTCTATGGGTCAAAGCTCATGAGTGGGAGATACGTATGAAGCAAGGCATTCTTGAGTGTGCAGACTCTTCTCTCTCTCTCTCTCTCTCTCTCTCCCTCTCTCTCTCTAGATTTAGTCATGCATTAAGCAGTTTTTGTTTAATATTTCTTGCCTGGCCATGAAAGGGACAACGATGCTTCTTGTAATCTCCTCTCTCTTCTCTTGCTTTCCGAGTCCACATCCTTTCGCTGCCTTAGGCCCTTATAAGAAACGATTCCGGCCCTACTTTCTAAACTCCGAATCAAAGAAATCAGCGGATGGTCTGATCTTGTCTCTCTCTCTCGCTCTTTCTCTCGACAAGAAGTTAGGTGACTCCGAGGTTATGTCAAATTAGCAGTTTGGCGAATGCTTGATTAGCTTTTTACATAGACAGAGTCCTAATTGCTTACCGGTGCTCGGCTAATCGAGGCAGCAGCTAATTGAGGCGGCGCACGGCTGCCGTGCACACGTAAAACTCACAATAACAAACTGCGGCTAAAGAGACCATTTTTCTTTTTTTCTGGCTTAGAAAAAGGAATTAATTGATTTTCTTTTCCATGATGTTGATTTCTTGATTCCTTTCGTGGGTGATTGGGCAAATCCTTGCATGGTTGAAAATCAAGGCAGGAAAGAATTATGGTAACAGGACATGTGAACCACAAGAGACTAGTGATGCGGACCGTGGATGTGGACCCTGAAATCTTCCCTCCCGTGCTGTCTGTCTGAATTGGCATCGGATCTGTGGATCCTACAAACTGGGGGAGATAATATTCAAGGGGCCAGAATGAATAAATCCTGGTCGGACTAGAAAATTGCCAAGTTCTCTTGCTTCAATCAGTGACGCCGCTCTTCTTTCAGAAGCAATGACTTCTAATCAATCGATCATTTACATCAGACCACGAACATAATCGCCCTCATTCGATGGAAAAAAGAATTAAGGAAAAGCGGTCGGTGCATTTGCAGAACAAATATGTAATTAACAACAGAGGGCGAGAGTGTATTGTCAAAGAAAAACCATACACAAGGCAGATAGACAGTATCGCACGGGCCCTAGAGCTCCATGCTCAGTTTGGAAGAATCGACCACGGCAGGACAAAGGAACAAATGCTACTGCTGCTTGCACTCAGGAGGGCGCTCGCCTTGCTCTGTCCTCCCACCCTGTGCTCGGCCACTCTTCTGCAGTTCAGATAAGGATGGGAGGTTCAAATTTAGCCAAGCTAATTATCCAACACTGTATCTTCTCAACATTTCATTCGAGAAAAGATTGGTGACGCATTCATCTCACCTTGGATCCAGCTGATGACTGCTACCACAAAATCACCAATAATAATTAATTAGCATCTCTACCACGAAAAACCCACCAATCACGAGTGTAGAAATTCAAGTAAAAACAGTTATTACCTTCTTCTTGCTCTTGCTTTGCTCCTCTTCTTCATCATCTTCCTCATCGTCCTCGTCATCTTCCTCATCCTCCTCATCATCTTCCCCTTCATCATCTTCGTCTTCCTCACCCTCTTCGTCTTCTTCGCCGACTATGTCACCAATATCATCATCTTGAGCAGCCTCGCCCGTAAACCACGACACAGCATGAGGAATTATCTTATCGCGGATGGTGGAGCTGCATTATGAATAATAGCTTGAATTGTGCAAAAGAACAACAGTCAAGGCTTTAAATCAAGTTGTCCCAGTGGTAACATATGCTTTCCTCAAAAAGCAGGCAACTCCTCACACAGATAACCACAGTATTGCCATGTTTATTACACAGGAAATTACCCAACACAGACATCAACAAATACACCACCTTTTGACTATTGCATTAGTCTCTAGAAATTAATAAGTAGCTTACAGGACAAACAAGAGATGGCTCTGGGTTAGTGATGATCTGAAACCCACCTTTTGGAGAGAACTCAAACCAAGACACTAAAACCTGCTGACTACTTTGCTCCCTCCAATAGTCCCAAAGACTACATCCCGCTTTAAAACTACCTCAAGTAAAATTCTCTTAGCTCGACAAGTCAGGGAAATGGTAACACACAGGCCAAGAAAATCCTATTGAAAATCAATAATGGAGGGTCAACCTTAATCGAGAAAGAAGAGATCGTTGACTTACCCCATGTCATAATCCTGTTCCATTAAATTCTGCAATTCCTCTGCCTGTTTGAAACCAGTATAAAGAGATTAAAAGACTCCACCAGAACAAAGCATAATTCATTGCAACACTACTAGCGACATCATACCGTATCTTCATCTAATTCATCATCTTCATCATCATCTGGAATCTCTGGAGGATTGAAAAAATTAAAGAAGCTTTCGCATTTTTCAATTTTGGTAATGGGTTTGGCGTTTTTTGAACCCTTTCGCGGCTTCTTCTTCAGCAGCTTCTCAGTCAAGCATTTCCCCGGATACCACTCAATCTCCGTCCTGAGTTGCACCACAAAGCATGAGCTATGGGAACCAAAGCTGCCTAAACAAAATAAACGAGTAAAGCAACTTACCCAATAGCTTTCTCAAGAATAGGTTCATCATCATCATCGATCATGTGATATGTTTTCGTAAGCACCGAGTTCTTGAAGTATGGGTTAGCATCAAAGAAGAACTCGAGCTTAAAGCCCTTAGGTTTATCGATCTTAGAACACTTAATATCTTTTAAATACTTCAGAGCCCCCTCATCCCGATCAGAGATCTAAGCAAAGAAATGGAAAATAATAAGCCACAATTAGTTCTACCAGAGAAAACAAAAGGATGGTTCTGCATTCACTACCTCTTCTGCCAGAATTTCATTGGTCTTCATTGCAGTGAGCCAGAAGTTTGGCACACCTTTCTCTGCATTAAAATTTCAATAAGGAAAAAGAACACTCTGAGAAAAGTTAAGGACAACAACAGATACCCTCATAGAGACCACCTTCAGCAGATTTGTCCTCTTCTTCCGTTGCAGAAGCTTCCTTTACTACTCCATCAACTTCAACAATTCCGTTGACAATTTCATATCTCTGAGTGCCAAAAAACAAAAGTGTATTAGCAGACACCAGAGCAGTCTAAACATCTAGAAGAATGGATTGCAATACCACCATTCAGATAAACATTTCCATCACTATGTGCCACAAGCTTCATCTTTGTCATGGAATATCACAGGTGAGAACAAATAATGCAGACCTTTGTATATAGGGGTTCGTACAACTTCTGGTATTTAGCTTCCAATGCTGCCCTCTCCTCAAAAAATTTAGCCTCCATCTCATCATGATGGCTCTGAAAATCACCAGTCACCAGCGTCAAAAACTTCCTTTCTACATGTTACAGGAAACTGTAAATTTCTTGACATGAATACACATTCTTGGGATTGGGGTATATGGTCGGCTTGACCACTATCAACCTGGTTAAGGGTATCGCCAAGGGCTTGAATAGACAAAAGGAAAATGTGTGTGTCCTCATCAGAAATAAGAACACACACTTATCCTCAGGAATTACACACTTCCTAGTTCTAGCAGTTACTGTGATAACTTTAATGCAAATCAACATATTCTATTGAACAAAAAATTAACTGGGGACATGCAAGTAAAGAACTCCTCCTCTATACCAGCCAAATAAGACAGTCAACGAAACAATGCATACAACTGTTCAACTGGCATTAGCCAAAATCACCTCGCATGCATGCGTATACGAATAGGCATATATTGCCCTGAAACCTACACGACTGTATAAAAATGGAATGACAATGAATTATGTGGTATTTAAAACACATCCAAGTACAAGAAACCTGAATTTCTTTGAGAGCCTCCACGCGCTTCCTAACATTAGGGGAAAGACTCTCTAGCACATCTGAATGCTGCCCAGCCAAGCTCTGCAACTTGTTCTGTAGAAAGTGTAATAAAAGACGGAAAACTGTAACTAAAAGGAACAGCCGCAGGCAAAATAATGCAATTGAAACTCTGTAAAACACAACAAAACTCATGTTCTTATGCAACAACGTCTGTTCCGTTGGGAAGCTACATGGCAATTAATTCCCTAAGCAAGTACAAAAAGTTACATGAGGACCATCAACTAACTCATCACATAATATCTCGTCTCCTTTTCAAAAGAAGGCGTCTTTTTACATGCTTCCCAGAGATTCCAACTCACAACCGACAAATTACTTCAGGAAAAAGTTCCACAATACCTTGAGTGCATTGACGAGACCTTTGCGATCTTCTGCGCTTAGAGCTACAAACGCCAAAAAGAGGAAGGAGTAAATAGGATTTCAAGCAATTGCTCATTAAGTGTGTATGCACCCAAAAAAAAAAATATTTGACCACATTCAACTAAAGCACATGCAAAACGCAAGTCAGTTTCGCCAATACATTGACGAAGCAATCACCAAAAGAGACCGGTCGAACATAAAAATCCATTTCAGAGATGCACAACCCAAAAAGAACTTATTTTGGATAAGGAAAAGAGCAGAACTGCTCCGTCACTGATCATTCTAGCCTTCCATGTTCCATCAAAGCTAAATTCAATAACACCTAGAACTTCCCAACGTAATCCGTCTGAGAACATAACAGGACGAGGCTGGATACGATTAAAACACGCAACAGCAGATAATACACCCAGAAGGACACGCTCGCGCACAAAACAGAGAAAGGCCGGACCCAAGGACAAGCAGCCACGCAAAAAAAAAAAAAAAAAAAAAAAAAAAGGAACAGATAAACTGTCGCCAGCCATTTCGGTACGGCGGGGCGGTCCCGATTCGCACGACGCCGCGAAATTCACCGACCGAGGAGGCAATCAGAGGCAGCCGTCCCGGTCGGACGCGCGCGCGTTTCTTCCGTCCGATCGGCTCGCGAACATCGCGCGCGGGAAATGAGGGGGGGAAAGAGGAGGAGGAGGAGGAGGTGGAGAGGAATAGTCACCGGCGGCGGCGGCGGGGAGATCGGAGCGGAGCTCGGACAGGTCGAAGCCTCCGGCGGCGTCGGTATCCTTGCTCATGATGAGGCGCGCTGCTCGATCGATCGGCCGGCCGGCGGCGGGAAGCGGAGGAGATCGGAGAGGGGAGGGGGAGAGAAATTGGAGAGAAACCCTAGGAAAAGGAGGGAAAGTTTTTGCGGGGCAGAGGAGGGAAAAAAAAACGATGTTGATGATGAAAGAGAGAGAGAGAGAGAGCGTGGGCGCGTGGCGGTGGCTTCGTCCGTTTCTTTTTTATAAATTAAGAAATAATTTTTGTTGATTGATAAGCTCGAGAAGAATACTATGAAACCATCGATTCTAAGGAGTTTGCATTTATTGATGTACGGATTGTCTCTCGTGTTATACCTACGGTTCGATTGTATTTATTATGCTTAATAAGTGGATGGAAAGCATTTTTTGACGAGACCTTTTCAAAAAAAGAAAAAAGAGTGTCGTTTTCACGAAAAGGACATTGTCGATAGTCATTTAATCCACCCTCACCCACTCCAGACGCGAAAAGTTACTATACCTGTCTACCCAATAGTAATCAGAATAGATATTCTAACGTGGTGTTTACCCTCATCCCCGTGAGGTCCCCTAATTCCTTATTTATATTTGTCTTCCCAACACAAAGGGAATAGGAGGACAGCGCAGAGTCTCTCACCACAGGGCGGTTCTCCTGCCCGTTTCCTCCGTGAGCCTGCTCAGGTCCGAAACTACGGTCTAATATGGGTTGAGATAAAATGAAACACAATGTCTTTGCATTACACTATTGAGAAAAAATTCAGAAAATCTTTTGTGATCCTGTCACATGCATTGAAGCATGTGAGATTAACTACATTTATATTTTGTCAAGTTTGTGTACAAATAAGGTTCGTGACTTGTACCTAATCAATCAAATGAAGAAATATAATCTTAAAATATAGTTGAATGATTAGAGTATGATGAGTCCTATTTATAACCATGGTGAGTCTAGTTCAATTGATGAGCATGTAGCATGTGAATGATACTTTCTTGAAAATCTCAATTGAACATAACCTATTGAAAATGTCATGTTTTTAATTAATTTAAGAATGCTAATTTTCAAAAAAGAAAAAACTTCTAATACCCATTGTTTTAATAGTGGTTACATGTTATAGACATTGTCTACATGCAGTGAACGTTAATGTGAGTGATGTTCGTGTTTGTAATCCAACGTTTAGATTCCCATAGCCAGATTGGAGGAAAACATCACTCTTTAAAAATAAAATTTTGCATATGTTTGCAAATATACCATCAAAAGGCTTAAATTTTACTTACAGCCATACTAAACCTTTTTTTTCGGATCATTAAAACCCTGACAAGTGGTCACCCTGGCTTTAGTCTAGTCCGAAGCGCCGTCGCTACATGAACCATATGTTGCTTCCGGAACTCTAAAAGTTGCCAAAAAGATGACTGTTATCATGGAGGTCCAATTTTTTTAAGAAATTTAAACCTTGACAAGTAGTTACCCTGATATATGAGTTGCCCTGGATCACGACACATACAAATCGGTCCAATTTTTTTAAGATATTTAAACCCTGACAAGTAGTTACCCTGAAATATGAGTTGCACTGGATCACGACACATACAAATCCCATGCTTGTCGAGCCCACCAATGAATAAATATTGAACTTGACTATAAAGCTACGTCAGATTCTTTGTTAACTATGTTTGAAACTGCTATTGTCCACGCAAGCCACCACGTCGGATGAATTTGTGATAGATTTTCGGGTCAACAGCACAAGTTTAGGGTGTTGATGATATGAAAAAAAAATGGGATATTATAGTAAAGTTTAGGCTTTTCGGTGGAACTTTCTTAAGTCTCTCGGGATAGTACAATTTTAGGGTGTTGATGATATGAAAAAAAAATTAGGATATCGGTATCATACTAAATAAAGTTTAGGCTTTTTGGTGGAATTTTCCCAAGCCTCTCGAGATCCATGTCAACTCCATTTGTCTATTATTGTCCATGCAAGTTGTCATATAGGATTTTTAATGGGATAAAATTGCGTCGGAATGTAATTTTGAGCCACTGGTATAAACACAAGGATTTTTTAGATATGAAATTGTTCTTTTAAATATAAGTGTCACTGCAGCCAAGATTTAAATTTTATTGGTGCTATATTCCCAATACATTTTGATCCTGGTTGTCTAATAACACCTAGCGCCCACAATGACAGCGCGACCTTCACGGCCATGTCCGAAAGGGGCAAGACAGTTGTCGCAGGATTTGGTGATTATGGTGCTATAATACATTTACTAATGTACTATAAATATGGAGAAGAGGGATGAACCTGCACACAAGTTTGCTGTTTCAAGAAATCAAGGTTTTCATTTCGTGCAAGCCACCCTTCTTTACGTCTTAGCCCCATATCGTTTACATAATCACATCTTTACTAGCATATTATATGGGTAAACATATACAGAAATATTTGTCTTGTTAGTTCTGACAGCATGTAATAGATGTAAAAAATAACGAAAGAGACAAAGTCCTCTTCTGACGTTAACTCGAAATGACACGGACATATGATATCGATATGCCCAAAGAGAGTTCAGCATTGTTTGTCTTTTTCGACGGTAAAGAAAAAACGACTTAAATTCACGAATGTCCTCGTCGAAACTGAATAAATTAGCATTTATGTTTTATTGAGACGTACAGCTATAAGATGCCACCAGTTTTAAATGCAAGGAATTCCATAGGTACATTAGTGCTCCTTTCTCACTTTTTTACAATCGTAAATCAATTTTACGACCTTTTTATACCTATTTACGATGACACATCCCAACGTTGTGGTACCGTAAAAGTGCTTGATCGTTCAGACACTTGTACGCTTGTTTACAGCTTCATTACTCCGTACAGTACAGCTAATAAGTTTGCATCCAGCAAAACATACTTGCAATTTTGACGAACCTTGCTTCTTAAAGATTTTTTATTTTTTTTATTTTCTGTTTTTCAAGACAATGTTGTCTCCACAGTTATTGTGCTGTCCATCGATGAAATTTGGTCACCTTTGTTGAAGCAAGATCTGTTTTTCGATTGAAAAGCCGAAAGAATGTTTTTCCCGTAATCACCCTCCAAAAGAACAAAAGAGCATCACCTATGTAATAACTATCAACCCAGGTGATTCAGATTAAACCACTGATACAGCAGAAGGTCAAGAATGTCTAAATAAACAGGCTCATATTCATCCCCAATCATAGATTAAACAACACATCTCAATCTGTCTGATAATTACAAGGTGCCCTGTCGATCGGCTATGCTATTATTATGCACAGGAGAGGTGTTAATCAAGTAACAAGCCTTAACCGTGAGGGACAAACGTCCTTCCGTTCCGTGTGCATTGACACTACTCAAGCCAATAAAAATCTCATCTCCCATAAGGATGGTACCGTTCGGCCATTGCAGCCCCATTTGCTGCGGAATTATAGCCATATCCCTTACCACTGCCATGGATACTGCCGTTGCCACCGGTGCCGCCGCCGCCGCCACCGCCGCCTCTTCCATAGCCTCTATTACCAGCATAAAAACCGCTCGTGACATAACCACTGGGGGCACCATAGCTGCTGCTGCCTCCATAAGTGCCGCCACCATACATTGGGCCCCCAAAACTGTAGCCATAACCATATCCACCATAAAATGCAGCTGAGCTTCCACCGTAGCTTCCAATATAACTTCCATAGCCTCCATAACCGTCAAAACCTCCATAACCCCCACCAAAATTTCTGTTTGCTTTCCCACCAAACCCATCTCCTGGATGATATTCTTTACCGTAACCACCCGCACTACTGTTGAAACTGCCTCTGAATTTGGAATGGCTTCCGCTGTAGTCACTACCTCCCCTTTTTGGTTCGGCCTTCTTAATTTCCACCTAAACATTATGGTCAGAGCTATGTTAGAAGCTGCTCATCTCTGATGAAGTTCCCTACTGGTTAGGGATTATAACTCACCTGTTTCCCTCCAAGTTCATGCACTTTGCCTTCTGATATTATCCTTTCGACTGCATCTTCTTCACCAAATGTGACAAACCCAAAGCCTCTAGACCGTCCAGTCGTGTGGTCTAGCATTATTTGATGCTCGACAACGCTACCATAGAAAGAGAAGTACTCCTTCAACTCATCTGCACAGTAAAGCACAGTGTCAACTAATAAATTCCCATGCCTCAAAGAGACAAAATGAAATGGGGGATATGCCACCTTCACTCAGGAATGCTGGGAGTCCACCGACAAAGATCTTTTTTGTCTTTAACGCTGATTTTCCTTCCATATCCTCCCGGGGGATCGTCCTCTTCACTTCTACCTGACATGATACAACATCCAAGAAAGTTCTAACATGACAAGGAAGTTCTTTTGCACAGTAAATAAATTGACTCTGATAGAGAATATTACCTCTCTACCATCTATGACGTGGCATTCCTCCAAAACCTTATCGGCAATCACTGAATCAGCAAATGTGACAAATCCAAAACCTCGAGGCCTTCCAGAATACTTGTCCGTCATAATCACAGAGTCAGCAATTTCTCCATACTTGCTAAAATAACTAGTGAATCTGTCTGGAAAAAAAAAAAAATACACAAAATGCTACAAGGTTGAACAGTGTATCGGTACTTATCTATATTCGAACAGATGGCATGGTCAACATTACAAATTGGCAATACTAGAAGCAAGTTTATGTTTTTCATGATTAAATATCCTGTTCTGCGCTGCATCCACTCCTCATGCACCTAAAACCCTCGTTTCAATCCTAAAACATGTTTAGGTGCACAACTACTAACACTTGCAATTATAAGTTATTACTGACATGTGCATGCCATGTTTGAGGAGTGATGTCGTTGCTGAAGCCAGAAGAATGCATTCAGTGAAGCCAGAAGAATGCATTCAGTGAGAACAGAAGACAGGAAACTATCCAAATAGACAAGTAGAAGATCTCTTTAGCATCACAATCAAATGGAAAAATGACAGTAAATTCAAGCAATAACTAGTTGAATTCAATCATAGGACAAGAATACACAGACGGGTTGTGCCAATTATCAAAACTAGGACAAGAATACACAGACAGGGGTTGTGCCAATTATCAAAACTAGGACAAGAATACACAGACAGGGGTTGTGCCAATTATCAAAACTAAGTGTTGAGAAGTTGGTGAGATGAATCGGAAAACAAGGATCTCTGAGAGCAGCCAAGAAAAATCATCAAGATTCGCTACTCTGGATAGGACAGTGCACAAGCACAAATTGAAATCTACAGTGAGGACCATAGATGATTTGGGTACTTCCTATTATCCACTTCAAGGGACTTCTAGGCATTCCCCTGAGACAGAAGAATTCCTTAATACATATTGATGGCCGGCAAGGAATGCGAATTATGATACTTATGCACTAGCCAGGTTCGCAACACTTAGCATTAGACAGTTTAATCCCCAATTTATTCTAATCGACAAGAGAACTTCCAAGTATACACTTCACGTTCAAATTAATCCATGAGAAATTCAGTGATGAAACGCTTAACATACCTTCGGTAGTCTCCCAGGAAATGCCTCCAACAAAGAGTTTCCTATCACAAGAAGGGGGCAAAATATAAAAATTATAAAAAAAAAATGGCCAGAATTATTCTTCACTCGGCAATATCAGCGTCATCTTCTAATAGCTCAAAATTCTTTCTTTTCTTTTTTTCGGTCGAATTCTAATAGCTCAAGTTCGCGCGCACAAATTCTAAGGAAAAGGAAACAACAAAAACCCAAGCGCGCCGCAGCAGCTTCGAAATTCCCCCAACTCCTCCAAAACTCTGCAAAAATCTTAACCAGTCAACTCCCGAGACCCGAACGAGCTAACCTCGAAGAAGAGTCGCGGTGCTCCGCCGGACGCCTCCGGTCCGTTTCTTCGCCGCCGTCGCCGCCGCCGCCGCCGCCTCCGAACGAGTCCACGTCGCGCCCCGAATATCGCCGCTCCGTCTGCTGCAGCTGCAGCTGCTGCTGCTGCTGCTGCTGCTGCTGCTGTTGATGGTACTCGTAGACCTCCTCGCCGCCGTCGAAGGCGAACGGGTTGTCCTCCTCGTACTGGCTCTGGCCTCCGTACTCCTCCATCTCCCGCCGCCGCGGCTCGCCGGCCGGTGACGATCCTCGCCGCCGATCCTCCCCTCCTCGACGCGTGCAAGGCGAGAGCTGGCGACTCGAGGGCAGAGGCTCTCGCGCAGGTTGCTGGGGGAGCGCTCGATTGGATTTTTCCGACTGTTCGAAACCCTAAGTCAGCGGTCGCGCCAATGCAGTGCGAAGCGCGAGCTGCGGCTGCTGTCAGTTGCTATATTCTTCAGTTTTTTGGTTGGACGAAAATAATAATTAGTGACCGGGAAAAGATAAAAAGGGGGAAAAAAGGATAAATATTTTATATAATTACTGGACAAGAGAACATATATAAATATATAATATATGTGTATAGTTGGGAATTAATGAAAGGAAAGAAAAAATAAAGGGGAAGCGAAAAAGGAAATTGAAAGATTCTTAGTCCACGTCACTGTGCCGGACCTTTCCAAAAAGTGTCAGAATAAGTGGAATGGAAGACCGAATTTGGAAAAATTACGCATCATGATTTAACTGCCATTGTTGAGTGTTTATAATTTCGAAGAAAAATAAGGATTAATTGGAAAGAGGAAAAAAGGAGTTGCTTTTTACAGACTCGACCAAAATATTATATATATATATATTATATATATAATTGGGAATTATTGAAAAGAAAGATAAAGAGACGGAGAAGGGGAAAAGGAAATTGAAAGATTCTTAATCCACGTCATTATGCTAGACCTTTCCAAAAGTGTCGAAATAAGTTGATAAAATGACGGAAAATTTTCAAAAAATGACCCGAAGTGTTATTGTTTTCTCAAATAAGGGCCCGAAGTAACTTTGTTTCAAATAGGGATCTAAAAGTAGCGCCCAATTGTTTCAAATAAGGGCTTGAAGTGGCTTTAGTTGTTTTAAATAAGGATTCGACCTCGCCAATCACCAACTGGCTAAATTTTCTGACCGATCAAGGCTATTTTTGTCATTTTGCATTTCATCTTTTTTTTTTCCTGGTTCTTCTTCTTCCTATTCGCTGGTGGTCGACCGGCCACCGGTGATACCCACAAAGGGCTAAGCGAGGGCCACCCACGCTGGCCACAAGCGAGGAACGGCCTCGCTTGAGCGTGGTGACCCTCAACCAGGGGCCATCCACGAGGTCGGCCCTCACCGGTCCCAGGTGAGGGCCGACCTCACGGATGGCCCCTAGGCGAGGGTCGCCATACCCAGATAAGGCCATCCCTTGCCCAACCCTTTGTGGGCATTGCCAGTGGCCGGCTGGCCATTAGCGAAGAGGAATAAGAACCAACCAAAAAAATGGAAAAATGACAAATGACAAAAATGCCCTTGATTGTTGGAAAGATGGGTCCTTATTTGAAATGAACATAGCCACTTTAGGCTCTTATTTGAAATAAACATAACTATTTTAGGTCCTCATTTGAAATAACATCAACTTTAGACCATTATTTGAGAAAATGAAGGCACTTCAGGTTCTTATTTGAAACAATGTCAACTTCGGGCCCTTATTTGAGAAAAAGAGTGTACTTCAAGGCCCTTTTTGGAATTTTCCCTAAAATGACGCATCGTGACTTGACTGCCATTTTTGCGTATTTATAATTTCGAAGAAAAATGAGAATATTAATTGGAAAGAGGATGAGAAGAGTTGCTTTTTTTGTTTTTGTCGGGAAAAATGATGTAGATGTCCCACGAAGTTTGACCCAATGTACAATATCATCTTTAAACTTTTAATTTGTTCAATGTGGTCCATGAATTTTAATCCAATGTGTAATATTATTAGTGCATTTTAATTTTGTTTAATATGGCATTTGAACTTTTGGTAAATATTCAATTTAGTCCACAGTTTATATAAAATGTTCAATGTGTTCCTAAACTTGAATCAATATGAGGATAACATTGAAGTTTTTTATATAGACTGAGAACTATATTGAATATCTATCGAAAATTTAATGGCCATGTTAAATAGATAAAAAATGCAAGGACGACATTGCTTATAGGCTAATATTCATTGACCATCTTGAACGAATTAAAATTTTAGGAACAACAAACTTCACACATGATATGTGTAATTCCCACTAATACACCTATGAAAACAACCTTTACAGATGATATGCATCTCATAATGGATGCAAATATGGAATTTAGGCAAGGCTTCGATTGATTCATTCTATAAAAATTGTCCAAAAATTATTAAACTTATTGCATTATTATCAATTTAATCATAGATTTATCAATTTTGTTGACTAAGTCATTAACCTTTTCGCATTTGTCAAATAAGTCTATCTGATCAATTTTGGACTGAAATCGTTGATGTGGACATGACCATCTTACACAATATAATAGTGCTAATGTTGATCATTTTTAATAATATTTTAATATATTTTTTTTGTTATTTTTCTTTTCTTCTCATTTTCTTATTTTCCCTTTCTCTTTTTTTTTTTTTGGGGGATTTATTTTATTTTTTTTTTTCTTTCCTTTTCCTTCTATGAGCCACTGCCAAGCCTTGTCGATGGCCAGCCTAAGGCAAGGGCCACCCTTTTTTGGGTGAGCATGGGTTGCCCTCCACTATGCAAGAAAGAGTAACCCTCACCCTTAGCCAATCCAATGAGGGTAGCCCTTGTTAGCCCAGGCCCTGCCAAGGCTCGATGGGAGAAAAAGAAAAATTAAAAATTAAAAAATTAGTATTAAAAATTATCCACATCAGCATCTACCACGTATCGTATACGACGCCCCAGATCTACGTTAATAATTCATGATCAAAATTGACTTGATAGACTCAAGTGACAAAATGTAAGACTTATTTATTGATAAATTTACGAGTGAATTAATAAGAGTGTAATAAATTTAATACTTTCAAAACAATTTTCCTGATTTCTCCCAGGAGGATATAAGTATTGGTAAATTCAACCCAAGAATCCAGTCGAACTTAGTCTCATACTTTTTGGCTCCCAAAAAACCAATTCTAATATTTTGATTATTTTTCCCCCTATCTCGAATGATAAATATATCTAATTATAGAGAAAACATATGAATCTGGCATTAACCCTCGCATTCATTTGGAAAAGAAGAAGAAGAAGAAGATATCCTTGACCTTCTTATCTTCATTATTTCGTTGAAATCACCCAGATTAGATCATCATTGAAATGCACGACACTCATCCCCAATTCAGACGAGCGGCTTTACTTATATCCACTGCGTCGAACCCCCGTAATCATTTCCCGAACATCGTGGTCTTCGTGACCCGCGAGAGAATCGCAATGACGAGCGGGATTAAGACGAGACGAATGCAAAGAGTCAACGACATCGCGACCGACGCGTCGGAAATCACGTGAAAAAAGAGAGAAATTGCGCACGCAATACAGGAATTAATCATGCAGGCTAGCTATAATTCCGCAATCGGGTGGAAATGTCAAACCCAAATCCACCTTTTATCTCCACAAGCGGATCTATCATGCTCCTATGAGTCACGTTCATAAATCGGGATCATCAGTTCCTAATCTAATTCAGTTCCAAAGTGGAACCGGGAAGTGGACAGGACTGGGTTCGGTTTGACTAAGCCGGCCACTTTTTTTTATTCTATGAAGATTTTAGTTTAAATTTAATTTATATATGTGCATGTTTAAGAATTAAAATAGTCTATTTTAAGATTTACTGTTATTTTCAAGAAATTAAAAATATAACTTAAAGAAAAAAGAGTCAGTTTGATCCGTCGGTCCCATAACCAAACTGAAAAGCACCAGTTCCACTTTTATGGAAACAAAAATTGAATTGATACTTCCAGGAATCGGACCAAACCGGCTAGTCCAATTCAGTTCGGGTAATTCCCAATTTGAACAATTTGATATGCTCGCCCCTATCCATAAGGACTATCCTCAAATTCATTTTTCACTCTCTTCGCATTGCTTTTTATCATGGATTGATTCCTTAATGGATAAGTGCACTGTAAAATTTAAAACTCGACAAAATATAATCCATTAGAGGTCTAAAACTTTGAAAAAATGCAATTAAATTTTAAAACTTATCACGAAAGTACAATCAAATCTTGAAATTTTCAAAAAGCACATTCAAGGGAATGGCTTGACTTTACCAATTTTACATATTTTAGAACTCGATGTATTTTCTGAAAATTTTAGCACTTAGTTCCACTTAAGAAGTTTTACAACTTCTAATATACTCATTCGATGCTTAATAAGTCTAAATTCGTATGGAGTTCAAAAACTTTCTATTGGCTAATCCCTCCTCGTCACAAATTGCCCATGAATCCATGATTATTAGATACTTCCAACTCTCAACAATGACGGGGCAACCAAGAAGAGGTCGCACACTAGCAGCTCGCCTCCTTGTGACATCTAACCCCCGGAATCGATTCAACTATCGAGGAATAAGCCTGTGCGCGTATATTCGAAATCGATTCAACTACGATTTCGATGTCCTGAAGCTACTAACAATCTTATTTTTCCGGTCGACGACATTTTGATTTGGATATTTGCTTTTTTAGGGGTATCAAGTCTGAGGAAGAATCCTTTTCCATTTCAATAGTTGAAACCAATCTACAGTTGTGGAGTCCACGTTGTGGGAATAAATCTGCATGCAAACCCAATTCCAATCCGGAAGAGAACGTGGAGGGTGCACCTTTTGGTCAGACGCATTGGGCCGGCCACACCATAAAAGGAGTAAATGAATAATTGGAGAGCACTATTACATTACTCAATCCCCTCCAGAGCCAGACCCACATCTCATCTGTATCCAGCCATTTTGTTCATGATTTTGCTTTGCATGCATGAAAAAGATAAAAAAGACAAAAAAATAAAATAAAATCGAACCCAATTACTACATCTAATCTAATTGTTCGGCAAAAAAACCACACAACGTCTTTCAACCAGGAATACTAAGTCGATAAGTCGATTGAAAGACACTATGCGAAGCATATAGTAGCCTAGTAGGAGGGCTTTCAACTTCCTCTCCCACCTTCCATGGTTCGTATGGTTATTATACCGGCCTACTAGTTATTCAAACAACTTCCGAAAAAGTTGGGGTGGAGTCTACGCTCCCCCCGAGAGAACTCTTTAACTCCTGAATATATCTTTATCTTCCTTGTCTATGAGGGAATGCTTCTGAATTTTGCATCCCATAATTTAGACAAAACAATTTGAGGATATACTTAAATCCCAATGATTTAAAAAATGTTTTTAAAAAAAATAACCATTTACATTACTTACAAAAATGAATGAATGGTAAATATTTTGCTATTTGATAACTTATTTTAAGTAAGATATTTCATAAATTATCTATTTTTTTGCTAAATAAATGGAGCAGGGCGTGAATCTCTCCACCGGCGCGAGAATTTTCAATGTGATTTGAAAAATGGTTGTACGATATTATATTATATTATCTAAAGTGGGAGCGAATTAAGCTTTTGAGCAAAATTCGTGTAAGGCATAAATGGACTCCCAGACCTTTCCCCCATAAAGGCGAGGCCGTGGCGGGGCCCATCCCTTTGACGTTGAAATCCGATCCGATCCGATCCGATCCAACGGCCGGGAAGTAAATCTAGTGGGCCACGACAGCAGTTGGAAACAAAAAAAACAAAAAAACCGCGTTTTCCTTCCTCCCCCCCCTGAGACAAAAGTCACGGGGGGACACCCCTCGCCGACCAGTAAATGTCCGCCACGTGTCTCGCCGTCCCATTCGCCTCCCCGGAGGAGCTTTTCTTTCGCCATCACCGCCTCGTCAGGTTAGCAAGGGACGAAGACGACGCGGCCCAAAATCGTAATTACGCCGGGAATTACAGGACGAGCTGTCAGGCGATATCCGGGCCAGAGACCGGTCACGTGCTAGGTGGGGGCCACCGGAACCGTGCGGCTCACGCGCTGCTAGAGGACTTGCGTCTTCTTTAAACAGAGAATCCCTCTCCCTCGCTTAAACAAATGGCTTTTTTTCTTCTAACATCGAAACTGGCACGTTCCCATGTATTACGCCATTAATGTTTTTACCCACCCATTCGTACCTAATGAATTAATTTTCTGAAAGAGGAATCGCTTTCTGTCGATTGAATTTGATTTATTTCTTTTTAAATCGGGGTGATTGGTGCTAGACAAAAGACGTTATAGTCGGGTATTATGTCACGCGGATCGGACCATTCTCGTTTATCAAGTCTTTAAAATGAGTGGCCCCTAGATTCATGGCTCGATGTTATATGAGCAATAAGACCTCGGGTTGATTTAAGAATCCAAAATCATTTCATTTTTATTTAGGGAGGGTTGAGTTGATATAGTGTCGGTGTCCTCGATAGTCCTCGATAGTCCTCCATTGAAGTTGTAATTTATGGGATTTTACATTGGAGGTTTTAGGTACTTTGATGGTTTTTCACGTTACACTCCAATGATTTATTTGGACGGATAGAAAAATCTCACATTACAAAAGTATACAATTTCCACGCCAAGAGGTCCTAAATTTACGTAAAGAGAACAATTTAAGAGCTTTGGTGGGCAACTTTTGATACCGTCCAATAAAATTTCACTGTACTTTTGAAGAAAAGTTTACAGCAATGCCAAAAAGTAGTCACTGTGCTCTCTATTTAGCTTTAATCTTGAATTCTTAATTAATTTAGTTTAATATTTGCATTGTGTGAATTGAACCAATATAACCGTTCTAGTCAATCAAGTCCAATCGATATTTAGCGCACCAATTTAATTTGGTTGTTGAGCCCACAATCATTAACATTAATACCGATTTTCAATAAAGAGTTTTGACATTCGATGAAGGACTAAACTGATTTAATCAGAAGCTTATAAGAACTAGGTCAAACGATACTGTAATTCGATGACCAAATTAAAGGTTAGCTAAAGAAGAGCATGGAAACTTTTTTTTTTTTTTTACTTTGTTGCCAATGGAAGTTCAATGACTAAATCACTTTAATCAGGAGGAGAGAGGCCGAATTGCATTTTGCACAGGAGCTGAGGGACCTGCGAGCAAAAAAAGGGGGGCGCTGTCACCGCGACCCCACACTCTCTCTCTAAACCCGAGCCATTGGACTTTTTCTCTCTCTACAGTCGTAGGCTTTCCTCGCTTTCTCTCTCTTCCTGTATGACGCCGTTAGAATCGGTCCATCATCAATCTCCTCCTCCTTCCTTCTTCTTCTCTCTCTTACATCAAGCTCGCTCCTTTTCCCCTCTCTCTCTCTAGAATTTCATTGCTATTTCTTCCAACTCTCTCTGTTTCTCTCTCTACTGCTTAGAATCCGAATCTGCATTTCATTGCCATGGCGTCCGTTAAGGATAACCAGCTACCCCCGGGCCTGGTCTCCAACCTCCAGCAGGTCCTCGCCCGCCGCAAGGAGGAGGACGGCGGCGGCGGCGGCGGCGGCGACGGTCCTGCCGAGCCGATCGAGCCTTCCACCTCGGACTCCGCCCCCGCCGGCGCCGGCGCCGACGATTGCTCGAAGCCGATCGTCCTCGTCACCAACAGCGACGGAATCGAGTCCCCCGGCCTCGCCTGCCTCGTCGAAGCGCTCGTCCGCGAAGGCCTCTGCAATGTCCACGTCTGCGTTCCTCAATCGTGAGTCTCCCTCCCTCTCTCGCTCGCTCGCTCGTCGTTTGGAATTTCTCCCGGCTTCGTTGCTCGTCCTTCTCTCGTCGATGTTGCTCTTCTATTTGGATTGGCGCGTGATGTTTCGCATTTCGATTAAGCTTGCTTCGGTTTCTATCGTTGCCGGAATTCTTCGGCCGTATCGTCTCTGCTTGGAATATATTTGTCTTCTGCTGCGATCGAGTACCGAGATTCTGGTTGTTCGGCCGTTCTATCATGACGTTACCTACCACTATGCTTGCGACGCTGATTTCAATCAGCGCAGTGGTTATTAAAAATGACGTTTTTTTCGGTCCTCATCATGTGAATTTTCGTCAGTTTTCTTTGCACTTGTCCCCCTTATTCAATTGAGCGGCGACATTTGCTTCTTCCTTTTTCTGTTCATCTCTCTTGTATTGATTTTGGCTCTGGGAGGATGCTCGGTACGTTGCTTTCAGTTTCTATTAGTGATTGTTTAAATGTTTCATTTTGGCATTGTTTAGGGACAAATCGGCCTCCGGTCATTCTGTGACTCTTAGAGAAACGGTGGCTGTGACATCTGCCGAAATAAATGGCGCCGTGGCTTACGAAGTTTCGGGTGGGGCTGCTACTCGTGCTCATGACTTTTGATGATTTATGTTGCTTTTGCTTTAGGGAATCTGAATCTATGAAGTGCTTAAAATATGTTCATAAGTTATAATTGTGGCCATATCCAGGTCTGAGTATTTTCAAACCAAAGTACGAACACTATTTATTGAAATCAGATCCGTAAATTTTGCTTGTACCATATGCGAGTAACGTGGTGAAGTTGAAACTGCTTGCTTATAGCTGTATTCCTTTGGCATTTTACTTTTGGTCAGGGACTCCTGTGGATTGTGTCTCATTAGCTTTATCTGGAGCACTTTTTTCATGGTCGAAGCCTTTATTGGTTAGTGTCTGATGCTGCTAGTGTAATTCTGTCCTTTGGTTTCAATATTGGACATGTTTGAAGTTTTAATATTTTCTTCATATTCAGGTTATTAGCGGAATCAATAGAGGTTCAAGCTGTGGCAATCAAATGTAAGCATAATATGCTTGTATTTTCTGAATTGACGAAGCATAACTATGCTGTAGACTTTCAGAAAACAATGAGTCGTTTCATTGTGAAAAGTCTGAATTGAGACTCTGGCAGGTTTTACTCTGGTGTCATTGCTGGAGCTAGAGAAGCATTAATTTGCGGTATACCATCTTTGTCCATATCGCTGAACTGGTAAGCTACCACTCTTTGTACTATTTGAACATATTGTCTTCTTCTTTTTCTTCTTTATAAGTTTTTCCTAAAGATTCAATGTTTATAGGAAAAAGGATGAGAGTCAAGAAAGTGATTTTAAGGACGCAGTCGCTGTCTGCTTACCATTAATAAATGCAACTATCAGAGATATTGAAAGGGAACTTTTCCAAAAAGTTGCTCGTTGAATATTGAAGTTCCAACATCTCCTTTGAACAATAAGGTTTGTGTTCTGAAGTTCCCTGAAATGTGCTGGGACTAGTATATGCATGGTTTTTTGTTATCCTATCTTGTGCGTATAGAACTGTGTATGAGATGACATTTGTTGGCTATGACTTGTGCACATCGGTTCCTCTGGGTAATGCCATCTTTTTCTACTTTAATAATTCACAAATTCCAGCAATGGCTGAATGCATGTACAGCGATTGATCCTTGTTTTGTTGAAGGATTTTATACTTTAATCACCCCTCTGTAGGTTAGGTGGCATTCTTAGGCCTGAAACATTCAGATGGTCAGAGTTATCTAATGAATGTTGCAATATGTTACCTCTTGTCACCTTTTGTTGGCATGAGTTGATTTTAGGAAGTCACTTCATCTGGTGATTAGCTTTTCGTGCACTTTAATCACCTCATAAAATGCATAGTTGGCAGAAGCAGAACATCATTTTCTTTTCTTTCTACTCCTATTTATGACTTTGCATCTGCCCAAATTTCTCTGGCATGCTGGTACATGGCAACACCTGATTGCTCATATGCGTAGTTTGGAAACCTTACTGCAGAGGGATTTCTAGACTTGAAATGTCTCTCTGAGTTAAAAAGAAAACATTTATTTATTGATAATAATTCGCTGAAAAGTACCAGTGAAAATATTTAGTTAGCTGAAGATCTTCTTTATGTTGAGGGCAAACGATTGTGTTACTATATTATGTTCTTCAATTCTCTCTTGGACATCGATCTCAGTTGATCTGCAATTCTTAGTAATCCTGGTAGGGGCACCTTGTCATTGTTGATGGTCAATCAAATTTGTGCATGGCTTCCAGTTTTTGGGAGCTCAATATAGTATTTAATCTTCAGCACTTGTTCCTTAGTATGATCTGATTCAGATATTGATGCTTTTGAGCTTGTGCTTTCATCTTGAGCGTTCATTTTAGTGAAGCAATAAGAATTCCCTGTATAGCTGCATAACTTTTTAGTCTATGAATTTCCTAATACGCTGTAGGAAAAAGTAATCATGAAAGTAATCATGTTTTTGCATGTTTCTTTGGCATTCAATGCCTTTTGAACATGGAAGACAACACTGACTCTTCTTCAAAATATTTTTTTGCATTGGTTGTCTGTTTATATGCTACTTATACTTGATTGACAGGGTTTCAAAGTTACGAAGCAAAGTTTATGGAGATCGACTCTGAACTGGCAAGCTGTTTCAGCTAATAGGCATCCATCTTCCGGGCATTTTATGTCCAATCAACAAAGCCTTGGTCTCCAACTTGCGCAGCTCAGTCGAGATGCATCTGCTGCTGTGAGTACCTTAAATTGAGGAGCACTGCCTATGTGTTGATTGTGTGGGTAATTAGGCTGTGGCCGTTTGATTCATCTCTTGTGACATCCATTACTCCTCTCAGGGTGCAGCTCGGCGTTTAACCACGCAGAGGAAAAGTCTTGTTGAGATAGAATCAGTTGGTGCTGCTGGGAAACCTGACACAAACCGAGTGAAGAAGTTCTTCAGATTAGAGGTAAGGAGAAGTTAATAACCTATGTTGTAGCTAAAAGTGATTCATAAACGCCTAGCAGATTTTGCAATCACGAAAATATTGCTCGATTATTGCATTTGCTATCTGGTCTCCATTGGTTACAGCATCTTTTTCTGTGTCTTGCTACAATGTAAATAGTCAGTCACTGTTTTCACGGCTGTATTGGAAGGTCTTCTAAATGGATCCTGTTAATCTGGGTAGCTTAGCTGTCCAACATTTTGAACTGATTAATTTCCTGTTAAATAGTTCTCTGTACATGAAATGTTATGTTGATTGTTGGTATTTGTGCGAATACACAGTTCATGCACAGAGAGCAGGATGATGCAGATGAAGAATTGGATATCAGCGCTCTGGGAATGGATTTGTAAGTTTATCTATTGTGCCTCCTTTCTTTGAGATCTTCAAATCGTGCAAGTGAAATATTAAACTGAAGTCCCAGCATGGCTATGCACTATTCTTTCACACCTAATCAATGGGAAAGAAACCTATCCTTGGATTTACTTCTTCATTGATACGGATTAATTACTCTTGTCTATGGTTAAAAAGATATTATAGGTGTGGCTTATAGCAATCCGTTAATCACAACTTGGCTAATGGATGGAGTTGAGAAGGTAGGAGTTCTAGAACTGACTATCAAGAATTGCTGCTGTAAAATTTTGGTGGTGAGCCAATAAAAATTCAGAGGATCATGTAGTTTGACAAATCAGATGTTCTATTTTAAACTCGAAATATGTGACCACTTTCAGCATGGAGGAATCAAGTGGATAATTTTATCTTGGTGGCTACCTGGAAAAGACATGGATTAATTTTGGCACACCCTTGCAATCTTGTGTGCCTCTATTTGGGAATTGTGCATCTATCAAGAAATTTTGATTGATTCTGTTCTCCATTGGGTTATCTTCTTTTCTGATAGACTTTGGGTGGTTGGAACTCTGCTGATCATCCCTGAACTTGCTTGGATGCTATAGTTTTTTGATGTCTCGATCTAATTCCAGTGCAATAATTACGTCATACCTCAATTTTCATAGTTGATCCATAATAGGACACTCATTCATAAGCAGACACCCCTGCTGCACAAATGTCAGGAATAACTATTAGAAGCTCTTGCCACTATATACAATAGGATGCTATGGAAAAATAAAAGGCCTTTTTAAGTCGGAGACCAAGTGAATATGCTCGTAATTAGACCGCTGACAATGAAAAGATGAAGTACTTTCTTGGTTGCTAGGATCTCTTCCCTCAAAGGTCCACCTTCTTCTAATTCATTGTCTCTCCGATATGACAGATTGCGGTCACGCCTCTATCGCTTTCTTTAAAGGACCAGGAAGACGCCACAGCTGCTACATCGGACTGGATTTCATCTTTGCTTCAAAGAGAGCAATAAGGATTTGCCGAATTCAGCGAACATGCAATCCTGTATACATCCGAGATTGTAACGCTAGACTAGTTCTCCATTGATTTAAGATATGCTTAATTTTTTCAATACGTGTTTCTAAGTTATTGTTCGCCATCTAAATTATTGGTAGGTTTTGTGTGGGGGTTTGCAGTTTTTTTTGACAATGGCCGAACTTGAGCACAGGGGTTCAAAATACAGACCCTCTGTTTTTCCAAGATTGTTTTGTTGTCGCTTTTCCTGTTGCGTTCTTTCTTCACTTTAGCGGAAGGAAAATTGGTATTTTTGCATTCTGGTTCTTGACACTTGAATGATTGATCTGTCTACTTTGAGTATTGAGTAATCTATCTAGTGCATGCCTGCTTTACCCTTCTTTCATGGCGGCAGCTGAACTTTTTTTCCAATCCAAGTCAGCTCATGATGTCATTTCCTTTGTTCCAAAGACATGATGAACACGGTCCTTTCGTATCGGTACAATTGCATCATCGCCCTTGTGGGACAAGCAGATGCTCTCTGCGTAATGATCGACATCACTAATTAGAATCTGGCGGAAGAAATTGAATGCATTGACCGGAAAAAAAGTGGCAATGCCTTGTCGGATCCTGTTTGCGAAGGAATCGGACTGTTCCTACTTTGCGAAGGAGTACATAGCATTGAAGGAGATGAACTTTTAAATTTTTAATCACTTAAGACTACGAGTATGTGAGCCACCAAGCTTCACATGAGTCGTCCTGTTAACTAACCTTTCCGTACTTCAAAAACTGCCGGTATATGCATGTGCCCGTTGCGTACGCAGTGGCATTCTTCTTACCTTGTTGAGAGGACATATCGACTTATCGACATATATGATGCGTTGCATGTTTGTGGCAAAGGAGAGTGCCGGATGTTTTTCATTGAAATATTACCTTACCTACTTATGTTTGCAAATTTCATTTTCAGCTTTACATCTTCCCTAAAATTTCAATTCAGGGTACATCAAGGATAATTGCGACGAGAGATTCCACGGCACGACGGTCATCGTGGGCGTGCTACCAACTTCGAATTATGACCAAGAAAAAGAGACAAAGCAAGTGATCAAAGCGTCAGGGGAACTCCCTTTAGAGCCAGTCTTCCTCAACGATGCGGGGAGACGACGAAACGGGACTAGGGAATAGCTCGACCTGCCTACACGTAGATGACATTTGACTGAGTTTGATTGGCGGAGTTGTTCCATGCATGCAAATTTACTAGATTAGTGCGACATTTCCTCCTCGACGACCCGTCGTCCTCGGATTTTCCCCACACCCCAAGTTATCGTTGTTGGAAAAACATCGCGCGAAGCAGTCAGGAAAATAGAATAATTGACCGAGGAAAAATCTAATGGAAATTTCTGTAGACAATGGCAACGCCTGTGTGGTGGGGAGTGAGATCTTAGAAATGATACAAATGAACAAATAAAGAACCGTGTCGGCTTTGTGTGGTGATGATCTACAACGTGTTATTCTGTACCATTTGGGGACCTATGTCAGGCCTAAGTATGTCGTCTCTCCAATGAATTTTCCCGGGACCGGAACGCGTCAGAATGGGCTGATCCGTCAAGACGGGGAGTGTATGTAGCGAGTAATGTACACTAGGGACCGGCTCGCCCCATGTGGGCGATCCGAGGCGAGAGGTGGATTCCAGGACCGGGCCGTGGCGATGGGATAGGACCGTTACAGGTTAAGAAACTGTTGGTGCCGCAGCTCCTCGGGGATAGCTTCACTTGCTCGAGCGCCTGGAACTGGAGGCTCGACGGGTACTCTCTCATTAACCCGATTCGCGGGCCCACTCCCGTGCTCCATTTCTGCCCCGGCGGCTTCCCCGACTTACAGGCCGGTTTGTCTTCCTCGGCCTCGGTTCTGTCGAGAGCCTCGTTGGATTTGCTGGAGATTGCATAACTTGCAGTTGGTCTGTCTTTGCGGGCTCTAGGGGATTCGGACAGTACCTCAAGAGTAAGTTTCGGCGGAATTTCATCGTCCGCTGCACATCGCTGCGGCATACAAGAATGGATGTGAGTTTGAAACTAGGGAAGAAATGGTTTAGCTCAATAAAAAGCTGCTTAATTCATGCCCAAGACGTCAGGAATTCACCTTGACATTGGTCAAGTCCACATTGTGTTCTCGAAGATAGCTGATGAACTCCATGAAATTCTCTTCTGTTGGGTGGTAGTGACCACTGTAAGGCCATATCGCCTGCAATATGAGCGAATGAGAGATGACAAGGAACATCAATGGCCACGACCGGTACATTTTCTTTAGATCGAAGCTGCTGGTGCGGGCATAGATAGGTATCTGTCAAAGTTGAGGGTACCTTTAGGATGCCGTCATGTGCGACCAACCTTCCAGCTGCGGTGGCGGCTCCTCCCGCCAAGAAACTGGAGTGCTGAAATTGGCCTTTTCTTCTGCCCGACATACAAATTCCTCGACGTGCTTAGGACAAAGATCCATTTCGATCCCTCCACCGTGTTGAGAGGCACGCCGCTTTGCCTATACAAAAGCTTTCCCTTATCTACGATCACTTCAAAAGCTTTCCTCTGTTTCTGCGAGAAAGACAAAGCATGAACACATATTAGACAATGGAGTGTCGAAGACGTGGCCATAATATCTTGTCTTAGCTGCCTATTTGTTAACTCGATTACGGAAAACGGAGCTTCTCCGGTCAAAGCAATTTGAATCCTTACTCTGCTGTACTTACAGGTCCAAGATATTTGATGCGCTGATGCTTAAGAGCGTTCCTTGAGCACTTTTCGAGATTCAGTTCTTTTCCATCTCCAATGTCCAACCTTCAAATTTTGCAGATGCGAAGTTAGAAGCAGATCCTGGTATGCCATGCCATAGGTTTGTTGTTTATCAAGGATTTACCAGTAAAAGAAAGGTTGTGAGCTCTCACTTGCAAACCAGACATTGTAGTAGAACTGCAGATTGTGTCCGTAACGATGCAACGGGTCAATCTGCAGAAGATGAGAAAAGTTCAATGGTTAATTAATCCATCGCCTTACTTGATTGATGTCAGATCAGCCCACAGGAGACATTCAAAGACCTCTGAAATCAAATTCAGACGGTTTAAGAAGTTTTCATTGGTGGTGATGACATCAGGGGGAGACTGGTACAGAAAGCAGGGAAATTAGTCAAAAAGGCTATTTGTATTGATTAGCATAGTTCTCAGTTCTCATCTTGGAAAAATTCTTCTCTCAAAAGAACTAGTTCCACTCAGGTCATCTGATCATACTGTCCTCATGCTAGTTGCAAAAACAAAGGTTAATATGCCACGACAGTAATTGTCAATGTGGTAGTACTTCTGTTAATATGCGTAGTCAGAAAAAGCCCGCAAAAAAAGGGAAAGAACGTGATTGTTCCTATGGAATTAAGAACAGGTGCTTACAGCTTCAAGCCAATGTCTTAAGGCTAGTTTCTGAGCTTTCTCATCCTTGGAAAGACCCTTCCCTACCTGCAAATCCCAATCTGAATCATACACGAACACCTCGGACAACAGAAAGAAGAAAAAAATTGCATTTTTTTCTGCATTTGTTGTTGAGAAGATTGAACCTAGTAAAGAAACAAAAGAGATCAAAAAATTTTCTTGACATGAAGGAGAGGATGAGAATGAGAAAGGAATTGGGGATTTCAGCTAATAAGGTCAATAAGGGCAGCATATATAGATGGGAACAAATAAGCAGTCAAAAAGTAAATATTAAATGACAAGAATGAATTCATATGGTGTGCAAAAAGGAAAGAACAAGAAGAAAAATACCTTTGCAGCTCTTGTCCTTGCCCTTGCCCACCTTGAGACAGCCGTTTCCGGCTTTTCAGTGTCGTAGTAAGAGATGGAGCTTTGTCGAAGCTCTGCAAAGTCCAACCATTTCCACCTGCAACACATCAGTAGAGACATTTGCATGGTGACAAAATCCATCACAACCCAGAAAAGAAAAACAGTTTAAACTCTTGGAACATAACTGCAAGTAGGGATCATCTAGACCTTACCAGAGCTCCTCAACAACAATTGCGCCATCCGCAAGGGTCCGTCTTGTTCGGTAACTCTTGTAAACTTTCTGAAGCGTGATGGCAGCCACATTGAGCTCATTGGCCGGTGTTGGAGAAATCGAATCCTCGGACTCAGTTATTGTCTTGTCGGAATAACACGAGCCGATGAACTTGCACTCATCATGGGAGTATTTCGCTTCTAATTTCTCAGACTTACGCCTCTTAGGGCGCTTCTCCTTGGAATCATCCAACCTGGTCGCTCCATCCAAGACCCTTTTGCAGCTAATCTTTCTCCACGCCATCTTTTCGTATTTCGCGTAGTAAGCAGCAGGAGGTTACTTCTTTTACCTCTGCTCTGTCTGCATTTCCAAATATCAAACAGTATGATCAGTGATTCGAGATTTTGTTATAAACGAAAGATGCAGAGTGCCATACTGCCGTCTGATGAAATATTCAGAGTCACGACCTTGACATGATTGAAGAGAACATTTTGATCTGGAATTCAATCTGAATCAGTAATAAAAATCTCAGTTCTTATCTACTGGAAGGAGTGCAGACGTCCTCATTTGATCTAGCTCTTCATTTGAATAATATCCTGTCTTGTAATGTCCCACTATTATCATCAAACTTATGCAGCAAGAAGAAAACTTTTGAACTTTTGCAGTTCTGGGAATCTCAGAATTACTCGAATGAGACGATTAAAAGCACAACATTCCTTCTATGAATAGAAGCTGAAAAGCCAATAAGATAATTTCTGCATGACTCAGCAGTCCAAGAAGCAACAGGATTACAAAAATCACCCTCAGGTACAATGAACACAATCTGAAAATAGCCAGAAAGTGAAATGACACCATGTCCCCAGGGAGAGGAAGAGGGGGAAAGAGAGAGGGAGAGAGAGAGAGAGTCTTACCTCAACTAGGCTCAAAGGGCAAAAAGCTAAGCGCCTTTCAACCAAACATAACATCAGTGTTCCTGTGTCTTTGAATTCTACCGAACCGACCAGGTTCCCTTTTATACAAGCAGCCAGGCACAGGAACGTGGAGCCCACGATGATGGTGCAGAAGACACAGCATTTAGACGGGGGCTTACCACTGGGAGATGACCTCGTACCGTGCGGGTAAAGGCCATTTACTTCAAGTAGCAGAGTCGTTGGCTTTATTGCAGTGAATCTACTCTGTAAATTTCTATTTTTGCAAAAGTAAATGAAAATTTTCTTGTATCTATTGCTAGTGACATCCTGTATCTTACGGTACATCGCATTATTTGTAATTTTTTCGACGGTAAGAGACTTGACCTTGTAAGTCACTTGTCCCTCATTTGGATTGGAGGGTTGAAGTGAGAGAGGGCCGAAGTGAGAAAGTTTTGATTTTTAAAGATTTTCTTAAGACGTAAAAGAAAAGATTTACGTATACTTCAAATGTTTAAGAATATCCGGGGTTGACCAATGACCAACTTCAATTTTGAAGTCTTAGATTTGATTGACCGATGCATCTCGTACGACCGGTTTACCACAAGATGGTTTTTAACGGACCTTTCGACTCATCTACATGTAGATGACATTTGATTAAATTTGATAGGCGTCATTTGTCACGGTTGCGGTTTGATTGGTCATACCATTGCTCATTGACAAAAGGTTTGCTGTAGAAAATGGAAGGAAATGAGGAAAAAACACTGCAAGTTGTGACACAAATGGGAAATAACTTATGGATGGTCACAGCGTACTTTTCAAATCTCCCTTTACATACACTTCACACCATATAACACCCAAATCACTTGTCAAAGCCATGATGTTCACGGAAAATTTAGTCATGTCAATCCAGTACACTCGTGGTTTTGAACATGAAATTTCAAGTAATTCTAGTACTTTCATAGTTTCTGGGGCAAGAATTGGTCAAGCAACAAAAAAATGGGTGAGTAGGTAATGGGTTGTGTTCTTCGCTTCTTATAGTTTAACGGTGTTCAAGTCCGCGCTATGCGCATGCCTGATCAAGTCTCTCTTTTTGAAGACACGAGAATTCAATTACAAAATGGGGAGAGCAACTCTCATTATTATAATCCACCAACAGTGGAAGTTAATTATCGATAGAATGACCAACGCGTGGAAGCTAAATCTGTTAAAAACAATCGTGTTGACGGGGTTTATCCCTTTCATTAGCTATTGATTCGATTTAGTAGAAGCATACTTAGGAATGCACAAGCAACAAAAAAGGGCTCGTAGGAATTGGGTTGTGCTCTGCTCTTTGCTTCTTATAGTTTACCTTTGTTCAAGTCCATGCTACGCGCTTGCATAATCAAGTCTCTCGAAGATTCGAGAATTCGATTTTAAATGGCGAGAGCAACTCTTGTTATTATAATCCACCGACCGTGGAAATTGATTATCGATAGAGTAACCAATGCGTGGAAGCTAAATCCGCTCAAAGTAATCGTGCTTACGGGGTTTATCCCTTTTATTAGCTATTCATTCGATTTAGTAGGAGCATATTTATGAATGTACAAGCAACGAAAAGGGGTTCGTAGGGATTGGGTTGTGCCCTTCACTTCTTATAGTACACCTTTGTTCAAGTCCGGGCTACGTGCTTGCGTAATTAGGTCTCTCTTTTTGAAGATTTGAGAATTCGATTATGAAATGGCGAGAGCAACTCTCGTTATTATAATCCACCGACGGTGAAAGTTGATTATCGATAGAGTAACCAACATGTGAAAGTTAATCCGTTAAAAGTAAGTGTGTTTACGGGATTTACCCCTTTTATTAGCTATTCATTCGATTTTAGTAAGAGCATATTTAGGAATATACTTAAATTGTGAGCTACGAAAATACAAATGTTGAAAATTCTAGAAGTGGAACATCTACTGAAGAGAAAGACGGGTAAAAAGATTGACCGATTGGATTAACAAAAATTAGAGCATGTATTAGTAGTGTAAAGAGAGATTGTACCGCGAATCTCTCACTAACAATTGAATCAATGCCGAGTAAGATTGTTTATGAAAATGAATTTTTCCAACCGATAGTGTATGCTAGAATTACTCATAGATTAGTACGAGAGAATGTCTTAATAAAAAGCGATAAATTACTAAAAAAAAAAAAGAATCCCCCATTTTCATGGAATGGCGCTTTGCATTTTCTAATTTCAAAACCCATACTTCTTCGAAACTACAAATTCGGAGGATGGAAAACATAAAATAAGAGAAAATTAGAGAGTTTTAAATATAAATTTGCTTATATAATAATTCCTAACCAAAATGGCCTTTCAAGAAGCCTTCAAAGTTTTAGTTTTTTCCACAAGTATTCTTTATCGTAAAACATGATCTCCGCCAATCTGCTCGGTCAAATGTTTGGTTAGATTTCGTCAAAGGCGCCGGTCAACATCCAGAATTTTCTCTTCTCCGTGTAGTCTTCCCTCTCATCCATTATTTTTCCAATTTTCATTTCCTTTCGTGGCGGCATATTCCACGTATACAGAGTTCCCTTTTCTTATTTATGAAAATTGACGTTATGTAACCTTATATAACATCACGAAAATTGAACGACGGTACGGACGCTATCTTTTTCATCCAGAACTTATCCCGCTACTATAATTAGTACCGTTCGATTGGGTGCTTGAACAGGTCAGTCATCTTGCCTGCGAGCCTTGTTTACCTCATCGTTTAATGACAATCTTGTAATATGATTTCAATGAATGAAATTTAGGGAGAGGTCTATATACTCCGTCGACAACAGCATCGTCCCATGCAACTTCTAGACCACGCGCAATGACTTCGTTTACGGTCTGACTTTAGCTGGGGAAGGGGACAAGAATGTAAAGCATTGATGAGGTTTCAATTGTAGCTCATATACATCAGAAATATCAAATGCGTATGTCATTATATATGACGATTTAGTAAATCATGTAATTAGGGTTTTAGGGCAAGTTCAGGGCAAGTTCTTGAGAGAAAGGTAGCCCGAAAGACCACTAAGTTTTGTCTTTGCATCCGACAAGGACCTAGAGCTCGGGGCATGGAAAATAAACTCCTCCAATCTTGTCTTCTGAAATTTCCAAGAAAATGGAAGTAGAACAGGAAAAGAGATTAATGTGAATTTGCTTCGGTTTTGGTCCGCGAGAAACTTCGGTTGGGGCAGGGATGCTTTAAAATTTTGTTTGATCGAGTCATGGTTGTCCAAAAAATCGACTTTACCTAAACCAAATCATGAGTTGTGAGTTTACTTTTTACATTATTTCTTTATTTTCATTTACAAATATAATGGAAAAATAAAGGGTTTGTTTTTAACCATAGACAATATTAAAGGGTTTCTCCATAGGAATGGCCAACCCAACTCGATCAGCCAACTTTTGCCGGTAAGACAAAAATACCATGATTTTTCAGACATTCACTAATAACTCGCGAACTTTTATCCGAGAGATAGAAGTATCCGCTATTAAATTTTTTATCCAAGCGAATTCCTGTGGCAAATGACGTGGTTAGTGGAGACGTGTTAGAGATATACAATTAGTGAAGAGAAGAGCTGCAATGATCTTCTGAAACGTATTATAAGTATATTAGTCCCAATTTTAAAAATAAAAATATAAATGACTGACGGTTCAGGGAAACTATGTTGACAACTTTTGCCAATGAGTGCTTAGGGAAAATGGTTTCGGGTTTCATTCAGAACTTACTCGTTAAAACAGACTTCCTTATTTTTAGAATTTGAAATTTACCTTGCATGTTCTAGGAAATTATAACTTATTTTGCCACAAGATTTAGGGTCAGTTCCAAGGGCAATCCAAGTTTTACTTGAATTTTTAATTAAACGAATTGTGGTGAATTATTATCTCTAATAACCACTATTTTCTACAATCTATTAATTACAACTTATATTTAGATATATGAAAATTATTAAATTTTAACAAATAATCATGGATCTTTTTGGAAGTGATAGTTTAGACTTGGTGGTTTTAAATTATACACTCATCATTGGACGTCATGAAATGCGGTAGAATTGCACTAAGATATCGAACAAGAAAAATATAAAGACTTGTTCTAAGTTTTAGGTGGAAAATGGAACTATCGGTAGGAATAGGTTTTTCAAAATTTAGAACTTGAAGCCTACCTTACATACCTTGAAACCTAAAAATTGACCACTTCTCATGTTCCTGGTTATATCTTAAAATCATGTTCACCCTTAACAAGTGCCTGGCATCTTTTAGACGTGCCTTTTCTTCACGTCAGTGCCATTAGCCATGTCATAATGTTTAACATTTTCTTGCATGGATGGAAAACTTGATAGTAAGGATTTTGTCCCTAAGATAAAAATTTGTAGATTTTTCAAGATAGTTTGAAAAGTGAGGGCATTCCTTACCTTGGTGAAACTTTGTGGGTGTTTTTTTTTTGCCATCTATTTGCCGACTATGCTGAAGACTAAACTCTTAATTGATTTGATTGATTGATTTGATTGAATCTTGACAAGTGTGAAACTACAAATATTATAGTATATATCTCAACCCGTGAGGCGGGCACAATTGGTTATGACATTAAAGCACTTCTAGCACGGTATACGGCTTTCACTTGTACAAATCTCATTAACTACGTGCAAATTACTACGGATTATGGCCATTTGCATGAAGTCAAAGATTCAAACTAAATTGGCTCGTAGGGTTCACATAGTGTTCCATGAATCTTTAGATACTGGTCAATTTGTGGCGATAAATAAAGACTTGATATGGACTGAAAGCACAAACACACCTCCTATCCCCTCTTCGTTATCCCACTGGTGATGGAGCATCGATCTCCAAACAAAAAGTTCAGACAAAAGAACTGCTGGGATTGTGACTGCATCATCGACACTGTCCAAAGAGCAACCCCTCACTAGGCTGGAGCTATCGTTGTTCCCCATACGGATGGAAACATCGACAGCAACGAGTCAACGAAGAAGGCATTTCGAAAGAGATTCCTCTCGTCCATTCAGGATTACACTCCATCTTTGATCTCCCACGTCCAGACGCTGCATAAAGATATCTAGCAGCAACGATAATAATACGTAATTCGTACGCGTATTGGAACCGAACACGAGATGGTCGCTCTCGCTCTCGCCATAATTCTATCCAACTCCTGATAGGCGGGTCAGCTCAGCGCAGCTCAGCTCAAGCAGGTAAGGTGGGGAAAGACCAGACAACATGTTAGAAACTTTCCAAGTGACTAAGTCGAGGCCTAGTGGAGGACCATTTTTTTCCCCTCTTTCGCGTTGTGCCTTGCGTTTCTTTCCACACGGTTTGAGGACGAAAGTTGCACGTACCCACTGCGTCCCGGGGCCGTAAGAAACGCTCGAGGGTTTGGTCCTGCAGCAAACAAACTTCCGCAGCGCCGTCGAGAGTCAAAACTCCTTTTCCTTTTTGACCCCCGTGGAGTCGCGTTCAACGATGCAGAAAATCTCGGAGGGAGAAAAAAAGAAGTGGTGATGGGACCTGCCTTGTCCATCAAGGATGGTGGGAAGGGGGGTAAGAAGAAAGCTTTGAAGCAATTTAATGGAAAGGGCGGTGACAGTGAAAGCCTACAGTATACATCCCATGTTTAGTCTTCGGAGAGCGTAGAATTACTGTGATAAACCAGAGAAAACTAACACTAACCCAATCCTAGTTTCCGCCTAGAATGGCTAGGAATTCGAATCAATATGATAGTAAAACACTATAACTTTGACTCAGTCGAATCAAACTTTGATTGTAGAAATAAATACTGAAAAATATTATCAATCTTATCGAGTCGAATAAAATCCGTATCGCATAAATGATGTGTAGGACTTGTGTGCAGTTTTGTCACGGTCCTACTAGAGCCCGCGTCCTACTGTGTAATATTGTTCTGTTCCATATCCCTGTTTATCATCAAGAACATGCATCGACCTCCGTAAATTTTTTGGTCAATCGAAGCTGCTCCACCATGCGGGTCGTCGTCTTCTAAAGTAATCATGCCAATTCTTCGCCTAACGCTTTCAGAAATTGGGCCGACAATCGGGCCCGTTAAGAGGCCCAAAGCCCACTAAGATCCATCTTCCTCCTAAAGAAGCGACGGCAAGGGTCAGGGTTCAGCTTGGTTTGGTCCTTTTTCTCTCGCAGAGCTCCAATGGCGGAATCAGCAAAACCAGATCACAGTGACTCATCACCAGGTTTTTACTCCATCTGGGTCATGTCGCATCTGCTTTAATCTTGAAATTTGTTATGTATTCTTCGTTGATGCGTCGATTATGGGCTGCAGTTTCTTAATTCTCAGTGGTTTGCTCGCGGAAGAGTTCGTTCCTTCGAATTTGCAGTGATTGTTGCGTTTATATGTTGGAATTGATGTCCTTTTGGTTCGCCTTGATGCAATCACGGGTTCTTGCTTCTTTGAACTCTTCAAATTTGCAATTTTTAGCTGGAGAAGAAAAGAAAGATCGCTTTTTTTTCGTGGGTTTTGGTCATTTCTTAGCTGTAGAGATACTCTACTTGGAAATGAATGGAAAAAAGGAAAGTTAATATACTCGTGTAAGAGAAATCATCCTTCCAGTGGATTTTAGGAAATTTTAGTTTCAGGTTAATTGCAGTACCCTCCCTACAAATGTGAGAAGTCCAGAGAAATTTGTATGTGATATATTAGTTTTTCACATGTTGCCATTGTTTTTGCCTCTTTAATATGAAAGGGAAAGATGTCAAGGCTCCAAACATATTGGAAAGAGCTAAAGAAGAGGTCGAGGCGGTGGTCCATGCCAACAGATCGCCGCACCACCACAAGGAAACTCATGGGACGAGCGACGACATTGACGAGAACACACCAGTTGACGAAGTCAAGGGGCCGAGTGTATTTGAGCGCGCAAAAGAAGAGATAGAGGCCATCATTGGGGCGATCCATCCAAAGAAGGATTCGGATAGTCACAAATGATGGACTCAGCAAGAGTACTCTTCCAAGCATTTGTCGCCTGTAGGTCGAGTACCATCTAGATATCTGCTAGGTATCTGCTGCTTTTGGATATTTTGAAAGAAAGAGAGCGATTAAACATTCAAGTTGATCGGTGTTTGCTTTTAGCTGTGAAGTATCATATAGATCGACTAGAAAGTATTGTTTGTATTTTGATCCTTTCATTTACGTGGAATCCTTGGTAGCTTGGATATTTTTAAATTTGAATTTGATAAATCATGGAAGGTGAATGGCATTATCTATGGCTCCTTGCAAATAATTTCTTTATTCACGAGGTTTGCGCTTAAATCTGAAAATGCATCTATCTAACTTTGTCTTCCTCTTTTTATTTACCACGCTACATATTCCTCTTTGTAACCCATACTTTGGTTGGCTTGCTTGTTGCACAAGTTGGTCATGTAGTGGTTGCTGCAGGCATCTTTGACAAAATGACTACTATTCTTTTACTTTATGGATCGATCTTTTAACCTGACGCTGCTGAGAACAGCCACAAAGGATATGGCCGTGATGATTGAGCGTGAATGACTGGCTGCTCCCAGGTTGGAATTGCATTGGCGGTTGGGGGCTAGTCCTAAAACTGGGGAAATTAGTCGTGTTAAGTTTCTGTCTGGAGGAAGATGAGTTACTGAGTTAGGTCACTCTAATGCTTGGGAAAGCTTACTTCAGCTTCTTTTTCAAATGCTTGAAGATTTGCTCGGTTGATGGAGAGCGCATATGTGTTTTGGCTTCTTTGTGCTATAAGTGGTCGTGCCAGATAAAGCTATATTTACATATAGACTGAATAGAATCCATCACGTAGACGTAACGTATGCTTGTCTTCTCGATGTAAACGGGGGCTACGTCATGAAAATATCATTTGGGCAAGGATGGTGATGCTGCTTCGTTGTCATCTTGAATGCTGTGAAAAGATTAGCAAGTACATGATATGGTTCAGCATGCTGCAATCCTTGTGCCTGCCTTACGTGTGCTTCATGGAAGTCCTCTTTCTTTCAAAGAAAAGCCTGTGCTAGTCTTCTTTGAATGAAACACTACATATTCCCTTGGTCAGAACGAAGTTGACCCCTGATCCACAGAATCTGGCCTAAATATAGCTAACCATGTCTAAATTCTCATGTACATGAAAAACTTCTCTGCAGTCAGCATTGGACTCAAGTCATCAACCCTTTTTTTCAGGGTAGTCAATGCACTCGATTAATTTAGCATATCTTACATATTGATTTGTGATTTCTTGTTGTCACACGGCGCTTTTTATTCAATTCTGGATGGCCCAAAATCAGATGTCTGTTGACCGGCTAACACAACTCCAAAGTTTATTATTCTTGTATTCACTTGTAAATTCCTGAGCTGCATCCTGAATGAATGATCATTCTAATTGATTACATGTCATCATTCGTAGGAATTTGATATATTGCTGTCGGCTGGTATGATGGCAGGGTTCAGTAAGGTTTCGAAATGAAAGGGAGCAGCCGGGTCAAAACTCCTGGTCCAGTCAAGTACAAAGCCGAAGTGATGGGGCTTCTCACTTGAATATTCCTGCTAAAGTGAGGCAGATACGGACCATATGGTGTCCCCATCACTTGAAGAGATTCAAATCACCTAGATTGAGCCACTGTCAAGTTGGAAATTATGCAAGAATCATGTCCTTTCTTCACCGTTTCCGTTGAAGCCACGCCAACCTCCATTAGATACGAAAACTTGTCAAAAGAAAAAAAAGGGAACGATTCATTTGTCAAATCTTAAGTCTCAGTTGCTGTTCCTGTTGATGTCTTACCATGCGTTTGTGCTTTCTCTAAAGTCCAAAAAGGGGAATATGAAAATGCAGCCAGGCTAGATTAAGTGAATTATCTACTACTTAGGCAAATATCCAATCTGTTTGTCTTTAGAAAGTGGCGGTCCTGGTGGAGGTTCTAACCTGAAATTAGGTATGAAATCTCATATTAGTGGTCTGCAATTGAGTAAATAGTTCTACAACTAAAAGATCAAATTGAGAAGATTTGTACAAATTAAACCTTTCATGGGTATAAATTTGTTATATATCCGTGACTTAGATTGGTGAAATAGCCAAAAATTTATTATGATTTGATTTGCCATAGACCCTTTATGGTAGGAGCCATAGACTTTGTTTTTTTTTTTTTTTTTTTTTTTTAGTCTTTAGAAAGTGTTTCATAAATGTTTGCAGTTGAGTAAATAATTGTACGAATTAACAGATCTAATTGATTGTAAAAGGGGAAGATTTGTACATATGCCATAGACCTTTCATCACCACTTAATAGAAAATCGTTGGGTAGGGATATGTTAGATACTTATGTCACGGGCCGATCGATACTTACGACTCGATGTTTCGGTGAAATCACCAAATTTATATATAATTTAATTTCTTGTGCACCCTTTATTGTAGGAGCAATATACTTTGTTTTTTTCTCAAGCTGTTACTAAATTAATCATTGTTAATGAGGCATAATAATTTTTCACAACAATTTCTCCTCATATTTGGTTGATCTCATAGTAATGAGGCCTTACTTGAAAATGAAAAACACTTCAATGCATCAAATTTATAATTTTCCATCTGCGAAAGATTCTATCAGTAGTTCACATGAATTTTGCTTTATTCAATAACAAGCAATTTCATACACATGATCATAAGATGATATGACCTTTTAAATCTAAATCACTCCACATGAGTGTCACAATATAGTGTTAGATGTTGGATGATAAAAACATTGGGCTATGAGTAACAAAACAGGGGAACCTTTCCTTGAGAGGATAGATGGCCTAAACATTTCTAGGAAAAGAAGTTCATGACCCGTGGGCCTTGTAACCCATCGAAGTTGAAGAATCAAAGAATTTGCCCTCTCTTCCAAGAGGATTCGCAACATGTCAAGTTCTGATAAGGTTCTTTACTTTGCATCGAATCAAAACACATGCTTTGCCGTTGCTATGCATATCGATCTCATAAGTGATAAGATATTCGGTCCATTGGTAAACCAAAGTCTTCTGCACATGAAAAAATGAGAGCTCTGTATCATCAAGCATGGCGAGGTTTAAAAACGCTGGTGCCTCTCTTCTCAACCTGGCTGGCTGGCTGGCTGGCTATTATTCTTCATGCCGTTCGCCAGGTCATATTTAGTATGCAAAGATTGCAATATTGGCTTTTCAGGAAATAAATACAGGACAAAAAAAAAGAAAATATTGACATATTAGGAAACAGAGTGAGTGATGGCTGATGAGAACATAAATGTAGGGAGTCGATGGTTTAGATTAGCCATCTGTCGTTTTTTCGTTTTAAAAACCTTCTCTCTCCCTCTCTCTATCTCCAACTCTTTGTCTCTTGATCTTCTCTCTCCTGCAATTGATCTGCAATGAGCTGAGTTTTTCCTGTCGTTGCTCCCGTCAAATTATATGATTTCTCAAGTGGGTTTGTTTTAACTGGGATCGGCTTCCTGATTTCAGGTGATTTTTCTCCTATTTTTAGCTTTTTGTTAACGTGTTCTTCGTTATTCTAGGCATCCGGAATACGTTTGAATTGTTTTTTGGATGAAAAGTTTGCACTTGTCTCGCCAATTGCAGGTCAGGTTTGGCTGCATTCTTCCCGTTCTGATATCTATCCGGGTTTTCTTGAATATCAGAATGTTTATATTGCGTGTGTATGTATTTTTGGAGAAGAACTGTGATGAATTCGAGACAATGTTTGTGATTTCGGCCCTAGACACGAAAATTTTAATCTATCTTCTAAGGCAAGAAACTGTCAAAAACTTGTACGTAATTGGCTATGTTAAATCAGTTTTCCTAGGATTTTCCAAACCCGATTGTTCATACAAAAGGGGTAAAAAGAGAAAAGAATCAATCTTGGCTATGCAAGAATATGAAATCCAATTTCTTTTTCGAACATGAGCTCCTCTTTAAATTTCAAAGGATTAAGTTTTAGCGTTGTTGGTGATTCCGTATGTGATATGTCAAAATTTCATAGGTAATGACTCAGCCGATTTAATGCCCATCGTGTCAACGCTAACGAAATTATCCTACTTTGTTGTTAGGCCAAAGAAGAAGGAACTGGTTCTGGGATTCTGCACGAGGGAGGAATTTCAGAACACTGTCAAAGGTTCTTCATCACATCTTTTCTTTTAGTTACTGAGTGGGACGTTACAGTGGGAAGCAACATGAGCAATTCATATCGGTGTAGATAGCTTTGGTTAAGACATGTTGGACAGCAGTGTGAATGAGGTGAGGTAGCCAAGGATGGCGCGCGGTCGGATAAGGGCGAGGATCCGCCGGAGCCACCTCTACACGTTTGCATGCCTTCGCCCGAGCACTGTTGAGGGAGATGAACCGCACCCTATCCAAGGCCCTGGATACTCAAGACGTGTGCATTGCAATGCATCGCATATGCACAAGAAGAAGCCTCTCAAATACTCCTCGAATTATATATCCACAACCAGGTACAATGTCATCACATTCCTGCCAAAAGCATTTTTCGAGCAATTCCGCCGCGTTGCCAACATATACTTCCTTGTTGCTGCAATCTGCTCTCTCTTTGAGTTCTCTCCGTTCTCGCCACCGAGCATGATTGCGCCTCTGGCATTCGTTCTTGGGGTTAGTATGGCCAAGGAGGCCGTAGAAGATTGGCGCAGGTTTATTCAGGACTTAAAGGTTAATGCCCGCAAGGTTAGTGTTCATAAAGGAGGTGGCGTCTTTGGTCGTAAGCAGTGGCGAAAGATTCGGGTGGGCGATGTTGTGAAAGTGGAGAAGGATAAATTTTTCCCCGCGGACTTGCTTCTGCTGTCGTCCAGTTATGAGGATGGCCTTTGCTATGTGGAAACTATGAATTTAGATGGCGAGACGAACTTGAAGGTGAAGAGATCGCTGGAGGTCACCTTACCATTAGACAGTGATGAGAGTTTCAAAGATTTTGCTGGAGTGATCAGATGCGAAGACCCAAATCCTAGTCTTTACACTTTCGTGGGTAATTTGGAGTACGACAGGCAAATCTATCCCTTGGATCCGAGCCAGATCCTTCTTAGGGACTCAAAGCTGAGGAATACGGCTTACATTTATGGTGTGGTAGTTTTCGCTGGTCAGGACAGCAAGGTCATGCAAAACTCGACCAAGTCCCCTTCTAAGCGAAGCAGCGTTGAGAAGAAGATGGACCGCATCATTTATGTTCTGCTCGCTACTCTTCTTGCAGTCTCCATTATTAGTTCAATGGGTTTCTTTATACAGACAAAGTATCAAATGCCGGATTGGTGGTATTTAGAACCCCAGAGTCCTCAATTTTGTTATGACCCCGCCCAAGCGGCCGCATCAGGGTTCTGCCACTTTATCACTGCTCTCATGCTGTATGGCTACTTAATACCCATCTCTCTGTACGTGTCGATTGAGGTGGTGAAGTTTTTACAAGCTATATTCATAAACCAAGACATCAACATGTACGATGAGGAGAGCGGAACTCCTGCTCAAGCGAGGACGTCCAATCTGAATGAGGAATTGGGCCAGGTTGATACGATTCTGTCCGATAAGACGGGAACATTGACCTGCAATCAGATGGATTTCCTCAAGTGTTCCATTGCTGGTACAGCCTTTGGCGTGAGAGCCAGCGAAGTTGAGATTGCCGCTGCTAAGCAGATGGCCATCGATCCTGCGGAGCGAGAATCAGTTGCTTCAAGTCATCTCGGGGCATCAGAAATCGGATTGGAGAGAGTAGTTACTTTGGCGGATGAGCAGGGTCCGAAACCGAGCATCAAGGGCTTTAGCTTTGAGGATAGTCGCCTTATGGGGGGGAACTGGATGAGGGAGTCCAATGCAGAGATGATCTTACTGTTTTTACGAATATTAGCAGTTTGTCATGCAGCGATTCCTGAGGTAAATGAAGAGACTGGCGATATTACCTATGAAGCTGAGTCACCGGATGAAATAGCATTTCTTGTTGCAGCAAGAGAATTCGGGTTTGAGTTTGTCAGAAGAACTCAATCAAGCGTATTTGTCCGTGAGAGATATCCTTCCTCGGGAAATCCAGTTGAAAGGTAAAAATTCTGCTGAAATATCTAGCAACTCGGTTTCGTCCAAGTTCTGTTGCATTCATAGAGTGTTTGGTTATCAACCGCTGGAATATTTTCAGGGAATATAAGATTCTTAATCTCTTGGACTTCACTAGTAAAAGAAAGCGAATGTCGGTGATTGTGCGGGATGAACATGGGCAGATTATGCTAATGTGCAAAGGCGCTGACAGGTGAGGCTCATTGTGGTACACTTCTTCTGATGCATATGTGAGAATATTACCTGGTTAATCAATGGCAATATCATTTTCACATTTTTCAACCAGAGAGGATCGATGCTCCACTGCCATAGATAGATACACCATTTTCTTCTCAAAATAGAGGATAATTTTGGCATTGAGACCAACTATTATTTTGCGTCTTTACATTGTTTTCTTCTCAAGATCATTTTGTGCTACCTAGTTCTGCTTATGATTAATTTCATTCGTTTGATCCCTAATCTTCCTACCCTTAACTCTGCAGCATCATTTTTGAACGTTTAGCTAAGAATGGAAGAACATACGAGGAAAGTACTACGAGACACTTGAATGAGTATGGAGAGGCTGGGTTGCGTACACTGGCGCTTGCTTATAAACCACTCGACGAGGCTGAATATACAGCTTGGAACAATGAGTTTGTCAAAGCAAAGACTTCGATTGGGGTGAACCGAGAGGCAACGCTTGAGAAAGTATCTGATGTGATGGAGAGGGAATTGATTCTCGTAGGTGCTACAGCTGTAGAGGACAAACTACAGAAAGGGGTATAATAGAAGAGTCCTCTCGAAATTTACAAGTATAATAGATCGGTGTAGTTCAGCAAAACTCAATTCTTACCTTCTAAATATTTTTATAGGTACCTCAGTGCATCGATAAGCTTGCCCAAGCAGGCCTTAAGATCTGGGTTCTTACTGGAGATAAGATGGAGACTGCAATCAACATCGGGTAAGTTGAAGATTAAGAGGACTTCTCTCCTTAGTTTACTCCTTTTCGGAGCTTTTACGTGGTTAATTTCATTCTTCATTTGAAAACTATGCATCCAGAAGAGTATGAAGGGTTGTTTTCAACTTCTTTTGGAATGCAGATTTGCTTGCAGTCTGCTGAGGCAGGGGATGAAGCAGATTTGCATATCGGCAATGAACTCCGACACGAACCCAGATGTGAAAAAGGTATTTGTGCTTTGAGAAAGAGTCAGAGAAATTGATTTCAGGAAAATGATTTTCATTCGAGGGTAGACTTCGTTGCTTTTTGTCACCCATCAGGCCGTGAAGGAAGACATTTCGATGCAAATTACCAATGCCTCCCAAATGATCAAGCTTGAAAAGGATCCGCACGCTGCATTTGCATTGATTATCGATGGTAAAAGTCTCACTTATGCTTTAGAAGATGACATGAAGCATCAGTTCCTCAGATTAGCAGTTGATTGCGCGTCAGTCATATGCTGCCGTGTCTCTCCGAAACAGAAAGCGCTGGTACGTTTCCTCTATGCTTCCAATGATTGGAATTTTCTGTTCATGTTCTTCTATTTTCAAGAATAAGGTAGATGTGATTATCACATGCGAAATAGTTTTTGTCTGTACTTCAAGTATTCAAATATTGGTGGCAGGTGACAAGGTTGGTGAAAGAAGGAACTGGAAAAACGACTTTAGCAATTGGTGATGGTGCCAATGATGTTGGAATGATTCAGGAAGCCGATATTGGAGTAGGGATTAGTGGGGTCGAAGGTATGCAGGTTAGTGACTATTTTTGCATTATACTTTTTCGATTCCTAAATCTGTTTTCTCGATTCGTGAGAGAGAGAGATGCTTGTCCTCAGTGTTTCCCCTTCACAACTCGTCCCGTCGTGTCACCATCTTCAAGATATAGAGGGTTTGCATCAATTTGTCTTCTTCAGTCTCAGTTAGGAGTTCTTATATCACTCGGCAGGTACTGTCCTTGTGGATGTTATGTTGAACTTACGGCCTACAAAATGTTGCAGGCAGTCATGGCTAGCGATTTTGCTATCGCCCAGTTTCGGTTCCTGGAAAGACTTTTGGTGGTCCATGGGCACTGGTGCTACAAGAGGATCGCTAATATGGTACTTGAGCTTTTTCGCGCCCATTCTCTCGTCTTCCACTGAATATACCGTGCATGAACCCAAAAGGAAAGTCACCACACACGGACAATGGCGCATGAAGCTGTTAGTTTCACCTGTTCCTATTTTTCATCTTTTAACTGGAACTGTCATCTGTCCAGATATGCTATTTCTTCTACAAAAACATAGCATTCGGCTTGACTTTCTTCTACTTCGAGGCTGTCACGGGCTTCTCAGGGCAATCCATATATGACGATTGGTACATGATACTCTTCAATGTCTTTGTCACATCAATTCCTGTCATCTCGCTCGGCGTGTTTGAACAGGACGTCTCCTCTGAAATCTGCTTACAGGTTCGTCTATCAAAAAGCATGATGAAAATTCCTAGTGCTGTTATCCATGACTTTATGCAGATCTCTTTTCTTTTCCTCCCTTTTGTCGGTTCACCCTCTTTGCTAATGCGTCTATTTCTCCGCTTCTAGTTTCCGGCTCTGTATCAGCAAGGGCCTAGAAATCTGTTCTTCAACTGGTACAAGATACTCGGAATGATGTTCAACGGCCTAATTGCTTCGGTAATCATCTTCTCGTTCAACGTCCTCCTCTTCGCCGAGCAAGCGTTCCGCAGAGGAGGGCAGACTGCCGACATGGCGGTCGTGGGGACCACTATGTTCACATGCATAGTCTGGGTGGTGAACTGCCAGATCGCGCTCTCGATGAGCCACTTCACCTGGTTCCAGCACATCTTCATATGGGGGAGCATCGCCTTCTGGTACTTGTCCCTCTTCATCTACGGCATGGTTTCCCCGGTGTACACGGGCAACGTGTACCAAATCCTCGTCGAAGTCCTAGGCCCGTCGATCAGCTACTGGTGGATCATCCTCGCGGTCACGGTCACCTGCAACCTGTTCTACTTCGTCCACATATCGATCGAGCGGTGTTTCTTCCCGATGGACCACCACATCATCCAGGAGATCAAGTACTCCAGGAAGGACGTCGAGGACAGGCACATGTGGACCCGGGAGCGGTCGAAGGCGAGGCAGAAGACCAAGATCGGCTTCACGGCCCGTGTCGAGGCGAAGATCAGGAATTTGAGAGGGAAGCTGCAGAAGAAGCAGTCGATCCTCATAACGAATAATGCCGCAGCATCCCCCAGATCACGACGAGAGGAAAGACAATAAAGCAAGCAGGCAGCAGTCATCCTCGGACTGTTCATCCTCCGGTTCGGCTCGATCGAATTATCTGCATTACGCACGGTTCATGTAAAACCGAAGATACCGGTTCGATGAGGAAGCACAAGTGAGGAAAATCAATAGATATCATATTGTATAGGCAGGCACATTTTTGAATCTGCTGCATAATTTCTAGAACAATGTCGGACGATTCACATCGATTTCGCATTTGAAAGAAAGGTCGAATCGACCCTCTTGGCAAAGCATATTCAATCGTATGTCTCAACAAAATAGAAGTTGATTTTTTTCTTTCTAGGAGTCGTCTCGAAATGCTTTCGAATGCTCTAGCAAATTATTCGATCTTAAAACTAAATTGTCCATATGCCAATTCAGTCTTCAACTTTTTCAAATTTACCAATATAACTCTTGATCTTTCATGAAATTTCAATGTTATCTCTCTCAAATGTTGTCGCGAATCACTAATGTGGTGTTCAGTCATACTATCCCATGCATGTGAGCATCTCTATTTAGAACTCACCATGCCAATAAGCAATTAAAAAATAGCTACACTAGAATTTTGGGCAAAAATTTAGAACTATGGGACAAAGTTGTTTTTGAGTCAAAGTATATCGATAAAATTAGAAAGTTTAAAATTAAATTGGCATGACCAATTAAATTCTACAAAAAACAATTAAATTCTAGAAAATTATGAAGAAAATTTGAAAAACTGAAAAGAAAGGGGGTTTGAAAGCGATAAGAATGAATGGCATGTTTTTAGACAAAAAAAAAAAAAAAAAAAAAAGTTGAAAAAGGAGAGAGAGAGACACCCACACCCACTTTCTCTCTCTAGCGCCTTTGTCCTTCCCTGGCGCCTTTGATGGAGAGATAGAATTTCATTCAGCGGTCGCCTCTCCCGCACGCAGCGTTAGGGTTTCCCGGCCGCCGATCGCCGCCGCCGCCTCCGCCTCCATGGAGCCCCGCGTCGGCAACAAGTTCCGCCTCGGCCGCAAGATCGGCAGCGGATCGTTCGGCGAGATTTACCTCGGTCGCTTCCTCCTCCTCTTTGAAATTTCTTTTTTTTGCTTTTTTTTTTTTTGGGGGGGGATGGTGGTTCTCCTTCGAGCTGCTGCGGTTTTCCGCGTTGCTATGGATTTGCTCCGTTTCGATCTCTTCTCGTCTTTCTTTGCGGTGACGGCGTTTTAGTGACTCGGGGATGTCGTTGACTTGGCAGGGACCCATGTGCAGACGAACGAGGAAGTTGCGATCAAGCTCGTGAGTTTTTCCTTCATCCTAGCGTTGCCTTTTTCGCTGTGTCGTATTGTGCGATTTTCGCTTCTGTTTGTGTGATTTTGTGGTTGCTCGGTTTGAGTCGTTTGGTAGTGCTCTTTTGAAATTTGAGCTGTGCAAGTTAACTTGGGAATGGTCGCAATTTGTCTTTTTTTTTTTTTTTTTCTTTTGCTGTGCGTGTTTGGCTCGTGTAGTGAAACTGATATTGTTCTCTTCGGCTGTTGAGGACTTTGTTCGAGGGCAGTATGGTGGTTCAAACCTTAGTTAAAGTGTTTTCTATAGGATGGATAATTGAATACTGTCTGTGGCTTTTCCCCTTTCCTTTTTCGAAGAAGAAGGCGGAGCAATTTCGTGTTTGGTATTCCTTGATGCGTGAACTGGTCCGCGTGTGTGTTGCTGAAGTTGTTTTCTTTCTGTGTTACTTCTGACGATTTGCATCTTGTTGGCGCTTTTTTTCCTTTTTATAGGAACCTGTCAAGACTAAGCATCCTCAATTGTTATACGAAGCCAAGTTGTATAAAATTCTTCAAGGAGGAAGTAAGATGTCTCCCGCATCCTGGGTATTTTATGCTAATTCTCTGATGTGTGCTCCTGGGTTATTGCCTAACTGCTGATGTCTGATTGTGGTAGCTGGCATTCCAAATGTGAGATGGTTTGGTGCTGAAGGAGATTACAACGTCCTCGTGATGGACTTGCTGGGGCCCAGTCTTGAAGATCTGTTTAACTTTTGCAGTAGAAAACTGTCTCTCAAGACTGTTCTCATGCTTGCAGATCAGATGGTAAGTGGAGTTGTTTTCTCCGTAGTGTGCGGAAGTGATTATTGTGCTTTATTAATCCTCTCGCGTGTCTTTGTTATCTCTATTCATTTCAGATCAATCGGATTGAATTTGTTCACTCAAAATCATTTCTTCATCGAGATATAAAGCCAGACAATTTCCTTATGGGTTTGGGGAGGCGTGCTAATCAGGTTGCCATTGGTACTCTTCGTTTGTAATGATAATTTGTGTTTTCTGGGTTACTCATGGATGACTGGCATGCAGGTCTACATAATCGATTTCGGTTTGGCAAAGAAGTATAGAGACACATCAACCCATCAACATATTCCCTACAGGTTGGCTTCATTTAATTTCCAAAAGTGCAGTTTAAGGATCTATGTGTTTCATCTATTATTTTTTTACTGGTGCAAGTGCAATATTGTTCTAAACAATATGGACCTGAAATAGCTGTCATGTTATATTGTGTTAGATTGCTTGTCCTGTAAAAAGACCATGCTTGGTAATTCATATGTGTGATCTTATTTATTCTATCCATGGTCACTTTAGAGGGTGATACTGGCCTATAGATCCCAGGCTCCAGGGTGTATACTACCTCTTTAGTGAAGGGATGAAATTGCCTAATTGACTTCCCATGCAGGCCCAAATGTGCAGGAGCCTCATCTCATGTATTTAGATGCACATTTTAGTAAGGGGAAGAAAGCATTTGCACTCAGATTCTGTTTTAAGTCATGGGCATGGCTTTTATGGCAGCATAGTCAGAGAATGTCCTGGAAAATATATGTTGCCTTGTTTCAAGATTAGAAAAAGGTTTAGTTTGATTCTTCTTTTCTTTTTCTGCATGGACGGTGAGGTGCATTTGCATTTACAATCGGTTCTTATGTATGCTTGGTGAGGCTTTATGGGTCTCCCTATTGCTTATCTATTTTGTATGATTATGTCTCATATTAAGTGCCTGGCTCTCCCCTTGCTAGATCCCCTGGAGGGGAACAAAAGAGAAACAATTTTGGGGCCCATTGTGAGGCCTATATTGATGCCAACTTTCACTTAGTGGTACCTATATGGACCTGCATATGTGAAACAACTCTAGAGATGCGAATTATAGTTTGATGTGTGACCTGATCTTCTTGCTTTTCTTACTTTAAAGGCCTTACATAACTCCAAGTTATTAATATTTGTACTCAATTACCTGATGCTAGTGCCACTTCTAATGTGTGATAAATGGTTTGTAGGGAAAACAAAAATTTGACGGGAACTGCGAGATATGCGAGCATGAATACTCACCTGGGCATTGGTAGGCCTAGTGCATACTCATTTGTGCTGCTATCTCATGCTTGTTAGTTTGGCATGTACTGACTGCTTTTTATCCTGGGTATCTTCATGTTGTGCGAAGAACAAAGCCGCAGGGATGATTTAGAATCACTTGGATTTGTCTTAATGTACTTTCTGAGAGGAAGGTGGGACTCATCGCTGCCTATAGCTCTTCTCATTGTTCATATTCTTTGATTATTCCTTAGCAATGGCCCTATCCATCCTGCAGCCTTCCCTGGCAGGGACTTAAAGCAGGAACGAAGAAACAGAAGTATGAGAAAATCAGTGAAAAGAAAGTTTCAACTTCGATTGAGGTAAAATTACTGCTTACAAAGAAATCTAGAGTTATGTCTTGAGGTAAACCTCCCCTCGTAAAAATGTCAGAGAACAAGGGAAGTATCATTTCTACAGTGAGTTGATGGGGATTATTTGCTCATCTGTAGGCCTTATGCCGGGGCTATCCATCAGAATTTGCATCGTACTTCCATTATTGTCGGTCATTGAGGTTCGATGACAAACCAGATTATACTTATTTGAAGAGACTTTTCCGAGACCTTTTCATCCGTGAAGGTTTGAACTTCCTCTGCTTCTGATAGTCTTGTCAATTTGTTAAATTGTACTGAATGTAGTTCAACAAATAACAGGGACAAGTTAATATTTCCTGTATCATTGGGTGATTTGTATCTAGTGCTGTTTGTGCTTTAGGTTTTCAGTTTGATTATGTTTTCGACTGGACCATTTTGAAATATCAACAATCACAGATTGCTACTGCTGCTCCTCGTCCTCTTGTAAGCAACTTTTCTTTGTTTTATTGAGGTATTAATAGGCAGTATACTGGGGTTTTTTATACCATTTTGACATTTTTATGCAGGGTTCTGGTGCTGGACCAAGTTTCGGCGGAACTTCTCCTGCTGTCAATGCCGATAAGCAATTAGGTAGTTCTCCATGCCCACTGACAACACCTGCTGACAGGTGCAGTCTGCCAATTATGCGCCGTATTTGGGATTGCTGCTTGTCAGCTTGTGTACTTTGCTGCAGGTGGTGAAGATAATAGACCTGTTGGTTGGTCTTCAGCAGAGCCTTCTCGCAGGATGCATTCCGGACCAATAGTGACATCTGGAATTTTATCTAAACAAAAGAATCCAGCTGCAAATGAGCACGCTATCTCTAGAGATGCCATGGTTTGTAACTTCTTCTGTGCATTCTTTTGTTATTTCGCTTACACGCCCTTATATCAAAGAATAGAATATACTTGTGAAAATGGGATGCGGTACAACTCCATATCATGACTCACCAGAATATTTTGAGTGGAGAGCACTCATGTTTTTAAGTGTCTTCCATATGGAATATGTCTGTTGGTGACACCCTACAGCTGGATTCAGTGATCATGATGCAGTTGATTGTGACACTTGAGGAGATCTGAAGAGACTAAATTGTTGTAAGACAATGTTTTCAAACAGATGTTTCGGCAACCAAACTAAGTTTACATGGAACGTGGTCCTGTTGTCATGCATACGCTAACTTTCAAAGTCTGTATTTTACAATTTTGGTTCAATTTACTAGACTGAAACTTTGCTCGTGTTTATCATGGACTTGGAACTTCTTGTATGATGCACTTCATGATTTTCAATTGGTTGGAAAAGGTGATGCAGCTAATTGGAGTGATTTCCAGAGGCTTATGCTTGGTGCAGATTGCTTTCATGTGAAGCTATAGATTTTCCTGTTTACCTTACACATTGTGCAGTGTAGTATAGTGTTTCATTTGATGATAATCCTTGCTTGGATGCATAGCTGTCGGGACATTTTGAATTTTCTAGAGTGGTGGATTCTGTATATGATCACTGTGACTTTGATGTACTTATGTTCATGATTTTGCTTCTATTAAACATATATATAGTTGCTTTTTAAGCTACCATCAGTATTATCTGTGCTTTTTCTTCAAAGAGAGAATTTCTTGCCAAGCAACAGAAAATATTACTGAATTATTTATAGCATCCCCTGTACACAATGCTGAGGCTGTGCGAGAGTTATGATTCTTGTTATGAAGCACTTGTTCTGGTTTCTTTTTTTTCCCCCCGCAAATGTTACGATAATGTCAAATTTACGTTAGTAAACCTTCTTATCTGATTTCTATTAAGCTTGATATTTTTATGGATTTTAATGTTAAACATGTGATTGATAGATGGTCACTTGAATCTATGCAGCCATCCAGTTCTAACTTTTTGTGGTCAAGTGGATCATCTAGGAGAGCGGCTGCGTCTAGCAGTCGTGAAGCAGTTATTCCTGGGAAGGAATCCGATCTTTCCACCCTGCGTACAACAGATATAAACCCTGTAGCACTCCCAAAGTTTCCAGGTGGCCAGAGAAGTTCACCTATTGGATCATCAGATCAGAATCGTCCTTCTGGTAGTAAAAGTGCCGCAAACACGAAGAATCTTGAGTCCACTCTTAAGGGTATTGAGAGCTTGCACTTTAACAATGATGAGAAATTGCGGTATTAGCGACTCCCCATTTCTCTGTCCATGCCCTCTGTATATTCTATGCGGTTACCTCGTCATCATTGCCTGGAGTTTTTCAAAGCCTGTATATACTGCTTGAAGGAAGATGCATTTCTCAGACTGTGGTTTTACTGGGAGCTTTTGCATCCAACCGCAGAATAAGTGGGTAGAGTGCATCTTCTGCAAAAGAATCCATCCAGATGGTCGGTTTTGTTTACATTTATTCGGTTTGACTGATCATAAGGTCATTCGCTGGTGAAAACCGGATTTACACTTGCTGACTATAGGTAAACTATTAGTAAGTGAAATGTCTCACGAAAAATTATGACTGTTGTACTTTTTCTGGGATGTTATGGATTGCACATAATTGAAATTGCAGTGTGCTCAAACACGACATTTTTAGCACCAATCTGCAGCTCCTAAGCTGGTCATTGTCCTTGATCGAGGCGACTGAAGACAACAGGTACACATATCCATGGCGAACAAAGATAGAGCTCAGCGTGTGGTTTCAGGGTTTGTGTTCATGGGCGATTATATGGAGGTTAATTCATGTCAATTATTTTGTGCATTCGATGGCTTAAGCAGTGGGTATGATACGTCAAAGAAAGAGGGCACGCATGGCAAAGACGTGTGCACTGCACAATCACGTCAAGAAAAGCTTACTCCTAACTAATAAATTGCGCCAGCGAGGACCTAGCAGTTGTTTAATTAGTAAAAAGAGATGCCCATCGTGTGGAGTGAGACATGAGTCATGACTCATTAGGGAGGTCGTGGAAACCATGGAGGAAAGTAATAGCACTGGGTGCAATTGCAACAACAGCACTCAGCAGCCTCGACTCAAAACAATCAAACGAACCTCGCGTATTTTCTGATGGATCGTGTTAATGCACTTGGCGACAGCAAATGGCAATGACCGCATTGAACTCCCCCCATCATTGTCCTTTCGGCATAATGCAAATGATTGATGTGTGGAAGAACAGACTAGAGAGAAACCATCGAATTTTTTTTTCCTCCTATAGCTTTGACCATTCAAGCTATAGTTTCAGTTGTCGAGTCTAACAAAGAAGGGTTGACTCTAGCAAGAGAAGCAAAATCAAGGCCAGAACACCAAAGAAAGAGCTGGAACGAAACGAAGAGAGTAAAGGTGACAAGCGTTATGAAATATATAGAAAGGGGCGGATCAAAACAGACGCAAGTGGTCCAACCTACTACATGACTTTCGACGACATTACGAAAAAGACCGCACAAAACCAAACCTCCCTGCAACACGTGCCGCAGTGATGTTGCAATTGAGGCTCCGATACAATTAAATGGTCATATAGACTTAGCAAAGTACCTTAAGTTACTGAAACAAAAGAGCAACAAAAACTGCTTGAGAGATGTTGGGAAAATTTCACTCGCCACAGAGACCAAAAAACCTCTTCAAAGGAGATCAGCCACATTCGATGGTAGCTCCTCGACGACCACATTGTAGAACTTTTGTATATCGAACAGCATCCTCTCATCCTCCCTTGTCACAAAGTTTATGGCAACACCCTTTCTTCCAAAACGTCCACCTCGTCCTATACGATGTAGGTAATTCTCCGGTTGGGTTGGCAGATCATAATTAATAACAAGTGAGACTTGCTGCACATCAATTCCACGAGCCAAGAGATCGGTGGTGATGAGAACCCGAGAAGACCCAGACCTGAACTCCCGCATGATTATATCACGAGTATTCTGGTCCATGTCACCATGAGTAGCAGAGACAGTGTGGTCTCGGCTTCGCATTTTGTCAGTCAGCCAGTCGACTTTGCGCCTGGTATTGACAAAAATGACACTCTGGGTGATGGCCAGGGTTTCATAGAGATCGCACAACGTTTCCAGCTTCCATTCTTCCTTCTCGACATTGACATGAAACTGCTTGATACCCTCGAGGGTGAGCTCTTCACGCTTCACCAAAATTCTAACAGGCTTGTTCATGAATTTCCTAGTGATCTCAAGGGCCTCTGGTGGCATTGTAGCCGAAAATACACCAACCTGAATCTTTGATGGCAGCAGCTGGAAAATGTCGTAGATCTGAAAAAAGAGAACAGTAGTAGTGAGTCACAGGTAAAATCACCTTGATGATGTAAACCACAGTGCAGTGCTAAAGATTAATGAGCCAAACCACACAAGAGAACCAGAAAAGGTATCCCTTGATAATCCTAAAATGTGCAGGTAGGTCAAAACAAAATTGTACAAAGGGAGAAGATATACATGCATAAGTGCACATATGTTACATGTAAAATATGGTGGCACAGATCCATTTCTCGTAACCCCGTGACCACCCGTCATGGAGTACATATTTCGACAGTGCACACAAAAGGGGCCAGGACTTGTCAAACAACTCCATCATTAACAGCAATTCGTTCAGCCCATTATATCATCATATATGCAATAGCAATTGCTGATCTACTAGTCCACATCCATGACGATTGCTTTTGCCCGCCATTTCGCTTGGCGGGGTTTATTAGTTATTGCTCACAATTTTCTTTTTACGAATGTTTATGAGCCATATTCATGTTAACCACAAATGATAGGACCTCAACAAATGTATTAGTAGAAGTCATTTATCTAGATCAAGCTTCTTGTAAGTGTTCTAAACAAGAAAACTAGAAAAGAACAAAGATCTTAGACCACTGCAAACCTGATCTTTGAATCCTCGTGAAAGCATTTCATCGGCTTCATCTAACACGAACATCTTGATATAATCAGGCCGAAGTGACTGTCTCCGCAGCATGTCGAAAACACGGCCAGGGGTACCCACAACAACATGCACGCCACTTTGAAGAATACGCTGATCCTCCCTAACACTGGTTCCACCCACACAAGCATGAACCTTCACACCCAAATAGTCACCCAATGCTCGCATGACCTTCTCAATTTGCTGAGCCAATTCCCTAGTTGGGGCCAAAACTAGAGCCTGGCATTGAACAACATCATAGTCAAGTTGTTGCAAGATTCCGGAACAGAAAGTTGCAGTTTTTCCGGTTCCAGATTGAGCCTGTTGAATCACATCAAGACCCTTACAAAATGGCACAATTCCCCTTTGTTGAATGGCAGAAGGCTTCTCAAAACCTTGATAAGAAGATAACAGGAGGAATAATCAGTGCATGATCAACTTGAATATAACAGCCACAGAAACATATGAACGCTGGTCAGGTAGCAAATCAGAACACAATAACTACATTTTCAGAACTTTACATCTCAGACAGTCAGAATTTAGCAGAAAGTTCTCAATGATCGCACCACCAAGGTAATGTAGGTACTTGTTCGACAAAAAGAGCGATTAAGCAAGCTAATGGAAAATTCGAGAGTAGCAACTAAATCTGTAAGTGAGGGGGATCCTCTCTAGACGTACCATAAGCATAGATGCCCCTGAGGAGGTTTTCCTGCAGACCCATCGAGTCAAAGCTATCGTAAACCTCATCATAAGAAGTAAAAAATTCTTGCGCTTCAGTTGTCCTGCAAACAATATACGCACCACGGCAAACAATCAATTCACTTTAACTCAGAATCATTCAATCAAAAAAGAGCATGACACGGAACAGGAGGAAAACTTACAGCTCATTAATCTTGGAATCAAACTGACGGGGATCAAACTGAGATCCTTCTGGTGTCAAGCCTGCCATGACTGCACAAAAACAAAAACCAAAAAAAAAAAAAATCATTCAAGGAACACCTCCAACTCACAGAGGCCGAAGTTTAGTATGAAAAACAGAATAAGATAGCAACAAGAAGTCAAGTCTTCCTAGTCCTAATCCACCATATAAAACAAAAGACCCCAACGACACGCAGCAACCCAGCTCCTAAGAAAGACTCTCGCCGCGCCGCGCCGCACCCCCAGTCTCCAACCACCAAAAACTGACTTACCAGCTTCCAAAAACCCCCACCCCTTTACCAAATCCCCATATCTAGTAATCCACAAACGTCCGTGAAACTTGCCTCGGACGGATTCCCAGTGCTGACACGTTAAAATTCCCCCAAATTCGCTCCCCAAATCAAAAAGGCGGCATCCACAATCCGGCTTCTAGGAAAGACTCGCCGCCACATCGAGACACCCCCAGTCTGCAACCACCAAAAACCGACCATCCAGCTCCCAAAAGCCCCCTCCCCCCCCCGTCCCAAATCCCCATCTCTAGCAATCCCCAAACGTCCGGGAAACTAGCCTCGGAAGGATTCCCAATGCCGAAACACCTCAAATTCCCCCCACCCCCCCCAAAAAAAAATTTCTCCCCAAATCAGAAAAGGCGGCATCCACAGGGGCACGAAACCCCAGGTCAGAAAAAGGAGCAATAAAGCCAGATCAAAAAAATTCCGATCTGGGGACACGTCGAGACAGCCTCCGAGATCCGAATCCCCGAAATCAATCTCCCACCGGCGGCGCCTCCCCCGAAGCCGGCCACGGAATCAACAAACGCCACTCCAAACCCCCCGCCCTCCCCCAAAAAAAAAAAAAAAAAAAAAAAAAAAAATTCTCGCAAATCGCCAACCAAAAACCGACGACGCGGCGGCGGCGGCGAGCTTCGACGGCTCTAGAGATAGAGAGAGAGGAAAGGAACCTGAGGGATGATGTGCTGCTGGAGATGAAGAGAGAGAAAGGGGGGGTTTTTGGCAATCAAACTCCTCGGATCTGAGCCCGCGGAGTTTGAAGATTGGAGAAAGAGGGAGGAGGAAGGGGCTGGCTTTTTGCTGTTGTTGTTGCTGATGATGATGTTGCAGAAGGGCAGAGGAGGCGAGAACCAACGAAGGTGCGTGCGACAAGGAGGACGTCCCCCCCCACGCCTTAGGTTATTTTTGAAGAGGTTGCGTTGGCGATTCGGCTTACTCCTGCTTCCCTTTCTTCCGGATTTGCCCTCCCCCTCCTCCCATTATTACCACTTCTTCTCCTTCCTTTCCTCGCTTCCTTTTCTTTTTTTTCTTTTTTTTGTCTTCCTCCAATTATTTTCGCCTTCTCCACTTAATTTTTCTCATTTAAATGTATGTTTTTTTTTTTTTATTTATTAAAGACTCTATTTATTTCATGAAAAATAAATATTCGAAAAGTATTATCCTAAAAAACTATCTGTAATAAAAAATGAATGAACAAAAGATATGTTTGATGTTCGCAAAATTGTTTAAATATAAATTATTATCGATAATGAAAATATTTTTCTTTGATTAATTATTTAAAATCATGTGAGCTGTCGTTTTTAAAAAAATATTTTCCGAATCATTAATTTTCAGCAAAACAAAAAGTGCTAGACACTACTCTAAAGAGAGATGTGATCACAACGGTCATCAAAAATAATGTCTTTTATTCAATTAATAATCCAAAAAAAAGAAAACCTTTGATCTAGACTGACATAGGTAAATTGCGCAAAAAAAATAGATAAATTAGAATTGCTCATTATGTTTATTTTTCAGACCAAGTATAATCAGCTATAACGTTTATTTAGTAAAAGAATAATTTGATGCAACCAGCGATGATTTTGGGCATTATAGTCAGACTTTCGAATTTCGGGAAAATCTTCATTTGTCCTATCAAATTTTCATGGAAGTAAATGTCCAGACTTTAGATACCGTCTGCTTGGACTTGCTTTGAAAGATCGTTGATAGATACATAACTTTTTTTTTTTTTTTAATTATTAATTTTTCGGGGTCAATTTATCCTTTTTTTTTCCTTGTATAACTGAATATTAGCCCCAGGAAAAGAAACGTGATCCTATCTTTCAACATAGCCCCTAGACGATTCGAAAGGCGTCGGCAAAAGCAAAGATAAGCTTAGATACTATTGGAGGTCAAGTGGTCGGGAGGAAGCTTAACGAAAAAGGAGGATTATGATTTGACCAGTAGCCCAGCACAAGCATAACTTAAGAATTAAGCAATTCTCAAAGGAAGCGGCTACAATAATAGATCATACCTGGGAAACTACCACGATGCCATCCATTTAAATATATACATATATATATATATTTTTATTTTGCCTGATTGGCATCTGCACAGAAAGTGACAAGACAAAGATCAATAGATTGCAGAAAGTGACTTCCATCTCAAGTTCCCTTTTTGCAGTAGAACAAGGGCAGGGTTTAAATTGGTCATCCATGATCGAATTTCTGTGCATAGGTATCTGGGTAGAGAGTGGTAGTCAAATTCTTTCCGTCGCAATCAAAATTCGGCATCTATTGGCTCAAAAAAAATGACAACCCACAATCTGTCAAATGTCGCTGGAAGGCCTAGAGAGTGTTTGTTACTTGTGGGTCCTGATATCTGCATCATAAAAATTCGACATGCTTACATGACTAGCGAAAGCTACGTCAAATCTGTCATCCGATAGTTTTTTCCTACCCTGAATTATAAAGATGTAAAGGTCTAAAAAAAGATCAAACTCGACCACATCAAATCAAGTCCTTCATTGAGAAAAGACTAACAAAAGAAGATGAAGCTCAATAAAATTTGTGATGGCATATTAAAGGCATCTTGATGGAGTTATTCTCAAGTCCAGTGGACCGCAATTGCAGTTTGCAAACCAAAAAGCCTATTATCATTCTAAATTCTCTCTTTAGCCCCAGGTGGGAAAAATAGCTTCCTTAGGGTCGTTCATAATAATTGACGAATGGCTGTAATTAGCACAAACCTTGAAGGTCAAAGGAAAATCTCAAGAAAAGACTAATCTTCTGAAGCAGAACAAATAAAGAATTATTTACTAGTAAGCAGCAACATATATGATCTAACAGATATTCAAAAATAAGAGCGCTTGAGGCAAGAAAATCCTAAGTATGTTACATGGAAAAATCTACATGCAAGGCAAGTCAGATAATTACAGCAAGTATAATCCTTTGGAGTTACACTGAATGCATTATGTCATCAGAACAAATTCACCTTGCAAACCTGCAAAGCAAAACCCCACGGGAAATTTTTTCAGAGCTCAGCACTGCAAGGGCAATTAGAGAATAAGAGGATTGAACTTACATTGTTCATAGATCTCTTGTACTAGCTGTAGTGTCATAACCGCATCATCTGCCATTTTTGTGACTCGTTCGGCCTCCTTAACAGCCTCAGCAGCCAAAAACGACTTTGTTCTCTGCTTCAACAACGTTGTAGGCAGCAGCCATTGCCACCTCTTTCATTGTCTCATGACTCGACAATGCCAACTGCTGTGATGGCAGTGACCGAACTACCTTCTGCTCTGGGACAGATGTTTTTGTTCCTAGAGGAGCTTGTCGACTGATCTTATAATATTTCTCCACCTGCAATAACAGTAAAGGAAATCAGATGATGTTACATTTCTGTAAAAGCATACAAAAAATTCGCTAATATCAGCCATACTAAAGACAACCCATACTGAAGACAACCCTTGCGGTAAATCCAAGCCTTGTCAAGGTCAACAATTCATATCTCAAATAACATGCCGTTTGATAAAACTCACATTAATGTGAAAAAAGAAAATTCACCTTTTCGAGTTTGCCTTGAGAAACAAGCCTTCTCAATTTTGAACTCAGTAATCTTTTAAAATTTGGTGGCACCTCTTGCCTTTGCTGCATTTTTGGCAAGTAAACTAATGTTATACCACCTCCTGAAAGTAAGAACTACCATTGAAGCAGACACAGAGTCCACTAAAGAACTGACATCATCTCTTTCCCCCTGATAAAACAATTTGAGTATTAATCACCTATGGAAGGCTAGAGCAAATGTTAGCATTACATGTTGCTTTTGAGATTGATTTAATCCCTTTAGGAAAAACCTAAATACACAAAAGATCCCACCTTCAACTTAAGAAAGCATACCCACAGTGGTGAGGCATTTGCAGTCTTATAACTACTTCTCTCGTCATTCAGTAAAAGCCACACAAACACACAAAGTATATATAGATAAAGTGCAGCCTGTAGATCACATGTAACACACATCACGCAAGCCACATGTGCCTATCAACATAACTTCACTAAAGATATTTGTCGCAGCTTCTACAATGTGCATAAAAAGATATTTGTCGCAGCTTCTACAATGTGCATAAAAAAATCACCAAAAAAATTCCAAACATTCCCAGTGACAAATTAATACGAGTACAGCAATGCTGTCACAAAAGATCTCAACTTACCTCAATGAAGCTAACAATAGCACCAATGTCGGATCCATTGGGACCTTTCGGGGATGAAAGTGCATCAAAGATTAGCGTGTTGTCCCTATATATCCAAAAAATTCATCAATGAAAACTTGAAAAGCCTGAAAGATGAAGCAAAGTAATTTGTTACTTCCAATTGACAAGAAAGGGCTCAACTTGAAGCTTGTAAGAATGTGAAGTATTCTAAATAGAAGAATCAAAAACAGCAATCCAGCAACAATACAGAGTTGATATCAGAGCATACAATGCAAAAGAATGTCCTTCTACCTTCCACAAAGTGCCCAGAACAGAGGTACACTCTGAGACTCAAGAGTGTGACACTATTGTATTGTTGTGTCAGGCACTGTGTGGTTGGGGACATGGTACGGACTGATGGCTGAATGAGTTCCGTGTGATAATTGTCTTACACCATACAAAGAACAAAAACCTATACAAAATCAAGTAGAAGTAAAGCAAATTTTCATCTAGCAAATGCTCAGCCAATAACGAATACCCACTTAAGAGATTCCTGCATAAGCTTCTTTCTTTTCTTCCCACAGTGGTCCAATGTGCAAGTTTACAAAATACCGAGTAGATGCCAGAGGGAAGGGAGTATAAACAGAAATGATAACAAAGGATAGAAGTAAAAAAAATTGCCATTACTGAAAAGGAAAAGGAGCACAGATACCCACAGTGAATAATTTTTGCCATCTTGAAAGCTATTTGAAGAATTGACCAATGCAACATCAGTAGATGCAGCATGAGCTTGTGGATCTAGAGGCATGGTACTGGACTGAGGAGCGGCCATCAGACTTTTCACTTTTGACAGCCTTTGTTTATCTCTAGAACCTTGTCCAGAAGTACCAACGCTCAAGTTACGCCACTTGTCCTGGATATGGAAGATTAAAGGGTGTAATCATCATGCATTTTCACAAAAAAGAAAGAAAAGAAAAGAAAATTGAAATTATGGGATGCCACTATCTCTGTACAAAAGAAAATGAAAAACAAGGTACCACACTTCATTATGGTATGCTATTATTTCTGTACAAAAGAAAATGAAAAACAAGGTATCGCACTTCATTATGGGATGCTATTATGTCTGTACAAAAGAAAATGAAAAACAAGGTATCACACTTCATTATAGGATGCCGTTATCTCTGTACAAAGGAAAATTGAAAACAAGGTACCACACTTCATTTCAGCTCAGACAGCTGATTTGATCCAGCTATGCATAAATTCATAATTAGAGTAATATATCAACACATTGGGCGTTGTCTACAACAGCTCCAGAGTAAGCTGATATGGCAACAGAGATCCCGACTTATCTAAAGGAAAGATGAGTAAAATCAAGTTCTTATTGACAATGCAAAAATGAAATGAGTCTGCAACATGACAATCACATATTTGCTCACAGCGACATATAGTTTTGTTCGACAATACGAGTGCATCAAACAAGGCTTAACATAATGATCGATTCTCAAATTGACCCGTGCAACGCACGGCATGTTTCAGAATTTCGAGAAGCAATGAAAACCGAAAAAAAATGTCATAACCCAATTTTTCCATTGACCAAATTGTGCTAGGTATTTTCGAAGAGTTAAAATTCTGTTTCATCAACACAACAGTCAATTCTCTCCTTCGAACTTCAATTAAAGCTGCCAAAACTACATTCGACACCGCAGCTGCATCAGATTCGACGACACCATCACAAACTTTGAATTCAACCTGAAACCCATCAAGGAACTTTTCTTGCTCAAATAAAAGACACTCATCCCCTTTCCCCTAGTTCCGCCCTGGATAACTTTCCGAAAAACAGCCGGAGAGCGATGCCAAGTACTCTCCACGGAAGCGAAGATCACCATTCGAATTTCAATTTTCCGCACACCGCGAAACTCCTTGCGCTAGAAACGCCAAAAATCACCCGCATTGCACTGCGACGACGAACACGAGTCTCTGTCGCCGAAGCGCGCATTTAAACCTCGAGCGCAAATGTCGAAAAAGCTATCGCCTTGCCGAGGATCAACACCGGACAGAAAAAACCCAGGAAATGCACGCGTCCGAGCATCGAAAAGTTCACCAAAAAAAAAAGGAAAAAAGGGAGAAGGGAGAGCGACCTTGAGGTCGATGTTGGAGCGATTGACGAGGGCGGGGGCGAATTCGGGGTCCCTGAGGATGTTCTTCCACTTGCCGGCGCCGTGCTTGGCGATCCCGGCGAGGAGCGCCTCCTCCTCCTCCTTCGTCCACTTCAGCTTCTGGTTCCCCATATCTCGCCGGCGGCGATTCTCCCGGCGATCGGCGATCGGCGACGCGGGAGTTTGCAGTTTGCTCTCTCTCTCTCTCTCTCTCTCTCTCTCTCTCTGTATCTGGGTTGTGGAGATTATGAAGACGACGGCCTTTTTGTGCTTTCGAAGCTCCCGCCCGCTCGAGGCGTTGCTCCTTTTTATTATTATTATTATTATTATTTTTAATTCTGGCGGTTTTTTTTCTCTTTATATGGGCCACCATTTCCCTTTCTAGTTCTTCTTTTCTCATTGAGGTCCTCGGTTAAAGAGATATATATCTTATTTACAGATATTAATTTTAAAAATATGGATATGTACACTATAAGTCCTAAAACTTATTGTGAAAGTTGCCTGGCGATGACCCTGCTCTTTTTTTCTCTTTGTTTCCAATTTTTTAATATTGTTTTAGCTTTTCTTTTGAAGTTTTTTACTATTATTTAAGTAAGATTTAAAATAAATAAATAATAATAAAATGTCTTGTGTGATAAATAAATAAATTTTAAAATATCACATCGGCATTTTCCGTTAAATAAATTGACGGTGTTAACGAAATGACTCGAATGCATCAAATTAATAAGTTTTATGACTTAATTGTATTTTTTGAAAATTTTATGATTTAATTACACTTTCGCGGATAAGTTTTTTGACTTGAAACATATCTAAAAGTTTTTATATTGACTTTATAGTATTATTAGATTAGCTATAAATCCTGGTTAAAGATAAGAGGTGCTCAAATCTACTCAATTATGATATTTGATTTTCCCACGAATTTCTACCCTCTTAAATAGAGTGACAAATAATTTCTTGAATTTGCTCGATTATCATGAGTCTATATCAATAAGCTCTATTTTGTGCCTTAATTGAATAATCAAAATTTGCATCTAACTCGCTTCCTAAATATACAATTGCCTTTTATATGTGGGGAGTATTTCAATTTATATACTTAAATGGAGATTTTTCTTTTTTTCTTTCATTTCATTGTTGACATTTTTAAACTTTACATTCGCTTGTTTAACGAGAATTATCATGCCCATAAATAGGTGGCTTAGATTGATCGCCAAAATAGGCACATTCCAATAGGATTTAAGAGAGAGTCTCTTGATTTATCATCTAGCATGGAACCCATCATGATTTAGACTTCATTATCTAAATATATATGATATTTTTAGAATAAATTCATCTATCACAAAAGCCGACGATGACGTTTTGTTGTTTCCCATAAGATTCTTCCAAACAATCATGTCTTCCGACACGCTAACAAAAGTCAATAATCAACATTGTATCTTGACTTATTATAATATTTATTGATACCTAACACCTTTCGAAGATTACCAATTACATCACTTAATTTGTGATTTTACTATTTAGATCACGAACCAATAGAATTGAGTGTCACAAGATGGATATATCAAACGTCACTTCTTAATCTACATGAATATATGAAAACAAACTCATATTTAAGATTCGCCAAAAAAAAAAAAAAATCCCATATTTAAGATCGCCTCTAAGAGCAACAGAGGGAGTACTCTTGTACTGTTCACTCGTTAATCTTCCAATCTGGGTTCGTGCTTGCCTAATTAAATGCTATAAGTTTTGTTAAACAAAAAAGAAAGGTTAATCTCCGAACCCAAACCTGCACTTTGTGATAAATTTATCCCAAACTATTTTTTTAACCATGAAAAACCCCAAACTTATATACTTGTGACAAATTTACCCCGATCGACTATAAAAAACCATAAACCTAAGATACATTTATGACAAATTGACCCCAAACTAATTTATTCGATTGCAAAAAACCCCAAAATGGTAAATTTGTGACAAATATACCCTATGCTAAATTGAATTAATACCACAAAAAAATCACAAAAATTGTAAACTATGACAAACGGAGCGTAAAATCCTAAATTGGTATATCGGTCAATTGTCACATGTCATTTAACTTAATAATTTGAGAATAAAATTTAACGAAAACTAACAGAGGGTAAATTTGTCACAAGTATACCAGTTTGGGGTAAATTTGTCAAAAGTATACTGGTTTAGGGTTTTTGGTGGTCAAAAAATAGTTTGGGGTAAATTTGTCATAAGTGTATCGGTTTGGGGTTTTTCAGTATTAACCCAAAAAGAAATGCTTCAAATGTTTCAATTTAACAATTAGTTACCAAAAAAAAAAATAACAATTAGTTAATGTCTTAGCGTTTCACGTGACTCTCCCTATTAACTAATTTATAAGATTTTTATCATTTCTTCTCAGTATTATAATGCATTTAAAAATTTCTTATATCGTACAATAACCACAACTGAGGATTTTTAATTGCTATTGACTCCCGTGAAATAGAATACAATTTAAGAAGTAATTTTTTGGCAAACAACGACACAAATAATCCCTAAACTTGGATCAAACGTGCAATGCATTCCATAAACTTTTAATTTATCTATTATGGTTTATGCACTTTATTCCGATGTGTAATATCGTCCGTGAATTTTTAATTTATTCAAATGTTATCCTTAAAATTTTGGCTTATGTTTAACCTATTCCTCAAACTATATAAAAATATTTAATATTATTCATGAACTTAAATTAATAAAATGATAATATTGAATATTTTTAAATAATTTAGGGATTAAATTGAATTCTTATGAAAAATTCATAAATTGCAATGAATAAATTTTAAAAATTAAAGATGACATCGTATATTGTGTTAAAATTATAAAATGATATAAAACAAACTAAAAATTTATACCACCGCGTACGATGGCCAGGTTGATAAAGCCCCACGATCCTTTGCGAGGGAGGAGGAGGGAGTTCGAATCCTGCTGGCCGCACGGGATAACGTCGGGATGGTGGGTCCTCCGCTAGTCGCCCCAGGGTTTATCCGCCGATCGTCGGCTTATGGTCCCTAGGTCATAAAAAAAAGAAAAAACTAAAAATTTATAGACCGGATTTACATTGGGCGAAGTTTAAGAAAGGTACTCCTCAAAAAAAAAAAAAAAGAAAGAAGTTTAAGAAAGGTCAGGAGACCGTTTGGTGTCGTTGTCCCCTTTTTCCGGCCCTGAGAAGCTAAAGGGACGCGGCAGGATTAGCTCCTCAAATTTGATTTGCTGCCATTGATGGATGGATTTTACTTCCGGAACTCAACCTCTCTCCTGTCTCCTTCCCTCCCCTGAAGATAGCATAAACCTCCTCTCTCGCCTCTAGAGAGAGAGAGACAGAGAGAGAGAGAGAGGGAGGGAGACGAGGGGAGAGATAAAGTTTTCATCTTTCAACGCTTTCCAGTGTTTCCACCAAATCCCATTATTGCAGGGTTGATTGGTGGGGACGACGAGGGAGGGGCCATCCTTACGTACTTGCGAAGGCAAGAAAGGGCTGAGCTTTTCGCTCTTTTCCGCATGTCCTCCGGTCTCTCCTCGGAAGGTGAGAGCTTGGTTTCGGATTCCGTGATGGGTAGGTGCCGTTCGAGTTCGGTTTGATCCCGTGCGATGTTTGGGGAATTCCTTGCTTGATGGGTTGTGTTTTTTTGCCGAAATTTTCAATCTTGCGGGTAATAGTTTGTGGTGTGCCCGTCGGATTGGTGTTCCGGTTGAATGTTCGAGAGCCTCTGCTCGTTTCTGGTGTTTGACGCTGGTCGAAATCGATGCCGGGTCTTCGTTGTACCGGAGTTCCTCTTGATTTGGTCGGATTATAGTTGTTATGCTAAGATTGGAGATAAGTTGTGGATTTTGGGTTTATGTCTGTCTGTGCATTAGCATGAAAATTTATGAGAATTCAATGATGCTCGGCGATCGCGCTGGCTTTGTTGGGGTTTCTGGAATAGAGGATGGTGAATCTACGGAAATGCATAAATGAACATCAGGCTGCACTTGATTCTGCTCCTGTCTTATCTGTATGGGACGCATCTATTACAATTTCCCATTTCACACTCTGTCTTTTAAGATGATTTTGTAAAGGATAAAGTTTTTTCTTCTTTGGTCAGAATAAAGGATGAAGTTCACTAGCTACATAATGTATCGACGCCTTAGTTAATCAGGAGAAGATGTCTCGGATATGTCGGGGCAATCTGCTTTGTACTTTTAGAGTTCTTTATAGAACCATATTGACTTGCATGAAATTGTCATGTTACTTAGTCTGTCTCTCTCTCTTTTTTTTTTTCTTCTTTGTATGTTGGATGTAGTTTGATATTTAATCTCGGAAACTTGGAGCTCGTATAGACTTCACTGGTAGTTGTTGTATGGTGTTATTTTTCTCCTTCTGCAGGATGTGGTAACAAGTATAGAGTTTCTCTCCTATGTTGCAGGTGCTTGGAGGTGAAAACGTTGGCCCCTAGGAGACTTGATATCAACTTGTTCCTATACAGATCTGTCAAATCATGGACGAAAGTACTCCCTTTATCCATTTGTATTGTCGGGTTTTAGCTCATTTGCTCTGTTTTTCACTGGTAGAAATATATGAGCACGAGGTTGATGTGAGTCGCAGACAGGTCTCATTACAATCACACATCCAGAGAAAGAAATAAAGAGTCAGAGAAAAGAAAGATAACGGTGGAAGAGGAGAGGAGAGAGAGGGGAGTAGGGGGAATTGTTGTGAAGACCGCTTAACCTAATATGTTCATACAGATTAGTGACTTCTCTGTGGCATTTGTCTACTGTCATTGTCATCTCTTAGTGTCCATGGTGAACCTCAGGCATACAGGCTGGGAAATAGCTATCATCTTAGCAAGTACCGGACATTCTTCACTAACATGAAAACATACTGGAAAATTGCTTTCATCTAAGCAAGTACCAGACATTCTTTGCTAACATGAAAATATACATAAGATTGTCATGATTTCGACCTGTGGCAAGATGAATTTTGATCAGTTACTGGAATTCTTCTTTTGATTAGTTTCTGGGATTCTTCTTTGAGTGTAGAGCTTTTAGCTAATGGAGGAGGCAAGCCAAAAGGCCACTATGCCCTTGCTAAGGGCGTGGAAGATCACCAGCTGGGAATGTATGATAAACCTCTTCCTTATTTTGGCTGGGGAATTGGATGGTTTTGGTACGCATTGCCTTTCCCTCCCATCTTCTCCCCTTCCCCCCTCTCTCTCTCTCTCTCTCTCTCTCTCTCTCTCTCTCTCTCTCATGCCTCTCCATTTTTGCAGTTTCCTAGGTGGATTTATTTTTCCTGTAATGTGGTACTTTGCAACAACACTGTACTTCTGCAACTACTATCAAAGAGATCCAAGAGAGCGGGCAGGACTCGCTGCTTCGGCAATAGCTGTAAGTGGAGAGATAACATCCTGTGTTCATTGGAGTGTCAATAGTAAATCCTCTGACGCTCCTTATAAGTTTAGTGGAGTTATGGTTTGAGAAAAATTAGAGAGAGATACTGCAAGAGCAGCAGGCATCTTTGTGAAAAATTATGGTTTTTTCTTAGTATATATATGTTAGGATCAATGCTGCTCAACCCATGATTTTTCATTCTTTCATAATCTTAGCATCAGGTATATTATGTCTCAATCCTTTTCCTTGCAACAACACTTTTTGGAAAGAAATTTACATAAAGTTGAAGGGCTAGCCTCCATCCGCAAGTTGACATTTTTTTCCTTTTGCTGCTTTTCCTCTCCTTATCTTACTTATTTTTTGCAGGCACTGATATGTACGGTTGCTGTGACAATTGCTCTTGCTGTAATATTGTTGTAGCCCCAGAGTTCAAAACTTTACATCACCTTGTTGTTCTCAGTTTCTAGTGGATGTCATTGTTCATAATGGGCTGCATCTTGGGTTACTATGGCAGAAGTCTGAGCAACATGGAGAGGTTCACAAGTCCCATCTCTCTGTAGAATTGTGCATAGTAGGAGTTCTGCAATATGTAGGGCCCCTTTCTTTTTGGGGTGGGGGAATTGGGAAGAATCAGAAGCATGTGCCTTGTAAAGAATGTACTCTATATAATCGAATAGTTCTCGCATCTGGAAGCAATTTAAATTTCTCTCTCATGAGGATGAGCTCAAGATCCAACCTCACCAATATTAATTCTCAAGTGTGGTATATTCACAGTCGTACATATGCAAGAAAAATTTCTGAACTTTAGCCACGCTGTTCTAAACTTAGGATTAAAGAGTACCATTACTCATTAGCATTGTAAAGTTTTTGCTTTATTGACGAGGGTGGTGCTGTTATTGAAAATTTCAAACATGTGGCTCCATTTTGGCTTAGCAGAGCTGATAAAGTGTGCAGGAGGTACTGCATGAAGTAATGTATGTAAGAAGGAAGAAAGGGAGAAGGAAAATATATCTTCAGCGAGTTCATTTCCCCATCGTCGAGGTCCATACACCAGGAAAATAAGTGAATATGTTCTCCTCGGTTAATATTGCATTTTCAAGAAATGAGGCAGTGACCCCAATTCCGTTCCTAATGGATGACGATCATTAGTGTCTTGATCATGGTGGTGATAAACGGAATTTGAAATAGGTGTGTCAGTATACATTTTCCGTCATAATTAATAATTACAAAGCGAAATGTACATGCATATCTGCACTTCGTCGCTACATACAAATGTTTCTGACCCTTTTCGAGCATCGTCATTGGGGCAGCACGGTTGAATAGACCAGTTGGACCCTTTTTTGGATCCTTGTCCTGATAAGAGGGCTACAGCACTATAAAGAAAAGCAAGTGCAGGCAGGCAGGCCAGCAGCTTGACCCTACCGGATTATTCATATTATTCATAGTTTCTCATGAATTCGAACCTCATTGGGGTCCTGTAATCTGGGATGGATCATCCCTTGCTTGCTAGTTGTTTGACAAGCTCCGGAAGGGATTCTTCCTGCTTTATGTTCTGAACCCACCTTGCTTTGATTCGGATTTGTTCGATGCTTTGCTTCAAGTTCATGGCAAATGCGGGAGTTGTCCGGTTTGCGAAAAATGCTTCCACTTCATCAGCCTTCTCGTTGCTTGAAAACTGAAATATAGTCACGGACAACACAATTTGTAAGAACTCAAAAGTTTGCTTGGATCGGCATCATCCAGCAATGAGCAGCTTCCTAGAGCATGCTATTACTCATTTCTCCAATGGAATATCCACTCGAGCTAAAAAATGCCAGGAATTTATTATATTCATACTGTTCTTTCTGAAAGGTGGGTCAATTTGGCATGCAGACGAGCGGAACAATATTATCAAGGGATTGCAACCTTATACGCACTTGTAGAGAGCATTTTTCTGTGAAGTACAACAGTCCTATGGATTCAGTTGCTTACCGGAGCAACAATGTTGGTTATAAAGTCGGTGAACAGCACACCAGTACCGTATTTGTTCAAAATGAAGTCCCAATTATCCTGCATTCATTAGCAAATGCATCAACTGTCCTGATAATGCAGAGAATCAAAATATTAACCTGACATTGCTCCGCTTCTATCTCAAGATTACGTTCCCTGATTTGGCTGCTATCATATAGTTGATCTTACAGACAAGTTACAACTAATGAAATCCTTTTGGGCCGAGGCACATAAGCTTTGTCAAACTTGGCCCTACTTAGCTCTACAGAACATATGATTGGCAACAAAATTTAGGACTTGACAGTCGCTTCCTTAATTTCGCTCTCATCCATCATATTCGACAGAATATCAACTGGCCATCAAATTGAATATAAATTTTTTCAAAAGTATGCTCAAAGCATTAGGGTCAGAAATAGAACTCCGTACCTTCAGCCATTTCCACGCTGCTTCCCGTGCTTCTAAGCTTATTCCCCTAAATCCATAAATGATGTCTTGATCTCGAACCTAGAAAGATACTCAGATAGCCTCAGTAAATCTCAAGAAAAATTGAAGTTGACTTTCATTTAACTTTTACTGTCACGATCAGTACAAGAGCTGGCAAATATGCAGTACCTCATCTGACACTAAAAAGTTCAGAACCTCCCTCACTATTTCTGGGTCTGGAGAAGCTGCCAAATGGCCTGCATGAGTTCCACACACGAGCACTTAAAATTCATATACGGTGTGAACAAAAAAAAACATATAAAAACAAAGAAAGAAATTGCATCTAAGACAATTCATTAGCCTTGAAAACTTACGCAAAATTCTTTCTTTTTCTTGCACTGTATCTGCTTCTCTGTAAATGCTCAACAAGGACTCGAAATAATTCCTGCTCACCACAGTAGTTTTCCTCATCACAGCAATATAAGCAGCCTGTGGAGAATTTAAAAACTCATTGAGAAGCTGTAGAGGAGTCCCTAAGTATTTGTCCTTATCAAAGGTAAACCAATAAGTATAGGTCTGGATGGTGAGACATATGTTTGAAAAAGAAAAAAATAAGAGCACATTCTCTTTTAATATTGATTAGTACTTAGTATTGAAGAAAATGGCGAACCCTACTGACAAAGGGGCCGTGACCAGCCCCCTATGTCCGCCGGTGTTCTTACCCTTTTTGTATCAGCAGAAAGAAGAGGAGTGTTTTTATCCTTTAACAACGACTCAAATCGTTTGGTTGCATCTTCATGAGTTTTCTCATCACCAAATGAAGCCAAAGCCATAAAGATTTCACCCCTCAAGAGCACATTTAAATGAGGCTCTCCAGATACTGATTCCCAGCCTAATCTCCTGCGAGGAAGAACAGAAAAGTATGTTTTATAGCTATTAGCAACACAAGTTTAATTTTGCAAGATAAGCTAAGCATCATGTCAATGTTCACATTTTTTGCAACGAAAAAGTAAAAGGTACCAAAACACAAATGTTTCTTGCATGTATTGCACGATCACATTCCAAAAGAACAAAAAAAAAAATGAAAAACGAGGAAGCTGGTTTTCACTCTATTTAAACCACATAAGCATGGAACTACAGCCATTCTCTAAATTTTTGCAAGAGAATTAGTTTTCATACAGCTATCAAATCAATTCATCGCTGTGAATTAAATAGAAACTATGTCATCTTACTCAGCAGAGGGTAGGAGGATATTGATAAAATGTTGTCTTAAGTTATCCACTGAATCTGGAAAAGCATCGTAGTATATTTTCACAATATTGTAGCAGACCTGTAGCACAATTTACTGGTGATCAACTTTCTAAGATAGATGGCATATAAGGTGAAGGGCTGCATTGTTGCAGAACTACTTACATCTATTAAATTTGATACCACAGTATAGTCTGTTTCTTTTCTGTATACACCCATCAAGGTGAGCAGAGAAGACAGTGACTGTTTGCCAGCCTGGCAAAGGGCATGAGTATCATCCATAATCCCTAAAAATAAGTTATTCAATACAGTAATTACATTTTTGACACTTGCTGATGTTCACAATAAGGAAATGACTGATAGAGAAGCTCATTGGTTATACTGCAGTATAATACCTAAAGTGCTAGAGAATGAAGTTGCACTTGCTCTATGTAAGATAATTAAAAGATGCCCTATGGCCATAATAGAATAGAAGATATACTGAAGTCTTGTTAAAAGTGAAGATAGTTCTCTATGAACTTTTTTTCCTAGAGAAAAGTATGTCAATAGTTTCTATGCATTTCATTCTCAAGACCTGGCCAGGGAATTTCATCCTTGCTCTACAACTTCCTGTGCCCTATTGATAGTCTTGACACATAAATTCACAACTACGCAATAAGTTTGAACTAGCTGCAATCTCATCAAACTTGGCAGGATGCACCCACCAAATTTATCTGTTGCAGAGAGGTAATTGCCTTCTATTGCTTTGATAAGCTGAGCTGCGAGCTTGTCATCATATTTGACCCTATAAAAACCACTCTGATAAATATTAATCTTGATCCAAAAGTGCTCTTTGAATTTTTCCAGATCATTCTCCTCTGATAAGCCTAAACTGTTGCTAAAAGAATTGAAAAGGTCAGATATGTCGATTTCTCCACATTGTGTTTTCAAAAGGAACTTCTTCTGTTTCTCATATGAACCCAGGCACAAGGTTATGGGAACAATCCATAGCCCCTCACCAGCCAATCCAGATAGTACGAATTGTGACTGCAGTGATGAGAAAAATTTCAGAATTCACTGGATACAAGCACCTAAAATTTAAAAGCTTCTACTATGAATGACAGGCAAAGCATGTATAAACATTACAATAACACCTGTTCAAACTTCAATATATGGCCATTTAGGTTCACGGATATCAGTGGGTATCCTTTTTGCTTGGTCCAAGTGTCCATCAGATTAGTCACTTCAACACCAGATTCCTCTGTCAGAACAGTCCATAAGTCTTCAGTCTTTGTATTTTTCCATGCATATCTTTTCATGTATGAACTCAATGATTTCTGTTTTTGAGACGCAGAAAGAATCAGTCAATACAGCTAAATATCTCCCTCTAGTATAGCAATCTACTGAAACTTGCACTGAATCGCATAATGAAAAGTATGACTCTTGGACTCCAACCATTCATCATCCATGATATGTACTAAATGTTTCAATATAAATCTCTTATTTACAGTAGTGGGATAGCAGTAGTCCGAGGTCTCGAAAGATTGATTGAATTAGGTCTCAGGCACTGAAAATAGCCAGGTTTAGATTACAGGAAATTTTCGACCAAAAAAAAGGGTTACAGGAAATCAAGTGCTATAACAATATAAAGTATATAAGACTAATATATCCCAAAAGAAGTGCAAATAACCCCGTGAAAAAGTTCACTGGGACACAAAGGAAGAACTATTATACCTGTAACACATAGACCAAAAAGAAAAAACGAAAAAGAAAAAGTGGAAGGGAGCAAGAGAAACCACAAAGACATGTCAGGGTACTCTATTAAACAGGCAGAGAGTTTTTTCTTGATCCTTTGTAGCCTAACCAACCACACAGCTTTCAGAGAAGTGCTGATGATACATCTAAATTACAATATATTACAGAGAATCAGGTTTTATGATTCAGAATCTAGATATTTATCACCTGAAATATCGCATCCCCAAGGTAGCTTTGCAACATCTGGATGACAGCTGATCCTTTCTCATAGCTTACAGCATCAAATATCTCAAGAATTGCTCGAGCATGGATTATCTCTACCTAAAAAACAGCCCACATAGTATCAATGACATGAATTAATTGACTGATACCATGCTTTAAAGAGAGTGAACTCATACCTCAATTGGATGTGATTTTTCCAGTGAGTCCGTATGCAATCCACTAGCAGTTTGCTGGAGAAATTGAGTCCAGACTTTCCACTCAGGAAACAAATTGTCAGTTGCCATATAGCTCACCTGAAAAAGATTAAAGAGAAATAATAAAAATCAGATTAACTTTTTGTTCTCTAATGTTCATCCAGTAGAATGGATTTTAGTGAAGATTACCCATGTAGCAAAACCTTCATTCAACCATAGATGAGTCCACCATTCCATTGTAACCAGATTGCCAAACCACTGATGAGCAACTTCATGCATTGCAACAACTGTGATCTGATCCAACAGTTAATGGATTTATTATGCATGTTTACCCAAATTTTCAGACTAAAAAGAGGAGATGATAACACAATTTCAGGTATAGAGAAAGAGGTGCCCATCCCTTCTATATGTTATATCATTTATAAGCGGGATATGATACAGAGTAATCAACAGAAATCAGGTCAGGGGGAGAAAATTCCCTACACGTTGCTTCTTAGCAGCTGTGGATTGCAACTCATCATGAAGCATCTCGTTTTCCCGGTATATGATCAAACCATAGTTCTCCATTGCCCCACCAGCAAATTCCGGGACTGTGACCATATCTAGCTTAGGGAGGGGATAAGGCACTGAGAAGTACCTAAGTAGCACCCATGGAAGATGGTCATCTGATTAGCATTACCGCCAGAAAACAGCTACTTGATTTCTTTAGGGAACAAGCAAGGAATAGTTGAAGAGATGAAAGAAACGATCCATTCATCAATCAATTATGTAGCAAATACAGGACTTATGTCCAGATGCAAACTCATTTACAATTTCTTACTGAATGGCCCCAGGATGAGGGGGGAATTATCACTGGAGTTTCTTTAAATTGTTCGAAAGGAGGGAAAGGAAAGCCATGCTGCTCAATTTGTTATTACATATGCTTTATATCAGGCAATCCCTATGACTTGGTTCAATTCTCAAAGAGGAGTGCAGAGGTGTACTATCTGTTCTGATGTCAAGAAAAGAGTTCAACTAGATGCTCACCTAGTATAGAGCTCAAGAGCCTTCACAGCAACATGCAACGCAAATTTTCCGTTGTCACTCTTACCAGGAGGACAGTATACACAAACCCTAATCCCTGCATGAGAACATCGAAGCACCATCAGCAAATGAAAATATTATTATCAGCAAATGAGATGGAAGAGGAGCTTTTGGAACTTATGCATACCATCCGCTGTGGTTTCTTCAAGAGAATCGAACAAACCAACTACAACAGCCACCAGATAAGTAGACATCATGGGGGATTCTTCAAAATATACGGTCTTAATATCCCCATTGAGCTTTTCCTGGAGAATTGGCATATTGGACAGTGCAGTCAACTCTAGGGGCACATCCAACGTTATCTGGAAGGTAGCCTGTTCAAAATGCATAGGTTATGACATCTCTCTCTCGAGAAAGTTTATACAAGTTACCATAGAAAAGGATGGTAAGGAAACACATGCTTTTCAATTTCCATACTGTACATGGAAAACAAGAAGCGACAATCCACATCATTAAAATAACAATTCGACGATTTGATGCCATGGGTGACTATCATATAGGGAAGTTCCTGAGAGTTCTGTCACAGTCGAACGCTGCCAATTAATTTTACAGTGATCTTCAAATTCATACAGTCCAGGATTGTGCTTCATGGGAGAAAAGTTAATTGTCATATGGTGCAGACATATACTTTAAGAGCAGGTTCATCCCAGCAGGGGAAACACCTCCTGGCATCTACAGCTTCAAACTGGGTAGCAGCCATATACTTCTTTTCTCCTCCATCCATATAAGCACTGTAAAATTGGACACAACCGTTGGAAAAACCACTGAAGATCGAAGCCGAAAATAGAAGGGAACAAAAAATTTTGCATCGAAGCAAAGATAACAAAAAATTTCGCATTGAAGGAAAGATTTTACTTTTTCAGTCTAACTATTTCCCAGGACAAAATCAGATACATCATCATCGAGCATGGTTCCTTTCTATCTCAATATGTCCTTGTGTCAGGGCAAAACAAAATTAAAATAAATTATGAGAAACGAGTCGAGGAAGAGAAGAACCATTTGTATAAGCCCTTCAGCTGAGCATTAAGCATCCCGGAGAACTCAACGGTCAACACTCCTTCGCCGCAGCCCAGCGCTTCATCAAAAGCCAGAACCAGAATCTCATCCTCGTCGTCCAGCACGACGTCGCAGGGACGAACCTCCCTCTGCTCATAGCAAAGAAAAGAACGAGCACATATCCCAAAATAAGAAATCCTGAAAAAGTCAACGATCGGAAAACCAATGTCGAGCGACGATCACGGACATGATCGGCCGAGGAGGCGAAGCAGACGTCGCCGATGGCGAGCTCGAGCGCGTTCAGGACGAGGAACTTCGTCGCCTCGGCGACGGCGAGGGCGACGCGGACGACGCCGGAGAAGCGGCACGCGACGAGGTCGAGCTTCAGGCGGAGGTCGTAGCGCCTCGGGGCGGCGAACGTCGGCAGCCTGGTTCGGCCCTTGAACTGATCGATGCTCGGCCTCTTCTCCGCCATGCGGGAGCTCGGAGAAACGCTCCGGCGAGAGCTGTCGGCGGAGGACTGGACGGCGCTCCGAGCTGAGCAGGGGAGGCGATGATCCAAGCTTCTGAGTGAGAGTGAGGTTGAAGTATGTCGTCACGTCACATCGTTGACCGTTATTTTCTCCCTTCTTTTTTGTTTTGGCGCGGAAACGACAATCTGCTCTAGAGATGTGTAAAGGAAGTGTGAGAATTGTCGGAATCGAACTAGATCGGAACTGGAACCGACGGTTGCGGTTCCGGTCCAATTCCCAATTTTAATTTAATAGAACTTATGAGTATCGATCTGATTTCCGATTTTAAGGACGAAACTGACCACTCACCCATCCGAACTAATATGTATATATTTCAAAAAAGAGATTTTATTTCAATTACTTACTTATTTTGTAGTCTTTCGATCAAATGACATTATTGACTAACTTTGTCTCTTAAGTGTGTAATAGGATCAACCTCCTATTTCTTCTTATTCATTTTTTTTTTCATCTTAGTAATTCATTCATTTGTTTTCTCGACTAAAACAAAATAAATAGAGGGTGCTACTGAGGAGACGCAATTGGCAACCGAAAAGACAAAATAAGAGATGGAGCACAAGGCGTCACATCCCAATGACCCTCCTCTACAACGTCATCCCCCAGCAACAAGCACTCTAGGCATATTAGTGGACCTATTTCATCTTTGGCCCTATTTGTTAATGTTCTTTTTTTCCGTTTATGAACAAAAATTATTTTTTTTTGTTTCAGGAAAAAAAAAAAAATGAAAACTCGTTTATTTACGGTTTTGTTAAATCTATTTTTTTGTTCAAGAACATTTAGAACAAGAAAAACATGTTTTTTTTTTTGTTTCTTGAACAATTTTTAAAAACAAATTTTCTCTCTCCTCTCTTTTTCTTCTCTTTTCTTTTTTTTTTTTTTTGGCGCCGGTTGCGGCCTCGGCCATGGTTAGCGACCGACCATCGAGAGCCGGCGACACCGTCGAGGGCCGGCGACGCCGTCGAGGTTCGGCAACCTCGCCGGAGCGTCGCCGCCCCTAGCGAGACTTAGCCGCCTTGGCTAGGCGAGCTCGGGCTCGCCCGGATCCGGCAAGGCCAAGCTCGCCTAGCCACCGGCAAGGCTCGCCGCCTAGCGGTGGCCGGCGAGGCTCCACCCGGCGGTGGTTGGGCAAGGCCGCCGGCCCTCGTTGGTGGATCACCGGCCATGGGCGAGGGCGGCGACCTGCCAAAAAAAAAAAAAAAGAAAAAAATTAAAAAAATTAAAAGAAACAAAAAAAGAACTACTAAACGTGTTTCGTTCATTTTTTATTTCCAACAAGTTTTTACTCAAACACGCCTTTCTTAAAAAATTGTTAGGGGAACGAAATAGTTTTTTTTTTTGTTCCTAACAACTTTTAACGAAACGTTACCAAACGCGCCCTTAATGTCCATCTACACCTCACCTTCTCTCTGAGCATAGGCTCTCGCTTGTCGTCCCTCCTGCTCGCAACCCCATCCTCATCACTTGCTGCTCTCCTTCTAACTTCAATCTCGACGGCTGCCCTCTCCTAATGCCCTACCTCTTCTCTTTCGATGCCTCACCGTGCATAGTGTCGCCTCGATCCTCGATTACTCGATCTCAACTTGAGGAAATTATTGAATAGCATTCGTTTTTTCCATAAATTTTTGTTGTTCTTTTCTGAGTTCTCGTCAAGCTATTCAAGCCGAAGAAAATACTTATGATTTTTCCTTCTTTTTGTACATTATGAAATCACACGAGTCTATTAGAATACAATTTAGAATTGGCATGATTGAAATCAAAAAGGTGAGGGGAGTTTATTTCTTCTTGGTCGCAAATAATAGTTTCATCTGGCACTCTGAAAAATTTCATGTTTTCCGTTCTTCGTTCATTTATTTTTTTCATTTCCGTGGAGAGAGAGAAAGAGTGCAGCAACGTAGTGTGCTACAAAGTAACAAGAAAAGTCAGGCATGGAGCCTCAAGTAACTAATATCTTTTTCACCAATCGGGAGCTTTGTTGATATTCTACTAGACCAAACAAGCAAATCATATGGCGTCCTCAACAAATAAGCCGTGCAAACTGCACTGTTGCTTTTCTAATAGTGACGGTGCCGTCAACTTATTATTTTCCATAAATAAATGTAGAGGAAGAAGAGAACCAATTTGAGATCTCTATAAGAGCCGACAACTCATTTTAAGAGTATAATTAAGTCTCTCCATCTGCTCAAATCAATCCAAAGCCAATTTGGCTTTTAGGTCAAAATAATTGATGTATTATTTCGTGGAAAATTGATAATTTAAAAATATGTTTTTTCATAAATGATCACCAATATCACTTTTAGAGATGATTAGGTGAAAATATTTTCATTATTCACAAAAAAAATATTAAATATTAAATTATTATTGGTAACAAAATAAGTTTTCATAGATTAATTATATTGAGCGATTATTTTTTGGAAAAACATTTTCTGAGTCTTTTATTTTATGTGAAATGAGTGGAGCTTAAGTATAGGGTGAGGCCGAGCGAAAACAAGTCTAAGGCCACTTTCCCATATGATCGGGTCTATTAGATCACGTTGAGGTGGTGCGTTTTTTTTCGGTGAAAATGAATGACTTAAAAATCATTATCTAAGAAAAATTGGTTGCGTTGCTTAAAGAAGAAACAAATGAAAGAAAAATATTGTCATTTTCCACAAATATATTTTCCATCGACTAATTATTTCAGGTAATATGAGAAATTATTTTTAAAAATATATTTTAAATATAATTATTTTCTGTGAAATAATTCAAACTCTAGAGATTTCCATATTTACTAGGAACGGTCATTTGCGACCCTACATTTAGCAACCCCTTATGGGCTCGGGTTAGGTGGATATTGGGCCGGGCTTTTGCATTGAAGAGTTTTTCGCACTTACTATGAAGCCCAGAAGAGGAGCTCACGTCAGATGAGTACTGGCCCCATTAACTGGACCGACCATGGGCCTACTAACTTTCATATCTGCGAGGATCGAATTCGTCGTCAGTTTTCAGGAACATGTGGAAAACGTTGGTACTCTTGATACGATCTGGGAGAAAGGACATGAACCTGTCAATGTGAGCCGATAAAATTGAATTGCATGCAGCAAAGTTCCAGTCTGACCGAACTGAATTCTAGCAAAACCTCCCCATTTCATAAACGTGGTGGGAGTTTGATGCTGCTGAAGAGTTCATTATTTTACAGAGTTCAAAAGCTTTCCCTAGAATCGTGTTGAAAAAGCGTATGAAATCGTATGTGGTGATTATGTAGATCCAGAGTTCTAATTGGGTAATCACTGGTTTGAAATACATGGGTTCATTATCGAAATGTTTGGACACACTTTTCATACGAACATTTGAGATCTTATTTTTATATATATCAAACCAAAGTGTACAAAAGTGACCGAACATTGACATCCGATGTCACCCAAAAGAGTAACAAACCACGTGTAACATTTTCAAGCGGAAACTATAATGCTGAGTCAAACCAAATAGTCCCTTAAAAGTCAACCAATTCCCATGCAATACCAACTAAAAGGGCACTTAAGGGGCTGTTTGTTTGTGTTATTTCTTTCTTGTCATGAACACAATTTTTATTTTTTTGTTCCGGGGAACAAAAAAATAATAGAAACGCGTTTGTTTACGTTTTTGTTCCTGGGATTACTTGTTTTTTGTTTCTTGAACACTTTCGAAAAATAATTTTTCTCACTCCTATTTTTTCCTTCTTTTTCTTTTCTTATCATTTTCTTCTTCTTTTTTTTTTGATCGGTTGCCAACCTTGGCCATGGCCGACGGCCGGCCGTTGAGGACCAGCGATTTTGCTTAAAATAAAATAAATTGCGGGTCAAAAGTAAAATAAAAAATTATGGCCGGCGAGCCTTGCCTTTAAGCAACGCTTTACAAAGGTTTTCTTTCCATTCACAAGAAGCACGCCTTTTGACGAGGCTAATTTGGTCACTTCGGCGAGATTGATGGTTGGGCAATCGGTTCCATCGAATAGCACGGTTTCCTTATTGTTCGTAAATAAAAAAATTCGAATAAAATAATTCCCCAGCGGAAATCGGCCGGGGTGCTTGTCGTGAAAGGGACGATGAAGTTGTAATAACGGGAACTCCCAATTACGATAATACCCTCATCGTTAGTTTGCGGATTCGTCTTTTTTGAAAATACCCTCATTGTCGGAAAACTAATGAAGATCGAAGCTGAAAATAGAAGGGAATAAAAATTTCGCATAGAAGGAAATATTCTACTTTTCCAGTCCAACTATTTCCCGGGAGAAATTCAGAAACATCATCACGAAGCATGGATTTCATCTCCGTATGTCGTTGTGTCGAAGCAACACATGAGTCTTTTGAAATAAATGAAGCTATACTTTTTTTTTCTTAGCTCGTTGGCGTGATTGAAATTAAAAAGGCGAGGAAGTTATTTCTTCTCTGATACCATGAATGGACCTAGACTTAGAACCAGGGAAGGAGAGTAAATTTTCTGCAAGTATGCATTCCCACAGTAGGCGAACAACCTCGTTCAAGCCCTTCAGGGACAGCCTTTTAGCAGAAAACCACTCGCCCTTTAGTTCAGAGCCTAGAGACACTCAGAGATGCCAGGATGGAAGCGTTTCTAATCTACCCAAGCTGCATTTCTCAGAGGATCCTACCAGGCTGGAGAAGAAGAGGAAATTTAGAAAGCCATAGAGAGAGTTTGCATAAACACTCACTTTACTTCAATGGACGCTGCCCAACACAATACACCCTACTTGCCTTATATAGACAATAAGAGGTCACAAACAAACAAGGACCAAGGACCTAGGTCCGAGTACAAACAGAGGCACCGAAAACTTTTGGGAGGGAATTATTCGCGCATTATGAATGATGAACGATGCGTGAACGGTACTTTCCCTAGCCTAGTGCTACGGTAAAAGTGAACAAAGTGATTTGCTACGGTGAAACCGCTGTACGGACTCGCCGGTCTCGTCCGTCACGGGCATTGTAGCCGCATACGAGTCATCCGAGCTATCTTCTAGGAGATGTGCCTCGTACTTTTCTTTGGAGGGCTTCAAGATCTTCAGGTGAGAGGATTTGATTCAGCCTTCTTGATGAGGATGCTTGTTCATGAGCCCAATGGGATGCTTCTTCTTCTGCCCAATTTGTATTTTCGCTGGTAGTGTTGGCAGGAATGCTTGGCTGAGGCCAATTGGATGGCTGCGCATAAAAGGACATGTCCATGTTTTGAAATGAGGATGAAGGTCCCTGTTCGTAGGGATCCTGGGACAGAGGACCTCCAAAGCGTGCATAGGGGTCTTGAGTAGACTGGACAATGTCATCTTCGCTTGTCATTTCATGGTCTTGGGACGATTCAGCTTGTCTGTATTGCCTGAGTGCTTCCTTAGTTTCTGGTGCTAGGTCATAATGATCCCATGTAGCGGGTACATTATTCCAAACATCTTCAGGAATTGTTTTGTTTTCCTGGCATAGGATTCTCTGGAGTTCTCGGTACTCGTTTTCACAAAATCTGACATATCTTGGATAAGATTTGTGAAATTGAGCTTCTCGACTGTTCAAATGAGGTTTATAGGATGTGGTTCCTATTTCGAGTGGTGCATCGAGAATAGTTCCATTATTTCTGCAAAAATTCCATGGACGTCGAAAAAACAGGATGGTGTGGACTTCAGGATTTGGTGTCATGGTTCTTAGTTCTTTTTCCAAGTCTTGTTTCCAGCATGTAGGATGATAGAACCAATTAAGAAAGTCTAAGAGATTCTTATCACTTTCTTTTTCCACATTTCTTCCGAGTAAGAATATCCTGGTGAGATTGGCAATGAATCTTCGGTAGGAATTTCAATAGCTATTAAGTACTTATTGGTTAAGTACCATAACGGCGTCTTGAGCTGTCGGGAAATCATTTTCCTTCCAAATAAGAGGATGAATGAAAGGATAATTCAAATTTAACCCGAAAGGATAAAGAATCGAACCTCCATTGAATCTGAATAGGTCTGTGTGGCACTGCCACATGAGGTTCTCCAGGTTCTTAGTAAGACTGTCGTTCTGGATTTGCTTTGAATGATCTCACAGGGGTATTTCCAGCTTTGTAAATCTTTGATCTTCTCAATCTTGTATTTCACACCATGATTGAGCATATGAAAAGCGAGTCTCTTGATGTACATGTTGATTTCGGGCTGGTGCTTTGGGTCTTGACAGAAGTCGGCAAGTACATTCTTTTTCCGGGAATATGTTTGGTTTCAAAGGAGTATTTGGAAAACCATTCGGCCCATCGAAGCAGTTGAGAATTTGGAATCTTTTCTGTTTAAACTTGGTCATCCGAGGGAAAGATGCCATGTCTAATTCTACCAGGAAGTGATGGCCAATGAGATGAAACTCAAATTTTTTGATTCCATTTTTTTGCTAGGATTTCTTTGAAAGTGGAATGGTAATGCATTTCGGCTTGAGAAAACTTTCCACTTTTGTGGGCACAAAGGTGTTTCTTACCATCAATTTCTTCAAAGAGGATGGCTACCCGGTATTCATCACCGGCGTCGCCTTGAAGAATTCTTTTCCCCGTTGATGGTATTTGCGGTGGTGGGAGATTCCGCATAATCTCCTTAAGCTCGGCTGAATCGCTTTAGTTTGGGTTTTTCCCCAAGGTGGGGAATTCTTCTTCAGCATAGATTGCAAAGGAATCAGAAGCTTTGCAATATTTGGGACAAAATCCCTGAGATAATTGATTATCCTAAGAAATTGCTGAACTTGTTTTGTGGTGAAGTTGTCTTCAAGAAACTTCAATAATTCTTGAGCAATATGTGGTCCTGGGTAGTACATACCTTTGTTGAGGTGCATACCAAGAAATTCAATCTCTGTTTGGGCAATGTTCATTTTTCTGCGGGAAAGCATAATACCATGCTTTTTGACAATTTCTGCAAATTGTTCAAGCGGTACTGGACAATGTGTGCTCGTCGGGGTCAGAGTAGGATGTCGTCAATGTATACGGCTGCACTTGACAAGATTGGTTGGAAAATACGACACATGGCCTTTTGGAAGAGAGATGGTGCTACCTTTAAACCAAAAGGAAGAACTTTCCACCGGAAGTCTTTGGTTTGGGATACGAATCTGTTTTGGATCTGTCTTCGGGATGGATACCCAATTGCCAAAATCCGGCTTTGAGATCGAATTTGGAATAGATGTGGGCTTTGGTCAAACCAAGAAAGAGAGAATCTCTGGATGGCAAAGGGAATTTGTCATCTTGGAGAAAAAGATTGAGAGGTTGATAGTTGATTACTAATCTCATTTTTCCCCTGTTTTGCTCGGCACGTTTATTGACATAAAAAGCTTCACAAGCCCATTGAGAATCAGAAATTTCAATAAGGCCTTGTTGCAATAATTCTGAGCATTCCCTTTGTGCTAAAGCCAGGTGTTCTGGCTTCATTCCCACATGGCTCGCCTTTGTTGGGTTGATATTTTCATTTTTCTTGAAAGGGAGGCGAACAAAGAATTCTGGATTTTTCCATAAAGGATGAGGACATTTTTGAGCGAATTCTGAATGAGATTCTGAACAAGATTCTAATAACTTATACATGATTGGATCTAGCGAGACTCATCCGAATGGAAAAGAGTCTCCGGATATTAACAAATTCAGAAAATTGATCCTTATACCGGAGTCCTTTTCCAGGAATAATGCGAAGCTGAGAGATTTGAGTCATGATGTCCCACCCAATTATCAGATCTTTATTGGGGAGGTCTGATCCAAAGATTTTTGCGATTCTGAGAACACTTTGCGGGAAGAACTGGATCGTTATGGGAGCGGTCCTGACATTTGTGGAGAAAGTATCTCCAGAGGCGGAGTTAAAATATCGGATATGGGGTTTCCAATATTCTTCAGGCAGAATTTTAGTATCAAGAATGGAAGAACTTGCTCCTGTGTCAATGAGAGCAATGACATTGATTGGTTTGGCAAACTTCGAAATGAGGATTTTTACTGGGAAATGGGGACAATGAGTTTGGTTTGAAAATATATCAAGGCTTGGTTACGGAGATGTGGGAGATATATGAAAAATATCTTGGACTACGAGTCCGACTCGGACTCACCGGAAGTTTGATAAAAGGGAATGACACAAAGAGTTTGTTCAGATGGTTCTTCATCGCGAGAAAATAAGGATTCAATATCATCATTTTCAAGAGAAATACCCATCTCAATCTCAATATGATGATTCGACCTTTTTTCGCTTGAGGACGTTCTTGGCGAAATGTCCGTTCTTGTTGCAAATGTAGCAACGGTTTGATTTCTTATGGCCTGTGCGATCCTTTCTTTTGCGTAGGTATCGCCATTTCTTCTTCTTCCTAGAAATGCTTGGAGCCATGTTTGGATTTTTTCATCCAATACTTCTTGTAGTGCTTTTTCTTCCTGGAATACTTGCCACAAGTACCATCACGCCTTGCTTGGAGCATTTTATTTTTAACTTCGACGAGAACAAGCTGATTCAAGACGCTTGTCATCTCGTGATGTAGGTACGGACCATCTTGCGCTTTAAGCATAATTCTTCAAGGCATAGATGGATTTCTTGCTGGATTTCCCCTAAGGGAATATCCTGTACTCTTCTTTGTTTTGCAAAGAAGGATCTTTCAACCATCTGGGATAGCTCTTTAGGGATGGATGTGAGGAAGACATGCTTCAGATTTGGATCTGCGCCAACTTGGAAAAAGAGCTGAAGCATTATTCGATAATGCTTATCAAGATGCTTTTCCTGGAGGGAGCAGCATCTTCTTTCAAAAAATTCTCTCCTTTTTATTTCTATGAGATCTCCAGGTTTTCCCACAAAAACATGGTATAGAAGAGTAATAGCATGGCTAAAATTTGGTGACATCAGAAACATAATCTGATCTTGTTGACACTCTGAAATTGCGATTGACTCGAGATTTATGCTTCGTGTTTTCTGTTCTTCATTCATTTATTTTATTTTTCATTTCCACGTGCGCGTGGGGGGGTTGAGGGGTGCAGTGCAGTGCAAAGTAACAAAAAAAGTCAGATGTGAAGCCTCTAGTACTCAATATCTTTTTCACCAATCAAGATCTTTGTTGATATCCCACTAGACCGAACAAGCAAATCATCGGGCGTCCTTGACAAAATACGTGATGTAGACTGCACCGTAACAAGAAAAGTCAAATGTGGAGCCTCTAGTACCCAATATCTTTTTCACCAAGTAGGATCTTTGTTGATATCCCATTGGACCGAATGAGCAAGTCATCAGGTGTCCTTGACAAAATACGTGATGCAGACTACACCGTTGCTTTTCCAACAATGACGGTTCTGTTAATTTATCATTTTCCATAAATAAATGTAGAGGAAGAAGAGAACCGATTGAAGATATCCATAAGAGTCAATAGCTTGTTTTAAGAGTATTATTATGGCTCTCTTTAGTCAATCCCATAACTAAATTAGGTTGACATTGAAAAAGGAAATAATAAGGCGAAAATGCCATTGGCCATAGAATTTGGGGTAAATGCGTTACGGTTGTCAAAGTTTAGGATTTTTTTAATAACAAAAAAAATTTGGGATAAATTTGTCATTTTGGATAAATTTTAGGGTTTTTAATAACTTTTTCCCTAATTTAAAAAGCATTTTTTCATAAATGATGACTAATATCACTTTCACAAATGATGGGTGAAAATATTTTCATTATTCACAAAAATATTTTAGATATAGATTATTAAATTATTATCAGTAACTAAATAATTTTTCATCGATTTTTATATCAAGTAATTATATTTTGAAAAAAACATTTTATGAGTCTCTTATTTTCCACGAAATGAGTGAAGCTTAAGTATAAGGTGAGATCGAGCGAAAACGAGTCTAAGGCCACTTGCCCATATGACTAGGTCTACTAAATCACATTGAGATGGTGCGTTTGTTTTGGTGAAAATAGTTCTAATAAAAATCTGTTGTGTTGCTTATTAAAAAAATGAATGAACAAAAAATACCGTTAATATCGTCGTTATCCACGAATATTTTTTCATCGATTAATTATTTCAGTAATATGAGCAATTATTTAAAAAAATTATTTTAAATATAATTTATTTTCCATCAAATAAATCTAACTCTAGACTTTTCCATATTTACTAGTAAAGGTCATTTGCGACCCTACATTTAGCAGCCACTTATGGGCTCGAATTAAGGGAAGATTGCACCGGGCTTTTGCGCCGACGAGTTTTCCGCATTTACTATGAGGCCCACAAGAGGAGCTTACGTGAGATCAGTATTGGCCCCATTAACAGGACCGACCATGGGCCTACTAACTTTCACTTCAGATTAGCATATCTGCAAGGATCGAATTTGTTGTCAGTTTTCAGGAAAATGTGGAAAATGTTAGGACTATGGGTGCATTTGGGAAGACTTTTGGGAAAGTTTTCTCGAGAAAATGTAAAGGCCCTTGAACTAAATGAGTTTTTCAAAATACAAATTGTGTTTGATAAACTGTATTTGTAAAAGTCAACTGTGAAGTATTTTGAGTAAAATAGTGTTTTGATAAATTAATTGTGTAAAAGACTTTCGTCATTAAAAAAAGAAAAAAAAAGAGAGTTGGCCGGTTACCATCGGCAATGGGCAGGCGGTCCGGCGAGGGGCAAGCGTTTGGCGAGGGTCGCCGCAACCAAATCGAGAGGATCTGCGTCGCGGCGACCCTTGTCGGAAGGTCGCGTGACTCGCCGCGTCGCGACCTCCATGTGGAGGTCGCCGGGGCCGCTCGATTTGGTGGCGGCGACCCCGATCGCGACCAAATCACGCGATCTCGGTCGTGGCGACCCTTGCTGAACGGTGCGCGACCCACCACACTGCAGCCTCCGTTCGGAAGGTGGCTGGGGCTCGCGATCTAGTCGCTGCGACCCAATCGTGCAACTAGATCTGCACACAATTTGGGTTGCCAAAGGTCGTGTGGTCTAGATCTGGGACGCCGCGACCTCTGGTGACCCAGATCTGCTGGGGTCGCAGCGTCGTCGGGAGTTGCAGTGGTCGCGCAACCTTGCTACAACCCAGATCTAGGTGGTTGCCGGGGGTTGCAGTGGTTGCGGCGACGCAACTCGCGGGGGTTGTCGAGGTCACGCGACTGGCCGCCGACAATCGCCATGACCACATCGGCCTCATGTCGACCTCCATCTAGCTCATCGCCGGCCCCTCGCAGCTCCGCGCAACTTCGCCGGCCAACCTCAACGAAGAAGAAGGTGAATAGTCACGGGGACAAAACCGGAAAAACGAAATGTTAGTGAGGGCATTTATGGAAGAAATTTTTTTGTCTTCTCTTCCCTCAACATTGCGAGAAGGCCGAATGCCCAAGGCAGCCCCATGGCAACCTTGGGCTTTCTGCCTTCCAAAGGCTCACTTTTCGCCAAGTATGTTTACAAAATAAGTTCCTAAACACCATTTTTTAGCTCAAAGGGCTTTGGATGCCCAAAGTGGCTTGGCAAAGCCACTCCCAAATGCACCCTATTTGTATGAATTGAGAGAGAAATGACATGATCCTGCGAATGTGAGCCCGATCGAGTTGAATTGCATGCAGCAAGTTCCAGTCTAATTGAACTGAATTCTAGCAAAACCTCCCCATTTCACAAATGTGGCGCAAGTTTGATGATGCCGAAGAGTTCATTACTTTGCAATGTTCAAAAGTTGTCCCTAGAATTGTACTGAAAAGGCATATGAAATTGTATGTGGTGATTATGTAGATTCGGAATTGTAATTGGGACAATCCCTGATTTATACATAGATTTGAAATACACATGTTATTAAAATGATGGGACATACTTTTCATTCAAACGTACAAGATATTAATTTCATATATATCGAAACTAAATGTGCAAAAAGTGATTGAACATTGACATCCGATGTCACCTGAAAGAGTAACAAATCACGTGTAATATTTTCGAGCGGAAACTATAATGGTGGGTCAAACCAAACAATCCCTTAAAAAGTCAACCCATTCCCATGCACAACCAACAAAAAAAAAGGCCCTTAAAAGTTCTAGGACCCACGTTGACTTGACTCGCCACGGAAAGCCCAAGGCGGAAAACACCGAAACGACGGCGACCGCCCTTTACGACACAGCGTTTTTGGATGATCCGCCCGCTTTTACGAAGCTTTTCTTTTTCTTCACGAGAAACACGCCTTTTGACGAGGTTAATTTGGTCACTTCAGCGAGATTGATGTTCGGGCAATCGATCCCGTCGAATCGCACGGATTCCTTATTATTATTATTATTTTTTAAAACGGCATTTTTCGTCAATAAAAAAATTCAAATAAAATAATTCCCCAGCGGAGATGGGCGGGGGTGCTTGTCGTGGAAGGGACGATGAAGTTGTAATAACGGGAACTCCCAATTACGATAATACCCTCATCGTTAGTTTGGGGGATTTGTCTCTCTTTTATTTTTTTTTATTTTTTTGATGTTTCCTTTCGTTAATTTTTTTTTGTCATTATCAAAAGCATCAAAATGATCCCGTCTTCACTTGAGGTATGCAAAACGGACAGCTGAAACTAGAATCGCCTGGAATGGACTTAAACTAGCCAATTGGATTTAGTTTTCCAAAGTATTAATCAAATTTTTAATTCAAATGGGGAATCGAACCAAATGATTATACTTTTATATTATTTTTTATTTCTTCAAAAAAATTAATGGGTTTAGTTATTGTTTCTAAGGAAATAGGAGTCTATATTTGGACAATAATAAGATATTTTGATGGAAACATAAGATTTATCTTGAGCTATGATTTTGTTTTTAATTATATTTTAGATAATAAGATATTTAGTGAAACATGAAAAAATAGTGATCAATTCTATTGGATTGAATCGGTCCAATCCCCGATTCTCGATTCCAACTTAAAATTGGATTAAATTGAGAATCAATCAACCACAGTCTTCAACTTATCTTTCATAAATCTGGTTTTTTTTAAACCTTTTAACTTTTAAATGATCTCTCTTGTTTTATGGAGTCAAATTCAAATGATCTCATTTCGCAAAAGAAAAAGAAATCGAGACGGTGGCGTGGCAATTGCGTAATAAAGCCCATTTCGAGGCGCCATTTTGAAAAGCCGGTTGATTTCGGGAGCAGCATCGGAGTAGCTTAATTAGTCAATAATGATGTTTCAATGGCTTGTCATTTTGAATTTCACCGGAGAGCTAGAGAGAGAGAGAGAGAGAGAGAGAGCTAGAGAGAGAAAGCTTGGGACGGAGACAGAAGAGAGAGAAAGCTGCTGTATCGTTGTTGTTGTGTGGGACACCACAACCTCCTCTTCCCTCTCACCACACACGACCGAAAAGCTTCAAAACTTTCGAGGGAGGGAGAGAGAGAGAGAGAGCGAAAATCTTGCAAGCCTCCACGAGGTCTAGAGAGAGAAAGGCCCGTTGCCGCACGTGGTAGAGAGAGAAACAGGCGTGGTGGTACGGCGGCGGCGGCGGCGGCGAATCGAAACGTCGCGCGGCGGAATCCGGTTGTGGAAGCTTTGGGAGGGGGCTGGAAAGATAAGAAGTCGTGTCGGGAGGTTTGTTGAAGGCGGTGGGAGGAGGTAAGAGAATTCTGAAGGCGTAGCTGTTGCGAATCAGCTCGCTGATCTGCGGAGACCGAGGCTGAGGTCTGGCGCCGTTTGATGAGCTGAGGATCGCGGCGTGCTTGTCGACTGATGGTAATTGAATTCCGCGGACTTACAATTGACTCATTGCTTTCGCTTGCATGTGGTCTTTGACTTGCTTGGAGATGGACTTGCGAGTTTGCTTGACTGAAAGGCTCCATTTCTTTCTCTGTGGTAGCACCACGGAACGCGGATTTTGGTTTGCTGGGGGCTGTATTAGAATCTTTTGAGACTTTTTTGAGCAGTGATTGAATTGGACAATGACGGGTAAATATAGAAATTGTGTTGGGAGATGTTCGTGCGATTAATCCTCCAATGCTGAAGTTAGCATTGGTGATGAGAGAGCTAGGAAAGAAAGAATATGCCGCCTGAGAAATGCAATGTGATGGTGTTGTTTGGCTTTGCACATCGCACATGGTACTGATACGTTCATGTGTGTATGAAAGTGAAGTTTGAATTGACCTAAGGTGCCACTTAACCAATCTATTACCTTACTTGAACATTTGTTGTGCCCAAATGCCAAGCCAATTATGTTTTGTTTTGGATGAAGCTCACTCATGGACAATCTATCATAGACCATTCTACCACACTCCAACCCAACTTTTCCTCCTCCAACTATAAAAGAAAATGGCATGACATGAATGATGGAAAAATGGTGTCATTGAACACAAGCATTACAAAGTAAATATGAGAGTCACTGAAATTGAATGGTTATAAAGTATGTAAAATCTGATCTGCAATGCTTTTCATTACTCCTCACCTCGTAATTTATTTGTCAGTGTTCATGTCATTTATAAAATTTTTACTTTAAAGTAACTTGATATCTTTATGGCAACTTTGCTCCTGCAGGCTCAGCCAGTGCAAATAATTGTGGGTTCTCATGTCTGGGTTGAAGATCCTGTTCTTGCATGGATTGATGGAGAAGTAACTTCAATTAATGGTCACCAGGTCCATGTCAAGACAACGGATAGAAGGACGGTAAGTGCACCATCATCAAATGCATGTCATACTCAGAACTGTAAACATCTGGTGTTAATCCAATTGAGAGTCCTGATACTTGTTAAATTTCTGTTTGACAAGTCTCTGCCAGTTCAGCTACTGCCATTTCACATTTGAAAAAAGGAAAAGAAAAAACTACCAGAGAAGCTTTCTTGCATCAAAGTAAATGATAACCTATTAATTAGAAGAATTGAGATCGAGAGAGCTTAATACGTTCAAAAGGCTTTAACTGACCATTAAACTTTTAATTTTAGAATGAGTACGGTCAAACTGAGCAATAATTCAGGCTTCAAGCAGATTGTGGAATACTATTGCACAGTTGTTTTATTTTGTCAAAATATCTATCTTCGAAATATTCTTATAAGCAGAGTGAAGTCTTTTCAGAGAGTCTCAGCAACTGAAGCACTCTATGGGGTCTAAATATCGCTCAGCATGATGTTTAGCTTTTCTGCAGTCTTGTTTTATGCTGATCTATAACAGTAGTCTTGATTATTGATATTTTTCGGTATAATGACTTGTGGATTGCACCTGTAGGTCACGACAGATGTGTCGAAAGTATACCCAAAAGATACTGAGGCTCCACCTGGAGGTGTGGATGACATGACAAAGCTTTCTTACTTGCATGAACCTGGAGTGCTGCAGAACCTAGCTACGAGATATCAACTCAATGAGATTTATGTGAGCTACTGGCAGTCCCTCACAGGATTATCTTTTGGCCTTGGAGTTTTCTTGCTTTACTGGTTTCAGTAAATAAATTTGCTGTTGCTTCAGACCTACACAGGAAACATACTCATTGCTGTTAATCCATTTCAAAGATTGCCTCACCTATATGACACCCACATGATGGAACAATATAAGGGAGCTGATTTTGGGGAGTTGAGTCCTCATGTGTTTGCAGTTGGTGATGCTGCATACAGGTGAATTTGGTTCCTAGTTGCGCTGGTGTAACTTTTCTTTTCCCTCTCTTCTTCTCACTGATGTGCTGAGACTCAAGAATATAGGGCTATGATCAATGAAGGAAAGAGCAATTCAATTCTGGTCAGTGGAGAAAGTGGGGCTGGTAAAACAGAGACGACAAAGATGCTCATGAGATATCTTGCATACTTGGGGGGTCGATCAGGAGTTGAAGGAAGAACAGTGGAACAGCAAGTTCTGGAGGTAGCACGACTTGCCATTTCTTATTTTAGAATGTGTTTTAGGATCCGAACTTGTCTATTCAATCACTACGTGCATTCGAATTATGAACATGACGATTATTAAGCTTAAGTCACAACTGAACATTGCAGTCAAACCCTGTTCTTGAAGCATTTGGCAATGCAAAGACATTGAGGAACAACAACTCAAGGTGCATCTCAGTGTTGCTTTCTATACATATATATTGTTTTTTGAAGTAGTGTGGGTTTACTTCAACAAGATAGGATTTGTTCTCATATACTTCTCATGATCCATAATGTAGTCGATTTGGTAAATTTGTGGAGATTCAATTCGACAAAAATGGGCGGATTTCGGGGGCTGCCATTAGAACTTATCTGCTTGAAAGGTCACGCGTTTGTCAGATTTCCAACCCCGAGAGAAACTATCATTGCTTTTACCTTCTTTGTGCTGCTCCAGAGGAGGTACTCTCTCAATGGATTCTGTTGGAAATTTCATATTAAGCTGTTTATGTGAATGATATGTGGCATTTTCAAATTCTGCTACTTTTTTCAGGATATTGCAAGGTATAAGCTAGGAAGCCCTAAATCTTTTCACTACTTGAATCAATCCAGTTGCTACGAGTTAGAAGGTGTAAATGATGCTCATGAATATCTCGCAACAAGGAGGGCTATGGATATAGTTGGAATCAATGAGGAGGAACAGGTCAGCAATTTTTTGTCCAGGCCATTCATGGGATTGACGATCCTTCAATAGATTCTAAATAAGCAAAATTTGTTCAGGAGGCAATTTTCAGGGTTGTGGCGGCAATCCTTCATCTTGGAAACATTGATTTTGCTAAGGGAAAGGAGATTGATTCTTCAGTGATAAAAGATGAGAAGTCAAGATTTCATCTTAATACCACAGCAGAACTTCTTAGGTGTTTACTACTACTCCAATGGAAACTGTGAATGGGTTCTGGTGATATAACTTCTGTATCACTTCCAATGACTCTATCTAAAGGGGCTTTATCTTCATGTTAATTTATGGCATAATAGATGTGATGCCCAAAGCTTGGAAGATGCTCTGATCAAACGTGTAATGGTGACACCTGAAGAAGTAATCACGAGAACTCTTGATCCTGTTAATGCAATTGGTAGCAGAGATGCATTAGCCAAGACACTATACTCCCGCTTGTTTGATTGGTAATGAACTTGCATCATGTTATTCTTTTTCTTTATCTGACTGGTCTATCCTAATTGGTACTCCCTTTTCTACTTATTGCACTCTAAGAAGTCATAATTTTACAGGATTGTTGAAAAAATTAATCTTTCAATCGGGCAGGATCCAACATCAAAATCCCTGATTGGAGTTCTTGATATCTATGGTTTTGAAAGTTTTAAATCCAACAGGTTAGTTCACTGACCAAAACTGTTTTACGTCCTAATACTCCGCAGTGCTTGCAAGAGAGGAGCATACTTTTTTGATTTGAGTGTGAGCTAAAGCTTTGTTAGATGGTTTGTGCATATGGTACTTCATGGAAAAAGAACGTAATAATGATGACAGTAAGTTTAAGCTGAGCAAGACATTGTAGTTTAGGTCAGAAGCCTTTATAGGGAGTTACCGAAATGAATTTTCATGAGGTTCTCTGTACAGATGGTAAATATAATGTACATTATTCGATTTATTAGGTTGAAATTTTCAATAGGCTTTTAGAAGAGGTCATTCTTTTGGTTCACAAAGGAACAATTAATATTGTTCTAGCATAATGGTGGTGTTTGCATTTCCACGTAGATCATTTAGATGGATTGGCAACAGCCACTTGTGCAATTTGCACGAACTTAAGATCCTTTTTATTGTCCTTTTGATATTTTGGGCATAGATCAATATGTCAAGATACAAGAGAGGTATACTTGAAGCATATATAGCATTACCATTTTGCATAAGAGCTTGATCCTCAAGAAGGTTTGTGTTTTTCCTCCCTTAATCTGACAAATTTGATCGACCTCTGCATGTTCATTCGTGAACTCCCTGGTTAGCATGCCTCTGCGTTGCCATTAGTTTGCTTTGCCCTGGCCAGTGGCCACTGCAGATAGCAACTGAGTCAATTAAAACAAGAGATGTTGAGCATCTTGTGTGGGTTATATGCTAATTTGCATTTTTAATTGACAGTTTTGAGCAGTTTTGTATAAACTTTACCAATGAGAAGCTGCAACAACATTTTAATCAGGTTAATTTGATAATTCTGTTTGTTTATCTTGCATGTTTTATAGAGTTCATTCTCATTTAGTTTTGTGTTACGTGTAACCAATGTGCAGCACGTCTTCAAAATGGAGCAGGAAGAGTATAGTAAAGAAGAGATAGATTGGAGCTATATCGAGTTTGTTGATAATCAAGATGTATTGGATTTAATTGAAAAGGTATGTCAAATTTGACACCATTGAAAATCTCGTGCTTTACATTCAACTGCCTTTGCTTTCTTTTTTGTGTTGAGCTATTAACTAAAATCACTGGATCCTCTCCAGAAACCTGGAGGGATTATTGCTCTTCTTGATGAGGCCTGGTATGCAACTTTGATTTATATTTTTTATTGCCAAACTATGATGTCCTAAGATTTCTCTCCTTTAGGTGTCTCACCTTGAATTGATTGTTCTTTTGTGGTTTCATGCAGTATGTTTCCCAGATCTACCCATGAAACATTTGCCCAGAAGTTGTACCAGACTTTTAAAAGCAACAAACGTTTTATCAAACCAAAGCTCTCTCGTACTGATTTTACTATATTACATTATGCAGGGGAGGTAAGTGTCAGAGTTTAGTTCAATGTGCTAAATTATTGGAATCTGAATTGATTTGTAATCTTTCTGGTTTCAAAGGTTAGAATCCAAATTAATTTTTAACCTTTCTGGTTTTAAAAGGTTGCCTACCAGGCTGATCTATTTCTGGACAAAAATAAAGATTATGTGGTGGCAGAACATCAGGCATTGCTGACTGCCTCAAAATGCCCATTTGCGGCAGGTTTATTCCCCCCACTTCCTGAAGAATCGTCCAAATCTTCTAAGTTTTCTTCCATTGGATCCCGCTTCAAGGTACTGGCATGCATTTTTTTAGCTTGTGTTTATAATGGAAACTGTACTAGAGATTAACTAACATCCACGTATGGTACTGATATTATATGCATACCCCATGGCTAGTGACCACAAGCTTCTCTCATAGGTGTCAAGGTTTAATATTGAACCATGTATGGCTATTGCATAGTAGTTGATTAAATAAGTTTTCTTCTTTAGATGTTTATGAGATTGTTATACTTTATTGTGAAGTTCAGCAATCATTAACTGCTCTTAATACATGCCCTGAAAACTCAATATCTTTGGATTAGCATAGCTCATTCATTTTAGTATTTCAAGTTGGGATCATTATCAAGCTTAATTATTGCATCATATATGACTACTTCGTATATTTGATAGATGAACTTTAGTCTTTGAATTTTTATGATGTTTTGGCAAAAAAAGGGAAAAAAAAAGGGCTTATGAGGTTGCTTTTGCTATTTAACACGAAATTTAGGAATCTCTATCTGCAGTTAATAATTCCCTTTAGAACTTGGATATGTTTGCATGGTCATTGCTCCTGGAATCCAATTTTAGCAGTTTAAATGGGACCATTATCAATCTCAATTCCCAGGAGTTCAGACATGATTATGAAATGATATATTACTTAAGATCGTGCCCTTCTAGGTCTGTTGCATACATGTGGAAATTTCCCTCAAAGGTTGTGACTTGAAGTGAATCTTTCTTGAACAAGAAGGTGTTTTCATTAAAAAAAAAAGAAAAACAGAAACATTTATTTTTGTTAATAACAAAGACAAAAATGGAAATAGTATGTTTCTTATTCCTCAAGCCACTTTTTGGCTAATTTGAAGGGTCACATCAAGGGATTTTGAGGTGCTAGGGTCTCGATTTTTGTTTTTTATGTAAATAACAGTGGTTGCAGGTTTTGAGTTTTTGGGTTAATGATATTTCAGCAGGAACACTCCTTCTCTGTAATTTTTATATGGAGTCGTAGCCCCTTGTACCTTTTCACTAAATCTATATTTACCTTTTCTGTTGAGTGTAAATATGGTATGAAAAAAAGTACTTAATATTCCATTTCCTTTCTTCTTTGGATGTTGAAACGGTGCTTATTGTTCCAACACGTTGCTCTGGTCCAGTAACTCCACTTGACAAATTTTGTAGCTTTTGCAAAGTACTGTTTTGATGGTTTTACATTTATGACTCTTTTCTTTTTTGTTCTGAAAATCATAATTATGCTTTAACTTCTTTTCTAGTCCATCATGGTGAAGTCTTGAATTAGCATATGTGTTCAAATTCCTGTGAATTTGTTTCTCTCGAGGTATTGTAACCAGAGTGAAGGTCTTGCTGATATCTTTATACTTCTCATGTGAGAGATTGAATGGTAGCTCTAGCATTCTTTATTGTGGGAATCAGTTCCTCTGCAGCTTAAAACTAGCAATTGAAACCATATTGTTGGATTGCCTAGCACGTTTGAGAAGGTTGATGTCATTTGATTCATGAGACTTCATTCCAAAATTTAGTAAAAATTCTTGAGAATTAGTACAGCCATGTAGAGACTGACTGATTTCTCCAAGCTTCATTTCCTATATTGTCACCTCTCCATTTTTTTTCCCCTTAAACTTTATCGCTAGAGTAGTGGTGATTTAATTCTTTTTGTTTGAATTCTGTGAATAGATTTACACGAAACCCATAGGCATAGGATGAGTAACTCTTTAAGTTGAAGATCTCACAACTTTAAAGGTTTAGGTTGGGGAATGAGTTGACTTGTGTGCATTCTTGAAATGGCAGCTGCAACTTCAGTCTCTAATGGAGACGCTGAGTTCGACTGAACCTCACTACATCAGATGCGTGAAGCCAAATAATGTTCTGAAACCTGGTATATTTGAAAACGTCAATATCATCCAACAGTTACGTTGTGGTGTGAGTATACAATGCATCGCTTGAATTTCACTTTGTATGTCCTCTCTGGACTTTTATTTTCAATAATACCAACAATATTGTCGCTCTGTAATAGGGCGTCCTTGAAGCAATTAGGATAAGCTGTGCTGGATATCCTACCCGGCGTACCTTTTATGACTTTCTTGATCGCTTCAGTGTTCTGTCTCCAGAAGTTTTAGAAGGGAAGTAAGTACCAAATTGATGTATAATCACATAAATGCTTTCCATTAAGTTGGAGATCTATGTTGAGTATTTATTGCATGTCAAAACATTTGTAACGAGCTATCGTGTGGTTATATTGTCCTTCAGCTACGATGACAAAGTTGCTTGTCAAATGATTCTTGATAAGAAGGGATTAAAAGGTTACCAGGTAATTGGGCGTTCCCTTTTTATCCTACTTTATTACTTTTGGCATCTTCATATGATCTGATGCTTTGGCTAGTTTTATTTGCTCTTTTAGTTTGGATGATGTTACAGACTTGTTTTGCTAGTTGTCGAGAGAATAATATGGGCAATACTCTGTTACTTAGCTTCTTTTTAGGTTAACCCATGGCGTCCTTTTTTCTCTTATTTGTCTATTTAAATGCTTAATTATTTGGTGAGGTTACATATGAACCATCTGCTATTTGAATTAGTAGTATATTGCTTGCCTTACTTTGGGAGTGACTTTAGCGTGACCTTGCTCCTTCAAGTGAGATGTCCAAACCATGGAACTCATTGCTTGACCTCCCCCACCCACTTTGGCTTATGCTTAGTTCAATTGTAACAAGTTGATCAATGTACCAAATGCTCGATCCTTTTTATCCCCATTTTTAATCCTGTCCATTTGTGACCATTCTCAAGTTTAATTATCAAAACAATAGGTCGGGGCTTTACCAAATTGGTTAAGCTCTTACTTTATAATTATGGGAAACTATGAGTAACTTCATTTGAAAGATTCTTGGTATCAAAGACATGTTACTTTAATCATCATTTCTTGCTTATTATCCATATATCTTCTGGAGGTTCTTTAATATCCAACTTGATTATTGGTTTCTGAGTTTGAAAATTTTCTTCTATTAAGTTCGTTACCTGTGGTGTGTCTTGACAGATTGGGAAGACCAAAGTTTTTCTCAGAGCAGGTCAAATGGCAGAGTTAGATGCTAGGAGGTCTGAGGTGCTTGGAAATGCAGCCAGAACCATTCAGCTGCGAATGCGAACTTATATGATGCGAAAGCAGTTTATTGCATTACGTGAGGCTTCTGTCACAATACAGTCGTATTGCCGAGGTACTTATTGTTGCCTCAAATCAAACTTCCGGGCTATATTCATTATTTCTGTTCTTTTTTTTTTTTTTTTTTTGGCGTTCTAGATTTCACTGTCCTTTATGTTTGTGAAATCATCATAAGATCTCGAATGAGCTTGGAAATATCAGAGCTGCCTGTTCTTATGGTGAGGGAAGTGAGTTGCTTGATACTTAATGATTTACGGATATATTCTTTTTGGATTAATATTAGGTGACCATTTGTTGCAAAAGTTAAGATGTAACAAACTAATAATGTAAAGCAAACATATGCATAGACTCTTCCTGCGTAAGCCGAGCCTTACATGTGATATACAGGATAATGAGTGTGACCACAACAGATGAACTAATGAGAGCACAAACACAATAACAAAAAAATGGAGAATAAACATCATCTGGAGTGTCAAGATTCGAACTCTTGTTCTGTGCTTTAATACTTCATTGGGTGACCATTTGTCTCAAAGGTTTAAGCTGTCTGGAGATGAGTTTGCGAATTATACAAGCATGTTCATGATCAATAAGCAATATTGGGTTTTAAATATATTCTCTGATTTTGGTAACTTCAAGTGTATCTGTCCCCCCTCTGTTTTGACTCTTCATATCACTCGATCCCTTCTTAATAGTCCATTTGCCCAATCTGAATTGCATTTTGTTTTACCTTTGCAGGCAGAATGGCTCGTGAACTTTATGAACAGTTAAGACGAGAAGCTGGAGCACTGAAGATCCAGAAGAACTTCAGGGCCTTCATTGCAAGAAAATCTCACTCAAGATTAAGGTCATGTGCTGTTGTATTGCAGACAGGATATAGGGGAATGATTGCTAGGAATGAGTTCAGATTTAGAAAACAGACCAAAGCTTCCGTCATCATCCAGGTATTATCATGTCCGAGTAGAATTTGCCTTTCCTGTGGTTCACTATCGTAGTAAATTTACCGTCTGCTGTTTCCAATGGCACATAGAACATTGATTATTCAATTGTTGAAAAATTTGCAAATGTACAAAAATAAAATGTTGCAGGCTCATTGGCGGTGTCACCAAGCATATAATTATTATAAGAGTCTCCAGAAAGCTGCAATTGTTTCTCAATGTGGATGGAGAGGCAGAGTTGCAAGAAGAGAGCTCAGAAAGCTCAAAATGGTTGGTCTAGTCAACAATATTAATTTTTACTTACAATAGTTGTTTATTCTTAATCTCCAATGATTACTTAGGTTGAATTGTAATATTTCCTTGAAAATGTTGTTTAGGCTGCACAAGAAAGTGGCGCCCTTAAAGAAGCAAAAGACAAGCTAGAAAAGCGTGTGGAGGAGCTTACATGGCGTCTACAACTTGAAAAACGCTTAAGGGTGACATATTAATAATTTTCTTCAACAAACTGTTGGATTTTTTTTTATTAACATGCGGTAGGGTTGATGCTATTAAATAAGCTTTTAATATGAGTTTATGCTCTCTTTTTTTTGTGCAGATTGATCTAGAGGAGGCGAAAGCCCAAGAAATTGTCAAGTTGCAGGACACAATAAATGCTTTGCAATCAAAGGTGGAAGAAGCCAACTCTATGGTCATTAAAGAGCGAGAAGCAGCCAGGAAGGCTATAGAAGAAGCAACTCCAGTTGTGAAGGAAACCCCTGTCATTGTTCAAGATACAGAAAAGATCAATTCATTAACAGCTGAGATTGAAAAGTTCAAGGTAGTTTGCTGGCTTGCTGAGGATTGATATCTTTTTGAAAATGATGGTTGATGGCAGTGGTGTCCCCTTGGCATTCAATGACTCTTCTATCATTTTTCTGCAAATTTTTTTCCTTTCTGCAAGTACAATTATGCACATTTCAGATTAGAAAAAAGTTCTGGCAGAGATAAGGATCAATATTTAATTGAATTACTGGTCATCATGCTTGATCTCATATCCCAGCTTCTAATTATTTAGTGACTCTTGTTTTTTTTTCCTTGTCTAGCTTATTTTTATCTAATAAGTAAGCTTATACTTTTCCTTGTTGGTTAGGCATTGTGGATAAAGGAGACACAAACAGCAGAGAACGCAAAAAAAGCTACTGCTCTTGCTGAGGCCAAAAACAGTGACTTGATTAAGAAGCTTGAGGATTCAGAGAAGAAGGCGGACGAACAACACATTTTAGTGCAGAGGTTTGTGAAAAAGATGCAGAAATTCGACAATTTTGGAACACCTTAGTAGATTTAAATGTAGTGTTCTTTTGTCAGTTTCCATCCCTTTTTTACTGTGTCTTTTGTACAATTTTGAGCAGTGTTAGTCAAGAACAAGCGCCTTGTCAAATTTAGTCATCCATTTTTCTGAAAATTTAATTTTTATTTTTTGATTGTCGAAGCACATAATTATGATGGTCAGAGGTGCAACTTTGCCTTTTGCCTTCTACCTCACTTAAGACCTGATTGCTGAAACGTTTTCTGCTATTGTCACATTTAAAATGCTAAGTACATCCTTAGTTTTTCAAAGACCGTATGATGAGACAACTTGAGCATGAATGGGCTGTTATTAGATGTTTTTATGACTTCTCAGTGGAAGTTTTAGGTATCAGGTATCAGCTGAGGTATATATTCATGAAGTGTTTCAGCAGAAAATAGATTCTGCCGTTGAACCTAGTATGACATCTCTTGATGACACATCTCATGTGTTAAAAGGTCTCGTGATAGGGTTTTACTTAGAGGCTGTCAGATGTAAGTGTCTATTTGTGGGGTAAATGTACGACAAAATCTGAAATTTTGACCATGTTTAGTTCCTGCTTTACAGGCTTGAAGAGAAGGTCTCAAATTTGGAATCAGAAAATCAGGTACTGCGCCAACAGGCACTCGTCATATCACCATCTGCCAAAGCTGCGTCTGTGAGACCAAAGACAACAATCATTCAGGTATGAAAGGAGCCCAAATTTAAATACTTACATTATGTTAACTTAAATAGGAAAATCAACCTGCACACTTTTCTTTTCCATTTGCAGAGAAATCCAGAAAACAATACTGCTCTAAATGGAGAAATTCGAAAAGCTCCGGTAAGGTTGAGTTTTTGGTTGAGATAAGTGCTATATCTGCATATCAAGACTGAAATTGTTTGGTCACATCTTTTTGTAGGCACAAGATTCAGTACTTGCTCTCCCTCCTTCACGGGAACCTGAGACAGAGGAAAGGCCACAGAAATCTCTCAATGAGAAGCAGCAGGTTCGTTTGTGTTTCTCTGGGGGATGTATGAAGCATGTTCTTCAATTTGATCAGCATGATTAAGCTAAACTCATAATATATTCTCAAGTAGTCATTTGCATTAATAATGTCTCTCATTATATATTCTTCCATGCTGCAGGAGAATCAAGATATCCTTATAAAGTGCATCTCTGAAGATCTAGGGTTCTCTGGGGGCAGGCCTGTTGCTGCTTGTCTCATATTCAAATGCCTTCTTCACTGGAGATCATTCGAAGTTGAGAGAACTGCTATTTTTGACCGTATCATTCAAACAATTGGCGCAGCAATTGAGGTGTGCCTCCAAGGAGAACATTTTCCAAATTGCTTTAGGATGAGTGTGTGTTGATTCTGATTCAGTGTTAGTATAATGAAACAAACTATACGAGTGAGTGAGGTGTTTGTGTTGATACCGCATGCCATTGACTTATCCCATCCAATTTCTTACTTAAGGTGCAGGACAACAACGATGTATTGGCTTATTGGTTGTCCAATGCGTCAATGTTGCTGCTACTCTTACAGCGTACACTAAAGGCTAGTGGAGCCGCAAGCTTGACTCCACAGCGGCGAAGGACATCAGCTTCTATATTTGGAAGAGTGTCTCAAGTAAGTACACAAATTTCTCTCCTGTTGCTTAGCTTTACACAAAGGCTTCAAATGTTTTCCTTTAGATTTCCTTTGTTGTCTCTTCAATAAGAGAAAATTTCTTTAGTCTTGAATAACTAATGTTAATGTATCACCATAGCTTCTAGCCTTGAAAAGGGTATCACACATAGCTTTGTCTTTGCTTTATATACCTGAATTATCCCTCCACATCATGGTTAAGCTTTTGGTTGGAAATTCTAACACCTACAAGCACTCAGGGTCTACGAGCTTCTCCACAAAGTGTTGGGTTCTCATTTCTTAATGGTCGGATGCTTGGTGGCCCTGACGACTTGCGACAAGTTGAAGCCAAGTATCCAGCTTTGCTTTTCAAGCAACAACTTACAGCTTTTCTGGAGAAGATATATGGACTGATTAGAGATAATCTGAAGAAAGAGATCTCCCCCTTGCTGGGACAATGTATTCAGGTCATCCCTGATTCTTCCTTCATCACAACAAGCTACCATGAGATTGGCTATACCCCTTGTGGAGTCTCCTGAGATAAATAATTTTCTATCACTTGCAAAATCCCATTTTAGCGTTTCTTCGAGCATACTAGTTTATTAACTTGTGTTTGACTAAGGGAGCCTGGTTATTGAATGATTATCCTTTCAGTATGAGAATTTCTGGCTCTTACATCATAAGATGCTCTAATGGAACTTGGTAGTCCAAGGAATAGCTCATAATTTGTTTCTCTTATCAATGGAGCAGTATAAATAATATGTGAAGTGTTGTTCTGGATCAGATCTTTTGTTTAAACAAATCAAAATTCGGCTTACTAACTGTCGATGAATAACCTGAACTGTGTCTAGCAAATACTGTCAACTTATGGTGACAAAAAGGTCCAGATGCATATAGAGTCAACTTAACCATGTTTCAGTTCTACTATTTATTTATTTATTTTTTTGGTCATGGCTTTCCACTTCTATTTAAGAAGTGCTTTTTGCAAGTGTAGGCACCTAGAACATCGCGTGCTAGCATGGTGAAGGGGCGTTCTCAGGCCAATGCTGCCGCTCTTCAAGCTTTAATTGCTCATTGGAAAAGTATAGTGAACAGCCTAAACAATTGCTTGAAGACGATGAGAGCCAATTATGTGGGTGGAGTCTCCAACTTGGATGTCTTGAGATGCTGTCTTTATGGCATGACCTGATTGAATTTTTTGTACGTGCAGGTTCCACCATTAATTGTCCGCAAGATTTTCACTCAGATATTTTCATTTATTAATGTCCAACTATTTAACAGGTAGGTCAACTTAATGCTCAATCCTGACCTGTTCTCTCTAATTATTGAAAAACTTAAAGACTGCTTGTAGTGACAGTTGAAAACTATATTTGCAGTCTTCTCTTGAGGCGTGAATGTTGCTCCTTTAGCAATGGGGAGTATGTAAAAACAGGGCTTGCTGAGTTAGAGCAGTGGTGCCATGATGCAACTGAGGAGGTGAATATTCAAGAATTAAGCATTCCTTTTTTTAGTTTTCTGAGAATCCTGTGATTTACATCTTCTGTACATTCAGTTTGTGGGATCAGCTTTGGATGAATTAAAGCATATCAGACAAGCAGTCGGCTTCCTGGTTGGTTCATCTCCTTTACCACCTCATTTAGAGTTTCAATTTTCTATCAATCACTGAGTTGGTTTAAAAATTTAATTTTCTGTGGAATTAGGTCATACATCAAAAACCAAAGAAGAGCTTGAAAGAGATAACCAATGATCTTTGCCCTGTGAGTACTTCTACCTGACAATCGCATCCAATCTCTCTCTCTCTTTCTCTGTCTCTTTGATGACACTTCAGTTGGCAATTTTTTCAGGTTCTTAGCATTCAGCAATTATACAGGATCAGTACAATGTACTGGGATGACAAATATGGCACCCATAGTGTATCAACAGATGTAAGTTTTGTGCTCAAGACAGATTGTATATCTAGTTTGTCTTTTTCTTCAGGGTTCTAAATTTAAGCCAAAAACTGCAGGAATACTCAGATGACCTTATTGGTTTTTGTGTTTAATCCAGAAAGGTTGTTGCTGTAGTTGTCATTAGTTTGCCATATGCTTTATGATGGGAACTAACTGATTCGTGTAGGCTTGCTTTTACGGGTCATAGTTTACTGATTTCAAATGTCCCGCATTACTATTTTGTTTTTTATCTAGTCGCAAGACTGATTTGTCACTTTTGAATCCACTCTTGCAGGTCATTTCAACCATGAGAGTTATGATGACAGAGGATTCCAACAATGCCGTTAGCAGTTCTTTCCTATTGGATGATGATTCGAGGTACCAGGACAGCTTCCAACTGGCACATATGCCTTGCAAAACCAATCCTTAATTTCGTGTCTCATTCTTTGTGATAATTAAAATGCGCATTTCTTGTGCAGCATCCCGTTCACGGTGGAAGAAATTTCAAAGTCAATTGAACAGATCGAGGTGCCCGAAATTGAACCTCCGCCTCTAATTCGTGCGAATTCAGGCTTTACATTCTTGCTACAACGTGCAGAATGATTGTAGTTCCTTTCACAAGGCTGCTCTTCCACTGTAAATACGGCCGGTGTTAATAGATCTTTTGTGTACATTCATTCTTTTAATTTTTTAAAAAGTTCGGGTCGGTGTTGGCCGCCCAGGTCATAGGCTGTCTTCTTTTTAAGTTAGAAGGCGGCAGCGGTGGCATTATTTGGGTCACTGCTGGTTCGGGCCAGAATGTACCATACGTCCAGTTCTTGATATCTTGAAGATGGTCAAATATATATTCTTTTGTAAATTGTGCAGCATAGCAATCTATTTTGATACTTGTACCATAAGTAGTAATGTTTAGCTTCATTCTCCACTGTTCAGTTCAATCTCTTATCAAAAGCTTCTCGATCGCGGCTTTGTTGACTAATGATCTCGAATTAGGGATGGCCTGAGATGGATCTTCTTGCCACTAAATCATCTTTGTTTTACTAAGATGGTGGAAGAAGGAAAACGTTGAAAAGAATGGCCCCGAACACTTTGGTTAAATTGTTCAAGCTTGATTTACAAGCACAAGGGTATATAATCTACATTCTGTTTTTGGGAAGACTTTGGAAAGTTTTTAGTGTCAATCTAATTTTTTTGAGTTAAAGGTATTTTTCAAAATGTAAATCTTTTTATACTTAATAATTCACTGCAAAATAATTACATTTTTTTTTATTCAAAAACCCGAAAAAGGCTTTGTTGATTTCATATAAATTAATAATTTGAAAAATATTTTCCTACAAATGATTGTTTGTATTATTTGAAACGATTAGTTGATTAAAAACTATTTTCATTATTCACAACAATTTATGCTTAAAACTTTTTGTGGATGATGAAATCTTTTTCTATTTGTTTATCTTTATAGGAGATGCGGATGACTATTTTTAAGAAAATATTTCCTTCTCCATTTATTTTTGGAAAAAAAAAATCACCCTAAATCTCTTGAATTTTCCCATAATCTTGTATATGTTCTCATGCAAATATCTCATCACAACATATTTTAATTTGAACATGTGTCATGATTGCTATAATCAATATATATCTATATACATAGATTATGACATAGGACAAATTAAAGAAGAGCCAATAGTTTGATGAAACTAATTCAAGTAATATAGTATTTTTTCTTTGCCATGAACTAGAAGCCATGCGCACTCAAATTGCACTTAATCTTATGCAAATTGAAGATACAATATTGTATATAGGAAGGAAGCATTATAAGAAAATTAAGTAAACTTGAAAATTTCATGTTCATATCATGTGCTGAAATGCTCCCCGCATTGATCTCGAGACTCCAACTATTTATAATATACACACATATATGTATATATCTATCTTCCTCTTTTACAAATGTGGGTGCTCAATTAATTTATTATATATTTCGTTTGAATGAATGTGAAATTCAAATAGTTTAAAAAATTAATATCTTTAGTTGCGAAACTTTGTGTTTTCATTTGTTCTTTCGTTATCTTCTTAATAATAACGAGAAAAAGGCGAGTTTATAATAGGAAATAAACTCCGGGTCGGGTCATTCTCCCGACAAGAAAAATGCGAGTTTATAATAGGAAATAACCCGGCCCGACTTCCCCCCAACGCACCCGCACCGCTTTGCCGCATAAAAAACGTCTGCAAATATATACAGAATTACAGACATGATGGTCGTTAAACCCTAAACCCTGGAAGCAGAGAGAGAGAGAGGGACAGAGACGCAGAGAGAGGGACGGAGACTTAAACCCAAAACCCTCGAAGAAGCAGAGAGAGGGACGGAGACTTAAACCCAAAACCCTCGAAGAAGCAGAGAGATAGACAGAGATTTAAACCCTAAACTCCGAAGCAGAGAGAGGGACAGAGACGCAGCGAGAGGGACAGAGACGCAGAGAGCGGAGACACAACTTGGGTTTGTCCAAAACACCTCAAAGCTGCAAACTTTCCTGCTCACAAGTTTTGGGTTAGTCTGTCCATCACAACCGAATGCCGGGTCACGCCTCTGGAGTCTCTGTTCGAGTTTCTGTTTGATTTATGTCTTTTGTTTGTAGGGGATAAACTGGTTCGATGATCGATGGGGGCAAGGCCTTTCAAGATTGATATCCTCCCTGTTAAAGCCGGAAACGCACCATGCCCCTTAAATTAATAGCCAATTTTGCGATAGATTCTTTTTATTTTATTTTGTTTCATCTTGTCTGTATACGTTGTTAATATATACAGAGTTAAGAGCTGAGATGGCAATAGACGGGAGTTTCAGTCTCGAATTTGCGCTCAGAAGGTTCCTGGCGTGCTGCCCTGAGCTCAGAAGCAGGCCACGGTTCACCGTGCTGGTGAGGGAGGTAATTAAATCTACACCGCCGGACTTGAAGCTGAGTTTCTTTAGGAACTTTGGAGTACTAGTTCGATGATTTTGGTTTCTGCGCTCCCAGGGAAGTGTGTTACGTGAGGATGAAGTGATCGCTTCGGTGGCTGATATGTTTTTGCACCCTACTTACACAATCCCATTGATGGGGTGTTTCCGGCCCATAGCACGAAAAATTGTGGAAAAGGCGGTGTGGTCCCTGCGACTTGTGACTAATTTAAGGTCCAATTCAAGTTCCTTACAAAGAGAAGTTGACGAAGATAATGAGATTTTGAAAGGAGCAGAAGATTGTGATGGTAACCTTATTGATTGTTATGTTCGAAAGGGAAAGGGTTTGAATCTTCACGAGCTTGCTTGCCTGGCGTTCTGTCGTGCACTTGATTTGGCTCCTTTTTTGTTGGGGTATGTCAACATTTAGTTTTCTGGTTCATTGTATGTATAGTCCTATGTGCTACGCATTCCAAAACTCCACTTAATATTCATTTTGCTTGAGTAAGAAGGGATTTAATTATTTAATCGTGGAGTCATAATAGAGGTTCTGTATGATCCACCCCTAGTTTCTAGCCACGGTACATACTGAGGACAGGAAAGTGAGCTTCATTTTCATATATAACTGTCTGCATGAATACGTCTTTTAGATGATATTTTTCCTGTAGAACTGGTCTACTATGTTAATTGACTCTGCTGATGGAGTTACATTTGCTTTTGCACGTCCCTCATATCCCTCATAATGTGTCTTATAGATGTCTTTTCCTTGAAATAGATCAGGCTGTATTTATTTGGAAAATGCATTGCAGCATGCTTTACTTTTTGTAAAAAAATGGACCATCGCTGAAGTAGTTTCCACTTATTAATTCAATAAGTTTCTTGTGATGATATCTGTCCCAAAGGATCTCAACTTGCCCTGGAATTGATTTGGAGGGTCAAGATTCCCTTATGCGTTGCCTTCTCCACATGGGAGGCTGTATGATCTAACAACCGACTGACAACTTTCAGAATAGAGGTCTTGAACTCGTGAATAGATACTTTCTCTGCGCACACACCAGAGTTAGTTGACCACACTATTATTCATTGCCGTGGGTCGAGATTTCGTAGGATTGATGCATTTGGACTTTTAGGCATATATTTGGTTGAGGTTTCTATGGTTTAGGAAGAACTCTGGGCTAGGAAAAAACTTGTTTTGTACAGAAAAGATGGATACTTTGTACTATCCCTTTTGCAACTTATTTGGAGGGAGAGAAATTTGAAGGTGTTTGAGAATCTACAGTCTAAGGTTCTTGATGTATAGAATAGCTGGGTTGCAGGTTTTGAGCTTTTAGTTGCTGAAGTACCGCTGTTCAAATGAGAAAGTTTATTAGAAGGGGTTGGCATTCTTAAAAAATTCCTTATTCACCTTCCCCCTTTCAAAAAAAAAAAAAAAAAAAAAAAACGTGCACACATTCAACATGATTAAAGATGATTATGCAGTCTGCTAGAAATTGTAAATCTTTCTGGTTTGAAGGATAGCTGAAATGGATGTGAGTCCTGTGACTTAATAAAATGTGGTGACAATTGGTCCTTAAACTGATGGACTGTTTCTCTATCTTAACTGAAGCAATTTCCAGACTTCATACTTGTTTTCACAGTATAAAATATATTTGTTCTAACATTTGCCATGATAAGATAAGAATGGAGGACGACTTGCCGTGTTTTCTGTTGATGCAAGATAAACTTCCTTGCTGAAATTGTTGTTTCTATAAAAGTTATAGCTGTTACTGAAGGGAGCTAAATCGTATTCCAATTTTGGGTACCTTCTTAATTTCTGCAGGTCTTTATTAGAGTATTTTAAATTTGCTCCGCCACCTTTTCAACGTATTTTGGAAGGAGGAAGAACTTTGGATTACCTTCATGAGGTATTTTAATTTCTATTTTTACTATTTTTCTGAGATAATCATAGAATCTTTGTGTGTGCGAGGTTTGTTCTTGTCTGGTTTTGGAGTATGGTGTGAAGGGAAGTTGAAGTTGCTGGGTTTATTTTGGTTGTTTCAGAGTATCCACTTTAAATTGTTTTTGAGACTTTTCAAACCTTTCTTTCTTAATAATTTGGTATAGGGGTGATATCCCCATGGTAGCTTTTTATTTTCCTTAGAGCCATTTCCTCCAACCATACCTTTGATTGGTGGGTTACAATTATAGACATCACCCACTGATCAGAGTTATGGTTTGATGAATATAGCCTTATATTGCTTTCAAATGAGAAAATAACATTGGTGAGCCAGATGCGAGTATGAGCATTATCTGGGACATACAAAGCAAGTGTTTGTGGGGCATGAAGATTCTTTTAAACTATAGTCTGCTTTTTAGTGACTAGACTGGTTAGGGTGGAAGATGGATTTGTAATGCTACTCACATCAAATAATATTACGTTGATGTTGTGGACATTGCTTGTAATGTTTAAATGCAATGGGATAAGGTCATGATGTTTTTACGGGCATAAGCATTAGCTACAAATCTGATGGTGGAATTATCCATGATTATTAAGTTAAGTTTGGAAAGCTTTGGGTTTTTTGGTTGATGATTTATGATTAGTTGGGGTTGGCCTTTGTTTGGTCAGCTCAAATTCAAGGGCTGCCATTAGAAGGTAAATGTCCTTGTTGGTCTGCTTGGATTTGACCAATTTGTTTGAGGTATTGTTTCTAAATCATGAATGAGTACAAAGAGATTTCGTAAAAATTTTGATATAAAAAATCTACTAATCTAGATCATCATTTAAAACATCTTTGATCACCACATAATAAAAATTTTTACGGCCTAGGGTTGGAACTGTGTGATTGCCATTAAAGAACTTGATATTGGGATATTCTTGTAATAAAATGTCAATATAGTGTAGATGGAAATACTAATGTCAAGTTTTTGAGTTGGTGCTTTGTGAGCTAGCGGGTTTTTGGGGTTGTACATGATACTCTTTTTAATCAATTAGGATTATGGAGACATATGCGTTTCATATTGCTTAATGTTCAGATATGTTGCTCTTTTAGTATTTAGTAATTAGAACCTATGCTTTAAAACATCCTTTTATTTCCATAGAAATTCATGCTCTTTTAGCTATGGTTAAGCTGTGCTTTTGACATTTTGTGAGCATGGAACAATCTCATCTGTTTTGATTGGACATTTTGAACTATACTGTTCATTGGGGAGATTGTCCCATTCCGCCAGAATGTATTTTATAATATATCAAACTGAAGCAAAAACTGTCAATGGTACATACCTCAATTCATGCCATCCATCTTGCTTATAGTATCATCTGGTATGGCCTAAGCTGTTGTCATGGCAGCTTTGATTATGCCTCATACATTTGCACATTTTTATTAAGCTGAAAGACTTGTTATGTTGCCAATATTTAATTACATCGTTTGCTCTCTTTTGATTTTTGTAGGAGTAGTGAATAGAACTAGTTCAATGTGCAGTCCTAAGTTTCTCCAATGACTTCTTTTACTTAGTAATGAAGTTTGGTTCTTTATTCCCTCTTCTAGGCTGAAGGTCGAATATCACATGTCGTGCGGATATCTTACCGCGTATTGCTGACATCACCTGAGGTGTTCTCTAAGCTTTGGGATTGGTCTTGTTTCATGGATCTTGCAAGGCAGCCATTAAGCTTGTTGCCCAGCAGTAAATTGGAGAAGGATATAGCAGATTTAAGATGGTGTATATCACAAATTCTATCGGTTATACTAAAATTGGGTGATGCAGGAACCTTGAATCTTGGTGTTGGACCTGAAGAAGGGTTTAAGTGTCTGCTACGGTTGGTTGACGTTCTTAAAGAAATCACCATCACATTTGTTAACTCTTAAGTAAATACCGTTTTGGGAAGATTTGCCATTTTGACATTCTTGCTTTGCTTTGTTGATCATCAGCTGGGAAGAATTTTGTCGGGATGTTTCGTTGGAGAAAGCAAGCACTTTTATTGAGCCATCTGAGAAAATAGAATCAGATGATATGGTTGATGTCCGTCAAGAGTGTTTTCTAGAATCCCGTGGTTTAATTTCTCTGGGCTTGTCACCGTTCAGCTATAGTGAGGCATGGCCTCGTCATCAAAGGCTCGCAACAGGGTAACTTACTGAAGATTTGAATTTTTGCTTGATATTTAATAAATGTTTGCTGAATTTGTGAGGTGGGCTGCAAAATTCACTCAAATTTTTTATTTGTCTTAATCCCTCACTTATGGAATTTATTGTCCATCAACTTAACAAATTATTTATGACCTGAGCTGGATGAAGTGACGTGTCCTAAAATGTTTGATAGAGATGTTGCTTGCTTGTATGGGTTTCATATTGATGTGTTAATATTCAGGGATGATGAAGCAGTTAATGCACCATTTGTGTTGACATCGACGACAAAGAGAAGTTTTCAGATGATCCTATTGGCAGTCTCCCAGGGATGGCCTGTTCTACTGTACGGTCCCACAGGTGTAGGCAAATCTGCTCTTGTTAGCAAGTTGGCTCGCGACAGTGGAAACCACGGTAATCTTCATTGGTAGATTTTATTATCTCTGGATTTAACTGAATTGTCACCATGAAGTACAAGTGGTAAATGAACTTAAGAACCTGTTTAATTTATGTTCTACTCATATATCAATTCTTGTGCATGAAAAAGATGCATTTCTCCATCGTGGCCCATACATAAACTTATTATTGATTGATGGTGTTGACTGTTTTTGTTGTCTGTAATGGTGGCACGTCTATTTTGGGGTTGAAAATGTGAGAAGTTCTACCTTTTTTTTTTGACTAGGATGATGAATTTAATTTTCTTGGTTAGATTTTCATAGGTAACTTTCTTCCTTGTCAAATCATATTTTCTGGTTTTCTTTCTGGATGTAAACTGGATGAGTATAGTAATATTCTTCTTGCGTTGGAGGTGGCTCCTAAATCTATCCTGAAAACATCCAGTATAAAACGAGCCCTAAGATTGTGATGTTCATGCCCTCCTCTCCTCTTTTTTCATATGTCCTTTTTCTGTATTTTTCAGCAATCCCTACTTCACCTATCTGGTGCGCTCTAATTTTTTTAGGATGGTAACTGAGTATATTTAGCTGCATCAGCTATTTCTATGTTCTGAGACCCACCATAAAGCAACAAAATAGCACCAACCTTCTCTCTCTCTCTCTCTCTCTCTCTCTCTCTCTTTCTCTCCACATGTGACACCACCAGTCTCCTCTTAGAACCATCTTTTCTCCTCCATATTTCCCAGCCTGCAATGTCAGGTTAGATGTGCTGCCTGGCGGCTTCTCCCTCCCTCCCTCCCTCCCTCCCTCCCGCTCTCTCTTTCTCTCTCTCTTTCTCTCTCTCTCTCTCTATGCAATAGCATTGGAGTATACACCACAAACCAACATTCAGATTAAGTTTAAATAGCAAATTAGCGAATGCTATGTCTAAATAACAAATCTAGTTTATACTAGTTGTTAATTTGATCAGTACCTATTGGATAATATTGCTGAAAAATGTAAAAGACAATTCTATAATGTCACGTACTTCCAAATTTCATCTTTCATAGGCATCATCAGCCATAAAACTCGTTCTCAAGTGAGTTGCTAAAGGGAGATTTGCCTTAATTCATAAATCATCACTGTTGCGGCTATCCTATCATACACTTTGACTTCTTGCTTAGCTCTTTTTAGAGCTCCATCATGTTGGTCAAGGTCTTGAAGGCTTGTTCGAACTGTCATTAACACTGTTAATGCATATTGTGCTTTATGTTTTGTGTGACTTTGACTCTTTGTGCGTGATCATATTTGGTGAACATGAAATTTCCCAATAGTCGATTTTAACGCTTCTATCTGTAATCCCAAGACTGGGTATCAATGAACAAAAATTCAAGTTTGCTATAACCATTTTAGACTACAGTAGTTTCCAAATTCTAGCACCAAAATTCGAAAGAATTGGATTTCTTTTTTGATTACTTTGAATTGAAAATGACAAGTGGGTTCATAAATTGATAATTAGATTAAAATAGTCTGATAGTATTGGATGATTGCCACTGCATTGTTTATAGTAGATGCATTTGCACAAAAGATGATACTTGCTGTTTTCCCCTTTACTTTAAAAAGGAAAAGGCATACAAAGCTTTGTTATTGTAGTTAGCTCGATGATTCTCCTGATTACTTTCCTCCTTTTATAGTAAGATAAAAAAAAAGTTTCTGTAGATTGTTAGGATAAGTTCTTGAGGATTAGCTTTTGCTTTTGGTATACTTGTGCGGGAACTTGCATGTGCTATAATTACTGGTTGTCCCTAAAAATTGGAGATTGGGAAATCTTTTACAAATTGAATTCTTTTAATGAATGAAGTTTGATACTTGCCGGCAACTAGTTGCACCTTTAATGTGCCTCCTGTTTTGCCATGATAAACACCAAATAGAAACATTTTCAATCGTGGTGGAATATAAGGTGCTGACCATTTCTCTTTTCCTCTTTCCACCAATTCTTCCTTTTAGTTTTGGTTTGGGCGGCGTTAAGAGATCTTTTTTTTTTTTTGAAAAGGAAGGAATGGGAAGTGTCCTGTGTTCCTGCAAGATGAATGGTTTCACTACCTACTAGAGGAAGCAGCATTTTGAATTGATACCCTTTCAAGAGTTTTTTTTCTCACACTCCTCTTCTTGTCAGTTTTATACATTCAAATGGATGATCAGATTGACAGCAAAACGTTGATAGGAAGTTATGTATGTACGGAGAAACCGGGTGAATTTAGATGGCAACCTGGATCACTTACTCAGGTTTGTTCCACTTAAGAGCATAATATCCCTTTTCTGTGACTATGCACTTCTTAACTAAAACGCTTATTTGTGGATGTGTGTACCTCTGTTCCTAGGCCATTCAAAATGGACTTTGGGTTGTCTTCGAGGACATTGACAAAGCACCATCTGATGTTCACTCCATCTTGTTACCTTTGCTGGAAGGCGCAAGATCTTTCGTAACTGGTCACAGTGAGGTAATTGATAAAATCCCGTATTAAGAACTGAGGTTTTCTTACTACGTGTTTGGTTTTCTTTATTACCCACATTCAATTTGGAAAAAGGTTGTCTGGAATAAATATTTGAGGATCTATTCTAATTGGAACATGTTGAATTGATTCACTCATGCAGGAAATAACTGTTGCGGAGAATTTTCGACTTTTCTCCACCGTTTCAACATCCAGATTGCGTATGTCTTCTGGTGCAGGAGGTTTGTTTTATGACAGGGGTTTGATCAGCTTCCTTTCGTATTCTGCAGTACCATTGAAAAGCATCAAGTCCTATATTCTCATTTTAGTTACTTGACTTGGTCTGAATGACTGATTTTTTAGTGCTATTATTTGCATTTCTCTTTATGTACTCTTTGGTAATTAAGCAGTCAGATGCGTACAAGTGCACAATGGATATCTCAACTGGATTATAAGGTGATTAACTTCCTCGTGTAGGCTTTAATTTCCCTGGGACTCTGTGGAGGAAAGTTATGGTCAGGCAGCCAACTCCTGAAGACTTACAATGTATAGTGAAGGCATGGCATCTGAGATTGGATCCTCTTGCTGAAAGGCTAGTTGGTAAGCTAAGTAGCTATATGAAATAATTCACGTATGATACTTCCTCCTCTCAAGCAGCATCAGCCTGAATATTCTAGTTGGATGATATCCATGCAGAAACATTTGAAAATATAAATGCTGTGATCATGCGCTATACTGGGGACTCAGTTTCCATGGGCAGGTTTTCAACAAGGTAAAGAATTTTCTTGAAGTTTTAGATAGAAGTTATTCCAATAATTTAACGGCAATTTGTTTTTTTGACAGGGATCTCCTAAAATGGTGCAAGCGAATAGAAGGATTGGGTGTTAGCTTAATGGACAACCAGTTATCCTCTTACCAGTGTCATTGTATTTATCAAGAGGTCTCATTTGAACACTGTTCTGTGGTGATCCCTACTTTTTGAGCTAGATAACCTGTGTAGTGGGACACAGAATTTCATCCTTTCTTTTCTCTTCTCCAGGCTGTGGATGTTTTTTCAGCATTTTCAACATCAGCTGAAAACAGGTTGAAAATAAAGAAAGACATTGCACGACTGTGGGGAGTTCCAATTTCGGAAGCAGAGAGATTACACCCTGATATGAAACCTGTAATTCAGGTATGATTGAGACAACTGATTGTATGTGGTTTTCTGGTTGTTTCTATAGGCAATTTCTAATATCGGCTGGTACTATAGGATATGCTCTCGGAGCTAAGAATTGGGCGCGTCACTCTGCAACGAGCTCAAAAAGCTGTAAGTTGAATTTTCTTACGTGCCTTCCTTAGGTGATTTCTTTACTGAGGCTCAACACTGCCATGTCCTTATTTCAGCTACACCATGGAAAAAAACCATTCGTTGAAATTCGTAGATCTCTGCATGCGATTGAGAGAATAGCATGCTCTGTTAAGTACAATGAGCCTGTGCTCTTGGTTGGTGAAACTGGTACGGGGAAAACCACACTTGTACAGAATATTGCGTCACGATTGGGGCAGAAACTCACTGTTTTGGTATGTGGGAATAAACTCTCTCTCTCTCTCTCTCTCTCTCTCTCTCTCTCTCTCTGTGCATGTACATTGATGCGCGGTGACATGGGCAGGCTTATTTACATACGATTCTTCTTAGCAAGAATTATTGCAGTAGGATAATGGCTAGGAGGATTTGAAAGGATCTGTTTTCCTCTTGAATTTACATATTTTCTCCCTTGGTTGTGTTTATTCAAATATTTCCTTTGATTCAGAACTTGAGTCAGCAAAGTGATATTGCTGACTTGTTGGGGGGATTTAAGCCTTTGAGTGCACACTATGTTTGCATCCCTCTGTACAAGGAATTTGAGGAGCTGTTCTCAAAGACATTTTCGGCAAAGGTATTTTTATTTAGGTTTGCACATGTTCCTTTTTTCCTTATTTACTACTCAAGCAGATGGCTGATGCTGTCGTATGCTGACAATTAGGTTAATCTGACTTTTCTGGATAGCTTGCGAAAACATCTGAGTGATAAAAACTGGAAAGTTTTGTTGAATGGTATGCACAAGGGAGTAGATGCTTTCATGCAGTCAAAGGTGGAAGATTCTAGACATGGGAAAAAGCGGAAGAAACCATTGAATGAGGAAGTGGTCAATGCATGGAATAATCTTTCTGTGAAACTTGAAGCTGCCCGTGCACAAATTGGTGCATCATCTGCTATGATCTTCTCATTTGTTGAAGGAGCTTTTGTAACTGCCCTTCGGAATGGTCAATGGATATTGCTGGATGAGGTCAACCTGGCTCCTACAGAGATTTTGCAGAGAATTACTGGAGTACTTGAAGGAGAGAATGGGTCTCTATGTCTAGCTGAGAGAGGTGATATCAGCTACATAAAGAGGCATCCCAACTTTCGCATATTTGCATGTATGAATCCAGCAACTGATGCAGGGAAACGGGAATTGCCATATTCTTTGCGGACTAGATTTACTGAATACTTCATTGATGATGACTTGGATGAGGAGGATCTGACTTTATTTGTAAATCAATTTTTGGAAGGTGGACCTTCGAAGAGAGAAATGGTAGAAAAATCGTGCATTTTTACAAAGCTGCTAAAAAAGAATCGGAGGAGAGGCTTCAGGATGGGGCTAATCAGAAGCCACAATTTAGTTTAAGGTCCCTCTTCCGTGCTCTAGAATACACAAGGAAGGCAGAAAAGAAGTTTACCTTTGAAAAGGCCTTATATGATGGATTCTGTATGTTTTTCCTCACTTTGTTGGACAGATCTAGTGGCAAGATAATGAATCAAATGATTTTATCATGCTTATTGGGAGGGAAAATGCCTGGACAAAAACCATTTGACTGTTATGTGACAATCATGGCAAACTCCGTTCTCAATGATTTTGTTGATAATTATGTCTTGACGAAGAGTGTCAGAGAACAACTTGGAAACTTGGCGCGTGCTGTTTTCATTAAAAGATATCCGGTCCTTTTACAGGGTCCCACTTCTAGTGGGAAGACTAGTCTTGTGCGATATCTTGCTGCAGTAACTGGTAATGAATTTGTGCGCATCAATAATCATGAACACACAGATCTGCAGGAGTATCTAGGTTCTTTTGTCACTGACACTAGTGGGAAGCTTGTTTTCCATGAAGGTGTTTTAGTTAGGGCTGTCCGCAATGGTTATTGGATTGTTCTGGATGAGCTTAATCTAGCCCCATCTGATGTGCTGGAAGCATTGAACCGATTGCTAGATGACAACAGAGAGCTTTTTGTGCCTGAATTGCAAGAGACAATTAAAGCACATCCTAATTTTATGCTGTTTGCGACTCAAAATCCACCAACAGTATATGGGGGACGTAAAATGCTTTCTAGAGCATTTCGCAACCGTTTTGTGGAGATTCATGTTGAGGAAATTCCTGAAGAAGAGATAAGCATAATCTTGGAGAATAGGTGCAAGATTAGCGGAAGCTATGCCAAGAAGATGGTTGAAGTCATGAAAGATTTGCAGTTGCACCGGCAGGGTAGCAATGTATTTGCTGGAAAACACGGATTTATAACCCCACGTGACTTGTTTCGTTGGGCGAATCGGGTTAGGTTTCAAGCAAACAATTCTGAAGATTGTTTGTCTTCAAAACATCGCTATGAAGATCTAGCTAGAGAAGGTTATTATCTTCTGGCAGAAAGATTGCGGGATGATGATGAGAAATCTGTTGTTAAAGATGTTCTCAAGAAACATTTTCACGTTGATCTTGATGATCATAACTTGTACAAGCAGGTACTATTCTTCTTCTCAGGCAAAATAATTTGTTACCATTGGATGATTGTACATATATGACGCGTTGATGTTCTGTGCATGTGTGTGGAATTCCTGTATTTTTTGTATAATGTTTCCTCTGCATCGGCATTTCTGTTATTGGTCTCTGTTGGCATTAGTTGGTTAATGAGTTCAGTTGGGACTCTCTGAGTTTTAATGTTGAGTTCATCCTGCATAACTTTTCTTTACCATGTTTCTGAAACCCTATTTCTGCTATATCTCTAGAGGTTGTCATGATACTTGCTTCTTTTGCTAGGCAGTGCATTTCCTGTCTGTCATGAGGACAATTTGGTTCCTTTTGTATTTTTTTTTCGAAATGTTGTTTCTTGAATGTCAAATTTGAGGGAGCAGTCTCAGAACTTTCATCCGGATGGAACCCCTGAAAATTTTCGACAGCCTGTTGGCTGTAACTCAATGCTTTTAGAAGTAGAATGACCTAACACAAAGTATGAACTTAAAGCAATAAAATCAGAAATATGAAGAGTTGAAGGGAGGCCTTCTCTGGAGTTATCTTTGAATATGGCTTTAGCTTTACATCTTTTATAGGGCTCACATATGTATAATTGAACTGGTCTCTTGCGTTGGATAAGTGCTATCTCTTTCCTTCATTTTCTTTTCTTTTTTTTAGTAACACTATGAGAAAGTAGATATATGTTTTTGAGTGACTGAGATGCATGGAAGCATTAATAAAATTTCAATGCAGCTCTTCAACTATCATTTGTTTTATTCAAATGTATTTGTTTTCATGGCTTAGTCTAGGTTTTAAATTCTTGGTATCTTTGATGTTGCACTCTTGCAATCCATGGATCTCTGTGACTTTGTTTATCTTGAAAGTCCTATGGTTTATAGCTCACTGTGTCTTTCAGGAATCGTCTGAAGGATGTGCTGTCAACTTGGACAATATTTCCAATGTTTCAGAGAACTTTGGAAAGTACGACTACCGCCAAAAATAGCATATTTGTGTTTGTGCTGTGAACTCATTGTGGTGATATTTTTTTTTATTGTTGACCTGTTCTCTGCAGAGTCACCTGGACGAGGAGCATGTGGAGGCTGTATTTTCTTATTAGACGTTGCTATGAGTTGCGTGAGCCCATTCTTCTTGTAGGAGAAACAGGTGGTGGGAAAACTACTGTCTGCCAGTTGCTAAGCACTGTTTTGGGGTCAGAACTGCATATTCTGAACTGTCACCAGTACACTGAAACTTCTGATTTTGTGGGGGTGCGGTACTTGCTGGTTTCTACTTTATTTTAGTTGTGTGAACTTCATTATTCTGTTGTGCAATGTAGCAGCTAACAGATGATCAACAGGGTTTCTATCCTGTTCGAGAGAGGTCGAGGTTGATTTCCGAGTTTAAGCGTCTAGTTGAACATGTGCTGCTTTCAAATACCTTTCTCTTCCATCCCAGGACTTTGGTATGTGTCCTCTTGATCAGTAGACAGCATTCTCTTTTCACAGTACATGCTTCTTCATCTGTCTTCTTCATCCATCCTATGTTTACAGACAATTTCATCAGATATTGGTCAAGCTTCTTCAACTCTCAGCCAGCTGGCTATGATCATAAACAGTTATCGACAAGGTCTGGTGACATCTCCTAGAGTCACTTCACAAGATCTGGAGTATTTCGAGCAAACAAAAGTGGAACTTGAGCAGTTGTACCAGAAATGGCAGACTATTTTTATGTGGCAAGATGGCCCTCTGGTGCAAGCAATGAAGGCTGGTCATCTCTTTCTTGTAGATGAAATATCTCTGGCTAATGATAGCGTGCTTGAAAGATTGAATAGTGTCTTGGAGCCTGAAAGAACCCTGGTGGGTAGACTCTGATCATGCTCTATTTTTGTTATTAAATTGAAAGGCTTATACCATGGGTGGTTATTTCTCATCCTCATATTCGCACTGAAATGTGCATCCGTCTCTTTTGAAGTCCAAGCACTTAACACTCATTTATCAATATTTCACACGCTTTCATTGAATGGATTATTGTTTCTTTATCCTTGATCATGCACTCACTTAGTGCCAATCTATTATTCGTTAATGCACAATTGACTGTAATGGCTTCTTATCCTCAAAATAGGGATAACCCTACATTTCTCTGAGCTTTAATAATTGCACTTGGCTTCAGTAGCCGCACTTTGCATATTTTGTTTATCGGTTTTTACATGTCATCGGAGCATTTAATTGTACTGCAGTGAGACAACTGATGTGTTTTTTGCTCTAATATGAATGGTTCTCTTTGTTGTTATAGTGACTTTTTTGGGAACCCTCCTATTCTAATCTTTGATGTTCTTTTCTTTGTTATTTTTTGGGGTATGTGTCGTTTTTATGTCTTGCTTTTCCATAGCTTGATGCTGCATTCACTTGTTTATTTTTTCATTGAATTTTCCTCTTACCGTTCACAATTGCCTCCCATGTAGTCTTTGCCAGAGAAAGGGGGGTCTATAATGGAGAAAGTTACTGCTCACAATGACTTCATCCTTCTTGCAACCATGAACCCTGGTGGTGATTATGGTAAAAAGGAGCTGTCACCTGCTCTTCGTAATAGATTTACAGAAATCTGGGTACCTTCTGTTGGTGATCCTAGTGAACTTAGAAGTATTGCTCAGCAAAGGTATTTTTGTATGATTTGGTATTAGTTGAGGCAAATTTTAAAAAAATTTCTTGCTTGATGTCCCTCCTGACATTTGCTATATGCAGCATATCCAAGCCAGAGCTTCTGTCTGTTGTGGATCCCATTATAAACTTTTGGGAGGTAAATATCTTGTGTTGTTACCTGTTGCATTGTTATTGTTAACTAATATGCTATGTATGCGTAGTCATCCTGTTTCCTAATAGTTTAAGCTGTTAAATTACTTGTTTGTTATCTCTCAAAATTTTAACACGGGATTTGTATGCACTTCACCTCTGTCCCTCAGGCGTGTGAGCTTGTCTCACCAATTCTCTTGGTTTATTCCTAGTTTATCACTCATTAAAAAAAATCAACGCTTGGTTCTTGTGGCTTATCTCTAATACATATCTCCTTTAAGGAAAATGATAGAATACATACCTTGGTTGATATAGTGGAAATTTGCATAGGGATATAAATGCCTTGGTTGATATAATCAATGCTTTGTCCTGTAATTGAGCTCCCTCTCTGGTTTTGTGAGCTCTTTCTGTATCTGAGTTTGCACCCCCTGGGTGCCCTATAATTAGTCTTTTTAGCTGTCAAAGAAAAAAAATTGGAATGACAAAAGGAGAAACTGCTGATAATAGCCAATGGTGCTGCTGGATGCTGGTCCTTGCATGTACTGTGTGTTTTTTGCTCCTTGATTTATATTCTACCCCAATTCAGAATGTTGTGCTATTTTATTACTCATGCATATTGGATTGGGAGAAGTGGTCCTCACTTGGAAATGAATCAGTAAGTCTTGACTCGTTTCAAGGTGCTTTTACTTGGATTTGTAAAGTATAATCTTGCCCAAGTGATTCATCAAATCACCTTTTCCCATTTGAGAACAAGTCGAGCGTTTGACAAGGAATCATTTGCTTGTATTAGCTTTCCCTTCTATCTTCTTTTTAACTACAGTTTTATTTGTCAGTGTCTAATGTATGTCTTGAGTAGTCTGAGTAACCTTTCTATGTATTGTATCTGTTGCAGTGGTTTAACAGATTACAGACTGGGAGAACACTGACTGTGAGAGATCTCCTCTCTTGGGTTTCTTTTGTTAACGAGACTGAGAGAAATTTGGGTGCCAAGTCTGCCTTGCTTCATGGGTCTTTCCTTGTTCTCCTTGATGGACTGACTTTAGGTACTCTCTTTTTTTCATGACCACTGGTTAGATACACGCAATTAGGACATCATAATCTTGACGTGAAATGAGTGTGGTGCATGGGAAAAGGCAATTGAACAGCCTGTACTATGGTTGTGGAGCCTTCTTTTTATTATTTGTTCAAATTTTTACCTCTGGTCACTCGACTAAAATGGCCAAATAATTTAAATTGCTTGTGTGCTTTTAATGCTTGAATTCCATGACCCAAGTCGGTTGCAGCACTTAATAAAATGAAACATTCCAGGATCTTGTGAACATGCACAACTGACTTTTCCTTATTTTTTTCCAAGTTTTCTAAATAAACACCATTCTCAAGCTCAGATTCTCCAGAAATTTTTGTGCAACTTGTTACATCACAATACAGAAGTGAAATTGTGAGGAGCCTCATACATTGCTGATCTGTTGTTGGGACCACACAGTACTGCAATATCAGTTGATGGGTTCTTGACTATTTTTTCTTAATGTAATTGAACTGCTCTGATATTTTCTGTGCAGTTCACTTGTTTAACCGTAGGAGAAAAGTTGTACAATCAACATTTTCACAGTTGCAAGGCCACTTTTTTTACTAACACAAGTGTATGAGTATTTCATCTATGTTGAGTTCTACCTATTTTCTGTTTTCATTCCTCTCTTTGGGAACAAGCTTCCTCCACTGTTCCCATATGACAGTCAGTAAATTTCATGCTAGGGAGAGTAGAATCTGAAAGTATCTGACCTCTTTCTGTAGCTGTAAATGACTTTGCCAAATGGGTGGATGCATACTTGATACTGAAGTTCATAGTTGATCTCCACTCTGCATTTTACTGAAGCTGGAATTATTCTGGCCTTTTGCCTATTTCACTCAGGGACCGGAATCTCTAAGAGTGACGCAGAAGAGCTGAAAGACAAATGCCTGCATTTTCTTTTGGGACAATTACAGGTGTCTTTTCTTTGCTTGTTAGGTTATGGGCAGCAAATTTATTTGCTACTAAAAATGAATGTAGTATATTCAAGCTGTGAGGTTCCTTTAATTGAAGAATTATGACCCATTAATTGTTATCTGCAGTGAAACTATGCTTTATCTCCTTTTTGCATTAGCAAGGCCTATTGCCTTCTTGCAGCCAAGTTCTATAAATAGTCATGAGATTACGACTATTTATAAAAACAAAGTTCTTTTTTATGTTTGTTTAGTTATCATTCTTCACATTCTTTTTCTTCACAAGTTCACATCTTTGAGACTTGATGCATAAGTCCTTTGTTAGACAATGGAAGGTTCCTTAAATTAATTGAAGAATTATGATCCACTGATGAATGAAGAATGTTCTCAGAGCATAAGACCCTCTCTTTTATTAAGTACAAGAATTAAAAAATTCTAGCATTATTATTCATGTGGTCAACTTGCTTCCTAGTAAAGACTCCATGGTCAACCGGTTTAGATGCCTTATCTCATGTGATTATTTTCCTTGCTATTATGTTTATTATTTTAATGTATATTTCAGAAAATTGTTGCTCAAATTAATTTTGTGTGGTGGGTCACTGCATGCATTATTGACTTTGAATGTCTTACTATTTTTCTTTGCAATTACTCACCTTTACCTTGTTTTACTTTCGCAGGTAGACGATGATAGTGCTGACTACCCAGAACTTTCAAGGATAGAAAATTATGGTTGGGGTGAAGCTATAATGGGAAAAATTTTGTCTGGCAATCATAATGTGCAACTTGATACTACATTTGGTATTGATCCATTTTACATTGAGAAAGGTAATGTCTGACGTGGTATACTTCAATTTCTCACAGCACTGTATTTTTGTTTTTTGGCCTTGGCTTTGTAGCTGTACAAGTTCAACTTAAGCTTGTCCTAAGCATTTGTATTTGAGCATGGTCAACATGATCATTCTTGGCTCTTCATTAAGTTGTGTCTTTATCAGGAACAATAAGGATGTATGAGCTAGTATTTCCAATCAGTGTTGGAGTCATAAATAGTCATAATGATGCATTACGACATCAAACAACAACCAGAAGACAAACATGGGCAGTTGTCATAATATATCAAAGGGAAGTGCCAAGATTCAAACCCTTGAGCTGAAGCTCTATAAATACTTGGATTGGGTATTCTAAGAAATTTTTACTACATACAAGAATGACAAAGATAGCAGTAAGAAGAAAGACACTCAACAAATGATGTAAACAATTCTTCCACGATTTCTTTGCCTTATCCCTTTGGGGCCCTTTTTTGGGTTTTTCGGGGAGGGATTACTTCTTCATATCATGTCGATGCACTTATATTTGTGTCAAGTCTAAGTTCATAGTAAAGGAAACTATCAAAACAGTTGGCAGTGGTCCCACAAAATCTCACATGGTACCAGCTCGAGTTCGAATCTTTCTGGGTCTCATTTGCCTCCCCAATTAAATATGTCCACGTTTAGTACTAGGCAAAAAGACAAGACTAAGCGTGAGGGGGAATGTTAGAATAATTAAATATTAATGCACGCTTTCATCCCTCAGTTTCCTCCCTATTATAATGAGGTCAGGTCTGTCTTCATAGGGAAGGGGTATTGAAGTACTTCGTGTTAACTGCACCTCCACCTACGGGCTTAAGCTTTTGGTTGGGCCTTGGATAATTTGATGTATGTACATTTCTATGGTGGACTGTCTCAATTTGTTGAGTTTCGCTGTTGTAGAAATTTGAATTATTAGCTTCCTTCAACTGTTTCTTGTAGGTGGGTGGCGTTGGGTTGGGGGCAAAAGGCGGGGAGGGAGGGATAGATTTAGCCTACCTCTTTTATGACACTTTTATGTCCACAGTGTGCACAGTGACTTTTACGTACATGACTTATGAGCTTATAACCATTGATTTACGTGTGTTTGGCAGGAAATGAAAATTGCGAGGTTGGGGGGTTTGAATTTTTAGCACCAACAACACGAAGAAATGCCTTGAGGGTACTGCGGGCGATGCAGCTTAGAAAGCCTGGTATGTTTTCACCAGTGCGGAATCTCTCCCTTCCTTGGTTTGCCTCTTTCCTCTCTCTTCTGCAGATTGCTCAAATCATAGTTCCTTCTTTCAGTTCTGCTTGAAGGCAGTCCTGGTGTTGGGAAGACTAGTTTAGTTGTTGCTTTGGGCAAGTTCTCTGGGCATAGAGTTGTAAGAATTAACCTATCTGAGCAGGTTTGTTTCTTTATTTATCTCTACAGATTTGTTTGTTCTAGCAATCCATTTTATTATACAGTTTGCTTGGTTTTTCTACAAGGTTCTGTATTTGTCTATGTCGCAGACTGATATGATGGATTTGCTGGGCTCAGATTTACCTGTTGACAGTGATGAAGGAATGAAGTTTGCTTGGTCGGATGGTATTCTTTTACAGGTGGCTGTTTCTTTTAAATTTCTTGCTCTTTGTCCGTCTATAGTTGGTTGCTGATAATATCCTCTTGTTTCTTTAGGCACTTAAGGAGGGTTGTTGGGTGCTGCTTGATGAGCTGAATCTTGCTCCACAATCCGTGTTAGAGGTATTATTATTAAAGGACTTCAGTGTTTCACAAATGTCTCTATAATTTTTGATACAAATAATGACAACTCTTCTCGCTTAAGCAAAAAAAAAAAAAATGCAATGAACCAAACTTTTATCTTAAATTCATTTTCAATTTTTTAATGTCAAAATTTTCCCCTCAGATGTGCTTACTTTTGACAAATGAAATTCTTGGTCAGGGTTTGAATGCTATTCTAGATCATCGAGCTGAGATTTTTATCCCAGAGCTGGGTCTTACCTTCAAATGCCCACCATCTTTCAGAATATTTGCCTGTCAAAATCCTTCAAGTCAAGGTGGAGGCCGAAAAGGCCTTCCAAAGTCCTTCCTCAACCGTTTCATGAAGGTTTGCTTTTCCCTTGTTTTCTCTAAATTAAACTTTTGCCCATTCGCTTTCCAAAGTTTGTTTCGAAATTGGTACGTCATAACTTCTGATTTTATTTGGTGCTTCCAGGTTTACGTGGATGAATTAGTTGAAGATGACTACCTCTCCATCTGCAGTTCATTATATCCATCAATTCCAAGATCTCTTCTTTCCAAGTTAATATCGTTCAACAAAAGGTTATATGAGGAAACAATGATTTTCCGCAAGTTCGCACTGGATGGCTCACCTTGGGAATTTAATCTGCGTGATGTAATCAGGTCATGTCAAATTATCCAAGGTATTAAAATGTCACAGTTCTTAGTTTTTTTTTTTTTTTTCCCTTACCAGCTCCTTTTTAATAAAATGTTGCTGCTTATGCAGATGCACCAGTCAAGTCGAAAGATGACTGTTTCCTCAATCTTGTGTATGTCCAAAGAATGCGTACGGCAACTGATCGTAAAGAAGTTCTACGTCTGTATGAACAGGTTTTTGAGGTCAAGCCGTTTATAAATCCTTTCCCGCGAGTGCAACTAACTTCTCATTACTTGATAGTGGGGAATTCTGCCATTAGAAGGAACAATGAGCTGTCACCTATAGTTTCAAATAAGCTGAAAATTGTACCTGGAATGCGTCAAAACCTGGAAGCTGCTGCTGATTGCGTAAAGTATCAATGGTTGTGTATCTTGATTGGTCCTTCTTCATCTGGCAAGACTTCACTTATCAGAATCCTTGCTCAACTCACTGGCAATGTTCTGAACGAATTAAATCTTTCGTCAGCAACAGACATGTCTGAACTGCTTGGTTGCTTTGAGCAATATAGTATTTTTCGCAATCTGCGCTATGTTGCTTCTCAAATTGCACATTACATGAATGAACTTTGCCGATTACAAGTAGAATACTCTATGGAATCATTTGTAAGTGGAAAGAAAGATTTGATTTCCGAATGGCGTGCATTCCTTTCTCACGTTGACTCTGGTATCGTGTCCGGGTCTGATTCAGGGAATTTGAAGGAAAGAATTTCCAGTTCATTTAGTGTGCTAATCAAAATTGTTGATCAACTTAAGTTGGATAGAGAGGCAAGCTCCTTGCCCCTTTCTTGGTCAATGGAGGAACTAGATAATATCCGAAACAGAATTCTGAAATTGAAAGAACTTCACCAAAGGATGACTGTTTCAGCCAAATTTGAATGGGTTACTGGAGTACTGGTAAGAGCCATTGAAAAAGGAGAATGGATTGTTCTGGAGGATGCGAATCTTTGCAATCCCACGGTAAGATATTCTTAAAGCTTGTTCTCATTTTTAGTGGACTTGGTACATATTTATGCTTACTTTCTTTACCCTTGTCTTCATCTGTAATAGGTACTTGATAGGATTAACTCTTTGGTGGAGCCTAGTGGGTCAATTACCATTAATGAATGTGGGACAGTTGATGGGAAGCCTGTTGTTCTTCATCCACACCCTAATTTTCGAATGTTCCTTACAGTCAACCCAAACCATGGTGACGTTTCACGAGCCATGAGGAACAGAGGAGTTGAAATATTTATGATGCCTCCTTTTTGGCTACTTGATTGGAAAAGTGGATGTTATGTTGATGAGATGACACTGAAAGACATCAAAAGATTCCTTGTTGAATCAGGCATTCCCTTTGGCACATTGGTGGATGCAATGGCTAAAGCACATATTTATGCCAGGGATGAAGGTTTACGTGTACATGTTCAAGTCACATACTTTGAGCTTGCACGTTGGATACAGTTATTCCAGCGCCTTCTTGCAGATGGAAACCGGCCTTTGTGGAGCCTTCAAATAAGTTGGGAGCATACTTATTTATCTTCTTTTGGGGAGTCTGAAGGGGAAACTATTGTCAGCCATGCTAAGCATGCGTTTCTATCAGGCTCTGCCTTCCATGTGGTCCATTCTGCATATCCCCTATTTTTGCCCGGAGGGTGGCCATTGCCCTTGAACTTGGGGAACTTAGTCCGCTATCCAAAGGAGACTTCAATTAAACAGAATTGCATTTATGTTGAGTTCCTTGGGGCAAGATGTGCATATATTGAATATAAAACCACTAATGGTGGGCACTATGTGGATCAAGCTTTAGCTGTGAGTGACTCTGCGATGCCTTACTTAATGGATGTTGAGACATTGCTTCAGATTATGTTTCCTAAGGATACAAATCAAAAGCTTTTGTGTCATGGGAGAGAAACAACATCCGATTCGGCTCTTGTCAGTAAGATGCTACTTTTCGCTGCTAACTGGGCAATTGAGCAGGCAATGGACAGTGATCTGAACCTGTATCTCCTTTGGTTCAGTTGGTTTGATTCTCAGTTACATCCCTTCTCTCAGACTTTTAATTCCTTCTTGAATTCATTTAGAAAGGAGTTGAAACATCCTATCTGGCAATATATAATGTCATGTAGTCACAAGCTTAGATCTCTTGATGAAATTAGGGAGTCGCATCCAATACCTTTGCTTTCATCTCAAGTAGTTGATTTAGTTGCTATGAGTGATGCCTCAGCTTTGTCCAGTACCTTCCTCTGGAATGCTATTCAGTCTGTGGTCCTGCTGAGGCACAGTTATCAACAGTGGAATTCTGAGAAAAGGCACAACTTGACTGGCGAATTTAAGAATCTGCTTCCATTGTTAAAGTCGTTGCGTATTCTGGAGAAGCAGATTTTGAACATACTTATTGAGTCTCCGTGCTTCGATGTTCTGTTCAATTTGTATAGTCGCCTTCTTGAGGATCACATGCAATTTTGGGAAAGTGTTGTATCGTCCCAGTTTGAGACCTTGCTGGTTTTTTGGCGTTCCTTGTTGAAGGTTGCTGAGAAATTGCAGGCTTTTCATCCACAGGCTGCTTCGACCATAGCTGCTCTGGTAAGCTTATACTGTATGCATGATATCCTTTGCTGTACAGCTCCTTTTGAGCTCTGTAAGCCTAATAAATTCTTTCTTGTCCATAGGAGCAGAGTAGGAATCTGGTTGGAGCCTCTTCCTGGAACTTACGTCCCAATAAGTCCTTGCTATGGGTAAATTGTGGGCATCCTCTGTCACCACATTCTGCTGATGTGTATCATAAACAGCTCAACATATTCAAGCTTTGTGAATCAATTTGGAAGCATTGTAAGAAGTTCTACTTAGATTATCCTTTGTAGCCCAACCAATTTATAATTCCTAAATTCTCAAACTTATTGTTCCAATTGTTTATGACAGCTGGTGACCGCGTTGACCTCATTGCATCTTCCTGTCTTGATCTCCGCATCTTGGCAATGCAAGGTATAAGCTCCAATAACATTTGGTAGTCGCATTGTGAGTTATTTAGTTGCCCTGCCAGTGCTTTTGGACTAGTAGGCACTGTGTTTTGTCAATTTGAATTTGCTTGCTGTACAATTTTGACCTTATAATGCAATCACTTTCTTTGCTCTATGACCGGGAGCCAGCAACCACTTCGCCATCTCTCAGAAAGTCAATTTCTATTATACATTTATTTCATCCCTATGAATTTGTGCCATCACTAGCAAAGGAGGTTTAGTATTCACTAATCAGCAATACCGCACTTAATTTACGACTATGAGTACTATAACGCTTGTAATGAGGTTGTTATTATGATTCGTGTATTAAATGGCACCTCCATCTAACAGCTTATGTTCCTAGGCAGGTTTGCATTGCATCACTTCTACAGAATTTATAACTGAAGTTATTTTCAGACGCATTGCTCTTTTGCAATCTATAGCTTCATCTTATCCCATATATTTGGCAGTTTTACCCAAAAACTTACCGGAATATTCATGTAGGTGTTTGCATTGCGGCACAACTATCAAATAATTGCAATGAAGATCAAAACGTGATTGTGCAGCAATTGGATGAGATCCATGAGGTTTGCACTACTGATTTCCTAATTTGACTAGTTTACTTTTTTTTTTTTTCCTCCAACCCATACTTGGTTTTGTGGATTGCAGAAGGTCTTGGAAAGGTTTGAATATGAGAAGCGCAAAGTGGAGACTAGTATGAGATCTGATGAAGATGCATCTATTGAAGCAGACTCAGCTGCTTGTTGTGTTCTCCTTCCTCAGATATTGTGTTCTGACTTGGGATTTTCTTGTTGGATGGAGACTTGTCCAATGAATGATTGCACTAGTTTTTTCCTCAACACTCAGTTGCTTCAAAATTTATCATCCGTCGTGTTGATTGGTCCTACAGAGTCCCACCAAGTAAGATTGTCTAATTTTCAGATTTTCTTACGTCAGCTATTATTTGATACTCTTTCCAACTATTACAGCTTCTTTCTTGAGTTACTTGTCATATATAACTGGGGCGAGTTGAATTTTGGTGAGAGTTTCAGATGCATTTCTTCATTGTCCTGCCCTATCTATCTTCGCCTTTGGTCCTGGCACTTTCCAGCCTTCTTTCAGATTGTCCTGTGGAGTTTTGAATTTGTTGCTTGACAATGTGTCCCTTTGATAAGCGATCTGTCATGAAGATTAATCCCGTCCTATGTTTTGGTCCATAACAACTGTTTAGGAGAACAAGTAACTGAGCATTGAAAATTCAATGGCACATCACTTTATGCACTCTTTTGATGCTGAACATCATGCTGAAACATCATGTACTTTTTACCCTGACTACATGTAAGAAATTACAATCAAATATGATTTGGGGGAGCATTTAATAATTAAGTAGAATAACTTGAGGGCACTAAATGCAAAAAGTCAACCAGCAGTGCTCTCTTGTAGTTGCATCACTGGCACAACCACATGACTGCGTTACCCTCTTTTAGATATGGTTTCTATTAAATCATATTATTAGATATCTCATTTGTTTTGGCAGATGAAATAATAGGAATATCATGGACTTTACCTGAGCCAGAAAAGAGAAAATATACCATTAATTCAACTGCTTTAAGGTGGTTGCTTAGGTGAACCTGGCTGAGTTGTTTCTAGGGTGCATTATAATATTTAGCAGAGAATGTCTGTCTAATAACTAGTATCAACTCCCATAAGGCAGATACTGAAATTAGCAATTCAATCGTTGCTAGTGCTGTGGTGTTATTTTTACGATTTCTCCATCTCTATGTTTTAGCAAAATTTGGTTGACGCAATCTTGCAATTGGATAGGGATGTCCTCCAACAGCATTAATATATAAGTCAACCCAAATTTTTTGTGGTACTCAGTGCTTTATTTCCTATTCAGTTCCAGTTTAAAATCTTGCCATGTTTTAGAATTTATTAAGCTTTTTGTTGTCAGATATGAACCCTCAGTTACACCTTAAAATCTTGCCATTTTTTATAATTATGAAGTTTTTTTATTGTCAGATATGAACCCATTTTTCATTTCCATGGTAACTAATCCCTTCAGTACTTGTCTTGTAGTCGATGGTCCTCTAGATGCCTATAGTTTTTGCTTATTTAGGGCAATCTAGTATTTGATTCTGTTTTCTGAAAGATCTTTCACGTGCAAGAAGCATTTTCGCTATTCTTGTGTTTTCTAGCATAGAGGTTTTTCTTTTTTCGGGGAGTTGGTTTTTTGGGTGGGATTGGGATATATTTTCATTGTGGTCAGGATATTCCCTTATTTATTTATATATTTAATTATTTATTTGTGTATTGTCTGCATCTCTTTGCATCCAGGCTCTAAGCAGGGTTTCTCACCTTCTGGAGTCTTCTCTGAACTTTTCTTTAACCTTCTCATCAAGACCTCCGCAGATGTTTTCTCCACATCAAAAAGCTCTGTGGACATTGGATTCATGGATGTCTATTGATGCAGGTTTGTTCAATCATTCTTTTATCTTTTTGCTATAATATCAGCTCTCATGTATACGTAATTTATATATATATAATTTATGTTTCCGGTTTTCTGTGTCACAGTGGATGTGAGAATCGCGGCTATAGTTCTTGAAATGTGGTGTATGTGGCACGCATCTCTGTGGAGTCTTTGCTTTCCATCCTTCACGGTAAAAGTGTTTCTCTTTTTGGTTCATGAGTTTACTCTTTACCTAATAGAACGATCAGTATTGGCTCCGTGCCATAAATCTTCAATTATCTAACTAGTTATCTTTGGGCAGCAGAAATCCTTGAGGCATGATAGTTATGATATTCCATTAGCTGATGTGATAATGCGGCCTTTGAGAACAGCAATGACAGTACAGATGCAGTAAGCGAACTTTCCTTGTTTCTTCTCATATTGATTGTCTGAAAATCTAAAAAGGTGTTGACTAAGGCTTGATTTGTTTCAATGGCTCAAGAAATGTATTCATATAGACAAACTTTTTTTACTAGGTAACATTTTTCTGCATTCAGCTGTTTGTAGGAGGAAAATCTTATTTGAAAGTTTTTGGAAGTGATAAGCGGTCACTCAGACATATGGGGTGTGTGTTGTGTTTATGATATCTCTAGTTTCAGATATTTTGTTAAATTCGTGGTTGATTTTTCCCAAGTGACTTAGAATTCTTATGTCTGAATTCCAAAAGTTTTCAAATAAGATATCGGGTAACGGTTTTTATGTCTTATTTGTTTAGTATGAGTATCTTGAAAAGAATTAACGGATGTTCTAACAATATCGGCTCTGCTCCATCTGCGCCCCCCCCCCAAAAAAAAAAAAAAAAAAAAAACAGGCAACGTTCATTTTCTGCCAAGGAGTATTCAACGCACTGTCTGAAGGTTAGAGTTGCTTCATCCAATATCTGGAGAAGTACTGCACCAGTAACGGATATACCTAGTTTTCTCCTATCTTCTGCTCGAGTGCTTTTATCGCAGGTGGGTCTTTATCTTTCTTCAGTTGATGCTCTCGTCATGGTTTGCATGACTGATTATTTTGTCCCCCTTCCAGATCATATTTGCCCACCAGAAGTCTTTCCATACAGAAAACTTTGCTGCGATCAAGTCTATCATTTCTTCATTACATGATAGTGGAGTGAAGGTACACTCGACAACTTCATAATGTAATTTGCAATTTCTAATGAAATTTACATTGGAACCATTTTCTTACAATTTGATATACGTGAATATAAGATATGATGTATAGAAGGTTCATTTCCATCTGGGTGCCCATTTTCTTACAATTTGATATACGTGAATATAAGATATGATGTATAGAAGGTTTATTTCCATCTGGGTGCTTTTACTTGTAATGATTTAGTTACAACCGCATTTGGGTTGACAGGAAAATAGCATTCAGCTGCTGAGCACACTTATTTTGTCATCAAGCCATGAAGGACTGAGACGCTTGGTGCAAACTTCCATTGAGCCAGCCTTTAGAGAACTATATGTTCACTGCTCACGTTCTGGTGATTGTATGTTATTTTAGTTCTTCAATTTGGAAATAGAAAAAATGCTACATATACATCCATTTCACTGAACTTTATGGCTTGATTTATTTGATTTTATCTTGTCATTTACAATGTCATAGATATTCAATACCTTGGACACGCATGGCTACATATCGGTGGCATGCGGTATCACCTCTTGGTTAACTCTGATGATTTGGATCCTGCGCTGAAGTACTCTTGTAAGCAGTCATTCCTTGCAAAGAAAATTTCTTTGCTTGAACTTGAAATAGAGGTACCTGTCTTGAGAATCTGCTTAATAACTTTGTCTGTTCTTGGTTTTAATAACTGCATGAAGCTGGTCTTATTATAGACATATGCTAGGATACTTAAACACTCTACTCCAATGACTTGTAGGTGCGAGAAGAGTGCAATTATTTAGCTGGGAGTTTCTCTGCAAGACAGGACGATAAGCAGAGATTGCAAGTTTTAGAGCATCTAAAGAGAGAACGTGACAGGATTCAAAGAAAGGTAATGGGGGGTGTTTTTCTTCTTTCTTTCTGTCAACATTATCTGTTAACAGTGGATAACATGCTGATTCTACGGTCTATTTTCAACTTGTTCATGATAAGAGCAGCTTTCGTAATTATATGTGTTGCCTTGCTATTGCAATTTGTGCATAAAGTCATTTGTATTCTGCAAGATGGCTTGTCAGCTCTTTATTCACAATCTTGCATTAATATTTTCGTTGTCATATATCCAATCAGCTAGTCTGTTTTATTTTGATTTCTATTTTCTTGACTGCTAATCTTTTGGCTCAGGTTGTGTTTCGCTCAGATCCTAGGAAATTCAGAAAGTTAAGAGGCGAATTAATTGATTTTTCTGTTCTAGTCAAATCATTGATGCTCTTGATGAGCAATATTGAAGGGACAGATCCAGTTCAGATTATCCAGCAAACCTGTGACTGGCAGGTTTGACTTGAGTGTCTTTTCGATTGGTTTACTGTCTACTTTCGCTTTCTAAAGGTTGCATCCTGTTTCTCTGATTTTTCAGAAAACTTCTACCTCCTTTATTGATCGAATGTCACATGAGTACATTGAGTATCTTGATATAGTTCAGCCAGTTCAAGTTGCAGTCTACGAGATGAAATTGGGCTTATCTTTGGTTTTGTCAACAATCTTAAAGGAAAGTTTTCTGAAGAAACTACTGGAGGACAATATGGAGCGAGTTTTGGTATGTAAAAATTCATTAATAGTCTTGATGGTGCTATTGTATATACACGTGGTAGAACTCATCTAGTGTTTCTTCGCAGGAAACTCTTCACATGTTTATGAGATTCCCTAGATGTGGATTTTACAAATCTGTTGATGTTAAACTCGTCAGTGGGCTGCTTGACGTCTCATCATATGAACTAGATTTTCCATCAATTTTTTCATCAGCAGATGTAACACTGCTTGAGAAGTTGGTTTCTGTTGCATGTGTCACTGATGCTGATGAAATGGTATGTGAAGTATTATAATTGTTTTTAGTGTTAAATTGTCTGTAATGAACTCCTGACTCATATGGATTTACCTTGTAGGGTGTATCCACCCAGCAACTTAAAGCCTCTGTTCAACACAACATTCTTGTTCGGATTGCTCATTATGTGGCTAATTCACGACTTTTGAGTGACTCATCATTCATGGTATATGTTTCGCTGATTGATTGTCTGGGAGGAGCACAAGTCCTATTTATTTATCTTCATGCATGTACTTGATGGTTAAGACTTCATCCAATTTTTTTCTGATTCAGATAATGGAGAAAATCTTTGCAACATTTGCCAACCTTTGGATGGTCATGAAAGTTCAAGCAAAAATAAAAGAAGAATCTTCTTCTCAGCAATTCAAATTTAAACCTCGAGCATTTGACATCGACACTGTTGTTGAAGTAAACATATCTAGTCTTGGACAGTCATTTGCAAGCGAAAGCTTTCTAGAGTGGCAAGAGTTGGCTGTGGAAGAAGAAAGCACTGAAAGGGTAATGCCTCCATGTTTGTTTGTCATTCTTGTTTTATCAGAGCACTTACATTAGTGTTTGTTGTTTTCATGTGCAGGCCAATGAGGTTGAAAGTGTGGATGATGCATGGAGTTCCATTCAAGAACCTGTTTTGAATGACATGGTTCAAATCCACAATCAGTTATTTGGGTCGACCGATCTTGTTGTTGGGGTGAGTTAATTTTCCTTTGACATTACAGGTTCTATTGTATTTGAAGCTATGATATATATCCTTCTACACTGAGATAATTTTGCTTGTTTACTGCCCTTTGCTGGCCTTATTGCCTTGCTATGAAATGGTCAATCTTCTGGAATTTACTGAGAAGATCGTGTTGTGGTGGAAGTAGCCTTGCTTTACACTTTGCAGTACTTGTTCTTGACAGAACAGAAGGCATTTATTTGCCGTGATGAAATTTAGATTGTTTGGGGTGAGTCGATGGAGTATTCATAACTAGAGAATAATACAATGACTTCCAGGGATAAGAAGGATCTTCCAAAAAGATTCTAATTTCTGTGTCGATATCAATAAAGAATTAGATGCTGCATAAGTCTTAAGGAACTTCGAGCCCTGCAGCCAGAAAAAATCCTATATAGCTTCAGGCAGAAATATCTTCTTCTGATGTATGGATGTAGCACAAGGTTCAGGAGGTAAACCACTTTTTTTACGTCTTGGTATTCATGTAGTCACGTGTCAGCGTGCTTGGGTTTACAGGTTATTTGATTTAACCATTAGATTTTTAATTTATGAAACTCTATGTGATTGTCTGAACACATGTTCCCTAATGCAACTTGCCTTTTTTCATTTGCTTGCTCTGGACTTCAGTTTTGGTCTTAAATTTTAGCGGATCAATTTCTTTAATGATTAGACATTCTTTCATACCATATATGAATTGATTCTTTCTTTTTCTCAGCCTGGAAGTTTCAGAATGTCTGATGAAAACATTTTGAGAAACTTCATGGAATCGTACAGATTGGGAGCAGGAATGATCAAAGGTAGCAATTTTTTTTTCGGTCAGTACTGATAATTGGTTCCCTTTTTACACTGGAAACTAAAGTTTACCTGTTCTTGTTTCAGATTTAGGAAGTCCCAATCTTGCTAGTTTGGACACAAGTCTTATGCCGGAGCACATGCTTAATCTTTCTTTGAGTCATATTTCATCCACTCTCTCTGGCCGTGGATATAATTTTTATAAGGTTTTGCTATTGTTGCTGCCTCTGCAATCTGGACTATGGTTGAAAAGCATGACTATATGGATTACGACTTACATGCCGGTTGCATCATGCAGGATTCAAATGCGCACGATATGTATAAGATGGTCAAGCTCCTTCTCCCATTGGAAAAAGTCATTCTTGCTCTTATGAGCGAGTGGGAAGATCATCCCGGACTTCAGAAAATTTTGGATGTGATTAGAATGCTGTTGGCACTTCCTGTGGATACTCCCCTGGCTAAGGTAATGAGAACACAGTTCATTCTGTATAGGAACGTCAAATGATGCAGAAAACAAGATTGCAAGGACTAAACTTTTTGTTGGTTGCTAGAACATCAATAATTTTGTTCTGTGCATTCCCTAGATAAGGTTATTCCAGTTAATTCATAATTATGTCAAGACATAGCACTAAGGTTCGATCTTGTCTTTGTATTTTCCCTTCTGGATAAGACAAATAATTTTTTTCCTCCATTTGAAGGCTCTTTCAGGATTGCAGTTCTTGCTCAACCGGGCTCATGTGTTAAAAGATAGTATGCCTAGATTGTCTCTATCTGGTATGTCCTTTGGCAATAAATAAATTAGTATTCTTCTGCCTTTTTAAAAAGGCTGATATTCTGCTTATATATAATTTTCTGGTTCCTCTTCTTAAATGTTTTCTTAGATCAACTGGAGCCTATTGTTGGTTTGGTGTCCTCATGGCAAAAGAAGGAATTTGAGTGTTGGCCAGTATTGCTAGATGAGGTGCAGAATCAGTATGAGATGAATGCAGCCAAGGTAAGCTATGCTTTCAGTGAGAAAGATATTCCAAAACAACCATTTGTGTGGGGCTTACAAAATTAGAATGATGTTTGATAGCAAGTTAGGTTGTGAATATGTTTCTTTCTTTTTTCTTTTTTTTTTAATCTAATCTACAAGGGTAAGTAGCTATTCATTGTGGTTCTGCAGTTCTCTGCACATTTAAGTTTCTTCTTTATCGAGATTATGGGCCCTTTCTCTACTTCTTTAGAAAATGGAGAATTTATTTATCTTAGGTTATCCTGTAACTTTAAACTAGTAAAATGATCTTAGCAGCAGCCTCAGTATAGTCGTATTGTTTCTCTTGGTAAAGTATTGTAGTGCAAAAAGAAATTAAACTGTTAAATCTTTTTGTTGCTAGATGAAACTTTTGGCAACTTGCTTGCAAAAAACTAATGAGGCAGATCTTTCATTCATGTTCTCCTACTAAATTAGGAAAAGCTATGCATACACATTGCAGCTATTTTCCAACAGAATGAATCTTTTGGCCCGCTACTAATTCAAACCATCTTTTTTCTCTCTCAAGAGTCATTTTCCTTATTTTTGTCCTTTTTTTTTTTTTGCAGCTCTGGTTCCCGTTATATACGGTTATTTATAGTCATTCTGCTGATGTTTCAGCATACAATGAGTCTACGATACAAAGGTACCGAAAAAAAACAAATTACCTGGATGTGTATTAGAGAAATTTAGTGTTTCTTGAGTGGTTGCATCTAACAAAATTAGACAATGCAGTTTGGAGGACTTCATTCAGACATCAAATGTAGGTGAATTTAGAAGACGCATCCAGTTGATTCTTGCTTTTCACGGTCAAATCAACACAGGCCTCCAACTTGGAATATATGCAAGGTATAAATGTGCAATGCATGGTATAGTGCTGAATCTACTCTGTACTTCACTGTTTGTTTTTTTACATAAAATAAATGCTTTATTTGTATCATCTACTTCATTTACATCTTACCACATCTCCCTAGTCCAAAGGCCATCTTTAATCTTGTTGGCATATGCAATTATGCTGGTGTTATTTATCTCCTATTGTTTTGGCGCATAATGTAGTTTCTTTTCTATTGATTTGCAGTTCTCGTCACAAGGAAAATCTGAAAGTTCTCTACAATTTATTTGGACTTAACATGCAATTTCTGCCAATGTGAGTTCTCGGATGCTTGCTTGTATTCCACTGCATGATCTTTATTTTTGGAGGTTTGCTAGTTGCTTATGCTGATAAGATTTGCAGAATACTGGAGTATATGGAGGCTAGTAGAAGAAGTATTGAGATGGAAATTAAAGAACTTATGAAACTTTATAAGTGGGAAGAGCGTGTTGAGAGCTGCTTGTCGATTGAGACTTCAAAAAGGATGAGGCACAGGTTCAGGAAGCTTGTGCAAAAGTACAGTGTACGTGGACCGTATTTCACAGTGCTTCTCTGGCAGTTTTTCAAATGGATTTCATTTTGAATCATTTATTTTTTTCTTAGAGCATCTCAAACATCCAGATTCGAGTATTCGGATAGTTTTTCTTTTTATATCACGTTACCTAGATTTAGTCTGTAATTGCGGGGAAGCATGATAAGAGTAAAATTTTATCTGTCAATATCTTGGATGCAAGGACTTTCCAAAACCATTGTGATTAAATCACTAACCTCTGGATTTCCATTTTATATATGTTCCAGGCCAAAAATATTGTTAACTGACTAACACCTGGATTTTCATTTTATGTATGTTCCAGGATGTACTGCAGCAATCTGTGAAATCCATTCTGAACCAAAAAACAGTACAAAGTGGAATAGATGCTCAGTCTCTTCGTTCTCCAAAATTTTTACATGTTTTTCCAGATGACAACAAAGGGATGCTGAACACTGCTTTTGATCTGACAGCTGTTGACAACAAAGACCGGTTAGACTATTTTTCTCCACTTTTACCTGAAGAATAAATATTTAATCTAAAATAACCAGTTCCATGTAGTATTCTATGTTTGGCAGAGGCAGTCTGCGTTGCATGAGCATACTTATCATTCACCATGTTGGCTAAACTTGCTATATTAGCTTTCTCTTCTCGGGTGGTTTGTGTCTGCAATCCCAAGTGCTTCATAAGCTCAACAACCTTATATGAATACTAATTCGTTAATTTCTCATGTAGATTTGTCTGGTACACAAATTGGAGGATGAAAGTATGTGATGTTTCAGAGAATTCGAACACTGGGATGACTCCTGAATCTGTCAAGCTGTTGTCACTCTTTAAACATTCTGAAGGTTACTTTTTGTTCATAATGTATGAATTCTTCAATTCTGTTGTTGTGACATATCTGGGATTTGAGGCTTCATAACTTGTGCAGAGGCTAACAATATCAGGAAGTGTTCAGCTACTTGGACGGTTTTATATGAGGAAGAATGGAAGGAACTTTGGTCAACTCTTGAAAATGTGTCTAGGGCTGTATTGGATTGTGGCAATCTGTGGAAAGATGTGACTAAAAATATACGAAAGAGAAGGGCAATGGCTGATCTCCTAAAGTATTTAGAAAGCTCAGGCTTATCAAGGCACATGTCAACAGTGATGGAGGTTCTAATGACCGAAAGTCCATGTTCTTTTTTTTTCTTTTCCCTCTTTCCTATTCTTTTAGTCTCGATTGTTGACAGATTGTCATATGATAAACAGGATCAACTTGACTCTGGCTGGTTGCATTGGTCGTCACATATAATGGGGCATCTGCTGTCAACATGTTGTAGACTGTCATCAAGGGTTGTGGATGTTTCTTCTCCTGTTGATTCTCAAGGCATTCCAATTGACACTTTGGAAAGTGAATGGAAGATAGCCAACGAATACTACTTCAAGAGCATTGCATCAATGCAGCTTCTACAGCATATTCGATGGAACTTCCACAAAGATTTCACTCTTGATCAGGTAGGTAAAGACAGGAAATGGAAGACTACAGCTCACCTGTGCCGGGCACCACCTTCATTGGAACAACTGCAAAATAGTCCAGTTAAAACATGTTGTGATCAGTTTTGTGACCACCTAATGAAATTTCTTTTGCTCATCTTCACAAATATCATATTAAGTTATATACCCTATAAGAAAGATAAAAAGTTAAACCAATTATCTCATGACCATAGCTACCCATGAGCGCAATGGTTAACTATTTAGCAGACCTTGATAGTTTGCTTAGCTTGTCCTTGCTGTCAATTTGGTCCTGTTTATTGTTAAGGCATCTTCTACAAGTCAAACTACCTCTCATTTGATACATCCGTTCACCTTTTGTAGGTTGCTCGATCGTTCTCTTTTGTGTCCCATCTAATAGTCATTCAGGAAGAGCAGCGGGATGCGATATATGATTTAGCTCATCATTTGAAGTGCTTGCATAGATGTGTATCTACTCTTGAACATGTATATTCCGATTCATCTCTGGAGTGCACCATTGCTAGGAATCAGCATGCCACATTGGAATGCTTGTGGCGACAAAAGGTTGGCTGTGTCTTTCAATCTATATCATTGCTTGATGCTGACATATTAGAAATGAGGTCTAACGCATCTCTTTTGTATGTGCAGCAACTATTTGACAGCTTGTGGGCCATGTTACATGATGGTTTGCTGTTGCTAAAAGAGGTGCAGAACACTCATCTGAATAACTGTCAAAGTGTTCGTGCAGCTGCAAATGAAATTCAAACCTTTCTTGAGAGGTTCATTCCGGTCATCCACAAATCAAAGGTGCTCTTTTTTCTTTCAATGTGCTCAATACTTTTATTTTAGAACTGTAGCTATTCTAGTCTGGAGATTCATATGAACTTAATTACAGGAAGCATTGGATAATAATCTTCTCAGTCGTGATGGAGCCATAAACATGGTCAGTGGATCCTTGGATGCTCTTGTAATTTCAACAGATGAGGAAAGGCTGGTATTCCAGAATTTTGAGGTGCTAAAGGAGTTTGAGGAGCATCTCATTTCATTTCGCAATCAAAGTCGTGATGGAAGCTCTGTCAGGTTCATATTGCTTGGTCATTTGGATTACATACTCAAGCAGGTATTTCTGCTTTTGTGGACTTCTTATTTCTTTCCTTGCTTAAGCATATTTACTCTATATTAATATTTCGAGCATATGCTAAGCCTGACTTTGTAAGATATAAGGATGAATGTAACTTTGAGAAAATGGAGAAGGAAATGCCACTTGTATCAGAGCTTTGGTTTTGTCATCATCTAGACCTGTCAAAATAGCAGGACTGCATCCTGACTGACTATAATAAAGTGTTGGAAATTAAGCCAGTCGGCTTGATTGTAATATATGTATGGCCTATGATTGGAGTTGACTTGTGATGTGTAATGTATATTTAAGTACCGAATTTAGAAGTAAACTACAGAGATGAATTTAAAATAAGTAACTCCAATGACAAATGGGATAATTCGTGATGTATTGTGATGAAAATGTGGATGAATGAAATGATTGTTGTCTTCATAATATGTTGGCGGTCTGCACCATGATTGATTTTTCAATGGAATATGTGAAGTGATCGACTATTAATCTACAGCATAAAAGTTGGGGTAAACTGTGATATGCTAATGATTTCAAGATACATCAGACTAATATTCAGATAAGCTTGAATTGTGTAGAACTTGTTTTTAAGAGCCCTTTGGATGGATCGGCTTGTTTTATATTTGTGGAACTTTGAGATAAGCAAATGTTGAAGAGCCTTCTCTATGTTGATCCGCTTGCCTTCTTTGGATTCTAAAGGAAAGGGTGTATACACCGTGGTGCTTTTTTTTACATTCATTTGATTTTGACCACTTCTGTCACTAATTTATAGATTGACATGGATACCGTCCTCCATGGATTTGGTAATAAATTTTGAACTATTTCTAGTAGGACTGCAGAATTTTTACAATGGCAATGTACTTTTTTTTTTTTTATCAGGGGAAACAGATGCAGGAACAGTTCAGATTCGCCTTAGGAGCGAGAATGGAGTCAACATCTTCACTCTACTCTGAGCTCGAAGCGGAATTTCGTGGGGCCTTAACAGTGGCATACGAACATGTTATGCACGTGTTGCACAAACTTACCTCGGTCCGTGATGGTTGTGATCTTTCTAAAGAATCACAGCAGAATATCACCTCATGGAAAACTCTGTTCAAAGCGTATGCAACAGATTTAAACATAGGGCCATTATGTGACGAAACTTTTAGAGCAATTTGTCTGGCGGTATGTGGACACTGTATTTCCTCTTTGTAAAAAATTACTTGAGGAGATCATAACTCGTTCTCATCTTCTGAATTTACAGGAAAAATTAATTAATTTCCCTGGTCAAGAAAATGCGGGGCTGTCTTCGCAAATTGGGTTGTATTTTAACAAATTGCGCACAATGTTGAACGTACTTTTGGATTTCGGGAATGCTCTTCTGAGAGATCTTTTGATTGTGAACAGAACAGTAAGTTTTGTTTAGTTGCAGATGTATGGTTCCACTTGATGATAACTGCTACTATATAGAGTAGTCTTTCCATCTATTCCGAAGGTAACCTATCTGACTTGCTTACAGATTTCTTTGATGACTTATACACTTGCTAAAGATCTAGCTCTGTTATACTCAAGAGGATTTGGCACATCTCCCGAAGATCAGGTGGATGAGAGTGGCGATGCCACATCTCAGAATGATAGAGGGACGGGTATGGGTGAGGGGGAAGGAATCAATGATGTGAGTGATCAAATAATTGATGAGGATCAGCTTCTTGGAGATTCTGCAAAGGTAAAAGATACAGCCCTTGACCACCCCCCTTTCACGCCTTGTATCAATTTGTATTATTTAATACCTTTTTGTTTTTATTCTCACAGCCAGGAGAAGAACAAAATGCCTCGACAGAAGTCCCAAACAAGGATGAGAAAGGGATTGAAATGGAGCAGGATTTTGCAGCTGATACGTTTAGCTTGAGTCAGGATTCCACGGATGACGAAAATGATAACAGCGATGGTGAGGAACTTGAATCTGCAATGGGAAAAAATGGGGATAACAGTGAGGTTGTTGATGAGAGACTTTGGAACAAGGATGATGATAACAGCCCAGAAAAGGGTAATGAGAAACATGAATCTGGACCTTCAGTCAGAGATAGAGATGAGAACCAAAGGGAACTCAGAGCAAAGGAAGAAGCTGCAATGGTGCCAGATGAAGATCACAGTAATAATGCCGATGAAACAAATGATGCTGCTGATGTGGAGGATATGGACACAAATATGGATGACAAAAAGCGGATATGGATTCCGATAAAGCGGACATGGATTCTTCTGGATTGGAGGTCAATGAGTTGAATAAAACTTCTGAAGAGGGCATGCAGATTGATGATGAAGTAAAGGATATTGATGCTATGGAAGAAGCAGGTGAAGAAGAGCAAGATGAACCAGTGGAGAACGAATATCAGCAAGAGAAGACCGATGCTGTGGATGAAAGTCTGGAGGACGCAGAAATTGAGCAAGCAACTGAAACTTCTCGAAAGGATGGAGATGCTGACTCTGAAGATACTCAAGCAATGGATTTAACAGCAGAGAAAGACTTTCCAGGTAAAGAAAGTTCCAGGAATGATGATGATTATGTACCTATGGCAGATTCAGGATTACAACTGAGGCATGACTTAGGAGCATCTGATTCAGTGAATGAAAGGCCAGAAATGAACTGGTCCAATAGCAGCAATACTCAAAATGAAGTAGCCCCTGGCAGAAACTCACCTTCTGGTATTGAACCTGAAATTGTGGTTGCTGATTCATCAGATGGTGGTAGATTGAGCGATGATCAACCGAAACACCAGCTACCTTTGGATGAACCATCACCTCTTCAAAGACCACAGCCAAATCCGTATCGCAGCATAGGGGATGCACTTGAAGGTTGGAAAGAGAGAGCCAAAATTCCTGTTGATATTCAAGAAGACAAAAAGGAGGCACAGGATGAGATGGAGGATGGAAATGCAGATGAGTATGCTTTTGTTTCTGAGGGTGAGAAGGGGACAGCGCAAGCTTTGGGACCTGCAACTGCTGAACAGATTGAGCACCAAATTGATGGCGACATGGTCGATGAAAAGAATTCAGCAGTAGACCGTACCGATGACGTTGCTGAGATGGAAACTGAGATGCCGAGTTCAGAAGAGCCTAGACATGATGTTACTTCAGTCAGGAGGAAAAAATCTGAGGAGACCTCATTGGTCTCTGACATGGACAAGTTGCCTAATGAAGGATCTCCTCATGGCCTGGATCCTTGTGAAAGTAATCCTGGGAATTTGTCTGAGAGCTTGGTTCGTGTTAACAAAGTACCTACGAGCGATGACATTCTTCAGCTCAGTGAAATGTCTATTGGTGTTGACAATCCGCAAAATGGCCCAGATTCCCAAGATATTTCCAGCGATGCAAGAGAAAATGCTGCCTCTCTTTGGAGGAGATATGAATTGCGTACTACAAGACTGTCTCAGGAGTTGGCTGAACAACTGCGTCTAGTGATGGAACCCACTTTAGCTAGTAAGCTCCAAGGAGACTATAAAACTGGCAAAAGGATAAACATGAAGAAGGTAAATTCTATTTGTGACTAGTTCGTTGCAAGCTAAAGTAATCAGATTTGCAATCTTTCCTCTTATTCTGTTTGCGTGATTGTAAATCAGGTTATTCCATACATAGCGAGTCATTACCGAAGGGACAAAATATGGCTGAGGAGGACGCGACCGGACAAACGTGATTACCAAGTCGTGATAGCTATTGATGATTCTCGTAGCATGTCAGAGAGTGGTTGTGGAGATGTAGCCGTGGAAGCTTTGGTTACAGTGTGCCGTGCTCTATCCCAACTCGAAATGGGTAATCTGGCTGTTGCGAGTTTTGGAAAAAAGGGAAACATAAGATTGCTGCATGATTTTGATCTGCCTTTCACAAGGGAGGCTGGAATCAAGGTTGGTTTTGCTATATGGAACTTCTTTGCTTATTATTTGTCTGAAAGAGAAAGAAAGCTTATTTTAGTGCATACAGGCACATTCCATAACCGTGTGCTGCACAAGCTTCGGTTCTCACTCTCTTATTTCACATTGCATTGACCAGCATTTGCCATCCTTTTACCTTGAGCAGATGGTCTCCAGTTTGACGTTCAAGCAAGAGAACACAATTGTCGACGAACCAGTTGTTGACCTGTTGAAGAATTTAAACAAGATGCTGGACGTTGCTGTCGCCAAAGCCCGTCTTCCTTCTGGACAGAACCCCTTGCAGCAGCTAGTGCTGATCATCGCTGATGGGCGCTTCCATGAGAAGGTAAATACCATGTCGATGAACCAAAAGCGAAGCCTGACGTCTTCTGGAGCTTCTCCAATGGTTGCTTAATAAGCTTCTGAATTTTTCTTACAGGAGAGCTTAAAGCGCCGTGTCAGGGATTTCCTGAATAGCAAGCGCTTGGTGGCTTTTCTCCTTCTCGATAGTCCGGAGGAATCAATCATGGATCTCATGGTAAATTTTGAGTATTTTGCATAACCACGTCTCTCAAGAACTAACCCCACTCTAATACAACCTCTTGTTTCTGAACTTTCTTCTCTTATATAGGAAGCAACCTTCCAGGGTGGGAATATCAAATTTTCTAAATATCTGGATTCTTTTCCTTTCCCATACTACATTCTTCTGCGGAACATTGAGGCGCTGCCCAGAACCCTCGCCGATTTATTGAGACAGGTAATTTCCTGTCAACCGTTGATGTTTAATGGATGTTTGTCATCTGCGATGCTGACTATCGATGACTCGTGGTTATGCAGTGGTTTGAGCTTATGCAGTCATCTTCACGAGACTAGATCGTCGCATACGACTTCCTATAATGATGCCAAGGAAGCCAATGCCTTGCTCAAGCGAAAGGGCCATATCTTCGGGGCGGCGACGGTGTCCAATCATCAGTTTATCGCGCGCTTGGATGGAACACAAGATCGACACGGCGCTACTGCTCCTCTTAAATCCGGCAAAAGATGGTTGGTCCTAGAGAAAGATTCTCTGGACTTACATGTTCAGGTCAAACCACACCATGGAACCAGCAATAGATTTTTGTGTACATAATAGTTCAGAGTTCACACCAATTCTTTTTTGTACACCAAAGGGCTGTATGCATTTCGAATAATGTAAATACTGCAGCAGCATCTTATGCACAAATTCATATCAGGTTCTCCCTCGATAAGTAATCAACTCTCGTCGATGAAGACATTCAACCATCGATTTCTAGGTTATGCTTGCAACAATTGTCTTTGTCAAGATGAACGCCGACGGAGTTTAGAATTTCATAACATGGAAACACGTCTATTAACGGCATTTGACGTCACATCGCTCTGTCAAATACTTAGGGTTTCCTCTTGTTTGGAGCAATCAGCTTTTGCTATTGCGGAATTTCATGTCTGGTCTAATCAATCGATCAAATTTAAATGTTAAGGATGTGTTTGACAATTTGCCAATCAAACAGTTATAATTTCTAATTTTTTGTTTCTAGAGAAAATTTGAAGTAGAAATTCATTTTATATTTTTTTGTTGTTGAGAATAAATTTATTATCAAGATTAAATTTGGAACAGAATTAAGAAATAAAAAACAAGTTTTCTTTGATTCTGAGAACAATTTCAAAATCAAGCAACCCAATTCTCTTCCTTTTTCTTTCCTCTTTTTCTTTTCTTGTTCTTCTTCCGTTGGCAACTAGTTGGGTGAGGTTCGGCAAGCTCGTCGGAGGCTCATCAGGCCTCCGACCATCGGCAAGCCTCACCTAGGCCTACTCCGACCATCGGCAAGCCTCGCCTAGTTAGGTAAGGTTGGGTCAAGCCTTGGTTGGGTGAGGCTTGGCTGAAGAGGCATGATCTCGTGGGGGGGTTGGCGACCCTCTGGCGAGGTCGCAGGCCTTGGCCAGTTGTTGATCATCCCAAGACCGGTGACTAGCAAATGTTGAAAAAGAAGAAAAAGAAAAGAAAATAAGAAAAAAATTATTAAAAATTAAAAGAAAATATTTTGGATTGGGAATTCTAAGAATGGTGCTCAACGCAATTCTATTATGAGAATAATTTTCTTTTTTGGCAATTATCAAATATCTTTCAAATGTTTAAAAATTGTTTTCAAGAACAAAATAAAAATGATTAATCTCTAATAAGAAATTGTTCTCGAGAATAGAATGATTATTGAATGTACTCTAAGCTATTGGAAATTTCTAAAAATTGGTCATCGCTTGATGATTAGATCAGATTAGATCGTGTTTATGAAATGAACAAAGCAAACCACGGTAGAGGGTGTGTTTGGGAACTGCTTTTGAAGGGGTTTTAGGGGGCTAAAGGCCTTTGGGCCTAAATGGAGATGTTTGGAAACTACTTTGCAAGTGGCTTTGGGGGGATGCTAGCATTTGCAAGGTTGAAAGCCCAAGGCAGGTCCTAGGCTGTCTTGAGCTTTCAGCATTCTCGAAATGCCTCAGGTACTGTTCATGCTACTGTTTATCTTCCTTCTCCAGCCATGCCGCCGATTAGAGAGCTTGCTGGCGAGGTCACGGCTAAGGTCGGCGAGGTTGCGGCGATCGTCACCGACCAGTCGCGCAACCTCGGTGATTCGCGGCGACCGCTCGTGAAACTAGTGACCACCCGCGAGTAGCGTCACCGCGACCCCAGGTGCGACCCAGATCTGGGTTGCCGGAGGTCGGGCGACCTTGCGGCGACCGGCGTGACCGAGATCTGGTCGTTTCGAGGTCGTGACCTCTGACGACCAGATCTAGTCATGACGAGGTCGCGCCGGTTGCCGTGAGGTCGCTCGACCTCCGGCGACCTACATCTGGGTCGCGTCGGTCGCCGTGAGGTCGTGTGACCTCTGGCGGACCTAGATTTGAGTTGGTCGACCTCCGTGAAGGGCCACCGGGGGCGCCCAACCCTAGGCGACCCTCATCGATTGTCTCCGAGGGTGCCGAGGCTGCGAGTAGCCGCCTTGCCCTTGCCGATCAATTTTATTTTATTTTTTTAATAATTTTTTTTATTACCAAAGCCCTTTGAACCTCAAACACCATTTTGCTCAAATGTATTTCAAATAAGTTTTCAAAGTATAATTTATCAAATATAATTTATATTTTAAAAAATACGTTAAAGATATTTACATTTTCCTAACATCGTAAGTCTTTTCAAACGCACCCAAAACCCCATGCGAGTGCTTGCCTGCACCCATCCTAAAACTAGGTCAACGTTTGATGGATCAGATCGGATCAGCAAATTCGGGGCCCTCATCTGTAGGACCTCACGATGCGCCCGCCCGCACCGGATCGTCCCCCCTCGGACCCCCAATCAATGGATATAGATAACACGTCACTCTCTCTGCAGACTCCCCCGCCAAAAAAAACAAAAAAACAAAAAAAAAAGGGGGCCTGACAAAAAGGTGCCTCTTCCCCCTCGTAACCCTAACGAACCCCGGCGCCACCCCCCGGAACCGGCAACCGACACGTGTCCGTCCCTCCCCGCCTTCGATCTCGACCCTATCCAAAATAGCGACCTCCCCAGCCGGTCACCCCACTCCCTTCCTCTTCTCCAGCTTCTTCATCTCCTGCAACTATAACAGAACTGACCCATACGAAGAACCTCCCCAAAAAACAAAACAAAACAAAACAAAAACCAAAAAGAAGAAAAAAAAAACTCGCGCGATCTCTCTCTCGATCGGCGATCCGTACGTCCACCATCGATCCGCTCTTCCCGTCGCGCGTGTTTTTGATGTGCACATCGTGAGGCTTCCCCGCTCCCGATCGCGGCTCGATCGGCTCCCGAACTTCCGGGGTCGCCGGAGAGTAACTCCCCCCCTCGCGCCTCGCGTCTCGCCGGAGGTCGCCGGTGGTGCCGGCGATGATGGCGGTTCCCCGGCCAGACATGCTGGCCTCCTCCTCCTCCTCCTCCTCCTTTCGGTTCACTCGCGGCGGCTGTTGAGACCTGGAGATGTTCGATCCTTTCTCTGTGGTCCGAGCGCGATCCAAGACCTGGTTCCACAAGCGGAAAAAACACTCGGCGGCGGTTTTGTTGCCGGAAAGGCGTTCGGTTCGGCTGGTGTCGTTGTGTGTTCTCTTTCTTTGTTTCTTTTTTTCAGCTCTCAAGGGATTTGTACAGTTTTAGCGTTGTTAGCCTGACGGTGACGTAGGAGGGTTTAGGTTAGGGTAAGACGAACGTTAGTGCGTTTACGGATTTTTGGTAGAAATTTCGAAAGTGGATAAGATGAATTTGAGCGCGGCCGAGGAGGAATCCGAGAAGGAGATCCACATTCCTGCCGACATCGATTGGCAGATGCTCGACAAGTCCAAGTTCTTCGTCCTCGGCGCGGCGCTCTTCTCCGGTGTCTCCGCGACGCTCTACCCGATCGTGCTGCTGAAGACGCGGCAGCAGGTGGCTCAATCCGAAGTCCCTTGCGTGCGGACGGCGTTCACCATCGTCCGGCACGAGGGTTTTAGGGCTCTGTACAGGGGATTCGGGACTTCCCTGATGGGTACCATTCCCGCCCGGGCTCTCTACATGGGAGCCCTGGAGGTCACCAAGAGTAATGTCGGATCGGCAACTGTACAGCTAGGGTTCTCGGAGCCCACCGCGGCTGCTATCGCTAATGCCATGGCGGGTTTAAGTGCAGCGATGGCTGCGCAGTTTGTTTGGACTCCGGTCGATGTCGTGAGCCAGAGGCTCATGGTGCAGGGTGCTTGTCATGGCCCTCCTAACTCGGGTGTTTCCTCCAATGCGTCGGCTTGTAAATATCTCAATGGTATCGATGCTTTCAGGAAGATACTCAAAACTGATGGTTTAAGGGGCTTGTATAGAGGTTTTGGAATATCGATCTTGACGTATGCGCCGTCGAATGCAGTGTGGTGGGCATCATACTCTGTCACGCAACGCGTTGTGTGGGGCGGAATTGGCTGCTACTATTACAAGAAGGATGTTGGGAGCAATGAGAACGGCAGCAATGCAATTAAGCCGGATTCAAAAATGGTGATGGCGGTTCAGGGAGTCAGTGCGGCCATGGCAGGCGGGGTGTCGGCTCTAATCACGACGCCCCTGGATACGATCAAGACGAGGCTGCAAGTTTTAGACAGTGAGGAGAACGGGAGGCGGGGACCGACCGTCGGACAGACCATTAAGAACTTGGTTAAGGAAGGCGGTTGGATGGCTTGTTACAGAGGTCTGGGGCCGAGATGGGCTTCCATGTCGATGTCGGCGACCACGATGATCACTACCTACGAGTTTCTGAAACGGCTCTCGGCGAAGAATCAAGACGGGTTGAGGTGACAAAACAATAAAAAGGGAACGTTAAGGGGATTTCACTCTTTCCTCAGTTAAAACTCTGTTAATTTCTCTTGCTGTTTTCTTTCCTTTCTCTACGTCCTTGCCTCTTTGCCTGCCTGCCCTGAGGTCCAATCAATGTGCAAGCTATATCGGTAGGTTTATCCATCAAAATATGTTATATTCGCTCTGCACGATATATGAATTAACTTGCTCAAACAGCTTGTCAATGTTCCATATTTGGTCATGTGCCAGTTGTATTGCTCTGTTCTTGAAATGCATTTTAGGTTTGTCCTTGTTTGAGTTTGGTTACTTTGTGTGTCAGTGAACCTTGTAGACTTTTCAAGATTCCCCCCAAGTTGGAATGGCATCTGGTACCTTGGATTACCTTCAGGAATCTCTCCAACTAGGCCTTGCCGTTGGTCTTGCTTTAATGCTTAGCAATGAGACTTGTTATGTCAGGGAGTTGAACTAACTTTTGATGGGAGGGGGTTCGTATTTATTTCAACTAAAGATAAAAATGATGGACAGCACCTGCGAGGAGGGAGAAAGATTATGTTGTAAATCATCGCTTATATAAAAAAAATATTTTTTGTATATTTAAGTATAAATTATTATCGATAATGAAAATATTTTAAAATACACCCGATCATTTAAAAGAAAAATTTTTTTCAAATCATTTAGTTTTTAAAAAACAAGCAGAGACAGAACTCTTTTTAAAATGGTTCTACTTGTGCTTTACTGTAATTTACAATTTTTTTAACGTGGATGGCTTTAATTATGGTGGGTAGGCGGGTGCAAGTAGGACAGTCAGAATGGAGGGAATGGATATGGCACATGGAGGAATCGTTTCACATGTCCCTACACCAACCTACTTTTCATTGCCTTGTCGTTCACTCTAGTCGCAAAATCTTGACCGATTCAGGGAAAGATCTTAATATCTAATGATTACAGGTGCCTAAAGAACCTTCAGCGAGTCTAATAGAGATCGCTTAGGATAGGTTTCATCATCCATATCACAAACCCCATAATCAAAGAATCCGGAGGGTGCATCAGCATGATTTTGATTCTAGTTCTCTTCCAGGTGTGAGGGGAAGACACGGGCAATGGAGAGAAGGATATATAGACGATGCACATGATTCATCAGGACAAATGGCTGTTTATTGTAAGGAAAAACTAAATTGAAATAAATTGACGGACGATCCCGACATCGGCTTAAGCCATGAACTACCAGCAAGCAAATGGGAAAAGGAGCGCAAACGTCGTGAAGCATCTTGCCTCACACCATCTACATCTGTATAACCGAAAGTCTAAATGAAAATGTCACATGTGAATTAAATAAAAATAGCTCCCAACGTCTAATTTCAATATCCTAATAAAAGTTCAATGTGGTGCTAGTAAAAGACAGACGAGAATCCAGCAGCAGGGCAGGCGAGATTGCATCGCCTGGGTGGTGGACTAATTTCCAGTCCGAGCTCTCTTGTTATTGCAGGATGGGCATTTGTATTGTTTAATATGCTCGGCCCTAGCTGGAGTTATCTTCACACACGAGCCATGGAACCACCTCAGGCACAGGTCGCAGCAGATCCAGAAATCATCCGCAGCACTGTTCTCCCCACATGCTCCGCAAAGGGTCTCCCCATTCTCCTCCTCATCCCTCATCCAGCTCCTCATCTTCTTCCTTCTCTGGTAGCTCTCTTGTGTATTTTCCCCGAGAGTCAGATGCCCGCTGTGGGATGATGGCAACAAAAACTCAATCAAAATCATGGGCAAAAGGGAGAAGACTATCAAAGAATCAGTTAGAAAAGTAGACTAAGTATGGATAGTTATATGTATAAGGCATGAGTAACTCCATCTGCCAATCCCATCTGCACATAAGTGCATGCCGTGCATCATAGATATAACACATGCATTGCAAACTAAACCATGAAAGGGTTATGCAGTATCATAATAAATCACATTACTAGATTAAATATTTGAGGAGGATTACCAATGGATAGCTTTACTCCGACTGAATACTGTAAAAGTCACAGTCAAGTCTTAACCTACCTTTCAGCATGAATTCTCTAGATTGCCTAAGATTATCAGAAACTAAAGTAACTACCTTCCTCTGATTGCAATTGCTTATTAGATGTTAATAAAGTTGGAACATTTGAAGAGACAACAACAGTGGTCAACTCTTCTCAATATCATCAAACCATGTAAATATAGCTGCATACATCTACCAACTCTTCAGAAACTCAAGCGAAGTTATTTATACCCCTTTGTAAGCAGACTTGGATTTGCTACCGCTGTGATTGGCTCCCGACGACCTTGCCCTTTCTTTCTTTCCAGTACCAGTCACCACTTCAAAGATTGTTGGAAGGTCATGTATCATATTGGAGAGCCGCTTCCTGCACCATAAAGATAAACCATAGGGTGCTTAAAGCCACATGGATAGATTGCTAGCACAGCAGAGACATTTATGCTAATTAATGTTATTCACAGCCTAATTTAGTTTGATTAGGAAGTCCATCCTAGCAGTTTGGAAACAGAACTATATAAGAATTTCCTTCATGGAGGAGTAAATCTATCAGACTAGAGCTAGAATCACCCTCATATCTGTTCTGCTGCAGTGTGAATAGTAAACATCTTATTAGAAATTGTTCTCACTTTGCAAAAAAATCAAGCATGAGCAAGTTGACCTTGTTAAAGAAGAATGGAATGTAAGAGTAAGATCTTACCTATCAGCCTTATCAAATCCAAATCTAGCACCGAAATAGAAGGCAACTGCAATCAGCCAGGAATCACTGTGGACAGCCACTAAAGAAATCCAGTCCTTTTCTTGCATGCCATCTCTTGCAAAGTTGATACCTAGGACCGGCTCTGGGAGCTCTGGGGGCACTTCTTCAGCAGGTAAATTCACTTCCCATTGTTCACTTGGAAAGCCATACAAGCAAAGGTTCTCTTTTCCTGTGAAATAACAGTAGACAAGTTTATCATAGCCAGACATAGAGAGAGCAGAAAGATTAAGAGTGGAAATAAATGTCAAATAAAACTGAAAGAACCACTGAGAAAGTCAAGAGTATCTCCTAATTTGACCAATTTGAACATGGTGAATGAATTCAATTGATCCACTAGATAATCGGGATAATCATCATCACCAGATTGGATCCCAGCAAATCTTGACTCCTATCTGCTACGTACTAATACTCCGAGTTAGCAAGCAACAGTTTAACGCGACCAAGTGACATAAAGAAAAACTTGCTCCATTTATGTAAGTAAACCAATGACCCATTAATAAAGAAACCAAAGCTTACATGTATAAACAACATACCTGTCGTCCAAAAAAAAATTGGGATTATGGAAGTTTTGAAATGAATGGAAAAAAATTTAATCCATTTTACATATATGTAAAAGGGCGAAACAAAGGCCAGCTGCAAAGAATGCTCAATGGTTGTGCACCCCAGAAGAAACAGTGATGATCAGGTAGTCCAAAAACTTGCGGAAATTACAACCAACTATTCACAGCAATGATATGGCAAGGCTGAAGTAAAACTAACCTGGATCACATTGCTGATAAAATTCTTCGACATCTGCAACAGTAGAGCAAGCACCCTTTTAGGGAGAAAGCAGAAGAGAACATTCACGAATATCTTTACAATACCAGGCCAGCAAAAACTATCCATGAGAAACTAACAAAAGCACTTGATTCTCAAGATATCTTTCCAGGAGAAAGCACGGCTACATGCTCCTTCCAGCTTGCTCACATAAAATTATCAAGGACTCAAAACTCCAAAATTAACATCCCTGCCTACTCCCCAACTGGATAATTATCTACCCAACGAACACGACACTTCCACCTTTGCAAAAACCAGGACAAAGATCACATTGCCGCTGATCGACATCTCTCTCTCTCTCTGCCTCCCTCCTTCTAAATAACCAAGTCGACCTCACATAGAATCAATCCATCTTCTCCTCCACACCCGAAATAAAAACCGAAAATTCAAAGCCTGCCAACGCTCGTAAGACTACCCATCAATCTATTCGCGAAGAATTGGCAAAATCAAAATAACTTGCAGTCCAGTAACCGACCACGTATAAAAGACAGAACATGGAGAAAAAAACAAACAAATAAACAAACACCCTCCAACCCCCCAACATCACACGCACGAAAACGTCATTCACGGCTACAAATTCCCCGCAGAGAACGCCATACGACATCAACAGTCGCAGAGGAGCAATGCCTGAACTGCACAAGCGGACAGCCGACAACCACAACGGAAGAAAATAATCGTCGGAATCGAAAAGGCGGCCCTTCTCCGCTGGTCAGAGTTTCATGCACAAGCCGCGTACAGCATGAAGCGTTCAACGCAGAATTCAGCGTACGAATTACCCACAGAAACGACAGAAAACAAAGAAAAGAAGAGAGGCGGACGGACCGGTGGTGAGGGCCTTGATCAAGGCGGCGCGGCGGCCCTTGAAGTCCTTGAAGACTTCCTCCACAGTGCGCGGATTGTACTGCGCTCCCTCCATCGTCGAACCTCTCTCTCTCTCGCTCTCTCCCTCTCTATTCTCTCGCTCTGCGTCGTAGACAGACAAGAGAAGACAGAATTGTGGAAGTCAAAAGGCATATTTAAAGGCCTGGTTTTGAATCTTTCCCAATTTCGATTTTCATTTGGAGTTTATGATTTATCCGATTTTACTAGGATAGACTACCTTAAAAAGTTTATAGGCCTTTTAGGGTCGCAATTTGAATGATTTGCTTGTTTCAATGTTACTTGCCATTGTTTCGATGTTACTTGCCGTGGTACAGACAGGAATCCGAGATTTAGAGCCAAATTTGGCGCATTCCGTGATATAAGTAGGTAAATAAATACTTGTTGACGTGCGAAAACTGATCCAGACATAGCTCGAGCGGGGTGTTACTTGCCGTTGCTTCGATGTTACTTGCCGTGGTACAGACAGGAATCTGAGATTTAGAGCCAAGTTTGGCGTATTCCATGATATAAGTAGGTAAATAAGTACTTGCTGACGTGCGAAAACTGATCCGGACATAGCTCGAGCGGGGTGTTACTTGCCGTTGTTTCGTTACTTGCCGTGGTACAAGCAGGAATCCGAGATTTAGAGCCAAGTTTGGCGCATTCCATGATATAAGTAGGTAAATAAATACTTGCTGACGTTCGAAAACTGATCCGGACATAGCTCGAGTGGGATGGTGTCACGCATTTTGCACGTGCCGAGGGTCGAGAAAAAGAATAGGGGATGGGAAATATTTCTATATTTATAGAAAAGGGTTATGGTCTATGCATGGAAAATCTTGACAAGATGTGAGTTCGAATTGGGAAAACAACAGTACTAAATTCTTTCCATATTGAAATGATGGGTGTACATTCAACCTCATTGTCCATGTGATATATAAGCTTTTCCTCTTTCTTTTGCCACACATTGCATGCATGCTTGGATTTTGAGGACTGAGCAACTAATCCAAGCAACCTGTGATATGAATGTCTACCCTTGAACAGACTTCGCATGGCCATTCTGAGAAACCACTTCATGCAATTGAATGCGCCGGATTAAGGCGCTTCAAAAGTTCCTATGATGATGTTACAAAGGCAGAATACAAAGGGAAGAAGCAAGATTTTATGAATCGATGATATATCATGTCTGTCGAGTTGCACACTGATAAATGAGGTTGCGAAAATAATTACTGCCTGCAACCTTGAATAAGATATTGGTCCGCTTGCCGGGAAACAGTATACAGATACTACACAAAGAGGGAGGCGTCAGCTACTCATGATATGCATGTTGAAGGGCATCTGTAGAAGCAAGGCGGTTTACATTTTGACTGCAGTCATAGCATTCGGAAAGTCTTCATTTCTCGAGATGGCAAAAGAGATGCTTCAGTTGATGCTTCTGCAAATAAAATCAGATAGGCTTAGCACCCATTGATGAAGTGGCTGGAACAAAAGCAAGGAAGTGACCAAAACATGCATTGAAAACAAACATTTGATACAACCTTCTCAATGACCTCAATAACAAGAAAAAAGAAAGAACAGATTTTTGGATTTTCATCCATATGATAGTCCCTCTCGTCTGTCACATTTTAAGTGAAAAAACGCTGCTCAAAAGGGAGGAAAAAGCCATCGTGGTTTCAGTAGAAATGACGCAATATAGCATAGGAACAATTGTTAGACTTTTGTTGATGTATTGGCTTTAAGATGTCACGCCTCCAAATGTACTCGACAGAAAGTTTCTGACTTAGAATGGAGTCTAATCATTTTATCTTGTCCATTAAACATCCGTCACATTAACTTCGATGATTTCCTGCAGATAACTAAGTACCTGTACCTTTCCCCAAGCAGACGATCTCCAGAAACCTACCTAAGCATACAACAGTAGATATGTAAATCAATTTACTCATTTCGTTGCTTGTACAGGGACGATTCACACTCTGTAAGTCTACATTCCACTAGTAATGAAGAGAAAAGGTTTGTCCCAAACGAACTTCATGGGACCAGTAACAATTTGGTATACCAAGATGCAGATACTGTCAAAAAATGCCAAGTGCTAGAAATTTCCAACTTGCCAATGAAGGAAACATACATACCACATAAAATCATAGTGCTAAATTGATCTTCTCGGACCACTTAAAAATGTCAGAGTAGACTTGATCACCTCCCAAATCTTCTCCAGTAGCTCCGGCAGCTACCCTTATAACGTCCTCTATTAATGCAAAATTTCCCATTACATCTACATGCGAACCACTTTGAGTTCCCCGACCCTCTAATAAATTTGCTGGAGGAGCATGATCATACTCCCTAACATAAGTGCGAATTCCCGAGGGATTGAATCTGGTCTTACCACGCCAACCTTTAGCACACATGAAGCCTGCACTTAGCACAGGCACAGTTTCATCCCCCTCAACAGTGTACACGCCATCCTTCAGACAGCTATCTTCATCTTCACCATCGAATGAAGTATCAATCTGAAAGGGAATGAAACACTCGGCAGAGGGAGACATCTTGTAAATGTAAGCTCTTTCAGTCGGTATGCCAACTCCATACATGGAGAAGATTTCAATATCCGAGGCACTTGGTAATCTGTAGAGAAAGAGAGAGATTTTAAGTTCACAAGATGTGAAGGATTAGTAGCAAATCAAGTGCTGTAAAAGCAAAAATTTCCAAATATAAGTTGAAAGAAGAGCACAACATCCCACTTAAAAACTATTGTTGTAGTCCAAAGATTCTCACTTCGTTTCCAAAGGGTTTGACCAATATTTGTAGTGCTCGTACTTTGGGTCATCCAAATCATCAGCAATTCCATATGAAAAATGAGCACTACCACGTGCCATCATCTTTGGAGCAACAAATTGAAGTAGATCTAAAACTGTTTCAGCAGTGTACACTCTATGTTCAGCTACAGCTCTGATCCCCTCAATTCCCATGTCATGGTACTCAGTCCACACATCACGGCAGGTTGTATTGGCAAGATTCCGGCCTTTAACAGCATCCTGAATAGTAATAGTAACCAGCAACATAAGTAAAAACGATTTCAACATACATGATACAATATGTACGAATCATTTTCACAGGAAAAAAAAACGTTGGATAAGAACATTTGCTAAATAGTGATATTGCTTGACCCAAACTAGATTATCAGACTGTTAGGGCAAAACATTGAAGATAATTTGGCATTGGCTACCACGCATTGTCAATGAACAGTGTCAAAGTCTTGGTAGGCTTCCATAAAGATGTATGTGCACTAAACATACACGCGAGGTTTCCCACCTCCGTAAATAATTGCATCCAGGAATGTAGAAGTCCAAAATCATCAGCTCTGCACTCTAAAAAAAATGTAGGGAAAAAAAGAAAGCAACAGAGGAACAATACAAATTACCTAACTGAAACAACTAGTCATCTACTCAATATAGCCTAAGTTAATTTTCTACTAGAAGTCTCATGTGGCATATGAAAAAATTGAATCATTTTACTACCAGGAAAGCATGAGCGAGAGGCAAATACATGCTTGGCAAGAATATACAATTACTGAAGGTCAAAATGCTTGAACGTGAAATTATAAAAGAGAACCAATGACCAACAGGAAATTCTTAGTTCTCTTCCACTTAGCTACCTTATCTGATAATCAGGATTGCAAAACCTAGAACACATTGTCACCAGGAATTGATACAGAAGGGGGTTTAGAGTTTAGAGTCATTTTATAAATTTTTTATCTTCCAGTTTCAAAATCAAGTATCATAAGAATGATATTTGCAAACAAATAGGAAATAATTTGACAGGACGATAAGAGCATAATCAGGGCATCAGAAAAGGACATCGAGAAGGAATATTCACCCTAAAGTCAATCATCTCGATCTCAGAACTCGGAGACTCTGCTGCATCTTTACCAAATGATATGATCCTTCCATAATTAACTCTTGCTCGAGAACTGGAACTGTTGGTGCCACTTTCACTTGAAATCTGTGAGTCATTCATTATTTGTCTTCTCTTGCTAGGAAGATATCCTTCCTCAGGTGACCAATCAAGACCTCCCCAAATTGTCTCCCCACCCTTTGGGATCATTGACATGGTTGAGTCCCACGTGCGGCTCATTTTCATTACACGCTGCAGAGTTTGGACGCGAAATATATCATTGCCCAGGAAACCTGGTGCAATTGCCCTGCATTCAAAGATTAACAACAAGACAATCATCTCATCCGCATGGGAATGGTTCCCTCTTATATTAGGAGAGTAACAAGGATCGCATTATACATGTGGAAGCGAAATGTATTCCATCTTTGTCAGGCATGGACCAGATTTTACAGAAAAAAATCCAAAATTATAGCACTTTCAAATGTATTTAGATATATAAGTTGAGAAAACATTCCACCCAGCATAGAGTATTGTCGACACAAATGGGCTTCGTTGGTAAGACATCATGCATTTTTCTACTTGGTTTGTTCATTAGTGTAATCAAGGATGATGCAGGCAAAAATATGCGTCCCCGTGTACAATAGTTCGCCTTCATCTTCCAAATCTGTGTCAAATTTTAGCGGCAGATACTGGTTCTTCATTCGATAAACAAACTAAAACTAACCTGGCAACTGCAATATCCTTTGCTTCAGCAGAGAAAAGCCCAGAAACAGCCTTTGGAACTCCCAGAAATGGTCCACCAATATTCATGATTGCTTTTATATGCTTAGAACACCAATCAGGTCCTCCGCCTCCACCCATTGGAGCTGGTGCCTCAACCCATTTCATGAAGTGCAGAAAGTACAAAACACCCATTGAATGAGGGATTACAACAGCTTTTTTACCTCCATTAGTGGCCACCATCATTTCTATGTGACTTTTTATCCGGCTCAGTGTTTGATCCCTCACCTGATCAGTCAAATGTTAGCGAGAAGGTTGAATGAATTTCTATTGAGAATGACAAGTGTATAACAATTGACTTTTCAACACACCAGTTGCAAATAGTGCTGTTTAACAAACAGTTCAGATTGAAGCGCATACCTCCGTGTTTTGGAACGAGAGTCTCCAATCATAAGCAGCCATATACATAGTCTTTTCTTCATATCCTATCCGAGCTAAGTTAGCGATCAGAACGGCCCAGACAAAGTAGCCAGGCATGAAGTAGTCAGCAGCAACAAGTCCAGTCACTGGACGGAGTCTTATACCAGGAGGATCCAATCCAGTTTCATTGTCCAAAGACATGTGCTCTACCCAGCATAGAGGCCTAGATATTGACCAAATCATGAGAGCAATCCTTTCAGCACCCTAGAACTTAAAATAGATCATAAATAGCAGTGCAAGATTGAATGAAGAAATCCAGCAACGCAGCATTGTCAAAATAGAGACATTGAAGGCTTCACATCAAGACCTGCACAAGTCCTTCACAGTCATATTTTTACATGCTGTGGCATAAAATGTTTCAATCTTTTTAATCAGTTGAACTTGGGCTATTGGAGAAATTCGTGTAATCTAGCAAGAACAGAGGAAGTGATTCTTTCATAAAAGAATTTGCACTTCATCTAAGCAGCAATGCATTTGTACATATTTCCAAACGTAAAAGGTCAACTGGTCAGACCGACTACATGGACACAACCATAACAGAAGCAGGACCCTTAGTAGTTAGTACCCATTGTTGGAGATGCAGGTTCAATGGGAATACACAGCATTATGCTAAAAAACAGGGGAAAACAGGCCTTGCTCTGGTCCACAGAGCTCGCATTTAGCAAAGAGCTTAAGCTTAAAAAGGGTGCATGCATTGCCGCCAGTATGATCTGCCTACCCTTGCCCTCAAAGGAAAGGGAGTGGCTTAAAGTTGAATGAGGGGAAAATTAAATGATCATGATGAGGAGACAAGCCACAAAAGATCTCACAGTATTTTGACATTATCTTCAATGTATCAGACACCTCTCTCCCAGCTCAGTTATATAAAGGAAGAGTTTAGTTAGATACTGTCCTAAATCTCACAAACTAGTACTCATCAGCATTTCCTAAAAGGTCAGGGCTTTGACAATTAATAATCTGAAGACTAATTAAATTAGAAAGAAAATATACGAATCATCAACCTGATGAGTATTGCAATATATTAATCAAGTACTTGCCAAATCTCTACTCCACTTCCCATCCTGAGAAAGAAAAACAGTCAACAACTGCACTGGTAAACACCCAACTGCTTACGCACGCAGGCCATGACAACAACATCCCAACTCTCTCATTTGACACCGTACCTGTCAAGGCCATAGTCAATCCTCGGAATCAACCAAACATATCAACTTTTCCACTTTCATACACAACCAAAACACGGCTAATCAAAACAGCTCAAACCCAATAGAAATTCTCGATCAAAAGAGACATACCTTTTGTACGCTTCCCCAAACGTGCCGCCCCACAAACGTTTCCTAAACAAGCCCTCCGCGCACTCGTGCCCTTCCCACAGCTCGAGCCCGCCCGTCACGATCCCCGGCACGAACACCACCGGGTGCTTCACCGTCAGCCCTTCCTTCTTCAGCTTCACGCCCGGCGGGTCCGGGAGCGGCCCCGTGATCGCCTCGGTCACGTACTGCGGGAACGACGACGGCATCGCGTTGTACAGGAACAGCAGCAGCCACCAGACCGTGCAGACGCAACCCACGAACCAGCAGCAGCTGTCCAAGCACGACCACTTGCCCTTCTCCCCGCCGCGCTCCTTCTTCTTCTTCTTCCCCGGCGGCGATTCCTTCTTCTTCCTATCCTCGTCCTCGCTCGCGTCCTGAACGATCTTCTCCTCGGAGCTGGCGGCCTTATCAGCCTCGGCCCCTTTCTTCCTCTGAATCAAAGGCATCTTCTCGAATTTTCCACCAACCCTCCACCCCGCTTCTTCCTAAGCAAAATCTCTCCGACCCAATTCGCCAAAACACCTTATCTCCCTCCCCAAATCAAAGGGCACAACCCCGAATCCCTCGCCACGCCATTTCAACTGCAGAAGGGAGACGTAACGGAAGAAAGATCAGAGCTTGACCCAGAGCATCGCCACCCACTTTTTCTTTTTACGTTAAACAGGGGAACGGGAAACTGTAGGAACGCAGAACAGAACAGGGGTCGAACTCGAATCGCGGGAACTGCGCAAAGCCGAAAACGCTTTTTCTTTAAATTTTCCCGGCGCCGAGAATTTTCTCTCTCCGGAGAGAAAAAAACGAGGGGGCGGGAGGCGGAATTTTCCCGGCCGAGAAAATAATTCGGGGAAGCTGCGGAGAACGGAAGAGACGACCGGTCGTTGAATGAAGCGTGGGGGAGGATGAGATTCCAGGAGTGGCTGGGCAGAGGATGGGCGGGTCTGCATGGAAAGGAAATTATTATTATTATTTTTTATTATTGGCCCTTTTTTTTTTAATTTCTATTTTTGGGCCGGAAAAGGTTTTTCTATTCAGCACTTGTCGGATTCTTACTGGCAGAAAGGAACGCTTGATTAATTAAAAAGCGACATGGTTTTTTAAAGTTTGTAATTGTTCTGGAAAGTGTAGTATGACGAATTATACGTGCTCGGAGCACTCGTTGACTACGGAAATTGACGTCGTTTCGTGTGACCAAATTGCCATGGAGGACCGTGACAAGGGACTGACTGATGCAGTGAGTTTCCGTTGAAGGTTGAAAGCTCGCATTGATTTGCAAGGAGAATCGAATGGATGCATGTGGTGTGGCATTCCTAGGAGCCGGGTTGAGCTATGTCGTCGTGCATGACCGAGATGTCGTTCTCTTCACAGCGTGGTACTTGCTGGCAAATGGAAATTTCGTGACAATGACTATGGACACATTAGGAGAGGTCTGAGGTCAAGTACCTAAACCATATTTAGTCCATGAAGAATACATATAGAATAGAGTTTATAACCTTATGCAATTTTTTCGAGCAAGGGGGAGAAATTTGACATTTGGGTCCTCCTCAAAAAATGTATTTTATGGTAGAATCTCTGCTGTCGAGATCTAGTGGCGTTGCTAGCAAGTATGCGGTCCTATTGGTAAGAGAATTGGGGGTGGGGTCATGGGGGGAGAGTAGATTAACAAGACAAAAACAGAAAGGTCTAATGACGATATTCATATTCTTTACTTGCGATATTTAAAATTAATTGAGATTTAGAAACACTCGTAACTAAAAGAGAAGGCTATATATGAATGCAAACAATGAGGGGAGTGGAATTTTATTAAAAGTGGCAAGTTAAAGTATATCGCAAAAACCCTAATTTGAGAGAGGCGAATTAAGAAGAATGTAATTGCACAAGATTTATTAAGTATAATACATAGCTCTACTAGCCATTTCGACCGTCACTCGATGTGATGAACTTGAACTAGTAGGGAGGACAGGACGCATTTTTTGTGTGCTTTCTCGAGAAGGAAAGAGTAATTCAATTGTATCAGTGAAAAACAAAGATGACTCTTCTTTTTTAGTAGGGATATGTTCGGCGAAGTCACAAAAACTTTGTCGAAAGTGCGATTAAGTCCTAAAACTTACAAAAGTGCAATCAAGTCCTAAAACTTGTCAAGAAAGTGCAATTGAGTCCTAAAACTTATAAAAAGTGCAATCAAGTCCTAAAACTTGTCAAATTGGTTCAATTAAGTCCTAAAGTTAACACCGTCAAAAAAGTTAACGGAAATTGCGACGTGGCGCGTCATATTTTAAATGAATTTTTATTTTATATATGGCTTTTTAAAATTATTTTTATTCAAAATCTTTAAAAATTAGATAAAAAACTAAAAAGAAAAAGCTAAATTTATTTAAAAAACAAAACTATTAAAAAAAAAAAAAAAAAAAAGGGCTGCGGTGGAGCTTCCGCCGCCCAAATCGCCGGAGGGGCCGGCGACGGCGCGGGACGGGCCGGTGACGGTCGCCGCCCGGGCGGGTGGCGGTCTTCGCCCGGGGTGGGTGATGGTCGCCGCCCTCGCCGGGTCGGCGATGCTCGCCCGGATCCGGGCGCCGAGCAACCGAACCTCATGGTCCTCCTCCGGCCTCGCCATTCTCGTCGTCGTCGGCGGCGGGGCGGCGTCGTCCTCGTCGGCGGAGCCGGTGGAGCGGGCGACGGCCTCGAGCTCCTCCTCGTCCTCCTCGTTGGCCGGCTCGTCGAGCTGCGGCCTCCTCCCCCTCGGACCCGTCCGACGGGGCCTCGTCGGACGATGCCCTCGCCGCCCGGATCCGGGCGAGCATCGCCGACCCCAGCCGATGGTCGCCGGCCCCCGCGAGCCTCGCCCAGGCCCTCGCGGGGGCGGCGTGCCCGGATCCGGGCGTCCTCGCCCGACACGGCGGGGGTGGCCGGCCCTCACCCAGGGCCGACGAGACCTCGCCGAGCGAGGGCCGGCCACCCGCCCGGGCGGCGACCATCGCCGTCCCCTCCGGCGGCCGTCGCCGGCCCCTCCGGCGATGGGCGGCGGCGGAAGCTCCACCGACCCTTTTTTTTTTTTTTTTTTTTTTTAATAGTTTTGTTTTTTTAAATAAATTTAGCTTTTCCTTTTTAATTTTTTATCTTATTTTTAAAGATTTTGAATAAAAAATAATTTAAAAAGCCATATATATAATAAAAAATTCATTTAAAATACGACGTCGCCGCCACGTCGAATTTCCGTTAACTTTTTTGACGGTGTTAACTTTAGGACTTAATTGAACCAACTTGACAAGTTTTAGGACTTGATTGCACTTTTTGTAAGTTTTAGGACTTAATTGCACTTTCTTGACAAGTTTTAGGACTTGATTCGACTTTTTGTAAGTTTTAGGACTCGATCGATTGCACTTTCTTGACAGTTTTAGACTTCTGCTGAACATATCCCTTTAAGATACAAAATGAAATAAAAAGGCCCTGGAGATATGCTCATCCTTACATGAGATCAAACTAATCGACTTTGAAACTCCCCAAAAAGGCCCAACAAGAGAATTGAATTCGGACTCAGCCCATTCTCCTCGAGGGTCTAAACCTTAGGCTCAAAACGGATTTAAGCTCATCATCAATTCAACACGTATAACTTTGAGATAATACCATGAATGGCCCATGAACTTTAATTCATTGGGCATTGTTATTTTTTAACTTTTAATTTATATAGTGTGGTCCTTAAACTTTAGTTAAATAAGTAATATTGTCCTACACTTTAAATTTATTTAATGTGATCATTAAACTATTGGTAAATGTTCAATGTAGTTCATAAATTCTATGAAAATGTTTAAAAACTTCATGGATCACATTGAACATTAGACCAAAGTTCAATAACTACAATGCATAAATGAAAAGTTCAAGGATAATATTATACATTGGACCAAAGTTTATAGATCACATAAGTTCATAGCTTTTCTCGATGGGCCGATTCATGCTCAATCTTTGTAACATAAAATAGACGAAGTCATAAGTACGAAGGCCAGCAAAACCCGTCTAGGCACAGAGCACATTTAGGCAGATAGAGATTGGGTCATTTTAGTTTTTAGGAAGAAAATTAATGCTTCGTAATCATAATCGGGTCCAAACGAGATTTTTGTGTCGGTACGATCCGGCCCGCCCATTGATCAAGTCCAAGGTGAAAGACCATGCAGGTGCAATCGATACTCTGAAAGGGGCAAAATCATTCAAATTATACCCGTCTTTCACTCCTATATACATCATCCCAAATAAATTAAACATAAGGATGACTTTGATAACTTAGTAAATGCCGAAAAATCCCTATATTCTATAGACTTCAACTCTCTTCTTCCGTTACACATAAAAGAAGTTTAGTCCAAATACATAATTTTTAGAGGGTAAATACCACAAAAAAAACCCCAAACTCTACATATTGTGACATAAATAGTCCAATCTTTTTTTGTGTGAAAAAACTCTAAACTTGCTCACTGTGTGACACAAATTTTCAAACTTTTTTGGTGTTGCAAAAAAATCAAAACTCATACACGTGTAACATCTATACCCTCTATTTCGATTCCATTCAAGGTATATTTATCGCACCAATGTAAGTTTCAGGCTTTATATAAGACCAAAAATTTAGGACTTTCAGTGACACACAAAAATTTTCGAGGTATTTGTGCTCCACTAGACACAGTTTGGGTTTTTGAGAAAATCATTTAAAAAGTCATGAATTTATTATACTGTGGTTAATTCAATTTTAAACAGTTTTATTTTGTCAATTTAATTTTAAACCTCTTGATAACTTACTAATTCAATCCTAAACATTTCGATTACGCCAATTAGTCATAAACATTTTAACGATTTGTAAAAGTAATCTTAAATCTTTTAACGAATTACCACTTTAGTCTTCCGACTAATTTGACCGAATATTGCTAACGTGACAATCCTATTAGCACTGGATGCTAACATGGATAATTTTTCATTTTTATTTTTCCCCTTTTTACACAGGGCCAATGAGGCCATAGGTCACTGGTCGAGAGCTGGCAACCTCTGTCTCTAGCAAGGGTTCGCCAACCCTTAGCCCTCACTGTGGCTATGAGCTCCTAGGCGAGGGTACGATGCCCTTGCCTCACCAAATCTCTTGATTAGGGCCCAACGAGGTTCATCGCCACCAGCCCTTCCTAGGTAGTCAATGGAGGTCTTCGGCTCTTGGCCAATAGTCAGTGACCTTGCCCACCTTGTGTAAAAAAAGGGAAAAAAAGAAGAAAAATCAATATAAATTAAGATAAAACATATATTTTTTAAAATTAAGGAAATTGTCAATGTTAGTACCAATCGCGTCATGTAGGATGGCCGATGCTAATTAGGCCACCATGTCAGTGATATCCAGTCAAAATTAGCTTTAAAGACTAAGTTGTCAATTCGTTAAAAGGTTTAGGATTAGTTTAGTCAATCATTTAAAGGTTTAACACTAAATTGACATAATCAAAATATTTAGAATTAAATTGGCAAGTTGTCTAAAGTTTAGGACTAAAATGACACAATTGAGGTTAATTCCAAAAAAAAAACACCAACTTTAGATTGATGGACAAATTTAATCTTAACTTTTTATTGTCTTGTAAAAAAGCATGAACTTTAGGTTGATGGACAAATCTGGCCCATTTTTTTTTTTTTTTTTGTCTTGTAAAAAAGCACCAATTTTAGGTCGACAAACAATTCTAGCCCTAATTTTTTTTTTGTCTCATAAAAGATCAAAAACTTTCATCCTTATCTCAAATCTGACCCCTACCATTAACTCTCTATTTTGAAGTTAACCTTGTTTCAAGAAAAAATGTTCTATCCGTGAGCTTGACAGATCTCATCCATGGTGTCTCTCAATGAGTGGTGGTCTACAACTTCATATTGTAACAAAATGACATAGTCTGGTCAGATACATTTGTTGACTTGCTAGTGAAGTGTAGGAGACAATGAACAGTTTCATCGCTATTCTCCAAGCTGTGGCTCAAAGAAAAAGACAATGAATAGTTTTTTAAATCTAACCAACAAGTGCACATGGATTTATTGCTCAGGATAATCGATGGATCTAATTTAAGGGGGGCCGGATTTAGGATTAAGTGAAAGTTGGTGATTTTTTTCGAGATAAAAAAAAAGTTGGAGCTAAAATTGTCACTCGACCCAAAGTTGATACTTTTTTACGTGACAAAAAAAAAATTTAAGCCGGATTTGTCACTCAACCTAAAGTTGGTATTTTTTTATGAGACAAAAAAGAAGAAGTTTGGGCCCGATTTGTCACTCAACTTAAAGTTGATGCTTTTTTACGAGCCTGATTTGTCACTCAACATAAAATATGTGCTTTTTTATGAGACAAAAAAAGAGTTTGGGCTGGATTTGTCCCTCGACCTAAAGTTGATGCTTTTCTTTCTTTAAAATTAGCCTAGCAAAATTAAAAGGTATAAGACTTAATTAATCGCCCTATAATAGATTTAGGACTTTTCGGAAAATTTTCCCTTGTGTTTTTTGTGTTATTAACTCCAATTTTTAAAATAATAATGGTTTCTTGAAAACCCAAACCATTGACACCCCAGTGAAAAAGTGCTTAAATCATTCCAACTATACTCGTGTTTATAAAAAGGAAGGGGACTTCCTAGTCTATAGCAATCCTAATCTCTCTGATTTGCCTTCTTTACTCCCAAATCCATCAATCCCAAATGAATTAAATAAAAAAGGATGACTTTTACAACTTAGTTAAAGCTGAAAATCATCACATTCTAGAAATTTCCGGCTCTCTTCTTCCATCAATACATAATTTATAAAACATCAAACAATATAAAATTCAAAAACCCTCCTCTAATCAGCGGCTACCATGGCACTTTTCCTTCTGTAAAACCCAAGTTTGGCATCGACAAACCCGGAATATATACTCAACTTAGCAGCTAAGTACCTGAGGTCCTCAAAAAGCAAGAAAATTAAAAAAAGTTAAAAACTCACCTGGTTCTTTTGCATTGCTTCGTACCAACACCACGCACGTTGGGGCCAACTTTTTTGCACTCCTCTCCTCGCAAGCAATGCATCATCGTCCCCATAACCCACCAAGGTTTTCCTCCACCAACAAGCGTAGTCCCGTTCCCCTCCCCTTTATGCAAAATCCAACTTTAGCTACAGACCCCGATAATGCTTTGCTTAGGAAAACCCTAAACGCTACAAAAGCTTTGCAATAGTTTATGCCGAGACAGAAAGTTGCCGTAAAGTGCCCCTATCTAGGCTTCGTTGGATTGCAACTTTGGCTTTGAGTGTGTTTTCTCTGATTTATGGATGTGCTTTCACGTCCAAAGTGGGTCACCTTAGCTTTTCCTCTTTTCTGGAAACACTGCTTGCCGAGTTGTATTTTTTATTTATTTATTTATTTTTATTTTTTTCGAGTTTGAGTTCATGGTATGAAATATCATCAGGCGCAATCGTTCCGGTTTTGAAGGCCTCAGCATGCACTGCTGCACCTACGGTGTTTCCCCCAGCATGGTAGGCATTGGATTCATGCAATTTGGACGAGCATACCGTGTGGATGCGGTGTTGCTCTCGCGCTCCATTCAAATGTTGAAGTGGCGGAAGGTAGGTTGAAGTGACTCTTGGGATTTATCTCACGTCGTTTTGTAGAATGGGTTGATAATCAATTTATAAATTTAAGGGAAAGTCTCACCATTTGAGTTAGCTTATAAGGATGAGAGAGACCTAAGATCACCCAACAATGATTGCATGTATTCGAGCTCTGGTGGACCCTCTATAATTTCCTAGTTCTTGAATATAAACTTGCCCTGGCCTACCAAAATGTGCATAGGGAATAATGACATGAGACTCGAAGCATCGGCATACCTAGAGGGGGCTGGTGGCAGCCCAAGTCCCCCTGAGTAAAAAAGATTTCCCTCATCTGGCTTCCTTAGCCTCGAATCCTCGATCGGCCATCAACCGAAAGAGATTAGATTATCCGAATACATACAACTAAAGAGAAATCTCAAGTGTGGCATCTACGTTTTAAAAGATCGTCGCAATGTTTTGAATTGGTTTAACTCATAGAATAATCGAATGGGAAGCTTCATCCCTAGCTGGCATTCTTTCCAAAACAGTAGACAAGGCTCTTTATCTTGTCGTGAGAGCTTTCGATTTATTTCTTTTTTTTTTTTTTTTTGGGCATAATGGATCGATCATTGAACTTTGATCTTTAAGGCTTTTCTCGCTTTATGTACCAAAAATCGAAGCCCAACAAAAGAATGCCTAGCGCAATGTCTTGATCACTCCAAAGAAAGATTTCCCACCCCACAGCAGACAAAGAAAAAAGAGGAGGAGAGGGGGTCAAAAACATAAAAAACAAAAAGACGGGGGAGAGAAGAACAACGGAAAGCCAATGAGGTGGAAAAACAAAGCGAAAGGAGACAAAATTAAACGATCCTCCCTCCCAAACAAAAGAGAAGTCGATCGAAGGTCGCTTTTCGTGGATGGGACGCCTAAAGTACGTGAAATTCGATTTCTTCCCCCATGCGAAAGTGACATTAGATTCGCCATGGAAGAATAGAACGGCGACACGACCAATTTATCTATTTCCAAATCAATTGAGTCGTGTCAGAGTATCTTGAATCGTTCGTTTATTATTGAGGTGTGATTCATATTCTCCATCAATAGGAAGACACGTGGTTCCTATTCCCAATAATCAGCAGGGATCTAAGGAACGCCCTAGTGGGATCATAGGGGCAATGCCCCTGTGATGGTCTCTACAATGGTTTTTAAACGTTTTTATAGTTTAAGCTCATATTTTATTAAAAATTTAGATATAAGCTCATGAATATCTATTGTATTGCCTATATAATCTCTTTCGCTTATAATTAAAAATAATGAAATAGAGTGGTGAAATGTATTAACTATAGTGGAATCCTTTGCTAGACATAACCCGAGTTTAAGGGTGAATTGGGATGAACTGGGATAAAAACTTTGTCTCTCCAATTTCCTTTTTCTCGCTTTTATTCTTTATTTTCTTGGTGTCCTGATGATGGATACACTCCCTATGCATATCGATATTTGGTGAATATCTCAATAAAGGAATCTGATAAACAATGCGGTTTTTTTATCAGAAGCAACAATAGAAGTCCGATACCTTCACTTAGAGAGATTGCCAAGAGGGAGCCAAATCCCAGCCCATTAACATCTATGAAGTTCAGATGCTCTTTATATATATGTTGTCTCTCTTTACCTATGAGTTTAAGGTTTCAGAATTAAAATATAATTAGAATCTACTTGGCTCATTTTGCTCGTGCAGCCTCCTGTTTGTCAAATTTCACATGTCGTTAAAATAAGGAAAATTGCATGATAAGAAAAAAATTAAGAAAAAAATATTTTAAAAACTCCTTAAAATTTTTTGGCTAATTAATATCATCCCCCTTTTTTCAATAATTATCTAAACTTCAGTGAAAGTTCTTATCATTTAAATAATATGACCAAAAGTTGGAGGGGCTAAGTGCAACTCCTTTTGGGCCCCCCATCCTTTTGATGCACAAAACTTGAAATCCCTTACTCCAATGCAAATATATATCTCTTTTCTTTTGTTTCAATTTTTTTTTTTAAAACTCCCTGACTTTATCAATTCTTTTGCTTTTGAAGTCCTTTTCTTTGCCTAAAGTTGTCAATTAAGCCCCTGTCCCACCGTACATGCCATCTAATACTAGCTATCTATATAGCACATTCTCGATCATCAATTAGCCCACATGGGCAGCGCCTCGGATCGATCACTAACACCACTAAACATCATGCTTTCGACGCTCATAATGCATGGTAGCTCTAGCTTTAGGGGCAGCACAAAAATAATGGATGATTCAAATTTGGGTTGGTGTCTAGGTTTTGGACATTGAGATGGGAGGCCCTTGTTTGGACAAATATAAATTCAATTTCAATTGCTCTCCAGTCTTCTCTAAGTTTTGGTTAAATATAGCAACAACTTATTTGAGCCTATCTTGGTACTATAGGAAAAGCACATGCTTTAGGTCTAGGCCTCAATTCATGGTCTAGATGGTAATCATTTTAATGCTTTTGCTCTACCTTGCTATGTTTAATCTTTGGTCGAGCAATTGTTCCGTGTAATTATCATCCATCCTCACTCACTTAAAGTCTAAAGCAAGTGATCAAGGCAATATATAAAGATAACTTCCGTTAATCATGGAGTTAAAGTATATATGTAAGACTCATTCGTGCACTCTATATAAGTCGAGTGCAATGTCCAAAAGATAAAAAAAGGCGTGGCACGATCGAAATTACAACATCAGTGTCCTTGTTAGAAAAGCTATGTAAGGACAAAGTTACGCACACATGCCAAAAAGTCTCATATCGGACGGGCCATGTCATTAAGGATTCCGATCGTGATGGATTCTATTCCGTTCGCTAATTCATCAATCATACGAGGAGTCATGCTAAAGTAGACCTGGGGTCTAGGTGGGCGAGCCAAAAAAGACGTCTTCTCAATTCAAAGTTGTGATCTGGGGTCAAATCATAAACAATAAAAAAGGAGAGAATTGCAAAAGAGGTGCTCTCGCACATCCCGGCTTGCTGCTACTTGACAAACCTCGGTCCTCCTGGTTTTCAGGATCCACTTTTGTCCTAAGAAGAGCAAATAGCGACTAGCGAGTGAGCTCATGAGCTCAGCCTCTTTTCGCTTTCTCATTCAATTAATTTTAATTTTAATTTTAATTTTAATTTTAATTTTTTTGGGGTGACCCTTTGTTAGGGGACAAAAGCGGGGCCCGCTGCCACTCGATCGCGTTTTAAAAATTAAATCAATCACGGCCGCGGGAGGGACGACATGGGTGGGGGTGGGGGGATCGGACGGGCATGCATTGGTGGCCGCGGGCCCCGCCGGATCATCACCCCCACCACCGATTCGTGCATCCTCGGTCACGCGGGGGGATCCTGGGCCGTCGGATCTCCAGAGCCACGGCCGATGGGATGCGGTTTTTTCTCCCCTAACTGTTGCGAGCTCATCATTCCCGGACTCATCTTGCCCGCACGATGCTTGACCGCATGATTATCACTAATGCTTGCCGATAGACCAACTCCCTCATAGTCTTAAAACGTGTATAATTTTCAAAAATTTTACTTAAAAAACGCCAAAAGTGCCAAAACCCCAAACCCAAAAATATAATTTCCCCTTTGTAAATCAATTATGTTAAAACTATGACTAGTGGGTTACTAAGATATGGCTGAAGCTTGATTAGAAGCAAAGTATTAGCATAGATTGGGAAATCTAGAAATGGTGGAAAGAGAGGGTGGAAATTGAGGTGGGGATTTCAATAACATTCTGTTCATGACACTGTATAAGATGATGTACAACAGTACAATACCCTTGCCGCGAAATAGGGCCACGGGTTTTACCCAACCATTCAGAGGACTCGGAGGTACCGAACGAGACTCACACTGGCCATGATAGGATATGGTACTCCTTTCCCTCGTTCTGGGCATTCTCTGTTCTTTCCTTGTTTGCCAGGGCCAGGGCGCTATGCAGTGTCTCTCAACATACCCATCAAGCTTCATCACATATTATATCATAATTATATATAATATATTATTATTATTATTATTATTATTGCATTTCCTTCAAATGTGGCGAGTTGAACAGTGGAGCGATAATGAAGTCACTAGAGAGAGGGAAGAGGGGCAGTATTTAATAAGCCACCAGGGCTCTCGCGCATCATCAACTTGCAACTCTCTCTCCCCTTCTCTTATTCTATATGCATGCCCTCTTCCTCTCTCTCTCTCTCTTCTCCTCTGCTCAAATCTCAAAGCAACCTCTCCCTCTCTCTCTCTCTCTCTCTCTCTCTTAATCCGTGCGGGCGAGCGCGAGTTTGTTTGTTCGTTCCTCTCTCTCTCTCTCTCTCTCTCTCTGCAAATGGCGCTACTCAGGAGGCAGCACCGCTGGTTCTAGAGAGAGAAAGAGTGTGACTTTTGAGTGTGAATTTCCTCTCTCTATATCACTCCTCTGTAAGCGTGAAGAGGGGAGAGACGCTCCGCAGGGGGGTAGTGTCGTGGAGAGATCGCTGGCATTTAATGGTGGACAGCCCCTCGTGAATCCCTTCTCTTCGCATCCCGTCCTCCGCCGTTAACGGTCACTTCTCCCTGTCTCTCTCTCTCTCTCTCTCTCTCTCTCTCGCCGCATATTTAGCAACTCGTACTATACTCAATACAATACTCTCGCTTCCTCGTGCCGCCTTCAATCTCCATTTCCTACCTTCTTCTCTGTCTCTCTCCGTGCACGCCTGCGCGTTGAAAAGGAAACGAGACCGATCCGTACGATCCCCGGCCTTTGTTTAATCCCTGCATGTAAGCCCTGGATACTGATGCCTGCTTCCGATTTTCCGCTCTTTCTTCTGCTTTGTTGTGGCGTCTCTGGAGGTACTGATCTCCTGCTCCATTTCTTTCTTCTTTTTTCTTGTTCTTTGGTGGTTGTAGTCGGCGGCAATTCCGGGACGAATCGAAAGATGTTGACTTGCATAGCCTGTTCGAAGCAGCCGCAGCTCAACGGCCGCGGATCTCATTCCCTCCCCCAGCAGCAGGACGACGACGCCTCCGATGCCGTCGGCACGCCCAGCACCAAGCAGGCCATTAAGGCTCTCACCGCCCAGGTAAACGACGACGACGTCGTCCTCCCTGTCTTTTTTCTTTTTCCGTCTTGTTTGCTGATTGCTGCGCAAATGCCCCGGGGGGGATTTGAGTATGCGGAGGCGCGCGGGAGGTTTATCTCAATATCCACGAGCGCAATTCGTCGACTCCTGAATGAGAAAATTCGGGACTTTGGGGGATTGGAAAAAAAAAGCCCAGCTCTCGGAAAAGAATGTTAATGAACTGGGGAAGGAAAAGTTGAAAAATTTAGAAAATTTAATCTACTGTTGTATCGCTTGGGCAATTGAAATGACGGGAACGAATTATATGGCTGAATTAACGAGATCTGGAGCCGTGCTTTCCTGTTTCCGGTTGAATTAGAGGATAGATCCAGTGAACGGAGTCGAAATTTTGTGTTTTCAGATTAAGGACATGGCTTTGAAGGCTTCGGGAGCTTACAAGAATTGCAAGCCATGTTCGGGATCAAACCAGAACCACAATCAGAACTATGCCGACTCCGAAACCGCCTCCGATTCGGCGAGGCTCCATGGTCAATACCGCAGGGCGGGCAGCTCAAACTCGACCCCTCGGTTGTGGGGTAAAGAAATGGAGTCGAGGCTCAAGGGGCTTTCGAGTGGCGAGACCACCCCTGCGTCCGTGAGCGGGCGTACTGAGTCGGTGGTGTTTATGGAGGAAGATGAGCCCAAGGAGTGGGTCGCGCAAGTGGAGCCCGGTGTCCTCATCACTTTCGTTTCATTACCTGAGGGAGGGAATGAACTCAAGCGGATTCGATTCAGGTACTTTGCTATTGTTTGTTGTAGAAGTTTGGTAGATGTGAGCTCAATTTCTCTCTGTTGGACATGATTGGGCATGCATAATTTTTGAAGGGGCCTCCTTTTAGTTGGATATTCTTTGCTTTTAGTTTGACAGGAAGTTTCATGTTGTTTGGACGTGTTACCAATGTCTATCTGTCAGTTCTACCTGGGATTTATGGAGATATGGGAACCCTTCCAGTGGAGCTGTTCTGTTTTCCTATTCAAAATTGAAGGTCTTTCCATGTTTTACTTGATCCACTTGCTTCCGAGAGTTTTATCAAATCGGGTAGAGAGTCATGAGCTACTTCCCTCGTCTTTTATAGAGCAGGAGCTGTTCATGAGTTGCTTCCTGATTACATGGATACTATCCAGTTATCCTAATTATGTGTCCATATCTTAGCTGCAATCCACACATGACATCTTTAGACAAACGGTAGGATCTAAAGTAAAAATTTCGCTGTCAACGCAATGATCAGATGCCACGGTGTTGCTAGTCTTCCTCTGACTATTTTAATATCCCAACCCACCTTATTCTCTAGGTTTGATAGTACGGAAATACCTATGAATTAGATGGAAGACTTCATGGGCAAAGATATGGATGTTAGGAGCATATATATTATGATTCACCACAGTATCTCCCCCCCAAAGTTCAATGAGCTATTTCCTTCTCTCTTTTAGGACGTGGGATTGGTGATGGGGGAATTGGTAAGGGGATGGCAATCAATTCTGAATGATGTTGAGAGCACATACTGTGTAGGTAGTTGAAATTCTTGAGGCATTAAATTCTTCTTTTTTGGGAGCACATGACTCAACTTTTGCTTTGTCATGTTTTTTTATTTTTATTTTGGGTGGGTGGTGGCTAAATTGTTATTCACCAGTAATCCTCTTTAAAACTGAGTTTTTGCTGTTTTCATCTGGGCTCGAGAATATTTTGTTGATGCCACTCTGTAAAGCAGTGTCTTGTGTCAATAGTGTCAATAGTGTCTCGCTTACTTAATTGACACCGGTTTCATGCTTCGCAACTGGTGAGCAACTTCTACATTGAGGTCACTTCACTAAATGCTAATTACACAAGTTCACATATTATTTGGAGCTGTTTGTCAAATATAAAGTTCCTGACTTGGAAACTGGGTAATGACATTTTTTCTTTTGATCCTAGTCTCCCATAATCCATTTGGTACATGTGTAATCATGGACAGATTCAACATGGGGGCAACGAGGGCACTTGCCCCCACCAGGCATTTTATAAATTGATATTGACAATGCAATATTTCGTTATCAGTCATTGAACTTGCCCCCACATAAATACAAGTGTACTAATGAGCCTTGATTCAACATAGGAAGAAAATATAATTATATTTTGTATTTGGATTTGCATTGAGAATGCACAACTTCATAGAGATTGTGGAGGATAATATAAACTCTGAAAAATTTGGAGATAACTATTACCTTACTTAGTACACATATTACTGCTTATAAGGTATCTTAGCATACATATTATTTTTTATAGTATTTATGTCCAGTTCTGAAAATTTAAGAGATGCACATTATGCTGCTATAGAACTGTCACAGACGTGTAAATATACGCTCTATTGTAGCCACTTAAGATTCCATTAATAATTTCAAATATGATCTTCAATCTTATGCCATTTTGCTTTTGTAAACCAGAAAAAGTTAAGAACCTCTCATGAATATACTCTTTAATTATAATCATTTGATACATCTTATCCAATACTGGGAGAAAATAATGAGAATCATATTATTATGTGCTTTTTTAATGGGTTTATCTATTTATCATAATTGTGATTCAGTCTGCACTTTTTTTTTCAATTTAAACATATTTAGGGCAGACATGTTTTTTGAAAACCAATTCTGATCTATTGCCATGTTTTTAAAACTGACTGCATATCATCTACATTTGTGTTTGTCAGTATATATTTCCCATGTCCATAAACTGTCCTTGTATCATATATTTTGGCCCCTTCCCCAAAGTTTTTATGCTAGATCCATCTGTGTGTAATCCTGCATTTTGCTGCCTATTCATATCAAGGTTTGAGATGGTTTCTCTTCATGAAGTAGTCTCTCATATCATGTAGCCTCGAGCACTTAAAGATGCATCATGTAGATAATGCACGCAATAGTATGCTTGGTATCAACTCTGTTACTCCCTCTAGCACTCTGTAATATTTGTGGTGGAAACTACAGACTTTTCACTTATGTATTTTTTTCTTGCTCAAAAGATATTCTGCTGTATTCAATGCTGGCTTTTTTCATCCATTTATCTAAGAAGAAGTATAAGTTTCCGCATGAAATAGGGAAATTGTCTAAAATGTTGAAAGGAAAAAACTAACCATTAATTTCATCATCAATATGGTGAACCAAGACGCCGCAGTTGGTTGTCCCACAATTTATAATCATGATTTGATCTTTATGCCATGATTTCTCCTAGGATATGTAGCTAGCTGTTTTGGGATGAGGTTGATACCTCCAGAATTCTGTCATTCCTATAATTCTGCAGCTGCTAATTACCTTTTTTTTTAATTGATCAGCCGTGAAATGTTTAACAAGTGGCAAGCTCAGAGATGGTGGGCTGAGAACTGTGACAAAGTCATGGAACTATATAATGTTCAACATTTCAACCGTGATGCAGTGCCACTTCCAACACCTCCAAGGCCCCAAGATGAGGTGAGTTTGGCACGCTGTATGTAGGACTTCTCAAAAAAAAAGAAGAAAAAAGCAAAAGCTTGACCCCTCATTTGTGAGAAAGAAGAAATAGAATATTGACTCTATTTGTTTACCTTTTCCAGGGCTCCAGGAATGAATCTGCAAAGGAGAGCCCTGTGACTCCACAACTGAGTAAAGAATGCCATCCCCGTAATCATCACCACTCAATGGGGATGGGCTACTCGTCCTCAGATTCACTTGATCATCACCGGCCAATGCAATCTCGTCATTGCTACGACTCGGCTCTTGCTTCAACTCCTAAGCTCTCCACCATCAGTGGGGTAAAAGCAGAGACATCATCTGTGGACGGTTCTATTTCATCTAGAGAGGCAGATCACTCTGGAGAGCTTTCTGTCAGCAATGCCAGTGATATGGAGGCTGAATGGGTTGAACAAGATGAGCCAGGAGTTTATATTACTATCAGAGCTTTGCCAGGTGGCACCAAAGAGCTTAGACGAGTTCGTTTCAGGTAATTTATTTGTTTATGAAAGGAAGGGTAACCACTGGTAGATGATACTGTGTTGCTTAGTTTCTTTCGTTTACTCTGTCATTGTGTGAGGTTTTTGAATAATCAATCCGTTGCATTTGCTTTAATTATCAACGTTTCTTTACACTACATGGTGCTTCTTTTCAAATAGACTAGGCAGTATTTGTGGATCCAGGGCAACTCATGTTAGATGAATGTAACTGCAACTGCATTGGTGAAATTGATCAAATGGATCTCAACTCATTTCTCTATCTCTGATGCAGTCGGGAATTGTTTGGGAGGCGCATGCTAGATTATGGTGGGAACAGAATCGAGCAAGGATACAAGAACAGTACTTGTGAGTTCACAGGAGTACCGGATGCGTGCTACTGGGAAATCGATTTGCCTTCTAGAGTCTGTTTATAAGTCTAGCTTCCCGGCATATATACTCATCAGTATAGCTTTCACCATATTCAACTTTTTCCTCCTATCTAGTTTGTTGTTACATATGTCCGTGCCTTCTGGATATGTATGTTTTTTGTCTTCCTTTCTGTGTTTTTGAGTATAGATGTTTTGAGGTTCGACGTCCGGGAGATAGGCGAGAGGTTTTGGGGATTGAAGAAGATTATTGGGAATGTGGATTTGATTACTGATATCAAATACTAAAATAAACTTCATTCACGATGATGATGATTTCACTTCTGGCCTCATTCTTGAACTGTAAATGACATACTACGATCATTGAGATATCATAACATGCGATATTCACTTCTCTCTTTCTTTTGTCCCCCCATGCTTCAAGGAATCTGAACCTTTCTACCTTTGATTTCCGACTCAGGGGCGCATGGACAGTTTCATATCTCTCTCGTTTGTGACATTTATTTCACTGAAAACTTCATAAAACTTCATGATAAAAGACAATGTTTTTAATGCATGAGAAATGGTCATTTCTCATTTATTTGGTGATTTAGGAAAAATGATTTCCTTCGTGCTAGAGAGCCCGCGTTTCGGCTTTGTACTAACGAAGTTAATCAGACATTTTTCAGAAGCAACGTTGGGCCAGAGATCTTTTCTCTTGATGGCACCACTTCTTCCTTTCCTGTTCCTCCCTCCGAAAGCATGTCTGATGAAGTGAAAGATTTCAACGTGAGCATCCGCCTTCCGTATGCAGCCAATCCGACTGAGATGCTACTGCAAAACCAGTACTCATAATACATACATAACTGCAATAATGTGGCTGGTTTTCAGAGAATCGCATCGATAGCGGCTTGGCTATCGCGTGGTTCCTAGCACAACCTGGATAAATAACATGTGTACCGGAAAGAAACTTCCGTACTTCCAATTATTTCGCGAGCTGCGGCGATGGATTTCCAGACGAAATTGCTCGTTACACGAAAGTGTGATTGCTACGGTCATGGACCACGCGACAGAGAACTGGCTCCGCCCAATTGCGTGGCGTGCATGAATTCTGCTCACGGATCGATCTGCAAAGAGGTGGGCTCGAGCCTCGGGCTCAGTGCAAAGATAGCTTACAGATTTGTCTCTCTCTCTCTCTCTCCCTTTATGTGTCGATAATTGGTTTCATATATAGAGATTTATAATTGACATAGAGAGAAAATTATTCAAAAAGTCATAAGTCTATTGCGTGGTGGCCAATTCAAACCCTATCAATCATGTCAATTTAGTTTTAAATATTGTGATGATTTAATCCTAAACCTTTTGGCTATTTACTAATTTAGTTATCCGGCCAATTTTTATCATAAATCAATAATGTGACAGTTTAGTTAGTGTTGGCCGTCGTACGTGATACGATTAGCATTGGTCGGCTACCCTCACCTGGTGTGGGTAAGTGTGTGAATCCTTGCCGAGATTAGGTGAATGCCGTCAACCTAGGATTGAAAAAAAAAAAGAAAAAAAAAACAGCAAAATAATAAAAAAATTCAAAAAAAAAATTCAAAAAAAAATTGTAGTTCACATTAACGCTAGTCATGTTACATAAGATAGTTAGCATTTATTGGAACCGCCACGTCAGCGATTTCTAATCAAAATTGACCGGAATGACTAAATTGGTAAATCGTTAAAATAATTAAAATTATTGTCACAATTGAAAGATTATGATTAAAAATTGGATGTTATACAAAAAAATTAGGACTTTTTTTATTTTTATTTTTTTTTTTGGTGACGACCTGGGGAACCCCGAACTTTTTGATAGTTTATCCCTTACATAAATCATAAATCATAAATGCTCTAATGCACTCAAGAAGCCTTCCAATTTAATGCAAAAAATTTCAATCAATACGCCATTTTATATGACGTTGAGAATACAATCTTAAACCTCCTCTGTTCACACACCAACTAAATCTACTATTCTCGCTATCGAAAGCTCCCCGCTCTAAAAATCCTTTCCGGGGTCCCCAGGTCCCGGCATTGATCACCTGCATTTGACCCAACTTGACACGAGGTCAGAATCAATTTGTTGCAACAAAATTAGTCACTAAGTAACTTGAGGCTAAAAAAAAAAAAAAAAAAAACAAGAAAATTCAGTGCACGTGACGCACGAGAGAAACTGGGGATGCATCACGTGCCAAGGGTGGTCCTCCCGAATGGCTTCCACGTTCATCACGGCCACTCGTTATGGTCCGGCTCCACATAGAAGGAAAGCCATCTAATCCTCCCGCATCATGGCCTTTTAGCCCATTTACTTCCTCTCTTTTTTTCCCTCTCTTTTCCTTCTTTTTTCCAAGATAGCGATAGTGTATCTCCTACCATTTATTTCATCAATGATATTAATTATGAAGGTCATTTTCCTCCACATAATTTGCACCCAAAAAAAAAAAAAATAAAAAAATCAATGCCTAGAGGCCTTCAAAATGAAGGGGATAGAAAATATCTTGTAGCAAAGCAGGTCGCTTTAGGGATTTTATCATTGAGAATGCGTTTGTTTTGGAAAAAAAACCTTGATGTAAAGAAGAAAATACTTTCCAGAAGATCGTTATTTAGGAAAATGTTTTCCCTTTTTCAAGTTAGGGAATTCATTTTCCTAATTCTAAGCATTGCCATTTTCTTTGATAATAAATGGTTTTTCCATTGATTGATAATCTTCAGTGAAACCTAACACGTGAAAGTCTAGAAAACTATCTCGTAGAAAATTCTTTCATTCAAACAAACACACATAAAATTGTAATGGCATCCAGAATTTAAGGATTGGTGCAAGAAAACCTCACATTGATCATATATATAGTTTGATGATATAATGCTAAAACGGAAAGATTAGCGTAGGCTGGTCCTAAGACTAAGTGTGAAAATAGATAATGAAAAGGCAAAAAAGGGTCTAGAAAATTTAAATTTAAGATGACTTGCTTTGATATTATGTAAGATTTTGTGAAATCGCCGTATGCTATTTTAAGAAACTTAAGTCTTTAAATGAAGTCATGATTTGATATTTGAATTATTTAAATATTTGGGCACGCGAAATTTAGAGATTGGTGGAACAAAAGCCTCACATTAACCATACGCATGGTGATAGCGCTTTAACGAAAAAGACTAGGGCATTCTTCACTTCACCAGCAAGCATTTATTATGACCTAGTTGATTGGGATGTTCCTCAAGGGAGTATGCAATGAACATAGAAAATCTAGGCAAAAGGAAAGAGAAAATTGCAACCCTAAAGAACAAGACCAAGCATGCATGACAAACAAAATGATGGCATGGCTTTCCAACTTGGGATGGATGTCCAAAACCCCATTTTTCTAAAAAGTACCAATACTTATTCCATCAGCAGCAATTATGGCTCATTTAAAAATGGCAAATCTCCTCTCTTTTCTTTTTTTCCTCTAAAATTACTTTTTCGAGTATTTTTTTTTTCTATTTTCCTCTAAAAGTCAAAGGGATAGGAATGATGAACACAAAGCCCAGAGGGCCAATTTATGATGACCATTGTATAGGGCAATAGAAGATCTAAAGATCTTTAGGGTTGTTAGCGGTCCATTCGCAAGTCTCCACCCCTACCAATGAATGATGGAAAATACTTGAATATCAATCATGAAATGGGCCATAGAGATCTAAGGCATGAGTCCAAGATAGTCTCTTTTTTAATTGATCACTAATCAAAATGCAAAAGGAATTTAATTTACTAAGCATTGTTTGATGTATCTCAACTATTGATCGATGCATACCTCGTTTACTAGCACCAATGATTGAGAATCAATTGAGATACTAACAAGGGCACCGTACGGGGTAAGTAAAGAGTATTCCGAGGAACTGTTGGAGAAAATTCGGATCATGGCTAAATTGTTCATGACACGATATACGATGGTCAACATATACTACCATCTCGAGAGATAAAGAAAATCTTGAAAGAAGGTACAGTTTTTTTTTTTAAATTGTAGATTCATTTTCATTTGAGAATGAAAAAAGAAATGCAGAAAAAGGGGGTTGACGGCATCTTGAGAACGGATTTTCAATGTGAACAAGAGCCTATTTCCAAAACTAAAAGCGGCAATCCAAATGACTTTTTAATATATTTTCCTCTTTCTCACTCCAAATGAGATAGAGCGATATATGGAACAATTAGAATTCTCTCATTTATAATTTGATAAATAGTGGCTTGGCTGTTCTTTGTTTCTATAGAGAATAATTCTTTTTCATGTACTAAAACACGTATTCAAGAAAAATAGCGGAACCTTCTTTATTTTTACAGGGGAAACGAAGTACGAGAATGCTAATGATGTCGATTTGTCCTTGGTCTACCCCTATGCACGTGGATGGACATATAATGGGGGGTAAGCTTAGACAGAAAATTCAAATGCTTTTCGAGCATGGCTTTGAAAATCATCCATGGAAGCTCAAATTGATGCAAAAGGACACCATATCATTCATACCCTAAGTGCCAAAAATAATAACACCCCTTCTTTACACGTCACTCTCTCTTTCCTTTTGTTTTCTCTATTAAATTCCCCGGCAGATGTAAATTGACCATAAGCATCACACAAAGGAAAAACAGAACATAATCAACTAATTTAATCAATTCTAAACTTATTATGCAAATGTTAATTCAATTTTGATCTTTTTAATTTTGTCAATTTAGTCCCGAGGCTTCGTGCAAGATTCCAATATAGTCCCTCCGATCAATTTTTGCCGGAACCAAAGCAGTGGTCTAGTCATCGCTGGGCATCTTACATCATGATATGGCATCATGATCCATGCTGTGGAAATATTGGTGTAGATGGAAAGAAGTAATGGATGCGATTGCGATGGTACGATGTCTTCCAATATGAACGTAAGTGTGTGCTTGTCCAATGTCAGAAGCTGTGGTGGGCTGTTGGAGAGATTGCATTCTCACGGGTGCGTGCGCGACATTAAGACATCGTTCATTGGTGGGACTGATGTCGATGATCAATGTGGAAATGGGAAGAGAGAGAGAGAGAGAGAGAGAGAGAATTTTTCACTTTTTTGGAGAGGGCGAGAAGATGGTTTGAGGCCTTGTCACTTAATGCTCATCTACTATGATTCTGGGTCCCTAGATTGGTCACTTCTTGATCGGAATGGAATCCCAAAACGTCACATATTCGTTCCCCATGAAAGCTCATTAGATAGAGAGAAAGAGAGAGGGAGAATCTTGGACGAGATTAGCGCAAGAAACGCCACACATAGCCCTGAATCACATGAGTTAACTAGGTATCGCACTTCAAAAAGATCAAACACGTACGAGTATCCCTGTCCCCGAAAGCAAAAGCACGAAATTAGAGCCTAAACGAAGCTGAAAACACTTCGTGTCTCGGCTACCTGCCCTGCTATAACATCACCGTTTTGATCGGCATGACTGAAGCAACCATTTTTCGTGCGAATCTGCAGCAATCGACGAGGTACAAAGTTCAAAGCTAGATTAAGGTGCACATGCGGTCGTAAAAGCAAGTTCCACAGTGAACCCAAAAGATGAATACAAGCACGTTTCGATCTCGCGTGGACACTTTGCATGTCCTCCATCGACGGCAATCGATGCTGCTGGGCGTTCCGTGCTCGCGAAAAGCATTATATAATTCGAGGTTCTTTCGTGAGCTTGAAGGGAAGAAGTATAGGAACAGGAGAGAGAGAGAGAGAGAGAGAAGAGATGAGCGTGACAGAGAGAGAGAGAAAGAGAGGAAAAGGGGAGATAAAGAGAGAACATTATAAAACGACCCGCACGTTGCTTTGCTTTTTTCTTGACGTTAGGGTTTTTTTTTCTAAGCTTTGTTAAGGATTTTCTTGGCTTCTTGATTAATCGCACTTTATCGTCACTCCTCTTCTTTGCATTACCGACATTCCCTTGTCCTAATCCTTTCTCAGGACTCTAATCAAATCTCACGTCACTCGTCCTTATTCTTTGGCTCCAACGCCATCCCAATCCTTCTCTCTCTCTCTCTCTCTCTCTCTCTCTCTCTAGAAAATCTTTGGGAGCCACGAGTGCAATGATTGCGCTTCATGATCTTCTTTCTCTATCTCTAACGATGGTCTCCTTTGGATATGAATTTTCCTCTTGATCGTGTTCGAGATTTAAGGAAAGAATGGCGAGAATAAAGAAAAGAGGGCGTCGTAAAGATTGTTGCGTCGAGATAAAGCCCACTCCTGAGGAAGACGCTCGTGGGAAAATGACGCGTGCGGGTTTGAAGAAATTTGCCCGTTTTGAGAGAGACAAAGTATCTCCCAAGCTCACGAATTTGTAGAGTTGCTAGGGCTTAATCAAGAAAAAGAGTGCGACGTGCACGATTAGCGGTGACTCGACTTAGCATAATGCACCGTTGATAAGGATGAGAGATTTCAAGTTTCGTACAAATTCCATATGAAACCTGAAACCCATCTTTTAGAATAGATTCCTTATTTTTTGGGATTTGAAACTTACACTACATATTTTGAAGCCTAAAACCTACATTGTCACGAGTTTCAGGTCCGTTTTAGGACCTATCCATGTTCAATCTGTATTCTAAATTAAACGATTATAGTAAATTATTATGACCATTGCTTGTTACTATAATTTGAATTTATTAACCATAAGTTATATTAAATAGGAAACATCAACAAAGTAAAAGTCTCAGTCGCAAAATAAAAGCTTGAACTAGTGATTTTAGATTAGACACTCATTGTCAAATGCCATGGAATACCATAAGATTACGGGAAGATATAGACCGAGAAAAATACAAAAACTTGTTCTAAATTATAGGTTCCAAATTTCAAGTTCCACTAACTTAAAACCTAGAATCTACTTATCAAAATAGGTTCTCCAATTTTTGAAACTTGGAACCTACCTTACACCTAGAATCGAAGAGGTTCCCATCGATTTTATTCTGAAGTTCCAGATTTTATCCTAGAGTCATGCTTACTCCTAACCATCGGTACAATGGGTCTAGTGGTAAAGAGGTTGCCCATCTTCCTAAAATCAAGAGTTCGATTCACATTATAAACGAACCTCTTGACGGCTCATGCTACATTGGATAGATTTTCCACCCACTGGCATCTTGGTAGGGCTATGGGGAGAACCTCATCAACCTTGAACTTTCGGGTCGCAAGTGCTGCGGACACCTATGATCGAAACCGGTGTTCCATAACGGGTACGGGGCTCTTATGATAGCATCCAAAAAGGGTCGCCACGCTGCAACCTCTCTCTCCTACTAGCATGATGCGATTTCGATCTTTCTCTCGTATTCTCACGACATGGTCGAGAACCAGAGGCTGTCCTCATCTTCCTTGTACTTCCATGGATCCAAAGATGAACGTAAAAGCCACATGCTTTTTGGATACCAGGCCAATGTCGCTTTGGCATCCTAGGCATGTGAATCTGGCTGAGGTACGTGCGATCCATTCAACAAGGCCGAGCAAAAACAGTCAACAACCACATGTTGTCCAATTAAATATTCTTAGGGTATAATCGAAGTAAAGATGCGAGTCCAATTTAATAAAATGGGCACTTAGAATTTCTCAATTCTACATCGAAAGAAGCAAAAACTCAAAGCAGCCGCATCATTTGACCCCCCCCTCCCCCCCTCCTCCTCCTCCTCCTCTAAGCACAAATTCAAAAGGAGAGAGACTGTTCACACAATTGATACCAAGTTCTGAGATATTTTTCGCATTTGCAAATAAAAAATTAGAGAAAAAGAATGTATCCCTTACTATATCTAGGGTTAGCTTTAGGGAAAGTGTTTAGCTTTTCGAATGTATGGTCTAGCATTTCCCCTACATTTCAACAGTAAAAAAAGGGACAATAATCTTTAGTTAGACCGACATCCGTACCGCCTAATGTCAGAAGCATAGAGGCCTCGGGTAAATCTCTTTTTGAATGAAGAGTATTGCCTACACATATCCCAAAGGCCGAACCGTAAAATCGCGAATCAAAAGTCGCCCAAAACATACCTTGCATGTTTGGATCACTTGTATGAACATCGTGTCGTGGGCTCATTTAATTGAATATCTTCTATCTACGGGAGTACATTTTGGTGAGCAGAATTGCATACCCTTTTCTTTTCCTTTGGAGGAAAAAAAAGATGATCTCATATTGAATGATTTTCGATATGCATATCACTAAGTAATATTTGCTCGACTTTAATGAAAGTATAGCTCTCCGTATAATAGATTTATGAAGTAAAAAGTTTTTTTTTTTTTGGTAAATGTAAGATATATATTGACTTGAAACCAATAAAGCTATACAACAAGAGACTCGGCACCAAAACTCACACTCAATAAGACAAACAAGTCAAATCGAGTGAGAGGGTGCCAAGCAAAGAGAAAACAGGGAACCAACTATGGCAACCCACAATGTAAACCAAAAGGAGGAAACAACACCCAAGGCTGCACTTCGAACACAGGGAAGGCGGCACTAGCAACACAAAGTCGAAATTACAGGGAAAAAGTTTCTATTTATCAAAGTTAAAATACAGTTTAACTCATCGAAATCGAAATCTTCTAGGACATATAATGCAATTACCTTCATATATTATCCTCCTAAATTAAAAGAATACTTTTGTTAAAAAGTGCCTATGAAATACTTGTTAAACCACTAAATATTATAATTTTCCATATATTTATTATTTTCTATGACATACACAATTGATATTTTGAAAACTGGACATATTTTTATTTAGTACACTTAATTAGTGCGTCGAGAGCGCCGGTTGGCAAGATCCAAAGAAGGCAAGGTTGCCAAGCAAGAGAACAAAGGACCAAACCAAACCAGACATATTTACTTAATAACGAAAATAGCGAGAATGCCACGTCACGGAATGCCAACCTGGCATCTCTGCCAGCTCGGACGTGCTTGCTGGAGCTGTCTCCTCTTTCTCTCTCTCCTCCTCCTCCTCCCTATTATAAGAACCCGACGAAGAGAGAGACTCGGAAATCTCCTCGCTCGCTGTCGCCATGGGCGTGGCTTGAAGCTCTCATTACTTCCCTCTCTCTCTCTCTCTATCTCTTTCTCTCTCTCTACCTCGAACATGCCGCACAGCGACTGGCGTCTCTGAAACTTTTGCTTTGTGTTTCGTACTCGCATTCCCATATAGCCCTCTCTCCTCTTAGACAGAGAAAAGAAAAGTATTTCCACAGAGAGAGAGAGACTATCTCTGCATCACTTCACTTCACTTCCTCTCTCTCTCTCTCTCTCTCTCTCCTCCATGATCAGTCACCCTTTGCTTTTCTCTCTCAAGCAGCCTTTTGACACTCCCGCATCAGACAATTAAAGATAGCCCAAATCATTGAATTCCAAAATCCCACCTTCCCCTTCTCTCTCTCTCTCTCTCTCTCTCTCTGTAGACCCAGTTCGCTCCTGCTTCACTTCGCTTCCCTTCTTCGCTCCCTATATGAGCCATGGATCCCTGTGATAAATCACAACGCACCCGCCACCGCGACAGACGGGACCACCCCTCCTTCTCCTCCACCCTCCTCGACGCCATCTACCGCTCCATCGACGGCGACTCCCCTCCCCAAGACCCCATGGTCTTCTACACCGACGCCGCTGCCGCCGCCGCCAGGATCAAGCAAGGCGGCGGCGGCGACTCTCGGCGGGACTACCTGATCGAGAAGTGGATGGCGGCGGAGGCGGAGGCAGAGGCAGAGGAGAAGAAGAAGAAGAAGAAGGAAGCCAGCGACGAGAGAGGAGGGGCGGCGGCGGCGGCGGCGGCGGCGCACCGCGGCTCGATGGTCGGCGACTGGAACCGCTCGGTGCTCCTGACGAATTCCAGCTCCAGCTCCTCCGACTCCAGCTCCAGATCGGGAGGAGGGTTCTCGTCGTCCGAGTCGGAGTCCAGATCGCGGAACTCCGCTTCGTGTTACTCCGTGAGGAGGCCAAAGGCGAAGCCGGCCCCGATTCGCACCAGCCTCTCCGACCGCACGGCCTCCGCGTTCGACCGCGGCCACCTCGACCCCAGGAAGGGCCACCACGCTGCGCAATCTCAGAGGCCGAGCGGTAATAACAAGCACGAAGGGCTCGGCTTCGTGAAGACGAAGTCCAAGGCGCTGAAGATCTACGGCGACCTCAAGAAAGCCAACGGCAAGCTTAAGCAGCCGAACTCCCCGGGCGCCCGCCTCGCCAGCTTCCTCAACTCCATCTTCACCGTCGGGAGCCCTAAGAAGGCGAAGATCGCCGCGAGCTCCGTCGACGGAGACCAGTCGGCGTGCTCCTCGGCTTCCTCGTTCTCGCGTTCGTGCCTGAGCAACACCCCGTCGTCGCGGAGCAAGCCGGGCGTCGTCACCGGCGGCGGCCCGAAGCAGCGGTCGGTGAGGTTCTACCCCGTGATCAGCGTCATCGTGGACGAGCCCGGCCGGCAGAGCAAGGACCTGAAGGTGGTGGCGGCGGCGGCGGAGATCTCGCCGGCGAAGAAGGCGGAATTCGGCAAGTCCGGCACCAGCGAGGACAAGCGGAGGATCGCGGAGGCGGCGAGGGAGATGCTGCGGAGCTACCAGAAGAAGAAGGAGAGTTTCGAAGCGAGAGAAGCCGACGTGGACGGCGACGAAGGCGGCGGCGGCGGCGGTGGCGGCGACGACGACGACGCGGCGAGCTGTGCGAGTTCGGATTTGTTCGAATTGGACAATCTGGCGTCGATCGGGTGCGATGACATGAGGTATAGAGAGGAATTGCCGGTGTACGAAACCACTAATCTAGACACTAATCGAGCCATTGCCAGTGGTTTAGTTCTGTAATTCATGCAAAAAAAAAAACCAGAGAAAAAAACCCAAAAAAAAAAAAGGAGGGGACAAAAAAAAAAATTATATATAAATGAATGGTGTGGGGGGTTTACGTTAAGCAAGGGCAATAAGATTGTTCTCTTTGCGGGTCTTTTTTAATTTTAATTTTTGCAGTGTGCTCTTGGGTAATATGCTTTGAATTATTATCCGGTATATCAACGGTATCGAATGAGACATGCATCGGTTGGTTAATTACCTCAATTTACTCTTGGTAATCAACGACGGGTGATTATTTTTATTTGTATGGTGAAATTGAGAGAGAAATTCATGATATAATTTTTGTTTTTTGATTGTTTTAAAGAGAGATAATATGTTTTGGGAGTGAACAAGTGGAGGATGTTGAGTAGAGTTTTTGGAGAGTGTTTTGCCATGGAGGAAAGAAAAAAGGAGTTTTTTTTTTTTTTTTTTGGGGTTAATTCTTGAGGAGAATGTCTTTTTTTTTTTTCCTTTGTCTTTTCCAGTTCTAGAATCGCGTTCACACGCGAAAATGGGGAAAAGGGTAAAGAAGTTTTAATAAGGAAAAGAAAATGAAAGGGATGAAGTAAAGGTGAAGATGGTGGTAAAGGAGGCAGATCTTCCACTCTCTCATCATTCATGACAATACAACAAAAGTGAAAAACTCTCTCTCTCTCTCTCTCTCTCATCCAATTGCATGAAAAATGTAATTCGGGTTACTTTGTATGATAATTCCACAATTGATCACAACATCAACTACGATCAATCATCTGAAAAACACTACACAAATTACTTAAACGTTAATTGATTGCACTAATAAAATATCGACTCTTCAATATCCACAATTATGGGAAAAAAATAATCATTACCAGTGGATTTTCCTTATATTCCGTGAAGCTTTTCATTTCAATTCCACATTTTGATAAGTTTAGTCGATTCTTGGAGAGTGGTGGTCTCTTCCCAACACGATAGAATTTTGACCCTTGGCATTCGACATTGCAATCACAATTGCAATCACAATCGAATAGTGTTAGAGACATCGAAACACCCAAGATACCAATCTATAAAGTCATGCAATAAATTTTGGTCAAACACTTGTCGAAGCTAACTTGCAGCTCGTCCTGTTACTTCTTAAGTTATATATATTAGTGAAATCAATGTTCGCAATCTCTTGTCATTAAGGGGGAAAGATGGCGAAGAGCATCAAAAGGAACATAATGCACGGTCTCAAAAGCTGCGGACAGAAAATCTAAGGTTAGATATCCTTTTTAAGCTTGGCGTCCTCGAATTTGTGCTGGCTTCGTAACTAAAACGACAACATGTTTTGCTAATGTAAAATCTCACGTAATGAAAACCCTTTTGTCCCCTCCCACATATAATTGCCTTTCTAACTGCCCCCCAATTAACACCAAACACGGTCATTAGATTTGCAATCTTTAGAAAGCGATTTACTTGCATGTCATCTTGACGAGCATGCATGCTTGTCATCTTCACACCAAACCAGCGTGCGAGCGCGTACATGCACATAATAGATAAGCGAAAGCTAGGGTTAGTGGTCCATGCATAGATAATATATAAAGTACATGCATCGCTCTCAAACTGTCGGTGTGGAATTTCTCGGGGGAATCATCCAATCGGTCATGAATCTATAGTCAAGTTAAAAGCTAGGGTTTTCACCGGGAATCACTGATGTAAGAATATGCCACATAAAATGGCCGACAATGTTATGGCGAAAGTGAGCCAAAAGAGATTATATTAAAGTTTCACATCAAAGCTCATTATTTAATTAGTGAAATTGAAAATTTTAGGACTGAATGAATATTCATACAAAAGATTTAGAATTAATTAGGTAATTTTCCTAAAAAAATTTCATGATCGATCGGTTAACATTTACATCAACGCACAGCGTGATTCGCGGAACTGATTGACGACCCATCAGACGTGAAGATGAATAGAGATTTCGGGACCATCAATGAATTCACAGGTTATCCGTCACTTCGATGCTCTTTTAAAGCAAGAGGAAAATGGAACATAGGGCGTCTTAAAATTAGCATAGAGATGGATGCTTTTGTGGCGTGTAGGCAGGCTTTTTCCATGCGATGGCCTCCTTTGGGGCGAACCCTAACTAGACCGACCCCTCTCGCACTTTATGACTTAGCATCTCGACACGAACAGTTCCCTCCTCCCTCAAAGATTCTCGACGGAAAGAATGGAATTGAAAAGCGGATGGATCAACGTGCCGACCCAACTTTCAGTTTAAATTATCTTCTTTGTCTAATCAAAAGATGGAGGCTACAAAGTGTTAGCAAGGGGGCGGGGGGATCGGCTTCGGAAGGACCACGAGATCACAACAGTGCGATCTCTCTGCTTAAATATATGTTATATTGGCCATCATCATGGCATTGGCTTAGCTCGAGCATGTATGGAAAAAGGAAAAGGCTATGAGTCTACATATCCCCGTGGTCAAAAGGTGCATCGATAGGCTCGATTGGCCTATGCATTTGGAAAGGAAAAAATTTGGGTTGTGGGGGCCTGGTCTTGCCTTAGTTTTTATGTGTAGGGATGGAAGGTACCAAGAAATGAAGCATGGGCGATCATGCGAAGGTGCCGTCCGCCATGATCGGCTTGCTTCGAAAAGACGGTGTATAAATATGTGCGACGCTTAAGTGGATAATGATATGTATCTTAAGCGATAGCGATAGACGGCGGCACACTCGTTGAAATGCCTATTTTGTAATTTGCAGTTTGTCTTGCCGTTTGATAGATTGATCGTAATATACCCGACATTGCCCATTTTTATATGATTTATGCTGGTCCACATGTGTAACGACCGAATCACTACTTGTAAGATAAAGGGAATTAATTGAAATTCGAAAGGGAAATCTAGTTTATAGGTCCCTACTTGCTTTTTTTTTTTTTTTTTTTTTTTTTTTTTTTTTGCTTTTTTAATTGTGAAGTCCTATTTCAAAATTGGGGTCAGTATGAATGGGAAAGTTGACTTGGCTATCGCTAGAGTAATGGGTCGGTATGCGTAAGATCACCTTTTCCAGGAGCAGAGAAACCCTTTTCATAATTACCCAAATGTCTTAGCGACCATCCTTACATGGCAGTCCCATCACCCAACAACGCGACACGGACGTTATCTGATTATATCCCATCAGATTAGTGATAATTGGCATTAACGTTGGAAGAGTCACGTCAGAAATTCTCTTAATGAAGTCTTAATCGTTGTACAAGATAAAGCTTCCGTCTAGCCAAATCAAACACGAAATCGCACTTAGTGAAATGTGATTGATGATGACGGTCACAAGCGGCAATAGGTATTATAGCACAGGAGCAACAATACAATAGACAAGTGTCGTCAAATTCTAACGTTACGTTGTGACATTGTCAAGCACAAGCTTATGCTACTCTCAACTCTACTTTCAATAGAATCCAAAATTCCGGACACAACTCGAATGTCTGATTGAGTAGTCAAGCGTTCAATTTAATTGGGGATTAGAGCGTGCATTTGAGTTAATTACACCGTCTTGACTACCCGACCCGACCCGAATACTTATATACCCGTTTCTCGTGCAGAAAGAAAGGACATTCAATGCATGATTGACCGGTTTCATAATGCCGACTGCGCCACACGAGGACGTTCCACTAATTCAAGTACGTATGAACGGTTGCTGTCGCACGACGCACCATCGCACTTGTGGGGGGGGTGGTGGCCAGAAGCTTTGTAGTACCATGCAATGGTGTCAGTCACCAACCATGCAGCAGTCACTGGCACGAAAGTGCACGAGCACATCACCATAGAAAATCAAACTCATCAATGCGGTCTCGTTGCGTGCAATACGTGGACGTCTTGTTCGCCCGTAGGTCCGGCCTTGTCCCGGACCGAGGTCCCGACACCCAACACACATGGCTCGGTCCTTGGCTCGACCCCCTTAATGGATGTCCGCCTGGCGGGGTGCACGGGGGTCGTTGGGTTGCTTTAGGGAAAATGGATCACAGCCTCATATTTCGTGCTTTGGTTACGAGATGATACATATCGTTAACAATTGCTTCGTTGGCCTGCTCAATTATCTTCAGGAAGCAACAAAGAGGAACGAGGGCAGGACAGCTGACGGGATTATTTTCGTAACATCTTCATTTGTTTATTATTCTAAGGAAGAGGATAGTTGTATCTGTCTCGTATACTTCGCTGACGTGAGAAATACAATAATTTGCGAAGATTTCATTCTGATTTTGTATCGCTTTTGGACAACAAGGGTACGTAAGATCTAGTTGTTCTCGATAACGTGTATGTTCATCCAAGATGTCGGTGACAAGTACATGCGTACATTCATATGCATACACATATACAGCTCTGCCAGGATTAATTTTTGGACTGGTGTTCAAGTAGGAAAAATTTCAAATAAAGGCACAAAGTGCCCTGATTTCTCAAATAAGGATCTTCAAAGTTTATTTATCTCAAAAGAGGATAGTTGTATCTGTCTCGTTTTCGCTGACGTGAAAAATGCAATTATTTTAAATATTTCATTCTGATTTTGTATCGCTTTTTTTTTTTTTTTTTTGGTGGTACGTAAGATCTAGTTGTTCTCGATAACGTGTATGTTCATCCAAGATGTCGGTGACAAGTACATGCCACGTACATTCATATGCATACACATATACAGCTCTGCCAGGATTAATTTTTGGACTGGTGTTCAAGTATGAAAAATTTCAAATAAAGGCACAAAATGCCCTCAATTTCTCAAATAAGGATCTAAAGTAAATATTATCTCAAATAGAGACCTACAATGCTCTCATTTTCTCAAATAATGGTCTAAAATAGATATTATTTTAAATAAGAGCATGAAGTGACCATGTTAGTCTCAAAGAAATACCTAACCTCACTAGCGGATCAAGGACATTAACATCATTTTTTATTTTTTTATTTTCTTCCATTTTTCTTTCTTTTTTCATTTTCCTCTTTTTCCATAAAAAAGCTAGAATAAAAGAAAAGACTAAAACTTTTTAAAAAAAAAAACACACAAATTAAAAAAAAAAAAAAAACTCCGACGGAGGGCTGGGGTCAACCCTCCCACGCCTGTGTTTTCCTTCTTTTCTTTAGTTTTAGCCTCTCTCTTTTTTCATTTTTAAGTTTTTAAACAAAAATAAGTAAAAAGAAAAAAAAGAAAAAAAAAAGAAAAATTAAATGACAAAAATATCTTTGACCAACCGGTGAGGTCAAGTTATTTTTTAAAACTAACATGGTCACTTCAAGTCCTTATTTAAAACAAAATTCATTTTAAGCTTTTATTTGAGAAAATAAAAATACTTTAGGCTCTTATTCAAAACAATATTCACTTCAAATCTTTATTTGAGAAATTGAAGGCACTTTGGCTCTTATATGGGAATTTCCCCTTCAAATATTTGATTTAGTTCACATCCACAAATATCAAGCAAAGCTTACGTTAAGAGTGCTCGAAAATCCCATGAAATCGTAATATCGTATGGTGATTTTGTTCATTAAGTAGTAATCATGTGCATGAAAAAATGATTTATCTAGTATGAGGTACTTCTTCTAACGGGATATGATCAGCTCATTTGTGTGGCGATTATGTTATATAGAGATAACATATGAAGAGAATCGATTGACGAGAACTACGATTGATCTGTCATAATGCACCACCATTTTGATCCATACGTCAATGGTCCAGCTCCAAAAGCATGGCATATGAGACAAGAAGAGAGAGCGTTGCGCATAGAATGGGATCGGGGAGGGGGCAAGAGTGCCGCATCAAAGTGGGAAAATGTCTCGCATGCATTTAGTGTATGTGAACCCGTTTCATCTCAATCATCGGATCATGTAGGTCTCCTATGGAGACGGACAACATTTAGCGGCCAAGATGAAGCAGGCTCGGGTGCTCCGATCGGTACCGCAGCTTTTCCCCAAGGACCACGCCTCCTTTTTTGAAGCCGCACGTGATGGAGTGGCCTGCATGTCCCATGCCTGTCGCGCATGCACACGTGTGATCCTCCATGCATCCCCGCAACTTCCGCTGCTCTTACTTACAACTGACCATACTTTTAAAAGTCGTCCCAAAAATAATTAATCTTTTTGCGCGCCCGTTCCGGGCAGCGTTCGCGGCTCTGTCCGCTTCACACACCAGCTCCTTCCCGTATGCTTTATTGCGCCGGAGGCTATTTGCCTCTTTTCAAACCAGAACCAGCACGAAAAGAAACGAGGTACAGCAACGGGATCGGATCCTCAGCTCGTAAATCCGAATCATTAATCTACGACAGGTGAAGATAGGTGTGAAACTTAAAAGATTATTACACCGTATCGTGGGTCGAGATTTGTCGAGACTCCGATGATAATACGGAGCATGACAGGCTGTCTTTGTCCGGGAAATACCGTGTAAAGAACGATTTGAAATTATAGCTTCACAGAGGTTGTGCAGGTTAAAAACCTACAGGAAGGGCTAATAAAAGTCTATCCAGGGTTCATGTTATTTTGAAATGAGTAGTGAATAATCTTTTGTTATCCCTAGGAGAGATCAGGGAGCATTCTCATCTCTCCATTTTTCTTTGTTCTTGATGAATTCTCTTCTCTTTTTTTTTTCATTTACTTTCCCATACCGCCTAGCAAGAACCATCCCCTGATGAAGATACATCATATCGTGGGTCGAGATCTGTCAAGACTCCAATGAAGATAAGGAGCATGACAAGCGATCTTTGTCCGGGAAATCCTTTGTAAAGAACGATTTGAAATTATAACTTCACAGAGGTTGTGTAGGTTAAAAACCTACAGAAAGGGATAATAAATCTTATTATGTATCCAGCATTTGCAAAAATACAACATACAGATGCTTGTATTATACTAAAAGTCTATCCCAGGTTCATGTTATTTTGATCTGAGTAGTGAATAATCTCAGGTTTATCCCTAGAGGAGATCAGGGAGCATTCTCATCTCTTCATTTTCATTCGTTCTGGATGAATTCTCTTCTCTTTTTCTCTTCATTTACTTTCCCATACCGCCTAGCCAAGAACCATCCCCCCACTCATCCCCCGACACCTGTCACCTCCTCCCACGTGTGCATCCCCTTTCCTTTTTCCCTCCTGTTGCAACGATCTCCAGAGAGACCCTCGAAGGTCTAATGGCCGATCCTCTTTTCGGCATGGCCGATCTCGGAATCGAGCCGGGCGGGGAGAGGACGTAGAGGAGCAAGCAAAAAGTGGGGAAGGACAAGGGCAGCTTTAGGTAAAGAAAGCAAAAGAAAGAGGAGGAGAGGGGTAGGGGCAGTTCTCGTATTATTATGCCGATTGGGTGTGTGTGAAAAAAGAGAAAGTGGGGAAGGGGAAGAGAATAATTCTTTGTGTTTTTTCGGCGATCCCAAGGAGATCGCAGCGACGCCAAGTTAAAACCGTGGCAGCAGCCTTTTCTTTTCCCATCTCCTGCTCTTTTTATCCCGATGTCCGATTACTCATCTATAGTTTTTTCGTTTCTCTATATTATATCTTGGGAAGAGGAGGAATTGGAGAAGGGAGGACAACGACAATTGGTCTGAAACTTCGTATCCCCATGAAAAAGATAAAGGAGAAGGGGGTGAGAGAGAGAGAGTGGATCGTCGTCTGATGGGGATGTTGGGAACGATCTGGTCCTCGCTTTTGCTTTTGCTTCGATGCACGGAATTGAACCGGGTCTCATTTTTTGCTTGGGGAAAAAGATTCTTGGGGACAAAATTCTAAGGCGGAACGACGATCGTGATCTCCTAAAGCGTCCCGCTTTATTGTCATGGGGGGCATGCAGTTGAGTGACCTAGGGTTCTAGGGTTTTGGAAAAATTTCGAATCTTCCATGGCGGGCTAGGCTCCGCTTGGCTCGGCTTTTTCGCTCTATGCTTCTCGAGTCTACTCTACATTAGGCCATAGTCATTTTTCCTTTCCGTTTTTCGCTCCCTAATGTTAATCAAGAGTTTCAAAGGGCAATAACTCCGGTCGACCGGAGATTTTCCCCTCACGGGCTTCCTTAGATCTCGACATGTACATATTTTTAAGTGGTATTGATCCCTAGCGTGTGGAACTCACATTTCTTGATCAACATGCATGATTGACTCTCGATTTGGTAGAATTAGTGCGGTGCGAACGCTCGGTTGGTCGCCGTACCAACGACCATCGAGGAGAAAGAGGAAATTTAGGACACACGCATATACTGCTTGGCCCTTGCATCGAAATTCTTGTGTGTGAAACTATGTTTTGCGCGTCTCCAAAGCGGCACGTCATTTTTTTCTACGAAGTCGTTAAAATGATTGAAAGGAAAAAAGAGAGAATCATCTGAATAGTGGATGTCCGGCTGCCCAATAATTTTGAAAGTTCGTACCTGCACAGGAAATGCCCCGATCCTGCTTTTTCAAAATGGTGGCAACTTGCTTGCTTAGGTGGAGATCTCGTGCAGTACGAGCTTTGACTAGCTCGAGAGTTTGACTTTTCTCGTGACTCAAGCTTTGCTACATTGTGTGAACGGGAATTTGGCATGATGTTTGGCCGCTCCTTCGGCCGTGCGGGCCAGGGTCAATCCTAGCTTCAGGTACGAGTTCGAATCACCCACATCGAAACTCCGATGGTGGCTTGGTGCGCACGAGATGTTTAGAGAGATCGGCTCGTCTTTGTCAGAGGAATCATCTCGTTCGGTTTACGAAATTAATGAAATGTCAAGGCCCTTTTGAGATAAGAGATAAAGAGATATGGTTGGACGCAAAGGAAAAGCTAGGGTTTCGCCTTGGAATAGTGGGGGTCGGTCGAGCATTGGCTTTCACTGACCAAATTGAATTATGGAGAAAGGGACTGCACACGGACGTATAGTATTGAGCGCCACAATTTTAGGGTTTTCTCGATCGGTGAAAGGTTGGTGGATTAGATAGACCTGGATCGCAAAGAGAGCGAGAGAAAGAGAGAGAGATGAAAGTGACTTGTAGATTATTCTACGTTGCTTTTGGCCAACTTGCTTGCCTCGACTACAGTTAGTCACGCATCGAAAAAACTGCGTCGTTTCCGACCGCGAAAAGCCTCATTATGATCGCGAGTGACTGTGGTCGAGTTCGAAGCTTAATTGCACGAACCTTGGCCATGTTAAAGTAACCTAGCTTGTGGAAGAAGCTTGAAAGAATTATGGAGATAATGATAGCCATTGATCACATAAGACCCAAGTTGTGTTATTTCAAGTTATGAATGACCATGATGGGGCCGGTCTATATAATGGATCGGGCATAGAAGGCAAAATGCTGCCTTTACTTTCTCTTAAGCCTAAACAAACATGCCCTATGTTCAGTACGCAAGAATTCTAGGTAGGTAGAGTCGATAAATCTCATTACATTTTTTTCTATGACCTAACGTACGAAGTAAACGAATTCATCACTTGCGGGTCACCACATCGATTCATATGGTTCAAATCGTGAGGGAATTTAATGACCATCAAATCAGAACACAACAGCCTACAACGGTCACGTCCCTGCTCGTGTTGATGATGGATCGTGCCAGACCTAACTGGTGGGAAAGTGAATAGAGACGGGCTTGAAAATTTGGAAAGAAGCACAGTGAGAACGATTGATAATAACTGTCATCTTCAAGAAGAAGAACGGAAGCCATGGATCTACCGACGCATCCTTGCGGACTTGATGGGGGAGTCTTAAGGCACGCGAGTCGCCTTCCTTGTTAGGTGCCGACGGGGGGAAGTTTGGAAGCAGCTGCATAGCTTGGTCGATCGACAATCGCTCACGTTGACCTCAGCCCAATCGCGGTCGCGTGTACATGTTTTTTGGCATAGAAACAGGTTCGAGAATCGACATAATGTGTTGCAGAAATGGAACTAGGAACTGAAATGGACTGTGCTAGGGTCCAGGTGATACAAGGAGTTAGGCATGTGTCCTTGTTGCGGGCTCCCGTGTTGATGGTCCCTCTTGAATCTTATGGTACCTTCTTTGACCATTGCCTTTACATTTACAGGTTCATTTCCTCTACCATTTGACACCAAAGATATTGGCCCCAGCTAATGAAAATGAATTTGACATTTGATAAGGAAAAGGGGTTTTGGTATTGAATGACATGCATTATTTCACTCCATAAAGTCCACCTGGTTTTCCCCCAAGAACTTCTTTTATCATAACTGATTAAGCCAATGAAGAATGAATCAAGATCATCTTAAATATGTAGTCCAGCGAGTTGTGATCATCACTATTGCACCCATCGAGAATATTGGGATTGATCTCATTGTCGACATCTCTTGTTTGATATAGTTGATCTCAACGGTGCATGCTTAAAATCACAAATGTTGATAATCTCTTTCTGAGTTTCAGATATGTGAGATAACCAAACATTTTTACATCTAAAACAATACTGATTTTCCTTCAAGAGAAGGGTCACTTTAAATTTCCATTTTCAGGAAAATTGCCTACCAAGGTCTAGGCTTCGTTCGTTTTTGCAAAAATATGGCATTTCTAAAATAAGTTTTTCAAGAAAATGATAATATTTTTCGGTATTTGACTGACATTTGAAAATGAACTAGAAAATATTTTATATCGTTCGATGCGGAAAATTTGATTTGATTCTCCTCCGTGCACTCTTTTTAATAATTTTTTTCCTACTTATTATTATTATTATTATTATTATTATTATTATTTTATTACTATTACTATTACTATTATTATTATTATTATTATTTTATTTTATTTTATTTTATTTTTCCTTTTGCTTCTTCTTCTTCTGCAATTGCTGGCCTAAAAAGGCTCATTGATTTGGTGAGGCTCGACATTGGCAAGCTCAAGCCTTTGGCGAGGCTTACGCCTTCCGATCTGGTGAGTGGCCAACTTGACCTTACTAGAGGTTGGCAAGCCTCGAGCTCACCCAAGGCCGGCAAGCTCAAGGCTTGCTTGTAGTCGATCGCCAGCTGGCAATTGGTCAAGAAAGAAAGAAAGGAAAAAGAAAAAGAATTAAAATTTTGAATTTTTTAAAAAAGAAAGAAGTGGGGCTAGCAGAAACGAAGATAAGTGAAAGTGAGTGAGGAAAATGTTTTTCCCTACTTAAAAAGCAAAAGACATTTTCTTCTATTTTAGAAAACGTTTTTCCATTGATGGAAAATGCTTTCCTTAATCAGTTCATTTTTCATAAATCGAATGTCAAAAATCCAAAAAATATTTTCCTGGAAATTTTTTCCTTAAAACGAACGGAATGTCATAGTTTTTTTTTTTTTTTTTTTTTTTTTTCCGAGAATATGAACCAAAACTTTATTAAACTTTTCGATATTAGAAATGGTAAACGCTTGTGATGGATCCAGTTTATGCGAAAGCCCAGTCCATTCCCAAATTAGCCCCAACCTGTCCGACCGTTCGTAGAACGTCGTCGTCAGAAATGGACACATTGTAAGTCCCATCGTTCTCCTAATGGGTCTAATCCGAATCATGGGCCCTGTGAGCTCATCAAGCCCAACTTAATACCTCTCGATCTAGTCAAATTAACTCACGAATTGACACATGGCAAACGCATTATAATTAAATAAGACAGTATGAAAACCTGAGCCTACAAGCCATACATGATGCAAAAGAGCTTCTCCAAAGAAGAATTCAAATGCTGGCCCAAGGAAACTCTCCCTTCACAGAAAAATATTCAATGGTATTAAAGCCTCACGTCAGTGTATGGCGTGGTCCGTATTTATCTAGCCAGATCCACTTATTATAGATTTATTTATTTTTTTCAAAAAGCTGCTGTGCATTTATGGCTTGCGAGGTCATATTTTCATATTATTTTATTTAATCATAGTACTTTATGCCGCTGAGGCGGCGCTTTGATGCCACCGAATATTTTCTCGTCACAAAATTTTTATTCTAGGTTACCGTTTTAGTCGCTGAGGCCCATGCCACCAATATTTTCCCACAAAATGGCCGTTATCCCCCAGTTCGATTCTAATTTTCACGGGCCTCCGACAAAGCCTCACCACTGGCCCAATAATGATTTGGGCTTCAGATGTTTGGGCCGTCGGCAGAAGCCCGGCTCAATCTTAGCTTTCTTCGTCAGCGACCCGTCGGCGAGGAGGACACTGCCAAGGCGCGTTCTTCTGCGGAAATCGTCACCGCGAAGCGATCGATCGCAAGGAGAAGCTTCGTATCTGTGAAAACTGCGAACGATCTTTGCGATTTCCAGCGAGCACGATGAGTTTCCTTTTCGGCCAAAGGAAGACTCCTGCAGGTTGCGCAGTTTTTCTTTTTCTGCTCTTTTTTGGCAGCTGTCGTCGTCGTCGTCATGTTCATGGAAAACTGCGCTGCGAGTGTAGATTTTACGCGCTCGTTACTGATTGTGAGCTGAGTTTGAGCTGAACGCGATCGATTCCGTGTAGAAGTCACTGCGGGAGGCGAATTTGTTGAGGATGTGGCTTTTTCTTGTGTCGAGCTCGGATGAGGGTTTGATGAGCAATTTGAAATCGGACTGTGTTTTTGGCGGAATTGTCACTGAGTCCTGTCGGATTCTGAAATTTCGGCTTTGGTTGCGCTTTGATCATGTCTGGTGTGTCTGTAGTTGGCTTCAGGTTACATGCGAGAATCCGTTCTCGACGGCTGATTGATTGTCGTAAATGCTGTGTTGTGAGCGAGTATTGCATTGTTGAGATGCTTGGTTTTCTTTACGGATGGCTTTTGATGACGGATGAATTTGAAAATGCATGCTGTAAGATATGGGCAAAGATGTAATTGACAGGAGCGAGTCCTCTGTTCTTCTTCGTAACCGTGCATACGTCTGCTGAGTTAAACAATCTGGAGTGGCCACTTGGTTTAGCTTTGACAGTATGAATCAGGTGATGTGGAAGTTGCTTATTTGTCGTGGATCAGATCCATGTGAAGCCACATGCTACTTTAACATTCACAAGCACATATTTTAGCATTTGAGGGTGTGTGGAATGCAAGAGAGTATGATAGGCTCTGGCATGGACTTTTATCTCGTGAATCTTAACATCCTTAATAAATATAGTCGCGTGGATTCTCTCAACAAAGATGTAAGTGGAAAGAATGGTTTCATCATCTTCCTGGGTGGTCTATTGTGTTAATGTTGTGCAAAAGCAATGGCAGACTGAGAAATCAAGGTTGGGGGCCAAGATAAACATTTAATCTGTACATGTCCATATATAGCATTTTTCTTGGAAAAGCTTATCCCATATAATATGAAAAACTTTGGACCTAGTAGTAGTCAACTTAGTTTTGAGCTAAATGGGATTATGGAGCCACTTGGCCTGAAATAGCAATTCGCACTATTTGTATAAAGCTACAGTTTTTGCTGCTGTATAAACTTGGCCATTGTGATTTATGTGAACTACCTGCTCTACTTGGATTTCCATCTCTGCAGGCGTTAATCTCATACATCCAATCTGCAGGTGCTAAGATCACTCTTATTGCTCCTAAAATTTAAGAAAACATGTGCATGTTTTGGTGCAGAACTTCTGCGGGAAAATAAGCGGATGCTAGACAAGTCCATTAGAGAAATAGAAAGGGAAAGGCAAGGTCTTCAAACTCAAGAAAAGAAGTTGATCAGTGAGATAAAGAAAAATGCCAAACAAGGACAGATGGTATGAAGCTATTTTTCATTGGTTTTATGTAAGTTTTAGTTCTTCTCTGTGGTAATGATGCCGCAAGTACCTGAGCTCTTGTCCGTTTGACGGTTGAATAATCATGTTTTTTTTTTTTTTTTTTTTTTTTTGGGTTTCAAATAAGGGCCTCAACTTTAAAAATTACATAAGGATAATGCCAAATTGGACACTAACACCACGGGATAGCCATTAACTGTTCATGTTAATGTCCGATTTGGTTTTTTGAAGTGAGCATGTCAACAAAGATATATTGGACAACCTAGATCGTCCAAGTAAGCATTCTCTGTCTCTTCTCATCACCCAACACTTATATGGAGATGTCATAGTTTTTGCTTAGTAAGCAGCCATGTGGAGTGAGTCCTGTAAACAAAATCACATAAAAAGGCAATTTATTGAAATGAGGCTTGACACTGAGAAAAACTTGAAAACACACGTTTGGGATACACTTAAGCAGAGGCAGAATTGGCTAGGTGAAGTTTAGGGGTTTGGCACAATATCAATTTGGTGTACAGCTGCAGGTTGCCTATTTCCTATATGAATTATGTGAAGGAAATGGTAAGGTGGTCCTTAGCTGGTAGAGAACAGTGAGAAAGCAGTTGCTATGATTTGATTTGATTGTAAGTGCTTTGGTTTTCTCTTGCTTTCTCCCTTTGGCACCCTTTTTTGGAGTTTAAAAGATGGTGAACTTAGGCAGATAAAAGAATGATACAGATTCATGAGAAATGTTGAAGGTAACTCTTGGTTTGTGCTTAGGAAGCGATTTCATTTCTCAATCTTCCTCAGGTTGGATCTTCATTATTGACTTATATATTTTGATCAAACGAAGTAAGTGGACTTGAAGGATTGGTGCAACTGCAGATCTATGTGGTTGATCAAAGTATATTGGAACTTCTTACTCTTGACTGGAAGTGGCTAAACACATTTGCAATTGATACTGCACTTATATGAAATAGTATTACTTAAAAGCAACTAAAAGTTATTCATTTTTCAAAGCTTTCTCTCCAGATGTCTGGTTATGTCCCTGTTTTCTTCTTCTAAGCAATCCTCTCATTACTGGGTAATTGTACTGTTTAATCTCACATTCATCACACTCGAGAGGAGGCTTTGCCAGCTCAGATAACAATCTATCTTCTTAGTCATGGCTCTTTGGAAGTTGTTTATGTTTAGTGATTAGAAATGGTTTAATTGATTATGTAATACCCCCTTTGCTGATTCAAAATTAAGAATCAGCCAAACTATTGCTCTCCTTTCAGGGTGCTGTGAGGGTAATGGCTAAGGACCTGATCCGAACTCGACATCAGATTGAGAAATTTTACAAGCTGAAATCACAACTTCAGGGTGTGGCTTTAAGAATTCAGGTCTCTCTCTCTCTCTCTCTCTCTCTCTCTCTCTCTCTCATTCTCATGTGTGTGTGCGCAAATGAAATTTCGTAATCAGAATTATATGGAGTAAAAGTTAAATTTTGTACATGCATGTGACTGGACTGCTCCCCAAAGGTTGGCACAGCTGCACAGTATATGATTGCAGAACTTATTATGCCGTCTAGCTTATTTATACATATCATTTGAAAGCAGATATAGCTTTGGCTCAAACTTCTGCAATGGTTTATGTGGGAAAAAAAATGACGTGGCAATCATATACCTTCATATGGAAAACATCCATACTTCATCACAACTGTGAAGAAATGAGAATAAAAACTAATTATACTGTCAGCAAGTTTGTAAACTGCTCAGTTCTCTTCTGCCCTTTTTGGTATGCATACTCGTTCATACACCTTCAGGATGTTCTAAATTTTTCAATATATCCTTTCAGACCCTGAAATCAACTCAAGCAATGGGTGAGGCCATGAAAGGTGTAACCAAGGCAATGGGGCAGATGAACAGACAGATGAACTTGCCATCGTTGCAGAGGATAATGCAGGAATTTGAGAGGCAGAATGAAAAGATGGAGTTGGTGAGCGAGGTCATGGGAGATGCTATAGATGATGCTATGGAAGGCGATGAAGAAGAGGAGGAGACAGAAGAGCTAGTTAATCAGGTGCTTGATGAGATTGGTATTGATATGAACTCAGAGGTAATCCAATGCCCTGTTTCTCTTCTCCGCCCCAGTTTAACGTAATTAAGAAAATTACTTACCAATGACTATTATCATCCAACACAGCTCCCAGGGAATCTAATTTTTCTTTTCCCTTTAAATTGCAGCTTCTAAATGCACCCTCAGGCACTGTTGCTGCTCCGGCTGCAACAAACAAGGTCGCACAAGCTGAATCTGCAGCGACTGGTGACGGCGGAATTGATGATGACTTACAGGCGAGGTTGGATAATCTACGAAAGATGTAAATAATCGTCGAAAGGTGAAGATAAACCAACATTCGGAAGTATGCTTGAATAATGAGATGAATTTGTTCTTCCCGTGCCGCTTCTTTGTAGATATATGGGTACAAGATGTTTGCCAATATTAAGATTGTAACATGGGCTGGGAGTGTGATGTACCAGTTCAATTATAGGCAGAAATGCTACATCCTTGTGCTAGTCTGAGGTCTAGGAAGACCCTGATTTTTGGGGAAGAAGGTTACAAAAAGAGCCTTCTTTTAGTTTTTTTTGGCAAAATATCCGAGAAAACAAGCTCAAAACTCAGTTATAGATATGCAGAAAATCAACCATGAATTGAATTTTAGAGGAAATGAGAGGGTTATAATATATGTTTACGTGCTTTATTGGGTTCTCATTCTCAAATCTCTTCCTGCATTTAAACTACTAGATGAGCACTGGTTTGGGTAGACGGGGATGTCGTGTTTCGAGAGTACCAAACGAGCTAAATAATTGATTGACGAAGGCATATCTAAACCGAATTTGTAATCTAATTTTTCTGTTTCTAGTTGTATTAAATATGTCAAATTCAACCTAAAAAAATCACTTGGCAGGTGGTACTCTTTCTTTTTATTAAGTTGGGTTTCTATTCGACTTAAAAAAAAAGTTGGGTTTCTGAAAAAAAAAAATTTTTTCTTTTTTTTTAAAGGATTTTGTCATTTTTAGTCACCGTCTTTATCGTGTGTTACAATGTACTGAGTGCACCCGATGTGCCTCGTCGTTTTTTTTTGAAGTTTTAATTAGTGATGAACTTTTGATATTAGTGAGACTATGCGTACAGATTGAGCTCAAATAGCTCAGGCTCGGCTCAAAATTAGACGAGTAATCTCAAAAAAAAAAAAAAAAATCATCGAAATGAGATCCAGCAAAGCTATTTGCAAGTCGCTTGACATATTTTGTAATTTTTTAAATATTTGTAAGAGTGCAATGTACCGATCTCAAGGAAGAAAATTGTTCTCCACTATGGGAGAAAATGTTCTCTATATTCCATGCCATATCTATCATATCAATATGGAAGAAAATTGTTTTCCATTATTATCTGTCAGCATGTACCTAGAATATAGCATTACCTTCCAAAGCATGATTATATAAGAAAATACAAAATAAGAATGCTACTCATGTAATGATTAATAAATTTACGCAAATATTATTGACTTCAATGAATATTGTGTGGATCTTTCTATATACAATATCTTTCTCTAACGCCTCTTACAAGACCCATAAAACAAGGGTGCCTCGTTCAAAGCAAAATGACACAAGTTCAGAAGAAAGTCTGCCGTTGGAGTTTGGTTGGAGCATCCTTGCCGTCTTTAAATTACTCTTTATGATCTTCAATGCACCATGACATATTTTGGATTTCATGCCTGATCCTCTTCATCGCAAGCACTCCAGTCAGTGATGGTCGTATCTTTACGCATGGTGCACGGTCGTATCAGGTAGGGGCAACTTCCCTGCAATTTTCACGACAACCTCGACCGCCCTTTACGACCAAGGACCCATCTTCGGTTTCTAAAACACAACGGAAAGTGAAGATCCTGACGAAATTTATGGCCTCTTCTTCTGTAGGTAAATCACATGCAGAAGGTGTCGGGGCTCGTCGGGGCTTGTCCTCTAGGTTCCCCATAAAACCGATACAGTTCGTACCGTACATTATAACTTCAGACTCGGCTGAAGAATTCTTGCATCTCCCCTTCCATAACTAAGAATGGTAGATAATTGTACAATAGCAGAAAGCAAGCAACTCTTACAAGCTAACTTTGATAAGCCAGGGGTGCACTGTGCAGGCTCAGCAAGCTCATGCAGGGTCACTGAACTTGAGACTGTCAAGTCTGTCACATTCATCGCCAAGTCCGTCATATTCCCGAAAGTTTCCGCCACAATCGAGTAGCTAGCGACGGTCCGGTTGACCACAATACGGTCAAACATCGAACCATATGATTGCCTCTGTGAGATGATTCCAAAGATTATAAATGATAGAATTGAAAGGTATTACTCAAAAATTGAAACTTCGGGTATATTTCGCATGCTTTACCTCCAGAGTAAGAGTCCATCGTGTTGTAGAATTCTTCAGCCGGATTGTAATCTACGGTATGAATTGTATCGTTTTCATGGGGAACCTAGAGCACAGGCCCCAACACCTTCAGCATGTAATTCACCCGCAGAGGAAGAGACCATAAACTGTCCGGATCTTCACTTTCCGTCGTGTTGTAGAATCAGGAGATGGGTCCTTGGTCGTGAAGACGCCTGCAGAGGAGGCGGCCGAGGTTGTTGTGAATGCTGCCATCAGCAGTGTAGTTGTCCCTGCCTAAGCATCATGTTGTGCACTGACAGGTATGCCTGGGATCAAGAGGATCAGGCATGAAATCCTGGAAGATGATAAAGCAACTTCAGTAGAAAGAGCAACAAGGATGCTCCATTGCGTCGTTTGCTTTGAATGAGTGCAGCGCCCTCGTTTAATGGGGTCTGGTAAGAGATGTTAGAGAAGTAAATTTTATTTGGAAAGATCCAAGCAATATTTGCAAAGATTCATCGGGAATATTACGGAGTAGCATTCCTCTTTTGTACTTCCTTATTTTCTTCTCTATTAGAGAATAATTTTCTTCCTTGAGGCCGGTCCGTTGTGCTCTTACAAATATTAAAAGAACTACAATATTTGTCTTAAATGCACATCACTCTTGACTGACAAATTTATTTTGGTGAAACCCACCATTTAAATAAGTCTATTTTTGCAAACCATTCACATACTCTTAAACAAAACTCCACATCCAAAATGCCAAATTACCCATCCTTCCAAACTCATCTTAGTATGTTGCTTAGGATTTGGGTGGCCAGTTTCTAATTAGATTTTGTATGATTTGGGTAGTTGTGAGAAATTAGGAGTTGGTCAGTTTTTTTTTTTTTTTTTTTTAAGAAAATGTCACTTTCATGAGGAAAGAAATAATGATAATTGATGCGAAGGTGTAAAGTAGTCTTGAAAGGTAATAATTAAATATATTTTCAATTTTTTTTTCAAAAGTAGAGTTATATAAGTGGTAATTCCTGAACAGTAATGAACGTTTTGGGTATTTAATTTTACGTTGATTTCCATAATTTATAATTACTAATAGGATAAATTAAGCCCAAAAATCTAATCTGGGAGAGAAAAATAGAATAAAACTCTTAAATTGACTGTTGTATCAAATCAAGCTTCATCCACTCCAATTTTTCTTCTTCTTTTTTCCCATTGCCTAAAGACATTAATTCAAGCATTAAGGAAGTAGTTCAAACGAAAGCGAACCGAAAGAAGCTGTCATCTTCTTGACCCTCTCTCTCTGCCGGTTTGCCATGCATGCATGAGTCGTCATCGCCAAGACCAACCGGCCATTGCTCTGCTCAAACATTGCCTCCGAATCAGCAAGACCGTCGACCAACTGAAGCAATCTCACGCCCTCATCCTCAAAACACTGCCTGAACCGAACCCACATCGTCGCGACGACGAACGTCTGCTGCCCTTCTTGCTCGTCAAGCTCCTCCGGCTCCCCGGCGACAACCTCCGTTATGCACGCCACCTGTTCGACGAAATGCCCCACAGCAGGACCCAGTTCCTCTGGGCTTCTCTCGTCCGTGCCCACGTCGCCCGTGGCCAGTTCACCCGGTGCATCTCTTTTTACGCCCGGATGCACCGCGCCGGCGTGTCGCCGTCGGCGTTTGTCTTCTCGTCGGTGCTCAACGCCTGTGCTCGTGCGCCGGCCCTCTCCAAGGGCAAGCAGGTCCACGCGAGAGTGCTGAATCTTGGTTTCTTGGGGAACAAGATTGTGGAAACTGCTCTTCTGGACATGTATGCCAAGTCTGGGGCCATATCTGATGCGAGGAGTATCTTTGATGATATGGGTGGGAAAGATGTTGTGACATGGACCGCAATGATACGTGGGTATTCTAAGTTGCGCATGATGGAGGATGCCTGGCGGTTGTTTGACGCGTTGGAGACCCGAAACGACATGAGTTGGACGACCATGGTCGCAGGGTATGCAAATTGTGGTGACATGAACGCAGCTAGGGAGTTGTATGATAAGATGCCGGGCAAGAACTGTGTTACTTGGGTTGCTATGATTGCAGGGTATGGGAAGATTGGTGATGTGACTAAAGCGAAGAGAGTATATGATGAGGCACAAGTGAAGGATGCAGCATGTTGGGCAGCAATGTTAAGTTGTTATGCACAGAATGGCTATGCAATGGAAGCTTTGGAGATGTATAGGGAGATGAGGAAATTGCAAGTAAAACCGAATGATGTAGCCATGGTAGGGGCTATTTCTGCCTGTACACAACTTGCAGACATAAAAATGGCAAATGAACTGGCTGTGCATGTGGAGGAAACATGCTGTAGTGAGTTACTTTTATGCCTTGACCATCATTTTGATTTTCTGGTTTTGCTGTCATATCTCATAGCATTGGTTGAAAAAAATCTGTCAAGTAGTTTCCATATTTCAAGTGAGGAAATTTTCAATGCAGTTTGTAAACCTTGAGGACATGACAACTATGCTAATAAGTAAGTTTGGTAAATGGGTTTCTCATAACATGAATAGGAACAGCAAGAAAATGAAATTTAGGGTATCATCTTTTATTAACACATTATGTGCGCCATTTTTTTTGGCTGCAACTGAATGCTACATCTGTTCTGGCAATGTTATAGACAGAAGTTATCTGGCTACCTGATATTGCAGCTGCCTTTGTTAATCTCTGACATGAAAGGATCAGTCAAATATACTTATGAAGGTTGTGAGGTTATGATCTTGCAGTGTGCAACTATATAGATGCCAGAGCCTATATTGACGTTGCTTTACTGTTTTGATGATCTGTGTCAATTCATTTGCATGATTTGTGATTTCAGGTAGGACGAACTTTCTATCTGGTGCATTGATCAACATGCATTCAAGATGTGGGAATATTGATCAAGCACAGACCGAATTTAGAAGAATGAAGAACAAGGATGTGATATCCTACAGCTCAATAATTAGAGCCCTCAGCGACCATGGGAAGGGTCTTGAAGCTCTAGAGCTGTTCCAGGAGATGCTAAAAGATGGTATTAAACCAAACCATATAACTTTTGTTTCTGTACTTAGTGCATGTAGCCATGCTGGATTGGTGGAAGAAGGATTGATGCATTTCAGTCTGATGACGAAGACTTTTGGTATTGAGCCATTGATCGAGCACTACTCAACCATAATTGACCTCCTGGGAAGGGCTGGCCAGCTTGAGAAGGCATATGATATTGTGATACACTCTCAGGGCGTCTGTGATGCTGGTGTCTGGGGTGCTCTACTAGGAGCTTGCAGGGTCCATGGCAATGTGGAGTTGGGAGAGATGATAGCGAGAAAGCTATTCGCGATCGAGCCTGAGAATACTGGAAATTATATGCTTTTGGCAGACATTTATGCATCTGTAAATAGATGGGAGGAGGCAGAGAAAGTGAAAGGGCTGGTGAGCGAAAGAGGATTGAGAAAATTACCTGGAAGTAGCTGCATATGAATGTGGATATATTGGCTTGACAAAATATTCTAGGATCGGAGAGTTATGCTTTTCTTCCCTTTGTTGTTATGGGAGGTTAAGAAGAGAGTATTTTTGGGTGATTATTTGATGACTGCTTCCTCGACGGCACAGGTGATTAGTTTTGTCATCACTACGCAATAGTGGGAACAGCCCCTGGATATCCTTGCTGGAGCCGGTCACGACGGAAGAATTGAAAAGTCATATGATTTGTTGGATACCATTGCATTGGTTGAAGTCTCACTAGAACGATGAGAAACAAGAATGCTCTGACGTACTCATGATCTGAAGCTATAACCTTGAATGATCAGTGTGATCTCCACACTTGAAAGGTCATTTGTTTCATAAGCAAGATGCAGAAAGCTCCAGCTTCCAATCCTTTCGATGCGGCATGCATGGTGCGGGACATACTTACTACAAGGTGGAAGAGGATCTGAGGATGGTTTACTGCAGAGAATGTAACAATCTCTGCATCCCCTACTTGATTGCCTATGCCAATACTTCCTCCAACTGGGACTCCTAGGCGGAGCCTCTATAATTTCACGTCGCGTTTGCATGATCGCACCGGAACAGAGAACCCAGTCGTGTAGAGGACGATAAGCTGATGCGTAAAGACACTAGCTGCCCTTTGATCACGAGTTTACTCTCTGAAGGAACAAGACGATGAAAATTCGTTCCATTAAACGCATTTGCTTTTGCACTTGATTCTTTGGAACTTTGGGGAAAATGGCAGCGATAATACGGTGAACCATATGTCTTTGTTTTCCTGGAAAGATGGGACATTTTTCAGAATAAACACATAGGCCAGTGCTTATACATAACATATCACGGTTAAGATCAAATTAAAGAAATATGAGATTTTGCGCGTGAAAGACAGACAGATGGAGAGAACGTAACGAGTAAACTAATCCTTATGGTTTAGGCTTTATATTGTAAATTTTGTCGCTGAATTACATCATCTCCTAGTGATGCTTCATCAGACTCAGACTACCACGTGATTCTTTAATGATACCATTTTACGAAGTAAAATTAACACTAAACAATGAGGCTTATGTCTTCAAAGATCATCTTAATCTTGTCCCCATCACAGTACTGTACAAGAACCCTGGACCATTTCGCTAATTATAGTAGAGCTAACCCCGACCATAGGTCAGAGAGTTTGTGCTTCCCAGAAATTCAATCAACTCTAGAGATTACGTCTTTCATCGACAAATGATGCACCAATGGGGTTTCTCCCGAATATAAGGGAAACCATCAAGCACTTTAATGTGCTACAGTAGTTCCATATGTCATCAAAATTTTACGGTGGCTAACGATTCTTGCCACAATGTCCTCTTGGATCCCTGGCTTTGCAAATTACGTCTTCAAAGGAGCTTTCTTCTCTCTATCAGATATTCGAGCAGGAGCATTTGAGTGCGACTTGAATCTTCCCCTTCCTCCCTCATCCTTGTCCTGTTCAACACAGATGGCATTTAGCTCAAGTTTGTGCTCCTCCATGGACATGGAATCAAGTGGCAGGGCTGCAAGAAGGCAGAAAGGAGGAGGACAGTAGAGAAAGTAGGAACTTCTTCCTGACCTTTTTCTTGACAACCTGAACAACATCCTCATCTTGGAGAACGTGACTAAGACCACAGTGCTGTGGATAGTGTCTTGCACTAGTACCCTATACCAGAACATACTTCACATCCTTCACCAAACTCCTGTGAATGTGGTTGCAGAAGTCCTCAACCGAACAGCCGCCTCTATCCTAAATCCACGGAAACGAAAGAAAGAATGGGAATAAAGAAAACTCACGCCAAACTATCGTCAATGGATCGTATATTGGCAGGATATACATACTGTGGAAAGAACAAAGGGATCAGTAAAATCTGGCTGTTGGCCTTGTGGCTTTGAGTAAATTCTGACGAGCCCCATCTCTTCCCAAATCTTTGAAAGTAGTCGGTCAAAGTTAAGCTGCTTGAGCAATCATTAAAGCAGAAGCAATTAATTTTCCAAAAAGAAAATGTCAGATCCGATGAGCTATTGCAAACAGATTTAACAGTTCGAACACTGTTAGAATAACGTATATTATCATTTGCCTCAAACTGCGAAATCAGATGCTCAGAAGATCCTACAGTCAGTCAGCAGTCAGCATGTGGATTAACAACATGCTGAACTCCCATTGCGCTCATAACAAAGACTTGTTCAAGGAACACATCCTATAAAGCAATTTCTTGGGGGCAACAATAAGAATTCATTAGCGATGTAAAAACTTCATATCTCAAAACAATTTGAACAAGAACAAGATCATTAACTCAAAGTCAAGAAAATAGAGGATGCATCAGAGACGCAAGGAAAGATTGCCATGAAATTTATAAGAGGGCATCAGCAGCTCTATGTGCCCCCACAAACACACTCCAAAAGCAAGATATAATTCCGCCAACCCAAACTGTAAGAAATCACAATGGAACTTGCCTTCAGATTGCAGCTAATAACAATGGAATTTGGCTGCCGGGCCAACCTGTCCACATCATCAATACCAATCACGTCTATTTTGTTGTAAACATATATGCACTTCATGTATTTTCGGTTTCCTTCAATGACATCTATGAGATCATCCGCAGTAGCATCCTCACGAAAGAGCACCTGGAACCAGTTCCATTAACCTCATAATAAGGTTCTTTTGGATTTCAGAACAAATATCAGAACATCAAATGTTTACGATGCAAAATCCTCAAAGCAACTGGAAATTCGTATGGATTGAGTTGAGTTCAAGGAAATCATCAACCCAAATAGTTTTCCACGATCAAGAATTCAACTTTAATCAATGAATCAATGACCATCAATCAGCAACCAACTTTTGTGACTTTCGCAATTTCAAATGTATATTCTCATTAACACCCCCTTCCCCCCCCCAAAAAAAAAAAAAAAAAAAAAAAGATGTTCCCAACTTTGACTGCATTTCATATTATAAGGTCACGTCATTCCTTTAAATAACAAAAATCAACAAGAATAGGGAGGATAGGACAGGTACCTCCGCATTATGAATTTTGTATTCATGTAGAATTTGATAACAGAGCTTCTCGTCCACATGTGTTAGAGGCAGAGTGCTGTTGAACGAAATGCCACCAGTTTTTTTCTTCTTAAAATATATCTGCCAATGATGTAAAATTTTGATACAAACAAATCCAAGAATCGCATGATGTATTTCAAAGGGGGAAAAAAAACTTTCACTAACTATTTGAGGGCTGTTCATCAAGTATTTAAATGCCTTTACAAAAGCATAGATCATCTTGCTCATTAAAGAACAGAAAAGGTGGGCGAGAATCACAAAGTATCATTAGCGCAGACCTTTAGCATGAATTTACTGCTGCAATATATCAAATCACCCCCATCCTCTCCTAAGAGACAATAAACGCAGTTCTTGGGTTGATAGTACACACATCCTCGAAGAACCATCCTCAACTTGTTCTTGTTAGTTAACTCAAAAGGAAGCTCCAAGCTTCACCAGCTAAGTATCATTTGATATAAATGAAAGCAAAAAAGTGTATCAAAAAAGTGTATCAATCTAATCTATAACCAAGAACAATCTTCAACTAACCAATACATTCTTTTCATCCAAATGGATGTGTGAAGAACTTTGAACCCTATATCAAAGCCTCATTAGTATTTATTTCTAGCATGTATATCATCTTGAGAATGAAAGATCCACAACTGCTCCCTCTTTTCCATAGTAACGATGTTTCAACTTGCCAATGGCTCCCGTCATCCTTGAGCTTCAGAGATCAACTCCCGGGGCCCTCCCCTACCTCACCTGTCATATGGGAACTGGAACATCGGCCTACTCTGGGTGGCCTTATCAGACCCACAGCCTTCTGGAATATGCTCTTACTAATGTCCTCATCCAGGGACTGATTTTCTTGGGTACTTCAGAAAGCCAAATATTGAACCTCGTTATCTTGTCAACACATCAAAACAACTTTCTTTTTCTACACTCAAACTATCAAAAGAGTTCCCTAACTATTAGGTTTTTTCTTCTTTGCTCAAGTTTATGACCTCACCAGAATGTCCAAGCTAATCACGATTGGTGTCAAGTCTGCTTTTTTACTGTTCACACCTGGTTGGCATATGCAGAAGTGTTGGCTTCTGAGTGTGGGTGCTCTTCTTAGTTCTTGTTGACTCAAATCACTAAAAAGGTGCAAAATGTGTTGTTAGCTTGACAAAAGGCATTTTGAGCAGGACGCTAGTCTATCCCAGGCAACCAGAAAATGAGTACATTGAGAAGAGACTTAAATCTATCTTGGAAGAGAAAGCATAACTGGGCAAGGGGGAAAAAAGAAAAGGATGCTTTGATGAAACTCACTTGAGGTGGCCTCTTGTTCAAACGCAAACCCACAGCTTCCAGCTCCCTCGTCAGTATTTGCCGATGGCCCTCACTCTGCCAAAGTTTTAAGAAAATATCAAACAAGTGCAACGAGACTTTAGTAAACAAAGATCAAGGCAGGCTGCAAGCCAAAATTGTGAAGCGTGAATTGCAAATCACAGTCCAACCGACTGAAATTACTTGCAAGGTAAGACAACAAGCACAAGGTACAGCAGAGAACAAATTCTGACACCTTGATGCTAGTCCACCATGCCAAAAGGGGTAGTGAATATAGTTGATATATAATACACAAAAACAGGAATTCATTAAATAAGATCAGGAAAAAAAATTTCATGCAGAACAGTTGCAATTAATGCTTTACTGCTATAATCACCATCCCAGGATGCTCTTACCAGCATATGCAGTTTTGCTGATTAGAAGATCTGCTAGATGTTACATAATGAGCATCTGCTAGATGTCCCCAAGTAACGTTGCTTGTTAGCCATCTGAATTCATACTTTATTCAGTCTTGGTCTATGGGAGTTAATATTTTAAAACCTCCACTTGAGATTATGTTTTTAAGATCCAGCTCTTTGCTTAGATTGTTCCATGCAGTTATTGACACAGTGCTGGGATTTTTACTCAAATAGCAAAAAATAAAAATTGCTGCTGCCTTTCTCCTATACATATCACTTACTTTGGAGGCATCAAGAACCATCAATACGATGTCGGAAGACTTTGCAACAGCAATAACCTGAGAGATTTCCATTAACATTCAGCTGAGCCCACAAATATGGAAAGTATAACCACATAGCAGAAGGGAGATCTAATCTAGCTTAGCAGATAAAAATTGAATGAAGAGCATGCTATCCTTCATGAAAGTTACCTGCCGACCACGTCCCTTGCCTTCAGAAGCACCTTCTATAATTCCAGGAAGGTCCAACAACTGAATTTTTGCATCGTTGTAATGTACAATCCCAGGAATGCAAGTAAGTGTTGTGAACTCATAAGATGCAGCTTCTGAATGCGTGCCGGTTAACAAAGTCAAAAGTGTCGACTTACCCACACTACATACAAAACATCAGCAGAATTTTAGAAGGTTTGCTTGCTAAAACATGCAGGAAATAAGAAGATCATATCTAATATTGATAATAGAAAACCTTGGAAATCCTATTAGGGCCACACGCCCATGACCATATTTTGTAACTTCAAAACCCTCTCCAGCTCCACTAGAACCCTGATAAAACATTTTGAAAGACAACCAGTAAATGACCCGACTCTAACCAGCTACAGAACAAAGTAAATCTAGCAGAAGAGAAGGAAATCGACGAAAACAAATGACTTTGGGAAGTAAAGTTAATTGTAAAAGTAATTTCACTTTTACTATGACTTCTATATCAAACTCATAAATCTTGGGTTCTACTAATCTTCTCTACATGGAAGTCTGGCCTAAATAACTCTTAATGATCCCGGACACATGTAAGCGAAAGTGAAGAGAGAAATCATCATACTTTTGGAGGCTCCAGCAACTGCGTTCTTAGCTTTGCTATCTTTGCCTTGAGCTGACCAAGATGATACTCTACACATTAAAATCGCAAAATTAAATCACAAATTCCATAATGTATTCCACAAAAAAGGACCCAAAAAAAAATGAAAAGGACAACAAACAATAAATAGGACTAACAATGCAATAACCCGCAGATGTCGGTGTGCATGCGGACAATAATGCAAACCGATAACACGGATTTTTCGAACAAAGTTGACAGACAAGAAAACAAGATGCATCAAGTTTGATTAGACAGAGCATGGACAGAATTCCTTTCTTCTTAAGTCGGAAATCTTAAGTTTTAAATTATACATGATCCGAAATTCATGCGTATCCACAAGGTTCGGTAAATACGAAATGGAGCAGAAGATTCAAAACACCAACCTGTGGCCTTATTCTTCTGCGTCCGAGCCATCTCGGCTTCGATCTCTTTGATCTTCTCGATGATCCCCATCGCTGCTCAAAAAGTTTACAATCTGCGGAATCAAAGAGAAACACGTGCTCGGGAATCGGAACATCGCCAAAAAAAAAAGAGGAACGATCACGGCTCGCGACGCCGTTCTCATTCTCCAGAAGGACATTCGGTATAAACTAAGGAGCGATCGGAGGAGGAGATGGCAAAAAAAACAAAAAATAAAAACAAGCGGCCATCGTGCATGCACCATCGAGCAAGGCGAAGGTCGTACGATCATCAGTAAAACTCAATCGCCTGAGAAGATTCAGCGTACCCGAGTTCCTTTACAGCCTCGGATTTCGCTCGCGAGCAGGTGGAGTCGGCTCGACAAGCTCGGCGAAATTCAGTCGCGAGGCGTCGGCGATGGAGTGAAACTTCGTGAAGCAGAAATGGCGACTAGAGAGAGAGAGAGAAACATGCGAGAGAGAGAGAGAGAGATAATTGCGAGGGAAGGAGGAGGAGAACGACAACAGACGAGCGAGCATTACGGGCGTGGGCGGGCTCAGGCCTTCCTTGGCGGGCACGAGTTATGTTGCTAGTTCGGGCCCATTTGGGCCCGTTGTTCAGGCCCGCCTCTTCAACCTAAGGCCCGATTCGAGAAGCTCCGCCCCGGGCCCGTCCACTTTTCCCACACCCGAAGCCGTGGGCTTTTTCTAGTAACTTGAAGGAATAATAACCCAATATGTAATTTGATCTATAAAATTTTAATTTGTTTAATTGACCTCTAAATTTTAACTAAATATGCAATACAAAACGTGAACCTTTAATTTGTTCAATATAATCCCGAATTTTTTGTTCATATTCAACATGAAAATGCTCAATGTAATCATTCCAAAAAAAAACTACATTGAACAAAGGTCAAAGTAAGATCAACAACAGTAAACGATGAGCCTATGTCTTCAAAGATTATCTTAATCTTGTCCCCATCACAATACCGTACAAGAACCCTCGACTATTTCACTAATGATAGTTGGGCTCGGAGGATTTCAATCACGACCAAAGGTCAGAGTTTGTGCTTCCAAGAAATTCAATCAACTCTAGAGATTACATTTTCGTCAACACACGATGCACCAATGGGGTTTCTACCGAATATAAACGGAACTATCAAGCACTTCAAGTTGCCACGGTAGTTCAATATGTGACCAAAATTTCCCAGTGGCTGATAATTCTCGCCACAATGTCCTGTTGGATCCCTTGCTTTGCAAAATTATGTCTTCAAAGGAGCTTTCTTCTCTCTATCGGATATTCGAGCAGGAGCATTTGAGTGCGACTTAAATCTTCCCCTTCCTCCATCATCACTTTCCTGCAACAACACAGATGGCATTTAGCTCCAGTTTGTGCTCGTCCATGGATATGAAATCTAGTGACAGTCTAAGGCCCTGTTTGGTAACGCTTCAAATAGCACCTGATTTTATTCTTTTGTTCCTCGGAATAAAAAAGAACAGAAATCCATTTAATAATTTTTTTTTTCTCGGGAACAAAAATCAGTTTTTTGTTTTCCCAGGAATGAATTTGGTAAAAAAAAAATTGCTTCTTGCTCTCGGGAACAATTCCAAAATCAAGTCTAATCTTTCTTCTTTTCTCCTCTTTTCTTTTATTCTCTTTCCTTTTTTTCTTCTTCTTCTTCCTTTTAGCTAGTCGCCATTGGCTTGACCATGGCCAGCAACTGGCCAGACGAGGGCCGACGACCTCGCCGGAGCATCATCGGCTCCTGACAACGCCGAGCCAAGACAAGGCTCGTTGGCCCGAGCCAACCTCCAAGACGGGCGACCATCGCCCAACCAAGGCGAGGCCAACCTAACAATGACTTGGCGAGGTCGAGCCTTGCCGGTGGTTAGGCGAGCTCAGCCTCACCAGATCTGACCTCGCCCAGCTCAAGGCAAGGCTCAGGTCGCTAGGTGCTGGTGAGGTCGCTGATGGCCCTTGTCTGGCCAGTTGCTGGCCGAAGGAAGGAGAAGATGAAAAGGGAAAAAGAAAGGAAAATTATTAAAAGAAAATGGTTTGGACAAGAAATTTTAAGGGTTTTCCCAAATGTATTTCTATGCCAGGAATAGAAAGTTTTAAGGGTTTTACCAAACACCTTCAAATGCTTAAAATTGTTCTTGGGAAAAAAATTCATTTCTAAGCAAAAATTGTTTCCAAGAATAGAATGGCTACCAAACACACCCTAAGAATGCAAGAAGGCAATAAGGAGGAGAGGACAGTAGAGTAAGTAGGAACTTCTTCCTGACCTTTTTCTTGACAATCTGAACAACATCCTCATCATGAAGAACGTGGCCGAGACCACAGTGCTGTGGATAGTGTCTTGCACTAGTACCCCATGCCAGAACATACTTCACATCCTTCACCAAACTCCTGTGAATGTGGTTGCAGAAGTCCTCAACCGAGCAGCCGCCTCTATCCTACATCCGTCAAAAACAGAGTATGGGAATTAAAGAAAATTCACACCGAACTTTCATCAATGGATTTTCTAATGGCAGGATATACATACTGTGGAAAGAACTACAGGATCGGTAAAATCTGGCTGTTGGCCTTGTGGCTTTGTGTAAACTCTGACAAGCCCCATCTCTTCCCAAATCTTTGAAAGTAGTCGGTCAAAGTTGAGCTGCTTGAGCAATCATGAAAGCAGAAGCAATTAATTTTCCAGAAAGAAAATGTCAGATCCAATGAGCTATTGCAGTAGATGTAACATAGTGAATATGGCGAGAGCAACATATACAATCATTTGCCTCAAACTGTGATATCAAATGCTCAAAAAATCCTAAAGTCAGTCAGCATGTGGATTAACAACATGCTGAACTCACATTGCGCTCATAACAAAAACCTCTTCAAGGAACGCACATCCTCTAAAACAATTTCTTAGGGGGCAACAGTAAGAATTCATTAGCAACGTACAAACTTCTTCATATCTCAAACAATTTGAACAAGAACAAGATCATTGACTCAAGTCAAGAAAATAGAGGACGCATCAGAGACAAGGAAAGATTGCCATGAAATTTAGAAGAGGGCATTGGCAGCTCTACATGCCCCCACAAACACACTCCAAAAGTTCAATGCGAAGTTCCTAACCTAAAAGCAAGATATAACTCCGTCAGCACATACTGTAAGAAATCACAATAAACTTGCCTTCAGATTGCAGCTGATAACAACAGAATTTGGCTGCCGGGCCAACCTGTCCACATCATCAATACCAATCACGTCTATTTTGTTGTAAACATATACGCACTTCATGTACTTTCGGTTTCCTTCAATGACATCTATGAGATCATCCACAGAAGCATCTTCACGAAAGAGCACCTGGAACCAGTTCCATTAACCTCATAATAAGGTTCATCTGGACTTCAGAACATATATCAGAATATCAAATGTTTACAATGCAAAATACCCAAAGCCACCAGAAATTTGTATAGAGTTAGTTGAGTTCAAGGAAATCATCACCCCAACAAGTTTTCCACGATCAAAAATCTAAGTTCAATGAATCAATGACCACCATGCAGCAACCAACTTTTGTGACTTTCACAATTTCAAATATATATTCTCATTAACACACAAAGAAATGGATGTTCCAACCTTTGACTGCATTTCATATTATAGGGCTGTTTCATTGCTTTGAATAACAAAAATCAACAGAAGAATAGGCAGGATAGGACAGTTACCTCCGCATTATGAATTTTGTATTCATGTAGAATTTGATAACAGAGCTTCTCGTCCACATGAGTTAGAGGAAGAGTGCTGTTGAACGAAATGCCACCAGTTTTTTTCTTCTTAAAATATATCTGCCAATGATGTAAAATTTCGACACAAACAAGCCCAATAATTAAACAGATGTATTTCAAAAAAAGAAAACTTTCATTAACTCTTTGAAGGCTGTTCGTCACGTGCTTAAAATGCCTTCAAAAAAGCATACTTCATCTTGATCATTAAATAACAGAAAAGGTGGACAAGAATCACAAAATATCATTAGCACAGACCTTAAGCATGAATTTACTGCTGTAATATATCAAATCACCCCATCCGCTCCTAAGGGACATTAAAACACAGTTCTTGGGTTGACACTACACACATCCTTGAAGAACCACCCTCAACTTGTTCTTGTTAGTTAACTCAATTAGCAAGCTCCAAGCTTTACCAGCTAAGTACAATTTAATATAAATGAGAGCAAAAAAGTGTATTGATCTAATCTTTAAGCACAAACAAGCTTCACTAACCCATATATTCTTTTCATCCAAATGGATGTGTCAAGAACTATGAACCCTATATCAAAGCCTCATTAGTATTTATTCCTAGCATGTATCTCATCTTGAGAATGAAAGATCTACAACAGCTCCCTTTTTTTTTCTTTTATAGTAACAATGTTTTAACTCGCCAATGGCTCCCATCATCCTTGAAGTGAAGGGATCAACTCCCAGGGCCCTCCCCTACCTCACTTGTTATATGGGAACTGGAACATCGGCCTAAGTTGGGCAGCTTTACCAGACCCAGACTTCTGGAATATGCTCTTACTGATGTCCTCATCCAAGGACTGATTTTCATAGGTTCTTCAGAAAGCCAAATCTTGAATCTTGTTATCTTGTTGACACACCAGAACAACTTTCTTTTTCTACACTCAAACTATCAAAGGAGTTCCATAATTGGTAGGTTTTTTCTCCTTTGCTCAAGTTTATGACATCACCAGAATGTCCAAGCTAATCACGATTGATGCCAAAAGTGCTTTTTTACTGTTCACACCTGGTTGGCCTATTCAGAAGTGTTGATTTCTAAGCCTGGGTGCTCTTCTTAGTTCTTTTTTACTCAAATCACTAAAAATGTGCTAAATGTGATGCTAGCTTGACGAAAGACATTTTGAGCGGGATGATAGTCTATCGCAGACAACCAGAAAATCAGTTCATTGAAATGAGACTTAAAACTGTCATGGAAGAGAAAGTGTAACTGGGTAAGTGGGGGAAAGAAAAAGATGCTCCAATGAAACTCACTTGAGGTGGCCTCTTGTTCAAACGCAAACCCACAGCTTCCAGCTCCCTTGTTAGTATTTGCCGATGGCCCTCACTCTGTCAAAGTTTTGAGAAAATATCAAACAAGTGCAATGAGACTACAGTAAACAAAGATCAAGGCAGGCTGCAAGTTAAAAATGTGAAGCATGAATTGCGAATCACAGTCCAACCAACTAAAATTACTCACAAGGTAAGACAACAAGCATGAGGAACAGCAGAGAACAAATTCTGACAGCCTGATATTAGTACTCCATGCCAAAAGGGCAAGAGAATATAGTCAATATATAATACACAAAAACAGGAATGCATCCAATAAGTACAGGACAAAAAATTTCATGCAGAAAAGTTGCAAGTAATTCTTGATTGGCTCACTGCTATAATCAACATCCTAGGATGATCTTACCAGTATATACAGTTTAGCTGTTTACATCATACTGATTAGAAAATCTGCTAGATGTTACAAAATGAGCATCTGCTAGATGTCCCTGAGTAACATTGCTTTTTAGCCATCTGAAATTCATCCTTTATCCATTCTAGGTCTACGGGAGTTATTCAAATTCATTTATAAAACCTCCACTTGAGATTATGTTTTCAAGATCCAGCTCTTAGATTGTTCCATGCACCCCTTGATGCGGTGTGGGGATTTTTACCCAAATAACAAAAAATAAAACTTGCTGCTGCCTTTCTCCTAAACATATCACTTACTTTGGAGGCATCAAGAACCATCAACACGATGTCAGAAGACTTCGCAACTGCAATAACCTGAGAAATTTCCATTAATATTCAGCTGAGTCCACAAATATGGAAAGTATAACAATGTAGCAAAATGGAGATCTAATCTAGCTTAGCAGATAAAAATTGAACAGTGAGCATGAACTGTCCTTCATGAAATTTACCTGCCGACCACGTCCCTTGCCTTCAGAAGCACCTTCTATGATTCCAGGAAGATCCAACAACTGAATTTTGGTATCGTTGTAATGTACAATTCCAGGAATGCAAGTAAGTGTTGTGAACTCATAAGATGCAGCTTCTGAATGTGTGCCGGTTAACATAGTCAAAAGTGTCGACTTCCCCACACTACATATAAAACATCAGCAGAATTTTAGATGGTTTGCTTCGTAAAACATGCAAGAAAAGAAAAGATCATATCTAATATTGATGATAGAAAACCTTGGAAATCCTATTAGCGCCACACGGCCATGGCCAAATTTTGTAACTTCAAAACCCTCTCCAGCTCCACTAGAACCCTGATAATAACATTTTGAAAACAATCAGTAAATGACCCGACTCTAACCAGCTACAGAACAAAGTAAATCTAGCAGAAAAGAAGTAAATTGACAAGAATAAATGAGGTCGGAAAGTAAAGTTAATTGCAAAAGTGAATTCATGTTTGCTACGACTTCTAAATCAAACTCATAAACAGCAAAAAAAATATAACTTGGGTTCTACTAATCCACTCTACATGAAGTCTGGGCTAAATAAATCTTAATGATTCCAGAACTGTGTAGCCGAAACTGAAGAGAGAAATCATCATACTTTTGGAGGCTCCAGTAACTGCGTCCGTAGCTTTGCTATCTTTGCCTTGAGCTGACCAAGATGATACTCTACACATTAAAATTGCAAAATTAAATCGCACATTCCAAAGTGCATTCCGCAAAAAAGGAAAAATTAATGAAAAGGACAACAAACAATAAATAGGACCTACTAACAATGCAATGACCAGCAGATTTCCGGTGTGGAAATGGACAACAACACAAACCGATAAGGCAGAAAATTTTTGCTAAAAAAGTTCAGAGAAAGACGAAAAAAACACGAAACGACATACATCGAGTTCGATCGGACACACTTCCCTTCCTTTTAAGTCGGAAATCTAAAGTTCAAATCATACATAAATCCGAAATTCACGCGTATGGACAGGTTTCAGTACACACGCAATAGAGCAGAAAATACAAAGCACGAACCTGTGGCCTTGTTCTTCTGCGTCCGAGCCATCTCGGCTTCAATCTCTTTGATCCTCTCGATGATCCCCATTGCTGCTCAAAGCTCACAATCTGCGGAATCAAAGAGAAACACGTGCTCGGGAATCGGAACATCGCAAAAAGCCGAGGAACAATCACGGCTCTCGACGGCGGAGTCATTCGCCGGAAGACATTCGCTAAACTAAGGAGCTATCGAAGGAGGAGCAAAAACGAGCAACCAGCATGCATCATCAAGCAGCAAGCGAAGCTCGTAGGGTCCTCAGTAAAAATCAATCGCCTGAGAAGATTCAGCGTACCTCCAGTTCCTTTACAGCCTCGGATTTCGCTTTGACGAGGTCGGTGGAATTGAGTCGCGAGGCGTCGTCAATGGAGTGAAACTTTGCGAAGCATGGATGGCGACGAGAGGGTAGCTTTGTAAGGAGAATTGCGAGTGAAGAAGGAGAAGGACCAGCAACAGACGAGCCACCATTACGGGCCTGGGAGGGCCCTGGGTTGTCTTGGTGGGTACGCTCTATGGGCCAGTGCGGGCCTTATTGGGCCCGTTGGTCAGGCCTGTCTTTCTAACCCAAGGCCCGCCCATGTTTCCCGCACCCGCAGCCGTGGGCTTTTTTGACGGTACTTGAATGGAGTCCGGAGAGAGCGAATCGGGTGCGCTCGTTATATCGGAGCCCAACTCATATGGACCGTTCGATCGGGTGAAGCTCAATATAGAAGATCTCATCATCAAGGCGGGATTCGGCTGGGAAAACCGTGCTTGTATCGAGATAAATTGACCTCTTTGGTCATGTCCATCGCACGCAGAAAAAGTCATGCGACGTCATTTATTATTTTTTATCGTTGTAGAGATCCTTATCTAAAAGATCAAAATTTAAACGAAAATTTACTTCTTCCTCCAACGACCAAAAATAAAAAAAAAAAAAATCGAATTGTGTATTTGGATTTTAGAAATAGTAAGAGAAGGATAGAATTGATTACCGCGATTCCAATTGAGGATTTCTCGTCGAGTGTAGCTTCCAAGGAAAATTGATGGTAACTTCCACATTTTACCTTTTTGACCTTTTTCTTCGGAAAATTTTTGCACTTCCTTCGAAGTCAAATTAGATGAAAATATCAAAGTGTGTATGCTAGCTAAATGCAGTTACTTAAACATGAGATGAAACCCACTTTTGGCTCATATATGTAGACATTTCCATGCTCTTCAGGGAAGCATCATCTCTCTTTTCCCTTCAGAAGACGAATTTCTAATTACTCTCTTTGAAACTGAACGGGTAAAGTCTAAACGATCAATTCCCATAAATTGCTAATGAAGTATGCTCGGAATCGGATTCACACACTGGTACTCACCGTGGACAAAGCTCAGAAATTGACCATCAAGGACGCTCTTGCAGAATTAAGCTCGTTAATTTGGGTCGCCGAGAAGAGAAGTGACCATAACAGTCAGAGACTATTAGCTAATGGCATACTAGGCCACAACAAAATAAAAGGTAAAAGCCTAGGTCTCAAGTCTCTCAAGCTTAGCCTCAGTATTTTGGCTCCCATCTTCATACAGAATACAGATTTACATGCTTATGTAGCTCCGCAGCTGAAATGTTCCTATGATCACATGCGTCGATACCATAACAGCCGACGAAACCCCACATCAAACTCGACGTTTGACCCACCGGCTGAAGCTTGATTGCTCATCTAAATCAGGAGAGACCAACAGTTACATACTTACATCTGGTGATCCATCTGATTGCGCCGGCTCAAAGTCTGAGAACTTCGGTTACTTTGGGGCGTGGTTTTTATTCAAAGTTAGACAAACTAAATCTGCTTATTTACAGCTACAAGTAACCTGATCTGGTCCCATTTACACTTCCACCACAACCCACTAATTTGCTCGTGCTCAGATTTGGTGAAGCCTGAGCATGCAGCTCGGCTAGTTCTCTGACCCGCAACAAGATCGCAGCTGGAATCGGTGCTGACACGTGCTTCCTTGGATTCATCTGGAGTTTTCACACAAAACATACAAGTTAATTGATAACTTAACTGTTTCTGGATGCGAGTAGACCAATAAAAAAGCCTATACGCATGTGTTGCTAAAACTATGCATAAAGAAAGCAGGTCACATGGTAAACCTGAAAGTGGAAAACATAGTAAGCAAACCCAAATCCCCAATCTCACATACAAGTGAGATACTGGGAAGACATGGAAAAAACTAGAAATTGCTTACCCCTTTATCTGTAGGTGCTGGTGCAAAGCTAGCCTTCAGCAAGTTTCTCCATTTGTCCTAGAGAACACATTCTTGTCTTAAGAGACCATAGGAGGAGTACTCTAGTTTTTAAACCAGACACAAGGGTAGTAAATGAAATACCTTAAGATCTACAGAGGTGCGGTATGAATAGGATGCAAAAGCAAGCCGTTTGATCTCAGACCATCTCCCAGCTCCATACCTTGAAACGCCTTCTACTAGTCTCATCACTTCTGCAATAGTCCAAGCTCGATGATGTTTCCTTCTTATTCCACCTTTTGCTGTTGGCACAGTAACTATATTGTCTTTCGATGCATCACCCGAAGAATCTCCGTACTTCACCTCTAGATTCTGCTCAGGCTCAACTCTATCAATGGTCATGCATTGGTTATCCTTCTCCACCAACTCAATACCCTGGAATCAGGCCATTGAGACTCAAACTAGTGCATTTAACTAATTGGATTCTTCAAAAATCAAACCAAGATATGATATGATCATCTCAACAAACAAATGGCACAGAATGACTAATGAAAGAATGCTGAAGTAAAAGATTTGCAGCTCAAAAGGCCCTTCTCATTCGTCTTGTTGAACCAAGAGAAAAAGAACCACAATCTACATTGACAGAACATCAATCTTTCTACACATCACAAGAATCCCAAATTCTCTGAGCTAGTTTCCTCTGAGTGAATAAATCCTCTCACATAAAGAATCTGAGTCCCCCAAACACAAAACTTCCAAGGAAACAAGAACATGAAGAAGACTGACATGTTGAATCTCAGCAGATTGTCTACTGCTCACACTTCCAATTTTTCCATTATCATCTTACTATGCACCTCCAGCAATGTTAAATGTGGTCCACGACTTCTATCATCTTAATGTGAGGGAGACCACAGCCAAGACAGACTAAGATTCTGCATTTCATTTAATGATTCTTGACAATAACGTGCTAAGTTCTATATATAAACATACTCAACCAGGAAGGCTATGACAAAGATTCATACATCTTTTTGGTATTATTAATATCCCAATCTCCTTTTCTGGCTCGACCCTAATCCCATTTTTCATGTTAATATTAACAGTTCAAAAGCCGAATGTTGAAAAGTGATGGGGAAAAAATATTAAAGAACTGTATCAGCTGTGCCAGCTTCCTCCTTGCACATTGAGTAAAGCTCCCCAGTTCTGCCATAGGATCTACTTCATTACTGCCTTCCAAGATTGAAACACAGATGCCACACAGATGAGAGTGAAGTTAAATGTTCTCATGCAGATAAGCAACAACAACAACCAAAATCCACATAGAAAGAATCACTCCGAAACCAAGTAACAGAAAGTCTGCTTCTCAAGATCGGATAATCAAAGTCCATATACAAGATTTTAATGCATAACATGAAAACAAAAAGTCTAATCTTACTTGGTGCTGTATCTTTTTAGGATCAGAACTCGTTCGAGAGGTCTTGCTCACCAATTTCCCAGACATGCCCCCACTACTATGATAAAGTCCCTACCGAGTACAGGCAAAAGAAGCATCAGGGATTGCATCAATTAGAATAATTTCAATCCCTGCTAATGGCTCCATGAAAATGATAAGACAAGGTAGTAAAATGTTCCCACTCAAAGAATTTCCCCTTACTTCCTCTTATAAGCCTTTTGTACATTCTCAAATGAAATGTAATTCTACAAAGAAAACACACGCTAACAGATAAGATATTAAGTGTACGATCCCAAAGATATCACACTGACTGTAACTTAAAAGAATAAGAGTCCGCAAATTACCACGAGAGCCATAATATCTTTACGGGGACGGCTTCTTCTGATCCGGAAACGCATGGGACCTGTAGACCGGCAACAGAATCCAGCCTTGTGACATAAGTTCTACTATCAGGAGAGACATTTTTGGCAGGTCTAGCACCAGATTTTGGAGAATCCCATCCACAGCTTTTAGCTGGAATTACCAACCTCCCAGTAGGCTCATGATGTTCAACTTCAGAAACTTCTTCAATATACCTCCTTGTAGGCTTCCGTAATCTCTTGACAGATTTCTGCTCACGACTTAGAACTTCTGGCTGAGAATCCTCAATAGGCCCATAGTTTCTTAATCTCTTACCAGAAATTATTTGACAATCTTCCAACTGCTTTTTCTGAGAATTGTCCGAGTCTGTGTGTTGGTCATTTATTGCCACAACATCCTGATCAGTCTCGACAGCACAATTAACATTGTTGGAGTTCTCTTCTTCACCAAGTTTCAGAATTTGGTTCTCTTTTATGACAAAACTTGTACTTGGAACATCACAAGAGTTGGTCAATCCCATGGCAATTCTTCTTTTTAGCCACGTCTTGTCTTTGGCAGTAGTCACTCGCCCAAAGGTAGCTCTAAAAGTATCATGTAGTTCTCTGATAGATAGATTATCTAGGCAGATTTCTCCCTTTAATTTCGAAAAATCAGGCAGCAAGCTGGTAGCAGCACATGACGACTCACTTTCTCTTATTTGATCAGGAGATTTTGAGCATTCTGCAGCATCTAAAGATTGTTTCATCTGATCCATGTCCGAACTTGGAGCTACAGGAGCAGCAGTTTCCTGCATTAAAATATCAAATAGGAGCTTCTAATCAATAACAGGTAAACTATACTCTCACGAAATTACTGCCGGCCCAATTTCAGTAGTGGAAAAACTATCAAAAGATTTGTAGCATAAGCAGATATTCTATTCCAGTAGGGTAGAAAAAGCAGGGACTATAGTCAAGATACCACCTACATGAATCCAACTACACCAACTCGGAAAAACAGGGGTTGTCACACATTCAGAGAAATAAGCTTTGCAAGCAAAGCCACAGATACTAAACCCACCCAGGGAGAGCTCTATGTTTATATGCTGTCAAGATAATAAATTTCATTCTACTAGGACATAAACTGTATTTGCTCAATGAGCACAATAGTGCCCTCTAAATTTGTAGACAATCACATTGAGTATCATGGATCTATATTTAACATTACCATTCCGGCTTCAACATCGACCATTTGCTGTGAAAGAGAGCAAACTAGTAGCAGGCATCACACACTATGAAATAGAACTAGAGGAATATAACATCTGGGAAAATATGATGATCATTAAACATCTGAAATAACTAGTGGCATACTTCTGGAGGATACACAACATACTACTAGCATATAAGAGTGACTTAGTAGTATTACACTGCTCCCTCCAGTCTCTGATCGCACAATCTGTAATAAAAAAAGATCAAACAAATCACTACCTGAATTGATGATTCCAAATTCTCTGCGTCAGCATACACATCCTCAAACTTGGAAAAACCTGCGAAAACAACCAGTGAGATGGAATAGAACCAACTACATATGCCACAAACATTACGTTCTGATATTAGTATCCAGTCATGTCTAACTAGATGTTAACTATCCAGTAAGTTGCAGAAGCCCACATTAATAAAAAAACCACTGCAATCAAGAAAGAATGTTACATGTCACTGTAAACTGCAGGTTTAGAAAATAAGCAAAAGAACCTACTGATACTACTCTGTATGAAAAAGAAAAAATGAATGAAAAATGATGATCCTTTTATTTGCTGTGATCATGACATCACGAATGCCAATCCCAAAAAAAGCAGAAAGCGTGAAGGTTGAACGAAGCTTCCCATATTCAGTGAAATTGACTAATTCAATGCATAATGAGTACATGGGGAAGAAATGAATGAAGGGAATTACAAACAGATATTCAGGCACTAGACGCACAACTTTTCTTTTTTAAATCATGCAGAGCATGATAATTTTTCATGTATTATCATGAGCTATGAAGAAGCAATAGGGTTTTGGATGCTGACACTCTGTTGACTGTGCTGGTGGTGAAGACAATATCAACAAATGGCTACAAACCTGATAGCTCTGACAGAGATTTGCCGGAGGAAGAATCCTCCATGGAAATTCCCACGGCCTGCCCAGGCTCTGCAACAATATGCATTTTATTGGGGTTATCGTTGATCAGATCCACAACCTCCATGAATTCATCATCTGTTGCAGGCACTAGTCTCCCATCAACTTCCACCTAAGATCAAATAAACTAATGATAAGAATGAACCGAAAGAAAGTTTAAGATGGCAATGCGATAGAAAAACGAAAATCTTTGCAATAGATTTGGTGAGAGCTACATAACATGATACCCACAGAGGTAATCTTGTGCCACCTCCTTTCTTCCATCAGAAGGAATTGCTTCATGGACAAAGAAAACCAAAGATACTCCATAGAGGTCACCCAGCATGCCTCCCATTGGATAATTTGCCTATAAAAGTATGATTGGGATTGCTACTAAAATTATCCCAATTGAACAAGTTTCCACAGTTTCGGATTAACCTCATCACTTATGCAATTTTAAGTTTGTGCAGAACCAAATTGATTTGCTTCATTCAATTCGCAAAACGAGTCCTATGAAACTTTCCGAAGGCCAGGTTAGGCATATCCTTGATCAGATAATTGACAATCATTAAAGATAATAAGGTTGAAGCAGAAGAAGTCTTCCTGTGCAAGATAAACAATGGAAAAAAAACTAAAACCTTATATCTCTAAATTCAATGACCCAGGTCAGAAAATTTGATTTGCTAGTTCGCTGGTTGAGTTTTGTTTAAAAGCAGAAAAAAAATTCTTTTAATTCAATATTGACGTGCCAACTGATGACTCCATATGGCATCTTTATTTCATGTTCGAATCTGTAATTGATGATATGTGAATTACAGTTCATAAAGATAAGACAGAAAAGGTATTTTGAAAGCAAATGAAAAGCAAAGCAAACTAAACTTACATTCTAGTCAGTTTTGTTTGTTGGTTTCTCAACTTCTATCTAATGTGGTTCTGGTCTGATTTAAACAAAAATGGGGTGCACACCCCTCACTGGTCGTCATTGGCAGATCAGAGATACCATTGGCAATTACCACCACTATAACCCAAATATGATGATAATTTTAGCCTCAGTATACAGGTCATGGATGGTAGTAACAAAATTTGATTCCAAATGACCAAGCATCCATTCGAATGTCTACTTCAAATGCATCAATTATGATAGCCATTTGCTCCTCCAGTTGAGGAATCAAGAAACCAAATTCTGAGCATATAATTGCCACCATTTTCATGAAAATGTCAGTCGAGATATTTAACTGCACTAGATTAGCCTTCTAAATCAACTATACCAAATTCCATCCATGAATACAATAAAATTTAACCTGAAAAGGGATGCCAAACACTAATCTAAGATAACAGCTGTAGATAACAATCTCAGCCAATATATAAACAGAGCCAATAAGAGGTCAGCTTTGCTACATTGAATTTTATTTTGTTTTTATGGATTACAAAAATCAATCAAAGGTAATTGCTTTTGGTCCCCATCAACTTCTGCAGACATGGAATGTCTACTGAGAGTTGACAAGTTTAGCCAGTTACTGCATTGAGATGGCACATACTCCTAGCACAGCATGTCTGCGACTCCACTTAGCATTACCATCTAAGCCATCCGAGAGTACCAGACAGTGTAACATTACTGCAGGCATTCGCATAATAACATTGGTGAAATAATAAAAGGATACCCAAACACCAAGTGCAGCCACAAATATGACAACTTGTTGAAAAATATATAATGAGAATGGCCAGGAGATCAATTACCCGGACGAGCTTATAGACAACTGGGTCTGAAACGTGCTTCGTGGGTGAAGTTGAGGGGGAGGTCTTCCCAACCCCACGATCCTCGAACAGGGTTTCATCAACCCCTTCAGCTCCGGCCACTGTTTCCATGGAAAATCCACCACATGCAACTCAAATACACTAACTGGAAACTCGAAAAATTACCAAAAGAAGAAAAAGTAAGAACATTTCTCCTTAAAGTTCAAAAATTTAAGATAGAAACTAAGCTATTCAAATCATCCTTCTCTACCGAACACAGAAATTTCTCATGCATCAAACTCAAATAATTTCATGCAACTCAAATACACTAACTGGAAGCTCAAAAATTACCAAAGAAGGAAAAGTAGGAACATTTTCCCCCAAAGTTCACAAATTTAAGATAGAAACTTAGTTACTAAGATCATCCTTCTCTCCCGAACACAAAAAAATTTCTCCCATGCATCGAACTCAATCAATTTGGCCCCCGATCATCAATTCAAGCAATCGCTAAAAACCCACACCAAATTCAACAGCACCGCACCGCCAATCACCAACGCCCTAAAGAAAGGCATATCCTCTCCCCCCACACAACAGACAAGCAAAACATGCACGAGCCCCATCACGCACATTGCGAGATCAAATCACGAAACGCAAACCCGGGTCAATCCAGATAAGCGAAAAGCGAGACCCCCACGCGGAACGCCAAATCGTCACTGGCCACTTCAATCGGACTGAGAAAGCGACGGACTGGAGTCCGACAGCGAGAGCCGGAGGACGCCGCGACTCACCATAGGAGGGACCCGGCGTCGCCGCGGGGGGACGGGCGGGCGACCGAGCTCGACTCGGCGTCGCCGGAGACCGAAGGGAACCCGCCGGGAGAGACCGAGTTGGGGGACTGAGTCGGTGACTCGAGGGGGAGCGCGTTCGCAAAGGAGAAGAGAGAGAAAGGGAGGGAGAGGGAGAGGAGGAGAGAGAAAAGACTTGATTGACAAGGAAATGGAATTTGCCGGGAGATATATCGCGACCCCACTTTTTCTCCCTTTGCTGTTTGGGACTTTTTCTTCTTCTTCTTTTTTCGTTTTTTTTTTTTTTTTTTGCTTTGTGGGTTCTGTTTGGTCCTTGCTTTTGGAGTACGCTGAGTCCATATAGCCGCGCACAACTTCCGGACTCGAAGCGCTTCTGAACTGCAGTTTTGTAGTTTCGGTTGAGGTCCGTGTTAGTTGGGCGTTTTATTGCACGAGCAGCTGATGTCAAATGGACCATCAGGTCTTCATCGCTTTCCCTATCTTGGCAGTCAATTTAACGAGATCGAGTGCGGATTTTGGATCGAAATTTGTAGTCTGAACACGGTTCGAGATGGATCCGGCGGTGTCGTGCATTATCACCGGCTAAAATCCATCTATTTGATCCACAGTGAATTGGGTAGATGCTACTAGTAGTAACGCTTTTTAGTAATGCCACGTGGTCCAGGCGCATGTGCTCTCGAGCATTGATGCCGAGAGTGGATGAAGGAAGGCACCGATCACTAATTTCACGACCCTTAAGGAAGGCACGGATCATGCTAAGAGATGCTGGAAACAAAGTTGAGCACAACCAGAAAAACAAGGAAACAGGGGCTGTGAATTGAGTTTAGCTATTAGAAACTGGAGCCATCATTATAAGGTATCCAGAGAGACTTTAGCCATCCAGTTAAACTGCTGCTGTGCTAATGCAGCAGAACTCATACAAATCATTCTGCAGTTAAAAACCCGACACGGCACGTCGGCAAACAAGTGCACCGGGCTCAAAATTTTAAGCTTTTTTCCCAATTCGCGGGGGGAAGTCGCCTTGCAGAGTCCCGCAGTCTCGTCAGTGGACTTGCTCTGCCTGTGAATCCATCTTCCAAATCACAGACTCTCTTGGCACATGGACCCTCCGATTCTCTGCTCATAGCAATCTGCAAGAAGCAACGAATGGCGTTATTTGCGACACGAAGAGAATTTAAAAGGGTCTTGGGCAAATCATCAAAGTTGCAGCATCTACAGATGATTTCTAGGCCTTTTAAGTCATCTCTTCTGTGACCGATTATTGGCACAAAAGGATTTCGTTGGACGGAAAACCCCCAGATGGTTCTCAATTACTTAAACAAATTTAAGGGATCAAAGCTGTACTCGAAGAAAATTCATAGAAGTGATCATTAGGTTCAGGGTAAACCGTGATCGAGACACACGAGGACGATGTAGGAGTTACCGAACTCCGAGAACTGAATGAGCCGTTCAGAGAGACTAACTAACTCCATCGAATCGATGTGAGCATTCTTGAGATCCTCTCAACCATGGTCATTAAGGATGAGAGGACTTTAAATTAAGAATGCTAAAGAACTAGATTTCTCCGAAATACACCATTCCAAATCCTACCAAAAGAAGAAACCACGATGTTAAAAAAAGCAAGATCAAGACACGGCTAAACGGAAAAAGAAGATCCCGACATATTGCGCGAATTCGACTCGCTAAAAGTTCCTCTTCCACGTGGAAACTATAAAAAAAAAACACACATCCCTCGTTCATCAATCAAATCATTTCTTTTCTTCATCAGGATTTCAGTCCAATCCGTCTTTAAACAAGAGTTGTCTTTTATAGTTGCAGGAAGCAGAATATCCACCTACAGATCACCGATCCGTTCTTACTTTCTTGGTTCCTAGTTCCTGGTTCTACTGAATTTCCCATCAGTTACACGTACAAGCAGTCCAAACGCGAGTTAAAACTAAACAAAGCGAAAAGGGTCAACAAACTGCAAGGCATGAAGGCGGTGAAACGATAAACGGGGACCATGAAAACTCGAGATGGAGGTGTACTCACTCATCGCAGCGACAAATCGACCGAGGACGAGGACGGCTTCGTCGAGTCGCAGGAACGGAGGAAGCGCCGCGAGCAGTTGCAGGCGCGAGGAAATGGTTAGGAATTGGAGAGCGAGAAGAGGAAAAGCTCGAGAGGATAAGGATGGGAAGGGGGCGCATTTTGCGGTGGAAATTGGAAGGTAGGGACATGGCGTGCTGGCAAGAATCCGAGGAGACAGGAGAGCAACCGCACAAGACCTAGACTTACAGTTGTCGGAGAAACTTGAAAAAAAAAAAGAAAGGCTTTAGTTAATAAAAATTTGAAGACAAAAAACCTTTTTTATGAAAAATAAATGATGTAAAATATATATTTTTTTAAATAATTACTAATCTTGTTCGAAATAATTAGTCGATGAAAAACATTATTATTATCAATATCAATTTATCAATTTATATTCATAAATTTTCTTGAATGATAAAATATTTTTCATTTCGTTATTTTTTTCAAAGCGGTATAAATAATCATTTATAAATATTATCCAAATTATTTATTTTTCGCAAAATAAATTTATAAATGATTTAACGTGAAATCATGCACTAAGTCAATTTGTTCATATAGTTTTTGACAAATGCGATTTTACAAATCGTGTAAAACTTCTAGTTTGGTAAGAGACTTCTCAAGATGCTCCCACACTAGTAGTCTAGTACAAACTTAACGACAAAGGAAGGGTAAGTATTGCATGTTTTCGGCGCATGCGAGTTAAATTGACATAAATTGTTAAATGACATGTATTCTTAGGGCTCACCTAATCAAAGGTACAAAGTCAGAGTGCACGAGTCTTTTTCCTTTAGTAGAATTTTTTATTTTTTTTGTCGCAATTATGTCCTGTGACAGGGACGGAAAAGCAAGTCCAGCAAAAAAAAATAATTGGGAAGCTTGTCATCTAATAACGTGAGTGATTAAATTACATCAAGTCAAGGACATATACTATATTTAAAATACTCTCTCATTAGAGTGATTCGTACTTTAACAAAACAAATCTTTGATATCTTTGACTCTTGCCAAGCATGGCTCATGTGTATCATTCAATAAGGCAGATCCGCTCGAGATAATCAAGATAAGATGATTATTTTTACACTTTAAAAATTATGTGCATAGCTTTGAATGATTTGACATATTGGCGTTACCTACTTTCTAAAAATTTAGAGTGTTCAGTATTGAACAAAATCAAGTCCGAGAGATCAACAAAGAAAGCCAGAGTTATTCAGAGGAAAAGTCACTTCACACAGGGGCAAAAAATGGGAACTGCTTGAGAATTTGGACATGACATGTTGTTCCGTATTGACCGTTTTATATAGACGTTACCAAAAAAACGACTAATAAATTTCTTGTCTAGTAAGGTGTTAGGTAAGGGGGTGCATGATAACAAAATTTATATTCCATAAATAATTTTTCTATTCCGCACCTATTTCGGAATAAACCCGTTTGATAAACCTCTTCTCGGTTTTTCATTTCCGGAATAGATTTCATTCCGTAAATTATTTGGAAGAGAAATCAAAAGTAGAAACTTTCTACTTCGATTTCTGAAGAGAAATCATAAATAATTTCTCCCACTAAACCCTAATTTCGGTGAGTCCTCCCTCATCTCCTCTATGTCTCTACCTCCTCCTCCTCCTCCGCCTCTCCTCATTTTATTAAAAATAAAAATAAATATATTCATCTTATTCATTTAAAAATAAAAATAATTTTATTAAAATAAATAAATTATTTTTATTTATAATTTTATTTTTAGTTTATTAAAAATAAATTTATTAAAAATAATTTATTTATGATAAATAAAAATAAATTATTTTTATAAAAATTATTTTTATTAAAAATAAATTTAATAAATTTACTTTTATTTGCCTTGAGTGTTTTGCCAAATAAATTTATTTTTATCTTTAATTTTTATTCATTATAAAATAAATTTATTCGTAAAATAAAATAAAATAAAATAAAATAAATTTATTTTTAAGGATATTTTTATTTTAAAATAAAATGATATTTTCATTTTATTTTTTATGATTTATTTTATTTTATTCTTTATTTTTTTGTTACTAAATCATGTTTATTTTTATTTTTTATATTAAAGGTCGTCGGTGGCCGTCGCGCCGCCGTCCGAAAGGAAGAAATTTTGTGTCCATTATCAAACGAATTTATTTTTAGAGATAAATTTTATGTCGTTATCAAACTATTTTTTCTTAAACTCTTCTAAATAGAAATGAAAAATCCATTTATGTTCTAAACTATTTCTAATGAATGGTTGTCATCTGCGCGCCCTAAGTTCTTAGGCTCTTGTCTTCTTTTGCATAACTTCCAAAACATTGAAATTATCGAACTCTTTTGTGAAACCACCTATCCTAATTTGAGCAAGTTATATTTTTTTTAATTAAATTATAGTTGATAATAGATAACTGTATTTTATTGGAGTCACGTACTAATCTTTACGTGGTCAATTGTGAATTGCCCGCTTTCCTAATGACATGTCAATTGATCTATTCCCACCAACTTCTATCTCTTATGAAAGTAATAACTAGTTTTACATTATCAAGTTTGATCACCAACTAGCACTAATTAGGTCATTTTTTATAAAGAGCCTTTCAAAAACTTGCCAACTTCTATTGAATTTACCATCTCTTAAATGAAGTTACTAATCACATTGGAATTACTTGTCAAACTTTTTTCAATTAAGTCACCAAGAAGACCAACAATTCTCATTCGTTCCGGTTCACTTAATCGACTTGGAATCATCAATTTAAAGAATGAGAATGCCATGATGGTTGGGAAACTTTCCAGTCACAAACGAATTAGGTCATCTTATCTGAAGCGATTATTCTAAATCAATTTTTTCAATTTTAGAGTTGAGGGAAGAAAAAACAAGGATAACGGACCAATAAAACAATTTCTAAAAAGCTGTGTGACACAATGTTTTGCTAAAGAAATTGTGATAGAACGAACATAAATACGACACGATGTCGCTTAGGACATCTCGGGGAGAGATTCGAAGAAAAGGCCGGACGCCTATCTTGTGCTTCTAGAGAGCTAGACACAGGGCAAAAGAGTCACGAGATGTGGAAATTGCACAGTCGAGATTCTTAAGCAAGTGCGCATCCGAAAGCAAGTAATAACAGGCCGAAGACATGGAGTGGAAGTAAACTCGCTACCCTCTCATCTTGTCAATCCACGGACGCAAAAGTTACGGGGGTCATGTGAAAGTGGAGCGAGAAGAAATCTCCATCACCAATCCCTTTCAACAGAGAATCATGGAGTCCCAGCTTTCCTTTCGCGTCGCACCGTCCTTGCATTATCCCCCGCTTTTTAGATGTTTACATGGGTTCCTGCTTTTCCCACGCTCTTCCATGGATGAAGATTTCAGGTGTGGTCCAAACAAGATTCGAGGTGCTACATCTTACCGCGACTGGATTAAGCAATTCGTGCTTTCCCGATAAGTTCTCCGGTTGAAAGGTAGGTAACGGCTCTCTGGAAGCAGTACAACCATTCCGGCAAGATTTGAAAAGGGAAAGATTCGGTCGATACATCCCCACAAAAGATCTTCCCAGATGAACACGTTCCTCGGAAGTTTCGGTTCGTGCTGACTTCTCCAACACCCATACCAACAATCACATCGACAGTTCACAGATCACGCTGCCCTGATAACAGCGCGATTAGCGGCATTGTTTGACAATATCAGAAGCTTCTGATGCAGAATAGACCGAGATATTTGAATTCACCATCGTGAAATAATATTCTAACCTACTATTTTATGCCACCCCACTGCACACGAAAGAACGAATATCCTATGGTCACATGTTTCCAGTGCTTTGATCAATATATTTTTAGTGTCCTTGACTTCCAACAACACCAGGAACATTGCATGATGTTACTGTGGCGGAGAATAAAATTAGTAAAGCTTCCAACACAAAACTATGCATTGTCTGACCCATCCCATGATTGCACTGTAGAAACCGAAAAGGTTTACAGCACGCTACTTTTACCAATCAATAAAAACTAAAAAGCAACTTAGACTAAAAGAAAATGGAAGCATAAATCGCACACATCTGTTGAGATGTGATCAGCCACGCATTCCCAGGTCGGCAGATTAATAGCACAGTCACAGACTGTCTTGCTACACATTCAGATGGACCATCTTCCACAAACTCAACAGCTTAACAAGTATGCCAACTTTGAATAAGAGACTAGCTGTTGCAACATTCATTATAATGGTCTTCCACCCATTTTTTTGTAAATGCAAGTTTAATTGAATAGTACGTGAATTCCAGTAAATTTCATCCCATGATCACCTGCAAGCTCTTCCTTTACAGGCTATCAAATCTTGGGGACAATTCAGCATACAGAAAACCTTATACCCTACTCCTACAGCTAACAAGTAGGTCTACTGCTTGAAGAAAACCGACGAGCAGTTATGAGAATGTGAATGTAGTAAAATTGAAATACAATTAAAGCTAATGCGCAAACAAGAAAACCTTGTCCCTGTTGATTGAGACAAAATTTAAGACAAAGGAAAACTACAGGCAAAATGAGAATGTAACATACAGCACATAACTCAAGCTGAGCTTCTGTTCTTAAGCCAAAGCATCTGACTCAAAGCATCTTCAACAAAGGGCTTAACGAATCCCAAAGACATACAGGGGGTGTGTTTGAACACAAGCCAAGACATATATAGGGCTGAAGGGATCATGCACACACAAAGTGGAAAAAGAAAAAAAAAAAGCCATGCCAGGGTCAGACAAACAGCTTAGACCAAAACCATTCCTGTGCCATCAATCAAAAATTCACATCATGGGGATTTCATTTCACATGACAAAAGCAGCTTGAGAATTCAGATTGATATCTCATACCAACCAAATTAATAGAGAAGTGATCAAGATCAGTCAAGACTTCATATCCAAAAAACTGAGTGAAGCCACAGTGCATAAGTACTGATTAGCTTCAAGTGCAGGAAAAGTGACCAAGCACTAGTCCATTAGACCAAAGCCTAAAACCGCGCCACAAGGTCATGATCCTCCAGAACCAACCTCCATCTTTAAGCCCAAGGCCACGTGTAACCCACACCAAAGTCTCAACTACCTCCAATATGGGATCCAAGCCCCACATCTTAAAATTAGGAAAATAATGAACTCAAGACTGGCTATTCAAAATTGGAAGAATTGATATGAACCTCCATATTGAAATGCTATAAGATGAATTTCATCGATTACAATTACAGATCTGCACGACTGTCATGTTTTTATTCAAGTAATGACAGGTAAAGAAAGAGAAAGTGCCTAAAGTTCTTATGGATTAAACCGTCCAACATTTTGATGCATCCTTCCCTGTTCATTGCATGGTCTACTCTATGGTGAAAGATTAAATGATGGGAATCTTCCCTTCACTGGTTATCCAGATCTAATTCTCTTCTGAATGGATTTACCATCTGATCTAGATTCCCCCTCGGAGGAAGCTTCCACAGACCTAGTAACAGAGCTGGAGAGATCAGCATAGAGATCAACCACTCTTCTGATATTGTTATTCAGCTCTCTAATCAGACCTACATTCCTGCTCAAGTTATCCAGGATCTTCGACTCGTGATTTAGGTTAATCTCGTTGATCAGTAACCTATTCTGATCCAATATGCCCTGAACCTGCAGAAAGCTCTTTTGGAACATCTGCAGCATCTTGGGATCAACCGGCGTTCCATTACCTAAGCCTGAAAAAATGTCACCTTCCATTTCAGTTGTTCTCAAACTGGAACAATTTTACAACAACACCTGAAACAAAGATGATACGAAGAGTAAGAACACTAAAACAAAAAAACCCTCAGAGCAAGGCAAAATTCGCAGTCTCAGGCCAAAAATATTGATACGGATGGAGTGCTCAACCATTCTGTGGATGCTGAAAAAGTTGTAACTCCAGGAATTATATCACATCTTCACTATGCCACACCATATTAAAGAGAAGTTTTTATGGGTTTTTCCTACTTTTACCAGTCCTGCAATTCAGCTGCTATCTTAATTCCATCCACCCATTTGCCAGAAAAGTCAATGGTAAATAGGGGAAGGCGAGACAGACAGTCTAATGAACTCAAATGACTTCAACTTTTCTGTTTCCTTGCTGTGCAGAAAATGGCTCGAACGAAAAACAAAAGCCGACCTGATAAAAGCAGACACAAAAGCCTCTATGCAATCAGCACCACTGCCCAAGAAAGAAAATCACCAGCTTTCCAGGTGAATCGTTGCAATTTTCAGCTTTCGTGTCTCACTTTCCTTCGTAATTAATTTAAAGGGTGGAAAAAAGAAAAGGTGGCAAGAGGCAAAAAGAAAGAAAAAAACAGAAAAAGTTGAGCCCTGCGAATCATAACCCCTTTCTTCCTCCTTAATTTATATGCAACAACACCACCCAAAGGAACCTTCCAACTATTTTCTCTCAAGTCCCACGTCGAGTCCTTTTCTCGGAGCGACGAATCTTCATCCGCCTTAGATCCCGAAGAAAAGGGCAGGGCAAGTCGTCGTCACGCGTTGACGAACTCGCGAAGACCCCGACACCCCCCAAGAGAAACTAACAAGGACCCGCAATCACGCAATCGAGAATTCGCGAAGACGCAGACCAAGGCAAATCACCAGCCACGATAACATCTCAAGCAAGCTGCGAACTTGCGAGGCGGGGGAAACCCAGAAGAAGCACCGCAGCAGTGGAGTCGAGGAGCGCGACGAATTAAAGATTGGATTCCACGGCGCCGGCGCGCTTGCCTTACCTCGGAAACTGCGCCCTCGTTGCCCCGCGGCATTGTCGGCGACGGATTTGAGCAGGGCAAAGTCAATGCGTCGATGGTCCCTGCGAATTTTCCCGAGAAAGTAGAGAGAGAAAGTGAGAGAGAGAGAGAGGGAGGGAGGAGAACTGAGCGTGAAATCGAGCGCAGGGTCAGAAATCCACGAAAGTAACGTGTAGAGAGAGAGAGAGAGAGAGAGAGAGATACGAGATTTTGTCGACGCTCGCTCGTTCTGGTCGGAGAGCGAAATCCATTGGCTTGGAGTGTACTTTACTCTTTTTTAGGCCGTTTGCACCGTCAGCACCATTAGTAAGATCTTTTTTTTGGTATGTTAATGATAAAATATTTTACCTTCTAAGTATCATTTTGCACAGGAAAAATTTCAAATAAGGACTTAAAATGAATATATTTTCTCAAATAATGACCTAAAGTGAATTTTGTGTCCTATAAAATCCAAAATTGACCCATTATTTCAAATAAGAACCCGAAGTGCATTTTGTATCAAATAAGGCTTCGAAGTGATCAAGTTAATTTCTATTGAGGACTTAGTTCATCAGTAGATATTTTCCAGCGATTAAAATAGGAGCAATTTTGTCATAAATTTGTAATTGAAAAAAAAAGGAATTATAAATTAATTAAGTTTAGGTTATTTATTTAGATGTTTACGTTTTCTTCTTTCTTCTCCTCCACTGCTCCTCAACCAAATCACTACCCAGTCATCATCACGACTCGATTCTTGTCGCTGCTTATCTTGCTCGATCGGTGGAGAATTTGGGTCTCCATAAACAAAGAAAGAAACATGTGGTTTTCTTCTTGTTTTTGAATACGTGCCTCAATCGACGGAGAATTTGAGTCTTCGACTTTGCGGGGATGAGTACAAGGAATTGGAAGAACTTCGGTCTTTGACTTTGCAAAGGATGGGGTACAAGGAATTGAGAGACTGTAGAAAACCTATGGTGTTTTTTTTTCATTTCAAGTCTTTATTTGAGAAAATTTGTCAACTTTGGGTCCTTATTTATAATTTTCCCTTATTTTGAACAACCAAAACCACTTCATGCCCTTATTTAAAACAACTAAAGCTACTTCAGGTCTTTATTTGAAACAAAATCCACTTCGGGCCCTTATTTGAAAAAATAATGACACTTTTGATCCTTTTTTGAAAATTTTCCTTTTGCATATTTAAAAAACAAGCCGGTATTATATTTGATTGCTTCACAAGTATCTCGAAATCACTTGTCGACAAAACTCATTCCATCTTAATAAAACGCATTTGTTTTATCGCAAGACAAAATTAAGAGAAATCATTGCAATGGAAGCAACGATTATTAAATGGATGAGAGCTTTTATTGTTTTATTTAGTATTTTGTCACTTCTCTTTTCTCCATTAATTAGTACATAAAAGTAATTTCATTTTGTGGGAAAAAAGTGATATGAGAGAGGACATAGATGTTAGTGTGTTTACTAACGAAAGCCGACTTGAACACACAAGATGAGCCAAGACCTCATATAAAGTTCAACATGCTAGTTCCTAAATGGTTTACCTTAGTGATCGCCAAATCAGGTTACGAACCACTCAACTCACTCATGCATATGTGATGTGCTTATGAGAAAAGTCTATTCACCTAAACCCATCAAATGCTTATGCACGTCCATGGAAAGTATGAGTAGAATTTGATTTAATTCTCTTCTTCATTTTCTAGTTAAACGATGACAAAATGGGTATTCACGATTATGGATAATTGATTTCAAGATGAGTCAATTTTCAGTTTTTGGGATCGAGAGTTGCTCACTTGATCTTGGATTCACATGGGAATTGGCTGTATCTTTCTTTTTTCCCCCAAGTTCCTCCTCTCTCCCTACTGTAAATGGGTATGCTCCCTACCTATCAATCCGAAAAGAACAGAAGCTTTTCGGTTACTAGAGTTTTCCTGTATTACTGTGGCCCTTAAGATTTGATTGAACTCCATCGATCCCTCGTGTACCCATGACAGAGCGATTTCTAACTTTGTAATCACAACATTCGGTAACTTCTTAAATCCATATGCAAGGTCACTGTATTAACTCGTGCCTTTTAGCTTTCTAGACAGTCATCCCCAAGGTGCCAAACACCAACAGGCATGCAATGCTTTCTGGGTCAAGGACAAAAAAATCAAGAGGAAAGAGGATTCCCAGTTAACCATACTTAGTTAAGCATCTATAATTCCTTGTTACGAAATTATGGCGTGAGCGTGAGGGAGGCATGAGCATTGTGTGACCGAGACTTAGAGAAGTGAGAATGATAGGGTGAGCAACAAGCGCGCGTTACTTAATTTAAGTAAGAAAATAATGAGAATTAAGATTTTGGAAAATTAAAATAATAAGAATTAAAAAAAGTCAGTTTGGTTTGGGTGGATGGGTCAACACCTAGAATTAAAATTGATACTCATCAGTTCCAAACTTCAAGAATTAGGATTGCTAAAATCTTAGCTGATGCGGTAATGATTCTTTTACTCGCCCCTATTCACAATCACAACTACGTCATTCCAATTAGTCAGTAGGCTGTTCATTTTTTATTATTTCAGGTTTCGTTTGTTTAGTAGAAAAAATGATGATTTGAAAAATATTTTATTAAAAATAATCCCTTTTATTACTCATAAAAACTATTTTTACTATTGATGGATATGTTTTTTTTTTTTTTTTTTTGGTGACCCATGGAACCCCGCACGGCTGCAGCCAGGAGGTAAACCACCACTGGGACACGTGCTTATCACACACACGTCTTCTGGGGTAGTCGCCAAGTCTCAAAGCCTAGGCAGAAGGCTTTCGAACGCAGTCCTAGCGCACTATTCGGCAGTTCACCGCGCGACGGGTGGTCTATTGACTGATATGTTTAGATATAGATTGTCGTCGAAAATATTTTTCTTAATTAATTATTTTAAGTTATACAATCAATAATTTCGAAAAAATATTATTTAATTATTTATTTTTCGTAAAATAAACGGAATATAAGAAGCAATCTATAGCTCATATAATCTTAAAAAAAAAAAAAAAGTCCGATGCACTGACCTCAGTTCATATCGCCCCCTCGTGCACTTGCTCTCGAGTACTTGGGGCCCACCTCTAAAGAAAAAAAAAATGTAACAGGTCGACCTCCAAGGCTCCAAGTACCTCTCCACCTCTCCCCCCGCCACTCGCCACCACCTCGCCTCCGTGAATTTTCCCGGCAAAATACTTTCTCTCTCATCGCCGCCAGACGCCGCACTCTCTCTCTCTCTCTACGCATGCCCTCTCCATCTCATGGACTCCATCGCCTCCTCCGCGCTCGAGGAAATCTGTTCCGCCGGCGCCGCCGGCCTCTCCCTCCCCGTCCTCTGGTCCAGGCTCGCCCCGGCCCTCGCTGCCGGCGGCCTCGACCTCTCGCCGGGCGTCAAGGCCTCCGTCTGGTCCGCCCTGCTGGCGAACCCTAGCCTCGAGTTCCGCGCCCTCGCCCGCGCCCTCGCCCCGGCCGACGGGGCGATCCGGCGGGTCGAGGACGCGGAGGAGAAGGCGGATTTGAAGGTCGTCGCCAGCGAGAGCCTGCGCGACGTCTTCGTCGGGCTCTACGACGCGCAGCTCGCCACGGCGAACATCAAGGGCAATCAGCGCCGGGTTCTCGAGCGTTTGGCCCTCGGGAGGTGAGTCTCGCTCCGAGTTATCCGTTAGTTTTTTTTCTTTTTAGTTCTTCCTGGGCGGCTGTATAAGCACATTGGCTAGTTCATATGGTGCGCAAATGCGTGTGCACATCACGAAGTTGCGGCAGTCGTGTAAATGGCGCATCTTTTGTTTAAATCAAGGACAAGGGCGTTAGAAGTTCTGCAACTTCTGATCAAAGTGCATTCAATTCTTAAAACAATGCATTGAAGTCCTATAAGTTGAAAAATTTGTGTGGAAGCATGGCAATTAGAACCATGGCTTCTAAGAACCACCAAAACAGTGCCGTGTCCGAAATATTTGTTTGAAGTGCCACCGTGTCGCTCCATTGGACAAGTACATTTGCTTGCCTATTCATGCAGAAAGTGCTCAATTGTCGTTTGGGTTATTTGAGGCAATCATAAGCAAATCAGCTCTGAATTGACTTCACTAGAAGCTATGCCAACTCTTTGCCTCATGTTTCTTATACTCACCATCCCTCTTTTGTGTAAAAGAGAAGGCCCAAAGGCCGTATATGAACTCAAAATAATATTATGCCGTGTAAAAACTCCTACTCGATCGCCAAATAGCATAGGGATCAATTCTGTAGGTGGAAAAGTTGTTATGTTGCATATCAGAGTCCAAAGCAAAATTTGCTATCCAATCTGCGCAAGAATTTCCTTCTCCGTACACATGAGAAAGCCTCATGCGATCGAAATGCTAAAGCAGATCTTGGATATGAGGAATAAGACTATCTGCAAAAGAAGTTTACTTAGATCTCATAGTCCAATTTTGGGCGAAATGGAACTTCACGGAAGAGGGTCGTTTCGAACAAATATTTTGAAAATGACGTCATTACTCTCAGTGAAGTAGATGCTTTTCCTCAGTCAATCTCGAGTTTGCCTTAGTCAATCATTTCCGACAGCCACGTAGGAAAGAGAAATGATTAAAATGAGCCATCCAGTTTGGAAAAACAGACGGAACTGATGAGGAGATTTGATTGCACAATTTTCACAAGCTTTAGGACATGAATTAACTATTGGAAATCTTTTAGGACTTGGTTGCACTTAAATGTAAGCATTAGGATTTTTTATGCACCTATCCCATTTGTCATTAACAGTTATGATGTTTACTAGTTGCAATGGCTGTGCTCAGGATGAAGGGAGTGACTCAGAGTCAGCTTTGTAAGGAATTCAACATGGGCGGGAAGTACATGTTCTATATACTAAAAAGTCTTGAGTCTCGAGGCTTAATTATGAAGCATTCAGCTCTCGTACGAACTAATGAACCTGGTGCTGAGGGAGAGTCTAGAAACAGTTCAAGTGTGACGACTAATGTGTTATACTTGTATAGATACGCAAAGCAATTAGGCCTGCAACAAAAATTTGAAATTACCAGGGATGAAGAGCAGACTTATGAGGGTTTTGAAGATTCTGGTGAAACTTTCGTGGGTGAAGAATGTTTGCCTGGAGATTATGCTAAAGAAAATGTGGTTGTGAAGGATTATCTACCAGCAATGAAAGCTATATGTGACAAACTTGAAGCCACAGAAGGCAAGGTATGCCATATCTGAAGTTTTTGTGGCAGAAATTTACTTACCCAACTTCTTTACATATTACATACCGTTGCACTGATTTTGATTGTATCGAACCTTCTTTTTATTCAAGGTTCTTGTCGTCTCAGATATCAAGCAGCATCTTGGTTATCATGGAGCACCTTCAGCCCATAAGGCTTGGAGAAATGTAATTTTGCAACCACTGTTGCACTTTATCATTGCTACTTGAATGGAGGTACTGGTGAAAATGGTGGTGGTAAAATTCCTCTAATATTCCTCAATTTCTTGTTCCCAGATTTGTCGGCGATTGAAGGATGCTCATTTGGTGGAGGAATTTGAGGCAAAAGTGAATGGGAAGGTGATAATGAAGCATCTAAGTTGGATTGCACTTTCACTGACTATGTTTGCTTGAACACACACACACACACACACACACACACACATACACACACACACACACACATATTCCAATGTTTGCTTGAAGGCAAGGTGTTAGTTTGGTTTGTTGCTGGAAATAGGTTATTCTGCATGTTTTAGTTTTACCATTCTACCAGTAAAGATATCTGCGTATGTTTTTACAAGAAATTGATTGAATGATCTAAGTTGGATTTCTATTGCTTTTCATGCCCATACCTCTTCCAGCTTTTAGTTTGAGGTTGGCATGGAGGTGAACACTGCAAAGCTCCCTCTTTTCTATTGTTAGCACAAGTATCCATGAAATGTAACTTGATTAATAATTCAAACTGTCCTTTGCAGGTTCAGAAATGCTTGCGGTTGCTGAAGAATTTCCCTCCAGAAAGTATTGAGCCTCAACCCCTAGGAAGCAGAAAGAGTGATCAGGGTGAAGAGTTTCTAAACTTTGGGAGGAGATCTCTTGTTACTGAGCAAACTGTAGAGCTTCCTATTGAGCATCAAGTTTTTGACATGATTGATGCTGAAGGACCTAAGGGGCTAGTGATGAAGGAGGTCTCTGTACTTTCCCCTTTCTTTTGAGAAGCTTCTTATTATGTTTTCACATTGATAATTTGCTGTGGTTATGATTCCGCGGGAACTTTAATTCATCTGGAGAATAGTTCGATGTACTGAGAAAAATAATTAGAGGAAAGGAAAAAGGGATTTACAGTGCGTTCGGTAATCATTTTGTTCCCAAGAACAATTTCTGCTTAGAAATGGTCATTTTTTTTTTTTTTTACAAAATTCTGTAGACGAGTTTCTGAGCATTCAAAGGTATTTGGTAATTGTACAAAATTTCCATTCCTGGAATAGAAATACGTTTGGTACGATTCTCAAATTTTTTCGTGACTTAGAATTTTTTTTTTAATTTTTTAATAATTTTATTGCTTTTTTCCTTTTTTTCTTTTCTTCTTCTTCTTCCTCTAGCCCGAGCCTTGCCAGTGGTTGGGCCTCATCGAGGGCTGGCGAGGTTGCCAGCCCTTGTCTAGTCGGTCGTCGGCCATCGCCGAGGCCAGCGAGGCTTCGGTGAGGTTGGTAGCTCTTGCCTGGTCGGTCGTCAGCCATCACCGAGACTGGCAATTGGCTAGATGAAGAAGAAGAAGAAGAAGAAGAAGAAGAAGAAGAAGAAAAAAAAGAAGAAAAGAAAAGTGGGAAAAAAAAGAAAAAGAAAAGCCTTAATTTTGGAGTTATTCTTAGGAACAAAGAAGCAACTTTTTTTTTTTTTTAACTTTTTGATTCTTTACAAATCTATTCCCGAGAATAAAATTTGTTCCTGGGAACAAAAAGGTTACCAAACGGATTTCTATTCTTATTTTGTTATGGGGAACAAAAGAATAGAATTAGACACTGCTTGGCACATTATTACATATGCCCTTAACTACTCTTATACACAAATTGTTTCAGTACATCTCACATCTTGTTTTCAACAGGCATGCAAGAGGCTTGGTATTGGCAGTAAACAGAACCACAGTCGGCTTCTTAACATGTTTACTAGATTTGGGATACATCTTGAAGCTCAAAATAGTAAGAAAGGTTTTGTTTATCGAGCCTGGACCCCAAAAAACTCCGATAAGGTTTCGGCTGATGCATTTGCATTGGAGGTAAATAATGTTGGTGGCGGCAGTGGAAATTCAAAGCTAGACCTGGTTGACAAAGTAGCTCCATATTTACCAGAGAATTTTACCTCAGCTTCTGAAGACCCCTATGTTAAGCTGAATAGCACGGAAACTTTATCAGAGCTTCCTCATGGAAATAAAGAAGGTATAGAGGCTGATGATGTGCTCGCCTTAGTGGTTGAGCCCAAACGATTAGTCCATCAACCTGAAGTTTCTGGTCTAGATTCAGAATTGACTTAGTGGTTTTGCCAAATGAAAAAAGCATTGTCCCTTCTGAGCCAAGTCCTCCTTCTTCTTCGAGATCTCGTAAATCAGAATTACACCAGAGGTATCCATGTTTATCCTTGACTGCTGATGGTGCTAGGAGGGAGCAGAGGATATTGGAAAAACTGCAGGTCTTGTCCTCAATCTTTTCTGGAGGCTTAGTACAAATCTATTTATATTTTCTCCGATGACAAATATATAATTGGAGTTGTTTTCCGTTGTATTCTGCAGAGGGAGAAGTTTGTCTTGAGAGGCGAACTTTATAGGTGGCTTGTGAATTTTGAGAAGGATAAGTGCACAACAATGGACAGGAAGACTATAGATCGCATAGTAAACAAGCTACAGAAGCAAGGGAAGTGCAAATGTGCTCATTTGGAGGTCCCAGCTGTCACAAATTGTAGGCGTATCCGCAGCATTCAGGTGGTTCTTCATCCATCTATCGAAAATTTATCTCCTGAACTGATCAGTGAAATCCATGACAGAATGAGGTCCTTTGAGATGCTAAGTCGTGGCCATGGCTCATCAAATCAGAAGAACAAGCAATCTGTTCCTGTGCTTGACAGTGTTGAAAGGATTCAGAGTTGTATATATTCTGATGTGGCTGCTACCAAATCAGAAGCAATGCGTGCTAATGGGTTTGTGTTGGCAAAGATGGTCCGTGCTAAGCTGTTGCATTGCTTTCTTTGGGATTATTCGCACACTGCTTCTGGTCGTGATCATGATTTTGTGCCTACATCAACAAGTGATGCAAACAATCCTCATAGCAGCTGTAGACTGTTTTCTGTAGATGAGGCTATTAAAGCCATTCCACTGGAGTTATTCTTGCAGATTGCAGGTTCCGCTCAGAAGTTTGATGACATGATTAACAAGTGTAAAAGAGGCTTTTGTCTCGCGGATCTTCCTGATGAGGAATACAGGGTCCTAATGGATACTCAGGCAACAGGGAGACTATCTGTGATCATTGATATCTTACGGAGGTTGAAGGTATATTAACTCTTGGACCGTGTGTTCCTGCAACTAGTTTTTGATTTGTGGGACAGAAACATGAACATCGTCCACAATTTATATTCGGTTATGTTTGCATGTGGGTGATGTCCATAATTGCATGCTTGAATAATGGAAGACCATCTGCATAGATGCTAGTCTATGTTGTTTCATTGTTGGTCCTGATTGGTTCTTAGTGAAGAGTATGGCCATAACCACAGCAAACTAAGCTTTATCTCCTTTTATTGGGTTTTATGTACCATTTTACTTGACTGCTGTCTTTTCTAACTGCCTCTTCCATGTCCTTTTAGGCTTCCCCTACCCTTTTCGTTCGAGTGTCCATCTTCTACTTGTATATCAGCCTTGGAGTACTCTAAGGTCTTGATTGCATGGGTCCAGACAACTCAAATGACATTTTTCATTTGGTCCTCACTTGGGGCCAAGCCACCTTTTCTCTTATGAATTCATTTTCAGTTGTCTTTTCTTTCTCACGTGTCCAACAAGACATCTTCATTCTACTACGCATTTTGTGCATGAATTGGCATTTGTTGGTCACATAGAACACCAGTCTCATTTGTAAATCTTTCTTCTAGGCTATCCTTCAACTCTAGATCTGTGAATACCATAGAGTATGAGCAAAGCTGCTTCTTCATATACTGATCCTGAGAAAGTTCTTGTCTATGATACAAATTAAGTGCGCAAAACTTTCTAGGACTGTTCACTGCTTTAACTCCTCAGACTTCTATAGCCAGATCGCATGGTTGCTTTGAATAATCAATGGGACCTGCTCAATCCTTCTGAACTGAAATGCAAATTTTCACTTTGAAGTCTCCCTCCATTTGAAGTTAATGTGCATTCAAAAATATTCTGAATGTTATAAGGTCCTAACCGATAATTTATTATGTAGTTGATCAGACTGGTGAATTATGGGCATAGGGAGGATGGAGTCAAGGTTCCACATGCAGTTTTAATGGATGCACTGGAGCTTAAACCTTACATTGAGGAGCCACTGTCAAGTGTTGCAAAGTCAATGAGTCTTGAATCTCTTGATCTCCGCCCTCGCATAAGACACGATTTCTTTTTATCAAACAGAGGTGCTGTTGATGAATACTGGCATACTCTGGAATATTGTTATGCTGCTACAGATCCAAGGGCAGCTATACATGCATTTCCTGGATCTGCTGTTCATGAAGTACTTTCTCTCTCTCTCTCTCTCTCTCAGACTTAAGCTCTTACAAAAGAAATGGAATGCAATGTTATTTTGGTTTTTTTCCCCTCGTCAATGATGGTCCTTACTAGAGACTAGCTTTTGCATAGCAGCTTGCATTTGTCAGCTACTGGATTCTAGGACATTTAGCATCTCTCAAATGGTCAATGCTGTAGCAAGGGGGAGTGTCTGATGATGGGATACTTAAATTTTGCAGGTCTTTTTTTTCCGTTCATGGGCCTCGGTTCGGGTTATGACAGCTGAGCAACGAGCTGAACTTCTCAAGCGCATTGTGATGGATGCCAACGAGAAACTTCCATACCATGAATGTGAGAAGATTGCAAAGGATCTCAATCTTACCTTAGAACAGGTGATTATCCTGTCTATTCTGTATCATCAACTTTCTATCTTGCTCCACTTATTTTATATGTCTATACGTATACCTGCTGGTTCATATTTTTCTTCCAATTTGGCCTGACACACTTACACATAAACATCATTCCATTCAATCAAATCTCAACAGAAAATTTTCTTACATATAATTTGCATCACTAGTTTTTTCCTCTCATCAGGTGCTTCGAGTCTATTATGATAGGCGCCAAAAGCGTCTTAATAGATTTTATGGCACTCAAAATGCGTCCCGCAAACGAAAGAGATCTTCAGAAGAGGTGCTGTCAGAGCATGATGGAATCGGTGTACTGACCAAACTTGGCCATGGTAACAATGATCTACCATCTGATAGTACTGAGCAGTTTATTGAAGAGCAGGTTAAGTTCTTACCTTCATTAGACAAGCCTGGATTTCAAAGTCAAGATGGTGAACTTGTTGATTGCTTGGAAGAGCCTAGGCCAAATGAAGGAGTTGAAGGGTGCTCTTCCAGAACTAGCCAGCATGAGCCTACAGGGATGAGAGCAGCACGGCAACGGAGGTTCTTGTGGTCGGATGAATCAGATAGGTAAGTGGGTTCAGAAGAAAGGCTAAGAATCATTAGTAGGTTACCTCCGCAATCTGTAGTTGACTGTGTGGAAAGCACTGGTACTTTGTAGAATTGCTTGCCTGATTTCCCTGCCAGTCGTCAATTACTTTGTGGCAGCTTACTGGATCTGCTAACAAGATTTTACTGCCCCATTGAATTTTTTAATTTTAGAAGGTAGTGAATAGAAATAATGCTTCGAACGGGTCCTATTGAAACTGGGTGTATAGAGACAGTAGTTACTCCATTTGTTGCATACATCCAGAGGATAACTCAAGTCTGAGTGCTGAATTATTTATTTTAAGTACTTGAGGAAGTGGTTTGGCAAATATAGTCATTGAAGTTTTGTCAAGCTTATAGATGGACGATATTGAACTTTGCTTTTCCACAAGTTTTTGTGGGAGGCATTAGTGATTGGCAGCCTTCCATTGAATTAGTAGCATTGTAATATTCTCTTAATATTTGATACTTGGTTTCTTTGTTAAATCCTTACAATGTTCTTGAATGTGTTTTTTTCACCTTTTTGAATTCACTAGCATATCTCTTCAGGCAACTGGTCATCCTCTATGCAAGAAACCGAGCATTTGTTGGGGCAAAATTTCACAGGACAGATTGGGCTTCTCTTCCTAACCTTCCTGCACCCCCAAGTACCTGTGGCAAACGAATGGCATCTCTTAACAAAAGTGATGTTTTTAGGAAGTCTTTAATGAGGCTCTGTAACTTGCTTAGTGAACGATATATCAAACACCTGCAGAAGAGTCAAGAAAAGCCATGTGATGATGGACAACTTGTGCGAAGTATAGTTGAGCTTGGTCACAGTGCTGATTTCTCTACCATATCTCAACTCACTGAGCATAATGCTTTTAAGGAAGATCGATGGGATGACTTTAGTGCTGAACCCATCAACACAGTGCTTGAGGAGGTTCTCCAGTGCAAGAGGATGAATAAGTTGGAGGTCTCTAAAAGTGTTGGTTCTAGCACTAAGGAATGGTCTGATCTAAATATTGGTTCCCAGCATGTAAGTGGTAGCTTCTTGCTTATGCGTTGTATTTCCTCTATTAGAGAAAGAAAAATGAGTAGATTAAAACTCCCAACCCAGTTGCATATTGAAGCACTTTTCCAGTGGCGTATCCACACAAACTTTGGGTAACATCTTCCAGTGTGTTAAACTTGCTCCATCATCCATAGATTCCTTTGCTTGTTTAAGTTTAGTTTGCTTCTTTTTGAAGGCTTTCATTCTACTCATTACCGTCCTTTTTGGTGCCTAAGCAATTGGTCCATGTTAGTTTTTGTGCTGTCAGGTGATTTGTTTGCTATACTTTGGAATAATTTGCTTGACTCACAGGATTCCCAAGTTTTGGGATATGTTTCTTCTGCTAATACCCATAAGGATAGCCAGAAGAAAATTGGTGGCCAGAATAAGGGTACTCTCCGTAGATCTAAGTCCAGCTGCCGTCGTCTTCAACGGAAATTTATCAGGCTTTGGAATGATGGAGGGCATGTCAGTGGACATATATGTGAATCATTGGCCGTTTCAAATGCTGTAGAGCTGTTCAAGCTTGTCTTTTTGAACTCCTCAACAGCACCCGAAGTGCCAAGTCTTTTGGCAGAATCTCTTCGTCGATATTCCCAACATGATCTTTTTTCAGCCTTTAGTTATCTCAGAGAGAAAAAAATCCTGGTAAATCATTCTTGTTTTAATAATTCCTCATTATTGACGAGATCATTTTTACTTTTCATACATTGATTTTCTTAATACATTGTTCTAGTTGCTAAAATATTACTAATGACATGCAATTACTTAGTTGCTCTCACTGAATATTTGCTTTATCGGTGCCATTTATGGACCCTTCACACAATTACTTGGTTTCTGGAGATTATTCGTAATCTGTTACCTTTTGCATAGCATGTTCTGCCTTGTCTGAATATCACTTATTCTGAATCTACAATGGATGTGCTTTCCAGTCCTATAACTAGTTGAAGGCATTGATCAGTCATGTGCCTTAATTTTGGCATAGAAATCTAGGAATTCATTCTTAGCGCCATTGGTTGAGTAATTAGACATGTATCTGCCATTATGAGCTAGCTTCATTCCCAGAACTAGGGACTGATCTGACAGAATCTTTCGGAATTTTGTTTATGTGGTTGTTCCAGACTATTTAATAACACTTAGCACATCAAATGAATTCAGAAACTGCAGCTGGATCACCATGGTGCACATGCTTAATTCTTTTAACTTGTTATGTATCAATCAACCTAAATTCTGCTCTTACTTCTAGCACAGAATGTGCTTGAGGAGGCCATAGGCATTTTTTAAAGCTTTGTTTTGGTGGTTACAAGATGTTTATTGTCGTAGCTGCCATTGATGCTTCAAAGTTCTGGCTCAATAACCAAAAGATTTATGCAGCACATTCATGTGAAGTTTCATCCCCTTCTAAGCCTGTGGTGTAACTGAATACTTTTGTAATGCTCTCACAGGTCATCAAGTAATCCCTTCCCTCTTTCTTCGTTCTACTGCTTCCCATCTTAATGAATTTATAATGACACCCAGAGTGCTTGCTGAAGGAACTGAGGTCAAGTATGTTATGGGTGCATCAATGCTGATTATAAATTAGAGATTCTCTTCATCTTTGGAAAGGAACTTCTATGTTGGATGTTGCCACAATGTTTATAATTTTGTCTAGTTAACTACGATTATCATCTTAAGGTATAATGTAGAATGACTTTTCTATTACTTTTTTCCTTTCCCTTTCCTTGTAGCGTTTCAATTGGATTTCTATTTGATGTGAATGCCCGAAACCTTTTAAAGCATAAAAATGTTGAGATATAGTCTTGTCAGTATTATTTTTTGTGAGTTTTAAAACTCGAGATCTTTTTGTCTTTAAGTAAAATTCAATTTATTTGTTTTCACATTTTCAAAGTTCTGGAGGGAATGCAGAACACAACTTCTTCTCCTGTGCTGAGAATAGACCCTTACCTTTTCCTTCTCTTGGCAGATTGGGGGTAGTGGAAGTCAACCGTTCACACTTTCTCAGAGTTTTTTGCACGACATTTCAAAGTCTATGTTTCCAGCCAACACTGGAAAGAGAGTTGCTAAATTTTCAAGGTGGCTTCATGAAAGGGAAACTGATCTTGATAACGAAGAGATTGTCCCTACAGATGATTTGCAATGCGGGGATACCATCTACTTGTTTGCTTTAGTATCTTCAGGTGAAATTTTTCTCTCTCCGTCTTTGCCAGAGGAAGGTGTTGGAGAAGCTGAAGAGTCGAGAAATTTGAAACGTAGAGCTGATGATAATGAATCTTACGGTGGCAGTAAATATAAGAAACTTAAGTCTACATCAGAATGTGAGGTAGTTTCGCGTAGGGAAAAAGGATTTCCTGGTATTATGGTATCTGTACAACGTGCTACAATATTAATGGCTAGCTCTCTGGAGCTGTTCAAGGATGCAGAACTTCGTGCTGGACATCAGAGTATCCAAAACAATGATACTACATGCTCTATGTTGCTTCAGACAGAGAGCAATTCATGTAGTTCTGATTGTGTGAAGGAAATCGTCACTTCTGCCAACACTATTAACATTTCAGGGCTTGCTAATGGAACAATCTGGGATTCTATGACAAGATATGCAAACGAAGTTAATTTTTCCCATACTGATCTTGAACAGGGAAGTGTCATTGATCCTAATGTCTTCAGAGTTTTGTATGGTGCAATTCATAGAGCTGGTGATCAAGGACTGAGCATGAGAGAAATTTCAGATGTCGTAGATATGCCTGGTATGTTGGTTTTCTTGTTCTCATCTAGATAATTATCCATAAAACACTATTTGATGAAATTTGTTTATAATCTCCTATTGTTTTACATCGTTTTGTGTTCCTCCTCAGGGCTAACTATGCCAGAACTTCTTATCGAAGTGCTGCAGTTGTTTGGCTTGGCACTAAAGGTTTGTTATACTGTTTTAAAGCAAATCTGGAACTGTGCATTCCCTTTTAAGAGTTTCTTTACGCTGTTATTTTTTCAGCAGCAATGTGGCTGGAATTAGTGATCTTTCCTTTGTGTGAGCAGCAATTTGCCTGGAATTATTGATCTTTCCTTTTTGTATCTCTTCCTTGGCATCTCCTTCTAATGTCTTGTCTGATAATAGTTGCCTGACAATGGTAGCAAAGTAGACCAAAGCTGAATTTCACCGATTTGCCAAGTTATATTTTGGCTGCACATGGATATTCATTTCATAAGTGAACAATCACATGGGATCTTATTGTCTTGTAAAGAGCTGGTTGCGAATTTATTTATGCAATAAATACTTTTTAGTTTAGGAATATTTCTCTGCTAGACCAGAAGAACCTTAAATTAGGAATAAAAGCTGCAGCGTAAGAAATTGAACCTCTTGTTTGCCCTGTTACAATGTCGGTGTATCGCAAACTATGTACTTCTGATACTCTAATGCTGTTGAACAGGTCAATTCTTTTGACTCTGTTCGTGTTGTTGACTCTCTGTATCGTTCCAAATATTTCTTGACATCAATCACTGGTTCTCGTCAAGACCGAAAAGAACTATCGTCAATGGAGTCATTGATGAGGATTGAAGAAGATCACCTCTGTCCTCCCAAGAATGATGATCTGTTTAGTGATAATTCTGAGAGAGAAACAATCACAAATATTGATCAAATGCATAAAATTACCATCCTTAATCTTCCCGAAGAAAGTGACGTATCTGCAGCTGAAGTTCAAAATAGTAATGTGCCTGAAGAGCCTATGGCGGGAGAAGTCAATCTGCCAAGAGGCAAACTTGAGATTGAATGCTCCAACTTTTCACCTGGCAGGTTATGTATGCCCATATTGCCTTGGATTAATGGAGATGGAACTGTCAACAGACTTGTATACAGGGCACTTGTTCGCCGCGTCCTCGGTATTGTGATGTTTAATCCTGGGATATTGGAGGTATGAGCTTTCTTGAAGTTCTTTTCCTCTACCAAATCCTTGCCTCAGTTACTGCACTTCTTTTTTACTTCAGTCTGCCATTTGTGTTGTGGCAACTCCTTCCATCCATTGTAACTTCAGCTCATTTTTAGTTATGCTTTTAATGTTAGCTGTTGCCATATAAGTCTTTTTGCTGCTGAGAGTGAAGCCACCGACTTAATTAGTTCACTACGTCATTTTTTTAACCTTGTAGTTCTTGTGAGACATTTGTTTTTAGCTTGAAGTTTAGTTGACAGCTTGTGAGGGGACTGTCATTTGAAGTTTGTTGTTGAGATTCTTGTTTCTAACTTTGTCTCCTCCAATCTGGCAGGATGAGATAATTGGCCGATTGGATGTTCTAAACCCTCAGGTATGCACTTATAAACATTCAAATTAGCCCACAATAAATGTGGAGGTACCTTATCTGTCTGAACCCCTATGAAAAAAGAATATACCATATGGAGTTTGAGATGATAGTTGGCCCCCTCCAAATTTTGAGAATAAATTCTAAAGTATAATCAGGAGTTGGTAAAAAAGAGATCACCATTTCAACTAGTCTGTCAGTATTTTGATGGAAGGAGATTCTCATATGACAAATTTGCAAAACATGTAATTAAGAATGCTGCTTCAGTATTTGTGGGTTATTGCATGCATGGATGCAATTTTTTCCGGTCAATGGTCTGTGAGACTATGGTTGACCTTTACTTGTAAATGAAGGTTTGGCTATTATTCTTTGCTTATGTTGTCATCTGGATAGACTGTTAGTGCATCTCCTTGGCACTCTTTTGTGGACTGTGGTTGGGTTGACTAGTGTCAAAACTGTTGACGTGATGCAAGTAGAAGTTGGGTGATCAAATGCATGTTTCATTTCTTAATTGGCGAGATTTTCTCTGTAGCTCATGTCCTTCGAAAGGCATCTGCCTGATTTGAGAAACGTCTGGTGCACCCCTTTTGCCATGTTGAGATTGGCAACTAACATCGTTTTTGTAGCAGTTATATTTTTTCGTTTGTCCAGAAGTAATTCTTTGAAACCTTTCTGCAGAGCTGTAGAAAATTGTTAGAGCTGATGGTTCTGGATAAACACCTCATTGTCAGGAAGATGAATCAAACTCTGGGCTCTGAGCCTCCTCGTGTCATGAGGTCTCTTCTTGGTGACCATTTCAGAAAATCAAAGTTCATCTGCCGTGAGCATTTCTTTGCTAATCCAATGAGCGCGTCACTATTATGATGATGTTGTACTCCGTTGTATCTTTGTAGCTGCCTCTGCCAAAGAGAATAGGAACAAGATTAGTCAGTGGACTTCGCATGACCTTGCGAGTGTTTACCTTATTTCCTTCTCACCTTTTTTGACTTTTGTAGATCTCTCACATGTGTATAGCGGTATAGCTAAGTATACTAATGTGCTTCATCTCCGGCAGAGAGACCTTAACTTTGCTAAGCCGTCTATCCGGATGATGGCTTTCAAGCATGTATGTATTTGTTAAGATTGATGTCGATGTTAGACTAGCAATTACATATCCATCCTTACCCTTTATTCGTTGCATGTTCTAGTTGATCAGCAGCCATACAATTTTGAGTTTTGCGACAGCACTTTGATCAGTTCATAAGCGAAGTGGTCTCTCAGCTTGAGCATGCATCTTTCCTGGTTAAACTTCAGAATTTTAGGTTTTGGGCGATTGGGCTTTGTTCAAATTGTGGCAATGGTACCCCGTTTATATTTCTATACTGCATCGGTAATGTCGGTTGCCGTGGCTATGGGCGAACGAGTTCAGACAGATGCTTCAAGCTTGGCGATTTAATAGATGGGTTGCGTCGGTTGTTGATCATGTGTAATGCCGATACGTGTGATGGCCGATATGGAAAGCAATGGTGGGATCAGGGAAGTTCATTATTCTGCTCTACCTTTTGCGCATACTTAGTAACCGAAAAATTTATTGGAGCATGTGGGATGTAAGTGTCCAAGAGGCATTTTGGTAGCCATTTGTGGGCGCTACAAGATGGTACGGTAAACAAACTCTGCCACGTCAACGTCGGCCTTCAAATAAAAGACAACAAAAAGAAAAAAGACAAAATCAGAGAGAGAGGGGTTTGCCCACATGATCTTTGCCATACCTAAGAAACTTTTGCCTGTGGGACAAAGCCCGACGACTCATAAATATGCAGTTTTAGCTGGGTTTGGTAGCGAGGCTAGATGCGCTCCGAGAAAGGAGAGAGAGTACGAATATGTTTGCACGGACAAGGTATGTTCTATACCAGAATATTAGTAGTGTGTCGTGTCTGATAAATTAAAATGGTCGGTCCAATCCAACATATTGCCACGATCAATCTTACGTCGACCTTTGGACCACCGGTCCATTCCCTTTCTTGCAATCGACAAGTTAGACGGCAACGCAGTTCACCTCTCGTTTGGGCGTTTGACCTCTCTTGTCCCTTAGCCTCCATCAAAGAACCAAAACTCGCAGCAAACGATGGAATGCCTCTTCTATCTCCTCCTTGTCAAGCTGTCTGATAGATGTTGCCGTCCAACCAAGATCGGTCCAAGAGAATTTCTCACGTGAAAAGAACATGTCTAATGAGAAAACTCAAGAGGGGTCTTTGCAAGCCCTTGGATTCAGCTTAACTCGGCTTCGCGCTCAAATTTGGAAGAAGATAAATTTGCACAAACCTTGTTTTTCCGCGTCATCATATGCGATTCCCCCTACTCTAATCGTTATGTAATTACGGGTTTTTATTAATGAACGTGCTTTTGTCGCCTGTTGGTCGTACGAAGCTGAAGGAAAACGAAGGAAAAGACGTTCTTTGATCTTTGTGTAATCCACACTCATTGATTGTGATGGGCTGAGGCTGTAGCTACAAGCTACAATCACAAGTTATTCCATCCATATTGATTCTCCGTTATGAACTGAAGAAAATTACATTGACAAAAAAGGTAGTATCGGTCAATCCGAGTGTTGTAGTCACTGAACAGTAAGTCAAACACAAACTTCGAGTGTACGATGCTGCTACGAACCGTCCTCTCCGTATGGAATACCCACGAAATCAAGCAACATCTCTCTCTCCCCACGTCATTTTCACATGCCTGCCCCGTCCATGGCCATTTAATGCATCTGATTACAACCGAGCCCAGCTTCTAAAATGCCAACTACTTAGAATCGAAGTACCCACCAACAAGTTCCGCACCGGTCTTGTAAACTTTTGAGGGACAAAGTTTTGGGAAGAGAGAGAGAGAGAGAGGAAAGTAGGTGAGGAGACCATATTGTGAAAAGCAAGGGATGAATAAAGGAGCTTGGTCTGCTGAAGAAGATGAAATCCTCATCAACTATGTCAAGATTCATGGTGAAGGCAAGTGGGGACGTGCTGCTCAGAATGCTGGTACTATATCCTTATAATTTTTTATCCCTTTTTTTAATGTTTTCTCTTCTTTAGTTTGATGGAATAAAGAGTTTATTTGAGAGTGCTTAGGTGGTAGGAACTCAAATTTATATCAATGTGTGTCCTTTTTGTTTTTTTGGGTTTCTTCCTTCCTTCAAAATACGATTTTATTAGAGAAAGTTCATTTATTTCGCAAATCATTTAAGATTTTGAATCATGGGATGTTGCTTGGAAGGTTTGAAGAGATGTGCCAGGAGTTGCAGGCTTAGATGGTTAAACTACTTGAGACCCGGCATCAAACGAGGCAACATCACTGAGGACGAAGAAGATCTCATCATACGGCTCCACTGCCTTCTTGGCAACCGGTCCGTAAACCTCGTATATCCTAAAGTAGACTCACTCTGCTGTTAATTATTTGATGTGGTGGACAAAATGAATCATAACATTGGACATATAGATGTTCATTATGTGGATAATATGGTGTGAGATGCAGCGCAATGGCCAATCTCTGGAGGTTCTTGTGAACAAATTGAGTTGTTCATCCACGCTTAGAGATCCAGATTAAGCTGCTTCGCGCAATGCTTCATTTGCTGACTCCACAAAGTTCGCATAGTGTAGTGCCCCGCTTTTCGCTGCACTCGGTGGTTCTAAATGTCTTCTCGCTCGAAGAGTTATATGATAGGTGTCATTAGAAGTTACTTTCACGGTTTCGTGCATGCTCCATTCATGTGGTCCACTCGAATTAAACCGATCAGTGGCTGGGGGAGAACTGTTCCTCATTCATTATTGCCCTGGTCACTGTCAAGAAGTCTCAACTATCTTCTGAACTCTTCCTCCATGACAAATATAATCAGAAGATTTTTTCGCGACTATTTTGTTTCCAACGTAATTTTCATGCACATGCAGGTGGGCCTTGATTGCAGGGAGGCTTCCCGGACGAACAGACAATGAAATAAAGAATTACTGGAACACCACCCTGGCCAAGAAGTGCGGATCTTTCTCGCCACAGTCTTGTGTGAGAAAAGTGAACCATGAAGAGGAAACTGCGCAATGCCGGAATCATGGGTCCATGAATAATTTCGATCTGGTTAATGTAGACCAGCCATCAGTGGCCGGCATGTCCGGAATTCCTGTTCTTCCCCAAGAAGAAAAGCACTGTTTTGTGGACAAAGGCATAGGCTTGATGAATAACAGGTGCAGCATTGACAATCAGGGCTTGTTCTCTTCGCTTTTGGTCGGAGATGATGGTGATGAGAATCATCCGAGCTTTTTTATGAACATTGACAACGATAATGATTTCATAATGGGACTTCCGGACATGGATTCACTGTTATTTCCTGGTGATAGAACAGTGCATGAAGATAATAATTATGACATATTTGGAGGTTATGACAAGAATAATGTCATGTCTTCGTCTCCTTATGATACCACTTCTGATGATCAAGTAGTCAGGGTTGAAACTGAGGTGATGCATGATCAGCAACCGTCGCTACATGTGGAGCTGAAGAAGCTGGCTATGTTTCTTGATTTGGAAGATGAATGGAAGGAACCCTGACTTGACAAGAATTAGTAAAGAGGAGTAGTAGCAATAAAGATTGACCGACATATATTTGGGTTACCTAATTCTTACAATGTAAGAATTTGATCAAACGGTTGTCCTGTTGTTGTCCCTCTTCTAATAAAACAGCAAAATTTGTATTTTGCTTTGGTTCCGTGAAGGCATTTGTTATACCCTTTAATGGATAAATAGAGGTTAATGATACCCCAATTGTCCTTGAACTTTTACTCTCTCTCTCTCTCTATATATATATATATGTATAATTTTTTTTTTGGTAACCGAGGACTCCGCCACATGCCTCTTGTGCCCGAAAGGCTCCTGAGGACCGGGCCCCTATACCTTGGGGAAGACTAGCATAGCAACCCACCGCCATGGCCCCATTTAAATCGCTAGCAACGTAGAGTTTCAAACTCTTGACCGATGAGGGAGGGATTCTCAACTAACTGTGCTACTATATTTGATTTGGCAACCAAACAAAATTTTCCTCTTGACTGGTAAAAAATGAGAGCGTACGCTTAGAATAAAAGGGAAAGAATGGAAGGAAGAAAAAAGAGAGACCGTGAGGAAAGAAAAGAAAGGTAGAAAAAAAAGGAGAGGAGAAAGAGGAGTTTTCACATATACTTGCCTTGGACGTCCCAAAAAGTCGGTATACACTTCGTTTCGTAGCATCCAGTAAGGATTCGAAATCTTTGTTCATTTAATTGGAATAGTTTTCGAAGTTAAGTCATAAATTCAGATTTATGTAAATTTTGAATTGCCATTTTCTATTTAGGAGTTGTTAAGCTGTGAATTTATGGGAAAATAGTTTAGAGCGTAGTGCAGATGTAGGGATGGATAGAAATCGACTCGTAGTTAAGGTTTTAAGGTTTACTTAGAGAAACTTTTTAAAGTTTCAACACGCATAAATCTACTTTGGGCAAGCATTTTGTTAGCACGCAGGAGTCTTTTGTCAGCAAATAATTATAATTTAGTTGAGTCATAATTAAGGTAACGTTTTACCTAATTTTGATATTGTTTGTTGCTCGATAAGATTATGAGTGCGTTGGCTCAAGTAGTCTTTGCCATTTGATTTTAGACATTCTTTGGCAAGTGGTGCTTATCTTTTTATTAAAATTTGAATATTCATATCTTGAAAATATTAGGAATCAATTATGCTATAAATTATGAAAGATGTATTGCAAAACGTGATACTTATAGAATTAAAAACCAAGGTATTTAGAGCATATATAATGCACATATTCGGATTTGATACTTATACTCTTTTGACTTACTTGTAGATGAAGCTACTTATTTTCATAATAAGTTGCGTTTAAGGTTATGTATTTCATATGAAAGGATAGCCGTACTATTTCTATATATTTATTGAAGTTGGGCTGCGACATTTAAGCTACATTCATGTAGTCATGCGCTCACTTTTGATTCGAATCAAGTTTGTCTTCTCTTTTAAAATTGTCGGAGGATCTCTACATTGTCTAGGTCGACACCAACAACTGATATGGAAATAAAAGCACATTTCGCGAGAATATCTATTTTAATAAAGCTAGTGATCCGCGCCATCACATTGGTTTATTAGTGGTTGGGTTGACACCACATCACCAGAAAGAAAAACGTAGCAGCAAATGCCACTACATAGAAATGATCGAAGTCAACAGTTCTGAAAAGTCAAGGTACCCATGATTCGATTAGATAAATTTTAGCGGATGATATCTACATATTTGGAGAAAGCTCAGAAACTAGAGATATTGTTATCCTGAATTGCGAATTACTGGCATTATCCCGTGTACTTTGCGTTGAAAAGTGATGCAATGATATACAGACAAATTTTATTGTAGAGAGAGAGAGAGAGAGAGAGAGAGAGAGAGAGATTTGGTGAATTAAAGTTTCTATTATAATACTATACTTAATGAGTGATAATGGGAAATGTGGTCGAGGTGTGACCAACAGAACCGCACGTTAACCTGTCGTATCTATATGTCTATATGCTCGTGCGTACAATGCAACTTGCATCGGAGTAGATAATTATTGACAATTAAAAAAAATACTAGAAAAAAAGTGGCAAAGAAAAAAAAAAAAGGAAAAGAATGTCATTGCATTGATAAGCACGTGGGTGATGTATCATATTTTATATTGTAATTATGTAGGTGGTTCCTAAAGAAAGTCAAAATTTTGGAGCAGTAAACCACGAAGAAGACTAATAGTGTGGCATTCTGAATTGTCCACATTAACCTATTTTATATCAAGCCTCAAGGTTTTATCATTTGGCATATAGGTAAACATTTTCCAAGAAGTTGCCAATCTTGATAATGCCTTAACCCGAGTACGCATAACTTTAAAATTTCAAAGCAAAACTTACTATTACGTCACAAGGCATATCTGTCGGTTAGTTTCGGTTTTCACAAAGATATCCCACACACACTTTCACCCTATTCGGTATGCAATTCGTTTCATTCTTGCCCGCTAATCCTTATATCAGGCTTTCTGCCAGGTCATTAGAGGTGGATAGAGTGGTATTTGGTCATCAACAAGAAGAGAAGAAATACTTTATGCGATATTGATAAGAAGTACGCGAAGAGTATTGCATGAAGCTAGCTAGGGTTTGTCAGTAAAGCCAAAAGGAAAAGAAAGAAAAAATTCATTATCATGTTTCAAAGCTGGCCTCTCTACAGTTATTCATTGATGTTAAATTATTAGTTCTTTTTTTACTAGCGATTTTAAATGAATTTGATTAAAGAAGGATCTTTTCCACCAACTTTCCCAATGTTCAATTAATTAAGAAATTTTAGCTAAAATACTATGCTTGCGACCATATTATATTAACTGAGACTTAGTATCATCACGTTGTATTAAATGCTACTTTGGTATAACTTATAATTACTCAAAATGAAAAGCTTTCATTTTATTATGAGCTTCCCAAATATACTCAAAACCTAGTTTTATTTTTTGTATGCTCTAAACCTTTCGAATTACTGTTCTTGTGCACTCTTTCATAATTACTCTAAATAGAATCATGGGTTTCATTATATATGTCACTAGCCCCTAAAATGCCCTTGATATAATATTGTGCCATGTTTCTATGACGTTGGTAAATGTTCATAATTTATAAATGTGGGTGATATTCATAACTTGTAACCCACCAATCAAAAATATGATTAGCTTACTTAAAAGATGATATTCAAAGTTAATTTGAGCTGTAGATTACGTGCCTCATTTTGTTTAGTTTAGGTTTAACCTAAGTAGGATGTGGAAATAGTCCAACCTTTAAAAAGTTTAATTTAGTCTTAATAATATGGAAAATATTTGTACTTTATCGATTATGCACATCATATTGAAAATGGACAATGATATAGGTAGTCCCTGAATTTTTCTTTCTTGTCCAACGTAGTTATGCAATTTTTTTTAAATATAATCCATGAACTTTAAAATATACTTAATGTAATTCTTCCGTTAGGTGTATTGGCATGTCACATGCATTTTTCTGACATGAACTACCGCATTAACATTTTTTGACCAAAAATAATGATGCGGATTGTCAAATCGTTTTCCTCCCAAAATAACAAAGGAAAGAGAGATATCATGTAGGAGTCTCATGTAAGCCACGTGAACTCCAACATCACAAACTAACGTCAAAGTTAAATAAAAATAACGTTCGCATTAGCTGACTATTTTAGGATTTTTAAGCTTAGAGCTATATCAGATTGAACAAAAAAAAAAAAAAAAAAATTAATATCAACATTGATAATTGAATATAAATATAGGACACGGTGAAAATTACCGTTCGCCCAATGCCTACTGCAAGTAAGGTTACTGCAATTTCCCGGCAGAATATGTAATGATAAAAAAGGCCTCTTTGATTGACTAACTATTTTTGTACCCTTTTGGTAAGCGACTAACTATATACCACAATACGGCTTGAACCATCAAAAAATCCATTTCACCTTGACTCATGTTAGAATATTTTAATAATAAATCACACATTCATTTAATAATTTAAGCTTTTAGAACAGTTGCCAATAACCCACATAATTCCAATTTTATAATATTTAAATAATTGACCGCGCCTTCATTTAATAGTTTAAAATTTTAGAATAATTGGCTGTAATCTCACCAAAAATCTCATATGAAATAAGCGTTGGAGGTCCTGAGTTCAAATTATTTTAGGCCCCATTTGCCTCCTAAATTAAATTTCCACGCTTAGTACTATGCGAAAAAGACTAGGCTAAGTGTGAGGGTTAGGGGAAGTGTTAGAATATTTAAATAATAAAATCCGCCTTCATCTTAACAGCTTCCCCTACCTTCTGGCTCATGCTTTTCATCTTACCATGATCAAAACTTGGTTTATATATATATATTAAAACTAAGCAACTCGAAGGGATGTCAATTTGCCAAGAGGCACTCCGAATGCTCCTATTTTTCGTCTGGCAGGTTATGTATGCCCATATTTTCTCGGATAAACGGAGACAGAACTGAATCGACAGGCTTGTATACAAAGCGCTGTGATGTTAAACACTGGGATATTGGAGGTGCGAGCTTTCTTTAAGTCCTTTTCCTCCTTTGTCAAATCCTTACCTTAGCTACTGCACTTCCTTCTTACTTCAGTCTGCCATTTTGATCGTGTTGACTCCTTTCCATTGATCGTATCAGTGATGCTTTAATTGTAGCCTTCCCCATACAAGTCTATCTGCTGTCGAGAGAGGCCACCGACTTAATTAGCATGCTAAGTTAATCTTTTTGACCCTTGCAGTTCTTGGTTATAACATCGCTTGCGGACTGATTTGGATGACGGCTTTTCAAGCATGTTGCATATTTGTTAAGATTGATGTCAGTGTTAGCATAGCAGGTCCATGTCCCTTCCTTACCCTTTATTCTTTGCATGTTCTAAGTTGATCAGCAGCTGTACAATTTTGAGCTTGACCGTGCCTATGCCACAACACTTAGATCAGTCCATAAGCGAAGTGGTTTCTCAGCTTGAGCATGTTTCTTCCCTGGTTTGACTTCAGAATTGTAGGTTTTGGACGATTGAGCTTTGCTCATTTTGCATGATTGCGGCAACCGTCCCCCATTTTATATTTCTATGTCGCATCTGGAATGCATATTGCTCTGGTTCTGGCTGAACAACTAAAGACAGGTGCTTCAAGCTTGGCCATAGAGTAGATGGGCCGCGTCAGTCGTTGACAAAAGTGAATGCCGAGATGGGAAGCAATGATATGATGAGGGAAGAATATTAATCTGCCCTACTTTTTGCTGATACTCCTCAAATGTGATATTTAGTAACAAAAAGATAATACGGAGCATGTGAATATAAATGTCCAAGAAGCATTTTAGTACCCGTTTTCAGACACTAAAAAAATATATACATGGTGAACCTAGCTCTCTGATGTTAACTTCGCCCTTCCATTGAAAGAAACAAACACGAAGTAAACAGAAAAAACCCAAAGCCAGGGAGGGAGGGAGGGAGGGAGGGAGAGGGAGAGAGAGAGAGAGAGAGAGAGAGAGAGAGAGAGAGAGAGAGGGGGGGGGGGGTTTGTTTGCTAACATGACTTTGATACACGAGAAGCTTTTGCCTTTGGGACAAAGCTTTCGACTTGTATGATGCAGTTTTGGTCCTTTTTGGTTGTCGAGGCTAAACGCACTCTGAGAGAGGCTTCAGCAACATGTCGAGTTGGGAAGTGACCTAAGACAGTGAACCAGACCTCGGACTAGTGAGTTAGAACTGAAATAGATCGCGCGTGAAGAGGAGGGCCCGAAAAATGGAGGAGAAGGTAGGAACATGGTTTGTGTCTGCATAGACAAGGTATGTTCTATGCCAGAATATCGGTGTCCCGTGTCTCTGATAAATTGAAATAATCGGTCCAAGCCAATGAATTGCCACATGCATAGATGTTACGTCGACCTTTGGGCCACCGATCCATCCTCTTTCTTGCAATCGACAAACTAGACCGGCAGATGCAGCTCTTTCTTTTGTTCCTTTCATTTTGGCGAACGACCTCTCTCGTCTTTAGCCTAGGAAAAAAGACCAAACTTGCTGTAAACAACCGGATGTCTCTTCTGTCTCCTCCTTGTCAAGCTTTTCGATTCATATTGCCGTCCAATAAAAATCTGTCTCCAGGGTTTTTCACGTGACAGATTAAAAGATCAAGAGGGGTCTTTGCCTGAGCATAAGCCTTCAGATTCAGCTAACATGGCTTCACACCCGAATTTGGACAAAAACAAAAAAGTTTGCACGAATCTCTTTCTACGTGGCTGCATGCGATTCCCTCAAATCTAATTGTTGTATAATACCGGGTTTTATCAACAGACCGCTTCTCGTCACTTGTCGGTAATACAAAGTTGAAGGAAAACGAAGGAGGAAACGTTCTCTGATCTCTCTGGGAAACTGATCTCAATATAAACACATCAACAGTGATTAGTAGTTGTTATCGGTTGGTGGTCATGGCCAGAGGTCGTGTCGCCGATTATATTGCAAAATGATCGACAATTGATGGATTCTTATTCCGTCCACTGTGGTCGCCTGAGAAACAGTTTGTGCAGGCCATGTCAATGTTCTTTTGGACGTAGACACTAATTGAGAATCGTCTATATTTCACTTGGGCGCGTTGTTCACATCTACACCATTTTGTAGTCACCGAATATTACGTTGGATCTAAACTTTGATCCAATAATGCTCTGTGACCGCGAACTATTTTCGAAAAGCGAATACATCTCTGATTATCTTCTAGACGTGTCCACAAGAACAAACTTACCATTCTCTCACCCCACGAAACCCAACACCATATCTCTCTCTCTCTCTCTCTCTCCCCACATTTGTTCTCATGTGCCTGCTCCATCCATGGCCATTAAATGCATCTGATTTTATTCTTGTTAATGCGAACTATTTAGGAGCGACGAACCTCACCAAAGAGTTCCAGACCGCCAGTTTCATAATCTCGTGTGGGGGGCAAAAAGTTTCGGGGGAGAGAGAGAGAGAGAGAGAGAGAGAGAGGGGAAAAATGGCGAGGAGCCCTTGTTGTGGAAAGCAGAGGATGAAAAGAAGAGCTTGGCCTGCCGAAGAAGATGAAATCCTCATCAACTACGTCAAGATTCATGGTGAAGGCAAGTGGAGAAGTGTTGCTCAGAATGCTGGTACTGTATCGTCTTTCTTTTTATTTCTTTCCTATAGTTTCCCTTCTTTAATTTGACGGATAAAGCATTTACTTGAGAGTGCATAGTTGGTACGAATTCAAAGTCACGTCGGTGCATCTCCCTTTTCTATTTTTGGGTTCATTTCTTTCTTCAAAATGTGAGTTTATTCAAGAAAGTTCATTTCTTTCGTAATCTTTCTAAGATTTTGAATCTTGTGATATTTCTTGGAAGGTTTGAATAGATGTGCCAAGAGTTGCAGGCTCAGATGGTTAAACTACTTGAGACCCGGCATTAAACGCGGCAACATCACCAAGGACGAAGAGGATCTCATCATCCGGCTCCACCGCCTTCTCGGTAACCGGTGCGAAAACCTTTGTATATTTCTAGAGTAGGCGCACTCCGTGACTAATTATTTGGGGTGACGGACATAATTAATCATAACATCGAGATATGTTATTTCTTTATGTGGATAATATGATGTAAGATCCGGTGCATTGGACTATCGTTTGGAGGAGCCATATTGAATTGTTTATACAGGCTTAGAGATTCACATTGAACTGCTTTAGAGAAAATTACCAAAAAAGTCATAAACCAAATGCGATTATGTTGATTGAGTCTTAAACATTTTGTATTTATGTTAATTTAGTTCATTCAGTTAATTTTGGCCAACCGATGATGACATGGACGCCAATTGTCCTACGTTACACGGTCGGCGCTGACGTGGATAATTTTAAACAATTTTTAAATATTTTTGAATTATTTATTTATTTCTTTTTTCTTCACTTCATCTTCATCCACTAGTTGGTCGCCAACGGTGAGGGCCAGTAAGGTCAACCTCACCGGTGAAAACGAGCTCGCGTCGCCATGGGGCAAGCTCACTCTCGCCAACATTGGTGAGGTCAAGCCTCACCTAGCCTCGCCCAAAGAAAGTCCTATCTTGGAAGAAGACTGGTCATTAGAAACCAGGAGAAATTTTGTCGACGACCAGGGGAGAACAAATGCTTTTATGTGATGTTGATACCAAGTATGTGGAGAATATTGCACGCAGCTAGGAGAATATTGCACACAGCTAGTGAGTGTTTCATTATTAAGGCTCTCTTTTTTTAATAAAAAAAATTGAATGATTTGAAAAATATATATTTTTTAAAATTATTGCTATATTGCTTACAAAAATGACCGAATGAAAAATGTTTCATCTACTTACAAAAATGATCGAATGAAAAATGTTTCATCTATAAATATGTTTAAATATAAATTATTGTTGATGATGAAAATAATTTCCATTGGCTAATTATCTTAAGCGACACAAGCGATTATTTAGAAATATATAATTTTCAAATTATTCATTTTTCGTTAAATAAACGCAGTCTAAGAGGCCTAATAAAAAAATTGCAGTTCTTAGTTGTAACTTCGCTTACAAACTGATTTGGATGATGACTTTCCGCATGTTACATATCTATTAAGAAGATCGACGTCGGTGTTAGCATAGCAGGTCCATATCCATCCTTACCCTTCATTCGTTCAGTTGATCAGTAGCTAGACAAAGCATAGCAGTTTGGTCGGTTTTATTTATTTATTTATTTGCGAGGCAAGAACGCTTCGTGAAAGGCTTCATTCTGTCACCGCATACCGCAAATCGAACCTTGGACTAGTGAGTTAGAGCTAAAATGGATCGCGAGTGAAGAGGAGAGCTCCAAAATGGAGGAGAAAGTATGAACAGGGTTCTTGTCTGCATGGACAAGGCATGCTTTATACAGATTACAAGTTTGTCGTGTCTGATACAGTAAAGCGACTGGTCAGACGGCAGATGCAGTTCATCCTTTCGTTCCTTTCATTTTGGCGTATAACCTCTCGTCTTTAGCCCCCAAAAAACAACCAAACTTGCAGTGAACAATTGAACGCCTCTTCTGTCTGCTTTTTGTCAAGCTCTTTGATTAGTATTGCCGTCCAATCAAATAATTGGTCTTTAGAATTTTTCACTGACAATAACATGATCAATTAGAAAACCAAGAGGGTCTCTTTGCCCAGGTGAAAACCTTCGGATTCAGTTAACTTTTTTTTTTTTTTTTTTTTGGTCAGTCGATTCAGCTAACTTGGCTTCGCACTCAAATAATGATTGTTTAGATTTCGCTTGGAGGCATTCTAAATATATGATACACCCTATGTGGTCACTGAAAAGTAAGTCGAATATAAATTTTGGTTATGTGACTGCCAACCGTCTTGAATAATGAACATTTCTTTGGTTATTTTCTACTCCACGTGATCCAAAAGACCATACTTACCATTCTCTCCGTATTTAAGACCCCACAAAACCAAAATCTCCCCTCTACCCCCCCCCCCCCCCCAATAATTCCTCATGTGTCTGCTCCGGCCATGGCCATTTAATGCATCTGATAAAAATCAAGCCCAGCTTCAAAAATGCCAACTATTTAGAAGCGACATACCCATCAAAATGTTCCACACCTCTTTCACAAAATTTTGAGGGACAAAAAGTTTTGGGGGAGAGAGAGAAAAAAATGGTGAGGAGACCATGCTGTGACAAGCAAGGGACGAATAAAGGAGCTTGGTCTGCTGAAGAAGATGAAGTCCTCATCAACTATGTCAAGATTCATGGTGAAGGCAAGTGGGGACGTGTTGCTCAAAATGCTGGTAAGACCCTTCTTTAATTTGATGAGTAAAGACATTTATTTTTCAGAGTACTTGGTACGAATTCAAATATGTATAGTTGCATGTCCTTTCTTTTTTTTTGGGTTCCTTTCTTTCTTCAAAATGTGAGTTTATTTGAGGATGTTTACTTATATTGCAATCTTTTTCAAGATTTTGAATCTGGGGTTTTGCTTGGAAGGTTTGAACAGATGTGCCAAGAGTTGCAGACTTAGATGGTTGAACTACTTGAGACCCGGCATCAAACGAGGCGACATCACCGAGGACGAAGAAGATCTCATCATCCGGCTCCACCGTCTTCTCGGCAACCGGTGCGTAAAACACGCGCTCCACTCTTAATTATATGATGCGGTGGACACAATGAATCATGACATCAATGTTTATAGCATTGTTCTTTATGTGGATAATATGGCGTAAGATGCAGTACAATGGACCATCATCTTGAGGTTCTTGTGAACAGATAGAATTGTTCAGCCGAGCTCAGCGCTCCTGATTGAACTGCTTTGTGCAATGCTTCATTTGCTGGCTCTCTCTCTCTCTCTCTCTCTCTCTCTCTCTCTCTCTCTAGGTGGTTCTAAATGTCCGGATTGATCTCAAAATCCGTATACTTCCACGTTTGTGTGCATGCTCCGTTCACGTGGTCCACTTGAATTAAACCACCTAGTGACAAGGGAAACTTGTCCTCCTCATTTATTATTGCCCCTGGTCACTGTCAAGAGTGTCAACTAACTATTTTCTAAACGCTTCATATATTACAGAAATAATCAGAAGATTAGGTCATGATTACTTTGTTTACAACGTAATTTTCATGCACATGCAGGTGGGCCTTGATCGCAGGGAGGCTTCCAGGACGAACGGACAATGAGATAAAGAATTACTGGAACACCACGCTCGCCAAGAAGTGCGGATCTTTCTCCCCACGGTCTTGTGTGAGAAAACCGAACAGCGAGCAGAAAATGTTGCATTACCAAAATCATGGGCCGACGAATAACTCCGACCGAGTTAATGCAGACCAGCCATCAGGGGCTGGTACGTGCGGAATTGCTATTATACCTCAAGAAGAAAAGCACTGTTTGGATGAGAAAAGCATTGGCTTGGTCGGTAACAGCTGCAGCATTGACAATCAAGATTTGTTTTCTTCACTTCCGGTCCAAGATGAAGGCGCTGAGGATCATCTGAGCTTTTTGATGAGCATAGACATCAATAAGGATTTCATGACGGGAGTTACCGGGTCGGATTCGCAGTTATGTCCCAGTAATAGAACAGCGCATGAAGACAATAATTATGACATTTTTGGCGAGCTCCACAATAATAATCTCACGTCTTCATCTCCTTTTGATGTCACTTCTGATGATCAAGTAGTCAAGGTTGAAAGTAAGGTGATGTGCGATCAGCAACTGTCGCTACATGTGGAGCTGAAGAAGCTGGCCTCGTTTCTTGATTTGGAAGACGAATGGAATTGACAAAAATTAATAAAGAGAAGTAGTTGCAGTAAATATTGACTGGCGAATTGTTGGGTCACATGACTTCTACGTTGTGAGAATTTGATCAACGATTGGTGTCTGTCTCTCTTCCAATAATATTATATTATCCTAAATTGTGAATTATTGCTACTATCTTATACAGTTTGAGGTGCAACGTGATGCGTTTATACCCCATCAAATTTACTGCATTTTCGTCTGGAAACATCTAATATCTGTCAGTAGGCCCTCTAGTGGGCAGAAAAGACTTGTGCTAAACTCGAGCCCAAGCCAAGATCTCATGCTCAGTCACGATGGCGATAGAGAGAGACTTGATGGGAGTCTTTAGGTATAGTAAATACGACAACCAAGCCCTAGGGACCTCCAGACAGAAAACGCCTCATCATTTTAAACGTTTCCGTGTGGATGTGCTTGCGACTATAACGAAATTGCTTTGGAGTAGATATGTAATGATAAACAAAAGATATGTTAGAAAGAGAGTGGCCAAAAACAAAAGAATAAAAGATCGTCTAATCTTGCACTTATAAGAATGTGTGTTGCGTACCATATAGAAAACAGAAAATACTCGGATACTATATTGCACGTAGAGAAAATTCGCCATCTGCTAATTTCCTAATTCATCTCAAAATCAATATACAAATTTTATAATTTCGAACTTCAACAGTGGAGCAGCTTGGACTTTACTACATTGCATGAATCATTTCTTGAACTTCTATTTCGTGACAGGGTTGATGACCTATCGGTTTGTGCATGTAGTCAATCTTTTGACATTGATAAGATTTGGAACTTATTCTACAAGAGCCCCTTTTTTTTTTTTCAACTTGACGGTGTGGTTCCCATAACCTTATGAAATTGGCCAGGATTACTTGGGTGGGTCCAATTGGAGTTATTGATCTCCAAAATATAAATGAATTTAACTAAAGGGGGCACTTTGCCACCAACTTTCCGAATTGACAATTGATCACAGAATTATTGCCAAGACATCATCCCGTGACCACATATGTTAATTGAGAGTCGGAATCACGCACAAGTTGTATTAAATGCTTAGCATGCCATTCCCTATATTGCTGGTGGGGCCAAAGTCAGGCAATCATTGCTTTAAATTCTTCGATCTAATTCAAGCTTGTCATTCACGACGTGGCAAGGGCTTGCATCGTAAAAAATCAAAAGCTTTTGATTATTATGAGCTACCCAAATGTATTCAAAGTCTAGTATATTTTTCGTACTAAGTTCGAATCACCGTCCTTGTACACTCTTTTAGAATTAGTCTAAGATATGGAATCACCTGTTTCATTAGCTACTCACTAGCCCCTTAAATGCTTGACAGTATAACATAGGGCCAAGCTTTCATACAACCTAGTCAAGCATGAGTAATATTTATAATTTGTAACCTATCAATAAATAGTATGCTCAGTATACTTAAAAGGTGATGTTCAAACTTTATCCAGATTGTAGGTAGTTGTGCCATATTTTGATTTGCTTACTCGAATGTATGTGGTTGGTCTCAAATAGAGTGTGGAAATAGTGTTACCTTTAAAGAGATTAGTTTTGTCCTAATTACATAGGTACTTTATCATTTATGCACATCATATTAATATTGGTAGTGATATAGGTGGTCCTTGAACTTCTTTTTGGTTCAATCTAATTTCTGAACTTTAAAAATTTGCTTAATTTATCCTTTCGTCAAGTGCATCACCACATGATATGCACTTTTCTTACCTGAATTGCTATGTGAACGCTTGATTCTAACAACTGATTACAGAGTTTGGCCATAATAATGAAAGTGCAATCATAGTGATATAAAAGGCCTCTTTGTTTGACTAACTTTTTTTTTTTTTTCAATTTTTGATGAGCAACTAACTATTTCCTACTCACGCGCTTTTGAAAATGAAGACTCAAACCACCAAAAAGTCTATCTCACGTTAACACAAGAGGGCAAAAAAACTGCTCCATTATTGGCATTCCCCTAACTTCTCGCTCATGCATTTCCTCTTAGCATGATTAAAACTTGGCTTCTACTATTAAATACTAGACGGGTCGAGGAACTTTTTTAACATTTAACGCTGCCAAAAGCTATGTGAAAATTCCGTTCGCTTCGCTGCCGACTGCGGATCACTAGGAGGGTTGCTGTTCGTAGGGGCGGTGATGCCGACCTAAGGGTTCTTAGGTGGTTCCTGTTGTTGCTTTGGGTAGTGCTGGCTTTTGCATGCTTTTTCCTTATTTGCTGCTGCTTAGTTTAGCAGTTGTCTTTTGCATTCGGCTCCCTTCCACTCACTATAATTTGTTGTCTTATTGAGTGTAAGTTTTGTGGTACCGAATCTGTGTTTTTTTTTGTTGGTTTAAAGCTCAATTTATTATTATCATTTATAAAAAAAAAAAAAAAAAAAGCTATGTGAAAATTATTTCCAAACTTTTTGAAAAATGAAGTTATATTCTTTAAATAATTTATTAGAGACTCGAAAACGGACACCTCACAATTTAGAGGTTAAAAAAATAAAAATCGACGCCTTTTGGTTTATTGAAAGGACGTAAAGCACCTGTTCCAATGGTACCTGTTGACGATGTAGCTCAAAGCATGTCAATCCAAATTGGACGTGTGAAAAACGTGACGATGGATTAGGGTTAATCGCTGTTTCTCGAAATCTGTGTGAATCAATGCCTCCCGTGAAATTTCTTCAGAGGCAGCTGGCCAACTATGGTCCCATTCATACTACAAACCACCGATCTAAGAGACTTTTTTTTTTAGTCGGTTTTATTCTAATTCTATTATAATACTCACTTTCAGATTTTTATCCCACCTCTTTGCAGGGCGTGAGAATCGAAACCTACTCCCGAAATAAAATCGTCCCCACCCCAATTCTTCCCGAGAATGTAGGGATTTGAACTCCTCACATCCCCCTTCCAAGTTAGAAGGATGGTCACTGGGGCGAACCCCCAGTGGTCTCTAAGAGACTTTAACATCACGAAAATTGCTATACCCAGAGAAGAATTTTCCCATCGTTGGGATGCTAATTAAAGTACTTGTATCTATGCTATATAACGTATTAAGCAGAAAAAAATAAGCAAATCCGAAGACCTTAACTATATATATATATGATATACGTATGTATGTATTTTAGGGTTCAACTGCACTATATGACAGACGACAAGCCATAAGTTCTTTAAATCTCCAAAGGACCAATCATACTATTCCATAACTTCTTTTCCGCGGAATGAGAAGGAAAAATAAACTCAACCGATCCAATCTTCCCCTTTCCTTACTGTCCACATACTATTTTATTTCTAAAGCCTGCCTCGTCGACTGCGCATGGCCGTTTAGTGCAGCTACGAGCGCAAACCAAGACAAACAACTTTCATAAATTTCGAGCTATTTAGAGGCAATCTACTCATCAAAAAGTTCTGCAACCCGTGTGTGATTTCTCTTTGTGCGTTATTAGAAATTGTACTGTGGGAAAACAATAGTAGTGAAGCACCAAAAGTATCTGAGAGAGAAACCAAGGAAAGAAAAAAAGATGGCGAGAAGTCCATGCTGTGCTAAGGTAGGGATCAACAAGGGAGCTTGGTCTTCCCAAGAGGATGAAATCCTCATTAACTATGTCAAGATTCATGGAGAAGGCAAGTGGAGAAAAGTTGCCCAGAATGCAGGTACTGTGATAAATCACATGATATGTTTGAGTTTGTATCCGATGATTCAAGGGCTCTGTGTTGCTCATATCTCTGGCTATCTCACTTTAGAATATGAACATAATAGTAATGTTTCCTTTTTCACATTCAAGCAGAATATTCTTCTCGTTCAGCATAGGAGGCATTATAAGCACCCCCCCCCCCCCCACCCCAAAACAAAAAAGACAAAAGAAAAAAAGAAAAATGTTTGTGAGGTTAGATGTATTAAAGAGACATTTCTTGTTAGCCAAAGCCGCTCTATTTTATTTCTATTTTGTAAACTTAATTGGCTAGAATGCTAATCACCCAAACAAAGAAAGAGAGAAACGAGAGAGAGACAGAGAGTTCATAAAGCAAAAATTGTAATTTTGGGTTTGGAAAAAAAGAAAAAAAGTAGATGATCCTTAAGGTAATCTGAATAAATAATTTTTCTTAAGGTCCTGCAGCAGTATATTTAGAAAAAAAAAATTATAAAAAGAGTCTTGTTCTATCTTATGAAAGGGAGGAGCAAATGTCCAAATAGGAATGGGCACTTTCTGGTGGACCCGTAAAGCTGCATTTGGTAACGTTTTTATTTTCAGGAACAGTTTTTAAGCATTTTAAGACGTTTGATAATTATGAAAAATTTATATTCTTGAAATAGAAATACGTTTAATACAAACTTTCAAATATTTTTATGACTTAGAATTTCTTTTGATTTATTAATAATTTTATTATATTTTTTTTTTTCTTCTCCTTCCTCTAATCGATTGCCGGTCTTGGCCATGACCTGCCGAGACTAGCCGACGAGGGCCCACAAGGTCGCTGGCCTTGGGGGAGCCTCGTCAGCCACCAGTGAAGTCCCCCCAAGCCTTGCCTTGGCTCGATGAGGCTTGGCCTCATCCTAGCTAGGCGAGGTGACCTCACCGGCTTTGGCAAGGTTGTAGGCCTTGTATGGCCGATCGTTGGCCATCGTTGAGGCGGGTGATTGGTTGGGAGAAGAAGAAAGGAAGATAAAAAGAAAGAAAAGAAAATTTTGTTTTTTGAGTTGCTTCTGAAAATAAAAAACAATTCTGTTTTTATTTCTTATTTTTATTTCAAATTTAATCTTGAAAATAAATTATTCTCGAAAATAAATAAAAAAATTATCAAACTTATTATGTTTTATTTATATTCTAGGGAATAAAAGAATAAAAGTACTTATTCCCAAACGCCGTATCATGGGAGCATTATATGAAGCGCTCCCTAGATATGAGTGGCGTGGTGTTATTGAATGACCCGGTTTTCCCAGGTGCTGGACCACAAATATTTCTATTTGTCGGGGGCAGATGAGGCCAATTTATTTTCATTTCTAGGTCCTTCCATTGTCCTCACATGCCAAAAGGCAAAAATCACATTCCAAAAGGACAAAAACCACATCCCCAGAAAAGTCGATTTGATGGCCGCTTTTTTTCGTGGGCCCTCCGATTTGAGTGATGGGGGTTTTGCCTTCACACCAAGAACACGGCCCTACAACTCTTTTTTTAATTTAAGAAAGATAGTCGCCCGAACTCTCTTGTCTTATGGGATAATATGGGATAAATTTTTTACTTTTCTATTTTTTTATTTTTCTGTTCTCCGAAATAGATTTGAAATAAAAATTTATTTGGTAACGTAATTTGATTTTTCTATTTTTGGAACATAAATTTTATCATACGCATCATATATAACCGCGTGCTTGAACTTTAGCCGTGCCGTGACCATGGCGTATCGAGCCGCTTAGAGCATTGGGAAATGCTATAATAATTGAGCTTTAACCTAATTAGAATAATTACCTAACTAGAATGAGAAACTGTCATTCGAAAATATTTGAAGAGCTTCGCGAGCCTTTTTTTTTTTTTTTTTTCTTTGGAGGAGGAACCGCTTTGCCGACAAACCGCCACGTAAACCCCTGGTGTCGCTAGCGGGAAACCACCACCCCGATGCCACGCTTAAGTCACCACACAGCGCTTGACCTCCCCTCCCCGTTCGTCGGGCTTCAAACCTTGGCCTCCACCGGGGAGAGCAAAAGATCTACCCTCTATGCTGCAACGGTCGGTGGTTCCAAAGAAAAGAAAAATGGTATGAGTAAGAGTGCGCATGACAAAATTTTTGGAACAGAAATCAATTTCTATTTCATAGAGGAGTTTCTGAGTAAAGAAACGCGTTTGATAACGATTCAAAATTTCTATTTCTAGAATAAAAATTTGTTTGGTAAAAGAATAAAATTTCTATTTCTAAAAACAGTGATGACTAGCGTCCGATGGCCGAAGTCCAACGTCCGGCAATCGGCGGCAAGTGGTCAGAGTTCGACATCCAGCGGTCGGCGACCAGCATCCAGCATTTGACGTTCGGAGTTCGATGTCTGGCGTTCGACTAGCCAGCGATCAGCGTCCAACATTTGGAGTTTGGCGTTTAATGTTTGGAGTCTGACAGCTGGCGGCTAGCGGCCGGTGGCCAAAGGCCAAAGTCCGGCGGGGTGGCGGCAGGTGGCCAACATCCAATGGCCGATAGCAAGCAACGGGTAATTGGCAGCAAACGTTCGGCGGTCAGTGGTGGGCCTCCAACCTCTAGCGGTTGGCGATGAGCAACCAACAACCGACGGGCATCCAACGGCCAATGATCGACGATGGGTGGCCAGTGGTTGGCGGTGGGCGATCGGTGGCAGGCGGTCAACAAGCGGCGGCAAGTGGTGGGCGTCTAGCGTCCAGATCCCATGGCGGCTGGTGGGCGATAGTGGTAACAAGAGTGAACGATAAGAAAAATTTTGATTTCTCATTTCTATTCCAAAAATAGAAAAGCTAAAAGTTTTAACTTTTGATTTTTACTTCAAATCTATTTCTAGAATATAAACCCGTTTCAGAAACAGAAAAATTAAATTGTGTTACTAAACGGATTTCTGTTCCAAACCTATTCCGGAAACACAAAAACAGAAAAATTGAGAAATAGAAATGTTGTTATGCGCGCTCTAAGTGGCCATTCCATGCGTAATTAACCAAAGAATGAACAAGAAGACGGTGAAATGACATTCTTTAGAAAACTTTCTTTGAATTTCCTTTTATTTTCCGAGACTATAGAGTAGATAAGTGAACTCTTTCTCCTTCTCGTTTTCTTTTGTTATGATATTTCCGTTTGTTTTACTTTCAAGATAATTTAATGATATTTTGACTAATCTTTTGGTGTTAAGATTAGTCTGTAAAAATATTTAAGTATTAAACCATGTTTTTATCTAATAACTTAAGTTTTTAAAATAGTTGACCATAATTCTACAAAATTTTATATAGAGTTAGAGTATGTGGTCTTGAGTTTAAATCTTTCCAAACCTTACATTTTGTTTTGTGTTTCTTATTACAAAAGTGTTTTACTATATGCAAATAATGCTTACTCATTGTCAAACTCTGATCTATTTTCGATGTCGTGTTAGCATAAACTAATCTAAGCAAGAACATATGTTGGACAGTGCTTGGAGAGCCCAAATTCTAATGAAGGGGACGCTATCTTTTACATACTTCATTTAATTGTCTAATTAGTATTTACTATAATTTTAGATTTATTTAATGATTTCATCTTTTTCAAAGATGCCAAAACTTAATTACCATAATATTAGTCCATGTAAAATAAAATTAAAAAAAGCTTTATTATTAATCACACACAAAAGCAATTAAAAGAACTTTTGTCATGGGGCTGGTATATCAAAGAAAAGAATAATAAACAAGCAAAGATGAAAACATCATACATATGTTAATAAATTCTTCAAATTTTTAAAAGACCAAACGTACCATCCTCTGCCCCAACCAGCCCAATCATCCCCTTTCCTCACTCTCCACGTGTTAAATTATGTCTCACATGCCTACACCGTCCACCATGTATGGTCTTTTTTTTTTCTGGTGACCGAGGACTCCACCATGTGCCCCCATGCCCGAAAGGCTCCTGAGGGCCAAGCTCCTATACCTCGGGGAATACTAGTACAGAAACCCACCGCCATGGCTCCCTACTTAAATCGCTAGCAACGCAGAGTTTCGAACTCTCGACCTCAGCGATGAGGGGGGATTCTCAACCAACTACGCTACCCACGGATGGGTATCATGTATGGTCTTTTCATGCCGACAATCAGCCAAAACCCACGCCACGCGAAGAAAAACTTGTATGGAGTAGGGGGCCACTGAGAAGCAACCTAATCTTCGAAAAGATCTGCGACATCTACGTGTGTCGTCTCTCTCGGTGTGCGTTGGAAATTTCCTCTCTTTTCCGAGGAAATTAACAATAACAGTAAAGCACGCAGAGCGAAAAGGAAAAAATAGCAAAATGGTGAGCAGGCCATGTTGTGCTAGGGAGTATCGAAACATTTCGAAAGCTTCCATGTCACGTTGAACATTTTGATACGTGTTCGATATTTGTTCAATACTCTTCGATACTTGATCAATATACATTAGAAAATTTAACACCTTATCAATTTTCCTAACACTCTTCAACACTGGAATCGGGAATTCCGACACGTGAGTTCAGAAGTCGGCAAGTGCTTCATACAAGTAAGGAATCACTTTTAAAAATTCTCAATAAATGAATGGTCAAATTGTAAATATGTAAAAAGATAAAAATAATAATAATAATAAAAGGGAAGGAAAAAAATCTAATCTTCTATTTTGTTTTGACTCTCAATTACCGTGACACAATTCATCCCTAAGTTTGTTTTTTTTCTCTCTTCTCCTCTGATACGCTTTGACATGTGAGTTCAGAATATGGATTCCCTATTTTGTTTTTCTCCAAGTTTATTGGATTATTAAAATGGATTTGAATTTGTCAAATTGAAACAATAAATGATATTAACAAATAGTTGATTAATATTTTTAGTGTAAATTCATTATAATCTCTTTTATTATTTATTTAATTATTTTATGTTTGATTAAAATAATTATAAAAATGATAATTTATTATGTATATATGAAAATATACATTTAATATATATTGTGTCCCAACATGTTAAAATTCTCTATTTTTTTAGAAATAACGTGTCGACATATTGTATTATATCGCATGTTACGTATTGGTATTGGTGCTACTTAAGTTATGTAAAGATAGGGATTACCCAAGAAGCTTGCTCTTCCCAAGAGGTTCGAATTTTCATCTATTATGTGGAGACTCATGGATGAAGAAGATCTTTCGTTAGACTCCATCGCCTTCTCAACAACAAAAATTGTTAAATTATGTTTCGAGTTCGATATCGATATACAAAATCCAACCCGGATTGAAACGCATGAGTCCATATAGAAAAGCACGGGATGATCGGAAAAAAGTTGACTCGTGGTTTCTTCATGGCTCATAGACATAAATGTGTACAAATTCTTGTGGGGACAAGACACATGGCTCACGAAAAAAAAAAAAAAAAAACAGAAAAAAATAGAACGAGCATCTCCGATCACAGGGAAATGGAATGTCGACCATAGGATGGGATGATTTTATGGTTGGTGCTTGCATAAACCAAATGCTTGACGTTAATCGATTTATTGCACACATAAGCATTTCAAGAATTTTCAAATAGCTGGACATCTGCATGAGCTCGTGTAATTGGGTTATCAAAAATAAATATTTTATGATATTTATGCAATTAAGTGGCTGAAGTCGTGTATCTCTGCTACAGAAGTAGTGGACTCTATACGTGAAATCTATATCCATATTTATTATGAAGTGGTTGAAGTATATGCATGTAGACCAGTATGTCATAATTCTGTTCTTGCTGTCTTGTTATTATATATTGAGAGGATTTATGCGTATGTGTAGCATGGTCCTGAGAATCATAACTCATAATCTTTAATCATATAAAATTTTCTATATTCCAATAAAGAAAACTCTATAATACGTTAGACCATTTAGCCCATTTATTGATTTCTAAATCGATATTTAACATTAGATGAAACGGTTTTCGAGATCGAAAGGGTGTATAACATGTGATGTTTCTCCACTATTTCAACATATCATGCGAATGCTTGATGATAAGTTTTTCTATCAATGAGGGGCAATCCAGTCGGAATAATCGCACATTGTACCGCATGCCACTTTCCCTACGTTATCATCCCAATGTGGGCTATGGTTACGTAATTGTTGCTTTGGTAATCGTACATGCAGATAGCTTAGTTTACCAAAAAGATATGTCGGGATATATGATAAATCTAAGTGGATAATGAAATAAGTGTTTTTACGGTTTCTTTTTCTTTTTTTTTTTTAATTTTATTAAGGTAGAGCCTTGATCGAAGGCACGAAGTATACATATAGATCTTTTCTAAAGTTATTCTAAGACAAAGGAAAACGGACAATCGCGATAGAGAACTGCCTGCCTCTATTCTGGAACCTATTTTGGCAATGTCCTGTTCAGAGTGACTAATGTTGGGCCCTCCAAAGGCTTTGGGCCAGCAATGCGTCCATGATGGGCTCTACGGTTGACGGCCCATTGTCAATGGATGGCCCATCCATGTTGCCGGGCTTTTGAAGCAATGACACCCACTGAATGATAGGCTAATTTAGGCTCCGTTTGTTTTAAGAAAAACTTATGGGAAAAAGTTTTGTGGATTTTCTTAAGTTTGTTTTACAAAAATTGAACCATTGGGGAAAACATTTTTTTATCAATGGAGTATAGTCTTCTAGAATAGGGAAAAATATTTTCCACTTTCTCTTCTTTTACTTCACTTTTTTTTTCTTTTTCTTTTTTTCACAAAACACCCTTTCCTTTAATTTATATATTTGAAAAATCGAGTTTTTATTTATTTTTTTCTTTTTATTTTTTCATTTTCTTATTCTTCTTGCTCAGCCAGTCGCCAACCACGGTGGTGGCCGGCGACTAGTCATAGGTGAGCTTGAGCCTCGGCATATCCGACTAGGCTTTAGCAAGCCTAGGCGAGAAGCCTCGTCTAGTTCATTGAATTTGGTGAGGCTCAAGCTCACTTGGCGCCGATCACTAGTCGTCACCATGGTTGGTCATGTGCCGAGGAAGAAGAAGAAAAAGGAGAAAAAAAAAAAAGAAAAGGAAAAAAATTAAAATCAATTTTATAAAATAATTAAAAAAATTATTGAAAGGATGGAGGAAAATATTTTCTATACCAAATAACAGAAAATATTTTCCACTTCATTTTTAAGTTTCAACCGAACACAAGAAAATATAGCAATTTTCTTGGAAAACGACTTCTTAGAAATTTTTTTTTTTTTTTTCGGAAATACTACATTTTCCACTAAACGAATAGGATTGTAATATCATAAGTGAGTCAAATCGAGTGCGTCATTGATGCTTATACTGAAATTCGAATAAATGCTTGGTGTTTTCATAAAAGACGTTGCAAACATTTGGGTGGAAACTTAATTGGAGTGTTGGTATAGTAGTTGGTAAATCTCTATATTTATGTTCCATATTGCCAGGCCTTTGATGTCATATCACCGGCAAAGCAATAGGCAAACATAGTTGTATCGTAATCAAGTCGAGTCAAGTATGTGTTGACATTTAAATTTTTAATTATTCATTTAGGGTGCAATTGCATTGAAAATTGGGGATTAATTTTGACCCCTAAAAAATTTATTAGATTGCATGGCATATAGATTAGGGGGGTGCAACGGGAATCGCTCCAATCAGAAACCACCAAGACTGGATCGGATTGGCTAATTTTGCTCTATCCTCATGGGCGACGATCTGGTTCCCGATTCCTATTCTTGAAATCGGTTATCGGTTGGTCTGGTTCCGATTTTGGGGTCGAAACCAAAATAACTGAATCAGATTAACTATATCTATACATTTTAATTTCTTGATAAGCCCTAACTTTCCCAATTTACCATCCCCTCTTGTTTCGACATACTCATATGTCTCTGTTTCTTGTTTGCTCCTTTTTGTTGCTTTGTACAGTGCTTGATGGTTGGGTTTGTCTTCAAGGGAGCAAAAGAGGGGCGAGTGAGGGGTTTCGTCAAGCATTTTTTTTTTTTTTTTTTTTTTGCATATTTGTGATTTGCTATCAAAGTCGAATAAAAAATGGTTTCATTGGACTAGATAGGACTAGTTGAGCGGTCCAATTCCTGATTTCAAGACCAGACGGTCCAGTTCCAAATCCCCGAAACTGGGAATTGATCCTCCTGGTCCGATTCTCGGTTCCATATTGAAATCGGACCGGATTGGGACCTGATTACTCTTAATATAGATATTAGGAGCATTTGCATTAATAGAAGTAGAATTTATTAAAAGTCTTGTTTTAAAAAAATTAATTAATCATCTAATTTTTAATTTAAAACAAGGAAGAAGAAAAGGGGTGGAGGCGGAACGGGTCGAGTCGGCCCCCTATTTCTTTTCCTGTTAGGCCAGGCCCAGCCCCTACCTCTCTGTTCTTTCCCTCCGCTTGGGCCGGCTCATTTCCTCTTTTTCCCCGGCCCGACCCGCGCGCTTTTCCCCTTTGTCCGCTCCCTTCGCGTCTTTGCAGCGAAGGACTGATGAGACAGAACAGGACAGGAGCAATCCGACCACCGTACGTGGTCGGGGGCAGACCGGTAGGGGTAGCTGGCGGCGGCAGGAGGCCATGCGCGCCCGCCGCTGCCACTAAAAGGAGAGGGAGAGTGAGATCGAGGGTGGATTTTCGGAGAGAGAGCGAGAGAGAGAGTACGAGAGTGAGGCCGAGAGTGAGAAGGTGGTCTCTGGTAGCTCGGCCGCGACTGAGCCTCGGCTGACGACCCCCGGCCCGTGTTTCCCATTTCCCCGCGACGAGCACACGGTAAGACTCGGTTGTACTCTTTTCTCGATTTTCACCGATTTGGCGTTGATTTCCTGAGGATCCCGGCTCGGGGGGCGTGCGAGGTGACCGGACGTGGTCTGATGTATCGAGTTCGCCGTCGCCGTGTTGGGTGGCGAACGCCATTCGTCGGCACCCCGGTTTTCCTTTCCTCTTTCTCCTTTGCCCTGTTTTGAGCGACGCCGGGCCGGCGGTCAGGGCCGTCCAGCTCACGCGAGCTCCGGCCCCGCGTTGCCTTTGCATTTTGTTTTCGTGTCCCCGTTGGTCGTGTGTCTAGGTTCTTGGCGCGCGTTCGAGTCCAGTTGGGCCGGGAATCCCTTGTTTCGTTTGTGCATTGTACCTGCTAGTCAATGTCAAAATGCCTGAATGAGATCCGTTTTCGTTTCGCCGTTCTTGGTCGGAGTTGAGCTGTCTGTACTGAGCCTCGCCTTGTCGAGGTGCTTCCGAGGAGTCGAGCTGTCGGTCGTTTTTTCCAGCCAAGGAGAGGGTTGTCTCGGCCGGCTACATCAGGGCCGACAGACCGAGGACAGCCGCCAAGGTCAAGGCGTCTCAGTGCGTTTGGGAAGATATTTGGAAAAAGTCATTGAGAAAATGTGAAGGCCTTGAGTTAAAAAGGATTTTTTAAAATTCCAAGTGTGTTCAGTAAATTGTATTTGTGAAAGTCCACTGTGAAATATTTTTAGCAAAATAGTGTTTGGGTAAATTAAATTTGCAAAAGATTTTTGTTATCTAAAAAAAAGGAAAAAAAAAAAAAAAAGAGTTGGCCGGCCAAGGGCTTTGCCGGTTACTGCGGGCGAAGAGCTAACAATTGCCGGCGGAGGGTAAGCGGTCCAGTGAGGGGAGGCGGCGGGGCGAAGGGTAGCGTCCAACTAGGGTTACCGTGCGGAGGACATGGTGCGGCGACGGTCGCGGCGACCCTCGCCGCACTGTTGCGCGACCCACCGCGCCACGAAGGTTGCCGGCGCCCGCGATCTGGTCGCCGCGACCCAGATTTGCATGACCAGATCTACGCACAATATGGGTTGCCGGCGTCCTCCGCACGGCGACTCTCGTCGGAGGGTCATGGGATCCTAGCCGAACCACCTGTCTTTCGCCACACCGCCTATCCTTTGCCGGACTACCCGCCCTTCGCTAGCGACCGCGCGTAGATGCTGGTTGTGTTCAGAGAGAAGGGAAGAAGATGAAGATGATGAACAATCGTCGAGGTAAAGCCGGAAAAACAAAAAATTAACGAAGATAATTTTGGAAGAAAATTTTTATTAACCTCAAAGCTAGCATGCCCAAAAAGTCCAAGGCACCCCCAACCTGCCTTGGGCTTTCAGGCAAGTGAAAAAAAAAACTTGCCAAACACTAAATATTTGGCCCAAAGGTCTTTAGCCCCCAAAGATCCTTGAGAAAGCAGTTCCCAAATGCAGCCTCAGTCGCTTGATGGTGAGGCGGCCGGTCCACGGCTACCATTTGGTTGTTCACATAGGCCCCCGGTAGCCATAGCTCGGCTATCCCGCTAGAGCCCGCTGCGACTGCTGTTGTGGCGTCGCCGGTCGGATTAGGGCTGACCACCCATTCTGCATCTCCAGAGGCGACGCCTAGGCACACCCCCGCTCAGCCCAGAGCATCTTTTCTCTTTCCCCTTTTTCTTCTTCTTCCCTTTTTTCTTAAGCTGAAGCACCCACTTCCCCTTTTCTTTTGACTTTTCAGCGTTTCTTTTTTTCTTTTGCTTTTGCCTTTTGACTGGATCAAAACCCATACATTACATACAGAGTAGAACATTCGGCTCCGTAAAGCTCATATTCCGCTTGCATTGTGATTTGCCCAATGCGCTTTGAGCCTCTACGTTTCACCTTGGAAGGAAGCAAGGTATAACATGGATTCTCATCTGCACTTTATTGATCACATTCCCTCATGGCAGATCTTCACCAGGCAAATGCGTTCATGCTTTAATCAAGATCAGTGTAATGCGGAGAGAGTTTGAACTTGCTAAGTACAGGTAATGCTCATGATGATCTCAGCAGTTCTCTTTAATGTGTAATACTTACTGTAATGGAAACTCTGTAATTTGCAGTAACTATGGATTCCTAATTGCTGCGAACTTTTGAGCCCACCCAGTATCACAATGTCAACTGGTAAATGTTTCTCTCTTGCGCTGTTCTTGGTTAATGTCTGCCCCTGGTCGATCATTATTTACTTTGATTCACTGCTTAAATATTACGATTATCGACCGAGATTTTATGCGCTTTCAGTCGCCAGTGGCCTAATCTTTCTCACTGCGAGGAAGGCCATTCAGATTTTCCCAGAAAATGTGAAGAAGCTGTGGAGCAAATGGGAGCTCCGGGTGATGATCATAGTTAGTCTTGTCTTGCAAATCGTGCTCGTGATGTTCGGTTCAAGGCGGAAATCCACAAAAGCCAGCTGGATCGCATTCCTCGTCTGGTTATCGTACTTATTGGCAGACTCCGTCGCGACCCTCTCACTGGGGCTTGTCTCAAGCAGCAGCGGAGGAGATTCCTCAGACCCGAACAGCAGGCTGCTGGTGTTTTGGTCCCCGTTCCTCCTCTTACACCTTGGAGGCCCTGACACCATCACCGCTTACTCGACCGAGGACAATGAGTTATGGACAAGGCACTTGCTCGGCCTAGTGACCCAAGTAGTTGCTGCCTTTTATGCCTTCCTCACTTCTTGGAGCACAAGCGTTCTCACATTTGTAACGATCCCCGTGTTCATTTCTGGGGTAATAAAGTATGGAGAGAGGACTTGGGTGCTCAGGTCTGCGAGCTCTGACCACTTTCAAGCCCCTGAACTGTCAGCACCTACTCAGTTGCTAGCCATGAATCTAAGGCCCGGCGAGAAGTACCTTCACGAAGCCTTTTACCTGTTCAGCATGTTCAAGCATCTGTTCACTGGGGTCATCCTTAACTCTGATGAAGCCGAATACAGCTACAGTATCATTTGCAAGAAGTCGGCTGAAGAAGCATTCAAATTGGTCGAAGTCGAGCTGAGTCTCATGTATGACCTGATCTACACGAAGGCAAAAGTAGTCTACTCTATACCCGGCATCCTCCTTCGTTTCATTACCTTCTCGTCCGCTGTTTCTGTGCTGATTATCTTTTGCACTGCCATTGATGAGCCTGTTTACTTGCACGTTGATGTGGCAATAACTATGTTATTGTTGGTGGGAGCTATTGCTTTGGAGGTTTACGCAGGATTTACTGCTGTATTTTCTGATTGGACGATGCTGTTGTTGATAGAGCTGAGGAAGCCTTTGGGGGATTTCCTGTATCGAACAATATCGTCTTCCCGATTATTTTCATTTTACAGCAAGAGGTGGTCGGGATCCATGGGACAACTCAACTTAATAAGCTATTGCTCAACCGACAGGTTTGTGAAGTTCATTGAAGATGAGCCATTTGGCTTCTATTTCACGTTAGAAACATATTGGCAAGTGAGGCGGGTGGAAGTGAGCGTCCTTTTAAAAGAACAGATCTTTAAGCGACTGATAGAGAATCATTCTAGGTGCAGCAACTCAGGGTTTGATCCCAGAATCATTAAGGAGATGCTTGGTGAAAGAGGTGATTTCGCTCTTCGGAAGAGGAATTGTCTCACAGAACTCCAGTGGAGCACCATCAGTGTAGACTTTGATCAGAGCCTCCTTCTTTGGCACATCGCTACTGATCTCTGCTACTACTCCGACCTCAATGAAGACAGCCTTGCCGCTTGCAAAATGAGCCAATTACTGTCTGATTATATGCTGCATATCCAAGTCACACGTCCCTTTTTGCTACCTAAATCAATCGGCCGGACGAAATATCTTGAAGAAACGTACAAGCAGGCGACAGCTTTCTTTCGGCAAAGAGGGTTGAAAACAAAGAGCGGAAGAGATGCCCGAGATCTATTGTTTAAGGATTACAAGAAAACCTTGCATTCCCTGCAAATGAGTACAAATAGCTTGGTGCTGCTAAATGGCCGTAGGCTCGCTGAAGGATTGCAGTCTCTTGTGACGGAGTTGGGTTGGGCAAAGGAGCAATTATGGGACATGGTATTTGAAGTTTGGGTTGAGATGCTAATTTATGCAGCAGGCAAGTGCGAGTGGACCAACCACGCGCAGCAACTCCGACAAGGTGGAGAGTTGCTGACTCACGTATGCCTCCTTATGGCACATCTCGGCTTAGCAGAACAGTTCCAAGGAAAGCTGGTGAACATTAAAGTCCCGGAAATGATGGATGTTCCTGATCTTGCAGGAAGGAGTGTAGACGATCCCATGTTCGACGTATTTCCTGCATAATCAAAAGGAAGAACAGTGCTCGGTAGATTGTTTAGATCTTTTGACTGTCGCATTCATACATATCAACTGACGAATGATTCGCGTAGACGCATGTTATCATCTTCTAATCTGGTCTCTGGAGTTCTAGATACAGATATCATCTTTTCACTGTCAGATTTCTTTCCCCTAGAAATTCTGCCAGCTCACGAACTTACTTAGCTTTCTGGATTTATCACCTCACCAAGCCCATGTCCGAAGTGTTTGATCTCCAAAGTCACCTTCTCTCTTACGTTCAAAATGCAATCGTCCTTACCTTGAAGAAAACAGAAACCAGTACTCATTCTTTGCAAAGTATGACATAAAATTTAGAGTAAATCACTCCGACACGTCTTCAAATTTGCTACTATATTCAAACTTCCTGTGAAATTTCAGAAACTATCCTGACACCCATTTCAGAAATGATCTAAATAGAAGATTGATAAAAATAATTTACATTTCACACTTTAATGCTTTCTGATTAAGATGCCTGCAATCTGATGATGTGGACACCAGAAGACAAAGTCGCGGTCCACATCGACGGCGGATGAGGAGAGAGAGAGAGCTGGGTAGTCATCACCTCTGGCGATAGGTGGTTCGGCTCCAGATCTGGTCGCCGCTTGGCGCTCACCAGTGAGCAAGACTGATTCCTATTCTTCAACTTTTGTTAATATAATGCCTGAAGTTCAATGATCTTTCTTGCCGCGGTGGCTGTTACCATCACTCATCACTCAGGCCTCTCTGTTCACACTTAAGCAATACAGAAAGTATATATATTTTTTTCAGTTTCCTCCAAAATTTCAAGTATTATTTTAGTTTCAAAAGATCAAGAAAACGTCATCCATGAGTTTTACATGTTGAATGGAAATTTCCGGAATTTCAGTTTTAGAAAAGTCAAAGTGGGCGTATTGCAAGATTCGGATTAAGCGAAAGGAGAGAACGTAGAAGTCGGTCCGGGCGGGAGACCAGTCGTGTGCATCATCTTTTTTCCCTTGCCGTCCATGGAGCCTGCACGTCTGATGTATTCCTCGGAGAGGTCAACTTACACAGCATTTTATTGTCATCAATCGGTCTTTAGACTACAAAACAGACCAGGTCTTTAACATGAATCAGAACTTATAAATAGTGTGAGATTTTGTCGGACCATTACCGACTATTTTAAAAACTTAAACCGTTAAACGAATGCATGGTTTTATATCTAATTACTCTACAACACTTTCCGTCACTCTCAAGCTTAGTATGGTCTTTTGCTTAGTATTAAGTATAGAAATTTAATTCGAAGGTAAATGTGACTTAGAAAGATTCGAACTTGGGACTTCTAGTTCTAATACCATAGAGGATTTAGAGAAAATAATTGTGACAATTCTACGTGTTTTCCATACCATGATCATAAAGCTATTTATAGGACTACTAGGGAAAAACAGATCCGAAAAATACAGCTCTACTCCCACAAGTAATTATTATTTACAGCTAATCCCTAATAATCAGGACCTAAAAATTAGGATCGAATATTCCTAATAATCAGGTCCTAGAAATCAGGACAAGTCAACAAATCGAGGTCTAAACGGATTTCCACCGCCTGAATCTTCTGCTCCACTGCAATCGGTCCTCATTCACAGAAGCAACAGAGCGATTAAGCTTCAAATGCACATGCAAGAACTCGCAGGAGGACATCTCTGGCCATTCAGCTAGGAATCAGTTTACATACAGGCATCGAATTTCAAGAGTTAATCGCTTGTCTTCCGCACTGCAAACCATCCTAGAGCTGTTGACATGTATTTATCAGCACCGTGTCAGAAAACAAAGAGAATGCAAGCGAACACGGCTCCCAAAAATAAAAGACCGAACCAATAGGATCTGGTCAACATGGAGCAGTGTTGAGGGGTGAGCCGACTTGGGGGATAGCAACAGAAACGGACAAGAAAAATGCTTAAACTTAAATATCTTGAACGGAGTATTCTAACCTCGAAATGTCATGCAGAGGCCAACCTTCAGAACGGACAAAGCAGAGCACATCAAAACCAAAAGAATCCCCTTTGTTAATTGTGCGCTCGCCGGCTCTTGACTATTCAAATTTCAGCCCGTCTCTGTCGCGGGCTCGCTCTCTCTCTCTCCTACAGTCATTCGTAGATCTCAACCACCATGCCATCCAAGAGAATAGGTTAATGACCAGAACAAAGGAGCATGAAGGATTCGCGTCTTGTTGCCCCCCCTTTTTTTAATACCTCGAAAGAACTTAACAAAAACATCGCTACCTCCAAACGAACAGCACACCAACACATAAAGAATATGCTCCCCACCGTCCGCTTCCCGAAATTATCACTGCCCAAAGTAATTTTTTATGGCAGCGATTGTTGATCGCCATCTCTATCCTCCTCCTGCTCGGTCAATGATCGCACGCTTCCTTAAACGCAAATTCCCCCCCCCTCCTCCTTCTCCTTCTTATCTATCTCTCTCTGCCTCGCTGAGTGCCCGGTTGTCGTTCCTATCGAGTGAGAAATGACCATTGAAGAAGCGGAGCCGAATCCTCACGTCCTAGGCTGGATAGAGGACTCGGTGTCGCTCTTCCCTTCGTTTCTCGATGACCCATATGACCCTGCCGAGATCAATGGCTACAACTGGTGGGATCCGAATCAAGATTTCGCGCACGATTTCATCAACACCAGCTCGGCTTCCATCGCCAGCACCGTCACCACAGCAGACAGCAATACTCACGCTGATACAACCGCAGTCACCACACACACGGCCACAGATCCTACCGCTGCCGCCACCACTAACCATTCAGAAGAGTCGGTCAAACAGGAAACGTCCAAGAGAAAAGCATCGTCAGGTAATCAAGATCACACCCGAAGGAGAAACCGAAGAGATAGTACCATTGAGAACCCCGGATCCTTCGATGTGAAGGCGGCAAAACCAGTGCCGGGAGGAGTGAAGAGGCCTTCCGGCAAGAAACGCGCAGCTATGTCCTCGGGAAACAACAGCAACGGCGGTAACAAGGAAGGGAGGTGGGCGGAGCAGTTGCTCAACCCGTGCGCAGCCGCCATCACTGCCAACAACCTCACACGGGTGCAACACCTCCTCTATGTTCTCCACGAGCTAGCCTCCCCGACCGGTGATCCCAACCACCGCCTCGCCTCACACGGCCTCCGTGCCTTGACCTACCACCTGTCCCCATCCACCTCTCTCCCATCATCAGCTCCTTTCACATTCTCATCGGCAGAGCCGCGCTTCTTCCAGAAATCTCTCCTCAGGTTCAACGAGAGCAGCCCCTGGTTCGCCTTCCCGAGCAACATCGTGAACTCCTCCATCCTCCAAGTCCTCAGCGAAGAACCAGACAAGTCACGGAACCTCCACATCGTCGACATCGGCGTCTCCCACGGCGCACAGTGGCCGACGCTGCTGGACAACCTCAGCCGCCGCCCCGGCGGGCCCCCTCCGCTGGTCCGCCTCACTGTGATCTCTCCCACGGGGGAAGGTGCCAACGCCGACATCCCCTTCTCCATGGCTCCCCCAGGCCACGACGTGTCCCCGCTCCTCCTTGGGTTCGCCAAGACCCTCAACATCAACCTCGAAATCAACCGCCCCGACAACCTCCCCCTCCAAAGCCTAAATCCCCAATCCATCAACACCTCCCCGGACGAAACCCTTATTGTCTCCGCCCAATTCCGCCTCCATTACCTGAGCCACAGCGACCGCACCGGGTTCCTCAAATCCCTCCGAGCCCTGAGCCCGAAGGGCATGATCCTGACCGAGAACAATGAAAACTGCGCATGCGCAGGGTGCGTGGACTTCGCGACTGGGTTCTCCCGGCGGATCGAGTACCTGTGGCGGTTCCTGGACTCGACGAGCGCAGCGTTCAAGGGGAGGGAGACCGAGGAGAGGAGGTTGATGGAGGGAGAGGCAGCGAGGGCTCTGACAAGCACGGCGGAGATGAACGAGGGGAGGGAGAGGTGGTGCGAGCGGATGAGGGAGGCCGGGTTCACTGGGGAGGGCCTCGGCGAGGACGCCATCGACGGAGGCCGAGCTCTGCTGAGGAAGCACGATGGGAACTGGGAGATGAAGGTGGAGGAAGACGGCGGGAGCCATTGCTGCGTCAGCTTAGGGTGGAAAGGTCAGCCTGTGTCCTTCTGTTCGTTATGGAAGTTGAGCGGTGGCGGGAAATGACGAGCGATTCATTAGTGAAAAATTGTGGGGGCTTAGAGATTATTTAATTAGATTAGAGCCTAATTATTCAGCTTGTAAAATAGTGAAATTTGGTGTTTTTTGGTTATCATTCTTGCGTTCGCTTCCTGCGTCTGCAAATGCAATGGAACATGAAAAGGTAAGTAGTATATGGTAATGACGAGTGCCGTTTGATTTAGCAGATGTCTAGGTTTCCTGCCTTGTCGATTGAATAAGGTTTTCTGCATCTATGTTGCAATAACGCGTTGACGCGATTTATAAATAGTAGCTCCAACTTCGCCGGATGATTATTGAAGATTGACTCCTCCGATGAGACTTGGTCTCAAGTAGATGTCGAACTTGATACGGTACCTCCTCGACTTCAGCTCAACAGGCTGAAGAGCCTGATCTCCTATTCGAGCTTCCGTTTTTTCTCCTTAAATAGTTAACAATTATAAATATTGATTCACAGAAATCTTTAAATGCATGTCCTAAAATATTCGAGCACATTCCGGTCGAGCTCAAGCTTGCACTGTGTATCGGCTCGATTGAAACTTGATTCCGCCTGCCGACATGGTTTCGAAACGTAGAACTTCATTTGAGATTAATGATAATCACCCGTTGTGATGGCAAGTTGTTTGTCTTCTCCAGGATGGATAATGGGTTGGGTTAGAAGAAGCCAGGATCTTCCTTTTGTTAATGTCAACATTTTGAGCAGTAGTATCGATGGAGTTTGATGAGAAGCAGCAATCAAAAAGATTCTGGACTACCAATATCGAGATCCACATAACATGACATAGGGTAGAGCGCCGTTGAAGTGGTCATGCCACCACGGCGCATGACGTGCTTGATAATGACATTATTCTGTAGAATGAGCAACTTGCTCATCCACCGACTCCTCTATGAATGTTATATCAGCATCTAACGCACCTGATACATACCCCAAGGATGTGATCGAACGGCTTCGAACAAGTAGGTATTCACCCGTTGCCAATCCCGAGAAAGCGCGAACAGATTCGCCACGATGGTATATATGCTTGGAAATTATATCCATGCAGGGATAAGAGCGGCCCTTGTCTCATGCTCTAATTTCCTAGCCTACTCAAAACTATTCCGTACCGATAGTACAATGTTCCTGGTTAGTGAGACGTGGGCGGGCATGAACCCTCTGTGCCTAACCCTCCAATTGCTTCGATCAAGAGCTACTCTCATCTTTGCAGGATAGAGCACGTGCCTAAGCGCTTTGCTTTCTGCATTGTTGTTTCGCTAGTGAAATGCAAGCAACAAATCGAACTAATTGTGAGTTATGCGGGAGTAGCCCCAGCTTGCTTAGATAATCGTCGGAGATTGACTCGTCTGATGCGACTTGGTCTTAAGTTGCTGTCGAACTTGATCTAGTACCTCATCGAATTGAGCTCGAACTCATCCATAATCATCTCGACAGGTTGAAGAGCCTGATCTCCTAATCAAGCTTGCGTTGCCTTTCCTGAAAGAGTTAACAACCATTAAAGTTATTCACAGAATTCTTTAACTTCTTAAGTTGATGTCGAACTAGATACGGTACCTCCTCGTCTTCAGCTCGACAGGCTGAAGAGCATGATCTCCTATTCGAGCTTACATTGTAATTCCTTAAATAGTTAATAATTATAAAAGTTATTCGCAGAAATCTTTATGTGCATGTCCCAAAGTATTCAAGCACATTGAGGCCGAGTTCAAGTTCCTCGGGGTATTGAATGCAATCGGATCAAGCCGAGCTCAAAAATGAATTTTCGCCATCGGTTGAGCTCGAGCTTGTGCTGTATCAGCTCGATTGAAACTTGATTCCACCTGCCGACATGGTTTCGAAACCTAGAACTTCATTAGAGATTAATGATAATCACACGCTGCGATGGCGACTTGTTTGTCTTTGCTAGGACGGAGTATGGTTAGGTAGAAGAAGCCAGGAGTCCCCTTGTTAATGTCAACATTTTGAGCAGTAGGATCGATGGAGTTCGATGAGAAGCAGCAATCAAAAAGATTATGGACCACCGATACCGGGATCCACAGAACACAAACACATCATCCACAGGCACTACGTATCGAGGCTCCGTAGCTCCTCCTCTCTGTCCTGTGCCCTGCTAAGTTCGTAGAGCACCACTGAAGTGGTCGCGCAACCACGGCACGTGACGTGCTCGATTACAACATTATTGCGTCGAATGAACGGCTTGCTCGTCTACCAATTCCTCTATGAATGTTGCATCAGCATCTTATGCACCTGATACATACTTGTAGGATACGATCGAAAGATTAAATGTGCATACGGGAACGATTCCGTTCTTTTATTTTTCTGTTCTTTTGTCCCTCGGAATATAAAAAAACGGTAATTTATTTAAAAACGTCAATTAATTTTTATATTTTCCATAATAGAAAAGTGGTGGGGAAATCGATTTGAAACAAAAACAAGAAATAGAAAAAAAGTAATTTATTGTTCCCATAAACAATTTCTAGAAATAAGTCATTTCTTTCTTTTATTTTTATTTCTTCTTCTTCCTTGCTGCTTGCCACTCCCGCCACCATTGCTTGCTGGCCACCACCACTGTCTACCAGCCGCCACCATCCATCCACGGCCACCGCCTTTGGCGGGCAGCAAGAAAGAAGAAGAAAAAAAGAGAAAAATCTTTAAAAATTAAAAGAAATTCTACACTACAACAAATTTTGTGGACCTTGCAAATGCATTACTATTCTTTTTCTATTCCGAAAATAGAAATTTTATTTAGTTACAAAAAACGTTATTTAACTTTAAAATTATTTTATGAAATAAAAATAGAAAAATACTATCTCTGAAAAAATTATTTTTCGGAATAGAAATATTACCAAACGCATTTAAGTTTTTACTCGTCGCCAACCCCAACAAAGTGTGAACGGATTTGTGGTGATGGTATACGTGCTTGGAAATTATATGCATGCAGGGACAAGAACAGCCCTCGACTTATGCTCAATTCTCCTAGTCTACTCAAATCTGTTGCGTACGGATAGTACAATGTTTCTGGTTAGTGTGATATGGGCGGGCATGGACCCTCTGTACCTAACCCTGCGACTTGGTCTTAAGTTGCTATCGAACTTGATCTAGTACCTCATCGAATTGAGCTCGAACTCATCCACAGTCAGCTCGACAGGCTGAAGAGCCTGATCTCCTAATCAAGCTCGCATTGCTTTTCCTTAAAGAGTTAACAAGGAAATGCATAATGTAAGGACCAAGGATATCACTATGTAGCATTATCTGCTTTGGCTTTGCGTCTCTAGCTCTCATGACTTTAAAAGCTTTACACGGAGCAGAGAATCCAAGTCTTATCAAGACATACACTTTGCCTCGCCCGTTAGCACAAGCTCCCTTGCCATCCCGGCCACATTGCCCACCTTCAAGGTCAAGGACCAAGTCTTATCAACTAGTTCAGGACTCCCCCCTTGGTGATGTGGGACAGAAAACATGCGCTTAGCCTCACCCATTTTTGGGTCACGGTTGCCTATTGATGCAGCCTCCCCTACCATCCCGGCCATGCTACCCATCCTTAGGATCGGAATTGTCCCACATAATATACCCAAGAACATATAGAGAGGGAAATTTATTCAAGTTCATTATGCTCAGGTTCAAGTTCCTTTAGGAATTGACTGTAATCGAATCGAACTTAGCTCGAGAATGAATTTCAATCATTGATTGAGCTCGAGCTTGCATTGTATTGGTCCGACTGCAACTCTATTTGACCCCTTATCATGGTTTCGAACCTAGAACTTAATTGGAGATCAATGATAATCATGCGCTGCATGGCGAGTTGTCTGTACTCTCCAAGATGGTGAGTCTTCAAGTCGAAGGTAATTAATTGGTTCTAAAACTAACAACTTGATCGGCTGATTGATAACTTTCCGACTTTGATGTTTTCACATTTCAGCGTGGACAACAAGTTTCGCAATTCACTGTATCAAGATATCATTTGGTTAGTTAAATTTTCTCCTTGAAATCTCCACTGAAAAAGGAAAAGTCCATCTTGATTCGATTGCCAATGGAGGAGTTTTACGAGAAGCAAGAAGCAAAAAGATACCTGATCCCCAATACCAACATCTGTAGACTATAACATATCATCCACAGGCACGAGGTAGCTAGGCCCCATGATCCCTCATCTCTGTTCTGTGCCACACTATGTTCATGGAGCACCACTAAAGAGGTTGCTCGATTATGACATTACTCCACCGAATAGACAGCTTACTCGTCTTCCACTTCCTATATATCATAAATGACACGAGAATGTTATATAAGCATCTTACGCATCTGATACATATCCCTAGGACGTGATCGATCAACTTTGAATGACTAGGTATTCTCTCATCGCCAACCCCGACAAAGCGTGAATGGATTCATCGTGATGGTACACGCACTTGGAAATTATATCCATGAAGGGACAAGAATAGCCCATGTCTCGTGCCCTAATTTCCTGGTCTACTCAAATCCATTCTGTACATATAATGCAATGGGCATGGACCCTCTACCTAACCCATCAATCGCCTCAATCACAAACAACTCCTCTTTCCAGGATTCCTCCCAATTGATCATGTTCACATTCGACATTCTGTGTTCAGGCCACATCAGTCAAATAATGCAGCCCCAAAGTCAACAGAAAAATTGAAGGCGACTGCTGGAAAAAAGTGCACATGCTCAAGCGCTTCGCTCTCTGCATTGTCCATTCACTGGCGGAATGCGGAATGCAGACAACAAATCACCCTAATATTGACCATGAGTCTCTCTTTCTTCCACGTCAATGTCCATTTCATTTTCTGCCAAGATCTCTCTCTCTCTCCGTGACCATTTTTTGGCCATCTTTGCAAGAATTTCCACCACCCTAGTTTCTCTCCAGGACAGGTCTCGTTCCTAGGTTACCTCGACTCTATAAATCCAGAATATGGCCTGCTCAAAAATCTCAACATGAACTGTGTTAAAATGGAATCGAGAAAGCTTTTGCCATTCACTGCACACCCTGTCATCATCAATCTCTGCCTTCTGCTTCCTTGCACTTACTTCACTCTCTCTCACTCTGCTAAACTAGGGAATGACACAGATAAACAGGCCTTATTGGCCTTCAAAAACCAGATAACCCACGACCCTTTTGCCACGCTGAGCAATTGGAACGATTCGGTCCATTTTTGCCAGTGGAACGGGGTTATTTGCAGCAGTCGACATGAGAGGGTCGTGATGCTAGACCTCCGGTCCAGGAACTTGACAGGTACTATCTCACCGCATATAGGAAACTTGACATTCTTGAGGAATGTCAATCTGCGTATAATTACTTCCATGGCAAGATCCCAAAAGAAATGGGAAGTCTGTATCGACTTCAAGTGATCGGACTGACCCAAAATCTTTTGCAAGGTGGGATTCCTATAAATCTCACTCAGTGCTCGGAGCTGAGGATTCTCAATTTAGTCTCAAACAGCCTCGAAGGAAGAATTCCACCGGAGCTGGGCAAGCTTGAAAAGCTTATGGGATTAGGACTTGCTGTCAACCACTTGACAGGTTCAATCACGAAATCACTAGCAAATCTCACGTTTCTCAGCGAGTTTTATCTATCTGAAAACAGACTCAGTGGCGACATTCCTAAAGAGCTCGGCCAGCTGAGGCAGCTCCACATGTTCCAAATCTCCGCAAACGGACTCTTGACAGGTTCGGTTCCTTCTCAGCTCTTCAATCTCTCTCTTATGGAGTACTTTGGTGTGTCTGAGAACCAACTTGTTGGAGAAATTCCAACTGATATAGGATTTACTCTTCCAAACGTTCGGATGCTTCTCTTGGGAAAAAACCACTTTTACGGTTCAATTCCAAGCTCCATAACTAATGCAAGTAGGCTCGAGTGGCTTTTTATATCATTTGGCCAGTTGACCGGTTCAATACCTCAAGATTTGGGGAAGTTGAAAAACCTCGTGAGGTTGAATCTAGGGATGAACAAGCTTGGAAACGGTGAAGGGAATGACCTTGGATTTCTTTCCTCGTTAGTGAACTGCACGAAACTTGAGGTCCTCGCCTTCAACAACAACAGTCTCGGTGGGGTTTTGCCAAATCACATAACCAATCTCTCTACAAACCTCAATTACCTTCTGATGGGGGCCAATAGAATTTCCGGTAGAATCCCGAACGACATTCAAAAGCTTGAAAACCTGATCGAGATCGGCATGGAGGAGAATCTCTTAACCAGACAAATCCCCGCCTCCATTGGGCTTATCAAGAACCTGCAGGTTTTGTCAATTTTCGGCAACAAATTTTCGGGGGAAATTCCTCAATCCATTGGTAATCTTACTTCCTTGGTAGAACTTGATTTGGATGATAATTCTCTCCAGGGAAACATACCTTCAACCCTAGGAAACTGTCAGAGTCTTCAGAGGCTTTCTTTGGGAGATAATAACCTTTCAGGTACTATACCTAAAGAGGTCATTGGTATTTCTTCCATAACAGATTGGTTAGACTTGTCTACCAATAAGCTAACCGGCCTGGTACCGATAGAATTAGGAAAAATGAGACAGATCACACTTCTAGACTTATCAGACAACAGACTATCAGGAGAGCTGCCTAGTTCCCTCGTAAGCTGTGATAGCTTGGAATTCTTGTATCTAAGCGGAAATCTTTTCCAGGGATCGATTCCTTCCTCCTTAAAAAGTCTGAAAGGGATTCAAGAACTCGATCTCTCGCGCAACAACTTCACAGGCAAAATCCCCAATTTCCTCGCCTCTCTTGCCTTCCTGAAAAATTTGAACTTGTCATTCAATAATCTGGAAGGTGAGGTCCCGGAAGGTGAAATCTTCAAGAACGCAAGTGAAATCTCAATTGCAGGAAACGGTAATCTTTGTGGGGGCCCAGCGGCATTGCATCTGCAGAAATGCACAACCCCCATAGTTCGTTCCAGGAAGTTGTGGCGACATTTGTATTTCAGGATATTGATAATCCTCATAGTTTCTGTCGGAACATGCGCGATCTTGATATGTTCCATTTTCTTACTTTATGGGAAGAAAAGTGTAAGGAGGAGGAAATCATTCGAGACAACTCCCATGGAGGATGAAAAGAAATTTCAGAAGATCACATATGCTGAGCTTTCAAGAGCAACAGATGGCTTCTCTTCAACTAAAAAGATAGGGACCGGCAGTTATGGTTCAGTGTACAAAGGATGCAGCGGAGAATCGGTTGTTGCAGTGAAAGTGCTCGACCTCCAGCAACGTGGAGCTTCGAAGAGCTTTATAGCAGAATGCAAAGCATTAAGATCGATCCGGCATCGTAATCTCTTGAAGATAGTCACTTCTTGTTCGAGCATTGATTTTGCTGGGAACGAGTTCAAGGCGTTAGTCTACGACTACATGCCGAATGGGAGTCTGGAGAAGTGGCTGTATGTAGATAATGCAGATGACCAGGATTCTGGCCGAAGGCAGCTCAGTTTTGTGCAGAGGGTAAGCATAGCCATTGACATAGCTCAGGCTCTGGACTATCTCCATCACCATGCGGAACCTCCAGTTGTTCACTGTGATCTTAAGCCGAGCAATGTCCTCCTTGACAACGACTTGACCGCACATGTCGGCGATTTTGGATTAGCGAGGCTCCTCTATGATAAGAACCCTCAGATTCAATCGAGCCTGAGTACTGGTGCCTTTAAGGGTACTATTGGATATGTTGCTCCAGGTAACTTCTTTTTTTGCCCTATATTCTTGGAAAGAGATATCTATAAATCCTTCATTTTTCGGGAACTATTTTGCGAATGATGAACAAAAGGCATTTAGAAATTGGACTGCAAAAGTCGACCTCTTTTCTCTTCGGAATGCTCATATACAAATGTTTTGGGATTTTATTTGTTGAACTTATGGCAACCTAGTAATGTGTTTTGATGAAGAATATGGAATGGCTGGTGAGATTTCAACTAGGGGGGATGTGTACAGCTTTGGGATTCTAGTGATGGAGGTGTTCACTGGGAAGAAGCCAACTGATGAGATGTTCATGGAAGATCTCAACCTCCACAGCTACGTGAACAGGGCTATTCCGGATGGAGTGGCCGAAATAGTCTACTCGAGACTACTCGAAGAAGTCTTCCACCATCGAGACATCCACAGGGCAACCACTTCGAGACAGCAAAGCGAAGCTCAAGAGAGATTGACCTCCATACTGAAAATCGGTACCTTATGCTCTGCCGAACAGCCCGGAGAACGACTTGACATGAAGGAGGTCGTCATGAAGTTGCAATCACTCAAAGAAATGATCTAGAAATCTATGGATGCGTAGTCGGTCATCATAAAAGTAATGCGTCGGGTGAGCGCCAGAAGTACTTAAGGATGTAGTAGTTGAAAAACTAAGTTAAAAGATATGCTAGCTAGGGTCGAATTATATTTTGTCTTGTAAGAATTACCCTACTCCAAAACCCATGGTTGGACAATGAAGTAATCTTAAATTTGCATAGCATCTTACCTTTCTCTGTGATGCTGTTTAAAATCGACTTTCTGAAGTATTATTTACCTTTATAGATACTTGAAGGATTACTTGAATCAGAAAGCATGAGCAAGAGCTCAGATCTATTAGGGAAGCAGATTCTACTTCTCTAGTTGTTGAAATGCACAACATATTTTAACTTGATGCTGGAAGTTGCAATCAAAACACCAACTTCTTTTATCGCTTTCATTTACTGAGGATAAAGGCTCTTATAAAATTGTTCAAAGCTCCCGCGATTCGACGTTTGCAGCATGACCTGTGTCCTTGATGATCTCTAGCTTCGACTTGGGTCTATGTTGCCTGACAAATGTAGATTTAAGGTTTTCATATTGGTAACGTTTGAGCAAACCATGAAACTGATTTAAAGAATACAAACTAAGAAAACCTTACTTTTGCAAGTGATGTGCAAAGCTCAACGGGAAGATCTTATCCTGATTCCCCCATATAATCTAATAATCTAACGTTTCCTGCAAATACCACCCAAGAAGTGAATGCCAAGCGGTTTTTTTTTTTTTTTTTTTTTGTCAGTCCTACTCTATTCTTACTCTACACTCACTTTCAGAATTTTGCCCTGCCTCTTGCAGGACATGGGAGTCAAAACCCACTCCTGAAACTTACGCGTCCCCACCCCATCCCCCCTGAGAAGGTGGAGATTTAAACCCTTCACGTTCCCCTTCCATGTTGGAAGCCACTGGGGCGAATCCCAGTGGTTATGCCAAGCGGTTGTGCATGCATCTCACATATGATGTCTTTGAGTACATTGGTTACCTCCCTCATTTCTCTCTTCCCTTGTCCCCCACGCGGCCACGCCACCCCAAAATCCTTCCCCTCGGTTTCTTCCCCTACTCTCTCTCTCTCCCCCTCCCCCGAAAAAAAACCAAAGCACCTGTCAATCACCCCACCCCACCTACTCCCCCGCCCCCGCGGTTTCGCGCCCCAAGAAGCACCCATCATTTCCCCGGTTTCGACTCCCCCACCCCCACGCCACCCCCATCCGCCACCCCTCTCCACCCTCGGTTTCTTTCTGTCGTCCCCCACCACCCTCCCTCTCTTCTTGCTAAAATCCTAACCACAACCTCTTAGCACTCTCTCAGTCGCCTCATCGCAGTCGCTCGCCGCCTCGCCTTCAACCCTTCCTCCTTCACAGCTGCAACCTCACCGCCAGCCCTCTATTAGACTCACATCTTGGAAATTCGCGAACCCCATTTCAAAAAAAAAAAAATTTGAACCGCATTTTGCAACAATTGGATCACAATAGACTTCATGCATCACGTAATTATTCATACATCAGAACTTCCCATGAAATTTACTTAAAATGCCATTTCAAAGAAGCATCCAATGAGTCTGACTAAAGGCCCTAGGTCATTAATGACAAACGTTTTATTTGCTTAACATCATAAGGAATAGAAAGTTAGCAGTAGTCGACATCTGAAGCTTGATAAGAGGATAGATAATAGTGTACCTAAAAACAGCGCAGCCCTCTGGATCACCTCGGTCTATGCTCTTCCTCTGGTCCTCCCTCGCCATCGCGGCCTTGCCTTCACCCTCCATCGTCTTCTCCAACAATCTTCTCTCTCGAACACGCATGTTGGAACGTGTCGAAAAGTTGACCGCGTGTCCAAACGTGTCGGATATGACACGGAAGCTCCGACAACGTGCCCGTGCTTCATTGGTTTTGGCTCAACTGAAACTCAATTCGACCCCTCAACATGATTTCAAACACTGAACTTAATTGGAGACCGATGATAGTCATACACTGCGATGGCAAGTTTTTTGTTGTCTCGAGGAGGGTGAGTATTCAAGTCGACGGGAATTAATTAGCGCTAAAACTTACAACATGATTGGTTGATTGAAAACTTTCCAACTTTGATACTTCCACGTTTCAGTGTGGACAACGGATTTCTCAATTCAAATTTACTACCAATATCACTAAATCAAAGATATCATTTGATTAGTTACCTTTTCTCCTTGGTAATTTCCTCTAAACAGGAAAAGTTCATCTTGATTTGATTGCTAATGGAGGAGTTTAATGAGAAGCAACAACCAAACAAGATTCGTGACCACCGTACCAACATCTATGGACCACGACATGCTGATATCATCCACAAGCACTTCGTAGCTAGGTCCCATGTGGCCCCTCGTCTCTGTTCTGTTCCATGCTAAGTTAATAGAAGCACCGTCAAAGTGGTCGCCCCACCGCGGCGCGTGATGTCATAAATGGCACAAGAATATAAGGTCAGCATCTTATGCATCTGACATATGCCCTAAGCATGTGATCGCATGACTATGAACAACTAGGTATTCACTCATCGCCAACCCCGATAAAACGCGAACGGATTCGTCGTGATGGTGGCGTGGTAAACATGCTTGGAAATTATGTCCATGCAGGAACAATTACGGCCCTTGTCTTATGCCTTAATTTTGTGACAATTATCCAAAAAGTCATAAACCTCTTAAATAACGGCTAATACAATCCTAAACTTTTAATTATATCAATTTATATCCAAACATTTTGATAACTTGCCAATTTAGTTTTAAACCTTATAATTGTACTAATGCAGTCCTAAAAATTTTAAGATTTTGTTAATTTAGACTTAAATTTTCTAATGAGTTACTAATATAGTTCTTTTCGATATCACTAACATGGTGGTACAATCAGCACCGGTCCTCCTATGCGGTGCCGCGAACACTGATGTTGACAATTTTTAAATTTTTTTGATTCTAAATATTTTTTTAATTTTTTGTTTTGTTTTGTTTTCTTTCTTTGCTTTTTCTCTTTTTTTATTCAATGTCCCGATAGTTGGCTAAGAAATAGCAACCTTTGCCAACCCTCATCCACCCTTGCTTGGCTAGTGCGAAGGCCACAACCCCCTCGCCGCCCTTGCTATGACCAACAATGGTGCAATCGGCAAGGGCTTTACGGCCTTTGTCCAATGCTCAGCAATCCCGTCACCCTATGTAGAAAGAGAAAAGAAAAGAAAAGAATAATCAAATAATTCGAAAAAAAAATTAAAAAAAGTATCTATATCAATGTCAATTATGTCACGTAAGATAGTACGCATTGATTGAAATGTCACGTTAGCAATTTTGGTCAAAATTAACTAGAATGACTATAGTGGCAATTCACCAGAAAGTCAATAACTAAATTGGCAAAACCGAACTAAATTAGCATAATATAAAGATTAATGACTGAATTGATAAATTGTCAAAATGTTTAGAACTAAATTGACATAATTAAAAAAAAATATGATTAAATTTACTACTATATAATAAGTTTACAACTTCTTGCACAACCTTTCTCCATAATTTCCTAGTCAACTCAAATCTATTTCTCGAATATAATACGATGGGCATGGACCCTCGGTACCTAACCCACCCATTGCTTCAATCCCAAGTAACTCTTCTCTTTCCAGGAAACATCCCAATTGATCATGTTCACATTCAACATTCTGCGTTCAGACCACATCAATCAACTAATGCAACTCCAAAGTCAACATTAAATTTGAGGGCAACAGCTAAAAAAAGAGCACTTGCTTAAGTGCATGGGCAACTAATGCAACTCCTAAGTCAACATTAAATTTGAGGGCGACAGCTAAACAAAGAGCACACTGAAATTGTCCAGATTATCTCTTTTTTCAAGGTTATTATCTGCCAAGATCTCTCTCTCTCTCTCTCTCTCTCTCTCTCTCTCTCTCTCATGAACACTTTTTGGCCATTTTCGCAAGAATTTCCACCGCCCTAGTTTTTCCTCCAGACAGGCCTCGTTCCTAGGTTAGCTTACTCTATAAAATCAGCACATGACATCCTCAAAAATCTCAGCATGAACTGAGTCGAAATGGAGTCGAGAAAGCTTTTGCCTTTCACTCCACACCTCGTCATCTTCAATCTCTGCCTCCTGCTTCCTTGCATCACTTTTTCTCACTCTGCTAAACTAGGGAATGACACAGATAAACGAGGCCTTGTCGGCCTTCAAAAACCAGATAACCCATGACCCTTTTGCCACGCTGAGCAATTGGAACGATTCGGTCCATTTTTACCGATGGAACGGGGTTATTTGCAGCAGTCGACATGAGAGGGTCGTGGTGCTAGACCTCCGGTCCAGGAACTTGACAGGTACTATCTCACCGCATATAGGAAACTTGACATTCTTGAGGAATGTCAATCTGCGGTATAATTACTTCCATGGCAAGATCCCAAAAGAAATGGGAAGTCTGTATCGACTTCAAGTGATCGGACTGACCCAGAATCTTTTGCAAGGTGGGATTCCTATAAATCTCACTCGGTGCTCGGAGCTGAGGATTCTTGATTTAGTCGCAAACAGCCTCGAAGGAAGAATTCCGCCAGAGCTGGACAAGCTTGAAAAGCTTACGGGATTAGGACTTGCTGTCAACAACTTGACAGGTCCAATCCCGAAATCACTTGCCAACCTCACGTTTCTCAGAAAATTTTCTCTATCTGAAAACAGACTCAGTGGCGACATTCCTAAAGAGCTCGGCCAGCTGAGGCAGCTTCGCATGTTCCAAATCTCATCAAACGGATTCTTGACAGGTTCAATTCCTGCTCAGCTCTTCAATCTCTCTCTTATGGAGTACTTTGCTGTGTCTGAGAACCAACTTGTCGGAGAAATTCCAACTGATATAGGATTTACTCTTCCAAACGTTCGGATGCTTCTCTTGGGAAAAAACCACTTTTACGGTTCAATTCCAAGCTCCATAACTAATGCGAGTAAGCTCGAGCGGCTTTCTATTCCATTTGGCCAGTTGACCGGTTCAATACCACAAGATTTGGGAAGTTGAAAAACCTCGTGAGGTTGAATCTAGGGATGAACAAGCTTGGAAACGGTGAAGGGAATGACCTTGGATTTCTTTCCTCGTTAGTGAATTGCACGAAACTTGAGGTCCTCGCCTTCAACAACAACAGCCTCAGTGGGGTTTTGCCAAATCACATAACCAATCTCTCTACAAACCTCAATTACCTTCTGATGGGGGCCAATAGAATTTCCGGTAGCATCCCGAACGACATTCAAAAGCTCGAAAACCTGATCGAGATCGGCATGGAGGAGAATCTCTTTACCAGACAAATCCCTGCCTCCATTGGGCTCATCCAGAACCTGCAGGTTTTGTCAATTTTCGGCAACAAATTTTCGGGGGAAATTCCTCAATCCATTGGTAATCTTACTTCCTTGGTAGAACTTGGCTTGCGTGATAATTCTCTCCAGGGAAACATACCTTCAACCCTGGAAAACTGTCAGAGTCTTCAGAGGCTCTCTATGGCAAATAATAACCTTTCAGGTACTATACCTAAAGAGGTCATTGGTATTTCTTCCATAACAGATTGGTTAGACTTGTCTGCCAATAAGCTAACGGGCCCGATACCAACAGAATTAGGAAAAATGAGACAGATCACACTTCTAGACTTATCAGACAACAGACTATCAGGAGAGCTGCCTAGTTCCCTCGTAAGCTGTGATAGCTTGGAATTCTTGCATCTAAGAGGAAATCTTTTCCAGGGATCGATTCCTTCCTCCTTAAAGAGTCTGAAAGGGATTCAAGAACTCGATCTCTCGTGCAACAACTTCACAGGCAAAATCCCCAATTTCCTCGCCTCTCTTACCTTCCTGAAAAATTTAAACTTGTCGTTCAATCATCTGGAAGGTGAGGTCCCCAAAGGTGGAATCTTCGAGAACGCGAGTGAAATCTCAATTGCGGAAAACATAATCTTTGTGGGGGCCCAGGCGGCATTGCATCTGCAGAAATGCACACCCGCCAGAGTACATTCTGGGAAGTTGTGGCGACATTTGTATTTCAGGATATTGATAATCCTCATAGTTTCTGTCGGAACATGTGCCATCTTGATATGTTCCATTTTCTTACTGTATAGGAAGAAAAGTGTTAGGAGGAAGAAATCGTTTGAGATGACTCCTACGGAGGATGAAAAGAAATTTCAGAAGATCACATATGCTGAGCTTTCCAGAGCAACAGATGGCTTCTCTTCAGCTAAAAAGATAGGGATCGGCAGTTATGGTTCAGTGTACAAAGGATGCAGCGGAGAATCGGTTGTTGCTGTGAAAGTGCTCAACCTCCAGCAACGCGGAGCTTCGAAGAGCTTTATAGCAGAATGCAAAGCCTTAAGATCAATCCGGCATCGTAATCTCTTGAAGATAGTCACTTCTTGTTCGAGCATTGACTTTGCTGGGAACAAGTTCAAGGCGTTAGTCTACGACTACATGCCGAATGGGAGTCTGGAGAAGTGGTTGTACGTAGATAATGCAGATGACCAGGATTCTCGCCAAAGGCAACTCGCTTTGTGCGGGGTAAGCATAGCCGTTGACATAGCTCGGCTCGGACTATCTCCATCACCATGCGGAACCTCCAGTTGTTCACTGTGATCTTAAGCAGAACAATGTCCTCCTCGACAACGACTTGACCGCACATGTCGGCGATTTTGGATTAGCGAGGCTCCTCTATGATAAGAACCCTCAGATTCAATCGAGCCTGAGTACTGGTGCCTTTAAGGGTACTATTGGATATGTTGCTCCAGGTAACTTCTTTTTTGCCCTATAATCTTGGAAAGAGATATCTATAAATCCTTCATTTTTCGGGAACTATTTTGCGAATGATGAACAAAAGGCATTTAGAAATTGGACTGCAGAAGTCGACCTCTTTTCTCTTCGGAATGCTCATATACAAATGTTTTGGGATTTTATTTGTTGAACTTATGGCAACCTGGTAATGTGTTTTGATGAAGAATATGGAATGGCTGGTGAGATTTCAACTAGGGGGGATGTGTACAGCTTTGGGATTCTAGTGATGGAGATGTTCACTGGGAAGAAGCCAACTGATGAGTTGTTCATGGAAGATCTCAGCCTCCACAGCTACGTGAACAGGGCTATTCCGGATGGAGTGGCCGAAATAGTCGACTCGAGACTACTCGAAGAAGTCTTCCACCATCGAGACATCCACAGGGCAACCACTTCGAGACAGCAAAGCGAAGCTCAAGAGAGATTGACCTCCATACTGAAAATCGGTACCTTATGCTCTGCCGAGCAGCCCGGAGAACGACTTGACATGAAGGAGGTCGTCGTGAAGTTGCAATCACTCAGAGAAATGATCTAAAATCTATGGATGTGTAGTAATTTTAGTCGGTCATTATAAAAGTAATGCGTCGGGTGAGCACCAGAAGTACTTAAGGATGTGATAGATGAAAAACTAAGTTAAAAGATACGCTAGGGAGGATCGAATTATATTTCGTCTTGTAAGAATTACCCTACTCCAAAACCCATGGTTGGACAATGAAGTAATCTTAAATTTGCATAGCATCTTACCCACGGTTGGACAATGAAGTAATCTTAAATTTGCATAGCATCTTACCTTTCTCTGTGATGCTATTTAAAATCGACTTTCTGAAGTAAACTTAGATGCATCAATAGGATTATTTACCTTTATAGATACTTGAAGGATTACTTGAATCAGAAAGCATGAGCAAAAGCTCAGATCTATTAGGGGAAGCAGATTCTACTTCTCTAGTTGTCGAAATGCACAACATATTCCTAACTTAATGCGGAAAGTTGCAATCAAAACCCTGATTTCTTTTATCGCGTTCATTACTGAAGATAAAGGCTCTTATAAGATTGTTCAAAGCTCCCGGGGATTTGACGTTTGCAGCATGACTTGTGTCCTTGATTATCTCTAGCTTCGACTTGGGTCCCCATTGCCTGACAAATGTAGATTTAAGGTTTTCATATTGGTAACGTTTAAGCAAACCATGAAACTGATTTAACGAATACACACTAACAAAACCTTACTTTTGCAAGTGATGTGGAACGCTCAATGGGAAGACCTTATCCTGATTCCCCCCATATAATCTAACGTTTCCTGCAAATACCACCCAAGAAGTGAATGCCAAGCGGTATAGTCATTTTGCACTGATGCGATTGCGCATGCATCTCACATATGATGTTTTTAAGTAGTGCAAATGCCCATGCGAATGGACTGCCTGAGTCAAAACGGGAGGGTTGCTGTCTGCTTTTCTGAACAGCAGGTCTTCTGCTAGATCCGATTTTTCTTTCCTGGAGCTGTCGCTAAGGCCCGTGAATACAGGAAAACAAAGGAAGCTCTAGGTGGCGACTAAAGTTGATCATTGGGCGGGTTCGGAACAGAGCAAAACGTCAGGCCAACGTGTTGCTCAAACTCACCCATATCATAAAAACTGTAGAGAAAGAATTTTGGCTTGGCCGAGCCAAAGATAAGCCGGCTAGGTTTCCTCATGTAAGAACTTTGCCCAAATTTGCCAATTTACCTCTCTTCTGCCATTGATTGCCTTTAAGTTGTGTTTGGCAATTAGAAAAAATTCAGCATAGGATAAAATATATTTTATCTTGCACTTGATACCTACTCAAGATAAAGTCGGATATAAAATAGATATAAACCAAATAAAATTATTCCATGGCTGAGATAAAAGAGAAAGGTGAATATGATTTTTTATTTTCTTGAATAACAAAAAATTTCAACAAAATTAAAATTATATTTCAATATAAATAACATTTGAATTCTAATATAAGATATTAAAAGTAACAAAAAAAACATATAATTCTTTTAATTTAATCTTATTTTTATTTATATATTCAAATTTAATTCTACTTGACAATATAAATTCAATATATAAATATAAAATATATTTATATTTTTACATATTTTAGGTATTTTAGTATTTTAGTTATATTAATACACATTGCTATTTAATAAAATTTTATTAGAGAAAGATGGAGGAGAAGAAAGAAATTAATTAAAAAAAGAGAAATAAAACTAAAAAGAAAAAAAAAAAATAAAGTAGACAAGAATATCACAAGAGAATTTTTATATCTCCATTTGTAAAAAATTTTATTCATTTTACTAATATGCCGTTTATACTAAATAATGTATGTAATATGATGTGAATATATCCGACTTTATTACTGTAATCATCAAACGGTAGATAGGATATAGCAAAATCATTAAATTTCATATACTATCATGTCCAGTATTATTTTGATTAGAAATCTGGATAACTAAATGCAACCTTAGAGATTGTTTAATTGGATTAAGCCAATGAAATTGTATATTAGTGGAATTTGGTGCTTTTGGTTATTATTTTTGCATTCGCTTCACGCATTTGCAAATGCAGAGAGCTTGAAAAGGTGGTATGGTATGATGGTGCTTTTGATTTAGCATATGTCTAGGTTTTCTACCTTAAGAATTGAAAAGGTTTTGCATCTATGTTAAAATAACGAACTGATAGCAGTTCATCGATAGCGGTTGTAAATTGCCAATGGCAATAGTACATAATCGAGATTAGGGAGGAAACTAATTTGAGTTACACGCGAGTAACTTCGAGTTGTTTAGTCTTGAGTTGCTATTGAACTTGACCTTGTACCTCCTAGAATTGAGCTCGAACTCATCCATAATCAACCCGATAGGCTGAACAGCTTGATCTCCTGGTCAAGCTTCCATTGTTTTTCCTTAAACGGTGAACGATCATAAAGTTATTCACGGAATCCTTAAAATGCATATTATACTCAAGAATATATATATTTATATATATGGGGAAAATAGTCGAGCTCATTAAGCTCAAGTTCCTTCATGAATTGACAGGAATCAATTGATTGAGCTCGAGCTTGCGCTGTTTTGGCTCGACCGAAACTCAATTCGACCCCTCAATATGATTTCGAACTTGAAACTTAATTGGAGATAAATGATAATTATACGCTGCGATGGCAAGTTGTTTGTCCTCTCCAAGAGGGTGAGTATTCAAGTTGACGGGAATTAATTAGCGCTAAAACTTACAACATGATTGGTTGATTGAAAACTTTCCAACTTTGATACTTCCACATGTCAGTGTGGACAACGGGTTTCTCAATTCAAAGTTACTACCAATATCACTAAATCAAAGATATCATTTGATTAGTTACCTTTTCTCCTTGGTAACTTCCTCTAAACAGGAAAACCTCATCTTGATTTGATTGCTAATGGAGGAGTTTAATGAGAAGCAACAACCAAAAAGATTCCTGACCACCGTACCGACATCTATGGACCACGACATGATCATATCATCCCCAAGCACTTCGTAGCTAGGTCCCATGTCGCCCCTCATCTGTTCTGTGCCACGCTAAGTTAATAGAAGCACCGTCAAGGTGGTCGCCCGGCCGCGGCGCGTGATGTCATAAATGGGACAAGAATATAATGTCAGCATCTTCTGCATTTGACATATGCCCTTAGCATGTGATCGCATGACTATGAACGACTAGGTATTCACTCATCGCCAACCCCGATAAAACGCGAACGGATTCGTCGTGATGGTGGCGTGGTAAACGTGCTTGGAAATTATGTCCATGCAGGAACAAGCACGGCCCTTGTCTTATGACTTAATTTTGTGACAATTTATCCAAAAAGTCATAAACTTATTAAATAACAGCTAATACAATCCTCATTTTAATTATATCAATTTATATCTAAACATTTTAACAACTTTTCAATTTAATTGTAAACCTTACAATTGTATCAATATAGTCATAAATCTTTTGAAATTTTGCTAATTTAGACTTAAATTTTCAAATGAGTTACTAATATAGTTCTTTCCGATATCACTAACATGGTGGTCCAATCAATACTAGTCGTCTCATGCAGTCTCACGAACATTGACATTGACAATTTTTAATTTTTTTAGATTTTTCTAAATCTTTTATTAATTTTTTTTTTTTTTTTCTTTTCTTTTTCTCTATTTTTATTCAATGTCCCAATAGCTCGCTAAGGGATAGCAACCTTCGCTAGCCCTCGTCCACCCTTGCTTGGCTAGTGCGAGGGCCACAACCCCCTTGCCGCCCTCGCTATGACCAACAATGGTGCAATCGGCGAAGGCTTTACGGCCTTTGTCCAGTGCTCAACAATCCCACCGGTTCTATGTAGAAAAAGGAAAAGAAAAGAAAATGATAATTAAATAATTTTAAAAGAAAATTAAAAATTATCGACATCAATGTAAGTTATGTCACATACGATAGTGGGTTTTGATTGAATTGTTACGTCAGTAATTTTTGATCAAAATTAACTAGAATGACTATAATGGCAATTCACTAAAAAGTTAATAACTAAATTGGCAAAACCAAACTAAATTGGCATAATATAAAGATTAATGACCGAATTCATAAATTGTCGAAAGGTTTATAACTAAATTAATATAATTAAAAATTTTATGATTAAATTTATTACTATATAATAGGTTTAGAATTTCTTGCAAAATCTTTCTCCATAATTTCCTAGTCAACTCAAATCTATTTCTTGAATATAATTGGATGGGCATGGACCCTCAGTACTTAACCCACCCATTGCTTCAATCCCAAGTAACTCTTCTCTTTCCAGGAAATCTCCCAATTGATCATGTTCACATTCAACATTCTGCGTTTAGACCACATCAATAAACTAATGCGACTAAAAGTCAACATTAAATTTGAGGGCGACAGCTGAAAAGATAGCACATGCTCAAGTGCATTTACATTGGCATTGCTCTCTGCATGATTCTTTCACTGGCGGGATACAGACAACTAGTCACACTGAAATTGTCCAGATTCTCTCTTTTTTCAAGGTCCTTATCAACCAAGATCTCTCTCTCTCTCCCTCTCTCTCTCTCTCTCATCCATGAACACTTTTTGGCCATTTTCGCAAGAATTTCCACCGCCCTAGTTTCTCCTCCACGACAGGCCTCAAAAATCTCAGCATGAACTGAGTCGAAATGGAATGGAGAAAGCTTTTGCCTTTCACTCCACACCCCGTCATCTTCAATCTCTGCCTCCTGCTTCCCTGCATCACTTTTTCTCACTCTGTTAAACTAGGGAATGACACAGATAAACAGGCCTTATTGGCCTTCAAAAACCAGATAACCCATGACCCTTTTGCTACGCTGAGCAATTGGAACGATTCGGTCCATTTTTGCCAGTGGAACGGGGTTATTTGCAGCAGTCGACATGAGAGGGTTGTGGGGCTAGACCTCCGGTCTAGGAACCTGACAGGTACTATCTCACCGCATATAGGAAACTTGACGTTCTTGAGGAATGTCAATCTGCAATATAATTACTTCCATGGCAAGATCCCGAAAGAAATGGGAAGTCTGTATCGACTTCAAGTGATCGGACTCACCCAGAATCTTTTGCAAGGTGGGATTCCTATAAATCTCACTCAGTGCTCGGAGCTGAGGATTCTCGATTTAGACTTAAACAGCCTTGAAGGAAGAATTCCGCCGGAGCTGGGCAAGCTTGAAAAGCTTACGGGATTAGGACTTGCTGTCAACAACTTGACAGGTCCAATCCCGAAATCACTTGCCAACCTCACGTTTCTCAGGGAATTTTCTCTATCTGAAAACGGACTCAGTGGCGACATTCCTAAAGAGCTCGGCCAACTGAGGCAGCTCCGCATGTTCCAAATCTCCGCAAACGGATTCTTGACAAGTTCGGTTCCTGCTCAGCTCTTCAATCTCTCTCTTATGGAGTACTTTGCTGTGTCTGAGAACCAACTTGTCGGAGAAATTCCAACTGATATAGGATTTACTCTTCCAAACGTTTGGATGCTTCTCTTGGGAAAAAACCACTTTTACGGTTCAATTCCAAGCTCCATAACTAATGCGAGTAGGCTCGAGCGGCTTTCTATTCCATTTGGCCAGTTGACCGGTTCAATACCACAAGATTTGGGGAAGTTGAAAAACCTCGTGAGGTTGAATCTAGGGATGAACAAGCTTGGAAACGGTGAAGGGAATGACCTTGGATTTCTTTCCTCGTTAGTGAACTGCACGAAACTTGAGGTCCTCGCCTTCAACAACAACAGTCTCAGTGGGGTTTTGCCAAATTACATAACCAATCTCTCTACAAACCTCAATTACCTTCTGATGGGGGCCAATAGAATTTCCGGTAGCATCCCGAACGACATTCAAAAGCTCGAAAACCTGATCGAGATCGGCATGGAGGAGAATCTCTTTACCAGACAAATCCCTGCCTCCATTGGGCTTATCAAGAACTTGCAGGTTTTGTCAATTTTCGGCAACAAATTTTCGGGGGAAATTCCTCAATCCATTGGTAATCTTACTTCCTTGGTAGAACTTGGCTTGCGTGATAATTCTCTCCGGAAACATACCTTCAACCCTGGAAAACTGTCAGAGTCTTCAGAGGCTCTCTATGGCAAATAATAACCTTTCAGGTACTATACCTAAAGAGGTCATTGGTATTTCTTCCCTAACAGATTGGTTAGACTTGTCTGCAAATAAGCTAACCGGCCCGATACCAACAGAATTAGGAAAAATGAGACGGATCACACTTCTAGACTTATCAGACAACAGACTATCAGGAGAGCTGCCTAGTTCCCTCGTAAGCTGTGATAGCTTGGAATTCTTGCATCTAAGAGGAAATCTTTTCCAGGGATTGATTCCTTCCTCCTTAAAGAATCTGAAAGGGATTCAAGAACTCGATCTCTCGCGCAACAACTTCACAAGCAAAATCCCCAATTTCCTCGCCTCTCTTACCTTCTTGAAAAATTTGAACTTGTCGTTCAATCATCTGGAAGGTGAGGTCCCCAAAGGTGGAATCTTCGAGAACGCGAGTGAAATCTCAATTGCAGGAAACAGTAATCTTTGTGGGGGCCCAGCGGCATTGCATCTGCAGAAATGCACACCCGCCAGAGTACATTCTGGGAAGTTGTGGCGACATTTGTATTTCAGGATATTGATAATCCTCATAGTTTCTGTCGGAACATGCGCGATCTTGATATGTTCCATTTTCTTACTTTATGGGAAGAAAAGTGTAAGGAGGAGGAAACCATTCGAGACAACTCCCATGGAGGATGAAAAGAAATTTCAGAAGATCACATATGCTGAGCTTTCCAGAGCAACAGATGGCTTCTCTTCAGCTAAAAAGATAGGGACCGGCAGTTATGGTTCAGTGTACAAAGGATGCAGCGGAGAATCGGTTGTTGCAGTGAAAGTGCTCGACCTCCAGCAACGTGGAGCTTCGAAGAGCTTTATAGCAGAATGCGAAGCGTTAAGATCGATCCGGCATCGTAATCTCTTGAAGATAGTCACTTCTTGTTTGAGCATTGATTTTGCTGGGAACGAGTTCAAGGCGTTAGTCTACGACTACATGCCGAATGGGAGTATGGAGAAGTGGCTGTATGTAGATAATGCAGATGACCAGGATTCTGGCCAAAGGCAGCTCAGTTTTGTGCAGAGGGTAAGCATAGCCATTGACATAGCTCAGGCTCTGGACTATCTCCATCACCATGCGGACCCTCCGGTTGTTCACTGTGATCTTAAGCCGAGCAATGTCCTCCTCAACAATGACATGACCGCCCATGTCGGCGATTTCGGATTAGCAAGGCTTCTCTATGATAAGAACCCTCAGATTCAATCGAGTCTTAGTACTGGTGCCTTTAAGGGTACTATTGGATATGTTGCTCCAGGTAACTTCTTTTTTTCCCTATAATCTTGGAAAGAGATATCTATAAATCCTTCATTTTTCGGGAACCGTTTTGCGAAAATTGAACAAAAGGCATTTAAAATTTGGACTGCAGAAGTCGACCTCTTTTCTCTTCGGAATGCTCATATACAATTGTTTTGGCATTTTATTTGTTGAACTTATGGCAACCTGGTAATGTGTTTTGTTGAAGAATATGGAATGGCTGGTGAAATTTCAACTAGGGGGGATGTGTACAGCTTTGGGATTCTAGTGATGGAGATGTTCACTGGGAAGAAGCCAACTGATGAGTTGTTCATGGAAGATCTCAGCCTCCATAGCTATGTCGACAGGGCAATTCCGGATGGAGTGGCCAAATTAGTCGACTCGAGACTACTTGAAGAAGTCTTCCACCATCAAGAAATCGAGAGGACAACCACTTCGAGAGAGCAAAGCAAAGCTCAAGAGATCTTGACCTCCATACTGATAATCGGCACCTTATGCTCAGCGAAGCAGCCCAGAGAACGACTCGACATGAAGGAGGTTGTCGTGAAGTTGCAATCACTCAGAGAAACGATCTAAAATCTATGGATGTGTAATCGATAGCATTTCACCTTTCTCTTTGATGCTGTTTCTAATCGACTTTCCTGAAGTAAACTCAGATGCACCAATAGGAATCATTTACCTATATTGATATTTGAAGGATTACTTGAATGGAAGAGCATCAGCAAAAGTTCAAATCTATCATGAAGCAAATTCTACTTCCTAGTTGTTGCAATGTACAACATATTCCTAACTCAAATAACGAAACTTACAATCATAATGCTCACTTCTTTTATCGCGTTCATTTACCAAGGATAAAGGCTTTTATAAAATTATTCAAGGCTCCAGGAGAATCAATATTTGCAGCATGACCTGTGTCCTTGATGATCTCTAGCTTGGACTTGGGTCCCAGATGCCTGACATATGTAGATTTAAGTTTTTCAGATCGGTAATGTTTAAGCAAACCAAGAAACTGATTTAAAGAATACACACTAAGAAAACCTTACTTTTGCAAGTGATGTGCAAAGCTCAATGGGAAGACCTTATCCTTATCCCCCCATATAATCAACGTTTCCTGCAAATACCCCCCAAGAAATGATTTCCCAAGCGGTATAGTCATTTTGCACTGATGTGATTGCACATACATCTCGCATATGATGTCTTTGAATACATCGGTTCATAAGTAGAACAAAAGCCCAAGTGAATGAACTACCTGAGTCAAAACAGGAAGGTTGCTGTCTGCTTTTCTGAACAGCAAGTGTTCTGCTAGCTCCGATTTCTCTTTCCTGTAGTCGTTGCACATGACCTGAAAAAGTAGGCCAGTGAATACAGGAAAATGAAGGAAGCTCTTGGTGGTGACTAAAGTTGAACATTGGCTGGGTTCGGAACGGTCCCAAACGCCTGGCCAATGTCTTGCTCAAACCCACCCATATCATAAAAATTATAGAGAAGGAATTTTCCGCTGGGCTGACCCGAAGGTAAGCAGGTTGAGTTTCCTCATGTAAAACCTTTGCCCAAACTTGCTAATTTACCTCTCGGGCCTCAAGGGCCAAGCGAGCCGTTTGTTGTTGCTCACCTTTAGTGTTGACCTATGAACTAATCATAGAAGCAAACATAGATGATGGATCACCAAAACTAACTCATACTAGGGGTGTGCACTAGGTCCAATTCAACTCGAGAAGCAGACAAACTGGCTTGGACCAACTATTGCAAGGCCAAATCTAGGGCTTCTCAGTTCTAAGGCCCGAACTGTCAATTCCGTTCAAACTTTTGCAACTCTCTGAAAGTGAAACTAGTTCTTCAACATGAAGAAGCAAAAACACATTTTGACAGCGAAATACTTTTCTAGTTTACTATAAAAATTTGGTTTTTTACACAAAACAAAAAAGGGGCCAGGACCTGCCAAGTCTAGATTCAGCCGGTTCGAATCTTGATTCCAATCTTTTGGAGCCCATAGTCACATTGATGATTCTTGACAATCTACCCAAGAACAACTTCTAATTCAAACAACACTTCTTGGTAGCAGAAGTTGTGGAATTTTATGGAGAGATTCCAATTCAGGTAGGGTAAACGGATGAAAAAAAAGCTGTTTCAAGGGAGTCCACTAGTTACAACCTGTCAAAGCCAGGATCCAAACCAAGGAAATTCTAATTCCACGATAAAATAACTGATGATGACATTTCGATTCCAAAAGCCTAAAGTCACTACAATACGGAGCCACAATTCTCAAAATGCCCTCTCTTTAGCTGAGGAAAAACTCCTAAAGATTCATGCCCTTTCCTTTTCACTTTATTTTTCATCACTTCAGGTCTTTCAAAGCCAGCATATGACTGCAAGACAGAATAAAATTACCAGCCAAATTCTTCTATAAACTGATTTATCTAGCAAAGCAAACACAACTTGAGTGGACACCTCAGAGCCTGAGACCAGCAACTGCATCAAGCAATAAACAGGGCATAACTTTGAAGGGCAATATAAAAAAATAATAATGTTTGCTCACATCAATGAACTGCTGGAGGAAGAAATCGGGGACCCATTTGAAAGGATTGAACTTATAGATAGACAGATTCATCAGACCCCTCAAATCCTGAGGCTTCTCGGGCAAAAGAAGCTCCAAGGGATTCCTGCCAATCTTCCTCAGCTGCTCAAACTTCTGCTCATCTGTACACCCAATCCCAGTGCTGACAATCACCACTTTCTCAACTCCATCACCACCAATCTCAGCCATCCTATACCCCACATACCCACCATAGCTGATTGCATAAATTGAGTACTTATCAACCCCAAGTTTCTTCAGACCCTCCACAATGCATGTGGCCTGAAACACATCGCTCCTTTGAGGACTGAGCGTGTGTGATTTCCCAAAGAAGAGCAAGTCAGGTATGAAAAGGTTGAAGCTTTGAGATAGAGGGCCCACTTGGGTCCAGAACTGACCCTTGGAGTTGCCTCCATAGCCATGGATGAGGACCAAATATGGCTTCTTGGACATCCTGTGAGCGGAGCACCAGAAATGGATGGTGGTCTGCCTGTCGTCCAGGTCCACGGTGCAGGGTGAGAGGCCACACCACCAGAAATAGAGTGACAGGAATATTTCAAGCAGATTGATGAGGAGTGGCGTCCTGTGGAGGGTGGTCAGACGTGAGAGCAGGTTCTTGAGGACGTGGATGGTGGTGGAGAGATAGAAGGAGAGGAGGAGGATGAGCTTGGTGGAGTCCATTGAAGTGGGCATGGAATGTGCTTGGAAAAAAATGGCGTTTCAATTGTTGCAGTCAGGCCTCTTTTTTGGCCATTTGAAGCGTGCACGATCACATGCTGATGAAGGAACAAGAGAACAAGATCGGTGACAACACACACGTCATTGTTCCCTTTCTCTCTTTCCTTTTTTATGTTATTCTTAAATTTCTGAACGCAACAGACGCATGTCGCTGTCGATCGGAGAAGAAAGGGTCAAGCATGGAGGGAGCGAAGGGCAAGGGGGGACCGTGCCGTTGGTGTTTTTTTATAATTCTTTTAGAAAAAGGGGGTTGCCAACTTGTTTTCAAGATCAATTATTCTACTTCTTTCCTCTCTCTCTCTCTCTCTCTTTTCAAAAATTGATGTTTAATGCTGTTTAATTATAGAATGAGGGTCTTCATGTCAGATAAATTTATACATTATACATATAGATACTAAATGTGATCATTAAGCTCAATTAATTGATGCTAAGTATAGATGGTTTATGATGATTTTGAAGCACTAAATGGATAAATTTTTAACAATTTGAACTAATGTATAAAATAAATTTAATCTAATATTTTCTTTCAAATTACTACCGAATTAAGAAGAAAATAGTTCAAGGCAATTCTTGAACAACACACCATAGCACGTCAATTTGGCTTGGATTTCATCATAAGTTTAATGCATTCCGTCATAATGCATCAAAGCAAATTATTTTAAATGTGATGTTTCTTCAATAATGGTAGTAGTAGGTAGACTACAAAACAAAATCAAAGGAATACACGGATTACAATGAATTATAACACGCCATGGCGTATCATATTGGCTTACATTTCATCATAATTTAATGGGTTCCGTCACGCGCATCGTAGGAAATGGGCAAGCAGATAAATAGACAGCGATTTGAAGAGTCCAGAAGTTGTTTCTTGCGAGGAAAACTGCTTTGCAATATGGCCATCGCCCATGGAAGCAACATGTCCTGTCAAGGTCGACGCATGATTGACACCTATTACGCACTTTAGTCACGAAAACCGTTATTTTATTTCGATAAACCCATCCAATTCTGCTGGTTGCCGGTCTCTTCCATCGATCTCTTCGCCAAGCTTGTCATTATGCGTAAGTAAGCATGTTTAGATATTGTTCATAGCTTGACTTCGCATCATGTCATCCACCGTGAGGAAACAGTGCAATGATGCGATCTATTTTTGGCGTGTGGTTTGAGAGTCGTGCAAGAGATCTTTTAGAGAACATCTAGCTGCAGTTTAGTAGATCCAATGTGGTCGGATGACGAATTCCACCCATTTCTTAGGTTACAATTCAGGATGCATCGAAAGAGATCCTGCCACGCGTTGGAATGAACAGGGAAAAGAATGCAAATGAAACAAGATTTGAAGATTCAGAAGGAAAGATGAAGATAAGCCGACTAAGTAAAGAAAGACATTAAGCTCCAAAAAGATTTGAGTACAGCTAAGGATAGCTAAAGCATCGCTTCCTGTCACGTAGATTAAAGATTCAGAAAGAAAGACAAAGATAGCTCGCTAAGTAAAGAAAGACATTCACCTCCAAGAAGATTTGTGTACAGCTAGCAATAGCTAAAGCATCGCTTCTTGTCACATATGAACACAAGCTCACTGATACCTTGCTTCCACTTTGTTCCAATCTCATCTTCTCACTCATTCCCTCTCATAACTTTCAAAGCCCTTTTTACTTTTTCACGCTTTTTCCTCGTTTCACTTTATGGACGGCTGCTTTGTTTATGAACCTCTGTCACCCAATGGAGAAAATATTCAGTGGTTAGTGCGCGCCACGTCATCCGCTGACCTGGTGCGCACTAACCAATGCAATACCGGCACGTGTCCCCGAGCGGGACCCCCACGAAAATGAGAAAAGAGCTGGTTTTTGGGCGGCTCGGCTCGGCTCGAAAGAGGATCAGCGTATTCCTGCCGCTCAAAATTTTTTCTCTCTCCTCACTTAAATGGGCGGGTTCTCTCTCTCCTCTCCTCGTAAAAAGAAAAAAAAAAACGCTCACAGCCTCTGTTTCCTTCTCCGCGCATCTCACCTCCTCCGCCTCCGTCTCCGGCTCCCGCTCCGGCTCCGGACCTCCGCCTCGGCCTCGCACTCCGCCCAAAAGCGTCGCGGCCATCTGCCTCCGGCATCTCGGTCTCGTTCCGAGCGGCACCGAGCTCCCCGCCGGCCGACCGGCGTTGTCCACGACGCTGCCCGCTCGGTCGCGAGGGAGATCTCGGCGGACTTGGGCGGGGTCGACGGCGCGGCGAAGAAGGAGAGCGCGGGCTGGAGAAGGATTCCCGCCGGCCTCCGCCGCGAAGCCATCGGCCTCCGGCAAGAGGGAGGCGGCCTCGGTCTCGTTCCCGAGCGGCACCGGGCTCCCCCGATCGGCGCGTTGTTCCCGACGCTGGCCCGCTCGGTCGCGAGGGAGATCTCGGCGAACCCGGGTGGGGTCGACGGCACGGAGAAGAAGGAGAGGCGCGGGCTGGAGAAGGATTGCCGCTTGCTGTGGAGGAGGTACGTGAACCGACCGTACCCGGCCAAGACCGGAGCTAGGGCTTTTCTGGACGTGAGCCGGATCGGCTTCACGGACGAGTTCATGGAGGAGATGGAGCCCCGGTTCCGGGCCGCGTTCAAGGAGATGGAGGAGCCGGAGAAGGGTGCGATGGCGAACCCGGACGAGGGCCCATGGTCGGGCACCACTTGGTTGAGGAAGTCGGACCTCGCGCCAACCGGATCCCGAAGGTGCGGATTGAGAGCACGCTCGACGCCGTACGTAATTTCGCTGCCGACGTGGTCGGCGGTAAGGTCGATTCTGGAATTCCGTTCGTTGTTGCTCTCCGTGTGGTAAGAGAGGCCGTAGTTCCTTGTGTTTTTTTTTTTTTTATCGGTTTGCTATCATAGTTGCCATGTCGATTTCGGTAAATGTGAACATTGTCTTAGTCGCTCCGAGAAAGTGTGAGCCGAGGAATCAACAATAATCTTCCCTTAGTCGCTTAAGATTTCTGGTAAATGTGGTCGACGGGCAAAATAATCCATAGAACTTAGTCGATTCTCACATTGTTTCCCATCTTGAACAGCTCCTCCGAGATAGTTTTTTTCAAATAAGAGATCTGTATTTTTTGATGCAAAGGTAACACATGTTAAGAAATCAACAATAATCTTCCTCGGCCTGGAACAGATATTGCACATGGAATGTGATATCTTAGAATTCTTTTGAAAACACATGTTCTTTATATCACTTTTTCTAGTTTCGTAGTTTGAATGGGTTCCCAAGTCTATTCTGCAATTTGCTATATATTCCGAGCAATTTTCTGCCGGGATATTCTTAGGATTGTGGAGTTCGTTGCCATGGTTCTTGTTCTCTCGGTCGCCTGTTGTTGTTCCTCTATTTCCAACACTTGTGCGGAGAGCTGGATGTCGCATAGCTCCTCCGGAATTGCTGATTTTGCTTGCATTTTTGGCCTTTACATTGCTCTTACGATACTTGTTATGTTATGGGGCAAGCGGATCGGTGGGTATGAATATCCCCTTAAGCAATATGGGCTGGATTTGATGTCAATGCAGAAGGTATGGATTCAATCAAGTTCATATGTTTGACAAACATAGACCGGATGTTAGGCGGGTGCATTAACTGTGTATTGCATGTCACATGTCTTTGTCCCACACTTGCATCTCGGTTTCCCTATTGGTATATGCATACACTCAACTTATTATTAGCACTTTGTCATTTTTAGATTCGGTGATGACCCCGTTAGAGAAGAAAGTACTACCACAATATGATGATCCGGCTCAAGATGAGGTTAGTTTTTTTCTCTTTTCGATTACAAGTGTCATATCTAGCTATTGCGTTCCCACTTCTTTTGATGGTTTCAGGGGTAACTCTTGACTCAAGTGGATGTTTGACCTATGAAGCTGAAAGGAAATTGGAAGAGGTAACTAGTTTTTATGCATATTGTGGTTCAGCATTAGTTAGAATAGGAATGGGGTCTGCTTGGTCGTTCTAAAAAAGTTTCATGTACTTCATATACAGCTAAGAAGGAGGCTACAGGGTGCTTCTTCAAATAGTCATTGTAAAGATCTCACCTCATCTGCCAAGACCTCGTCCAATTAATACACTCAATAAGAATTGGTTCGATTCGGAAAGCCCAAGAAAAAGAAATCCTTACGGAAGAAAGAGAAGTTGGACTTAGATGCCCTTGAAGTGGAAGCAGTTTCAAAGCACGGTTGGGTGTTGGAGATCTTGGATCACGTAAGGATGGGAGGAGGTAGGCTAGCGAGAGAGGAACAAGAGAAAATCGAGGCCGAGATGAGAAAGAATGCCTACCAATTGGCCTATGCTAAAGCGGAGGAGGCATCTAGGTTACTGCGGGTGGAGCAAACTCTTCCTGTTAAGACGGAGAATGACGAAAACATGGTCGTTGCTGATGACGATGAAGATCTTTATAAATCTTTAGAGAGAGCCAGGAAATTGGCTCTAAAGAAGCAAGAAGAGGAGGGGGCTTCTGGTCCTAAAGCGATAGCTCTTCATGCCAGTAGTATTCCCAGCCGCACACAATGCAGAAAATCGAGTGTCGTGATTGGAGAATCACGAAAACGGGGTTGTCATGACGAGAAATAGAAGGTTTTGTTTCGAGCCTCGAGGTTGATGAAGGTATACATTCGATTAATTACGTGTTGGCCTGGACAATTTGCGATCACATTTTCTTTATGAACTGTGGAACCCTTATTTTGTTCTCCAGTTTTTCAAATTACTGCCTTTTGCTAATTTGGGTAGCATTGCTTTGCTTATTGGGTCAAAACTAGTTTAAGTTGGCTGTTTAGTTTAGAATCCCGGTATTGTTTGGATGGTCAATGAGCAACATTTCTTGTTCTTTCACCGTATGCATACTTTGAAAGATTGTTTGTAAGTGACTTATTTTAGAGTTTGCCTTACGTGTATGTGCGAACAAGCGGTGCACTTGATGCGCCTCATTGAACAACATCTGGACAACTTGCAAACAAGTGAACTTTTCGCATACAACTTGCGATCATTTGCTCATGCGATCCACGGTAGCTTGTTTATTTGGGATGCATTTTAACTTCCAAACTAAATTCCTAATCGCTGGTCGAGGGATTCTTTGTCTTGAAGAGCAGTGGACTTATTCAACTGTATTGGCCATATTGGAGTTGCTTAGTTTTAAAACCACGGTTACTTTTCGGGATATATGCTGGCTAAGAATGATGTTGGTTCTACGAGAAAGGGAGAGGGACATGCATATTGGGCTTGCATTGCAATTTTGAGATTTCATTCATGTAATTGAAGTTACTTCCTCTTCAAATCGGTGTTATATCCACCAATTGCTTGATATGGTCTTTGGTGTCTGAAAGAATATGTGATGTTATTTTCTTATCAAGTGAGTTACTGAAATTGTGCCATTACCCCTCGTTCCAGTTTCTCATAAACGACACGAAGATGTCTTCATGGATGAAGACGAAGCGGATAATGAAGTATAAGATGAGCCCGGACGCTGGACAGAATTTAAAGAATTTGGTAATGATGAAGGTCCTGTTAATGAGGGTGAGGAGGAAGTTGTTCGGATGAGACAATTCATGAAGCTGCAGTGGGTTTAGGGCTGTCGGGTGTCCTAAAGCTGCTCAAGGAATGGGGAACACTTAAAGAAACTGTTGAGTGGGGTGGTAGAAACATGGATAAGAAGAAAAGCAAGCTCGTAGGCACCGTGCTCGCTCGGTATTTGGAGTTCTTGCGGTTTGTCGGATGCCAAGAGGTAAGTGACGAGGGACTGGCATGTTATCCACTTTCCTTCTTTGCGGACCTTGCGATTGGTAAAGTGCCTAGGAGTCACCGATGATGGCCTGAAGCCACTTGTGGGATCACAAAAGTTAGAGTTGCTTGTGGTGGAAGATTGTCCTCGGATTTCGAAAGGGGCCTTCAAGGTCTTTGCGAGAATGTTTCTTTCGAGGCAAGACTTGTCATGGATGTATTGAAGCCATAAGGGCACCCATTCCATCCTTGTGTCTATTGGATTTAGTAAAAATATGTTTTCTTGTAGTTGTTCAATAGATTTTTATATGATTCAAAAAATCGCGCTGTTTGTGGTTAGAGGAAAAACAATTGTCTGTCATTAGTTCTTTGGACTGGTGTTGTATGTCCATGCCAAGGCATATATGCCTTGCCTTCTTTTTCGTTGCTTAAGCAAAGCCCCTGTTTTTCTTGTGAATTACTAAATCCCATTGCTTTTTGTTTGGAGCTTTTTCTGCCATCAAATTTTACCTTTTCGGAAGAACCGATCGGACCTTGGTCCTCATTGATGCAGTAATAAACCAAAGCCTGCATATCTTTCAAAGATTTTGATTGCACTTTTAAGCTATGGCGGGGTCCCTAATGAATTTCGTTTGGACATGGTGGAGAATGCTCTGGGAGATGCAAATAGTGTCATCTCTAGTAAACGAAAGCAGTCTAAGAGGTAGTATTCTTCAACATTTGACCGTTGAAATAATGTCTATTCTTAAAACAGTCCAAAAGAGATTTCTCTCAATTTTTTTTTCTATACTTGGATGTGCTTCTTTTTTTTTTTTTTTTTTCTTGATTCGAAATATGCATAAGTAAAAAAATGCATCTCTATTCATCTTTGCTGCTTTTACTTCCCCAGGTGCATATTTCCTTCAATTGCTATTTGATGTGTAAACATTTTCCCTTGTGTTTTCCTTTTGTTCTTTTACCGTATGAACAGTTTAGGTGAATCATGCCAAGAAGGATGGTTTGACTGCAGCTAGAATGATCTTATCTGGGATTCCTCTGGACAAAACATACCTATAGAATCGTCTGTCCATCCTGATGAACGATGAAAAGAAGAGTTTGAAAGGAGGAAGGATTCCTATTCCAGATTCTTACTATCTAATGGGGACAGCCGATCCCACAGGAATTCTTAAAAGTGCTAAAGAATAACTGTAGCTATGCTTGTCTGGGGCTTAGATGTTTAATTTAGTTACATGCCTCCATATCTCGGTCCTTGGATTTAGACATCAATGGTGTTAGATTGCTTTGATGACATCCCATCTCTGGTTACGTTCTTGTTAACCCACGTTTGAGTTTGATATTCACAACTTTGGGGAAAAGGTGTAATTACCTATTGGGCTTTGATGTTATAATGCTGTTTCGGTGTCTTTACTTTGTTTAATAGTTTGCTTGAATCATCAATGCAAAGGATGACGGTGGACAAATTTCAGGGAAGGTATTAGTATACTTGCAATCTGGTTTGCACTTCGGGGATATTCTTGTTTTGAACGCTACATATGTGGAAGCTCTGGAAACAAAAGTTGGAAATTCAAAGTATGCTATATTTTTCCCTACTAGTGGACTGCGCTCCTTGGCCGATGAAATAGCTGGTGGGGATTTCGATGGGGATATGTATTGGGTTTCACGTAGCCCTCAGGTTGGGATATGTATTCGAATGCTTGGTGGCTCCCATTTTCCAAGCAAGAGGTCTTTGAGTGGAGGGAATTCTGTTGTAACACCTGAAGTTCAGCCATCGGAAGGTAAGCCGATCTGTCCCCGGGAGAGGACCCATGCACCATCAAGCCTGTTTGCCCAAGGTATTAGTTTTCCCAATTCTATTCAATTTAAACAACTAATTACGTATTGGTGCATATGTAAATGGCATTTGAGACAGCACATGCATATAAATAATCGAATGTTTGTGCAGATATATCACTTGCTACTTGGAGTCACCGAGGGGACGATTAGGAACTCCAAGGATCTGTATCCTCACATTTCGAAGATTAATACCAAGCTGATATGCCAAGAAAGAGGATCTAAAGAATTTCTGCAGCTTTTGAGTGTGTAGATATACAATCAAAATCGACATTACTTAACTTTCAGTTAGTTTTGCAAATCAGAACAATATTGAATTTGTAATTATTGTTATAAAGAATAAGGTGGTTCTTAATTCTCACTCTTTGTATTGTTAGAAGATATCTTGAAAACTTTGTTATTCAAATATCAAAATGCTGTGTTTCAAGTTCTTTTTGGCCCTCGACTACTGAGAATAGCTTTTTACTATTTTTTTCTCTCACATGGAGCTAACGTAGTCAAAACAAAAATGATAAAGCTAAAAAGGTGTTATTTTTATCCAAATTTGATTTCTTAATTTAAATGTTATTTAAGATTTCAAGTGCACTTACCGTACAAAGAAAAGTAAAACCTTACACATGACCAATTTTTAAAATTGTGATGGAGTCATGTCTTCAAAAGGATAAACTTCAACCACTGGTTCATTTTCTTGATTATGATTCAGTCACGGTAAATCACATGGGACTCCAAACATTTCTCGACATTCTAGACTCAATCAAAATCTATAGATTTAGGTTTAGTCTTGAAACGCAGATTAATGCCAACATTTCTTTGTTCTTACCGAGAAAGAGAAAAGAAGTGTGGAAATGTTGAAATTGAAAGCATACAGTGTCTTTGAATGTACCAAGTTCCATTTTCTGCTAAAGAAGGAAGGCACAATCGAAGTCAAATGTACCGGTTCAATCTGCAAATTTGACCTCTTTGACGAAGTGGAAGATTTATGAACATCAAGTCTCATGCTCGACATTTACATTTGAGTTTGATATAAGGGAAGTTGAATTAATCCATCTTCTTTCCCCAACAACTAGACATTGCTCACAGATGCTATTTCGTGAACGAGAGCTGCACAATTCGGCCTAGAAAAGCCGACGCTTCTTGCAAACCGAACTGCTTCTATAAGCATGTAGTATCACTATTGAGTATCAGCAAGGAACTACTTTTGCAGCACTTCTTCCTGTCTTGTTTCTTACGATCGCTCTTCCTTAAGAAGACTAGCAATATGCATTCCGGGAGCATGGGATCATCAAGCAAGACTTTGGAGGATTAATGCGGGCTGATTAACTTTTCATTGTCACAAATTATGTCAGCATATCCAGATGTAGAGTCACCATCTACTGATATAACAGAGGACCTTCACCATAACCATAAATTGAACAAGAACCAACCACCGGGACTTGAGGAAAGATCCATACAAAGCGTGCGATTAAACATGTTCTGTTAAGTCCGGTGTGCATGCAAATCTCGAAGCCGCATCATCAAAAGGAGAGACGGAGACACTTGCATGACAAACGGACTATTCAAGCCTACCACTCTTTTGGCACACGGCTACTCGACGATGAACATTATATTACGACAGCAAATTGTCAAAGTCATAATACACGCCATATATCTCACATACAACCCTTTGCAGATCAAGCTCGGAAACATCCACCCAGAAAAAAAAAAAAAAAAGAACTGCTTCAAAGAAGTCATATATAACGAAACTACTAGACAGTAACTTCTAGGCCTTATAACAGACCTCACCATCACAGATTCATCCCTCTTTGGCATCTCCTCCTTCCTCTCGCTTCCTCCCCCAGCCGCTTCATCGTCTTCATCTAACTCGTTTTTAGTCGTTTTCTCTTCTTTAACAGCGCATTTTGGGTGGAGATCAAAGTCACACTCCTTGCAATAATACGACCACCCCTCCCCTGCCTTACCGCAGCCATCACATATGTACCTTCTCCTCTGAGCAGAAACGAGTTCGTGCTTTTCATGCAAAGGATGCTTCAACTCCTCCGCCAGCCTTTTTATACTTTCCTTGGAACTTTTCCTTGAGATGATCGGCGGTAAAAGGATAAGCATCAGCCCCGTGGTCCATTATAAGATCCCTTGCTTTTTTACTCACCGTCGGCCCGTCGGGCCTATGGCTACAAGTATGGGGATCCCTTGACCTTGAATTCGTGACTCAAGAAATTCTTCCTCTCAACACCAAAGGGGAGCGCCAGCCATGGCATCCGAGCAAAATAATCGTCGAAGGCGGTTTGGTCCTTGTCGCCGGAGATGAAGATCACCTCAAAGGCATCGTCTATGGCCTTGATCTTTTCATATGCCTCCGTAAGCACCGGCGGGAATGCTCGGCAAGGAGGGCACCAAAGGTGTGAGAAGTAAAGGAGGACAGTCTTCCCTACCAAGTCCGATACTGGAATCTGCAATCAAAGTTAAGAAACGACCTTTTAGATGAACCGCCAATCAATGGAGAAGGCATGTGAAAACTGCATATATGGAAAGAATTTTCCTAGTTATGGACCTGGTTTCAATCCTTTCCTCGGGTAACCTGGGGACAACAATATTTAGGACCTCATTGTAGACATTAAAAATTTCCCTAGTCATTAGCTTCTAGGGAAAAAACAAATTTACCTTGGTTCCATCCTTTCCAATGACGAAATCCGGATCCCCCGAAACCAAGATCGACTCCAAGGTCTGAGATTCTTCCCTTTTCTTCTCTATCTCTGCAAGCTCCGCAAACTTTTCTGGAGTGAAGGGGTAAGCTGTGATGCCATGCTCTTCGACAGTTTCGGCAACGTTGGGATGGACAGTCTTCCCATCCTGACCGATAATGACCAGAGTGGGTAGGGTCGACAGCTTAAAGTACCTCACCAACTTCTCGCATTTCTTGTCTTTGAATGGTAATGAAAGCCATGGCATGCTTCCGTGAGGATTGGTTGAATGACGCTTCATCATCATCAAGAGGTATCCGAACGATCTCAAAACTCTCTCCTCTCCTCCTCGGCCTTCAATTTCTCATAAACCTCCAAGAACTTAGGGGTGAAATCGACGCATGCCCCGTGCACGGACAACGAGAAGTACGACCCCACGCTTTTCCCTTCAAGCTCGATAACAGAACCTAGTTTAGCCACATAAATATTAGTAAAAGGAGGATGGAAAACCGAATCATAAGCACATGCGACCATCAGTTTCAAATGCATCGAAGATCTTTTTTAGGTTTACCTGATTCCCATTGGACGAAACTACGAAGTTACGAGATCCATGGACCAAAAGAGAGGTCACCGATTGATTTATCCTAGCAGCTTCTTCTGGTCTTTCAACTCTTTGGATGAAAGGGTGACCTTCCACTCCATACTCACGGACAATCGCAACTCCGCTATCTCGTTAAGACCGTACCTGTACCATCGAGAATGACAAGGTGGGGTATCCCCCTCACCTTAAACAATTCATCCAAGCTGTTGCGCTTGTCCAAGTCGGAAAAGGGGATTGCAAGCCACGGCATCTTGGAAAAGTATCCACTGAAGGACCCTTCATCCTTATCTGCAGAGATAAAAATGATCTCCATATCACCTTTTGGGGAAAGTTCATCGTACACCTCCGCCAGAATCAGGGTGAACCGGTGGCACGTACCGCACCACGATGCGGAGAAGTACAAGCCAATCTTCTTCCCCTTCAAGCTATCGACCTTAACCCGATATAGAACAAAAAGATTCCTAATTTGAGTTCTTTCATACGGTAATCGCCGAGCAAGGCACACTAGATCACTTGACCACCACACAAAAATCCTGAAAATGCTCAAGATACACATCCAAATGCCAACTGCAGAAGCACTTCCCTTACGCACTGCTCATTAAATAGTTAGCAAATCAGCAGTCTTCTCCACCAAAACAAGTATACCACACCGAAGGTGTGAGCATTTACACTAAAGAGCATTACTTCTAGCAATATCGGATCCATATACACTTTGCTCCCACCCGATCCAACTCCAAGTAACATGTCTTTCTCTAAAAAGTAATGCATCAACTACCAATCATCCAGTTTACAAGGAACCAAATGGACAAAGACTCGAAAAATGATGATCCTAGATCGGACCAACTCTAGCTTCTCTTGAACTAAATTCGCTACCTTAGCCATCACAAACCGATGGCTTCGTCACCACGACTCCCCGGTTCGAAATTCAAGAACCGATCAAAAACAACCCCACACGAAGACGAAGGCCACGAGAACTTGGACAAGGACGCCGACCCATAATTCTTTTCTTTCACCTCATCCAAAGTGAAAGAGCAAGAGTGAAAGAAGAGAACTGAGTTTCACCTGATCGCCATTGTTCCGGACGAGGAAGTCCCTGTCCGGAGAAGACAGGGAGGGACCGAACATCGTGAGAAGATGCCCCGCCTTCGACGGACACAACCCGAGAGCCGAGCAACGGTGATCGATCCAAACCAACGCAAAGCATCCCTCCAAATCATAAAACCCAACAACCGGTAAGTAATCATCGCTAAAACAACCGCCAAACAAGCAACTCATAACACCCAACCTCTCCAAACATAAAAAAAAATTCACAGAATTGAGAAACGAACACCGTCCCTCCCATCAAAAACCAACGAACCAAAAAGGGACGAAAAAAAGATGGAAAAACGGCGGCTTTCCTCTACCTGACGGAAAATGGTAGAAGGGAACTTCAAGAGATAAACCCAGAAGCAGAAAAGCAAGGACCCATCTTCTCCTTCTGCTCCTTCATCTCGTTCTTGTTCTTCCTCCTTCTCTGCTTCGACGTCGAGCCTGAAATCACCGAGAAAGAGAGGGACAATGCAGCAGGCCTCTCCTTCTTCGCCGCGCCGTCGACCCCGCCCAAGTCCGCCGAGATCTCCCTCGCGACGGCGTGCCGGCGTCGGGGCAGCGCCCGGTCGGCGGCGGGGGGGCTGGTGCCGCTCGGGAACGAGACCGAGATGCCGAGAGGCGGATGACCAGCGACCCGGGGCGGGCGGAGGTCCGGAGGCGGAGAGAGGTGGGATGCGCGGAGAAGGAAAGGAACCGAGGCGGAGGCGGAGGTCCGGAGGCGGAGGCGGAGGCGGAGGCGGAGAGAGGTGGCACAGAGAGACTCGGAGGTCGCGTCCTGTTCGTCGGAGAGAGAGAGAGGGGGAGGGAAGAGTGAGAAAGGCGAGAGAGGAGACAGAGAAAAACCCTACAAATTCGAGTGAGGAGAGAGAAAATTTTTTGAGCGGGAGGAATAAGCTGACCGTCGGTGGAGCCGAGCCGAGCCGAGATCAAAAACCAGCGCCTTCCTTTTCAGCGGGTCCCGCTGGGGGACACGTGCCGGTATTGCATTGGTTAGTGCGCACCAGGTCAGCGGATGACGTGGCGCGCACTAACCACTGAATATTTTCTCCACCCAATGAAGACTTTCAGGCCCTTTCCACCGGGATTCCTTTCCTTCACCAGATGCATCTCTTTCCCCTTATAAATCTCCCAGCAAACACAGTTCCTCCTCTTCAGAACTTGTTTCTTCCATTTGGCTCAAGGGTTCCCCTTCAGAGCCCCACCAATGGCCGCTCATCTTTCCGCCGCTCGTAGCTCATCTCAGAGAGGAGTGGCCATGGTGTTGGCTCTTGTATCAGCAATAGTACTCTCTCCACTGTACATTGACAGGAAGGGTGAAACTAAGTACCACCACGAGGCCAGATGGAGTTCTGGGTTTGTTCTTCCTGTGGTTCTTGCCGGGCTCATTATTGCCATCAAGACCACTTCATCATCATCTTCTTCTTCAGCATATAGTCAGAGAGGTTCGGTGGTTCCATCTCCTGATCCTTCATGGGTGCTGCGAATTGGGAGCTCATCCTGGGGACTCACTGCGGTTCTGGTGATGCTGATGCTTGTGCTCTCTTGGCAACACTCTGTTCAAGAGTTCTTGTGGAGATAGAAAATGAAAATGCATTATCATGCTACTTCATGACTTTCCTCTCTGTAGTGGTACTAGCTGTTGTATTTATCATGCGAGTAATAAATGACTTTAAATTACCAAATATGATTTGGATGGTACATTAGCATGAGGCTATCTATCTATTTTTTCCGTTCAATGTGTGGCTAGAATTTAGGAGTTGGAACTGCTTGGAATTCAGGCATTCTATCCTCTGGTAAAAAGTTCTGAGACATGGCCTCAGTCCTTTCCTGAGAAGCCACAGATGATGACCACGTTTTTGGACGCCAGATCTCCAGTGACGTCGTAATTCATTTACAGACCATAACAATCACCAAATATTACCAAAAGGGGGAAATAACAAATGCACTCTGGACCGTGCATCTTTGAACAGAACAAGATGTAGCTGCCAATAAAGATACAGATTGCATAAATGCCGGATTTGGGATAATCAAATTGTTCAGAGTCCATTCAAGAGCAAAATAAAATGAGAAAGAATATAACTTTCCAGACAGAATGAGAGTCCAAATAACTACAGAACGAGAGTCCTGTTCTATATATACATACATATTTACAAGCCCACCTGATTTTGACAAATGATACAATCACAAAGGAATCATCTCAAACGGGTCAACTCCTCCAGCCAACCAAAGTGCTAGTAGACCGCCCTGGCCTCGATATGGTAAGGTCATGATCATACATTCGCTGGATTTCTTCCCTATACTCCGTCAATGACTTATTGGGTAATGCAGGAGTCAATTCCACGACATCCCCCATCTTCAACTTGCATGTAGGCTCACCAACCGGCTCGCGATTCAACCTTGGCCTCAGTTCTTCTTTGAGAGGGAACCTGTAAGATGACCATTTCGAGCTCCCCATCCCAGCCCTTTCCAACAAATCCATGACTGTAGAGTCTGGAGGAAATTCTTGGACTGACATCTGCAGAATCCAACCATCAAAGTACTTAAACACATCCATCATTAAGCAGGGCAGGGTAATTATATATTAGCATACTATCCAAACCAAACTTCAATTACGCTATCCAAGTCATCAAGTGTTTCATGCACCATAGCAAAATTTGTTGAACCGTCCTATGACAACCAGGTAGCACAAGCACTGACTTTAGAAACAATCTACATTATTTAAAAAAAAAAAAAAAAGCAAGTTGAAAAGTACCTTATCGTTTTCAATCATAATGATAAAAACAGGCCTATCCTGATCAGAGAGAGGTTTGTACGAGAATGGACAATCTTCTGTGTGAGTCGGGAACGTGCAGGTTGGCTTGACAGAATCAACATGGCCAACTGATGACTGATCATTTCTCATTGCCTCACACTGCCAGCTAACAACCCATCGAGCCCACTCGACCATCTGAAGCACGAAAGCAGAGTGCTTACATTCACCTTCTTTATATCTCCAATGAGCAGCAAATCCAAATTCAGCCTGCAAATGCATCGCTTTTGTTCGGATTTGAACTTCAAGGGGAACCATCCCATCACCCATCACTACAGTATGAAGTGATTGATACCTAAATAATAAAATAGGAATGTTAAGAAAGCAAAGGCCTTGACTCTTAAGAGTGTATTTTAGCAAACATACCCATTAAGCTTTGGATGGGCAATGTAGTCTTTTGATCTTCCAGGAACTTCGGGCCACAAACTTTGGACAATTCTCAGTGCCTCATAACAATCCTCTTCATTTTCAACAATTAATCGCAAACCATGTATGTCATGGATTTCATCCATCGTAAGCTTCTTCCTGCAAAAATGATGATCTCCATTAATAACACCAATTAGCACACAAGTTACTTCTACAAGAGAGACTGGAAATCTATTCTCGGTGTGTTACTGCAGCCGCTCAGAGTGTATATAATTCTTCAAAATATGAGAAGCACTAATTGCTTGCACCAAAAGATGTTCCAAATATCCAAGTCTTCAGCTTCTTCAATCTTTAGGCTTTTAGTCATCTTTGGGCTTCATGGTCTACTCTCCAATGCTATAAGTATGTTTCTTAGGCTGTGTTTTCAATATCTAGTGCCCGTTTTCATTTACTTCAGATGTATAACCACAGTGCATCTTTTAATAAAGTACCTTATAAAATTAGTAAAAAGAAAGATGAAACATCATCCACCCTAGGCAGCAGCTTTTTTTTTCTTTTTTTCTTGGCCAGAAACCTTTAGCAGCTCTAATACTGAAAACTTTGTAATAAATAGTACATAAACTGTGTTATTTTGTTCCCTAGGGTTCTCAGTTAGCAACCAATCCATGAAAATCACGTAGGACAACCTATCAACAAAGGAAAGCATTCCTTCAAACAACATATAAAGGATACGTGATAGAGGAGGGGCATACTTTAACATTTTGCTATATATGCTATGTAAGCTTTTGTGCCTTCCTGATAAAGAGTGGTACGAAATGGCTTTATCCTTGAGAGCTAGCTCCAATTTCTCAATAGCAGATGCAATCATGGCTTCATCAAAGGACTCAAGAAGCTGCGACGATAATTGTGCATGCATGTCCGGGTAGAGATGCTTAAAGCACAAATTCTCTAGCTGCTCCTTCCAACTATAGATTCCCAAACGGTTGGCCAAGGGCACAAATATCTCCATTGTCTCCTTGGCAAACCGTTGTTGCTTGACCAAAGGCAATGCATCCAGAGTCGCCATATTATGAAGTCTATCAGCCAATTTTATAAGGACAGCCCGGGCATCTGCCATGGCTAGGAACATGGTATGAAGTCGATCCGCCTCAACAGTCTTGCATGCTGTATTGTTTTCCCGTGCAAGTTGGCTAAGTTGGCTTAGCTTTGATACCTAGAATAACCATACATAACTGACTTAGATTAAAGTTTCTCTAAAACATGCATGCATAAGAGTCGCCATGCAAACAAAAAGAGCTCAAAGCAGCAACAGTGCATTACTTCAGACAAGAAGCAACATGGCTGGAAAAGTAAAAAGAGACGAAACAATCTAGAGGAGAATGCAAGCACCCTAGTTGACGTGTTATCTTTCAAACTAAAAGCGTAAGCTTCTGAGGGTTGACTAAAGCACAGCGAGCTGTCAGAATCAAAACCCAGACCATATCTGCAAATATTTTGCTCAAATGTCTCTTTACCATTACATAAACCAATTTGCGAAATTTTTTTTGCACTGAAAAAGCGAAACATGGGAAAGTAAGCAATATCCCTGGTTGCAGCCTTACCAGTGGCAAAACCATCAGAAAAGTTCATCTAGGAATGAGTCTTCCTGAATTAGAGAGTGAAGAGACTATCAACTTCCCAAGATGTCTACATAGTATACCTCTTACTTTGCAAATACAGTATTCCTGGACAAAAATCCCTAAATAGGAGAAGCAATTATCACAGCTACCCTACCACCAGCTATATCCGCAATAGCATTCTGTCAACAAGATAATTCAATCCTACAACTTGGTACACTCGCTTTCTTGGAAAGCGTTCTTGGAAGGCATTATCTAGAAAACAAAAACTATCCATTTACATTAATATTCATAATGAATACCCCAGCACTCCCTGCAGATAGCTATCCGTAAGCTTAATGAGGTCATTTCGAGGACATCCTGAACTGAATCTTCCTCAATCAGGAAGTAACTATTTGAATAGTTCAGTCAATAACCTGAATAGATATTGTACTCTTTCGGTGGCCTGGAAATAGTTGCACAAGGACATAAGCCACAAAGAAATACTTGCAAGTGGTGTGTAGTAAATTATGTATGCTATTTAATTAATTTATTAGCCCCCCCCAAGGGAAAAAAAAATTCCAGGGACAGATAAACAGTAAACAGCAGAAACAGCTCATGAGAAAATAAATGCCAAATGTTTAAGTTAACTTCTTTTGGTATTCTCGTTTGTCCAAACAGTTCACACAAGGAATCAAGTTCTTTCTTACCCCTACAATTAAGTCAGCCACTCCAGCTCCAAAGTTCCTCAATACATAGTCATAACTCATGAAGGTATCGTCAAGGGTGTCATGCAACAGCCCTGCCGCAACCACGGTAGAATTGGCCCCGATTAGTGCCAGCGACACAGCTGTTTCAACGCAATGCTGCAGATATGGATCACCACTAGCGCGCACCTACATCCCAAACACATCCAAACCTATCAAACAATCATCAAAAAATTGTCCCAACGAACAAAGGCTATTGTACACTCGAGAAGTATACCTGCCCTCTATGTGCCTTTTCAGCCTCATAGAATGCCTTAATGACAAACTCGTCGCAGAAGATCTTATGCCTCAACTGTGCATTCGCCAACAACTCCTTCGCATACGGCTCAAGATTGTTCTCCACAAAGCAATCCTCCAAATTAAACGTCAATTCCTCCACGTCAGCAGCTCCACCACTATCACCATGCACCTCAACCGCCGGCATTTCTAGCTCAACACAAGAAGCCACCGCCCTCCGAACAAACCCACTGAACATCCCATTATAACCTCCTCGAATCGAGCCTAGCGCATTAACGTCATTTCTATCGCGCGAAGTTCTCACCGGGAAGCTCTTTGCACTACAGTTTCCACTACTGCTATTGCTACTACACGAAACAGGTCCGTGAAGAACCGAGACCGGGCTCTGATGATCTCGCTTCCACGAACCCACAAATTTACCTGGCGAATAGCGAAAGGAGCTGCTCAAGGAGCTACTCAGCTCCCTAAATTCCTCACCTCTCTCTTGCCTCGCCAATTCATCTCCTCCGCCCCCAGCGAAGCTCGACGACGACGACGAGTGCTTCGCCACCGTCGGCGCCGGCGAAGCGAAGAGGCACGAGAGGCCGCCGACGATCGGCTTCTGACCCGAAGAAGCGGTCGACGAGGCCGCGGACGGCGACGACCGGGAGTTGAATTCGAAGTCGCACGACACGTGGGCGTTGATCTGGTGCGACGTCGAGCAGACGCTGCTCGGCGGGCTGGCGTACAGAGCCACCGTCGGGACCGCCATGGGCATTTGGGTCGGGGCTGGATTCTAGGGTTTCGCGCGACCGAATTCCGTCGGAAACGAGGCGGTTTCCCGACGACCCAGATCCTTTTCCGGCGAGATAGAGCGATTCCGCGGAAAAAGGAGGCGAATTTTCCGGGAAAAGCTGCAATTTCCTTTCCTCCGGCGAGCTGTCTGCCGGCGAGGGAAGCGGAGAATCGACCGAGGAAGACGGCGGAGGGCGGCGGAGGGCGGCGGCGGGGACGGAGCCGGACGTCTTGGGAGAATCCTTGACGTGAGAATTCACGAGAGAGATCTTGGCGAGGAGGATGGGAATGTACGGAGAAAAATCGAGGTCGGCCGGTTCTCAGATTTTCCAGAAGGTTTGAGTTTCTCTCTCTCTTACTTTCTCTCTCTAGACTGTGTGTGGCCGAGAGACAAGATGACTGGGCATTTACGACGCTGTCCTCGGATTGCACCACGAAATTCCGCCGCCGAGGATGAATTTTTCTTTCTTTCTTCCTTTTTTTTTTTTTTTTTTTTTGATCCAGGAACCATACAGCGGCCAGCCGGCGAATTTTAAGACCCCAAGCGACCGTGAGGAGATTCGAACTCCTCTTCTTCATGAAAGGGAGAGAGCCCAAACCATCACAGCCACTAAGGCAGTGATTTTTTCATTTTCTTTTATCTTTTTTTTTAAAAGTAAAAATGAACAATTTTTCGAGAAAATAATGAAAATCTAAGGACGCGTTTGATAACGATTTTATTTCCGGGAACAGATTCTGATTAGAAATCATTTTTTTTATTCTATTCCCGATAACAATTTATAAGTAAAAGAACGCATCTGATAACTATATAAAATTTCTAATTCTAGAATAGAAAAAGAATATAAATACATTTGGTGACTACATAAAATTTCTATTCAAATTCTAAAATTTTATCAAATTATTGAAATTCTATTGATTAATTATATTTATACTAAGTAATAAACATATTAACTAATCAAATTTTAATTAAATAGTAAATAATGAACTATAGTATAAACTATAAATTTAAATAGTAAATAGTAAATTTGAATACAAAATTAAATATCTATTCTATAAATAGCAAATTTTTAATTCATACTTCAAATCATTTTTTTTAAATAATTTTTTTTTCCTTTCTTCTTTCCCTTCTTCTTCTTCTTCAAGGTGGCCGGTTGCCGGTCTTGGGACGACCGATGGCCGGTGATCAGCCAAACAAGAACCGGCGACCTCACTGGAATGTTGCCAGCCCTTGAGCAAGGCCGGCCCTCATCAACCGAGCCTCCCGGTGGCTGGACTTGTCTCCAGCAAACTCGTCAAACCTCGCCCTAGCTTGGCAAGCTTGCGGCGAACTTACCGTACCGGTTGTTAGTGACTAGCGGCGGTGGGCGGCAGACAGCAATCGCGGCGGTGTAGGTAGATGAAAAAGAAGAAAAAGGAAGAAAAAGAAGAGAAAAGAGAAGAAGAATAAGAAAATGGCTTAATTCTTAGATTTGTTCCCGAGAATAAGAATTAATATTTTTTTTATTCTTGATTTTGTTCTAAATTTACTTATGAGAACAAAAAATTAGAATTTTTTTTTTAGAAACAAAAATTTTACCAAACACGATTCTGTTCCAAAACTACTATTTATAACAAAAAATCAGAATCAGAGCATGTTTTGATGGTTATCAAGCAGACCATTAGTCTGGATCTTTGCCTTTTCCTTTTTCATTTGGTCTTGCTTTAATCTTGGTGATTTTAGGATTGAAGGGAAGAGAGAAATTAAACCCCAAATTTTTCTTTTTTTATCTGATCTTATCTTATTACAAGCCCACTCACAGTATACATAGGTTGTGAAATCTTATTTTTCTATGTACATGTCCTGGTCACAATCCCAATAAGGTGAGAAATCGCATTCTCAAATGAAAAGAATCGAGGTAATCCTCAACAATTAAAATCTCAAATTGACATTTTGTATTTTCATTTTCTTTTTTACTTTTTGGGGAAAAAAATCAACTTATTCTCTTGAAACTAGATATAAGAAAAACTAAAAAATAAAGGAACTTTAATCAAATCAAGGCAGGTAAGCCGTAACTCGTCATAGATCATTTATGTGTAGAAAAAGTGGAATTAAAAATTAGTACGTGCTCAAGAAAGTCACGGAATAATCGGTCTGTTAATATATTAAAAGAGAGAGAGAGAGAGAGAGGATTTTCAGTAAACTTTTTTGCAGAAACAGTGTCGTCCTTTTATTTAATCACCGAAAATAAAATAAAATAATCAGCTGAGCTGAAGTGGGGAGGGAGATGACAAGGACACCCCATCTCTTGCCATTTTTTGCCCATCTGTCACTTCCATCCCCTAATGGGATGCGGTCGCCACGTGGCGATGTCCATGAATGGACGAAAACCGCGTGTCCCACATTCACGGACACTGGACACCAGAAAATATTATATAGTATACTCTGAATGGATCGGAACCGTTAGGGTATGTAATATTTTTTCGCCCACCGAATAGTTTTGGCCCACCAAAATCTGCCGTCTGTCTGTCCAGTGTCCAGTGGCCGGTCACGCCAAGTCACCATGCGTCGGCCCAATCAGGAAGCGACACGTGGTATTTGCGGTCCAATCAGCAAGCAAACACCGTCCCTCCTCTCCCTTTCCGTTTCGTGGTCAAAGTCAAAGAGTTTCCTCCGGTCAATGAACGCGGGCCGCGCTCGCACGTGCGGTTCCGGTTCCCCTGTAACTCTCTCATTTGACTAAAAAGCCCCTGAAGAAAAAAACACGCCCAATACATCCACCCAAGTTAAACGGCCCAAAATCGAAATCTCGTCCCCGCTAATCAAATTCAAAGCCTTTTTCGACGTACATGTAAAAAAACGTGTTTAATCGTTGGGTAATTATGGATTAAATTACGATAATGACACCCTTTATTACTAAATTAATTAAGGCCCATCAGTGATTTTTTATTTTTGGTCGGTAAGGCCCATCGATGATGACTAGATGGTACTAATTTAACTATTTGTGATCATGATTACGACACATCAAGAGTGATGGGTACTCACTGGTGAATTGATATTGAAAATTTTCCTTTATTTTCTTTTTTTTCCGTTTTTGGTCTTGAAGTTGATAAATTAGTCGAGCATCGTGAACCTATTGAAATGAAGTTTTCCCCAGTATTGGAAAATTAGTGAGGCAAGAGGAGGACCCAGCTCATTAAAACTTTTGTATCATATCTTCCTCTATAATCGCATTTAGCCAATCAACTTGTGCGGCCCCATTTCATTCAAATAATGCAAGTTGTTGGATGCACGATACATACCGTAAATTATATGCATCGGGCTGTTAATCGCGAAAGCGATATATAACGTTACATGATGTTTCAACTTCACAGCTACATGATTGCAACATCAAAGAGCAGATCTTATTAGCTTTTCTTGATGCTTAATAATTTGGGAGTTACAGCATGATCCAAGGCAAGATCTTAACATCACTTAGTTTTCCCTCGTTAAGGTACGGACAAGGCAAACGACAACAACATTAGAGAACACTAAAACAACACCGGCGCACAAATTCACATGGAGTACATATGTTCCGGCAACCTCGGCTCAGCCACGGCAACGAGCGGGATCTTCTTCGGCGTCGAGAGCCCGAAGATCTCCTCCATTTCCAAGTCCTCATTGCTCATCCCCTCCGGCAACTTCCAGTTGAAGCCATGCAACAGATTGGCCAGGCTCGCCTGAATCACCTTGAGCCCCAGGCTGTACCCCGGGCACATCCTCCTCCCGGACCCGAACGGCAGGAGCTCAAAGCTCTGGCCCTTTACATCGATGTCGTGCTCGAGGAACCTCTCCGGCCGGAACTCTTCCGGGGCGTCCCAGATCTCGGGGTCCCTCCCAATGCTCCACACAAGGACGAGGATCCGGGTGCCCTTGGGGATATCGTAGCCGTTGATATTGCAGTCCTCCCTTGCCATCCGGGGCACGAGCATCGGCGCCACCGGGTGGAGCCTCATGGTCTCCTTGGCAATGGCGTCGATGTAGGGCAGGTTCGCAATGTCCTTCTCGCTCACCCACCGGTCTCTCCCGATCACCCTGTCCAGCTCCTCGGTGGCCTTCTTGAAGATCTCCGGCCTCTTCAGGAGCTCCGAGATCGCCCACTCCACCGTCACGGCCGAGCTCTCGGTCCCACCCGCGATCAGGTCCTGCAGGCAGTTCGTAAATATCATGGAAAATCATTAGCCATGCAAGCACTATGTCTATCGTTGATGCGTACAAAAGAGGAATAGCTCTTGGGTCTACAGTATTAAGTCGCTGTCCCAACTTTTAGGATCAGTTAAATCACCCGCACATCTCATATCCGCTAAGCTCCAAGATCTACTCCCATCCTATCTGACATCTCAGTCCCCTCCAATCGCAAATGCAACTTGTGATTCAACGAAGTTCCCTCTTTCTGAGGAAAACACGCAGACTTTTCCTCTCCCCTCATTATATAGTTAAATCGGATATTTGCATAAATCGCCAGATCGATAGAGCCCAAAGTGATTGCTCAAGGGAGCGAAATTATATCGAACAATTACGTAAGCTAAAAAGACGGGACGGTCAAGAACGACGCCGGGATATTTTTCCTAATCTGAACAGAGGAAAAAGTCACTGAAAACCATGAGGAAAATGACCGTACTTTGGTCGGGTTGTTGCTTTCAAGCTTTGAGCTGACGATACGCTAAGCTAAGCTAAGCTGGATTGTACTGGCCTCAACCCAACTTGCCCATTTTTTTAGTTTTATGCTGCATTAAGTCTGCAAATTAAAGAGAAGAATTGGTGTCGTGCGGGGCAAATGTATAGTACCTGAGTGAACCCTTTGACTCCTTTCCTCTCGAGCTTGACATCGAGATTCGGATCGTCGGCGAACTGCAAGAGCACATCTACCATGTCCTTGGCGACGTAGTTGGGGACCCCGCGCCGCCTCTCATCGTGCTCATCCAGGACGTGCTCTAAGAACCGGTCGAACTTCTTGCTCAGAGCCTTCATCCTCTTGATGTAGCCCTGGAGGTCCAGGAAGTCGAGCCACGGGATGGAGTCCCCGATGTTCAGCGCGCCGTTCAACAGGAACAGCTCGTCGAGCATCTTCTTGAACTCGTCCGGCTTGACGATGGAGTTCTCGGTCTCCTCGGTGTACTTCTTCCCCAGGACCATGCGGCTTATCACGTTGAGGCTCAGGTCGGTCAGGTGGTCCTTCAACGTGAGTTGCGCGCCCCTGGAGACGTACAGGCTCCCGAGGAGGGACATTAGCTCTTCCGTCCGAATGTACTCATAGGACTCGAGGCGCTTCGCGCTGAAGAGCTCCATGATGCACAACTTCCGGGCCTGGCGCCAGTAAGGGCCATAGGGCGACCACGTGATGTCGGAGTAGTTGTAGGTGGTGTACTTGCCGGCGGCGGTCTTGGGCCGGCCAGAGAAGGCGACGTCGTGGGTCTTAAGGAAGGCCCTGGCCATCTCGACCGAGGAACCCACAACGACGGGGAAGGATCCGAACTGGAGCTGCATGAGCGGGCCATAGGTCTTGGTGAGCTCGTGGAGGGATCGATGCGGGAGGGAGCCGATGAGGTTGAGGTTCCCGATGATGGGCCAAGGTTTTGGCCCTGGGGGGAGGTTGTAGCGGCTGCGGCGGAGGCGGCGGGAGAGGAGGAGGAGGGCTAGGGTCGCTAGCCACGCAGCCGCATAGGCGGTCCAAGAAGGGGACTCCATTGGTGGTGGGGGTGGTGGTGGTGGTGGCGGCAGTGGCGGTGGTGGTGGGTGGTGATCGGAGTGGCTGATGCGGTGATGGGATGATGGGGTGATTCGTCGGAGTGGGGAGGGAGCATTTATAGAGGTCCGGGGAGGGGGCATGATTTTTAAGTCGCCGGCATTTATTTTTTTACAGTAGGTGAAGTCTCCCCTTCAAAGTCTTTGCGGAATTAGCAAAGTAATGTGAGTCATGATGACTAGACTACTATTCGCTTGTCGCTAGCTACTCGTGACTCGCGCGATGCAGCAGGCGTCCCTTTCCTCGTCTGTCAATGTGTACCGTTTTACAGACAATAGGTTAGACCACGCGTATCTCGACCAGCTCACCTTTCCTATGATCTTCGAGCGCGCCTTCATGTCAGCCTGATACATTCACTCCTAAAGTATTCCCAGCATGATTTCTATCTCGAAATCTTAAATGAGAAGAGCAAAACTCTCCTGTCATCCATGTAAACGCCTGGACGGCAACGTTCCTTCTTAGACGCAACTAACAATAAAAAAGAAAAGTCGATGGTGATTTCCGACTACGTAAGCGGCTAAAACAATAGTACTGATGATGAGGAAAGAGGCAGTCGGTGTGCCTAACTTGAATTGACTAAGGCAGTGGAGATCAGACCATTTGTCAAACTAATATGAGTTGAAAAATTAAACCTCTGCAGTACGGAACTGAAATGAAATGAAATGGATCGCAGCTTTCATAGACCGAACTTAATTAACATAATCGCACTGTCCATGCATCGAGTCATTTATATTCACGAAAACCATCACTAGTCTCAAAAGATTTATAAGGTCACGAAAGAATCCTCAAATTAAGCGAAGATGTTTACACTCTAAGTCACAAACTCGTGAAAAGAGTACCGCTTCACATGAGTTCCCACTTCTAGAGCACAAGTGCAGAGTGCAAATCCTTGTACTTCTACACTGACTTCATTCAAGGGAGAGTGCATATACGTCATTCTCAATGGCAGCAATTTCTACATGGATTCTGGTCACTATAGTCAAGATCAACCTAGCAAATCAAAACCCATTTGTAACATTCAAGTCTCTCTAACTTTCCAGGAAACAACCCCCTTCCCACTTTCTCACCAGAATCGACCCGCCACCTGATCAGCTCCATCGCCGAGAAACTTCGGCCCCCTTTTCCTGAATTCATATGCAACTTCTCAGTGGGAGTGAGAAAAGCCCAAAACTAATATAAAAACAAAAAACTTGCCACGCCCCTTGACTCTTGACCCCGTTGACTGGCTCCATTTTCTCGGATCGGCGGGTCGTCCGAAACTTTCCTCTCATTTTCCCGGAAACTTTTTATGGGCCCCAAGAGGTATTATTTTTTCTCGGAGACTTCCCGGTTGAGCTGAGTCAGAGCAGCCGGGCCGGGGGGCTGTGGTTTCTCGCTGGCCGCCGGAGCATCCTCTTCGTCAACGAGAATCACATCTTTGGTGGGCGGCTCCAAGACCATGTGGCGGGTGATCTGTCTTTTTTAAGTCCCTGATTAAATATTGAGGAAATGATGACCCCGGGATTAGCTACTGATTCATACATGGAGTCGTGGCGTCAGAGTCCGGGTTCGGGTTTAGGAAAATGCAACCGAAAAAGATTGATGATTTTGTACCGAACGATTTGATTTGTAAGATGTGACATTCCCGAGAATCGACTCAGTCTAGTTACTGTCAGCTTTGGCTCGTCATATACTGAGTCTTGTAGCTTTCTCTTTAGCGGATGGGTTCCTAGGCTAAACGACGGGCTAGTAGCTCAGTGATAAAGCATGCTCCTTATAATTGTGTCATTGTGCCTAAGTTGTAGAGCTCTCGACCATGTGAATAGTTCAACATGCTTGTTAGTGCCTAACCTTGCGATGTGGATCATCCAAGGCACATTAGCATAGCATGCTTCTCCTGTCCAAATTGGGATTGCAATCAAACCTCTTCTTAGAAAGATAGATGGGCCGATTCATGTAACATTTAATATAAATCCAACTTTCTATTTATTCATAGGATCTGAACAGAAGGATCACACAACTCATCTATTCTCAAGAATTCATACGTCCCTTGTTAATGTATAGACAGTTATCTCTCAAGTACATGTTACGTCATTAAACTCATCTTATGAGATAATTCAAGTTTCACAGATATAATCTATAATTGTTTTCCCTTGTTTGGTGTGCAATTTGACCAATTCCCTGCCCATTTCACCATCCAAGAAGCTTGTCAAAATTCGCTCCTTCCGACGATCATTCCCCAACTCATCAGACCAAATCATTATATCAGAAATTACAAGCTCGAATCTCATTTCGTACCAGGTCATGAATCGATGTCGACATCACCGTCGGACGTCCCCACAAGCACGGTAGGGGTCTTAAAGATGACGTAAGAAATGACGGTCGCGAGCGCTTCGTGCATCACACCCATTCCCCACCATTCAATCAAGAATGGCCAGAGAAGGGCTCCGCCAATCGGCCCGAAAAAACGTCATTCATGGTTCCCATCTAAATGAGGACGTACCACATCTCAGCTTCAAGAAGTAACTCTAACCAACCTGCCATGCTTCTGCACTATGCATATCAACTATGTGCTAAAAGAACATGTTACTTTAGTCTAGAGACGGAGACTAAAGGTAGTGTGTTTGTGCATTCGAAACCCGAGAGGAATGAGGTTCCACGCATCGTATTCTTTAAGTCACTATTTTTACTCGCTTAGGGCGCGTTTGGCAACGATTCTGTTCCCGGGAACTGATTCTGACAAGAAATGATTATTCTTTATTCATTCCCTAACCGATTCAGAGTAAAAGAACGTGTTTGGTAGAATCGTCTAAAATTTTTATTCGGAATAGAATTGCGTTTGATAACGTGTCCATTGATTCTGTTCCAAATTATTTTTTTTTTATTTTTAAATATTTTTTTCTACTTTTTTTACCTTTTTCCTTTTCTTTTTCATTTTTCTTTTCATTTTTTCCTTTTTCTCCTATTTTTCTTTTCTTCTTGTGGCCGGTCGCCGGACCGCAACCGGCCGGACGAGGGCCTACCCACCAAAGCGTCGCCGGCCCTCGGCGAGGCCCCGGCCCTCGTCGGCCGAGCGTCGCCGGTGGACGGGCGGGCCTCGCCGGGGCCGGGCGAGGCCCGCCTGCCACCGGCCGAGCTAGGCGAGCCGGCCCGGTGGCTAGGCGGGCCTCGCCTCGCCGGTGGACGGCGGGCCTCGCCGGGCCGGGCGAGGCCCGCCCGGCCACCCCGAGCTAGGTGAGCTCGGCCGGTGGCCGGGCGGGCCTTGCCCGGCCAAGACGAGGCTCGCCGGTGGGCTGGCGAGCCTCCGGCGAGCTCGCCGGACCTCGCCTTGGCCGGGCGAGCCTCCAGCGAGCTCGCCGGACCGGCGGCCGGCGGCCGGCGGTGGTGGGCGGCGGCGGGCGACGGTCGCGGGATGGTGGAAGGAAAGAAGAAGAGTTTTATTGTGTTGATTCTTTTTTTGATTCTCGGACGTAGAATCAACTTTTTTTTTCTCAAATCTACTCCAAAACGATTCTGGGAACAAATTTGTTCCCTAACAAAATTTTTACCAAACGCGATTCTCGTCCCAAACTAATTCTAAACAAAAATCGAATTAGTCACTGTTTTGAGTGTTGCCAAACAGGGCCTTAGTAAATAGAGTTGGCGAAATGATTTAGCCTCCTCTGAAAAAGACGTTCCAGCTTCGGAGGCTGGTGAGCTAAGACAATAATGAGCTTGACTGCTGGGGTGGGATCGGATCGGATTCCAAGTACTCCACTGTGAAGTCGAGCATGGAAACTCCTGTATGTAGGGTTGGGTTTCAAGACAGAGATGCACTGCTCCACCTGGAAAAGAGCTCTGTCATCGATGGCTATATAAAATCGGGCGGTATGGCAGGGATTCTGCGAGATATTTTCATCCTCTTTTCAGGCAAATCAATCTCTTTCTCGAAAAAGAAGCCAAGAAGGGATCGAATGGGGAGGCCATGCCTGTTCTCCTAGTGAGGAGCAAAAAACAAGTTGGAACCCTACTTGATAGTCAACCACTAAATTTCATGTCTTCTAGCGATCAATCAACGGTGATGAGAAAGGAAGAAGGGAAAGGAGCTTTCTAGGCATTATTATTCAAAGCATGACCCACGCTCTTTCATTTTTCATTATTATAAAAGAAAATATTCATTTTTCATTATTATAAAAGAAAACATTATAATATTTTCTTTTATAATAATGAAAAATAAAAGAGCGTGGGTCGTGCTTTGAATTATATAGTGGTTGCTTTGCATGCTCCAACTAAAGCAATAGACGTCATCAAGATGACGATCTCCACCTCATGATCTCTTTGCATAGCACGCAACGAAAGTGCTGCCAATAATAGATTGACTAAAAAAGATAAGTTGGACCGTCTTGTGCTAAATCGAACGACATTCACAAACTGGGGGAGAAAAACGAATAAAAATTCCGGAAAGGTATGCTCGTTTGAGTAAATTAGAGATTCCGTGGGGGCGTAGTTGCAAAGCGGAGGACAAAAATATCAAGCGTGTTTTCCAATCAAAACTCAATTCCGACCGACCCAAGCCCAAAGCGCGATAGTCACAAAATCTCAGTAATGAGCGGGCCCGGGCCACCGAGACCTCCAAGGGCCGGGCCTGTTCGGGCCTGGGCATCATTTCGTTTTCTCAACCTTAATAAGCCCAAGAAAGCACAGTACAAATTAGACCTTGTATGATTCTAAATATCCAACGTTAATGCACAAGACATATTTTCAAAAAATCATGCTTTCCTACAACAAAAAATTCCCTTTGTTCCCATAAGTAAGTCGTTAATTCCTCCTTAAAATGTGGTTGATATAAGGTTGTGATATAGCTATTACTTAATAGATCGACATGCATATAACGCTGTGATGCCTCCTTGACATAAGTCTTCCTTTTCCCTCACTTAAGTTATAGACAGAGAGAAAAACTATTATTATTATTATTATTATTATTATTATTATTATTGAGAAATGTGAGTATGGACTTTCAAGACTCTCATGATCGCATAGACAACATGTGCCTCACACAGTCATCGGATAATGGGGATGTGCAGAAGTCAGCCCACTTCATGATTAGTACCAAACTTGGGACGATGGATTGCTGAATCGATAAGGGGGATGATAAAGCACATCATTAGAGAAGTGGCGATTTCTTTTGACACGACCTGATTCGACTAAACTTTTCTACAAGTAAATCACTGTGAACTCGATGGCTACTTCTCTCTCTCTCTCTCTCTCTCTCTCTCTCACTTAGAGACACACGAAATAGCAAATCGCCGATGCTACTGTCTTGTATATTGGATTAACAGAAATTCAACCTATCAACTTTCATTTACGGAAAAGGTGCAATCAGATATGAAAAAGTGTAATTTAAGGGTGTGCCCGTTTGAATGAAAAAAAATAAATAAATTGGCCAATTAGTTTTCTAGATCCTTCACACGTTTGGTTTACTGGAAATTATCAGTCAACGAAAACCATTTACATTCAAAAAAATATGCATAAATAAAGTTAGGAAAATAAATTCCCTACCCTATATTGAAAACATGCCCTAAAAATGCATTGATCTTTGAAGGAGACATAGGTAGATCATAACTATTTATCAAAAGAAATTGATCGCACCGTTTGAAGACTTCAAAAAACTTTCTCAAGGACCATTCTCCATGCAGAGTTGCTATTAGCTAGAGGTGATCGGTTTCGGTATAGACGGTTCCCATCCTGAAACTAGAAGCCAGGAACCACCCATTAAGAACCAGTTCAGAAAAATTGGAACTGTGAACTGTCCATTGGTTCCTTAGACCCACCTGAAAACTTGTTCTTAGGTGCATCCATGGAATCGGTCCGAATGTCCCCACTTTAGAAGAGACGTGAGACTTGAGAGCAAGCAACGAGGTTGGAGCCCGAAGGCAATCGAGAACAGAAATGACAGTTGGTGTGATAAGGCCAGAGGTGATCTAGACCAAGAGTGAGAAAGGGATCAACCAGATTGGAGGCCCACCAAGAGTGAAAGTGGGAGAGAGAGGCAAGGCTGTGTACTCATCTGGCTCGGGTGAATGAATAGCCAGTTCAATGCCTAGAACTGAAAACCGGACCAGTCACCATGATGAAGACTGTTACCGAATCTTTCGGACAACCATTCCTATCAGCCTTAGCTTCACTCATTCCAGTTTCTGTCGTCGTTTCTTCTGCAGAAAAAGGCTCCTCCAACCATCTCTGAGGTGACTGAGCCCCACCATCCGACATCGACGGCGAACCCAACGCCATTGGCGTCTACAGGAAATAAATGCGCGAAAAGAGAGACAGCAACATCCCCCCACTTCGGATGAGGAGAGAGCAGGCAGAATGATGGGAGTCCGTTCACCTAGTCAAAAACAGCAATGAACGTGAAGAATGACGCTTTGATCGTGCATCACAATTTGCATCATGCACGTGTTTCGCAAAGGAAAATATCGCCTGCCTGCCATCACGGCCCGCCCTCACCGGAAAGATCGCCGGTTTCCTTTTATAGGTTCCGATGAGATATCCAGAGTGCAAAACAGAGACCATTGAAAACCACAAGAAATTGGGCGCAGAAGCAGCTTCTGATAACGAGAATAAAAGCAAAATTTAGGCGATGCCGAATTCAGTTAATAGTCATGTGTAGATTTGGCCAGAAAATACTCGGCATGTATTAGGCCGAGTTCTCGACTCAAAGTGTGATTAACACTAATGGGTCCGCCTCGCGTAACTCAGTCTCTATACATGATACGGGTATGCATTATCGTGGGCATATCTCTGCTCCAAAAAACTTACATGGTGCGTCTCTTATGAGAAACCTCAGTAATAAGGAAATGTAACAGGCTTCTCATTCTGTTCCAGACATCTCTATCAACTGTCTTCATCAGCTAACATTCTGGAAAAAGAACTAAGGCAAGCGCATACATCTATGTACTCCAAATGAAGTGCCAACCTCTAACTTTTGTGGTGATAGGACAATGCAACGAGTCTCAACTCCGAATTCTTGTAACATAATAAGTACTGTATCATATAATACAACTCTAATGCTCATGAATCCTACTGCATATACAATTCTAAAGTTCGACAAGCATGAAAATGCACTTAGATTAGCATCTACATACAAACATGGCGATATCATTATGCTCTACTTAAAATCTACACTTATGTACCTCAACAGTTTTTTGAGGCATATCTTATTGAGACTGAGTTATCAGCATCACGTCCATCATATGGATATACTGTTCGGCACGCCTCTACATGTTACACCCGGTCCTGAGCTGGGTGCGAGCAGCTCGTAGGGTAACACGCCCGCCCCGCACCGATTCCTAAGGCTAGGATCATTATTTCTTCTCTCGATCTCCTTCTCTATCTGCCTGATCTCTGCTGAGAACTCATAGAATGCCTCAACAATCTCGGCATCGCCTGTCCAAACAGACGGTTGTTGTCGCTCTCCAAGGTACTCCTCATCGGGCGAGTGAGTCGACAGTGTGTCCACCACAGCCATAAATTTTGTCGCTTGGAGCAGACTAGGCAATGCAGAGAGGTAATACTTTTGCGGGTCAGCTACGAAATTTGTATATTCAGGATCACCTTCGAAGGGAATCAACCTCCTCATCAGGGGTGGGCGGTTTGGCACAAATCCACCATAGGGATACTGCCCGAAATTGAGGGATGCATGCTGGGCCGAGGAAAGCCAGATGATTTTGGTGAGGATTGAGGTAAGATCTTCCGGGCTCGCCAGTTTGGGCCACCAGTCTGCATGGCGGATATCAGCGTGGCCCACATTGACGGACTCAGCATACCAAGCTTGGAGCTCCCGGTCATTACAAACTACGGCAGGAGTAGGGTAGTAGTAGTTTACATATGTGCGCACCCAGTTCTCGAGTGCAGACCAGATCAGAAGCCCATCCGATGCATATGGGTAGTCTTCAATCAGGAGTCTCAAGCCATGTGGTTGTGTGGAATCAGGCACAGCCACTCCCCTGTAGTAAAAGGTAAAACATTGAGTAGAGTTAGGATGATCGGCATAAAGGAGAGTATTGAAAACATAGACAGGCTAAGCAAACAGAAGCAACTTGACTGAATTGAAACTGAAAATGTTTTTTGCAATATACTGCTGTAACATTTTATATAGGACCAGAAAACGGAAATTTTGCTTTTAATGTGCAATTATGCCGTGTATGTTTTTGTGAAAGTTTTATATATACATACATATATATAAATATATGCATCAAATTTTTTTTTGAAGCTGTCTGCTTGAATGAATCCAACTCGATCTCTATTGATACCAACATTTATTCAGCGAGATTTCAGGAACCCATTAACTGTGTTCAATGGGATGTTGGAGACATTATGCATTCATTTCATGTGGTTATGTGAAGGTACCTTCGAATCAGATCAGAAGGGAGGTCCTCCTTGTCAAAGCGCCAGAAGCTTTTATATGCAGCTGCACTGATTTCCATGCAGTAGCGGCCAGGAGTGAAGCAAGACTCAATGACACCATCCGCACTGATCAGGCTCTGACGTGCCAAGGCATTGATCTCCAGCGTATATCGCATGTGCGGATCCAACAGCTTGAATATTGGGTGCATCGCACTCATTTGCCTGTGCGCAGCTAGTATGAATGGTTCCATGCATGCGTGGGTGCGTAACCTGCAGAAATTAAGTCCATGAGACGATGTATTATGATGTGAATTCTGAGTCCTAAGCTGACCTGTAATAAGTCTCATAAGATGTAGTGGTTTGCTCACCAATGATTCACTAGTTGGTGAACCCCAGCATCGTTGGAGTTGACATGGGCTTTAGCAAGCTGCCACATCCAATTAGAAGTGGCATCGACTGGTGGTGTTAACACCCGCTTCGACCGAGAACTAGGCCCTTGAGGTGGCAAACTAAGCTCTATGGCAATCGGTTTAAGTGTTCCACGAGGGGTCAAGAAATAGATGGTGCGAGTTGCATATGTTTTGCGGCCATCAAGGGCATTGATACGGTCCAGAAATGGAAGGTATGCATCATGATAGTCCACGATGAACAGTTTATTTTCATCTATGGCCTGTGAAGAATAATTGGCAAAATAAGAAAAGACCTATTAGCTATTGACAAGGGATGAATACCATATCCTTCAACTGTAAAAGTACATATAACTTAGGGTAATGTAACTCAAGTTAATGTCTTGGTTGTTACCTGTTGAACAGACATGCCATTAAGATGGCCCAAAATGTGTTCTTCTTTGAGAGCAGACTCTAGAGGACCATAGACTTCAGGATCAAGGTTGCTTTTTGGAGGAAAAACTGTGAGCTTCTCGATGTTCCCAGGGTTTACCCCTGCTATCGCTTGACGAGCGAATTCATCATCTCGGAGCCACGCAAATCTGTCCTCTGAATATTCAGTCAAAGGTGAAGTCAGCAAATTAATCTAGGTAGCTCAGCAATGACATTATGTCCACCTGTAAGATCCCCAATCTCTAAACGAAACATGCTTCATCATTTACAAGGACGGCCCCATTATAGAAATGGGCACAATGAAAACATCGGATCAGAAATAATAATCGTCACTTATAAAACAAAGCTGTCTCAAGCTATGAGACGTATTGCACTCCCCATCATCCAAATAGATTTAGATCCTTTCTTCTTTGTATAGAACAAATTGGAAGATCTCTTTTCTGCTGCCTTTGTATCTCTAGTATGTGATGTCCAGGTAGACATTAAAAGTGCATTATGCTTTTCATTTTTCATCAAAGGGAACCAAAGAAGAAAAGAACTTCCATATCTAGATGATACTCACTTGACAATATCTTTGGAGTGTCGTATTTAAGAAAGCCTTGACTGGATTCTTGGACCACCTTTGGCAACGGAAGTTTCTTCAAGAGTTCATCTTGCAAACCAACCTTCAGAAATAGACCTTCTTTGTAGAGGCTGTCGATGTCAGAAAAACCATTGAAGTCATGGTTATTTGCCGAGAGGCTGGCCTTCAAGGATGGTATTAAGTTATGAAGCACAGCTTTGAGCCTCCCAGCAGAAAATGTGTTTTGTTTTGATTCCTCAAACCGCTCATCTCTCGGCACATACATGGGCAACGGCTTCTCAACCCTGCTCTCAGCATTAATATCTGACAATATTCAAAAGAAAGATTGCTTCAGGTTCAATGATGTTTTACCAAGAACTGAAGTTGTTGCACCAAGCAACTAAGTATATATAAGCCTGTGCATCAAATAGCTGCATTGCTGACAAATGAATGACAGAAAGAGACAGAAGACAAGGGACTAGAAAAAGAAACAATAGTGTTTTGACTGTGATGCACAAGATCAATGAGATTACATGGCATTGTCAAGTATGAATCCACACTATGGTAGTACATGCAGGACCTATATATTATTCAATTATCAACTCATAAAAACGAGGTATCTGTAATTGCATAGTCTACTTATATGTCTAATTGCCATCAGGCTGACTGCCATTGCCTCATGTAGTCATTGGCATATTGTATTCAAGAAAACTGGAGTTGGCAAACTAACTGACCTGTGTAAGTAGGAGCACGGCCAGTACGGCAGCGTCTTGGAAAAGGGATTTTTGAGCCTCCAAGGGTCGGCCGAGCAAAATCAATTCCTTTGTCGGGATTACCCAAGTCATTATACAGATCAAAGTCATATATCCTGTCAGATAATTTTCTTTCTCCCTTCCCGTCACCCCTCAAGTATTTCAACTCTTCTTCTCTCATCGCTTTTAGCCCAGGGGGCGTCTCAGATGGCATATAAGGCTGCCCAAGAAAACCACAAACCGCGAAATTTATTTAGTTACCAAAAATAGGGGATAAGTTTCAATAACATCTTGAAAGTTGCCATAAATGTAAATAAAAGTGGTCATGGCCATCTCAGCATAGACGAATAATCTGTGACATGACGAGTGTCCTATTCAACTCCCAAAAAAAAACCATTCAGCATTTTTATATCTGTGTAATAGTGCACAACTATCATTATTGGTTTGCCTATGCCAACAGATCTACAAATGCACTGTGCTGTCCTGTTTTGGGCTACCTAGGAAGTAATATCAAGTGAGAGTCAATGTGAATAAACAATAGTATCTAACGGTTCAAGTTGCTCCCTGAGAAGAATAAGCAATGATACCGAGATTAGCAATCTAAAAAATGCATTAAAAACCCAAAATGGGAAGCACTATCATTAATGACAAGCACCTTATTGGAAAAGAATATCCTCTTGCCAGGATGATCTTTCTTAGATTGCACCCATGAGTTGCAGGGGAAATGGACTGGACCACAGGCAAACCCTTCAATTGTCATGCTCTCCAAGAAGAATTCATTCTGGTGCTTATTTGTCACTGTGACGGCCCCGGGAATGCCAAAGTTCGAGTCCACTGTGAATTCGGCTGTGTAATGAACCTTCTCAGCTTTCACCTGTGTTTTCTTTGACCAGTCCTTCAGCACTGCTTCACTGCTTTTTTTGGGAGCCTTGGTTTCTGAAGTCGTTCATGGGGACAAAGGTTTACAGAAAAATTAGCAAACTTTACTGCGGTCTCATAACATCAAGAACTAGTCAATTCAAGTGACATGCGGGATTTCAGTTTGCAGCAAAAAAAAGTCAATAAGAAAAGCAAATCCAATCTTGAGTGAGTAATGGTGATAGGAGCCGAGCCTTTTGTTACTTATGATCTCTGAAAATTTATGCAAACGAAACGAGATATGTAAACCCACGTTAAATTTTAATCCTTTTGTCTGGGAAAACTTGCAGAGTTCCCATCAGAAGCTTTGAAGGGGGTGGTTGATCAGAAGATTAGGAACCCAGAAGAAGAAAACCCCAATAATCTTGAGACTCTAAAAGATGGTCTCCAATTAGATATATTCACAACGTACAGAAAGACTTTTCTCTTCTTCTTTTGTTGGGGAAGAAAAAAACTTACTTGGATCTACTTCAGTGCTGACAAGCTGCAAGACAACGTTCCGGCCAATCCTATCGGTGAAAGCATCCAAGTGCTTGGCAATGGTCTCCTTCAAGTCCTCCTTGTTCTTCTGCCTCACGGTCAGTACGGCTCTCACCTTGAACTTGACAACATTCTCGGGCACAGCTTTCACCAAATCCTCACTTATGGCCGCCACGGCAGCAGGACCTCCCAAGCCCTTCCTCAGGCTCACTCTTCTCTGCTGGATCAAAGCTGGGTTGAACCCAAGTTTCGGTTTTGCTTGACGGGTGCGGCTCAAAATCACCTTTGAGGTGGAAACAAATGAAGATCTTTCAAGTACTGAGCAACCCATGATCTCTTTAGTCAGTGCCATCTCTCCACCCTCTCCTTTTTCTCCCTCTCTCTCTCCTTCTTGGCACTACTTCTCTGCAAAAACTCTCTCTCTCTCCCCCCACCCCCCCTCTGAGTGAGTGCAGAGGCTCTCCTGTTGCAGAGGGCGAGGGTGAGGAAAATTAATGAGGGAAATAGAGAGTTTCAGACAGAGCATATAATGGGTCTACGGTACAGAAAAAAAAAGGGGGCAAATGATGAGTTGGGAGTGCATAGGATCTGGCATATATAAAAGCTCCAGGACACATGAACACCTCGCCAAAGAGGCGTTCTCCAGGACAAATTTCTCTCTTTCACCGTCCACACACGTTTTTCAAATTCCACTATTCGGGAAGTCCAGGCCGCTTGTTTTTTACTTTTCCCAAAGGACAGTTCTCTCACTCCTGTTCAAAAAGCCTTTTGAGATTTTTCCCTGGGTTTATTGCTAACTACCCCACATGCTTTGCGAGCTCCGCCATTGGCGAGGACTGGTCTCGTGCGGGGGGCAGGTTTGGGGCGGAGACGTGGCTGCTTAGGTCAAAGAACAAGTAAAGGACGACGCGCTAGAGGAAGCCAGAACGAAAGTCAGATTTCTCATGGTTTCCTTTTTATTTTTTCTGAATATGTTATGATTAATGGTGGACCAAACGTTTTCTTGTCTTTCCCCCACCTTGAAATGGCGACCGAGTCCCTGTTGCCCCAAAATTTGCTTCATTGTTCTTGCTAATATGGAGAAAATGGGAACAGTTGTGGCATTGGACCTTTGAATTTTGAGCAGCCCCATCTTCCCTTTTTGTTCTTTTACTCTTTTGAGGAGGAGGTTTCTTCGAGTAATTTCTTTCCTTAATTTTATTTTTTTAACTGTTATCGTCGCCACGTACAATCACATCTGTCAAATCGTACGAGATTTTTTTGGATCTGCTTCGGTCTATGTTTAGAAAAGTCTAGGGCTCGAGATCTATGATGCCCTTCCTTTCAACATATTAGTCATTTCAGTCATCTTTCACGAAGAAAGAAACGTTCTGGGTAAAGTTTTTTAAAGTTGTGATTCATCGGTACGAAAGGTTGTAGGGGAGGCAAGCAAAAATTATGTCGGGGGCATGCGATGGTTGACAAAAGTGTCAAAATGATCGATAGTGTTAGGGGTGATGAGGTGAGGATCAAAAGTAACTGTGGCGATCCGTTAGAAAAGAACCAGTGTTGATAACCACCATTAATTATAAATGGGTCAGGAGTAATAATGGTAATTCCTTTCGGCAACAGCAACTATATGTCGGGTGCCAACGGTAGTGATTATAAATTGTCACAATTTGATCATATCCTAATGAATTTTTAGAAAAAATCGAGATAAGGACATGACGAGTATCGTAACTTTCGTATAACACTAACTTAAATGTCATTATTTTTATTTTGATTGCTCAAATGTCATGACTTCTGAAAAAACGTTTACAAGAGTGTCAAAACTTTTAATTAATCACTTAAGTATAAAAAAAAAAATTAAAAACATTCACCCAAGTGTTGGAGATTTGATGTGACATAGTACATATAGTGAATATTTTTAAAATGTTATGGCACCCGAGTTATCAAAATTTAAAAAGAAAAATTATGATATTCAAGTAAGCACCATACGGAATTTATGGTACTTGAACTATGATTTTCTTTTGTCTGTGCCTTTGAAAGTAGGTCATGTCTTCGGATTTAAGTACTTAGTGCTATCGATTGCAAATATATAATCTCGTTAAATTATTTTCTTTATATTGCGCCATAAATAGAAAATGAAAGATCTATACATAAAGTAAACATTCTGACCGTTTCGAGCTTAATTTTTTGTTAAATAATGTCATAAAACCGCCCAATGATACTAGTTACATTAGTTTCATGAACCCATTAATGTTTAATCAAATTGTTCTTTTCAAATTACGAAATTTCTTTCACATTCGACAACAACCTTCCTAAGAAAATCCAAATATTCCAATACTTCCCGTCCTTTAAAGTAATGAGAATGGGTTTGCACTCGTTTCCACTTGGTGTTGACCATAATTACAGTAGTGGTAGTCAAGTAAAATGAAAGAATGGTACTTTGTAATTCATTCCTTTATTTTTCATTGGTAAAACCAAGGGAGAAATAGTCTTTCTAGTCATTTTTATATCGTCTCTTGAGTGATCAGCAAACTTAGAATTATTTTCTACCAAAAAATTAAATAAATAAAATAGATCAATTTGAAAAAAAAAAATTATCTAGCTAAATTGCATGTGGCAAATGAGAAATCTATACCGTAATCAAAGGATCATTTCCATCCTCATGTCTGCCACATGACTTCCATTACTGGTTTAATAAATTAAAATAAACTGAGTTGAACTTTAAGAATTCAAAACGAAAATTTACACATATTCATACGTTAGGGTCGACTCTCAGCATCGATTCACATTATCTTCCACTCCCAATAATTTTTGGACTTTGCATGCCAAACACCCCGATGTTGAGATCTTACCTAACCCAACAATGCAAGTACACAGGACTTACATACGAGACAACCATGAAGCAGAAAAATATGTACATCCACGTGGTTAATCAAAATCAAACGCCACGAAAAACCACACAATTCGAAATGAAGATTTTTGGGGAACGTACGCCCGACATCTCGAGATTGAAATTCTACCCACCAATGGACTTTTCGCGAGCTACCCCACGTTATCTATTCTAATCAACATGTACTTTTGGTTCTTTGTATCTAAATCAAGTTCTATATGGCATCAAAACGTGAAATTTTGCGCCGATGCAATGCACGTTACGCGTGAGACAACTGCTTTTGATAAAATAAACCCTCATTGGCTAAAATTATTTCTCACTTCGACGCCCGAGATGGAATCTAATTTCCCTTGAGATTAGTCAATTACTATGGTCGTTGATTAATCGAGAAAGGACGAACTCGATAATCACGAGTATATTCATCAAAGGAACTGAGATGCCAATACCAACAAAGTTGGGGGGGCACACCAATAAATATGTCAAATATTTTACTCATTCTGCAAATGAAAGGCGTGCCGGAATTTAAAGAAAGAAAAAGAAGCCAAAAAAAAAAAAAAAAAAGCAGTCTTTGTTTTTTTCGGTCGTCGAGTTGACTCCGCATCCCCCATGCCGCCGATTTGGCAGCCAAGGTGGAAAAAGAGCTGTACACGTGGCCTTTCCTGATGGCTCCCTCGTCGCGCGAAATTAATCGCTAATCTCGAGTAATTAAAACCCTAATGACACTATAAAGATTTAAAAAAAAAAAAAAAGGTGCATGCTCTTTCAAGAGCGTTTGCGGGAAATAAATATGAAAATATTTTCCTTTTGAGTTCGAAAGATGATGGCGTAGTTGTGCTCTTCACGTAGGAGTGGACAGAAGAATATTCCCTTTTTAATGATCACAATCCACGTGAATAACTTAAAAAAAAAATACACTAATTGATGGGGATTACGCATTATAATATTTTAATCAGTAATAACCACACTTTGTAATCCGTCATATTAAAAAAACAACAAAACTAAAGTGATTCCATCTTTCTTGAAAAGACGCCGTTAAAGATAAGAGGATAACATTGCGGCATCGTCGAATGGAAGCCGCTGATTTTCTTATGACATTTCCGCATAATCGACGTCAAGTCTAGCTTAACAAGAACTCAATGATGTAAGTTACTAGAGTGCTAATTGCGTGAGGGAATTTCAATGGATAATTGTACAACTTTCGGTCAAATTTATGGTCGATGCAACGTGTTCAGCAATAAAAGCAAATGCAAGAACGAGTTGCATATGACCTTTGTCAATCTGGTTTAATGGATGATCGTGTGGCTTTAGGTCGAATTTCTCACCGACACAACGTGTTTAGCGATAAAAGCAAATGCAAGAACGAGTGGCATGCAAGCTTTGTCAAGCAGCCGAGGGAATTTCAATGGATGATTGTACGGCTTTTAAGTCAAATTTCTCGCCGACACCGCGTGTTCAGCTATAAAACCAAACGCAAGAACAAGTTGCAAGTGAGCAAAGCTTTGTCAAGACCACGACGGGGGCCTTATCATCCGACGCAGACGCCATCTTTGTTACGTAGAATTCTAGAACTTGACGTTGTACTACGAGATTTTTGCTCTTTTAAGGTTGATTTGGCCTCCACGTCTCGGAAAATATTCCACCCCGTGGAGTGGATGGAGTTGGCGCAGACCCACTTTTGTCCATGTGGTCCTCGTCAAGCTCCTCGATTTCTCGTTTAGTATAAGCTCCCCGATAATTATTATCATTTTTCGTATTCCGTATAGCTTTGATCATAAGCTTTTCAAAGTATGGTCCCATAGAGAAGTGCCGCCATGGAAAAGCAATTTTGAATTGTATAAGTTGTGTCGCATTTGGATTAGTGTCCTCGAATATTGTATAATTTTTCCCTCAAGCATCGATTAAGACCGTTACCGGAGCCCTTGGACGTCTTCATGTCGCAAAAACGTGTGAACATGACTTCACGAGTTAGATGAATGTCTTCTTCTTTTTTTAATGAAATTATTTTCGTTGTTTTGGGATTCAAATGATTATGTATGAAAAGGATGATCCTGCATGGTTCATCGTCATCCGCGTGTAAGAAACCCAACATTAAATAATCGTAACAGAGTGGTCTACACTTATGAGTTGAACCGGTTCGGGTCTAGTAATGTCAATGAACTTGAACTTGGCTTAATCGGCCTTTGTAGATCGTCATTAATTCCTTTCACAAATGCTTTTTGACACCCATTTTAGCTAATGCTCACAAAATTGGAGAGAACTATAGCAGTAGTCTTTGCCTCAAATAATATATATACATAAAAACTAGCAAGAAAAATACATCCAAGATGCCAATAGATTTCAATATTCCCGACCATCGAATTAGACTGTGAAAAAAGAAATGGAGAATTTTCTTGTTCATCATTTTGACTAACAAATATTCTGCAGATTGAAATTCCGTAGTTAATATTTGACCCCGAAATAAATTAAACCCGCCAGGGAAAATTAAAGCTCTTAAACAAGATGATGGAGACAAGTGATCGTAGTTCACACGCAAAAATGAATAAATAAATAAATGACAAAAGAACTGATCGAGGCTTGGCATATGAGATTGGATGACGAGATGGAATATCGAAGAGCCTGCCAAGAATTGACTCTTGAAAATTAATTGAGGAAGAGTGCGTGGATAGATATCAAAATTCTCGATTTTTCGAACAATCATGTACCGATAGCGATTCTTTGAGTACTTATTTAAGGCTTGATGGTAAATCTCAACGAACGATGGGGAAAATATTTTATTAAACCAAATAAAAAAATTTGCATGTTTCTCTTATTAAACCTTGTTCCAAGACATGGAACTAATGGAGATTTCTTCTATGACCCAATCAAAAGTGAAAGACCCAAGTGGTCAAACATCATCCCATTGAAAATCTTCCATGGGGGTCACCTCAATGGTTACACTAAAAACAATATCAAATTGGTTTAATCACTCTAATTATCACTTACATTTTTAAGTAGGGTTAAAACACAAAAAATCCCAAACTGATAAACTTATAACAAATCTACTTCGAACTAATTTTTTTATCATTGAAAACTCTAGAATCGCGGCCTATCCTAAGAATTACTATGAGTGCCTTGAAATAACAGTCAGCCCGCTCTAGGGAAAAATCCTTATCCTTGGGATCAAGTAGATGCCTCCGGTATACTTGTAATAAATTTACCTTCAATTAGTTTTTATTAAATTTTACCATAAAATTATTGAGTTGGATAACATGTAGCAATTGACTGGAATATCAATTTTTATGATTTTTCGCAATATTAATTTAATTTCATAAAAACTAACGAATGATAAATTTGTTACAAATATACTGGGTTCGGGGTTTCTTGCAATAAAACAATTTAGTTCTAAGTAAATTTATCGCATATATACTAATTTAGGATTTTTTATAGTAAAAAAAATAATTTCAGATAAATTTGTCATAGATATATCAGTTTTAGTTTTTTTCGTAATCTTAATCATTTTAAGTATTATTGTAAATATTTTTAAAAAGAGAATAATTCAGGTAAACTAAGAAGACATGGAGTACAGTCAACAGACCTTGCTTCTCAATTTGGGGTTTTTTTGCACATACAAGTTAGACCTATTCCAATTGAATTCCTAATGTTGACCTAAGACCACGTATAGTCAAGCTGACCAAAAAAAATGACATAAAGAAAGCTGACCAAAAATGGTCAAATCACTCACCTAACTCGGCACCGCCCACGAAACTGACCATTCTATCCGAGGTTGGCTTCCACACCTGCAACAAAACGTTTCCGACCAATCTTTCCCAAATGCCCTCATCTTTTTCTCCTATAGCTTTTCGTTTTTCTTTTTTTTTTCAATTTGACCAATTCTATTAGTGGATCAGCCCCCCTTAAATTGTTTTTCAAATCCCACTTAATTATTTTATTGTAAAATGTTTGAAATCCTTATAAATGATCCTATATCAGCTTGAAAATCCACATATAGCTCTTTCATAGGTATTTTTAGTATTTTAACTTTTCAAAAACCCTCTTACAGATTTACTCACCAATACGGCAAATTATTGTCATAAGCTTTTTTTGAGCTCATCTTGGAACGTTGAAAAACATTAAGAGTGGAGCTCTTTCCAAATCCATGTGAGAACTTGAGATGCTTGTAGACAATGCTTTATCCGAACTAGAACAATTATTATCTTATATGTCATCCAGAAAATTTCGATATGCATGGTGGCCATTGTAATTTCAAACCTGTAATCAATTTGGACAACTCTAAGGAGAAGAATTAACCAAACCATGGATGAAATTATGACGATAAGTTGACACCTTAAAGGGTAAATTTCATGTCGTTATTCTCTTTTTATGGCTTTTGGCTTGCGATCAGATTGTAAAAAGTGTGAATGGGCTTCTTCTGCTTCCCTTGGTGTCCAGCAAAAAGGTGAACACGTTAAAAAGCAAGGGAGAGAAATGGTCAGAGGTCAAGTTACGAAGCGATGGGAAAAAACAGAAACAACGAAATTGACTCTTTTTTTCCCGCAATTATCGCTCTCATATATAGAAATTATATCGATATATCTCAAATATTCTAGATAGTGTGTGAGTGAAAGGCATGAAACCCGAGGGATCCAGATTCTTCTCCTGCCGAACGTGTAGAACATATAAGAAACAATTATTGCGCATATAATTTGCCATGATTTGATTTAATATAAAGACCAATGGACATTGGCTAGACAGGCAACATTAGATGGAGAATGCCAGAAAAGAAACGTTAAAAAATATATGAATATTAAATCACAATTCCATTCGTCAGCTTAAATTTTTATAATAATTATTAGTGATTTCACGAATTTTGACATAGTGTTATACCTAGAAATGTTGAGTTTATATATTGCCTGCCCCTATTTGTCACCCCTATTATTCGTTTTCATGTTTTCGTCTTCGATTAAAGTCCAGTCTTCATAAGATAGGGAGTGTTAGAGTATCCAAATACTAAAATCTAAACCTTAACTTCATTTAATATTTTAAACTTCTTAAATAGTTCTTAACTTAAGTTTGCATAAGATTGCATAAGATCGCACGTGAAGAATTTTCATAGGCAGCCTTGCCTTTCCTTGATTTGATGGTAGTTAAGAGAATGAGCAGCTAAAATCTTCAAATCAAAGGTGGTTAAGACGGCATGTCTAAACTTGTTTACCGCCAAATGGTTCTTGAGAGATTTGTTCCAACAAGTTTTTATAAGCAGCAAGTTATTGCGAAAATTTTACAGTTTCCAGCACACCAATTCTTTTCCTTATATATAATTAATATTTTGAAAATCGAATTTTCTTCTATGATACGTATGTCTAACATTTGTCTTTGAAGCACCAGGCGAATTTGAACCATACGATTGCCTTTTACGAGTGACAACTGACAAGTCAACCAAAGGTTTCGGCCGACTTCTTGATGTTCGCTCCACATGATAAGTGGACGGAGAGAGGTACTAGGCCAGACGGGGGCCCCGTCCTCCAGTTTTTTCTCTTACCCTCCTGTTCCAGAAAGGAGGAAGGTAACAAAAAAAGTCATGAAATTACTATATTGATGTTAATTCAATCAAAAATCTTTTAATTTAATAAATTAAATTTTATATATTTTCATATTTTACCAAGTGAGTTAATTCGGTTAACTTCAGCGGCTATCCTATATGATATGCTTGAATGCTGATGCTGATATTTTTTAATAATATCTAAATAATATTTGAATTTTTTATAATTTTTATGATTTTCTTTTCTTTTCTTTACTTTACATTTTTTTGGTTGAGGACTTGGGAGGGTCGCCGGCCAACCCTTACCAACCATCAGTGAGGGCCGCAAAACCCTCGCGTTGATCGGGCAAGGATATCATTGCCCTCCCTCAAACCCGATGAAGGCTGGACAACCTTACCTCAAGGTAACTCTAAGTGAGGCCATGACGCCCTCGCTATGGCTAGTGAAGGTATGAAAAAAAGCCACTGTGCCTTTACTCAGAGTTGGCGAGCGCTGCAACACCCTTGCCTAGTGCCCCCTTGCCCCTTGCCCAATGCCCCTTTGCCTATTGGCCGACGAAGGCCATGACGTCCTCACTCAGTGCTGGCAAGGGTTAACTAGCAAGTCCTCGTTGCCCCCTCATCCTAAAGAAAAAGACTAAAGAGTAAAAAAGAAAAGAAAAAAAGTCAAAAAGTCAAAAAATTATGAAAATTTTAAATATTATTGAAAATATCCACATCAGCACTATCCATACCATACAGGACAACCGATATTTATGTTAACGATTTTCAGCTAAAATTACTTGAATGGCTCAAATGAAAATATGTGAAAAGGTTTAAGAATCCAATTGATGGTTTTAGGATTGAATTGGTAGAAACCCAATAAATTTAACACTTTTTTTGTACTTTTCCCTTCTAGAATGACAATTTTCGTGACTGCGAATCAGAAATTTTAACTACCATTCATGCATAAAACCCTGCTAAGCAAGTCCAGCTCTAAGATAAGGCATCCACGAAATAAAAAATAAAAACACTTTGAGACGATGAGTTCACAACGTCTTTGAGTAGCGGACACAAGGACAGCGCGAGCGAACTCCAACGCACGAACCCCCCTGGCAAGAATTCAGAATCAATTTCATGCAAAAACTAGAGGTATAAAAAATAAATGGAATTGCAAGATCACGTAAGGACACGAATCCTGGACACAAAAGATGTATCGATCGAGATGGTCCACCGATGATATGTTGCCGGCCACAGAAGGTGAAGCAATGCTTCAATAATGCTTTGAAAAAGTTAGGTCCACTTATTTGTCATTCGCCCATGTAGTTGAGAATCATGAGGTGCGTGAATTGTTTCTATTCTTTGGCATCTCCCAGACAAAGGCTCTCTCCATCACCATCTTTGAAAGGTTTGAATAAGGGCAAAAGAGAATGAGATCGGTATAGTGATTGCTGATTAAATTTATGTAAAGTTTATAATGCATTTTGCACGAGGAGGCATGAAATGAAAGCTCTTGTCTACTTGCGCCACAAATTCATTTTCCAAGATTAAAAATTGAGTATGTGGTAGCGCCCAAACCACGATTGTTTATCAAACTTTGTTTATATCCCCGGCGTACCTTACGAAAGTACTTTTTGAATATGTGGGGCAGTGGAAATTGGAAAATGATGGAGATCTTCCATTCCCATGTGACCATTCTCTCTCTCTTTCTTTCTCCCCCACCCAAATAAAATGGGACATTTTTTGGCCTCATTTAACACATGTGCTCACTTTCTAGGGTACAAAAAGCTTTAACTTTGCTTTCAACTCTCTCAAAAGATTCTTGCCCTCTAATGAAAGAGGGTCGCTTTTATGGGCGGGTTTAAAGTAAAGCTATGTGCTAGGGGCTCATGTTCTTTGGGGTTAGTAATCTAATGATGGCCCAGTGGATGCTACATTATATATATTATATATATAGAAGCCTATAAAATTTTCCCCAATATTATATTCATCACAAGAGCCCGTGGTATCTGATGAATGCCCACATGTTTTTGATTAAATGTACTCATGTGATGTGAGTTCATAGGCTTGATCTAATTGAGCAAGCAACCTAATCGTTTGCTATTCATAAGCAGATCCAGTTGAATGAAGACTTGATTTGCTTCATGGAAAATAAAAGATTTATAATATATTTTTGAAAATAATTATATGTATTTTTATTACTTCTTTTTTAAAAACTATTTTTCAAATAATTTCTTTTTTTAAAAAAGATTTTAGTTTTTCAGAGATAAACTTCCGTTTCAGCTCATCTACTCCTGAAATGGTTGCAAGGACAACCCTACCACTATTGCAATGTGCCCATGTATGAAGTGAGTGGTATATTGGGAAGCGCATGAAAAATGGGAAATGGCAACTTGTCTTTGCAATTCTTGAATTTTGGGTGGAGGTCGATTTACATCATTGCATGGAGCAACGCCACGATGGATGTCTTATATGCTAAAGAAAGAAATTCGACAGTTGGGTGGTGCTCATGCCAACTTTTCCGTATGTTGATTCTCGACAAATCCGTCTCCTCGAGCAAAGTTAAGGCACAGTTTCCTCAATTATCTATGTCATTTTTGCTAAGTCTCTTTCACGTGGCTCAGGGCACATAGGATCATACTTCCGAAGAGCTCTCAATAAGATTTGAACAAATGCTATAACGATAGGAGCGAACTCTCCCTTACATCTAAACCAACATCTTATTGGCAATGATAGATTTATAGTAGTCCTTTCATCCTCCTAAGCTTGTGTAGTTACTAAAATCGGAAAAATGGTCTAAAAAGTTATAAACCTATTGCACTTTTGTCAATTCAGTCTTAAAACTTTCAATCTTACTAATTGAGTTTTAAATATTTTCATATTTTGCTAATTAAGTCTGTCCGACCAATTTTAGTGGGAATTCACTGAAGTGAGTGTCAACTGCTCACTAGCCATGGCCTGGTTGGCCTACTAGAGGCGAGGCCATGTTGGGGAGGGCAAGCCATGAGTTTCAATTTTTTTTATATTTTCTAAAGAAAAACTTCTGTTTAGCATATTACTCCAGAGACGGTTGCAAGGGCAACCCTACCACTATAGAAATGGGAAATATGCATGTGCCCGCGTATGAAGTGAGTGGTATACTGGTCCTTGGGAAGCGCATGAAAAATCAGGAATGGCAACTTGTCTTTGCAATTCTTGAATTTTGGGTGGAGATCTTTTTACATCGTTGCATGGAGAAACGCGATGGTGGATATTTTCCATATAGAAAGGGAAAAAAAATCGAACGGTCGGGTGGTGCTTGGATCAGCTTTTGCACATCTCAATTTTCGTCTAATCCATCTCCTCGAATGGTGTTAAGGTGCACTTTCTCAATAATCCACATCATTTACATTGACTCGGAGCATATAAGATTATACTTTCGAAGTGATCTCTATGGAGTTGAACAAATGCTATAATGATAGGAGCAAACTCTCCCTTACATCTAAACCAACCCCCGTAAGCAATGATGTATTTATAGTAGTCCTTTATCTTCCTAGACTCGTTTACTTCCTAAAATTAGTCATTTATGTTATGAGTTCTATATATCTAGATGGTCCTTTATTTTTTTTGAATCAAACTATTATTCAATTATCATATTTGGGTCTACTATTCGGATTTTGGCTTGCGTCTTATCGGTCCATAAGTAATTCGTACTTTTTAGAGTTGACGTGCCTCTGTGGAGAAAATGCGGAGGGATTATATTTGATAAATTTCACAAGCAAGCAAAGGCCCAACAAGCATGCAATAAGACTGAATGAGCCCAGAAATGCATGTCCAAATCTTTGTTGTGCTGCGAAAGGCCTATTTGATGTAAAGGTCCAAGTTGAAGTCCATTTCGACCCTTCCTAATCGGACGACACGACTTAATTCAAACAAATTGACGTGCTTGTGAGTTTTGTTTTAATGGTTCTAATTGCCACACAAGTGAATTCTTCTTGTCGTTCATTAAGCCGGGCGTGTCTTCTTTCAGGGTTAGCAAGCTGCGAGGTAATTCTTCGTGAGTTGATTTTTATCGAAAAATTACACGAGATTAAAAACTGTGGGTGCGCACAATAATCATTATGTTTCTCTTTGTTTTTCTATTTTTCTCTTTCCAATAATAGATTTAGAATAAAAATCTGTTTGGTAACGTGATTTTATTTTTCTATTTCTGGAATAAATTTTTACTCCATAATTAGATTTGAAATGAAAATGAGAAGTAATTTTTTTTTCCGGAACAAAAGTGAGAAACTAAAGCTTTTCTTATCGCTCACTCTTGTTACTAGCCGATTGCCCACTCATCACCACCCGCCAACAGTCACCCCCCGAGCCTTCGATTATCGGATTTCTGTTGTCAGACACCTGTTGTCGATCGCCCACCATTCCCCCGTAACCCCCTCTCACCGTCGGTTGCTGAACGCCGGACAGCGATCCCCAGTTGCCCACCGTCCATCCACAACCTTCTCCCACTATCATTCGTCAAGCATCAAACACCGAACAATGATCACCTATCACCGGGCGTCGGTCACCTAACATTAGTTGCCCTCTACCAATCGCCCGCCATCCATCTACAGCCGTCTCCCACCACCACTCAAGAAGGGGAAATTTTGTGTTATTATCCAACGAATTTCTATTCCGAAAATAGAAATTTTGTGTGGTCAAATGTATATTTTTGCTCACAAACTTGTTACAAGAATAGAAATGGAAAAATACATTTCTAGTTAGAAATTGATTTTCGAAACAAAATGACTATCACTTGCACCCTGTGAGAATGGATGTAATTTAAGGATGAGAAATACTTAAACTATTAAGCAATTGCAACTCACATAAAATACCCGCGTTCTTTATAATTCCTAGTCTATTTCTCTTAGTAAATTCCATCTTCTTTTGTTTGATTTGAATTGCACGTTCATTAGCTTCCGTGTTATTTCACAATATATATAATTATAAAACGCTCAATACATTAACAACCTAAACTTTTAGAGTAAATAACGTGCTATGTAATTTGTAGATGGTACCAAAGCTAAAGGTTTTTAGTCCAATTTTTCACGCCCCAAAGCCTTGGCCATCAAATCGTCCTTTGCATAAGACAGAGCATTACATTATAAAATTGGAAAATGCATCGGCCTCCATCAGCTTAAAATTTTTGGAGTAAACGGCTCCACAAAATTTCATATTTATCTGTCGATACATGGTCACATATGACAATCTATCTTGGAGCTTATTTAATTATCGAAGACTATCTCATTATTGGATTGATGAATGGTGTCCATCTTTATATTACATAAACTAATTTTTTTCAAAAAATCAACGGTATAAAATGGTATGGTCGAAACATTAAGATAAACGAAAAGCAAAGTCGAATGTTATAGAAGAAAATGGAAAAGAAAAAGAAAAAGTGAAGTCTAAATGTACTTATGGTCAAACAGATCGTTTTGGCTGGACTTGGTAACTTGGTTCTCAATTCACATAATATATAGAACAAAATGAAAAATAGGTTGCTATACCAGTTACAGATCACTAGAATTTTTTTTTTTAGTTGGATCCCATTATCATGGTTGGTGGAGCAGATTGCTGACAGCCCATCCATCAATTCCACTCCTCATTTTCAATTAATGCAAGCTTCAAATTCATCGCCGATAAGAAAATACTTCATTCAAACGACATGATTATAAATTAAATGTACATGGTTGCTAAATAGAGAGTGACCGCAATCAAATGATGTTGTGCTAGAACGAACAGTCTAGTAATGTCAAATAGCCCGATGTGAATGTCCAAGGCCGGCAAAGGGTTCAAAATGAGGTTGAAGTTCTAATGATTTTGAAGGGGGGGGAGGATTTATCCCGATAGCGGAGAATATAACACATCAAATGCGCAATTAATGTGATGCAATTTGACGTTCCGAAGGCGCATCTTCAAGTTGAAGTCGACTCATCTCCACGGAGGAAAAGCACCCGTAATTAAAAATTGGGAAAGCCTCCGTGACGTCACGCATGACGCTATTGTTCAATCGTGTCTTCAACTTGATGTATTGTTTTTTTTAATTAAGTCCGAACTGATACACTGCCGCCTAAGCAAATTCCGAACTCGAAATATTCCTCGTCGGTTGTCATTACGTCGGAGCTTGTGTCGTGCAAGATCCGTTTTAGTGACAAGGTGAAGAGGGCTGAGATTATTTCTTGGGGTTTTTTCAGGTAAGAGATTTAGGCAACAGGGAAGGATGGTGCTGGCAGAAATTGAAAACGACTCTTGATTAATTCATGATTAAGACAATTCGAATCGATATTGGGGATTAGTTAAATAAGACAAATCGAATATATTAATTAAAAGAGTTGAAATCGATTAAGACGATTTTAATCGATATTGAGAATCAGCGCGGAATAAGACAATTAAACAACCTAAGACGATTAAACAACCTAACGAAAAGAGCTGGGCATCCCTTTCATGTTGAGGGTTCGGAATCTCTTCCCAATCAACGGTTTTCTTCCTGTGGTTTTGCATAAATTTCAATGAGTTTGCTAAAAAAAAATTTCTGAAATCATGGTAGATTTACAAAAGCTTTGTTAGTTTTAATTTTCTTTTGGATAATTAAGAAATCCTTGCACAATTTACAAAAGCAGGAATTTGCAAAAAGCTGAGCACTTGGAATTTTTCTTTTAAATAACTTTCATGAACCTTGAATCATGAGATTTTGTAAACGTTTTATTCTTTTATCATGAGCCTATAACTAATTTAAGACCACTATATCTAGGAACTTTATTATCGTGAAAATGAAAATACGTTTGTCGGTTCTCAATTTTGAAAATCTTCTATTCTAAATAAACGTGTATCACTAGTTGGACGATACAAAATAATTATGAGTCAATTCAAATATCTCGTAGCAAATTAACAAGTGTGAGACACTTACAACAACATTTAGAGATGATTACTAGCACTAATTGGCCCTCTCGGCCTTAGACTGATAAATCAAGTGCGTGTTACTAGCAGAAGTCTTTAAAATCCCAGAGAAAAAAAAGTGGAAAACAAATCAAGAGACCTAAAATTCACATACTTATTGATATTAAGAGTTCATAAGCATTTCATTCGTATGAGTTCCATTGCATGGATTAACACAAACTGTCGTGGTCTGTACTCTATGGCGCTATTTGAAGAACACTTGTTAAACATAACTGATAAAAACATTATTTGATTTCAATATCACGAGAAAAATAGGTATATATTAAAAACTATAAACTTTCTACGTTAGTGTAAGATATGCCTTAAAAAATCTTTACTTTTTTTCGCTTTCTGCTTAATTTGAAATTTGAGGCGAGCAGATTTTGACATTTTTGAACGCATAATGCTTGAGACTTTTACGATATATAAGTTTTGATGTGTAGATTCATGTATGATTGTTCCAAATTTTTTAAAAATTTAAATAGCATTCTAAATTTTGATAGAAAAGCGAAAAAAATTTGCTTTTCACTTTTTGAAACTCTAACTTCAAGTCACAGCCAACGCCAATGCCAGCTCGAAACCAGAACGCTCTAAGATTCCTCGGCACGTCGACTTGCCAACTAGTTTCAATTTTCGATGCGAATTTTTTTTTTTTCCTTTTTCTTGCATCTCCTACTCGTGAAAAAAAAATTAAAAAGAGATAAAGAAAAAATAAAACAGGAAAAGTCAGAATTAGAATATAATATTTATGAGCAAGAAACTTACAAATATCATAATTGATCGAGAACGCTTCTGCAATGACAACGCGAGAGAGAGTACGCAGACCCTAAATTCCATAAATGAACCAAGCAATCGACTCAAAGCGATCGCTTCCTTTTCGTTTTCATCAAAAAGAAAATATATTACATTATTTCCTTCTTGCTGCTCATCAGAAAAAAATAACAAAAACAAGAAAAGGGAAGCGGAAAGAACTTACATGGATGAGAAGATTATTAGGTAGAGAGCTGTCCGCGAGAGCATGCAGAAGATTGATTCGTACAAACCCCAGAAGAAAGGAGGGTTCAGAATGAGGAGAGTTTTACATGATAATGGCTCTGTGTCTGGCCACCGAAGGGAAGCTGTTGAGCCCCATGACCGGGACGGCGCACGTCGCCTCCATCAGCATCCTCTGCTGGAACGCCTCCACCGAGGCGCCGGCCTCGATGATGTCCGCGACCACCGACCTGTAGTACGCCTTGAGCTTCTTCAGCGCGCACGAGTACTGCAGCTTGAGCCACCGCAGCCTCATCTTCCGCCACAAGCTCGCCAGGAAAAGCCCCCGCCGCGGCCTCCTCCCGCCGAGCCGGACGGTCGGGAGCTTCCGCCGCCGCAGGAAGATGGTTCTCCGGCGAGGCGGCCGGCGGGGCGCGGCGGCCATGTGGGTGGTGGTGGTGGTGGTGGTGGTGGTGGTGGTTGTGGGATCTTGGTGAGCCATGTGGTTTTTGAGTGGCGAGTGGTTTTTCTGGTGCGGGGGGGAGAGAGATGGAGAGGGTGGTTATATGGAAGGGTTGACTTGATGAGAAACGCATCTTTGAGTTTATTTATTTATTTTGTTTGTTGCATGGGACCAAAGTTGAGGGATAAGTTTCATGTACTCTGCATTAAATTTGTTTTAGCAATTATTATGCGCCTACAAACACCAAAGTAATAAATTTCTAGCGGTTCTGCGTCACGACTTCGTGTGATTTTCGTTGAATCAAAGCTTGTGGGTGGCTTGTTGTTTTGTGGGCACCTGGTGTTTTCTCTCCCTTTTCTTATGCTTTTGGCATCGGTGGTCAATGGGACATGTGGCGGCTTTGGAGGTTACATTGCATAGGAATTATTGGGATATATACGGGAGGATTGGACGGAATTTTTTCTTCTATAAATTATTTGAAATAGTGTTAATGACGAGGGAAGTGATCTATCTTATTTTTAGATAGGTTTTCGTCATAACGGATGAGTAATGATCAAGACATTTGCATTGTTTAGAAACAGGCTTAATGCATGCGTAACACTCGCCAATCCTTTTCTACTTGATATTCTAAATTTTTAAGGTCAAGAACCGCAAAAAGTTTGATTTTCCTCGATTATAGATGCATGGGTTTGTGTATATAGATTTTGAAAGTCCTGCTTTTGTGAGTATGATAATAATTATTAATATAAATGATCACATAGATCTGATGTGACAAATCTTGTTTGGTTGGATTTGTTGGAAGCTATCTCGAAAATGTGTCTCAATCCCATATTGGTCAAATTGCATTAATTTCATATTCACAGTATAACACGCTAAATAATGATATTTATAGATTAGATGAATATTTCATTACTTTATGTCGAATGTATTCCTAACTCTTTTGGAGGATACATACACCTAACTCAACTTCATTATGGAGCTCCAACACGTCTAGACGCATGACAGTGATCTTTTCCGGTGAATTTGATTTTTGATGACTCCAAAGCTCGAGTCATCTAGAGAGAGAATCTTCATGGCTTGACAAAATTTGATAACCTCTTCCTCTCTTGTCACAACAGGACAGACAGATAAAAGAAATGCGGTCTGGCTAAGATTATATTCGTGCTGATCCAGCACAAGAGTCATCATACCTTGCACAGAAAACACCAAAACTCTGCTCAAGAAAGCGTGCCCCTTTTGCTGTAGTGAGGTGAGCAAAGATGGAGGGAGGCGAGGGTAGGACGGGGATGTGATTAAGTGGAGTACTTAACCCCAAAAAATTTAAGATTTGAGCGACAATGGCGGTGAAGTGACCTCTGCGCTTTGTCTGTTCTTTTCCTGACACATATTTAATGCCGAGCGTGACCAGCTGGATCCTCGTAGGTTTGGCATGTCAGGGGTGGCCATTTGCATTTTAATAAAAAGATTTAGAGAGTTGCGTCTCTCGCTTGAATGCTTAAGGGTGGTCCTGCCTTGGAGACTGACGCGAGCGAGTGATTAATGGCCCTTAAAATGAGTGGTTTTCACATTTGAGGGTACCCTCTAGCGTTTTATCTGCAGGAGAACTTCGAGGGAGAGATTCTCGATGGGGTTTTGGTCTTTGAGACAAATTGGATTATATTCATTAGGTGGACAGGTGAGGTTTGCACGTTATCTGCCTTGGACACTAACCGTCAGGACCTGGAAACAGAGCCAAATGCTTCAGCAGCTTCAGTTGTTTTTCCCTTAATGTTTTACAAAGGTTGGGAGGAGATGGCCAAACTCGAACCCGATTTAGAGCGTTGTGTGCAGATGTTGGATCGTGGAGTTTTTGACGGTTAATAGCCTTGAGCCGATTGATCGGATGTAGCAAGTACGCGATGGAACTATTTCTCCAGCATGAGTTTTCTTACCTCCGGATGGAAATCTTTCTGATGAATCATGGAAACACTGAATTGTAACGAACATCCAAGCTCCAGGACTGAATGTTTCTCAATTGAATTCCTATACTCTTCTGCACTTTGTTTCCTGCGTCGTCTGCTCACTGTAAAGCACGATGCGGCCCCAACTCTCACGAAGTTACTGCTTTCCTTACTGGAGTCTTCCTAAAATACACCTTGTACAGTAACTGCACTTCTCTGTGTCTTCAGCTGTAACTGGAAGTAGTGTCACATCTAACCTGCTTAAACATTTCATTCTTATTCCTATCCTGCATTGCTCTTTCTTTTGTCTTTTAATGTGACCAAGGATCACTAAAGATCTATTAAGCACTTGAGGCAAAATAGTTTCACAGTAGAAGTTCATCTGCATGGGCAGAATTTCAAGGTCATCAAATTTAATAGGTATATGAAATTACTGATGTTTATTTTAGTAATCGACTAATTTAGTTACCAGCTTTCATGTGAATTTTTCTTTTTTGTCTCACTCTTCTCTTCTATATATATGAATGTGCGGTGCTCACGGAGATCTAATCTTGGGCCTCGTGCTCTCCGGCCTCACACCCGTCCCTTTATCAGTAGGGCCGCATGCCTATTTGATTGCTCTATGTGAGTTATTGGCCAACTTTCTATGATAAAAAATCCATTTTTCATAACCATCGAAACTTGGTTTGGAAAGTGAACATTACTCGCTTGAGAATTCAATCGGACAAATAGTGAGCTAGATGCAAAGCATATCTACAAGATCTAAGCGGTAATCCTAGGTGACAAAACAACTATCTTTTGTGGTGCGAGTACTTCATAGAAAATTAATTAATTGAAAAATATTTCGTAGAAATAATTGCACGTATCTTTTGGAAAAATTAGTTGACCAAAGATATTTCCATTTATCTTAATGACTAGAATATTTATCCTTAATCCAAGCAACGCCATAATTTTTGTGGAAGTATTAAGGAGTGGATGGAAAGAGAGCTGTGAGTTGATCCTTTCAAAGTGATTCCTGAAAAGCCAAGGCAACATCGGGTCCGGGATTGTAATTCTGGACACATGATGTGTTCTTCTGTTTCATCTTTTGCTTGTGGAGTCGATTCGGATTCGGGTGCAATCACTTTGTCTCATCGACAGCTGCGGTTTCAATGCAAGAGCATCATCCAGACTAACAACGGGCTATTTGCACGAGGTTTAGAAGATCAGTAGAAGTTTTTTCCTCGTGGTTTAGTCCGAAAGAGACCAATAGTAACCTATGTCCGAAGAGAGAATCCAGGAACAGAAGATTCAGGGTCTAGTATGCTTCTTGGTATTGCATATTTCCTCCTGCCTAATTTGTCCTCTAGATGCTAACATACCCTCTTCGATTTTTCTTCTCAGTGAAGCGTTGAAGTTCCTCGTGGATTTGGACAGGTCTACCATCTGCGATCCCGGCTCTCTAACTGCATGATTTTGCGACTTGACACACAATCAATGTTGTGTTCAACTTTCACATAAATCGTCGACTAAGCAGATCTCTTGGTCGTCTGCAAACGAGGAATGTGCATCAAAAGTGGAATGCCGGTCAAGAAATCGAGGAAGAAGTTCAGCCATTCTAAGATCAAAAGCGCAAACTCCATGGAAGCTAGAGATTCATCTTAAAAAGCGATGAAAGGCAAACATTACAGAGCGTTGATTTCAGCACACAAAGTGATGTTTTCTGCCCCGGCATGTCATTTCAAACCAGTCTAATGTAAACAAACACACCAGAAACTAACTAGGGAACTCCGAATCCAAGCCTAGAGCTATCATGATTTCAGTCGTCAAACACAACATAACCATTCGAGAATTGCCGAGGAATTTCTGCCACCGTTCCGTGAATGGCGCGCCCTCCGTCCATTTTTGAGTTTGTAGTGCACAGTGGTGTCTTTGCAGATTAGATAGATTCCACCAGCTCCTGATGCCACCTGACTGCAATCGGGCTCCTCACCCGGTGAGTCCCATCCGTCCACTCGATCGATCCAAATTTTGGAGTAGACAATCCCAAGGCGATGCTCGAGAATGTAATCTCATAGGAAAGTATCTGGTTTTCTGCAGAAAATTCGAGCTTGCTCGGTGAAACACTGACTTCGACATTTTCAGGAGCATCCACCTTAACCTCATAAACTGCATCAGCAGAACTCCCGACATTCTTGACCACCCTCCTATACTTCACGACATCGCCATTGGATGTTAGAACGACCGAGAAGGATGGATAGTTCAATTCTCCAGGAGAAGCCATTCTATTCGCACACACGGTAGAACTCATAGGCTCTCTAAGGAAGACTGCAATTCTTCGTGGTTCATAACCAATGGCACAGAGAAACCCGACGTAGTCATCGACATCAATGTTGTAAACCAACCCAGGATTAAGTGCCCTGTTCGGATCCACATGTCCTGCTCCGTGAACGAAAGGGCTGGATTCGTCACCGCTAGCAAGATCTTTGATGTTCCTCCCCCCATTATCTAAGTTATAAGCAGTTGTCATCAGTGCAGATTTTATCGCCGCTGGAGACCAGTCGGGATAAGCCTTTCGAAGCAGAGCAGCTAATCCACTAGCATGAGGGCACGACATGGAGGTGCCAGAGATGATGTTGAACTCGACCCTTCTCGGGTCAATGTCAAGATCCGTTGGACCATTGAATCCAGTCCAAGCTGCCAAAATATTAACGCCTGGAGCTATAACATCCGGTTTAAGGATCTCAGCAGTGAGATGGTTCGGGCCACGGCTAGAGAAAGCGGAGACTTTTGGAGCAGGCGGCGAGGGACCGATCACTGTGCCAATGAATTTGATAGCTGCTGTTGGGAATGGGTCCGAACTGGCATATTCTCGGATCTTATCTCCCGCAGTCTCGCCCACCATTGTGGCGGGTATGAGGTGCGAATCGGCAATCAATTCTTCACCACTCTCTTCAGTATTGGCAAGAATCATTCCCACCCCGCCCGCGAGCTTCACCGCACTTCCCTTGGCGACTCTCGCATTTCCTCCTCTATCACAAACGACAATCTTTCCTGCAACTTTGGAGGAATCGAGGCTGTCATCATAGCAATACCGACTTCCGCAGTCACCGGCATAGACCAAAGGAAGTTTAGCCTCGCCAAGCGGCTCGCCGGAGTAAAGGGACACTCCCTTAAAGATCCTCCCATCACCAAGAACCACATCGGCGGGAAACTCCCTGTCAATTGTGGAGGCACCCACTGTCAAAATCCAAGGAGCAATGTTCACAGCCGTGAAAGGGCCGGGACCAGAATTCCCAGCAGAGCACGACACAAGAACCCCATGTTTCACGGCCCCGAATGCGCCGATCGCGATCGAGTCGTGATCATACTGGGGCGCATACCCGTTCGCGCCCACGGATAAAGAAATTATGTGCACACCATCCGAAACAGCCTGATCCATGGCTGCTAATATATCCGAATCGAAACAACCTAAGCTCCAACATATCTTGTAAGCAGCAATTCTTGCTTTTGTGGCCATACCTCTAGCTTCGCCCACCGCATACTCGTAGAAGCTCGCGTTCGAAACCACGGATCCGCCGGCCGTCGACGAGGTATGCGTGCCGTGACCCTCCGTGTCCCTCGGCGATTTCGACTCTTTCGTCTCGTCGATCGGCCTCTCCAAATAGGCCTCGTACCCTTTGTAAAAGGCCCTCGCGCCGATGATCTTCCGGTTGCAGGCCGAGGCAGGGAAGTCCCGCCCGACCTCACACGTGCCCCTCCACGCGCCGGGGACCGGGCCGAGGCCGGAATCGGAGAAGCTCCGCCGCTCGGGCCAGATCCCGGTGTCGAGAACCCCAATTATGATGTCGTCGGCATAATCGGAATTCGGCCAGAGGCCAAAGCTCTCGGTGAGGCCGAGGAAGCGAGGGGTCCGGGTGGTGTGGAGGCGGCGGATGCGGTCCGGGACGACGAAGAGGACCCCGGGGGCGCGGCGGAGGGCCTCGGCCTGCGGGGCGGTGAGGCGGGCGGAGAAGCCGGCGGCGGCGGCCCGGTAAGTGTAGAGGATCTGGGAAGGAGGGTGGGAGGGGGCAGGGAGTGGAGGAGGGAGGAGTACCATTGGCGGTGGGAGGAGAAGAGGGAGGGCTTGTGGGAGGAGGAGGCATGGATGATGAAGGTCTGATGGTGGGATTGCTCTTGTGGGGTTGAGAGAGATGGAGAGATGAAGAGCAGCAGGATGAAGATGAGGAGGAGGGAGGAGTGAGGGAGATTGGCCATGGATGAGGATTGGCTATTCCTCAGGAATTGGAGGAGGAGCAATGGGCTCTGTCTGAAATTCTGAATCTTTCTTGGAGGATAAATGAGTGGCAATTGGACATGATGGGAATCTTTTTGGCCTTTCGGGGTAAACCAGGTCCACATCAGCATGGATGGAACCAGGTTCTGCAACTATGGAGAAAATATTGGCTGGGTTTTACCCTCCACGTAGGCGGTGGGTAAGACCACTCAGCGATCGACACGTGGCGCCACGTAGGCGAGGGCGTCAGGCGTTCAAAATTTGCGCGCGCCGCTCCTTGGCCCACCACTCTGACGCTCTCTCTCCTCTGCTCTCCTCTGCGACATGTCCACTCGTCCTCTCTCTCTTCTCTCTCTCTTTCCCCGTTCTCCCCGTTCTCCGTTCCGTTTTGCGAGAGAACAAAATCGCAGGGCTTCTCTCCGAATGCTCTTCCCCTCCTCTGCTCTCTCTCCTCCGCTGGTTGCCCGCGACGCCTCCTCCGCTGGTTGCCTGCGACGCCGACGCCCTTTCCACCTCCGCTGACGCCTCTGCTCTCCTCCGCTGGTTGCCCGCGACGCCGACGCCGACGCCCTTTCCACCTCCGCCGACGCCTCTGCTCTCTCTCCTCTGCTGGTTGCCCGCGACGCCGACGCCGACGCTCTCTCTCCTCCGCTGGTTGCCCGCGACGCCGACGCCGACGCCTACGCCGACGCCCTTTCCACCTCCGCTGACGCCTCTGCTCTCCTCCGCTGGTTGCCCACGATGCCGACGCCGACGCCCTTTCCACCTCCGCCGACGCCGACGCCCCTCCGCCGGTTGCCTCCGTCGCCCCCAACTCCGATGCCGACGCCGACGCAGCCTCCGCCTCCGCCCCTGAACCCGACTCCGACGCCGACGCCCCTCAAGCGGGTTGCCTCCGTCGCCCCCGACTCCGACGCCGACGCTGACGCCGACGCCTCCGCTCCTCCACCTCCGCCTCCGCCCCCGACGCCGTCGCCGACGCCCTTTCGCCTCCCTCTCGCGACCTCTGCTCTGCTCTCTCCCTCTTTCCTCTGCGGAGCGCCCTTGCTGGCCAACCCCGACGCCGACGAACCCCTGCTCGCGTTTTGGCCTCCCTCTCCGCGAACGAAGGTCGCTCTTTCCTCCGCGAAGCGCCCCCTGCTCCTGAACGCAGGACGCCGCCGATGCCGACGCCGTCGCCTCCCGCCGTCACCTTCCCAAGCCCCACCGATAGGCACCCCATTGGCGACTCCCGTACGTCCGGAGGTTCGTTTTTTCTTTTTCTTTTGGATTCCACTCAGTAGAATTCATGTTAAGGTTTATAGTCGGATAAGGATGGAGCACATTTGCATTAGGATTCCACTCAGTAGAATTCAGAGGAAGATTCAGAAGGAAGCAGTAGACCTTGTTTTTATTCAATAAGCAAATCTGTTGGTTTTCTGGACAAAGAACTTGCTGCTAGTGGGTTTACTAGAAAAGAGCAAGATGATATGGACAAGGTATAGTGATTCACGATGATTTGCAAATCGTTAACATTGTGTTGTCCAACTGCTTAATTTGGTGTTAGACCTAGTGGCTGACCATAATTGATTATTCTGGTTCATGCTTGGACCACTTAGGAGTGTGCCTATTTAGTCTTATTCCTTCCATGGATTTTACTCTTTGTCATTCTTGGCTTCTGTCAGCTCCTTTTCTCACGATCATCTTCATTCTCTTGCATCTGAAAGCCAAAATAATATCTCGCCAATTGCCTGCATTGTGGCTCCTGGCTTTGCATGTTTGGTCCTTGATTGGAAGTGGAAGTGGAAGTACTTTGGTAGTATTTTAATTTTTGTTTTCTGTTTTCTTGGAAACGTGTGAATGAAAATGAAAATTCTCTAACGGGATGAAAAATGGGAGTATATGCTTGTATTCCATCAAAGCTGTAAAATAGAATTTTTCTTTTTCCTTCCAAAGATCTGTGCTTTTGTTAGAATGAATAAATACTGGATACACCAAAATGTCATTTTCAGCTTTGAACTCTTTTTTCATTCATAACATGCTTTCCATTGTCGAAGATGGAGAAACTGGAACTTTTTTCTAGGTTGCTTAGTGTTGCTGGTTAACCATGTTCTATGTGAGCTCAAGAACGTGTCAAGTGGAATTCAGGGAAAATGAACCTTTTTGTGCCGTTTCTCTACATCAACAAGGCTCTCAGTTAATTCTGTCATGCAGCATGGCACTTTGGATAAGAAAAACTCTAGAATGGGTTGTCGGGAGACTGTTCTATGCAAATGATGCTTATATTGCAGACTTGTACAGAAATCTGTAGATTGCATTGTGGGGTGAAATTTTGAAGGAGCTAATTGGAGCCTTCGAAAATGCGAGTTTTTTTATTTATGAGGTGAGAAAGAAGCGGGAAATGCGATATTTTTTGGTGAGAACTGTGATGGGGGGCTATTTTAGTATTCTCTCGGAGCGTTCTCGTCATGCTTCGATGAATTTCTTGGTGGTAGTTTTAGGTGAGTCAGGGAATGGCATCTGTTGCTGCTAGGGTTAGAAATGACACTTCTGATGTTTAAGTTTATAGATACATCTGCAGCAGGTATTGCTTTATCTCTTGTACGTGCGTCTGTGCAGCACACCTCATCAGTGCCGCCTTGCAAAGGTAATCCTTGTCAAATATTCAAGTCATAGTTATGCATGCACCAGCGCATGGCCTGCACAAGGGCTGTCTATCTGACACTGCATTCTTCTCTTCTTGTATATTACTAGGAAATGACGTGATTGATGAGGATGTAGATATAGTTGGCGGGAATGACGCTCCAGTTTCATGCTTCCCTCCAGTAGAGATAGAGAAAGATGCGGTGCATAGAAACAGTAAATGCAGTAGTTCCAGTAGCTCCGGTACTGAATCGGGGTCCTCATCAAGTGGTTCGCGCCTCTGCAGATCTTTTTCTACTTTCTTTTTTCATAAAGTTATACTTTCTCTTTTGGAAGTTGTATTGTCTAACTGTATGGAGCACATCTCTTTCTATAATTACCAATACACAAATGCTAGGGACATCTTCTGCTTTTCTAGTCCGCATCATAATCTGATTTTGTATATTTTCAATTTTTTATTTGTGAAGTTCATACTTCTGAGGGCACTTTATTTTGAACTTGGTCGTTGAATGCACCAAGTCCTTAAGTGCTGATCACTCTTCTTAGTATTTGCATATGAAGTGTTTAAAGTTCTTAAGTCATCTGCTTTGTTTGATTGCCTTTGTTATCAATTGTTCAGAATAGTAGAATAGAATAAGAAAATTCCCAGGTTCTTTGTGTCAGCTTCGCCTGTTGCCTGTCATGATCTCTCTCCAGGGTTCATTTGATGTCCTTCGAAGAAGGAGCCACAAGTGCTGCTATGGGGAGTTTTAGTTTTCAATATAATGGCGGAAGGACTCTTCATTTTGGTTATATGCACGCAAATTTGCCTGTAGAGTGGTCAAAATTGGGGGATCTGGGCAAGATCTGCATTATATTTCTGATTTTTTTTTCTGTAGTACCTATTTCTAGGACAATAAACATTTTTCTGTAAAAAATTGTATGAAAAAGAGAAATATGAGAACTGGTTTTTTGCACCACTTATTCAGAAGATGTGCACATCATATCTCATGGTGTACACCTTTTTTAAGTTCATCTCATGTTTGCTGAAGGGTCTGGGTGATGATGTTCTATGTAGTAATTTAAACCTGCCAAATTTATTATTAGTTTTAAACTGGATTTTAAATTTGGTTTATCAGTTCTTAAGATTAACTTTACCCAGCAAGTCCCCTCAAATTTGCACATGATGTTTTTTTAAAGTAGTTTCATACAAGGTTTGCAAGTAGACATGCATGTAGAATGGTATATGTGCTGGTGTATGCTTAACCATCTAATTTTTTGAAGAAATGGGGAGTGGATCTCTTTGCATGTTTTTCATCATTAGTAGTGGGTCAGAGTCATGCTTTGACTCAAGTATAACTTTGTCAAATCGTCTCTCAATGTGTAGTGGCAATGCTTTGTCTGTCAATGTGTAGCAGCAGTGCTTAAGACTGTGTAGTTGGTACAGCTATTAGCCTGGGCATTGTTTCGTCATCATTAGCCATTTCTAGGGTAGATGGGCATACATGGATTTGGAACTAGCCTTTGTTATAAGCCTGTAAGCTTTTGATGTTTAATACAATGTTCTTGAATTGCAGAACATTATGACTTTTCTTGATTGAGCTCTCATATCTTTGCACTTGTGCTTGTTTCCTACTCGTCAGATGCAGACTCAGCTAGTTCATCCGCTAGTGAATTAGATCCTGCTAAGGTTTCTGGACCTGTCAAGGTGGCGAAGGTAGATATGCCAAGCTTAGGTGCTGTTGTCATGTTGCATGACTGAGGTTCTGGTTCGTATGTTGTCAGCTAACTTTATGCAAATTATTTCTCTTACTTCAGGAAGGCATGGCTAATGGAGTAAGTGATGACCAAAAGAGTACTTTTCATGACTTAGATACTGGTAAATTTAAGTTCAGATTGCATTTTGGTTAAAAGGTGATTCACTTTGTGCATCCATCTGGACTGATGAATTAATAACTGACCTTGTGTTACTTCTAGCATCTGTTGATGGGATGGATCAAGTTGTGCAAAATTCTCAGCCCAATTCACTTCCCTTAGAAGCTGATGTTCAGGGAGAGGGTAAGCATGATCATCATAAAGATAATTGTATGCTGTACCTTATGGGGCGTGATCTCACGCATGGTGCTGTAACATTATAGAGGAGAGTACTCCACCTGAGAGGCAAGTCTCCCTGAGAAGCGTTATCGTGCAGCACTTTTGAGGAACCGATTTGCTGAGACTATATTTAAAGCTCGAGAAAAGGCTCTTGAGAAGGTTGAACACAGTGCTTGATGCATCTTTTCTGTGTCTACTTGTCTAGATACTTGATATTTATATTTCTGGTTTTTCCCATCTTAGGTTGAGAAGCGGGATCCTGAGAAGTTACGAATAGAGAGAGAGGAACTCGAGAGGCGGGCAAAAGAAGGTCTCTTTTATTATATACCATCATCGTCATTCAACCCAAAAAAAAGAAAAAAGCTCTTTACTACAATGGGTCTCCTAAATTTTTTTTCTTTTTCTACTAATCAGAAAAGGCTAAAATTCAAGCTGAGGCAAAGGCAGCAGAAGAGGCTAGAAAAAAAGCTGAAGCTGAAGCTGCAGCTGAAGCCAAGAGGCAGAGGGAGCTGGAGAGGGAACTTGCTCGTCAAGCATTGCAAAAGGTGAGTGCACACCTTGCAGTTTCCTGGACAAGGTTTTAAAAGGTACTTATCTGACAAGTCTTGGTTTCTGCAGATGGAAAAGACAGTTGATATCAATGAGAACAGTCAGTTTATGGAGGACTTGGAGATGCTTCGGGTTCCTCATGGTGAGGAATTACCAAACTTCTTGGAGGAGGCAAAGAGCCCAGACTGTTCAGAAGACCATCTGGGTAGTTTCAAACTCCAGAATAGTAGCAATCCTTTAGAACAGCTTGGCTTGTACATGAAGGTTGATGACGAAGATGAGGATGAGGAGAGTGAGCCGCCCAAAAGTCATCCGGTTCTGCCGCTGCCAAATGACGTAGAGGACGGGGAAATTGATTGATGAGAGAATCTTTTTCCCATATTATGACACTAGGAACTTAAATCCTTTTAAGAGGGACTGGAAAGGAGTTCCTTTAGGAGGAATGAGACAACTGGGGAAATCTCCTTCCTTCTTAGGTGACCGCCTAAATTGGAAGTGCCCAATGGATTGGGGGAACATACTGCTCCAGCCTTTCTCAAAGAGGGTTGGGAACTTCCTTCTTTTGCTTTGAACATTTGGCGACTGAGGTTGGTGTTACCTTATCTGTGGATGGTCAGCGACGCAAAATGTGGATTTGGAAGGGAGCGTGTACATATAGATATTTGGAGATATTGATTCCGATTCATTGAAATGGAGCACAAGCGAAAGCAGTAGGCTTTTCTGATGGACGCCGAGGATAGACTGTTATAAAGAAGGGCAAAAGAAAGACGGGAGGATAAGTTAGAGAGAAGAGGCAGTCTTTCCTTGTATAAAGGCTCCGGTTCTGTTTGCACGGCGTAAGTGGAAAGATCAAATTGTTTTCTTGCTCTGCCACACACAGAAAAAAAAAGAAAAGAAAGGAAAAAGCAAAAATTCATTCTTTTCCTTTGTTTGTGTATGTTCCGATCATTCCTTCATTCAATCTGCTTTTTCAGATGAACTATATATGTCCAAGCATGATGCACTGATTCTTTTCATCTGATTTTTTTATTCAAACTGCCTTTTAGATGAGGCAATACCTTTTTGAATGACTTTTCCAATGAAAATTCGCAAGCGTCATCAGTGTTTTCAATAAATTACAACCTTACGATTCGTGACGTCCTTCAAATGGTAGTAAGTTTTCACGACTTCTTTGTATTTTCGTAAATTTTGAGATCGTAACTTTCCTAAGAAGTTTGGCTTTTTCGTCCTTCCCATTTATGGTAAATGATATAATTTATCAAATCCTTCCAACGTACTTTACAAAGATAGGGGTGTTTCTTTATGGAACTCTCAAACTTTTCTTCATGCTTCTTGTCCTTGCTTAGCAAAGGCTAGAATGCTCCGTACACAACGGCTTTTAACTCGAGCTTTGGTCAAAAATAGGAAAGATAACATGCGTTCCGCTGTACAGACTTTCCACTATCCAACAATGGCTACATTAGTCCTCAAACATACCCTCATCTGATATTCTAGAAGATTCAGTCCCATTAACAAGAGGCTGGTTCTCAAAACTAATGCTCGGGTCGCCAAGGATGCTGTAATCAAAATCCTCGTCATCGTCATCCTCATCGTCTTTATCGCTATCTTGATCCTCAAATCTTTTTGCATCACTCCTTTTGATGCTGCTTCTCTCTGCATCTTTTGCTTGATGGCATCTTCATAAGACATTTCATACCACACGACACCCTTGCCAACCATGGATTTGTTGTGGGCGTCCGTCATCCTCTGTTGCTTGCTTTTCTCTGAGTTCTCCGGTTCGCCCCAATAGTCATATCTATATAAAGGGTTTGAAGGATCGTATTGATCCTTGCCAAAGTAACCGCTGTCTACATATCTCCCTGGCTCTTCCAGTGGCAGGCCCAGGGCTTGTCGGCTGTAAAATAACGAGCCTTGTTCAGCTAACATTATCAGACAGCATATTTTGAGTATCTTAATTCCAGGAACAAAGTTCTCTGGCATTTATAGAGAGAATGAAAGAAAAGATTCTCCGCTGATTTGGTAACAAAACATTCTCAGCACTCCAAAAGGACAGGAACTAACAGCTTTCAGAAAAACTTGCTTTCTAAACATACTATATAAAGGATATCATCATAGCCATTCCCTTGTAATGTTTGCAAGAATTTCGACCAGCTAGACAATCCTATTCTCAGTGAAGGATATTAGCATGCATTGTATACAGTAAGATGCAGTAAGATGCCCACAAGAAAATTATAAGTCACACGTATGAAAGTAAAGGCTATCAATAGGTAGATAGTGACCAAAATCATTTTGCTTCATTTGACAAAATTTGAATGAACTAAGTTTTCCTTTCACAAAAGCAAACATTAGTCCCTTTCATGGACCGTTTTTATTTCTTTCCCTTTTCTAATTGCAAACTGCAATATTGAACCATTTTGTCAGTGCAACTGATTTCTTTTTCCCTTACCCTTTTATGACAAATAGTAAAGCCCAAAGCGAAGTGGCACATTGTAGGAATAAGAGTACCAAACATGTGCTAAATTCTGTCATTCCTGGAAATCTGTCAATGGCAACATACGTGGCACGTGGAATCTTTCACATATTACGTGTGATATAAAGGAAAAAAAAAATTAGATTGGGTGATTGCATCCTTTTATGGTTAGTTTTGTTTCCCAAAATGCCCAGTTAGTAAAGACGACAAACGTCAAACAATTCGCAATTGGAAACATAAATTGGATTCAATATCAAAAGAGTCAAATATGTTATAATGACATGGGATTACCAGCTGATATCCCTGATCAAGGCTTCTCTTTCTTCAAATGACCGACGCCAATGCATCAAGTCATACTCATCCATCTCAATATTTCGCCTGAATTTGGAAATTTTATATGCCTCTCCCCTTTCTTCTGCTTCTTTTCTCATTTTCTTATGGAACTACATGTAGACAGAAAGCCAATTAACAGATATCTCATAAAGTGACTTGGCAAACAAAACCAGAGTATCATCTAAATCTGGACAAAATGGGACATATGCATACAGTGACTAAAATTTCATATGAACAGTACTTGAGTAGGGAAGATACAATCTGTGCAACAACAAAGCAATAACTAACCTCACGCTCAGCTAAAGCTGCTTCCAAGTCAAGTTCTCTCACACTAGTTTTCTGCCCAAAAATACGAGGCAACATCAGAGAAATCACCAATTATAAGATTGATGTATCTTAAACATCAAATAACCTACCAGAATAACTTTTGGTATTAAGGACTTCTTATAGTAAGCCTTAGTATATTCAACACTCTTCTCTTCATCATAATCATCATCAACCAACTCAGATAATTTTTGGTTTTGGTACTTCTCAGGATTGGCCTCCAAATCATCCAAAATCATTTGCTCAGCGATATGTATCTGCCACAACTGCATAAAGCCACACCACCCCAAATATTGTAATAATGACAATTCACTCATGAGCAGGAGTGGCATTTGAAAGACCGCAGACTTTTGAAGTTTAGTATAAAGCTAACTAAGCTATCAGTACTTTTCTACACTCATTATAGACCATGAAGCTATGGTTGCAGTGCATAACAAGGGTGAAAGGTATGAAAAGAAAACCTCATTGCATAACAGAATAGTTGAGTGAAAATGAATATATTCAATCAGAATTTTAGAAACATTATTTAGTGTTGAAACAAATGCCAATGACTTTGGTTACTTGCAAAGGAAATTTCAACCATCTTGCACACATGAAGGACATCATTGTGTTCATTGCTTGAGTTTTGGTAACAAAACCCAAGGATCAAGTTAAGAAAGTTTGTCCAGAAGGGTTAAGCCCTTAGAAGACCTAGAGAAGGTCTTTAAGTTTTTGCCCACAAACAAACGTGTGAGCCACTAGGGTTTTCTTATTTCCCTTCCTAACATGGATAGGCACTTAAACCCAATTACCTAACATGAATGACAAACGCATAGTCCAAAGTGCACCTAATTGATTCTCACCTCCAAAAAGGTAGGAGTCATGAAGGTAGACACTTAAGTAGCAGTCCAAAATTTGTTGCCTTAGGATGTACCCCCTCTCTAGTCTTTTAAGTACACTTGGGACCTCTTGTTTGCCATATATTTGTGATTAATTTGTGTGTCAATATGTATGCAACCTAAAACCAAAAACTTGAACAAAGAACCATCAATATGGAATCCATTAGCAAATTTTTCGGAAAAAGTTGCCATTCTGGGGAACGCTTGCCATGCGTTTTATATAGGAAGTTAGTCAACAAGTGCCCTTAGAGAATAGATCAAGATATACTAAATGTGCTTTGCTAATACCCGACGATGGCCTACAATACAAAGATGATTTAGCAATTATGCGATGGTCACTTGTAAAGAAGACACTTCATATACTGTGGCTGGAATTTCAACAGATGCATTACTGCAAAAGAAAGATGAATGGATCTTATCTACACATATACCTTATCAACATAAGGGTGATTTGATAATAGAGGCTCCTCTTCAGGTTTTGCTCCTGGGTCTTTTCTAGGTATAGGAGGTCTTCCACAATCACGCTGCATATACAGGAGCAAAGAAAAGATGGAGGTCATTAGAACTCTATAGACTGAATCCTTTCTGGCAAAAGGTCCACAAACAATAAAAATGATTTATGATCACATTTAAGTACGTGCCTTGCTTGCAGCGGCCAATTCCATCAGCTCCAGCTGTTCATCCTCCATAAGCTCCATGGATTCCTTGGCAATTCTGCGAGCAGTGGCCTTCTCCACTGCAGCTTTTCGTCTCTCTGCTTCTTTTTCTCGACGAAGCTCTTCTTTTTGTCTCTTTTTCTCCGCCTTCCAAACAAAAAACCAGAGAAGTTGGTAAAGAAAAGAGAAAAGAAGAGATGCTGCTTAACCAATCAAATAAAGCAAAAGAAACTAACTAGTTAAAATACAATATCAAGCTCAAATACTTACCTTAATAGATTCTTTCTGTAAATACTTCTCCCGTCGCTCTGATTAACGCCTTTGCTCACGTAGCAATCTCTCCTCCTCTCTCTGCTGTTCACACATCAACCTTTCTTCTTCCTTCCTTCTTTCACGATCAAATCTTTCCATCTCTTTCCTCATTCGTTCCTCAGACTGCAATAGAAAAATACAGGATATCAGTACATGCCAAAGTTTTCTCCACAAAGCTTACATATCCTTAACAGTCAGCACAACTCTTCAAAAAGATTGAAACCTTTGGAAGATGACTACATCAACGAAATAGCAGCAAATAACAAATTAATTGCACACAATCTCCATATGACAAGTAATGACCAACATATTAGAAGGGGTTCCTCTTTCTGTACAAAATTGCATGTGTGGCTTTTCTTTTGATACGGTAACTGACTATTACATAAACATCATTACAGTAACTGACTATTACACATATTCTGCAGCAAAATAGCCACCTATCTATACTTCCAATACACAAAAATCTCCTTTATCTTCCCTAGCGAAATATGCTATAATACGAAGTCTTAAACTCACACCTTCCTCCAGCCCCTACATGCTGCTGAATTCTTCCAAGTGCACTACCGGGAGCTTAATTGTTTTTGAATTTTGGAATTGTGAGATGACCTTCCACCTTTGTCCTTGTAAGAATTTCTAGAAGCAATGGTCTTCCCTCCTCTATGAACAGCAGCAATTGCTCGCCGTCTCTGCTTGTTCAGGCGCTTTACCAACTCAGCATCATTCGCATTCTCTTCACTTTCATCCTGCACCAGGTGGAAAAGAAACTCTCATTACTGAAGCTAACAAGAAAGAGCAATAAACAACGATAAGTGATGACTATGGAAAAACTTCTTTAAAAAACTTAAGTCACTTTTCATTTTCAATAAACTACAGATGACTCACTGATAAACACATGTGAAAAAGCACCAAACACAACAATTAGTAAACACTATACTAGTCCATTATCCCCTCGAAAAAAACAGTTGACAGCAACACAATTACTCAAGCTAAAATCGCATGTATTTATCAGCAAAAATTTCGAGAAGCAAATTTACGAATAGCTCATTTTTGTAAGTTCAAACAAGACCAAATTCTGAGCTGCTAAATTCAAAAGACCTCAAGCCAGAAACTTACTTGAATTAGCCATTCCATCAGGCGCCATTAAATGGGATTTTAAAGGAGAACATAGAGAGATAAGTTCATTTCACAGATAGCTGGCATCTTTCAAAGCTTATTCATCATCGTTGTCTATGAAATTTGTCACAAGTACAGAGACTAAACACTTGAGTATAGTCAGAGGTTCTCAAACAAGGAACCCAAGCCCAAAACTATCAAAATGGGCCTGAGCATCATAGAACACAACAAAGGTAGATCGAACTTCAAGATATCTGCAAGCCAGAATGTCTTCAATGTGATTCATATTACTCAACCTTCATGCTTATGTTGATAATCAAAAGTGCTGCCACGCACTATCCAAGACTACATAGCTAGTGGGCGAAAGCCAGACCTAATGCCTAAAAAATTTCACCATATATACTTACCTCATTGAAGTATCCCTCACACCAAGGTTTGCTGAGTTGTCCTTCACATCTTTGTCTATTTTCTTTGATTTCCTCCTCATTTCCTTCTACAATGTGCCCTGGCTGGTCATACAAATAGCAGGATTAGGATATAATACTGAGTGAGTCAGCACATTAGACTTTAAAATATATTTTAAGGTGGATCTCAGCTGACTGCCAGAAAATTAATATTGCATCCTCCAGTTAACCATCCAGGAAACAAACCAGGAAATTCTCATAAACGAATATATAAAACATGACTTCATCTTATCCGGTGAAAAGTCACTCAAGTGCTCCAATAGTCTTAAAAGATCTGCTCAGTTTTTGAAAATAAAGCACAGCGAACAACATAGCTTCCAGTAAAAAGAGGAAATCTCATGCCCTGATGTTATAGGTTTCACAAAGTTTCAGCAATGTTGATTTTCAGGCCTATCACAGCGAATGCTCTGATACTAGTACCTGATCCAGCAGATGCAAAGAGTCAACATCACTCATGATTGTTTCATCCCTTCCAGCACTATCTTCTTCATCATCATAACATATATCCTGGTCCTTTTCTTCTTCGACGAACTATATCAAAGGAATCCAATAAGAGAAGGTTAATATCGCATCATGGACAATGCACACTTACAATACTCAATCAATGACACGCTAGGGATGAACTTTCGATTAATGTGTCAACTAGTTGCACAAAATTCTCCAGGGCAACATGTAATTGGTTCCAGAAAATTTGTATATGCTGTTTTCATTTACATTTCAGAATGCGGCAGCTTCAAAAACACGTTTGGAAAGACACTGGAAATTATTTTACAACTTCGACAATGGAAAGCATGTTATGAATGAAAAAAGAGTTCAAAGCTGAAAATGACATTTTGGTGTATCCAGTATTTATTCATTCTAACAAAAGCACAGATCTTTGGAAGGAAAAAGAAAAATTCTATTTTACAGCTTTGATGGAATACAAGCATATACTCCCATTTTTCATCCCGTTAGAGAATTTTCATTTTCATTTTCATTCACACGTTTCCAAGAAAACAGAAAACAAAAATTAAAATACTACCAAAGTACTTCCACTTCCACTTCCAATCAAGGACCAAACATGCAAAGCCAGGAGCCACAATGCAGGCAATTGGCGAGATATTATTTTGGCTTTCAGATGCAAGAGAATGAAGATGATCGTGAGAAAAGGAGCTGACAGAAGCCAAGAATGACAAAGAGTAAAATCCATGGAAGGAATAAGACTAAATAGGCACACTCCTAAGTGGTCCAAGCATGAACCAGAATAATCAATTATGGTCAGCCACTAGGTCTAACACCAAATTAAGCAGTTGGACAACACAATGTTAACGATTTGCAAATCATCGTGAATCACTATACCTTGTCCATATCATCTTGCTCTTTTCTAGTAAACCCACTAGCAGCAAGTTCTTTGTCCAGAAAACCAACAGATTTGCTTATTGAATAAAAACAAGGTCTACTGCTTCCTTCTGAATCTTCCTCTGAATTCTACTGAGTGGAATCCTAATGCAAATGTGCTCCATCCTTATCCGACTATAAACCTTAACATGAATTCTACTGAGTGGAATCCAAAAGAAAAAGAAAAAACGAACCTCCGGACGTACGGGAGTCGCCAATGGGGTGCCTATCGGTGGGGCTTGGGAAGGTGACGGCGGGAGGCGACGGCGTCGGCATCGGCGGCGTCCGCGTTCAGGAGCAGGGGGCGATTCGCGGAGGAAAGAGAGAGAGAGCGACCTTCGTTCGCGGAGAGGGAGGCCAAAACGCGATCAGGGGTTCGTCGGCGTCGGGGTTGGCCAGCAAGGGCGCTCCGCAGAGGAAAGAGGGAGAGCGGAGCAGAGGTCGCGAGAGGGAGGCGAAAGGGCGTCGGCGACGGCGTCGGGGGCGGAGGCGGAGGCGGAGGGGCATCGGAGTCGGAGTCGGGGGCGACGGAGGCAACCGGCTTGAGGGGTGTCGGCGTCAGAGTCGGGTTCAGGGGCGGAGGCGGAGGCTGCGTCGGCGTCGGCATCGGAGTTGGGGGCGACGGAGGCAGGCGGAGGGGCGTCGGCGTCGGCGGAGGTGGAAAGGGCGTCGGCGTCGGCATCGTGGGCAACCAGCGGAGGAGAGCAGAGGCGTCAGCGGAGGTGGAAAGGGCGTCGGCGTCGGCGTCGGCGTCGCGGGCAACCAGCGGAGGAGAGAGAGTCGGCGTCGGCGTCGGCGTCGGCGGGCAACCAGCAGAGGAGAGAGAGCAGAGGCGTCGGCGGAGGTGGAAAGGGCGTCGGCGTCGGCGTCGCGGGCAACCAGCGGAGGAGAGCAGAGGCGTCAGCGGAGGTGGAAAGGGCGTCGGCGTCGGCGTCGCAGGCAACCAGCGGAGGAGAGAGCGGAGGAGAGAGAGCAGAGGAGGGGAAGAGCATTCGGAGAGAAGCCCTGCGATTTTGTTCTCTCGCAAAACGGAACGGAGAACGGGGAGAACGGGGAAAGAGAGAGAGAAGAGAGAGAGGACGAGTGGACATGTCGCAGAGGAGAGCAGAGGAGAGAGAGCGTCAGAGTGGTGGGCCAAGGAGCGGCGCGCGCAAATTTTGAACGCCTGACGCCCTCGCCTACGTGGCGCCACGTGTCGATCGCTGAGTGGTCTTACCCACCGCCTACGTGGAGGGTAAAACCCAGCCAATATTTTCTCGCAGAACGGTAGTCGTCATCGCCTTCATGGACGAGAGGACAAGCGACGTTGGCGAAATTATTTGCGTGCACGGACAGAATAAAATAAAGCCCAATTGCTTGGAAATATCTTGCATTTCCCTTTGAAGTTGGCTCGTCATGGGCTCCTACAATCAAGCTTAACCATGAGGCCGCTTGAATTTGGATATCTCATCGTTCCAAATCCTAGAAATCGCATGACAAAATTAACCTTCTCTCTTCTATAATGGAGTGCAAATGGGCTTGTTTTTGTATAGACAGTACTTAGAAATCCCTTCAAGACTAAGACTTCATTTATTTCGCAAATAATATGGCATTCTTAAAAAAAAAAAATTCAAGAAGTAATTTTTCAAGAAAATTACAATATTTTCTAGTGTTAGGTTGAAACCTCAAAATGAACTTAAAAATATATTTATGCCGTTTGGTAAGGAAAATCGTTTCCATCGTGTGCTCCATTCAGTGATTTGTTATCATTTTTCTTTTATTTCTTTTCTTCTTCTTCTTCCTCATTCGGTTGCTAACCATAATATAGCTCAAGCCTCACCTGATTCAATGAGACTAGCAATCTAGGAGGGGCTCAAGTCTCCCCCGACGTCGCCAGAGGTTTGCCGACCTCTAGTGACCTCAAGGGAGACTCAAGCCCCACCTAGCTTGGCAAATTTGGTAAGGCCCGAGTTTGCTCGGGCCTCACCGAATCTGGCAGGGCTTGAGCTCGCTAGGGTAGGCGAGGTGAGTGCGCCCATGGTTGATCACTGGCCAAGGAAGAAGAAAAAGTAAAAAAATGAAAATGAAAAAGAATAAGAATAATAAACGACTTGATTTTATATAAAAAAAAAAAGAAAAGGAAAAAGGTGTTTGGTGAAAGAAAGTGAGGTAAAAAAAGATAAAAAAATGTTTTTCCTCTTTATAAAAAGCGGAAAATAATTTCCCCTATTTTAGAAAACTTTTTTGCGTTGATGGAAAATTTTTCCCTTACGAGTTCATTTTCTATGAAGTGAACATAACTTAAATTTTCCTATACTTAGATCATAATATTTTTGGCATATATACTTAGGGTGCGCACGATAATCATTCCATTTATCTATTTTTTATTTTTCTATTCCTAGGAACAAGTTAGGAATAAAAATTTGTTTAGTAATTTAATTCCATTTTTCTAATTTTAGAACAAATTTTTACTCAATAAATATATTTGGAATATAAATGAGAAGTAAAAATTTTCTACATTTTTCATTTTTGAAACAAAAGTAAAATATAAAAACTCTTATCATCACTCACTCTAACTATTAGTCGGTTGCTCACCCGTCACTGTCTGCTGATGGTTGCTTATCGTTGCCACTGACTGCCCACCGCTGGTCACCAAACGCTAGCCGCCAATCATTGGACAATGGCCACTGGCCATTGATTACCGGCCGTCAATCATCGAACATTGGCCACTATTCACCGGACTCCGATTGCCTAATGTCGGCTGCCCATCACTAATCACCCACCATCCGTTTGCAACCGCCTCCCTCTGCAGGCTGCTAAACACCCACCGATGGTCTTCAAACATCAATCGTCGGACATTGGTTGCTGAACGTCGAATGTCGAACTCCAATTGCCTAATGTTTGCCGGACGTCGGACAAGCGTTGGCCATTAATTGTGAATCACCAAACGCTAGCTTCGCGTTTACTAGATGTTAGATGATGGTCACCCACCACTAGTCGCCAGACTTCAGTTGCCTGACGTTGGCCACTTGCCGCTGATCGCCCCTCGTCCGTCCGCAACCACCTTCAACTGCCGATTGCTGGATGCTTGCCGTCGATTTTCCGAACATCAAAGGATGGCTGCCCACCCCCCAGATGCTGATCATTGGACACCGGTCATCGAACGTCGGGGCGCAAAACTCAAGTCGCCTGACATCTACCATCTATTGTCGGTCGCCCCCCGTCCATCCGCAATCGCCTCTTACTATCGTTTGAGAGGAAGAAATTTTGTGTCATTATTAAATGAATTTCGATTCCTATAATATAAATATTGCATGGTTATCAAATGCATATTTTGGCTCAAGAACTCATTCACGAATAAAAACTTGTCAAAAATTAGTTTCCGGAATAAAATGTATGGTTGGCGCTGGTGGCATTACCATCCGAGAAGGATCCCCCGGACAGAATTTAGCAGTTCCCATCAAAGTCAAGAAACTTGCAACGCAAAAGAAGGAAAAAAGGTTTGTCTTTTATTATAGTTAGTCCAGGTCTAGAATTGATGACTTGACTATGACCTGCTTCATTGTCTAAGAAAGTGCAGAGTCATTCGTGTCCCTCGTGGTAGGTGAGCTGATCTTTTCCTGGAAAGTGGGGAGATGAGGCCAGGAAATTTTGCCTGGTCTCCATATTCTTTAAATTTATCAGCAGGCAAAAATGACCATTTCAAAGGGAAAACGACGCCTCGTTTTCTAATATTAGGATCTCTGTCAGCCTTGCTGGAGCTCATATCTTCACCTAAATATGTAATATTACATTTCAATTCCTTGTGCTATTATATCAGAGTGGACTAGGAGTTGTCCAGAATTAAACCTTATGGTTTTGCTCGGAAGGAGGAGCAAGACCAAGAAAGCTGATTGAACAATTGTCTTGAATACTTTTCATTGCATCCTCTTGAAAATGACTGAAATACTTCTTTTTCCCTTCTAAAGATCAGCAAGAACTGATACTCCCGTGTTTTTGGTCTCGAATCGAAAGAGCTAAAGTGCCTTGTATTTACCGGTTCTGACCAAAATGGGAGAACAGATTTAAAAACATTAATTACAAGCATTTTCCGGGAAAAAAACAGTGATATAGAGGAGACCTTTTCGATCTTCTTTTCCACTTGACCTCAATTGTGTTTATCATAAACTACATTTCCAAGAAATAAGAAGGTCCCATTTTTTCTTCAGTTCAGTATCAGCTGTTTCATGGCATGGACAGCCATCCCAAGTTCTTGGGTAGTCATGAATCATGATCAAGTCCTCAAACCAAACAAATGAAACATGTTCTAAGATAATCATGGTCGCGTTCTGGAATTTCGTTTATTTATATACATTCTCACCCTTTTGTATACTCTCATCTTTTTTTCTTTTAGATTTCTAACAATTCTCTGCCTCTGAGTACATATACTGATATCAACCAACCCACCACAGTGAACATTTTTTTTTTTTAATCTCTGTTTCCCTTTTGTTGCTATACCTATCACATATTATATGAAACATACCCAATTGCAATTTGCACCTATTTTTAAAGTCTGTAATTCACTCCTGTCCACCCCACCACATTAATCAGCCTTTGAAAACAACTCTAAGATCAGACCAGTGCGGGAACACCAGGGATTTCTGTCAAGTTCCTAGAAGGGCTTCCAGGAGCCGATCTCGAGTCCAAACCCCTCTTCAGGATCTGCCTCACCGCAGATATCAGAAGCATGGTCGGATTTGGAGGTGGCCCCGTCGAATCACTAGACCTCTTGCAAAAACTCCTGAGCTTGGCCATTGCCTCTTCAGTGCCCACGGCGCTCTGTCTCTCGTTGTTCCTGAGGATTTCATCCTTCACGGCCTCGGCGCACAGCCCGCATATCCATTTCCCATGGTGGCGCTCCCGGACACGCTCTATGTAGGCTGGCGTGCACTCCTCAGTGAGGCCGCAGCAGTCGCACACAGCCATCGAGGACTCTGGGTCCATATTGGGAACGAGCATGGACGACTGCGTTCCCAAGGCCACTATGATCACAGGGTCGTGAAACACGGACGTGGCCATTACCGGATCACCTCCTGTGCTCAGACGAGGGAACGCGATCGCCTGTAAATGCGATAGCTTGTTCAAAACATAATATGGGGAAGCCAAAAATAGAAAAGGTTTTCAAATTACTAAGGAAACGCTCAAAATTTTTTCACAAGGCATCCTGCAAAACTCAGCATACGAACAGGATGACACGATCAGCAAAACAACCCAGTAATCGAAAAGAGCCCGTGATGAGAATTACCTGCAGAAACAGATCGAAAACAGGGACACCGGATCAGTGCCTCCTACCTCTCCTTCTCCCACTCCAGATCCCGAACAATCGCTTCTTCGGCAATAAAAAACTCAAACATCGAAATCAAAACCATTTCATTTACTCCCATGTTGCTACTCCTTGTCGCGAATTCTTGCTCTGCAATAGTCACGCTCTCATCCCGATCACCCGAAAATCCTCAACTCCCTCTTTGATGGTGTTGGGCAATCTTTGCAAATCTTGCTAATTAACTAGAGAGAAGAGAAAGAGAGATTGGTTTTCTCTTGTTCTTTTGTGGGTCATGAAAATTTCTGCACATGGGGCCTTTATATACTGGAATAAGGTCTTGGACTAGCGTAGGGAGAAGATCTTGCAGGTTTCAGGGAAAGAGTGGGGAATTGGCCATTAAAGAAAGCTCAATGATTAGATTAGGAAAAGTAGGCAAGTTTGAGTAAACAACAGGATCCACGTCGGTCCTGACATTGCATCCGCTGTGCTGCCAGCTCAGGCTAATCCCAGCTGACCTGCTCTAACGTCTTTGACTACATAATCGATTCTGCTGACATTGAGACGGCAAATTGCAGTTTTGATCATGGAGAAGGAGATAAGTTTAACACTCCCGTTTGTTTCGCGTTAGAAAATATTTTTTTAAACAATAATTTTTCGTTATTTACTTAAAATAATTAATCGATGAAAAGTATTTTTATACTTAATGATGATTTATATTTAAAAAATTTTAAGATGATGAATATATTTTTCGTTCATTAATTTTTATAGTGCAAGCGATTATATTTAAATCATTCATTTTATGTGAAAGAGACAGAATTTGTAAATAAATTGAGATTGTAGTTCATACAAGATAATATACTATTTTTCTAGGTGATATGGCGGGTCAGTCTATGGGAATACCTGAATATTCCAAAAAGCCAATTCAGAGGCATACGCATGTCTATGAATATTATCACAATAGTACTTTGGAACTGTTGACTTACCCCACTTTCCCATTCAAATTCTCGACTTTTTCTCTTGAACCTTCCCCACAAGAAAACGAAACGTGCCGGAAAAATTAACGCAATTTCGCTTGTACAGGCAAAATGATTTTGTGGTGCAAACTCATGAAACCTAATCGATAACCCCAAAAAGGGAAATTGCAATTCTTCATGAACTATTTTTTTAAATTTTTTTCATCATATATATTGTAAAGAAAAAAAAAACTAATGCTGAACATGCCCAAAAAAATGCCCTGAGTAACAATCTCCTTGACATTTAATCAATTTCACCACCGCGTAGCTAATTTATGTACCTTTTCAATTTGTTCAATTTTGTCAGTACTCTTTATGTTTATAAAAATTGTCATAAATATCCCTTTGACTTTGACCGAGCTTGGCTAATTTGTTCATTTTCCGCGAAATAAATGGACCCTAACTCTTAGATTACTCTCCGCCACAAAAATAAAAATAAAGATAAATCATTTTCGTTTAAATCTTTTGAAGAACCTTTGTGAGATCCACTAGTTTGAGTTCTTTCTTCCACGCAAGAAATCTAAGAACTCTCATAAATGAGAAAAATATCAAAGCCCAAAGAGAGTGGCGGAGCACAGAAGATGACCCCATCAGGTAGCTAATAGTCAATTATCGATTGACATTAAATGAAGTTTCACATACAGTGAGCAATCACAAATCACTTTCTAGAAATTAATGCTGTTTATTGTTTTGGTTTCGTTACAAAGTTTTCATAATCAATAGAAAAATGCACGATCCTCACGTGTTATTAGAAAATAATTATCGAATTTTGGGGGCGTGATTTTGAATTAACATTGTTTTTCACATATCTTCTGGATGATGGCGTGATTATGAAAATTAGAATGATTACACTGATTATATTCGCAATTGGTGATGGGATTGATATGGAAGTTTCCACCACATCTTCAAATTGTCACAGTGATTCAATTCATTGGCGATGGGATTGATATTGAAAGTTTCCACCACATCTTACATTGAATTGGAAACAGCTGGAACTAGCCATAACGTAACACCCAAGTCGCAAACGATCTAGTTGCAAGGACGATTGCAATTCCATATTCTAAGTATCTACTAACGGATATAACTCACCGCATGTATAACTGGTGTCAGAATTGTTTTTATCATTGTTTAAATTTATTATTTTCACAATAAATATTAATTTGAGAGTCAGTGACTATCCTTTTATCCGAAGCACGTAACCTCATAGATGACTAGCATATGTGCACTTGTTAAGTGGCAAGCTAGTTAGATGGCGCGGGGTTTTGATGTCCAATAAAAAGAACGAGTACATCTCATCAGTTTTAAATCTGGAAATTTAAAAGAGCAAATTATTTTATGCATCTCTGATGATTAATAAAACTAAATTTGACATAAATAACTGTACAAATAAAAATATTCACCCTTCACTACTGCTCTTATCTTATTTGGTCATAGCTGTAAAACCTCAAAAAGATCGAACATAATAGTATAGGCAAACCATAGTCGGGTAAATAATATCAATATCTTCTAAGCATATCGAATAAACACTATGCCTTTGTATGAAAAATGCACACTCACAAAAAAAAAGAATACAAATCCAGTTATAATATATGTAAAAGACCATATACGATATATATCATTTCAACACTTTTGTGTATTATAATTAGTCATTTGATTAATAATTTTAAGGCAAGCATCAATTATCTAGTTTAGTGTTTAATTGAGATGATTGCCTAAAAAGTCCTAAATATATCACATGGTAATTAATTCAATCATAAACATTTTGATGATTTTTTAATGTAGTATATTTGGTCATTTTTGGCTGAGAATTGCTGATTTTATGTCAGTTGTCTTACATGACATAGGCAACATTGATGTGGACGATCTTTACAATTTTTTATTATTTTTATGAAATGTTATGTTATTTTCCTCCTTTTTCCTTCTTCCTCAGGGGCCTCGACAAAGGTTGTTGGCCATAGGAGAGGGTTGCAGCGGCCTTGCCAAGATTTGGCGACGATGACCCTTCCAAAGGCTAGCAATTGACAGAGGAAGAAGGAAAAAATGGAAAATAAACAAAGAAAAGGAAAAAAAATCGGAAAACACAGTATAAAAATTGTTAACGCCATCGCCAATTGTGCCACGAGAATGATCAAGTTTATTGGATTGCAACATTAATGATTTATGATCAAAATTGGTTGGACGGGGTATATTGAAAAATCATCAAAATGTTAATGACTGAATTAACCAAACTGTTATGACCAAAAAAAAAAATTAACCAAACTGAAATGTTCAAGACAAAATTTTTGCTGTCGTATGATAAGATTATGATTTTTTTGACAATCTTCTCACAATCAATTTAGTGCTCTTCGTCAAACTATAGGCCATGCTCGATGTCCAGCGATAAGGTTTGTGGATTCTCCCTTGACGTAACTTCCCCACCTATATCAGTCGACGACTTGACCAAAATGAAAGTCCTCGAACGGTATGCATACTCGTTTAAGTTGATGCTTGGTTCAGCTATTAAAAAACTTCGCAAAAACTTAATGCTTTGTCCGGAAATTTTTTGGAGGAAAATAACATAAAAATGTATAGAGAATGGATGCATAAAAAGGGATGATGGCCTTCTCTATGAAAATATTTCAAAATTAAAACTTTTTTTTTTTGATTCAAAATTAAAACTTAAAAAATTATCAAACCCGCAACTTTCAGACTCAGTCCCCACGAAGACGCTTCACCACCTTTGGCCACTGCAACGATGGAGCCAGCGCCGGCCGAAGCGTTTGCGAGGTTCGCACCGCCCCGTCGAATGCCGTGGTGAGGAGGAGAGTCCGAGGTGACGTATGATCCATGCAAGATCTGACCTCAACTTGATTTTCACGTCGCTCCTTGGGGCCGGCGGCGAGATCGTTGAGCTTTTATTGCACCCGAGTGGGGCTATAATGAGAGAGGCAGTCGTCGTCGCTTGGGTCACACGACTCTACTAATTGAAATTTGGCTGAACTCGGGTCACTTAACTCGACAGGCCCACGGCGGAGACTTCAGAGGAGGAGGACTGGAGGAGGGAGGGAGTGGGGAGCCCCGTTGAAAGTTTTTTTCTTTTTTCATTTTTTTGGCTCGGGGGGAGGAAAGGGTTGGGTCTATGCCCGTCGAAGACCAAGAAATGTATATAAATTTGCACGTCAGTAGCTTAATCCTCGAAGGCTTTCAATTATGTGATCCCCACGCAGTAAGATTTCCCCCATTAGATAAGAATCAAATTCCAAGGGTCTCCGGGGAAATGAGGTTGACCTCCTCTGGGGTGAAGGTAGCTCTCGCCAGATCAGGTAAGGAGGACCCTTGCCCAATCCTCTTCGGGCATTGTCGATGATCAGCTGGCTTGGCCACCAACGAAAAAGGAAAAAAAAACTAGAAAAAGGAAAATTTTTAAAAAGGGATAAATGATGAGAATGCCCATGACCGTTAAAAAATGAGGTATTTGATTGTAACAAACATAATCATTTTACACTATAATTTCAAACATGATTTTCTTTAGATTATTATTTAAGAAAACGACGACACTTCAAGTCTTTATTTGAAACAAGATCTACTTTGAGCTTTTATTCGAGAGAATGTAGGCATTTCGGGTTCTTATTTAAAATAAATTCCACTTTAGGTTATCATTTAAGAAGATGAGGTGATTTCGGTCTAATTTTTGGAATTTTCCTAATTGAAAATACTCGTTTTTCGTTTGCAACGAGGAAATAATAAAAGCACTCGGGATTCGGCCATTTCGCCCTTCGCTCTCCCGCCTTTCTTCTGCCGCGCTCCAATTTGATTCCCCGGCGCGCTTTCCCTCCCTCCCTCCCCAAATCACCGAGGAGGAATTCTCTCGATTCACCCCAAAATCGGAACTTCCCCAGCATCCAATCCAACCCCTTTCTGCAATCGAGCAGGTAGGTCGGAGCCGCTCGTCGCGATCGCACGATCGGACGGTTCTGTCAGGTTTTCCGAGACGATTCGGCGTTGTCGACGGCGAATCTCTGGTGGTCTGTTGGCGCCGCTCGTCGATTTGTTTCGCCCGAACTTTTCAATCCTTTCTTTTTTTTGGCTGGAATTCAAGGCGTTCCGTCACGGATGATGCTGTTTTTTCGGTTGTTGTTAGATGCTCCAGATGACGGTCCGTTCGACCCCGTCCCTCGCGAGATCGATGCTCTTCTTCTCCTTCTTCTTCTTCTTCGTGTTGTCTGTTGCCAGGTAATTGCAGCTAGGGTTTCGTTTTCCGGTTGGCTGTTGTCAGGATCGCCTTTTGCAGTAACTTGGAAATGGGAAATGAAATTGTTGTATGTGCGGTTTCGTTACGTTGGTTCTCTTTGCAACCACTCGGTAAGCGAGTTTTTCTTCTGCTGTCTGCCACTCTGTTATGTGCGCTCTGCGACGATCGTTGCCTCGGATACATTCTATCAAGGTTAATGATGTACGTCGTGTGTAATAATGTCAAAAAAAAAACTGCGATGGAAAGATGAAGCAATAGGACATTTTGGGACAATGCATCTTTCCTGACTTCCCGTGTCATCAGAAATAGACTACAAATTAGGATTTGGGTTTTTGAAATATGACGGTCGGGAGGAAAGAAGAATTATGAGAATTTCACAACAGAAAATCATTTTTCTTTGTATCTTAAATTGTGGGCAATACTGGTGTTTTGTGGGTTGTGATGACTCATAACTGCCCGAAGGTGTATAGGTCTTCTGGCGGCGGGGAAGCCAAGAGTGAAAGAACACTGGCTATCATAAAGCCAGATGGATTGTTCGGCAACCACACAGATGCCGTAAAGAAGATTATTTTGGAGTCTGGCTTCAGAATCTTAAAGGAAAAGATCGTTCAGTTAGATCAAGAAAGTGCAGCGAGCTTTTATGCTGAGCACTCTGCAAGGAGCTTCTTTCACAGCCTCGTCCAATACATGACGAGGTATATTACCTCTTGTCCTAATAGTGCGGTGCTGGTATTTTGGGATTATCATGCATACTGAAATTGTGACCTTGGTCTTCTGACTATGATCGTCTTGAATGGTACATTGTGTTCAGTTTCTGCTGGTCTGGAAGCTGCTTTCTCAATTTGTTTTTCCCCCCTCTTGGTATTCTAAGGTCTTTTAGCTTGTTAAAATAGAAAAACATGCCTGGACAAGTTCACAGATAATTTCTTGTAGGCTTGGATATTTTTTTTAGTGGAAGTTGACCCAGCTTGTGCACTTAATTTCATTCTGGTTCTCGTCTTTCTCACATAAAGGATCAATTACTTGTTGACTCTTCATCTATCTGCGTTCTCCTCCTTAATCCTCTTGCATATGTGCACCTAACAGTGTGCTTCTGTTAGTGGTCCAGTGTTGGTTATGGTTTTGGAAAAGGATGATGCTGTTTCAAGCTGGCGTACTTTGATTGGGCCAACAGATGCAAGCAAAGCTAAAATTACTCATCCTCAAAGGTAATTAGAGATAGCTTGCATCTAATTGGTTTTCTATGGTGGTTCGTGTTGCTAATTTCTTTTAAAATAAAATTTTGGATTCATAAGCAAGTTCCCTAACCGTTCTCAAATAGTTAGCTGTCTGTTAAGTTGCGAAATGATTGTTTCTTCTTTGCCTACAGCATTAGAGCAATGTGTGGGACTGATGCTGAGAAAAATTGTGTTCATGGTTCCGATTCACCCCAGTCGGCCCAAAGAGAGATATCATTTTTCTTTGACTCCACGCCTTCAGGTGAGCTTCTTTTGCCCTTTTCAGAAGGCATTTGCTTTCTCTTAGATTCACTGTAAGGAGAAATATGGAATCAACAAGGTAGTGGCCATTATACATCCACTGAATTTTGCCAAAATTGGGAATCGGAAGAATTGCCAAATAGAAAATTTTTAAACTTGGATGTATTAGAGAAATAGAATTAGAATGTTGGATAGGCTCATAATCCTACTAGAAATGAAATGCCATAGTGGAAGATAGACTAGCACAGCAAATGATGCCCTTGTTTGTCTTTAGGTATTAATGCATCTTTAATTGGATAAACATTGTAAGAGTAAAGAAGACAATCAACAGAAGTATGACTTTTTTACATTTATTCTATTAGCAGGGGTGCAAGCTATTGAACACGACGAACTGTAGCTGGAAAATGCAGAGGATCCCTTTGAGCCTCTTTAACCTCTTCAGTTATAACCATATGACACAGATTCCTCATCTACTTGAGACTGGCATAGAGGATTATTTCCATAAAATTTTAATTCTGTTTGGCTGAATGTATTGCTTTTGTGCAGCCACATTGACATGGTGATAACAGCTGAGGTAAGCCGTGTGTGCTTAGTTGTCAGCTCAAAATACTTTGCGCGTGTAGCTGCAAATGTTGAGCCTGAAGTGTATAATTGGACAAACAATAGGGGGACCTGCTTAATCAGGTTTGCACTCATGGTGTTGCAGGATTCATATGTGTGATCATTAAACGCACCAAAAAGTGGTTCTGGGTTTCACCTGATATACGTAATCCAATTGTTTAGTCATTCAATATTTATCTGATAGGATTTTCGTGGATGTAGCACTCTTCCTAAACGGCGATATGCTCCTCTCTTGATGTGGTTTGTTACCTTTTCGCTAGTCTTTGCATGTAAAAGATTCAGCTTCAGATTTTTGTTCTCTCTTATTGGGAAACCTGCTCTAGGAAAAGGGCCTTCGATTGCTGGCTGCCCAAGGTCTCTGGACAAGATAGTTCTTCTAGGATTAGCTGTTTTGTAGAAAACACTGTATTCGGACAACTAAAGTTTAAATTAAGAAAGTAATAAAATAAAATTGAAATAATGCCTTTAACATTAGGATTAGTAAATATGATATGTTTCTGTGATAAGTAGAATTTTATTCATGGAAAGGATGTACACAAGGGTAAAAGAGAATGGATAAGAGAATGAGAAAACAAAATGAAAAGGACTTTGTTACACAAAGATGATGAAGAATTAGAGACCCAATTTGTAAGTGGAGCAATTATGACGTTAAGTTGGTAGTGGGCTTTCAATATGGAATGCTAAAATGGGATAGCTGGCAGCTCCTGCTGGTCAAGTGTCAAGAGCTCACGTTTCCTTCCAGCCATTTGACAGAGGATTTTTATTAGTACCTCCTGGCTCTGTCTTCAAGATCTAAGTGCTTTACGATGGAGGTTGTGATAGATCAGGCTGACACTTAAGTGCACTTTGAATATCATATGTCATTCATACATAGTGTATGCATATATTGTGCATGTGGTGTTGTTAGGGCTCTTTCTAGAGATTTTCTTTTTTGCTATAAAGAATCTTTAAACGTGTACTGCTACTGTCCTGGTTAACTCTATTATCCAGCTGTGAACTTTCTAGCCTGAAGAAGATTAAACAGTGAGGATGAAGTGAGCGGATGAATTACTTAGAATTCTTTCTCTTTAATAACATAGTTAGAGCAGAGTTGGTTCGATCGATGTTAAGACTTGGAACATGACAAATCAACTCATTGACTGCTTTGTTTGGCCTCATCGCATCTTCCAGTGTCTCTAAGTCATGTAGGGATTGGTTCCTCGTATCAATCTCTGCAATGGAATAGCTGAGGATACCCTGATTCTATATGGTGGAGCTGAGTACTGCTGAGATGTGTGCTACAAATGTGAGCTCGAACAAGTTTCCCCTGCTTTCTGGGATTTCATCTTATTCTGCTCTGTGTTGAAGGCATTGTGAGCAGTGCCCTTTCTTCCTACCACCTCCTGACAGCAGTTGCCTCCTGTCTGATGCACATCTTTAGTGATGAAGATGGGCATGGACTCCTGCTTAAAAAAAAAGAAAAAAAAGAAGAGAAATTAGAAACGTGCGTGCACTCATTGCATTTGGATACTGGGGTACATGGCCTTGTGTCTTACTTTGATGAGATTGTAGCTTGACTCCAGGGCTAGTTTTGTACTATGCGGAGGATTTGCTCGGGGATACTTGGTGCCTTAATTAATGGGATGATCCAATGAAAGTCGAGCTTAGTCAAATTTCTAGGCCCACCACTTTCCTGGAGGATAGGCGTCCACATCACCCAAGGTCTTAGTTTATTTTTGGTAAGATGTGTAACATTCCAGATATGGTAAGCCTAGCTCATGGTTGCGATTAATAGCTTGGATTCTCCAAATCCTAGACGTATAGTCGATGTGAACACCCCACATGGACTGCCTATCAACCTTTTGAGAATCCCTTCTTTTCCTATCTTTCTCGTTTATTTTTTTTTTACCTTGGTCGGAGTGATTCTTCAGAATTCTCTTTCGGTCTTTGCCCATCGCATTTTTCTACATGCATCTCGAGGTGAACCCTTTTTTTCATGATCTGTAGAATTTCTAGGCTTCAGGGTGACGAGTCGAGTGACGATACCCACCATAGATATTTTTTTTAGGTTTAATCAAAAAATGCACTGTGATTAGCCGCTAGTCACAAAGTTTCGAGCGATGTTTTATTTCTGACCAAGGAACATCGAACAGCTATGCTCCTGGCCTTGAAGGATGTTTCTTAATTTGCTTGATTTTGGGTTAGGGAGCGACGTGAGTCCACCAGAACCACATAAATCCACGGCAAACCGCCACGGGAAGGGGCGGCATTTATGCAGATGCAGGAGGAAAGGTGAAAAGTTTTGTACGCGGCCCGAGGGAGTACTTATGTCCACCAATGACCCCTCTTTCGGATTTAAATTAAACTAATCTTGTGATTAGGAAATTGAAATAAAAAATTATGGGTTTTTAAACCCATCGTTTGGCGTGTCGATTCTGAAATTGAGACCGAGAAATCTACAAGGTAACTGTGTTCGGGTCAAAGTTTAATCACCCTGGTGTGCTTTTTTGAGATACTGTTTATTATTAGTTCGATCCAATCAGGTTATAGAGCCCTGAAAACCTTGAAGGGCAGACATCATATGAGTTTTAATCGTATCTTTTATTAATGTATGATTATTTCGTGGGGAGGTAGTATTTTAGTTGTGGGGAATGGGAATGGGAATAAAGAAACATGTATTTTTACTCAATGGAGGGGAGTACAAAGTCAACTGCGATCCCTTTGGTACACGTGTCGGGCCGACACGATGGGGCAGGACTGATGGCGGCGTGACACGTAGCCACCTTTCCTGATGTGCGCTATGTATCTCGAAGGAAATCGCGTAGAGCATTTTGGGGTACCTTAAAAGGCAAACAAGGGAAAAGGGGGCATGCGCAGGATCGTCTTTTTGAGCTCTTGCATCTAGGATTTGATGGGAATTTGATATTTGTGAGTGTTCATGTCATTCTGAATTTTCAGTGAATTTTCTGATACTAACAACCATAGCATCAATAATAAGAAATAATGAAAGTGAAATTTATTTGTGAATAAGTATCGTTATTATTGTTCTTAACTCTATAAATCGAAAGGCGTGGTCTCAAACATAATTATGATCAATTTGTTATCAAAATATACATTTATATCTGATTATAGTATCAGATTTTTTATTATCTATGCAAAGAATGTGTACATTTCCATTTAATTATTAAATTTAGAAGTTCATTTCGTATCATTGTCAAAATATCTTTTTGATAACGTAAACGTTCTATCTTTCTCGCGATTCGTTAAAGAACTTTTGAAATCACATATAACTCCACTATGGTTTTGGAAACGGTCATTGCCAGCCCCATTGCAACCAATACCATAGGTGGGGTGACATGGTTGCCTCATGGCCATGTTCATTTTCACTTGATTCTCCTTTTGAAGATTTACCCAATACCGTGTTATAGCTTTTCTGGACCTTCGAAACTGCAGAAGTACATTGAAAAATCAATCCCAAAAAACGGTCCAGATCCGTTTTAGGTGAAGACCAAGGATTTATTTGGTGCATTCGAGCCTTTAACCAAGTCCCAAGTACAAGCAAGTTGATCATAATTTCTGTTTATGCATCTTCCTATCCAATATCGATAAGCAAGTTGTCGAACCTTCTTTCTGTTTTCTTTTTTCTTTTTAAATTAGAACACAGCAAGTGGTCAAGTAAAAAGCCTCTCCAGGATATATAATAAGTCTCAGTTAACAAAATTTTTTCCTGAAAGATTAGACAGTCTGGTTGGTCTATGTGATTAGACGATTAGACTTCATATTTGAAAAAAAAAACTGAGAAATCTTGGCTCTGAAATATGCTGAACATAACTATCAACCAATCCAACCGCAAAGAAAAATTATGGGGAAGATTACACAATTTCTTTGGAGGGGCAAATCACCCCCGAAAAGTGTCACTATAGTTCGTGCAAAAAATCAACGTTTTGGAAAAGCTCTTGCAATCAATCATCATATCCTTTTTCTCTTTCGCATGGCAGACTAAGTTCGCATCTTGCGTGGGGTCGTAGATTGACCGAGGAATTATTTTCTCGAAGCATGGCCCTCGAGTGAACGCACTAGTAGGGATTCCAATACCTCGCACTTTTCACGAAGTAAGTTCCAGATCCTTTTTCCAATCAACCAACGCTTTACTTCCTACTTGCCATCTCAAGTGTTCTTTCGGGAGATTTCTTTCTGCTAACCAAGAAAGAGGAGTCCAAGTACACTCCCCTTCCTTTTCTTTTAAAAACAGTCGGAATTAATAAGAGAATTCACCTGAAAAAAAGGAGGGAGACGCTGTTGTCCCTCAGGACCAGACCAATATTTAGGGCATCCCCTCGTGTCACTCCCCTTATCGTTAGATTATAAAAGGTTTGTGTATAGAGATTGATATCACCTTTCTTTCTCTCCACTTAATGGGTTGTCTCTGGATCTCTGCCAACCCCCCAGATCCAGCGGCTGACATAGGCGCCACTCTTTGAGGCCCTTCTTCAGGGTTCGTTCCAGAAAAAGCTTATTTAGACCCCCATGTGTTTAGAATACTTGTACGCGCACGCATTGACAGATGATAAGAGTAAAATATCAGAGGGAATGTTTTTGTGCTGATGGGATGCGTGTATATTAGTTGTATTTTGTATAAGATAGGCTCCCTCGCTCGCTCAGGTGGGTTCAATTCAAAGCTTCGTGAAAGATTTGCATGTTGAGTGGGGCAAAGCAAAGCTGCTTTTAGGAACTTGAACCAAGTGGGGAGCTTGGCTCAGGTTGGCCATGAAATTCACCAAGGCTCAAAATCTTGAATTTGCACTCCCAAAGCTCAGTTCTCATTGGCCTTTAAGATCTGCATTCTTCAACACCGGGGTCTCAGTCTGTCAAGCAATCTCCCACTGAGTTCTTTCTGCCACCCTTTTGGGTTCTTCTCAAAGCCATTAGTATAGCTTCCTACTCATACGAGGAGAGTGAAGAGCTTTGAGCTTTGTGCTTTGAGCTTTGCCTTCTTGTTTCACTGAAAATGAAGGTAAACATTGTTTGAGGTCATGCTGCACTTGGCTTCGTTCATGTATTCGAGTCCTATCCGAGTTCTAACTAGACATTTTCGGTTGCAGCTATTCAGTTGGGTGCAGAACAAGCTAAATGGAACAAAAGGGAATGCGAAACCAGAGCCAGTTCCCTCCAATAGACGTAAGTGTTCATAGACTCTATCAAGTCAGCTCTTTCGCTTTCTTAGTGTCATGGTCAACTCTGTCCTGGACATGTCTTGCTTCATATTGGCCAAGAATATACTAACTGTCTCGCTTTAAAAGGTGTCAGTAGAGATCTCCTGGCTATTTGAGCCTCTTCTTTCGTCTGCCATCGAGCCTGCTATCTAGAATTGTTGCTTTTTGCTTTATGCAAGTTTGCGCATGGACAGATAGAGAGGTTATTCGCCTCAAATTCTAAAACAATTGACTTTTGGACCAATCATGTTAGTTCTTCAAAATTACTAAAGGTTGGGGTCAATGAATAAGATCTATCTGAATGCAGCATACTGTCCTCCCAAATGATCTGAAGTCGCCTAGAAGTTCCTTTTAAATTTGCCGAAGTGGACTTTTCTTGGTGATGATTACTAGTTGCAATGAAATAGAACCTTTTTCTTGTGAACAGAAAATTAAAACACAAAATCGTATTTGAATTCATAGATTCGAAGAATACAATCTGAGCAGGCAAGAGGTAACTTGAAGATTTTTGTTCATACACTGCGTAGCAGAAAGTGCTTTCTTTTTTCTTTTTGGGGTCCATAGGAAGTGTTTACTTTATCGTTTGTTTCCTTTTTCTTGACAGTGGTAAAATAAATACGTACGAAGATCCAATTAGTTCTGATAGGTGAGCTTACTTCTACACTTGGATCAATTTTTAAAATTAGTACGGTTCCTTATTGTGCAGATCATCATGTGAAACAAGAACCTAGAGAAGAATTCAGCGACTGGCCACAGGGATTGCTGACAATTGGAACCTTTGGGAACAATGATCTAGGAGAAAACCAAGAAAGCCAAAACAATCTTCAGGAAAATAACCAAGAAAGCCAAGACAATATTCAGGAAAATCCGTCTGCCTCACCCGATTTATCAGACTTCACACCTGAAGAAGTTGGGAAATTACAGAAAGCTTTGACCAAACTCTTATCCCGTAAACCTTCCTCCAAAGTAGAAAGAGAAACCACAGATCAGCCACTGGACAGGTTCCTAAACTGCCCATCAAGCTTGGAGGTTGACAGGCGGGTTAGTAGTTCTTTGAGCAGCGAGCCAGGGGATAGGGAAGAGGACATTGAGAGGACTATAAGTATTATCATTGGTAAATGCAAGGAGATTTGTGCAGATAATAGCAAGAAAGCAATCAGGAAAAAGTCCATTTCGTTCCTTCTTAAGAAGATGTTCGTTTGCAGAAGCGGATTTGCACCGGCACCTAGCCTGAGAGATCCGCTCCCCGAATCAAGAATGGAGAAGGTACACAGATAAACACACTAAGATCGTATCTCTAGTTAGATCATATCTCTAGTGAGATTATTTGATTTAAACCATGATCATGGTGGAAAGATTGACGAGTCAAGGAGTGCATATGAGGAGTGCCGATCTACTTTAATTCATCTTCGTCTATGAAGATCTTCAAATCTCTGTATTCATCAGATGTGGAGACAGGACGACAGCACAAATAAACTAGCTGGTCCAAAAGTTCAATCTCATAGAACGCAAAAAGGATTACAGATATTAAGCTACTTAGCACATGAAATAGGCAAATTGGGCAACATATTGACTATAAAAACAAGCTAATGCCTATAACTTTTTTGCTTCTAGATAACAAAACCTAAACTATGGAAAGATATATATATATATATATATATTTTTTTTTCCTCATGTTTTTTGACTAACTTTGCCATCTTCATGCTTCTTCCTTGCAGCTTCTGAGGACATTGCTTCGCAAGAAAATGTACCCGCAAAATACTTCTCGGGCATCGTCGATGAAAAGGTATTTAGAGGACAAGCCGATCTCGAGAGCAGATAAAGAAAAGCAGGAGGAAGCAGATGAAGGCTCTAAATGGGACAAGACAGATTCTGAATGTAAGTTCACTTTGAAATCATCCCAACTTCTCGCAACTTATCTAATTCACTGAAAATATTACAAGAGCTTGCATTAAATCATGCGTCTCTTTTGTTGCAGATATTGTCCTTGAGATCTGATCTACTTGCCATCCGCTACAGAAATACACTACAAGGTAATATGACATATTTCAATTTGCTTTTGAACGAGTAATCTTGTGCATCTCTTACTTCTCTGCCCTCAAACAACACATTTCCTAACACGATCGGACCATATTATGCAGATTCATTTTTCATCACTCAGTTTTTGCGGCTCATATTCATTAGCTGGGACCTCGGACACGGAGAAGCTGTTGATATATCTTTGAAACAAAGTCGTCAATAACTTCATCTGAGGATCTAAGTTGGCTCATAAGAAGGACCAGAAGAGAGTTGCTTTCATTCTGTTTGACTGTGCTCAAATTCCAAAACCCCTTTCCCCTTTTTTTCATGGTTGTGTCTGTTGATCAGTCTCAACACATGTTAATGGACAAATCTCTTATGGATTATCTGTGGTGCACATTCTGGAAAAGCTGGACAGAATCCACAATTTCCCATCTTTCTTACTGTATTCTCTTCTCTATTGACCATTTCTCCTTTTTGTATAGTCTGTAAAATAGTAAGAAATATTATAAAACTCTTTGAAATAATCTGCTTGAAAGTTCTTTCAAGAGGGAAAAGGGCTCAAGCAAAAGTCTTGTTGCCAAAACTAAAGAGAACGAATATCACATCGTGCTGAGGATTGGATCAGAATTTTCTCATAGATTTCTTTTGCGCCTTATGCAAAAAGCAAGTCAAGCACATCGACGCGAATTAAGTGAGTTTACTGAACCCACTTGACTGATCTTATGACCAGCTCTAGATAATACCTCGTGGGTTCATCGAATTTGCTATAAAAAATTCAGTCTCCAAGTTTAAATTAACTTGAAGTCTTGAACTGGGTTGGAAAAAATAGTCTGAAGTTGTTTTAGTATCTTGATTCTGTCAATGTGAGAATAACATATAAAGAACTGAAATCAACAAACGTAAGTCATAATTTTTGGTCTGACGGTCAAAAATAATCTAATTTGATTGATTTCTGTTTTTTTCTTTTTTGCGTGATTCGAAGATGACTGGTGCTTGGAATTTATGGTAGTAATTATCTAAGTTCCAACTCTAATAGAATCAATTATTAGGAAATTCAAGTTTTCACATTTGATTACTGTGGGGTGTGTTTGTGTGTTTGTGTTGGTTCAATTTTCATCCAGGTCTAACTACTCTTCTACATAAGGGGCTAAAATGTAAAGGAAAGTCAAACCTCCCGGCCGAAAGTAGGAAATCTCAAATCTGGCCATGCCATCCGGAATTCCCAAAAGTCTCTTCCGCTCGCACTGTCACACTTTTCAGCTGCGCTCCTCCGAAAAAATCAAGATCGAGTCTTCATCATTAATCACTCGGAACGCTGCTTAATTTCACTCGATAGGGAAACCCTCTGAGCCCTAGAAAGATCAAAAACCCAAATCTTTCTCCCTCCCAAATGCTGCTTTTGTTCCAATTCCTCACACTCTTGGATTCTTGATCGCAATCTCTCGTAAAAATCTCATCTTGGATCTGGTTGCTCCTCTCTCACCTCCCAAAGTTTCCATCTTTTTTGTCTGGTCTTGAAGCCTGGAGAGAATTGGGGGAGTTTTCTCGATTAATTCGTCAAAGCGAGCTTCGGGTCGATTGATTTATATTGGGAAGTGGGTGCAAGATTTGCTCTTGCTTTGCTTCTGCTATTGCTGTTGAATACGAGGAGAAGTGTCAATTCGCGCCTTGAGAAACCGGCGGCTTGCGTTCGATTGCTTGTCGTGTTTGAAATTAGGCTTCTTTAGCGAATTGGGTATTGTTCTTTTAGCTGGTTAGTGAAGGCTTTGGCGCCGTGCGAGGCGGGGGAGTTAAAGAAAGAGGAGTCGTAGCTGTCAATGCCATTTCTGGATTGGTATTTGGTGAATTCTGAGGTGGTTCTGTTAGGGTTAACGCGAAATCGAGGCTAATTATCAATGTCTTGGGCAAGCCCTGAAGACACTTACCTGTCCACTTCCCTCGCCAGCTATCTTGACAGTAGGTTTTTCGCATTAATTTCGCATTTGCATAGGTTAATGCTATTGTCTAGTTACTTATTTTGTTTATGCTGGTTGAGTTGTTTGTTAAAAATGCTGCTGTTAACAAATGGTTGTGAGACTTTCATCTCGTGTTTAGCTCTGTATGATGGCAGTGCATCTTGATATCTAGGTTGTGTATGGATCCGGCGGGCTTGAAAGGGAGGGCTATCTTGGTTTCTTGTGTTGGCTTCTTGTGTTATTGTTTGTCGGTGGAATCATGTATCTAGTTGTATATAGAGATGTGTGCTCATGCATAAAGACACCAAGCCCGCCCATGTTTATCTGGTTCTATAAAGGCTTCTAGGGGAGAATTAGTGACAGTGCTCTATGTGTTTGCAAGGGAAAATTAATTACATGTTTCCACTATTCAGTGGGCTGTGAGGCTATATAGTCAGATGCTAATGGTTAAGCCAAAGATGTTGTTGCATGTGGTTTTCCCGTCACTGATCCTTTTGCTCTGATATTTCCAAAGTGGAGATGATTAGGTCATTTATGCTAATACTCATTTTTCTGACCCTAAATGATATGTATGACTGCCTTTGCCTATACTAATCTGGTTCATTCCTTTACCGAGTGGAGAGAAGAGCTAGCATTTTGTTACTTTAGAAGAAGTTGAAAACAAGCCTAATAAGACTCAACAGAATGTAGCATTTGGTGGGTTGGCAGAAGGATGAATGTAGTGCCCTAGACATTAATTCATGTATGTTGTCAGCTGCAAGAATCTTCCTCCTGTGAAAATATTAAGCTTTGCAATCCAGGTTAATTGATGTCTTTGAAGAATTATGAATTGACAGAGGTTTGGTGAGACATAAAGCTACGATAGCACTCCTCAGGTTATATAGTTCCTGTCTATAACCAGTATGAATTAGTTCAGATAGAGCCTTACTCTAATACTTCTCGCTGAAATGCCCAGTTGAGAGAGCTAATATAGGGAAAGAACAATACACAGCTAAAGTATTGTCTTTGAAGAAATAGTAGGCTTTCTGATGAATTCATTCTACAAGAACTTCTGCTTTCATTTTGAATCAGTGGAAGATGTATACGGCCTTCTATCAATTGAAAACTCCCAATACGGCAATATGTGCGATTAAGTTTTGATGCTGAAACTGTTTAACTGCCGTATTACAGAAGGTGGCTAGCCTCCTTTACGAGTCAGTCATTTTCTTTTATTTTCCCTCAATACTTTGTCATGCTTTCCTTTTCTTTTTTTCGTTTTTTGTTTTCCTTTTGTTGATTGATGGTGAAACATGTAGGTCTTTCCATGAGATACAAATAAAATATAGCTGTCATTTTGTGGCGTCATGTTAGATTCTTACGTCCAAATGATATTCTACTTTACAGAGAAGCTTCTTGTACTGCTGCGAGATGGTCGAAAGCTGTTGGGTATACTTCGCTCATTTGATCAATTTGGTACGACCCTTTGGCTTGTTATCCTTTGTCCCTGCATAAGTATATGCTTCAATAGCAAATTCCTGTATTCTAAGTTCTGCTATCACTCTTTTTTATGCAGCAAATGCTGTTCTAGAGAGCGCATGTGAAAGAGCTATTGTTGGCGACCTATACTGTGACATCCCTTTAGGTCTTTATGTAATACGTGGGGAGAATGTAGTTTTGATCGGTGAACTGGTAGGAAATCTATACTATTTGTCAATTTCACGTATAGCATTTATTCTATTTAGTTCCCTCATATATATATTTCATGTATCAGGATGTTGAAAAAGAGGAGCTTCCCCCACATATGAGACGGGTTTCAACAGCTGAAATTAGAAGGGTGCGTGTACTATAAATTATTGAGTGTGGGCTAGTCGTACATTCCTACAAAATGACAGTTTTGCTAAGTGTTTGATCATATCTATGATAGTCGTTTTTAAATTTTTGATATTTCCACACGTCGATTTCGGCAAATAGTTTTGAATTTGTTGCAAGATGTCCATGATTTGAAGGCTCTAGCGGGATTAGTCAATACTCATAATTTGGTGGTATTCTTTGGTTAATATCTGGATGAAGGTTCTGAGACTTCTGTTTTGTGTCAAAGATCTTGGTCATGTATACTCTTCTACTCCCTTCAATGTATAAACTCGTTGAGTCAGACTTTTGGAGCACTGAAAAAATAATTTGTGGTAAATTATTAGTTTTTTGTACACTTCCAGCTGCACGCTGTTGTATTTACTTGTCAATGACTTTAGTTGAAATGGAACACAAACGAAAAATGTTGACTTCTGAAGCCATTTCTAACCGAGCAGTGCATGGGAAAATATTTCATGTAATGTTCCTCTGTCAATAAACCTCATTTCCTGCATTAGTGCGATCTTAATCTTGTTGTATTACAAGAAAGTATAGATTGCATAAATTGATTTTGCCTAGAAAATTTCTTAGCCTTTTTACTTTGATAATGCTGCAGGCGCAGAAGGCGGAAAGGGAGGCTTCAGACCTTAAAGGCACCATGAGGAAAAGGATGGAGTTCTTGGACCTGGATTAATCTCTTTTGATCATAGTGTGTCGAAACCATGTCTGCAAATATTAGTGCGGTGGTGTTTTGGTTATAAAATTTTCAATCGAGCGTTGACCTTCAATATTCAGATTCTTAGCAGGGTGGTTCATTTTCTTATTGTATTTTTAACATGTAAGCTCAAATTGGATCTTCACGGGAACTCTTAAGATTCTCTGGAATTAGCAGGGTGTCTGCACTTTAGAATACTGAACTTCAGCATCATATTATGGATAATCTGTCACCGTATTCATGTTGGCATCATCTGTGTTTCCTAGTCTGACGGTTGTCGTCAAATTAGTCATTAGATCGTGATTTAGGTAAGGCTGCAAGCTTCTTCACTGTTACTTCAGCAAAGCTTCAACTATGTTTGATGTAGTGAGATATAAACGTGATTACATAAATTGAGGTTTTTCGTGTTCAACAAGCCGGTCTTAAATGTCATGCTTTTGGTCTTGTGAAGGGGCTGCGTTGTTTCTTGGCGATCTTTACATTTGTGATATCATTTGGAAGTTATAACTTCACAACTCAGCAGAAGTATCTTCATTCCGGAAATTGGGACCATAAGCAAAGCAGAAATAATCAGTTTCAGATACGAGGGTTGGACAAGGTAGATGATATGGATTGAATATGTTGGCTTGTCTGTGTTGTCGTTAGACGGTTAACCTCGGCAGATTCGAAAGCGTAGAAGGAAAGGAAAAAACACAACTATTTCATCCCATTCAAAGTGACATTTAATAATGGGAAAGCAGGCTGAAGAGAAAAGCATGTACAGAACACTTAGAGTTTGAGCAAGTGCAGGAGTCGCCATTTAATTGATCTAACTACATTGGCTTGACAAGTGCTGAAAATTTCTTGCACCTTCTCTGTTGCACGAAATATACACATGTTGGCGCACCAGATAATCCTATAGATGTCAGTAACACGCTTCTCTTCGAATTTGCCATGCATTACCACTTGATGTCTATGAACTCTAATCGTGATACGCCGATTGTAAACCTATTGCCATCTCTCGACGCTTGAAACTATTTAATCAGTTTCTCTATCCCGAGTTTGCACTGTAGCCTTCTTGTAAACTCAATACATGGAACCGCGGCGAAACATCTATTGTCCTGGACTCTGCACCTTCCTCCATCTGCATCTCCTCAATTCTCCTAATGGCCTCTCTCATGTCTAATCTCTGCTCGGGATTAGCTTCCGTGCAAGCCGCCCCAATATGGAGAAGCTTTTCCATCTCAGGGAACGAACTTGTCGAGTTTGCAATCTCGGGATCAAACAGTTCGGCTTCTCTTCCATCAGAAATCGCCGATCTCACCCATTCGATGACATCAGTACCGCCTTTCCCATTGCTGAGGTATTGTGAAGGGAATTTTCCAGTAAGCATCTCAAGGATTACAACTCCGAGACAGTATACGTCACATTTAGGCGATAATCCACCGAACCGTGCGACTTCAGGTGCCTTGCACGCGAATAGTGCTTGCGGGACATGGGACGTGCCAAGTAACGAGCTGAACCCGTAGTCTGCCAATAGCGGCTCATATTCTGAGTTAAGAAGAATATTGCTTGATTTAAGGTTACCATGGGGCAAGCTGGAAGAACTGAGTTCGTCATGCAGAAAGCCGATCCCTTTGGCTACTCCTTTGATGATCTTTAGGCGCACCGGCCAATTCAGATCTCCATGAGAAGGCCCACGATCACCTGAAACGTTCGATCCGCCAACCAAATTTTGTCAAGACTAAATTGCCACAAAGAAGGAATCATAAAAGCAATCACCAAAAGCCACAACAAGTAAGATACAGGAGCAGAGAACTTTTTGAGATCATACCATGTAACGCATAAAGCAGACTTCCTTTGGGAACATATTCACAAACCAATAGCTTCTCATCCTTCCTGTAATGGTAAGCCAAAGGGGTCAAAACGTTGGGGTGTTTTAGCCTGCCTAGCTTCCTCATCTCTGCATCAAACTCATCCTTACTCTTCCCGTCCGCCGTCTCTCTTATTCTCTTCGCCACGACTGTGACCCCGTTGGCCATCACGGCCTTGTACGACGACCCGAGTCCTCCGTTCCCCAACACTTCGGCTGCCGCTTTCATCAAATCTGCCATCCCAAAGACGCCCTTCTCATCGCTTAACAGAACCAGGTCGCTGGTAGCTGAACCTTTGGCAACAACAGTGGCAGGACTCTTACGGCTCGAGCCCATTCCTTTGCGACTCAATTGCACTTCCTTTTTCTCTGTTCCGAGAACGTCTTTCTGAATTGGGTCATTAACATTTTCCTTCCCGAGCACATTGAAGTCCTGTTGGACCTTCGCTCGTCTCCTCATTCTGATTATCAAGCAAACGACAATAGTCAAAAGCACCACTCCTAGCGCAAATATGATGACAATGATCTTCGTTCGGCTGTCTGCTGAACCATTGTGCTGATCATTACCCGAACCACGATCGTTGCTCGGTCCTACGGCGCTAGTTGCGTTCGGTGCGGTGGGCGGCTGCTCAACTTCCTTTGGACACTCTTTACCTATCTTTTCCCCACAGAGGCCAGAATTTCCTTCGAATGAACTTGCATCAAACTTTGATAAGCTTGGAGGAATTTTCCCTTCTAACTGATTGTTTGACAAATCGAGCGACACCAATGCTGGTGCATTGAAAGAGGGAATAGTGCCGCTGAATTCATTGTTTTCGAGGTGCAATTCGATGAGATGGGTTAGGCGGGCTGCCGATGATGGGATGGTCCCGGTGAACTTATTGTTAGAAAGCCACAATTTCTTCAGAGACCCCATGTTGGAGAAATAATCTGCTGGGATCTCTCCTGAGAATTGATTTCCAGAAATGTAAATGGCCTTGAGGGCGCCGAGACGGTTGAACTCTGGAATCGGACCGGAAAAGGAGTTGTTCACGAAGCTAAGAGATCTCAGGCCCGTGATCTCGGTCAATGCATCGACGTCGACCTTCCCCGATAGACTCATCTTCCCGAGCCGCAGGCCCGTGACTATCCCGTTATAGCAAACGACTCCGACCCAGGAGTCCTCATTGCTGCAAGGATCCGAACTAGGCACCCAAGATTCCAGAGCCTGAGAATTCGCGAACGATCTCTTGAGCTTGAGCAGCGCGTCGGATTGCGACATCGAGTATGTCGTCGGCGGCAGGATCAGGACGATGGACAAGACGACCAGGGACGGCCCGATGAGGCGTGCCGCGACCATTGTTCAGCCGGAGATACGGCGCCTCAGGACAGGTTTGGCCGTCGTACTTTTGTGCGGAACTCGTCCCCTGGTTTCTCGTTGCTTCATGCTTCTTGGCACGATGCAGGAATGCTTATCCGGATCGACAGCTAGGGAGAGAGAGAGAGAAACGGGAAATCTGTTATGAACCGGTCAACTAGAAAGGGCCGTTCTTTGCCAATTCTGGAACTCGTTTCATGGTGGAGATTGAAAAGGCCGAACTTCACAAATTCATTCTTGTTTGCCCCTTTCGATGGTTGTCAGTGCACCTGGACAAAACAGAAGGATGTGAATTTTCGCTTGCTCATACCATAAAGCATCAATCAAGAGCTAACTAAACCAGTCTGCATAATTTCCGATGCTGTCGACGATGCCGAGGTGGTCACGTCGAGCGGGAGAATACCCGAATGCCAAGTCGATCGGCCGATGTTCGTCATGGATTCAGTAATTTCGACTGTTCGGCATAATATATTGTTTAGACTAGTGGGGATATCAAAGAATGAGGAAACTGATTTGCAAGAACAGAGACCGCCAAGGTGAGAGAAGTGGCATGATTATCTTAACCCAAAGTAGTAGTTTCATTAAGTTTCACTTCAGAATATAATTAGCAAGAAAAATTTCATTTCTTGGCTAGCAAGGGTACTATTAACTCATGAAAACTGACCCCAAAAATAAAGTCATGAAAAAGACTGGACGTTTCAAGACGAATTTTTTTTTGGAAAATAATTAATTTAGCATGACCAACACCCATCCAAAATATGATTGCATAATTCTAGCCAAGAGTGTATGGTAAAATCGAAATGTAGGCAGTCATTTACTAGATAGGTGGAATTAAATTAAACAACACTATTTTGAGACTCGACTACACTTAAATTAGAAAATTTCGATTCAGCTAAATTTGAATTTTGGAACAAGATCGAAGGATTAAATAGAATTTGAGGTTATCGATTTTTTTTTTTGGTCAACTAGATTATCGATTGAGTATTCATGAAAGTGTTGGTCCGAAGCATGTACGAACCCCTTCCACTAACAAGAAGAAGGAAAAAACAGAAAATAATGGGCACTCTAGTAGCGGAAAAGTGATATCTTATCACATCTCTCTCTATAAAGGATTAAATTATCTATGGTACTAATGGAAATTGACCATCAACTTATAACCATGATAATGAAGGTTCGAGAAAACTTGCCAAGACTAATTTGCTTCTTAATCATTCAAATTAGGCATAGTCACATTTTTTTTTTTTTATAATCGAAACTGACCTATGAATTTATGAAAATGCCAAATTTATTATAAATAGATTGATTTTTATCACTCTCCATTAGTTCCTCGACCAAAAAATGTAGTTTTTTCTTAAAATGTAAATAATTCCTAAGATATGGATTTGGATGTACACATAAAAAATAGGATGATGTTTATACGGAAAAAAAGTGTGAAATTGGGGGGTAAAGAAAATGAATATCCTACATAGTAACTTGCTTACGTGTCATCTTCTGGTTGCCCTAACGGGATAGGTAAACCGAGGCCCAACTTTACTCAACTTTACTCTAAAATAATCGAATATCATCACCGAATTTATTCTCGACATTAAATTTAGAGATAATATAATCGACTAAAAGATTTTTATAAATTGGCAAAAAGTAGAATTTAATTTCCCCGACCCGACACGCGAGGAGCGAAGACCACCCAAACCGAACCCAACGAACGAACCCTAACGCTCGATTTTCTCGGGAAAAAAAAATTAAGTGGGGTGGGAAAAAGGGGGGAAGAGGAGGAGGGAGCTCCGACCCTCGAATTTTGACGGGAGAATCTGCGGGAAAATCGGCGGGAAAATGCAGCATCACCGGCTGAAGCAGCAGCAGCAGCAGCAGCAGCAGCAGGCGTTGATGCAGCAAGCCCTTCTCCAGCAGCAGTCGCTCTACCACCCAGGCCTCTTGGCTCCTCCTCAGGTTCCTCGCGTTCCCCGTCTCCTCTCGTGTTTTGATGTCTTTTGCTTCGGAGCTTCTCGAGGCGCGAGAATTTCGATCGTTTGAGTGGATGCGTCTCGATCGTGATGATTCCGGGCGTTCGGGGGGTTTGATCCGAGGAAGATGATGGAGCGTGAACAGTTTGATCGCAATCTGATTTTTGTCGCCTTGCGGGGTCGGGCTCTGTTGTTGGATTGAGGTAGCAGGAAGTGGTTTGTTTGTTTAATTTTTTTTGCAGCTAGGTTCCTGCAGTGTTTGTCCTTGGGTACCCGTAAGTGCTTGTGTAGTGTAGTTGCGATTTTCTTCGTTAGATGTTGTGAAGACATCTTTTTAAGTAGGTTAGTTATCAGAAAGAAGGCGGAAATGAGGTGCAGCTTCTTGTCTTTCATTCTTCAGTTCCATTTGTTAGAAAACAGATGATCTGTGCAGTTTGTAGAGTTCGCCGATCACCACCCATTAGATACCGATTCTAGTGCGAGTAGCTGTTGTTGTTAGCCTTTTCTTTTATCAGGAAATAATTCCGTCTGGGATTGTTTTTAGTTGAGCAATGTTTGGATAAGCCTAAGGACAATACTAGAACATGCTAGACATGATTGAAGAACCCAGCCTTAAGCTATTAAGTCCTAAAGGTATGCTTCAGGGTCCAAACATGATCTTTGACACTTTTGAGAGACATTCAATTGCTCAACATGGAAATTTATTTATTTTTCAGCCTGAGCTTATGGGATGGTCTGTAAATTGCTCTAATTCCCTTGAGATACTAGGAAGAACTGAGAGCAAATTACCACTTATATTAAAACTTACAAGCTTCTATCTGGTTAAGGTCAGCTGCTACTTGACCATAGACTCTTCCTTTGATAGTCTTTTCTAAGACCAGGAACTTCTACAGCCACTGTAAGAAGTAAGATGGCTGCCATGTCATTTCACCTTTCTTTGGCTGTGCAAGCTTATTTAATCCCCCACCAATCCACTTCATGAGGGTTGGGTGAATATCTTGAGTTGACGGACTTGCGGTTGTATGCTTAAGCTTCAGCTCTTTAACCTTACATTCTAAAGGAGAGAACAGAGAAGCTCTGTACAAGTGGATTAAATGGAACTTAAAAGAATAGTTCACTAAGAAGGAAAATAAGAAGATATTCTCTTTTCTCCAAGACATTATGCTTGGCAAAATTTTTTGAATTCCATTAAATCTCTGTGAATATTCCCTTAAGCAGGATAGGGACTTAATGCCTTCTATATTCATCTGTCTTCCTATACTCCTTTTAAGTACATGGCTGTTGTTTGTGTAGGGTTGCTTTAAATAGAGTGTATGAGAAACTTTTGATGATTAGTCAAGCAAAAGTGAAAGGACCTATTGAGAATTTTCCTGTCGTTGAGATGGAATGCAAAGATTGGGATGGTGAATTATGCAGTGAGGCGTGTGGCATCTTGGGATTTGTGGCATCCGGTTATTAACGAGCATGAACATGGTAAAAAGCTAGCAAAAGAGGACCATGGGTTTGGGGGATTGGGGCTGGCGGTAGGGAATAAGATTGGATCACAACAAAGATGGTGATGATGGGCCAGAATTATATATGTTCAGAAATTACTTGTAATGCAGTATTGATAAGATTTGACAAGTTCACATATAGATGCTGTAATGTGCTGGCACAATAAATTGCTTGTGTGTGGCAAGGCATGGGTTGATGGAACAACCATTGCAAATATTGAAATTTTTTAAGTATTTGAGGTCATCATTATGTGAGGAGAGGTGAAAATAGGGAATACTTCCATAGAATATATCCTCAAGAATGATAATTGTTCCAGGATTTTGTTTTATTCCATGTCTATTGCATTTAGTCTGAATATTTGGTCTTTCTTTGTCCCTGGAAACTTTCAGATTATCCTTTCTGCGAAGCTCCCGCTAGGCGCTAAGTCATTCTTTCTTGAATATTTTGATCAATGCTCGGGCTACGCATGAATATCCTGACTACATCACAGAAGGTTTTTGTTGGGACTTGATGTTAGAAGCTGGTTATTACAGCTCACTATTATTGCTTTAATGGTGTAATTTAGTTTGTATATTGTAGTGGAAAAAATTGTATTGTATTATTAATAAAAGTCTATTTATATATTAAATGATCAGCAACAAAATTAGCCCTAAAGCCCTAAAGACCACTTTACCCTTTTATAAACATATATCATGATTCATTGTAATGGCTGTTTTGTTGGACTCTCTTTGTTAATCTTCTTTTTGATCTTGTCTTGCCCATTATAGATCATTTTTTGCACGTATCTTGGTTCATCTATGCCTGCTTAATTAGATATTACCATGATGTCTCTGTCTTTGGCTTATAATACTCTCAAACAAAGCAATGTTCCCTACTTTGTTGGTTCTTTCTTTTGAATTTTCTTTTTCCCTTATTGTTCTGCAGATAGAACCGATTGCAAGTGGAAATCTGCCTCCTGGTTTTGATCCAAGTACTTGCCGCAGTGTGTGAGTCTTTGTCTGGACTTTCTTCCATACTTTTATTTCCATTTCACTGTTTCAATCACCTCTTTATTGGTTATCATATTTCTTTGGTTGCCTCAAATTGAGTAGCTATGTAAGGCTCAGATTTGTGCGGTGGATAATTGCTCATATATGCTCATTGAGTTGGAAATATTCTGACATTAACACTTTTACTTGAAAATGCACCGACATATTTCTTGTGGGTTTTCTCTCATCTTTGTTTGAATATAACTCACGCTAGGAGTTCGTTATTTGTTTTCAAATTCTCAAGTTAGAAACTTATTGTTTGTGGTATTCGTTGTATTATGCAGCTATGTGGGCAACATTCATACTCAGGTGACAGAACCACTTCTTCAAGAGGTTTTTGCTAGTACAGGTCCCGTTGAGGGCTGCAAACTTATTAGAAAGGAGAAGGTATAGGTTTCGATTTGAAAGATATAATTTCTGTATTTGGTTTTTGATGAATTGCCGAGGCACCTGGAGAAATTAAAGAGAAATGATATAACCTGTTGCTTCACTTGCTTGGATGTCGTCTATTGCTAACAATTTTGTTCTCCATGCTTTACACAGTCATCCTATGGGTTTATTCACTACTTTGATCAAAGATCTGCTGCTCTTGCGATTCTTTCTCTGAATGGAAGGCATCTGTGAGTAGAAACTATACTGGATTTTGAGTTACTGATGTTGCAATTTCAACTTGAGCATTCATTCCATTTATGCTGAGCTTGTCCTGTTCCATTGCTTGCAGATTTGGGCAACCCATCAAAGTTAATTGGGCATATGCCAGTGGTCAGAGAGAGGACACTTCAGGTTTGCTTTGGTTCTTGTTCTGCAACAGTATATTATTATGTGCTCATGGTGCTATAATACATATTTTCATCAATGCTTCATATAACTACATTTTGGTTGTGTAGGCCATTACAACATTTTTGTTGGTGACCTCAGTGCTGAGGTGACGGATGCCATGTTGTTTGCATGCTTTTCTGTATATCCCAGCTGTTCGTAAGTTTCACATGTCCTTATCTTGGTTTTTTTTTTCCCCTCCTGAAAGTGCAAACTCTCTATTGAAAAGACATAGTAAAAAGACATTATGATAGTGTTATGCATTCTCGTCAGTCAAGTTCAAATAAATGTGGTATAAAATTGGACCTTTGTGCTAAAACACAGAGATGCACGGGTTATGTGGGATCAGAAGACCGGACGTTCAAGAGGGTTCGGCTTTGTTTCTTTCAGGAACCAACAGGTGCTTTATTGCATTCTTCTGAACCTATTGTCATTTCTTACATCTATATGTTCTACATCCATTATACACACACATATTCTGTTGTTCTGAATCTCCAGTATTAAGATTGTCTTTTAATTTGTGGTGGTTCTGTTTGTGTTCAGGATGCCCAGAGTGCAATAAATGATTTGACCGGTAACTGTTCTGCCTTCTGAACAAAACTATTTTTCTCACTCTTACATGTGTTATGGTCGTCCATGTTAAGGAGATTGCCTTCTTTATCTTGGATATTGCAATAGTGAAACAGATGAACTGTTAATATCGAGGTTCAGATTTTTTTTTAAAAGACTATTGAAACTTCCAGACATCCTTCTTATCTTTTGTCTATAGTAACTAGTTCAAAGATGGGAAGCTTTTTCCTGGATCATAATCATGCTGTTTCCCTCAGATACCTAGATTGGCTCGATGTCTTGGGGGTAAGATATTAAGGGAGATCCTCAATTTTGAGCCATTTTTCATTTTTAAATATATGTGGCTGTCTTTTGCCAAAAGAAAAGGAAATTTGGGGTTGTCACCAAAATTTTTTACATTTTTGTTCCATTCATAGTTTTTTACAAAAATCAATCTGGTTGTCCACTTGTTGTCACGATTGCAAAAAAAAAAAAAAAAAAAAAAAAAAAGACAAATAGGTGGTGCCTTTTTGTTTGCTATTTGTGAGCACATTGATTACTGTAGATTTGGATGATGCATCATATTTAATAGGCCCTGTGGGTCGATAAAATATGACTTTCTTTTAGACATTTGGACATTTGGGCATAGTAAGAAGTTGGCAACAGTTGCATTATTTTGGATAGTATAGTGGTAGTTCAGCGGTTCAGTGATGTGCCAGAAAATTGAACAGTCTTCCCTGGTAATAACATGATGGTTAGTTCCTATCACTGTCTCCATGTAAACTCAAGTTATTTTTGCTTTATATTTCAGGGAAATGGCTTGGCAGTAGACAGATACGTTGCAATTGGGCAACAAAGGGTGCTGGTGGCATTGAAGATAAGCAGAGCTCTGATGCCAAAAGTGTGGTGGAGCTAACCAATGGCTCTTCAGGTTAGCCATTTTTTTAAGCAGAATTTTCTTGAATTCATCTTGGTTGATATGCTATGCTTGAAGGAACAAGCAATTTAAGTTTTACTGCCTGAGGCATTGTGTTATTAACTGTTATAGGCATTTTCTTTCTCATGATTGAATCACATATCATCTACTCTATTTTTTTCATTGCAGAGGATGGCAAGGAGGCTACAAACAGTGATGCTCCGGAAAATAATCCTCAGTATACAACTGTTTATGTAGGAAATTTAGCTTCAGAGGTAAGACTGATCTCTCTCTTTTTTTGTACTAACTTTTGGTGCTGCTGTCCATATGGTAGATTTTTGAGTAATTTGGGGGCAAATCGGAGTGGATTTTTCCAGATTATCTGTAGGGAAAACTAATATTTTCATCATGAACTGGGGGTACAGTAAACTTTGCATCACGTGTTTTTGTAATTACGCTTTACATCTTCATATTAACATTGTTACATTAGCCATCTGTGCTTTATTCTTTTTGTGACCAGTAATAAAATTATTTCAAAAGAAACTGTAAAAATTTTTATTAAGAAAATATAAATATGCATCAACCATCTGTGTATTTTTGCAACTACCATCAGGCTCTTCTTTAGTTATAAACTAGTCAAGAAGCCCATGCTATGTATGGGTCTCTTTTATTGTTATCAAATAACTTAAACTTCAAGCAAGTGTTTGAAAAGGTCTAGAAATTGAATTGTTACGAAAAGGATAAGGATTTAGACTGAACTTTAGTACTGATCTAATATCTGCTATGAAATGAAGAAGAGATCAAAGTGCAGTTCATGTTTTCTTCATATCAGATTGAATTGTATTCATTTCCTCTTCATTAGTTATTTTGATGCTAACTTTTACAATAACTAAATGTGGATGTATTGTATTATACTCTTTGAGCGCCAACATTATAAGGAGACAAAATCTCACAAAAAGTTTACATAATTTCAGTTTACAAAATTTAACAATTATTAGAAGGCAAATTAGAATCAGAGGTGAAAAAAGGCTTTAGTAAATATCAATTGAAATTGCATATAATTGGATTGGTGATTGCACATGAATCAAATAGTTCTTGGAGAGGTGTAAGAAACAAAATAATTTTTTAAGTTGTAATTCTATCCACCCTATTTATCTCTTCTGCAAATCTTAAACTCAATTTGCTTACATGATAATTGTTATGGAAAAATTAAATAGTAAACCAAATGATATTGGAGATTATTTGGATTGATCTTTTTTTTTTCCTTTCAAATTTTCAGTTTTCAGTATTTGAGCTTGAGCTTTGACTTCTGTTTAATCTTGACCATTTCGAATTCCTAAAACTATGTAAATACAAACTTTACAGATCTTTTAGAGTCATTAAATTTTTTTTTTTTTGGTAGTTTCTTAAAATTAACATTCTTTTTAAATTTATGCGAAGGATGCTTCTTTTACTTTGATAATTTTTCATATTTTCTTAATTAGTGTTTTTAGATTTTGAAAGAAAAATAAAAGAAAGAATGGTTTAAATAAAAAATGAATACTTCATTTGGTGAAATATGTTTCCTTGATTTGTTTAGCTAGTGGGACATATGTCACTCAAAGAGAGAACCACAAGTCAACATTGATAGTCCCCTTGCTTTTGCACCAAGATACATATACGGTATTAGATTAAGTTAACTATGATTAATGCAACCACATTGAGTGGGTTCATACTGAAATAATTTTTTGAGACTAATTTATTCTGTTATACTTTTTATCATAAGCCATTTGATGTTGGTACTACGTTAGTTCATAGTTGGAGCCGTATTTAGAGGAGAGAATTTCAGGAAGTGGGTGTGTGAAGAGTAGGTGAATGAGCAGAGAGGAAGAGCTGATGAGCTTATTCTATCAAAGTTGAACCTACTTATATGGAAAATGGCTCTGATAATTGCAAGTTTAAATTTGGCCTTTCAAGTGACTAAAATGACACTAGTAAGTACTCAGATTTTTTGGTGATGGGCATTTAACAGAGATTGTGGAGGTTATGGAGTAGGAGCTACTTTTGTGAACTATGCCTTGTAAAAGTGTTATTTCTTTTGAAATGATAGGGTGCATCTTACCCCATGTACCATATGTAGATTTCCCATATGTTTGTTGCTCAAGTTTAGTTCTCTATACCACCTTGGAAAGGTTTTTATAACTTAGCAAAATTTATGCTATAATTGAATTGTGGTAAATATGTGTGTGTGCCTGCGAGACTGTATAGGCTCATTTTCAGAAGTTATTTGTCTCCAATTCTATGGGGGAAATTCTGAGTCATATTAATTTGCAGGTCACTCAGCTTGAACTCCATCGCCATTTTCATGCTCTTGGTGCTGGAGTGATTGAGGAGGTCCGGGTCCAAAGAGATAAAGGATTTGGTTTCGTGAGGTATAGTACTCATGCAGAAGCAGCATTGGCCATTCAAATGGGAAATACTCAGTCACTTCTATGTGGAAGACAAATTAAGGTGGATTCTTGGGCTCTTTACAAATGCTCTTCATTTCTTTTCTTTTTCTTTCAGAGTGCTGATGGTTTGAAAACTGATCTGTTCCATATAAAATGTAGTGGGAGATTATTAATTCTGCAGTTATGCTAATATAAGTTGAACTTACCGCACTTTTTTCTTTTCCCTGATCGTAGATCCGACCAGTTCCCATACTTAACTTTTGGTCAAAGACCTCATTTTTTGTTTACACCGAGATTTAAATCCAAGTTGTCTTTGAGTTTTGTGCATTTAGTGACTGCACTATGCCCTTTTGGATGAGCTTAGCGCTCTTTGACTTAGGACGGTTGGATTTAAACTCAATATGTAAATGCCGTAGCTATGACTTCATCAGCATGTTGTGCCACCACATGTTCAGCTGTACCTCTTAGTCCTCTAAAAGGATAAGCAAAGGTGGCATGTGTTATGGTAACAAGACATGGTTCTCTGGCAATACAAGTGAAATGTTCTATTTCTTCTATAATTTAAATGGGCTTTTCGTGACATAGTGTTTAAGATATAATTTCTGTCAGCATCTTGGCAGTGGTAAAAATAGATCAGGGGCTTTAGCATGTGAAAACGGTAGTCAATACAGGACTTTGTCCCCGGGTGTTTTTACATGAACCAAAGCTGACTTCTGATTTGTTTGTGCTTGCAGTGCTCCTGGGGTAGCAAGCCTACTCCCCCAGGAACAAGCTCTAATCCCCTTCCTCCACCTGCTACAGCGGCACCATTACCAGGCCTCTCTACTGCTGAACTATTAGCTTACGAGCGACAATTAGCAATGAGCAAGATGGCCGGCATGCATCCTCTCATGCAAGGACAGCATCCCCTCAAGCAGGCAGCGATGGGGATGGGAGTTGCTGGCGGAAGCCAGGCAATATATGATGGTGGGTTTCAAAATGTTGCAGCCGCCCAGCAGCTCATGTATTATCAGTAACACGCCTGGTTTTTGGTTTACTGAGTAGATGGGAAAGAGAGAGAGAGAGAGGGGAACTTTTCTTGAGCTACATATATTATTGAGAGTTTATGAGCTCTAGGAAGTCGCTGATGTTTGCCGTCTTTGTGCATGTTGCCCTTTTCGATCTGTTCCTGTCGTCTGTTTGTTATTCTATTTATGTATCTGTATGGTTGGCTGTTCAAAAATGAATCCATGTCTCTTTGGACCATTTTCTCCGGAGGTTCTTTTGCTTGTTATAGGTGCATTGAGCTTATTATTTCAATGCATTCTATTTCTACTAGATAAGGGCGAATCACAATTTCAAAACCAGCGAGATTGAGACTTTTGCTGTTTTAAATTGAGGCAAATCACATCAAATGTTGTAGGTGTATGCTACTAAGGTCAATCATACTACAAAACATCTCGAGACTCGCTAGTGACTGCATTATTGGGGCATCTGCATTATAGGCGCATCGAGAGCATACGCCCAAGTGATTTCATTTTTTTGTGGAGTGGTAAGATTAAGACCTAATATCGCATGGTTCACGTGCTTTCACTCCTTGAATGAAGAGGAATGGGGTTGCCTCTCGTTGTAGTAATATTGATACTTCCTAAATGGGGAAAAGTATAAAAAAAGTCTAAAATCTATTGTATTAATGTCAATTTAGTCTTAAGCCTTTAAATTGGACCTATTTACTTTTAAATCTTTTTACATTGGTATTGATTGAATCAATCTAGCTAATTTAGGCCATACATTGCTTACATGGACGACAGTCGTCTTACATGACACGGTTGGCACTGATGCATATAATTTTATAAATTTTTTAATGATATTTTTTCTTTTTTCTTTTCCGTCTTTCTCTTTTTTCTCTTTTTATCCCCTCTGCCGGCTTCCATGATGGCTGACAGAGGTCATTGTCTGCTAGTGAGGGTGAGGGCAAGGGCCAACCCTTATTGTCCTTTGGTGAGGGTCGGGCGAGGCTGCCCCTTGCCATCCTTTGATGTCGCCCCTTGCCGGCCTCTAGGGATGGCTAGGGGCCTCACCTAGGTGAGGGATGGGCAAGGGTCCCCTTGCTTGGATTTGGCGAGGGCAGCCTCGCTCGGCCCTCGCTCTCGTTGGCAGTTGACGACCTTCGTTGTTCATCATGGAGGTTGGCGAAGGGAAATGAAAAAAGAGAAAGGAATTAAATAAAGAAAAGAAGAAAAAGAAAAAGAAAAAACATAACAATTAAACATTTTTTTAAACAATTTATAGAATTGTTCACATTAGTGCCAATCGTGTCACGTAGAATGGATTATGCCCATACTAGCAATTCATAACCTATATTGGCTGGATGGACTCAACTAATATCAATGCGAAAATATTTAGGACTAAATTGGTCAAATTAAAAGGTTTATGATTGAATTGGTATCAATGTAATATGTTTGTGTTTTTTTTTTATACTTTTCCCTCCTTGAATGTGGTCGGAAGAAGGATTGAGGATTGGTTTTCAAAGCATTAGGTTGGTGGAACAGACAATTGTCTAAAGCTCGACTCAATGAGATTTAGGCAAAGAAATCAATAGGGAGTTGAGATAACCCTATGTAAATTATGAAAAATTTGGATTATTTTTTTCTTTTTTTGGTTTCCCTTTGGCCGTGGAAGAAGTATGAGTTGAAGGGACATGAAATGAACTTCGAAGATAAAGTTCGAGGGAGCAAAAGGCATCTTCCCCTTGAATTTATGTCACTCTTGCTTTTTCAATAATCTAGGGACAAAAATGTGGAGACTTGAGTATCTAGAAACTCAAGGAAAATTCTGCAAGTCTTATGTAATGGTTAAGTTTAAGTCCCTTTCTCAAAAAATTATAATCGCTCCATTTAGCAAAGAAAGCTTAGGGTCTCTTTTGTTAATATATTTCACTTCGTGTCGTGATCATGGATAAGGATAATATTTTATTTATTAAGAAATTAGGAAAAATTGAGACGAGTTTAAGTATTCCTATTTCTATGTATGTGAGAAATTGAATTGTTAGTGTAAAAAACGACACACTTTTGATGTTAAAAATGAAAAAAAAAAAATGAAAAATATGATGTTGTGATTAATCCGTTAATCATGCTTATGATTAATCCTTTTTTTTAATAGTGTGCAAACATAAGACATAATGTCGAAGATGTTTTTTCTTATTTGGAAAAGAAGAATGAAAATCGCTTTATGATGAGAAAGAAATAGGAAAGGCTATGTCACTAGATACATAGAAACAATTTTTTTAGGTATTTTAAATTATTTCAGAAATTTGGACATTGAAAATCGAAGGCAGATATGCGTTTAAATGTTTGTGGTTTTTTTTTTTTATTATTATTATTATTATTATTATTATGGACATCCTTTGACAAATTGAAATTCCGGATTTTGCTTATTACAACTCGATATAACATCATGCTGTCCCAAAAAACAGTAAGGATGGGCCTTTCGGTAAAAGCATGATGATATCGAAAAGTAGACGTGGGCAGCTTGGTCGGCTCGTGTACGTCGTCGTGTTCGGGAGAGTTAGAGATGCTTTATTCTTTAATTAGAAGCTGGTGGTGGGGATCGCCACCTCCTATAAAAAAGCTTGCTCGGTGCCAATTCCCCATTCGAACAGCCTTCTTCCCCAAATCATTCAAGCTCAGACGCTCCAATTTTTCCTTTTCCTTATTTCCCCCACGAAGTGGCCATTTCCAGTGTCATAGCTAAATCACACTTCTTGAGGCTTGAGCACCTCGAAACCGAACGGCCAGCACCGGGAGCCTCCATTCCCTGGCGCGCGATCGTTTTCTTGAGCCCGCTTGTGTTGCGCAGACTTCTTCGATTGTTTCCTTATGGAGGCATCTGAGGGACAGAGACCGCGAAATCCTCTGGCAAAGACTTTGTCTTGGGTCTGCTCGGGATCTTCTCGGAGCCGACAACCAGGAAAGGGCGAGACGGGCAAGATGTTGGCTCCAGAAGTTGGAACTTCACGGCTCAATGCCAAGAGGAGCACTGTAGCTTCATCACCAAGCGAACTGCCCCAAGCAAGGAAGATGAAGGATGAGTCCCATATTTGGGGTCGCGAAGATTTTGCGAAAAAACTCGTGTCGCAGTTGATCGATGAAAAAGGCGAATGTGCCAACCTGAGAGTGATTTCGGTGGTCGGTGAGGAAGCCATCGGCAAAACAGCTCTAGTGAGGAGCGTCTGCAACCGAGCAGACGTTAAGAATCATTTCGACTGCTGTGCTTGGGTCCGGGTTGGGCCAGAGCCTAACCTGGTTCATCTCATGGTCGATTTGGTCAAGCAGCTGAGGGTCCCGGAATTGCAAGAAGTGGATCGTATGGACAAGAAAAAGCTGTCCGAAATGCTCCTAGGAGTCCTGATGAAGTGCTGTTATCTGATAGTGCTGGATGACTTGTGCGATCTCCATCTCATGGATAAGCTCATAATAAAGGTGCTTGCAGACTCGAGGAATGGGAGCAGAGTGATCATCACGACTCGTAACACCAAGATACCCTCTTCCATCGATCCCTGTTCCAAGCATCTCGAGTTGAGCCCCCTCGACCAAGAACAGAGCAAAAGTTATTGGAGGAAAGCAGCGGAGCTTTTGATGGGGCTGATCTGTACGGAAAACTCCCCCTTCTCAAAGAGAGGATCCTTTGCAAATCGGGCGGTTCTCCCGCAAAGATCCTTCTACTCGGAGGAGTTTTATCCACCACCACGTTGAGAAGATGCACCCAGCTTGTCGATCAGCTTCCCGATCGTCCCACACTTCAAGATGATGTGCGTTTGAGTGTTGATGACCTTCCAGAAGGGTTAAAGCAATGTGCTCTGTACTTGACTCTGTTCCCTAAGGAATCTGAGATTCCCGCAAGGAGGCTCTTCAGACTCTGGTCAGCTGAAAATCTAGTATCTTCAGCGTTGGAGAACGGTGTGAACAGAGTCGATGCAGAGAAATGTTTCGAGATTCTGGTGTCTAGAAACATGGTCCATGTAGCTCGACAGAAGTGGGACGGTAGTGCCCGATCGTGCCGCTTGCCTGGATGGTTGTACGATGCCTTTTATCAGATGGCTAAGAATGAAAGATTCCTCGAGATCTATGACCGTTGTATTTATGATAAAAAGAAGTTCGATGCCCCACGTATTGCCATACATAGGGATATTTCCGGAGGAGGAGAAGCAAATGCGCAAATAAATGTGCCAGAAGCAGGACGAGAGCGCTCAGAAATAAATGCACAAGAAGCACGCGTGGAGATCAATTCCACCGAGCCAAATCAAAGAATGTCTGCCAGCGACAATTCCATGCCGTGCGGCATCCAACAGCTCTATTCCTACGTGTCATTCAACACCATGAAGGCAGGGACATGGGCCGGAGAGATAGCGGTGTTACTTAAACCACTAGTGCGGAAGAGGAACTCGAGTTTTCTGAGGGTACTTGATCTTGAGGGTGTCTACAAGCCTTTGCTTCCGGAGGAGCTTGGCAATATATTGCCAAACCTAAAGTACTTGGGGCTAAGATGGACTCTTCTTGAAAGCCTTCCGAAGTCGGTGGGGCTATTGTCAGGCCTGGAAACTTTGGATCTGAAGCACACTAACATATCCGATCTACCGGATTCAATCTGGGAGGCAGAGAATCTACGACACCTATACATGACCGAGGTGAACTTGGGTTCCAAGAAATCATTAAACTGCAACATCCAAACCATTTCGGGCTTATGCGTAGGAGCTGGGAGTGACATGTTGGAAGAGCTGGGCAAGTTGACAGGCCTAAGGAAGCTGGCTCTGACGGTGACGGGCAAGCGGGAAGCAACCAAGCATATTTTGAATCTGGAGATGCTTAAATGTCTCCGATTGCGATCAGAGGGTCCACTCTACTTGCATTCAGATGAATTGAGTGACATGAGCATGCTCGAGTCTCTTTCCAACTTGTACCTGCTCGGAAGTGTAGGCATGTTTAGCTTGCTGGAGTCGCACATTCCTCCGAACCTAAAAGTACTAACCTTGTCCAGGTTGGGACTATATGGCGATCCGATGGGAGTCCTAGGGAAGCTGAAATGCTTGACCGCTCTTCGAATATTTGCCGACTCATACAATGGCCAGACGTTGAGCGTCTTAGAAGGAACATTTCCGAGCCTCCGTGTATTGAAACTGTGGAAGCAGCCTCACTTGACCACGTGGACTATACAGGCGAACGCAATGCCGTGCCTTGCAGACTTGGAAATCAAGGGCTGCAGGGAGCTGAAGACGATCGACGGACTGCAGCAGATCAAGACCTTGGAAGTAATCACATTTGTTAGAGTGCCGAATGAACTCGAGCAAAGGGTCAGAGATGTGCAGCCGAACGTGCCAATTATAGCAAAGGTATTAGTTGCTGAGTTTGATATGCGTGCCAATAACAAATACGTGGTGTGTGTCTGTGAGCGTGCTTGCGTCGGGTTTTACCTCATAAAACATAGCTAAGTTTTTATAGTGTTAATGTTGTGGTTCTTTATGAATATAAGTTTGTGTTCTTGATCATGAACAGGATCTAAAAAGTGAGGAGCAATTAGATGAAGAAGACCGCAAATGAGGAAAAAGACGAAGATGACTATAGTGAATGACTTTGAATCCCGTCTCGAGAAAGATAATGATGATGATATTGATTATTGTGAATAAGACGAGTATGATCATTAGTGATATTATATTAGAAATTCTTAAAAAAATTTATAGAATATTTTCCTATGTTAAAGACAATTATGATTACACATATATCTCATTTTGATTGTGTATGTGTTCATTCTCATGTACTCTTCTTCAACATCTATTGAAATATATAGAAATTTTATAATCTCTCCTTTCTGCATATTCTTTCTTATTTATGACAATGAAGAAGAAGAGGATGAGGAGATATATCTTTATGGGAAGTATGATGAATATTTTGGGGAATAAATTTTATCAAAATAATTCAAGTTAGGAGCGCATGAAGAAGAGGAGGAAGGAAAGAAAACTCTAGCTCCCCATCTTGTTTGGATTTGCATCGGTAGGAATGTAGACAGAAGAGCCAAATGAAAATTCATTTAATTAATAAAGAAATCATTTTATGGTAATGTTACTTTAAAGGGGTAATGTAGTGTTCGCAGGCTATGTAAGTACAATCATCACCTCTCTCGCACAAATTAATGTGTTTTTTTGGTCAAATTAATATAACATCACTAATTGTTTACGTTTTATCTCTATGCATGTTGGACCTGCCTTTTTATTGGCACCTCTTTTGGTTTTCACAGAGAGGGAGAGAGAGAAAGAGACGCACGATGGTAGTGGCTGGCGCGTGCTTATGGTGTCCGTAGAGCTCAGCGAGAAAATATTCGGTGATTGTACTGACGCGGCGCGCATTTTAATTCATACCCAATAACAGATCGAAACGTGTCAGCTGAGGTGAAATAAAAAAATAAAATTTTCTTTTCAAAACTTTCTGCACCCCGTTCCTCTCCTCCAGTTCCGGTCCAACTGCCCGCTCCATCCAGCCACCGCCTACTCCTCCATCCAACCACCGTCAGCCCAACCCCTTGAGAATCCGGTGCGGCCGTCTCCACCGCACAAGCCGTGGGGAACTTGAACTGTCATGGAGTCTATCTCCCTGATATCCCCTTCCGTCCTCCTCCCTTTGAGTTCCCTCCCTCGAGTTCCCTTCCGTGAAACACGGCCATGACAGATCTGAAACCGCGGAGCCATGGCCGCGACAGACCTCGAAGCCATGGCCGCGACATACCTTGGAGCCAGATCTGTTGTGGCCAGGGCTTCACAGGCGAAGCCGGCCCTCGCCAGATCTGGGCCAGGGACGGCCTCGCCAGGGCTTAGTTGCATTTTTCTGAAGGCTCGGCCGAGATCGAGAGGAGTTGCTGGGCCAAGGCTCGGTCGAGATCTGGAGAAGGCTTGCCGCTCAGCTTTTCTGAAGCCCGACGATGGGTTGCTTGTGCAAGCTCATTGGAGGAGGGAGTCGCCGAGATCTGGAGGCTTGGCCAGGTCTGTCACGGCCATGGCTCCGCGGTTCCAGAGCTGGATGGGGCCAAGCGACGCCGGAACAGGCGGAGATGGTGGCCGGACGGGTTGTGCTCCGTGACCGTGAGTCTGTGAGGGAGGAGGATGATAAGAAAAAAAAATATTTTTAGGTTTTTTTATACCACAGCAGCTGACACGTAGCGATCTATTTTTAGATATGAATAAAAATGCGCCTACGTCAGCCATTGACGTAGCGCATTGCAATCACTTCACATTTTCTCCAGGTTTTTCTCGGCAGGGGTGCCACAGCTGCACAGCTTGACAGGAGAAGAAGAGAAGGGAAGTCGGCAAAAAGGGAAATAAAAAAAAAACAAACAAGAAGATAAAAAATGATGAGAGTACATCTTGGCCATTAAATTCGTATGGCGCTAATCATGCGAAAGTCTTTACTTACTAATCTCCACCACCCTGGGGGTGCCACTTCAGCTACATACACTGCCCGCAACTCGCTATAAAAAATGAGAGAGAGCGTGTGTTCCAAATAATTCTTTTTACTCTTAATTTATTTTCTGTTTGTAACTAATTGTTTTGCAACGTGATTGCAGCAAATTATCCATTCATTTAATAGGAAAATGAGTTAACTTATTGAGTCATAATCAAGACGATTCTATTGTTTCGTGTGAAAGACAATAAATCTTTAGAAATATTAGTTCATCGCAAGTGCTGTTGGATTTACAAAAGGGTTTCTAGAACATTATTAGTTAAGTAAATTATTAGTAGGTCACCCATTCGCATGTTAAATCACTATTATCTATTTGCTTGTCTACAAATTACCAATAGTTCCAATAAATTACCAACTTTTATCCGTGTAACGCATCAACATATCAAAATTTCCACTTAATTTGAGCGAGTTACCAACTTTTCTGCATAAAGCTAACAATTAGTTTTTGATTTTGATTTGAATCATTTACAAAGATATATTATTTGATCGATTTCGAATATCCAACTTTTCTTATAACTTGCTAACTTTTATAGAGTTTATTGACTCTTAATCAAATTTGCCAACCATCGACAATAGGTAATGGTCGGTGTGGGCGAGTGTTGGTGTTAGGGCAACCTCACCAAATTTGGTGATGGGGCCCTCATTGACACTCACCTCGACAAGGCCGAACCCTTGCTTAGGTCGAGGCAGCCTTGTTGGGCGTCGCCCTCGATAGCCATCGCTTAGGGCTGATGGCTGGCAAATGGCCACCGACAAAAAGAAAAAGAAAAGAAAAAGAAAGAAAAAAGAATGGAAAAACAATAGAAAAAGAACATATTCAGATTTAAAACAAAAATTATAAAAATTATCCATATTAACGTCTGTTGTGTCATGTAGGATATTTGACATTTACGTCAGTGATTTTTGGCAAAAATGACTAGATGAACTAAATTGACAAATTGTCAAAATGTTTATAATTATATTGTTTAAATTAAAATGTTTAAAACTGAATTAGTATAAGTGCAATATGTTCACCAAATAGTCTTTTATTGTAGCCATTTATCCACATTTATATGATCTAATTCCAAATTACCAACTATTATAATAACTTACCAATTTTTGTTGAAGTTGTCTGCTCTTTATAGGAAGTTACCAACTTTATTTGTGTTACCAATTTTTTTTTGTAGACCAAATTAGTATTTATCTTTACATTACTAACTTTTATTTAGACACTTGGTTTCGGCACTATAAAGGTTTACAGCTTGCCCACTTTCAAATGACATACCCATCATCGTGAAGAAATCGGTTTACTATCTGCTGCCCATACCTCTCTCTCTCTCTCTCTCTCTCTCTCTCTCTTTTTTGGAGGGGTTTTGATTGGTTACGAGGCAGAGTTTGCAGTGAAGAGAGTCCATCCATCCTCCATCGACGGCAGCGTATTCAACCGCTGACCATGCTAACCATTGGTATGTCGCAATTCAAAGAGAACTATTGACGTTTAATGTGGTGATGATCCTTTTGAATAAACCTGAAGAAGATAGATAACATTAGCTCAGTATTTATTCATTTACTGTCTATATTATGCCTTCTTCGCATTGCTAAACCATGAGTCGCATTTTGCTTGTTAACCGATACCACGCCCTCTAGTTACTGCTATAGGCTGCGAAAGCTTGCCATGTTTCGTGCTGGAGTCACTACTTTCTCTCTCTCTCTCTCTCCCCATTAGCCCTTGGTTCTCATCTCTAAATCATTCGGCACCCTCTAATTTGTTACCGGCAACATGTCTTGTAGTCATTACTGGCTTCGTCCTCATGAGGGCACGGAGTCTGTCGGAGGTGTTCTCTTCTTCGAGCGACGTGTGGAAGGAGTGGGAGCTGAGAGGTGTGATCTTCTTGAGCCTTGCCCTCCAAATCGTCCTCATTTGTCTCGGCAGCTGCCGCAAGTACTTCCCTCATGCTTGGATCAAGGTGGTCACCTGGTCGGCCTACCTATTGGCCGATTCGGTCGCGATTTATGCAATCGGCATGATCTCCAACATGATCAGGGAAATTAAGGCTGGAAAAACGTTGAGCAACCCACACACGGAGCTAAGCACCTTTTGGGCACCATTTCTACTACTGCACTTGGGAGGCCCCGACACAATCAGTGCCTACGCGATTGAGGACAACGAGCTCTGGCTCAGGCACTTGTTGACGCTGGTGAACCAGGCGGGCTTGACAGTTTATGTCCTGGTGACGGCGTGGACTCATCCTACCCTTTCATTCCTTGCCATTTTGATACTGCTCTTGGGTTTCTATAAGTATGGTGAGAGGGTTTGGGTGCTCCGCACCGCCAGCCACGGGCCCTTCAAGGACTCCTTCGCCGAGTCCCGACCCCACCGGAAGGATTCTGGCAAGATTAAGGCGGAATGTAGCTTGAAGCGGGAGGAAGGGTACGATGTTGTGCCTCATCATGTTATCGACGTAGATAATGAAGATGCTATTATGATCGATGTTGCCATCGCTGAATTTCCCTCTGAAAAATTGAGTTCTGCGAAGGAGTCGGAGGACCAAGGATACAAGCACGTCATGGGCACACTGCTATCGGCCAGCTACTTGGTCAACATTAGTCAGCGACTTTTCGCGGATCACTTGTTCAGTATGGAAGAACGCGACGGTTGCCTGTCGATACTGAGAGGCAAGCACTGTGCAGGGGATTTCAAAGTCATTGAAATCGAATTGGGCCTCATCTACGACATGTTCTACTCGAAGGCAAAGGCGGTCTATACTAGTTGGGGATTTATTTGTAGACTCGCCATCTTATTCTCGATCTGTGTTGCCCTAGTGCTCTTCTCTTTTACCAACAAGCGATCATACTCTAAGCCGGATCTATTCTTAACCTTCCTGTTGCTAGGAGTGGCCATTTTCATCGAGTTATACGCGATGGCTCATGTTCTTTTGTCTGACCAGGTTGCCTGTTGGCTCATTGAGAAAAAGCAATCGGCCGTCTTTTATTTCATCAGTCGAATCCGACCACTCTTGAAAAGGCACAGGTGGTCCAATTCGATGGGCCAATATAACCTGACGTCCTTTAAAAAAAATTACTCCCGCTGGTGGAGTTTCCTAGAGCTATTGCACGTTGATGACGTGGCGGTGAAGCTTTTCTACCAAGGCCACGAGGACGTGACTGACGACATCAAAAATCTAATCATGTCGAAGATCAAAGAGATGGAAGCGAGGGATGCGCGGAAACTCCAAGCCTGGGAAGCGCAGAAACACAAAGCAAGGGACGCGCAGAAACTCCAAGCCTGGGACGCGCAGAAACACAAAGCAAGGGACGCGCAGGAACTCCAAGACTTCCAACTGAAAGACAGGGGAATCCAGGCGTTGAGAAAACACGAATTGCTGGATCTGTTGGATTGGAGCATCGAGAAGCTGGACTTCGACATGAGCATCCTAGTCTGGCACATAGCGACAGAGCTCTGCTATTTCCTCGATTACGGATGGCAAGACAGCACTAAGGAGCTAGAAAGGAATAACCAGAGCCCTGTCAAGAAGAAGTGCTTGATGGGTTTGTACTTGTCTCGGTACATGCTGTATCTCCAATATATGTGTCCTTCGATGTTGCCAGCTAGATTTGGAAGTATCAGGTTCCGAGACATTTATAAAGAGCCCAGCAAGCATTTCGACTTGCCTAAATTCGCTCAGGAAGAATCTAAGATCGCAGAGGCTCAGAAGAAGTTGAGTGACAAAGTGTCGGCCTTAGCCCTGGAGAGCATGTTGAAAGCCCTGGAGAGCGTGGTGGAGGAGGACCAGATCAAGTTCGTGCTCATCAAGGGGTGCCACGTGGCGGAGAACTTGAGACGCTGCCCGCGTGGGTGGAGATGGACAGCGATCAACGAGGTGTGGGTGGAAATGCTGATGTACGGGGCTAACAAGTGCAAAGCGAGGGATCATGCTCAGCACATGCGGGGGGGCGGCGAGCTCATAACCCATGTTTGGCTTCTCATGTCTCATTACGGGCTGACCGACAGCTTCCAGAAAGAGCGCGGCCTCCCCCCGGCAACAACAGCAGAGATAATAGTGAATCCCTGGTGAATAGTGGGGATTGAGGAGGACCTGCAGATTAGACAGATTTGTGCTTCATCGATTGTTGTTGTTGCAAATACTAAGTTTGAGATTAAATTTGTTATTTTCAGTGTCTCGTTGATTTGCAGAAATAGAATTAAAGAATAAAAAAGCACGATAGCTTAATAAATTATTATTGTACATCAATACCGTTTATGAAATTTTATGAGACCCCCTGTCAATTGTTTCGAAAATTTAAGTTATTAAATGAATAGATGACTTAATATTTAAATATTTTTTTATTTGAGAATAGTGGTGATCGAGAATTGCAAATTAGGGGAGAGGTTAAGCGAGGAAATTTCGGATGTGGTGCAATGATTTAAACTTAAATTCGCATGAGAAGTATTGATAAATGACATCAAGATGCGCCACCTCCGGTCCGGAAAATCTACCAATTCAACTTTCCGACAGACTCGAGTTGTTTGTCTCTAGCTCTGCCCAAGCTGGAGGCAAATCGTCTTCTTTATTTGATTTAAGCAAGTGATTTTTTCAACGATCGGAGCAGGGGCACTTTTGTCAAAAAAATTCTGAATAAAAAATCGCAATCCCAAAAAAAATAAGAAAATTCCTTCCTTCTTCCTTGTTTCTGTCATAGATGGGCCCAACAAGCCCAAGCCTATGTCTCCCAAGTCCCAATCCCCAACCCATTTTAATTATCTTCAACAGATTGTGTAAGAGGTCCCCGGCGGACAAAACAAGAAGAAGCGGAAAAGGAGAAGAGAGGAAAATTTTTATCGGATGTCTCCGGGGAGTGACAATTCCCATCTTCTTCATTGTTGCGAGTGAATATCACACACAATCTTTCTACTTACTTTGCAAAAAATTAAAAGATTATCCTTTGATTGAGCGGTATAACGGTAAAAAAGGGATTGTTAACCGTTGTCGTTTGAATATAAGAAATACCTTTTCAGATGTAGTTTTTCACTCTCGTTTTATCAAAATATATATACTCTTAAAGCAAATTCTTGATTACAATAATTAGCGCATGGCCAATAAATAAATAATAATGAATCGGCACAAGTCAATTGATGTCCCATTTTATCCTTTGCCTCGGTTAATTTTGTCTATTTATTAAATGGATTCAAACTGTTACATAGGTCCGCAAAGGGATGAGCCCCAATCAACACTGCTACAACTTTGATGTCGAGCCAATCCATGAGTTCAAATAAAAAACTGCAAGATGGTAATTACGTGTACATAAAATTAGGATAAATCCCATGCTTCGGATTATTTTCATCATAGATGGAGATCCTTTATAGTCCCATAACAGGAATTCCTTACTTCAAGAACAGAAGGATATGATTTTTCTCATTGTGTTCATGTCACATTAAATGAATTCCTTGGGATGAATAAGAACGCCCTTGAGGATGAGGCCCGTCTTTTGAGGATTGAGCGTCCCATGGAGGGCGAAAGAAATCGTCCCCACGGTCTCTGGGCCCATCACGAACTCGCCGGCAATAAAATGTATCCATTCCTCTGGCGGCTCCAGCCTCAGTCCCTCTGGGTCGAACCATATGGTCCCATCCGGCAGGTGTAGCTCGAGCTCCACCTTAGAAGGCCATTCAGAGTCAGTTCGGTTGAGTTTGACCACGAATGCCACCTCATACGCAGTATTGGGAGAGAGAGCTCTTGTCTCGAATCTTCCCCGAATTAAGAGCAAGGACAGCTCCTTCGATTCGGGGACACGTATGTGGACATTGCTGTTGAAACTGAACGGGAGAATTTTAATATTTACAAAATCGCGATCTGACGCACGCCAACCAGATATATAACATACGGATGCCACATTGAGTAGTGTACTAATTTGCTTGTAGTGGATCAAATTTGTAAAAGAAGTACCATTTTTCTTCCATGGTGGTCCAATACCAGCAACTTTCTTCGTCGCTCCCAGCAATTTCACATGCCTCTGGAAAGACAAGGAAGCAGTTCTTGTGGAGCTTCTTATCGACCCAAAACTTCTGTTAAATCCACTGTGAGGTGAAAATTTTGTCCTAGATAATCACTATCACTGATCGTAAGAGTTTTGTTATTATTACACAAATGTGTGAGATGTGCCTTTCCAAATAAAAGAAAGGAAACGGTATCATTGAATAAATCTATGCCTTCGACATCATCATGCAAATTCCCACTAACCGCTACTTCCCTTTTGAAATATGGTGTGCAGTGTCCTTAATTAATTCCTGGATCGGTTCAGTTTATCGCGTAAAAGGTCCTTCAAGACCCCACGTGATCGATAGACTGGTCTAACTATACATCGTTAGTGCTGAAAGATGGATAGATGGAGTTAAAAGGGAAATAGGGTTTTGCCTCTGTGTTGTTTTTCAGGAGCACTCCTTCGTATACCACGCGATGCCAATCCTTCATGTCGATGGACGAAATGTTGACTGGTGCGGTTGCTTTCCTCAAGAGCGCTAAACTGTTGAGGGAAGGCCCTCCCTCTTTTCCTCTGCTTGGTTGATTAGTTTCCTTATCCGCTGGGGTTGATGCACCTTTTGTTGCTGCTTCATCAGCTTCCATTTTCTTTCAAGGAATTGGAGTACCTGCCGCAGTACACATAATAAGTTTATTGCAATTGTACACACAAAAAGGACAAGAAAAGACGAGGAAAATCTCCTTTACCGATTCTGTGGCCTGCTTCGTTTCAAGTAGGAATGTCGAACTGATTGAGCTATCACAAGTCAAGGGGCCATTGAAGGCTTTACTTAGGAAAACAGAGGGATCGAAGAAATGATACGGTGGGGCCAACATGATCAATGGACCAAATAGACTCGGTCCACGTAATCTATAAACCAGCCAATACCGGCTTTTTATTCCACGTGCGAGGCTGTTAAGTTATTTAGGTTCCGTTTATTAGAACTTTCAAACTTCTGTAAGAGAAAAGACACAATTGGGCTTGATCGTCTTGTCCGTTCAAATTTCTAGCTAAACAATCGGGGCGTGGACATGAATGCCCTAGGGGCTGTGAGTAAAAAAGAAAAATTCGTGCATGGAGCTGTGAGATCACGAGTGGAGACTTAAAAAGAAAGAAAGAAAAATCACGCTGAGCATTAAGGAGAAGGCAGACTCAGTGAAGTTTTAGAGCAAGAAAATAAGAATGTTGAAATATCTGACACAATGAGATTTTATATGATATGATCTCCCTTCATTTATTTATTTAAATTTTTTAACTGAACTTTGTAACATTGTGCCTTGTTACTTAAATTCTACATACTGGAGCTTGTTGGGAGGCTTTGATGTCTTGGTGAGTCAATGCTAAGAGAGCTTTTGATTTGGAAGCTGATAAACAGTTGGTTTAAATTAAGAAGAAGACCAATAACAAAGGGAAAAGAAAAAAAAAAGAGAAAAAAAAAGATGGCTTGGGAAAAGGAGAATTCATCAAATTACTCAAAACAACAAATATTGTTATGTGGATTGTGTCACAAAAGACGATTGGTAATATTTGGATCATCACATCAACTTTTTTAGTGGAAAATTGAGATGAAGGACTATATGGAAATTTCGCTCAAAAGTCTAGAATTAAATTTGCAAAATTCAAAAAGTTTTGGATTAAATTGGTAAGTGCATAAAATTTCACTTTTTTAGGTAACTTGCGTTAGCAACATAAGCAAATCTGTCCTTAATTTTGTCTCCGTTTCACTAGATGTTCTTGAACAGAATATTTTAATGATAATATTTATCCTCTTTACCAACCTGATAGACAAACACAAATTTTTGTATTCGCTTGAATTCCTTGAACCTTTCGATCTAAAAAGAAAAAAAAAAAAACTCCTTGTACTTGTATAGTTTGTGATCTTCTCTATTCATTAGTGGCTTTTTGAATGCTTAACTTTTTCTATATTTCTTCCTTAGATCAAATTTCACCATATATAATCTTCTAATAGAATACAAAAGCTAGATATATCCATTATTGAAAACTCATTTTGATCGGACACTCTTATCTTGAACATCTACCAAGTCAAATACAATCACAACACTCCAAGAAAAGGCGTTATAGCGACAACTGTCTCCTAATCAACACGGAATGAATCGAATTTTTGGCATTCGCAAGGTCAATGGCACAAATGCACTTCTCACTCCCGCATCTCGCTCACTAAGACACTGCTCAATGTTGCACTTATATAAGGTTGCATGGTTTGGCTGCAAATTGAGAAGACAGTCTCATCTTCACCGACTCAATTCCACTACACCATTTTTCTTTTAGCTAAATTAATCCATGAAAACAAAAAAAAACAAAAAATATTTTCACGTTTTATGGATAATTTTGGGAATCCCATTTTCCTCAAATTGCTGTGATGTAATTCATCAAATTGAATCTATAATATTAGTATTTACGTGCATTGAGAGGGAGCCACTAAGGAGTTGACATGTGTCCTCTCCCTTAGTTGACACTTAACCCAATTGTTTTCTTTTTCTTTTATTCTTAGACCGAGTCATTTTTTGTATTACTTGCTTATTTTTACGATGGCAAATTAATAATATCAAAACCATTTGGTCAAAAATAAATTCATAAAGTGAAATATGAGAGTCCAGAATTAATTTGTTCTTCGTCGCTGGAGAAGGTTGCTTTCTCTCCAAAAAAAGGCAAAACCAATTTCACTAAGAACATGATTAAATTCTTTATTCATTTTTAGGTACACGAGTCAATAAAAAAATAACCTATCTAATACAATTAATCTCCAAATGAGATTTAAAAAATTAATTACGAGGTGAAGAACCATATTGTGCTAAGTCACTGAGTGGTTTACTAGAGAACTTAGATATCACGTTCAAAGATTGAAATAACAATTGATTTTTCATAATGAATTAGGTAGTTAAAGGTAAGAGAAGACTTACCCTTTAGTATAGCAATGATTACATCCATCTATCCATTTTTTAAAAGTTACACTTTACATCAACCATTTTTCATTAGATTATTAATTTTTATGCTCAATAATGATTAATTTACTTATATTTTTGATAATCATCAATCAAATACCTTCTTACATTTTTTTCTTTGTTTAGAACTACATCAAAAGTGGAAGCTCCTGTTAATAAGAATGTATATTCACTAATCTCATTTATCGAAGTTCGGCCATATTATTAGAAAATGCTAGAGAGTATTGCAAGATTATTTACCGATGGTTTATAGTCCTATTTATAAGTATTTTGATGCACATAGTGGAAGTCCATTGAGAAGTTGATTAGTGGCCCTCGCATTGTGTGACCCAGCTTCTATCTTTCACAAAGCGTAGTAATAGAATCCCAAAATTAGGTAACATGAAAAATGCCTTACTTCATCATGAAGTCAAGACCAAAAATTGGGAAGTGTCTTTCAAGGATAAGTACTCCTGTAGCACCTGTCCTCCACTTTCTTCATTGTTTTCTATTTAGAGAATTTCAAAGTTTATAATGTGTAGGTTTTTTTTTTTTGGTCGAATATAATGTGTAGGTTAATAAAAAAGATAATCCAAAAAATGAAGTTATCCATTGGTGTAAGTTTGAAAAAAAAAAACAGAAAAAGAAAAGAATCAAACTTTTTAAATGAAGGGCCAAAACAACTATTTGAGCTACCAAATCGTGTACAAGAAAATTTAGAGAAAAATAAATATTTATAATAGAAATTTTCAGGAGTTTTCATCCATGGAGCAATAGAGGGAATGAAGAAAAAAAGTATAATATGCATTACCTAATAATGAATTTTTAAGAGAAAAGGTATAAAAAAAATGTTGCAACAATTCATGAGGAAAACAGGAAATAAATACAAGAACAAGATAAAAAAAAATATAAGGTAAAAAAAAAAAAAAACTATAGTCAAGCAGAGAAGTAAGTACTGAGAATGTGAAGAAAGCGTCACAAAAAAGAAACAACAAGAAGGGAGATTGAATGGTTGACTAGAGAAATCATAGGGTGATGTGTTGATTATTGCAGTCATTGGTGGGATCCATTTCTCCCTTGAACCTGTTAACAAATATTGCATCTTGTGAGTACTTTCTCAACCAATGGCTAAGCTCAATAAAATTATACTGCGAAGTGATTCACTAAGCATTATGTATTTGAATAGGCCCATTCTTCCATGATATTACAATAAAAGATGCACATCCTTTGAATGAACAGAAGCAATCAAGATAATCTACTTTTAAGTCCTCTCTTTGAGATAATATTGTCTAATCTTTAATTAAAACATGAAAAATCTATGTGAAAAGCACGTACCTAGCAAAGGCTAAGAACTAGTCATTATGTTTTGAGAAAAGAAAAACCCTTGCTTTGGTTGTAGCATTAAACTTGTCTATTGATAAATCCAGTTCATATATCTAGTAATAGCTTAATGGAGCAACTTATAAACCCATTTGTCAATAGAAATTCAATCCCTTTCCATGGGCCGAACCATATATGTTTTTCAAGTAAAATTTTTTTTTGCCCTTTATTTTCCTTTTCTTGCTTTGAGATTCGGCCTTAGTAATTTTTTTAATGAAAAATTGACAATGTAATCCCGTCAAATGCGAGGTCTAAGCAAATCACATCCCATCTGACCGTTGAGTACATAGAAATTAGCCTAGAACATGGGAGCTCAACATGCCATTTGTTTGCTAATAGGGTTAGGCATGATAAAAATACAATTAACTTTAGAGAATCTATCACTAGTTAAAATCGAAGCTCAATAGATGTTTCCTCCTATGCTTTTGACATGGCACTTCACTTTACCTTTTAAAATTGTCAATTTTGCAATGTGGCTCACATTGACCAATAAGATTTTAGCTTAACGACTTGTCATGAATCATTTATATCTCTACTAGTAAATAGATAAAGAGAAAGCACACATATATCTTATATCTTGTTGAGTTTGAACTTGGAAAAAGAGGGTAAAAATTTTCGGTCACACTATCATCTCCCAAATTTTGGATTTTTTGTACATGGACTATAAAGGCTAAAAAATTGATAAAGAGAAAGCATATCAGTAGTGTATCTCTTATCTGTAGATTGAAAAAAAAAAATCTAGCTTAGAGAACGTATTTTATATTATTATCTCAGCATTGATTATCTTGAATGTAGTTCCTTAAATGTACTTATGAACAGTGAAAATTATAAGCCAGTTGCAAAATTCTTTATTTTAAATGCAATTCCTTAAATGCGCATGTTTTCTTTTATTCCAGTGAAATGAGTATAAGTGGAAAAAAAAAAAGTGAAATCGTTTTTCCCCCGAAAGTTGTAATTTGGACAGCAAAGCCTGATATTTTGCGCAGTACATCAATTGTAAGACATTTCACTTTTGTTTTCCCTGTGCAAACATCATATTGCATGATTAAGTGCTCTGCTAGACAAATCAAATTACAATTAAAAAAACTTTATAAGCTACACTAATCTTAGCCAAATTCAGCCTTTCGTGTATAGGATGAATTTGCGAAAAGTACCAACCTCGAATAGATATGTAATTTAAATGTCTTATGTATATGTTTTTTTCTCCACAGTAACAATTTCACCTTTTGCATAGGATATTCCTCAACATGGGTTCAGAGTCTAGAGCTATTTTCTTCTTGCTCCAATTTTCAATCAACCATTTTGTAAGAGGACATCATAAATTTAACGTGTACGCTATCTCATTTCACCATCTAACTTTGGAGTTTGGATTATTGCTTGCATAATTATTCTTCTTACAAGAAATTGCCGATCATGAGAAGTTTAAAATAACTTGTGAAGAATGTCCCCAATAGAGAATCTAGTACTTATTTCATATGACCCGCAAGAAATTGCCGATCACGAGAGGTTTAAAATAACTTGGAGTAAATGGCTCCAATGAAGAATTTAGTATTTACCTTATATGACACACAAGGAATGCCAATCGCAAGAGGTTTAAAATAACTTGTGGCGAGTGGCTTTGATGGAGAATCTAGTACTTATCTCATATGACAAGTAAGAAATTATAGATCCCTAGTAATTAGCATAGCTTGTGGTGAATGGCCCCAACGAGGAATCCAATACTTATTTCATATGACACACAAGGAATTTCCAATTGTAAGAGGTTTAGAACAACTTGTGACGGTTGGCCCCAATAGAGAATCTAGTACATATCTCACATGACACTTAAGAAATTGCTGATTGCAAAAGGTTTAGAATAATTTATGGCGATTGGTCCTAACAAAGAATAGTACCTATCTAACATGACACTTAAGGAATTGCGGATCGCGTGAGGTTTAGAATAACTTGTGGCTATTGGTCCCAAAGGAGAATCTAGTACTTATCTCATGACACACAAGGAATTTCTGATTGCGAGAAGTTTAGAGTAACTTGTGGTGATTGGCCCTAATGGAGAATCTAGTAATCATCTTTCATGACACACAAGGAATTGCCAATTGCAAGCGATAGAATAACTTGTGGTGAATGATCCCAATGGAGAATCTAGTACTTATCTCATGTGACACACAAGGAATTGCCAATCATGAGGGGTTTAGAATAACTTGTAGTGAATGGCCCCATTGGTGAATCTAGTATCAGAAGAGGTTTAGAATAACTAGTGGTGAAGGGCTCCATGGAGAATCTAGTACTTATCTCATATTACACATAAGGAATCATGAGAGGTTTAGAATAACTTATGGTGAATAGTCTCAATAGAGAATCTAGTAATTATCTCATATGACATGCAAGAAATTGCTAATCACGAGAGGTTGAGTATAACTTGTGGTAAATGGCCCCAATGAAGAATCTAGTATCACGAGAGTTTTACAACAACTTGTGGTGAATGGCCCCAATGGAGAATCTAGGTTTTATATCATATGACACTTAAGGAATTACCGATCGCGCGAGGTTTAGAATAACTTGTGGCTATTGGTTCCAAAGGTGAATCTAGTACTTATCTCATGACACACATGGAATTGCCGATCGCAAGAGGTTTAGAATAACTTGTGGTGATTGGCCCCAAAAAAGAATCTACTAATTATCTGATATAACACACAAGGAATTGCCAATTGCGAGAGATTTAGAATAACTTGTGGTGAATTGTTCCAATTGTTAATCACGAGAGGTTTAGAATGAATATGGTGAATACCCTAAATGATTAATCTAGTATCATGGGAGGTTTAGGATAACCAGTGGTGATGGCTCTAATAGAGAATCTAGTACTTATAGTTATCTCATATGATACAAAAGGAATTGCCATTCACAAAAGTTTAGAATAACTTGTGGTGAATGGCTTCAATAGAGAATCCAGTACTTATCCTACATGACACACAAGAAATTGCCGATCATGAGAGTTTAGAATAACTTGTGGTCAATGGCATCAATAGAGAATCTAGTACTTATCGCATATGACACACAAGGAATTGCTGATCATGAGAGGTTTAGAAAAACTTATGGTGAATGGCCACAATGAAAAATATAGTACTTATCTCGTATGACACACAAGGAATTGCCGATTACAATAGGTTAAAATAACTAGTGGTGAATGGCCTCAATGAAAAATCTAGTACTTATCTCATAAGACACACATTCTTAGTAGACTCAACTTTAATTCGATTACCCTTCTCATTCTTTAGCTTAAGATATTTCCTTTTAAGATGCCTCATCTTGCTACAACTCCAACAGACAACACCACTAGCCCTATCTAGATTTCGTTTGTTTAAGTTTATACTACTCTTGTTAATATGTGTACTAGTTTTCCCTCTATTTTCACCTACTAAAGCAGCGAATACGGATTCGGCATATTATTTTTTACGAATGTCCTCACTTAGAATCAAATATCGAATCCTATCAAATGTCAATCTTGTTGACCCAAAGGAATTACTAACAGTATTAATGGTGGTATCCAACTATCAAGCAATGAGAATAATATAATCAAAACACGTATCTTATCATCAAAGTTAATCTCAACTGAACTCGATGGACTTACGATCACATTGAATTTGTTGATATGATTAGCAATTGACTTACTTTCGCCCATCTTCAAGCTCAACAAATGTCACATCAAGTAGACATTGTTGATCATAGAGGGCTTTTTGTACATGTCCAATAGGGCTTCCATTAGTCCCACAATAGTCTTCTCGTTTACAATGTTAAACGTAACTTTAAGAGTCAACGTCAGCCAAAAAACACCTAATGCTTGTCTATTTAACAATTTTCATTTTGCTTGCTTCATCGACTTTGACTTCTCCCCAAACAGGGGTAAAAGCAAATTCCTCTGGTAAAGATAATCTTCAATTTGCATATTTTAGAAGTCAAAATCCTTCCTATAAAATCTGTCGATCCTCACTTTTACTTCTTTTGTCATAGTCAATTTACTTCAACTTAACCGAATCTAACTTTGATACAAATTTTTGCGAAAACAAGCGATCGAACAATAAAATAAATAGAACGACAAAATAAATTGAACACCAGATTTACATGATTCGATCGTGGTAACCTACATCCACAAGGAGAGCAATAAATTTTTTTAATATAAATCAAGCGATACAATAGATATTACAACTACAATTTAGTCACTCAAATATTCTTAGTGTTTCTCAACCCCCAGTTATATCCAATAACTCACACAGTGTATAATCCTATAATTCCTCACGAAATAATCTCTCTATCTTACGAAAAAATTACACAAATCTTACCACAAGATTCAATTTGCTTCAACATTCTTGGATATATTCAAGGTGTAATTCACAAGTAGAAGGTCATCTTTGATAATTTTTACAAAGAACATCCACTTCTTATTTATAGGCAAGAACCCCAAACTTTGCCTACTGTGACTTATTTACCACAAACTTTTTTGTGATACAAAAAACCCAAACCTTGTACTTATGTGACACATTTATCTCAAACTTATACAGTATGACACATTTACCCCAAACTTCTTATGACATAAAAAACCCAAAACTTGTATCCGTGTAACGTCCCTAAAATTTGGTGCCACAAAAAAAAAAAGTTTGGAATAAATACGTGACATAAGTTTTAGGTTTTTTATGTCACAATTTTTTTTTTTTTTTTTTTTTTTTGGGTGGATGTATCATATGGGTATAAGTAGGGTTTTTGGTGTTACAAAATATAGTTTAAGGTAAATGTGTCATAATAGGCAAAGTTCGGATTTTTTTTTTGTGTGGCATTTTCCCTATCCAAAATAGGAAACCTTCTTCGAATGGGAAACCATTTAATTGGGAAACATATTCAAATATAAGAAACCTACTTAAATTAGGAACTTTCTTTTTCGGGCTCAAATTCAAGACATATTTCCAAAAAATTGGATGATCACTTGAGCTTTAGAATAACTTGTGGTAAATGGCCCCAATAGAAAATCTAGTACTTATCTCATATGACACACAAAGAATTGCCGACCACGAAAGGTTTAGAATAACTTATGGCAAATGATTCTCATGGAGAATCTAGTATCACGAGAAGTTTAGAAAAACTTGTGATAAATAGCCTTAATGGAGAATCCAGTACTTATTTCATATGACACACAAGGACTTGTCGTTCATGAGAGGTTTAGAATAACTTGTGATGAAGAACTCCAATGGAGAATCAAGTACTTATCTCATATAACACACAAGGAATTGCCGATCACAAGAGGTTTAGAATAACTTATGGTGAATGGCCCCAATGAAGAATTTAGTACTTATCTCATATGACAGACAAAGAATTGTCGATCATGAGGGGTTTGGAATAACTTGTGGTGAATCTGGTATCATGAGAGGTTTAGAATAAATCTAGTACTTTTATCATATGACATACAAGGAATTGCTGATCACGAGAGGTTTAGAACAACTTATGGTGAATAGCCCCGATGGAGAATCTAGTACTTACAACCCCAATGGAAAATCTTGTACTTATTTCATATGACACACAAGAAACTATTGATCACAAGAGATTTATAACAACTTGTGGTGAATGGCTCTAATGGTGAATTTAGTACTTATCTCATATAACACAATGAATTGATGATCACAATCACGAGAGATTTAGAATAAGCTATGGTGAATGGCCCTAAGGAAGAATCTAGTGCTTATCTTATATGATACACAGGGAATCTTGTGGTGAATGGTCCCAGTAGAGAATTTAGTAATTATCTCACATGACACATAAGAAATTACTAATCATGAGTGGTTTAGAATGACTTATGGTGAATACCCCCAATAAAGAATATAATACTTATCTTATATACTATTCTTCAATCATTAGCTTTAGAATATGAAACTTCACTCTTTCCTTTTCCAAGGAGACACTTTTGAGTTTTTTTTTTTGTACCTCTTTGCACAATATTCCTCTAGCAGATTAGACAAGATCCAAATGGACAAGATATTTGTATTTGTCATAAGCGCATACGTCTTGGATTGGTATTTCGCACCAACCATTTGTAGACTTCATGATGCCAGTCCTTGAGGTCGATGGAGGCAACATTGGTTGGCGCAATTGTTTGTCTCACTAAGGCTAAAGAAATGAGGGAAGACCTTCCCTCATGTCCCTAGCTTTTCCCCTTTCACTTGGTTGAGTTCAAATCTCCATGTTCAGCCGCGCTCCTTTCATATATCTTCTTTTAGCCTCTGTTAATTTCGTAGAAAATGAATGATTTGAATAATAATTTCTTAAAAATTATCGTTTGTATCACTTGAAATAATTAGCCAATGAAAAATATTTTTATTATCAACAATAATTTATATTTAAATATTTTCATAGATGAAGAAAATATGTTTCATTCATTGACTTTTGCAAGGAGAATGAAAATGATGATTGGGATGATTAGGATAGACCCAATATATAAAGAGAAACAAGCTCACCAAAGAAAGTCATGTCTATAATTCTTAATAGAAGTCATATCTCATCTATAATTTTTAAAAGTCCTATATTTTTCCATGAAAATGAATATCGCATATTGATCAAATTGGGTCACTTCTGAATCCAGCAAATTTCCCTTATCGGGTCAAGCATTTGCCATCTGTTTTACTTTTTGAAACATCATTGTGTTTTGGAGTGACTTGCTAGCTTGTGCGATTCTAGAAGATTGGTAATTTAATAATTGAAGGAACATATTGTCATGATTTTAGAATAGTAAAGCCCAATTATATATGGGTTATAATGGGTCTAAACTATACACACTTGCCACCCACTAAACAACTCCTCCTCGTGTGTGGGCTAGTTGATGCAGTTTGGGCTATTGTCGAGCCGGGCTTACAAATTCACTCATATCTTGCAAATTTCTGACAATAGCGACCATGCACATCATGTGGTGGATATGTAAAATTAACAATCATATTAAGTTATATGATATATAATTGTAATCATTGTTAATAATCATAGATGGACATAATACTAATAGTTGTAAGGTGACGAACCCACACATCTTAAAAGGGCAAGTACACAAAGAGCATATTGATGAACTACTAAGTCCACTAACGAAAAAAAAAAAATAGAAAATTGGATTCAGTAAGTATCTGACCAAATTAAAAGATGATAATCAATAGTTTCAATTCGACTCGACCGTTTAAAATCAAGTCAAATTTGGATGAAATTTTGGTTAGGATATATATAGAGATGAAGGATCATACTCATGGCTTAACCTTTTATTTCAATTGGTGATGGATTGGATGTCATGGATTTTTTCACTCTTGCAAACTTTGTGGTGAAGGCAGCAAAATTATTAACAGACACTAGCTTGATGGAGTCGCTCTTACCATTGAACAGGAAATCTTTGTTTTGACCCTAGTGATGTTGTGGAATACTACTTCTTCAATCTCCAATTCAATTTAACAATGCTATCAATCTGTCCTTCATTTTTTTTTGGTAACCCCAGCAAAAAATCATGTGGATAAAAGACATATTTTTACTAAGAAACATAATTGACTAAATAACACTATAGATACAAGACATATATAAAATATAGAAATTCTGGTGTATTGCCCATTTTGGATATTGTCTTCGGGTCGTTTGATAACAAGAATGCATGTAAGAGCTTATATATTTTCATTTTATAGGTTAAAGTCAAGTGTCATCGTTTATGAACAATTAAAGGGACGAAATTAATGTTCATATGATTTTTCAGGAAAAAAAAATTGTCACCCAGTAGCAGGGCGAGTTAGTAAAGCTCTAGAGGAGGAGGAGGCCACCGACAATGGAGCAAAGGCAGAGGAGTGTGGCTTAGTCAGAAGTAAGTACGGACCATGAGAGGTTGAAGAAGCAGGTGGAGAGTGAGAGGAAGAGGAGGGTGGTGATGGTGAACACTGGTGATGGGGAGGAAAGAGTTTTATGTGTGCTTTGATGGTGAAGAAAAGACGGAGATGAATAGCAACGCAAGATGATGAAGTAGAAGAAGAACATTGGTTGGGATGAGAATGGTATGAATTTGAGTCTGATTATATATGAATCATCAAAATTGTTTTATACAAAAATGGGTTAATTTTGATATGAGTCATAAAAATGGTTTAGACATAAGTGGTTCGGAGGAAAGAGTTTTGTTGGGGGCTTTGATGGTAATGAAGAGACAGATGAAGAACTATACGGGATGATAACGAAGAAGTAGAAGAATAACATGGGTTGGGTATGGATTGAGTCTGTGTTGAAATATGTATTTGTTGCTAAAGTTGTATCACACAAAATGAGGCAGTATGAATTAATTTTGGTTGGACCCTTTTTTTGACCCATCCAATCCAGATTCAATGACTCAAACTCATTTGACCCCACTATTCGGTAAGTGTTGACATTGGTATTGAGGAGATGAGAGTTTTGCGGGAGGCTTTGTGAAGAAGAAACCAAGATAAAGAAAGATGCGAGATGATGAATAAGTAGAACATCTTTTAGTTTTGGTATAGAATGAATTTGAGTTAGGTCAAGTATGGATTGTTAAATTATATTACATAAAAGTAGGTCAATTTCATTGAATTGGTCTGTTTAGATCGGAATCATTTTCAACCCACCAAACCCAACTGGACCCATCGTCTGATATATTTAAATGCTGACTCACATGAAAGTACATAGTTGTCCATGTTCTCCATGGTAGAGTTAATTGATGTTTCGAGGTACCATTTGAGTCTGTACTAAGCATAAGGCCCACATGCGAGCTTGGCCATTTACTAAAGGAAAACTATATTTTATCATATCAAAATGACATGAAGGAAAACTAACGTACCACTAAATCGAGCTAGAAATATCACCAAAATTTCCTTAAAATCACGCTTAATCCACAGCCCACAATAACACCTAGTAAGTATAGTCATTACTCTACCCACATAAATGACATCCGATTTGTAACTTGTTCATCAAAATCGTCAGGGTGACTGGAGATGAACCACACACTTAACATGCACTAAAGAAGCATCAAACCAAAGCAAGACGTGTAGGCGGATCGACTCATCAAGTTCCCATTGAAATAGTATCCACACAAGGAAAAGCATTTGCCATTCGTTGGTTATTAGGAGCATCCCGAAAACGTCCGGGTCGAAATATGGCTTTCAAATTAAGTTCCGAATTAGTGGATGCTGCCAAAGGGAGTGGCGAGCACTAAAGAAGCATCAAACCAATCAACAAATGGCAATAAAATCATTCAAATTCATGCCTGAGAGATTCACTGCAGCGTCCAGCTCATCAAGCTCCGAAGATTTACAAATTACCCACTCCAGTAATACCCAAACATGTCCCTATAACTGGCAAATCAAGCATACATTATCATCTTATCATGGGTAATCAAAACCACACTCAAGTGAGAATTAAACTAGCCCATCTCATGATTAAAAAAGAAAAGTCAGCAAAATCTAGAATAAAATCAAAACATTAAAGGCCGAAATTCATGATTATATATTGAGTAATGGACTTGAAGCATATCTTCCTGCAGGTGCATATGGGCTTACATACTCAAGACGAGAACAAATTACAGTCAACTGAAGATCATCAATGCTTTTATAGTGGGCACATGTTTAGTTTCAGCAAATTCAAGCATAACAGCATGACTATCTCCCTTGAAAATGAGCATAGATTCCTTATCTCAACTCATATGACCAAGATAACACATAGACAAGTCTTGGCGATTGTTGTTTGAACAACGAATGGATATGGACAGCAGGCGTGAACACCTCAAGCTCGAAATAAATCCAAATGCTCTCAGTTTGGAGGACAATTCTTCCACGCTCCCAATGCAAATATTTAAGTCACTGAGAACAAAGTAAAAACGCAAACACCAAGGGAAGGAGAACTCTAGGCCATCAAAGGATGAAGCATCAATTCGCAATATATGATCAGTACACTGAACAATGACATACAAATCACTCCCACGCAATCTCAAACTGATCAATGAATTCATCATTGTCATCTGCGAGGCAAAACGTCGAGCAGGGGGTGAGCATGAAGGGTGAGGTGTTAGACAAACAGGAATTCCCATCAATTGGCGAGGAAAATAACATGACAAACCCAGCTAAAAGTTGCTAGAGAGGAATCTGAGACCAAAAAATAGACAAAAATTGAAAAAACAATTTGAAACTTTCGGCAAAAGGCAATACAGAACAATCGAGTGATTGAGCCTCAATGAATCGGCCGGATCCTACCTTGGGGAGATCCGAATTGCTACCCGCTAATAAATGAAAGACACTGAAAGACGTGTGTTGTTGCTTCGCTCGATTCCTCGGGCTCTCGCGTGCGCACCAAGCTTCAGAGAGTGCGTTGTCATTCTCATTGTGAACTCTCCTGCAGATCGTGAAATCGTGAGCTTAAAAGGAATCTCCAAATGCGTTAGACGAGAGCGAAAGAGCGGAAGAGAAGTCCGATTGGCGGTGATGAGCGTTGATGCGCCGCTCCGTTGCGGCGGAGGCCGGGGTGGCCAGCGAGGGAGAATTGATGGTGATGGAGCTGAAAAGGAAGAGGCCATAGCTCCGCCGAGAGAGACATCTCCAGTGAATGGGATTGAAACTTTTTCTACGGTTGTTATATTTATTCTTGTCCCGTATGTTGGCAAAAATTCATGTGTCAACACATATTATTTAATCAGGAACAAATGTGATAAGTCACCAAATAAAGGTAATTAGTAATTTCATATTATAGTTGGTAAATTTAATGTGATGATAAGAAAACTAAACCAAATTTGATGATAGATAAGAGAAGTTCATTTATTATTATTGAGAAGTTATTAATTTAAAAAAACAAATTAAAGTCAAAAATCAACTTGAAAAAGATTAGTATCACAAAACTACTTGGCAACTTAATAGCAGAAAACTGGATGGAAAGCAAGGTTAATAAATTGTGTAAATCATGCATAGACAAGATCGCACATCTTGACATCGGTCAAGCAATCTCCAGTTTCTATTCTCAAAATGGCTAGAGAGTTGAGAGGCGGTGTTCTCCTTTGTATGCCTTCCTCGGATTCTATACTAGTCACTTTCATCTTTCTTCCTTCAAAGGTGGAGAATACTTGGATGAACAACTGAAAAACAAGTCATTCTTACAAACGCCAGCACTTATATTTTTTTGCCTCTCTCTATTTCTCTCAATATCTCGACATTGAAGCTCTCTAATTTCTTTTAACACTCTCTTAGGAGTTTACTTCAATTCCCTCCACGACAAATGAGCCTAGGAAACACAAATACGACAAGAAGACCTGTGTTAATCAACTGCGATGCCCCCGAAACGAGCCACTATAATTTGCTTACACACACGAATCTTGTCTTTCATGAAGTTTCATGGTCATTTTGCAATGTTTAGTCTCAAAAAGAGCGATTTAGATTTAGCATTGATTGTTTCTTGAGGAGAGAGAAATTTCACATGAGTACTGAGTAGTATAAACCGTATATAGACCTTTAAAATGGTAGAGTTCATGCGAGTTTCACATAGATTCCAACAAATCTATTAGTCCGAATTTATCTTCTAGGGCTAGAAATTGAAAGTCCCACGACTAAACTAATCGGAGCCCGTAATGAACAGTGTGTAGGGGTTGGGCTGTGGACAGTACTTTGCCACATCATAGCCACTTCTCCTCCCTATAACGATTGCCTTTGGTTGTAGGTTTAATCGAGTTAATCCCTTACTCAAGAGGATTCACACCTAATTATAACAGTCAATTAGCTTTTTTCACAAATATCAACTTAGAATCGGGTCCCACGTAAATATCCCCACCCTTCTTTCAATTTGCCCCACTAATCTAAAGACAACAATACTAACCATTCAAGGGTACATTGCTTTTCCTTGGGGAGACCACCCTTGATTGCAGCATGGCAAATCTAAAAATGTGGTTTCCAAATGCGTCGCATATTATTTGAATATAAGCGGGCATTTTCAATAGACCATGGTCCTCAATAGATGCATATAATTTTGATAAAGGTGGTGGTGATGCTAATGTTAGATTGTGTGTATTTATATACATATATGTATTGGGTCAAATTATAATTTTGTTACTTCAAATTAGATTTTTTTTTCATGCTTGATATGTAAAGTTTGTTGAGGCTGCATTTTGTACGAATCTACAAAATATGCTTTACGTTGTCTTAGTACGATTTCTAATGCTGCATTAATCTGTAGTTCTTTTCATTGGTTGGGTGTGATTGGGGAAAATGGTCTAATTCAGCTTCATTGAGATCATCCTGTATGCATTTCTGAGAAGGTCCTTGTTCTTAGTTGACATCTGAATCAGCTAATATGCACAATCAATTTGTTTCCAATGGATCCGAAGACCATGGACTAATGCAGGAGTTATAGAGAATCTTCTGAGTAAAAAGTTTATATATCAAATTTCTAGTCATAAATATAGAGCCCTTAGGCTTGGAATGTGCAGCTTACTCAACCGAGACACCATCCATTGAGATGCAGAGACTGCAATTGCTTTTGGAATTCTGAATTTTATTAACAAGGACGATTTCCTGTCCTAGCGCAAGGTTTGCCACCTTTAGGAAAAGGAGCTCCACCGGGATGGCCCCAAAGAAGGTAATCCCGCTCTCTCCCTCCCTTTAGTTTTGGTTCTTTGGGCGTTTTGATGACGATAATGAGCTCTGATCTGGCTATCATATGATATTCATATAAATGGCCAGAATAATCCTAGGTTTTGGTGAGGCTGTTAGATGGGCAGGTTGGGTCAAAAATGTCCTACCTAAATTGACATTTAATCCAATATGACCCATTTATAGACAATACAAATCTAATTATCCATACTAGACCTTATCCATTATTGACTCAAGCCATATTTCTAAAATATATCCATTTATAATCTATCCTATGAAAACACGTACCTACCTATTTATCTCACTTTAAGTTCTTCAAGTGTATTTGTTACTTGGATAAATATTTCACACCAAATTTAAAAAGTAAATTAGCACAATTAAAAAATGTTAGCAAATTAAGTAGAAAACATTAAAAAAAAAATCTATAGATTGAAATACTTTTTAAAAAATGCCTACAGATACTCCTATCAACCTTCGCCATAATCAGCACGATATTTACTCCCATCAGTACAACCATGACTTTTTGCCTATAATTCATATCAACATTTAAAATTGTATTCACTTGATAAAACTATACCATACCATACTATAATATGGTAAAGATTTGGCTTTCGACATTGCATAAAATTTTCAATTTTAATATTATTCAATTTTTGCCAAAAAAAACTGTTTTAGCGAAAGAAAAAAGGAAAAAAAGAGGGGTGCAAAAATTAATTATCAAAATTCTCTCTGCAAAATAAGAAAAATAAGCTGCCAATATTTTGCAAAGATGACGTCACATTCAAAGAGTTGCCCAAGCTCACGAATGCTATGCAGAGAGACGATTACGAAACAAGCGCGTCGCCCAGTCACTCGCCCTCAAACACTCTAGGCCACTCAGTGACTGCCGGTTGATGCCTTTCTTGGATCAAAATGGGTCTTGTGGAAATCGATTAAAGACCCAATCTCATTAAGCTGTAATATTTTTGACCCACTTACACCTGATCCTTAAATATTCAATAACCCCTATATAACCTGATCTAGAAATTGCGAGGCAAAAATTGGCTCATGATCCATTTTAATACCCTTATATTTCGGAAAAGCTTGATACTAAGTACTATGTTTAGCTGAACTAGAGAGTTGTAAAGGCCTTTTTGAAGTGGCTGGTCAAACTATTTCAGGGTATTTCTATAATGACCGTTTTGATCAATTGGGATCACATACAACATGTCTATTTTCTAGATCCATTATTAAATGAAAGTTGCTAAGCTGTGAACACTTAGTTGTGCTCTCATTTGTTAATTTTGCCATTTGATGCGCGTGGTAAAGAATTAATAGGTCTAAGAATAAAAGTACAGTGGTTAATCGTGCGTTATTATCCTAATTAAGTTCATTTCATCTATTTCTTTGAGCTATTTTAAAAAAAAATAATAAGTACATTATTGGAAGTCCATTAGCTTATTACATTAATTTGGGCATTTTATGGGTGAGGATGATGACTTCTGCACATTGCCCAGATTTTCAGGAAGCATCGGCCGATAGACGCCTCGAGATCTAGTGGCCTCGGCAAAAACCAGAGCCGCTCTTAAGCCGTAGTGAAATTAAGCAACACTTCCATCTTTCTTGAACTTTTCTCCAGCTTCCGAGTGTCAAATTATATATAACAACGGTGATCGGTGACACCATACTGAATTTGATGAGGCCCTTGCAGATACGTTCCTCTTGGGCTGGGTCCACCTTCATGTGGGGGCCAGCTAACACATAAAACAAAAGAAAGCGAAAAGAAAAGAAAGTCAAAAAGTAAAAAGAACAACAGAAGGGGCTACTTCGTCCGTGCCAAAAGAGAGCCCAAGGAGAGAGAAAAAGAAAAGGTAAAGAGAGAGAGAGATCGTCTCACCGGGAGCACACCAAAGAAACGGGCGAGAAAGAAGGAGAGGAGGGCCGCAACTTTGTGGTGCCTATTTGAAGACATTGCTAAATGTCGACGGAATCGGCTTGAATTTGAATATGTTATTCATGAGACTGAGGGCTACGAGTTGATTGTTTCATTCGTCGAGAACCGCCTCCAAATTCTCCTATTGCTATTAGGATTTTCTAGTCCTGTTTTTACTTATTCACATTTGTGATAAAGAAATGAGCTTGTTATACTTATGTGAGACTCTAGTATTTAGATAAAACTATTTTGTGTGTCATACTATTCTTAATGATTAGTGAAAATTTTTGGACAGTTCATGATCTTTTCCTACATAAAGGTTTCCTCGTTAAAATCTTGGTGGTAGTGTTGGCTTTATCTACTTACAATTTTGGCATTATATTTGTATATTGTGGGATACATATGATTGGTTGTTGGTGGGGCTAAGATGATTTTGGTCGGTTTAGTTTTGGGGGAGAAATTGATCCTAAATTGGATTTAGTCTGTGGTGAATTGTTGTCCCTAGGTTCTCCCCACACCTCTTAGTCCCTATATGTCACAGTCCGTGGGGCGATGAACTTCAATTCAATCATCTAGTATCTTGTGGACAGAGCCATCATAGGTTGCAAAAATACCCCATGTCTGCGGCTATTCGAGATTAGAAATCATACAATAGACTTGGCAGGCGACATTTTCTCACACTTCCGTCCCACTTTCGTTCGGCATTGTGAATTCTGGAGAGCATTGTTTCACAAGTAGCCTTACCTAACTGTGCACAACTTCATAATTGTTGGGCGCAGCCAACTTTTTAGAATTATACGCATTGCTGGTTCTCTTTTTCTGCAATAGGACTGCCTTGTTGGCTGATGAAGACCAAAACGTCTTGCGCCTTGAATTTCATCGATTGGATACAACCGCTTTTAAAAAAGCGGAAATGGTCCGACCATGGGAGATCCCACCCCACACATCAAAGACGAGGCGGAGAAACATCTATATGGGAGCCACAAGGTAATGACAGATGATACGAAACAACCGATCCAAGATATACGCACCTTTAGAGGCGGTCACATACTCCATTGGGCTAAAACGTTGGGTACTTCCGAATGGATTCTCGATTTGGATTTCGACTGGAGTTTTACGATTTGGCACTTTGCTACGGAACCCTGCTGCCACCCCAAAGAACGTACGAATCTCGAAGATGCCCACCTAAAGAACAACAGCAGGTTTAGATCTAGAATTACTAGCCGTTTGTCTGGATGTGTGCTATATCTACTTGTCAGATATCCTGCCATGGCTAGCGGAATCGCACGCATACAGTTCCTAGACCAATTCACCTATGCCAAGGCAATCGACTTCTTCAATGAGCTTCCATCAGAGAACTCCAATACATGGAGCAGAAGCTGACTTATCCAGCCGACGCAACTCGAGGATAGAGAAACTCCATTGCTAATTTTACGGATTGTTTCACTCGGACTACAGATCATCTGTGGAAGCGAGAGCAACAGGTGGACATAAGGATGCTTGCAATCAAGGAAGGGCGCAGGTCACCACCAAGCTAAGTCTGACCATACCGAAAGGCAATGTTAGCAAACAAGTGCCATTTTACTGATGCCAACTAGCATCGCAGCAAGATACTATTATTGCCAATCAAGAGCAAAACTGGTCGATCGTCAACGAGGTTTGGGCGGAAATGTTGGTTTATACTGCCATCCGGTGTCAAGGAAGTTATCATGCTTAGCAACTAAAGATGAGGAGGCAAGCTCCCCCGACTCTCGTCTGCCTCCTGAAGGCTCATTTCAGCTTAATTGATCACTTCCAAATAAAGAATGCTCTGGAAATAATGGAGCTAATTGTGAAATAGCGTACTAGTTCATCCTGTTTCTGCCACCTGCTTTAGTCCCTTCTCATCAAATAGTTTGTCGCGACCCTCCCTAAGGGATTTAGGGAGAGCTGGTTTAGCAGCATGTTGAATGGGAACGGGCAGTCCCTTGCTCAAGGTGCTTGCTCTTGCTCACGCATGATCTTGCAAACCCTTACCGCACGCGATATTAATTAATTCAATTTGACTAACGAAAAGATTCGATTTAGTAGGAGTCACCACTAAATGACTAGGAGTCAAGTTGAATGTTGAGAGGCTACTTCCTTTATAAACCAGAGATTTATGATCAGAGACTTGGTTACATTAGTAGTCTAATTTGTGTCCTATCGATACCTAAACTTGGCTTTTCATAGAAAAAATGAGTCATGCAGTCTTTTTCATTTTAAATCTCCAAGTACACCCTACTAAATGTTCATGTATGGTTATTTTCAAAAATGTTTTTCAGTTAATCATATGAGACAAAAATAAGAAAAATCACATGTTCAACCATGTAAAGCACAAAAATAAAGACATCCAAAATAAAATGCGAAAAATAAAACTCAACACGAGTGGGAAAAAAAATATGCAAGATTTCGTTATTTGAGCACCGGGACATAAATTCTGTGAAGCTAACTTCTAAATCAAAGTCAAAATCTAATTTCGGCCAAAGAGAATTATGAACTAAACAAAATTTACCAAGTGAAATTCTAAACAAAAAATTTATCAAAGTAATCCCCGAATGCAATCCAAGCGAGATTTTTTTTTTTTTTGGTCAATTTTATTTTACTATTATTATTATCTTATCTTTTCATCCATTTCATCTAAGACAAGCATGACCTAGAAGTCGGTTTATTCCAAAAATCATGCAATGTAACTCCCTAAACAATATGATTATGAATCAAATGAAATCCAATTAAAACTATTCTTAAAATGTAACTAACAACAGGAGACTTGCATGTTCCTACCAATTTATTTTCGTTTTCTGTTTTTTTTATTTATTTATTTCTGTTATAATTGTTTTGTTTCTTTCTTTCCTATTCTTCGTTCCTCACTCTTTTCGTTCCATCGTTTTTTTCCCCCACATCCAGACACTCACCAGAGAAAAATACACACACACACACTTTATACCGAGAACAGCACACACATGCTTTACCCCACCACCGATCGTCTCCAACCACCACGACATTCTCACCACTACTCCCCGGCCGTCGCACATACACAACCAAAGCACATTTTAGGTATGTAGAATACAAAGATGGAAAGGGAAGCAAAACAGAGGAAGATTGATCGCAGAACCGAATGTCCAAACAACAATTCGAACCCTTGATTCTGTTCTGGGAGATCCGCAAGCTATGAGACACGGTTTTTATATTGAGCATTAAGTCGACAAACTGCATGAATCATCGAATCGATTTGAGCGTGGCCGACCATAATAAGAGTTCAAGAAATTCAAGTTCCAATTGGAATTAACATAACATGACTCTCGGATCAAGCATGAAAAGGAAACGTGAATGCCTAAATGTACAATAATCCAATCGCACGAGGTGAAGCATTAAACCAAATGGCTATGGAACTCATTACTTCTAGGAACCGTGCATTCTGATGTCATTCAGACATTTCATTGAATAGGTAAAGAACACCTCGGCTAAGTAGCTTGGATGCAGAATCAAAGCAGTGATTCATCTTAGATCATCACATTAGCAATGATACGAGTTCAAACAACCAAAAACAAATTCAATCGTAGTCGATTTTTGTGCAAACATAATTAATTGAGGTGATCTTCGTGCAGATCCGCTTCCCTACACGTGCGAGTTCATTTGAGAGAGAGAGAGAGAGAGAGAGAGAGAAAGAGAGAGGCCGGGCTCTCCCATGGGAATGGAATCGGGCTGGCTTGGTTTGATGGGTTCGGCTTGTGCTGGTGCTCATGGTTGAGCCGGGCTGAACCGAAATTGGACTTGATGGCAACAAGCTGGGCTGGGGCCAGATGGACCGGTCCAGGTCATCGCATAAATGAACTCTCTCTTCTATCTTTTATTTTTTTACTGTTATTTATTTTTTTATTTTTACAAAAAATACATGCTTGGCTTGTCGCCACTAGTCAACATTGTGAACACCAGTTTTGTTCTAACATGTGTTGTGTATTAAAATGTATCAATGAGCATCGAAAATTTCCCAATAAGTGGAAAACTATTGATCCATTTTAGGGCATTCCCGGAGAATTCAGTCAAAATGAGTGTGTTTTAGTATCTTAACGTGCTAAGCTCAAAATTCCACAATTATTGAGCTAGGAAATGACTTTTGTCATTGTCAAATTTCTGACTGCGACTTTGTATTACAAGAGGGTTCTTGGATAATTTTGGAGGGGTTTATTGCTATTGGGAAAATCATATATGGACCTCGATAAGAACAGCAAGATCATGTATGAGAACTTCAATGAACCCTTTTGGATGGGACTTATTCAAGGCAAGAAAAGAAGGGAAGAAAATAAAAGGTAGGAAGACCAATTAATAAAGATGACAATTCTTGATATATGACACGATACAAATACAATGAAAGAAACCCAAATTCAGCAAAATAAAATATGAATAATTCAAAATTGGCATGAATTGACACTTTTTCATGCACTTGATTTCGAAAAAAAAAAAAAAAACAATTTGCAATCACACTGAAACATTTTGTTAATGAAACAAAATAACAAGAACAGCCCATAAGGACGTGACTATCCATCATAGTTGAATTGCTACCTGTACCAACTGAGGATAGCTTTTTCCATGTGTATGAAGAAAAGTCAAGTACGAAAGTATTTGATAAGTGAGCTGGCAAGACCTATTAGGGCTCAAGCCCATTTAGCTCAAACTTCCCTGTTCATTTTCACTCATAAAAGGGGTGATATCACAACGAATCAACGATGAAAGGGCCAACTTGGAAGGGGGAGGTTGGGAGTTCAAATCCCCACATTCTCAGGGGGATTGGGATGGAGATGATTTCATTTCAGGAGTGGATTTCGACTCCCACGTCCTGCGAGGAGGCAGGGGCAAAAGTCTGAGAGTGAGTGTTAGAATAGAATTAGAGTAGAACCGACAAAAAAAGAAAAAAAAAAAAAACGATGAAGGGCCGCATCTTTGGCGTGACATCATTATCGTCGTTACTTTTTTTTGTTTTGTTAATATTATTTGGGTCCCTTTGTCTCTACTTGACTCTGAAAATCTGAAAAATCTTTCGTCTCTGTTTCTTCCGCCATAGCAGGAGCTATAAGCGGCAAGACGTTTTGGTAGGGTCCGAATGTCTGGACCAATAAATCAACCTTTCATTTAGTCTAAAGTTAGACCAACTCAAACCTTTGCCTTCGTGTTTTTTTTTTTTTTGCCCAGTGTACCTGCATGGTAGGTACAAGTATACCTGGAAGAAGATGGAAGGAGCTTCTGCAGCAGGCGATGCGCCCGACTCATCACCGTCAGCAAACGCCTGAAACGGCATAAGTGAAACGGGAAATCCTCCTCTCATTTCCTTTGCGATTTTGAGGAGAGCAATTGATGATGAGATTGCCTCCCCCAACCCAAAAGAGCTGAGCCGTCGAGTCTATGCAGGAGTGCTTTTGAAGGACAACAAGAAGCAGCGCTAGGCGAAAAGTGACCGAGTACTTTTGGAGGACAACAAGAAGCAAGGCGAGGCAAGAGATGACGAAATTCAGGCAAGTTCTGAAGGATAAAAATGACATGTTCTGCTCAGATCGATATAATCTTGAGAAAACATTTGGCTCGGGTTGTAACGCCCGCCATGAAACTAGAACTGCATGATATGCAGGAAAAGTCAGAAAATGAAGACCCCTTTCAGATGATAAGTGGATCAATAAATCAAGACCACTTCCAGGATCTGCCATATACACACGAGTATTGGGTTGACGAGCAACCGAGCAAGAGCTACAAGATGGTTCTGGCTAAGGGCTAATCGATCACTGGAGGTTCCAACACCTTCTTTTGGAAATGGACAGAAGAGGAGTGGTACCGCTGCTGCTGCTATCCTAAACAATTACGCTTTAAGTCAAACCTTATCAAGACTCGGGTACAACGTATGAATTCACTTCAACAAATATGACTCGCAAGCGGCGAGAAACGTTCTGTTGCCGCTAAATGAGCACCTTTGTCTTGGCATGTCTTTAGTGTTATTTTGGCGTTTCTTATTCGCTGATTCCGCTGAAAAGATGCCGCTGAATATGCACCTTATTCCAGCTGCAAGTTGCTCAAATAGCGGCAAACAATTTTTGCCACCGAAAAAGCTTTCGATTGCTTGCATGAAAATGATGTACATTGCTAATCATCATCCTCGCTAGTAGACCAACCCTTTACTTCTTAAATATTTCTGACTTTCAGGTATGATGGCAACAGAAGTTTGCCCGTTGCCAAGCTAAGAAGAGTTGACTGGCTACAAATTGAAGGGCAATTCAAGACGATCATGCTCTCTTCCATGACCACGTACAAAGTCGCAATCATTGTGAAGATGAGCCATCGAAGCTTCAGATGACATGTTCCGGTGAACCTCAGTCTCCCTCTACCAAATGGAAACAAGCAGGGATATGTGGAAAGGTTCGACATTCAGACAAAAGGAGAGTGGATTCCCATTAGCATCAGCAATCGGTACGCCACCCAAAACGGTCGGCGAGATAAGCTTTTCCCTCACGCAAACTGATATCCATTGCAAGTCCGGTCTCCGTGTTAAAGGCGTTGTTTTTAGGCCAAAGTCAACAATGGGGAGCCAGCAGGCGGAAGAAAAGTGAGCTCTTCACAGAAGAGTTTTCTGTATTTGAGGTCGGCCAATGAGGGAAAATGTTTAGTTGCAGCCAAATGTACAGCTGCCGCAAGCAAACCTTCAGCTTGCAAGTTGGACTTTTGTAGTCAAAATCTTAAAAAAATGATCAAAATATTATGGATGATCTTGTGTTGTATGTCGGCAGAGAAGTCTATAAATAGATCTCATGAAGCTCCCGTGGCCTCCCCAACATTCCTAGTAAACTCCCAACTATTCAATAAAATTCTATATTTCGTACATTTCTTGTCCCTTGCCATTCCTCTGCTCCTTTGCTGGGTTCCACGGGCATTGGACATTCTTGATTTCCACAAACTAACATCCGCCCGCCCGCCCACCCGGAACCAAAAGTCACGCTCCCTGCCCCTAGGGAATAATCAGCTTCCTCAATCTCTTCTCCTCGTCTTCGATTCCTCACCAAGCATCCACGCCGCCGCCGCTGCTCCTCCTCCGATATGATGCGTGAATTGGGGCTCAGGTTTCTGTATTGATCTCCTCTCTGCGTTTGGTGGTGCACCGTTGTAACATGATATTTTTCTGAATTTGAATCAATTGGCAAACAATCCAAATTCATCGTAGGACTTCCGATTCAAATCATGCTTAGCTCTTCAGGTTTGCTGACAAAGGAAATTGTAAATTTTTAGCTCACTCTGTGTGGACAAATTAGACGGTCGAGATGATGTTAAAATACTATAACTTGATGTGATCAAATCAGAATGAAGAAACCTTAACAGGTGAATAAATGATCTAATCTTTTAGGTTCTATTTGTTTCGCGAAAAAAGAATGATTCGAAAGATATTTTCTTAAAAATGATTGTTTTTATTTCTTATAATTTATTAGTAAATATAAAATATTTTCATTATTGACAACATTATGTTTAAACTTTTTAGGAGCGATGAAAATATCTATTATTTGTTCATTTTCATAAGTAATACGAAATATATATATATATCTTTTTAAATTACTTTTAAAAAATTATTCATTTTTTGAAATAAATGGAGCCTTAAGTTAATCGGACTCACTTGTTTTAAAATTACCCATAACTACTACTCAAATCTGTACATGGCAGCGTGTGTAGAATTCTAAAAGGAAAGAACTCATTGCTCATCCCCAATCTTGGGCCTTTAGCCCAATCAAGTCATTGTACTTATATCACTTTACTAATCAAGTTCCTCCCACTTCAAGAGAAGGTACGAAAAACCTTTTTACAGCTCCCGGGCTAAAAACACTGAAGTTGAAGATCGCCAAGAACCTAGAGCGATAAAATTCTTCAAAACAAACACTACCCTTGAGTTTTAGCATCAAAATTTTTGTCGACTCAAATGGACAAGTGAGTGCCAATTAATGGAATTTGGAGCCCGAGCGACTTTTTTAATATACTTATGCACATTCGATGATTTGATTAGAAAAATTAAAAGTTATAAAAGACTTGATAGAAAAAAAAAAAAAAAACAAATGCACAAGTCTGGGCGCCGTTCGTGCTGCTGCACCTGGGCGGTCCTGACACAAGCTCTGGATGAGGCACTTGGTTGGACTCGTCGTCCAAACGGCCAGGACGCTGTTCATCTTCTTCCAGGCATTGACAGGCTCTGATGATCTCTCGGTGCTTTCGCTTCTCACCATCGTCTCTGGCCTCATAAAGTACGATGAGAGGGTTTACGTCCTCCTTGCCGTGAGTAGCGAGCAGTTCAGGGACTTGATCCCCGACCCTCCTCTCCATTACTCGAAGATCCTAGAGGAATATAAGTTGAAGAAGGCCGAGGGCTACGACATCACACCGCAGGATTGAGATACGCGGAGTGAACATGGAATGCAATTTGAAGGCGGGCGTTGATCTTTTGTCTCCTGATAAAGGTCTCTTGTCCGAAGCCAAAGGTACATTCGACCTTTTCCGGCACCTCTTTGGGAGTGAAAAGCTTTTACCTGAAAAGGTGAAGGAGCGCAACCGAGCCGAGTTGGCAGTAGCCAAAGACCTGATCGACATTTTCCGGCGCCTTTTCGCTGGTCTCGTGCTTAGCTTCGAGGACCGTGACACTAGCATGTTAATACTCAAGGATAAACCTTTTCAAGTTGTATTCAGAGTTATCGAGATTGAACTGGGACTCATGTACGATTTGCTCTACACTAGGGCGATGGTGATCCACAATCGGTGGGGCTTTACTCTCCGCACCGTATCCTATACACCGTCATGCTCTTGGTGCTTTTTTCCACGTCAGACAAGGACTAATACTCCAAGTTCAATATCTATGTGACCTTTTTGTTGCTCGTGGTCGCCATTTTCCTGGAGATTTATGCGTTTCTCCAACGAAGCCGCTTGTTGGCTGAAGAAACACAGCCTAGTCATCCTGGATTTTGTTGAACGTTTACAACCACTGTATAAGAGGCACAGGTGGTTGGGTTCCATGGCACAGTACAACCTACCAAGCTTCGCTTTCAAAGAGAAACTCCTCTTCGCTCCTCTTCGCTTTCAAAGAGAAACTCCTCCCGTTCCATCGAATCCTAGAGTTGCTACACATCGGCTGGAAGGTTCTGAAGTTCTTGTACAAGGGTGATGTGGAAATGAGCGACTTTATTAAAGAACGGCTTCTCGAACGTCTCAAGCCCCTGGCAACAAGCGAGTAGGAAGTCCAGTCCGTAGGGACCTACCCAGGATATCTCATACTGAAAAAGCATGAGTTGTTGGATGATTTTAAATGCAGAATCGAGTTAGAGATCGACCAGAGCATCCATGTCTGGCACATTGCAACCGAACTCTTATGCCACCTGGAAAAACAGGAAGATCTTTCAGGCTCTCCCGAAATGAGCAAGCAATTGTCTCGGTATATGCTGTATCTTTCGGTTATGCTCTTGCCGGTTGGAGCCGATGCGTCAGATTGTGAGACGCGTACGCGGCTGCAACGAGTTTGCTCAAAGAGCCTGAGTCAAAAAAGGCAACCCGTAAGGCTGTAGAGAGCGAATACTACTTGAAGCTTGCAATGTGCTGCGCACAAACGTGAACACAAAACTAGCTCCGATCATCGCAAAAGGAGATAAGAGCAAGTTCGCCCTGTACCACGGATGCCGGCTCATGTCGCAGCTGAACAACCGAGAGAGCAAATGGGACATTGTAAGTTCTGTGTGGGTGGAGATGCTTGTTTACGCGGCCGTCAAGGGCAAGGGGGTTCAACATGCCTGGCAACTACGACGAGGAGGCGAGTTCCTGACTCATGTCCAGTTCCTCATGGCTCATTTCGGCTTGACCGATCACTTCCAAATACCATTCGTCCCAGCAATCACCGAGCTGCTTGTTAAGCAGGAGTAACGACTCTCAGTGAACCACATGTAACATGTACTAATCACTTCTTCTATATGTAACCTGAGTTAGTGTTATAAGCAAATCTTTCTGGAATTTCGTTTCTGTTTCACCCGATCTTGTCAGCGGAATATTCTAAAGAAAATATGTTAGTCCATTTACCAATCTAATGCTAAAACATAAATCATTGTATGGGTTTGAACTCCATGAACATGTACAGGCCACAATTTGCTGTATTCATCTGCGGCTTTCTGAATCCTCAAAATCTGCTTAGGACCCGGTTTTTGCCTCTGTATATCTAGCTCAAGAAAGGCAAAACCAATGGAACTAAGAACGTGACTTTCCCATAATTAATTTTTTTATTCCATTTTTAAACACATAAGCTTGTAAAAATAACTTATCTAAAAAAATTTAATCTCCACATGAAATTTTAAATATTCATTATGAGGTGAAGAACCTTATTCTCCTAAGTCACTTACTGGTTTACTAGAGAACTTATTTAAGTTATCCAAAGATTGAAAGAGCCCATGATATTTCCTCATGAATTAGGTAGTTCAAAGTTGAGAGAAGTCTTTACCTTCAGTAGAGCAATAATTCACCTAACATACCATATTTTAAAAAATTACGCTTTACGTCATTCAATGTTTTATTAGATCATCAATTCGTCTACTTACTGATTAATTTACTTAAACTTTTAATAATCATCAACGAAGTCTCTTCTTCAATTTGTTTTCTTTGTTTAGGACTGCATCAAAAGATGGGAGCAAAACCTGTTAATATAATTGCACATTTCAGTTAAAGAGCAAAGAACTTGTAAGCAAGATTGAAGAAATAATTCATTTTAGATCATTACAAACCGCCCTAATGCGAACTCAACTTATCAAAACAACGTCAATCATGATCAATTTTCACAAGAATGAAGCTATGATTCTTAGTTTCCTCTTCACGTGCAAATAAACCTAAGCGGAGCGTATATGATATTTTCCTGGACTGCGAATATTTGATCGAATTGAAGGTACTGATCCCCAGGAACTATTTGGCTGTGAATCAGAGTCGCATTCGAGAACAGAGAGATGGGCTAAGGGTTTTCATTCCTACGGGCCTGGTTTCACTTTTCATGGGCTGAGATGACTTTCGAAATGGTTTGGGCTTGTGCTTGCGAATTACATTTAGCTGAACCGGAGCTGTGGGCCTGAACAGATTCTAATGGGCTGCCTTTATGATCAAATGGGCTGAAGCCTTCTCATCATTATTTTTTCACTTTATTGGTTAATTGTTTTATTTTTTTGTCTTTATTCTTTTATTACAAAAATGCATATTTGACTTATTTGCGAAATTTCAGGTTTCTACAACAAACCAACTTGTTAACAAAATAATCATCCCTCTTGATGGAGCGAACCGTATGTAGTAACTTTTCCTTCTTTTTCATTTCTTTTCTTTTCCTTTTCTTGTTTTCAGCCTCAGTGAATTCAAATCAAATACAAGATTCTTTTTTTTTTTTGAGGAAAAATATTTCCGAGAAAATATCTTCTTAATTTTTCAGCCTTAGGATCGCTTATGAAAATAAGTCAACAGAAAATCTTTTCTTAGTCAACAGCATAACAGGAATAGCCTGTACAAATGTGATTGTACAACATAACTAAATGGCTACCCATACTTATTGAGGTTAGATTTTTCCATGTGTGAAGGAAAAGTCAAGTCCACAGAAGTCAAAAAGCCATTTGCTTAACAAGCCTTTGATAAGTGAACTGGTAGGACTTAAGAGGGCTCGAGCCCAACAATGAAGATATGTATCTTTAGGCTTTATTTATTTTCTAGAAAATATTTTATGGTATTTAAATTGCTTAGGAAAAAGAGTGAATAGAAAATGTTTCCTATTCACGCTTTTTTTTTTTTTTTGGTCGACACTCTAACTTACTATTTTTCTACGGGCGTGGGAGTTGGCAACCCACTCTCGAAACTTACGCGTCCCTACCCCCATCCCCCTTGAAAGGTGGGGATTTGAACCCTCACCTCCCCCTTCCATGTTGGAAGGGTGGCTACTGGGGTGAACCCCCAGTGGTTGTTTCCTATTCACGCTTAAATTCAGGAAAATGATTTCCTCATTAAAAAATTGTAAATCTTTTTTCAAATGTGACAAGATATTGGAGCTTAGACCAAAAACTCTATACTTGGGCACAAGAATCTCAAAACTCATTTGAGGTTTTTGATGTTACAAAAAAAAAAAAAGTTCATGATAAATGTCATGGTTGTCATACTTTAGAGTTTTTTACGTCACAAATTATCAAAAGATTTATGATTCAATTAGCATAATTGAAACATTTAGAAGTATTTTAGCATAAGTGCAATAAATTTAAGACTTTTTTGGTAATTTTCCTGCTTTCTCTTGCCTTGCCTAGTCTAGATATTTGGGCAATCCTAAGGATGGAACTTTCGCACATCGACCTAGCATATTCATGATTTTACTCCTAGAGTGCTTTGTAGCAAGATTAGAATTTAAAGATCACAAAAAAAAGAAGCAAACTATTTATCCTCTATAGTTGCATTTTATTTGAAGAATCATATAAGACTTTGCTAATCTAAAAGAATGAAATTAATACAATTAAATTGGTGGAAAGGACAAGTGATGAATGCCCAATTTGCATGCAAATGTGAAGACAAAGTCGTGTGGAGAATTTGCACTTTGAAAAGGAAACAAGGTACCTACTCACTCGGACCCCTTAAAGCTTGACTTTTAATGCCCACCAAATCTGTTATTGGAGATGATCGTGACGTTCTTTGTATCACCTTTAAGGATATGCACAATGATTGTGCTACAATTAAATTGCTGAAAGGACTAGTGATATATGATGCATGGTGTCCATGCACATGTAACAAAGTCACATGAAGCATATGCATGTTGAAAAGAAAAGAATGTACCTACTCAACTGACTAACTACTGACCAAAAAATAAAAACACTGACCAATTGACCCTTAAATATTGACTTTATTTCCCAAATTCGTTATTATAGATAATCATGGCATCCTTCATTTCCTTAAAGGATAATGCACAATGATGCGGAAAATCTCCTGACATTTTGTAATAAAATTAATTAACCTTTCAACCCACTTCGGAGGATACACGTGCGTCCCTGTATGTCGACAAATGCCAAAAAAAAGGGGGCACAAAATGACAAAGCAATGCAAAAGGGAGATATTGAGAATCCCTCCTAATTATCATTTACAGAATAATTAACTATCCAACCTCATTTAGGAGGAAACCTGTGTTCTCGTCCGTCAACAATTGCGAACCAAAAGCGCCATAAAAGGACAAAGCAAAACGTGTAACACGCACATATAGACACAGGTTAATAAGTTGAGGTGAGATGGACCCTTCAAGCTTGACTCTTAATGCCACAAATCTGTTATTCGAACTAATTACGATCCAAGGAGATACGAAGAATCTCTCCTACTCATCTCCAACAATATTAATTAATCATTTGATCCCATTTAGGCAGCACATGTGTGTCCTTATCCGTCAACTAACGCAAACCAAAATATAACTTTGGAAAGAGGTTGAATTAATTTTCACACTGGGCATTTGAAAAGGATTGTCTAGCTAAGTCTTTCAATACCCTATCATCACCGTGACTATCATCATATTTTTCAACATTCTACTCAGGTTAACAATGTTCAACTCTTTGCAACCATTCACCTAAGTTTGAAGATTTTTCTGACTTTTGCAATTTGATAAGCATTCGACACCCTTTAAAAAAAAAAAAAAAAAAAAAGGCACGAGTGTAAGGATTTAAAGTTCCACTACATGTAATTTATTCCGAAGTATATTGATCAAAGAGAGTTAAACTTTCATTTTATAAGATTGGAAACTTTTTAGTGTGTTTGAAACAAGAGCCACATTATGACCACTAATGCACTGTAGATCTCAAATGAAATGTTACAAAATTCTTCTACGATTGATCGGTGGTTCATTTTATGAAGCAGCAATTGGTATAAAACCAAAGTGAACTACAAAGCATTTTCATGCACATTTACAAATAAAAGTTAGGGTCTATCGAAATATTTTATTTTGTATATTATAAGATAGAAATGCACCAAAGTAATTGGCCGAACTTTGGAATGTGGAATTTATCTTGATCTCTAACACAACGCGAAGATAATGAGATACACTTAAAATTGACATGATAAACTTAAAACTGGTATGAAGTGATATTTTTTCGCACAATTAATTTTAATAAAAAAGAAATGCCCTTTGCAATCGGACTAAAGGATTTTGGTAATGAAATGAAATAACGGGATTAATGGATATGGATGTGATCAATGGGCATATTAGATTGCTACCACTCCTATTCTACCCGGGTTAAGATCGCCTTTGTCATCTTTAGCGTGACATCATCATTACTGTTATTTTATTTGGGCCCCTTAGCTTCATCTCTACTTTACTCCGAAGGTCCTCGAAGTCAGAACTCTACCATCATATTTTCATCCCTGTTTCTTCCGCCATAGCTGGAGCCGCAAGCAGCAGGAGTTTTACGGTAGAGTATGAATGTCTGGACCGATAAATCAACCTTTCATTTAGTCTAACGTTAGAACATATCAAACCTTTGATTTTCTTTTTCCCCCTTCGTGTACATGTAGGGTAGGTACGAATATACCTTGAAGAAGATGGCAGAGATTTCTGCAACAAGAGATGCGCCGGATTTGTCACCGCCGACACATGAAGAAAAGGCCCAAATCAGCACAAGTGAAACAGGAAGGCCTCCTCTCCTTTCCTTTGCGATGTTGAAAAGAGCGATGGGCGTCCAAATCTTCTCCCTCGACAAAAACGAGCTGAGCACTCGAGTCTATGCAGGAGTGCTTTTGAAGGACGATAGGGAGCAAGGCGAGGCCAAAAATGGCGAGGATCAGGTGAGTTCCAAAGGACAAAAATGAACTAGTTTTTTCTTAGATAGATAATGCCCTATTGAGAAAGAATTTGGCTCGGATTGTGAGGCCTCCCATAAATTTAAAACTGTGATATGCAGAAGTCTGTAAATCAAGACCACCTGCGGATGATAAGTAGATCTACAAATAGGTCATCACGGACCGGATGGGAGCTAGGTCGCTCCGGATTGGACAAGAGCCGAGTTTTGTTCTGATGTTGCTAATGCCTCACTCACTGATCATTACTTTGGGCTTACAGGAACCGCCGTATACGCGCAAGTATTGGGTTGACGAGAAGCTCAACAAGAACTGCTGGAAGATTCTGGCTAAAGACTTATCAATTGCTTCGGATGACAAATACTGGCAATGGACAGAAGAGGAGGAGCCATGGTATCGTTGTCTCTTCTATCCTAAACGAGTACATTTTAAGTCGAACCTTCATGTGCTGATCAAGACTCTGGGTTGGCCCGTACGAATTCGCTCCAACAAATATGATCCGCGAGCAGTGAAAAACTGTGTTTTGCCGCTAAATGGGTACTTTTGTGTCAGCATATCCCCAGCGTTATTTCGGTGTCGCGTATTTTTGGGAGCTGCCAAAAAGATGCTGCTAAATATGCACCTTATTTCATCTGCAAGTTGTTCACTTAGCCGCACCTGTGCTTTGAATTGCTTACATGAAAATGAGATCATTGCTAACCATCATCATTGCTAGTAAACCAACCCTTTGCTTGCTTCGAATATTTGTGAGTTTCAGCTACTCAGGCAACAAGAAAGTCAACGTCGCCGAGCTAAAAAGGATTTGCTGGCTAGAAATCAATGGAAAATGCAACACGATCATGCTCTCTCCACGGACGAAGTACGAAGTCGAGATCCTCGTGAAGATAAGAGAAGGAGGCCGCGGATGGGATGCTCCAGTGAACCTCAGTCTCGCTCTCCCAGATGGAAACAAGCAGGAACGCATGGAAAGATTGGAAGGACTGGAAAAGGAAAAGTGGCATCGAATTAGCATCGGCCAGTTCGAGACGACACCCAAAACCGTTGGCAAGATAAGCTTTTCGCTCAAGCAAACCGATGGGAAATGGAAAACCAAGCTTTGCGTCAAGGCCATCGTTTTGAGGCCAACAACATAGATAAGCAGCAAAAATAATGCGTGAATTGTTTGTAATTGATCTCCACTCTATGTTTACTGATGCACCGCCGAAATGGTATTGTTCCGAATTATGTATCCATTGACAAACAATCACAGATCCGCAGTTGGAAATATTTTCGGCTCGACTTATGCCGAGTTCTTCAGGTTTGCCCCAAGGAAATCAGTTTTCTTTTTTTTATCAGCTTACACTGTTTCGACAAAATTAAAAGGCCGAGATGGTGATGAAATACTTGAATTCTACGTGATCAGATCGGACAAAAGAAACAAAAGAAACTTACTGGTGGATAAATAATCTAATTTCTTAAGATGAACTTAATCATAGTTGCTTTTTCTTAAATTACATGTAACTATTATTCGATTCTACTATTCAAAAGTCCATTTTTCATCCCCCAACTTGTGCATTTTTTACAATCAATTCCTTGTATATGCATCACTTTGCTAATCAAGAGTCTGCACGGAAAAGCTTTTGCCACTTCGAACTAAACCCCCAAAGATCAAGACCTCGACCGAACCTCGAGTAATAGCATTCTTCAAAGAAAACACCACCCCCAAGTTTTCCGACTCATACGGACAAGTATATGCCAACTAACTGGATTGGGAGCCCGAAAGACTTAACTAGAATAATTATGCAAATTCAAGGATTTGATTAAACAAATTAAAAAGTCGAAACACTTGATTGAAAAAAGAAAAGCGCAAATTAACAATACTGGACACATCACTTCCATAAACAAGACATGGTTGATTTGATGATGCGTTGTTATTGCAGAGTAGCATGTGGTTTTAAGGGTAGACGATTTCAAGTTCTTTTTAGATTCTGCCTGGGGTCTAAAACTAGAATCCACCCATCAAAGCACATTCCCTAATTTTTGAACATAGGAACCTGAAACCTACCATTTCTCAAGTTCCAAAATTGATTCTTAGGTCTATTCAAATTTCACTTATACCAATTGTAATAAATCAGCATCTCTAATGACCACAATTTCTTATAATACACTGATTATAACTCATATTTAAATATATAGATAATAAAAAATATTAATAAAGTAAAACCGGATTGGTGGGAATCGGTTCTGTTCTCAGATTCCTGATTATAATACACTGATTATAATCCAACAAACTCCTCCTTGGATCAGTTGCTGCTGCATACTCCAATTTTCTTTCTTAATACTTCAAATCTTCCAGCTTGAATTGGTTTTGTGAACATATCGCAAGGCGATCTTCGATCTGCAATAGACCAACTTAACTTAGCCACTTTGTTGCACCTCACGCAGAAAGAAAAATTTGACTTTGAAATGCTTGGTTTTGCCATGGAAAACTGGATTTTGAGATATTGCTAATGCCGCCTAATTATCCACATTAACTTCAATGCAATCACTAGAATTCAACCACAGATCATTCATTATCTTTTTCAGCCACAAAGCTTGATTTGCAGCTGCAGTAGCTTCTATAAACTCAGCCTCTGCAGTAGACTGAGCTACAATCTCTTACTTTTTAGAACACCAGGAGAAACAAGTAGAACCAAGACTGAAACAATATCCAGACGTACTTTTCATGTCATCCACTGAACCAGCGTAGTCACTATCAGAAAATCCTTGCAAATTAAACTTCTGACCTTTTTCAAACTTCACACCAAAGAATAATGTTCCTTTGAGATATCTCACGACCCTTTTTGCTTTGCAATCAAATGTAACCGACTAGGACTACTCATAAACCTGAATAAAACACTCACAAAGAAATAGAATATCTGGTGCAGTTCTTTGTAAGATACATGAGACACCCAATCGACTTCTATACATAGAAGCATCTACGCATCTGTTCCATCATTCTTCTGCGACTTCTCTTTAGCAGACCATAGGAGTGCTTACACTTCGACAATCTTCCATCCGAAACTTCTTTAGAATTTCTTTCATGTATTTTTTCGACGGATGAAGATCTCATATGAAGCCCGTTTGACTTCCGGACCCAAAAAATAAGCCATCTTTCCCAAGTCGACATCTCAAAAACTGCAAATAAATCTTGCTTCACCTTCTCTATCAATTCCATATCATTCCCGTCACTAATAGATCATCTACATAAAGTGACAGAATTACAACACCGTGATTCACCTTCTTGACATAAAGAGTGAACTCACTTAAGCTTTTTACAAAGCCAAAATCTTGCAAATATCGATCTATCTTCCCATACCAAGCTCTTGGAGCCTGCTTCGGTCCATATAGAGCTTTCTTCAACTCGTATACACTCTCTTCTTGCCCTTTGATACTGAAGCCTTCGGGTTGTTCAACAAAAATCTCCTCCTCAAGCTCTCCATTCGAAATGCAGACTTGACATCTAACTGAAATATAGGCCACCCCTTCTCTGCTTTGCAATAGCTAACGGTAGCCTTATTGTATCAAGTCGTGCAACAGGAGCAAATGTTTCAGAATAGTCTACTCCACATATTTGTGCATAGCCTTTCACCACCAGTCTAGCTTTGTGTTTATTAACAAAATCATCGAGATTAAGTTTTGTTCTAAACACCCACTTAACCCCAATCACATTCTTATCAGATGGTCTGTCAACAAGCTCCCATGTGTGGTTTTTCTGGATCATTGCAATCTCCTCCTGCATTGCTGCAATCCACCTCTGATCCTCCTTAACTTCCACAAAGTTAGATGGTTCGAGCATTGCCACATTGCTTCTTTTATAGATTTCAGCAAATGACCTTGTGCCTCTCACTGGTAAATCATCTACACTATCTTCCAATCCATCTATAACTCCATCAACCTCTACATCTGTTGCAGGTTGTTTTTCGAACTTCTTTGCTTTTACGCACTCTTTCTTTCCATCCAATTCCACTCATCTTCTTCTAGAAAAACAACATCTCTGTTTACAGTCACCTTCCCTGTCATAGGGTGAAAAATTCTGTAAGCCTTTGATTGGAGACTGTACCCGATGAAGATTCCAAGCTCTGCTTCTTATCCAACTTGTCCCTCTTAACCTTAGGAACAAGAGTGTAACACAAACATCCAAAAACCTTCAAATTTTTCACATAAGGTTTAACACCATACCAAACTTCAAAAGGTGTTGACCTCTCTAAGGCCTTTGTGGGCAATCTGTTCAACAGGAACACTTGCAGATTAGCCGCTTCAGCCGAACTTCTTAGGCAACATCTTCTCCCATCATACATCTAGCCATCTCCATAATACTTATGTTTTTCCTCTCACCGACCCCATTCTTTGAGGTGAATAGGGAGCTTGATGAACTGCTGCACAATTCTGCTTGCTCACAATTCAACTTAAACTTGTGAGCAATATACTCGAACCATTATCAGACCTGAGCGTTTTAATTTTTTTCCCACTCTGATTCTCAACTAAGGCTTTAAACTTCACAAACACATCAGCAACTTCAGACTTGGCTCGCAAAAAATAAATCCAACTCATCCTAGTCATATCATAAGTGAAGGTAATGAAATACCTGCTACCATTGAGAGAAGACTCAGACATAGGTCCACATAGATCTGTGTGGACTAATTGCAGCTTCTCACATGCTTTCCAACCTCCTTCTTTGAAAGGAAATCTAGCTTGCTTGCCAAGAAGACAAATTTTGCACTATGAAAATTCCTCCTCCAAACTTGGCAAGTCATCTGCCAAGCTATTTCTCTGCATAAACGACATGCTCTTCCTGTGAACATGCCCAAGTCTTTTATGCCATATCTCTGCATTTTCTTCTTTGCACTTTAAAGCCATTTGTTGCATCTTTTGTGGCTTGAACATGAAACTCTTGTCCTCCATTGGGATTCTTAGCACTTATTTGCTATCTGCATTATTAATAAGACATTCCTTCCCTTCGAACTTCACTTTATAGCCCTTCTCAACTAATTGACCAACACTTAACAGATTATGATCAATATTTGGCACAAAGAGAACATCACTGATCAGCTTCACCTCCTGATTTCCTTCAATAGCCACTGTACCCTTCCCTTGCACTTCGATATACTGTCCGTTGCCAATTCTAACTCTGGACCTGACTGACCGGTCTAGACTCCTAAACAGACTTCGAATTGCCGGTCATATGATTGGTACAACCACTATCCACCAGCCATGCATCATTCCCAACAAAAGATTCGAAAAAAGAAGCTACAAACAAGTGCTCTTCCTCGGTTTCATTCACCTACCTGGGCTTTTCCGCTTCTTGGTAATTTTTTTTTTTTTTTGCGAGATGGCTTCCATGTGACCCAACTTGTGACATCTTCTGCATCTAGCATCGGGCTTTCTCCAACATCTAAAAAACCGATGATTAGTTCCACCACAGTATTGACAAGGCTTTTTGTTCATCTTCCATTTGCTAGACCCACCAGAATTTCCTTCTTTTGCTACAAACTTGGAGTCACCAGCATTTTCTCTGGACTAAATCCATTTCTTCCCTTTGCCTCCATCATTTGACTTCACTCTAGCTTGCAGCGCACCCTCTACAAACTCTTCTCTTCTCATCAGTCTTCTGTGCTCCTGTGTCTACAGAGCATTTAACAATTCTGCAAGCTTTATATCAGGTAAGTCTCTTGTATTTTCCAGAGACGCTATGGTGGCTTCGAACTTCTCTGGAAGAGACACCAGGATCTTCTTGAACAAGCCTTTCATCCTTCAAGTTAGTCCCTAAAACTCTGATTTTATCAGCTATCCCCACCAACCTATCAGAGTACGCCTTCACTGACTCTGAATCCTTCATCTGCTGTCTCTCAAACTCCCTCAAGAGATTCAGCACCTTCATGCCTCTTATCTTCTCATCTCCCTCGTATTCATCCTTCAAGAAATCCCATATTGCCTTTGCGAGAATCACATCTCATGATCCTTGTGAAGATAGTGGGTGAAACAACAGCGTATAGGCATGACTTTGCCTTGGCCTTCCTTGTGATTCTCTCTTTATGGTACTTTATCTGATTCAAGGTCGAATTGTCTGGAAGTGGAGCAACCTCATAATCATCCTCCACAGCCTCCCATAAATCATGACCCTCCAAGAATGCCGTCATCTTGACAGCCCAAGCCTGATAATTTTCCTCAGAAAAGACTGGAGTTGCCATTGCAGAGAATCCACTCGATCCTGCCTCCATCAACTTTTTCTTTGCAAATCGGAAGCAATCTTCACTCAATTACCCTCACTTCACAGTCCCTTAAGATCCCACAAATGCTCTGATACCAATGTTAAAACTCATAAAAACAACAATCAAAACAGAAAAATTTCTGTTTATGAGAGAGAGAAAAAAAAAAACAGAGCACTTCATACGTCTTGTGCTTTAGAAAAAAAAATGTCGAGTACAACCACTAAATACAAAACAAAAACTGCTCACGTACGTACAACACATAACTGCACACAAACGTGCTATTAACTTCCTAGAAAATAGCAAAAACACTAAATACGTAACTAAATGAACTTGGCTGTTTTTTAATAAAAAAAACAGAGTAAAACAGAGTAAAAAGAAAACTGAAAACAGCAGAAAACAGAGACATTATAATCCAACAATCGTCACCACTCGTAATGCCGAAATGCACAACTATGCAGACCCTTGGACGCCTGATCTTCATTTTCTCCCTGACTTGACCAATAAAGAGTGCGAGGATTTGCTGCATGTAAGCATCACTGGAGGAGGTAACTCCATTGATGACGATTCGCAATTGAAGATGACCATCAAAGAGGAAATTTTGAGCAAATGCAATGGTTCTCCTCCGGCTATCTCACTGCTAGGAGGACTTTTGTCCACGGTGAAAGTGAGCAAGCAGGCGGCCCTCATCAAGCAGCTCAAAAATCGTCCCACCCTAGAAGATATCATGCGCTTGAGCTTCGACGAGTTGCCTAGTATAATGAAGCTATGTGTTCTTTACATGGCTCTCTATCCTGAGGAGTCCGAGGTCCCCACAAGGAGGCTTTTCCGGCAATGGGCTGCTGAGTGGTTATTGGCAGAGGCTGCTAACGGGTTGGAACGATCGCTGTCAGCAGAGGATTGTGAAGGCTTTATTTGATTTGGGCTTAAGGCCCTGTCCGCCCAAGTTGGGCCCAGAAAGCCCGGCCCACGGGAATGCGGCCCGTGGAAAGAAGGGGGTATAAAAGGGAGGAGAGAGAGAGAAAAATCTACCGTTTTGTTTTGTACGTACGCTGGTTTTTCCCTCAACGCACTCTCCCTCTCTCCCGGTTTTCTCCAAAAGCGAAACAGTGAAGCACTTGAAGGAATTTGCCTCCTCGGATTGAACAGGGCTCGATTTCTCTTCCTCCATCAACGTTGGTGTCTAATCTGTGGCTAACAAGGTACGCTCGAATCCGTGGTGTGCTTTACAATCGGTGATGCGTGTGTTTTCCCGGGTTTCGTCTTCCGCATTGATTTAGGGATTCGATTTAGTGTCGAATCCGAGTTTTCGGGGATTAGTTATTCCCAACAGACTGCTTTCGCCAATTAGAGAGAAGGAACTTAATCTGCGTGGTACGGCGAAAACCGGATGGTAGCGCCCAATCATGTCGCATGCCTGCTTTTCTTCATGAATTTTTTCGTCAGAAAGCAAAAGAATTCGGACTTCTTAGGATAGAGGAAGAAACAAGGGTCACGGGCCCCAACCCCAAGCAGAGTGCCCAGCATCAACAGGTGCGAGGGCAAACCCCAGCGGAAGGACATCATAGTTGCCATGTCCATTGCCTTCGGTCTTTTGTGTTGTTTAACACCAGTAAGCTTGAGACCCAAGGGAGAGACATCGTAGTTCTTGATGCATCACAAAATCTTCTTAAACCAAAACTTTTAGACAGACGCCTGTATTTGCTAAGGGTACTTGATCTCGAGGGTGTTTACAAGCCTGTACTCCCTGAGAACTTTGGAAATATACTGTCGAACCTAAGGTATTTGGGATTGAGATGGACGATTCTGGATTCCATTCCGGAATCAGTCGGGAATCTGTTGCTCCTGGAAACATTAGATCTGAAGCACACCAACATAACCAAAGTGACGAGCGCCATTTGGAATGCAAAGAATCTCCAACATCTGTACCTGAGCGAAGCATCGTTCGGAAAGTCCATCCCACACCATATTATATCAGGGAAGCCTCCATATTGTAAACTCGAGACGCTATGGGTTCTGTTCATAGAAACTGGTAAGAGCCCCATGATAAGAGTGTTGAAGAAGCTGCGAAGCCTGAAGAAGCTGGGCGTGACATGCCGTCCCGGGGCAGTGAAGGCGGTGACCGAATGCTTTTCAAGCCTGACCAGGCTCGAGTCCCTGAGGTTGAGATCGAGGGACCTGTTAGGCCAGCCTGCAGTGCTCAATTTGAGTGAAATGAAATGGCCCCCATCTCTTTCAAACGTGTATTTGCTCGGATCATTGGAGTCTGTTCCGAGCTTCTCGTCGGACTGTAAGAATCTGAAAGCGCTCACCTTGTCAATGTCAAGACTGAAAGGTGATCCAATGGAGGCCCTATACGACCTGAAAGATTTGATTGTTCTCAGGTTATTGGCTCGATCGTTCACCGGCAAAAGCTTGAATTGCAAAGCAGGTTTTCCAAAACTTCGCATCCTAAAACTATGGATGCTCGAGGAATTAGAAGAATTGATTGTTGAGCAAGGGGCGATGCGTAGTCTCGAAGAGTTGGAAATCAGGCAATGCGAGAAGCTAGGGACGGTTGATGGCTTGGATCATATTGGCAGCTTGAAAAGTGTGAGTCTTACGGGAGTTGATGAAGACCTTGCCAAGATATGGAAGAAAAACTAAAAGGTCACCAAGATGCGCTGGTCAAAACAGAGTTACTGTCCAAGGTAAAATCCATTATTATTATTATTATCATCATTGTTATTATTGTCATTATCATCATCAACGAAAGTGCAACTTTACTATGTGAAATTTTAGAAAAATTCAATTGTACTTTAGGAGAAATAAGAGAGAATATTTTAGAGAGCGAAATTGGTTGTTTCTTACAAATAAAAGAAGGGATCGTCCTATGGTACATTGCTTGTGTAACCTATATGTTACACGAATATTAGGAAAATAGCAATATGAAGGCTTATATTGTTCCCTAATAGATTTTGATAAATAAAAATTGGTTGTAATGTGTGAAAGATGTGCTTTACTATTACTATAAATTGTATATTGTAAATTGGTATGCATTTTATCTTCACCTGTAGGTTTGGGATTTTCCGCATCCAATTTAAGATCAGGTCATTTTCGCAGAAATAAATAAACAACAAATGAAAATTCCACTGTTGCATACGGCAGTTTTCTAAGTTCTTCATCTTCTTCAAACATATTTATCTTTTGCTGGCCAATTACAAAAATTTATTACTCATTGCAGAAAGAGAGCCAGTAAGAAACAGATGAGCATCGACGTCGGTCTGGAATCATCAGCTTCCAACAATAAAAGTTTTCATGCTCATAAATAAGAGTATTTATATGCTTCTGTGTGCTTCATATATTTCCTTCCGTATCTCTACCTGTGTAATTTTCTACCTTGTAATTCATGGCAAATGCTACTCTAGCCGAGAGTCTCAAAAGACTGTCTTCTTTTGGGATATGTGAGTTTGAAAATGTTAAGAGCTAGCTTGTGTTTCATCTTTAACTTTTAGTATATCACGAATGCTTATAAAATGCAGTTTGTCTCTGAGATTGGACCTTACCTTATCTTGAAATCGGCTCACAACTACAAAGTATTTAGGTGGAATCTCTTTTTTTCCCTCCTTTATTTCGCAGAAATTGTTGTATGTTATTTTTTTTCTCTCTTCCTTTATGATTTAGCGGTCAAGTATGGTATCCACACTAGATTTCCCATATTTCGACTAGGCCACCTCTCTCAGACAATCCTAAGGGTACAACTCCTCTATATTGGGAAAATTGTCCAAAACATCCTAAACTTATTGTATTTTTACCAATTCAATCCTAAACATTTCAATTTTGCCAATTGGGTCTTAAACCTTTTGACATTTTACTAATTGAATCTATCCGATCAATTTTAGTCAAAATTTGCTTACATAGACAATTTTTAATAAGATTTTAGTTTTTTTAATTCTTTTAATTTTTTTTCCATTCTTCTTACTTTTGTCGATGGCCAGCCGGATCAAGCTAGCTAGAGTCACTTGGGCAAGGGTCGCCCTCTCCACCACAAGCAAGGCCTAGCCGGGCAACTGTCGGCCTCGCCCAAGCTAGATATAGCGAGGCTGGCTACATGCCTGAATCACTCCCAACTATTCAATAAAATTCTATGTTTTGTACATTTATTGTCCCTTGCCATTCCTCTACTCCTTTGCTGGGCTCCATAGGCACATCGATTCTGCAAACTAACACCAACCAACAGGGAATAATCAGCCAATATAATGCGTGAATTGGGGTGAATTGGGGCTCGAGTGTTTGTGTTGATCTCCTCTCTATGTTTGGTGGTGCACCCTCGTAACATGATATTTTCCAAATTCGTATTAGTTGGCAAACAATAAAAATTCACTGTAGGACTTTCGATTCGAATCATGCTGAGTTCTTCGAGCTTGCTAACCAAGGAAACTGTAAATTTTCAGCTCACACCATTTGGACAAATTAAAAGGTCAAAATGACAATGAAGTACTATAATTCCATGCGATCAAATCAGAATGAAGAAACTTACTAGGTGGATAAACGATCTAATTTTTTAAGCTCCATTTGTTTTGTGAAAAACGGAACAATTTAAAAATATTTTCCTAAAAATAATTGCTTTTATTGCTTTTAATTAATTAATTGATAAAAAAAATGTTTATATTATCGATAATATTATGTCCAAACTTTTTAATAAGCGATGAAAATATTTTTCATTCATTCATTTTTTTAAGTGATACGATATATATATTTTTAGTTATTTTTCATATAATTTATTTTTCGTAAAATAAATGGAGCATTAAAATAAAGTTAATCGGAGCTACTTATTTCTCAATTGCACATAACTACTATTCAGATCTGTACATTGTCGTGTTTGTAGTCACCTAGAATTCTAGAAGGGAAGAACCCATTTCTCATCTCCAATCTTGGGCCGTTATCCCAATCAGGTCATTGTACTTACATCACTTTACTGGTCAAGTTCCCCCCAACTTCAAGAGTCTGGAACGAAAAACTTTTTGCCACTCGCAAGCTAAGAACCCCGAAGATGAAGACTGTCACGAACCTTAAGCAATAAAATTCTTCAAAACAAACACTACCCTGGAGCTTCCGCGTCAAAATTTTTGTCAACTCAAATGGACTAGTGAGTGCCAATTAATGGAATTTGGAGCCAAAGCAACTCAATTTAAATGACTATGCAAGTTCAATGATTTAATTAAATAAATTAAAAGTTAAAAGGACTTGGTTGCAAAAAAAAAAAAAAATGCACAAAAGGGATCATACTCCACTTTTTACCATTGTGTAAAATAAGCATTGTATACTTTATGAGAGAGGTTCACCCACATCACTTCCATCCATAAGACAGTTAAATTAATAACATGTTGGTTTCGGAGAGTAGCATCTAATGCTGCCTTATTGTGAATAATTTCAATCCATATAAATTATTATTGGACTAAATCCAAATGTTTGAACATTGGTATCTTGAAACAATTGAGATTAGCCGATTACGTTCGTTTTCAATATCCCCGCTTAGCCGATAGAACGATGACGGCATAACATCCAAGACTCACGCTTTTCACGTGGGGGATTACTCAATAAGGACAGACACATATTGACGTTAGCAGATGAGTAATGGATGGGGCATTCTACAATTTTAACCTAACATAGGATTAGTATTAAGTCCACTACCAACGTAAAAAATTCCACACATTCATAATTGAATAGATGAATCGTATATTCATAAATAGCTATGTAATCAGATTCATTCACGTGTCATTCATTCAATAGTAAATGTGTACTCTAGCGAACCTAATAAAATATCTAAATTTAACCATGCTTTTGTCCTCAACTTGATCGCAATATTCAACTTTATTACATTTACAAGCTAGTTATTCACTAAGGTCTGGTATACGTCCAATGTGATTAATTTTTTATTTTGCCCAAACGCATAAAATAGCAATAAGGAACAAACGGTGATTTATTTGAAACAGCTTTTTCTGCTTGCTTTTTACTCTCTTTTTTCAAATCTTATTACACGTGCATTCAATTTTTTTTTCTTAATGCAAATGCTCAAAAACTTTTAATCGTTTTTATGCTGAATGCAGTTTCCCATCTTTTTCAAAAGATGAATATGAAAATGCCAGGCAACTTCGCCGCAGCAAAGTAAATTGATAGTTCTGTTTTTTTTTTTTTTTTTAATCTTTTACTGATATTTTTACACTTATAATTTACAAAGGTCCTAGAGATCATACATGTTTTGATTGCTTGTTCCTCAAAATCAAAGCTTCAGACACTCACAAATAAAAATAAAAATAAAAATCGAGACACTAATCCATTTCTAGTTTATTAATCATTCATTCAGCATCTGAACTCTGTTCAGACCTGTGGCTGCCTCTGAAGGGGCCGTTTCACTGGCGTTAGCCAGACTTCACGATCTTCTCTCCAAGTCCGAAGGTGTCGTCATCTCAAAAAAATTAACATATCAAATCTCTGACTCCATAGCCAATCTCCAAGAGATCCTGAACACCAGGGAACACGCGGAGCTCGAGGATGACCACAACCAAGAAACTCGGGGAGGTGAGGAACGGCTCCTGCTTTGGGCTCGTCGAGCTGACAAAGATTTCGGAAGATTTCCTTGTTGCATCGTTCCGAGATCATATGTCAAAATCGCAAAAAAGTTGTTTCGCCGCTTTAGTTCCATTCTTCTCAGTAATGAACCGAATTTGTGCCAGGAGAAAGATGGCTGAGGATTTCATGACAGAAGTTGGATCGTTATACCTGAAGTTCGCATCATCCTGGCCTGCTGCTAAAGGAGGCCTTGCAGAGGCATTCCTCTTAGTGATCGCTCCTCTTAGTCCCCGTGTGCCGCAATCCGTGGGCGGTGAACTTTAATCCAATCATCTAGTTCTTTGTGGACAGAGGCACCATAGGTTGCAAAAATCTCCATGTCCACGGCCATTCGTGGCGCCGATCATGACACGTAGTGACGCCGACTAGACGGCCGCGTCAGCAAGTGAAAAGAGAGGATTTGAAGATGAAGGAACTCTTGAACCGAGAGAAATTTTATAGGTTCTGGTGCGTAGGTAGCATCCCAAATTTGTTTGTCCTCCTGCAGAATGAGCGAATGTGAGCTCTATAAGAGGGAAATCTTAGGCCTTCAAACAGGAGAGTAACAGGAAGAGGGAGTCCATTCCGTTGGGGACATCGCCCACCGCGTTGGCTTTGACCTTAGCCTGGGGTGATCTTTGTGCACCTCCGCTCCCACGCGTGCGGAGTTCATTTTAGGATGTTCAGAGGAGGAGAGGTGGGAAAGGGAGAGTGGACGGGCTCCCACATGGGCTTGGGCTCTGGCCCGATTGAGTTGGCCCCCTTCGGCTTGAGTGGCCTGACGGGCCAATGCAAATTGAATTGGGCTGAGCCGGACTCACGAGCCTGGTTTGATGGGTTCGGCTTGCTCTGGTGTTGATGGTTGAGCAGGGCTGAACCGAAATTGGACTTGATGCCGACGGACTGAGCTGGGGCGAGATGGCCCAATTGGACTCACTCTTTTAACTTGTATTGATTATTCCTTTTTGTTCTTTTACCGTTATTTTACTCTTATATTTACCAAAAAGCATGCTGAGCTTGTCAGCACAGGTTAGTAGAGTTAACACTCGTTTTGTTCTAACATGTATGTCGACCGGCATTGGAAATGCCCCTTAATCCATTTCAATGCGTTCCTAGTGTATTCTATAATGACAAGCATACGATTTAACATCTTTATGTGCTAAGCTCGAAATTCCACAGTTATTGAGCTTGGAAACGACTTTTATCATTGCCAAATTTCCCAAGCTTTGATGACTATGGATTACGAATTTTTACTGTGAGAGGACCATTAGATGATTTCGGAGGGTTATATTTAGGGGTGTGCATAGTCCGAGCGGGAAGTTCCCGACCTAGAACCGGGAACCGCCCACTAAGAACTGGTTCCGAAAAATTGGAACCAAGAACTGCCCACTAGTTGCATGGATCCACCCGGGAACCGGACTGCCGGTCCGGTTCGGTTCCCGGGTGGGTCCATAGAGCCAGTCCAACCTCCATGCCTTCCTATTTTTGCCTTCAACCGGTTGCGACCCTCACTCCGCTTCCGTCTCGGCTACCACCACCATCTTGGCCACCGTCTCCGTCATCTCCCACTCCTCCCTCAAGACCAACAATGAGGAGGACAACAGGGACAATGAGCCGTTCTTAGACCTAGAGTTCGCCCATCCCCGTAGATGAGGATGATGGGGAGAAGCCTAAGGAGGGGGAGGAGGAGGAGGGGAGGTAGAAGCGGGATGAGCCAAATAACGAAGAGGACGATAGTGACAGTGAATGCGGAGGTGGTGACGACGTGGAGAGAGAGTTCAAGTTCGAGGGAGGAAAAAAGAATTAACTCACTGTTTCGTTGAGTTCGAACTAGGACTCAAAGGGAGATGAGTAGATCCGGAGGTGAATCGGAGAGGAAGAGGGAGCTCGGGGAGATTTTGAACTGAGAGAGACGAGATGAAGTAGGAGAGTAATGAATTGAGACAAGATGGTGATTGGAGTCCTAAATTTTAGATTTGCTAATTTCAAATTTTCTTAATATTAAAAATTAATATATTATGATAATATAACCGGTCCGGTCTGGGTGGACGGGTGGGCGGATCCACCCATGGAATCGGGAACTGGACCGGTACCCACCGATTCCCATAAATTAGAACCAGGAACCGAACCAATTCCCTTAAGAACCACCGGTTTCAGGCGGTTCCGATCCGGTTCCGAACAGTCCGGGCGAGTCCCAATTCTTTTGCACACTCCTAGTTATATTGCTACTGGGAAGCTATGACCAGATATGTACCTCGATAAAACTAGCAGCTTAGGCAAGAACACGAAGATCATGCATGAGAAGTTCCATGAACGCTTTCGGATGGACTTGTTTAGGGCGAGAAAACAAATAGGCGGGAAGACTTGTTAAAAGAGACGGCAATTCTCAATCCACAACGACACCCCAGCATAATGAGAAAAACCCAATCTTAGCACCGCATGACATGATTAACTCAAAACTATAATGAATTGACACTTTTTCAAAGACTTAATTTCTATAATTTGAAGTGTCATTTTGCAATCACCTTGAAACATTCTAGGAATGAAAATAAATAATAGGAATAGTCAATACCGACGTGATTACACGGCATAATCAGTTGGATTTTTCCATGTTTGTAAAGGAAAGTCAAGTCTGGAAGTAAAGAAGGGTTTTGCTGAACAAGCCTTTAATAAGTAAGCTCATTTAGCTCAAGCTCAATAATCAAGCATCTTTAGTGCACATCATTATTATTACCTTTTATGTATGTTACTCTTATTTGGATTGCTTTATTTCTAGAAAATTTGTAAAATCAGAACCCACCATGATACCTCCGTCTCGGTTTCTTCAGCCATAGCAGGAGTTGCAAGCAACAAAACGTCTTCGGTACAACTCGATTGTCGAAACCAGTAAATCAACCTTATCTTTAGTCGAACGCCAGATCAATTCCAACCTTTGATTTTTGCAAGTACGAGTGTATCTGAAAGATGGAGAGATTCCCACAACAGGAGATGCGCCCCATTCATCACCGTCAAAAAATGAAGAAGATGCCCGAAACAGCACAAGTGAAACGAGAAAGTTGGAAGAGATTTCTGCCGCAGTGGGAGCTGCGCCCGATTCGTCACCGTCGACAAATAAAGAAGAAGCCCGAAACAGCACAATCCAAACGAGAAAGCCTCCTCTCATTTCCTTGGTGATGTTGAGAAGAGTGAGACGAAATCGCTGAAGTCGATGTAAACGAGGTGAGCCGTCGAGTCTGTGCAGGAGTGCTCTTGAAGGATGACAAGAAGCAGGTCAGGCAAAAAATGGCAAGCATCGGGCAAGTTCCAGAGGACAAAAAGGAACTAGTTTTGCTCCGATAGATGGTAATCAATTAAGAAAATATTTGGCCCGGATTATGATGCCCGCCATGAAACTAAAACTGCATGATATGCAGGAAAATTTTTGCAAATCAAGACCACCTGCAGATGATAAATGCATCCATGAATTGGTAGTCATCACGGACCGAATGGGACCTCGGTAGCTCCTGATTGGACAAGGGTCTCACGCACTGATCATTGCTTTGTACTTACAGGAACATCCATATACACACAAGTGTTGGGTTCACAAGGAGCTCAACAAGTGCTGCTTGACGGTTCTGGCTAAGGCCTTAAAGTTCCATTGTTATGAAGTGGTCGATTCTTGGACATGGCTAGAAGAGGATGAGCCAGACTCTAGGTCAGTCCGGTACAACATATGAATTTGCTCCAACAAATATGATTCACAAGTAGCGAGATACAAATATGATTAAGTTGATGTTTCAAGGCACCATTTGAATCTATACTAAACTTAAGGCCCACATGCAAGCTCGCCCATTTATTGAAGGCAAACTACATTTCATTATATCAAAACCACATGAAGTGAGCTATGCCTATGTACCTAATGAACCACTAAATTGAGCGAGAAATATCATCAAAATCCCCTAAAATCACGCTCAGTCCATAGCCCACAATGACACCCAGCAAGTATAGTTATTACTCTACCCACATAAATGACATCCAATCTGTAACTCGTTCATCAAAATCGTCAAGGTGACTAGAGATGGCACATTTAACATGCGCTGAAAAAGTATCAAACCAATCAACAAATGTCAATAAAATCATTCAAATTCATGCCTAGGAGATTTCACAGCAGCGTCCATCCCATCAAGCTCGGAAGATTTACAAATTACCCACTCCAATAATACTTAAAACATTCTCTATAACTGGCAAATCAAGCATACATGGTCACCTTATCATGGGTAATCAAAAGCACACTCAAATAAGAATTAAACTAGCATCCCTCATGATTGAAACAGCAAAGTCAGCTAAATCTAGAATAAAATCAAAACATTAAAGGCCAAAATTCATGATTATATATTAAGTAATGGACTTGAAGCATATCTTCCTGCAGGTGTATATGGGCTCACATGCTCAGGACGAGAACAAATTAAAGTCAAATGAAGATCATCAATGCCTTTACAGCGGGCACATGTTTAATTACGGCAAATTCAAGCATGACAACACGACTATCTCCCTCAAAAATTAACATGGATTCCTCATCTCAATTCATATGACCAAGATAACATGGAAATGGACAGCAGGCATGAACATGAATCCACCAAGTCAAAAACAGAACTTATAACCATGATTACATCACGTTATGAACATAAACAACATTCATAGCCAAGAAATCAAAATATTTTTGTACATGTATAGCAAGAATAACAATGAATCCAGTAAATTTGAGCCGTGTACAGTAAGAATAGACATGTTCAGCAAGTCTACGATATGGTGGGTGTACAAATTCAACATAAACCACCATGTATTTGCACGTACATCGCAAGCATGACACATACAATACTCTAACGTGTCCATCGCATGTGAAGTGGAGTCTCAATCGAGCCCAAAGCGGAGCAGGCAGTTAGTAAACAAAAGAAAAACTACAGCTCCAACGTATGAACAATCTATGGTCATAGAGGCACGCACATTGAACACGTCAAGCTCCAAAATAAATCCAGAGGTTCTCAGTTTAGAGGAGAATTCACTGAGAACAAAGTAAAAACGGAAACACCAAGAGAAGAACTCTAGGCCATCAAAAGATCAAGCGTCAATTCACAATACATAATCCGTACATTGAACAATAACACAGAAATTACTCCTGTGCAATCTCAAATTGATCAATGAATTCACCATTGTCATCGTCGAAGAGGTGGAGGGAGGAATAATATAAAATGAGAAACCCAGCTAAAAATTGGTAGAGAGGAAACGACGAATCTGAAACCAAATGAATAGACACCAATTGAGGTAACAATTTGAAGCTTTCGGCAAAAGGCAACACTGAACAATCGTATGATTTGAGTCTCGATGAATCGACCGTAGCCTACCTTGAGGAAGACTTGGAGAATCTCACGAAGATGGATGAAGCCACGTGGGATGAAGCAATTTAGCGGCGAAATTGCTCGACGAAGATATTCAGCTGCAATTGGCTTCGACCGCAGGCGAAGGCACTGGATTTGGTCCAGAGCGGGTGCTCATGCGCGCACCAAGCCTAAGAGAGTGCGTTGTAATTCTTGTTATGAATTCTCCTGCGAAGCGTGAGATCGTGAGCTTAAAAGGAATCTCCAAATGCGTTAGAAGAAAGGGAAAGAGCACGAGAGAAGTCCGATTGGCGGTGATGAGCGTCGATGCTCCGCTCCGTTACGGCGAAGGCTGTGGTGGGTGGCGAGGGAGATTTGACGGCAGTTGTAACTGACCGAAGACGCTAGATGATCGAATTGATGGTGATGGAGCGATAATAGCTCCGGCAAATTGACCGCCGAGAGTGACATCTCCGGGAATGTAATGGGCCGGACTTTTGTCTTTTAAGCACCGCTAAATGCGATCGAAACTTTTTATGTGGTTGTTATTTTTTATTCAATCGTATCATTTTTATGCTTGTTCAATATGGTAGCAAAAAATTCAGTTCATTATATCATAAATATGATTGTTAATATCATTTAGAAAAGTTAGTCAACATGATATATTTTCATCATTGATTATAATCTATAATTGACTATTTTTATGGTAGATGAATTTTTTTTTCATTTATTTATATTTCTAAAGGATATAAGTGATTATTTTTCATAAAATATTTTTCAAGTTATTAATTTTCGGCGAAACGAATGTACCATAGGAACACCTATAAGTGGATGCAAGGGGCACTATAAGAACACCTCAAAGTTATTCTCTACATTCTTCAAGTGGATGCAAGGGGCACTATAAGAACACCTCAAAGTTCGTCTCTACATTCTTCAAGCAGATGCAAGGGCTAAAGCACATGCTGAAGAACGACCTCATGATTGCCGGGAGAAAAAGACGAGGAAAATCTCATTTACCAAGTTTCGAGCAGGGCATCGAAACTCTTTGCTTGAACACTTTGCTTGCTATGAGCAAAAGTAAAGCAGAGGGATCAAAGGGCGGATTCAGATTGGTCAACTGCAGGGTCCATACAATCAAACGTCCAAATAGACTTGGTTCACATTATCAATAAATCATGCAACATCAGCTCTTAGTCAACATGTGAGGCTATTTAAGCTATTGGGATTTCCACTTTTATGATTTCTAAACTTTCGTAAAGGAAAAAAGACGATCGTCGTGTGAACATGAATGATCCCCATAGAGGCCAATGATAACTATTAAGTGTTTCGGATATTTGCAAGAGGAGAATATAAAATTTGTTTGAGCAAAGGTTTCTCATTTGCTAATCAAATGAAAGAATAGCACGTGATGTTGAAGAGCGGGGAAATAGGATGAACGATAATCAAACCCATGCGATGATAAAATTAGAGAAAACGAGACGTACATATATTAAACTTTATTCACCCAACAACTTTGCCGCCAAATGCTGGCGCTTTGCATTGCATTTAAATGCTTAACCCTTGGGGTCGACGCGAAGGCCCTTGAGGACAAGGCCTGATTTGTAAATCTGGCGCCTCACAATGGTAAAAATATTTCTCACCCACGCTCTTCACGTTGGTCGCGAACTTGCCGATGCGGAGCTTGACCCATTCCTCCTTCAGCTTCTTCTCAAGACTCTCTGTGCTTATCACTTTGCTCCCATTGGGTAGATGGAGCTCGAGGTCCAGGGGAAGTGGCCACGGGGTGCAGCTTCTCCTGAACTTAACCACGAACGTGATTTCATACATGGTCTTAGGAGATAGTGCATTCCTATGGAATCTTCCTTTGACGCATAACCAGGACAGCTGCAACAGCTCGGGGATTGGAACGTTCGCATCACCGGGACAACTGAACGACGAGAAAGTTTGTAATTAGTATAAGTGCAACCGTGTGGTGAACAACAGGATGCTGTCTTCTAGGCGAAATCTTTGAAGGTGACCGATGAACAGTGCGAGTGAACAACTAAATTAGTGAAGTTCAGAAATATACAACTTTTTCTTTCGTTCGATTTCACTGTCAAGTGATACTTCTGTCACCTCTCTCGAGGTACATTACTTTTGAAAGTGTTAAATTAATGTCTCGAGTTTGAGTTATTGTGAATCCGTTAAAAATCTGTTGTTCTCCATCCGAATCAGATTTGTTTTTCTTGTAGTCAACAAGCTAATCTTAAGCCCATGTCTACCAAAAACTGAACACATTCTAGCCCCCTTAAACCCATGGCCAGCCCAAACCTAGTTAAACCAATTAAGCCCATTTAGATTTCCTCCCATGCCCTTTTTCCTTTTCTCAAACATGAAAACTCTTGTACCGACGCCTTCGTTCCCAGATTAGTCGATAACCCACTCGCATGCTCATCAAGCCATTCCCAAAACCGACCAAACTAAATTACTCGACTATACATTGGCAAAACCAAAACCACAAACTGCGCCTACTTCGCCGAGCATCACCAGTAGCTGCCAACGATGATGAAGGCCACCGCTTTCACAAGCAACCAGACCTTGTCTCCACCATTTCCAAACGTCTACACTGACACCGCTCAAACTCCGGTCATCCTTCGCCAGTGCACATTACAGGAACACCATAGAAACATAACAATGGAACACGACACATGTGGACGACTCAATTTTGGCAAAAAATGAGGACACAAAAACTAGATCTCGATGAGGCATTTCGTGGAGCGGGGGGCGTATGACACTGAACAAGAGGCTCCTGGCTCAACCGGGACTCAAATAACCCAAGACACACACATCAACATAACGAACGACCAGTGGGGCCGGAGTCCGCATGAGCCGAACAGCCGCAAGCTTCGGCCCGGCGTGTCCTGAACTGGGCGATAAAAGAAAACAGGGGAGGCTGTCGGTGGCACTTCCTACCTGACTCGGCGGCCGCAAATAGGTCAAGCTCGATAGGTCGGACCACGTGCGGTCGCCTCGCGCACCTTGGAGCATAATCTTTTTCTTAAAAAGAGAGCCTAAACATCATTGCGCTCACATCTACCCAGCAACTCTCTCGCACCAATAGCAATCGACCATCTAAGAACACTACTTGTTTACAAATCCTCAATAGGAAAGCAAGCGAACACCCGAAACTCCTTCAAAATCGTCTCTCTTCAATCCAATCAAACTTTTAAAAAAGGAAAAGAAAAGAAAAGAAAAAGCGCGATCACTAGAGAACACGAGGCCAAGAACTTCAATCGAGAGTCCCCTCCCATGATCAAATCACTCGGCGAGGCCACCGATGATTACGAGGGGAAAGAGCATCTGCGAGTCAGGGCGGGGAGGGAGAGAGAGGGGGCGGCGATCCGTACGGGGGAATCGGGTGGTGGGCACGAGCCCACGGGGACAGATCCAACGGTCGGGGACGCACGCTCGCTCCCCTCTCTCCCCCTGAAGAGGAAAGGAGGAGGCTGAAGAAATTCGGGGACCTTTTCACTGTTTGGCGCTGACTCCTAGCGAACTCGATCGTCGACTCATCGTCCCCTGACTCAGATCTCTCTCTTCTCTCTCACAGGCTTACGTAGCGTTTGTCTTCTTGTGAAATCGACTCCAAACCGGAGAAATGAGAAAAAAAGGAGAGCTAAGACCTATCGGGGCTTCGGCGTGGACGGGGCACGGTGGCGGCTCGTTAGCCATGATTTGAGGACGGTGGATGGCAGTCCTTCACTCCCACTCCCTACTCTCACTTGAACTTTCACTCACAGCCCCCTCTCCCCTCTGTGTTTGTCTCTCCCTCTTGGCCTCCTCCTTCCTGGTGCTCCCTGTCTCGCTTTCAAGGGACAGCGGCAGGTGCGCATGGCTTCTACCATCGCCAGCCTGCCGTGGCCGGCCTGATCGCCCACCCAAGGATCACGTCAGCTTTGCTTTCTGCTTGCGTTCGTCCTTGTTGCTGCAGGGACGTTTGAGGGTGTGAGGAAGGAAGGAGGAAGAGAGATAATTTTAAAATTTTAATTTTTAAAATTTATTTAATTTAAAATTTTTAATCAATGCTATCAATATTTTTGCAAATGCTTCTAAAATCTATATGCTACACAATTTAATGAAAATGATGTTTATTTAGGAATAAAAAATTAACCCCTAATTTTCAATGTAATTTAAACCCCAAATGAATAGGAAAAATTTAGGTATCAACAAAAGAAAAATAGGGAAGGTCGTATGTGTCAATGGATACATAGAATTGGAAATTCTGTTGATAATTTAAATTATTTCAGAAATTTGGAGATTAAAAAGCCAAAGCAGACATATGTTTAAATGATTGCAATTTTTTTTTTAAACAAACATCCCCATTGACAAATTGAAATTCACAATTTTACTTATTATAATATGACATAATATAATGCCGTTCCAAGCTAGGGGTGAGCGGTTCCAAGTTCCTTACAGGTCCCATTTGAAACTAGGAACCTATCCTCGTGTACAGGTTCCTCCTTTTTTGGAACCTAGAACCTACCCGTCAAAATCTGAAACCTGGAAGCTACCTTATCAAAAGTTCATAGATGGGAAGCTTTCTCGTTGTTTCCCTCAGATACCTATATTGGTTTGATGTCATTTCATTTTTAAATATATGCGGTTGTCTTTTGCCAAAAGAAAAGGAAATTTTGGGTTGTTACGAAACTTTTTTACATTTTTGATCCATTCATAGTTTTTACAAAAATCAATGCAATTGTCCACTCATTGTTGTCACAATTGCAAAAAAAAAAAAAAAAAAAAAAAAAAATGACAGATAGGTCGATCCTTTTTGTTTGCTATGTGTGAGCACATTGATTACTGTAATTTTGACTGATGCATCATATTTAATCGGCCTTGTGGGGCGATTAGAGTTCACTTTTTGTTAGAAATTTGGACATAGTAAGAAGTTGGCAACAATTGAATTATTTTACATGGTGTAGTAGCAGTTCAGTGGTGTAGCAACATGCTAGAAAGTTGAATAGTCTTTCCTGGTAATAATATGATGGCTAGTTCCTATTACTGTTTCCATGTAAACTCAAGTTATTTTTGCTTTGCATTTCAGGGAAATGGCTTGGCAGTAGACAAATACGTTGCCATTGGGCAACAAAGGGTGCTGGTGGCATTGAAGATAACAGAACCCTGATGCCAAAATTGTGGCGGAGCTAACCAATGGCTCATCAGGTTAGCCAATTTTTTTAAACAGAATTTTCTTGGATTCACCGTGGTTGATATGCTATGCTCGAAGGAACAAGCATTTTTAAGTTTTACTGCCCGAGGCATTGTGTTATCAACCCGTTATAGGCATTTTCTTTCTCATGATTGAATCATGTTGGATACCGTTGCTTATGATTAGGTATTAATTGATATTGTGTAATCGATACGATTTCCTTTGATTAATACTATATATTAAGGAATCGTTTTTTCTCTTTTCAGTACACTTGTTGCCTGTAGTTATGCTTTATGTATTATAAATAGGGCTGTACACAAACGTTCTGGATATGACAAAGCAACATATTTACATCCCTATACTCTTCTAGCTTTCCATCATCCATTTTCCTTACAAATCACGTATAATCTACCCCATTTTTTTTCAATGCAGAGGATGGCAAGGAGGCTACAAACAGTGATGCTCTGGAAAATAATCCTCAGTATACAACTATTTAGAGAAAAGAACACCTGAAGTGTCAAAAGTTATGAAAGTGACACATAAGTGCCAAAATCGAAGCAAAATGGATCGGTTAAGTGCCAACGGCAAGAAAATCCGAGCATAATATTGACGTGGCAATTTTCCAGCGAGGCAAGTGCAAAACAAAGTTGTTTTGTTGCTGACATGAGTAGATAATTAAGCTAAATTATAACTAAATTAAAATAAAAAGAAAAATAAAAGGAGGAAGACGGAGGTTGCAAGCGATGAGGGCTCAACCCTAGTCGCTGCCTCCTCGCCGTTGCTACCGGGCCCTGGCCGGCGACCTCAGCCAATTGACGACAAGGTCCTGCGAGCCCTCACTTAGATCTGAAGCATGGTCGCCCCAACAACCGGCAACCTATGGCCCGATCGGGCGAGGGTCATTGGCCCTCACTAGATCTGGGGGAGAGCCACAACTCTTGCCCTAGATTTGGGCGAGGGCTCGTAAGCCCTCACCGCCAGCCCTTCCCGGTGACGGTGGGGAGGTGGCCCTCGCAACCTCCATCTTCCTCTTTATATATATAAATAATTTAATTTAAAGATTATCTATAGGGAAAAATAGTATTTTCATCATGAATTGGGGGCACAATAAACTTTGCATAATGTGTTTTTGTAATTACACTTAACATCTTCATATTGACACTATTACATTAGCCATTTGTGCTTTTTTCTTTTTGTGTCTAGCAAAAAAATTATATCAAAAGAAACTGTAAAAAAATTTATTGAGAAAGTTTAATTACACATCAATCATATGTGTATTTTTGCAACTACCATCATGCTCTTCTTTAGTTATAACTAGTCAAGAAGCCTGTGCTATGCATGGGTCTCTTTATTGTTATTTGTTATCAAATAACTTAAACTTCAAGCAAGTGTTTGAAAAGGTCTAGAAATTGAATTGTCATGAAGAGGATAAGGATTTAGACTGAACTTTAGTACTGATCTAAATTAGTTGCTATAAAATGAAGAAGAAATCAAAGTGTAGTTTGGGTTCTAATTCTTTTCATGTTTTCTTCATATCAGATCAAAGTGTATTCCTTTCCTCTTCATTAGTTAATTTGATGCTAACTTTTACAATAACTAAATGTGGATGTATTGTATTACACTCTTTGAGAGCCAACATTATGAGGAGACAAAATCTCACAAATTTTTTTAGATAATTTCAGTTTACAAAACTTAACAATGATTAGAAGACAAATTATAATTAGAGGTGAAAAAATGCTTTAATTAATTTTAAATGAAATTGCATATAATTGGATTGGTGATTGCTCATGAATCAAATGGTTCTTATAAGACAAGAAATAATTTTTTAAATTGTAATTCCATCCACCCTATATATCTCATTCTGCACTGCAAATCTTAAACTCAATTTGCTTACATGACAATCGTTATGGAAAAATTAAGCAGTAAACCAAATGATATCAGAAATTATGTGGATTGATCTTTTTTTCTCTTTTCAAATTTTCAGTTTTCAGTATTTGAGCTTTGGCTTCTGTTTAATCTTGACCACTTCAAATTCCTAAAACTATGTAAATACAAACTTTTCAGAGTTTTAGAGTCATTATGCCACCTGTGAAAGAAAGGTTTTGAAAGATGTGAAGATTGGCATTCCCTTTGGTTGAGAGCTTCTTTTACTTTGATAATTTCGTATTTTCTTAATTAGTGTTATAGTTCTTGCAAGAAAAAAAAAGAATGGTTTGAATAAGAAATGAATACTTCATTTGTCGAAACATGTTTTCTTGATTGTTTAGTTAGTGGGATACATGTCACTCAAAGAGAGAACCACATGTCAACACTAATAGTCCCCTTACTTTTGCACCAAGATACATATATAGTATTAGATTAAGTTAACTATAATTAATGCAACCACATTGAGTGGGTTCATACTAAAATATTTTTTTTGAGAGTAATTTATTTTGTTATACTTTTTATCATAAGCTATTTGATGTTGGCACTGCATTAGTTCATACTTGGAGCCATTTTTAGAGGAGAGATTTTTTTTATTTTATTTTATTTATTATTATTTTTTTTGTGCTAAAGAGGAGAGAATTTCAGGAGGTGGATTTGTGAAGAGAAGGTGAATGAGTAGAGAGGAAGAGCTATGAGCTTATTCTACCAAAGTTAAACCTACTAATATGGAAAATGGCTCCAACAATCACAAGTTTAAATTTTGGCCTTTCAAATGATTAAAATGACACTTGTAAGTATTCAGATCCTTTGGTGATAGACATTTAACAGAGACCGTGGAAGTTATGGAGTAGGAGGTACTTTTGTGAACTATGCCTTGTGAAAGTGTTATTTCATTTGAAATGATAGGGTGGATCTTACCCCATGAAGCATGATACAATATGTAGATTTCCTTATGTCTATCTGATGCGGGAACATCCAACGTAGCTCCATCCATCACGCATCACTATCACTCAAGTTTAGTTCCCTATACCACCTTGGAAAGTTTGTTTATAACTTAGCAAAATTTATGCTATAATAGAATCGTTATAAATGGATATGTTCTTGCAAGACTATATAGGCCCATTTTCAGAAGTTATTTGTCTCCAATTCTTTGGGGTGAATTCTGAGTCATTTAATTAGCAAGTCACTTGGCTTGAACTCCATTGCCATTTTCATGCTCTTGGTGTTGGAGTGATTGAGGAGTTCCAAGCCCAAAGAGATAAAGGACTTGGTTTCATGAGTTATAGTACTCATCTAGAAGCAGCATTGGCCATTCAAATGGGAAATACTCAGTCACTTCTATGTGGAAGACAAATTAAGGTGAGTTCTTGGGCTCTTTCTTAATGCTCTTCATTTCTATTCTTTTTATATCACATAGTGCTGATAGTTTGAAAAGTAATTTGATCCATAGAAAATATAGTGGAAGATTATCATTCTACAGTTACACTGATTTAAGTTGAATTTATTGCACTTTTTCCCTTTCCTTGATTGTAAATTTGAGCACTTCCCATAGTTAGCCTTTGGTCAAAGACCTCATGTTTGTTCACACCAAGATTTAAATCCAAGTTATCTTTGAGTTTTGTGCATTTAGTGATTGCATTACACCCTTTTGGATGAGCTTAGTGCTCTTTGAATTAGGACAGTTGAATTTAAACTGCCGTAGCTATGACTTCATCAGCATGTTGTGCCACCACATGTTCGGTTGTACCTCTTATCCTCTAAAAGGATAAACAAAGGTGGCATATGTTATGGTAACAATACATCGTTCTCTAGCAATACAAGTGAAGTGTTCTATTTCTTCAATAATTTAACTGGCCCTTTCATGGCATAGCGTTTAAGATATAATTGTTGCCTGCATCTTGGCATCGGTAAAAATGGATCAGGAGCTCTAGCATGTGAAAACAATACTTAATACAAGACTTTGTCCCCCCTTGGTGTTTTTAATTGAGCGGACTTCTGATTTATTTGTGCTTGCAGTGCTCATGGGGTAGGAAGCCTACTGCCCTAGGAGCAAGCTCTAGTCCCTTCCTCCACCTGCTGCAGTGGCACCATTACCAGGCCTTTCTACTGCTGAACTATTAGCCTACGAGCGACAATTAGCAATGAGCAAGATAGGTGGCATGCATCCTCTCATGTATGGGAGTCGCTGGCAGAAGCCAGGCAGTATACGATCGTGGGTTTCAAAATGTATTATCAGTAACATGCCTGGTTTTGGGGGGAAGAGAGAGACAGAGAGGAACTTTTCTTGAGCTGCATATATTATTGAGAGTTTATGACCTTTAGGAAGTCGTCGATGTTTGCCGTCTTTGTGTATGTTACCCTTTTCGATATGTTCCCTTCATAGGTATGTTATTCTATTTATGTATCTGTATGGTTGGTTAATCAAAAATGAATCCATGTCTGTTTGGACCATTTTCCCCCTAGGTTCTTTTGCTTGTTATAGGTGGCATTGCGCTTACTATTTGAATTCATTCTATTTCTATTGGATTAAGGTGAATCCCATTTTCAAAACCAAGAGACTTGTGCTATTTTAAATTAAGGTGTATCACATCAAATGTTGTAGGTGTATGCTATCAAAGTCAATCACACTTCCAAAAATTATGAGACTTGCTAGTGAAAACATTATAAGCACATTGATAGTATAAGCCCTTATGATTTCATTTTTGGTGGAGTAGTAAAATTTACAACCAATGTCGCATGGTTCAAGTGCTTTCACTCCCTAGATGAAGAGGAATGGGGTTGCCTTGTTGTCTCCTTGAATGAGGAAAAGTATAAAAAAAGTCCTAAATTTACTGCATTGATATCAATTTAGTATTAAATTTTTCAATTAGACCAATTTAGTTCTAAGTCCTTTCATATTTGTATCAATTGAGTCCATTCGACTAATTTAAGACAAAAATTACTTGTGTGCACGTCGACCGTCTTACATGGTATGATTGATGCTGACAAGAATAATTTTATAAAATTTTTAATATTTCTTCTAATTTTTATTAATTTTTATTCTTTTCCCTCTGTCGGCCTCCATGATGGCCGATAGAGGTCGCCGACTTTCTTAATAAAATTTTTATCAATTTTTAAAAGATTGTTAAATTTTTTGAAAAATTGTCCACATGCTTAGATGGATATAAATGTGAAAAATGTTTAAGATTTAATTTAATTAAAATATTTATGATTGGATTACTATTAATGTAATAAGTTTGAGATTTTTTCTTTATAGTATTTTTCCCTCCTGAATGTGCCCGGAACAAAGATCGAAGGTTGGTTTTCAAAGCATTGGGGTGGTGAAACAAACAGTTCTCTAAGCAGCAGCAGCAGCAGGAGGCGTTGATGCAGCAAGCCCTTCTGCAGCAGCAGTCGCTCAACCACCCCAGGCCTCTTGGCTCCTCCTCAGGTTCCTCGCCTTCCCCGTCTCCTCTCGTGTTTTGATGTCTTTTGCTTCGGACCTTCGGGAGGCGTCGGAAATTTCGATCGTGTGGGTGGATGCGCCTGTGGCCTCCGAATTCGCGATCGTGACGATTCCGGCCGTTCGGGGGAGTTTTTTGATCCGAGGAAGATGATGGAGAGTGATCGAAATCTGTTTTTTTGTCGTCTTGTGGGGGCGGGCTGTGTTGTTGGGCGAGGGATTGAGGTCGCAGGAAGTGGTTTGTTTGTTTAATTTTTCTGCGGCCAGGGTCCTGCAGTGCGATTTCTTCGTTAGTTGTTGTGAAGACATCATCTTAAGTAGGTTAGTTATCAGAAAGAAGTGGGAGTGAGGTGCTGCTTCTTGTCTTTCGTTCTTCAGTTCCATCTATCACAAAACGAGTGATCTGTTGCAGTTTGTAGAGTTCGCCAATTGCCACCCGTTAGGTAGTGATTCTAGCGCGAGTAGCTGTTGTTGTTGGCCTTTTCTTTTATCAGGAAATGATTCCGTTTGGGATTTTGTTTTTAATTGAGCAATGTTTGGATAAGTCTAAGGACAATACTAGAACATGCTAGACATGATGGAAGAACACAGCCTTAAGCTGTTAAGCTATTAAGTCTGAAAGTTATGCTGCAGGGTCCAAACATGATCTTTGACACTTTTGAGAGACATTCAATTGCTCAACATGGAAATTTATTTATTTCTCAGCTTCAGCTTATGGGGTGGTCTGTAAATTGCTCTAACTCCCTTGAGATACTAGGAAGAATTGAGAGCAAATTACCACTTATATTAAAACTTACAAGCTTCTATCTGGTTAAGGTCAACTGCTACTTGACCATAGACTCTTCCTTTGATAGTCTTTTCTAAGACCATGAAGTTCTACAGCCACTGTAAGAAGTAAGATGGCTGCCATGTCATTTCACCTTTCTTTGGCTGTGCAAGCTTATTTAATCCCTCATCAATCCACTTCATGAGGGTTGGGTGAATATCTTGAGTTGATGGACTTGCGGTTGTATGCTTAAGCTTCAGCTCTTTTGCCTTACATTCTAAAGGAGAGAACAGAAAGCCTCTGTCCAAGTGGTTTAAATGGAACTTAAAAGAATAGTTGACTAAGAAGGAAAATAAGAAAATATTCTCTTTTCTCCAAGACGTTATGCTTGGCGAATTTTTTGAATTCCATTAAATCTCTGTGAATATTCCCTCAAGCAGGATAGGGACTTAATTCCTTTGATATTCATCTGTCTTCCTGTACTCCTTTTAAGTACTGGCTGTTGATTTGTGTAGGGTTGCTTTAGATAGGGTGTAATGAGAAACTTTTGATGAAAGCAAAAGTAATAAGGACTTATTGAGAATTTTCCTGTCGTTGAGATGGAAAAATCATGGGTCATGTGTGAATGATGCAAAGATTGAGATGGTGAATTATGCGGTGAGGCGTGTGGCATCTTGGGATTTGAGGCATCTGGTTGTTAATGAGCATGAACAAGGTAAAAAGCTAGAAGAAGAGGACAATGGGTTTGGGGGATTGGGGCTGGTGGCAGGGAATAAGATTGGATCATGGCAAAGATGGTGATGACAGGCCAGAATTATATTTGTTCAGAAATTACTTTTAATGCAGTATCGATAAGATTTGACAAGTCCACATATAGATGTTGTAATGTGAGCACGATAAATTGCCATTGAGTGGCAAGGCATGGGTTGAAGGAGCGACCATCGCAAATATTTAAATTTTAAGTATTTGAGGTCATTATTATGTGAGGAGAGGTGAAAATAGGGAATACTTCCATAGAACATATCCTCAAGAATGATAATTGGTTGAGGATTTTGTTTTATTCCATGTCTAGTGCATTTAGTCTGAATATTTGGTCTTTCTCTGTCCCTGGAAACTTTCGGATTATCCTTTTTGTGAAGCTCCTGCTAGGCGCTAAGTCATTCTTTCTTGAAGATTTTTGATCAATTCTTGAGCTACGCATTAAAGAATATCCTGACTACATGACAGAAGGTTTTTGTTGGGACTTGATGTTAGAAACTGGTTATCACAGCTCATTATTATTGCTTTAATGGTGTAATTTAGTTTGTATATTGTAAAGGGAAAAATTGTATTGTATTATTCAATAAAAGTCTATATATACATTAAGTAATCAGCAACAAAAAAAGCTCTCAAGCCCTAAAGACCACTTTACCCTTTTATACCTCTAACAGATCACATTACCTTTTTATACCTCTAGCATATATCATGATTCTTTGGAATGGCTGTTTCATTGGACTCTGATCATTTTTTGCACGTATCTTAGTTCATCTTTTCCTACTTAATTAGATATTAACATGATATCTCTGTCTTTGGCTTATAATACTCTCAAACAAAGCAATGTTCCCTACATTGTTGGTTCTTTCTTTTGAATTTTCTTTTTCCCTTATTGTTCCACAGATAGAACCGATCGCAAGTGGGAATCTGCCTCTTGGTTTTGATCTGAGTACTTGCTGCAGTGTGTGAGTCTTTGTCTAGACTTTCTTCCATACTTTTATTTCCATTCCTCTGTTTCAATCACCTATTTATTGGTTATCATGTTTCTTTGGTTACTTCAAATTGAGTAGCTATGTAGGGCTCAAATTTGTGCGGTGGATAATTGCTCATATATGCTCACTGAGTTGGAAATGTTCTGACATTACCACTTTTACTTGGAGATGCACTGAAAATTTCTTATGGGTTTTCTCTCATCTTTATTTGAATATAACTCAGGACGCTAGCAGTTCATTTTTTTTTTTTTTCGAATTCTTGAGGCAGAAACTTAATGTTTTTTTATATTCGTTGTATAATGCAGCTATGTGGGCAACATTCAACTCAAGTGACATAACCACTTCTTCAAGAGGTTTTTGCTAGTACAGGTCCTGTCGAGGGCTGCATACTTATTAGAAAGGAGAAGGTATAGGTTTCGATTTAAAAGATATAATTTCTGTATTTGGGTTTTGATGAATTGCCGAATCACCTGGAAAAATTAAACAGAAATGATAGAATCTGTTGCTTCACTTGCTTGTTAGTCATCTATTGCTAACCATTCTGTTTTCCCTCCTTTACACAGTCGTCCGATGGGTTTATTCACTACTTTGATCAAAGATCTGCTGCTCTTGCGATTCTTTCTCTGAATGGAAGGCATCTGTGAGTAGAAACTATACTGGATTTTTAGTCACCGATGTTGCAATTTCAACTTGAGCATTCATGCCATTGGATCACTCTGTTTTTGCTGAGCTTGTCTCATTCCACGGCTTGCAGATTTGGGCAACCCATCAAAGTTAATTGGGCATATGCCAGTGGTCAGAGGGTGGACACTTCAGGTTTGCTCTGGTGCTTGATCTACAATAGTATATTAGTAGTATGTGCTCATGGTCCTATAATACATATTTTCATCGATGCTTCATATAACTACTTTTGGTTGTGTAGGCCATTATAACATTTTTATTGGTGACCTCAGCGCTGAGGTGATGGATGCCATGTTGTTCGCATGCTTTTCTGTTTATCCCAGCTGTTTGTAAGTTTCACATCTCCTTATCTTGGTTTTTATCTGAAAGTGCAAACTTTCTATTTAAAAAGACAGAGTAAAAAGACATTATGATAGCATTATGCATTCTCGTCAGTCAACTTCAAATAAATGTGATATTAAATTGGACCTTAACACAGAGATGCACAGGTTATGTGGGATCAGAAGACTGGACGTTCAAGAGGGTTCGGTTTTGTTTCTTTCAGGAACCAACAGGTGCTTTATTGCAATCTGCTGAACCTATTGTCATTTCCTACATTTATATGTTCTACATCCATTATACACATACACATTCTGCTGTTCTGAATCTCCAGTATTAAGATTGTCTGTTAATTCGTGGTGGTTCTGTTTTGTGTGCAGGATGCCCAGAGTGCAATAAATGATTTGACCGGTAACTGTTCTGCCTTCTGAATAAATGATTTTCTCACTCTTATATGTTTTATGGTCGCCCGTGTTAAGGAGATTGCTTTCTTTGTCTTGGATATTGGAATGGTGAAACAGATGAACTATTAATACTGAAGTTCAGATTTTCTTAAACAGACTATTGAAACTTCCAGACATCCTTCTTGTCTTTCATCTATAGTAACTAGTTCATTCATGAGAAGATTTTTCTTGGATCATAAATATGTTGTTTCCCTCGGATCCCTAGATTGGCTTGATGTCTAGGGAGTAAGATATTAAGGAAGGTCCTCAATTTGAGCCATTTTTCATTTTTAAATATATGTGGCTGTCTTTTGCCAAAAGAAAAGGAAATTTGGGGTTGTCACCAAACTTCTTTACATTTTTGTTCCATTCATAGTTTTTACAAATATCAATGCGGTTGTCCACTCATTGTTGTTACAATGGCAAAAAAGATTTGACAAATAGGTGGTGCCATTTTGTTTGCTATTTTGGGAGCATGTTGATTACTGTAGATTTGGATGATGCATCATATTTAATAGGCCCCATGGGCCTATTAGAGATCACTTTCTGTGAGAAATTTGGACTTAGTAAGAAGTTGGCAACAATTGAATTAATTTGGATAGTATAGTGGTAGTTCAGCAGTTCAGTGACATGCCAGATAGTTGAACAATCTTCCCTGGTAATAACATGATGGCTAGTTCCTATTACTGTCTCCATGTAAACTCAAGTTATTTTAGCTTTATATTTCAGGGAAATGGCTTGGCAGTAGACAGATACGTTGCAATTGGGCAACAAAGGGTGCTGGTGGCATTGAAGATAAGCAGAGCTCTGATGCCAAAAGTGTGGTGGAGCTAACTAATGGCTCATCGGGTTAGCCATTTTTTTAAACAGAAAAATCTTCTTGGATTCATCGTGGTTGATATGCTATGCTCGAATGAACAAGCATTTTAAGTTTTACTGCCTGAGGCATTGTGTTATCAACTGTTATAGGCATTTTCTTTCTCATGATTGAATCACGTATCATCTACTCTATATTTTTCATTGTAGAGGATGGCAAGGAGGCTACAAACACTGATGCTCCGGAAAATAATCCTCAGTATACAACTGTTTATGTAGGAAATTTAGCTTCAGAGGCAAGACCGATCTCTCTCTTTTCTTTGTACTATCTATTGGTGATGCTGTCCATATTGTAGATTTTTGAGTAATTTGGGGGCAAATCAAAGTGGATTTTTCCAGATTATCTGTAGGGAAAACTAGTATTTTCATCATGAACTGTGGATACAGTAAACTTTGCATAGCGTGTTTTTGTAATTACACTTTACATCTTCATATTGACATTACTACGTTAGCCATCTGTGCTTTACTCCTTTTGTTACCAGTAATAAAATTACATCAAAAGAAACTGTTTATTAAGAAAGTTTAAATACAGATCAACCATCTGTGTATTTTTGCAACTATCATCATGCTCTTCTTTAGTTGTAACTAGTCAAGAAGCCCGTGCTATGCATGGGTCTCTTTTATTGTTATCAAATAACTTAAACTTCAAGCAAGTGCTTGCAAAGGTCTAGAATTTGAATTGTCATGAAAAGGATAAGGATTTAGACTGAACTTTAGTTCTGATCTAAATTATTTGCTATAAAATGAAGAAGAAATCAAAGTGCAGTCTGGGTTCTAATTCTTTTCATGTTTTCTTCATATCAGATTGAATTGTATTCCTTTCCTCTTCATTAGTTAATTTGATGCTAACTTTTACAGTAACTAAATGTGGATGTATTCTATTACACTCTTTGAGCGGCAGCATTATGAGGAGACAAAATCTTACAAAAATTTATTTTCAGTTTACAAAATTTCACGATGATTAGAAGACAAATTAGAATTAGAGGTGAAAAAATGCTTTAATTAATTTCTAATGAAATTGCATATAATTGGATTGGTGATTGCACATGAATCAAATAGTTCTTGGAGAAGTACAAGAAATAATTTTTTAAATTGTAATTTCATCCACCCTATTTATCTTGTTCTGCAAATCTTAAACTCAATTTGCTTACATGATAATTGTTATGGAATAATTAAGCAGTAAACCAAATGATGTCAGAGATTACTTGGATTGATCTCCCCACCCCCCCAAAAAAGAAATTTTCAGTTTTTAGTATTTAACATTTGACTTCTGTTTAATCTTGACCACTTCGAATTGCTAAAACTATATAAGTACAAACTTTTCAGATCTTTTAGAGTTATAAATATTTTTTGGTAGTTTCTTAAAAATAACATTCTTTTTACATTTATGTGAAGGATGCTTCTTTTACTTTGATAATTTCACATTTTCTTAATTAGTGTTTTTTAGTTTTTGAAAGAAATATAAAAGAAAGAATGGTTTGAATAAAAAAATAAGTACTTCATTTAGCGAAACATGTTTTCTTGGTTTGTTTAGTTAGTGGGACATATGTCACTCAAAGAGGGAACTGCATGTCAACAGTGATAGTCCCCTTGCTTTTGCACCAAGATACATATATAGTGTTAGATTAAGTTAAATATAATTAATGCAACCTCATTGAATGGGTTTATACTGAAAATTTTTTTTGAGAATAATTTATTCTGTTACTTATCATAAACTATTTGATGTTGGTACTACATTAGTTCATACTTGGAGCCTTATTTAGAGGAGAGAATTTCAGGATGTGGGTGTGTGAAGAGTGCGTGAATGAGTAGAGAGGAAGAGCTGATGAGCTTATTCTACCAAAGTTAAACCTACTCATATGGATAATGGCTCTGACAATTGCAAATTTAAATTTGGCCTTGCACGTGATTGAAATGACACATGTAAGTATTCAGATTTTTTGGTGATGGGCACATTTGACAGAGATTGTGGAGGTTATGGACTAGAAGGCAGTTTTGTGAACTATGACTCGTAAAAGTGTTATTTCTTTTGAAATGATAGGGTGCATCTGACCCCATAGAGCATGATACCATATGTAGATTTCCCTTATGTCTGTCGCTCAAGTTTAGTTCTCTATACCACCTTGGAAAGGTCATTTATAACTCAGCAAAATTTATGCTATAATTGAATTGTTATAATGTGTGCGTGCCCGCGAAACTGTGTAGGTTCATTTTTGGAAATTATTTGTGTCCAATTCTTTGGGAAAAATTCTGAGTCATTTTAAATTGCTGGTCACTCAGCTTGAACTCCCATCGCCATTTTCATGCTCTTGGTGCTGGGGTGATTGAGGAGGTCCGGGTCCAAAGAGATAAAGGATTTGGTTTCGTGAGGTATAGTACTCATGCAGAAGCAGCATTGGCCATTCAAATGGGAAATACTCAGTCACTTCTATGTGGAAGACAAATTAAGGTGTGTTCTTGGGCTCTTTACTAACGCTCTTCATTTCTATTCTTTTTATTTCACAGAGTGCTGATGGTTTGAAATGTAATCTGTTCCTCAGAAAATGTAGTGGGAGATTATTAATACTGCAGTGATGCTGATAGAAGTTGAACTTACCGCAGTTTAATCCTTTTCCTGATTGTAAATCCGACCACTTCCCACAGTTAACCTTTGGTCAAAGACCTCATTTTTGTTTTCACCGAGATTTAAATCCAACTTGTCTTTGAGTTTTGTGCATTTATGTCTTTGAGTTTTGTGCATTTAGGGATTGCACTAAACCCTTATGGATGAGCTTAGTGCTCTTTGACTTAGGACGGTTGGATTCAAACTCAATCTGTAAATGCCGTAGTTATGACTTCATCAGCATGTTGTGCCACCACATGTTTGGCTGTACCTATCCTCTAAAAGGATAAGCAAAGGTGGCATGTGTTACGGTAACAAGACATGGTTCTCTGGCAATACAACTGTTCTATTTCTTCAATAATTTAAATGGGCTTTTTGTGGTATAGAGTTTAAGATATAATTGCTGTCCGCATCTTGGCAGTGGTAAAAATAGATCGGCGGCTCTAGCATGTGAAAACAGTAGTCAATACAAGACTTTGTCCCCCTGGTGTTTTTAATTGAACCAAAGCTGACTTCTGATTTGTTTGTGCTTGCAGTGCTCCTGGGGTAGCAAGCCTACTCCCCCAGGAACAAGCTCCAATCCCCTTCCTCCACCTGCTGCAGCGGCACCATTACCAGGCCTTACTGGCAATGAGCAAGATGGGCGGCCATCCTCTCATGCAAGGACAGCATCCTCTCAAGCAGGCAGCGATGGGTATGGGAGTTGCTGGGAAGCCAGGCAATATATGATGGTGGGTTTCAAAATGTTGCAGCCGCCCAGCAGCTCATGTATTATCAGTAACAGGCCCGGATTTTGGCTTACTGAGTAAATGGGAGAGAGGAACTTTTCTTGAGCTATAATGAGAGTTTATGACCTCTAGGAAGTCTCCGATGTTTGCCGTCTCCGTGCATGTTACCCTTTTCGATCTGTTCCCTTTGCCTGTATGCTATTCTATTTATGTATCTGTAAGGTTGGCTGCTCAAAAATGAATCCACGTCTCTTTGGAACACTTTCCACCCGAGGTTTTTTCTTTGCTTGTTATAGGTGGCATTGCGCTTATTATTTCAATTCATTCTATTTCTACCAGATTAAGCGAAATCATAGTTTCAAAACCAGCGAGGCTTGTGCTGTTTTAAATTAAGGCGAGTCACATCAAATGGTGGTGGTGAATGCTATTTAAGTCAATCACACTTATTAAAACTACAAGACTCGCTAGTGACAGCATTATAGGCGCATTGATGGCAGAATCCCTTGCGTTTTCATTTTTGGTGGAGTGGTAAAATTAACACTCCATGTTGCATGATTCACGTGCTTTCACTCCTTGGATGAAGAGGTTGGCAGAAGGAAGAGAAAAAAAAAGAAAAAAAAAATACTAAAATTTTTATAAAATTATTCACGTTAATGTTGGTCGTGCCGTGTAGGATGGATATCATCAACATTAGCAATTTTCGGCCTATATTGGCCGGATGGACTCAATTGTTATAAATATAAAAATGTTTATGATTAAATTGTTCAAATTAAAAATGTTTATGATTGAATTGATACTAATGCTTGTCCAAAAAAAAAAAAAGAATTGATACTAATGCAATAGGTTTAAAATTCTTTTGATACTTTTCCCTCCTTGAATGTGCCAGAACAAGGATTGAGGATTGGTTTTCAAAGCATTGGGGTGGTGGAACAAATAGTTCTCTAAGCTCGACTCAATAAGATTCAAGCAAAGAAATTAATGGGGGTTCGAGATAGCCTTATGCAAATTATGAAAGATTTGGATTTTTTTCCTTTTCTTGGGGTTCCCTTCGGCCATGGAAGAAGTATGAGTTGAAGTGACATGAAATGAACATTGAAGGCAAACTTTGAGGGAGAAAAAGGTATCTTCCCCTTGAATTTATGTCACTCTTCCTTTTTCAATAATCTAGGGACACAAGTGTGGAGACTTGAGTACTTAGAAATTCATGGAAGATTTTGCAGATCTTAGGTAACGGTTAAGTTTAAGTCACTTTCTTAAAAAATTATAATTGCTCCATTTAGCAAAGAAGGCTTAGGGTCTCTTGGTTAATAATTTTCACTTTGTATCGTGATACTCATGGATAAGGGTAATATTTTACTTTTAAAAGAAATTAGGAAAAATTGAGATGTGTTAAAATATTTTTATTTCTATGTATGTGAGAAATTGAATGGTTCATGTAAAAGACAACATAGTTTCGATGTTAAAAATGAAAAAAGAAAACAAAAACATGATGTTGTGTAAAGGAGAGAAAATTGTTTTAGAACGAGAGAAATAGGAAAGGCCTTATGTGTCGGTAAATAGATAGAAATAGAAATTTTTTTAAGTAATTTAAATTATTTCAGAAATTTGGACTTTGAAAATTCAAAGGAGATATGCATTTAAATGTTTGTGTTTCTTTTTTATTTTTATATTTTTATGGACATCCCATTGACAAATTGAAATTCTAGATTTTGCTCATTGGATAACACCATGCTGTCCCAACAAAATAGTAAAGATGGGCTTTTCGGTAATTGCATGATGATGTCGCAAAGTAGACGTGGGCAGGTTGGTCGGCTTGTGTACGCGGTCGTGTCCGTGAGAGTTAAAAATGCTGTATTCTTTAATTAGAAGCTGGTGGTGGGGATCCACACCTCCTATAAAAAAGCTTGCTTGTTGCCAATTCCCCATCAAAACACCCCTCTTCCCCAAATCATTCAAGCTCAGACACTCCAAATTTTCCTTTTCCTTATCTTCCCCCGGAACTGGCCATTTCCAATGTCATACACAAATCACTCTTCTTGAGGCTTGAGCACCTCGAAACCGAACGGCCAGCCCCGCGAGCCTCCATTCCCTGGCGCGCGGTCTCATTTTCTTGAGTCCGCTCGTGTTGCGCAGTCTTCTTTGATCGGTTCCTTTTGGAGGCATCCGAGGAACTGCGGCCGCGAAATCCTCTGGCAAAGACTTTGTCTTGGGTCTGCTCGTGGTCTTCTCTGAGCCGACAACGAGGAAAGGGCGAGCCGAGCAAAATGGCGGATCCAGAAGTTGAAATTTCACCGCTCAATGCCGAGGGGAGCATCGTAGCTTCATCACCAAGCGAACTGCCCCAAGCAAGGAAGATGAAGGATGAGTCCCATATCGTGGGCCGCAAAGATTTTGCGAACAAACTCGTGTCGCAGTTGATAGATGAAAAAGGCGAACATGCCAACCTGAGAGTGATTTCGGTGGTCGGCGAGGGAGCCATCGGCAAAACAGCTCTAGTGAGGAGCGTCTGCAATCGAGCAGACATTAAGAATCATTTCGACTGCTGTGCTTGGGTCCGGGTTGGGCCGAAGCCTAACCTGGTTCATCTCATGGTCGACTTGCTCAAGCAGCTGAGGGTCCCGGAACTGCGAGACGTGGATTGTATGGACGAGGAAAAGCTGTCCGATGAGCTCGCGCGAGTCCTGATGGGGTGCTGTTATCTTATAGTCCTGGATGACTTGTGCGAACTCCATGTCATGGACGAGCTCATGATGGCGCTTGCGGACTCGAGGAACGGGAGCAATGTAATCGTCACGACTCGTAACCCCAACATACCCTCTTCCATCGATCCCTGGTATTCCAAGCATCTCGAGTTGATCCCCCTCAACCAAGAACAGAGCAACAAGTTATTGAAGGAAAGCAGCCGCGCTTTCGATGGGGTCAATCTGGACAGAGAATTCCTCCCTCTCAAAGAGAATATTCTTGGCAAATCGGGCGGTTCTCCCCAAAAGATCCTTCTACTCGGAGGACTTCTATCTGCCACCTCGTCAGATAGATGCACCGCGTCAGATAGATGCACCGAGCTTGCCTATCTGCTTACCAATAGGCTTCCCGATCGTCCCACACTCCAAGATGTTGTGCGTTTGAGTGCAAATGACCTTCCAGAAGGGTTAAAGCAATGCGCTCTGTACTTGACTCTGTTCCCTAAGGAATCTGAGATTCCCACAAGGAGGCTCTTCAGACTCTGGTCAGCTGAAAATCTAGTATCTTCACCGTCGGAGAACGGTGCAGAAGAATGTTTCAAGATACTGGTGTCTAGACACATGGTCGAAGTGGCTCGACAGAAATGTGATGGGAGTGCCCGATCATGCCGCTTGCCTGGATTGTTGTACGATGTCTTTTATCAGATGGCTGAGAATGAAAGATTCCTCAAGATCTATGACTGTTCAATTCATGGTAAAAAAAAGTTTGATGCCCCGCGGATTGCCAAACATAGGGATATTTCTGGATGGGGAGAAGCAAAGGCACAAATAAATGTGCCAGAAGCAGGACGACGACACTCAGAAACAAATGCACAAGCACACATGGAGATCACTCCCGCCAGCGACAGTTCCCCGCTGTGCAGCATCCAACAACTTTTTTCCTATGTGTCATTCAACACCATGAAGCTAGGAACACGGGCCGGAGAGACAGCGGTGTTACTTAAACCGCTAGTGCCAAAGAGGCACTCGAGTTTGCTGAGGGTACTTGATCTTGAGGGTGTCTACAAGCCTTGGCTTCCGGAGGAGCTTGGCAACATATTGCCGAACCTAAAGTACTTGGGACTGAGATGGACTCTCCTTGAAAGGCTTCCGAAGTCAGTGGCGCTATTGTCACGCCTAGAAACTTTGGATCTAAAGTACACTAACATATCCACTCTACCAAAATCAATCTTGCAGGCAGAGAATCTGCTACACCTATACATGACTGAAGTGGACTTTGATTGCTCCACTTATCAATTGTTTTCCAAGAAATCATTAAACTGCAACATCCAAACCATTTGGGGCTTAGTCATAGATGATGGAAGTCTCATGTCTGGAGTGCTGCGCAAGTTGACAGGCCTAAGGAAGCTGGCTCTGACGTGGAGGCACAGGGGGGTATCGGAAGCAACCGACCATATTTTGAATCTGAAGATGCTTAAATCCCTCAGATTGCAATTGAGGGAGAATCGATCCGGTGGAATGAGTGACATGAGCAGGCTTGAGTCTCTTTCCAACTTGTACCTGCTCGGAGGATTGAGCATGGGGAGCTTGTTAGAGTTGCACATACCTCCGAACCTGAAAGTACTAACCTTGTGTGGGTCGCAACTAAATGACGATCCGATGGGAGTCCTAGGGAAGCTGAAATGTTTGACCACTCTCCGATTATTTGCCGGCTCATACAAGGGCGAGACATTAAGCGTCTTAGAAGGAACATTTCCGAGCCTCCGAGTATTGAAATTGTGGTACCTGTGGAACCTGACCGCGTGGACTATACAGGCAAATGCAATGCCATGCCTTGCAGACTTGGAAATCAAGGGCAACCTGAGGCTGAATAAGATTGATGGACTGCAGCAGATCAAGACCTTGGAAGTAATCACATTGGTTAGAGTGTGGAATGAACTCGAGCGAATCGTCAAAGAAAAGCAGCCGAATGGGCGAATTATAGTGAAGGTATTAGTTATTGAGTTTGATATGAATGCTAGTAACAAATAGGCACGGTATGTGTGTGTGAGCATGCGTGCGTTGGGTTTTACCTCATAGAACGTATCTAAGCTTTTATAGTGTTAGTGTTGCGGTTCTTTATGATCATAAGTTTGTGTTCTTGATCATGAACAGAATTTAAATAAATATGACAGGAGCAATTAGATCAAGAAGATGGCGATTGAAGAAAAGACGAAGATGACTATAGTGAATGACTTTGAATCACATCTCGAGTAAGATGATGATGCTGATGATGATGATGATGATGATGATGATGATATGAATTATTATGAATAAGACAAGTCTGATTGTTAGTGATATTGCATTAGAAATTATTAAACTTTTATATAGAGTATTTTCCTATGTTTAAGACAATTATGATTTTACATATATCTCTTTTTAATTGTGTATATATATTCATTCTTGTGTACTCTTCTTTAACATCTATTGAAATATATAGAAATTTCATAATTTCTCTTATCTGGATATTTTTTCTTATCTATGACAATGAAGCAGAAAAGGAGGAGGAGATATGTTTGTATGGGAAGCATGATGAATATTTTGGGGTATAACTTTTGTCGGAATAATTCAAGTTAGGAGTCGCATGAAGTAAGGAAAGCAAATTCTAATTCCCCATCTTGCCTGCATTTGCGTCGGTAAGAATGTAGACAGTAGAGCCAAATGAAAATTAATTTAATTAATAAAGAAAACCTTTTATGGTAATGTTATTTTAAAGAATTAATGCAGTGTTTGTAGGCTATGTAAATACAATCATTGTGACCTCTGTCAAACATTGTCAGCTTTTTCATGACATCGAAAGAAGAATATTTTGTAAGATTATGTGGTCTTTTTCTCTCTTTAACAAATGGGAATGATGTGGTCTTTTTCTCTCATTTTCTTTTTCGCGTTTTTCGACTTTTAGTTATGGCGCTCTCTCTCTCTCTTTTTATTGACACCCCTTCCAGTTTTGACAGAGAGACGCACGATACCAGTGGCTGGTGCGTCCATCTCTACGGTGTCCGACCGATAGAGGTACGTGAGAAGATACTCAGTTATTGTGCTGACGTGGCGCACGTTTTAATTTATACCCAATAACAGATCGAAACGTGTCAGCTGAGGTGAAATAAAAAAATAATCTTTTAAAAAACTTTCCGCACGCCACGCTCCTCTCCTCTGCAGTTCCGGTCCACCTGCCCACTCTATCCAGCCACCGCCTACCCCTCCATCCAACGGCCATCTGCCCAACCCCTGGAGAATCCGGTGCGGCCGTCTCCACTCTCCACCACACAAGCCGTAGGGAACTTGAGCGGTCGTGGAGTCTCTCTCCCTGGTATCCCCTTCCGTCGTCCTCCCTTTGAGTTCCCTCCGGCGAGTTCCCATCCCTGAAACACGGCCATGACAGATCTGGAGGCATGGCCACGACCAGATCTGAAACCGCGGAGCCATGGTCGCGACACACCTTGGAGCCAGATCTATTGTGGCCAGGGCTTAGTGGCATTTTTCTGAAGGCTCGGCCATGATGGCTCGACCGAGAATTAGAGGAGTTGCTCGGCCATGGCTCGGTCGAGATCTGGAGAAGGCTTGCCGCTCAGCTTTTCCGAAGCTCGACGACGTGTTGCTTGCGCAAGCTTATTGGAGGAGGGAGTCGCCGAGATCTGGAGGCTAGGTCTGTCACGGCCATGGCTCCGCGGTTCCAGATCTGGATGGGGCCAAGCGACGCCGGAACAGGCGGAGATGGTGGCCGGACGGCTTGTGCTCAGTGATGGAGGTGGAGGATGACGAGAAAAAAAAAGATTTTTTATTTTTTATACCACGTCAGCTGACACGTGGCGATCTATTTTTGCATATAAAAATGCGCGCCACGTCAGCGATTGACGTGGCGCATTGCCATCGCTGAACATTTTCTCCAGGTTTTTCTCGGCAATGGCAGATTGTAGCGATTGGTGCAACAACTGCACGGCCTGACAGGAGAAGAAGAGAGAAAACCAAACAAGAAGATAAAAAAAGATGAGAGTACATCTTGGCCATTGAATTCTTATGGCGCTGATCACGCGAATGTCTTTACTTACTAATCTTTACCAACCTGCGGGGTGCAAATTCAGCTACATACACTGCCTGCTACTCCTTATATACTCTTAATCGAATTCTGACAAAAAAGAAGAGAGAGGAAGAGAGTGTGTGTTCCAAATATTTCTTTTAACTTTTAATTTATTTTCTGTTTGTAACTAATTTTTTTGCAGTGTAATTGTTGTCCATTCATTTAATAGGAAAATGAGTTAACTTATTGAGTCATAGCCGAGACGATTCTATTGTTCCATCAAAAAGACAAACATTTTTTATATCAATAAATCTTTAGAAATATTAGTTCACCGCAAGTGTTGTTGGGTTTACAAAAGGGTTTCTAGAAAATTATTAGTTAAGTAAATTATTAGTAGGTTACCAATTCACACGTTAAATCACCAATATCTATTTGCTTGTCTACAAATTACCAATAGTCCTAATAAATACCAACTTTTATCCGCGTAACGCACCAACATATCAAAGTTATCCACTTAATTTGAGCCGGTTACCAACTTTTCTGCATAAAACTAACAATTAGTTTTTGATGTTAATTTGAATTGCTTACATATTATTTGATCATTTTTGAATAACCAACTTTTCTCATAACTTGCTAACTTGTATAGAATTTATTGACTATTAATCAAATTGGGAGAATGATCAAGAAATTCCTAAATTATATACCAATTTAGTTCTTAAATTTTCAATTTAAACAATTTAGTCCTAAATTTTTTGTTGATTGCCGATGTAACCCATTTGGTCAATTTTAGCTGGAAATTACTGAATGTTGATCATCTTACATGGCATAAATGACGCTGACGTGAATAATATTTAGAAATTTTCTAAATTATTTTAGAATATTTTCTTTTTTTCCTTTGTTTCCATTTATTTTCTTTCCCTTTTCCATTTGCCAATGGTGATTTGCCAACCACTGGCCATCGACAATGGCCAGCATGGGCAAGTGTTGATGAGGTAGATCCTCACCCAAGTAAGGGCGGCCTCACTAAATTTGGCGATGGGGGCCCTCATAGACACTTGCCCCAACACAACCAACCCCTTACTTAGGTTGGGGTGGCCTTGTCTGATGTTGCCCTTGATAGCCATCACCTATGGCTAATGGGTGGCAAACGGCTACTGGTAAAAAGAAAAGGGAAAGAAAAAGAAGGAAAAAATAGCAGAAAAATAGAAAAAAAGAAAATATTCATATTTAAAAAAAAATTATAAAAAGTATTCATGTTAGCTTCTGTCGTGTCATGTAAGATAGTCGGATTCACATTAGCAATTTCTGTCGAAAATTGACCGGATGGACTAAATTGATAAATTGTCAAACCATTTATGATTGAATTGCTTAAATTGAAAGGTTTAAAATTAAATTAGCTTAAGCGCAATAGGTTCACCAACTAGTCTTTTATTGTAGCTATTTACCCAAATTTATATTTCCCTTCCGAATTACCAACTATTATAATAACTTACCAATTTTTGTTGAAGTTGTCTACTCTTACAGGAAGTTACCAGCTTTATTTGAGTTACCAATTTTTTTTCGTAGACCAAATTAGTATTTATTTTTATATTACTAATGTTTATTTTTTATTTTTTGGTCAGATACTAATGTTTATTTAGACACTTGGTTTCGGCACTACACATACCCCTCTCTCTCTCTCTCTCTCTCTCTCTTCATTTTGGAGGAGTTTTGATTGGTTACGAGACAGAGAGTGAAGAAAGAATCCATCCGTTGTGCATCGAGGGCAGCGTATTCAACCGCTCACCATGCTAATGATTGGTACGTTGCAATTCAACGATAACTAAAAGACGTTTAATGTGGTTGTCATCCTTTTGAATAGACCTTTCCTTCTTCGCATTGCTAAGCCATGAGTCGCATTTTACTTGTCAACCGATACATCGCCCCCCTAGTTACTGCTATAGGCTGCGAAAGCTTGACGTGTTTGTTTCATGCTTGAGTCATCACTTTCTCTCTCTCCATTAGCTCTTAGTTCTCATCTCTGACTCATTCGGCACCCGCTTATCTGTTATCGACGACGTGTCTCGCAGTCATTACTAGTTTGGTCCTCATGAGGGCGTGGAGTCTGTCGGAGGTGCCCTCATCTTCGAGCGACGTGTGGAAGGAGTGGGAGCTAAGAGGCGTGGTCTTCTTGAGCCTTGCCCTCCAAATCGTCCTCATTTGTCTCGGTAGCTGCCGCAAGTACTTCCCTTATACTTGGATCAAGGTGGTCACTTGGTCGGCCTACCTATTGGCCGATTCGGTCGCAATTTATGCCATCGGCATGATCTCCAACATGATAAGGGAAATCAAGGCTGACAAATCATTGAGCAACCCACACACGGAGCTAAGCACCTTTTGGGCGCCGTTTCTGTTGCTGCACTTGGGAGGCCCCGACACGATCAGTGCCTACGCAATTGAGGACAACGAGCTCTGGCTCAGGCACTTATTGACGTTGGTGAACCAAGCGGGCTTGACCGTTTATGTCTTGGTAATGGCGTGGACTCATCCTATCCTTTCCTTTCTTGCCATTCTGATACTGCTCTCGGGTTTCTATAAGTATGGTGAGAGGGTTTGGGTCCTCCGCACCGCCAGCCACGAGCACTTCAAGGACTCCTTCGCCAAGTCCCGACCCAGCCGGAAGGATTCTAGCAAGATTGAGGCAGAATTTGAGTTGAAGCAAAGCGAAGGGCATCACGTCGTGCGTCATCATGTAATTGACATAGATAATGAAGATGCTATAATGATCGATGTTGCGATTGCCGAATTTTCCTCTGAAAAACCGAGTTCCAAGAAAGACTTGGAGGACCAAGAATACAAGCGCATTGCAGGCACACTGCTATCGGCCAGCCGCTTGGTCAACACTAGTCAGCGACTTTTCGCGGATCACTTGTTCTATAGGGAGGAATGTGACAGTTGCCTATCGATACTGAGAGGCAAACACTGTGCAGGGGATTTCAAGGTCATTGAAATCGAACTGGGTCTCATCTACGACATGTTCTACTCGAAGGCAAAGGCAGTCTATACGAAATGGGGCTTTATTTGTAGACTCGCCATCTTACTCTCGATCTGTGTTGCCCTGGTGCTATTCTCTTTTACTGACAAGCGACCATACTCAAAGCCGGATCTATTCTTAACCTTCCTGTTGCTAGGAGCGGCCATTTTCATCGAGTTATACGCACTAGCTCACATTCTTTTCTCTGACCAGGTCGCCTGTTGGCTCATTGAGAAAAAGCAATTGGCTGTCTTTTATTTAATCAACCGATTGGCTCACATTCTTTTCTCTGACCAGGTCACCTGTTGGCTCATTGAGAAAAAGCAATCGGCCGTCTTTTATTTCATCACTCGAATCCGACCGCTGTTGAAAAGGCACAGGTGGTCCAATTCCATGGGCCAATACAACCTGATGTCCTTCGAAAAAAATGACTCCTATTGGTGGAGATTCCTGAAGCTATTGCACGTCGATGAGATGGCGATGAAGTTTCTCTACCAAGGCCACGTGGACGTGACCGACGATATCAAAGACCTAATCATGTCGGAGATCAAAGAGATGGAAGCGAGGGTCCAAGAGATGGCCCCGCAGAAACTCCAAGACTTCCAATTGAGAGACTGGGGAATCCATGCTTTGGACAAACCCGAGTTGCCGAATCTTCTTCTTTCGAAAGGGAGCATCGAGGACCTGAACTTCGACGAGAGCATCCTAGTCTGGCACATAGCGACAGAGCTCTGTCATTACCTCGATTACGGATGGCCGGACAGCACTAAGAAGTTAGAAAGGAATAACCAGAGCCCTGTCAAGGAGAAGTCCTTGATGGGTTTGCACTTGTCTCGGTACATGATATATCTCCAATATATGCGTCCTTCGATGTTGCCAGCCAGATTTGGAAGTATCAGGTTCCGAGACATTTATAAAGAGCCCAGCAAGCCTTTCGACTTGCCTAAATTCACTCAGGATAGACCTGCTTGTGGCCGCAATAAGAGACAGCACAAGCTCGACATCTCGGAAGAAGCTGAGATCGCAAAGGCTCGTAAGAAGTTGCTTGACCAAATAATTGACTTGGCTGAACAGGATGAGTGGAAAGAGGACGAAGTCGGGTCCATGCTCATCCAGGGGTGTAATGTGGCTTTGGAGCTGATGTGCGTGCCGCGTGGGTGGAGATGGTCAGCAATCAGCGAGGTGTGGGTGGAAATGCTGATGTATGGGGCTAACAAGTGCACAGCGAGGGATCATGCTCAGCACATGCGGGGGGGCGGCGAGCTCATAACCCATGTCTGGCTTCTCATGTCTCATTACGGGCTGACTGACAGCTTCAAGAAAAAGCGCCGCCCCCCGGCAACATCAGAGATAATAGTGAATCCCTGGTGAATAATAAGTGGGGATTGAGGAGGGCCTGCAGATTAGACAGATTTGTGTTTTATTGGTCGTTGGAGTTTCAAATACTAAGTTTGAGATTAAATTTGTTATTTTCAGTTTCGCGTTGCTATATTGTAATAGAATTAAAGACTAAAAAAGCATGACAGTTTAATAAATTATTATAGTACATCAATACTATCTATAAAATTTTGTGATTCTTCTGTCAATTTTTTAGAAAATTTCAGTTATTGGATAAATGTGTGACTTAATATTTAAAATTTTTACCATTTGAGAATAGTGGTGATAAAAAATTGCAAAGGTGAGGTCAAAGTAGAATATTTTGGATGTGGTGTAATGATTTAAGCTTAAATTTGTATGAGAAGTATTGACAAATGACATCAACATACGCCACATTTCTGGACAAATCTACCAAATCAACTTCCCGACTCTGCCCAAGCTGGAGGCAAATCGTCTTCTTTATTTGATTTAAGTAACTGATTTTTTAAAACGACCGAAGGAAGGGCACTTTTGTCAAAAAGAATCTAAATAAAAAATCGCAATCCCAAAAAAATAAGAAAATTCCTTTTTTCTTCCTTACTCCTGCCATAGATGGGCCCGACAAGCCGAAGTCCATGTCTCCCAAGCCCCAACCCATTTTAATTATCTTCAACAGATTGCGTAAGAGCCTAAGAGGTCTCCAGCGGACAAAGCAAGAAGAAGCGGAAAAAGGAGAAAAGAGGAATAATTTTATCGGATGTCTCCAGGGAGTGACAATTTCCATCTTCTTCGTCTTTGGGAGTGAATATCACACACAATCTTTCTACTTTCTTTGCGAAAAATTGAAAGATTATCTTTTGATTGAGTGGTATAAAGGTAAAAAAAGGATTGTTAGTCGTTATCGTTTGAATATAAAAAATACCTTTTCGGATGTAGTTTTTCACTCTAGTTTTATCAAATATATATACTCTTAAAGCGAATTTTCGGTTAAGATAACTAGCACATGGCCAACAAATAAATAATAATGGATCGACACAAGTCAATAGATGTCCTATTTTATCTTTCACCTCGTTTAGTCTTATCTATTTATTAAATGGATTCAAACCTCTACACAGATTTGCAAAGGGATGAGCCCCAATCAACACCGCTACTGCCTTGGTGTCGAGCCAATCAAAAGGTTTAAATTAGAAACTGCAAAATGATAATTACATGTACATAAAATCAAGATAAATCCCATGCTTCGTATTATTTTCGACATAGATGGAGATCCTCTTCTCTATAGTTTTATGATAGGAATTCCTTACTTCAAGAACAGAAGGATTTGATTTTTCTCATTGTATTCATGTCACATGTAATGAATATAAAAATCTCTTTTGTAATTAAGGATAATGTGACGTAGCTACAAGATTTCTTCCTCCACCGCATCAAACTGGTTATGCTTTCCTTAATCCTTGGGATGAATAAGAACGCCCCCGAGGGTGAGGCTATCCTCTTTACGATCGAGCTCCCCCCCGAGGCCGAAATGAATCGTCCCCATGGTCTCTGGGCCCATCATGAACTCGCCGGCAGGGACATTTGTCCATTCCTCCTTCAGCTCTCTCGTTGCATCCACTCCTTCGGGCTGTTTGGTCCCTTCCGGCAGGACTAGCTCGCACCGCAAATCTATACGGTGAGTTCTGTTGAGTTTGACCACGAATGCGACCTCATACGTAGTCTTGGGAGAGAGCGCCCTTGTCTTGAATCTTCCCTGAATTGAGAGCCACGGTAAGTCCTTCGATTCGGGGACACGTATGTCGACAGCCATGGGGAAACTGAACAGGGAGAATTCTAGTATTTATCAAATCGCGATTTGACTCACACCAACCAGATATAAAACATATGGATGCGACATTGAGTAGTGTACTAATTTCCTTGTAATGGATCAAATTTGTGAAAGATGTACCATTTTTCTTCCTTGGTGATCCAACTCCAGTAACTTTCTTCGTCACCCCAAGCAATGTCACACGCCTTGGGAAGGACCAGGAAGCAGTTCTTGTGGAGCTTTGCATCGACCCAAAATTTCTGGTAAATCCACTGTGAGGTGAAATTTCTTCCTAGACAATCTCTAGTACTGATTGTAAGACTTTTGTTATTATTGTACAAATGTGCGAGATGTGCCTTTCCAAGTTAAGAAAACGAAACTGCATCATCGAACAAAATCTAATGCGTTCGTTGTCATCATGCAAATTATTGCTAATCACTATTTCCTTTTGGAATATGGCGTGCAGTGTACTTAATTAGTTCATGGATTGGTTCAATTTATCACGTAAAAGGTCATTCAAGACCCCATGTGATCAATAGATTAACCTAACCACACATCTTGCAGTTAGTATTGATTGATAGATAGACAGATGGAGTTGAAAGAGAAATGGATTTTGCCTGTGTGTTGTTTTCCAGGAGCACTCCTTTATATACGGCACGACGCCACTCCTCAATGTCGTCGGACGAAATGTAGGTCCGTGGCATTGCTTTTCTCACGAGGGCTAAACTGTTGAGAGAAGGCCCTCCCTCCTTTCCTCTGCTTCCGCAATTAGTTTCCTCATCAGCTGTGGTGGCTCTACCATTTTTTGGAGCTCCGTCTGCCATTTTCTTTTAAAGAATAATAGTGCCTCTCACACTACATATTAATAAGTTTATTGCACTTGTACACGCAAAAGGGACAAGAAAAAATGAGGAAAATCTCATTTACCGATCTGGTGATGTGCTTCGTTTTCTAGTAGGAAGTCGAACTCTTTGAGTTATCACGAGTTAGTTCGGGGATACATCAAATGCCTTGCTTGTTAAAATAAAGGGATTGAAGGAAAGACACCGTGGGGCTAATACGATCAACAAGCCAAATAGACTCAGTCCGCGTCATCTACAAACCATACACTTCCAGCTTCTATTCCACGTATGAGGCTTTTAAGTCATTGAGGTTCCGTTTTTAGAATTTTCAAACTTCTGTAAGGGAAAAGACACAATTGGGCCTGATGGTCTTGGCCGTTCAACTTTCTAGCTAAACAACAGGGTGTGAACATGAATGCCACGGGGGTTGGGAGGGAAAAAGAAAAGTACGGGCATGGGGCTGTGAGATCAGGAGTAGAGACTTAAAAATCAAGAAAGAAAATCATCCTGAGCATTAAGGAGATGGTACGTGCCAAATTTGGTGGCGTTTCAGAGCAAGAAAACATAATGTTGAAATAACTTATGCAGTGAGATTTTACCTGATGTGATCTTTTTTTATTTATTGACTTAAACTTTTGAGTTGGATTTTTTAATATTATGTCTTGTTAGTCAATTTCCACATACTGGAGTTCGTTGGGAGCTTTGATGCCATGGTGAGTCGATGCTAAGAGAGCTTTGATTTGGAAGCTGATGAACAGTTGGCTTAAATTAAGAAGAAGATCTACAGTAAAGGGAAAAGAAAGAAAAGAAGAAAAAAAATAAAGATGGCTGGGAAAAAGAAGAATTCATCAAATTACTCAAAACAACAAAGATCGTTTTGTTAGACCGCAGGTTATGTTACGTAAGATGATCGGCAATAACTGGACTATCACATCAACGTTTTTAGTGGAAAATTGATGGGAAGAATTATATTGAAATTTCATGTAAAAGTTTGGGATTACATTAGCCAAATTGAAAGATTTTGGATTAAATTGTCAATTGTACAAAATTTCACTTCTATATGTAAATTGCGTTAGCAGCATAAGCAAATTTATCCTTATTTTGTCTCTATTTCACTAGATCTTTGTGAACATAATATTTATTCATTTTAACAACCCGATGGGAAACACAAATCTTTATATTCACTTGGACTCCTCGAAACTTTCGGCAAAAAAAAGAAAAGAAAAGAAAAGAAAAAAACTCCTTGCACTTGTATGGACGATCTTTTGGATTCATCAGTGGCTTTTTGAATGCTTAAGTTTTTCTGTATTTCTTCGTTAGATCAAATTCCACCATATATATCCTCTCAATACAAAAACTAGATATATCCACTATTGAAAGCTCATTTTGATTGGACACTTTTTTCTTGAACATCTGGCAAATCAAATACAATCACACCAATCCAAGAGGAGGCATCACGAGGACATATGTCTCCCAATCACAACATGGAACAAATCGAATTTTGGGCATTCGCAAGGTCCACGACACAAATGCACTCCTCACTCCATTTTCACGTTTTATGGATAATTTTGGAAATCCCATTTTCCTCAAGTTGCTGTGATGTGATTGATCAAACGGAATCCATGAGATTAGTGTTCTGGTGCATTGAGAGGGAGCCACCAAGGAGTTGACATGTGGCCTCACCTTTAGTTCCCAATTTTTTTTCTTTCTCTTTTCTTCTTAGACCGAGTCATTTTTTTTTTTTTGAATTACTTGCTTATTTTTACAATTACAAATTAATAATAATAAGACCATTCGGTCAAAAATGAATTCATAAAGTGGAATATGAGAGTCCAAAATTAATTTTTTCTTTGTCGCTAGAGTAAGTTGCTTCCTTTCCAAAAAAGGTAAAGCCAATTTCGCTAAGAGCATGATTAAATTCTTTATTCATTTTAAGATAAATAAGTCAATGAAAATTAACTTATCTAATAAAGTTAATGTCCAAATGAGATTTAAAAAAAAAATTAATTACGAGGTAAATAACGATATTCTTCTAAGTTGCTGAGTGGTTTACTAGAGAACGTAGATATCACATCCAAAGATTGAAATAACAATTGATATTTCAGAATGAATTAGGTAGTTAAAGTTAAGAGAAGTCTTAGCCTTTAGTATAGCAATGATTACATCTATCTTTCCATTTTTTAAAGTTACACTTTACATCATCCGTTTATATTAGATTATTATGTTTTCTGCTCAATAATGATTAATTTACTTATATTTTTTATAATCATCAATCAAATCTCTTCTTCAATTTTTTGTTTCTTTGTTTGGAATTACATCAAAAGTGAAAGCTACCTGTTAATAAGAATGTACATTCACTAATCTCATTTATCAAAGTTTGGCTATATTATTAGAAAATGCTTGAGAGTATTGCAAGATTATTTACTGATGATTTTTAGTCCTTCTATTTATAAGTACTTTGATGCACATAGTGGAAGTCCATTGAGAAGTTGAGTAGTGGCCCTCGCATTGTGTGACCCATCTTCTACCTTTCCCAAAGCTTAGTAATAGAATCCCAAAATAAGGTAATATAAAAAATGCCTTACTTCATCATGAAGTCAAGACCAAAAATTGGGAAGAGTGTCTTTCAAAGATAAATAATCCTGTAACGCCTGTCTACTACCTTCTTCTTTTTATTTTATTTTTATTTTTTCTTTTGAAATCTATTTTTTAAAATCTAATTTATGAAATATAGAGGCAGAAAAAAATTAAAAGCCACGTCGGAAAAATTTGTAGAGAGCACCTTTAGAGAACTTCAAAATTTATACTGTGTAGGTTAATATAAAGAAAATCCAAGAAACGAAGTTATCCATTTGTGTAAGTTCGAAAAAAAAAATAGAATTAAACTTTTACATGAAAGGCCAAAACAACAATTTGAGCTACCAAATTGTTTACAAGTAAATTTAGAGAAAGATAAATATTTATAGTAGAAGCTTTCGGGAGTTTTCGCCCGTGGAGCAGTAGGGAATGAAGTAAAAAAAAGTATAATATGCATTACCTAATAATAAATTTTTAAGAGAAAAGGCATAAAAAAAAATTCTTGCATTAATTAGGAAATGGATACAAGAACAAGATAAAAGAAAATCCAAGGTAAAAAGAAAAAAATCTATAGTCAAGCAGAGAAATAAGTACCGAGAATGCGATGAAAGTGTCGCAAAAAAGAAATGACAAGAAGGGAGATTGAATGGTTGACTAGAGAAATCATAGGGTGATGTCTTGATTATTGCATTCATTGGTGGGATCAATATCCGCCTACAACTTGTTAACAAGTATCGCATCTTGTGAGAACTTTCTCAACCAATGGCTAAGCTCAATAAAATTATATTGCAAAGTGATTTACTAAGCATTATGTATTTGGATAGGCCCATTCTTGCATAATATTACAATGGAAGATGCATATCCTTTGAATGAACAGAAGTAATCGAGATAATCGACTTTTAAATCCTCTCTTTGAGATAATATTATCTAATATTTTATTAAGACATGAAAAATCTAGGTATAAAGCACGTACCTAGCAAAGGCTAAAAACTAGTCATTATGTATTAGAAAAGAAAAACCCTTGCTTTGCTTGTAGCATTAAACTTGTCTATTAAAAATCCAGGTCATATATCTACTAAGAGCTGAATGGAGCAACTTACAAACCAATTTGTTTATAGAAATTCAATCCCTTTCTATGGACCGAACCATATATGTTTTTCAAGTAAACTTTTATTTTTTTCCTTTTATTTTCCTTTTCTTGCTTTGAGATTCGGCCACATTTAATTTTAAATCTAATGAAAAATTGACAATGTAATCCCCTTGAAACTTCAAAATGCGAGGTCTAAGCAAATCTCATGCCATCTAACCAATGAGTATATAGAGATCAGCCTAGAACATGGGAGTTTAATAGTGTTAGGCATGATAAAAATCTGTTTGATTTTAGAGAATCTATTATCTAGTTAAAATTGGAGCTCAAGAGATGTTTTCTGATATGCTTTTTACATGGCACTTCACTTTACCTTTTTAATTGTCAGTTTTGCCGCATGCTCACATTGACCAATAAGATCATTTATATCTCTCCTGCTAAATAGATAAAGAGAAAGCGTATGAATATGTTACCTCTTATTGAGTTTGAACTTGGAAAAAGAGGTTAAAATTTTCAATCAAATTCTATCATCTCCCTACTTTTATATTTTTAATATATGGGATATAAAGGCTAAAAGATTGATAAAGAGAAAGCATATCAGTATTGTATCTCTTATTTGTAGATTGAAAAAAAAAAAATCTAGTTTAGAGATTGTATTTTATATTATTCTCTACACCATCATTGGTTATTTTGAATGTATTTCCTTAAATTTACTTATGAACAATGAAAATTATAAGCCAATTACAAAATTCTCTTATTTTAAGTGTAGTTTCTCAAATGTATTTTAAATAGGCAAAATTATCACGAAATTTTCCAATAATATTTTAATGTATTCATGAGTAAAACAATAAAACCTGGATTAAGATATTGGCACTGGCATTTGTCAAATCAAATTCAAAATGGATTGGATATTCATTTAAGTCAAAGTAAATATTGGTGTTGGTGGAAATTCTCTATGAATGGGGGGTCTCTCTATTCATTTTGAGAAGAACAGATGAAAACTTTAAATTCTATAGATTTGTCTTCAAAATGTTCCTGAAAATTAAAAAAAAAAAAAAAAAACTTCAAAAATGCAAAAATCAATGTGTGGATTTACGTCATCACAATCTCAATCAAGATTTTGGTCATCAAGACCTTAACAACAAGTCATCAAGACCTCACCAAATATTTAGGTCATGAAGACCTTGGCTATCTTGGATTAGACAACAAGCCTTCAAGGCCCTCAAATCTAGTTCATGAAATGGAATCAAAGATCGTGCTATTTGATTTGATTTGAGACCAAGCCACCAAGACCCTTGAATTGTGCTCATGTGAAGAATCCAAGGTAGTATGTGACTTGAGATCATCAAAGTAGAATTAAAGTTTTTATCGTTCCATTGCAAATTGTGTTACTAAGGCTCGCAGAATTGTCTTTTCTTTACTAAAGGAAAATAATTACATGGGTTCTTTGTTTCCTTTGGAAATTAGAGATTGTACTCCTTTTCTTAAAGTAATGCAGATTTGGTACACTACATTTCATAATGCATATGCATTTTTTTTGGGTAGCATTATCGAATGATAAAAACTTTTATTCATTTGATTTAATATCATAAAAATTTTCATGAGCTATAATTTTTGCAATACAATTTTTGTCTATTTTATCTACAATTAAATATTTGAGATTAAAATTGAAAAAATAGATATAGAGCAAATATCTTCAATTATATTTTTAAAAATTGCAGTTTACTTTTCAAAAAAATATTTACTATTGTGATAAAAACTCTTACTAAAAGTAAAAATATATATATTATTAAAATTAAAAATACATAATTTATACTGTTCAGTGCATAAAAAAATCAGTATTGAAGAAATTCAATTTCAAAATTTTGAAATTATGGATAAGGACAATTTGGAGGGCTTTACTTTTAGCAATACGATTCTTTTTTATCTACAATTCGAAAATTTTAGTTTAAACTTGAATTAATAAATAAAGATATCTTTGAATTATTCTTCAATGATGTATTTTATATCTTAAAAAATCACTAGTAAATCCAAGGAAATATATCGAACTCAAACTATTTTGTGTTGGATTGAAATATACTATATAAATTTGCAAATATAAATTGTCATTTGAATAATTATAACCTCAAAAATATACATTTCAGTCATTTAAAAATATTATATTTAGGAAGTCAAATGTAGGCTATTTATTTGCATCTATCTCACGTAATAATAAAATTCAGCCAATTCACAATCACTGTTTTATGATTTTTAGTGTGGATTATTCTTATTCCATGAATAAATTGCACTTAATTTTAATATCTTAGAATCAACTTAGTTATTGAAAAAGCTAAAATAGGAAAAAAAAATAGTACATCTCATTTTTTTTCTTTTGTATGACATCTCATATTAATGAATGCTAGTGATTCAAAAATGTGCAAATAGACATGCATGTCCGTGCGAAGAGCACGTTACGTTACTGGTATATGGTACACCTTGAAGGAGATGCACATATAATAGACAAAGTCATTGTTTCCCGCTTTGCATTTCGGCAATCTAAAAAGCATTTTTTATTTCATTGTGAAAGCTCCATACAAACGTTGTGGTGACTCCTCTATAAAAGAATCTAATCTTTCGGTTGGCAATAACTAATTCTCATCGATGTATGTGACAAGTCATCGTGAGATGAAACTTTTGGAATAATTATCTTATAATTTGAACATTATTATAAACAAGCAACTTACATTTCCTCATATTTGTTTGGGTGTTTGGTAAAGAAGACTAATCCCAATTATCTTATAAAGACTACAATGAAAACATGATAAAGACTATTCTCCACTTTTTATAATGCCAAACTACACACAAAAGAAAACGAAAAAGAAAAAGAAAAAGAAAAAAGAAAAAACTTGTTTTAACTTTGTAGTCAACATGATCGGGATAAGAACACTACAAGTGTCATAATTTGCATATAGCGCTCACTAGAGAGCTATAACTTTTTTTTTCCGACTACTTAAGTATCATAACTTCTAAAAAATGTTTACTTGAGTATCATAACTTTCAATCATTCACTTAAGTTGCAAAATTTGTTAAAAATGTTCACCCAGGTATTGGAAATCCAAAGTAGCAAAGCATTTGTGGTGAACATTTTTTAAAATTATTGCACTTAAGTGATTAGAAAAAAAAATCATGACACTTAAGTGATTGAAAAACAAGTTAGAACACTCAATGAGCGCTATATGAAAGTTATGACACTTATGATATCTTTTTTCCTAATATGATCAATCACGTTCTTTCATAGTGTTCTTTCCATATTGAGGAAATATAATTTTACTAATCGAACATGACATTTTCAAGGAGAAAAATCTAAAAGCACAAATTCATGATTGTTCATATTTTCACTAAAAATGAAATCCGAAAACATTTTCACCAATTAAACTAGTCTTAATTGCTAATTCCACACAATTTTCATGGTCAAATGGTGTCAAATCGGAATGTTTTGTGCATGTTTTCTTTTGTTCCAGTGAAACGAGTATAAATGGGAAAAAGAAAAAAGAAAAGAAAAAGTGAAATCGTCTTTTTCCCGAAGGTTGTAATTTGGACAGCAAAGCATAAGATTTTGCGCGGTACATCAATGGTAAAACATCTCATATTCATTTCCCTCATGTAAACATCATATTGCATGATTGAGTACTCTGCTAGACACATCAAATTACATTTAACAAAACTTTATAAGCTTCACTAGTCTTAGCAAAATTATCTCTTTTGTGTAGAGGGTGAATTTGTGGAAGGTATCAACCTCGAATAAATTTGAAATTTCAATGTTTTATGTATATGTTTTCTTCTCCACAAGTAGCGATTTCACCTTTTGCATTTGATAATCCTCAAGATGGGTTCAAAGTCTAGAGCTATTTTCTCTTTGCTCCAATTTTCAATCAACCATTGTGTAAGAGGACATCGTTAGACATCGTCTATTTAACACGTATGCTATCTCATTTCACCATCTAACTTTGAAGTTTGGATTATAGCTCGCATAATTATTCTTCTCACAAAAAATTGTCAATCATGAGAGGTTTATAATAACTTGTGAAGATTGTCCCCAATAGAGAATCTAGTACTTATCTCATATGACCCACAAGGAATTGCCAATCACGAGAGGTTTAGAATAACTTGGAGTGAATGACTCTATTGAAGAATCTAGTATCTACCTCATATCACTCACAAGGACCTATCGATCGCGAGAGATTTAGAATAACTTGTGCCGAGTGGCCTTAATAAAGAATCTAGTACTTATCTCATATGACACGCAATAAATTGCAAATCCCGAGAGATTTAGAATAGCTTGTGGCGAATGGCCAACGTTGAATCTAGTACTTATTTCATATGACATACAAGGAATTGCTGATCATGAGAGGTTTAGAATAACATGTGGCAATTGGCCTCAATAAAGAATCTAGTACATATCTCACATGACACTTAAAGAATTGCCAATCACGAGAGGTTTAGAATAACTTGTGGCAGTTGGTCCCAATAAAGAATCTAGTACTTATCTAACATGACACTTAAGGAATTGCCGATCGCGAGAGGTTTAGAATAACTTGTGGTGATTGGTCCCAATAGAGAATAGTAGTTATCTCATATGACACTTAAGGAATTGTTGATCACGTAAGGTTTAGATTAACTTGTGGCTATTGGTCTCAAAGGAGAATTCGGTACTTATCTCATGACATGCAAGGAATTGTCGATTGCAAGAGGTTTAGAATAACTTGTGGTGATTCGCCCCAATGGAGAATGTAGTAATTATCTTATATGACTCACAAGGAATTGCTAATTACAAGAGATTTAGAATAATTTGTGGTGAATAGTCCAAATTGAGAATTTGGTGCTTATCTCATATGACATGCAAGGTATTGCCGATCATGAGAGGTTTAGAATAACTTGTGGTGAATGGCTCCAATGGTGAATCTCGTATCACAAGAGGTTTAGAATAACTAGTGGCGAAAGGCCCCGGTGGAGAATCTAGTACTTATCTCATATGACACACAAGAAATCACGAGAGGTTTAGAATAACATATGGTGAATAGCCTCAATGGAGAATTTGGTAATTATCTCATATGACAAAAAAAAAATTGCCAATCATGATGGAGAATCCGGTACTTATCTCATATGACACACAAGGAATTGCCAATTGCAAGAGATTTAGAATATCATGTGGTGAATGGTCCCAATGGAGAATCTAATACTTATCTTGTATGACACACAAGGAATTGCCGATCACAAGAGGTTAGAATAACTAGTGGTAAATGGTCTCAATAAAGAATCTAGTACTTATCTCATACTTATCTCATATGACACACATTATTAGTATATCCAACTCTAATTCCCTTACCCTTCTCATTATTTAGCCTAAAGTAATCCTTTTAAGATGCCTCCTCTTGCCATAACTCCAACTAATAGCACCACTAGTCCTAGACTGATTTCGCTTATTCAAGTTTATATTACGCTTATTAATATGTGTACTAGTCCTTCCTCTACTTTCACCTACTAAAGCAGCAAATACGAATTCAGCATATTCTCTTTTACGAATGTCCTCATTTAGAATCAAATATCAAATCCTATCAAACATCAATCTTGTTGACCCAAAAGAATTACAAACAGTAACAATAGTGATATTCAAACTATCAAGTAATGAGAATAATAAAATCAAAACACGTACCTTATCATCAAAGTCAATTTCAATTGAACTCAATTGACTTACGATCACATTGAATTTGTTGATATGATTAGCAACTTATGTACTCTCGCTTATCTTCAAGTTCAACGGACGTCATATCTAGTACAATTTGTTGATTGTAGAGGGTTTCTTGTACATGTCCAATAGGGCTTCCATTAGTCCCACAATAGTCTTCTTGTTCACAATATTAAACACAATGTTACGAGCCAATCAGTTGAAAAACACCTAACGCTTGTCTCTCCAGCAATTCCAATTTAGGGGGAAGCACAAATTCCTCTCGTAAAGATAATCCTCAATTTGCATCTTTTAGAAACCAAAGTCCTTCCCATAAAATCTATCGATCCTCACTTTTCCTTCTTTAGTCACCACCGATTTACTTCAACTTAACCAAATCTAACTTTGATACAAATTTTTGCAAAAGCAAGCAATCGAAAAATAAAATAAATAGAATGAGAAAATAAATCAGACACCATATTTACATAATTCAATCGTGGTGAGCTATGCCCACGAAGAGAGCGGTAAAGAATTTTACTATAAATCAAGTGATACAACAGATATTACAATTATCAAGTCACTCAAATACTCTTAGTGTTTCCCGACCCCCAATTACATCCAATAACTCACACAGGCATAACCCCACAATTCCTCACAAATTAATCTCTCAATCTCACAAAAAAAAATCACACAAATCTTACCCCAAGATTTAACTCGCTTCAACATTCTTGGATATATTCAGGGTGTAATTCACAAGCAAAAGGTCATCTTTGATAATTTTTACGAAAACATCCGCTTCTAATTTATAGGCAAGAACCTCAAACTTTGTCCGTTGTGACACATTTACCCCAAACTTTTTTGTGACACTAAAAACACAAAACTTATACTTATGTGACGTATTTACCTCAAATTTCTTCTTATGTCATCAAAAACCCCAAACTTATATCCATGTGACACATTTACCCCTAAAATTTGATACCATAAAAAAAGTTTGGAGTTTTTGGTATTACGAAAAGGAAGTTTGTGATAAATATATGATATAAGTATAAGTTTTAGGTTTTTTATGTCATATAAATTTTTTTGGGTGAATATGTTACACAGGTATAAGTTTGAGATTTTTGACATCACAAAAAATTGTTTAGGGTAAATGTGCTATAGTGGGCAAAGTACGGAATTTTTTTGTGGCTTTTTCCCGATCCAAAATAGGAATCCTTCTTTGAGTAGGAAGCCATTTAATTAAGAAACCTATTATTACCTACTTAAATTAGGAAGATCATTAATGATCACTTGATTTTTAGAATAACTTGTGGTAAATGGCCCTGCAAGAAGTTTGGAATAACTTGTAGTGAATGATTGCAATGGAGAATCTAGTATCACGAGAGGTTTATAATAACTTGTGGTAAATAGCCTCAATGGAGAATCTAATACTTATTTCATATGACACACAAGGACTTGTCGATCACGAGAGGTTTAGAATAACTTGTGGTGAATGGCCCCAATGAAGAATCGAGTGCTTATCTCATATGACACACAAAGAATTGCCCATCACAAGAGGTCTAGAATAACTTATGGTGAATGGCCCCAATGGAGAACTTAGTACTTATCTCATATGACAAACAAAGATTTGTTGATCACGAGAGGTTTAAAATAACTTGCAATGAATCTAATATCACGAGAGGTTTAGAATAACTAGTGCTGAGTGAATCCATTGGAGATCTAATACTTTTATCATATGACACGTAAGAAATTACCGATCACCAAAGTTTTAGAACAACTTGTAGTGAATAGCCCCGATGAAGAATCTAGTACTTACAACCCCAATGGAAAATCTTATACCTATCTCATATGACACATGAGGAATTGTTGATTATGAGAGGTTTAGAATAAGTTGTGGTGAATGGCTCCAAGGAAGAATCTAGTACTTTTCTCACATGACACACAAGGAATCTTGTGGTGAATGGCCCCAATAGAGAATCTAGTGCTTATCTTATATGACACACAAAGAATTACTGATAATGAGTGGTATAGAATAACTTACTATGAATAGTCCCAATAAAGAATATAATACTTATCTCATATGACACTCTTCTTCAATCATTAGCTTTAGAAAATGAATCTTCACTCTTTCCTTTTCCAAGGAGACACTTTGAGCTTTTTTTCTTTTTCTTTTTTTTGTGCCTCTTTGCACAATATTCCTCTAGCAAATTAGACAAGATCCAAATAGACAAGATATTTGTACTTGTCATAAGCGTATGCATCTTGGATTGGTATTTCACACCAATCCTTTGTAGACTCCGTGACGCCAATCCTTGAGGTCGATGGAGGCATTATTGGCTGACACAATTGCTTGTCTCACGAAGGCTAAAGAAATGAGGGAAGGCCTTCCCTCATCTCCTTAGCTTTGCCCAATTCGCTCGGTCGAGTTCAAATCTCCATATTCAGCCCAACACCTTCCATATATCTTCTTTTAGACTATTTATTTCACGGAAAATGAATAATTTGAATAATATATATTTTTTTTTCAAAATGATCGTTGTATCACTCGATATAATTAGCTAATGAAAAATACTTTTATTATCAACAACAATTTATAACTCTTTTAGGCTCTGTTTATTTTGCAGAAAATGAATGATTTGAATAATATTTTCTTAGAAATGATTGTTTGTATCACTTGAGATAATTAGCCAATAAAAAGTATTTTTATTATCAACAATAATTTATAACTAAAATTTTTTGTAGATGATAAAAATATTTTTCCTTCATTCATTTTTGCAAGGATAATGAAAATGATGATCAGGATGATTAGGATAGACCTAATAAATAAAGAGGGATGAGCTCACGATAAGAAAGTCATGTCTATAATTCTTAATATAAGTCATATCTCATCTATAAATTTTAAAAGTCCTATACTTTTCCATGAAAATGAATATCGCATACTGATCAAATTGGGTCACTTATGGATCAAGCAAATTTCTCTTATCAGGTCAAGCATTTGCCATTTGTTTTGTTTTTTGAAACATTATAGTGTTTGGGAGTGACTTGCTAGCTTGTGCCATTTTAGAAGACTGGAAACTTAATAATTCAAGGAACATCTTGTCATGATTTTGGAGTAGTAAAGCCCAATTACTAAACAATGCCTCCTCATGTTTGGGCTAGCTAATGCAGTTTGGGCTGTTGTTGGGCCAAGCTTACAAATTCACTCATATCTTGTAGATTTCGGACAATAGCGACCATGGACATCACATGGTGGATTGGTCCTGCAGAAAAAAAAATTAACAATTATATTAAGTTATATGGCATGTACTTGTAATCATTGTTAAATATCACACATGGGGAAAATACTAATAGTTGTAAGGTGATGGTTGTTGCAACCCATCCTCCACGGGCTCATTGGGGAGGGACGGCATTTAGGGGTATTTGCTTGTGAGTTCGCACTTTGGGTCATATCCACCAAAGACGTCATCACTTGCCTTCAATTTCGGTCCATTGAGTTTGAGGTCTACATGAATGTGGCTTCTCCCAAACCCATACCCCACACGGTAATGGAAAGGTGTCGTGATTCGCTTCCACATGTACGGTATACCTTAAAAAAGGAGATCGGATGTGAACGGCGATGTTAGGTGTACTCTTACCATAGTAACCCTCTCCATGGTACTTTCACCCAAAAAGATGGCATCACTTCATCCTTTCGTATCATTTCCATGTCGAGTATACTAAACCATGATGAATCTCCATGAGACCCATACCCTGCATGACGCATTCATTTTATTATTAGTTGTATTAGACAACCTAAAATATAGTTCTAGATTTGACTTGTAATCTTTTACATTCAAAGTGCTTATTTATATATGCAAGAAGGAAGACCCAGTTAGCACAAAATTTGAACGGATGTATTATATATTATCATAGAATATGTAAATCATCAGATCTGATGGAATTCACATGAAATTCATATGAGATCCATAAGATTTAATGGTAAAAATGTTTAATGTATATCTAAGTTAATGGTTGTGTTAACGAGTGTCCCCCAAAACTAGTTAAAAATACCAATTAAGGAATAATTCACTTTTTCTACGCAGTAATTATGCATAGCTCAAGACAACTAGTGCTCGGACAATGTAAAGTTTCCTGAGTCAGTTGCTTAATAAGTGCTTAACAAAGACACTAGCTAATAAAACATTAGGGATACTATTGTCATTAATTAAAACACACTTTTTTCTCCCTTTTTCATAAGCATCAAAATTGTCCTCAACACTTCCTCACAACAATGAAACATTAGGAATACTATTGTCATCACATAAGTATTCAACCTATATTTATCAACCTTTTTACCTTTTAAGTAACCACTTTTTCGACCTGGATAGGACGGTTCTCATCTTCTCTCAAGAATGAGAGTAATATTAGCAAATAAGGTCATGAGATTATCTCAAGAATTAGTATATGTATTTTATATTTAAAGTGCTTTCATTCTATGAAATACTTTCCATTTCGAAATAATTGGCGACATTAGCGCACATTAGAAAGTGCTTTGTAAAGTGTCATCAGCTGTACGGAGCGGAGCTTGACTCATGGACATCTAGATTCTCTATTTCACAAGTTAGCAAAAATGCACAAGAGCAGTATTTGCTCATATTAGCTTTTATTGAATCTTAATTTATTCTAAGAACTTGATATAGGCTTGTGACTTCAAATAAATCAATTGAATGGAAAATAAAATAGGACCAAGTCACCTACGTTTGACTAAAATAGGGTGGGCCAGATTAAGCTGGAAATGGGCTAAATGTGTCTTATGAGCCTGATTAATTGTAACGGGCAGTTTTGTTGGCCATGTTCATTTTATTGAGACGGACAAATAATCGTCTTCATTAATGTCTGCTTTAACCTCTTTTTCAGTCTCTTTCAATGGTTTTGCGGGCTTAAATTTGACAATGAAAATGACGACCAGGACGATTAGGACAGACCCAATATACAAAGAGGAACAAGCTCACCATAAGAAAGTCACATTTATAATTTTCAACAAAAGTAATGTCTTATCTGTATTTCAATCACGCACACTACACCAACCAATAAAGTTAATATACTAAGTGATGTAATAGACTCTTATTGGGTATTAAATATGTCCCATTTGTTTTAATGCTTGGTTAGTTGCAACTTTACCAAATCAGTTAGATACCGACTTCGTAAGCAGTGAAGAAGATTAATTTGAGCCATTTGAAACACTGAAAATGACTTTAATTTTGCCAAATCCTAAATTTATGGGTAGGGTTTAAAGAAAATTTGTGATTTAGCCCCAGTTCGTTATTTTGGAGCAAACAAATGAGTCAAATGATGTCGTTGCACTATTTTGTTGATTTCATTTTGCTAGCAAATCGTATCGAATGGTTTATATTTAAGTGATGCCATGTCAGGTTTTCTGGCCACATAAATCGTCAATGACACTCAAGTAAACTATTTTCAACTAATGTTGCACTCAAGTAATTGAACAAAAAGTTTTGGCACTCAAGTGAGCGTTGTACAAGAATTATGATATTTGTGGTGTTCTTATACCAACTTTAGGATATTACAAACTCACACTCGTCAGTATTGACTTATACCACCAAGTGAAACTTCTCCTACTCAATATGTGGTTCAGTCCATTCTTACCCCGTTGCCATCCTACAAACCTGCAATGAGTTGCATCTTGTCCAAACTCTTTTGACCTTATGGTCATTCTCTACCATTTCGAATTGGTTATGGGTCTAGTCCATCCACAAAACCTCATAACTACTGATGGGGTCTTGCTCTAATTTCATTTGTAATGACCCGATCTTGTCCACATGGACCAAGCCTTTAAAAGGAATACTCTAGCACTCATACAAGGTAGTGTCTACTTGGAGTAGGTGTTTACATATGAATCACTCAATAGTGTCTCTCACCATTCGATATGAGATTGTGGGATGTTGCAATGCATATGCTTGTCTTCCCACAGAATTTTTTTTTTTATCTCAGTGGGTAAGAAGGTAAAAAAAAGTTCTATGAAGATAATTTATTATCCTTAGTCTTACATACATGAAGTTATGTGGCCTTGTTCATAATGACCAGTTTAATCTTCCACAGCATCAAGTAAGCATTCTCACTTTCATCAATTTAAAATTATTTGTCATCTTTGAATCTTTCAGTTGTACGTTTTATGGTCTATCAAGAAAAGGAAAAGGAGAAAAGAGATGCAATATGTCTTCATTTTGCATTTTTACGCGTGACTCTTTATTCCCAAAAGGAAAAGGGAAAGGAAAAGGAAAAGTAAAAGTAAAAGAGAGATATGATGTCTCACTTTAATATAATAATACACTTCAAAGTCCTTTGGTACATTTTTCATCTAGAAGCAAAGGGCTAATGCGTATCGTATACTAAAGAATGACCTCGTGATCACAGTGAAGTAAAGCATAACATCCGACCAAAAAAATGGTAAAGCATAACATGAAATCGCTCTTTATCATCCCCATATTCACACGATTAAAAGTAGGCTTGTGCATGAAAATGAATATCACATATTGATCAAATTAAGTCACTTGTGGATCAAGCAAATTTCTCTTATTGTGTCAAGCTTTTACCATCTTTTTTACTTTTTTAAACATCATTGTGTTTTGGAGTGACTTGCTAGCTTGTCCAATTCTAGAAGACGGTAACTTAATAATTCAAGGAACAGATTGTCAAGATTTTAGTAAAGCCCAATTATATATGGGTTTTAATGGGTCTCAACTATAGACACTTGCAACCCCCCAAACAATGCCTCCTCATGTTTGGGCCAGCTGATGCAGTTTGGGCTGTTGTTGGGCCGAGCTTACAAATTCACTCATACCTTGCAAATTTCAGACAATAGCAACCATGCACATCATATGGTGGATTGGTCTCGCTGAAAAAATTCACAATCGAATTAAGTAATAGGGCATATACTTGTAATCATTGTTAATAATCATAGATGGACAAAATATTAGTTGTAAGACAATGAACCCATGCATCTTAAACGGGCAAGTACATCGAGAGCATATTGATGAACTACGAAGTTCATAAACGAAAAAAAGAGAAAATTGGATTCGGTATTTATCTGACCAAACCAAAACTTCATAATCAACAGTTCCAATTCATTTCAACCGTTTAAAATCAAGTGAAATTTGGATGAAATTTTGGTTAGAACATATATCAAGATAGTGGATCATACTCATGACTTAAACCTTTTTATTTCAAGTGGTGCTAAGACTACATGTCGAGGATTCTTCTTTCTCCTACAAAATATTTGGCAAGGCAGCAAAACTATTAATAGACACTAGCTTGATGGAGTCGCTCTTGCCGTTGAAGAGGAAATCTTTGTTTTGACACTAGTGATGTTGTGGAATACGACCTCTTCAATCTCCAATTCAGTTTAACAATGTTATCAATGTAGCCTTCATTTGTTTGGTTACCCCACCAGAAAATCGTGCGGATAAAACATATTTTTACTAAGAAAAATGATTGATTAAATGACAGTATAGATATGAGACAAATAAAAACCAGAGAAATTCTAGTGTACTACCCTTTTTGGATAATGTCTCCAACTCGTTTGATAAAAGAATGCATGCAAGAGTGTATATAGTTTCATTTTATGGATTAAAGTCAAGTGTCATCATTTATGAACAATTAAAGGGACGAAATTAAAGTTCATATGATTCTTTAGGGAAAAAAAATGTCATCCAAGAGTAAGGCGAGTTAGTGAGGCTCTAGAGGAGGAGGAAACCACTGACAGTTGAGTGAAGGTAGAGGAGTGTGACCCGATTGGAAGCTAGATTGGACCAGGGGAGGTTGAAGAAGGAGGTGGAGAGTGAGAGGAGGAGGAGCGGTGACAATGGACATTAGTGATAAGGAGGAAAGAGTTTTGTGGGCACTTCAGTAGTGAAGAAGAGACGAAGATGAAGAACAACGTGAGATGATGATTATCAAACGGATTTATGTTAGAAAAACAGAATGACTATTATTCACGCTCCAAACACCATGGCTGAAATTGTCCAACTAACGGTCGCTGTGATTTGTTAGTGTGATTGTTCCTCTCTCTCCCTCTCTCCTCCCTCCCTTGTAGCCTCCTAATCTCTTTTTTAATCTCACTACATCAAACTTATACACTGGTAAGTCAATAGGTGGATGTGCTGCTTCGGACATGATTCTCCTAATTAATTTCTCTAGTAATATAGTTTTCATGCATATTGTTATTTGGCAACGGATGAATATAATGTTGATGAAAGTGGCAGTGATGCTAATGTTAGATTGTGTGTGTATATATTTGTGTTTATATATTTTGCATCAATTTTTTTTGTCAAAAACAAATTCCTTTTATTGCTTCAAGCGATTCCAGAATAATAGCCTACACAGGCCTCCAAACATAAAAGGTCCCATAAAATTTGAGGAGGATTAGTAGTCCTATTACAAGGCAAATTATTTCGTCTGTGGGCCTTGGGAACCCAATCGGCCACTCGGTTCTCTTCCCTTCCACAATGGGCTGTATAATTTGGTTCCTCCAAACTCTGTGTTTTTTCGTGCTTGATATGTAAAGTTTGTTGACGACGTATTATGTACAAATCTACAAAATATGCTTTATGTTGTCTGAGTACGATTTTTGATGTTGCCCTGTTCTGTAATTCTTTTCATTGGTTGGTGTGATTTGGGAAAATGGTCTAATTTGGCTTCATTGAGATCATCCTATCTGGATTTCCGAGGAGATCCTTGTTCTTAGTTGACATCCGAATCAGCTAATATATACAATCAATTTGTTCCCAGCTAGGTTCGGAGATCGTGGACTGATGCAGGAGTTGCACAGAATCTTTTGAGATCGTGGACTAATGCAAGTTTTTATATCAAATTTCTAGTCGTAAATATAGTTATCCCACGATGCAATCGACAAAATTTTTAGCTATTTGTAGAGCCCTTACAATGCGCAGCTTACTCAACCCGGTTGAGTCATATAGAATCGTCAATGTGCGAATCATCATTAATTAAGATGCAAAGCTGCATTTACTTCTAGATTTCTGAATTTTAATTAACAAGGATAATTTCCTATGCTCGCGAGTCGTGAACCTAAATCCATTGGACGAGGTTTGCCACGTTTAAGGAATAGGAGCTGCACCAGGATGGCCTCAAAGAAGGTAAACCTAGTCTCTCCCTCTCTTGGTTTTGGTTCTTTGGGTGTTTTGATGAGGATAATGAGCTCCGATCTGTCTATCATATGATGTGCATATAATTGGCTAGAATAGTCCTAGATTTTGGTAGGGCTATTAAATGGGTGGGTCGGATTGAAATTTCTGATCCAAATTGATCATTTAACCCAATCTGACCTATTTATAGACAATACAAATTTAATGACTCATACTAAACTTGACCCGCTATTAACCCAACCCATATTTCTAGAATATATTCATTTGTAATCTATCCTATGAAAACCCATACTCATCTATTTATCTCACTTTAACTTTTCATGTGTAATGCTACTTGGATAAAAAATTCATATCAAATTTAAAAAGTAAATTGGCACAAGTAAAAAATGTCAATAAATTAAGTAGAAAACGTTAAAAAAAAATCTATAGATTGAAATGCTTATAAAAAAACCTATAGATTCTCCTATCGACCTTCCCCATAATCACTAATCAGCACAATATTTACTCCCATCAGTACAACCACAACTTTTTGTCAAAAATTGATATCAACATTTTAAAATTGTATTCACTTGATAAAACTTTACTATAAGTTGTCAAGCATTCATCTTTAGAGTGAAAAAGAAAATCTCTACTTCAACCATAACATGTGCATAAAGTTTTCAACTTTTGCAAAAAAAAAAAAAATGTTTTCTCCAAAGGAAAAAAAAAAAAAAAAAAGAGGGGTGCGCAAATTGGCCATCAAAATTATCTAGAAAAATAAGAAAAATAAGCTGCCAATATTTTAGGAAAGCAATAATCTCAAAATGGAAGGATTAAAGGATTGGCCCAAGCTCACAAATGTTATGCGAAGGGACCACTACGAAACAAGCGTGTCAGCTCACGTGGGCCTCGCTCAGTCACTCGCCCTCGAACGCTGTAGGCTATTCAGTGACCGCCGGTTGGTGCCTTTATTAATAAATTGATCGAAAATGGGTCTTGTGGAAATCCATTTTGGACCCAATCTTATTAAACCATAATATTTAAGACTCGCTCACACAGGGTCCTTGAATATTTATAACCCATATATAATCTGAACTTGAAAAGAGGCAAAAATTGGCCCATTATCCATTTTGGATAGGCTTGATACCATGTTAAGATGAACCAGAGAGTTCTAGGCCGAAGAGCCGAAGCAGAAAACAGTATGCTATTCTGAAATGGGTAACTTTCATTTAATAATGGATCTGGAAAGCAAGCATGCGGTATAAGCTGCGAACACGAAGTTGCGCTCTCTTTTGTTAATTTTGCCGTTCAATGTGTGCGATAAAGAATTAACAGGTCTAAGGGTGTGTTTGGTTTAGTTTTTCAAAAGATCTTTGAGCCTCCAAAGTCCCTTAGAGAAATGTTAAAGCGTTTGGCAAGTATTTTAAAATAGCCTTTAGCCAAATGCTAACATTGAGAATGCTGAAAGCCTATTGCTTTTCTCACCTAGCCTTGCAAAATAATATTTGTGGAATAATGAAACTTAGAATTAAAATATTTTTTTCCTTCCAAAATTACTATCACTAATTCTTTAGTTTTTTGATTTTGTGTCTCCTTGTAGCTATTTATCTTCTTCACATGAGGGCGGTTGGCGATGGGCAGGCAAGGCCAAATTTGGCGTGCGAAGGGCCGACAAGTGACTGGTGAAGGGTTGGTGAGAGTCGCGTGACTCAGGTGACCTTTGGCGATCATTGCCTAGGTCGCATGACCTTGGGTGAGGGTCATCCAAGGTCGCGCGCTCACGACCTCAAGTGACATTTGCTCAAGGACGCACAACCCTCGCCCGAGGTCATGAGACCCTTGTGAGACCTAGCTGAGGGTCACCTAGGTTGTATGATGGTGCGACCCTCACTGAGGGTTGCTAGAGGTCATGCAAACTCAGGCAACCCTCATCGGAGGTCGAGCGAACTCAATCGACAACTATCGATGCCAAATTTGCCTTGCCGGTAGCCATAGCTCTTCATCAATTCCAACAAAAGGTTTGGGTCCTTTTTTAATAAAAAATACAAAAAATACTCCTAAAGCCCATTGTAAAAGTTTTTTTGCCAAATACTACTTGAACTCAAAGTCTCTCTGCAAAAAGTTTTTACTAAACATAATTTACATTTCCCTAAAAAGTTTTAGCTTTCAGCATTTGTATTACACACAAAACCCATTTGTAAAGTCAAATGAAACTCAATTTAAGAACAAAGGTCTAACGGTTATTCCTATGTTATTATCCTAATTAACTTCATTTCATCCATTTCTTTAAAGCTGTGTAAAAAATAAGTACATTATTGGAAGTCCATTACCTTCTTACATTAATTCAGGCATTTTATGGGTGAGGATGATGACTGCTGCACATGTACTATGATAAATAAATAAAAAAAAAAGGAAAAGAAAAAGAAGAAGAAATAGACACGGACATAGTGACCATTAGCTTAGCGAATTAGAGCTGTCACGTCGAAAAAGAAAATATAATCTACTAGTTCACATCAAATGGATGTACTGGTCAGTCGGCATATATTGATGGTTCGCTTTATGAGCAAAAGCAATATTTTTAAATAGGGTCGATTCTACAAAATTAGTTGGTGTTTTGTTAAAGAAAAACCAATTCACCGCCTTCTTGATTGCTTATTAGAACCTAACAAAGCACTCATAGTCTCTCTATATTGCAAGTTACTAATTATATTGCATAATAACTAGTTACAGACTTTTTCAAAATCATTTATATATGTTCAAATTAGCTTTTCTGTTTAAATCTGACTGTCCAAGATATTAACGGATCGGTGCCTATCTCCGAGGCCATTAAAGCGTAGAAAATACCGTTTATGATGGACTTGATGTTGATAGACAATTTACTTTCTTGACAGAGTCAATAAAGTTAAAAGAGACCTGACCCACCGGTCGAATAGATGAGTTTTGCCTAAAGTCGAAAAACGTTCTCTGCATAATTTTATAATCGTTGGGCGCAGACAGCTTTTTAGAATTATAAGCATTGCTGGTTCTCTTTTTCTCTATTAAGACTGCTTGTTGGCTGATGAAGAATAAAAGCTCTCGGACCTGGAATTTCATCAATTGGATGCAACCGCTCTCGAGAAGGCGGAGATGGTCCGACTCCAGAAGCTCCTACGCATCAAAGGCGAGGTGGAGAAATATCTGTCTTGGAGCCACCGCGAAATGACATATGATGTGGAGCGGCTAATCATGACTCCAAGCTATACACACCTTTAGAGGCGGTCGCATACTTGATTGGGCTATAACGTTGGGTACTTCCAAATGGATTCTTGATCTAGATTTCGACTGGAGTTTTATGATTTGGCACATTGCTACTGAACTCTGCTGCCGCCCCAAAGAACGTACGAGTCTGGAAGATGCTCCATTCGAAGAAGCACGCATTAAAAAACAACACAAGGTCAAGATCTAGAATTAGTAGGCGTTTGTCTTGATGTATGCTATATCTCCTTGTCAGATATCCTGCTATGGCTAGCGGAATCGCGCGCGTTCAGTTCAGAGACAGGCAAGAAGTCCATCAGAGAACTCCGAGACATGGAGCAGAAGCTGACTAATCCAGCTGATGCAACTCGAGGATACAAAAACTTCATTGCTAATTTTATGGATTATTTCACTAGGACTACAGACCATCTATGGAAGCGAGAGCAAAAGTTCAAGATAAGGATGCTTGCAATCAATGGAGGAAGCATGTCAACACTAAAGCTAAGCCTAAACATACCGAAAGGCAATAGCAGCAAAGGTGTGCTATTTCACGGATGCCGACTAGTATCCCAGCTAGATACTGTTATCGCGAATCAAGAGCAAAAATGGTCCATCATCGAGGTTTGGGTGGAAATGTTGGTTTATACCGCTATCCGGTGTCAAGGTAGTTATCATGCTTAGCAACTAAGATGAGGAGTCAAGCTCCCAACTCTCGCTTGCCTCCTGATGGTTCATGTTGGCTTAACTGATCACTTCCAAATATTGCATGCCCTGCAAATAGTGGAGTTAACTTGTGAAATAGCATACTAGTTCACTCTGTTTCTATCATTTGCCTGAGTGCCTTCCCATCAGATAGTTTGTTGCAGCCCTCCCTAAGGGATTTAGGGAGAGTGGGTTTAGCCGTATGTTGAACGGAAACAGACAGTCCCCTAAAGGTACTCGCTCTCATTCATGCATGTTCTCCCGAGTCCTTACCACACGCGATGTTTATTGATTTTATTTGACTAACGGAAAAATTCAATTTAGTAAGAGTGATCACCAACTAACTAGGAGCAAAGTGGAACGTGGAGAAGTCCCTTCCTATATAAACCAGAAATCTATGATCAAGGTTTGGTTAAGCTGATAATTTGATCAGTGCCTTTTTGGTAACTAAACACAATTTCTTTTTTTCTTTTTTTTTTTTTATCGAAAACATGAGTCATGCGGTCTTTTCATTTTAAGTCTTAGAATGTCCCACTAAATGCTCATGTATGGTTATTTTCGATAACATTTTTTAATTAATCATACAACAAAACAATATCACGTAAAAATTCTACTACTACTACTACTACTACTACTACTACTACTACTACTATTATTATTATTATTATTATCATTATCATTATCATTATCATTATCATTATCATTATCATTATCATTATCATTATCATTATCATTATCATTATCATTATCATTATCATTATCATTATTATTATTATTATTATTATTATTATTATTATTATTATTATTATTATGTATTTTATCTTTTCATCTGTTTCATCTAGGACAAGCATGACCTAAGAGAGTCGGTTTATTTAAAAAATCAAGCAATGTAACTCCCTAAACAAGATGATTATGAATCAAATGAAATCCAACTAAAACTACTTTTAAAATGTAACTAACAACTCGAGACTTGCATATTCTTACCAATTTATTTTCCTTTTCCGTTTATTTTTTAAATATATTTTTGTTATTATTGTTTTATTTCTTTCTTTCTAATATCTTAGTCCTTCACCCCCTTCGTTCCATGGTTTTTTTCTCCATATCCAGACACTCACCAGAGAAAAATACACGCACACTGCATAGAACAGCACACACATGCTTTATTCCACCACGATTGTCTCCGACCACCACGTCATTCTCACCATCACCCGCCAGCTGTCGCACGTACACAACCAAAGCACGTTGTGGGTGTACAGAATACAAAGATGGAAAGGGAACAAAGTAGAGAAAGATTGATCGCAGAACCGAATATACAAACAACAATTCGAGCCCTCGATTCTGTTCAGAGAGATCCGCAAGCTACGAGACGCGGTTTTTTATATTGTACATTAAGTCGACAAACGGCAGGACACATCAAATCGTACTTAAGCATGGCCAACCATAATAGGATTAATAAATCCAAGTTCTAATTGGAATTAACATATCATGACTCTCGGATCAAGCAATGAAAAGGAAACATAAATGCCTAAAAGTACAATAATCCAATACGAGGTTAAGCATTAAACCAAATGGCTATCAAACTCATTTCTTCAAGGAATTGTGCAATCTGATGTCATTCAAATATTTTATTGAAAAAAAAAGTATTTTATTGAATATGTAAGGAATACCTCGGTGTCGTAACTTATATGCAAAATCAAAGCAGTGATTCATTTCAGATCATCACATCAGCAACAATAAGGGTTCAAGTCATAATAAAAAAAAAAAAGCTTCAATCAAATCGATTTTCACACAAATACAATTAAATGAGGGAATTGCATCCTGGGTTGATCTTCGTGCAGCTCCGCTTCCATGCACGCGAGTTCATTTTCGAATGTTCAGCGCAGAGAGAGACTGGCTGGGCTCTCCCATTGGAAATTGAATTGGGCTGAGCCGGACTCACGGGCTTGCTTGGTTTGATGGGTTCGGCTTGTGCTGATGTTGATGGTTGAGCCTCCTGAACCGAAATTGGACTTGATGTCGACGGGCTGGGCTGGAGCCAGATGGGCTGGTCCGGGTCATCGCATAAATGGACACTCTCTTCTATCTTTTATTTTTTATTTTTTTCTTTTACTGTTATTTGTTTTTATTTTTTTCAAAAAATGCATGCTTGGCTTGTCGGCACTAGTCAACATAGTTAATACCATTTTTATAGTACCATGCATTGTGTATCAAAATGCATTGACGAGCATTCAAAATGCCCCTATAAGGGCAAAACTATTGATCCATTTCAAGATGTTTATGGCGCATTGAATAAGAACAAGATATTGTTTTAGCACATAATGTGCTAAGCTGAAAATTTCACGGTTATTCAACTAGGAAATGACTTTTCTCATTGTCAAATTTCCCGAGCATTGATAACTGCAACTTTGTATTACAAGAGGGCCCTTGGATAATTTCAAGGGGGTACGTTGCTATTGGGAAGCCACAGACATATACGGACCTGATAACAGGTAGTTCAGGCAAAAATACTAAGATCGTGTATGAGATCTTCGATGAACCCTTCTAAATGGGACTTAATTAGGGCAAGAAAAGAAAAGGTAGGAAGACCTATTAATAAAGATGGCAATTCTTGATCTATAACATGAAACAAATACAATGAGAGAAACCCAAATTCGGTAGGATACAATATGATTAATTCAAAATTGGCATGAATTGACACTTTTTCATTCATTCGATTTTTAAAAAAATGCAATTCGCAATCGCATTGAAATATTTCGGTAATGAAATGAAATTACAAGAACAGCCGATAGGGACGTCATTATCCGTCATAGTTGAATTGCTGCCATTACCTATTGAGGACAAATTTTTCCATGTGGATGAAGAAAAGTCAGGTATGAAAAGTATTTGTTAAGTGAGCTGGCAGGACCTATTAGGGCTAAAGCCCATTTAGCTCAGACCTCCCAATTCATTTTCATTGATAATAGGGATATCACAATAATGAAGGACCGCAGCTTTAGCGTGACATCATTATCATCGTTACCTTTTTTTATTTTATTAATATTATTAGGGTCCCTTTTTCTCTACTTGACTACGAAAGTCTGAAAAATCAGAATTGGCCATCATCGTTTCGTCTCTGTTTCTTCCGCCATAGCAGGAAGTGCAAGCAGCAACATTTTTTCGGTAGAGTCCGAATGTCTGGACCAACAAATCAACCGTTCATTTAGTCTAATGTTAGACCCACTCACACCTTTGCCCTTTTTTTTATCTTCTCTGTGTACCTGCATGGTAGGTACAAGTAAACCTGGAAGAAGATGGAAGGGGTTTCTGCAGCAGGCGATGCACCTGACTCATCACCATCAGCGAACGCCTGAAACAGCATAAGTGAAACGAGAAAGCCTCCTCTTATTTCCTTGGCGATCTTGAGAAGAGCGATTGGTGACGAGATCGCCTCCCTCAACCCAAAAGAGCTGAGCCGTCGAGTCTATGCAGGAGCGCTTTTGAAGGACAACAAGAAGCAGCGCGAGGCAAAACATGACCAAGTGCTTTTGGAGGACAAGAAGAAGCGAGGCAAGAAATGACGAAATTAAGGCAAGTTCCAAAGGACAGAAATAACATGAGCTGCTCAGATCGATAATAATCTTGAGGAAAATATTTGGCTGGGGTTGTAACGCCCGTCATGAAACTAAAACCGCATGATATGCAGGAAAAGTCAGAAAATGAGGACCCCTTCTAGATGATAAGTGGATCAATAAAGCAAGACCACTTCCGGGATCTGCCGTATACACACAAGTATTGGGTTGACAAGCAACCAAACAAGAGCTGCTGGATGTTTCTGGCTAAGGGCTTGCCGATCACTGGGGGTTCCAACACCCTAATCTGAAAATGGACAGAAGAAGAGGAGTGGTGCCATTGCTTTTGCTATCCTAAACAATTACGTTTTTAGTCAAACCTTATTGAGACTCTAGGTCGGTCCAGGTACAACGTATGAATTCGCTTTGACAAATATGACTCGCAAGCAGCGAGAAGAACGTTCTGTTGCCGCTAAATGAGCACCTTTGTCTTGGCATGTCTTTAGTGTTATTTTGGCGTTTCTAATTTGCCAATTTCGCTGAAAAGATGCTGCTGAATATGCCGCCTTTTTCCAGCTGCAAGTTGCTCATTTAGCGGCAAACAATTTTTGCTGCCGAAACAATTTTCAATTTCTTACATGAAAATGAGATGTATTGCTAATCATCATCCTCGCTAATAAACCAACCCTTTGCTTTTTTTAAATATTTCTGAGTTTCAGGTACAATGGCAACGAAAGTTTGCCCGTCACCAAGCTAAGAAGAGTTGACTGGCTACAAATCGAAGGGCAATTCAAAACGATCATGCTCTCTCCTACGACCACGTACGAAGTCGCAATCATTGTGAAGATGAGCCATTGAAACTTTGGATGGCATGTTCCGGTGAACCTCAATCTCGCTCCACCAAATGGAAACAAGGAGGGATACATGGAAAGGTTGGACATTCAGAAAAAGGAAGAGTGGATTCCCATTAGCATCGGCAAGTTTGATACTACACCCAAAACGGTCGGCGAGATAGCCTTTTCCCTCACGCAAATTGAGACTAGCCGATGACGTTCGTTTTCAATTTCCCCACTTAGCCGATAGAACGAGGACGGCATAACACTCAAGACTCACGCTTTTTACGTGGGGGATTAGTCAACAAGGACAGACACATAGTGACGATAGCAGATGAGTCATGGATGGGACATTTTACAATTTTTACCTAAATTAGGATTAGTATTAAGTCCACTGCCAACGTAAAAAAAATTTCCACACTTTCGTAGTTGAATAGATGAGTTGTGTATTCATAGAAAGGTCTGTAACCAAATTCATTTGCGTGTCATTCATTCAAAAATGAATATATACTCTAATGAACCTAATAAATTATCTTAATTTAACCAAGTTTTTGTCATCAACTTGATTGCAATATTCTACTTTATTACATTTACATGCTAGTCCTTCACCGAGGTTCGGTATACGTCCAACGTGATTAATTTTTATTATTGCCCAAACGTAGAGAATAGCAATAAAGAACAAACAGTGATTTATCTTAAACAGCTTTTTCTTTTTTCTTTTTACTTTTTTTTCAAATCTTATTACACGGGCATTTAAATTTTTTTCTTAATGCAAATGCTCAAAAACTTTTAATCATTTTTATGCTGAAATGCAGTTTCCCATATTTTTCAAAGGATGATTATGAAAATGCCAAGCAATTTCGCTGTGGTAAAGCAAATTGATAGTTCTGTTTTTTTTTTTTTACTTCTATTATTACACTTATATTTTATAAAGGTCTTAGAGATCATATATGTTTTGACTGCTTGTTCCTCAAAATCAAAGCTTGAGACACTCACAAATTAAAAAAAAAAATTGCGGCACTAATTTATTTCTAGTTTATTAGTTCCTCATTCAGCATCTTCTCTGTTTAGACCGATGGCTGCCTCTGAAGTGGCCGTTTCACTGGCGTTGGCCAGACTTCACGATCTTCTCTCCAAGTCCGAAGGCATCATCATCTCTAAAAAATTAACACATCAAATCTCTCAATCCATAAGCAATCTGCAAGAGATCCTGAACACCAGGGAACACGCCGAGTTCAAGGATGACCATAACCAAGAAACTCGGGGAGGTGAGGAACGACTTCTGCTTTTGGGCTCGTGGAGCTGACAAGATTGCGAAGAATTCCTTGTTGCATCGTTCCGTGATCAGATGTCGAAATCGCAAAAGGGTCGTTTTGCCGCATTATTTCCATTCTTCTCAATAATGAACCGAATATGTGCCAGGAAAAAGATGGCCGAGGATTTCATGATAGATATTGGATCATTATACGGAAACTTCGAATCATCCTGGCCTGCTGCTAAAGGTGACTTCGCAGATAAATTCCTCTTAGTTATCGTTCCTCTTAGTCCCCGTACGCCGCAATCCGTGGGGCGATGAACTTCCATTCGATCATCTAGTATTTTGTGGACAAAGCCACTACAGGTTGCAAAAAACCCCATCTCCACGGCCATCCGTGGTGCTGATAGTGGTACGTAGAACGACTGGAGCAGACTAGACGGTCATATCAGCAAGTGAAAAGAGAAGATTTGAAGATGAAGGAACTCTTGAACCGAGAGAAATTTTTAAGTTTGGGCGCATAGATAGCGTCTTGCTATGTGTTCATCCTCCCTGCAGAATGAGCGAATGTGAGCTCTACGAGAGGGAAATCTTAGGCCGTCAGACAAGAGAGTAACGGGAAGAGGGAGCCCATTCCGTTGGGGACGCCGCCAGCCGCGTTGGTTTTGACCTCAGCCTGGGGTGATCTTTGTGCACCTCCACTCCCACGCGCGCGGGAGTTCATTTTCGGATGTTAGAGGAGGAAAGGTGGGAAAGAGGGAGTGGACGGGCTCACATGGGATTGGGCTATGGCTCGATTGAGTTGGCCCCCTTCAGCTTGAGCGGGCCAATGCAAATTGAATTGGGCTGATCCGGACTCACGAGCCTGGTTTGATGGGTTTGGCTTGCGCTGGTTTTGATGGTTGAGCCGGGCTAAACCGAAATTGGACTTGATGCTGACGGACTGGGGTAGGGCGATATGGGTCGGACGGGTCCTTCCATAAATGGGCTAATTGGACTCGCTCTTCTAACTTTCATTTATCATTCCTTTTTGTTCTTTTACCGTTATTTACTGTTCTATTTACGAAAAGGCATGCTTGGCTTGTTGGTACAGGTCAGTAGAGTTAACACTCGTTTTGTTCTAACCTGCATGTCGACCAGCATTGGAAATGCCCCTTAATCTGTTTCAACGCGTTTCTAGCATTTTATGTACGGACAGGCGTATGATTTAGCATTTTAATGAGCCAAACTCAAAATTATTGAGCTTGGAAATGACTTTTATCTCTACCAAATTTCCTAAGCGTCAATTACTACGAATTTTTTACCTCGAGAAGACCCTTGGATGATTTTGGAGGGGCATATTGCTACCAGGAGGCCATTACGAGAGATGGACCCGGAAAAAAGCTGGCATCTTTGGCAAGAACACCAAGATCATGCATGAGAACTTCCATGAACGCTTTCGGATGGACTTGTTTAGGGCAAGAAAAGAAAAAGGCAGGAAGACTTGTTAATAGAGATGGTGGTTCTCAATCCACGACGCGACCCCAACATAACAAGAAAAATCCAGTTTTAGCGCTATATGACATTAACTCGAAATTGTAATGAATTTACACTTTTTTTATAGACTTAATTTCTATAATTTGAAGTGTATTCTACAATCGCACTAAAACATTTTGAGAATGAAATGAAATAGTAGGAATAACTGATACCGACGTAATTACATGGCATGATTATTTAGATTTTTCCATGTTTGTAAAGGAAAGTCTAGTCTGGAAGTAAAGAAGGGCTTTGCTGAACAAGCCTTTAATAAGTGAGCCCATTTAGCTCAAGTCCAATAATCAAGTATCTTTAGTGTGACATCATTATTATCATTACTTTTTATGTGTTATTCTTATTTGAATCGCTTTATTTCTACTTTGACTATGGAAAATTTGTAAAATTAGAACCCACCATCATATCTCTGTCTCGGTTTCTTCCGCCATAGCAGGAGTTGCAAGCAACCACACGCCTTCGGTACAACTCGATTGTCTGAACCAATAAATCAACCTTATCTTTAGTCGAACACCAGACCAACTCAAACCTTTGATTTTTGCAGGTACGAGTGTATCTGAAAGAAGATGGCAGAGATTTCTGCAACAAGAAATCCTCTCTATTCGTCATTGTCAAAAAATGAAGAAGACACTCGAAACATCACAACTGAAACGAGAAAGTTGGAAGATGATGGTTTTATGTGATGGGCTTAAGGCCCGTCCACTCATGTTGGGCCTAAAAGCCTGGCCCACAAGATTAGGGCCCATGGATGGAGGGATATGATGAAGGGGCACGATTCCTTTTGGAGGGAACGTATATAAGGGAGAAAAGGGATGGACGAACACACCTTTTGGCATTTGTATGTACGTTCCTCTCCCTCTCCCTCCAAAAGAAAAACTAATGCTAAAGGCGACGCTGTCTTCCCTTCAAGGCCAATCGACGTCATCAGATCGAACGGGATCGGTTTTCTCTTCCTCTTATCGACATCGGTGTTTAATCTGTGGCTAATAAGGTACGCTCGATTCCGTGGTGTGCTTTAGGATCGGTGATACATGTTTTTCCCGGGATCGTCTTCCACATTCGTTTTAGGGGTTCGATTTAGTGTCGAATCTGGTTTTTTGGGAATCCGACATTCCCAACATTGGTATCAGAGCCGTAGTTCTTGTTTCCCGATCCTTTTCCATTTTTTCACGACCCCTTTCATGTTTATGGATGATTTCTTGTTAATTTTCGCGAAATTAATCGGCCGACACCAATCGGGGCAAAAAAAATCCCGACACTCGAGCATTGTTCATCCATTTTTTCAAGTTTTTGTAAGTCGAAATCAATTTTTGATGGCGTAGGATGGAAGGTCTCGTCGAGATGATCGCGACAAGTGGTGGAACGCCGCCAACGGCCGCCGGACGCGCCCCCACGCGTAGCTGGAGTGAAGCGACGTGCACGCACCGATTCGCGGGGGAAGGCGCATGCGTCGCACGCGCGCGCGCGGCCGACACGTGCACGTGCAACGCACGTGCGTGTGTGCGATGCTGGCGCGTGCCGCACACACGCCGGATGACGTCATCGTGACGTCATCCAGGCACGCGAGTGGCACGTGTCGATCGGCTTATCCGATCGGGCCGAACAGTCCGACCGGTCGGACCCGGCTCGTCCGGACCGACCCGACCCGGCGACCGTTGACCCGTCGACCCGTTGACCCGTTGACCGTTGATTTTGACCGTTGACCAAAAAAAAAAGAATTTGTTTCTTTTTCAATTATGTCTATGTGGGTTATAAGTAATTCATTTTTTTTTTATTCTGCATTTGTTGCATGAATCATGAAAAATTATGCATTTTCCCTTACGTTCATTATGGATTATAAGTAATCCATTTTTAGTTCTGCATTTGTTGCAGGAACTATGATGCGTTATGCACGGATACCTGCAATCCCGAGAACGAACGAGGGAAGTGCAAGACTTAAAAGGCTGATGATAGAGTTAGCTAATTATCGGTGGCATAACGGTGATTTAGTATCACATGTGATCAGGGTCAATCAGATGATACAGGAAATCATCTGGAATGGTTATCTTATGTCGGATTTTGAGAAGGTGCCGGCTTTGATGAACACTCTTCCACCTGAATGGCAAGCAGTGTTAGATTGGCTATGAGAGGTTAACGTGGCCCCGGGTTATAGGAGGCTAGTGGTAGCTTTTGTTAGAGAGTACTATAAGATTGAGTTAACCAAAACTTCAACCCTTAGATTGAGTGCCACATGGCGCAGAGTGAATGCGCCTTGGAGGCGACATGAAAGCTCTCCAAAATTTTTTTCCATAGTTGGCAAACGTGCCTTCAAATTTCTTGGATATTTTGACTGATAGATTAGAAGAAACATTCCATATTTATTTCTTAGATTAGTTTGAGATGTTTTTGGGTATGAATATCTCTTTCTATGTTGATATTTCTTCTTTATATATATTACTTAGTGTAATGGATAGTTGTATTATATGAAAACATTATTATTCTATTGGATGTCAAATATTATTTGATTTCTGTTATTGTTGACTCCTGTGGGTAGTTCATAGAAGTTTTTGTAACTTCATAGAATTTATTTTGCGTAAGACAATTATATTAATAATAATTTTAAGTTAGGATTTTTTGGAGGATGATTGGAAACATAGTGCCCTTTTGATTCTGAAACCTTACTTGAAATTATTCATTGATATGATGGGTCTGTACAAAGTGGATGCATAAATGATATGCATTAATTATTCGTGCATATATGTCTGATGTGTTCAGATCAATGGTTTCAACAACTAATAACGTAATTGCTGATATGAACGGCAACAATTGTGAAATATTGAATTTATATTGAATATGAAGATTCAATATGTGCTGGAAAAGCAAGAAGCACTAGAAACTCTTGACCATATTATGGAAGATCTTGAGGATGCTGTACGCCACCTTGAGCTAGTAGAGGACCGCCTAATGGCATTTGAGCCGAAAATAGACATTTGCAATGCTGGTTCTAGCTCAGAAAGGGCTTTGAGCTCTAAGCGCAAGCGTATTGATTCGTTCAATATGTGGGAATGCAAAGGATCAAGTCCTTATTGCAAGAAATCAAGAGTTAACCAACACAAGAGAGGAAAACGTCCTCAAGTGAAGAAAATGTCAAGGGTGAGGTGTTACAATTGTGACAAGAAAGGTCACTATGCTTGCAACTGTTGTGAGCCGAAATAGGTAAACACATTTTGTACATTTGAGAACTTTGCTTATGTGTCAAGTTCTGCATTATTGACTGAATCCAATCCTTTGTGGACTGTAGATTCAAGAGCGATAGACCATGTAGCGAATGATAGAGAATCGTTCGTGGGATTCCGACGAGTACCAACTGGAACTAAGTGAATCTATGTGGGAAATAACTTCAGAGCTGAAATTAAAGGGATTGGCACCTACCAATTGAACATGCGTGGTGGACGCACCTTGTTCCTACATGATGTTCTATATGCTCCGGAGATTCGTCGAAATTTAGTGTCTGTTTTGGTGTTGGTCAAGCTTGGTTTTAATATGAACTTTCATAATAGCGGTGTAGATTTGTATTTGGATACAAACTACTATGGTTGTGGTCACTTTCTGGATGGTTTTATTGTACTAAATGTTGACTGTGGTGATGTCAATATTTGTTATTCCATTGTTTCACATCTTCTACTTCATATGATAATAATGTGATAATGTGGCATGCTAGACTTGGTCATATTGGCCAACAACGTATGAATAGACTAGCCAAAGAGGGCTTGTTGGGCAATATTGAAAAAGTCGATTTGCCCATATGTGAGCATTGCCCAGTAGGGAAAACGACGATGAAACCATTTGGAAAAGGTAAAAGAGCTGAATTTCCTCTGGATTTAATCCATTCTAACGTCTATGGTCCAATGAATGTGAGAGAAAGACATGTGGCTGTTTATTTCATCACTTTTTATAGATGATTATACTCGATTCGGATATGTTTATTTGATTTCTCGTAAACCTGAAGCATTAAGTTGTTTCAAAAGGTTTATGAACCTGGTAGAAAATCAATTAGACAAGAAAATAAAAGTATTGAGATCCGATCGAGGTCAAGAATATTTATCTGATGAGTTCAGAAAATTATGTGATGAAAAAGGAATAGAAAGACAATTGTCTATTCCATATATTTCTCAACAAAATGGTGTTGCGGAGAGAAGAAACAGAACCCTACTGGAAATGGTTAGGTCCATGATGGCGCATGCTAACTTACCTATTACTTTTTGGAGTGATGCGTTGTTAACTGCTGCCTATATACTTAACCGAGTGCCTCCAAATCAGTTACTTCCACTCCATATGAGTTATGGACAGGTAGAAAAACCGGATTTAAGTTTTCTTAAGCCATGGGGTTGTGCTGCCTATACTCATGAGTCCTCTCACAAGTTTGGGAAATTGGGTCCCAAAGGAAAGATGAGTATTTTAATGAGATACTCCGAACACTCGAAAGGGTATGTGTTCATAGTTGTGCAGGAAAGTGGGAGTATAACTGAATTTGAATCACGGGATGTCACATTCTTAGATGATGAATTTCCTAAGAATGGCAAAATAAGGGAAGATTACTCCCTATTTGAAACATTGGATCAAGATAATGATATTAGTGGAGTTCATCCAAGTGGGAGTAACATGAGAAGTGATGAATCTAATTCAACTCACTCACAATTACAACCACATGATGAGATGATATCGTCATTATCTAATCCGAGTGGGAGCATGATGGGGAATAATGTGCAAAGTGTACAATCTCCCATACAGCGAACAAGTCGCCAAAGTATTCCCCATTGACGTTTTGACATTGAAGGGGAAACTTTTATGATTGCTCTGCAAGATAAGGATGAGCCAAGAAATATTAATGAGGCTCTGAATTGCCCTAGTAAGGAAAAATGGATTCATGCAATGGAAAATGAAATGGAGTCAATGAAGTCAAACCATGTTTGAGAATTGGTTGATCTTCCAAAAGGACGCAAAGCTATTGAGAACAAGTGGGTTCTCAAAAAATAAAGCGAAAAGCTGATGGCTCGATAGAAAGGCATAAGGCTCGCCTTGTGGCAAAGGGGTATAATCAACAGGAATGAATTGATTATGAAGATACATTTTCTCCTGTAGTGAGATTTACCTCGATTCGCATTATTCTGGCAATAATGGCTAGTATGGATCTTGAGTTACATCAAATGGATGTAAAGACTGCTTTCCTTAATGTAGAATTAGAGGAAGAAATATATATGGAACAACCTACTGGTTTCATTATAGAAGGCCAAGAAGGAAAGGTATGTCGACTTTTGAGATCGATATACGGCCTTAAGCAGTTGTCGAGACAATGGTATATACGTTTTCATAATGCTATAATGGCATATGGTTTTACAATGATAGATGAGGATCATTGTGTATATATTAAAAGATCCAATGATCAATTTGTGATCATATCATTATATGTTGATGATATACTAATTATCGGAAGTAATATGGAGTTTGTTAATACTGTGAAGAATTGGTTATCTTCTAACTTTGAGATGAAAGACATGGGTGATGTTGCATACATTCTTGGAGTTAAGATTTCAAGATTGTAAACCCATAGATACTCATATTACAAAAGGCGAGGGATTGAGCCACAGATTGTGTCCAAGGACTCCACAATAGAAGGAACAAATGAAACATATTCCTTATGCTAGTGCTGTTGGAAGCTTGATGTACACTATGATGTGTACAAGACCTGACATATGTTTTGCAGTTGGGATGGTGAATAGATACCAATCCAATCCAGGTCAAGCACGTTGGAAAGCCGTTAAAAGAATACTAAGATATCTAAAGAGAACTGCTGATTATACGCTGAGTTATTATGAAAATGATCTGCGACTCTAAGGCTATGCTGATGCTGATTGGGGAGGAGATTTAAATGAAAGGAAATCTACCTCTGGGTTTGTTTTCTTACCGAATAATGGCACCATATGTTGGAGCAGTAAGAAACAAACGTGTATAGCCTTGTCCACGATGGAAGTTGAGTTCGTGGCATTATCAGCAGCAGTATAAGAAGGTGTTTGGCTTAAGAGATTTTTTGGGTCATTTAAGTGTTATTGGAAGTACTGCAGATTCATTGTTGGTTAATTGTGATAGCCAAGCAGCAAAAGTGTACACCAAAGATCCAAAATATCATGGCAAGACCAAACCTATAGATACCAAGTATAACTTTTGTCAATGATATGATTGCACGAAAAGATGTGAACTTAGAGTACATACTACGCATAGAATGGTAGCAGATCTTATGACAAAACCAATACCTAGAGATGTGTTTTGTGGCCATATGAAATCTCTAGGATTGCGTAGAGGCTGATGTACTGAATATTGTAATTTCCCTAAGTGTTCACATTTGATGAATTTGTATTTTCATCATTAATACCTATGAATCTTTGTTTGATCTTTATGCATCTTAATGCTCAGTGCATTACTTTAAGTTGAGAAAGTATGTCGGACAGATATAAGATTAGCCCACTCACACGGGTAATCGCCTCTATTTACTGTGTGATAAATAGAGATGAGACTGTTTTTAAACTTATTATTTAGGTGATAATCGAGAGCTCAAGTTTAAAATACGTATGTCGCCTTAACTAAGTGTTAAGATGAGGACATAATACTTACTATGTCCGAAAGTAAAATAACCCACATATTTTACTTTATCTGTTTAGGATGCCAGATGTGAGTTCTGATGAATTTTGTAAATGAGTAGATACGTGAACTCAAGTTAGACATTGGGTATGTCTGAACTATCATCTGTACGGTATTGAAAGGTGTAGACATACGCTCCATGGGAAATGAGTTAATACCGTAATACGTATTTCATACTACGTATGCATGAGATGACCAATAAGAGTGGCAAAAGTTTGATCTCAACTTTTATGTTGTGTGAGACTTTTGAGGAAAAGAGTTTCTCAATTTTTAGTCCCCTCATGACTCTTACTTATTCTCAAGATTTCTATTTAGTGTTTGCTATCTTAGGATGTTGCCAATGGTCATGAGTTGACTCGATCTAATGGGACATTTCTAGAAAAGCAAGCTGAACTGAAATTGACAGTTTGAAGGAAAGAGGAAGATTGAATTTGGAGAATCACATTGTAGTTTTGTATTCACTGGTTAACCAATTATGACTGTCTTTGGGATAATCATAATTGGATACAATATATATATATATATATATATATATATATATATATATATATATATATATATATATATATCATTGTTTAGAAGAGATCAAGAGAGATATAAATGTGATCGATCGATTTAGGGAACTGCATACTAAATCTACTCAGGAAGTGATGCCCATTATGAGCTGCTATATATTCCTAACAGATGTATGGTAACGAGCTCTCAAAGTATGCTGGTCGCACGGATTATTCACTGGTATGAATGTTGAAGAGAGGTAAAGAGAATCCTGTTCGGCCCACCATGTGCGAGTGGGAGATGATGGTTTTCCGTGATGGGCTTAAGGCCCGTCCACCCATTTGGGCCTAAAAGCCCGGCCCACAAGATTAGGGCCCATGGATGGAGGGATATGATAAAGGGGCACGATTCCTTTTGGAGGGAACGTATATAATGGAGAAAAGAGAGGGACGAACACACCTTTTGGCATTTGTACGTACGTTCCTCTCCCTCTCCCTCCAAAAGAAAAACTAAGGCTAAAGGCGACGCCGTCTTCCCTTCAAGGCCAATCGATGTCATCGAATCGAACGGGATCGGTTTTCTCTTCCTCTTATCAACATCGGTGTTTAATCTGTGGCTAATAAAGTACGCTCGATTCCGTGGTGTGCTTTAGGATCGGTGATACATGTTTTTCCCGGGCTCGTTTTCCGCATTCATTTTAGGGGTTCGATTTAGTGTCGAATCCAGTTTTTCGGGAATTCGACATTCCCAACATAAGAGATTTCTGCAGCAGCAGGAGCTGTGCTCGATCATCACCGTTGACAAATAAAGAAGAGGCCCAAAACAGCACAAGCCAAACGAGAAAGCCTCCTCTCATTTCCTTGCTGATGTTGAGAAGAGTGAGACGAAATCGCCCAACTCGACGTAAACGAGGTGAGCCATCGAGTCTATGCAGGAGTGCTCTTGAAGGACGACACGAAGCAGCGGGAGGTAGAAAATGGCAAGCATCGGGCAAGTTCCAAAGGGCAAAAAAGGACTAGTTTTGCTCCGATAGATTATGATCAATTAAGAAAACATTTGGCTCGGATTATGATGCCTGCCACGAAACTAAAACTACATGATATGCAGGAAAATTATGCAAATCAAGACCACCTGCAGATGATAAATGCATCCATGAATTGTTGGTTGCCATAGACAGGATGGGAGCTCGGTAGCTCCTGATTGGAGAAGGGCCTAGTTTTGTTCTGATTTTGTTTATGTCTCGCGTCTTGATCATTGCTTTGTGCTTACAGGCGTAGCCATATACACACAAGTATTGGGTTGACAAGGAGCTCAACAAGAGCTGCTTGATGGTCCTGGCTAAGGCCTTCCAGTTCCGTTGGGATGAAGAGGTCGATTCCTGGACATGGGCAGAAGAGGATGAGCCAGACTCTAGGTCAGCCCGGTACAACTTTTGAATTCGCTCCAACAAACATATTTCACAAGTGGAGAGATACAAATATGATTAATTGATGTTTCAAGGCACCATTTGAATCTATACTAAACTTAAGGCCCACATGCAAGCTTGCCCATTTATTGAAGGCAGACTACATTTCATTATATCAAAATCAGGTGAAGTGAGCTATACTTCTATGTACCTAATGAACCACTAAATCGAGCTAGAAATATCATCAAAATCCTCTCAAAATCACACCCAGTGCACAGCCCACAATAACACCCAGCAAGTATAGTTATTATTACTCTACCCAATGACATCCAAATGTATAACTCATTCATCAAAATCATCAAGGTGACTAGAGATGGCACATTTAACATGCACTGAAAAAGTATCAAACCAATCAACAAATGGCAATAAAGTCATTCAAATTCGCACCAAGGAGAGTTCAATGCAGCGTCCATCTCATCAAGCTCAGAAGATTTACAAATTACCTACTCCAATAATACTTAAACATGTCCATATAACTAGCAAATCAAGCATACATGGTCACCTTATCATGGGTAAGGTGAATAAAATAAGAATTAAACTAGCACACCTCATGATTAAAGCAGCAAAGTCAGCAAAATCTAGAATAAAATCAAAACATTAAAGGCTGAAATTCATGATTATATATTAAGTAATGGACTTGAAGCATATCTTCCTGCAGTTGTACATGGGCTCATATGCTCAAGATGAGAACAAATTAAAGTTAAATGAAGATCATCAATGCTTTTACAGCTGGCACATGTTTAATTACAGCAAATTCAAGCATGGTCATCAATGCTTTTACAGCGGGCACATGTTTAATTACGGCAGATTCAAGCATGACAACATGACTATCTCCCTCAAAAATTCACATGGATTCCTCATCTATATTCATATGACCAGGATAAATCTTGGCGATTGTTGTTTGAACAACAAATGGATATGGACAGCAGGCATGAACATGAATCCATCAAATTTAAGTAAAAAAAAAAAAACTTATAACCATGACGACAGCATGTTATGAACTTAAACAACATTCATAACCAAGAAACCGACATATTTTTGTACATGTATAGCAAGAATAACAATGAATCCAGTAAATTTGAGCTGTGTACAGCAAGAATAGACATGTTCAGCAAGCCTACGATGTGGTGGGTGTACAAATTCAACAAATAGCACAACCTGAAATGTGTATTGTGCAAGCTAATGGTGACAACCGAGATAAACCACCATGTACTTGCACATACATCGCAAGCATGACACAAATGATATTCTGACATGTCCATTGCATGTGAAGTGGAGTCTCAACCGAGCCCAAAACGGAGCAGCAGTTAGCAAACAAAAGAAAAACTACAGCTCTAATCTATGAACAATTTATGGTCATTAATGATTTCTCTACATTAACACCCTGTGGAACATGATACGTGCAAACTTTGAACACCTCAAGCTCCAAAATAAATCCAGAGACTCTTAGTTTAGAGGACAATTCACTGAGAACAATGTAATAACGGAAACACCAAGGGAAGGAGAACTCTAGACCATCAAAGGATTGAGCGTCAATTCGCAATACATAATCAGTACATTGAACAATAACATACAAATTACTCCTGTGCAATTTCAAATTGATCAGTGAATTCGCCATTGTCATCTCTGAGGCAAAACGTCAAAGAGGTGGTGAGCATGAAGGGTGAGGTGTTATACCAACGGGAATTCTTGTCAATTGGCGAGGAATAATATAAAATGAGACACCCAGCCAAAAATTGCTAGAGAGGAATCAACGAATCTGAAACCGAATAAATAGACACCAATTGAAATAACAATTTGAAGCTTTCGGCAAAAGGCAATACTGAATAATCGTATGATTTGAGTCTCGATGAATCGACCGTATCCTACCTTGGGGAAGACTTGTAGAATCTCACGAAGATGAGGCTACGCGGGATGAAGCAATTTAGCGGCGAAATTGCTCGACGAAGATATTCAGCTGCAACTGGCTTCGACCGCAGGCGACGGCATTGGATTTGGTCCAGAGCGTGTGCTCATGCGCGCACCAAGCCTAAGAGAGTGTGCTGTAATTCTTGTTATGAATTTTCCTGCAAAGCGTGAAATCGTGAGCTTAAAAGGAATCTCCAAATGCGTTAGACGAGAGGGAAAGAGCACGAGAGAAAATGGGCTGGACATTTGTCTTTTAAGCACCGCTGAATGGGATTGAAACATTTTATATGGTTGTTATTGATTTTATTCAATCGTATCATTTTTATGCTCGTTTGATATACTAGCAAAAAATTTTGGTGTCATTATGAGTTACTCATACCATTAATATGATTGTTAATATCGTTTCGAAAAATTAGTCAACATAAAATTTTTTAATCATTAATTGCAATCTATACCTAATTATTTTTATGGTTGATGAAATTTTTTTTCCATTTATTTATATCTCTAAACAATACAAACAATCATTTTTTATAATTTTTTTAAAATTATTAATTTTTCGCGAAATAAATGCACTCTAAGAACTCCTCAAAATTCTTCTCTACATTCTTCGAGTGGATGCAAGGGGCTAAAGCACATGCTGAAGAACGACCTCATGACTATTGGGAGAAAAGGGAAAATCTAAGGGCTCTTTGGCACATGTTCTGGATTGGGACGAACGATTTTGGACAAGATTTGAGAATAAAAAAAAAAAAAATTGATTCTACGTCCGAGAATCGAAAAGAATCAAAATGGTAAAACCTCATCTCGACTATTGGGAGAAAAGGGGCTCGGCCTCGCCCGACTCGGCGAATCTAATTTACCAAGTTCCGAGCAGGAGCACCGAAACTCTTTGCTTGAACGCTTTGCTTGCTATAAGCAGAAATGAAGAAAAGAAGAATAGGAAAAAAGTAAAGAAAAAGTAAAAAGTAAAGAAATTATTTAAAAATCAAAAGAAATTAATTTGGAATGTAAAATTAATACGGATCTAGATTTCCGGTCAAAAATTTTGAACTTTTTTTACGGGTCCATAAAAAAGAATAGTCAAACGTTCAGGTAGACTCGGTTCACATGATCAATAAATAATGCAACATTAGCTCTCAGTCAACGTGTGAGGCTATTTAAAGCTATTGGGATTCCACTTTTATGATTTCTAAACTTTCGTAAAGAAAAAAAGACCACATGAATGATCCCCATGGGGTCAATGATAACTATCAAGTGTTTCGGATATTAACAGAAGGAGAATATGAGATTTGCTTGAATAAAGCTTTCTCATTTGCTAAACGAACGAAAGAACAGCGCGTGATGTTGAAGAACGGGGGAATAGGATGAACGATAATCAAAACCATGCGATGATAAAATTGGATAAAATGAGACATACATGTATTACACTTTATTCACTCAACAACTTAGCTGCCAGATACTGCGCTTTGCATTTCATTTAAACGTTTAACCCTTGGGGTTGACGCGGAGGCCCTTGAGGACGAGACCCGACTTGTAAATTTGGCACGTCTCATCGTGGTAAAAATATTTCTCGCCCAGGTTCTTTGCGTCCGTCGCGAACTTGCAATGCGGAGCTTGACCCATTCCTCCTTCGGCTTCTTCACAGGACTCTCCGTGCTTATCACTTTGCTTCCGTTGGGTAGATGGAGCTCAAGGTCCATGGGAAGCGGACACAGGCCTGAGCTTAAGCACGAATGTGATTTCATACGTGGTCTTAGGGGATGGCGCATTCGTATGGAATCTTCCTTTGATGTATAACCAGGACAGCTGCAACAGCTTGTGGACTGGAACGTCCGCATCATCGGGAAAACTGACCGACTAGAAGGTCTGTAACTAGTATTAGTGCAACTGTGTGGTGAACAACAGGAGGCTGTTTTCTAGGTGAAATCTTTGAAGGCGACTGATGAACGGTGCGAGCGAACAACTAAATTAGTGAAGTTTGGGGATATAGCATTAGTGAAGTTTGGAGATATACCATTTTTCTTTGGTTCGATTTCACTGCCAGGTAATACTTCTGCCACCTCCCTGGAGATACATTGCCTTTGGAAGTGTTAAATTAATATCTCGAACTTAAGCCTTTGTGAATCCGATCCGTAAGGAAGATTTTGATTTGTTAAAAATCTGTTGTTCTCCATCCGAATCCGATTTGTTTTTCTTGCAGTCAACAAGCTAGTCTTAAGCCCACGTCTACCAAAAACCGAACACATTCTAGCCCCCTTAAACCCATGGCTAGCCCAAACCTAGTTAAACTAATTAAGCCCATTTAGATTTCCTCCCACGCCCTGTTTCTTTTTCTCAAACATCAAAACTCTTGTACCGACGCCTTCGTTCCCAGATTAGTCGATAACCCACTCGCACGCTCATCAAGCCATTCCCAAAACCGACCAAACTAAAAATTACTCGACTATACCCAGGCAAAACCAAAACCACAACCTGCGCCAACTTCGCCGAGTATCACCAGTAGCTACCGACGATAATGAAGGCCACCGCTTTCACAAGCAACCAGACCTTGTCTCCACCATTTCCAGACGTCTACACCGACACCGCTCAAACTCTGGTCATCCTTTGCCGGTGCACATTACAGGAACACCATAGGAACATAACAATGGAACACGACACATGCGGATGACTCAATTTCGACAAAAAATGAGGACACAAAAGCTAGATCTCAATAAGGCATTTCGTCGAGCAGCTGACCAGTGACACTGAACAAGAGGCTCCCGGCTCAACCGGGACTCAAATGACCCAAGACGCACACATCAACATAACGAACCAAGCCGAACGGCCGTGAGCTTCGGCTCGGCGTGTCCCGAACGGGCGATAAAAGAAAACAGGGGAGGCGGTTGGTGGCATTTCCTACCCGAGTCGGCGGCAGCAAAGGGTGCGAATGGTAACGTTTCTGTTCTTTTTTTGTTCCAAGGAACAGAAATAAAAACAAGTGTTTTTATTCCGGGGAACGGTTTTTGAACAAAAGAACGCGTTTGGTAACGTTTGTTCCGGGAATAAAAAATGAATAAAAACACGTTTGGTAAATTTTTTTTTTTTTGTTTCTTTTAATTTTTTAATATTTTTATTTTATTTTTCATTTTTTATTTTATTTTTTATTTTTCTTCTTTTGGCCGGTCCCCGGCCTCCAGCGACCGGCCGACGGGGCCGGCGGCCTCGCCTAGCCACGCGAGGCTCGTTGGCCCCAGCGAGGCCGAGCCTCGCCGTGGTTGGACGAGGCCGAGCGAGCTCGCCCAGCCAAGGCGAGGCTCGGCCTCGCCGGGGCGGCGAGGTCGCCGACCCTTGACGGCGTCACCGGCGCCAACCATGGCCGAGACCGGCGACCGGCCAAAGGAAAAAGAAGAAAAAAAGAAGAAGAAAAGAAGAAGAAAAGAGGAGAGAGAAAATGGAATTGTTTCTTTAAAATTGTTTCGAACAAGAAGTAACTTTTTTGTGTTTTTTTTTTTTTGCTCCAATTTTATTCCGGGAAAAAAAAAAAAAAAAGAACAGAAATGCAGCTCATTTCTGTTCCTTTTTTGTTTCCGGGAACAAAAAAAGTACAAAAGTGTTCCAGAAACATTTTTTTGGAACGTTTCCATGCAGGGCCAAATAGGTCAAGCTCGATAGATCGGACCACGAGTGGTCGCCTCGCGCACCTTCGAGCATAATATTTTTCTTAAAAAGAGAGCCTCTACCCAGCAACTCTCGCACCGACAGACAGCAATCGACCATCTAAGAACACTACTCGTTTACAAATCCTCAATAGGACAGCAAGCGAACACCCGAAACTCCTTCAAAATCGTCTTTCTTCAATCAAATCAAACTTTTAAAAACAGAAAAGAAAAGAAAAGAAAAAGCGCGATCACCTGAGAACACGAGGCCAAGAACTTCAATCAAGAGTCCCCTCCCACGATCAAATCACGCGGCGAGGCCACCGATGATTACGAGGGGAAAGAGCATCTGCGAGTCAGGGCTGGGAGGGAGAGAGAGGGGGCCGCGATCCGTATGGGGGAATCGGGCGGCGGGCACGAGCCCTCGTGGACAGATCCAACGGTCGGGGACGCACGCTCGCTCCCCTCACTCCCCCTGAAGAGGAAAGGAGGAGACTGAAGAAATCCGGGGACCTTTTCACTGTTCGGCACTGACCCCTAGCGAACTCGATCGTCGACTCATCATCCCCTGACTCAGATCTCTCTCTTCTTTCTCACAGGCTTAAGTAGCGTTCGTCTCCTCGGGAAATCGACTCCAAACCGGAGAAATCGAGAAAAAAAGGAGAGCTAAGACCTATCGGGGCTTCGGCGTGGACGGGGCACGGTGGCGGGTCGTTAGCCGTGATTTGAGGACGGTGGATGGCGGTCCTTCACTCCCACTCCCTACTCTCGCTTGAACTTTCGCTCACAGCTCCTTCTCCCTCTCAATTTCCCTCACCCCTCTGTGTTTGTCTCTCCCTCTCGGCCTCCTCCTTCCTGGTGCTCCCTCTCTCGCTTTTAAGGGCCAGCGGCAAGTGCGCATGGCTTCTGCCATCGCCAGCCTGCCGCGGCCGGCCTGATCGCCGACCCAAGGATCACGGCAGCTTTGCTTTCTACTTGCGTTCGTCCTTGTTGCTGTAGAGACGTGAGGGGTGTGAGGAAGGAAGGAGGAAGAGATAGGCATGCGGGCTGGGCTGCGAAAAAGGGAAAATGGGCCGGCCTGGCTGGAAAAGAAGAGGGAAAAGAAAAGAGGCTGGGCCGGCCTAAACCCGACTTAGTCCTGCTTCCCCTTTTCCTTTTTTTTAATAGTTAATAATAATCTTAAAATTTTAATTTTTTAAATTTGTTAAATTTAAAAGTTTTAATCAATGCTATCAATATTTATGCAAATGCTTCTAAAATTTATATGCTACACAATTTAATGAAAATTATGCTTATTTAGGAATTAAAAATTAACCCCTAATTTTCAATGTAATTTAAACCCCAAATGATTAGAAGACAAATTATAATTAGAGGTGAAAAAATGCTTTAATTCATTTCAAATGAAATTGCATATAATTGGATTGGTGATTGCTCATGAATCAAATAGTTCTTATAAGAAAAGAAATAATTTTTTTAAATTGTAATTCCATCCACCCTATATATCTCGTTCTGCAAATCTTAAACTCGATTTGCTTACATGATAATTGTTATGGAAAAATTAAGCAGTAAACCAAATGATATTAGAAATTACGTGGATTGATATTTTTTTTTCTCTTTTCAAATTTTCAGTTTTCAGTATTTGAGCTTTGACTCATGTGTTAATCTTGATCACTTCAAATTCCTAAAACTATGCAAATACAAACTTTTCAGATCTTTTAGAGTCATTATGCCACCTGTGAAAGAAAGGTTTCGAAAGATGTTAAGAATGGCATTCCTTTTGGTTGAGAGCTTCTTTTACTTTGATAATTTCGTATTTTCTTAATTAGTGTTATAGTTCTTGCAAGAAAAATAAAAGAAAGAATGGTTTGAATAAGAAATGAATACTTCATTTGGCGAAACATGTTTTCTTGATTGTTAGTTAGTGGGATACATGTCACTCAAAGAGAGAACCACATGTTAACACTGGTAGTCCCCTTACTTTTGCACCAAGATACATATATAGTATTAGATTATGTTAACTATAACTAATGCAACCACACTGAGTGGGTTCATACTGAAATAATCTTTTTGAGAATAATTTATTCTGTTATACTTTTTATCATAAGTTATTTGATGTCGGCACTACATTAGTTCATACTTGGAGCCATTTTTAGAGGAAAGAATTTTAGGAGGTGGATTTGTGAAGAGAAGGTGAATGAGTAGAGAGGAAGAGCTTATGAGGTTATTCTACCAAAGTTAAACCTACTAATATGGAAAATGGCTCCAACAATCACAAGTTTAAATTTGGCCTTTCAAATGATTAAAATGACACTTGTAAGTATTCAGATCCTTTGGTGATGGGCATTTAACAAAGACTGTGGAGGTTATAGAGTAGGAGGTACTTTTGTGAACTATGCCTTGTAAAAGTGTTATTTCATTTGAAATGATAGGGTGGATCTTACCCCATGGAGCATGATACCATATGTAGATTTCCCTTATGTCTATCACTCAAGTTTAGTTCCCTATACCACCTTGGAAAGGTTGTTTATAACTTAGCAAAATTTATGCTATAATTGAATCGTTTTAAATGGATATGTTATTGCGAGACAATATTGGCTCATTTTCAGAAGTTATTTGTCTCCAATTCTTTGGGGGTGAATTTTGAGTCATTTAATTTGCAAGTCACTCAGCTTGAACTCCATTGCCATTTTCATGCTCTTGGTGCTGGAGTGATTGAGGAGTTCCAAGCCCAAAGAGATAAAGGACTTGGTTTCATGAGTTATAGTACTCATGTAAAAGCAGCATTGGCCATTCAAATTGGAAATGCTTAGTCACTTCTATGTGGAAGACAAATTAAGGTGTGTTCTTGGGCTCTTTCTTAATGCTCTTCATTTCTATTCTTTTTATATCACAAAGTGCTGACAGTTTGAAAAGTAATCTGATCCATAGAAAATATAGTGGGAGATTATCAATTCTATAGTTATACTAATTTAAGTTGAACTTACGGCACTTTTTCCCTTTCCCTGATCGTAAATTTGACCACTTCCCATAGTTAGCCCTTGGTCAAAGACCTCATGTTTGTTTACACCGAGATTTAAATCTAAGTTGTCTTTGAGTTTTGTGCATTTAGTGATTGCATTACACCCTTTTGGATGAGCTTAGTGCTCTTTGAATCAGGACAGTTGGATTTAAACTGCAGTAGCTATGATTTCATCAGCATGTTGTGCCACCACATGTTCGGTTGTACCTCTTATCCTCTAAAAGGATAAACAAAGGTGGCATGTGTTATGGTAACAATACATGGTTCTCAAGCAATACAAATGAAGTGTTCTATTTCTTCAATAATTTAACTGGCCTTTTCATGGCATAGCATTTAAGATATAATTGTTGTCTGCATCTTGGCAATGGTAAAAATGGATCAAGAGCTCTAGCATGTGAAAACAATACTTAATACAAGACTTTGTCCCCCCTTGGTGTTTTTAATTGAGCTGACTTCTGATTTATTTGTGCTTGCAGTGCTCATGGGGTAGGAAGCCTACTGGCCTAGGAGCAAGCTCCAGTCCCTTCCTCCACCTGCTGCAGTGGCACCATTACCAAGCCTTTCTACTGCTGAACTATTAGCCTACAACGAGCGACAATTAGCAATGAGCAGGATGGGTGGCATGCATCCTCTCATGCAAGGATAGCATCCTCTCGAACAGGCAACAATGGGTATGGGAGTCGCTGGCAGAAGCCAAGCAATATACGATCGGGGGTTTCAAAATGTTACAGTCGACCAACAGCTCATGTATTATTAGTAACATGCCTGGTTTTTGGCTGGGAGGGGGGTTTCTTGAGTTGCATATATTATTGAGAGTTTATGATCTTTAGGAAGTCGTAGATGTTTGCCGTCTTTGTGTATGTTACCTTTTCGATTTGTTCCCTTCATTTGTATGTTATTCTATTTATGTATCTATATGGTTGGCTAATAAAAAGTGAATCCATGTCTGTTCGGACCATTTTCCCCCTAGGTTTTTTTGCTTGTTATAGGTGGCATTGCGCTTACTATTTGAACTCATTCTATTTCTACTAGATTAAGGTGAATCCCATTTTCAAAACCAAGAGACTTGTGCTGTTTTAAATTAAGGTAAATCACATCAAAGTTGTAGGTGTATGCTACCAAAGTCAATCACACTTCGAAAAACTATGAGACTCACTAGTGACAAGATTATAGGCACATTGATAGTATAAGCCCTTATGATTTCATTTTTGGTGGAAGAGTAAAATTTACGACCAATGTCACATGGTTCAAGTGCTTTCACTCCCTAGATGAAGAGGAATGAGGTTGCCTTGTTGTAGTAATATTGATGCTCCTTGAATGAGGAAAAGTATATAAAAAAAAAAAAAAATACTAAATTTACTGCATTGATATCGATTTAGTATTAAACTTTTTAATTAGACCAATTTAGTTCTAAGTCTTTTCATATTAGTATCAATTAAGTCCATTCGACTAGTTTAAGACAAAAATTACTTGTGTGCATGTTAACCGTCCTATATGGTACGATTGGTGCTGACAAGAACAATTTATAAATTTTTTAATATTTCTTCAAATTTTTATTAATTTTTTTTTTTTGGTTCCCTCTGTTAGCCTTCATGATGGCCAATGGAGGTTGCCGACTTTCTTAATAAAAATTGTCCACATGCTTAGATGGACTCAATTAATATAAATGTGAAAAATATTTAAGACTTAATTCAATTAAAATATTTATGATGGGATTGCTATTAATGTAATAAGTTCGAGATTTTTTTAGTATTTTTCCCTCCTGATTGTGTCCGGAATAAAGATCGAGGGTTGGTTTTCAAAGCATTGGGGTGGTGGAACAAACAGTTCTCTAAGCAGCAGCAGCAGCAGGCATTGATGCAGCAAGCCCATCTCCAGCAGCAGTCGCTCTACCACCCAGGCCTCTTGGCTCCTCCTCAGGTTCCTCGCCTTCCCTGTCTCCTCTCGTGTATGATGTCTTTTGCTTCGGACCTTCGCGAGGCGTGGAAATTTCGATCGTTTGGGTGGATGCACCTGTGGCCTCCGAATTCGCGATCGCGACGATTCCGGGCGTTCGGGGGAGTCTTTTGATCCGAGGAAGATGATGGAGAGTGATCGCAATCTGTTTTTTGTCGTCTTGTGGGGTCGGGCTGTGTTGTTGGGCGAGGGATTGAGGTCGCAGGAAGTGGTTTGTTTGTTTAATTTTTCTGCGGCCAGGGTCCTGCAGTGCGATTTCTTCGTTAGATGTTGTGAAGACATCATCTTAAGTAGGTTAGTTATCAGAAAGAATGTGGGAGTGAGGTGCTGCTTCTTGTCTTTCGTTCTTCAGTTCCATCTATCACAAAACGAGTGATCTGTTGCAGTTTGTAGAGTTCGCCGATCGCCACCCATTAGGTAGTGATTCTAGCGCGAGTAGCTGTCGTTGTTGGCCTTTTCTTTTATCAGGAAATGATTCCTTTTGGGATTTTGTTTTTAATTGAGCAATGTTTGGATAAGTCTAAGGAAAATACTAGAACATGCTAGACATGATGGAAGGACACAGCCTTAAGCTATTAAGCTATTAAGTCTTAAAGTTATGCTGCAGGGTCCAAACATGATCTTTGACACTTTTGAGAGACATTCAATTGCTCAACATGGAAATTTATTTGTTTCTCAGCTTCAGCTTATGGGGTGGCCTGTCAATTGCTCTAACTCCCTTGAGATACTAGCAAGAACTGAGAGTAAATTACCACTTATATTAAAACTTACAAGCTTCTATCTGGTTAAGGTCAACTGCTACTTGACCATAGACTCTTCCTTTGGTAGTCTTTTCTGAGACTGGGAACTTCTACAGCCACTGTAAGAAGGCCGCCGTGTCATTTCACCTTTCTTTGGCTGTGCAAGCTTATTTAATCCCCCATCAATCCACTTCATGAGGGTTGGGTGAATATCTTGAGTTGATGGACTTGGTGTTGTATACTTGAGCCTCAGCTCTTTTACCTTACATTCTCAAGGAGAGACGGAGAAGCTCTGTTCAAGTGGTTTAAATGGAACTCAAAAGAACAGTTTACTAACAAGGAAAATAAGGAAATATTCTCTTTTCTCCGAGACATCATGCTTGGTGAAATTTTTTGAATTCCATTAAATCTCTGTGAATATTCCCTTAAGCAGGATAGGGACTTAATTCCTTCTATATTCTTCTGTCTTCCTATACTCCTTTTAATTACATGGCTGTTGTTTGTCTAGGGTTGCTTTAGATAGGGTGTATGAGAAACTTTTGATGTTTAGTCAAGCAAAAGTAAAAGGACTTATTGAGAATTTTCCTGTCATTGAGATGAAAAAATCATGGGTCACGGGCCGGAATTATATTTGTTCAGAAATTACTTGTAATGCAGTATTGATAAGATTTGACAAGTGCACATATAGATGTTGTACTGTGCAGGCATGATAAATTGTTATTGTGTGGCAAGGCATGGGTTGAAGGAGCAACCTTTGCAAATATTTAAATATTAAGTACTTGAGGTCATCATTATGTGAGGAGAGGTGAAAATAGGGAATAATTCCATAGAATATATCCTCAAGAATGATAATTGGTTGAGGATTTTGTTTTATTCCATGTCTAGTGCATTTAATCTGAATATTTGGTCTTTCTCTGTCCCTGGAAACTTTTGGATTATCCTTTTTGTGAAGCTCCCACTAGGCGCTAAGTCATTCTTTCTTGAAAATTTTGATCAATGCTTGAGCTACGCATTGAAGAATATCCTGACTACATCACAGAAGGTTTTTGTTGGGACTTGATGTTTGAAGCTGGTTATCACAGCTCACTATTATTGCTTTAATGGTGTAATTTAGTTTGTATATTGTAAAGGGAAAAATTGTATTGTATTATTCAATAATATTCTATATATACATTAAGTAATCAGCATCAATAAAAGCTCTAAAGCCCTCAAGACCACTTTACTCTTTTATACCTAACAGACCACGTTACCTTTTTATACCTCTAACATCATGATTCTTTGGAATGCCTGTTTTGTTGGATTCTCTTTGTTAATCTTCTTTTTGATCTTGGCTTGCCCATTATAGATCATTTTTTTGCACGTATCTTAGTTCATCTTTTCCTCCTTAGTTCGATATTAACATGATATCTCTTTCTTGGGCTTATAATACTCTCAAATAAAGCAATGTTCCCTACATTGTTGGTTCTTTCTTTTGAATTTTCTTTTTCCCTTATTGTTCCCTACATTGTGTGTGAGTCTTTGTCTAGACTTTCTTCCATGCTTTTATTTCCATTTCTCTGTTTCAATCGCCTATTTATTGGTTATCATATTTCTTTGGTTACCTCAAATTGAGTAGCTATGTAGGGCTCAAATTTGTGCGGTGGATAATTGCTCATATATGCTCACTGAGTTGGAAATGTTCTGACATTACCACTTTTACTTGGAGATGCACTGAAAATTTCTTATGGGTTTTCTCTCATCTTTGTTTGAATATAACTCAGGAAGCTAGGAGTTCGTTTTTTGTTTTCGAATTCTTGAGTCAGAAACTTATTGTTTTTGATATTCATTGTAAAATGCAGCTATGTGGGCAACATTCATACTCAGGTGACAGAGCCACTTCTTCAAGAGGTTTTTGCTAGTACAGGTCCTGTCGAGGGCTGCAAACTTATTAGAAAGGAGAAGGTATAGGTTTAATTTAAAAGATATAATTTCTGTATTTGGGTTTGATGAATTGCCGAAGCATCTGGAAAAATTAAACAGAAATGATAGAATCTGTTGCTTCACTTGCTTGGATGTCATCTATTGCTAACAGTTCTGTCTTCCCTGCTTTACACAGTCGTCCTACGGGTTTATTCACTACTTTGATCAAAGATCCGCTGCTCTTGCGATTCTTTCTCTGAATGGAAGGCATCTGTGAGTAGAAACTATACTGGATTTTTAGTTGCCGATGTTGTAATTTCAACTTGAGCATTCATGCCATTGGATCACTCTGTTTTTACTGAGCTTCTCCCATTCCGTGGCTTGCAGATTTGGGCAACCCATCAAAGTTAATTGGGCATATGCCAGTGGTCAGAGGGAGGACACTTCAGGTTTGCTCTGGTGCTTGATCTACAATAGTATATTATTAGTATGTGGTCATGGTGCTATAATACATATTTTCATCGATGCTTCATATAACTACTTTTTGGTTGTGTAGGCCATTACGACATTTTTGTTGGTGACCTCAGTGCTGAGGTGACGGATGCCATGTTGTTTGCATGCTTTTCTGTTTATCCCAGCTGTTCGAAAGTTTCTCCTTACCTTGGTTTTTATATGAAAGTGCAAACTATATATTAAAAAAGACATAGTAAAAAGACATTATGATAGCTTTATGCATTCTCGTCAGTCAAGTTCAAATAAATGTGATATTAAATTAGACCTTAAAACACAGAGATGCACAGGTTATGTGGGATCAGAAGACTGGACGTTCAAGAGGGTTCGGTTTTGTTTCTTTCAGGAGCCAACAGGTGCTTTATTGCAATCTCCTGAACCTATTGTCATTTCCTACATTTATATGTTCTACATCCATTATACACATGCATATTCTGCTGTTCTGAATCTCCAGTATTAAGTGTGTCTGTTAATTTGTGGTGGTTCTGTTTGTGTTCAGGATGCTCAGAGTGCAATAAATGATTTGACTGGTAACTGTTCTGCCTTCTGAATAAATGATTTTTCTCACTCTTACATGTTTTATGGTCATCCATGAGATTGCCTTCTTTGTCTTGGATATTGGAATAGTGAAACAGATTAACTATTAATACTGAAGTTCAGATTTTCTTAAACAGACTATTGAAACTTCCAGACATCCTTCTTATTTTTTGTCTATAGTAACTAGTTCATTCATGAGAAGATTTTTCTTGGATCATAAATATGCTGTTTCCCTCAGATCCCTAGATTGGCTTGATGTCTTGGGAGCAAGATATTAAGGGAGGTCCTCAATTTTGAGCCATTTTTCATTTTTAAATATATGTGGTTGTCTTTTGCCAAAAGAAAAGGAAATTTGGGGTTGTCACCAAACTTCTTTACATTTTTGTTCCGTTCATAGTTTTTACAAATATCAATGTGGTTGTCCACTCATTGTTGTTACGATGACCAAAAAAAAAAAAAAATTTGACAAATAGGTGGTGCCTTTTTGTTTGCTATTTTTGGAGCACGTTGATTACTGTGGATTTGGATGATGCATCATATTTAAGAGGCCTCATGGGTCGATTAAAGATCACTTTCTGTGAGAAATTTGGACTTAGTAAGAAGTTGGCAACAACTGAATTATTTTGGATAGTATAGTGGTAGTTCAGCAGTTCAGTGACATGCCTGATAGTTGAACAGTCTTCCCTCGTAATAACATGATGGCTAGTTCCTATTACTGTCTCCATGTAAAATTAAGTTATTTTTGCTTTATATTTCAGGGAAATGGCTTGGCAGTAGACAGATACGTTGCAATTGGGCAACAAAGGGTGCTGGTGGCATTGAAGATAAGCAGAGCTCTGATGCCAAAAGTGTGGTGGAGCTAACCAATGGCTCATCAGGTTAGCCATTTTTTTAAACAGAATCTTCTTGGATTCATTGTGGTTGATGTGCTATGCTCGAAGGAACCGGCATTTTAAGTTTTACTGCCTCAGGCATTGTGTTATAAACTGTTATAGGATTTTCTTTCTCATGTTTGAATCACTTATCATCTACTCTATATTTTTCATTGCAGAGGATGGCAAGGAGGCTACAAACACTGATGCTCTGGAAAATAATCCTCAGTATACAACTGTTTATGTAGGAAATTTACCTTCAGAGGCAAGAACGATCTCTCTTTTTTGTACTATCTTTTGGTGCTGCTGTCCATATGGTGGATTTTTGAGTAATTTGGGGGCAAATCAAAGTGGATTTTTCCAGATTAGCTGTAGGGGAAACTCATATTTTCATCATGAACTGGGGGTACGGTAAACTTTGCATTGTGTGGTTTTGTAATTACACTTTACATCTTCATATTGACATTACTACGTTAGCCATCTGTGGTTTATTCCTTTTGTGACCAGTAATAAAATTATATAAAAAAAAAAAACTGTTTATTAAGAAAGTTTAAATACACATCAACCATCTGTGTATTTCCGCAACTATCGTCATGCTCTTCTCTAGTTATAACTAGTCAAGAAGCCTGTGCTATTCATGGGTCTCTTTTATTGTTATCAAATAACTTAAACTTCAAGCAGGTGTTGAAAAGGTCTAGAAATTGAATTGTCATGAAAAGGATTAGGATTTAGACTAAACTCTAGTTCTGATCTAAATTATTTGCTATAAAATGAAGAAGAAATCAAAGTGCAGTCTGGGTTCTAATTCTTTTCATGTTTTCTTCATATCAGATTGAATTGTATTCCTTTCCTCTTCATTAGTTAATTTGATGCTAACATTTACAATAACTAAATGTGGATGTATTGTATTACACTCTTTGAGTGCCAGCATTATGAGGAGACAAAATCTCACAAAAAGTTCAGATAATTTCAGTTTACAAAATTTGACAATGATTAGAAGAGAAATTAGAATTAGAGGTGAAAAAATGCTTTAATTAATTTCAAATGAAATTGCATACAATTGGATTGGTGATTGCACATGAATCAAATAGTTCTTGGAGAAGTATAAGAAATAATTTTTTAAATTGTAATTTCATCCACCCTATTTATCTTGTTCTGCAAATCTTAAACTCAATTTGCTTACATGATAATTGTTATGGAAAAATTAAGTAGTAAACCAAATGATTTCAGAGATTACTTGGATTGATCTTTTCTCCCCCCAAATTTTCAGTTTTCAGTATTTAAGATTTGACTTCTGTCTAATCTTGACCACTTTGAATTGCTAAAACTATATAAATACAAACTTTTCAGATCTTTTAGAGTCATAAATAATTTTTGGTAGTTTCTTAAAAATAACATTCATTTTAAATTTACACAAAGGATGCTTCTTGTAATTTCATATTTTCTTAATTAGTGTTTTTATTTTTTGAAAGAAAAATAAAAGAAAGAATAGTTTGAATAAAAATAAATAGTTCATTTAGCGAAACATGTTTTCTTGATTTGTTTAGTTAGTGGGACATATGTCATTCAGAGAGAACCGCATGTCAACAATGATAGTCCCCTTGCTTTTGCACCAAGATACATGTATAGTATTAGATTAAGTTAAATATAATTAATGCAACCTCATTGAGTGGGTTTACACTGAAATAACTTTTTGAGACTAATTCATTCTGTTACTTGTCATAAACTGTTTGATGTTGGTACTACATTAGTTCATACTTGGAGCCTTATTTAGAGGAGAGAATTTCAGGAAGTGGGTGTGTGAACAGTGCGTGAATGAATAGAGAGGAAGAGCTGATGAACTTATTCTACCAAAGTTAAACCTACTTATATGGAAAATGGCTCCGACAATTGTAAATTTAAATTTGGCCTTTCGCGTGATTAAAATGACACATGTAAGTATTCAGATTTTTTGGTGATGGGCATTTAACAGAGATTGTGGAGGTTATGGAGTAGAAGGCAGTTTTGTGAACTGCGACTTGTAGAAGTGTTATTTCTTTTGAAATGATAGGGTTTATCTTACCTCATAGAGCATGAAACCATATGTAGATTTCCCTTATGTCTGTCACTCAAGTTTAGTTCTCTATACCACCTTGGAAAGGTCATTTATAACTCAGCAAAATTTATGCTATAATTGAATCGTTATAAATATGTGTGCATGCCTGTGAAACTGTATAGGCTCATTTTTGGAAATTATTTGTGTCCAATTCTTTGGGGGAAATTCTGAGTCATTTTAATTTGCAGGTCACTCAGCTTGAACTCCATCGCCATTTTCATGCTCTTGGTGCTGGAGTGATTGAGGAGGTCCGGGTCCAGAGAGATAAAGGATTTGGTTTCGTGAGGTATAGTACTCATGCAGAAGCAGCATTGGCCATTCAAATGGGAAATACTCAGTCACTTCTATGTGGAAGACAAATTAAGGTGTGTTCTTGGGCTCTTTGCTAATGTTCTTCATTTCTATTCTTTTTATTTCACAGAGTGCTGATGGTTTGAAAAGTAATCTGTTCCATAGAAAATGTAGTGGGAGATTATTAATACTGCAGTGATGCTGATATAAGTTGAACTTACCACAGTTTTATCCTTTTCCTGATCGTAAATTCGACCGCTTCCCATAATTAACCTTTGGTCAAAGACCTCATTTTTGTTTTCACCGAGATTTAAATCCAGCTTGTCTTTGAGTTTTGTGCATTTAGTGACTGCGCGAAGCCCTTATGGATGAGCTTAGTGCTCTTTGACTTGGGATGGTTGGATTTAAACTCAATCTGTAAATGCCGTAGCTATGACTTCATCAGCATGTTGTGCCACCACATGTTCGGCTGTACCTCTTATCCTCCAAAAGGATAAGCAAAGGTGGCATGTGTTGTGGTAACAGGACATGGTTCTCTGGCAATACAACTGTTTTATTTCTTCAATAATTTAAATGGGCTTTTCGTGGCATAGAGTTTAAGATATAATTGCTGTCCGCATCTTGGCAGTGGTAAAAATAGATCGGGGGCTCTAGCATGTGAAAAGAGTAGTCGATACAAGATTAGACGATACAAGACTTCATCCCCCTGGTGTTTTTAATTGAACCAAAGCTGATTTCTGATTTGTTTGTGCTTGCAGGGCTCCTGGGGTAGCAAGCCTACTCCCCCAGGAACAAGCTCCAACCCCCTTCCTCCACCTGCTGCAGCGGCACCATTACCAGGCCTTTCCACTGCTGAACTATTAGCCTACGAGCAACAATTGGCAATGAGCAAGATGGATGGCATGCATCCTCCCATGCAAGGACAGCATCCTCTCAAGCATTCAGCGATGGGTATGGGAGTTGCTGGCGGAAGCCAGGCAATATATGATGGTGGGTTTCAAAATGTTGCAGCCGCCCAGCAGCTCATGTATTATCACTAACAGGCCTAGTTTTTGGCTTACTGAGTAAATGGGAGAGAGGAACTTTTCTTGAGCTACATATATTATCGAGAGTTTATGACCTCTAGGAAGTCTCCGGTGTTTGCCGTCTCTGTGCATGTTACCCTTTTCGATCTGTTCCCTTCATCTGTATGCTATTCTATTTATGTATCTGTACGTTTGGCTGCTCAAAAATGAATCCATGTCTCTTTGGACCATTTTCCCCTGAGGTGTTTTTTTGCTTGTCATAGGTGGCATTGCGGCTTTTATTTCAATTCATTCTATTTCTACCAGATTAAGTGGAATCACATTTTCAAAACCAGCGAGGCTTGTGCTGTTTTAAATTAAGGCGATTCACATCGAATGTGGCGGTGAATGCTGTTAAAGTCAATCACACTTGTAAGAACTACAAGACTCGCTAGTTACAGCATTATAGGCGCATGGATGGTAGAAACGCGCGTGTTTTCATTTTTGGAGTCGTAAAATTTGCACCCCATGTTGCATGGTTCACGTGCTTTCACTCCTTGGATGAAGAGGAATGTGGTTGCCTTGTTGTAGCCACACTGATACTCCTTGAATGGGGAAATGTATAAAAAATAAAATCCTAAAACTACTATATTGATATTAATTTAGTCCTAAATCTTTTCATTTGATCAATTTAGTCCTAAGTTTTTCATATTGGTATTGATTGCGTCCATCCGGTCAATTTAGGCAAAAAAAATGTTGACGTGCATGCTAGTCATTTTACGTGGCACAACTAATGCTGATGTGAATAATTTTATAAAATTTTTAAGTTTTCTTTTTCTTCTTTTCCTTTTTTTTTTTTTCCTTTCTCTTTTTTCTTTTTCCTCTGCTAGCCTCCATGATAGCCAGCAAATGTTGCCGGCCGCTGTCGAGGCAAGGGCTGGGACATCCTCGCCGCCCATAAGTGAGGACCGGGCCTTGCTTTCCTTTGGTGAGGGCTGGGCGACGTTGCCCCTTGTTGGATCCCCTCACCATCCCCTAATGTTGCCCTTGGCATTACTCTAGGGATGGCAAGGGGCCTCGCCTAGGTGAGGGTTGGGCAAGGGTCCCCTCGGTGGATTTAGCAAGGGGTAGCCTCACTAGGCCCTCGCCTTTACTAGCAGTTGGCAACCTTTGTCGGCCATCATGGAGGCTGACAAAGGGAAAAGAAAAAAGATAAAGAAAAAAAATTAATAAAAATTTTATAAAATTATTCACGTTAATGTTGGTCGTGTCACGTAAAATGGATAGCGTCCACATTAACAATTTTTGGTCTATATTGGTCGGATGGACTCAATTGATATAAATGTAAAAATGTTTATGATTAAATTGTTCAAATTAAAAGATTTAAGACTGAATTAATACTAATGCAATAGGTTTAAGATTCTTTTGATGTTGAGGATTGGTTTTCAAAGCATTGGGGTGGTGAAACAAACAGTTCTCTAAGGTTGACTCAATAAGATTCAAGCAAAGAAATTAATGGGGATTCAAAATAGCCTTATGCAAATTATGAAAAATTTGGATTTTTTTCCTTTTCTGGTTTCCCTGCGGCCATGGAAGAAGTATGAGTTGAAGTGACAAGAAATGAACTTCGAAGACAAAGTTCAAGGGAGCAAAAGGTATCTTCCCCTTGAATTTATGTCACTCCTCCTTTTTTGATAATCTAGAGACACAAATGTGGAGACTTGAGTACCTACAAACTCATTGAAGACTCTGCAAGTCTTTTGTAACGGTTAAGTTCAAGTCACTTCATTGAAAAATTATAATTGCTCTATTTAGCAAAGATGGCTTGGGGTCTCTTTTGTTAATAAATTTCACTTTGTATCATGATACTCATGGATAAGGATAATATTTTAATTTTTAAAAGAAATTAGGAAAAATTGAGATGTGTTGAAATATTCTTATTTCTATGTATGTGAGAAATTGAATAGTTCATGTAAAAGACAACACACTTTTGATGTTAAAAATGAAAAAAGAAAACGAAAATAAGATGTTGTGATTAATTCGTCAATCACGTTGAAGATTAATGCTTTTATTTAGTGTGCAAAAATAAGACATAATGTTGGAAATGTTTTTTCTTATGTGGTAAAGAAGAGAGAAAATTGTTTTAGAATGAGATAGAAATAGGAAAGGCGTATGTGTCGGTAAATATATAGAAATATAAATTTTTTAGGTAATTTAAATTATTTCAGAAATTTGGACATTGAAAATCCAAAGCAGATATGCATTTAAATGTTTGTGGTTTTTTAAAAAAAAAATATTTTTATGGATATCCCATTGACAAATTGAAATTCTCGATTTTGCTTATTAGGACACATATAACACCGTGCCGTCCCAACAAAACAGTAAAGATGGGCTTTTCGGTAATTGCACGATGATGTCGAAAAGTAGACGTGGGCAGCTTGGCCGGCTTGTGTACGTCGTCGTATTAGTGAGGGTTAGAGATGCCGTATCCTTTAATTAGAAGCTGGTGGTGGGGATCAAACACCTCCTATAAAAAAATCTTGCTTGGTGCCAATTCCCCCGTCCAAACACCCTTCTTCCCCAAACCATTCGAGCTCAGACGGTCCAATTTTTCCTTTTCCTTATCTTTCCCCGCAGTGGTCATTTCCAATGTCATAGCCAAATCGCACTTCTTGTGGCTTGAGCACCTCGAAACCGAACGGTCAGCATCGCGAGTCTCCATTCCCTGGCACGCGATCTCGTTTTCTTGAGCCCGCTTGTGTTGCGCATACTTCTTCGATCAGTTCCTTGTCTTGCCCGTCTCGTCGTTTTCTTGTTGTCGGCTCCGAGAAGACAAGGAGCGGACCTAGGACAAAGTCTTTGCCACCAAGCACACTGCCCCGAGCAAGGAAGATGAAGGATGAGTCCCATATTGTGGGTCGTGAAGATTGTGCGGACAATCTTGCGTCGCAGTTGACCTATGAAAGAGGCGAATGTGCCAACCTGAGAGTGATTTCGGTGGTCGGCGAGGAAGCCATCGGCAAAACAGCTCTAGTGAGGAGCGTCTACAACCGAGCAGACATTAAGAATCATTTCGACCGCTGCGCTTGGGTCCGGCTTGGGCCGAAGCCTAACCTGGTTCATCTCATGGTCGTCTTGCTCAAGCAGCTGAAGTTCACGGAACTGCGAGACGTGGATCGTATGGACGAGGAAAAGCTGTCCAATGAACTCCTACGAGTCCTGATGGGGTGCCATTATCTAATAGTTCTGGATGACTTGTGCGAACTCCATTTCATGGACGAGCTCATGATGGTGCTTGCGGACTCGAGGAACGGGAGCAGAGTAATTGTCACGACTCGTAACCCCGACATACCCTCTTCCATTGATCCGTGGTATTTCAAGCCTCTCATGTTGAGCCCCCTCCACCAAGAACAGAGCGAGAAGTTACTGGAAAAATGCCGCCTGGCTTCCGATGTGGCCGATCTGCCGGTGAATCTCCTCCGTTTCAAAGAGACGATTCTTAGCAAATCGGGAGGTTCTCCCCCAAAGATCCTTCTACTCGGAGGACTTTTATCTGCCACCCCGTCAGATAGATGCACCGACCTTGCCTATCAGTTTACCAATGGGCTTTCCGATCGTCCCACACTCAAAGATGTCGTGCGTTTGAGTGTTAATGAACTTCCAGAAGGGTTAAAGCAATGTGCTCTGTACTTGACTCTGTTCCCTAAGGAATCTGAGATTCCCACAAGGAGGCTCTTCAGACTCTGGTCAGCTGAAAATCTAGTATCTTCGGCGTGGGAGAACGGTGCAGAGGAGTGTTTCGATATACTGGTGTCTAGACACATGGTCGAAGTGGCTCGACAGAAATGGGATGGGAGTGCCCGATCGTGCCACTTGCCTGGATCGTTGTACGATGTCTTTTATCAGATGGCTGAGAACGAAAGATTCCTCAAGATCTATGACCGTTCAATTCATGATAAAAAGAAGTTTGATGCCCCGCGTATCGCCAGACATAGGGATATTTCTAGAAGGGGAGAAGTAAAGGCGCAAATTGTTGTGCTTGAAGCAGGACAAGAGCGCTCCGAAACAAATGCACAAGAAGCACACATGGTGATCACTCCCGCTAGCGACAGTTCCCCGCTGTGTGGCATCCAACAACTTTTTTCCTATGTGTCATTCAACACTGTGAAGCTAGGAACAAGGGCCGGAGAGACAGTGGGGTTACTTAAACCGCTAGTGCTGAAGAGGCACTCGAGCTTACTAAGGGTACTTGATCTTGAGGGTGTCTACAAGCCTCAGCTTCCGGAGGAGCTTGGCAACATATTGCCGAACCTAAAGTACTTGGGACTAAGATGGACTCTCCTTGAAAGGCTTCCGAAGTCAGTGGTGCTATTGTCATGCCTGGAAACTTTGGATCTGAAATACACTAACATATCCAGTCTACCAGAATCAATCTTGGAGGTAGAGAATCTGCGACACCTATGCATGACCGAGGTGGACTTTGATTGCTCCACTTATCAATTGTTTTCCAAGAAATCATTAAATTGCAACATCCAAACCATTTGGGGCTTAGTCATAGATGATGGGAGTCTCATGTTTGGAGTGCTGTGCAAGTTGACAGGCCTAACGAAGTTGGCTCTGACGTGGACGGGTAGGGGGGTGTCGGAACCAACTAAGCCCATTTTGAATCTGAAGATGCTTAAATCCCTCAGATTGCAATTGAGGGGGGATCCATCCGGTGGAATCAGTGACATGAGCGGGCTTAAGTCTCTTTGCAACTTGTACCTGCTCGGATATTTGGGCATGCGGAGCTTGTTGGAGTCACACATTCCTTTGAACCTAAAAGTACTAACCTTGTCCATGTCGAGACTTGATGACGATCCGATGGGAGTCCTGGGGAAACTGGAATGTTTGACCACTCTTCGATTATTTGCCTACTCATACCGTGGCAAGATACTCAGCGTCCCAGATGGAACATTTCCGAGCCTCCGTGTACTCAAACTGTGGAAGCTGGTGGACCTGACCGAGTGGACTATACAGGCAAATGCCATGCAGCGCCTCAAAGACTTGGAAATCAAGGACAGCAAGTGGCTGAGGACGATCGACGGATTGCAGCAGATCAAGACCTTGGAAGTAATCACATTGGTTAGAGTGCCGGATGAACTCGAGCAAAGGGTCAGAGTTATGCAGCCGAATGGGCCAATTATAGCGAAGGCATTAATCACTAAGTTTGATACGCGTGCCAATAACAAATAGGCGTGGTATGTGTGTGTGAGCATGCATGCGTCGGGTTTTACCTCATAGAATATAGCTAAGCTTTTATAGTGTTATTGTTGTGGCTCTTTATGAATATACGTTTGTGTTCTTGATCATGAACAAAATTAAAAAGTTGAAAGGAGCAATCAGATGAAGAAGACGGCGAATGAGGAAAAAGATGAAGATGACTATAGTGAATGACTTTGAATGCCGTCTCGAGGAAGATGATGATGATATTGATTATTGTGAATAAGATAAGTATGATCGTTAGTGATATTATATTAGAAATCCTTAAAATTTTCTATAGAATATTTTCCTATGTTAAAGAAAATCATGATTAGACGTATATCTCCTTTTGATTGTGTATATTTTTACTTTCGTGTACTATTCTTCAACATCTGTTGAAATATACAAAAATTTCATAATTTCTCCATTCTGGATATTTTTTCTTATCTATGACAATGAAGAAGAAGAAGAGGAGAAGGAGATCCGTCTTTATGGGAAGCATGACCAATATTTTGGGGAATAAATTTTGTTGGAATAATTCAAGTTAGGACTCACACGAAGAAAAGGAGGAACTAAAGAAAATTCTAATTGCCCATCTTGTTTGGGTTTGCGTTGGTAACTTGGTAGGAATGTAGACAGTAGAGCCAAATGAAAATTCATTTAATTAATGTAAAAAATTATTTTATGGTAATGTTACTTTAAAGAATTAATGTAGTGTTCGCAGGCTATGTAATTACAATCATTGTGATCTCCGTTGCACGAATTAATTTGTTTTGTTTTGTTTTTTTTTTTTTTTGTAGAATTAATATGACATCACTAATTATTTACGTCTATCTCCATGCATGTCGGCATTCTTTATTATGGCCGGTAACGTTGCTGCGTCAATGTCAGAGTATATTATTGGAACAAAATAATATGGATAATAAATGCAATAATGGCACATTAGTGCTGATACTTTTATGAATGCTCGAAATATCACAGCATCGTTCACCTAACTAATTACGAAATATCAAACATTGTAAGCGTTCTCATAACCTTAAAGAATAATATTTTGTAAAATAAATGTCACTCGATGTTTTGAAAGACATAAAAATATTAAATGTAGAGTAAATTGACGGGAAGAAGGAGGGTGGTGGGGGCTCAATTTTTTTCCTAATGTGTGGGACCAAATTTGGATTTTATGATATGTGGCGATTTAACGGTAGCAAAAGTTAGTTAATACATATCATGAAAGATTACTTAAAAAAGGTGCTAAATCTATTGTATAGATATCAAGTTATTTCTAAACTTTTTAATTTGACTAATTTAGTCATAAATTTTTTGACAATTTACCAATGATCAGTTGGAAATCGCTGATGTGGATATTGATTATTTTACGTGGTATTGTCGGTATTGACGTGGACGATTTTTGCAATTTTGGTAAATTTTATTGAATTTTTCCTTTTTTTTTTTTTTTAATATTTCCCTCCATCGATCATCGAGGGCTTGGCAATGGCAAGAGAAGGTCATCAACTTCGCTAGATCTAGCAAGGGTAACCCTTGCATGTGGCCGGCAGAGGAAATTAGGGAAAAAAGAAAAATTAAAGAAAATTTTTTAAAATTTTTCCATATTAGGGTTGTAGTGCCATAGAAGATGATCGGCCTGACTAAATGTCAATGTTGAGATTTCAGGTAAAAATTAACTAGAATGACTATAATAGCAAAATGTTCATGATTAAATTGATCAAAATAAAATGATGATTAAATTAATATTCGTATAATAGGCTCATGACTTTCTCGATAATTTAAAAAAAAAAAACATGTGACCAATTCGTATTTATTTCACAAATGGGATTGATGTGGTCTTTTTCTCTCATTTTCTTTTTCTCTGTTTTTCGATTTTCAGTTGTGGTGCGCTCTCTCTCTCTCTCTCTCTCTCACTGTCTTTTTATTGGGACCTCTTTCAGTTTCGAAAGAGAGACCAATGATAGAGGTCAATGGGAAAATATTCAGTGATTGTGCTCACGTGGCGCTCATTTTAATTCATGCCCAATAACAGATCGAAACGTGCCGTGTCACCTGAGGTAAATTTTTTTTTTAAAAATTTCTGCACCCCACGCTCCTCTCTTCTGCGGTTCCGGTCTAACTGCCCTCTCCATCCAGCCACCGCCTACTCCTCCATCCAACCACCCTCTGCCCAACCCCCTTGAGAATCCGGTGCGGCCGTCTCCACCGCACAAGCCGTGGGGAACTTGAACTGTCGTGGAGTCTCTCTCCTTGATATCCCCTTCCATCCTCCTCCCTTTGAGTTCCCTCCGACGAGTTCCCTTCCGTGAAACACGGCCATGATAGATCTGGAGGCATGGCCATGACATATCTGGAGGCATGGCCACGACCAGATCTGGAACCGCTAAGCCATGGCCGCGACACACCTTGGAGCCAGATCTGTTGCGGCCAGGGCTTCACAGGCGAGGCCGGCCCTCGCCAGATCTGGGCGAGCGACGGCCTTGCCATGGCTTAGTTGCATTTTTCTGAAGGCTCGGCCATGAAGGCTCGACCGAGGATTAGAGGAGTTGCTCGGCCATGGTTCGGTCGAGAACTGGAGAAGGCTTTCCGCTCAGCTTTTCTGAAGCTCGACGACGGGTTGCTTGCGCAAGCTTATTGGAGGAAGGAGTCGCCGAGATGTGGAGGATTGGCCAGGTCTGTCACGGCCATGGCTCCGCGGTTCCAGATCTGGATGGGGCCAAGCGACGCCGGAACAGGCGGAGATGGTGGCCGGACGGGCTGTGCTCAGTGATGGAGGAGAAGGATGATGAGGAAAAAAAGATTTTTATTTTTTTTATACCGCCTCAGCTGACACGTGGCGATCAATTTTTTATATGAATAAAAATTCGCGCCACGTCATCGAACATTTTCTCCGGGTTTTTCTCGGCAATGGCAGGTTGTAGCGATTGGCGCAACAGCTGCGCAGCTTGACAGGAGAAGAAAAGAAGGAAATAGGGAAAAAGGAAAAGAAAAAAACCAACAAGAATATAAATAATGATGAGAGTACATCTTGGCCATCGAATTCGTATGGCGCTGATCATGCAAAAGTCTTTACTTACTAATCTCAACCAACCTTGCGGGTGCAAATTCAGCTACATACAATGCCTACTACTCCTTATATACCCTTAACTGAATTTTTTTATAAAAAAAAGGTGTCTAGAAAATTATTAATTAAGTTATTAGTAGGTCACCAATTCATATATTAAATTGTCAATATCTATTTGCTTGTCTACAACATACCAACAGTTCTAATAAATTACAAACTTTTTATCTGCATAACACACTGACATATCAAGGTTACTTAATTTGAGTGAGTTACTGACTTTTCTACATAAAGCTAACGATTAGTTTTTGATTATTAATTTTGATTTGAATTGCTTAGCCAGATATATTGTTTGATTAATTTCGAATAGCCAACTTTTCTTATAACTTGCTAACTTTTATATAATTTATTGACTCTTATTCAGATTAGGAGAATTACCAAGATAGTCCTAAATATTGCATTTGTACCAATTCAATTTTAAACTTTTCAATTTCGACAATTTAATCTTAAACCTTTTGATGATTGCAAATGTAATCAATCTAGTCAATTTTGGCTATAAATCATTGACGTAGATGCTAGTTATCTTACGTGGCATGAATGACGCTGACGCGAATAATTTTTAGAAATTTTCTAAAACCTTTATGAATACTGTTCTTTTTTTCCTTTCATTTTTAGTCCCTTTTCCTTTGTTTGCCAACCACCGGCCATAGGCGATGGTTGGGGTGGGCAAGTGTTGGCGAGGCAGATCCTGGCCCGAGCTAGGGCGGCCTCAATAGATCTGGCAACGGGGGCCCTCATTGATACTCGCCCCAGCACGGCCAACCCCTCACTTAGGTTAGGGTAGCCTCGTTGGGCCTTGCCCTTGACAGTCATCGCCTATGGCGAATGGTTGGCAAACGGCCACTGGCAAAAAGAAAAGAGAAATAAAATAAAAGGAAAAATAATGGGAAAAAATGGAAAAAGAAAATATTCATTTTTTTTTAAAAGTTATAAAAATTATCTACGTTAGTGTCGATTATGCTACCTATGATGGTTGGCATTCACGTCAACCATTTCTGGCCATTTTTTTCTAAATTATAAAAATTATCCATGTTAGCATCGATTGTGCCATATAGAATAGTCGGTATTCACACTAGCAATTTCTGACCAATTTTTTTAAAAAAAAATTATAAAAATTAGTCATGTTAATGTCGATTGTACCATATTATATGGTTGGCATTCATCTTAGTGATTTTCGGCCAAAATTGATATGGACTAAATTGACAAATCATCAAAATATTTAGGATTGAATTGCCCAAAATGAAATGTTTAAAATTGAATTGACAAAAGTGTAATAGGTTTACCAACTAATCTCTTACTGTAGCCATTTACCAACATTTATATGATCTGTTAAGAATTACCAACTATTATAATAACTTGCCAATTTTTGTTGAAATTGTCTACTCTTATAGGAAGTTACCAACTTTATTTATGTTACCAATTTTTTTATAGACTAAATTAGTATTTATTTTTACATTACTAACTTTTATTTTGACACTTAGTTTTGGCACTATAAAGGTTTATAGCTTGCCCACTTTTAAATGACATACCCATCATCGTGAAGAAATTGGTTTACTGTCTACTATACAAACCTCTCTCTCTCTCTCTCTCTCTTTTTGGGGGTTTTTTGATTGGTTACGAGACTGAGTTTTGGTGAATAGAGAGTCCATCCGTCGTCCATCGAGGGCAGCGTATTCAACCGCTCACCATGCTAACGATTGGTATGTCGCAATTCAACGATAACTGATGACCTTTAATGCAGTGATCCTTTTGAATAAACTTGAAGAAGATAGTTAACATTAATTCAATATTTATTTATTCACTATCTATATTATGCCTTCTTCGCATTGCTAAGCCATGAGTTCCATTTTGCTTGTAAATCGATTCATCGTCCTCTACTCACTGCTATAGGCTGCGAAAGCTTGTCGTATTTGTGAGTCATCGCACTCTCTCTCCACTATCTCCTAGTTCTCATCTCTGAATCATTCGGCACCCGCTTATTTGTTACTGGCAACATGTCTTGCAGTCATTACTAGCTTGGTCCTTATGAGGGCGTGGAGTTTGTCGGAGGAGCGCTCTTCTTCGAGCGACGTGTGGAAGGAGTGGGAGCTGAGAGGTGTGGTCTTCTTGAGCCTTGCCCTCCAAATCGTCCTCATTTGTCTCGGCAGCTGTCGCAAGTACTTCCCTTATGCTTCGATTAGGGTCGTCACTTGGTTGGCCTACCTATCGGCCGATTCAGTTGCGATTTACTCGATCGGCATGATCTCCAACACGATCAGGGAAATCAAGGCTGGCAAGTCGTTGAGCAACCCACACACGGAGCTAAGCACCTTTTGGGCGCCGTTTTTGCTTTTGCACTTGGGAGGCCCCGACACAATTAGTGCCTACGCGATCGAGGACAATGAGCTCTGGCTTAGGCACTTGCTGTTGCTGGTGAATCAGGCGGGCTTGACAGTTTATGTCCTGGTAATGGCGTGGACTCATCCTATCCTTTCCTTCCTTGCCATTCTGATACTGCTCTCGGGTATCTATAAGTATGGTGAGAGGGTTTGGGTCCTCCGCACCGCTAGCCACGAGCACTTCAAGGACTCCTTCGCCGAGTCCACACCCTACCGAAAGGATTCTGGCAAGATTGAGGCAGAAAGTGACTTGAAGCGGGAGGAAGGGTATGCCGTCGTGTCTCATCATGCAATTGACGTGCCTTATCATGTAATCAACCTAGATAATAAAGATGCTATTATGATGGATCTTGCGATCGCTGAATTTTCCTCTGAGAAACTGAGTTTCGGGAAGGACTCAAAGGACCAAGAATACAAGAGCGTTGTGGGCACATTGCTATCGGCTAGCCGCTTGGTTGACACTAGTCAGCGACTTTTTGCGGATCACTTGTTCAGTATGGAGGAACGCGATAGTTGCCTGTCGATATTGAGCCACAAGCATTGTGGAGAGAATTTCAAGGTCATTGAAATCGAATTGGGCCTTATCTACGACATGTTCTACTCGAAGGCAAATGCGGTCTATACGAGATGGGGCTTTATTTGTAGACTCGCCATCTTATTCTCGATCTGTGTTGCCCTGGTGCTCTTCTCTTTTACCGACAAGCAACCATACTCGAAGCTGGATCTATTTTTAACCTTCATGTTGCTAGGAGCAGCCATTTTCATCGAGTTATATGCACTGGCTCATGTTCTTTTCTCCGACCAGGTCGCCCGTTTGCTCATCAAGAAAAAGCAATCAGCCTTCTTTTATTTCATCAACCGACTCCGACCGTTGTTGAAAAGGCGCAGGTGGTCCAATTCGATGGGCCAATACAACCTGATGTCCTTCGAAAAACATGACTCCCTCTGGTGGCGATTCCTGATGCTATTGCAAGTCGATGAGATTGCGGTGAAGTTTCTCTACCAAGACCACGTGGACGTGACAGACGATATCAAAAACCTAATCATGTCAAAGATCAAAGAGATGGAAGCGAGGGAGGCGCAGGAGGACGCACTAGATAGGGGAATCCATGCGTTGAGCACACATGGGTTGCTGGATGGTGGGTTGAAATGGATCATCGAGCTCGATTTCGACGTGAGCATCCTAGTCTGGCACATAGCAACAGAGCTCTGCTATTACCTCGATTATGGATGGTTGGACAGCACTAAGGAGCTAGAAAGGAATAACCAGAGCCCTGTCAAGAAGAAGTCCTTGATAGGTTTGCACTTGTCTCGGTACATGCTATATCTCCAATATACGCGTCCTTCGATGTTGCCAGCCAGATTTGGAAGTATCAAGTTCCGAGACATTTATAGAGAGCCCAGAAGATTTCTTGACTTGCCTAAATTCGCTCAGAATAGACCTGCTTGTGGCCGCAATAGGAGAAAGCGCAAGCCCTACATCTCAGAAGAACCTGAGACTGTAAATGCTCTATACGAGTTGCTTCACAAAATGAGGTACTTAGCTAATCGGAGAGTGTCGGAGGAGGACCAAGTCAGGTCCGTGCTTATCTATGGGTGCGATGTGGCGTTGGAGCTGGTGGACGTGCCGCGTGGGTGGAGATGGTCAGCGATCAGCGAGGTGTGGGTGGAAATGCTGATGTACGCGGCCAACAAGTGCAAAGCGAGGGATCATGCTCAGCACATGCGGGGGGGCGGCGAGCTCATAACCCATGTCTGGCTTCTCATGTCTCATTACGGGCTGACCAACCACTTCCTGAAACCGCACCCCCCGGCGACAGTAGAATTAATAGTGAATCCCTGGTGAATAGTGAAATTGAGGAGGACGTGCAGATTAGATAGATTTTGTGTTTTATTAATTGTTGGAGTTACAAATACTAAGTTTAAGATTAAATTTGTTATTTTCAAAGTCTCATTGATTTACAGGAATAAGATTTAAGAATAAAAAAGTATGACAGTTCAATAAATTGTTATTGTACATCAATTCACGTATGAAATTTTATGGTATCTCTTGCTAATTGTTCCCAAGATCTCAGTTATTAGACGAATGGGTGACTTAATATTAAAAATATGGTTGATCTTGAATTGCAAATTAGAGGTGAGATTAATGTAGGATATTTTGGATGTGGCGCAACGATTTAAGTTTAAATTTGCATGAGAAGTATTGGCAAATGACATCAAGATGCGCCACCCCCCCTTCGAAAATCTACCAACTCAACTTCGTGACTGACTGAATTGTTTGCCTCTAGCTCTGCCCAAGCTGGAGGCAAATCGTCTTCTTTATCTGATTTAACCAAGTGATTTTTTCAACGACCGGAGGAGGGGCGCTTTTGTCAAAAAAATTTCTAAATAAAAAAGTCGTAATCCCAAAAAATAAGAAAACTCCTTTTTCCCTCACCCCTGTCATGGATGGGCCCAACAAGTCCAAGCCCATGTCTCCCAAGCCCCAACCCACTTTAATTATCTTCAACAGATTGTGCAAGAGGTCCCAGCGGACAAAACAAGAACGATTAAAGGGAGCTCGTCCTGTGAACAAGAAGAAGCGGAAAAGGAGAAAAGAGGAAAAAATTTAGCGCGTAGACGAGCCGGACTTTATCTGATGTCTCCGGGGAGTGACAATTCCCATCTTCTTCGTTTTTGGGAGTGAATGTCACACGCGATCTTTCTACTTGCTTTGCGAAAAACTAAAAGATTATCATTTGATTGAGTGGTATAATGGTAAAAAAGAGATTGAGAATTGTTATCGTTTGAATACAACGAATCACCTTTTTTCTGGTGCAAGTTTTCCCCTCTCGTTTTATCAATATATATAACCTTAAAGTGAATTCTTAGTTAAGATAATTAGCTCATGGCCAATAAACAAATAATAATGAATCTACACAAGTCAATCGATATCCCATTTTATTTTTCATCTTGATTAGTTTTGTCTATTTATTAAATGGATTCAAACCTCTGCATAGGTCCGCAAAGGGATGAGTCCCAATCAACACCGCTACTACTTTGGTGTCAAGCCAATCCACGAGTTCAAATTAAAAACCGTAAGATGGTAATTACGTGTACATAAAATCGGGATAAATCTCATGCTTCGGATTATTTTAGACATAGATGGAGATCCTCTCCTTTATAGTCCCATGACAGGAATTCCTCACTTCAAAAACAGAAGGATATGGATTTTTCTCATTGTGCTCGTGCCACTTTAATGAATATAAAAATCTCTTTTGTAATTAAGTATAATGTGATCCAGTTGCAAGAACTCGTCCTCCCCGGCATCAAACTGGTTAAGCTTTGCTTAATCCTTGGGATGAATAAGAACGCCCCTGAGGGTGAGGCCCCCCCTTTGAAAATCGAGACTTCCCTTGAGGGCGAAATAAATCGTCCCCACGTTCTCTAGGCCCATCATGAACTCGCCGGCATGGAGATTTATCCATTCGTACTCCGGCATCCCTCGGAGATACTCCGTGCGGCTCTGTTTGGTCCCGTCTGGCAGCTCTAGCACGAGGCCTACCTCAGAAGTAACTTCAAAGTCAGTTTTGTCGAGTTGGACCACGAATAGCACCGCATACGTTGTATTGGGAGAGAGCGCTCTTGTCTTGAATCTTCCCTGAATTAAGAGCCAGGATAACTTCGCCGATTTGGGGACAGATATTTTCACAATGCTGTGGAAACTGAATTTGGAGAATTTTAGTATTTACAAAATCCCCAGCTGACGCACAGTCAACCAGATATGACATACGGATGCCGAATTGAGTAGTATTCTAATTTCCTTGATCAAATTTGTGAAAGAAGTACCATGTTTCTTCCTTGGTGATCCAACTCCAGTAACTTTTTTCATTGCCCCCAGCAATTTCACACGCCTCGGGAAGCACCAGGAAGCAGTTCTTGTGGAGCTCCTTGTCGACCCAAAACTTCTGTTAAATCCACTGTGAGGCAAATATTTCTTCCTAAATAATCACTATGACTGGTCTTAAGAGTTTTGTTATTATTGCATAAATGTAGGAGAAGTGCCTTTCTCAGTTAAAGAAACAAAACAATATCATCGAACAAAATCTATGCCTTTGACGTCATCATGCAAATTCTCGCTAACCACTATTTTCTTTTGGGATATGGTGTGCAATGAACTTAATTAGTTCCTGGATTGGTTCGATTTATTGTGTAAAAGGTCCTTCAAGACCCCATGCGATCGATAGACTGACCTGACTGCATAACTTGCAGTTAGTACTGATAGATAGCTAGACGGATGGAGTTGAGAGGGAAATGGGACTTTGCCTGTGTGTTGTTTTCCAGGAGCACTCCTTCGTATACCACTTGATGCCAATCCTTCATGTTGATGGATGAAATGTCGGCTGGCGTGGTTGCTTTTCTCATGAGGGCTAAACTGTTGAGAGAAGGCGGGCGATCAGTTGAGGTCGAACCATCTTTTGTTGCTGCTCTAGCTGTCATTTTCTTTCGAGGAATTAGAGTACCTATCGCAATACATATTAATAGGTTTGCTGTATTTGTACACACAAAAAGGACAAGTTAAGACGAGGAAAATCTCATTTACCAATTCGGTGACGTGCTCGTTTCGAGTAGGAAGTCAAACCCTTCGAGTTATCACAAGTTAGTTTAGGGAGCTATCAAATGCTTTGCTTGGAAAAATAGAGGGATAGGAGGAAAGACACCGTAGGGCCAACATAATCAACGGATCAAATAAACTTGGTCTACATAATCTGTAAGCCACACAATACCAGTTTTATATTCCACGGGTGAGGCTATTAAGTTAAGGAGGTTCCGCCTTTTGGAATTTTGAAATTTCCGTAAGGGAAGAGACACAATGGCTTGATGGTCTTGTCCGTTCAACTTTCCGGCTAAACAATCAGGGTGTGAACATGAATGCCATGGGGGCTGTGAGTGAAAAAGAAAAGTTCGAGCGTGGAGCCGTGATATCGTGAGTAAAGACTTAAGAAAGAAAGAAAAATCTCACTAAGCATTAAGGAGATGGTGTATGGCAAATTCGGTGGCGTTTTAGAGCAAGAAAGCAAGAGTGCTGAAATATTGGACGCAATAAGATTTTATATGATGTGATCTCCCTCAATTTATCTGTTAAAACTTTTAATTTGAAGTTTTTAACATTGTGTCTTGTTAGTCAAAATCTAGATACAAGAGCTTGTTGGGAGGATTTGATGTCATGGTGAGTCGATGCTAAGATAGTTTTGATTCAGAAGCTAATGAACAGTTGGCTTAAATTAAGAAGAAAATCGACAATAAAGGGAAAAGAAAAAAATAAAAATAAAGATGGCTTGGAAAAAGAAGGATTCATCAAATTACTCAAAACAACAAAGATCGTTTTGTCAGACTGTGGGCACGAGACGGTTGGCAATAACTAGACTGTTACATTAGCATTTTCAATGGAAAATTGACTTGAAGAAATATATTGAAATTTCTCGTGAAAGTTTGGGATTATATTAGCAAAATTGTACAAAATTTCACTTGTATGTGTAACTTGCGTTAGTAACATAAGCAAATTTGTCCTTAATTTCGTCTCCGTTTCACGATATCTTTATGAACAGAATATTTTAATGATAATATTTATTTTCTTTACCAACCCGATGGGAAAATGAAAATCTTTGTATTCGCTTGAACTTCTTGAACCTTTTGATTTTAAATAAAAAAAAAAACTCCTTAAACCTTTATGGGTCGCGATCTTTTGTATTCATTTGTGGCTTTTTGAATGCTCAAGTTTTTCAGTATTTCTTCGTTAGATCAAATTCCACCATATATATCTTCCGAATACAAAAACTAGATAAATGCACTGTCGAAAACTCATTTTGATCGGACACTCTTATCCAAAACATCTGGCAAATTAAATACAATCACACCAATCCAAGAAGAGGTATTATAGCTACAACTGTCTCCTAATCACAACATGGAGAATCGAATTTTTTGCATTCGCAAGGTCAACGGCACGAATACACTTCTCACTCCCGTATCTCACTAAGACACCACTCAATGTTGCACTTATATAAGGTTGTATGGTTTAGTTGCAAATTGAGAAGACAGTCTCATCTTGACTGACTCAATTCCTCTTCACCATTGTCCTTTTAGCTAAATTGTTCTTCGAAAAAAAAGAAAAGATTTTCGCTTTTTGAGGATAATTTTGGGAATTCCATATTCCTCAAGTTGCTGTGATGTGATCAATCAAATAGAATCTATAAAATTAGTATTTTGATTTATTGAGAGGGAGCCACCTAGGAGTTGAGATGAGGCCTCTCTTTAGTTGACACTTACCCCAATTATTTTCTTATTCTTTTATTCTTAGACCGAGTCATTATTTTTTTTGTATTGCTTGCTTATTTTTACAATTGCAAATTAATCATAGTAAGACCATTTGGTCAAAAATAAACTCATAAAGTGGAATATGAAAGTCCATAATTAATTTGTTCTTTCTCGCTATAGTAGGTTGCTTCCTTTCCAAAAAAGGCAAAAACCAATTTCACTAAGAACATGATTAAATTCTTTATTCATTTTTAGATACATAAGTCAATAAAAATAACTTATCAAATAAAATTAATCTTCAAATTAGATTAAAAAAATAATTACAAGGTAAAGAACCATATTCTTCTAAGTCAATGAGTGGTTTATTAAGGAACTTAGATATCACATCCAAAGATTGAAATGACAATTGATGTTTCATAATGAATTAGGTAGTTAAAGTTAAGAGAAGTCTTACCTTTAGAATAGTAATGATTACATCGATCTTTCAATTTTTTAAAAGGTACACTTTACAATCATCCATTTTTTTATTAGATTATTAAGTTTTCTGCTCAATAATGATTAATTTACTTATATTTTTTATAACCATCAATCAAATCTCTTCTTCAATTTTTTTTCTTTGTTTGGAACTGCATCAAAAGTGAAAGCTACCTGTTAATAAGAATGTACATTCACTAATCTCATTTATCAAAGTTTGGCTATATTATTAGAAAATGCTTGAGAGTATTGCAAGATTATTTACCGATGGTTTTTAGTCCTTCTATTTATAAGTACTTTGATGCACATAGTGGAAGTCCACTGAGAAGTTGAGTAGTGGCCCTCGCATTGTGTGACCCATCTTCTACCTTTCCCAAAGCTTAGTAATAGAATCCCAAAATAAGGTAATATAAAAATGCCTTACTTCATCATGAAGTCAAGACCAAAAATTGGGAAGAGTGTCCTTCAAAGATAAATAATCCTGTAACACCTCTCTACTACCTTCTTCTTTTTATTTTATTTTTATTTTTTCTTTTGAAATCTTTGTTTTAAATCTAATTTATGAAATATAGAGGCAGAAAAAATTAAAAGCCACATCGGAAAAATTTGCAGAGAGCACCTTTAGAGAACTTCAAAATTTATACTGTGTAGGTTAAAATAAAGAAAATCCAAAAAATGAAGTTATCCATTTGTGTAAGTTTAAAAAAAAAAAAAAGAATTAAACTTTTACATGAAAGGCCAAAACAACAATTTGAGCTACCAAATTGTTTACAAGTAAATTTAGAGAAAGATAAATATTTATAGTAGAAGCTTTCGGGAGTTTTCGCCCATGGAGCAGTAGAGGGAATGAAGTGAAAAATGTATAATATGCATTACCTAATAATGAATTTTTAAGAGAAAACGCATAAAAAAAATTCTTGCATTAATTAGGAAATGGATACAAGAAGAAGATAAAAGAAAATCCAAGGTAAAAATTAAATAAATAAAAAAATCTATAGTCAAGCAAAGAAATAAGTACCGAGAATGCGATGAAAGTGTCACAAAAAAAGAAATGACAAGAAGGGAGATTGAATGGTTGACTAGAGAAATCATAGGGTGATGTCTTGATTATTGCACTTATTGGTGGGATCAATATCTGCCTAGAACCTGTTAACAAGTATCGCATCTTGTGAGAACTTTCTCAACCAATGGCTGAGCTCAATAAAATTATACTGAAAAGTGATTTACTAAGCATTATGTATTTGGATAGGCCCATTCTTGCATAATATTACAATGGAAGATGCATATCCTTTGAATGAACAGCAGTAATCAAGATAATCAACTTTTAAATCCTCTCTTTGAGATATTATTATCTAATATTTTATTAAGACATGAAAAATCTAGGTATAAAGCACGTACCTAGCAAAGGCTAAAAACTAGTCATTATGTATTAGAAAAGCAAGGGTTGCTAGAAACTAGTCATTATGTATTAGAAAAGAAAAACCCTTGCTTTGCTTGTAGCATTAAACTTGTCTATTAAAAATCCAGGTCATATATCTACTAAGAGCTGAATGAAGCAACTTACAAACCAATTTGTTAATAGAAATTCAATCCCTTTCTATGGACCGAACCATATATGTTTTTCAAGTAAACTTTTATTTTTTTTTTCCTTTTATTTTCCTTTTCTTGCTTTGAGATTTGGCCACGTTTAATTTTAAATCTAATGAAAAATTGACAATGTAATCCCCTTGAAACTTCAAAATGCGAGGTCTAAGCAAATCACATGCCATCTAACCAATGAGTATATAGAAATCAGCCTAGAACAGGGGAGTTTAATAGGGTTAGGCATGATAAAAATCTGTTTGATTTTAGAGAATCTATTATCTAGTTAAAATTGGAGCTCAAGAGATGTTTTCTGATATGCTTTTTACATGGCACTTCACTTTACCTTTTTAATTGTCAGTTTTGCCGCATGCTCACATTGACCAATAAGATCATTTATATCTCTCTTGCTAAATAGATAAAGAGAAAGCGTATGAATATCTTACCTCTTATTGAATTTGAACTTGGAAATAGAGGTTAAAATTTTCAATCAAATTCTATCATCTCCCTAATTTTATATTTTTAATATATGGGATATAAAGGCTAAAAGATTGATAAAGAGAAAGCATATCAGTATTGTATCTCTTATTTGTAGATTGAAAATAAAAAATCTAGTTTAGAGATTGTATTTTATATTATTCTCTACGCCATCATTGGTTATTTTGAATGTATTTCCTTAAATTTACTTATGAACAGTGAAAATTATAAGCCAGTTACAAAATTCTCTTATTTTAAGTGTAGTTTCTCAAATGTCTTTTAAATAGGCAAAATTATCATGAAATTTTCCAATATTTTAATTTCTTCATGAGTAAAACAATAAAACCTGGATTAAGATATTGGCAACTGGCATTTGTTAAATCAAATTCAAAATGGATTGGATATTCATTTAAGTCAAAGTAAATCTTGGTGGAAATTCTCTATGAATGGGAGGTCTCTCTATTCATTTTGAGAAGAACAGATGAAGACTTTAAATTCTATAGATTTGTCATCAAAATGTTCCTGAAAATTAAAAAAAAAAAAAACTTCAAAAATGCAAAAATCTATGTGTGGATTTACGTCTTCACAATCTCAATCAAGACTTTGGTCATCAGGACCTTAACAACAAGTCATCAAGACCTCACCAAATATTTAGGTCATGAAGACCTTGACTATCTTGGATTAGACAACAAGCCTTCAAGGCCCTCAAATCTAGTTCATGAAATGGAATCAACGATCGTGCTATTTGATTTGATTTGAGACCAAGCCACCAAGACCCTTGAATTGTGCTCATGTGAAGAATCCAAGGTAGTATGTGACTTGAGATCATCAAAGTAGAATTAAAGTTTTTATCGTTCCATTGCAAATTGTGTTACTAAGGTTCGCAGAATTGTCTTTTCTTTACTAAAGGAAAATAATTACATGGGTTCTTTGTTTCATTTGGAAATTAGAGATTGTACCCCTTTTCTTAAAGTAATGCAGATTTGGTACACTACATTTCATAATGCATATGCATTTTTTTTGGGTGGCATTATAGAATAATAAAAACTTTTATTCATTTGATTTAATATCATAGAAATTTTCATGAGCTATAATTTTTGCAATACAATTTTTGTCTATTTTATCTACAATTAAATATTTGAGATTAAAATTGAAAAAATCGATATAGAGCAAATATCTTCAATTATATTTTTAAAAATTGCAGTTTACTTTTCAAAAAATATTTACTATTGTGATAAAAACTCTTATTAAAAGTAAAAAAAAATTATATTAAAATTAAAAATACATAATTTATACTGTTCAGTGCATAAAAAAATCAGTATTGAAGAAATTCAATTTCAAAATTTTGAAATTATGGATAAGGACAATTTGGAGGGCTTTACTTTTAGCAATACAATTCTCTTTTATCTACAATTCGAACATTTTAGTTTAAACTTGAATTAATAAATAAAGATATCTTTGAATTATTCTTCAATGATGTATTTTATATCTTAAAAAATCACTAGTAAAGCCAAAGAAATATATCGAACTCAAACTATTTTGTGTTGGATTGAAATATACTATATAAAATTTGCAAATATAAATTGTCATTTGAATAATTATAACCTCAAAAATATACATTTCAATCATTTAAAAATATTATATTTAGGAAGTCAAATATAGGCTATTTATTTGCATCTATCTCACTTAATAATAAAATTCAGCCAATTCACAATCACTGTTTTATGATTTTTAGTGTGGATTATTCTTATTCCATGAATAAATTGCACTTAATTTTAATATCTTAGAATCAACTTAGTTATTGAAAAAGCTAAAATAGGAAAAAAAAAAAAAGAGTACATCTACAAAGATATAAAATATTGCCATTATTCAAATCTCATTTTTTTCTCTTGTATGACATCTCATATTAATGAATGCTAGTGATTCAAAAATGTGCAAATAGAGATGCATGTCCGTGCGAAGAGCACGTTACGTTACTGGTATATGGTACACCTTGAAGGAGATGCACATATAATAGACAATGTCATTGTTTCCCGCTTTGCATTTCGGCAATCTAAAAAGCATTTGTTATTTCATTGTGAATGCTCCATACAAACGTTGTGGTGACTCCTCTATAAAAGAATCTACTCTTTCGGTTGGCAATAACTAATTCTCATCGATGTATGTGACAAGTCATCGTGAGATGAAACTTTTGGAATAATTATCTTATAATTTGAACATTATTATAAGCAAGCAACTTGCATTTCCTCATATTTGTTTGGATGTTTGGTAAAGAAGACTAATCCAATTATCTTATAAAAGACTACACTGAAAACATGATAAAGACTATTCTCCACTTTTTATAATGCCAAACTACACACAAAAGAAAAAGAAAAAAAAAGCAGACAAAACTTGTTTTAACTTTGTAGTCAACATGATCAGGATAAGAACACTACAAGTGTCATAATTTGCATGTAGCGCTCACTAGAGAGCTATAACATTTTTTTTTTCTGACTACTTAAGTATCATAACTTCTAAAAAAATGTTTACTTGAGTATCATAACTTTCAATCACTTAAGTTGCAAAATTTGTTAAAAATGTTCACCCAAGTATCGGAAATCCAAAGTAGCAAAGCATTTGTGGTGAACATTTTTTAAAATTATTGCACTTAAGTGATTAGAAAAAAAAATCATGACACTTAAGTGATTGAAAAACAAGTTAGAACACTCAACGAGCGCTATATGAAAGTTATGACACTTACGATATCTTTTTTCCCAATATGACCAATCACGTTCTTTCATAGTGTTCTTTCCATATTGAGGAAATATAGTTTTACTAATCGAACATGACATTTTCAAGGAGAAAAATCTAAAAGCACAAATTCATGATTGTTCATATTTTCACTAAAAATGAAATCTCAAAACATTTTCACGAATTAAACTAGTCTTAATTGCTAATTCCACACAATTTGCACAGTCAAATGGTGTCAAATCGGAATGTTTTGTGCATGTTTTCTTTTGTTCCTGTGAAACGAGTATAAATGGGAAAGGAAAAAAGAAAAGGAAAAGTGAAATCATCTTTTTCCCGAAGGTTGTAATTTGGATAGCAAAGCATAAGATTTTGCACAATACATCAATGGTAAAACATCTCATTCTCATTTCCCCCATGCAAACATCATATTGCATGATTGAGTACTCTACTAGACACATCAAATTACATTTAACAAAACTTTATAAGCTACACTAGTCTTAGCAAAATTATCTCTTTCGTGTAGAGGGTGAATTTGCGGAAAGTATCAACCTCGAATAAATTTGAAATTTCAATGTCTTATGTATATGTTTTCTTCTCCACAAGTAGCGATTTCACCTTTTGCATTTGATAATCCTCAACATGGGTTCAAAGTCTAGAGCTATTTTCTCTTTGCTCCAATTTTCAATCAACCATTGTGTAAGAGGACATCGTTAGACATCGTCTATTTAACACGTACGCTATCTCATTTCAGCATCTAACTTTGAAGTTTGGATTATAGCTTGCATAATTATTCTTCTCATAAAAAATTGCCAATCATGAGAGGTTTAGAATAACTTGTGAAGAATGTCCCAAATAGAGAATCTAGTACTTATCTCATATGACCCACAAGGAATTGCCAATCATGAGAGGTTTAGAATAACTTGGAGTGAATGGCTCTATTGAATAATCTAGTATCTACCTCATATCACTCACAAGGACCTACCAATCGCGAGAGGTTTAGAATAACTTGTGGTGAGTGACCTTAATAAAGAATCTAGTACTTATCTCATATGACACGCAATAAATTGCAAATCCCAAGAGATTTAGAATAGCTTGCAGCGAATGGATGAAGAATCCAGTACTTATTTCATATGACATACAATGAATTGCTGATCATGAGAGGTTTAGAATAACATGTGGCAATTGGCCCAAATAAAGAATCTAGGCTACGTTTGGTCGTCTGGATTTCTAATCGGGATAGGACTTGATATGATAGGATATGAAATTCTAGGATTTTTTTTATATCCTGTCAATTATTTGGTAAATTACAGTATTAAAGTCGAATATATTCACATCATATCATGTACATTTTTCTTTTATATTAATGGCATATCATTATAAATGAACCTAAATGTTCATAAATGAAGATGGTGAAAATCTCTCATAATACTATTCCTTAATTTATTTTTATTTTATTTTTCCTCTTTTTTATATTATTTTCTTTATTATTTATTTTTCCCCTTTCATCATTCTTTAATAAAATTTTATCAAATAGTAAACTGTACTAACATACCTAAAATATAAAAATACCTAAAATATTTAATAAATATAAATATTTAATTTATAGATTGAATGTTTATTATAAAATAGAATTAAAGTTGAACATATAAATTGAAATAAGATTAATTAAAAATAAGTTTCTATTTTTTTATTTTTAATTTCTTAAATTAGAATTCAAATATTATTTATATTGAAATATAATTTCAATTTTTTTTATTTAATAAGTTTGTTATTCGAAAAAATAACTTTCCTAGTATGGACATTAATAATCCTATCTACCATGGGATAATTTTATCCTGCTTATATCCCCCTTATATCTGACTTTATCCTGTCTTGAGTGAGCACCAAACGTAGGATGGGAAATATCATATTCTCTTCCGAAATTTATCCCGATTGCCAAATGCAGCCCTAGTACATATCTCACATGACACTTAAGGAATTGCCAATCATGAGATGTTTAGAATAACTTGTGACAGTTGGTCCCAATAAAGAATCTAGTATCTACCTCATATCACTCACAAGGACCTATCGATCGCGAGAGGTTTAGAATAACTTGTGGCGAGTGACCTTAATAAAGAATCTAGTACTTATCTCATATGACACGCAATAAATTGCAAATCCCGAGAGATTTAGAATAGCTTGTAGCAAATGGCCAACGAAGAATCTAGTACTTATTTCATATGACATACAAGGAATTGCTGATCATGAGAGGTTTAGAATAACATGTGGCAATTGGCCCCAATAAAGAATCTAGTACATATCTCACATGACACTTAAGGAATTGCCAATCACGAGAGGTTTAGAATAACTTGTGGCAGTTGGTCCCAATAAAGAATCTAGTACTTATCTAACTTGACACTTAAGGAATTGCCGATTGCAAGAGGTTTAGAATAACTTGTGGTGATTGGTCCCAATAGAGAATAGTACTTATCTCATATGACACTTAAGGAATTGTTGTTTACGTGAGGTTTAGATTAACTTGTGGCTATTGGTCCCAAAGGAGAATTTAGTACTTATCTCATGACATGCAAGGAATTGTCGATTGCAAGAGGTTTAGAATAACTTGTGATGATTGGCCCTAATGGAGAATGTAATAATTATCTTATATGACACACAAGGAATTGTTAATTACAAGAGATTTAGAATAACTTGTGGTGAATAGTCCCAATTGAGAATCTGGTGCTTATCTCATATGACATGTAAGGAATTGCCAATCATGAGAGGTTTATAATAACTTGTGGTGAAAGCCCCTGATGGAGAATCTAGTACTTATCTCATATGACACACAAGGAATCACGAGAGGTTTAGAATAACATCTAGTGAATAGCCTCAATGGAGAATCTGGTAATTATCTCATATGAAAAAAAAAAAATTTGTCAATCATGATGGAGAATCTAGTACTTATCTCATATGACACACAATGAATTGCCAATTCCAAGAGATTTAGAATAACATGTGGTAAATGGTCTCAATGGAGAATCTAATACTTATCTCATATGACACACAAGAAATTGTCAATCACAAGAGATTTAGGATAACCAGTGGTGAATGCTCCAATAGAGAATCTAGTACTTATTTCATATGACACAAAAGGAATTGCCAATTACAAGAGGTTTAGAATAATTTGTGGTGGATGGCCCCAATGGAGAATCTAGTACTTACCTGATATGACGTACAAAAAATTACCATTCTTGAGAGTTTAAAATAACTTGTGGTAAATGGCACCAATAAAGAATGTAGTATTTATTGCATATGACACACATGGAAAAGCTGATCACGAGAGGGTTAGAGTAACTTGTGGTGAGTGGCTACAGTGAAAAATATAATACTTATCTCGTATGACACATAAGGAATTGCCGATCACAAGAGGTTAGAATAACTAGTGGTAAATGGCCTCAATAAAGAATCTAATACTTATCTCATACTTATCTCATATGACACACATTATTAGTATATTCAACTCTAATTCCCTTACCCTTCTCATTATTTAGTCTAAAGTAATTCATTTTAAGATGCCTCCTCTTGTCATAACTCCAACTAACAGCACCACTAGTCCTAGACTGATTTCGCTTGTTCAAGTTTATACTACGCTTCTTAATGTGTACTAGTCATTTCTCTACTTTCACCTACTAAAGCAACAGATACATATTCAACATATTCTCTTTTATGAATGTCCTCATTCAGAATCAAATATCAAATCCTATCAAACATCAATCTTGTTGACCCAAAAGAATTACTAACAGTAACAATAGTGATATTCCAACTATCAAACAATGAGAATAATAAAATCAAAACACGTACCTTATCATCGAAGTCAATTTCAATTGAACTCAATTGACTTACGATCACATTGAATTTGTTGATATGATTAGCAACTGATGTACTCTCGCTTATCTTCAAGTTCAACGGACGTCATATCTAGTACAATTTGTTGATTGTAGAGGGTTTCTTGTACATGTCCAATAGGGCTTCCATTAGTCCCACAATGGTCTTCTCGTTCACAATATTAAACACGATGTTACGAGCTAATCAGTTGAAAAACACCTAACGCTTGTCTCTCCAGCAATTTCAATTTAGGGGTAAGCACAAATTCCTCTAGTAAAGATAATCCTTAATATGCATCTTTTGGAAACCAAAGTCCTATCCATAAAATCTATCGATCCTCACTTTTCCTTTTTTAGTCACCACCGATTTACTTCAACTCAACCAAATCTAACTTCGATACAAATTTTTGCAAAAGCAAGCAATTGAACAATAAAATAAATAGAATGAGAAAATAAATAAGACACCATATTTATATAATTCAGTTGTGGTGAGCTATGCCCACGAAGAGAGTAGTAAAGAATTTTACTATAAATTAAGTGATACAACAGATATTACAATTATAATCAAGTCACTCAAATACTCTTAGTGTTTCCTGACCCCCAATTACATCCAGTAACTCACACAGGCATAACCCCACAATTCCTCACAAATTAATCTCTTAATCTCACGAAAAAAATTACACAAATCTTACCCCAAGATTGAACTTGCTTCAACATTCTTGGATATATTCAGGGTGTAATTCACAAGCAAAAGGTCATCTTTGATAATTTTTACGAAAACATCCGCTTCTAATTTATAGGCAAAAACCTCAATTTTTGTCCGTTGTGACACATTTACCCCAAACTTTTTTGTGACACTAAAAACACAAAACTTGTACTTATGTGACATATTTACCTCAAATTTCTTCTTATGTCATAAAAAACCCCAAACTTATATCTATGTGACACATTTACCCATAAAATTTAATACCATAAAAAAAAGTTTGGGATTTTTGGTATTACAAAAAGGAAGTTTGGGATAAATATATGCTATAAGTGTCATAGAAAAAAGTTTTGGGTGAATATGTTACACAGGTATAAGTTTGGGATTTTTGACATCACAAAAAATTGTTTAGGGTAAATGTGTTATAGTGGGCAAAGTACGGAATTTTTTTTGTGGCATTTTCCCGATCCAAAATAGGAATCCTTCTCTGAGTAGGAAATCATTTAATTAAGAAACCTATTATTACCTACTTAAATTAGGAACATCATTAATGATAACTTGATTTTTAGAATAACTTGTGGCAAATGGCCCCACTAGAAGTTTGGAATAACTTGTAGTGAATGATTCCAATGGAGAATCTAGTATCACGAGAGGTTTAGAATAACTTGTGGTAAATAGCCTCAATGGAGAATCTAATACTTATTTCATATGACACACAAGAACTTGTCAATCACGAGAGGTTTAGAATAACTTGTGGTGAATGGCCCCAGTGGAGAATCGAGTGCTTATCTCATATGACACACAAAGAATTGCCCATCACAAGAGGTTTAAAATAACTTATGGTGAATGGCCCCAATGGAGAACTTAGTACTTATCTCATATGACAAACAAAGATTTGCCGATCATGAGAGGTTTAAAATAACTTGCAACGAATCTAATATCATGAGAGGTTTAGAATAACTAGTGCTGAGTGGCTCCATTGGAGATCTAATACTTTTATCATATGACACATAAGAAATTACCGATCAGCAAAGTTTTAGAACAACTTGTGGTGAATAGCCCCGATGAAGAATCTAGTACTTACAATCCCAATGGAAAATCTTATACCTATCTCATATGACACATGAGGAATTACTGATTACGAGAGGTTTAGAATAAGTTGTGGTGAATGGCTCCAATGAAGAATCTAGTACTTTTCTCACATGACACACAAGGAATCTTGTGGTGAATGGCCCCAATAGAGAATCTAGTGCCTATCTTACATGACACACAAAAAATTACCAATAATGAGTGGTATAGAATAACTTACTGTGAATAGTCCCAATAAAGAATATAATACTTATCTCATATGACACTCTTCTTCAATCATTAGCTCTAGAATATGAATCTTCACTCTTTCCTTTTTTAAGGAGACACTTTGAGTTTTTTTTTTTTTTTGTGCCTCTTTGCACAATATTTAAGCAGTGAAGAAGATTAATTTGAGCCATTTGAAACACTGAAAATGACTTTAATTTTGCCAAATCCTAAATTTAGGGGTAGGGTTTAAAGAAAATTTGTGATTTAGCCCCAGTTCGTTATTTTGGAGCAAACAAATGAGTCAAACGATGTCGTTGCACTATTTTGTTGATTTCTTTTTGCTAGCAAGTCATATTGAATGGTTTATATTTAAGTGATGCCATGTCGGGTTTTCTAGCCACATAAATTGTCAATGGCACTCAAGAAAACTATTTTCAACTAATGTGGCACTCAAGTAATTGAACAAAAAGTTATGGCACTCAAGTGAGCGTTGTACAAGAATTATGATATTTGTGGTGTCCTTATACCAACTTTAGGATGTTACAAACTCTCACACTCGTCAATATTGGCTTATACCACCAAGTGAAACTTCTCCTACTCAATATGTGGTTCAGTCCATTCTTGCCCCGTTGCCATCCTACAAACCTGCAATGAGTTGCATCTTGTCCAAACTCTTTTGACCTTATGGTCATTCTCTACCATTTCGAATTGGTTATGGGTCTAGTCCATCCACAAAACCTCATAACTATTGATGGGGTCTCGCTCTAATTTCATTTGTAATGACCCGATCTTGTCCACATGGACCAAGCCTTTAAAAGGAATACTCTAGCACTCACACAAGGTAGTGTCTACTTGGAGTAGGTGTTTGCATATGAATCACTCAATAGTGTCTCTCACCATTCGATATGAGATTGTGGGATGTTGCAATGCATATGCTTGTCTTCCCACAGATTGATTTTTTTTTTTCTCAGTGGGTAAGAAGGTAAAAAAAAGTTCTATGAAGATAATTTATTATCCTTAGTCTTACATACATGAAGTTATGTGGCCTTGTTTTTAATGACCAGTTTAATCTTCCACAGCATCAAGTAAGCATTCTCACTTTCATCAATTTAAAATTATTTGTCATCTTTGAATCTTTCGATTGTACATTTTATGGTCTATCAAGAAAAGCAAAAGGAGAAAAGAGATGCAATATGTCTTCATTTTGCATTTTTACGCGTGACTCTTTATTCCCAAAAGGAAAAGGGAAAGGAAAAGGAAAAGGAAAAGGAAAAGTAAAACAGAGATATGATGTCTCACTTCAATATAATAATACACTTCAAAGTCCTTTGGTACATTTTTCATCTGGAAGCAAAGAGCTAATGCATATCGTATACTAAAGAATGACCTCGTGATCACAATGAAGTAAAGCATAACATCCGACCAAAAATATGGTAAAGCATAACATGAAATCGCTCTTTATCATCCCATTCACAGGATTAAAAGTAGGCTTATGCATGAAAATGAATATCACATATTGATCAAATTAAGTCACTTGTGGATCAAGCAAATTTCTCTTATTGTGTCAAGCTTTTGCCATTCTTTTTACTTTTTTAAACATCATTGTGTTTTTACTTTTTTAAACATCATTGTGTTTTGGAGTGACTTGCTAGCTTGTCCAATTCTAGAAGACGATAACTTAATAATTCAAGGAACGGATTGTCAAGATTTTAGTAAAGCCCAATTATATATGGGCTTTAATGGGTCTCAACTATACACACTTGCAACCCCCCAAACAATGCCTCCTCATGTTTGGGCTAGCTAATGCAGTTTGGGCTGTTGTTGGGCCGAGCTTACAAATTCACTCATACCTTGCAGATTTCAGACAATAGCAACCATGCACATCATATGGTGGATTGGTCTCGCTGAAAAAATTCACAATCGAATTAAGTAATAGGGCATATACTTGTAATCATTGTTAATAATCATAGATGGACAAAATATTAGTTGTAAGACGATGAACCCATGCATCTTAAACGAGCAAGTACATCGAGAGCATATTGATGAACTACGAAGTTCATAAATGAAAAAAGAGAAAATTGGATTCGGTCTGTATCTGACCAAACCAAAACTTCATAATCAACAGTTCCAATTCATTTCAACCATTTAAAATCAAGTGAAATTCAGATGAAATTTTGGTTAGAACATATATCAAGATAGTGGATCATACTCATGAATTAAACCTTTTTATTTCAAGTGGTGCTAAGACTACATGTCGAGGATTCTTTTTCTCCTACAAAATATTTGGCGAAGGCAGCAAAACTATTAATAGACACTAGCTTGATGGAGTCACTCTTACCGTTGAAGAGGAAATCTTTGTTTTGACACTAGTGATGTTGTGCAATACGACCTCTTCAATCGCCAATTCAGTTTAACAATGTTATTAATGTAGCCTTCATTTGTTTGGTTACCCCACCAGAAAATCGTGCGGATAAAACATATTTTTACTAAGAAAAATGATTGATTAAATAACACTATAGATATGAGACAAATAAAAACCAGAGAAATTCTGGTGTACTACCATTTTTGGATAATGTATCCAACTCATTTGATAAAAGAATGCATGCAAGAGTGTATATAGTTTCATTTTATGGATTAAAGTCAAATGTAATCATTTATGAACAATTAAAGGGACGAAATTAAAGTTCATATGATTCTTTAGGGAAAAAAATGTTATCCAAGAGTAAGGCGAGTTAGCAAGGCTCCAGAGGAGGAGGAGACCACTGACAGTGGAGCGATGGTAGAGGAGTGTGACTCGATTGGAAGCTAAATTGGACCAGGGGAGGTTGAAGAAGGAGGTGGAGAGTGAGAGGAGGAGGGGCAATAACAGTGGATATTAGTGATGAGGAGGAAAGAGTTTTGTGGGCACTTTAGTGGTGAAGAAGAGACGAAGATGAAGAACAACGTGAGATGATGATTATCAAATGGATTTATGTTAGAAAAACAGAATAACTACTATTCACGCTCCAAACACCATGGCTGAAATTGTCCAACTCATGGTTGCTATGATTTGTTAGTGTGATTGTTCCTCTCTCTCCCTCTCTCCTCCCTCCCTTGTAGCCTCCTAATCTCTTTTTTAATCTCACTACATCAAACTTATACACTGGTAAAGTCAATAGGTGGATGTGCTGCTTCGGACATGATTCTCCTAATTAATTTCTCTAGTAATATAGTTTTCATGCATATTGTTATTTGGCAACGGATGAATATAATGTTGATGAAAGTGGCGGTGATGCTAATGTTAGATTGTGTGTGTATATATTTGTGTTTATATATTTTGCGTCTTTTTTTGTTGTTGTCAAAAACAAATTCTTTTTATTGCTTCAAGCGATTCCAGAATAATAGCCTACAGAGGCCTCCGAACATAAAAGGTCCCATAAAATTTGAGGGGGATTAGTAGTCCCATTACAAGGTAAATTATTTCGTTTGTGGGCCTTGGGAACCCAATTGGTCACTTGGTTCTTTTCCCTTCCACAATGGGCCGTATAATTTGGTTCCTCCAAACTGTGTTTTTTCATGCTTGATATGTAAAGTTCGTCGATGCCGTATTATGTACAAATCTACAAATTATGCTTTACGTTGTCTGAGTACGATTTTTGATGTTGCCCTGTTTTGTAATTCTTTTCATTGGTTGGTGTGATTTGGGAAAATGGTCTAATTCGGCTTCATTGAAATCATCCTATCTGGATTTCCGAGCAGGTCCTTGTTCTTAGTTGACATCCGAATCAGCTAATATATACAATCAATTTGTTCCCAGCTAGGTTCGGAGATCGTGGACTGATGCAGGAGTTGCACAGAATCTTTTGAGATCGTGGACTAATACAAGTTTTTATATCAAATTTCTAGTCGTAAATATAGTTATCCCACGATGCAATCGACAAAGTTTTTAGCTATTTGTAGAGCCCTTACAATGCGCAACCTACTCAACCCGGTTGAGTCATATAGAATCGTCAATGTGCGAATCATCATCCGTTAAGATGCAAAGCTGCATTTACTTCTGGATTTCTGAATTTTAATTAACAAGGATAATTTGCTGTGCTCGCGAGTCATGAACCTAAATCCATTGGATGAGGTTTGCCATGTTTAAGGAATAGGAGCTGCACCGGGATGGCCTCAAAGAAGGTAAACCCAGTCTCTCCCTCTCTCTCTCTCTCTGTTTGGTAACCATCCAAACAGGGCCAAATTCTGATTCTTTGTTCCCAGAATCAGTTTGGGCCTAGAATCGCGTTTGGTAAAATTTTTGTTCCCCGAAACAAATTTGTTCCCGGGAACAGATTGGGAATAGAATCAAGAACAAAAAAAAAGTTGATTCTTATTCCGGGAACGAATTTGAGAATCAAAATCAAGAAATTTTCTTCTTCCCTTCGGCCATCTCGCGACCGCCGTCCACCACCGCTCGCCACCGTTCGCCGTCCGCCGCCGCCATCCACCGCCGCCGCCGGCCGCCGGTCCAACGAGCTCGCCGGAGGCTCACTAGACCAGGGCGAGGTCCGGCGAGCTCGCGGCGAGCTCGCTTGGAGGCTTGCCCACCACTGCGAGGCTCGGCCTCCCAGATCTGGCGAGGCCGAGCCTCACCGGGCCGGGCGGGGCTGGGCAAGCCTTGCGACGCCCAGCCCCACCGGTGGCCGCGAGGCTTGCCTAGCCCCGCCGGTGGCCCGGCAAGCCTCGCCCAACCCCGGCGAGGCCGCCCTGGCCACCGGTGGGGCTTGGCCTCGCCGGGCTAGGCGAGCCTCGCCTAGGCTGCCCGGTGAGGCTCGGCCGACGAGGGCCGGCGACGCTTCGGTGAGGTCGCCGGCCCTCGTCCCGGCCGGTCGCCGGACCAAGAAGAAGAAGAAGATGAGAAAAAGAAAAGAAAAAAGGAAAAAAAAAGAAAAAGAAAAGAAAAAAAGGAAAAAGAAAAGGAAAAATGAAAAGAAAAAATGAAAAAAAGAAAAAAAGTTAAAAAGTAAAAAATTGTTTAAAAATTAAAAGAAATTGATTTGGAAATGCAAATTAATGAGCACGGTACCAAACGCAATTTTATTCCGAATCAGAAATTTTGGATAGTTACCAAACGGCTTAAAATGCTTAGAATCGGTTCCTAAGAATAAAAAAGAATCAGTTCTGATCAGAATTTACTCCCAGGAACAGAATCGTTACCAAACGTGCCCGTAGCGTTTTGCATGATGTCAAAATACAACAGATCTCGCAAAAACAAAGGAGGGTTGTACACCCAACTGGAAGGAAGTAATGATGCCCGATGGGCCTTCGCGGCCCGGTTTGCTACCATATTCACTTCCCGCTTGCAATGAGTTATCTGAAGATTAGGGCACCGGAGAAATAACGCCGTGGATTCTTCGATCAAAGGTCTGATCTCCCAAGGCACCAGTTTAGGATTTTGAATGGCATCAACGAGAGATAAGCAATCGGTTTCTAGACTCATCCAATCTGTGTCTTTTCCTTTATGTATCAAGAAGTGCAACGTGAAATTCAGCGCCATCGCCTTTGCTTGCAAGGCCGAGGAGGCAGCAACCGATCGTGCAAAACCATCGGTGACGATGCCGGAAGAATTTCGACTCACGCAGGCCACCGAAGCTTCACTGCGATCAGGCTGGTAAGCTGCATAAATATTGATTTTTATCACTCCTTGATCCGGTGGACGCCAACATTGATCCTGTTCTGTTTATTACACTCTTCGTCCTGGCTTCTCGCGATCTGGGCTTCGATTGGATTTGGCGTTTGCTAAGGCTAGCTGCACGACCTGTTCAGAGTTGGGCTGCTGCTGGCGGACGACGAAATTATTGCGGGCTTTCCAAATTTGCCAGAGGATGGATGCAATTGTTTCCAAATCTGGTGAATTGTCTCTATGTTTTATTAATTCAACCAACCATGATTCTATCCGATGAACTCCACTGGCCTGTTGCTTGATGTTGATTGCTGGATGGACCCATGTATTTTGTGTCCATGGGCATAGCAAGAACAAATGTTCTGGTGTTTCTGGGACCTTATCTTTGCACAAGCAGCAGGTTGGATCTGATATGATGTGTCGGTGGTAGAGATTATCTCTAGTTGCCAAAGCGTTATTGCAAACTGACCAAAGGAAATATCAAAGTTTGGGTATAGAATTCATTTTCCAAATTGCATTCCATAGTTTGCGAGGTACCTGAAAAGAGCAGGATGCATGATTTTGGTTGTTTCTGATTTGTTGCGTTCTGATATTGTTGTAGCAGATTTTGGCTGTAAATGAACCATTCTGCTTGCCTCTCCAAATGAGTCTATCTTTAGTGCACCGTTCTTTGGGCCCATCACGAACTTGCCGGCATGGAGATTTATCCCTTCGTACCCTGGCCTCCCTGGCAGAAGCACCGTGTTGGTCTGTTTGGTCCCATCTGGCAGCTCTAGCTCGAGGCCCGCCTTAGAACCACCTTCAAAGTCAGTTTCGTCGAGTCGGACCACGAATTCCACCGCATACGTTGTATTGGGAGAGAGCACTCTTGTCTTGAATCTTCCCTGAATTAAGAGCCAGGATAACTTCTTCGATTTGGGGACAGATATTTCCACAATTCTGCGGAAACTGAATTTGGAGAATTTTAGTATTTACAAAATCCCGAGTTGACGCACAGTCAACCGGATATGACATACGGATGCCACATCGAGTAGTATTCTAATTTCCTTGATCAAATTTGTGAAAGATGTACCATTATTCTTCCTTGGTGATCCAACTCCAGCAACTTTCTTCGTTGCCCCCAGCAATTTCACACGCCTTGAGAAGCACCAGGAAGCAGTTCTTGTGGAGCTTCTTGTCGACCCAAAACTTCTGTTAAATCCACTGTGAGGCAAAAATTTCTTCCTAAATAATCACTATGACTGGTCTTAAGAGTTTTGTTATTATTGCATACATGTGGGAGAAGTGCCTTTCTTAGTTAAAGAAACGAAACAATATCATCGAACAAAATCTATGCCTTTTACGTCATCATGCAAATTCTCGCTAACCACTATTTCCTTTTGGGATATGGTGTGCCATGAACTTAATTAGTTCCTGGATTGGTTCAATTTATCGTGTAATAGGTCCTTCAAGACCCCATGTGATCGATAGACTGACCTGACTGCATAACTTGGAGTTAGTACTGATAGATAGGTAGACGAATGGAGTTGAGAGGGAAAAGGGACTTTGCCCGTGTGTTGTTTTCTAGGAGCACTCCTTCGTATACCACGCGATGCCAATCCTTCATGCCGATGGACGAAATGTCCTCTGGTGCGGTTGCTTTCCTCAAGAGCACTAAACTGTTGAGAGAAGACCCTCCCTCAACTCTGCTTGGTTGATTACTTTCCTCATCCGCTGGGGTTGATGCACCTTTTGTTGCTGCTTCATCAACTTCCATTTTCTTTCAAGGAATTGGAGTACCTGCCGCAGTAGACATAATAAGTTTATTGCAATTGTACACATAAAAAGGTCAAGAAAAGACGAGGAAAATCTCCTTTACCGATTCTGTGGCCTGCTTCGTTTCAAGTAGGAATGTCGAACTGGTCGAGTTATCACAAGTTAGTTCAAGGGGCCATTGAAGGCTTTACTTGGGAAAACAGAGGGATCGAAGAAAAGATACCGTGGGGCCAACATGATCAATGGACCAAATAGACTCCGTCCACGTGATCTATAAACCAGCCAATACCGGCTTTTTATTCCACGTGTGAGGCTGTTAAGTTATTTAGGTTCCGTTTATTAGAACTTTCGAACTTCTGTAAGAGAAAAAACACAATTGGGTTTGATCTTCTTGTCCGTTCAAATTTCTAGCTAAACAATCAGGGCGTGGACATGAATGCCCTGGGGGCTGTGAGTAAAAAGGAAAAATTCGTGCACGGAGCTGTGAGTTCACGAGTGGAGACTTAAAAAGAAAGAAAGAAAAATCACGCTGAGCATTAAGGAGAAGGCAGACTCAGTGAAGTTTTAGAGCAAAAAAATAAGAATGTTGAGATATCTGACACAATGAGATTTTATATGATATGATCTCCTTTCATTTATTTATTTAAATTTTTTAGCAGAACTTTGTAACATTGTGCCTTGTTACTTAAATTCTACATACTGGAGCTCGTTGGGAGGCTTTGATGTCTTGCTGAGTCAATGCTAAGAGAGCTTTTGATTCGGAAGCTGATAAACAGTTGGCTTAAATTAAGAAGAAGACCAACACTAAAGGGAAAAGAAAGAAAAAAAGAGAAAAATAAAGATGGCTTGGAAAAAGGAGAATTCATCAAATTACTCAAAACAACAAATATTGTTATGTGGATTGTGTCACATAAGACGGTTGGTAATATTTGGATCATCACATCAACTTTTTTAGTGGAAAATTGAGATGAAGGACTATATGGAAATTTCGCTCAAAAGTCTAGAATTAAATTTGCAAAATTCAAAAAGTTTTGGATTAAATTGGTAAGTGCATAAAATTTCACTTTTTTAGGTAACTTGCGTTAGCAACATAAGCAAATCTATCCTTAATTTTGTCTCCGTTTCACTAGATGTTCTTGAACAGAATATTTTAATGATAATATTTATCCTCTTTACCAACCCGATAGGAAAACGCAAATTTTTGTATTCGCTTGAATTCCTTGAACCTTTCGATCTAAAAAGAAAAAAAAAAAAAAAAACTCCTTGTACTTGTATAGGTTGTGATCTTTTCTATTCATCAGCAGCTTTTTGAATGCTTAACTTTTTCTATATTTCTTCCTTAGATCAAATTCCACCATATATAATCTTCTAACAGAATACAAAAGCTAGATATATTCATCGTTGAAAACTCACTTTGATTGGACACTCTTATCTTGAACATCTACCAAGTCAAATACAATCACAACACTCCAAGAAAAGGCGTTATAGTGACAAGTGTCTCCTAATCACAACGCGGAATGAATCGAATTTTTGGCATTCGCAAGGTCAATGGCACAAATGCACTTCTCACTCCCGTATCTCACTCACTAAGACACTGCTCAATGTTGCACTTATATAAGGTTGCATGGTTTGGCTGCAAATTGAGAAGACAGTCTCGTCTTCACCGACTCAATTCCACTACACCATTTTTCTTTTAGCTAAATTAATCCATGAAAAAAAAACAAAAAATATTTTCACATTTTATGGATAATTTTGGGAATCCCATTTTCCTCAAATTGCTGTGATGTAAGTCATCAAATTGAATCTATAATATTAGTATTGTACGTGCATTGAGAGGGAACCACTAAGGAGTTGACATGTGTCCTCTCCCTTAGTTGACACTTAACCCAATTGTTTTCTTTTTCTTTTATTCTTAGACCGAGTCATTTTTTGTATTACTTGCTTATTTTTACGATGGCAAATTAATAATATCAAAACCATTTGGTCAAAAATAAATTCATAAAGTGAAATATGAGAGTCCAGATTTAATTTGTTCTTCATCGCTGGAGAAGGTTGCTTTCTCTCCAAAAAAGGCAAAACCAATTTCACTAGGAGCATGATTAAATTCTTTATGCATTTTTAGGTACACGAGTCAATAAAAAATGACCTATCTAATACAATTAATCTCCAAATAAGATTTAAAAAATTAATTACAAGGTGAAGAACCATATTGTCCTAAGTCACTGAGTGGTTTAGTAGAGAACTTAGATATCACGTTTAAAGATTGAAATAACAATTGATATTTCATAATGAATTAGGTCGTTAAAGGTAAGAGAAGACTTACCCTTTAGTATGGCAATGATTACATCCATCTATCCATTTTTTAAAAGTTACACTTTACATCAACCATTTTTCATTAGATTATTAATTTTTATGCTCAATAATGATTAATTTACTTATATTTTTGATAATCATCAATCAAATACCTTCTTTTCTTTTCTTTGTTTGGAACTACATCAAAAGTGGAAGCTGCTGTTAATAAGAATGTATATTCACTAATCTCATTTATCAAAGTTCGGCCATATTATCAGAAAATGCTAGAGAATATTGCAAGATTATTTACCGATGGTTTATAGTCCTATTTATAAGTATTTTGATGCACATAGTGGAAGTCCATTGAGAAGTTGATTAGTGGCACTCGCATTGTGTGACCCAGCTTCTACCCTTCACAAAGCGTAGTAATAGAATCCCAAAATTAGGTAACATGAAAAATGCCTCACTTCATCATGAAGTCAAGACCAAAAATTGGGAAGTGTCTTTCAAGGATAAGTACTCCTGTAGCACCTGTCCTCCACTTTCTTCATTGTTTTCTATTTTTTCCTTCGAAATCTATTTTAAAATATCTAATTTATGAAATATAGAGGCAGAAAAACATTAGAAGCCACGTCTGGACCTTTAGAGAACTTCAAAGTTTATAATGTGTAGGTTTTGTTTTTTTGGTCGAATATAATGTGTAGGTTAATAAAAAAAGATAATCCAAAAAATGAAGTTATCCATTGGTGTAAGTTTGGAAAAAAAAAACAGAAAAAGAAAACAATCAAACTTTTAAATGAAGGGCCAAAACAACTATTTGAGCTACCAAATCGTGTACAGGAAAATTTAGAGAAAAATAAATATTTATAATAGAAATTTTCAGGAGTTTTCATTCATGGAGCAATAGAGGGAATGAAGAAAAAAAGTATAATATGCATTACCTAATAATGAATTTTTAAGAGAAAAGGTATAAAACAATGTTGCAACAATTCATGAGGAAAATAGGAAATAAATACAAGAACAAGATAAAATAAAATCTAAGGTAAAAAAAAAAAAAAACTATAGCCAAGCAGAGAAGTAAGTACTGAGAATGTGAAGAAAGCGTCACCAAAAGGAAACAACAAGAAGGGAGATTGAATGGTTGACTAGAGAAATCAATGGGTGATGTGTTGATTATTGCAGTCATTGGTGGGATCCATTTCTCCCTTGAACCTGTTAACAAATATTGCATCTTGTGAGTACTTTCTCAACCAATGGCTAAGCTCAATAAAATTATACTGCGAAGTGATTCTCTAAGCATTATGTATTTGAATAGGCCCATTCTTCCATGATATTACACTAAAATATGCATATCCTTTGAATGAACAGAAGCAATCAAGATAATCGACTTTTAAGTCCTCTCTTTGAGATAATATTGTCTAATATTTAATTAAAACATGAAAAATCTATGTGAAAAAGCACGTACCTAGCAAAGGCTAAGAACTAGTCATTATGTTTTGAGAAAAGAAAAACCCTTGCTTTGCTTGTAGCATTAAACTTGTCTATTGATAAATCCAGTTCATATATCTAGTAATAGCTTAATGGAGCAACTTATAAACCCATTTGTCAATAGAAATTCAATCCCTTTCCATGGGCCGAACCATATATGTTTTTCAAGTAATTTTTTTTTTTTTTTGCCCTTTATTTTCCTTTTCTTGCTTTGAGATTCGGCCTTAGTAATTTTTTTAATGAAAAATTGACAATGTAATCCCGTAAAATGCGAGATCTAAGCAAATCACATCCCATCTGACCGTTGAGTATATAGAAATTAGCCTAGAACATGGGAGCTCAACATGCCATCTGTTTGCTAATAGGGTTAGGCATGATAAAAATACAATTAACTTTAGAGAATCTATTATCTAGTTAAAATCGAAGCTCAATAGATGTTTCCTCCTATGCTTTTGACATGGCACTTCACTTTACCTTTTAAAATTGTCAATTTTGCAATGTGGCTCACATTGACCAATAATATTTTAGCTTAACGACTTGTCATGAATCATTTATATCTCTACTAGTAAATAGATAAAGAGAAAGCATACATATATTTATATCTTATTGAGTTTGAACTTGGAAAAAGAGGGTAAAAATTTTCGGTCACACTCTATCATCTCCCAAATTTTGGATTTTTTGTACATGGCCTATAAAGGCTAAAAAATTGATAAAGAGAAAGCATATCAGTATTGTATCTCTTATCTGTAGATTGAAAAAAAAAAAATCTAGCTTAGAGAACGTATTTTATATTATTATCTCAGCATTGGTTATCTTGAATGTAGTTCCTTAAATGTACTTATGAATAGTGAAAATTATAAGCCGGTTGCAAAATTCTTTATTTTAAATGCAATTCCCTAAATGCGCATGTTTTCTTTTATTCCAGTGAAATGAGTATAAGTGAAAAAAAAAAAGTGAAATCATTTTTCCCCCGAAAGTTGTAATTTGGACAGTAAAGCCTGATATTATGCGCAATACATCAATTGTAAGACATTTCACTTTTGTTTTCCCTGTGCAAACATCATATTGTATGATTAAGTGCTCTGCTAGACATATCAAATTACATTTAAGAAAATTTTATAAGCTACACTAGTCTTAGCAAAATTCAGCCTTTCGTGTATAGGATGAATTTGCGAAAAGTACCAACCTCGAATAGATATGTAATTTAAATGTCTTATGTATATGTTTTTTTTCTCCACAAGTAACAATTTCACCTTTTGCATCGGATATTCCTCAACATGGGTTCAGAGTCTAGAGCTATTTTCTTCTTGCTCCAATTTTCAATCAACCTTTGTGTAAGAGGACATCATCAATTTAACGCGTATGCTATCTCATTTCACCATCTAACTTTGGAGTTTGGATTATTGCTTGCATAATTATTCTTCTTACAAGAAATTGCCGATCATGAGAAGTTTAAAATAACTTGTGAAGAATGTCCCCAATAGAGAATCTAGTATTTATTTCCTATGACCCACAAGAAATTGCCGATCACGAGAGGTTTAAAATAACTTGGAGTAAATGGCTCCAATGAAGAATTTAGTATTTACCTTATATGACACACAAGGAATGCCAATCGCAAGAGGTTTAAAATAACTTGTGGCGAGTGGCCTTGATGGAGAATCTAGTACTTATCTCATATGACAAGTAAGGAATTACAGATCCCTAGTAATTAGCATAGCTTGTGGTGAATGGCCCCACCGAGGAATCTAGTACTTTTTTCATATGACACACAAGGAATTTCCAATTGTAAGAGGTTTAGAACAACTTGTGACAGTTGGCCCCAATAGAGAATCTAGTACATATCTCACATGACACTTAAGAAATTGCTGATTGCAAAAGGTTTAGAATAACTTATGGCGATTAGTCCTAACAAAGAATAGTACCTATCTAACATGACACTTAAGGAATAGCGGATCGCGTGAGGTTTAGAATAACTTATGGCTATTGGTCCCAAAGGAGAATCTAGTACTTATCTCATGACACACAAGGAATTTCCGATTGTGAGAAGTTTAGAGTAACTTGTGGTGATTGGCCAGAATCTAGTAATCATCTTTCATGACACACAAGGAATTGCCAATTGCAAGCGATAGAATAACTTGTGGTGAATGATCCCAATGGAGAATCTAGTACTTATCTCATGTGACACACAAGGAATTGCCAATCATAAGGGGTTTAGAATAACTTGTAGTGAATGGCCCCATTGGTGAATCTAGTATCAGAAGAGGTTTAGAATAACTAGTGGTGAAGAGCTCAATGGAGAATCTAGTACTTATCTCATATTACACACAAGGAATCATGAGAGGTTTTGAATAACTTATGGTGAATAGTCTCGATAGAGAATCTAGTAATTATCTCATATGACATACAAGAAATTGCTGATCACGAGAGGTTGAGTATAACTTGTGATAAATGGCCCCAATGAAGAATCTAGTATCACGAGAGTTTTACAACAACTTGTGGTGAATGGCCCCAATGGAGAATCTAGGTTTTATATCATATGACACTTAAGGAATTACCGATCGCTCAAGGTTTAGAATAACTTGTGGCTATTGGTTTCAAAGGTGAATCTAGTACTTATCTCATGACACACATGGAATTGTCGATCACAAGAGGTTTAGAATAACTTGTGGTGATTGGCCCCAAAAGAGAATCTAGTAATTATCTGATATAACACACAAGGAATTGCCAATTGCGAGAGATATTGAATAACTTGTGGTGAATTGTTCCAATTGTTAATCACGAGAGGTTTAGAATGAATATGGTGAATACCCTAAATGATTAATCTAGTATCATGGGAGGTTTAGGATAACTAGTGGTGATGGCTCTAATAGAGAATCTAGTACTTATAGTTATCTCATATGATACAAAAGGAATTGCCATTCACAAAAGTTTAGAATAACTTGTGATGAATGGCTTCAATTGAGAATCTAGTACTTATCCTACATGACACACAAGAAATTGCCCATCACGAGAGTTTAGAATAACTTGTGGTCAATGGCATTAATAGAGAATCTAGTACTTATCGCATATGACACACAAGGAATTGCTGATCATGAGAGGTTTAGAAAAACTTATGGTGAATGGCCACAATGAAAAATATAGTACTTATCTCGTATGACACACAAGGAATTGCCGATTACAATAGATTAAAATAACTAGTGGTGAATAGCCTCAATGGAAAATCTAGTACTTATCTCATAAGACACACATTCTTAGTAGACTCAACTTTAATTCCATTACCCTTCTCATTCTTTAGTTTAAGATATTTCCTTTTAAGATGCCTCGTCTTGCCACAACTCCAACAGACAACACCACTAGCCCTATCTAGATTTCGTTTGTTTAAGTTTATACTACTCTTGTTAATATGTGTACTAGTTTTCTCTCTATTTTCACCTACTAAAGCAGCGAATACGGATTCGACATATTCTTTTTTACGAATGTCCTCACTAAGAATCAAATATCGAATCCTATCAAATGTCAATCTTGTTGACCCAAAGGAATTACTAACAGTATTAACGGTGGTATCCAACTATCAAGCAATGAGAATAATATAATCAAAACACGTATCTTATCATCAAAGTTAATCTCAATTGAACTCGATGGACTTACGATCACATTGAATTTGTTGATATGATTAGCAATTGACTTACTTTCGCTCATCTTCAAGCTCAACAAATGTCACATCAAGTAGACTTTGTTGATCATAGAAGGCTTTTTGTACATGTCCAATAGGGCTTCCATTAGTCCCACAATAGTCTTCTCGTTTATAATGTTAAACGTAACTTTAAGAGTCAACGTCAGCCGAAAAACACCTAACGCTTGTCTATTTAGCAATTCTCATTTTGCTTGCTTCATCGACTTTGACTTCTCCCCAAACATGGGTAAAAGCAAATTCCTCTGGTAAAGATAATCTTCAATTTGCATATTTTAGAAGTCAAAATCCTTCCTATAAAATCTGTCAATCCTCACTTTTACTTCTTTTATCATTGTCAATTTACTTCAACTTAACCGAATCTAACTTTGATACAAATTTTTGCGAAAACAAGCGATCGAACAATAAAATAAATAGAACGACGAAATAAATTGAACACTAGATTTACATGATTCGATCATGGTAACCTACATCCACAAGGAGAGCAATAAAATTTTTTATTATAAATCAAGCGATACAATATATATTACAACTACAATTTAGTTACTCAAATATTTTCAGTGTTTCCCAACCCCCAGTTATATCCAATAACTCACACAGTGTATAATCCTATAATTCCTCACGAAATAATCTCTCAATCTCACGAAAAAATTACACAAATCTTACCACAAGATTCAATTTGCTTCAACATTCTTGGATATATTCAAGGTGTAATTCACAAGTAGAAGGTCATCTTTGATAATTTTTACAAAGAACATCCACTTCTTATTTATAGGCAAGAACCCCAAACTTTGCCTACTGTGACTTATTTACCACAAACTTTTTGTGACACCAAAAACCCAAACCTTGTACTTATGTGCATTTATCTCAAACATATACAGTATGACACATTTACCCCAAACTTCTGATGACATAAAAAACCCAAAACTTGTATCCGTGTAACATCCCTAAAATTTGGTGCCACAAAAAAAAGTTTGGAATAAATACGTGACATAAGTTTTAGGTTTTTTATGTTGCAAATTTTTTTTTTTTTTTTTGGGTGGATGTATCATATGGGTATAAGTAGGGTTTTTGGTGTTACAAAATATAGTTTAAGGTAAATGTGTCGTAATAGGCAAAGTTCGGATTTTTTTTTTTTTTTGTGGCATTTTCCCTATCCAAAATAGGAAACCTTCTCCGAATGGGAAACCATTTAATTAGGAAACATATTCAAATATAAGAAACCTACTTAAATTAGGAACTTTCTTTTTCAGGCTCAAATTCAAGACATATTTCCAAAAAATTGGATGATCACTTGAGCTTTAGAATAACTGGTGGTAAATGGCCCTAGTAGAAAATCTAGTACTTATCTCATATGACACACAAAGAATTGCCGACTACGAAAGGTTTAGAATAACTTATGGCAAATGATTCTCATGGAGAATCTAGTATCACGAGAGGTTTAGAATAACTTGTGATGAAGAACTCCAATAGAGAATCAAGTACTTATCTCATATAACACACAAGGAATTGCCGATCACAAGAGGTTTAGAATAACTTATGGTGAATGGCCCCAATGGAGAATTTAGTACTTATCTCATATGACAGACAAAGAATTGTCGATCATGAGGGGTTTGGAATAACTTATGGTGAATCTGGTATCATGAGAGGCTTAGAATAAATCTAGTACTTTTATCATATGACACACAATGAATTGCTGATCACGAGAGGTTTAGAACAACTTATGGTGAATAGGCCCGATGGAGAATCTAGTACTTACAACCCCAATGGAAAATCTTGTACTTATTTCATATGACACACAAGAAACCGTTGATCACAAGAGATTTATAACAACTTGTGGTGAATGGCTCTAATGGTGAATTTAGTACTTATCTCATATAACACAATGAATTGAGGATCACAATCACGAGAGGTTTAGAATAAGCTATGGTGAATGGCCCTAAGGAAGAATCTAGTGCTTATCTTATATGATATACAAGGAATCTTGTGGTGAATGGTCCCAGTAGAGAATTTAGTAATTATCTCACATGACACATAAGGAATTACTAATCATGAGTGGTTTAGAATGACTTATGGTGAATACCCCCAATAAAGAATATAATACTTATCTTATATACTATTCTTCAATCATTAGCTTTAGAATATGAAACTTCACTCTTTCCTTTTCCAAGGAGACACTTTTGAGTTTTTTTTTTTTTTTTTTTTGGTACTTCTTTGCACAATATTCCTCTAGCAGATTAGACAAGATCCAAATGGACAAGATATTTGTATTTGTCATAAGCGCATACGTCTTGGATTGGTATTTCGCACCAACCATTTGTAGACTTCATGATGCCAGTCCTTGAGGTCGATGGAGGCAACATTGGTTGGCGCAATTGTTTGTCTCACTAAGGCTAAAGAAATGAGGGAAGGCCTTCCCTCATGTCCCTAGCTTTTCCCCGTTCACTTGGTTGAGTTCAAATCTCCATGTTCAGCCGCGCTCCTTTCATATATCTTCTTTTAGCCTCTGTTAATTTCGTAGAAAATGAATGATTTGAATAATAATTTCTTAAAAATTATCGTTTGTATCACTTGAAATAATTAGCCAATGAAAAATATTTTTATTATCAACAATAATTTATATCTAAATATTTTCATAGATGAAGAAAATATTTTTCATTCATTGACTTTTGCAAGGAGAATGAAAATGATGACCGGGATGATTAGGATAGACCCAATATATAAAGAGATACAAGCTCACCAAAGAAAGTCGTGTCTATAATTCTTAATAGAAGTCATATCTCATCTATAATTTTTAAAAGTCCTATATTTTCCCATGAAAATGAATATCGCATGTTGATCAAATTGGGTCACTTCTGAATCCAGCAAATTTCCCTTATTGGGTCAAGCATTTGCCATCTGTTTTACTTTTTGAAACATCATTGTGTTTTGGAGTGACTTGCTAGCTTGTGCGATTCTAGAAGATTGGTAATTTAATAATTGAAGGAACATATTTTCATGATTTTAGAATAGTAAAGCCCAATTATATATGGGTTATAATGGGTCTAAACTATACACACTTGCCACCCACTAAACAACTCCTCCTCATGTGTGGGCTAGTTGATGCAATTTGGGCTATTGTCGAGCCGGGCTTACAAATTCACTCATATCTTGCAAATTTCTGACAATAGCAACCATGCACATCATGTGGTGGATATGTAAAATTAACAATCATATTAAGTTAAATGATATATAATTGTAATCATTGTTAATAATCATAGATGGACATAATACTAATAGTTGTAAGGTGACGAACCCACACATCTTAAAAGGGCAAGTACACAAAGAGCATATTGATGAACTACTAAGTCCACTAACGAAAAAAAAAAATAGAAAATTGGATTCAGTAAGTATCTAACCAAATTAAAAGATTATAATCAATAGTTTCAATTCGACTCGACCGTTTAAAATCAAGTCAAATTTGGATGAAATTTTGGTTAGGATATATATAGAGATGAAGGATCATACTCATGGCTTAACCTTTTATTTCAATTGGTGCTGGATTGGATGTCATGGATTTTTTCGCTCTTGCAAACTTTGTGGTGAAGGCAGCAAAATTATTAACAGACACTAGCTTGATGGAGTCGCTCTTACCATTGAACAGGAAATCTTTGTTTTGACCCTAGTGATGTTGTGGAATACTACTCCTTCAATCTCCAATTCAATTTAACAATGCTATCAATCTGTCCTTCATTTTTTTTGGTAACCCCAGCAGAAAATCATGCGGATAAAAGACATATTTTTACTAAGAAAAATAATTGACTAAATAACACTATAGATACAAGACAGATATAAAATATAGAAATTCTGGTGTATTGCCCATTTTGGATATTGTCTTCGGGTTGTTTGATAACAAGAATGCATGTAAGAGCTTATATATTTTCATTTTATAGATTAAAGTCAAGTGTCATCATTTATGAACAATTAAAAGGACGAAATTAATGTTCATATGATTTTTCAGGAAAAAAAATTGTCACCCAATAGCAGGGCGAGTTAGTAAAGCTCTAGAGGAGGAGGAGGCCACTGACAATGGAGCAAAGGCAGAGGAGTGTGGCTTAGTCAGAAGTAAGTACGGACCATGAGAGGTTGAAGAAGCAGGTGGAGAGTGAGAGGAAGAGGAGGGTGGTGATGGTGAACACTGGTGATGGGGAGGAAAGAGTTTTATGTGTGCTTTGATGGTGAAGAAAAGATGGAGATGAATAGCAACGCAAGATGATGAAGTAGAAGGAGAACATTGGTTGGGATGAGAATGGTATGAATTTGAGTCTGATTAAATATGAATCATCAAAATTGTTTTATAAAAAAATGGGCTAATTTTGATATGAGTCATAAAAATGGTTTAGACATAAGTGGTTGGGAGGAAAGAGTTTTGTTGGGGGCTTTGATGGTAATGAAGAGACAGATGAAAAACTATACGGGATGATAACGAAGAAGTAGAAGAATAACATGGGTTGGGTATGGATTGAGTCCGTGTCAAAATAGGTATTTGTTGCTAAAGTTGTATCACACAAAATGAGGCAGTATGAATTAATTTTGGTTGGACCCTTTTTTTACCCATCCAATCCAGATTCAATGACTCAAACTCAATTTGACCCCACTATTTGGTATGTGTTGACATTGGTATTGAGGAGATGAGAGTTTTGCGGAGGCTTTGTGAAGAAGAAACCAAGATAAAGAAAGATGCGAGATGATGAATAAGTAGAACATCTTTTAGTTTTGGTATAGAATGAATTTGAGCTAGGTCAAGTATGGATTGTTAAATTATATTACATAAAAGTAGGTCAATTTGATTGAATTGGTCTGTTTAGATCGGAATCATTTTCGACCCACCAAACCCAACTGGACCCATCGTCTGATATATTTAAATGCTGACTCACGTGAAAGTACATAGTTGTCCATGTTCTCCATGGTAGAGTTAATTGATGTTTCGAGGTACCATTTGAGTCTGTACTAAGCATAAGGCCCACATGCGAGCTTGGCCATTTACTAAAGGAAACTATATTTTATCATATCAAAATGACACGAAGGAAAACTAACGTACCACTAAATCGAGCTAGAAATATCACCAAAATTTCCTTAAAATCACGCTTAATCCACAGCCCACAATAACACCTAGTAAGTATAGTCATTACTCTACCCACATAAATGACATCCGATTTGTAACTTGTTCATCAAAATCGTCAGGGTGACTGGAGATGAACCACACACTTAACATGCACTAAAGAAGCATCAAACCAAAGCAAGACGCGTAGGCGGATCGACTCATCAAGTTCCCATTGAAATAGTATCCACACAAGGAAAAGCATTTGCCATTCGTTGGTTATTAGGAGCATCCCAAAAACGTCCGGGTTGAAATATGGCTTTCAAATTAAGTTCCGAATTAGTGGATGCTGCCAAAGGGAGTGGCAAGCACTAAAGAAGCATCAAACCAATCAACAAATGGCAATAAAATCATTCAAATTCATGCCTAAGAGATTCACTGCAGCGTCCAGCTCATCAAGCTCCGAAGATTTACAAATTACCCACTCCAAAGAATACCCAAACATGTCCCTATAACTAGCAAATCAAGCATACATTATCATCTTATCATGGGTAATCAAAACCACACTCAAATGAGAATTAAACTAGCCCACCTCATGATTAAAAAAGCAAAGTCAGCAAAATCTAGAATAAAATCAAAACATTAAAGGCCAAAATTCATGATTATATATTGAGTAATGGACTTGAAGCATATCTTCCTGCAGGTGCATATGGGCTTACATACTCAAGACGAGAACAAATTACAGTCAACTGAAGATCATCAATGCTTTTATAGCGGGCACATGTTTAGTTTCAGCAAATTCAAGCATAACAACATGACTATCTCCCTTGAAAATGAGCATAGATTCCTTATCTCAACTCATATGACCAAGATAACACATAGACAAGTCTTGGCGATTGTTGTTTGAACAACGAATGGATATGGACAGCAGGCGTGAACACCTCAAGCTTGAAATAAATCCAAATACTCTCAGTTTGGAGGACAATTCTTCCATGCTCCCAATGCAAATATTTAAGTCACTGAGAACAAAGTAAAAACGCAAACACCAAGAGAAGGAGAACTCTAGGCCATCAAAGGATGAAGCATCAATTCGCAATATATGATCAGTACACTGAACAATGACATACAAATCACTCCCACGCAATCTCAAATTGATCAATGAATTCATCATTGTCATCTGAGAGGCAAAACGTCGAGCAGGGGGTGAGCATGAAGGGTGAGGTGTTAGACAAACAGGAATTCCCATCAATTGGCGAGGAAAATAACATGACAAACCCAGCTAAAAGTTGCCAGAGAGAAATCTGAGACCAAAAAATAGACAAAAATTGAAAAAACAATTTGAAACTTTCGGCAAAAGGCAATACAGAACAATCGAGTGATTGAGCCTCAATGAATCGGCCGGATCCTACCTTGGGGAGATCCGAATTGCTACCCGCTAATAAATGAAAGACATTGAAAGACATGGAGAATCTATCTCACGAAGACGAATTTCTCGGTCTGTGCGTGTGTTGTTGCTTCGCTCGATTCCTCGGGCTCTCGCGTGCGCAACAAGCTTCAGAGAGTGCGTTGTCATTCTCATTGTGAACTCTCCTGCAGATCGTGAAATCGTGAGCTTAAAAGGAATCTCCAAATGCGTTAGACGAGAGCGAAAGAGCGGAAGAGAAGTCCGATTGGCGGTGATGAGCGTTGATGCGCCGCTCCGTTGCGGCGGAGGCCGGGGTGGCCAGCGAGGGAGAGTTGATGGTGATGGAGCTGAAAAGGAAGAGGCCATAGCTCCGCCGAGAGAGACATCTCCAGTGAATGGGATTGAAACTTTTTCTACGGTTGTTATTTTTATTCTTGTCCGGTATGTTTGCAAAAATTCATGTGTCAACATATATTATTTAATCAGGAATGAATGTGATAAGTCACCAAATAAAGGTAATTAGTAATTTCATATAATAGTTGGTAAATTTAATGTGATGGTAAGAAAACTAAACCAAATTTGATAATAGATAAGAGAAGTTAATTTTTTTTATTGAGAAATCATTAATTTAAAAAAAAGCAAATTAATATAAAAAATGAACTTGAAAAAGATTAGTATCACAAAACTACTTGGTAACTTAATAGTAGAAAACTGGGTGGAAAGCAAGGTTAAGAAATTGTGTGTAAATCATGTATAGACGAGATCGCACATCTTGAGATCGATCAAGCAATCCTCAATTTCTATTCTCAAAATGGCTAGAGAGTTGAGAGGTGGTGTTCTCCTCTCTATGCCTTCCTCGGATTCTATACTAGTTAGTTTCATCTTTCTTCCTTCAAAAGTTGAGAACACTTGTCATGGATGAAAAACTGAAAAACAAGTCATTCTTACAAACACCAGCACTTATATTTTTTTGCCTCTCTCTATTTCTCTCAATCTCTCGACATTGAAGCTCTCTAATTTTTTTAAACTCTCTCCCAGGAGTTTACTTCAATTCCCTCCACGACTAATGAGCCTAGGAAACACAAATACGACAAGAAGACTTGTGTTAATCAACCGCAATGCCCCCGTAACGAGCCACTATAATTTGCTTACACACACGAATCTCGTCTTTCATGAAGTTTCATGGTCATTTTGCAATGTTTAGTCTCAAAAAGAGAGAGTTAGATTTAGCATTGATTGTATCTTGAGGAGAGAGATATTTCACATGAGTACTGAATAGTATAAACCGAATATAGACCTTTAAAATGGTAGAGTTCATCAGTTTTCACATAGGTTCCAACAAATCTATTAGTCCGAATTTATCTTCTAGGGCTTGAAATTGAAAGTCCCAAGACTAAACTGACCGGAGCCGGTAATGAAAAATGTGTAGTGGTTGGGCTGTGGATAGTACTTTGCCACATCATAGCCACTTCTCCTCCCTATAACGATTGCCTTTGTTTGTAGGTTTAATCGAGTTAATCCCTTACTCGAGAGGATTCGCACCTAATTATAACAGTCAATTAGTTTTTTCACAAATATCAACTTGGAATCGAGTCCCACGTTAATATCCCCACCCTTCTTTCAATTTCCCCCACTAATCTAAAGACAACAATACTAATCATTCAAGGGTACATTAGAGCACATGATGAGTAAGTTTATTAAGCTTGGGCGATGAAGACTATACATTGCTTTTCCTTGGGGAAACCACCTGTCGCGACCAAAATTTTGCGGGTGTGAACCACCTAGGGTTTGGCTAATGGATTGTTAAGCCTAGACTTAACTCGGGCTCTCCCAAGCCCATACCAATTCGCGACTTTCGGTTCAAGTTCTTAACATGCAAATGATTTTCAATCAGGAGTCGCCACTAATCTATTTTTGGTGGGTTGATTAGAAACCCAAGTAAAGTAATGGGAGATTTACTTTACTCCTACGAACCAGAGATTATGGGTACGGGGACTTGGTTATGCTAGAATTCTCTAACGCCCTTTCGGTACCTTTCTTTTTATTTTGAAAAATGTTTGGCAAGTAGTTTGGATTGATTTTAAACTAATTCCCTAACATGTGAGGTGTTCATGCAGGTGCGCAAACCACCAATTTAACACTCAAGTAAAGCAAAAAATAAATTGCAAGACTTACCTCAAAGCAACGAAAACATCTACAATGTTAAATTAAAATCCACATCAACAATCCTAGATATGGTTTCTAATTAACACGCAATTTTTGTTTTGTTTTCACTTAATTAATGAGAATCATGCTTTATGCAATGCATGCCACTAATTTAACATAAAATGATATGACATGGCAACATGACTTAGCTATATGACCTAAGCAATATGACATAACTAAGCATGTAGTCTATCCTAAGCATGAGATGAATTTATTCTAAATAATTTTTTTGTATTTTCCATGAGATTCGAAATTAAAGAAATGCAACACTTAAATATGCAATCTAAATTAATCTAACGACCTAATTCTAATGATGGACAATTTCTAATTAAATGAACCTAACAAAAATCACTAAATGGCGTGCATTGTATGAACTTAATTCTATATGATGTGCACATGGTTTTTATTATCCTAATAAGCATGCATTCTATCATAATATGCAATGACGTGCAAAGAATCCCCTAACTCTACATGACATATGCATGATGACTTTTTGTTGTTTTTCCTTTTCTTTTCTTTTTTATTATTTATTTCGAAATTAATAATTGCCGAATAATTAAACATGCAATTTAAACTAGTGGGACAGAAATCTAACATCCTAAATTATGTTTTTGGTTTTTTTATTTAAGAAATTCGAAATAATAAATTTCCTATTCTAGACATGCAAAATAACCTAAAACAGGTAATATCCTAACATGCATCTAATCTAACTCAAATACTTTTTATTTTACGAGGACAAACAAATAAGGGCATCAAGGATAGCACGGCAACAAATCAAGCAAGATATCATCAATGTCCATTTAATTTTGGGAAATAAATTGACGAATCGTATCTCGCGCATGAGATCGGACTGGCCAATTTTTAAATAAAATCACAAATCGTATCTCAAGCGTGAGATCGGATTGGTGATTTTTCCGTACAATTGCGGGTCATATTTCGAACGTGAAATCGGACCGTCAATCATATGTACGTTGCGAAATTAGGAAGATTTCCCAATTTGAAAGACTATTCAGGAAACATGGGACAATATAACATCATTCGGGGGTTTAATCAAGAATGGCAAACGAAATATTCAAGAATTAATTTAGATGGGAATTTTACCTACCTTGATTGTGGTTTCCTAGTTTGGACGAGTATCAGATAGTAGGAGTCACGATCAACTTTGCTTCGTGGTAGCTGGCTCACGATAACGTTTTGGGAATCGCTCGTGGCACTCGACGGTGGAGAGGGCTCTCGGCTCAGTAAGGGTTGCGTCAATATTATCGGACACAACCAAAAGTGGGCTTTCTTATTTGCCGATCGTCTCCTCTTAGGAGCCTTTCTATATTTTAATGTAACCCCCAATACAGTTCCTTTGACCCCCGTTTGAAGCTCTCCTCTTAACCTGCAAAGGCCAAAAAAATATTTAATGCGAAGAGCGCCCAAGAGGCTTTTGATGTGGCACGAGCCCAGCAGCGCCACTGATGGTAGGATGAAGCAGGGGCGGCGCGTCGAGATGGGGGGAGCAGCAGCTTCGTTGTCCACACGGCGAGACCAGAAAAGTAGCCCCGTTGCGTGACAAGGCCACAACAACAGCGGAGTCGCCTGGTGCAAGGGACTTGCGATGACCGAATTTGGCTGTTTTAGCCGTGGGACTTCAACGTCAGGGATGGCTTGAATGGACTGAGGTGTCTGCAAATAATTCAAATTGGATCCAACGAAGTCTTTGACCGAGGAAAGCAGCCTTCTCTCTCACTCTTTCGTGGCCTTGTATTCCATTGTGTAGCCTCCAAAACTTCGTGGTTGTTGATCAAGGCTTGACTGGAAGTGAACGCTGTTGCTCTATCATCGGGGAGGATCACTGGAAAGCTGGTTGTTGTCAATGCAACAGACGATCGGCAGCAAGATCGGTGTCAAGGTGCGGCCACGAACTCAGCAAAGCCACGGCCGTGAAGAGCTTCTGGCGGAGCTGCCTCTCCGCTCTCGATTCTCACGTGTTTTCTCTCTCGTATGAAGAATGCCCCCCCCCCCCGCTTTTGTCCTGTAATGAGTCAATTTATATTAAAAGGGCGTAAACCAATGAGGAAAGAAAGCATATTCTGTTTCCTTCTGTGCATGCGTTGAAATATATTTTCTTTCCTTTCCTCTTGTCGCGACCAATTTTTGGGTGTGGACCACCTAAGGTTTAGGTAATGGATTCTTAGAAACTTTAAAAACTTAACTTCGCCTCCTGCCTCATACCACCGCGACTTGGTTCAAGTTCTTAACATGCATTGATTTTCATTAGGAGTCGCCATTAATCTATTTTTGGTGGGTCGATTAGAACCCAAAGTAAAATAACGGGAGAATTATTTTACTTTCTACGAACTGGAGACTATGGGTACGGGGAACTTGTTCGCTAGAATTCTCTAAAGCGCTTTCTGTGCCTTTTTTTTATTTTGAAAAATGTTTGGCAGTTGAATTGGATTGATTTTAAATCTATTTTCCTAACATGTGCGGTGATCATGCAGGTGCGCAAACCACCAATTTAACATCCAATAAAGCAATTAAATTATGCAGAACTTACCTCAAAGCAACGAAAGCATCTGCATTGTTAAATTAAATCCATATCAACAATCCTAGATATGGTTTCTAATTAACAAGCAATTTCAATTTTTTGTTTTCGCTTTTCTTAATGAAAATCATGTGATGCATGCTAATAATCTAATATGACATGGTAGCATGACTTGAACTATATGACATGAAGAAATGCAATAATTAAATGCAATCTAAATGATCTAATTCTAATGACATGCAATGCGATGCAATGACATATAAAATTATTTTAACTAAATGACACGCAACATACAATTTAGTATGCGAGTTAATATGTCATGCGACATTTATTAAATGACTTAGTTTAATAACGGTCAATTTCTAATTAGAAATGAACCTAACAATAATCACTAAATGACGTGCATTTCATGGACTTAATTCTATATGACATGGGCTTTTTATTTTCCTAACAAAACATGCAATTTATCTAGGAGAGATTATCTACCTATAATTGATAAACATGCAACCCTAACATGCAATGACGTGCAAAGAATGTCCTAATTCAACATGATATATGCATGATGATTTTTGTGCTTTTATTAATTTCGAAATTAAAATTTCTCATGCAATTCAAATAAAACTAACATCCTAAATGAATGTGCTTTTTCTTTTGGTTTTCTTTTCCATGATTCAAAATAAAGTTCTTATTTTCAAATATAAAAGATAATAGCCAAACCTAATCTTAATTCAACATTTTTTGGATTTTCTTATTTAAAACTCGGGATAAGATTGCAATTTTAATCCTAAAACAGCAAATCTAATCCTAACTAAGATTTTTTTTATGTTTTTTATTTTACGAAAATAAGATCTCGACTCAACCAACCCGACGATAGCAAGAAATCGAACAAAGGATAAGATTGATATGTAAAAATTGACGAACCATATCTCGCGTGAGATCGGGTTGGCGATTTTGAATTAAATCGCGAATCAAATCTCGAGAACTTTGAGATTGGATTGCCGATTTTTATAAGGGATTGTGAGTCGGATTTCTGGCACGAAAATCGGACTGTCAATCCCTTGCTTCAGAAGCAATTTCATGTCGAACATTTCATCCTTAAACATCTCATCCTTACACTAAGGAATAAAAGAACAAACAAAATAACAAAAATAATAAGTAAAAAACTACCTAAATTGATTTTGCCTTTTTTTTCAAAATAAGACAGGCAGCAACGTGGTGGTCCGCCAAAGGTCCGGTGAGGGGCGGCGGCGGGCGTCGGAGTTCCGGCAAGGGGGACCAGCAGGCCGGCAGAGGCTCGGGTTGCAGCGGGCCGGCGGAGTAGGGGCGTCGGGGCTTCTGGCGCTGCGGGTCGGCGACTGCAGTGGCGGAGCAAGGGCTCTCGGGTCGCGGCTGCTACAGGGGAGCTCGGGCGCGAACGAGCAGCGATCCGGCTTGGGTCCGGCTCTGGCAGCGACAGAGGCGCGGCGAGGGGCGCTGGCGCTTGGGCGTCCGGATCTGGCGTGGCAGTAGCGCTGGTGTGGTGGTGGCGCGGCGTCGGAACAGACGCGTCGCGGGTGGAGGCACTGCAGGGAGACGGCAGAGGCGAACGACGGGGGTCGTCAGGGCTCGTGCGGAGGAAGATCCAGGCGTCGGACGGGGCTGGCTTCGAGCTCTAGGCGGCGTCGGCGTGCGCGGTGAAGCGGTTCGTCAGGGAGCGGAGCAGGGGCAAGGCTCGGCGCGGCACGGTGGTGGAAGCCTCGCGGATGGAAGTTGCAGAGGAGGGGCAGCGATTTGGGGAAGATGAACAGTAGGGGTCAAATCACCCCTTTACTTTTCTCCTCTCTCTCACGTCACTCTCCCTCTTCCTTCGCTTTTCTGCAGAAGCTTTTTGCTTTTTTTTTTTTTCTCTTCTTTCCTTTCAACCTCCACGGATGGCTTCTCTACTTTTTCTGAATTTTTTTTCCAAAGAAGCTCCTTTTGGTCCTCGTACACGGTTGCTTTTATAGGAGGTAAGAGATAAGCCTTCGATTTCCCCTTCAAATCTACATCCGCGATATATTTTCACCAACCGATCACTATTGATAAAAATTCGAGATTACAATAAATATTTTCTCGAAATCCAAATCTCGCAAAAGATAAGTCATGATATTTTTTTCACACACGCGCTTATCCAAAAGATTCATATCCCTAATAATTTCAAAATTTTTATTTTTCACGAGATAATTAAAACACATAGCGCCAACCAAATTTTCTTGAGCCCAACTAATTTGAGCAACCCATTCGCACTGGTCCAATAAATAAAATGCCAATAACAAAATAAATGCAAATAAAAATCTATATGCTATAAAATTAAACTTTAATTTTTAAATGACTAAACGGGCCGTTAAAATTTAGGTGTCAACACCTCTTTATTGATCGAATGCCGATATATATATATTTTTTTTTTGCAAATCCATGCCCGCAATGCAGAACGTGCCCAACATTCCCCTCTCATGCTGATCTTCAGAATTTCCTTTGTACATATGCTCGTATCTTTCCTCTTAAAATAATGCTGGTCAATTTCTTGCTCCCCACGTTGACCGAATTATGGGAAAGTGCATAATTTTCCTTCACGTGGATGGGCTTCTCTATGTTCGAATCGGTGGCTGCTTACACGCTGTCCTTCCTTTGCATTCGTTCCCTTAAATGCACAAATATGTTGGTGCCAATATGCTGGAAATTTCTTAATTGACTTTTAACAATTTAGGACACCCATGTAATATCAATCACCATGGAGGAATTATCGACTTATCCACAGTTTAATGCTCTTGTTGGCTTCAATATTCAAAGCCATTCACCAAAATCCATTCACCGCCGGTCTAACAAATATGCAATTAAATGAAATATGCTTCTAATGACCATATGTTATGGAATTAAATTATTATTTTTTTAGGGGTTAAAATTAATCCCTGATTTTTTAATGCGATAAATGACTAAACGGATCACCAAAATTTAGGTGTCAACACCACCCTTGATTGCAGCATGGCAAATCTAAAAATGTGGTTTCCAAATGCGTCGCATATTATTTGAATATAAGCAGGCATTTTCAATAGACCAGGGTCCTCAATAGATGCATATAATTTTGATAAAGGTGGTGGTGATGCTTTGTGTGTATTTATATACATATATGTATTGGGTCAAATTATAATTTCGTTACTCCAAATTAGATTTTTTTTCATGCTTGACATGTAAAGTTTGTTGAGGATGCATTTTGTACGAATCTACAAAATATGCTTTACATTGTCTTAGTATTTCTAATGCTGCACTAATCTGTAGTTCTTTTCGTTGGTTGGGTGTGAATGGGGAAAATGGTCTAATTTAGCTTCATTGAGATCATCCTGTATGCATTTCTGAGAAGATCCTTGTTCTTAGTTGACATCTGAATCAGCTAATATGCACAATCAATTTGTTTCCAATGGATCCGAAGACCATGGACTAATGCAGGAGTTATAGAGAATCTTTTGAGTAAAAGGTTTATATATCAAATTTCTAGTCATAAATATAGTTATCCCCCAATGCAATCGACAAAGTTTTTAGCTATATGTAGAGCCCTTAGGCTTGGAATGCGCAGCTTACTCAACCGAGACGCCCTCCATTGAGATGCAGAGACTGCAATTGCTTTTGGAATCCTGAATTTTATTAACCAGGACGATTTCCTGTCCTAGCGCAAGGTTTGCCACCTTTAGGAAAAAGAGCTCCACCGGGATGGCCCCAAAGAAGGTAATCCCGCTCTCTCCCTCCCTTTAGTTTTGGTTCTTTGGGCGTTTTAATGACAATAACGAGCTCTGATCTGGCTATCATATGATATTCATATAAA